>CAVLGL010000093.1:34863107-37701441 GCA_963668995.1 Parnassius mnemosyne | reverse complement strand
TTTGACTGGCACATTTAAAAGTTTTATCCCATGGCTAAATGATTGACTATTATATTATGATAAGGTCATGCTTTTCTATAAAAAGTTGCAAAAAATTTTAAATCACGGACCTATTGGTTTGTTTTACTTTTCACTTAATTAGTGAAAAATTAGATGGACTGATCTAAAAGTTTACTTTCTTGTGTAAAAAGTGCTATTTAGAATTTTATGCAAATGATAAGTTTCTATGTAAATAAGCGTAACATAGCGGGTATTATATTCAATGGTAGCGGCCATCCATATTTGCAAAGCCAGCATCATTTTCTGTACAGAAACCGGCAAAGTGTTTCTCAAGGCACTATAAACAAAGCAGCTGATAAAAATGTTACACTCATATCTGTTAAAAAAACTGTTTCTGCAACTGGTCTTATAGATAATAATAACTATTCCGCCGTGTGGCAACTGTGTGTGCAGGAGTTATTATTAGAAGGAGAAGAGGTAAAATTTTGTTTTAGAAATGCGCAATCAATATTGTGTGTCTGCAATTGAGCATAAAATAAAAAATAACTTCATCCAAAGAGCATAACTGGCATTATACTCCGGCCTATCAATTGGTATGGAAAAAAATAATTTTACCAGGTTTCAAAAAATCAATCAAAATTCAAAAAAACATAAATATTAAAATCAAAAAATGTATAAATGTATGTCTATACATACATATGATGATTTATGGCCACTTAGTAACTGACGGTGACTCAGTATAACATCCTACAGTTACGCCAAAACTAAGAGGAGAGAATCACTGTAAAAAAGGTAATAATTTATTGCGGAAATTTTGTGACAAAATTAAAAAATTACAAACTTATCCAAGTTAATCTAACATAGTCTAACTTATCCTTATGCGTTACAAAAAAAAACAAATAATAAAATAGTGCGATGCCGTCAGTTTTTAAGAAGATATAACAAAAATAAACAAAAAAATAAATTTCAAAAAAGTTCAGTATTTAATTGATTATATACCGCTAACACTTAATTACACTTTTCGAAACAACGCCAGTTGTAAACAATACTTGTGTGAAAAGACAAAATCTTCTTTTCAAATTTCCGCCGAGTTGTAAGTAGAAGGCCAAATAGGTCATGTGTCAATGTTAATTAAATATATTTTATATGAAGTGATCTTGACTACGTTTCATCAGTTAACCATGGGTAAAAATTAAAACAGGAAATTTACAATTGTGTTTACAAGAAACATTTATAGTTGAACCTTGCAGCTTGTTCATTATTTTTATTATAAATACATATAAATGTATATATTATTAATAAATAGTTCCCATAATATTTTGGATACTTTTTATTTTGCCCTATCTGCAATGTTCTACGCTCTATAGAAAATGTGGCGTATGACATGACCGACAATCTTTCGAACGTTTTATCTAGGTACAAATATGTTTTACGTTTTCGTCGCCTTCACATGATATTTTTGTCAGCATAAGGTACCCTTCTATATCTGAAACAAATATAAATATTGCAACAAAGTAAAGTAAAAGACTATACAAGTCCCTCTACTGGGCACAGTACTCCTTTTTTATTTCTGAGAGGGTTTTAGGGCAAGGAAATACCCGCCGCACTGCCCCAATGGGTGTTGACGAAAATTGCAATTACAAATTTCATTCGTGCTGTCGGAGATCATACCCGGGAAAAATTTATAGCGAACGCTTTGACCCAGATTTTTTTTTTTATAGGAGAGGGGGCAAACGAACATGCGGCTCACCTGATGGTAAGTGACTACCGCCGCCCATGAACAACTGCAACACCAGGGGAATAGCAGATGCGTTGCCGATCTACTAATACGACACAAATAAATACGATTTAACATATATAATAAAAAAACTCTTACGTACTTGCAACTTGAACACTTGATAGCTCGTTACGCCTACCGGACAAAGCTACAGCACAATGTAATTGAAGATGCGTAACCGCGACATAATTTTCAGTGATGCGCAAGCATAACAGGCAGTATGTCACTTATATAATTGTCATCTCTGCAGTCTATTAATCTTTGCACTTTTATAAGTAATACAGAACGTAGTTGCTAGACGGTGTTGACGTCGGCTAAAATCTCTGCGATCACCGTTTCGTCAAAGTTATTCAGGCTAGTTAAAGCCTTAAAAATAAAGTAAAGGTATACTGCAGAGCTCCGATTGCATACGTTGACGTCAATGCTTACGTTCTGCTGAGTTGCGCCTCGTGCCACTGCAATGTATCGGGGTCGCTGCTGTGTAGGCTCTTTATATGGGCTATGCTATAACTCCTTCACCCTCAGATCATTGAAAGAAGGAAATTGAGGGTGCTTATCACAGCAAAGTACAATAAAAATAGCACTAAGAAGTGCAAGTAGCAGAAAGGCGATAATGCTCTCTTGAAGAACTACAGACCGATTTCCCTTCTAAGCCACGTCTACGTGACTTTTGTTATTGTACATAAGTCCGAAGAGTACAATTTGCCACTATATCTGTCATATGTGGACTATGAGAAAGCCTTTAATTCCGTCGAAATTTGGGCGGTGCTGCAGTGCTTTCAGAGGTGCCAAGTTGACTGTCAGTATATCGAATTTCTGAAGTGTTTGTACAGTAGGGCTACGATGGCTATCCGAGTACAGAGCCAGATTATGAAACCTATTCAACTACAGAGAGATGTAATCCAGGGTTACGTTATACCCCGAAACTCTTCTACGCTTCATTGGAAGACGTTTTCAAGTTTCTGGACTGGAAAAAATATAGTATTAACATCAATGGCGAGTACATCACTCAACTTCAATTTGCCGACGATATAGTGCTTATGGCAGAATCGCTGGGTGACCTAAGCACTGTGCTAAATGACCTCAATAGTGCCTCCGAACGGATAGGTCTTAAAATTAACATGGACAAAATGAAGATCATGTATAACGTCCATGTCACGCCTATGCCGGTAGTTGTTGGGAGCACTAAGCTCGAAGTTGTTGACGAGTATGTTTACCTTGGACAAATAGTCTGACTTTACTTACCTAGTCCAACTTCGACCAAGATGTCAGTCGACGGTTTCAACTCGGCTGGGCAGCATTTGGGAAATTACGGCACATCTTCTCGTCAGGTATACCTAAAAACTTGAAAACGAGACTGTACAACCAGTGCGTGTTGCCAGTGATGATCTATGGAACTGAGACGTGGTCCTTCACTCTGGCCGGATGAGGAAGCTCAAGGTCGCTCACCGAGCTATGGAGAAGGCTCTGCTCTGAGTTCCTCTGCGTGATAAACTTAGAAATTAGGACATCTGCAGTAGAACCAGAGTGACCAATATAGCTCAACGTATTAGTAAGCTGAAGTGGCAATGGGCCGGCCATATAGCTCTAAGAACCGACAACCGATGGGGAAAAAAGTTTCTCGAGTGGCGGCCTCGTGTCGGCGGCCAAAGTGTAGGTAGTCCCCCACTAGATGAAGTGACGACCTGGTAAGACATGCAAGAAGTCAATGGATGCAGGTGGCTCAGGACCGTTCATTGTGGCAAACCTTGGAGGAGGCCTATGTACAGCAGTAGACATGTGAAGAGCTGTAATGATGAAGATAATTTTCATAATCTTTTCAAAAAGGCCGGCAACGCAACTGCGATTCCCCTGGTGTTGCAGTTGTTCATGTGCGGCGGTCGACACTTACCATCAGGTGCGCCGCATGCCCTTTTGCCCCTAAAATAAAATAAAAGGTATTCGATTATTTTATACTTAGTTATAATGTGAAAATCGGGATGCAAAATTATGCAATCGTATTCATCAATTTTATTTGAACAGAACCTACTATCTTGAATTTACTTAGAGAACTCCCATAATTAATTACAAACTTTAAACAACTTCACTTTTTGAAATTAAGAATTTAAACTTTACCATTTTCATCAATTGATCAATTTGTTTTTAAAAGTTCTTGCGTTAGAAGTTTTACGAAAACTCTGAATTATACTATTGTTACGCCGGCGAGAGAAATATTTACTTTTCAATTTTATTTCTATAGACGATCATTTTTTATAAACATAAAAATACTTTGTTTATTTTCTTAAGAAAAAATATATATACCAGCCTGGTGGTTAAGTATAACAGTATACTAGAAAGTAGCCAGAGTATTTGTTATTAGCTCGTGAAATATAGCCCTATATTATGATAGGCTTCGCACTGGTTATTTCTGAATTCGATTGTGAATTTAAACCATTCAGGGATGGTAGCACAGAAGCGAAGCGCTCACCGTAAATTTAAGAGAGCGCAAGCGACTCGGGTACAATCTGTTAATTGCAATATTAATTGGGTTACCACAAGCTCGGCGGTATAGAAAACATCGATAGACAAACCTGCATGTCTGAATCATAACTTTGAGGTTATATAAAGTCCGCCAACACTTGCTGAGGCAACACTTCCATCTAATTCATCCATACCCCCCTCAGAAATAAGAAAAAGTCTGCGCTCATCAGTAGGAAGTGCATCGGCTTTATCGTTGCTTTACTTTCAGTATAATTTTGTTTTTCGATTGTGGACTAAAATGTTACGTTACCGAAACAGCCTATCAAAAGTACACTGCTAAACATAGGCCTACTGTATAAATTGTCTCAGTAGAATATTTACCATAGTTGCCACGCTTGGCAAGCTGGTTGGTAGCAGCGATTTTTTTTTAGTTTTTGTTGTTAGTAGGAAGATTTCACCGTCCATCTTCTAGTTTCTTTTCCTATGTCGCCTCTTTCGATACCCACAGGATAATATAAGATAGTAAATATTCTTACACCGCCACTGCACAGTCAAATGAATTGAGCAAAGCAGAAAGTTGCTGGTAAATTGCACTGTGGTGGACCGCCAATCATCCAAATAATATCCATACCGACTTGTGTTAAGTTTTGCGATGGTGAAATTCAGCGACTGGAATTAGTCCGAACAATTACTCTGAGCGGTCCCCATGGTAGATGCGAATAGAATATGCAACATCTCTTCGTAACGCCAATGAGTCAAGCCGATCAGAAATAACTCGGTCGTCGACGATTCAAGTCGCTCTACGCTGGATGCGTTCAAGTAAAAAGAGTTTTGACCGATAAACAGATGGACGGGTGGTTCTTCGTTGTTTCGGTGCTGGAGAACTATATTCTAACACTGTTGGGAGCCGGACGCCGCCTAGCATGTGTATGTGGGGCGGTCTACGTAAAATTCCAGGGTCGTGGAGGTAAATTTTATGATACTCCACCGAGCAAAGAGGCGGAAAACAACCCAGAAGCCACGGACACTGGTGCCGTGGACACCGGAGCAGCAAGATCACTGGACCACAAGACTAGTGACAAAACGGCCTGCTCAACCAAATCGAAACCACCAGCGGAGATTGAACTCAGCGGCAGTTTACTGAGTGACGAGGCCTGCTGCACTTTGCCGTCCAACCCCGACTCTAGCTGACGATGAGCACAAAGCTCGCAGTTGTCGACGAGTATGTTTACCGATCGTATATTATTTGACTAGCTAAGTCCAACTTCCGACCGTGAGGTCAATCGACAAATACAACTCGGCTGAGGAGCGTTCCGGAGATTACGACACATCTTCTTTTCACGTATATCTCAAAACTAATATAATTTAAAAAATTATAACAAAATAATCATTATAAATATGATATATTATCACATTAAAAAATATATCACATTAAAAATATTACATTTCGCCTTATTATTCTTTAATATTCAACTAAATTGTAGAAACATTTATATACTTACATTGTATTTAGAATAATATCCAAAATGTAAAACAGATATTTAAAATAATATTAGTTTTCGCTACCTCCGAAAACGATTTGGATATGACAAGGTGCGAAAAAATATAATATTGAACGTCAACTTAGACAACCTAAAGAAAAGAGATATTGGATTAGATCTTGATGCAGTCGCTTGATTTACGATTATACATGACTTTTTCACACGAATAAATTGCTGCGAAAATTGTATAAGCTAATATGCTATATAATACCTGTTTGGTGTTTTTGGAATCTACGAAAATTTTCGGTTCTAATCTCTAAATGTCGAAACATTACACAAACATTATTGAAAGTAAGATGAGTATAATCAGAGACAGTTACGAAGACAATCACAACACAAAAATTTTCATTTTGTGTTTATACATGAATTTTGATTACCTAAAACCCCGGACCTGTAACTCAACAGTCCTGTACACAGATCGATAAGCCACGAACTTGTCATGTTTTATATGTTCGTACCATTTAGATTATCGTCTAGAATCGTTAAAGAATAAAAGTATAACAATATCTTATTAATTTCAACTTTTCTATCTAAAAATGAAAAATCTCAATAAACATTAATCATCTTCATCATAATTCATAACCCCACTTGAAAAGAAACGGGTATAGCACGTTACATGTTGTGAGTATGGTATTCTTTATTAAAGTACTGGCTGTGAGACATTTGGCATTTTTGTTTATTGCTCAATTAAAATAAATATGATAAACGAGCATACAGTCCTCCTGATGAATAGTGGATTGTAGCCCATATATATTTCTCTCACTCATCGATTAAGAATCAAAATATGTATGCGTTGTCGTCCCTAAGGGCTAAAAAACTAATCAATAAAGCTGAATGTTACTATTTTATAATATGGTTCCTTCCTTGTCGAACCGACCCATTCGTGCTGTGACCATAAGAGTTCGGTAGCGTCAGCGCATTTCATTTAAGTCCTCAAGGGCAACAGCTGATCTGTGGTTACAATTTCCCACTTACTATCGTTACAGATGAACTGTTAGCTATTCGTTATTAACAGGTTGTAATAAAACAATGGTGGAATTTTTATTCACTTATTAGTATTGTTATCCTTTTACCAATGTTATTGACGTCCGTTTTTAGTTCGTTTATATATATATATGAGAATCATAATCAGGAAAGAAATTGCCTGATATGCATTATTTCAGATCATTGTTAAGCAATCTCCAACAGTTGCTACATAAATGTTCACGTCTTCGTTCGTGCAAAATTATGGCAAAAGTATAAACAACTTTCTTCTTTAGAGAATATAGGTCACGTCATAAAAGTTGTGGAACTTACTTATAAAGAAAGACACAGTAATGATTTTAATGCTTTTTATTCTTCAATACAATAGTAATATTATCTATATAATATCCTTTCAACAAAAAAAAATACAACATTTTAACGACAAACTAAAGCCAACTTAAGTTGGCTTACAACTTTTGGCTTGGCGTGAGCTGGGTGTACGAACATAATTAACCAACCCAAATATAACTTCGCCAGTAACATCTTAGTATATTAATCAAAACTTTTTTGGAAACTAATTCTTTACATTTTACGGTAGTTTCAGCTATTAACCTTAATGTCATTAAATTTAACAAGCAATAAATAAGTTAAATTAGCACCTGTCAGTAGTTACAGAAAATATTCATTATCGGTATTAGCTTTTCAATTGTTTCTGGATCTGGTAATTTATCGCTCATAGGTAGTAGTTATAACTTACGTGGTAGTTATTCTCAACCATAATATAAGGGATAAGTCTTAACAGTACACGTATTATTATCAAGGGTTTATCACGCTGCTTGAGTATGAGATAGTTGACTCCTATATTTTTCTGGAGTTATACGTCATGACTTTTATGGTTTTTTATGGTGTGACAATGCATAAAGCCGAATATATTATGAGAAGTATTTTTTTAATTATGTCTACATTGGAAATCTTGACTTTGTTCAAATTTATAAATTTATTTCTGTTAAACACCATAATAGCCGACTTTTTTCTGCAATAAAATTCTCTCAGAGAAGTCCTATGCTTTCTCGTTTAACAAAATCGTTTACAGACTGACATAACCCACTCTTTAAATTGATTTAAAATACTAATATTCAAAACCTCCATTAATAAATGGACCATAAAAAGTTTACTGAATATCGACGGGGAAGTGCTAACAACTACGAGTACTAACTTACATTTTTTTTTTACAAAAACGACTTATGAATGCAGTTCGATAGAGAATGAATTGCGCGTCTACTGGTATATGCATTAAGTTGAAATTCGCAAAATTGACGTAGCTAGGCACCGAAGAAGTATCTCCTATATTGAGGTCCATCACAACCTGATTAATTTTGGCAGGAAATATATTCTAAGTTACTAATGGAAACATCTCGTAACTTGATTTCAAATAAAACTTTGAGCTAATATCTCCTCTATCTTCGTACGCAAGTACAGAGTTCCCGCTCTAGAGCGAGATAAAAACAGTGCGTATCTCGCAGTGTGAAAAGGACAGTATTTTCATTAGCCGGTGCAACGGCGTGCGCGACGTCAGTGAGTGCGGTGTTTTTAATCTTGCAGTGATGAAGAGCTTGAGTTCGTAAGTATATTGCGACTGGATTAGTCAGTAATAAAACAAAGTTATTGTTTCCCTTCTTTTTTAAGAAATTAGTAAGAGATCCTACTAGTATTTACATAGGGAATTAATACTCGTAATTTTATTAAATACTTACCTGTTCCATTTTAATACTTGACTTACGTTTGTAAGCATTAGAACTGAAAAACTTTATGCATATTCTCATAGTTCATAGGCGATAAGATCATGGGAATTCTTAAATGCTTAATATAATGTGAGCTATACTGTATTTTCTATGATATTTTTTTATTCCTATGCTGCTTTCTCAATTTAGAATGTTGACCTAAAGCATTCAATTTTGTTCTCATTGATTTAGTTTTAGAAGTGGGATGTTCTAAATTAAGCGTTATCTTTGTCATTGTTTAGGATTTTTTTTTTATTGATAAATGTTACAGTAATTAAGGGATTATAATTTCAAACCTTATATATAAAAATTGCAATGAATAAACATTGATTTCTCAGAATTACAACAGTGTTTCATTTAGAAAATACCTCCGATCTTAATCTATATGGTGATGATGATTGTGATATAGAAAGGAAATAACTCCTATCTTCAAAAAATCGCCTATTTTAAACATTTTGTCTATTTTTAGTAATTTTAGATTCCCTTGTTAAATTATCGCTGAATATGATTGAAAACTTCAACAAGAGAAATAATAATTTTCAATGATTTCTGTTACATTTTTGAAGTAAAGTAGTTACTACGACACGTGTTTTGCCTCTACACGAGGCATCCTCAGGTGATGTAGATTCTACGGTGGCTGACCGTTAACGGTCGTATTGTCGTCAGTAGTTTGTCTTGCCTAGTGTAGTGGTGTTGGGAGTAGCGGTGCTGGGATTAGTGGTAACGAGGATAGTGCACGCAAATGAGGGAGGGCGGGAGGTGCTCTTCATACTAGGTAAGACACATCATTTTATTTTATAGCGCTGATGTTTGCGAAGTAAATTTTTTAAAAGCTTTTGAGAAAAGTTTTGCAGAGGGGAGGGGGATTCCCCTTGCCTTACTCCTTTCTGTATGTTGAATAGATTGCCTTTCTTTTCTAACTGAATGATCTTTTAGCGCTTTCCAGATCTTTGTACGTATTAAGGAGTCAAATGCTTTGCTATTATCAACAAATGCTATATAGTATGTGAGTTGGCACTCGGCATATTTCTCTATGATTTGCTTTACAGCATGGATATGCTCAAGTACTGAGTAGTCTCTACGAAAGCATGCCTGTTCTATTGGCTGTTGTTCATCGAGTTTTCCTTCAATTCATTTCAGTAGAATCTTTGCAAATATTTAATACAGTTTGGGCATCAGACTTATGAACCTGTATTTCCTAATATCATATTGATCTCCTTTTTTAAACCGAAGAACGTTGAATGAATGTTTCTGTGTTAATAATATCGTTAAAGATTTGTGTGAGAATAGATGTTATTATCGGCTTCTCTTGTTTTAAAGTTTCATTATTTATTCCGTCGGGTGCGGGAGGTTTATCTTTTCTTTGAGTTTCTATGGCGATTTCTATTTCTTCCTGTATTATACTGGGTACGATTGAGCTTTCTAATAGTTCTATATCTCTTTCAGCTGTATTATTTTCGTATAGTTTCTTGTAGTATGATGTAGCAATGCCTAGTATTTCTTGCCTGTGATTTTTGTTTATTCCGCTTCTACCTTTCATCTGTATTATCCAGTCCTTTTTGTGGGTTAATTCCTTGTACGCCTTTATGATTCCAATTGTCAGTAAAAGGTGATTATCTATTGTTTCCATTCTTCTGTGCGTTTTATCTCTTTTAATACTTACTTTTTGCTAAGTTTTACTATATTTTTTCGTTTGTCGTTCGTATTTATTCCATCCAGCTCTTTGGTCAAAAAGGTTCATGGTTTTGGCTATCATCTGTTTGTTGTTTAGGTCATTGTTATTAGCCTATTTTTGATTAGTAGATTTAATTGTTCCTTGAAACCAATTGTATTTTTCTTACACAAAGGTTTTATGTTTTTCATATTGTTTCTTAGTCTCGGTTTTCTTGAGGGGGTTGTGACCAGCTCTGCTCGAATCATTCAATGATTATCTAATAATATATGAGTATGTGGTTTAATTGCACATTATGAAATTTAGTTTATTTTTATTTTCCCATCAGGCGATGTCCAAATCCACATCCTATTCCTTTTTTCTTGTATATTGTGTTTATGGGAGTTAAGTTATTTTCCAATGCAAAGTTTATAAGATTCGTTCTGGTTTTTTCGCTATATGTAAACAGTCCCAGGACTGTCCTCCTTCTGGTTGTCATTCCCCAATTTGACCATTGAAGTCACCCATCACTATTAAGTTCGTGTGAACAAGTGTTTGTTATGATTAATTCATCCTGGTAGAATTTTTTAATTGTTACAATATCTGCTTGTTCAATGCATGAGTGCACTTGTGTAATAATTCAGGGATCTTTATAACCTGGTAATTTATGATTTAATAATGCAATGCACTCAGACACTCCATAGAACCCTTCTATATCAGTATTAAGATATTTTTGCTATGAATCCTACTCCATGTCTACCGTAGGTCTCGCATATGTGGTAAAATACATATTCTGAGTGTGCCTCATTACACTCACCCATTCTTCTCACCTCGCTCATTCCTTAGATGTCCCAGCTTATCTTATTTAGTGCATATGCCAATTCTTTGAAATTGTTTTCTGGTTTTAAACTAAATGTATTCAGAGAAGCTACAATATAAGTTTGAGGCTTATTGTTATTGCAATTGTATAGGATTTCGTTAATATATTGGTTTTCATTGATATTTTTATTAATATTTTTATTAGTGTTGATTCTTTTTAGAGGGAGGGTGTTGGCCTAACTCCCCGATGAGACCAGCCGTCTTAGGGGGATGGATTTATTGTTTGGTTATGTTTTATTTGTGTCACTTGGTTCCCGTGGCTAGTGTCCTTATTTCATGCATTTTGTTCGGTTGGTCAGGTTTGTGATGTAGAGAAATTGCTTTTCCTTTTCATCATCATCATCATTCTCTAAACCATTTCCCATTATCTGGGGTCGGCGCAGTAAATCTTTGTCGCAGTAAGTTGCTTTTCCTTTTCATGACATTAAAAATATTAATGATATTCCCTGTTTGTATTACAAGTTGCTTTTCTGGTTTGTTTGGGGTGTTTGGTGACTTTCATTATTTCTGTTCTCCCTTTCCGATTTTGATCTTCGCTCTAGCTCTCTTCTCTTGACACTTCTTTTGGATAATATTTTGATACATAATAGGCGTCCAGCCTCTTTTTGTTCTCCAAGACAATATTTCTTATCCAATAGTTGGCAACGAAGATTAATATGGGTCTGTCTTACTACCCAATTCTATATATTTTCTTGAATTCTGTGTCTCTTGTATAATCGTTTCCATGAGATTCGTAGTTAAATCTTCACTTTCTTTAAATCCGTAAATGAAGATGTTGTTAGATCTTTTGGATTTTCTAAATGCTTAACTTTTACCTTCAATATTTGATTTTCATGTCTCAAATCCTTTATTTCCTGCATAAAGGAACCAATTTGTCATTTTGCTAATAATTCTTTTATTTGGGTTTGCATCTCGGTGTTTTACATGTCGAACAATGTTTCACTAGTCATTGTGAAGTTCGTTCGTGAGTGAGTGAACGGAATTGATTTCTTCGATCGATTAATCGTACTGCGTGAAAGCAGCCGCTATGTTATTAGTTTATCATAATCTTTATTGGTCTAGCGGTTGCGAGCGTGACTGCTAATCATATGTTCCAAGATTTGAATGCCGGGTCGATTCTAAATCATTTTTTAGCTTTGCCTGTCAAGAAATTAACAGTAGTAGCCTGGAGACAGAAAGTTGGTAGTGTTTCACCACCGTGCTTCAGAAAGCACGTAAGCCATTGGTCCTGTGCCTGATTTCTTTGGTCTTACTTATCTTCACGCACAATCCCTGACGGGGTAGCCAGGATTTTGATTTCTTTGGTCGTGTTGGCATTTTATCCCGTAGAACTATAAGAGGAGAGTGTACCTATGTATGCGCTCCCTACGTGCACTATAATCCTGTCCTGTGCAGATGGCTAGTCTACATTGACATTGGCTGCCGTGACCGAAATGGAGTCTGGAGGGTATTATTATTGTTATTTTATATTTAGAAATACTACCACTTTTTTATAGGAGAGGGGGCAAACGAGCATGCGGCTCACCTGATGGTAAGTGACTACCGCCACCGCCGCAGTGAACAACTATACCACCAGGGAAATTGCAGATGCGTTGCTGGCCTTTTAAAAAGCAGTAGGCTTTTTCTTGAAGGTCCCTAAATCGTATCGGTCCGGAAAAATCGCTGTTGGTAATCGATTCCACAAAGAAGTTGTGCGAGGAAGAAAACTTCTTCTAAATCGCAAAGTGGAGGACGGCAATCATCCAAGTTGTATGTATGGTATCGCGAGTTTTGTCGCGATGTGCGATGGTGAAATTGAGTGGCTGGAATTAGTCCGAACTAACGCTCCCCGTGATAGATGCGATAAAATACTCATAGAGATGCATATGCCCTTTTATTAATAATATAGGAATTGAATAATTCTCCACTAACTTCTACTACTAACTTAGGAAAATTTACTTGTTTGATCCAAATCTGCCGGGAATTAGCATAAATATAGCGGAGCAAAGGAACTAAAAATAGACAGTATCAGCGGTGGTCGAAAGAACCAAAAAAAAATGGTGGACTCGGTGATGCGGTATATATTTAACATACTTTGGACAGTATACCATACGCAAAATTTATTTAATTCGTTGAGTGAAACAAAACGTGTTGAGCTTTTACGAATGAAGAGCAATAAATAAAACAAACAGATCACAAAAAAGGGATGGGTAAAAGACAGTAACATGAGGAGTGGCGTGTCTCGTACCTCTTGACGACTCAATGACGACATTTTGGTGAGACCATTCATGTTTGATGTATTTCAATGCCTAGAAATTGCTTCTGTTAAAGAAGGTATTACAAGTATTTTATTATGAGGCCTAAATTATGTAATGTTTACCTCTTCGTGGAATATTTGATTCATTATCCTTTGATCGTAATCAACCCAAAGAGCATTCTATTTCAGACAAGATTATATCAAAAGCGTTTTGAATAGAATTAATATCTTGTTAGAAATCTACCACGAAATCATATTACTGTCTGAGATAAAGAGAAATTAATTTTGTGTTAAGCTAGCAATTGCACGGACAATTTCAGTACTTATTATGTCTAAGAGAACTAATTATAAGGCTTGTTATTGAATTACCAAGGTCTAACAAATGGTTATAACTACAAAAGATTTTTTCAAAATTTTCCATCACTCATATAACTTAATCATAAAATCATGCTTAGTAATATTAATTTTCGTAAAATTACAAAAAACAAAAATATGTTTTTGATTGATACTCGTGTAGTACTTATGGATTTATTTTATTCCAATTAATATAATATTTAGAAATAAAAATGTTGATGCAAAAAGATAATAGATAAGAAAATGGGAAGCGTTCGTTTATGTCGGTGTTTGATATTGTGTGTCACCCCCTCCAGCATACGTGGATCTCGTCAGCGTTCAAAGGGACGTTCAATGCGTAGGATGTTTAAAATGCGCGGGCAGACACGGTGCGAAGTCTTCTTATATTCATAATAAGACATCGCGAACATACTTCCAGACTGATGGAGTAGAAGGGGACAGAGTTCGTTAAAACTTCAAATTTTAGCAACTCTGGATACCTTTTGATAGTTTAGTGATCCGTCCTAAAAGCCATAACAGAGGCGATGCATTTTGTTCCCTGACCAAAACTAGGTCACCTATCTTCAGTTCGCCAGATGAAGCCCGCCATTTAGTCTTCTGCTGTAGTTGGAATATGTATGCATGTGGATATCGACTCATAAAATGCTGTCTCAGCTTTTCAATTCTCCGAAAGCGTTGAATGCGACTAATATTAGAATCTTTAAATGAAGGATATGACATGAGTGGCCGTCCAATGAGGAAATGGGCTGGCAACAAAAAGGTTAGGTTGGAAGGATCTGTGGACAAAGGTATGTGAGACGTCTAAAATTAAAAATTGTCTCTATCTGAAACAAACAGGCGGAAAAGTCTTCATAAACGAATGAACTAGATGAGTTCAGTGTAAAACGCGACGTAAAAGAGTTTTACTGATTTATCGGCTGCCTCGCAAATGCCGCCAAAATGGGGAGAATATGCCGGTATGAAGTTTTTTTTTTTATAGAATAGGGGGCAAACGAGCATGCGGCTCACCTGATGGTAAGTGACTACAGCCGCTCATGAACAACCGCAACACCAGGGGAATTGCAGATCTCTACGCAGTGCCAGTGTATCGAGCCGATCAGAAAGAACTTAGTCATCGACAATTCGAATCGCTCTGCGCTGGATGCGGTCAAGTAGAAGGAGCTGGCACTGGAGTGCCCCAGCCCAGAGATGAGAACAGTATTCCATGTGGGGCCGAACTTGCGCATTGTAAAGTTGCAAGCGATGTGCCGGCATGATATACTGTCTCGCTTTGTTGAGCACGCCAAGCTTTTTGGAGGCCAATTTGGCCTTCCCTTCCAAGTGACCACGAAACTGCACGCTATTCGATATGTCGACGCCAAGGATTCCAATACTGACTGAGGCAGCAAGGGGAGTGCCTTGAAACTGAGGAGATACGACAAAGGGGTTCTTTTTAAAGGGGGTCTTCTGGGGATTGAACTGGACTAGATTTAGTCGGCCCCAATCCGAGACTTTGTTAAGCAAAGACTCGACTTCAGACACAAGTTTTTCCCGGTACTCGGCGACGTTTTCCCGAGAAATATTGGCACGGCCGATATATAAGGCATCCCCAGTGCTGTCGTCTGCATAGCAATGAATGCTAACAGTTAGCAACATATCATTGATATGCAGGAGAAACAGCGTTGGTGATAGCATGCAGGCTTGTGGAACACCAGCGTTGATAGGCTTGAAATCAGAGCATGCACCGTCTACTACGACCTTGATGCTCCGTTCAGCAAGGAAACTGGTGATCCATTTGCATAATTTCTCGGGTAGCCCATAGGAAGGAAGCTTCGAAAGAAGCGCCTTGTGCCAGACCCGATCGAAGGCCTTCGCTATGTCCAAACTAACGGCCAATGCCTCCCCATTGGACTTTACTGCCTCCGCCCATCTATGAGTTAAGTAAACTAGAAGATCACCCACTGATCGACCCCGACGAAAACCGTACTAACGGTCACTGATTAGCTGGTGATCCTCAAGGTACCTCATGAGCTAGCAGTTTAAAATGGATTCCATTATTTTGGAGAACAAGAAGGTGATGGCGATAGGCCTGTAGTTGGACGGGTCTGAGCGGTCGCCTTTTTTAGGGATCGGGTGGACCAAAGCTGTTTTCCATGTATTTGGGACTACGCCTTGGGAGTAGGAGTACCGGAAAAGACGCGTAAAAACCGGTGCCAATTCCGGAGCACACGTCTTCAGCACAATGGGAGGGACTCCATCGGGCTCACTCGACTTGCTGACGTCCAGGGAGAAGAGTTTTTTTTATAGAAGAGGTGGCAAACGAGCATGCGGCTCACCTGATGGTAAGTGACTACCGCCACCCATGAACAACCGCAACACCAGGGGAATTGCAGATGCGTTGCCGGCCTTTTAGAAAGGTGTAAGCTCTTTTCTTGAAGGTTCCGAAGTCGTAACGGTCCGGAAAATTCGCTGGTGGTAATCGATTCCACAAGGAAGTTGTGCGAGGGAGAAAACTTCTTTTAAATCGCACAGTGGTGGACCGCCAATCATCCAGATGGTATGGATGGCAACGCGAGTTTTGTCGCGATGTGCGATGGTGAAATTGAGCGGCTGGAATTAGTCCGAACAATTCCTCAGAGCACTCCCCGTGATAGAAGCGATAAAATACGCAAAGAGATGCAACATCTCTACGCAGTGCCAGTGTATCGAGCCGATCAGAAAGAACTCGGTCGTCGACGATTCGAACCGCTCTGCGCTGGATGCGGTCAAGTGGGGTGCCCCGGCCCAGAGATGAGAACAGTATTCCATGTGGGGCCGAACTTACGCTTTGTAAAGTTGCAAGCGATGTACCGGCATGAAATACTGTCTCGCTCTGCTGAGCACGCCAAGCTTTTTAGAGGCCAATTTGGCCTTCCCTTTCAAGTGGCCACGAAACTAAGCTTCGAAAGATGTGCTTTGCGAACCGAGTGCTGTGTAAATCGCACATCCGGCATGGAGCACTCACATCGCGGGATGGTCGGCGGTGTGTTCCCCCGTCATCTAGAGTCGAGTTAGATGCAAAAAGAGAGCACAACAGATCGGCTTCCTCCTTTGCGGCATGGGCCAGTGAGTCGTCCTCTCTGTGCAGAAATGGAAGAGATGGGTGACAGAAGGTACCTTGGACAGCCTTGGCGAGAGACCAGAATGCACGGGTTCCCGAAGGAAGGCGAACTAGCTTCTTGCCAATTCTGCCGATATGCTCAGACCTTGCCTTGGCAATGACGCTTTTGAAGGACCTGGAGGCGGAATTATACTTCTTTTTAAGGGCGCTGGTGTTTACATCCCGAGACGTTGATGCGTCAGCCCAGGCCCGGTAGCACTCCTGCTTATAGCGTGATGCTATTTTACAGGAGCGACCAAACTATGGCTGGGATCTGCCTCCGATGGGCACCACAGAGGATGGAATAAAAAGTTTTATACCCTGAAGTGCCACATCAGCAACAGAATTGGCAACAACGCTGCGATCTTCCGGCGAGAAGCAAACCCGCCCCCAAAGGTAGGATGCAAAAAAAGACCGCATCCCGTCCCAATCAGCTGACCTATAGTGCCAAACACGGCGGCAAGCTGCAGATCGCAACTGCGATTGAAGCGTGAGTGGCACCGTGCTCTGGATCAGATAATGGTCCGAAGAGCCCAGAGGGGCATCGACGGAGACCTGATATCCGTCCGGATGAGAGGTCAGCAGAAGGTCCAACAGGGAAAGTACATGGTCTTCCACATCTGGGATCCGCGTAGGCGAAGTAACCAATTGTGTTAGACCATATGCCAAAGCAAAGTCATAGACAGATCTACCCGCATGATCGGTTAAACGAGAACCAAGCCATTCAGCGTGGTGGGCGTCGAAATCACTGATTATCACGATCTCTGCGGATGGGACCTGTTGTAGCACGGAGTCTGCAGCCATTTGGACGTGGTCGATGAGTCGGTCTGTGTCGGCATTACCGCTATGGGACCTATAGAGGCACCCGTAGACGCGGGGATATATAGGATGGACAGGGCCGTACCTTCAAGGCTGCCGAGGCGTCGAAAACAGATGTCCTCTCTGACGTATACACAAACTCCAGCCCGGGGCACAAAGGAGTGTTCCAATTTGTACCCCGGGTAGGAAAGATATGAAGTATCAGCCGGAGAGGACACCTGAGTCTCGGTTAAAAAGAGCAAGGCCGGCTTCGCCGTCTCTAGATGGTAATGGACAGCGTTAAGGTTGGAATGAGGTCTCCTGATGTTGCAAAAATTCACGGATAGCGTGAAAGTGGTCGCCTTGGTTGTATTGCTCCGCTTGCCCCGAGCAGCATTAGTCCCGAGCGGAATTTTGCCCCCCCCCCCAGAATGCGCGGGGCAGCCTGATCACCCACGCTCAGGAGTGGAGTAGTTTGGTCGTGGATGCTCAGCGAGGGATTCTCCAGGGGTGCTGGTACCCTCCTGGGGTAGTCTCTTATTTAATTCCACTACCATTTTGATGGGGGGGGGGGGGAATTGGGCCTCCAGCTACCTGCACTCACCAAGCGCAACGTAGAGGTAAACCTCTACTTCACGCTGGTATTCTGTGAGGTCGTGGTACCACCCCGGTTCGAGCAGGCCCATCCGTGCGACAGCAAAAGCTACCGCTTGGCTCTACCACTGTTAAAAGTTAGAGTTAATATTAAGTTCTGCTAAATTGGCTTGTATGTAGATATTATTTACCTTTAGGAATCGAGTAAGTTCGTTGCTAGCTCGTACGAAGTTTGTGCCACTCTCGGAATACTTGTTTTGAGGCTTACCCCTCCGCGATATAAAACGGTTGAGTGCTAAATACGCCTCGTTGATAAGGCCCGTGACACACGTTCGATATTTAGGCTAAAATCGGATTTCGACAAAAAATTTACCTGTTAAGTCCATATAACTTTAGAACCACTGAATATCGCATTACATACAGGGGGTTAAATTGATAGGTATTGAGGTCTTCCACCCCCAGCCACCGATGATCCACCTTTAGAAGTTACACCGTGTATAACTTCAAAACAATAAATGAGTTGTTTATTTACAAGAAACAGAATTTCCTGTTTCTACATTTGCTGTACAATGGCTATAAGCGACTAAGCCTTCGAGCGAGAAAAGAACCAGTCCTCTTATTACCAGTAGCGACGATCAGTTGCCGAGACAATTCCTTAAGGAACTTCATCGCACGTGGACCCAACGGAGCAATAGTTTCTGTAACAAATGGCACAAATATATAGTCATCTCTCTGAGATTTCTTACAACAATACCACTAAATTTTATAGGTAAATTAACTTGAGTTCAGGCAGCTATTTTTATAGTTTGATTTAGAATTTTTCTATTACTATTTTCAGATTATTATCTATCTCTTTCAAAATAAGATAATAATATACAATTTAACAACGTGGTTTAAAAACTGATCAAATTTTGTTTTTAAAAAAGGTTTAATACTCTCGAAAAACAACGGGGCATCTAGCAGGTTTTTTTTTATACAAGCACACAGCCCACCTGATGGTAAGTGGTTGCGTTTACCCATAGACATCTACATCTATCCTCAATAAAGAATCAAACTGCAGATGCGTTGTCACTGGTGAGGAGTAAGATGGAATGCCTCTTTTCCAGTAAAAAATGGTTTACACTTACCATATGAAACACTACTGTGCGTAAAAGCGTAAAATAGCAGCTTAACAGTACTCTGTTAAGCTGCTATTTTACGCTGGTATTCTGTGAGAGCGTGGTCCTTCCCCGGCCGAGCCGACCCATTCATGCTACAACTATACGACTAATATAGCTGCAGCATGGCTCTACCACGTATTGGTATAGCGATTCCCAACTGACAGTTTTAATTGCTGAAGAAATATTATTGAAATTTTGAATTAAAGTGTCTCTCTGAAGAGCTAGATAAATTAGTGAAATATATTTTTGACTTGTTTTTTTTAAATATTTTTCATTTATTGCTATTTGTTCCAAATTTTACATAATTTTGAAAAATTAGAGTAAGATCACTGAGGACGTCATCTGCTGCACCTCGCAGTGTACCGTCGTTCAGACACCAGCTTGGATATCAAATTTGAAATAATGAGTTGAATTCCACATACTGAAAAGAGCTTGACCTAGTGGGTCACCCTGCTGAACACCGACAGCAAAATCTATAATATGGATTTTGCAAGACAAGTAAGCATTTTGACTGTAACATTGCCAAACGTAATGATACATTTCGGGACATTGTCAACCACTTCTTTCAGGGGGGTTATCCTATCGATAGAGTTTAAAGCATTTCTTAGGTCAACCTTAAAATAAAAACAACCGTAAAGTAAAAATGACTGAATAACAATTTCATGTAATCTATGTTGATTAAAAATTCTATCCTATTATTATTCTAGAGTTTGTTAAAAATGTACACACTGAATGTAGCACCGCCGCCTCACAGTCATCTCTAGTGCCTTGTTGAGTTGGCTGAAATTTGGTCTTAAGTTTAGAAATTGTGTTAGTAAGCTAATTTTGAAGTTAATCGTCGAAATGTGGATCCAACGGCAATAGAACGGATACCGTTATCCTTTTTTTAAGGCACATAATCTTGCCCCATATAAGTAGGGAACTTAGAATTAGCATTAACAGAAAGCATAAAATTACGTGAAAAAAATTAATAAAAATTAAATTTAATAAAATTACTGAAGTGTTGTTATGTTACTAAGAAGTACTGGCGGTGTCCATTATCCCGTCAATGCTGCCAGCAGAGCCATCCGAAAATGACGTAATTGCTTCTTAAAGTATTTTTTTCAGAAATTAATAAAGGTGCAAGTATTCTGAGGCAGCGGTAAATTCTGAGAAGGATTAACCGAAGGATTCTTTTGACGAAGGCCTTCGTTTCGATATTACCAGGAACCAGGATGTCGTCTGAGAATAAAATACGAGATGTATTTTTAAGTCGCCATCCATTAATTTCGATTCAACTACTTTTTTTAATCAAATTTAAGACGAGGTTGAGATAAATGAGTATTAATGGTTTATATATTATCTCGTATCGATATGCAGCCCGCAGTATCTCAGTAGCCGGGGGTAATTAGGAAATAAATGTTTTCTTCAGACCTTCACCTTTTGCGTTATGGTAGCAGCAGGGTAACATTATTTATAACGGTTTGGGGTTGATTAGCCTGGCTGCTACAACGGGGTAGATATAATTGATTGATTTATTGCTATAACTAAAAGAAAATGGAAATACGTGAAAGTAAATAATTTTTGCTAACTCTTACCACGATTAGTGAAACAATTTTGAATAGTGCATAATAATGTTTTAGAAAGCTGCATTCTCGCATCTCTGGGAGTTATTTTAAGCGCTGTTATTACGATGATAATTGTTTCGAAAAAAAAAATTTGTGCCATTAGAGATATTACTAATAAATTTATGAATTTCTACTATAGGCTGTGAAGCCAAAATATTTTTACTACGGCATCATTTAATATGTAAATTTAATCCCATTTTACCTTTAAACAGCCTACCGTCGCGTCGGTACAATTTTGACACTGTTAGAAATCCGGCTGTGAATATACCGGAGTGACGATATTTATTAAAAATGTAAGATGATGCAGATCTTTACAGCACTCAATAGTCTTTATATTACATAACTTCACATTGACGTGGAATGTGCTGTACCCGGCATATTTCTCTGAAACACAATAATGGTAAAAATTCTATGTAGTCGTTATTCTTTGACAGCTGACAACGGCTTAGCAGTAATATTGTCCTTTATAAATGAGTATTATATCTGAAATCAAAAAAATAATTATTAGTAAGTATAACTGTGCCGTGTAGTGGCGGTCAAGAATACCACTACCCCATATTCTCCCGTGGGTGTCGTAAAAGGCGACAAAGGGAAACAGGCAGGAGATGGGCAGCAGCATCTTCCTGATAATAGCCAAAATTACAATAAAAAAACTGCGGTTGCCAACCCGCTCGCCAAGCGTGGCAACTATGGCAAATACCCCCCTATGAATGTAACAAAGAGACGGCCCCCAGTCCCCGGCGGCCCCGCTATTCCTGGCTACGGTGGCGACCATGGTAACGGCGGGGCAGGGGGTGCTAAGAATCTCCGGTGGAGGTTCGGTTGCCACCTTAGACGACTCGACCTGGCAACGTACAACGCACGCACCCTGAGGACTGACGAGAAGATCGTGGAGCTGGAAGAAGAGATAGACAAGTTGCGCTGGCATATTATAGGATTATCCGAAGTCCGAAGAGAGGGGGAGGACACGGTAATCCTCGAATCCGGCAACTTGCTCTATCACCGGGAGGGCGACCATCTGTCCCAAGGAGGTGTCGGATTTATCGTCCACAAGTCTCTCGTTAACAACGTTGTAAAGATCGGGAGTGTGTCGACGAGGGTTGCGTACCTTATACTCAGAATCACCAAACGGTATTCGCTGAAGGTCATACAGGTTTACGCACCAACCTCCGCACACCCCGATGGGGAGGTGGAGGAAATGTATGAGGATATCTCTATTATTATTATATCTCCAAAACCCAATATACGGTGTTAATGGGAGACTTCAATGCAAAACTATGTACAAGAGAGAACGGTGAGCTGAAAGTAGGGAAATTTGGAATAGGGCAACGGAACCCAAGGGGCCAACAGCTGGCCGACTTCATGGAGAAAGAGGGACTCTTTATGATGAACTCTTTCTTCCAGAAGCGGCCCCACAGGAAGTGGACCTGGTCGAGCCCCGACGGTTCGACAAAAAATGAGATTGACTTCATTACGACGACCAGCCGACAACTGTTCAGTGATTTCTCCGTGATCGCGAGGGTGAAAACTGGTAGCGATCACCGAATGGTTAGAGGCACACTAACATAAACGTTAAGCTGGAGAGGTCTCGTCTAATGAAGTCAACGCTCCGTCCCCCTCGTGCTCTAATCCAAAGTCCTGAAACCTTTGCTACATTCTTCAACAGACTTGACAGCATACAGGCATCTGAACAGACAGATCTCCAAATGCATGCGGCGGGACTTACGCAACTTCAATACAGCTCGTATTGAAGAAGCGATCGAGCGGAAGCAAGACTCCAAAGTCTTTGCCAGAGATCTGTCTGCCAGAAAAAGCCACCTGTCAAAGCTGAAGACAGAATGTGGCAGCATCGTTTCCGGGACACCTGAGATTTTGAGTGAGATTGAGAGGTTCTATGGGCAGCTGTACACGTCATCGTTGGAGCCACACGCAAATGTGAGTAACGATCCAAGAGCGAGTCTCATCCGACACTATTCCGAAGATATCCCGGACGTCAGTCTGAGCGAGATTAGAATGGCTCTCCAGCACCTTAAAAACGGTAAGGCCCCAGGCGAGGATGGAATTACAGCGGAGCTTGTGAAAGCGGGTGGAAGACCGATGCTTGAAGTCCTTCAGAAGCTCTTTAATTCCGTCCTTCATGGTGGCATTACACCGGAGGCGTGGAGCAGAATTGCGGTGATCTTGTTCTTCAAGAAAGGTGACAACGCTCTCTTGAAGAACTACAGACCGATTTCCCTTCTGAGCCGCGTCTACGTGCTGTTTTCGAGAGTCATTACGAATCGTCTCGCGCGCAGACTTGACGACTTCCAGCCTCCCGAACAAGCCGGTTACCGAAAGGGCTTTAGCACCATAGACCACATACATACCCTTCGGCAAATTGTACAGAAGTCCGAAGAGTACAATTTGCCACTATGTCTGGCGTATGTGGACTATGAGAAAGCCTTTGATTCCGTCGAAATTTGGGCGGTGCTGCAGTCCCTTCAGCGGTGCCAAGTTGACTGTCGGTATATCGAAGTGTTGAAGTGCTTGTACAGTAGGGCTACGATGGCTATCCGAATACAGAACCAGAGTACGAAACCTATCCAATTGCAGAGAGGTGTAAGACAGGGTGACGTTATATCCCCGAAACTCTTCACCGCTGCATTGGAAGACGTTTTCAAGCTTCTGGACTGGAAAGGATACGATATCAACATCAATGGCGAGTACATCACTCACCTTCGATTTGCCGATGATATAGTCCTTATGGCAGAATCGCTGGAGGACCTAAGCACTATGCTCAATGACCTCGATAGTGTTTCCCAACGGATAGGTCTTAATATGAACATGGACAAAACAAAGATCATGTTCAATGTCCATGTCACACCTATGCCGGTAGTTGTTGGGAGCACTAAGCTCGAAGTTGTTGACGAGTATATTTACCTGGGACAAATAGTCCGACTAGGTAAGTCCAACTTCGACCGAGAGGTCAATCGACGGATTCAACTCGGCTGGGCAGCGTTCGGGAAGCTACGACACATCTTCTCGTCAGACATACCTCAAAACCTGAAAACGAAATTGTACAACCAGTGCGTATTGCCAGTTATGACTTATGGAACTGAGACGTGGTCCTTCACTGCTGGCCGTATGAGGAAGCTCAAGGTCGCTCAGCGAGCTATGGAGAGGGCTATGCGCGGAGTTTCTCTGCGTGATAAACTTAGGAATGAGGATATCCGCAGTAGAACCAGAGTAACCGACATAGCCCAACGGATTAGTAAGCTGAAGTGGCAGTGGGCCGGCCATATAGCTCGAAGAACCGACAACCGATGAGGAAGAAAGATTCTCGAGTGGCGGCTTCGTACCGGTAGGCGAAGTGTAGGGCATCCCCCCACGAGATGGAGTGGCGACCTGGTAAGACATGCAGGAAGTCGATGGATGCAGGTGGCTCAGGACCGTGCTTTGTGGCATTCTTTGGGGGAGGCCTATGTTCAGCAGTGGACTTGTGAAGGGCTGTAATGATGAATGATGATGATAACTGTCTTATATATTTATCGATCTTTTTATTGTAATTTTTAACCAAAATTAAACACATTCAACAAATTGTTTTAATAAAACAGAACAGAATTTAATTAATAGATTGAGATTGATTTCTTTCGCATCATCCACGGAGAGTGCTCTGAGAAATTGTTCGGATTAATCCCCGCCGCCAAATTTCACGAACGCACATCGCGGCAGAACTCCCGATACCATCCGCACCATCTGGATGATTGGCGGTCCACCACTGTGCGATTTAGAAGATGTTTTCTTCCTCGCACGACTTTCTTGTGGAATCGATTACCATCAGCGATTTTTCCGGACCGATACGACTTAGGGATCTTCAAGAAAAGGGCGTACTCCTTTTTAAAAGGCCGGCAACGCATCTGCGATTCCCTCCCTGGTTTTGCAGCTGTTCATGGGCGGCGGTAATCACTTACCATCAGGTGATCCGCATGCTCGTTTGCCGCCTCTCCTATAAAAAAAATGTTACTTTGCGGAAATCCATTATATTAAAGTCAGTAAAAATTATATCGCCCATATCCGCTCAATAAAATAAAAATATGTGTCTGTTGTAATAAAGGGCTGAAACAGTGTGCTAGAACAGTTAGAGATTTAAAAAAAATTGTAACCTTGCACTGCTGAATGAACAAACAAATGTCTTTTGTCTTTAAGCCTGCTCTCTAATAACAGACAGCCTTACAATATGGTCGTTCATCACCTTCACGGTGATCAGCGATTGATTGCTTGGTTTGAGGGTAGGCGGAGTTTTCACAGCGGTTTGTTATTAATTCAATAGCAAGCGGTTGAGTTCACCGGTTGCTACTTAAGTGGGGAGCGGTTGCGTCCACGAGTTTTATAAATAGCAGCTGTTTCGGCTCGCTCCTCATTCCGCTTGCGCCGCCGCTCTCGTGCGGTTGTGTTAGCTGACCGCGCTCTCGTCCCCGTACGTTGAGTGCCTTCTCGCTCTCCCGCTTGCGCTGTGCAGAGCAGTCATCGACTGTGACTACGCGTACTGTTTTCATACCGTTCTTGCCACCCTGCCTCATGGCAGGGAGGTTTGATCATTTATTGTTATTGTATTAGTTTTTGTTCTGTCATGTTTCTAACGCCTGTTCGTTTTACTGGATCTCCGGTAACCCAGAGAAGAGCTCCGCCATTTACTTCGAACATAAAAGACGCCGCTCCACTATCATTCCGCCAATCCGTATGTTAGGAACCCCTGTCCCCTGGCATAACACCGCCAAATACTTAGGTATCACCCTTGACACGAGGCTCACTTTCGAGCCCCATATTAAGAAAGTAACTCGCACCGAGCGCTTTTACCTGGGTAGGCTCAGCAGCATGCTGGGCCGACATAATAAAATATCTCTCCGCAACAACTGAACCCTAAATAAGGTCTGTATACGATCAGTTATGACATACGTGGCCCCCGTTTTTGCTCATGTTAATCCCAGAATCCTTAACGAACTTCAAATAGTTCAAAACACTTTTTGTCTTCGGGCTACGAATGCACCCTGATTCGTCCGTAACGCCGACCTCCACCTAGACTCAGAGCTACCCACAATTCAAAAATTTCTAAAATCACTCTTCTTTTCTCAAGCTTCAGAGTCTCACCCAAATCATCTCATTCGTGAGGCAGCTTCCAATCCAGTCTCTCCCTCTCGCTATCGAGTCCGCAGGCCGAGAAACTCTCTCTTGGATCCCCCCAACAAGCTTTCGGCCGTTCTGTACTGCCTCCTGGTGTCTCAGGCCGAATCTTCCCCGTGTTCATAACTTGCCTTAGTTAGGCGCGCCTCTCAGCGGCTACTAGCCGCCTACGCCCCCTTTCCCTAAGGGGGATCACTTCCGATACGGCAAAAAGGCCATACAAGCCAAAGCCAGTCCCACAGATGATATTTAGTGGGTAGGCACTTCATAGTTAGTCCCACATAACCACGCAGCCGGCTGCTCGGTATGCTAGGTGCATTCACTACCTCCGGCTTCCCGGAGGGTAGCCCCTTGTTTTGGGCGCAAAAAAAAAGCTCGCTCCTCACTTGGTGGTCAGTCACCGCAGAGTCTACTTCACCTGAGGATGCCTAGTTTAGAGGCGAAACGCGGCGTCTTATTATCGTCGGTGGTGTGTCTTTCCTAGTGTAGTGGTGACGGGGATAGTGCACGCAATTGATGGAGGGCGGGAGGTACTCTTAACTAGGTAAGACAGATCGTTTTATTTTATTGAGCGGATATGGACGAAGTAGTTTTTACTAACTTTAATAGAACAGAATTTGTTAACTTTTTTTTAAATAAATAGTATTGAGTTCGTACCTGCGTAAATACCAACCTAGCACGTCAGTCTTATTCTATGTCATATTATTCTATGACTCATGCAATATTCTAGCGATATAGAAACGGGTATTGTGCTTGTGTAATACCAGTACCCTCACCTAAACTGCCAATAAATGAACCGACATGCCAATTTAGAATTTCTTCTACGTATTTTTCATTTAAGAAGGATTCCAGGCACACACCCGTACCAAGCCTCTGCCGTATTGAATTTATTCTTTAACGTTCTTTCTTTTGCTTTTTATATCCACTTTGTTAAATGACGTGGTGAACTCGTCTCCGAACTTGTCGAATTCAACGTCTCCTTAATCAAGCATTTGACGTTCAGTTCAAGTATGACTTTAATTTTGAAAAAAAATAAAAAATTTAAAACACTAAAAATAGAAAGCATGAATGAATGTCAACTGAACAGCACATAACAGCTGTAAATACTTAAAACAACACGCATAGTCCATAGAATATAATAAAATAATATTTTGATTTTTCACTAATTATTACGTTTACTAATTCTATTACTAGATGTTAAATTACGGCATTTTTCTAGAAGCTGTGGTAGGCACACCGCTTTTAGTGCTGAAAATTGTATCGAGTTTCCAAAGCAACACGAGTTTGAAACCCGCTGGCACCAATGAATGAAAGATTTTTTACCGACTTCATAAAGGAGGAGGTACTTAACTCAACTGATGTTTTTTTCTTTTTTTATGTGTTGCCTCGTAACTTTTTCTACGAAAATCAATTTTGATGACTTTTTTTTATTTGAAAGCTGGTGCTTTTCATGTGGTCATTTATGAATTTCATACAGGTCTGATCAGTAGTTTTTGAGAAATCTTTAATAATTTACATTGAAGTCGTTTGTACAAGATTTTTAATTTTACCACTTGTTATTTAAGTGTAAATTTACCATGTGCTCGGCGGTGAATGAACCATCGTGGAGAAACCTTAGTCAAGCAAGTTTGAGAAACAAAGTATTTCCAAGACATGTAGCAGCGCTGCAGGCTTATTGCTTCATAAACATTTCAGAAATAATAAGAGGCCTGTGCCCACCTGTTAGACATTAGGTATAGGCTGTACCACCACACACTTGCTGGATACCAGGCTTTTTATGAGAATTTTTAAAAATTCCTTTGTTTTTTACACCTGCAATAAACTTCAAACAAAGTAGGTTTCTGAGCACTAAGATGGAAAGTCTTACAGTTCTGTAAATAGTTGCACAGCAGTAATCAATTTTAGACTAGAACACAGCTGTGCACAAGCTGCTGCTTGGCAGCAGAAATAGGTTAAGAGGTGGTACATACCCAATCGAACTCATAGACAAAAGGTTTCCGAGTGTTTAACAAACAACATAGCGGCGGTGGAATTACATCATCAGTGATGTAATTTGGCCTCAGGGCCAGGACATGGATTTCCTACCATAAATAGGGTGACGTGTGTTTTTATTCTAATAAATTAAAACTATTTAAATGTAACTTCATATACACAATAAAAATGTAGTAAAGCACTATTGTAATAAACAGACATGTATCATATTAATTGGTCTATTTGAATTGATTTAAACAACCCTAAAATACCGACTACAATCTCAAACGTAAACCCATTAATCGGTGACGATATAGACATTGCTTTATATTTATTGCTTTCTCGTCTCCGTTAGTATAATTTGCGACAAATAACACTAAACAAGCGACTACGGATATCCGAACATAATAATGCAGAAATCACTACTTATTACATAATATATATTGTACGTATGCAATAATAGCTTTTATACCACCAAGTGCAATGTATATCTATACATAATAACATCTTTTTTAAATCATTTTATACAATTATGTCGCTCCCATAAACATTTTGATCCCCCGAACGAGCGACTCAAAAATAAATTTGTGCGCAGATTCATTTTGGGAATGTGCGATACTCACTCAAACATTCAGTTTATCACAACAAAATTAAATTAACTGTGTAAAAATGAACATTACGGTGTTTCTGTTTCTACGTGGACGGAGCCGCGGGCCACTTAAAACTAGAACCAAGTAAAATATATCTCGAAGGCATCTGAAATCCATTAACAGTTAAAACAAACACTGGGGCGCTCATCTGCCTGAACTATTCTTAGTTAAATCTTTTTCTTTTTGAGCAGCCTTTTTGAATCTACTCCCTAAAACTAAAGTCGTACATTAATGACAATAAACATATTAGTTATGTTCAAAAATATATTAAAATCTTATAAGAATAGACTTTTGAAAATGTACCGATATACACTTTTACATGACTCGAATTCAAAGAGAAGGCGTTACTACAAATACCCCTTTTATTATTAAGAGATGGTATGTACCCATATCAGATTTTAAGAGCTTTTACGTTCGTTTCCAATATTGCATTCACTCTAAGTTCATCACTTCGTATCAAGAGTCCACTACTGAACATATGCCTCACCCGTAGATTGCATCGCATCGATTGAGCGCCAAATTATTTTGAGCTGTTATAAGGAAAATGTTGTTGCTCATCTTCAATTTCCCTACTTTCACCCTCTTGTCACTTCTACGATGCCTATGGCATTATATAGGGGATATTTTTACGCTGCGCTACAGGCTGTGTAGTTTATCGTATTTTATTCACGTAAATTAAATTTAGAAAGTCTGATAGAGTTCCACTATACCTACTTCTTTATCGTCAACCTACAAAAGTCTACTGCTGATCCTGGGCCTCTCCAATTATAGGAATGATTTGCGATCGCAGTAACAATCTCGTAACTTTGTCGCTACTCCCCGTCACTTTCTGTCGTATTTTATATCTTATATTAACGTGCTGATTGTACCATCATTAAGCAAGGAGATCTTTTTGTATTTCTTAGTCACCTCTTATGACACCTACGGGATTAAATGGGGTGATGATTTCTCTCTCACCTCGCCGTCTCATCAACGTACTTTAAATGGCGTCTTATAAATACCAAATATTAATATTCTATCAAAGGTTTTTTAATAATTTATTACAGGCAGGCAATATTTTTTGTTTGTTAATTTAAAAGTGCAACGACAGTTTCTTTTATAAATATGAAAAAATAAATTTATTTTTTAAAGCAGCCCCGGCATTTTAAGAATTATCTGAAGTCTTAAAGTCTTAATTGAATAAGTGATTTTAATTTAATTTAATTAATTGAAAAATAAAAGTTTTATCATTAAAAATCAACTGCTAAACAGGTCTCCACAAGCAATGCCATAATGTTTTATGTAATATATAATTTTTGTTCATAACAATGAATAACACGATAAACAAAGAAACGATTCAATTATAAGGCTGTCAGATAGTTTCATACAAAAACGTACAAAACTATGAATAATCTAATTTAGTAAGTTTGGAGTAAACTGCTCACGAATATTCTTGGCATAACAATTATATGTGATTAATGATTTTTAATATCCTTTTTCTATAAAGTTATACACAAAATGCGTCTCACTCCACTAATAAAATATTTTGTTTGTTCAAGAATGTGTAACTCAAACTTTTATGAAACCAATGTACTTATGTCATATTTTTTAAATTTTTGTCAAAATTTTTATCAATAACAATCCCTACCCTGTGGTAGGTTTGGTAAGATTATTATTGATAAAAAATTGTGTTAAGATACATGAATTAGCACTAGGTCGTTGTCGAACATTTTGAAAGATCTCTTGTATTATTGCCTACCTTGTTTTATTATTGGTTAGGCACATATTTTACAGAATTAATAGTCACATCATCATTACAGCCTTTCATAAGTCCACTGCTGAACATAGGCTTCCCTCAAGGAATGCCACAAAGCACGGTCCTGAGTCCTCTGCATCCATCGACTTCCTGCATGTCTGACCAGGTCGTCACTCCATCTCGTGGGGGGTCGCCCTACACTTCGCCTACCAGTACGAGGCTGCCACTCAAGAACCTTTCTTCCCCATCGGCTGTCGGTTCTTCGAGCTATATGGCCGGCCCACTGCCACTTCAGCTTATTAATCCGTTGGGCTATGTCGGTTACTCTGGTTGTACTGCGGATATACTCATTTCTAAGTTTATCACGCAGAGAAACCCCGAGCATAGCCCTCTCCATAACTCGCTGAGCGACCTTGAGCTTCCTCATACGGCCAGCAGTGAAGGACCACGTCTCAGATCCGTAAGTCATCACTTGTAACGCGCACTGGTTGTACAATTTCGTCTAAAGGTTTTGAGGTATGTCTGACGAGAAGATGTGTCGTAGTTTCCTGAACGCTGCCCAGCCGTTGAAGTCGAAGTTGGACTTACCTAGTCGGACTATTTGTCCCAGGTAAATATACTCGTCAACAACTTCGAGCTTAGTGCTCCGCATAACTACCAGCATAGGTGTGACATGGACATTAAACATAATCTTTGTTTTGTCCATGTTCATCCTAAGACCTATTCGTTGGGAGACACTATGGAGGTCATTGAGGATGGTGCTTAGGTCCTCCAGCGATTCTGCCATAAGAACTATATCGTCGGCAAATCGAAGGTGAGTGATTTACTCGCCATTGATGTCAATACCGTATCCTTTCCAGTCCAGAAGCTTGAAAACGTCTTCCAATGCAGCGGTGAAGAGTTTCGGGGATATAACATCACCCTGTCTTACACCTCTCTGCAATTGGATAGGTTTTGTACTCTGGTTCTGTACTCGGATAGCCATCGTAGCCCTACTATACAAGCACTTCAGCACTTCGATATACCGACAGTCAACTTGGCACCGCTGAAGCGACTGCAGCACCGCCCTCAATAGTCACATATTTGATATTAAAATTATTAATTATAAATATTTAAAGATAGTTGTGAAATAGAATTTTTCTTTTAACATACTTTAATATCACGTTGAGAAGTTTTATATTTTACTTGCATAAATTGCACATGGATTACAGCCCTTCACAAGCCCACAGCTGAACATAGGCCTCCCTCAAGGAATGCCGCAAAACACGATCCTGAGCCACCTGCATCCGTCGATTTCCTGCATTTCTTACCAGCTCGTCACTCCATCTATTGGGGGTGGGGGGAGGGCCGCCGGGATGGAGTGGAGGGCGACCTACACTTCGCCTACCGGTACGAGGCTGCCACTCGATAACCTTTTTCCCCATCGGTTGTCGGTTCTTGGAGCTATAGGGCCGGCCCATTGCCACTTCAGCTTACTGATCCGTTGGGCTGTGTCGGTTACTCTGGTTCTACTGCGGATATCCTCATTTCTAAGTTTATCATGCAAAGAAATCCCGAGCATAACCCTCTCTTTATCTCACTGAGCGACCTTGAGCGCATTTCATACGGCCAGCAGTGAAGGACCACGTCTCACTCTCACATATCCATAAGTAATCACTGGCAACAGGCACTGGTTGTACAATCTCCTTTTAAGGTTTTGAGGTATAAATTACAATAAAACGTACAAACCCAAAACAATTATTTGTAAGCCTTAGAAATAATTAATCCGCTTAGGGATCAACCCCGGTCAAAACCATTTAAAGAATTAAATTTATTTGAAATATACTCCATTTTCTTTTTAGTTATTTCTAATTTACGGAATTAGGTATACTCGTAAATGACTCGTTAATAATTCAATTCGTCGATAATTAAAAAAAGTATATTTATATATTATTTCATCTTACAATATGCAAATTTAACTGCATATTTAAATGAAAATAGGTTGATTTAGTATATGTCGAAACATATTTAATTGTGCCTTCATAATTTCTATTATAAATATTCATATTACACATAATATGTAATTTGCAAAAGTTAATAACTCTTTAACCAATACTATAAAAGATTTTACTTAAAAAGATCAAAACTGCAGTTACGACATACAAGGAACTTCATAATACTCTATCATTATGGTCTGTATTAGAAACTACATCCATATATTTGTCTACAACGTCACGTTCATTAGCATTTTAATTGATATCAAAACGCTTCTAGAAACTGCATCTCCAAAACAGTAATATAGAACCAGGTACGAGATTGATTTCCTGCAACGAACATTCTATTAAAATTTATTTGTATAAGATTGTTATACGAATTTAACGATCTCTATTTCTCCATACACGAAAGCCACGCTTTAATCTGGAATGAAATAATTGATATTTACGGCTTTTTCATTATTATTTTCGGTTTTTATTTCTCAAGCTTCTTTAAAAAAATCTTTAGCAGTTATTATAAAATCCTATTTATTAATTAATTTATTACCGTCTTTTAAGTATTATTAACCTCATTCTGTTTTAGGTTTCCATATCTAAAAACGAAAAAACGGTACCCTTATAGGATCACTTATTTGTATGTGCGTCCATCTCTCATAGACCCTTTTCTCAGTAAGGGAATTACCAATCTGGAATTTATATAAAATACTAAGGTATATGATCCCACAGTGATGTTATAAATTCAAACTTCTAAATCAACGCATTGAAAAGATACGGCCATTTATGTTACACATTTTGATACCCGCAAATTCATCCATCAGAACCGTTATGATTACTACCCGTTGACCTAGAATCAAAAATTTGACAAAAACACGGTCAAAAAATTCGAAAATTATCTATTTATAGTTAATGACGTAGTTACATTATTGGCGTGCTCGAATTGAGATATTCGAATTGCAAGCTGTTTTAAGCATGCGCACATTGAAACAGTTTTCCGCTATATTTTATATATTGTACCTAACGAAACTTGATACTTGCTCAGGCCTATAAAGGAACAAAGACGGAGCGCTGCGTACGTTTTAAGTGAAGCTGAAATCATGCTCAACTTCTTGACACACACAATCATATACATCTTTTTCAGTTTTTTTTTTTATGCCCGTAAAAGTTTACTGATGGATGCACACATGGATGCACCTAAAACCATGTTAATGGTTGCAAATGATTTAAGAAATACGTTAGTGCGTGATGCGTGTTCTTGTAATAAGGTATGCATGTTTTTGGCTTGGATTTTGTCATCCCTTGAAGTGTACGCAGTGCTCTGTTTTAGGTCTGAGCAAGCATCAAGTTTCGTTAGGTATAATATATAAAATATAGCGGAAAACTGTTTCAATATGCGCATGCTTAAGGCAGCTTGCAATTCGACAGTGTTATTAATTTTACAAGTATTAAGAAAAGTTAGTTGGCGAAACTTAGCAATCGTCTATATATTCATATTATTTCTAAATTTGAGAGTAGGGTGCGGGTTCGGAATTATTACAAAATTATTTTGTATAGGACGCCACGAGCACGACAGTGCTTGCGGCTGTATTAACCGTACATGTACCGATTGTATGTGCATGTGTGAGTGAGGAATATATATTTTTTTAATCAATAAAACAGGTAAATGTTTGCTTTTACACGTTATTTCAATGTTTTGTTTTTATTCGTATTTGAGCTTTGATATCTTAGATTCATATATCCCGCGTATCAACTAGATCTGGAGGTAAGCAGTTATTGTTGAATTTACTAAAAGTCCCTCCACGTTTTCCTTACAAAACTGGTCATCTATTTTTATGAATTCAAATTTAATTTTACCGTCGCACATCCACAGGCAAACATACACATATTTTGACCAGTTTGTAATAACTAAGTTTGGCATGAAATATTTTCCCGCTCTGCTGAGCATACCAAGCTTTTTAGAGGCCAATTTGGCTTCCTCTTCCAAGTGACCACAAAACTGCACGTCACTTGATATGTCGACGCCGAGGTTTTCGATTCTGGCTGAGACCACAAGGGGAGGTTCATATTTGCCGTCTGGACAAGCAACCAGAAATGAAAATTTGTGGTATATATGTAAACTACAGTCATATATGTTAGCATTTAAAGCCATCTCTACTTCTCAAGACGCTTTACGCTCGTTGTTCTTGCTATTTTTTATTGATGGCACATTCCTTAAGTCGTACCCAATCAGTAATCGCTTAACAAGAAGAGCACAGTTGGTACTTCCAAACCAAGAAACTGTCAACTTTCCTTCTATTTTTCGAGAGAGAGAGAGAGTTTGCAGTCTGTATATCAGTGCTCCTTGCAGTATAGTTTTCTGTTCTGTGGACTTCTAAGCATAGTTCCGCAGTCTGACAAATACCTTTTACTTGTTGAAACCAAAACATTTCTTTAATTTCATATGAGCTGGTGGCTCAATTCCTTTTTTTCTGATCGGGAACATGTGACAGAATATTTGTTTTAATTTTTTAACTAATTTGTCAATCCACAGTACAGGGCTTCTTTACTGTGCTGTTCACCAATTCTCGCCGCGTTAGAGGAAGCATCGTAGCTTGTATCTTATAATACGTATAAACGTTTAGTCAACATGCGTCTGCCATTACGGCTATCATAAGTATTCCTTGAGACGACATATTTCCAATGAGTTTTACATGGTCCACCTCTTCATTCCTAGCCTCAAACATACAATGCTCCACCGTTTGTTCTCACCTTTGCAGACTTAGTTACGCGTCGCTTCATACAACCGCAGAGGTACGGTGGGATTTCTCCATAGGCAAGAACTATATGAAGCTAAATATATCTAGCACCAGTAGATATAATTACGGCTATAACTTCGTGATTTATGCCCATTTGTTATCCCCTCAAGCACTTTTTCGAGCTTTAAATTTGCAACACACATTTTGAAAAGAAGTTTATCATTTTAATTAAGGCCAGCTCTTTTTTCTTTATTAATACTGCTGTCCAAGATATTTCAATCATTCCCAGATAGAAAATAAACAAAATGTCATTACTTTTAAATTTTTCCGTTCTTTTCCCATCAGCACTTGGGACTTTCATACTTTGCCTGAAGTTAAACCATAAACTAGTATGCATACAAACCTTGTTATTTATATACAATCGTGCATAACTAACTAGCTAGTTTAAGATACATTTACCAAACGTTTAACTAAACTGTCTAATTTTTTCCGTTTCCTTTTATTAGCTAAATAGCTTAGTTTTATTTTCAATTACGTCTGAAACATAATATGTTGTCACACTAAAATAAATATTGTCCGCCATCAAAAATAGTAATAAAATATATTACATTATAAAGGACTAAGACTTGTCGATAACAGTATAATAGTGCACTATCCTCGTATGCATGGTAAACGTCAGGCAGAGGGCCGAGCGATGTGACCTCTCTCTGGAAAGCCTAGCGGCTGTCTTATTTGATCTGATCCAAATTTGGAGTTTTATTGTTGTTTTATAGTACTTTTAAAATATTAATAGAAAAATAATAAAGCCATTTTATTTTTTATTTTAAAGGGCATGAGTTCAGAAAGATGTGTTTTAATGGCACTTATTATTATGCATACAATCACTGGAATTTGTTTCATTGTTTTTTAAACTGTGAATATAAACTTATAATACTTTAGACTTCGTTATCACGGCCAGTGTACCCTCTAACGTCGATCAATCTCGGCCAATAGCAAGCGACGGCGCGAGCATCTCTGCTTGTCTTCACAGTGCGAAGTGCATATACCTGCATTGCATTAACTTAAACCGGTAAACACCCTGTCATTTAACTGCACACTATAAAAATTATCTATTTCAACAGCTGACGCTTATTGATAGGAACCTACGTAATCTATGACTTCTCAGTGTGGAGCTTGCTTATCTGACATCGGCAGCACGTATTTGCTTAGGGGATGCTAAAATAATTTTTCACTGTCAGATAGCTGATATTATAAAGACTAATTTAGAATACTTTTATTTAAAGAAGAATTAGGCTTTCACGCGAAAAAATAAAAACCCATGAAATCGTTGAAACGTTTATAATATTAGAATTATTACAACATTTTTATTTATTAATTTCTTTCGCTCACATCAGCAACCTCACCTTGCGAGACACTACTAACCTAACCAGGCCGGGTCCGGCCCGCTGTAAGATATGATCTGGCCCGCGAGACATTTTGAAAAAACCCAATTAAAAATTTTTTACATTAGGGAGTTACTTACTTATTGTCACGGGAGTGACAGTGAGGCGGCAAACATCAAAGGGATGTTTGCCGCTTCACACTTTGATAATTACCGCCACTCGGCTTGCTCGATCAAATTCTTTGAGGTTTGCCGCCTCACGTGCGGCACATCAAAAGATTTGTTGCTTCTCAATTATTCTAAACTAGTTTATTCCAAATTATTCCTTCATTTTGACTATATAAGCGGGTGGATGGCCCGAACGTTAGTTCAATTCTATTTGAGCTACCGATTTGATAACTTGGACAAGCGATATCCTAGCGAACTGCTCGAGCCGTCGACTTGCTTTGTGACTTTGTGTGCATCTTGAGTGGTTACTAACTATAGTTTGTTATTAAGTTTTTTGAACGAAAAGTAAACAAAAATGATGTCTGGTGGAATAGAAACTAAAAGTAGATACAAATATATTATATTACATATAAAAGTATAAAAAATATAAGATATTTTTTATTTATTATTTTTTATCATGCACAGTGGTAAGCCTATTTGTTTGCTGTGTAATGAATCCTGTTACGGCCTATGGCTGCTCCAGCAAGGGTCAAATCCTCCGGGGCCCATTCAGCACAAGACTTCACGAGCAGACGCAGGTCGGGCCTCAATATGGCCGCGTGGAATTTCCTATCACAATAAACTATATGGGAGCAAACTAGAAAGCAAAGGTACTTACCTGTATCAGGAGCTAACTTCGCTCCAAGGCTTGGGCAGGCCGTGAGTGTGTGTAATGGTAGATAGCGAGTCGTGTACAGTAAGGTGTGAATGTGTGGGGCCTTGGCAAGCATAGGCGACCAGCAGCGGCCGAGTTCCAGGCTGCTCCAAAATGCTGCATCGCTCCGGACTACTTCAGCGCCGGACCACTTCTTTCTTCACTGTCACTATTCAGTCTCTTAGCTTCATTGTACCTTTAATTAACTTAAATTCGCCTAATTCCACACTCATCGCAGAATCGAACACGTGATATCCGACATGGCAAGGACAGTAGCACAAAATTCGACATTGAATGTCCCGGATTCACTTATCACAAATTATAAATTCGGCACCAGAATAACACGTCGCGCCAGAGTCAAAATACGCCTCGTTGACAGGCAAATTGATTTAACTAGGTAACCAAAATACAAAAGGCACTAACGCGACGACCCAATTATAACGATATCTTTATCTAGCTATCTAGATCCACGACGGGCCCGTGAATTTAGGGAAGAGGGCTTGACGGTCGCCCCGCATCGTGGCCGGCGGGGCTCCGACGCTTCGCCCACGCGTCAAGCGACTGACTCCCACGCAACCGCGCACAGCCGCCCATCGGGTGAGGCGCCAGCTCGAACGCGATTGGGTGGCGTTCAAACATAACCAAATTTGGGCATAAGCAAACCCCCGTCCCGGACATAAGGACTTATGTCCGCGAGCAAACCGACAAGCGGGACAGAGTCGCGACGGCACGTTGCAAGACCGAATCTACACCAACACTAGGCCACCTTAGGCACCCCATCAGATCTTGCAACCCTAGCTACCGCCTCAAAAGATAGCCCCAATGTGGCAAGCCGGAGGGTCAACCTCCGCTGGATGCCCCTGGTGAGCATCACAGCACCTTAACAAGTCCTGTACTGGACAGAAGTCCGACGACCTCTTTCAAACACCTATCTGTGCCCCTATGATTCGTTCCGCAATCCGACCGGATCAGGTCTGAAAACAGCGACGCGACACGAAGCGGCCCAGCGTGTAGAGCCAAACGAAACGCACAGATAGTCCCTAGTATGAATTTTCAAACAAGTAGGCATAACCAAGCCATCCACCATATAATCATTTACTAAATAGTGCGGCAGCTGATTTCAATCTGATAATCTCCAAAACTAGCTAGCCTGTTAGACAAGTAGTCCTATGCTCATATTTCAACTAACTTTTCAAATGCATCAATGTTCAACTACAGAATTAATTCAAACAAACCAATCACCGATGCACATAGGTCTACTGACAAATTAAACAAAACAATAAACGTAAGAGACAGCCCTATTTCTCATTTCAAATAAATATCTTAGAAAGTGCCTACAAATGCGAAACTCAAAGGAGGAATTATTCTTTATTCCTTTTGGCACAAATAGGGTTATCCAATCTCTGCTTTCTCTTCAACAAAACACCATGACAAAACACATCCACAAAATATATATACAAATATCCAAATAACGCATCATTCAATTTCACATGAATTCAAATTTTTCTTTCAGCAAAACAGACGCAATAATCAAATACATTACAAAACATATGCACAAGCATTCAAAAAGGGCACATAATTCAATTTCAATTCTCCGGGCAACAAAACAAACACAGTGATCAAATACATTTACAGAACATATGCACAAGCATTTAAAGGGCACACAATTCAATTTCAATTTTCCGTGCAACAAAACAAACACAGTGATCAAATACATTTACAAAAACATATGAACACGTATTCAAGGAGTATATTAAATTCAACCCCTTTTAATCACAATCGCCATAGTATGAAACATTTCGCGGAAGGCACAAACCATTTTTAATTTTAATTTAAAGCATCGTTAATTAAGTGCTCGACCAACACCAAATCTAACAATCCCTAACAGCGCAATTCAACACTCCCATAGAGCCCTAGTCTTCCCAACAACTAAGCAGAGGCTAACCCGGGTGTGAACCCGGAACAAATAAAGCGCGTACCGTCAAACACTCGACGCTCGGGCGGTACACCCTCACTGAGGCCATGTGAGCTGTTGACGGCTCACAGAATTAGTGGAGACGGCCGTGGTGGGAGCTAGGGCGGTAGCTACCTAGCTGGGCTGCCTACATCAAAGGGGGAAGGATAGTACCCCGAGACGCGGCCACTCAGCTGACGAGGGCGAGAAGTGTCTAGCTGACCGCTGAGTGGCAGTGAAGTCCCTCTCAACATACTGAGGGCGGGGGTGACGACCCCCCGCCCCTGGAGGAACAACCCCCGACTGGACCCGCTCGTGGGAGTCGAGGGCTCGGAGAGCCAGGGCTCTCTTGCTGCTGAGAGAAAACGCCGTTCGCACCCAGACACAAAACGGCATGGCGATAGCCCTAGCCGCGCGATGGCATTACTTCTAAATACAAATTACTACGCGGCTCAAATTCAAATTACAAATTAACAAATAACAAATACAAAAAGAATTAACGAGTAACAAAATACCGTTCCTATCAAATCAAGTTAAATACAATTACACAAATACAAATTACCATTTATTAGATTTATATAATTACCATTTATAAGATTAAATACGAATCACAATACAATAAAGATACACATCCCGTTCGATCTACAAAAAATGCCTCGCTCAGACAACCGACCCTTTGATAAGTAATCAACCATAATTATACGACAATGATAATTATCCGATTACGTGATAATAACCATCTACCTACCCAACGCATCTCTCTAGTAAACTCCCGCTTGCGCAACCTACGGGAGTGGCATTCGCAACTACCCACCAACAACAAAAAAAAGCAAGCAACAAAGCAATAAAAGAAAAGAATTTTATTTTTACGTATTACGGCCAGACGTGATTGTAGACACAAAATTAAACCAATCAAACCAACGCTCCCTGCCACCAAAATTATTTAATTTTTATCAAACACCGCCGCCCCACCTCGGCGCTTATCTCACCTACATACCATCGGGTGAAGCGCCAGCTCGAACGCAATTGGGTGGCGTTCAAACATAACCAAATTTGGACATAAACAAATCCATTTCAGTAATGAAAGAATTCAATATAAAGAGGCATTGCTCAACTAAGCATGCTACGCTGCACTCACTGACAGGGCAATTAAGAACAGAAAAAATCCAGAAGCTTGCCGCAAGTTTATAAAAGCAGCAACAAATGTTTTATAAACAAAGAACACAATTTGATAATGTTGTGAAAGCTTGTTTTATACTTAGCTCAAAATTGGCAAAGGCATTAAAACCATTTGCCGAAGGAGAAATAATCAAGGAGTGTGTTAGAATTTTGCGGTATTTTGTGTCCTGAAAATAAAAATGAATTTGAAAAAAATAGTTTGTCAAGAAGAACTGTTGTTCGACGTATAGAAATGATGGCTAATGATATAAAAACAACATTGCCTGACCGTATGCCTAGTTTTGAATCATTTTCCATAACATTAGACGAGAGCATCGATTTGTCTGACACAGCTCAACTGGCTATATTTTTTCGAGGTGTTAGATAAGGAGTTCACTGTTACTGAGGAATTGCTTGCTTTACAGCCGCTAAAAGGAACCACTACAGGAGAGGATTTTTTTATTGAAGTTCAAAAGGTATTTACAAGTTTTGGCTTGGCATGGTCTGGAGTATGCACTGATGGTGCACCTTCTATGGTCAGCTTACGTAAAAGTTTCATCGGAATTGTGAATGAAAAAGTAACAGAATTAAATATATAAAAAGATGGTTTGATAGTCCTTCATTGCATTATCCACCAACAGAACTTGTGTTCTAATTCCATTCGACTCCAGAATGTTATGAATGTGGTAGTAAAAATTATCAACTTTATTCGATCCCGAGGGCTTAAACATCGTCATTTTAAGGCGTTTTTGGATGAAATATCAACTGAATATAACGACGTAACTTATTATTGTGAAGTCAGATGGCTGAGCAAAAGAAAAATGTTGAAACGGTTTTTACGAGCTTAGAAATGAGATAGCAGACTTTATGAAAATAAAAGATAAACCACTATCTGAATTAAGTAACCCAAAATGGATATGTGACTTGGCATTGCTGGTCGATCTTACAGGCTATTTGAATGATTTAAATTTGAAACTTCAAAAACAAGGACAGTAAGTAAATAATTTGTACAGCCATTTGAAATTGTTTCAGATCAAACTACGCCTGTGGGAGTCACAGATGCTGTCTGGTAACAGTTACCATTTCAACACGCTCTCTGCGTATGAAAATATTGCTTATGCTCAATATGCTGAGGAACTCAAGGTACTGTCGTAACACTTTTCGAAAAGATTTAGCGACATCAAAAACATGGAAGACTGTTTCAGTTTATTTGCTACTCCTACAAAATATAATGTACAAAATGCTCCAATACACTTACAAATTGAGTTGATCGAGATTCAAGAAAACTCACTCCTAAAATCCAAATTTGAAGAGTTGTGCGATTTGTACAAAAAATACCTAGAAAAAGACAATTTTCCGCAGCTTAGAAAATTCGCAAGAAGATTTGTGCGTTTGGCAGTACTTATAAATGCGAACAGTTCTTTTCATTGATGAAAGTTAATAAATCAACACATCGTACAAGACTAACTGACGATAATTTGGAAAATTCTTTACGTCTTTGTATCAGTGGAATTAATCCAAATATTGATGGATTAGTTTCAAAAATTCAAGCTCAAGTATCTCATTGATTTCGGTGTATTTAACTTTCGTAGTTTGTAACAATTGCAAATTTAACGATTTAATTATAATGTACTATTTTATTAAATTTCATTTTGTTAATTTAATAAATTGTACTGTAATAACATTGTCGTATTATTTCATGTCTAATATCTATCGCAAAAAATATTATCACTACTTTAAAATGCACTAAGTACTTTTAAACGTGGCCCGCGGACGTATTTGCACGCTAAAGTTTGGCCCTCAACACGTCAAAGGTTGCCAATAACTGATCTAACCCAAGCGATCCTACGAATAGATGAACGATGTTGCAGGGACTAAGATTTACCGTCAATATGATACATTAAATGAATCCTAACCTATATCTGTCGTAGGTCACATTAGCTGTCAGAAGTAAACAATATTTAGGCGTTATTTTAAACAGTAAATTCAATAGGAATATCCATATAAACAAGCTAATCAAGACAAGTATTTTTCTGAAAAACGTAAGAGTTCATTTTGCGGTTTTACAAAATGGTGACTTCTTACGGCATATTTGTATAGCTCATAGCCTTTATAACTAAGAACTCACCCTTACCAAGAAATTCCAACATTACTAGAGGCTAGCCTCTACGGTTGTGCTGAGTTGTTGGATGACTACAGTACTCATAACTGCACTCCACCTGTATATTTAACAAATATAAGTTTTCTTGCATAACTAAGCATCAATTATTTTTAAAACACAACCGCATCTTGATTTATTCATTAATTCATTACAGCCCATCGAAAGACTACTGCTGAGCATAAGCCTTCAAAATAGATTGGTTCATATAGGGAATATTTGCCATAGTTGCTACGCTTTGTAGGATTAAACTGTTATAAAAAAGATGTTCCATTCCTGTTTCAGTTTCCCACTGTCACTTCTTACGACGCTCATGTGATGATACGGGGAGGTGGATTTTGTTACACCGCTACTGCAATTGTGGTACGTCATGTCGAGAAGCCTAAATTCAGAAAATCAAGTATTACCAAATATCACGTTAGTTCGGACGAATCTTGAGGCAAAGTTGTAAAAATGGCTAAATAGTTCAATCGATTGCTGTATATTGCGCTCTATAAAATAGGAAGATTTTAGTACCAATAAAACATGGAAAAAAATTATATTAAATTCACTCACGTAGTCATTATGTCAATCATTTAAGTCACTACCTTAAAGGTTTACCCTTAACATTATTTTTTTATTTCTTTCAATATCCGACGTAATAATCCGATACTAGACATGAACCCTCCCTATTACATCTCTATCCATATTATACAACCATGTTTTCATAGAATACCAGCGTAAATATTTATTAAATTGAATTGAATGTTATTTTTCGAATTTTGTTATGTTCTTCTAAAAAGAAATGTAATCATTACAAAGTGGTAGTTACTTACTTTAATATTATGTGTATATTTTTAATGTTAGTTCATTTGTTCTGAACACATTTATATTTTTAAAAAAAAATTTTCGCATGCCACGAATGGCAAAATATGTGGAAACAAATATTGACTCTGTATCCATCCGTCTGTACCCATGTTTTTAGCGAAATAAATGATTTGATTTGATTTGATTTAAATTTACGCTGGTTTCCGGTTATTATATTTAAGCTGGTATTATATGCAATTTTTTTATGCACTTTAGCAAGCATACGTCACTCGGAGATACCTACCGCGATAAGCACCTGCAGTGCGCGACACCTTGAACTCAAATTTGATTAGGGCTGTTATGCGCTTTAAAGCTTACACACACACAGTTTCATACAATTCACATTTCGGGCCTTGATTATTTATGTGATTTTCGTTTTCAAGTATTCATTCACCTTGTTTCTGTCACCGATCTGGGTATTTTACATCTGTCATATAAGATATATAAGTGGCTTATACATAAAATAGATAGCCGAGCTCAGGGTGTAAGCGATCACCGTAAACATGTGTTTACCAACACACACTAACGTATTACAGCAGATTAAGTGTTCCACGAGCCTTACGGAAGTTAGAGGAGATCTGTGACAAGCAATGCTCCGCAGACATAGCAGTCCTTCTGGAAATTCAAATAGTCGCCACTCATCACGGGACATCTTCTTTCTTCTTCTACCTAGCGTTTATCCCGGTTGCTCATCCCGCCCAGCGCGGGAGAACCCAGGGTCCGCTTTCCGACACTTCCTCCTCCACTTTGCCCGGTCTTCGGCGTCCCTCACAACTAGCCCATTGGCGCGCATGTCATCCTGCACGACATCAAGCCAGCGTTTCTTGGGCCGTCCTCTACTCCTGGCACCAGGTAAGGTCATGTCCAGGCATTTGTTTCCCACGTAGCTTGCTGGTCGTCGTAAGACGTGGCCGTACCAGCGGAGGCGACTTTCCTGCAGCTTGTCAGCTATGTCACGGACATGGAGGCTGCCGCGGATGTATGTATTCCGTACACGGTCTTTCCGTGTGACGCCACACATCCACCGCAGCATGTTCATCTCCGTGACATGCAACAACTGCCGGTGTCGCTCCAGCACCGGCCACGCCTCACTGCCGTACGTAAGGACAGGCCTTATGATGGTCTTATAGACCTGTCCCTTCAGCTTGACCGGCATTTTGGGGTCACAAATGACACCCGTCACCTCGCGCCATTTCGCCCAAGCCGCTGATATACGGGCCTTGATGTCGCGATCGATGTCACCGGACGCATCAAGCACAGATCCGAGGTACCTGAAGTTGTCCGTGCGCTCGACGGTGTCGTCGCCTATACGGAGAGACGTCAGATCTGTGCTGTTGCAGGCCATATACTCCGTCTTTGCCACGTTTAGCTTCAGCCCGCCGTTCTCAAGCGCCTCCCTCCATGCGTGCACGCGTCTGGTGAGCCGTCCTTTGTCCCCATCTACCAGTGCGATATCATCAGCGTACATAAGCAGCCAAGGCTGCGGTAGTTTCTGTACGCTGGCTGACAGTTCGTCTAATATCACACTGAAGAGATAGGGGCTTAAGACGGAGCCCTGATGCACGCCTATGGTTATGGGGAAGGGGGTGGTATCACCAACAGCGGTCCTGACTATTGAATCGGAGTTGCGGTACATGTCACGTACGATTTCCACGTACGTCTCTGGTACCAACTTCGACCGCAACGCCCACCAGATCATCTCCCTAGGAACACAGTCAATGGCCTTCTGCAGGTCTAGGAATAAAAAATGCAGAGGCATATTCTTTTCCCTGTGCTTCTCCATGAGGATCCTTACGGCGAATATAGGGTCCATGGTACCGCGTCCTGGTTGGAAACCGTACTGGAAGTCCGACACTGTACACTCCTGTCGGATACTGGCGTCAATAATGCGCTCGAAGAGCTTCATAGTGTGTGACATCACCTTTATACCGCGGTAATTACCGCAATCCTGAACGGACCCTTTACCCTTGTGGACCGGCGTTATTATACTAAGCCGCCACTGATCGGGCATTATTCGGTCGCTCAGGATTCTATTATAAAGGTTAGTAAGAATGCACACACCACGAGCCCCCAGCGCTTTCCACGCTTCAATTGGCACCTCGTCCGGTCCGACAGCTTTCCGATTCTCCATGTGACGAAGAGATGTGAGGACCTCGTCAGGTGTAATCGGTGGCACGAGTCCATGGTTCGGGAGTTGTTCGGGAGGGTGCACTTCCCGGTGCTGAGTATTCAGCAAAACGTGGAAATAAGAGCGCCATCTCTCCTTCACCGCACGATCATCGTACAGGAGCTCGCCATTAGGTCCGTTGACGCTGCAGCACCGAGTAATATCTTGCGCTGCTTTGGCCCTAGAGCGCGCCAGTTTATATATGAGTTTGTGCCCCTCAGGAGTGTCCAACTTAGCATATAATGGTTGCAAGTGGTCACGCCTGGCTCTGGCTACAGCTTTCTTGGCAGCTCTTTTCGCTGTCTTGTAAGATGCGCGATCTTCAGGAGATTTGGTCACTTGCCACGTCTTGAAGAGCGCTTTCTTTTCCCGTAATGAACCTTGGACTGTGGCATCCCACCACCAGGTCTCCTTGTCGATTTTGCGGCCCCCTTTCGCCACGCCGAGAACTTGCTTTGCCGTCTTTGTGATTGCTGTCTGAATGGTTTTCCAGCACTCTTGGACGGACTTGCCTGCTGTGTCGAGACTAATATCCCCAGCGGCAGAGTCAAACTCTGAGTATCTGGTTTGATCCAGCAGCCACCACTTGATTTGACGGCGGCAACGTTCGGCGTGTCTGCGGCGGGGTTTTACGCAGAGGTCCATGACAAGAAGTCGGTGTTGGGCAGTGAGACACTCACCGGGTATGACCTTACAGTTGGCCACGCGACTGATATGACTTCTCCTGGTCAGTAGATAGTCGATTTGAGTGGCGTTCCGACCGCTCCTGTAGGTAATCAGGTGCTCGGTTTTCTTTTTGAAGAACGTGTTCACCACGGCCAGGTCAGCTGCAGTGCAGGTTCTGAGAATGGTTTCCCCCTCTGCGTTTCTTCTGCCGTAACCATAGCCGCCGTGGACACGTTCATACTCCCCCTGCACCTCGCCCACATGACCGTTCAGTTCGCCACCCAAAACGACATCGTGGTACAACGGTATGCCGCTTAGTACATCTCCGAGACGATCCCAAAACAGCGTTTTATCCGCGTCGCTGCAGCCGACCTGTGGGGCTTAGGCACTTATTAAGTGGGTCACGACCCCCTCAATAAGTCGGTCGCATATGCGTCTAACTTCCAAGACGCTATCGTGGAAATGCTCGGCGAGCACCACTGCCACACCGTTCTCTCCACCAGAGGAGCCTGTATAGATCAGCTTGTAGCCGTGCCCAATATTCCGGCTCCTGTTGGCCTTCCACCGTGTCTCCTGCAGGAATGCCACTGCCACTTTACGCCTGGCAAGTATGGCCGCAAGTTTTGCGGAGCGTCCCGTAAGCGTGCCAATGTTCCAGTTTGCAAAGCACTCGCACGGGGCCCGGTAGCCCTCGCATACTTGTCGCAGGGTTAAGGCGATCCCCATGCGCGTCGTTATGCGGCGACGCCCTAGCCCTAAACGTATTTATCTTTCTTTTACCGTCCATGTTTGAGTGGCTTAGTGCCAATTACCAGGGCGACACCGTCCGACCCCCGAACCCCTAGGACGAATCCCAGAGGAGTGGCATCGCCAGAGCCCTTTCCGTTGTCCAGCAGGTGCGCCACGTGCAGGCGGGGTTGGCTTGGGCTCCAAGATCTTAGCGGAGCCCCTTACACCCTAATAGACATAATGGAAAGATAAATTCTCTTACGCTTTAATCAAAAGGTTGTTGTTTGTGTATCCTCAACTTTTCTTATTAATAATAAACTCTATATACAAATTTAATTCACAATATTTATCCTCATGAATCATCTAAATGCAATGGCATCTATCGTAAAAAAACGTTTTACAACCTTTAGGTATTACTTGACAGATTTTCATCTGAATAGAAAGAAGTGATTTATATTTCCTTAGCCCTAAACTTAGACGAACGAGAGGTAACATATCATGAAACAGCTGTCGGACATTGTTTGGCAATGATCTGAATTCAATTTGATGAAGAGTAATGATTTCTTATATTAACACGAATACTACACATTGAATAAAACTAATTTTACGGTTTTTATCCCGGGTAATATATCTTAAATTTACTTATTTTAATTTCCGACCCGGCTTTACAGCACCAATGGTATCGGGGTATGAGGTGTTTGACGTCCCGATGTCATAGTTAACCTACAATTTAGTAGGTGTTCATAAGGAGACATATGGGAAGTGTTAAATGATGACACATGTTGCTTCTTCTAGGTCTTTAATTAGAATAATCCTATAACTAAATACATATTTCGTATAGGCTACTACATTACAAACCTGGTGAAATATTCATTTTTGGTCCAATCAGTGCTGAACGAGCTTACGTAGCGTAAGCGTAGCGAAGCGTATCTTGAAGTCTTGTGGTGGTATTTTTGAGTTTGAATTTAATTTTATTACTTATAGAATTCCAAGCAGATGATAGTACCCAGACATATTCTCTATTGAAATTTGGATGTTTTTAATTTCAATAACATTGCAAATCCTCCTTGGTAGGAATCGGTGTATTTTTACGAGGGTTTGTGGTTAATCAAATATGTTAAATCACTTCAAAAGACTGCAAACTTACAGGAGTAACGTCGGTACTTCACGTCAGCTATATGTTCTTTTACGCGGGTTTATATTTGTTCACGCTACTGCATGCCTTTGATAGCTAATTCTTGCATTACAGTCCTCAGAAATGTGATGAGCTTATTTGCGTTCTGTTGCGAAGCGATGTGTTTCTTGAAGACTTCTCCGGCCGGAGGTTATCTGCTGCAATCCTTGTAATCTTCATTCCCATGGTGATGATAAACAGCACACGTGTCTTAAGGCTGGGGTGTTCCAAGCGCATTAGGTATTTACAAGCGGTCTTCGCAAAGATCGAGTAGGACCGAGCATGTGATCGTGATTTTTACAAAATAATCACAAAAATATTTTTCATTAGTTATAAACAAATATTGACACAAAAAGAAATAAACACACGAACAAAAGCTTAACTATAGTCGAAATTGAGAATAATATCTCATTAGTCCTAACCTAGTAACAAAGTCGCTTCTTATTAACGTGACTTGTTAACCGAGATCTAGCAACGCTCGTGTCTTAATAAAAATATTACTTTGCGTTTTTACTTCAACAATTTATCATCATCGTCATCATTACAGCCCTTCACAAGTCCACTGCTGAACATAGGCCTCCCCCAAAGGAATGCCACAAAGCACGGTCCTGAGCCACCTGCATCCATCGATTTCCTGTATGTTTCACCAGGTCGTCACTCCATCTAGTGGGAGGTCGCCCTACACTTCGCCTACCGGTACGAGACTGCCACTCGATAACCTTTCTTCCCCATCGGTTGTCGCTTCTTCAAGCTATATGGCCGGCCCACTGCCACTTCAGCTTACTAATCCGTTGGGCTATGTCGGTTACTCTGGTTCTACTGCGGATATCCTTATTTCTAAGTTTATCACGCAGAGACACCGAGCATAGTCCTCTCCATAGCGCGCTGAGCGACCTTGAGCTTCTTAATACGGCCAGCAATGAAGGACCACGTCTCAGATCCTTAAGTCATCACTGGCAACACGCACTGGTTGTACAATTTCGTTCAGATTTTGAGGTATGTTTAACGAGAAGATGTGTCGTAGATTCCCGAACGCTGCCCAGCCGAGTTGAATCCGTCGATTGACCTCTAGGTCGAAGTTGGACTTATCTAGTCGGACTATTTGTCCCAGGTAAACATACTCATCAACAACTTCGAGCTTAGTGTTCCCAACAACTACCGGCATAGGTGTGACATGGACGTTAAACATTATTTTTGTTTTTTCCATGTTCATCTTAAGACCTATCCGTTGGGAGACACTATTGAGGTCATTGAGCATAGTGCTTAGGTCCTCCAGCGATTCTGCCAAAATGACTATATCGTCGGCAAATCGAAGGTGAGTGATGTACTCACCATTGGTGTTAATACTGTATCCTTTCCAGTCCAGTAGCTTAAAAACGTCTTCCAATGCAGTGGTGAAGAGTTTCGGGGATATAACGTCACCCTGTCTTACACCTCTCTGCAGTTGGATAGGTTTCGTACTCTGATTCTGTACTCTGATAGCCATCGTAGCTCTACTGTACAAATACTTCAGCACTTCGATATACCGACAGTCAACTTGGCAACTTGGAAACTGCAGCACCGCCCAAATTTCGACGGAATCAAAGACTTTCTCATAGTCCACATACGCAAGGCAAAGTGGCAGATTATACTACAATGTCTTCTGTACAATCTGCCGCAGGGTATGTATGTGGTCCATGGTACTAAAGCCTTTTCGGAAACAGGCTTGTTCGGGAGGCTTAAAGTCGTCAAGTCTGCGTGCGAGACGTGCGTAAAGAGCTTCTGAAGGACTTCAAGTACAGGTCTTCCACCCGCTTTCAAAAGCTCCGCTGTAATTCCATTCTCGCCCGGGGACTTGCCGTTTTTAAGGTGTTGGAGAGCAAGTCTGAGCTCGATTACGTCCGGGATATCTACGGAATAGTGTCGGATAAGACTCGCTCCTGGATCGTTACTCACACTTGCGTGTGGCTCCAACGATGACGTGTACAGCTGCCGATAGAACCTCTCAATCTCACTCAAAATCTCAAGTGTCCCGGAAACGATGCTGCCACACTCGGTCTTCGGCTTCAGCTCTTCGGCTTCAGCAGTTGGCTCTTTTTGGCAGACAGATCTGCATGACATGACAGACAGGCATGAACATATTGATATAATAACATGTAGATTTAGAAAAATAACCTGGATTTTTAAAAAGCTTAGACATATTACTTCAGATAATCATATTAACAAAATTTATGTAGCTTTAGCCCAATCGTTATTAACTTACTGCCTTCCGATATGGGGTGCAGCAACAAAAACAAAATTATTGCAATTGGAAAGAGATCAGCGTGCCTTAGTAAAGACAATGTACTTTTTGCCTTATAAATTCCCAACAGAGAGCCTATATTTAAAATCTGATGTACTAAGTTTAAGAAAATTATATATTTTACACACAATATTAAAAAAGCATAAAGATTTGTTTTATGACCCAAATATTTTGCATAAAAGAAGAAAAGACATTGTACTTAACTCTTTTCGTGTTAAAACTGCATTTGCTAGACGTCAGTTCATTAACCAATCTATCTATCTGTATAATTCTGTCAACAAAAATCTTAATATTTACTGTAGAAATACCAAGGACTGCAAGTTATTAATTATAAATTGGCTGAAAACCCTGTCTTACGAAAGCACAGAAAAACTTTTATGTTTCAACACATAAGGTGAAAATAATATTTCCCTAAAAACACACACATTCACACAAACAAACACGCACATACACACACACACACACACACACACACACACACACACACACACACACACACACACACACACACACACACATTTATTGTTTAATAATTTTAAACTACTTTTGTTTTTTTAGTTTTTTTTTTTCTTTGTATAATATGTAATTATATGTTTCTAGAAAGTTTTGTATAGCTATGGAAGAGCGGGAGTCTCTGACACAAGTGCCTTAAGGTGCTTAAAAGACGCTCCCTACCTTATGCAAATTGTGAAATGCTTAATGAAATAAAAGAGATTAAAGAGATTAAAAAAAAGATCTCTGGCAAAGACTTTGGAGCCTTGGTTCCGCTCGATCGCTTCTTCAATACAAGTTGTATTGAAGTTGCGCAAGTCCCGCCGCATGCATTTGGAGATCTGTCTGTTCAGTTGCCTGTATGCTGTCAAATCTGTTGAAGAATGTAGCTTCATCTCCCGTCTAACAGCCATGAGATTAAGAGTGTGATCGGAGTGTTTTTGTGTTCTGCTGCGGCGGGTCTTGCAGACTTAAACAATTACTGTAAGTAAAATAACATTTTCCGTTAATTTAGGTGCCAAATATTGAACCGATTTTATTAAATTATATGTGACAACCGAATTATCCGATGCCAAAATTAGAGAATCTGGCTGGACTGAAAGTGAATCGGTTCGAGTTGGGTTCAAAGGGCCTTCGTTACTAACGTATCTGTACATATATGACATGCAAGTTCATATGGTTCCATATTATCTATTTCCGGTTATTTAGCGTTCCCAGGAACGTCCCAGAAAAAGTGCAGACTTTATCTATCAAAAGGTTTAAAATATTTAGTAAGCAAAAATTGTTAAGTAAGGGTTATTATACTAAAGAATACATGATTGACAATAACCCCTGGGAATGAGGTGATCGGTACCATGGTGTTTCTAAATGTTTTCATAAGAATTGTATAAAATACTATATTGTAAATAGTGCTTTAAAAAAAGTCCCGCTTGGTTTCGTACTGTTTCTTCCCAGGACAGAGGTTTTTTTCCGAACCAGTGGTAAAAGTAAAAAATTACTTTCAAAAAGTATTCATGTAATCTATATTGAATAAAAATGATTCTATTCTATTTTAATGCCTACTAGACGTGTTAGAGCTTTTTCCTATACCGTTACCGTTACAGCCTATTAAAGTCTACTGGTGAACATAGACCTCTCACATAGATTGCCTTGGTTGGATTGGCTTTCTATCCTCTCCCTTCCAAAATAGATAGCAGATGAAAGTCTGTGTTTAAATACTACTGCATATTTTACAGGCATGTTTTTGTCTTCACTATTTAATTGTAACTTGTAACTATTTACATGCAAACGTATATGTTCATACCTACGTATGCATGTAAATAGTGACAAGCATATTAAAAGATGCATTTAAATAGTGACTGAACATCAAAATAAGATGTAAGTATTTTATCTTACATACAAAATGTTATGAATTCTTTGCGTGTGCTTTGGTATATACCCTCAGTGGTGACAGTATCTTACCAAGTGCTTAGTGGGTTACTTAATATACACGAACCAAACGCTCCACTACATCCAACAGTGAGTTAGATCAAGTCAACTTATTAGTAACTTATAAGTTATCAACTCTTGGCCGAACACCGAACGGAACAAAGTACGAACATCGATAGAAAAAAATCTATGTGTACCGAAATTAAAATAAGTCAAAGAAAATGTTAACATATTTATTATTTACACCCCAATTCGAGTACACGTCAACTAGTAATTGCCTTCGAATATTCTTTTAGTTATTAATGCGCAAACACTAAAAATGTATTCGAAATCAAAAATAAACAAATTCTCTAATTGCACAAATACTGTTTCTTTCATCTTTAATACACGGCCGTAGCATACAATAACATGAAAAACAATGTCAAACTTACTTTAATTTAAGAAAATGAGTTAGTTTTATTGAGAATCGTAGTTGAATTCAAACAAGGAACATTTTATACATAGCAGTAAAATATACGCAGTTTCGATTTTTCATTATTTCCTTTGCTGATTATAAAAAGTATGATAATTTTTTTGTCAATTATTTGTATAGTAAGTTAATTAACCATAATTACCCGAGGCACTCAGAGACACAAAACAAGGATGTTGTTTTATGTATTATGACGCACTTCAAGGATAATAACGACTTCTAATATAACATTTTATTCTAACACAATAAAGTTGAGTAATGTTTCCAAAATATATATTACGTTTAATAAAAATATAAAAAATAAACATAGCTGTAGTATTGATGATATACCACCAATCCTGGTAAAGAAATGTGCAGAAATATTAGCTATCCTTTTAGCTTCACTTATAAACCAAAGTTTTGAAAATTCTCAGTTTCCGGATGCACTAAAGATTTCATTAATAAAACCGATTTTTAAAAAAGACGACCCCCTAACGCTCAGTAACTATTGACCCATAGCCCTGCTACCCACGTTTGCTAAAATATTTGAGAAAGCCATGTGTACTCGACTCTATCATTATTTAGAAAAATATAATATATTAGACGATTTACAGAACGGTTTTAGAAAAAGCAGATCAACAACTCTGGCAGTATATAAATATATCCAAACGGCAGTGCAACATATTGATAATAAAAGAGCCACCATATGCCTTCTTTTGGATATGACGAAAGCATACGATAAAGTTCAATTTAATATACTTTTAAATAAATTCAAGGGTTCGGGAATTCGTGGAACGGCCTATAAATGGATCCAATCATATCTGACAAACAGGAAGCAGACAGTTCAAATCGAACACCGCAACGATGAAAAACGGGAAATCGTTGTAGTACAGTCTCAAATCCGGGACCTCACATGTTCAATATCTCAAGGTAGTGTTTTAGAATGCCTATTGTTTTTAATATACATAAACGATTTACCCAAGATAACAAATAACGAAAACACATTAAGCGTACTCTTTGCCGACGATGTGTCAGTGTTAGTGAAATGCGAAATCTTTTTTATTTCTTTGGTTTTAACAATTTGAAACCATTGTCTTTTAAAAAAAATTGCATGTATTCTTAACCAATGTTATATTTTATTCAAGACATTCTCACCATACAAAGGTTTTTGTCAGTATTAAATACCTCACTCCAGTTCCCGTAAGTACTTTCATATTCCGCAAATATAAGTTATCGAAATAAGAGCGTGTGTAGAGAAGTAAAAGCATCGATATGTTGTATCAGCTGCTCTCTCTGTGAATTTGATATTCTATTGTTTTAAGCCATGATACAGTAAATTCAAATTCTTTACGTATAAAATATGTTATTTTATTATTCCTTCCTAAGAAATAAAGAAATAATATATTTTATGAAATGAGCACAGACAGAATGTTTATTATCTTACAATATTAATATTGTTCCATTCAGCATATGAATATTATATATAATAGGAGCCGTGGTAGATCAGATGGTTAGCGCCCACTGTAAGCTTCACAGTACTCGAGCAACCCGGGTTCGATCCCCGCCGGCAGCAATGAAATTGTTAATTGCAATTTTAAATGCTGATTTACCACGTGTTCGGCGGTGAAGGAAAACATCGTGAGGAAACCTGCATGTCTGAGAAATAAGAAAAAAAATATATTTCGAAGACATGTGAAGTCCGCCAACATGCATTAGGGCAGCGCGGCGGACATTTCCTTGCCCTAAAACCCTCTCAGAAATGAGAGGAGGCCTGTGCCCAGCGGTGGGACGTAAATGGGCTGCAACTTTACTTTTTTACTTTTAAATATAGACACACTTGCCACGTTTGGCAAGTGTGTTAGCATATTTTTAAGTTGGATATAAGTCAACTTTGACATATTTTTAAGCAAAAGTAAGTCGATGGCTTAAACCCTTTGTGACATCCCTTGACTTACTCGTAGCTAATAATGATCATGATGACGATTCTACAAAATTATTATAACAAATTCGTAATCTTACATAGTATTATATTCAAATGTAAAACAAAAGTATAAAAGCATATCAAGTTACCTAAATACGAAAATTTTATAATACAGCCGTGTAGTGCGAGTATAAATATATACTTTTCATTATTTATACTACACGACTGTATAAATTCTGCTATTATTTTGTGTTAGCATTTTATCTTCTGTAGACTATATCGCATATTTGCAGTTGGGGATTTCTTAAGTGTTAGCAGTTTTGTTCTTTTAGGCTCAGTATAAAGGTTTAACAGTAGCCCAACCTCGCTTAAGAGCTTTCGCATGTGGCCCATATTCAGCGTACGTGCTCCTTTCAGCAAATTTTTGTACATCCAATGAAAATTTTTTTTAGTTTTGCGGGATATTTTAATTCACAACTGTTACTAAAAATGTTCTACTGCTTTCGTAAAAGACGATAAACGTTGTAAGGTTTTAAAAAAATATTATCATATATGTATTAGTATTCATGTAAATAAAAATATAATTAAAACAAGCAACAACAAGTTAAAACAAAATTAATATACCACGTTTCCATAATCTTAGATTGTCATCCGACTCTGAACTATATTACAAATTACAGCTCTCTCGCTCATCAAATTACTTTAAAATCAATTACTAAATTCGATCCGAACAGGCATTCACGAAAGCGAGTTAATAAATACGTAATAAAAATAGAGACATTCTTGAAAATTCCCACGTTCAGTAATGGTAGTCAAAATAAAGCTAACGATAATGATAACGATAACTTAACCCTATTCTTGGTACTGTATACAATTTGATACGTTCAACTTTTAAAAAACCCCGAGACCTTCTTAAACGAATTTTTCAAACATTTATTGTTTTATATATTAGAAAATATACTAATATTTCTACCAAATATAATATTTAAGTGCTTGCAATATCAAAAAGAGCTGTAGAACACAAGAAGGCGGACCGATCGAATGCGCCTACGCATCGCAAGGTAAGAATAATCTTTTTTTATTATATTTTGTTCAAATTGTTTGCAAAAGTAGTCTAATTCGCATAGCTTATTATATATTCCAGTCATAAGCGTTATTTTCCAGTACCTAAATGAATTGTAAGTGCATGTTATCTTTTCTGTTTTTCGAGTGTAGCAAATATGATACATTGCTAGATGGCAAATATTCTAGATATTTTTTGCTACGTATCAAATATGTGACATTACCTAATTTGTATAGAAACTACTCGGGTTTGATTCCCAGACCGTGGTTATAGCTTGGCTACGATTAGATTGGCTTTTGTGGCCAAAATGTGGTCAGTATGACAATTTTATTACAATTATTTCTTGTTTTCTTCCGCAGGTACTTCCTTACCTTATTATTCCACAACAAAGAAGAGCTCGACAACTCGTAGCTCTTGTTTCGAAGACGAGAGCAAAATCGTATTTGGACGAAAGTGAATCATCTGACGATGAATTTCAGTATTACACCCGCCCAACGCACTCCGACAGCAGTTCACCACTTCCATCACTTCCATATTTTTTTATAGGATAAGGGTGACAAACGAGCACACAGTCCACCTGATGGTAAGTGGTTGCTGCGGCCCATAGACATCTACATCTATCCTCGTTTACGAATCAAAATGCAGATGCGTTGCCACCCGTGAGGACTAAGATGGAATGCCTCATTTCCAGTAAAAAGGCCTCCGGCCACCTGCACTCACCAAGCGAATCGCAGAGGTAAACCTTCATGCTGGTATTCTGTGAGGTCGTGGTACCACCCCGGTTCTAGCCGGCCCATCCGTGCGACAGCAAAAGCTGCCGCGTGGCTCTACCACTGTTATATTCAATAGAAAACCTAAATTTTCTCTGAGACGACGATATCGGGGAAAATCAAGTGTTTGCTTCAACATCTTTGGTACTACATCAACTGTCATTAATGTCATCACCATCAATCAACCCTTGTTTGCCATCAATTTTATCGCCCAATGCATCAGCAACTGAGTCTAGTTCTTGGTGTCCTGTACCGTTACCATTGTCACCATCTATACTGGCTACTCCCTAACAAGTACCTTCACCAAGAGTTAGTAACTTAAAGCGGCGTAATCAGTTACCGACGCAGTCGCCATTGTTTGCACCTTCTCCTTCAACAGCTACTCGTTCAAAGAGGCCTAGACCTTTCACAGTAAAGCGCAGAGTAAAAGCCTGTGTTTGGATAACTTTTTAACATCTATTGAGATGATACAATATTTACGCAATGAACGTGGCATTTTTGCAACGGGTATAATCTGAGCAAACAGACTCCGAGGAGCGGAGAAAAGACTACCCAAAAAAAGGGTAGAAGTTCTCTGGAAACAAGATTGCTGTTGTCAAATGGTTCGACAATTAATGTGTTATTGCAGCAAGTACTTTTGTGGATGCGTATTCTACCCAGACTGTGGTTAGTTACAAGAAATAAGAAGGTAGAAAAGTGACAGTGACTTGCCCCAATTTAATAAAAGAATATAGCACTAACATGGGCGGTGCTGATCTCTCCGACATGTTGGTTGCTCTATATCGTATTATTCTATATCGTACATTCCGAGGCTATCGTTGGCATTTACTTTTTTACTTATTTATTATTTAATATAAACAATTCCTCGCTTCTATATCGGCGTGATAGAAAAGTCAGAATGGATACCAAAAAACCAAAATTCACTAAAAAGCTTTAGGATGAAAATTTTAAAGCCTACGGAGTTATTAAAGAACTCATATGAGCGACATCAACAGGCCTGGCATGAATTTAGCCAATACTATACAGAAGCCAGCGGCTGAAAGACCGCCAGGTGCCTTTCGATGTGATCTAGTTGCTCCATTATAAAACTATAATAACCAGCAGAGGAAGGTGTAATTTGAGGTTGTGCTTATTGCCGGAACTTAATTGTTTCATAGAATGCCATACTAAAAACTAATACTTTATTTATTTATTTATATTTTATTTTTAATTATAAGACGACAGATTTTTGACTTGATTTTTATGATTGATCTCAATTTACTAATAATTTAGATTTATAAGATATAAAATCTGTTTTTTATGTTAATTTTTAAACGTATGTAGAAGTACAAAATAATTATGTTTTATTTTTTTGTTATATCACTGTGAATGTTGACATTTCAGGTTTTGTTTTGATACAATTATATTTAAAACTCATTTTTTAACTTCACTCAAAGACTAGCAATATAGCAAATTAGATACGTAGATTTCATAACCTTGATTGTTAAGGGCCTGGCAATGTATCTAATACGATACGCTCAATAAATGTTGAAATTCTTATATTACATATATTTTTTTTTATTTATTTTTTTTATCCCTTCAATAACCACCCAAGAACATATTTAACATTATTTTTTTAAATATTTCTAAAATATTTTTTCTTGCCAAGTATAGGGTTAACTCAGATGAATAAAAATCACTTGTTAAATTATGTGTAATAATATTTAAAGGCTTTGTACCACAGAGTAAAGAGTAAGGAACAGAGGGGAAGCTTCTTAACAACGTCGAAAATGTATACATATTCTGATAGGGTTGTCACATGATGCATGTGAAGAATTTAAGGAAAAAATGGTGGTGGTGTTGATGGAGCCACTATTGGTCCTCTGCCTACTACCACTATCTACGATACTACCACCTCCACCACTACTGACACCATCAGCAACACTATCCACAAACACCAGCACAAATTCAACCAACACCAATCCCACCACCCCCACCAATGTCTAGCGATTATATTCCAACCATAATGCAGTGGTATTTACCCCTGGGATCGCGACTCGCAAAAAGTAGCTTATATACTAAAGTGGGTGTATAAAGTGACACATTTAGCCTTATTATGTAGGATATCCTGCCATCTACGGCACTGTCAGAGTTAGACTGACTAACGTTTCAAGGAGATGAGACCGACTTCATCATTAGGCGACGTACCTATCTAACACATTTTCACTTACCTATCAATGTTATTACCTAGTTTTATTGTATATAATACGTAAAAAGGTACTTACTTCACTTGATCTCTCGGGTCCAAAAAAATAAGGAAATATCCTTATTTTCTCTATAATTATACATGCATACTGTACAACTATTAGGCATTTTTGCTTATACAAAACACTTATTATTTACTTATATAAATTAATAATAACTTAATTCTTAATTATTTTAATTAAAATACTTAAATGTAATTATTTAATAACTGCAAAAAAAACTTAATAAATTAATTGATGTATAAAATATCGAAATATTGTTGATCTATTTATTTAAATGCGCACGACAGTACGTTAGTACTATTATTTATTCTGTGACGACAGCCCTTTCATGGATACTCTGACTGAGCCGGCGCAAACCGGTATGTACCCCGACGGAGCGTCGGTGAACCTGTCGGTGAGAACTCACGCACACATCGCTGCGCTATGTATGGGTGTATTCGCAGCGAGCCGTTTGTATGTAGCTTCCCCTCTGGTCGGTTTCTTTACTCATGTGTTTGTACTGAGCAAACATTGAACAACAAACACATCCATATTTACACAATGTATCGCGCGTTCAATATAATTGTATTAAGAAATAACTAATCATATTATATTTGACGGCCTCGTTGGTTTTGTGAACGTATACGTGACTGCTCATCTCAGCGACTGATCATGAGGACCCGGATTCTAGAAGCACTCCGAAGACAGGGGGTTGACGGTGTTTCACTCAAGTGCCTCGGTAAGCACGTAAAGCCGTTGGTCCATTGACTGATCTCTCTCTGGTCTCCGGTATTCTTCCCCTAAAGAGGTTTAATAGAGAATGTAATTTTGCATAAAAATCCATCATTTTTGAAGGTAAATCCATAAAAATAGGTATATGGTATTTCAGTTATAAAATAAGAAAAACGTATTCTAAGATTGTTAAAAATAGTCCCGTTTAGGGAAATAAATTAACTTATTTTTGTTATAAAAACCATGAACATTGATTTGAGATTGAAAAAATCCGATCAATACCAAGCTGGTTCTGAAATTGTTCCTATTACTAGGTTGATCAATAAGTGTTTGGAAAAACAATGAAACTCTAGGATAAGTACATGTAAATTGTATTTATTTTTCAACGTAATCGCCTTTTAAGCTAATAGACCTTGAATAGCGTTTTGCAAGTTGGTGAATTTCCTTGAAAAAAAAGGGCTTATCATGAGACCTGAAAAGGCCTCTACAGCACACATCGCCTCATCGTTGCTGTCAAATGTGATACCACGCCAGTGCGTTTTCAATAATTTAAAAACATCGCTATTAATATACATACATTGGAAAATCACCAACTCTTATATCAAATAAGATATAAGGAAGTTTAAAAATACCTTACGTCTCTTTTTTTTTACTATTCTAAGCCAACACTTATCTACGATCGCACCTGATGGTAAGTAGTGATGTAGCCTAAGAAGTGAAGCGCATAACTTAACAAAAGCCTGACGTGACTGATGAAGACGTCCACTTTGTAATTTAACAAATGTTTTATTTAAAAGTATTAAAATTTTCAAATTAGGCACCAACACAATTTTCGTTGTACAGGCATTCAGTATCAAACAAGGATTATTTGCGTAGAGAGAGTCAAATTCCTGAGCTACCACGCTTACTTACAAGGTTCATAAATTAGTTTTCCCTTACGATTTATGGCCGGATATTGTACTCTAATGTTCAAACTTTAAATCTAAAGGTTTGCATAATGGATTTAGGCAGATGTAATTATCATTAATCGACCAGAAAAGCCTTTTAGTACAATTTAGACCATGAGTGAGTACGGCGTATAATAAAGTAGACTAAAATAATAGAACCACGATTAAGATTAAACAGTAGCCGTGGTAGTTTACTGTTAATTTCACAGTACTCGAGCAAGCAGGGTTTGACCCACTGAAATTGTGCTATGAAATATAAAGCGAGCACTCATCCCTGTGTTAGTGGCTCAAAATACTTAATTTTTTTTCCTTAATGCTTGTGCTCGCTTTATAATATATATTTCATAACATTTATTAACGGTTGGAATATACGACTCTAAAATTTTAGTCGCTTTGATGGTTCTAATCGAATTTATTGTTTGCATTTAATATCGGTAATAGACTATAATTAAGAACAGAAAAAAAGTATAAAAACAATAGATATAAAAATAGAATGATTTCTTATATTTACGCGAACACTACACATTGAATAAAACTACTTTTACGGATTCTATATATTTACCGTAGGTTTTGTATATAGTTACCATAGGTTTTGTAAATAACACAAACTTGTAATAAAATTTCATAAAACTACCTTAATGAATTTACAACATTAATAATTTACAACTCGTTAACTCTAAGTGCTGTTAGCACCGCGTTGAGTGTAAAGGCATCGGAAGCGACGCTTCACTTGGCGACGTCCATATTTTTATCTTCAAACTTTCCTGTAGAACCATGTAAAACTTTTATCGATAAAATCTGCTGTGCATTCTATTAAGCTATTTAAGTAAACACTAACACGCGCCCTAAAACCCTCTCAGATATGCCTGTACAGACCTGCCTAGTGCAGAGGGATGTATATAAACTGTAACTTTACTTATCAACCCGCTCTTGCCCAGGTTATTTACTTACAAATTTTGCAAATTTTCAAATTATACAAAAGCGTATTCTTGATATGTCTATATCCAAAGTAGATTTCGAGAGACTATAAACAAGAATATAAATTAAGTATAAGTTCAGTTTAATTAAGTATTCTAAGGATCGAGTTGTCAAGGTAACGTTTAATTAAAGTTGGTAAAAATTTGCTTATTACGCGGATAATGAAAGAATGGAAGGTACGCTGATATAAGCAAATTAATTTTTACTAACTTTAATGTAATGGAATTTAGCAAAGTATCACCTGATTCTATTAATTATATTAACATTCTATCAATTTGATCTAATTATTGAATTTTCCAATCTTGTCTAATTTGTTATAAAACTATGCACTTATTAAAACTGACTACACAACTTATGAAATACATAAAAGTTTAATATGTCATGATAATTGTATTTATGGGTTTTATATCTGAATTCATAACTTCAAAATCGGACATGATACATTTATGAAGTATTCACTCACTTCTTAAGCAGAAATTTATGGAAAAAATATAACGATTTCTTATATTTTCGCGAAGACTACACATTACTAATTTTTACGGATCTTATCGCGTTTAATTGAACATTTTAATTGCCGACGTTTCAGGTGGTTTCGGTTTACAGCACCCATGGTCACGGGGGGGATCCGGAAAAAATATATTTATGAAAAATATTCCGGATTGTGCTAATTATTTATTTTTTGTTTTTTTTTCATATATATCTTTTTCTTTCTTTCCAAGCACGAATGGGTCTGCTCCACCGGGGAAGTACTATGATGTCACAGAATACCAGTATGAAATAGCTGTTGAAGACTGCTGTGTTTCATATTATGAACGTAGAGACCCGGAAACCTTTTTTACTGGAAACGAGGTATACTGTCTTCAGTATACATCGTTTCCATGAAAAAGTTGTACAGTTATTAGAACAGTCCTCAGGGGTCACAACACAACGCATCTGCATTTTGATTTTTAATCAAGGGAAATGTAGATATCTGTAGGCCTTAGCATTTACTTACCATCACTTGAACTATGTACTCGTTTATCACAATTATTCTATATAAAAGAATCCCAATCACGATACTATTATATACATTTAACATTTAACTATATAAACTATTATATACGTCTTTAACATTTCATATTATAAAACAGTGAAATTCTGTTTTTTTATGTATTAGTTAATTCGTGGATAAAAGGTATCTTCTTATTTTTTTATTAATATCGAATAATACAGTTTATGTTTTTACCCGACTTTAGTCGAGTAAGAAGGATAGTAACAATGATTTCATATATGTATATATGTCAATTTGAGATTTCTGCTATTCCTTAGAGGTTGTAAAAAATCTAGGGGTTCCTATGGTCAGTGCAATGGCTTGACTACTTTAAATAGAACAGGCAAACAAGAAAATGCTTGCAGCTTGTGGAAGTCTTAAGAGACTCCGAAATTTCCTGCACATTTCTCTCAAAATTGCGTTAGTACTTTCTATCTTGTTGCTCATTTTAGACTATGCTGATACACATATGCTACACTGATATTACCATGGAGCAATGAAATAAGATCAAGAGTCTTTAGAATATATCTATTCACTTCATATTTAGTTTACACAAATATTACCACATATACTCACTTCGAAATTAATTCAGGTGGGTGCCAATTCGCCTTTACCGGAATGCTCATATCCTCTCCCTACTTTTTTATGTACGTGTACTGTTTTTTTTATATTGCATTATGTTCTATCGTGAGGGCAGTTTACATACATAAATTTACAAACATCCAGTACTTTTTCCGTGCGGGATTCGCAATTGCGGCTCTTAGCGCTGTATGTCTAAGCCATTACGCCACGGAGCCGTCATATTCAAGTTACCATTAAGGAACAGTATCACTAATCAACATGAATTTTATGGCCGTAATTTGCGTTGCTCGTCTTTGAAAACTTCTTGCAGCGTACCTCAATTTATAATAAGTTTTATTATAAAATGAGCTCATTATACAATAGGCGCAATCTTTACTGACTTCTAAAAAAATATACTTAAAGACTATAATTTGAATTTTCCAACATAATAATAAATTGTATGTATTTCCTGTCTTCATCATATAATACTTCATTTATATTTATTTATCTCTGCAGTATATATATTTATGTACATATAAAGTATATATATATATATATATATATACATATATATATATATATTTAATATATATATATATATATACATACATATATTTATATATATTTAATATTGAGCGTTTTGAGCGTTTCACCTATCCGTCAAAGTATTGTAATTTTGTATTCTTTTCATTTTACGTTCAGTTTGTCAAGTCAAAATACTGCTTAAAGCGGTATGACCACCGTTTGTTGTTCATAAGTTTTCCGTTACTGTAACAACCTTAGGTTTAAATGCAATAAAAAGTAAATCTACTATTTATATCAAACATAACTCACTGTGAAACTTATTTAATAATTAATTTTATTAACCATCATTTTATAAACTGACGTGAAAAACGTACATACAGTTACGTAAGTTATTTTTGTAGACCATGAATACCTCCAACAAACTTCATACAAAGAAGACTATAGATGCATTGTCACACAGCAATGCAAGCACTGCTACTTTTGCGGCATAATTATTTAATGAGTATTTATAAAATATAAAATAAACTATTATTTTCATCTAATCTATTTTACCTCTCTATAGTAAGATCAAAATAGCTTAAACTTTAATTTATGATGTGACTCTAAACTGACGTAGTAAGTTTTTCTTTTTAGTTTCGTTAAAGCTGAGGGTTGCTCTAAGCGTGTTAGCAGTTTTATGTTTTTTGTCTCGGTTTAAGGTCTTAGCAGCTCTCCAACCTCTCACGAGAATGAAGAGTTTCTGGATACGGGCCATATTTGGCGTACGTGTTTCTTCCGGAGACTTAAAATTTCATATACACAATTTATAATGCGGCTTTTAATTTGTATTTAAATTTAATATTTTACTTTAATAATAAAATTATTTATATTTCTTTGTTTTAAGTGATCTGTAATGTAATAAAATGAATGTAATAAAATGGAATACTTAAAGAATCACCTCGGCGTTTGTTCTGTGCGGTTTATCAGACAGTGATAAAGATTTATCTCTAAAATGTGTTTGCGCAAATATAGACATGAGGCTAAAAATTTATAAAAGCCAAGCTGCAGATCTATACAGTCACAACAAATATGATATATTATTAATTGTTATAAGATTGTTGCTCATCGCATCATATTATATAATTACTAAATTATTTTATAATAAAATTCAATGATTAAATTTTAACGTGGTCGAGCCATGTCATCTTCATCTCATTCATCTATTATAGCTTATATATTATGTTATGCTTGTAGCATGAATAAATTGGCTTGACCGTGGTAGGACCACGCTCTCACAGAATACCAATGTAAAATAGCAGCTTAATGCTGTTGTTTGTGTGTGCTGTGTGTTTCGAATGGTGAGTGTAGAGAACCGGAGACCCATTTTACTGAAAACGAGGCACTCCATCTTAGTCATCAGTCTGAAATGTTTCAAAGTGAAATTAAGCAATAGATGGACAACAGCATATTCCAGATAACAATTCAAAGTACTAAAAAAAAGCAGTTGCGAGCAATTTAGTAAATATCATCCCCTCTATGAGGCAATCTATGGAGGAGGCCAATAGTAGACTCTTGATAAGCTGCAAAGATTGAATAAAGAAAACTTTATCTAAAATGATATTCTTAATAAGTAACAGAACTTACGGGCAATACCAGTAATACGCGTAAAATGTGGCATTTTTTTTTTGCTCAACTATTGTAATTAAATTAAACTAAAACTAAAATTATTTAATTAAGATAATTATATAAATCTATAGCATTGTTAGTAACCTGTTAGTATTTTACTTATTTTGTCACAACAATAATAAGGTTATTAAGGCCAAAAAATATCAGAAGTACATCCTAAAGGATGGCGCCGTCGACATCTGTCGCGCTTGCCGCCATCCCGGTGCGTCACTTAGGCATGTCATCTTCGGTTGTTCGGCGCTTTTTAACTCTGAGTATTTGCACGGACACAACTTAGTAGCCAGGATTTTACACTAGGAGCTCGCTCTGAAATACGGTCTCGTGGATCGGAAACTGACATATTATAAGTAATTTCCGGAAGCCGTGCCCGAAAATGACCGCGCCAGGCTCTACTGGGACTGGGTCGTCATTATAGACAGGTCTATTCTTGCGAATAAGCCTTATATTTTGCTGATTGACTGGGTACAGTGAAGTATATTTTTGGTCGACATTACCATTCCTTATGACGAGAACCTCGCGAAAGCCGAAACAGATAAGCAGACAAAATAACTGTACTTGGCTCACGAAGTGACCAACATGTGGGGTGGTCCGCCGACCGAAATTATTCCTGTGGTCAGTCTCTCAGATCATCTGAAGCGACTGGAACTCCTTGAAGAATCGCTCCAAGCTCAAATGCAGAAGACGGTGCTCCTCAATACCGCCCGCAATGTAAGCCTATTTCTTTCCCTTTCCTCGGCCGTTTGATCACTCCTCATACCCTGCTCATCGATTTATCATGAACAGTAATGGCGCAAGTTAAGTTTCGAAAATTTCCTGGTAACACTCTGAACTGATTGTACGCTGAAGCGACAAACGACCTTGCAGTTTACCTGAGGGAAAATGGCTACACAATGCAACTCATGGACTCTTGCAACCAACTCTCATTTAAGGAGGCTCCAGATGATGTAATAAAGTAAAATAAAATAATGGAATGAATTCAATGAATAAAATATGATATAAACGTGGTAGAGCTACACTGCATCTATATTATGGTTGTAGTACGAATTGGTCGGCTCGACCGGGGTACGACCACGCTCTCACGGAATACCAGCGTAAAATAGCAGCTTAATGATGCTGTGTTTCGTATTGTGAGTTTAGAGAACCGGAGCCCCTTTTTACTGGAATCCAGGCGTTCACAGGGTCACAGCATCCACTTACCATCAGGTGGACTGTGTGTTCGTTTGTCGCCCTTAGTCTATAAAAAAAAGATTTGTGAGCGTTGAAAGTATTAGGTATAAATACTTAATAATATAAACAGCGAATATAAAATATTTGATATGAAATATTTGAACTGATCTACCAGTGTGATGCGATTTATTCATATTAGATATGTTTTGAAATACATTGAATTAAAAATTCCTACCACCCAGCAGTGGTACTGGAAATTTATAGAAAAGATAAATTTATGACTTTTCATCTTTATAACCTCATGTAATGTTTAAGTTTTAATAGTTCGACTCTAGATTAAGTATTATCAACTCCCACAATCGCCTTTAATTTGTCATTGTCGACCAAATTTTTCGGACGACCACGGAGTTCATTTTCAGGTCGAAATTTCTAGAACGGAGGCGGGCAAACCATGAACAGGTGGTGCGTTAGTTTGTAGTATTCGCTCCGTAAACGTCAACTTATTCATGATGACGAAAAAGATTCAAATGCGATGAAAACAAAACGCTAATCAAGAAACAAATGATTAATTTCGGAAAAAGAATTCCAACTATGTTTTTAAAATAAAACTAATTTGAAATTAGGATTTTTAGCCAAACAACAATTATTTTGTTTTGAAATACTACAAAAAAGCAATTTATAGGTAAAGACATATTAGATTCACTACTACAATTACTTCAAAAATTCTCTTTCCTATTAGATGATATATTATCTTATTTGTAATAAATTGAAGTCCTTTATAATTTCAATATTGAAACTACAAGTTTTTGAAGTAAAAACATACGAAGTTTTCTTAAGTCTCTGTAATGCACTCAAGTGCCTTCCCAAGTTCCAAATATATTTTATACCATACGAACAAAATATTATGAACTTTAAAGGCTTTGACAGTTACATCTGAAATATATGTTACCGATTTCCTATATCATCGATATTGTGCAGCAGTATTGCACCTTTTTAAAGTTCTATTTTTATATTTATTGTTTTTATACTTTTTTTCTGTTCTTAATTATAGTCTATTATCGACAATAAATGTAAACAATCAATTTTTTTGGAAACCATCAAAGCAACTACAATTTTAGAGTCGTATATTCCAACCGTTAATATATATTATAAAGCGAGCACATGCATTCAGGGACAAAATTTAAGCATTTTGAGCTACTAGTACAGGGATGAGTGCTCGCTTCATATTTCATAGCACAAATTCATCGGGTCAAACCTTGGCTGCTTGAGTACTGTGAAATTAACAGCAAACTACCACGATTACTATTTAATCTTATCGTAGTTCTATTATTTTTGTCTACCATATTACACGCCCTATTCACTCATGGTCTAAATTGTACTAAAAGGATTTTCTGGTCGACTAATGATCCCGCTCCCGCCGTTGTGTGATTTGGATATTAAACTATACAAAAATATAGTTAAGTGTATAGATATTTACAATAACGTTATATTTCCATCCATCCAGTTATATACAACCATCGTGGTCGCAGCCCTTGAGATACGAGGCAAATCACCAGAAGTCCAGGTGAGTGCACATGCATTCCTTCACGTCCTTCCTTTAGCCCGAATATAGGGGCGTTTGCAGTATCGGGAAATAGTAAATTATACTACATACTATTATAAACCATACATTCTATTAATTTTCGTTAAATCATCCTTTTAATAACTCTGAACAAACAGTTGGTCATTTAAACCAACACGCCATATTTGGCCCTTCGCCAGGCTTAGAACTCATGTAGCTGCGGCTTTAAAGGAGTTGCCATAAAAAAAACTAAAACTAATAACTTAATTATCATACAGCCCTACTTCCCGCAGTATCGTGCTAAGAATGCTGGTTGCTGTTCCCCGCTGAATGGCTATACTTAGCATTTGAGCGAGAAAAGAACCAGCCCTCTTACCACCAGCAGCATAATTAAAATTAAACCAGCATGGTCCAATATTCGAGAATTATTTTTTTAACACAAAGTATTCTTATTAAAAAATTTGAACACATTCTATTGTTTGACTTTCAATTTATTGTTCTTACATATTATATATATGTACAGTAGAGCGGCTAAGAGATCGCTGTAAGTATTGCGTGTTCGATCTCCGCCGGCACTATCTATATTATTATATTTTTAATTACAATTTTAAGTGTTTATTTACCTCAAATTTGGCGGTGAAGGAAAACATTGTGGAAAACCTGCATGTATGAGATATTTTGAAGACGTGAAGTCCGCCTTCATGCATTGGAGTAGCACAGCGGAGATTTCCTAGCCCTACCCACTTGGCGGGTGTCCAACGCCGTATTTTAATCGGGTGTTGGCACCTCTGTTCATAATAATCGGTTGTCGGACCCGATTGAAGCTGGACCCATTTTTGGGCAGTCTATACGAGGCGGCTATACACGATAGACGTCAACGCAGCTTTTGTTGTGAAAACAAATAAAAAAGCCAAGAAAATTTTTTTGTAGCAAAGAATACCTCTTTCCTGGACTAGTGTGATCAATTTTTGAGGTTTTATATTATCATTATCCATTACTACGAAACATCAAACCTGCGTACATTATGTTGAGTACAATAAAAACGCGACATATTTGCGTGCATGCTGCGATATAGAGGGTTGTTGGGCCCGACATCCAACATAATGTAAACAGCCCATACTTACTCATATGCGAACGAGATTGGACGCGATTTTGTTTTTTACGTAAATAGAGGGCTGTAAAACACCCAACATTACTTATCGGTGCCAACAAAAAACCGGTGTCGAATAAGTGTGAACAGCTTCATATAAAATGTTCTGCCACTAGAACAGCCGATTTTCTGTCGGGCGCAATACCCAACTACTGGGAATGGGCCCTTAAACGCTTTCACAAATAAGAGGAAGTCTTTACCCAGGAGTGGGAAGTATATAGGATTAGGATATATTATTAGGATTAGCTATACCAGTGTAAAGTAGAAGCTTAATGCTGCTGTGTTTCGTATGGTGAGTGTAGAGAACCGGAGACCCTTTTTACTAGAAATGAGGTATTCCATCTTATTCCTCACGGGTGACAATGCATCTACATTTTTATTCTTTATTGAGGATAGATGTTAATGTCTATGGGCCACAACAACCACTTACCATCAGGTGGACTGTGTGCCTGCTTGTCACCCTTGTCCCATAAAAAAGACAATATACGTTTAAAACAATCACAAACAACGTGTGTTGTAGGACCGCTTACTTGCATCTGCTTAAAACCAATTACTTAAAAATCTATCTTCTTTTATATTTTTTTGACATTGTATATTAATTTAATAAAATGCAACAAAAATGTGAAAATAAATTTGATGAATTGCTAAAACAAATTTACAATTATTAAAACTTAAACATTGCACGATGTAAAAAGGTGAAAAGTCATAAATTTTTCTCTTCTATAAACTTCCAGTTCAATAAGTCATTGAGCTGGGTAGAAGGAATTTTTAATTCAGTGTTCTTCGAAACCGATCTTATATAATTAAATCACATTATATTGGTAGATCAGTTCGGATATTTCATATCAAACGTTTTATACCCTCTCTATAAGTCATTTAGTACTTATATGTAATACTTTCAACGTTCACAAATTTTCTGTAGGCTCCTTAAATGGGAGTTGGTTGCAGGAGTCCATCTGCTGCAGTAGTCACATTCCCTCAGATACACTACAAGGTCGTTAGTTACTTCAGTGTTAAAATAAACGGAAAATTTTCGTAAAACTTTAGTTTGACCCATTACTGAACATGATACATCAATGACCAGGGTACGAGATATATTCTCTACACCATCCTGCAAATTGTTGCGGAGAGCTACGAATCTTCTATCCGGAAGAGTTTTATGAACACTTTTATACCTTTCTTCTGTTTTATAATTTTATTTATCAATATTAATTTTATTTATTATTTTTACACCAGCTGAAGAGCTGGTGTAAAAATGGTGTAAAAATCAGAATATATAAGGCATGATAGGCAAAGAGCTAGAAATTGAGTTGTTCTTAAATAGCAACAATATTCATATTTTATGTATTAATGAACATTGGTTAAAAGCTTATAACTTAATTTTTAGCCTCAGTAATCACCAGATGGTCAGGTCTTTCAATAGAGAAACGGTTTTAAGAGGTAATTTTTGCCTCAGTAATCACCAGATGGTCAGGTCTTTCAATAGAGAAACGGTTTTAAGAGGCTCCTTAATATTAGCTAGTAAATTATTATCATGTAAAGAACGTAAAGATATTGTGAGCCTCTCTGTTGAGCAAACTGTTAGAAATGGAATGTGTTGAGTTTGAGCACCTCATTGTTGTAAGCGTCTACACATGGGGGTCTGTAGATGCTCACAACAATGACGACGTTCTATATACGAAACTTTTGAAAAATTTATGGAGGAAATTTTTGCTAAGCTTAATAAACAGAATAAATCTGTTGTAATATGTGGATAATTTGATAATTTTTTTAATATCAATCTCCTAAAAGTTTCCTCCATCAATATTAAATTGAGATCGTTGTTTAAATCATATGGTCTTTTTAATTTATTTTTAGAGCCAACGCGTATTGATCAATCTAGTACATCATGTATAGATAACATTTTTACAAATGTGAAGCCGTTGCATAAATTTATAATTCAAAAATTAGGTTCTGATCACTGTAGACAAACAGATTTGATACCTTATGTTCACAAAAAGCAAGTAGATGAGAAAGTTGTGTTTGTTCCAGTAAATGCACGTCGCTTGGAGAAATTTAGAAGTAACATATTGAAAAAACTTCCATCACTTTCATACCAAATTGATCCTAATTATTTGTACGGAACATTATTTAAGCAATTTGCAATTAATTTAATAATACTTTTACCTCTAAAATGTTCTCCTTGAACAGTCGGAAGACATTCAATGAATGGGCGACAGTAGGAGTCCATGAGGGCAGACATAGGTTATATGATCTTTACCATGAAAGTTAATATAATAATAGCGTCGAATTTAGGGAATATGTAAAAAAAAATTCAAAAATATTTAAAAGCTCCACAGCCAAGTCTATGAATTTGAGCAACAAAATTAAGACGGCTTCTAATAAAATTAAAATTATATGGTGTATTATTAATAATGAAACTGGTAAGGACAACTCTCGCAATTCAAATTACTGGTTAAGTTTTAACAACAAATTAACGGAATCAGATCAGGATGTTGCAATGGTTTTTGAGGAATATTTTATTGATATTCCGATCTCAACCACTAGTCACTGAACTATTCGCCTGCCGTCAACGAATCATCATTACTTAAATAAAATTTAAATGCGTGTACAAAGAAATTTACATATCAAAAGATATTGTAAAATATTTTGAAACCATTGATATTAAGAAAATGCAGATCTGTGTGGGATTTCCGTTAAAGTTATTGCGTCTATAATCATTATAATCGCGGCTCAACTAGCTATTATTTTAATACTAGTATCGAATATTGTGTGTTTCCTGATTTAATAAAACACAGTAAAGTAAATACCTTTTTTTTAAATTTGGTAGTACATGAGACCCCGCCATTTTTTGACCAATTTCTCTACTGCCAACACTTAATAAGATTTTTGAAAAAAATATTCTTGGCCAAATGATAAATGTTTTAATGTGAAAAATTTACTTCATAATAATCAATTCGGTTTCACAAGTGTCGCTCGACAACTGATCCTGGTGTTGATCTGATTAAATATATTTCCAATGCATGGGAGAATTCATAGAATGCTTTGGGTATATTCTGTGACATATCCAAAGCTTTCGATTGTGTTCACCATGAAACATTAATCAGCAAACTACAACACTACGGTGTAAGAAGTAATGCTCTTAAATTAATTGTTTCATATTTAAGTAACAGAATGCAAAATGTTGTCATTAACAGTATGAGCTCTTCCGGTTCGATAGTACAAATGGGTCTACCTCAAGGCTCAATTCTCAGCCCTTTTCTGTTTCTTATATATATTATTGACTTACTTTACATATTAGGGAATAACCATAATATAGTATTTAATGCTGATGACACTTCATTAATTTGCAAATTAAAACGACAATTATTAAAATAATGCGAAGTAAATAATGATATATCCAATGTAGTAAATTGGTTCAATGTTAATGACTTGCTTTAAAATAGCACTAAACGAAATGTATGAAATTTATGATTTTAAATATCAAACCATTAAATACTAATGTAATTTTAAATGGGGAGGAACTGGTAGCATAATGTCGTATAGTATTTTGCTATGAGGACACGAGACTGACACTGAAATTATATTTGTTTTACAGAAAAGGGCCATAAGAGCAATCTATGATTTGAAACCTAAAGAGTCATTCTTACAATTGTTGAAGGAAATTAATATATTAACTTTGGACTCTCAATACATTTATGAAAATGTAAGGTACGAACACGAAAATAAAAGTATTTATACAAAAATAATTGATATTCGTTCTGTAAATACTAGGAACAGACACAAGCTAGTAGTACCAGTTACTCGACTCCACCGAGTCATTATTTCATTCTGTATGTATACTTTACTTACTTTATTAAACAAAGTGAGTATAAAAAGGTTTATTATAATATTAAGGAATTTATGTATGATAATAACCCTGGGAATGAGGTGATCGCTTCCAAGCTATTTCTAATTTGTTTTGTGTGGTTAATTGTGTAAAGCTGTTATTTAAAAAAAAAGACAGAGTTATTTATTCGAACCAATGGTAGTTAAAAGATAGACTTTTAATAAGTATTATTTATAATCTATATTGAATTTAAAGTTTCTCTACTGTTCTACTATTATACATTTCATCATGTGATTTATGAAAATTAATTAAATTTATTTTTAAATGATGAATTTTGGACCGATGGCATTACCTTTAGGCGCTTTGTGCATTTTGTATATGGCAATAAGCAAGACGGTCGTAGAAGTTATAGTTAGTTATATTCTAAAGTATGTGTAGTTACCAAAATAATTATTGTAAATTAATTAGTTTTAACTGTAATAATTTTAAGACTTGTTGAAGGTATTAGGAGGTTATGTAACACGAGCAATATAGTGTGCTTACAGGAGACGTGGCTTCTCAATCACGACGTTCCGTTACTGGGAAATGTTTCCAGTGAGTTTGAGTATACCGGTAAGTCTGCTGTAGACACATCCGCTGGCATTCTGAGAAAGACCGTATGGCGGAGTGGCCATCCTCTGGAGGAAGGGCATTTTTGACAATGTGTCAGTCGTAGAATGTAGTAGTAAACATCTAGCTGCTATCAAAGGTACTATAAGCGGTCGTACTATCTTAGTATTTTCAGCTTACATGCTAACAAAATCTTATGAAAACCTACCTATTATCACTGAAGTTCTAAGTGAAATAAGTGCGATTGAAGATAGCAGCGATGTTGAAACTACATATATAGGATGATTTTAATGCTCACCCACATGACCTATTCTATAGAGAGCTAAGTGGTTTCCGTATGGATCGATCTTGATTTTCTGCGGATGTATAAATATTAAAAACCGACTCGTACACATTTACCGACCCATACCATGGAAGTAGGAGCTGGTTTGATCACTATGTGGTCTTCCTATCATCCCGGCAAACCATCGTGAATGTAGGGATTTTGGAAGATGTGTTTGTTTCGGATCATCTGCCTATTTATCTGGAATGTAATCTGAACATTGTAAGGCCTAAGCTGTTGATACATGAAATGCGGCGTAGTGCAGTGATTTGGGGCGAAAGAGATGAATCTGAGATTAATAGATACCGCAACCTATGTAATAACAGCTTACGGGAGGTCGACTTTCCTCCCGAGTTTGTAGATTGCAGCCATGGGTCATGCAGCTTGGAAAACCACAAGTTAGTTTTGGACAGCTTTTATAAACGTATTGTGGATATTCTGCAAGACGCAGCTGTTCAGACCAAGAGTCAGGTTAGAGATAAACCACGGAGGAACAAGGTATTGAGTGCGTGGAACAAGCACGTTATGGAAGTTCACCGAAAGGCCAGGCTTCGATTCCAAGTCTGGGTTTTGCATGGTCGACCTCTTTCTGGCCTAATATATGAGCAAATGTGCGAATCTCGTAAGATCTTTAAAGGCAGACTCAAATGGTGCTTAAATAACCAGAAGCAAATAAAAATGAACGAAATAGCAAAACTAAGAACGGAAAAAATTCAGTAAGTTCTAGAAATCCACAGGGAAACTTCAGGCCTAACATTCATGTTAGGCCTGAACTCCCGGCGAGTGTCGATGGCAAAAGTGACCCGGGAGATGTCGCAAATTTGCTCATGGAGCATTTTAAGGTGAGGTCTCCACTTGGTCCATCTGTTACCAAACCCGAGTCTGGGCCCGGCATGTGCGGAGAGAGACCGTTGCTGTTGTTTACAACCAGCTAAGTAAAGGATGTAATAAAAGGGATGAGCAGAGGAAAGTCTCCCGGTCACGACGGGCTTAGTATCGAGGACCTGAGATATGCAGGGGTGCATTCACCGAGGGTCCTGTCCCTGTTTTTCAATATGTGCATCAGCCACTCGTACTTACCAGCTGATCTAATGAAAACTACTGTTGTGCCCATAGTGAAGAACAGGACAGGAGATATCTCGTATAAGAGAAACTATCGCCCAATCTCAATCGCTACTACGATAGCTAAGATATTGGATAGTCTGTTTGACTCTTACTTATTAAGATAAAATTACTTACACCTACATGATGCGCAGTTCGGTTTCCGGCCCGCACTATCGACTGAAAGCGCAGTTTTGAGGCTCAAGCTTACTGTGCAATACTACACAGACCGGAGGACTCCTGTTTACGCCTGTTTTCTGGACCTCTCGAAAGCCTTCGAACTTGTTTCATATGATGTACTTTGGAGGAAGATGGAGGACAGGGGTGTTCCAGCTGAGATGATCCATATCTTTCGGTATTAGTATGCAAATCATACCAATCATGTTAAATGGTCAAACAGTCTCTCCGAGTCGTACAGATTGGAATGCGGAGTGAGGCAGGGAGGGTTATCGTCTCCGAAGCTCTTCAACCTGTATGGTAACGATATCTTGGTGGAGCTCAGCAGCATGCGTGTTGGATGACGTGTAGGTGGTGTTAGTATCAATAGCATCAGCTATGCGGATGGCATGGTGTTGCTGGGTCCCACTGCGAATGCGATCGGTGAAATGTTGAAGGTCTGCGAGACTTACGCTGCCTCGCATGGTCTCGTATGCAACATTAAAAAAAGTGAATACATGTTCTTTAGGGTCGCCGGCAAGTGTCCCGAATCTATCCCTGCCATAAACTTAAATGGATCGGAACTAAAGCGGGTTTATCAATTTAAATACCTAGGGCATATTCTTGCCGACGACCTTAAGGATGATCTAGACATAGAGAGGGAGCGTAGGGCTTTGGCGGTGCGCAGCAATATGCTGGCTCGTAGATTTGCCCGCTGTTCGGACCAGGTCAAAATAATATTATTTAAAGGGTATTGCCAGGGTCTATACAAGGGTGGTCTGTGGATTAGGTATGCCAAAAAATTGTTAAATACCCTGCGAGTCCAGTACAATAACGTTTTCAGGATGATGTTGGCACTCCCCCGCTTCTGTAGTGCTTCTGGCATGTTTGCACAAACAAGAACTGATGATTTTCATGCCGTAGTTCGGAAAAAGTAGCGTCGCTGATAGGAAGGATACGTAGAAGTGACAACAGCATCCTGAGAACGGTGGCAGATGATCCGCATGCGCCTATTGTGAGGCATTTCGTGCGAACGATGACTCATATTGTGGATGGTAATTCTACCGAGTGCACGGAGTGCCTCTTAGGTACATTTAATTTAATCTAATTTTATTTTGATTTGATTTGATTTCATTTGAATTAATATGATTTAGTTTGATGTAATTTAATTCTAATATAATATAATATAATTTAATTATATTTTTTCAAAATACTAACACTTAGTTTTTAAGCGATAATGTAATACTAACCCATGGATCTTTTTTGTCTAAAATAAATAAATTAAAATTAAAATAAACAAATTTAATCTTTATTTAAATATGAACTTAAAGTAAAGAAAATATCATATTATACGCGTTATACTAGTATGGCATTTAAGATCTGTCACACATTAAGATGCATAATATATTACTTTTTTAGTTTTTCATTCATTCATTTGCAGCTTATCAAGAGTCCACTACTGAATCTAGGCCCTCCGTTATAGATGGGCTCATAAAGGGGATGTTTACTATGATTCCAATCTTTAAAATGGTAAATAAAATAATGACTTTCAATAAGTATTATGTAATAATCCATATTGAATAAAAATCATTATATTCTATTCTATTTACTTAAGAGTTAGCTACTGCATTTTTATATTACTTTGAGTTGTTATCTGGAAGAAGCTCTTGTCCATCTCCTGCTTTATTTCACTCTGTCGCCCCTTATGACCGTGGGATGATGGGGGTAGCGGATTATGTAGAGCCGCGACTCATGTCTAATTTTGTTATTCTTGTAATGAAATGTAATGAGCACCAATTTTATTACAACTTATGATATATCATATTTTTTGTCACTGTTTAGAGATGCAGCATGGCTCTTCTACGTTTTTGACTATATACGTATAACTGTATTTCAAAGAAATGTCTTTATCACTGTCTGATAAGTCACGCAAGATAGAAAACAAAGTGTTTTACAACCATAAGTGGTAGAGCCACGTGGCGGCTTTTGCTGTCGCACGGATGGGCTGGCTCGAACCGGGGTGGTACCACGACCTCACAGAATACCAGCGTAAAGTAGAGGTTTACCTCTGCGTTTCGCTTGGTGAGTGCAGGTGGCCGGAGGCCCTTTTTACTGGAAATGAGGCATTCCATCTTAGTCCTCACGGGTGACAACGCATATGCATTTTGATTTGTTATAGAGGATAGATGTAGATGTCTATGGGCCGCAGCAACCACTTACCATCAGGTGGACTGTGTGCTCGTTTGTCACCCTTACCCTATAAAAAAAAATACATTTTGTTCGATTTCGCACGGAACACTAAAAAGAAATATTATTTTATTTTAATTAAATATTAAATTTAAATTAATTCACAAGTTGTATTTTAAAACTTTAAATCTGCGAAAGAAACACGTACGCTAAATATGGCCAGTAACCAGAAACTCTTCATTCTCGTGAGATGTCAGAGAGGTGCGAAGTCCTTAAACTTTGACAAAAAACATAAAACTACAAACCTTAGGTGTAACGAAACTTAAAGAAAAACGTACTACATCAATTTAAAGACTCTTTTAAATAACTCCGTGGCGCAGTGGCTTAGCAATGAGTTGCTGCGCCGGCGGCCGCGGGTTTGAATCCCGCACGGAAAAAGTATTTGTATGGCCTACAAATAATTTTTCCGGGTCTGGAATCCGGATGTTTGTCCTTGTGCAATTTATGTTTGTAAGCTGCCTCCACGATACGGGAGAAAAATACTAGCGTTGTGGTAACAAAAGAAAATTAGGGTCACGTTATAACTTAAAAGTTAAGCTATTTTGATCTTACTAAATACAGACCAAAATAGATCTAATGAAAAAAAAATTGGTTTTTATTTTATAACTACTAATTAAATAATATTGGTTTTAGGTACTGCTGTGTTCTGCGCCGAGAGAGCCAGATAATTAAAGGCTATAAGGCGTTACATCTTAATCCTCTGAGGTGACAACGCATCTAAAGCCTTCTTTGTTTGAAATTGGCTGGAGGTATCCATGCTCCACAAAAACCACTTACGTAACTGTATCACGTCATTTTATATGATTGTTAATTTTTTTTATTATTAAATAATTTCTATACAGAGTTATGTTTTGATATAAATAGATACATTTTTATTGTATTTAAACCTAAAGTTGTTATAGTAACGGAAAAGTTATGAACTACAAACGGTGCTCATGCCACCTTAAGCGATTTCTACTTAACAAACCGAACGTAAAATGGAAATAATATTATTCTATAATATTATGTCCATTTCACATCTAATCTAATTAAAAATGTTTTAATTTTGACGAATAGGTGCAACGTGCAATATTAAATGTAATTACTAAAATCTAATTATTAAATAATATTTTTAAAAGTCTATGAAAAATACATATATAACATAATATTTAATGAAGATGGATTAATAAATATTATATACATACACATACATAAATATATACATAATGTATACATAAATACAAAAATACCGCAGAGAAAAATAATTAAAAATTTAAATATTAATGAAGACAGGATTACATTACATTACATATTATAATTTATTGTTATGATGGAAACTTTAAATAATACACTTTAAGTAGGTTTTTTTTATATATGTCAATATTGCTGTATGTTGAGTGGTAATGAATTTCAAATTTGGGTTGCTTGCGAAGCAAATGACTTATTATAAAATGAAGTTACGCTGCAAAGAGTTTTCAAAGACGAGCTTATACACTGAACGCTAATTAAGGTCATAAAATTCATGTTCATAGTGAAATTGTTCCTTATGCTACCTTGAAGATTTCGGATCAAACGGTACACAGAAAAGGAGAGATCAGCATTTCGGCGCAGTTGAATTGGGAAACACTTGAGTTAATTTTGAAATAAAGATACGTGGTCATATTTGTATATGTGAATAGATAGATTCTGAAGACGCTTGAGCATGTTTAATTGCTTCATGGCAATATCAGTGTAACATATATCAGCATATTCTTAAATAAGCAACTATATAGAAAGCGCTAATACAATTTTGATAGAAACAGACAGGAAATTTCGGAGTCTCTTAGGACTTCCCCAAGCTGTAAACATTTTCTTTCCTATTTATTCTATTCGAGGGCCCAAGACATTGCACTGACCGTAAGAACCCCTGGGTTTTTTTACAACCTTACAGCACAGCGTATGCCAAGTAATTTTTTGTAGTAGTTAACCAATATTGCCTGCGTTTTACTAGGATATATGTAATAAGAAGAGCCTTCTTTGTCACCCCAAGAACAGTTCACTACTGGTTATTAACTTATCCCATCATATTAGAGAAAATTTATCAGTTTGTTTATATTCCATTTCTTTAAATGAGAACGGTTAAGATAAAATTCACTTTAAAGTTAACAAAATAATTAGGCATTCAATGAATTGCTTTCCGCTTTGTATTGTTGAATGTATCTCTTTGTTATTCGTAATGAATTGCTTTCATTTTATTGATAGCTATTTTAATAAAACGAAGTATCCACTTTCCGCTTAGATTTTTTGCAATCAAATATTAACAACTATGTGCGCAATAAAATGTACAGCAAGTATTCATGATGTGATTTGTTTTAAATGTGTCAAACATTTATTTTAGCGTGCAGTTATCGCTTGTGCACAGAAAACAGACTCAACCTTTACTTAAGCTAAAGTTACAGCCTACATACGTCCCACAGCTGGGAATATCCACACGTTTGTGAGGGTTGTGGAGTAATTAGTTAGCCACGCTGTACTACTACCTACTTGATGGCGGACTTTACGTTTTTAAAATACTTGTGTTCCTTATAGGTGTCTTATAGGTTTCCTCTTGATGTTCTCCTTAACAACCAAGCACGTGGTAAAATAAAATTAACTTTCCTTAACTTATTATTCTTACTATAATATATTCTATAGAACAACTTTGCGGTCTATAGTTCCAAATAGCTGGCTATTACGTCACAAGTATTGGATTCAAGCCTCAGTTAACGTCAAAATTTGTGAAAAAAAAATAATAATTGATTTTTACTTTTCTTGTATTTTCCTCGTGTCTCTAAACATTCACGCCCACCTTTGATGTTATCGCATTTAAGATTACATCGGACATGGTTACACTTCGGACTTAGAACTAAGCCCTGCATCTGCCTCTGTGTTTGATAGCTTCCGATTATTCGGAAGTTGTCAGTCAACGTGGTAGAAAATCCAAAATCAGAGGAAATTAATTTTTCATTAATAGGTAAAAGTAAATTTGAATTTGAAATTATAATCTCGTCGTAAAATTATTAAAGAATATTTTTAATTAATTATAGTTTTATTTAGGCTGTACCTATTTTTAGGGTTCCGTACCTCAAAAGGAAAAAATGGAACCCTTATAGGATCCTCTTTCAAATATCTATCCGTGCCCCTATAATTTGTCCCGCAATCAGACCGGATCAGGTCCGGCAAACCGCGACGCGATACGAAGCGGCCCAGCGTGGCCATAAAGGCTTCAGTGCTGAGGGCACTTACAAGTTCTAAGTGAACGGCCTTAGTGGAGAGGCACACGAAAACGCACAGATAGGCCTTATGTGAACGCGCGTTACGAAGGTTGGAGGACTTGACGAGGAAGGGGCCAGCAAAGTCTGTTCCGACTCCAGCGAATAGTCGGATGGCCCTGACGCGGTCGGGTGGTAAGTTACCCATCATAGGCTGCGATATGGTGGCCTTCAGTATAACATGGTATGCACTTAAAGATGACGCTCCGAATGGTGCGTCGGCCAGCCAAAATCCAAAACTCCCGCTGCAAAATAGCCCAAAGAGCGTTACACCCCGCGTGGGCTTTCTTAACATGATGGTGGGTTACCAGCAACCGGACAAAGGCGCCGTCCTTAGGTAGCAGTAACGGGTGTCGAGACCCGTACAGCAGTTGAGAATTATTCAAACGTCCGCCAACGCGCAGCATCCCGGCGTCGTCCAAGAAGAGGTTTAGACGGGCCAGAGCGCCCTTGATCACGGAGCCCCGCTTCAAGGTTTCAATCACGGGCTCAAGATGCTTCGCTTGAACCATACGGGTTCAATGCATCAAAGCTTCGTGACGCTCGCTAGGGGACAAAACTGAATCAGAGATTCGGTTGGACGGTTCTCTCGAGTTGCGGACAAATCGACACAAGCAAGCAGTCACTCCTAAGAGCTTATCGAGAGAGCTGTACCGTTCTAAAAGGGAGAGATCCCGAGTGGGCTTATCCTTGCCCACTCCTACTTGGGCTCGTAGGCCGGGCAATCCAATCGGTTCGGAGTATTTACCCTGGGGCCAGAATGACTGAGACTCAGTCAACCAACTAGGACCCCACCACAGCGTGTGGTCAACCAACGAGGGGGCTTCACAGCCGCGAGAAGCGCAGTCAGCAGGATTCAACTCCCCGGGGACATATCTCGAGTTTAGAGACGTCCCAGAATCCTAGATTTGAGACACAAAGACCTCAAGATTGTGAGGTGCAGCTCTGAGCCAACAAAGTACTATCTCACTGTCCGACCAAGCGTAGACGTCCGTAATGTCGATTACAGACCTCAAAGACGCGTGAACGTGGTTGAGGAATCGCGTGAGAAGAGCGGCTCCGGACAGTTCCAATTTGAGGATAGTTAAGCGGGACCTAATGGGAGCAACCTTGCTTTTAGCAAGTACGAGATGGACGGAAGTCTGGCCAGAAGAGCCCACAGTCCGCAAATATACGACAGCAGCATAGCCTTTCTCCGAGGCGTCGCAAAACCCATGTAGGGTAGCCCTGGATTTCCCTGGAGGGAAGAAGCACCTTGGAATGGAGACCCGGTTGATCTCCGGAAGGGAGGACACAATGGAGAGCCACTCTCGCAAGAGGGCACCGCTAATAGTCTCGTCCCAACCCAACCCGGATATCCAGAGCTTTTGAAGAAAGAACTTAGCCAGAAATATGACCGGGGTGATCCATTCATTAGGATCGAAGGTGCGGGCTACTGTAGACAGCACAGTCCATGCTTTAGGAGGGGATCGATTTTGACTCGATACGTGAAAGTATCCTGAACAGGCTGATATTAAATGCCCAGCACAGTCAATAAATTAGGATTTTCAGGGTGCTCGAATAGATGAGGGTCTTGTTGATCCTCTCCTGGGAGGTACTTCAAAATATGAGGGGAGTTCGACAACCATTTGCGCAACTCATAACCTCCAGCCTTCAGGATGGCAATTAATTCGTCTCGCAAGACAAGAGCCTCCTCGACGGTGGAGGCGCCCGTACAATTGTCGTCCATGTTGACCGAAGTCTCCAAGATAGAAGCCCCCCGAGCGTATCTTAGACGCTCTCTCTCAGATAGTTCAAGGAGGGTTTGCATGGCGATATACGGGCTGGACCGCAGTCCATAAGTAGTAGTGTTCGACTCAAACACCTGTATCGGATCGCTGGGCTTCTCGCGCTACAATATCAGCTGATATCGACGGTCATCACGATGGACCACTGATTGTCGAAACATCATCCGAATGTCGGCTACAAAAACCAATTGATGCCGACGGAAGTGGGTCAAAATGTCGGATATGTCCTTGATTAATTTAGGAACAGAGTGGAGACACTGGTTCAGGGACACACCATTTGACGAGGGGGCGGAGCCGTCAAAAACTTCCCGAATCTTACTCCCAGGGTTCCTCAAGACCGCATGGTGAGGGAGGAAGTAGTGCTCCTGTGACCGCTATTCGAAGTTGTATGGTGACATGTGGCCCAGCTCTTGATACTCTTTTTTTTTATAGGAGAGGGGGCAAACGAGCATGCGGCTCACCTGATGGTAAGTGACTACCGCCGCCCATGAACAACCGTAACACCAGGGGAATTGCAGATGCGTTGCCGGCCTTTTAAAAAGGAGTAGGCTCTTTTCTTGAAGGTCCCTAAGTCGTATCGGTCCGGAAAAATCGCTGGTGGTAAACTATTCCACAAGGAAGTTGTGCGAGGAAAAAAACATCTTCTAAATCGCACAGTGGTGGACCGCCAATCATCCAGATGGTGTGGATGGTATCGGGAGTTCTGCCGCGATGTGCGTTCATGAAATTTGGCGGCTGGGATTAATCCGAACAATTCCTCAGAGCACTCCCCATGGTAAATGCGAAAGAAAATGCTAAGAGATGCAACATCTCTTCGCAGTGCCAATGAGTCGAGCCGATCGGAAAGGACTCGGTCGTCGACGATTCGAGCCGCTCTGCGCTGGATCCGGTCAAGTGGAAGAAGCTGGCACTTAAACTCGCGCATAAACTCGACATATTTGTCGCGAAAGGCTGGGTCACGCCGCATGTGGCGCTCCATGGAGAGCAACCTCTTCTCGGCCACTGCACGAGATTGACCCAAAGCGGGACGTGAGTCCAGAAAGGGTAAGCGAGTGATGAAACGACCGTCGACCCGACGGCCGGTATTGTTCTGGTAGAACAACTCGCACTCACGGTCCAGAGGGTTGACTCGAGCCGCGTGTGGTGGCTCCTCAATTTCCCAGAACTGCTGGACGACGTCCGAAAGGGACACGCCCACAACAGAGAGCGGGTCGGCCGTCTGAGGAGGTGGAGACCACAGAACCGGTCCAAAGAAACTGTGCCCAAATAAAGTGGACACGGCTGACAAGCCATCACCAGCGTCGGCCCCCAGCAACAAATCTATAGGCCCAGGTTGGGACCATTAAGGGTCTGCCGGTCTCAAACCCGACGCACAATGAACCGCGCTGTCATTTATATGGACGTTAGGGAGAAAACCTACAATTTCAGATACGAGGACTCAGGAACCCGGTAGTACCGGCACCGACCAAATGGGGGAGGGCGGCGTTCCAGTCGCGGCTACTCAGCTAACGGGGGAGAGATGGGTCTAGCGGACCGCTGAGTGGCCGTGAGATACCTATCGACGCGCTGAGAGGGGGGGCGACTAACCCCCCCACCCACCCAGGGGCACGGAGGCCGGTAAGCGAGCGACGAGCATCGCCCAACAGAGGGCGTGGCTGGGCGCCCCTGCCCGTGGGAGCCGATGACCCGGCAGAGCCCCTAGTGGGTGCGCCGTTCGCACCCGGGCACAAAATTGTATGGTGGACGCCCTGGTAGTGCTTACAGGGCCGCTGGTGCTGGCAGTCCCTTAGAAGGTGCCTTTCCAGGCAAGAGTAGCACCAGCGGTGCTCCCTGGCGATGGTACGCCTCGCCGGGACCGGCTTACCCAGATACTTTGGGCAGAATGTCACCCGATGCTCGGATGCCCGACAATATGAGCAGGGGGGCGCCTCCCTGGCCGCTAGTCCGCTATAAGAGGGCAGGGGGCGGCGCCCTCCCGAGGGAGCTCCGCTCGGCCTTAGGGGGGTTGGTAACGCCTTGCTCGTCGGATTCCGCCTCTCCCTGGGCACCGCTCGGACGACAACCTGGGGGTCCTCAACGGCGCCTGCTGCGTTCTCCATCTGCCTGCACTGCTCCTCCAAGAACCGCAGCAGGTCCCTGAAGGGAGGAATATAGGAGGCGCCGTCCCCGCCGTACCTCTCCTTGAAATGGAGCTGAAGATCGAGAGGCAGGCGGAACAGCACAATGTGGAGCAATAAAAAGGGCCATTCGTCCACTGGTAAATCCAGCCGCCGCAACGAGTTGCAAGCCCCCACGACTGAATTCACGATGTCCGTACGTAGTCTGGTCCGGTCCTTAAGCAGCGGGAGGCTTAGCAGCTTCCGAACGTAGTCGTCTGCAATCCGCCGGACGTTGACGTACCATCCGGCGAGGAGGTCCCGAGCATTCTGGTAGGCGTTGTCCGACAATTTCAGGTGACAGACGACGCCCAGGGCCTCCCCCTCCAATGAGGCTAGGTGGTACCCCATTTTCTGGCTGGGTGTCAAGTCCCTCCGGGCGTCCACTAGGCTGTCAAACAGACCGACGAAAGTCAGCCATTCGGAGAGGACCCCGGAGAACCTTGGCAGGTCCAGAGTCGGGACTCGTCCTAACAGCTCCGGCTGAGTAGGCTGCTTCCGAGGGGACTCGGGCCGGCCACTCAGCCGAGCTTCACGTGCTTCCTCCGCATACTTGTCCCCCGCCTCGATCAAGTCGTCCATGAGCGAAAAAAACTGCTCGTAGTCCGGAGTTTAGGACTCCCTGTTCCGCATCCGAGGCCTCGAGCTCAGCATAAGCCTCCTCCACTTGGACCTGTAGACTAAGGACCCGATCGGATCTCCCTATCAACGAATGTGAATTTGCGGCCCAGCGCAGCTCCACCTGCAGGCGACGACCCGGTAGCTTATGCGATGGCATCACTACTAAATAGAAATGAATACGTGGCCCAAATACAAATCAAGTTAACAAATAACAAATAACAAGTACGATCAAATCAAATTAAATACAAATTACACTACAATTAAAGGTACACACTACAGTCAATCAGCAAATTGCCTGGCTCAAAAAACCAACCCTTCGACAATTAATCTACTATAATTATACGCCAACAATAAATATCCGATTACGTGATAACCTTATCTACCTAGTCAAAATACATGACGCGTACCTAGCCATAACAAACTCCCGCTTGCGCGGCTTAACGGGCGTATTTCCGCGTTCTACCCGCCAACAAACAAAAAACATTTATATGTAATTTTTATTACGTACTATTTTCAACCACGCTCTGCTACCAATAACGTTACGGCCCTTAGTTGCCCCGACAGAAGTCGACTGGACCAGGGCCCATGAGTGATCCACTCGACGGGCACTCAGAGGGTTCGGGCCCAAATGGCCTTATGGACAATTTACCTACACGATCGAGATAAGGCTAGGATATTTTTTTTTTTGAATTCAATATGGATTATTACATAATACTTATTGAAAGTCATTATTTTATTTACCACTGGTTCGGAAAATACCTCTGTCCTGGGAAGAACCAGCAAGAAACCCAGCGGGACTTTTTTTTTAAACATAATTTCACTTAACAATAATTTTGTTTATACAATTTTAAATGAATTTTCATAGAACCAGCATGGTGGCGATCACCTTATTCCCAGGGGTTATTTTCATTCATGTATTCCTTGATATTATAATAACCCTTTTTGTACAGTTTTTCTTTAATAAAACTTTTAAACTTGTTTATTGACAAACTTTGAACATGTTCTGGGATTCTGTTGTAAAAGCGTATACATTGCCCCATAAATGAATTACTAATTCTGTGGAGTCTTGTAAGTGGCATTACAAGCTTATGTTTGTTCCTAGTGTTTAAGGTATGAACATCCTTATTCTTATTAAAGCTATTTATTTTTTATGTACATACATTACATTTTCATAAATATATTGCGATGCCAAAGTTAATATGTTTATTTCTTTAAATTTTTCTCTCAGGGACTCTTTACAATTTAGATTATAAATCGCCCGTACGGCTCTCTTTTGCAAAACAAATATAGCTTCAATATCAGTCGCATTACCCCATAGCAAAATTCCATAAGACATTACGCTATGAAAGTAACTAAAATACACTAACCTAGCTGTCTCAACATCTGTGAGACTTCTAATCTTTCTTACAGCATATGCTGCAGAACTAAGTCTGCTTGCTAATTTAGATATATGGGGCCCCATTGAAGTTTCGCGTCAATAGTAATACCGAGAAAAACAGTGGTATCCACAAGACTCAACTCCTCCCCATTTAAGAGCACATTGGTTTTCGAATGTTTTACATTAGGTATTGTAAATTTAAGACATTTTGTCTTATTGCCGTTTAAGAGCAAATTGTTGGCGTCAAACCAATGGATAATTTCGATAGAGCATTATTTACATCGTCATAATTAATTGACTGCATTTGAGTTTGAAAATTAAAGAGGTATCGTCAGCAAATAATACAATATCGTGATTGTCCCCTACAAGATAAGGTAAGTCATTAATATAGATTAAGAACAGGAATAGGCCAAGAATCGAGCCCTGAGGAACGCCCATTGATACTACTGATCCGGAGGAACATTTACCATTAATGACGACTTTTTGAGTTCTGTTACTTAAATATGAAGTAATAAGTTTAAGCGCCAATTTTTTTACACCGTAATGTAGTAGTTTCCTGATTAATGTATCATGATGAACACAATCGAAAGCCTTGGAAAGGTCACAGAAAATACCTAAGGCATCTTGTGAATTCTCCCAGGCATTAAAAATATATTTCATAAGCTCAACACCGGCGTCAGACGTCGAGCGACCCCTTGTAAAACCAAATTGATTTTTATGAAGTAATTTATTTGTATTAAAAAAAATTAACAATTGATCCAAAATTATTTTTTCAAAAATTTTACTGAGAGTTGGTAGTACAGAAATAGGTCTATAATTAGCGGGGTCCAATGTACTACCAGATTTAAATAAAGGTATTACTTTACTATACTTCATTAAATCAGGAACTAACTAACTAAGATAGGAACCAACACGTATTGCTGGGCATAGTGCGACATGTATAGATAACATTTTTACAGATGTTAAGCCCTTGCATAAATCAATTATTCAAAATTTAAGTTCAGATCACTGTGGACAGTTAGTATCACTACCTTACATACACAAAAAACAGAAAAATAAGAAAGTTGTGTTTGTTCCAATAAATGAACATCGCTTGGAGAGGTTTAGAAGTACTATAATAAAAAGACTTCCATCACTTTCGTTTAAAAATCGTGCTAATTATTTGTATGCTACATTATTTGAAATTATACGTTGTGAATTTAGTAGAATATTTACTTCTAAAACTTTCTCTTTTAACAGTCGCAAATCATTTAATGAAAGGGCGACAGTAGGAATTTATAAAAGTAGGCGAAGGTTATACGAGCTTTATGATGAAAGATCATATAATAGTAGTGTTATATTTATAGATTATGTAAAAACATATTCTAAAATATTTAAAAAAGTGTGCTCCACTGCTAAGGCTTTACATTTAAGCAACAAAATTAAAACTGCATCCGACAAAATTAAAATGACCTGGAGAATAATAAATAGTGAAACGGGCAAGGTCAAACCGCGCAACTCGGATTTTCAATTGAATATTAACAATAATTTAACGCGATCTGATCAAGAAGTTGCTATGGCTTTTGAGAAACATTTTACTGATGTTCCTTTTTTGACAACAAAATCATTAAATTCTTCTCCTACTGTCGCCGAATCATTGCTCAAACAAAATGTAAAGGCCTGTTCAAATACTTTTAAATTCCATAGGGTACTGCCAAAAGATATCGTTAAATATTTTAAAACTATTGATGTTAAGAAAACGGCAGACTTATGAGGGATATCCGTTAAAGTTATTTTATCTATAATAGATACATTAGCACCTTATCTAGCCACTATATTTAATATAAGCGTCGAATCTGGTGTGTTTCCTGATTTAATGAAACATAGTAAAGTCATACCTATATTTAAATCTGGTAGTACATTAGACCCCGCTAATTTTAGACCAATTTCTGTACTACCAACATTAAGTAAAATTTTTGAAAAAAATATTTTAGATCAGATGTTAAGTTTCTTTAATATTAATAAATTGCTACATAATAATCAATTCGGTTTTACAAGGGGTCGCTCGACAACTGACGCTGGAGTTGAGCTTATTAAACATATTTTTTGTGCATGGGAGAATTCAGAGGATGCTTTGGGTATATTTTGTGACCTTTCCAAGGCCTTCGACTGTGTTCACCATGAGACATTAATCAGGAAGCTACAGTACTATGGTGTCAAGAACACAGCGCTTAAACTTATTATTTCATATTTAAGTAATAGAAAACAGAAAGTCATAATCAATGGTCAAAGTTCTTCCGGGTCACCTGTACTAATGGGTGTTCCTCAGGGCTCGATTCTCGGCCCATTCCTGTTTCTGGTGTATATTAATGACTTACCTCACCTTGTAGGGGATAGTCATGATATAGTATTATTTGCTGATGATACTTCCTTGATTTTTAAACTTAAACGTCAATCATTTAAATGTGACGAAGTGAATAATGCTATATCAATATTAGTCCATTGGTTTAACGTTAATAATCTGCATTTGAACGGAAATAAAACTAATTGTGTTAAATTTACAACAACGAATGTTCAAAATCTGAATACCAATGTGTTTTTAAATGGGGAGGAATTGAGCCCTGTTGTATCCACTGTTTTTCTTGGCATCACTCTTGACGCAAAGCTCCAGTGGGGCCCCCACATATCCAAATTAGCAAGCAGACTAAGTTCTGCAGCCTATGCTGTAAAAAAGATTAGAGGTCTCACTAGTGTCGAGACAGCTAGATTAGTTCATTTTAGTTATTTTCATAGCATAATGTCTTATGGGATTTTGCTATGGGGAAATGCGGCTGATTCAGAAACTATTTTTGTTTTACAGAAGAGGGCCATTAGAGCTATTTACAATCTAAAACCGAGAGAGTCTCTTAGAGATAAATTTAAAGAAATTAATATATTAACTTTGGCCTCTCAGTATATTTACGAAAATTTAATGTATGTTCACAAAAACAAAGATAGTTTTAGTAAAAGAAGTGATATACAAACACTAGGAACAAACACAAGCTAGTGATACCAGTTTCTCGACTCCACAGAGTCAGTAATTCATTCTTGGGGCAATGTATACGCTATTACAACAAGGTCCCGGAAAGTGTACAGGTTCTCTCTATTACCAAGTTTAAATGTTTTATTAAGCTGAAACTGTATAAAAAGGGTTATTATAGTATAAATGAATACATGGTTGATAATAACCCCTGGGAATGAGGTGATCGCTTCCAAGCAGTTTCTAAAATAAATTTTGTAAATAGTTCGTAATCATTTATATTGTAAAATTTATTTAAAAAAAAAGTCCCGCTGGGTTTCTTGCTGGTTCTTCCCAGGACAGAGGGTTTTTTTCGAACCAGTGGTAAAGTAAAAAATGACTTTCAATAAGAATTACACATGTAATGTATATTGAATAAAAAAATATTCTATTCTATTCTATTCACCAGAATCGATACAAGTATTAAAAAGAATAGCAAGATGAGGTGCAATTAAATCTATTATGGACGCAATCACTGTAACGGAAATCCCCCACAAATCTGCGGTTTTCTTTACATCAATGGTTTTGAAGTATTTTACAATATTATGCGGTAATACTTTCTCAAATCTAAATTCTTTTAAACAGGTATTAACATTCTGTTAAGTAATGATTCGGCGACAGTTGGAGAAGCATTCAATGACTCTGTTGTCAAGATAGGAACATCAGTGAAATATTTCTCAAACACCGCTGCAAGTTCTTGATTTGAATTAATACGACTTACCTGGTTCAGAAGCAGAGATCACAAGGCTCGGTCAGGCAGTAGGTGTAGTGCATGTAAGTGGTGTTTGTTAGTGTGTAAAAATGTGGGGCCTGACTTAACCCTTTTAGTCGGCAGCAACCCTGTCTCCGGCACCGCACCACGGTGTTGTATTCTCCAGCAGCGTCACCAATGGACAATTTCATTTTTCAATTCACTATGTCAGTCTATCAACTTTAATGTACATTTAACTAACTTCAAGACTCAACTAAATCCCGTTAATTATAATCAAAAAACGTAACACGCGGCACGACTGATGAACGGTGGGTCAAAGTTCCCTTCCGTTCACTCAGCAACAAATTATTTCGAGAACCGAACGCGACCTTCTAAGGTACTTAACGCAACGGTACAATTAAACATTAATGATTTCTTATATTTACGCGAACACTACACATTTAAATAAAACTAATTTTACGGATTTTATCGCGTATATTAACTTATTTTACTTTCCCGACGTTTCAAGCACTTTACAGCACCCATGGTCACGGGGGGGACTGAGGTGTATGACGTCCCAATGTCATAGTTAACCACGGCTACCTCCAGATTAAAAATTATTAATTTTTGTTCCGATCTACGCAGTATGAACTTACAGTATCATGAAGTCTTGCAGTTGTATGCTTGGGTTGGGATTTAATTTTATTAATTATGGGATCCCAAGCAGATGGTAGCACCCAGCCATCTTCTCTATTGAAATTAGGATGTTTTTTGATTTCAATAGCCTCGCGAATCATCCTTGGAAGGAATCGGTGTTCTTTAGCGAGGATTTGTGGTCTATCAAATCTAATGTAGTGACGGGGGCGATCCTGTACGTGTTCACAGACTGCAGACTTCCCGGAGCGTCTATTCTTCACATCAGCTATGTGTTCTTTAACGCGGGTTTTTATGGATCTTTTAGTTTGTCCTATATAAGAGAGACCACATTCACAATCCAGCTTGTACACTCCTGCATCTTGCAGAGGAATATTACACTTGACTGATGGTAAAAACTGACTAATCTTCTTCGGCGGCTTGAAATATGTTTTAATGGAAGCACGCTTCAAGATGTAGCCAATCTTGTCAGTGACACCTCTGACATATGGCAGTACAGCAGGCACTCGCTCGACTGTGGCCGGCTTCACTCGTTCACTGTGACGTAGGCGCGGGACCCGAAGCTTATTGTCGTGCAAAACTTGCTTAACGTGTTGGAGCTCGGCGGCCAGGTGTTTACTGTCACAGATCCAGATCTGGAGAATCGTGACGTCACGATTCTCCGCGCAGATAAGGGAAATGCCACGGTAGTTATGGATACGTCAGATTATAATTCTAAAATACAAGAACTTTTGTCGGATGAAAGTACGTATAAAAAGGTTAAAAATGACCCAACAAATAACACACTTAAAACAACTAGTGATCTCATAAAGAAACACTCCGAAAAATTAAATCTAGACGTAAAATCGATAATACCTACGTGTGCTAAACCACCGAAGTTGTATGGGTTACCAAAAATACACAAGCCCAATGCTCCACTACGTCCTATAGTAAGCCAAATCGATTCACCAACTTACAGATTGGCTCAACACTTAGCGAATATACTCTCACCGCTCAAGGGACATACAAGAGCACACACAAAGGATTCCTACCATTTTGTCAGCGAGATTAAAGACCTACATCTGGCAGACAATGAAACTATGGTGAGTTTTGATGTGCAGTCTCTGTTCACATGCCTACCTGTTGAAGACTGCATCTCGATTGTTACTAGAAGGCTAGAGGAAAATAACATGCCCGTAGAATATGCAGTATTACTCAGACACTGCCTTACATCTGGCTACCTATTGTGGAAGGAGGAGTTCTACAAGCAAGTAGATGGTGTGGCGATGGGCTCACCTGTATCTCCCATTGTTGCCGATATATTCATGGAGGACTTTGAGGAGAAAGCCCTGCTTACTTCTCCCATAAAGCCAAGATTCTACAAGCGGTACGTAGACGACACTTTCACAATTCTACCTTTAGATAAAGTAACTGCATTTTTAGACCATCTTAACTCCTTAAATTCTAAAATTCAGTTCACAATGGAGTTAGAGGCAAACAATTCTTTAGCTTTTCTAGATGTGTTAGTAATTCGGAATCCTGATAACACCTTGAGCCACACTGTGTATAGAAAAAAGACCCATACAGATAGATATTTAAACGGTGATTCTCACCACCATCCTTCACAGTTAGCTACCGTGGGTAAATCTTTGTTTCAGAGAGCACGAGGGATCTGTGACAGTAAACACCTGGCCGCCGAGCTCCAACACGTTAAGCAAGTTTTGCACGACAATAAGCTTCGGGTCCCGCGCCTACGTCACAGTGAACGAGTGAAGCCGGCCACAGTCGAGCGAGTGCCTGCTGTACTGCCATATGTCAGAGGTGTCACTGACAAGATTGGCTACATCTTGAAGCGTGCTTCCATTAAAACATATTTCAAGCCGCCGAAGAAGATTAGTCAGTTTTTACCATCAGTCAAGTGTAATATTCCTCTGCAAGATGCAGGAGTGTACAAGCTGGATTGTGAATGTGGTCTCTCTTATATAGGACAAACTAAAAGATCCATAAAAACCCGCGTTAAAGAACACATAGCTGATGTGAAGAATAGACGCTCCGGGAAGTCTGCAGTCTGTGAACACGTACAGGATCGCCCCCGTCACTACATTAGATTTGATAGACCACAAATCCTCGCTAAAGAACACCGATTCCTTCCAAGGATGATTCGCGAGGCTATTGAAATCAAAAAACATCCTAATTTCAATAGAGAAGATGGCTGGGTGCTACCATCTGCTTGGGATCCCATAATTAATAAAATTAAATCCCAACCCAAGCATACAACTGCAAGACTTCATGATACTGTAAGTTCATACTGCGTAGATCGGAACAAAAATTAATAATTTTTAATCTGGAGGTAGCCGTGGTTAACTATGACATTGGGACGTCATACACCTCAGTCCCCCCCGTGACCATGGGTGCTGTAAAGTGCTTGAAACGTCGGGAAAGTAAAATAAGTTAATATACGCGATAAAATCCGTAAAATTAGTTTTATTTAAATGTGTAGTGTTCGCGTAAATATAAGAAATCATTAATGTTTAATTGTACCGTTGCGTTAAGTACCTTAGAAGGTCGCGTTCGGTTCTCGAAATAATTTGTTGCTGAGTGAACGGAAGGGAACTTTGACCCACCGTTCATCAGTCGTGCCGCGTGTTACGTTTTTTGATTATAATTAACGGGATTTAGTTGAGTCTTGAAGTTAGTTAAATGTACATTAAAGTTGATAGACTGACATAGTGAATTGAAAAATGAAATTGTCCATTGGTGACGCTGCTGGAGAATACAACACCGTGGTGCGGTGCCGGAGACAGGGTTGCTGCCGACTAAAAGGGTTAAGTCAGGCCCCACATTTTTACACACTAACAAACACCACTTACATGCACTACACCTACTGCCTAACCGAGCCTTGTGATCTCTGCTTCTGAACCAGGTAAGTCGTATTAATTCAAATCAAGAACTTGCAGCGGTGTTTGAGAAATATTTCACTGATGTTCCTATCTTGACAACAGAGTCATTGAATGCTTCTCCAACTGTCGCCGAATCATTACTTAACAGAATGTTAATACCTGTTTAAAAGAATTTAGATTTGAGAAAGTATTACCGCATAATATTGTAAAATACTTCAAAACCATTGATGTAAAGAAAACCGCAGATTTGTGGGGGATTTCCGTTACAGTGATTGCGTCCATAATAGATTTAATTGCACCTCATCTTGCTATTCTTTTTAATACTTGTATCGATTCTGGTGAATAGAATAGAATAGAATATTTTTTTATTCAATATACATTACATGTGTAATTCTTATTGAAAGTCATTTTTTACTTTACCACTGGTTCGAAAAAAACCCTCTGTCCTGGGAAGAACCAGCAAGAAACCCAGCGGGACTTTTTTTTTAAATAAATTTTACAATATAAATGATTACGAACTATTTACAAAATTTATTTTAGAAACTGCTTGGAAGCGATCACCTCATTCCCAGGGGTTATTATCAACCATGTATTCATTTATACTATAATAACCCTTTTTATACAGTTTCAGCTTAATAAAACATTTAAACTTGGTAATAGAGAGAACCTGTACACTTTCCGGGACCTTGTTGTAATAGCGTATACATTGCCCCAAGAATGAATTACTGACTCTGTGGAGTCGAGAAACTGGTATCACTAGCTTGTGTTTGTTCCTAGTGTTTGTATATCACTTCTTTTACTAAAACTATCTTTGTTTTTGTGAACATACATTAAATTTTCGTAAATATACTGAGAGGCCAAAGTTAATATATTAATTTCTTTAAATTTATCTCTAAGAGACTCTCTCGGTTTTAGATTGTAAATAGCTCTAATGGCCCTCTTCTGTAAAACAAAAATAGTTTCTGAATCAGCCGCATTTCCCCATAGCAAAATCCCATAAGACATTATGCTATGAAAATAACTAAAATGAACTAATCTAGCTGTCTCGACACTAGTGAGACCTCTAATCTTTTTTACAGCATAGGCTGCAGAACTTAGTCTGCTTGCTAATTTGGATATGTGGGGGCCCCACTGGAGCTTTGCGTCAAGAGTGATGCCAAGAAAAACAGTGGATACAACAGGGCTCAATTCCTCCCCATTTAAAAACACATTGGTATTCAGATTTTGAACATTCGTTGTTGTAAATTTAACACAATTAGTTTTATTTCCGTTCAAATGCAGATTATTAACGTTAAACCAATGGACTAATATTGATATAGCATTATTCACTTCGTCACATTTAAATGATTGACGTTTAAGTTTAAAAATCAAGGAAGTATCATCAGCAAATAATACTATATCATGACTATCCCCTACAAGGTGAGGTAAGTCATTAATATACACCAGAAACAGGAATGGGCCGAGAATCGAGCCCTGAGGAACACCCATTAGTACAGGTGACCCGGAAGAACTTTGACCATTGATTATGACTTTCTGTTTTCTATTACTTAAATATGAAATAATAAGTTTAAGCGCTGTGTTCTTGACACCATAGTACTGTAGCTTCCTGATTAATGTCTCATGGTGAACACAGTCGAAGGCCTTGGAAAGGTCACAAAATATACCCAAAGCATCCTCTGAATTCTCCCATGCACAAAAAATATGTTTAATAAGCTCAACTCCAGCGTCAGTTGTCGAGCGACCCCTTGTAAAACCGAATTGATTATTATGTAGCAATTTATTAATATTAAAGAAACTTAACATCTGATCTAAAATATTTTTTTCAAAAATTTTACTTAATGTTGGTAGTACAGAAATTGGTCTAAAATTAGCGGGGTCTAATGTACTACCAGATTTAAATATAGGTATGACTTTACTATGTTTCATTAAATCAGGAAACACACCAGATTCGACGCTTATATTAAATATAGTGGTTAGATAAGGTGCTAATGTATCTATTATAGATAAAATAACTTTAACGGATATCCCTCATAAGTCTGCCGTTTTCTTAACATCAATAGTTTTAAAATATTTAACGATATCTTTTGGCAGTACCCTATGGAATTTAAAAGTATTTGAACAGGCCTTTACATTTTGTTTGAGCAATGATTCGGCGACAGTAGGAGAAGAATTTAATGATTTTGTTGTCAAAAAAGGAACATCAGTAAAATGTTTCTCAAAAGCCATAGCAACTTCTTGATCAGATCGCGTTAAATTATTGTTAATATTCAATTGAAAATCCGAGTTGCGCGGTTTGACCTTGCCCGTTTCACTATTTATTATTCTCCAGGTCATTTTAATTTTGTCGGATGCAGTTTTAATTTTGTTGCTTAAATGTAAAGCCTTAGCAGTGGAGCACACTTTTTTAAATATTTTAGAATATGTTTTTACATAATCTATAAATATAACACTACTATTATATGATCTTTCATCATAAAGCTCGTATAACCTTCGCCTACTTTTATAAATTCCTACTGTCGCCCTTTCATTAAATGATTTGCGACTGTTAAAGGAGAAAGTTTTAGAAGTAAATATTCTACTAAATTCACAACGTATAATTTCAAATAATGTAGCATACAAATAATTAGCACGATTTTTAAACGAAAGTGATGGAAGTCTTTTTATTATAGTACTTCTAAACCTCTCCAAGCGATGTTCATTTATTGGAACAAACACAACTTTCTTATTTTTCTGTTTTTTGTGTATGTAAGGTAGTGATACTAACTGTCCACAGTGATCTGAACTTAAATTTTGAATAATTGATTTATGCAAGGGCTTAACATCTGTAAAAATGTTATCTATACATGTCGCACTATGCCCAGCAATACGTGTTGGTTCCTATCTTAGTTAGTTAGTTCCTGATTTAATGAAGTATAGTAAAGTAATACCTTTATTTAAATCTGGTAGTACATTGGACCCCGCTAATTATAGACCTATTTCTGTACTACCAACTCTCAGTAAAATTTTTGAAAAAATAATTTTGGATCAATTGTTAATTTTTTTTAATACAAATAAATTACTTCATAAAAATCAATTTGGTTTTACAAGGGGTCGCTCGACGTCTGACGCCGGTGTTGAGCTTATGAAATATATTTTTAATGCCTGGGAGAATTCACAAGATGCCTTAGGTATTTTCTGTGACCTTTCCAAGGCTTTCGATTGTGTTCATCATTCGGCCTCACATGAAATACTGTTCTCATCTTTAGGCCGGGGCACCCCCGTGCTAGCACCTTCCATTTGACTGCATCCAGCACAGAGCGGTGCGAATCGTCGACGATCGAGTTCTTTCTAATTGGCCTGATACACTGGCGCTGCATAGAGATGTTGCATCCCTTTGCATTTTCTATCGAATCTACCACGGAGAGTGCTCTGAGGAACTGTTCGGATTAATTCCAGTCGCGAAATTTCACGAACGCACGATATCAAAATTCAAGATATCATCCTCACCATCTGCATGCTTAGCGGTCCAGGACTGTGCGTTTTACTAGAAGCTTTCTTCCTCGTAAAACTTCTCTGTGGAATTGTTTACCACCGGCGATTTTTCCGGACCGATACGACTTAGGGACCTTCAAGAAAAGAGCTTACACCTTTCTAAAAGGCGTCGGTAGTCACTTACCGGTGAGGCGCATTATCGTTTGCCTCCTCTTCTATTAAAAAAAATTAAGTTCAGTATGGTTTTGGCTTCATTTTTCTTTCTTTGTTGGTCTATATATTGTTATGAGTGATTATCATAAAACTTTAACTGCTGGGACATCATTTGGTACAACCATTAATTAAATAGACGGAAATAAAGAAGCCACCCTAAATATGTTTGAATGAAGATCTTGTTTGAAGATATTCCTTACCTGCCCACTGCCTCTAATAACATATTATATGTATCGTTACCCTAGCTTCTTATCTTTAGAGTAATAAGTTCAGTATTATATTACATGAACATGTTGTATTCGAAACATCTTTTTTATTTTTTCAACCCACAGTTTTTTTTTAATGAAAATATCTCATTAAGAGATTTCAGTTTCTTTAACAGAGCACTCAGTAAATAAGTATTTAAGATATCAGTTAACAATGTTTTATACTGAAACCAGTGATTAAAATCACATTACTGTTTTAAAAAGACATTTAAAGCGATCACTCTACACTCAAACTTTTATTTTTTTATCATATGTGTATGCGAGTAACCATCGTAGTATGACCGTAACCAATTTCAAATAAATATGGGCATAAAACTAGTAAATATGTAAATAATTTACATTCAACCTGATTTTAAGTGGCAAATGCAGTCCATGGACACCTGTAGACAACTTCAATCAAAGAAAGCTAAAGATGTGTTATCATCTCTCTCTTGTCTCTGAGGACTAACATGGAATACCTCAAAGCCTATAATTATGCTGTCTCTCTATACACTTCAGACCGTAAAACAGTAGTGCATGGTGCAGGGTGGTACTTACCCAGACGGACAACCAGGTGAAAAAGGAGTCCTAGCACTTAGTAAATAGGTTTTCGATAATTGTTGTGTTTGTGCTAACTATGACTATCGCAGAAATAATGGTTTTACGTGCTTTCAGAGACACGGAGGTGAAACATTGCCAACTTACTGTCTCCGAGCTGCTACTGAGTATTTCTTGACTGAGAATCTTAATAACTGATTTTTCTTTAGCCCGATCCGGGATACGAACCCGAGACCTCATATTCAGCCGTCATGTTTTCGATAACTAGACCACTGAGGTAGCTGCTCTAATTGTTGGAACTGACTCTCACCTTGTTGAGTAATTAGCCTACTCTCTTTCTTACAATAATAATAATATGGGTTCTGTTTTGAAAGTAAATGTCAGCAAATATTAATTAAAATGTTTAATCACATACGTATTAAATTTTATATAACCAATAAACATTTTATAAAAATCTATCAAGATAAATTGAAAGCCTGATTTTGAATTCCTCTCTTTTGTTTACAAGCTCAATTGAATTTTATTCAGATTTTGGTGCAGTGTGGCAATTAGGTTAATTAAATTCATAAATTATTATCACTTTCCCGATATTCATAATATAAAGTTTTTTATAGTGCTTTCAAATTAGTTACGGATTACTACTCATCCTCATCAGCCGGTGAGCAGCTCATCGCTGAAAATGTCTTCGCGCGCAGTAGGGAGGATTTGCCAGACATCACACTTTCGATGATGCTTCCTTTTACCAGTTTTCTGCATTTAAATATAGTGATAGTACAAGAACTTTATGAGCGGACGTATAAAAGTATGTGTCTAATGCTGTAATTTATTTACAGACCAAGCAAACGTCCTGCCATGACCTGCTCAAGTACAGTTAATTATCATTAACAAGCATAGGACTTTGATGAACTTATATTGAGGATGCAAAATCAATGCATTTGTGTTATCCTAGTTAATGGCGAAAGCATAGACTACTGATGTTATCTGTTTTTTTTTTTTGCAACAGGAATCTTAGATTTAATAACTTTTAATCACTTTTAAGCTCAAAAGCTAACGTGCAAAAATATTAGAAATTATCGATTTATATACTAATAAATACAGCGGGAAACGCCAGTCTTCGCCAGTGGAATTTTAAGCCTGCGGATTGATAAAGAATTGAAGAAAATAACATTTAAAAATATCCGAGAAAACTTGTATCATCAGAGAATGAAAAAAAAATCGAGAAACATCAGGGAGGAGTGTGCCGCACTGCCTCATTGAATGTACGGGGACTTGTTACATGTTTTTAATTTTTTTTATTTACTAAGACATACTCGACATCTTTTGTTTTTTGTGGAAATAGTTTTGGAAATTAATATTTTTCATCCGCGCGCATTTATAATTATTTTTATAGCGAGCGATTGTAGGGTAAAATATGATTCTTTAATTATTTAAATTTTACCAAAAAACGTAATATTATGTTGCAAATCATATGAAAGTTATAGAAAGCTCTATCACTGAATTTTTTTAGACGCGGGGCATACGAGCCTGCGACTCACGTGGTGGTAAAATAATTAAAATGAACCGAAATAAAGTTTTATTAGCAAATTGTTTGACTCGAAAAAATTGTTTCAAGTAAAAATCGTGATCTGTCACCAAAAGGTGGAACGAACAATTCATTAAAAAAGAATTAAAATAACCTATGGCCTGTGAACACAAAATATATTTGGAAGATTTATTTTGTTAGGCATATGAAGTTAATAACAGAACATTTGTTGGTTTAATTGTACGTTCCGTTATTACTCTTTGTACGAGCCAAGTCTCAAGCAAAATTTTGATAAATGTTGACCTTTGGCTTTATATTACAGTTTTATCTTACAGAGACCTCCATCAGTAAGGGTTGCAAGCAATTAAGAGTACAGTCATAGAACAATAAAATGTTTATTACCTCAAATGTATGTAGTAAAATCATAATTGCTGTATCTAAAGTTTTCTTTGATTTTTGCTTTACTTTCAACAAGAATTATAAATTAATTAATTATTTTTATCACACAAGTAATTAATGGATAACTTTAAAATAGGTCTAAGAAAAACTAAGGCCATTCAGAACAAATACTTACAAAAAATATTATCCCAAGTAAGACTTTTGTGTGAAGTTTTTTGAAAATTAGCCAAAATCTATCGAGTAGAATTAATTCAAATTCACATGAAATCTAATGGCAATAAAACTATTTCGAATGCCGTGAACTGCTTTCCGATTAAGTTATAAGAAGTTTACAGGCACGCACGCAAGCATGCACGCACGCACACACGCACGCGCGCACGCACGCACGCACACATGCATGCATGCACTCACGCACGCTGTATGTATGTTTGCTGTACGCATTATAAAAGACGACGCAAACCGTTTGGTTCTATAATCTATAATATCGACAACAAAGGGGTGAAGACCCGCCGATTGCCTGGTTGTCCGATGGTAGAAAGGAGAGGGAGGAGTTAAAGCGTGTAATTCCTGCGCACAATCACCGGTGATATGCATCCTATAGAATACCGAGAGACTGGCTACTCTGCGATTAAGCTAAAGGCTGACAAGATTGGTTTCAATCAAATCAAGGTCACCAATGAGCCCCTTAGCACGTCTCTCCACTGAGTTGCAATGCTGCCAGGTGGTACTTTGCAGCACCAGCCCATATGTGACAGCAGTACTCCATGCACGACCGGACTTACGCTTTATATAAGGTAAGAAGCTGCCCTGGCATGAAGTATCGCCGCACCCTTGCAAGGATACCAAGTTTCCTTGCAGCTGCTTTGGCTCTGGTCTCAATGAACTGCCCATAGTTGAGTTTCGGAGAAAATTCAGTCCCTAACAAATGAAGGCACAGTGTACTCCAAGGATACATTCCGGAAAGTAAGAGCCAGGGTAAGCGGACTCCTTTTAGCGGTGAAAAGACATGCTTGTGTTTTTAAGGCGTTGAATCTCACGAGATTGCTTCTCGTTCAAACTGTATTTTGATCCCGACTAGCCCGCGCACTTGGTTGGTATCTCTCCACAACTGTGCTGTCGTCTGCATACCCATAGATACCGGGAATAAACAAATCATTAATATGCAGCAGGAAGAGATTTGAAGAGAGAACGGATCCCTGAGGAACTCCGGCGTTTATCGCGATAGGACAGGACAAGCAGCCATCGTATGACGACTCGGAGAAATCGTTCACTCAGAAAGTCCTTTACCAAATCAGTCAGGCCAGGGCATAAGCCGTATGCTGAAAGCTTGCCCAATAGACTAGCGTGCCAAACCCTGTATAAAGCCTTCGAAGCAGAAAGTTTTACGTGGTAGAGCCATGCTGCAGCTATATTAGTGGTATAGTTGTGGCACGAATGGATTGGTTCGACCGGGGAAGGACCACGTTCTCACAGAATACCATCGCAAAATAGCAGCTTAACACTGCTGTGTTTCGTATGGTGAGTGTAGAGAACCGGAGACCCTTTTTACTGGATAAGAGGCATTCCATTTTAGTCCTCACGGGTAGCAACGCATCTGCATTTTGATTCGTAATAGAGGATAGATGTAGATGTCTATAGGCCGCAGCAACCACTTACCATCAGGTGGACTGTGTGCTTGTTTGTCACCCTTATCCTATAAAAAAAAGTGCTTCACCACTGTTCTCGAGGGTTTCACCCAATATGTGAGTAGCATACGCTAGAAGTTCCCCAATTGATGGATTTCGGTTAAGCCCGTACTGGCGGTCATTAAAAAGAGAAGCAAAGAAGTCCGCTTTCTCCTTAGGAGCATGCGCCAGTGAGCCATCTGGTTTTACCAGCGGAGGCAGTGTAGACCGACAGAAGTTTGTCTCGACCAAATAGCTCTACTGTGAGATGGCTTGACAGAAAGCTTTGTACTTATGCGTATAATGCGGTCGAAACTGACTTGCTGATTACAGCCTTGAAAAAAGGCATTACCCTCCCAAAAAAAAATTCCTGTGCCTATCAATACCCATATCGTAGAGAAAGGGAGTTATTCAATGTGACGGGGATGCTTACAGAAAATGTCGTTGCGGTCGTAAACACAAACTACGGCGCGCTGGCGGAAATTATGCTCCAATATGTACCCAGGGTAGCCAAGGTACGCCGCATCTAGAGGACATCTGATCTGCGTCTTAGTCAAGAAGAGTACGTGCGGCTTGTCAATCTCAAAATGGTAGTGGACTGCATTGAGATTACAGTGCACGTCTCGGATGTTTGTGGGGTGCACTTTGATAGAGAGGGAGTGCAACCGCTGCACAAACTTACTCTTCTTTTTCCTTTTTTTATAAATGGTGGAGTAAATAGATTAAGAGAATGGCAGTTGGACGAGATTAAGAAATGGGTTTCACCTAATATCATACCGGAACACGACTTGCATCATTTGGCGGTATGTTTTTCCAAGGTAGGTGGTAACTAACCCTCGGTCGGGCCTCTCACTAGTAGAGGACTAACCTACCACCAGTATGTAGTGCTGCACTACCCTGGGGATACGTGTAGGAAATCGGGATTCAAGTAATTGCTAAAGTATGAGTCTTTGTGAGATGACTATATATTTGTGCCCTTTGCTGTAGAGATTATCAGTTCGTGGAGTCCTCGACGGTGAAGTTCCTAAAGGAACTGTATAGTGGTCGTTGCTGATGGTGATAAGAGCGATTGTTTATTTCCCACTCAAAGGCTCAGTATAGCCATTCAGCGAGAAAACTCTGCCAGCGTTCTTGGCACGATACCACGGGGAGTAGGATTGTATGATAATTTACATTTTTAGTTTTAGTTTAATATTTGTACTTTATTTACAAAAATAAACAACCGATATAATTTGTAGTAATATAACATGATAAATAGCTTTCTACCAGGGAACTTTTGCAAATTAAGTTTGCCCTTCAACTCGACCTACCTTTTCGTTAGAGCAACGTTTGGTCTTCAGCGCTTACCTTGCCTAAAATCTACAAACATAATTAAATTTATAAGGAACCCTCAGGCCGCGAGTTCTACTCTCTCTTGTCGTGCTTTTATTTTAATATACTATCCGAGGGGTTTATTAATTAAAAATAATCTTCACTAATTTGCCTTTATAAATTGATGGATTTTCTTACAAATTTACATCCTCTTTTTTATTTACACTCTTCGGGAAAGAGCCTTAATCAAGTATGTCTTGAGTGACTCCAAATTGGGATGAGGCTTTGAGCACGCCTTTTCCTTCAAGTGTTAATCTAACGGATTCAAATCTGGACTGGAGGTGGGCCAGTCTTCGTGCCGGATGAAGTCGATTTCACGCGCCACCAGCCAGTCTTGTGTGCTCTTCGCTCTATGAGCTGGCGCCGAATCTTGTTGGAATACCCAGTGCCTGTTATTGAACATGGTATGAGAAACAGGTTCCACAAGGTTCGTCAGGACTGTATTTTGATACACAACTGCATTCTTTTTTACACCTTTCTCACAAAAATGTACCTCTGTTAAGCCCCAATAAGAAACTCCCAACCATACCATGAGCGAGGATGGAAAATGACCTCTTTGGACACGCGGAATACGGACGCTCGCTTCTTCACTACTGTGTGCGTACACCTTATCATTTTTTTTGTTGTAGCTCTCTTCTACGGTAAAAATTTTTTCATCCGAAAAAAGTATTTCCCGATATTTTTTTCCCGCGTACCGCTTCAACAAAGCGCGGCATCTCATCAGTCTTAGGTCCATTAGACGAGCATTCAAACGATGTCCTGTTTTTCTTCGATATGCCCGAAGCACTAAGTCTTCATTTAACACCCTTTTCATCGTGGTTCTGCTTAACCCCATCTGAAGGGCCAACAGTTTCTGCTTACGTTTGGGATTTCTTTGAATTCGCGCCTTCACAGCTTTTATCACTGCTGGAGTCCTAACAGACCGAGGGCGACCACTTCTTGACCTGTCATCTACACTAGAGTCTTCATTGTATCGTTTGCTGGTACGATAAACGAATCTTTTGGTTATATTCAAATTTTTCAGTAGGTCAAAAATTTGAATTGGCGCGTAACCGCAACGATGCAACGCAATAACTGCAACACGGTCTTCTTTAAGCGTCCACTCGATATTTAAAAATGAGTAAAATTCTAAAAAGTATACAGTTTTATTTTCATGAACAATTCGAAATTCGAATTCAATAAACTTTTTTGTGGCCAGCATTCTAAAAGAAAAGTTTTTACTGTGTGACAATACTTATGACCTGACTAGGTATATTATGTTTGTTAATATTATATTTATTTAAATACATCAATTTAATTTATAAAGCACTGAAAATATTAAAACATCTACGTTTAAAGTAAATATTAGTATGATAGTATATAAATATTAATATTTCCACAGACTATTCTATCTGTCTGTATCGCTTAAAGTTAAGAACAATATCTCCATTTCTTGTTTCTTTTAAACCTATTAAAGTCGCATGGTCTCTCCTATTATAGAAATGATTTTCCTTAATCGCAATCTATTGTGGCGATCTTACCTATAATGCTGCTCTAATTTTATTCACATTGTAAAGCTTTGACACAAGTTCCTAATTCAGCAAAACTTAAAACGTACGGAATCACGTCAATGTCTACCTATCTGCCTGACACTGACTGAAGATAGCATTTTTCGGAGAATGAGCGTGATAAACAAGTTCATAGTGCGCTTAATGGTAAGTGAATGCTGTGGCCCGTAAACTACTACATCTATCCTCGATTAAGTAGAAAATGCAGATGCGTGTTCACCCCTGAGGACTAAAACGGAATGCCCCGTTTAAGTTAAAAAGGGTCTCCGAATCTCTACACTCACCATAAGAAACACATCAAGCTGCTATTGTACGCTGGTATTCTGTGAGAGCATGGTTTTCCACGGTCGTGCCGACCCAATCATACTACAACCATCATATAGGTAAAGCATTGCTCTACTACGTATGTAGATATGGCTCTACCACGTATTCAACCACGTATTCGACGAATTAATTTCTAAACATTGTTAGTTTATCCAACAAAGCAAAATGAAAATAAAAGAAAAATAAAATTATATTACTTTCTGAATTTACATTAGTCGAAGAATGAAGTGGCAGCCCATTAAAATTCCACTGCTGAACAAAATCCTCTACCATAGATTGTCTTATAAGTTTTATATTTTCCATAAATTATACACTGGCAGGCAGGGTTCGTCTAACCCTAGATTTGCTTATTTATTTTACAGTGCCTATCAAGAAGATGTTGCCTGCTATCTCTTGTTTCTATTTTTCTCGTCCATCGTCGCCTCTTACGAAATCTAAGGCATAATATTATGTGGAAGTGGGTATTCTTACGCTGCCAATACACGGCTATGTTATAAATATTAAAAAATAACATTTAACTGTTTTTAAGTTCTGATTTCAATAACAGTTTTGTTTATTAAAAAGAAAGATGTTACCACGCTAAATCATCGTATCGCAACTTATTAAAAAAGTTTTCAATTCATACTTTAAAAGCAAGAAGAATATACTTTGATGTAATACTATTATTCAAAATAATTCGAAATGATTCAGATTGTAGTGAATTACTTAACAAAATATATATCCGTGTCCCTAGTCGTTCTCAACGCATTAGAGACGTGTATACACATAAATTGTTTGCACCTAAACTATGTAAAACCAATGCAGGTGAACGCGCCCCATTAAGACGTATTATGAAAGTATATAACATGCATTTTTCAAATATTGATCTATTCACCTCATCACAGTTACAATTTCGCAAGAACGTTCTAAGAAAGTTGGTAGACATTCAATAGTATCTTAAAATATTTTACAAGATAAATTTTTACTGTTAGCAATTTTTTTTTCCCTTTTGTCTCATTTTGATTTTTATGTTACTGAATACTGTCAATTTTATTTTATTTTCCCTTTTTTACATATACTCTGTTTATTGAGCATTTATTATTTACTGTTACCAATTTAATATTACTTTGTGGATAACGGTGCTGGTTACATAATGACTAATGTTATTTATAAAATGTTATTTGGTTTAAGCATTATTATGTAATTGTTTGTTGTCCTGAATAAATAAAAAAAAATTAAAAAAAAAGATGTGATAAAAATTTCAAGGGTATATTCAGTTAAAATATTTTAATTTGTTACCATTTTTTTATAAAAATAATACAAAAATATTAGGGATATTAACATAAATATATTATACAATTGAACTTTCGTATAATATGCATTATGTTAATACTACTTTAAATACTATCTTGCCTAGGCTTTAATAATAGAGATTAGTAGAACTGAGAACTCTGGAAGGTTTAAAATTAATTTTAATAATGGATTTGATGTAGAGCGAAGAGGCTGGAATAGCTTCAGGAAATATTTGCTTGAAATTGTAACAATAATTGAATTGTGACATTATTATAACAGGTTTTTATTAAGATTAGTACAATAAAATATTAGTTTTCTCGTGTAAAAAACTTCTTGTAAACCGCACAGTGGTGCGGCGCCAATCATCCAGATGGTACGGATGTTATCGCTAGTTTTGTCACGATGTGCGATGCTGAAATAGAGCGGCTGAAATTAATCCGAAATATTTTTTTTATTAATATTTTATTTTCCGATTTATTTTTGTACATATCGTAATTAAATGATATAAGGTTTAAAAAGTAAATAATGAATAATTGTGTAGTTTTAGTCGTGAGTCATTAAATGAGTTAGTCGTTAACCGTGTAGTAGCGGTGTTAGGATATATAATACTCCATAATATCATCCCTTGAGGGTCGTAAGAGTCGACAAAGGGAAGTTAAACCACGAGATGGGCAGCAGCATCTTCCTTATAACAGCAAAATAAAAATAAAAAGTGCGGTTTTTACCCGTTTACCAAGGCTATACTTACTATTTAGGTTATCTCGTTTTAGCTGTTGCAAGCATTCCCCCTATGAGGCAAGACATGGTGGAGGCCTATGTTCAATGATGGACTTTTGACAGGGTGTAATTTTAATGGTAATGAGTTCTTGCATTAAACCGATGTTATTTACACTCAATAAAATTATGCCACTGAACGTTTATCTTGTGGATAAACGATCCTCCCTGCATCAACTGAAACCCAGCAGTGCCTGCAGAATCGGATTGATGGGCAGAGGCATTATCATGATGAAAAGTCAATCCAGCACGCAATTTTCATCGACGTTTATTCTTTAGCTCTCCGCGTAGTTTTATGATTAATGATGAATAATAATTTCCGGTTATTGTCTTTCCTTTATTTAAATAGTCGATCATCATTATACCTTCCGCATCCCAGAATACAGAGGCCATTATTTTTCCAGCGGATGCAGACACCTTGTATCTCTTGGCTATCGGGAAAGACGGTCTTTTTCACACCATGCTTTAGTTTTTCATCAAAATCAAAATGATGTACCGACGTTTCATCTACGGTTACGAAACGAGCACAAAAATAATCTGGGTCTTCTTCAATTATTGTCAAATATAGCTTTGAAAAGTCAACACTTCCTTTGTTTTGAGTGTCTGGTAACATTTGAAGAACCTATCGCGCGGCCACCTTATTTTAAATTTCATGGTATGAGCTAAAATAAACTGAATTGTCCCAATCGAAAGCTTTAAAATCTTAGCAAAATAACGGATGGACACACGTTAATCTACTTTAACAATTTTCTCGATTTTTTAACATTTTCTTGCGTAGCGGCCTTTGTTGGCCACCCGGAGCGAGTGTCGTCATTGCAGGCGGTTCTGCCGCGTTTAAATTCAGCGCACCAGTATACCACTGTTGAACAACACGAATCATTGTCTGCCAAAGTAGACTGCAGTTCTTCAAAAACACTCTTTGTAGAAAAATTTTTCAGGCAAAAATATTTAATAACCGCACGAAGTTCGAGTTTTTCCATTTTGTATACGAATCCAATTCCTACCAAATGATAAGTTTGAAAAAAAATTCTATAAAGTTTTTAATTTGCGTTTTTTCTGACCTTGGCTAGTATCGAATTTGAGACACGAAAAAGTTCCATCGAATTCGAACAAAATTCGCATTTCTATAACTCATTGATAAGTGTCCTATTTAGGTTTTGGCGGAAACCTGACCGGCGGCGGTATGCTGCTCCTGTATTATTGTTTAAATAATGGTTTGAAGTGGACTTTGATATGTAAAAGTGGTGCGATTTTGTATATTAAGTGTCTACGCATGTGAACTATTAGTGGAAACGGTGAAACAAGTGCTCTAATGGTGATGTGATTCTCAATATAAGGTTGTCTGCTTAGGCGCCTTGAGATACCATTGCCAGCTGTCTGCTGGCTCAAGTTGCCGCCAAAATCTCCCGAGGACTATGTTGATGCGACACATTGGGAAGCAGTGCATCTACATTCACAATATGCTACTATGCATCTATCGCTAGAAGAACTTTCTTAAATAGATCAGGTACATTTTTCTTACACGTGGTAAAAGAATTGTAATTCATTTATTTTAGATCATAATGCCAAAGCATTGGTGAATACCATCTGTCCTCTAGTACACTGAGGATGATGTTGGTGCTAGCCCGCATGCGATTTAGCATGGAGGCACATCTTTTGCGTATTATGACTTACCCATCCCATCAACATATCCCACTGCAAACATGCCTGAGGCGCTACAATACCGTGACATCCCCATTCGAATTTTAAACGCATTATTGTATTGGACGCACAGATGGACGGTATACCCTCCGTGTATAGTTCACCCAAAGGTTATAGAAGGACTGACAATAGGCTTTGAAGAGCGTGACCATGTTTAGTGCAGCCTGCAAACCTGGATCAACATATTACATCGAACAGCCAGTGATCTCCGCTCGCGCTCTATATAAATATTGTCACAGTCAGGTCTCCGGTGACTCAGTGGCCCAAGTACTTAAATTTCTTCACTATATTCAGACTACTACCACAGAGTGTGACATTTGGTAGTCAGTAGCACAAGTCAAAAAGTCATGCTGCAGCTTCATAATGGTTGTAGCGCGAATGGGTCAGCTCGACCGGGGAAGGACCATGCTATAAAAGGATACTAACGTAAAATTGCAGCTTAATGCTGCTGTATTTCGTATGGTGAGTTTATAGAACCGTATACGAGGCATTTCATCTTAGTACTCAGGGGTTACAAAACATTACTGCGTTTTGATTATTTATGGAGGACGTGCCACAGCATCTACTTACACCTAGTTGGACTTATTCTATAAATCTATTCATCTATACAAATAAATAAAATTGAAGTGTCATTTTTAAATTTCAAAATATCAGCTTTTTACTAAATGCATATTAAAGTACATACAGTACTTATAACAAAAACACAATTTTTAAAATTTCAAGTGACTGTTTGTTCCGGCTAATCTCCGAAACGGCTGGACCGATTTTGACGGGACTTTCACTGGCATATAGCTGATGTTATAAAGAGTACCTTAAGTAACCTATATTATATAAAAATAATTAGAATTCCGCGCAACAAAATTAAAACCCTGAATTACACGCGGGCTAGTTAAAAATAAATAAAACAGGAAATGGACGACCGAGTTGTTCGGCGTTAGTAAAAAAATCTATACAAGAATTGCTCGCTCAAATTAAAGAATTTAGCAATTTCAGCTATTATTTAAACCCGGACCAATGAGAGTGAATGCCAGTCACAGTCACTCACTTAAATTGGACCGATATGAACATCAATTTGAACCCTCTTTTAGTTTGTATTGAAAATAAAAAAGAAATATTCTCAAACTTAAAACTGTTGTACATCACAAGTATTCGTAAATTGGTATATAATCTTTGTAAGTGGAAAATGTCGCTCAAACCATCAGAATAAAAGCGCCCGTGCATCGCGGCTACGTAATTTCATATAAAAATCAACGTCACTTCAGTTATTACATTTAGTAGAGCACCTTTTACCCTATTTTCATAAAAAAAATCCATTGGGTGTATTTTTATTTAACAATATATTTTGTACTGTATTACAGCTCATCATGTTAATGTATTACAGAATCATAATTATGTATTAGTACGAGAAAAAATCAGATTTAATATTAAATAGAACAATTTTTGACTAAATCTACGCCTATTTCTTAATGTTTATTGAGGTGATAAATCTAGAGAATGAAATGATGACGTCAGGCAAAAAAAAAGATTTTAAGCAACAGTAGATTTTGTTGAAATAAATCTAAACTGAATAAAATATCTTGATATTGTCTTAATTGATATCTGCGTAGTATATATTCATACATATTAATTTTATAATAATATTTTTATTACAATTTGTGCTCATTTAGGGTATAGGTGTATAAAATACGGCCTATTATTTTCAAACCTCAATAATGTGATAAAAGTACATTAGGATAGAATTAAGCAAGAAAAACAGCGAGATTTGTGATATCCTAACGAAAACACAAAAATAAAAGGATTGCGTTTATACGGTGATTTATGTGGACGAAAATATTTTGTATTGCGATTATGTTCGGATAGACGTGGGTGTCGTAAGAAGCGACAGATGAAAATGAACAAAGAGAAGGGCAGAAATAAAATCTCAAAAATATCATATTTTTACTATGGGGAGGCTTTGTGAAGCAGTGGCTTTTTATTAGGCTGTAGGGGTTATAATAAATGAATGAAATAAATGAAGATGTTAACCTTTTTTCTCAGACATTTAATAATATTACGGCAATTTTGTTAGTTTTTAAAGTGTATATAAATAATTGATTTTTTTTCTCCTTGTATGGTAAACACAAACTGAATACAATTTGAACACGCTGACAGGTATTATATAAAACAAAGATTTAAGTTATATTATACTAGCTGTTAACCACGACTTTGCCCGCATGGAATTTATTTCGATCGGATTTTATGGGTTTTTTTTTTGCGCGGAACCCTATCCTTTTCTAAAATAAAAGTAGCCTAAGTTACTCCTTATAACATTAGCTATCTGCCAGTGAAAGTCCTGTCAAAATCGTTCCAGCCGTTTCAGAGATTAGCCGGAGCATACAAACAGACAGACAGATATTTTTTTTAATATTGTGTTTTCGTAACAAATACCGTAAATACTTTCATATGCATTTAGTGAAAAGCTGTTATTTTGACATTACAAACATACACTTCAATTTTATTTATTTGTATAGATGTGTACATTATTAATACCATACTAGTAAAGATACTGTAATAATTTGTTTTCTGTGGAGGCCACTGAACCCATGAAAACATCTACTGCAGATCGAACAATGTTACTGGATGAACACATGCGGTATAATGGCGAATGTTGTCCGAGAACCGTTCTACAAAGTGAATATTGGCGACGGGTGTTAATATTTTCAAAAATTATTTCCTTACTTTCAAATTAATAAGATAAATAATTTATATTAAAGATAAATGGTTTCAATTCCTTATAGAAACAAATGTTTGAATTAACTTAGAGTCGTGCATTATGGCAATCGACTATGTAATACGAATAAAGAATTATATTTATAATTATTGAGATAATTTAAAGACATGTGTTGCGGAGCACCTGCGACCGTACTACTAGCAAATAGCAAAATTACCATCACGGAATATGTTGTTTGAAGAACAATCGTAGTGCATTATTTATTTATTTTTTATCTTAGCATATTATGTTATTAGATATAACTACATTGTAACTGTAAGGCGTCAACCGAATTACACGTTTTAAAGTTCGAAGCTGTGCACATCATTTTTCACTTATGTGATGAATACTTACTCATTTAGTATTCTATAATAAGAAGGGATGAACCCTTAAATTTATCTTTTCTTAGAATAGGTTAAATGACGCCATTTAATTAGTTATTTAGTGCAATCTAACCATTTTATTGTACGTAATTATTGAGGCAGCGGGGCGGTTCAACAGTTATAATTTCTATAATTTCTTTTGTTCTTCTTTCTTTAAATACTACGTGTTAATGTTAGTCGACTCACCGCATTCACTAATTATTTGAATGAATTGAATGATATTTTGAGTTTTTCTCAGACAAACGAATTGCAACTACGAATTGGTAATATTAAACATTTATATAATCAATACGATGAGATACAGTTACGGTTAGAATGTGCTGTCGAAGACATCAGCGCGCAGATTTCCGAAAGGAATGAATTGAGACAAATTATTTTAGGGTTCTCGCTAAAGCTCTGGGCATACTGGCACGTAACTCTGAAACATTTAATGAAAATTCAGATAATTATTCTTCGAAAAATCAGAAGCCTGTTAAGTTGCCAACTATTCCAATGCCTAAATTTAGTGGCTCATACGAAAAGTGGGTTGAGTTTAGCGACACATTTTCGAGTCTTATACTCTCAAATAATGATACCGATTATATCTATTAATTTCATTATTTAAAGGCTTCTCTAGAGGATCCGGATGCAACTGTTATTCAATCAATGGAATTATCCGCTTTAAATTATCCCGTAGCATGGAAGTTCTTCTGTGATCGATTTGATAACAAGAGATTGTTACCTAATACAAAATCACGTAACATTATTTAATATTGAGTCGATCACTAATGAATCCTCCAATAGCTTAAAGATCATAATTGATCCACTTGCAGAGAGTAATGGGAAATTGTCAATTAACATAATTATGAGAACCACAATAGTGCTTTAATCCAAATCGAGGCAGTTTTAAATTCAAGACCTCTAACGCCTCTGTCATCGGATCCCGACGATTTGCTCCCGCTTACACCTGGACACTTCCTCATTGGCCAGCCACTAACTGCACTACCATTGCCTGATTGTGAAACCCATTCACCAAAGTGTCTCAATTGCTTCCAGCGCATACAACAATGTCGTCATCGCTTTTGGACACGTTGGAGTAAAGAATATACAAGTGAGCTTCAACAAAGAGTTATGTGGCGCTGTAATGAGTCCAAATTAAGCCTGAATACTTTGGTGTTCATAAAAGAATAATTAATAGAATCAGGCGTTACTTTGCGCAAATCCATTAAATAAAAGCTTTTAAAAATTTACTTCGCAAACATCCGCGTTACAAAATAAAATAAAATGATGTGTCTTACCTAGTATGAAGAGCACCTCCCGCTCTCCCTCAATTGCGAGCACTGTCCTCGTCACCACTAATCCCAGCTACTTCCAACACCACTACACTAGTCAAGACACACCATTGACGACAATACGACACGTGTTTTGCCTCTACACGAGGCATCCTCAGGTGATATAGACTCTACGGTGGCTGACCGTTAAGTAACTGGTGAGCCAAAACAACTGCCTTTTATACAGACTCACAGAGGTGAGTGTGATGATGATGGATGCCCCGAGTAGAGGCGAGTAGAGGCGAAACATGTGTCGTATTATCGTCAGTGGTGTGAATTGCCTAGTGTAATATGTAATTTTTTTTAAAAGCGGTCATAAAAGAAGTCTCTCTTCCGCCACTAAAATGGAGATTGGTCCGCATCATCGCTTTGCATCTTGGCACCGATGGAGTCAATCGAGTTGCAGAGATTAAGACTGCTGGTGGAGTAATCAAACGGGCGTTTAACAAAATTTCTCCACTTCATGACAGTACTTTCCATTGAAAGTCGAGCTTTAAACGTCCGGGGGCATGTTGCGGAGCGCCTGCGATCGTACTAGTAGCAATTTACCATCACGGAACATGTTGCTTGAAGAACAATCGTAATGCATTATTTTTTTGTTTTAACTACTATATTATGTCATTAGATATAACTTCACTGTAACTGTAAAGCGTCAACCGAAATACACGTTTTTAAAGTTCGAAGCTGTGCATATCATTTTTCACCTGAGCTACATCAACATGTGCTATATTTTGTGATAAGAGATATGTTACATAATGGCTAGATAAGGAGAGCGCATGTTAGAAAAAAATAGTATTAAATAGTAAACAGCTATAATTTCAGAGAGACATGGCGCGAGCTTCCTATGTTGAGCCGAGGGTCATGCTTAGATGTTGTTCATTTTGTAATGGTTTACGTCGTATTATAGTACTAAAATATAAATAAATATTAATTGTTTAAAGCGATAATTGCTTTCGTGAAAATTGCAATAATGTATGAAAATGTATGTAATAAATATTTCATGAATGTTGCATAAAATTATAAGATAAGAAATATGTTAGAAACATTTAATTTTGTGGGTAAAATAGCGAAATAAGTAGAAAATTGTATAATAGAATTTTATAATAATGCCGCTGTTTAAAACATTTTATTTGTGAACTAAACGATTGTATTGTTTTAAATCTTGTGTTTATTAATAAAGATCATTGTTTCGAATGTGTGTAATAGATTCCTTTTCAGTGGAAGACTAAGGCTGAGATCTATAGACCCTACTTTGACTATGCTCAGACTTTACTTTCGAGCTAAAACAATGTCGGTATTTATAGAGCTAACTTCGAAGTCGTGCTAAGTGCGTGCTTAGCAAAGCCTAAGTCAACAATATCGAAGACTTACGTAAAACTCAGAATATTATTCATAATCACTGTATTAATTTTAAATTGTAGTTTTAATGTTACTTAATTGTTTACAACAATAAATAGGTAGTTAAGGCCATCTTCTAGTTTTAAATAGCATTAATCCATTTTCTATTTACGTAATTTCAATCTAATTTCGAATTTCTTAAAGTCTAATTTTTTTTATTATTTTTCTCATTTTGCACATCACATCCGTTTCCGTTCTCATATGCACGTTTTCTATTTCATGTAATAATAACTTATTTATGAAATACAATTTGGACTGTTTTCGATTTTAAATATATACATTTTTTTAAATTCTATATAGTAATATAATTATATATTTAATTTTATATAGTAAAGTCTAGAACATAATGCGTGAAATGAAGCATCCTTTAATATTTGGACTGTCTGAGCCTTAGCATAAGCTTAGCTTAATCTTAGCCCGATACAACTATAAATTCAGAATCAAATATTATACTAAGCATTAACTCAGCTAACTTTTTCGTAAGCTAAGCCTGAGCTAAGTCAAAGTACGGTCTATAGATCTCAGACTAAATGTTTTAAGATTCTGAAGGCGACTACTAGCACGAGGTATTAAGAATAAAATATGTGCATGTGCTCTAAGATTATTGGTGAGTCAAAATAACCGTTAATCAATGTATTACAAAAAAATATATCAAACATTTTCCTGGGCATTTGCAACGGGTTCCGGGCTAGAATATTTTAAAATCGTCATTTTAAAATATTCTAGCCGATCATTGTAAGAATGAAATAGAAGACATTTTTTTTCAGCGCATATAAAACATACAAAAAACATTTTTAACCACGCTCTATTCGCTCATTAATAACTCGACAACAGACTTGGACCACTTTAAATTCACATTACGCTTAAAGTATGAGTGTTACTAGGCCTGGGCCTGCAATCACTAGCGCTCCTCAAAAAAAAAGAACAATGCCCCCAGCCTAGACAAAGTCTAAGTACTCGTACATCGACAGAAACAGAAAGCCATAAATACTTTCAGTTGCTGAACTTAGGTTGCCTAATGGATCTTCTGTAAACCATCGTTTTCGCTCTCATCTCTAAACTGGGAAGATGACTCGCTGGTCCGTAGAATACAACAGTGTACTTATATTAAATAAAAATAATGTAAAAATAAATCAATGACTTCTTACCTGTGTATAAACCTGCGTTCGTTAAATACACTGTTGTATTCGAACGAATTTTATTACTGGGAATTTTAGGCACAACTGCGACACAGAAGTGCCTTATTAAAATAAATGTCTTACTTTAAATTATTATGATAACGTTATTTTATTTTAAGTAAATTATAAATAAAAAACGAGCTGCCGCGTGTAACGTCCATAGAGAGCGAAAAAAGGAGAAGGATACGGTTTCCATACATTCTTTGGCCCAATTGTTAACAAGATGAAAGTAGAACCATTTGAAAGCGTATATATAAACAATTCATAGCTGAAAATCTGGCAAGATTTGTCAATCTAGGAGCTGAGTTATTGTAGGATAAGTAAAAGTGAGATTATCTATTACCTACACTGTAACAGGTGATTTTTCACTGTTATTACACTGTAAGAGGCTAATTGATACTATAATTTAATTAAAGATATAAAAGCAGGATCAGTATAAAATCACCACAAAAACTGTGGTTAATAATAAAACGAAATGGTGAAACTATTAACGAAAGTTTAGACAACAACAACTAAGTGAAGTTGTGGCGGCGCTGTCGTCGCGCCACAAGCGAAACACGTCGAAGTCTTAATCTCCCCTTTACTTTCCACCCCAATGTAGCGGGTGGAAGGAAAAGGGGAGATCTCCCGCCGGGCAAGGTGTTCTGCCCGGGGAGTGGCCAATGCTCCGATTGGTAGTTCGGAGCTATTCTATATATGCTGCTTTAACTTCGGAACTTTTGCTAGCGCGATTTAGACTTCGACGTGTTTCGATTGTGGCGCGACGACAGCGCCGCCACATCACCCTCCTGCTCAGACCTGAGGTCGATAGTACAGTCTACAGGTCGACGAATTTGCAAGTTCCAGGGAATTGCCTTGTAAGTCTGCGGTGAGTCGAGGAGAAGGCAAGTAAATATGCGAGAGTGCCAAGAAGGCAAGTAAATCTGCGAGAGTGCCGTGAAGCAAAGGCGAGCAGTGAGGCTCAGAGCCGTGCCGAACACTGTAGCGCAGAGAGTAGCTTGAAGGAACAGGAAGCATTATTATTCCAGTGTTGCGATGAACCTTTGTAAAGCTAGATGCCTTGTAGAATGTGAAGACTGCAGATAATATCTGCTCGGGAGCGAATAAATGGGGTACTTGAGGATGATGAAGGTTTGAAGGCGTAGTTTCCGAAGGTTTGTTGGTTGCCTGTTCATATATCACGTCGGGGTCACTAATGTGGCGGGTGGAAGGAAAAGGGGAGATCTCCCGCCGGGCAAGGTGTTCTGCTTGGGGAGCGGCCAATGCTCCGATTGATAGTTCGGAGCTATTCTATATATGCTGCTTTAACTTCGGAACTTTGTTAACGCGATTTAGACTTCGACGTGTTTCGCTTGTGGCGCGACGACAGCGCCGCCACAAAGTGAATATTAGGTATATCGATCTGAAACCGATTACTTGAATTATTGTTGTAACTGTTACTTGTTGGAATTTTGACATTTTGTATTTTTTATTATTATTTTGTAGATATATATGCAATACCCCTTTGTTGTATCTCCTCAGTTTCAAGGCACTCCCTTTCTTGCCTCAGCCAGTATCGGTATCCTCGGAGTCGACATATCGAGTGACGTGCAGTTTCGTGGTCACTTGGAAGAGAAGGCCAAATTGGCCTCTAAAAAGCTTGGCGTGCTCAGCAGAGCGGGACAGTATTTCATGCCGGCACACCGCCTGCAACTTTACAAGGCGCAGGTTCGGCCTCACATGGAATACTGTTCCCATCTCTGGGCAGGGGCTCCCCAGTGCCAGCTCCTTCCACTTGACCGCATCCAGCGCAGAGCGGCTCGAATCGTCGACGACCGAGCCCTTTCCGATCGGCTCTATTCATTGGCACTGCGAAGAGATGTTGCATCCCTTTGCATTTTCTTTCGCATCTACCATGGGGAGTGCTCTGAGGAATTGTTCGGATTAATCCCAGCCGCCAAATTTCACGAACGCACATCGCGGCAGAACTCCCGATACCAACCCCACCATCTGGATGATTGTCGGTCCACCACTGTGCGATTTAGAAGATGTTTTCTTCCTCGCACGACTTCCTTGTGGAATCGATTACCATCAGCGATTTTTCCGGACCGATACGACTTAGGGACCTTCAAGAAAAGAGCGTACTCCTTTTTAAAAGGCCGGCAACGCATCTGCAATTCCCTCCCTGGTGTTGTAGGTGTGTAGGTGAGCCGCATGATCGTTTGCCCCCTCTCTTATAAAAAAAATTAAAAAATTTTCTCCCTAGTTAACACAGAAAAATAATCGAAAATAGATATTAAAATGATTAATTTAATCGAGAATTGTTTATATTGCGTCTTTTTCTTTTAAGCAAATATTTTGAAGTTTGAACTGTCAAGCTAAGTTTCAAAATGAGAGGTCCTTTATTGGCAGATAACGTTCAGAAACAACAATTTCACTAGTGCATTCTTTATGGTACTCGCTTTATTGCCGTAAATGATACACTACAATCGATATTCTAACTTATTTCTTATTTTATTATTTTTTCGAAATCTAGATTGTAAAAAGAGCTTTTTGTATTTTACTTAAAAAAATATGGCCAATTTTTTGGAGTATAAACGAATTAGTTAACTTCAGGCCCAAAAATCGAATTCTCCTTTCATTTCTTATTCACTGACTGACGGGCGTTGTTTTACGGAATGGTTGACTGACCATTTTATTTATTAATAATATAGTCAGTAGTAGTTACAAAAAAAAATTCATGCTTAACAAACGAATTGCACCCTTATAAACCTCGCCACGTACATTACAGCTGACTGACCAGCTGTGTCCCCGTAGGACGATGGCTGACTATCATAATTTTGATTTACATATAAAAAAACAAAAGTTTATAAAGTTTCAACCTTAAGAAATTGATTTTATTATGTCGGTGGTCACGACATATTTGACTGGGCACCTGAGACACCTGTTCTAATATCCGCTTGTCTCATCGTAGCATTTTATTGTAAATTATGATAAATTCAGAGACTTTTTTGGCTCTGCCTCTCCGTCTATTAAGTTATCGTTATATTCGTCCTAAGACCCAAGTGTTCTTAGATAGCTGTTTGAAAAACAAAACATACTTAATGGCGGATTTTTGACGCGAAATAGTAATACGTTAATAAAAAAAAATTACCAAACCTATGTAAATATATACTATATATACTAAACCGTACTCGTATCAAAATAAAGTAAATTATAAAATGGGATTACAAATATATATATATATATATATATATATATATATATATATATATAAGTTATATGTTTAATTTAATTAGGAATAATAAATTGGTTTAAAAAGTTTTTGATAGCGAAAAAATGGGCCATGTTTGTGTCGGACAGTCAGAGAAGACATCGTGAAGAAACCTGCATGTTTGAGAAGAATAAAAATAAATATTTGGAATACATGTCAAGTACGCTAACACGCATTGGGGCAGCGCGGCCGACATTTTCTTGCCCTAAAACCCTCTCAAAAATGAGGAAAGGCGTGTGCCCAGCAGTGGGACTTATACAGGCTGTAACTTTATAACTTTAAAGTTTTGTAGTGTCCTCGTCTGCTGAGGCTCTTATTCAACGTAATATGCAAAATGCTAGTGTAGTGCTAGAGTAAAGTCAGTGGATAACATTATTTGTATAAAGCAAACATTTTTAAAATGAATAGTCAAAGTTTCACACATTATGCTTCGCTTTTTTCAATGTTATTCGCATTCGTGGGTTTAGAACTTAGGCAATTAATAAATTAAACTGATCCCAAAGATTGCCTCCTTATGCTTTTGTAATTTCATCCTTTGATTAAATTTTCCAGGTAAAATCCCACACAGACTCGTACCTTTAAAACTTCTGGTACCTACCAGCTGCAAATAGCTTTTTAACTATTAGCTGCAACTTTAGCTGTCACTATAGCTTTAAGCTGGCTACTATTTTAGTACTAATAATACTTTTATATAACTGTATATTGTCAATATTGCTATTTTATAACTTAAGGTATCTTAATAGGTATATGATTTATCATACTGTGTAAGTATTAAATGATTACATTCTTTCTTCCATATTAATTATGAGGCCTGCTAATTGTGTTTTTTTACTTATTTAAAATACTGAGTTACCTACTTGTTTAAAGTTTTTGTCGAATGCAAGATATGTTACAATTTTAGGTTCACTTAGAGCACCAATTTAAAATTGATTTATAGATAAATAGCTTCTTAAATTAAATATCTTATTTACAAATCTTTAATTATAATCGTCTGTTAAAGGTAAAAGTCTGTTCTAATACAAATATAGGTTAACAACTGTTAAAAAGCTGTCAAATCAGATTTGAGTTTTAATAAGACTGCCTCTTTAAAGTAAAATAGCAATAAAACAGGTAATAATTAAAACCATCCGCTACGCGACTTCACTAAAAGTTTAATTTTTAAAATTGTTATATAGAACCTTTTTAACTAGTTTTCGTTATTCTCTCTCGCTCTCTCTTTCTCTCTCTCTCTCTCCCTCTTCCCCTCACACACGTCAATATACCTAATAAGTCTACTAAAAATAATGATCTAATTTGTTGTAATAGGTGAAAACATGCGTTGTTTACTGAAAGTATACCTATTACCTATACCGGAACAAACCTTCGTTGCGGTACAAATTTTCTATGGTGTATGTAACATGCAATAAATATTGTCAGAATGAACGTTCATTTGCAGTGCAGTTATAAAACTTAACACCATGAGTACTTACACTTTTTGACAGGTTTATTAGCAGAAACCGCTAGCAACAGCAAAGTTTTGACGGGCTTGTACAATATTATTACAATAATCTTATTACTTAGTACAATATATTATTTGTTTCGTTTTTGTTTCAAGTAAGGGACCAGAATCGCTGCAAAAACCAAAAATATAGGTGGGTTGGATCGGGATTGGATTGGGATCAAAAACTTTTTAAACCAATTTATTATTCCTAAATAAATTAAACATATAAATTATATTACAAACATATAAATTATTCCTAGTTAAATTAAACATATAAATTATATGTTTAATTTAATTAGGAATAATAAATTGGTTTAAAAAGTTTTTGATAGCGAAAAAATGGGCCATGTTTGTGTCGGACCTTGTGCTATCATATGAAATTTAGTTCATAAGCGTGTGTCAGGATACTAAAAAGTCTAAAATCAAATAAATTATTAAAAAAATCAAAAACCCGACTGCAAAAAAAGACAGATTAATAGTAATGCACTAAAAATATCGGAACAAGATTGAGAATAAAAAACAAAATTAAATATACTATTAAATTGTGTTTTTGCTGTCGGATTTTTGATTTTTTTAATTATTTATTTTATTAAAGCTACTCCTTAATCCTTAATCTTTAAGACCTCTAGTTGTTGTAAACAAAAAGACAGCTTTGAAGCACCCGATCTCCAAAAATGCGATCGCTGATATGTGATAAATAACAGGCATAAAGCCATGACCTCCTTGTTCTTCAAAGTAACAGAGTCTATGATAGCCATCGCACCCTGTATCAAAATTCTAAACTCAATCCACATTATCTCCATGGTTGGCAATCCACCATTTTCAGAAAAGAGTCTAAACAGCCGCCAACCCACCTATATTTTTGGTTTTTGCAGCGATTCTGGTCCCTTACTTGAAACAAAAACGAAACAAATAATATATTGTACCAAGTAATAAGATTATTGTAATAATATTGTACAAGCCCGTCAAAACTTTGCTGTTGCTAGCGGTTTCTGCTAATAAACCTGTCAAAAAGTGTAAGTACTCATGGTGTTAAGTTTTATAACTGCACTGCAAATGAACGTTCATTCTGACAATATTTATTGCATGTTACATACACCATAGAAAATTTGTACCGCAACGAAGGTTTGTTCCGGTATAGGTAATAGGTATACTTTCAGTAAATAACGCATGTTTTCACCTATTACAACAAATTAGATCATTATTTTTAGTAGATTTATTAGGTATATTGACGTGTGTGAGGGGAAGAGGGAGAGAGAGAGAGAAAGAGAGAGCGAGAGAGAATAACAAAAACTAGTTAAAAAGGTTCTATATAACAATTTTAAAAATTAAACTTTTAGTGAAGTCGCGTAGCGGATGGTTTTAATTATTACCTGTTTTATTGCTATTTTACTTTAAAGAGGCAGTCTTATTAAAACTCGAATCTGATTTGACAGCTTTTTAACAGTTGTTAACCTATATTTGTATTAGAACAGACTTTTACCTTTAACAGACGATTATAATTGAAGATTTGTAAATAAGATATTTAATTTAAGAAGCTATTTATCTATAAATCAATTTTAAATTGGTGCTCTAAGTGAACCTAAAATTGTAACATATCTTGCATTCGACAAAAACTTTAAACAAGTAGGTAACTCAGTATTTTAAATAAGTAAAAAAACACAATTAGCAGGCCTCATAATTAATATGGAAGAAAGAATGTAATCATTTAATACTTACACAGTATGATAAATCATATACCTATTAAGATACCTTAAGTTATAAAATAGCAATATTGACAATATACAGTTATATAAAAGTATTATTAGTACTAAAATAGTAGCCAGCTTAAAGCTATAGTGACAGCTAAAGTTGCAGCTAATAGTTAAAAAGTTATTTGCAGCTGGTAGGTACCAGAAGTTTTAAAGGTACGAGTCTGTGTGGGATTTTACCTGGAAAATTTAATCAAAGGATGAAATTACAAAAGCATAAGGAGGCAATCTTTGGGATCAGTTTAATTTATTAATTGCCTAAGTTCTAAACCCACGAATGCGAATAACATTGAAAAAAGCGAAGCATAATGTGTGAAACTTTGACTATTCATTTTAAAAATGTTTGCTTTATACAAATAATGTTATCCACTGACTTTACTCTAGCACTACACTAGCATTTTGCATATTATGTTGAATAAGAGCCTCAGCAGACGAGGACACTACAAAACTTTAAAGTTATAAAGTTACAGCCTGTATAAGTCTCACTGCTGGGCACACGCCTTTCCTCATTTTTGAGAGGGTTTTAGGGCAAGAAAATGTCGGCCGCGCTGCCCCAATGCGTGTTAGCGTACTTGACATGTATTCCAAATATTTATTTTTATTCTTCTCAAACATGCAGGTTTCTTCACGATGTCTTCTTTCACCGCCGAGCACGTGGTATATAAGCACTTAAAATTGCAATTAACAATTTTATTGATTCCGGCCGGGATCGAACCCAGGTAGCTCGCGTACTATAAAATTTATAGCGAGCGCTTAGCCCCTGAGCTATCGTGGCTGCTACATCACTTTAATCATCATAATTGATTGTACCTATTTGTTAGTGGTTGTAAATAGGTAGGTATACTAATGGGTATTTGTTTTTATTATAGGTACATAGACAATTCTTGATCCACTCGAATTTATTCATATAGTTGTGTAATATATATATATTCATTTTAAGTATTAAAACAAGATTAATTTGTATAAAAATATTTAACCATGAATCGAAGCAAAATAATAAACTTTACAAACTATTTTTATTCGTTTGCTTATCACATTCATTACTACTTTGTCATTGATCATAGCCTCGTATCGTTTATGAGTCAGTGAGCGCGATACAAAATAAACATCACCCCCCACACCGCCTCGCCGCCTTCGCCTCGATACTCAGTAGGTCTTTGTCTCTCACCCTGACCGCAATGGCGTCCGCTACGTCAGAGCAAAATAAGCCGTTTTACGACGTAAATGATGCCGAAGCGCTGTTCGATAAATTTGTGAAAGAGCACAACAAACAATACAAGGACGACGCTGATCGAGAAGTACATTATCAAGCATTTATTAAATCCCTGCATCGGATCAATGAACTCAATGCAAAACAAAGTTCTGCGACGTACGGTATAAACAAGTTTGCTGATTATACCGAAGAGGAGACGCGACAGATGCGCGGAATGGCAAAACCAAGTAAGTGATTATTATAATTTAAAATACAAAAGTTCAAAATTTTATGTCGTTTGTTACAAAATAATGTTTTATATCTAATAATTTCACTATTTATTCGTACTAAATAAATAATTTTTATTTTCAGATTAATGTGGCTGAACAGAAGAAACACTTCAAAAAGGCAGCATACATATTTAAAATAAAATGTAAGAAAAATTTCCTTTGCTCATAACAGTTTATTCCCTTTTTTATTATTATTTAAATAACTAAATAAACAAATGAATAAATATACATATATAATTAAAATTTAAAGTGAAATTGTATTTTAATTTGAACTGCAGTTAACCTTTACAGTTTTTAGAATAGAATAGAATAATTTTACTCAATATAGATTACAAAAATACCTATTAAAAGTCATTTATGCTGTTACCACTAGTTCGGAAAAAAAAACTTCTGTCCCGAGAAGAACTAGGCTATCCCGCTGCGTATTTTGACTATGACTAGAGTGAAAATTAGGAATAAAAGTTATTATTGTAATAAACGGGCATCAAATAAAACATTCTACTTAATACCTATAAATATATTATAACATTTTTATAGGGATCTTATTTAAAATTATGCATCAACCGCAATTCGTAGCGAGCATGTAGAATTATCTATTCAAACTCAGGCGAGGTCAATATTTAGCCAAAACTATGAACTATATAATAATTTACTAGCTGTTGCTCGCGACTTCGCCCGCGTGTTATTTGTAGTTTTAATATTTTTGCACGGAACCCTAATTCTTTTTCTAAAATAAAAGTAGCCTAAGTTACTTCTTGTGACATCAGCTATCTGCTAGTGAAAATCCCATCAAAATCGGTCCAGCCGCTTCGGAGATTAGCCGGAACAAACGGACAGACAGACAGACAAAAGCTTTAAAAATTGTATTTTTGTTATTAGTACCGTATATACTTTCATATGCATTTGTAAAATAGCAAAAAGTAAAATGCTGTAATTTTGACATTACAAGCAGACACTTCAATTTTATTTATTTGTATAGACTATCTATCCTTATGTCATTAAAATCTTTTGAACCTTCTTCTGATTAACCCTACGAGTCATAATAGTTTTTCGCAAGCAAGCGCACAGTCCACCTGACATTATATCTATCATAGATATACATCCCTGAGCACTTAGATGGAATGCCCTGTCACCAGTAAGAAATACAGCATAATTAATGCTGCTGTAATACTTTCGTGCTGCCGTCATAATACGCTACAGCGTGGTTTTATCTTGCGTGTGTATTAATTTTTAATGGGTATTTCGTCTGATTACAAAAAGTGGTTACTCGATAATCTCAGGTTTGCACCAAAAAAATACCCTATTAGGTTTTCTTTCTGCTTGTGTAAAAGACGTAGTTTATTGATAGTTTCGGACTTCTATAGGAAGGATTCGGTCAGTAAAACGTGGTTTATCCTCGGATTTAAAGAAGAGTGTTTGTTACGAAAGAAGCCCCTTATCGTGATTCGTGACGCCACAGTTTTTGCGAAATTTGACTTTAGGTATATTTTAGTTCACATATTTTTTACGCGACTTCTTATTTATGTTTCCGAAATTTAACAACAAGGAACCCTTATAGTTTCGCCATGTCCGTCCGCGGTTTTACTCATAGATCCTAGTTAATACGAAGCTGTAATTTGGCATAGTTATAGATATCAATCACGCCTACAAAGTTATGAAATAAAATCTTAAAAGTACTTAATAGTTTAGTTACAGCGTGGACCTACATGCACTTGACCGGTATTTTTTATAGAATAAGGGTGACAAACGAGTGTAAATCCACCTAATAGTAAGTGGATGATGTGGCCCATTGACACTTAGATCTATCCTCGATTAAGAATCAAAATGCAGATGCAATGTTATCATTGAGTATTTCTGAGGACTAAAATGCCTATGCGAAACACAGCAGCATTATTCTGCTGTTTTATGCTGATATAATCTGAGAACGTGATCCTACACGGTCGAACCGACCCATTCGTGCTATACAGCTATAATATAGCCGCAGTATGGGTTCACTACGTACATACATGGTGAAGTAAACATTAGGCACAAAATAAAGAGAGCACTCTAGTTTGGAACTAATTATAAATAACTAAATACTTTTAGTTTTTTTTAGGTTAAGTTTGACAGGAAATTTATTTCATTAAAGAACAAAAGATCATTTAAAAAAAATCATCATCATCATCATCATTACAGCCTTTCATAAGTCCACTGCTGAATATAGGCCTCCCCCAAGAAATTTCACAAAGCACGGTCCTGAGCCACCTGCATCCATCGACTTCCTGCATGTCTTACCAGGTTGTCACTCCATCTCGTGGGGGATCGCTCTACACTTCACCTACCGGTACGAGGCTGCCACTCGAGAACCTTTCTTCCCCATCGATTGTCGGTTCTTCGAGCTATATGGTCGGCCCACTGCCACTTCAGCTTACTAATCCGTTGGGCTATGTCGGTTACTCTGGTTCTACTGCGGATATTCTCATTTCTAGGTTTATCACGCAGAGAAGCGTGGTAGAGCCATGCTTCAGTTATATTAGTAGTATAGTTGTAGCACAAATGAGTCGGCTCGACCGGGGAAGGACCACGCTCTCACAGAATACCAGCGCAAAATAGCAGCTTAACACTGCTGTGTTTCGTATGGTGAGTGTAGAGAACCGGAGACCCTTTTTACTGGATAAGAGGCATTCCATCTTAGTCCTCACGGGTGGCAACGCATCTGCATTTTGATTCGCAAATGAGGATAAATGTAGATGTATATGGGCCACAGCAGCCACTCACCATCAGGTGGACTGTGTGCTCGTTTGTCACCCTATACTATAAAAAAAAAAGAAACCCCGAGCATAGCCCTCTCCATAGCTCGCTGAGCGGCCTTGAGCTTCCTCATACGGCCAGCAGTGCATTTTTAAAAGAATTCTTATAATTATTGATTTAAGAAAACCCTTTTATGAACGTGCTTTACTATGATTTGGTCAATACAAGCCACAAAGGAGAGCCCGTATTGGATTAAAATTATTTCTAGACTTTAATTTATGATATTATTGATTTTTTTTTGCGCGGAACACTAAAATAAAAGTAGTCTAAATTACTCCTTATAACATCAGCTATCTGCCAGTGAAAGTGCCAAATCGATTCACAGGTTTTTGCGTGATGCGTATACATACACGCCAAAATAACTTGCAGATGACAGATTTTTTTTTCAAACTTACTTAACATTTATCGTTATATTTTGGCTAATTTATACAATATCTTTTTAAATTATAGCGTATGTGTTATTCTGATGTATAAGCTATATTATTGTAGTTTCATTAAAATCCATTCAGTGGTTTTTGCGTTAAAGAGTAACCAATATCCATACATCCTCACAAACTTTCACATTTATGATATTAGTAAAATGATTTTTTTTATTATCTTTTAAAAAACTTTACCCACATTAGAAATTAATTTATTAATTTAGTTTTTTTTATAGGATAAGGGTGACAAACGAGCACACAGTCCATCTGATGGTAAGTGGTTGCTGCGGCCCATAGACATCTACATCTATCCTCTATTACAAATCAAAATGTAGATGCGTTGTCACCCGTGAGGACTAAGATGGAATGCCTCATTTCCAGTAAAATGGGCCTCCGGCCACCTGCACTCACCAAGCGAAACGCAGAGGTAAACCTCTACTTCACGCTGGTTCGTCTGTGAGGTCTGTGAGGTCGTGGTACCACCACATGAGTAAAGAAACCGACCAGAGGGGAAGCTACATACAAACGGCTCGCTGCAAATATAACCTGTCGGAAATATCTGCGAACCTCGCTGGAATGCGCTTCCCCTCGCGCTTCCCCGCACCTCCGCCCGTTATCGTCTATCCAGTACCGTTGCCATCTCTCCATATTGCATGACGTCATCAAGCCAGGTTCGCAGATATTTCCGCCCGTTATCGTCTATCCAGTACCGTTGCCATCTCTCCATATTGCATGACGTCATCAAGCCAGGTTCGCAGATATTTCCGACAGGTTATACACCCATACATAGCGCAGCGATGTGTGCGTGAGCTCTCACCGACAGGTTCACCGACGCTCCGTCGGGGTACAAACTGGTTTGCGCCGGCTCAGTCAGAGCACAGTATAATATTGACTGTGGTCAGAGTCTCCATGAAAGGACTGTTAGTCATGCGCGTTTAAATAAATAGACCAACAATATTTTGAAATTTTATACATCAATTAATTTATTAAGTTTTTTTTGCAATTATTAAATAATTAGGTTTAAGTATTTTAATTAAAATAATTAAAAATAAGTTATTATTAATTTATATAGTTAAATCATAAGCGTTCTGTATACGCAAAATCCCTAATAGTTGTACAGTATACATGAATAATTCTAGAGAAAATAAGGATATTTCCTTTTTTTTGTACCCGAGAGATCAAGTTTTTTTTTATAGGATCGGGTGACAAACGAGCTCACAGTCCACCTGATGGTAAGTGGTTACTGTGACCCATAGACATCTACATCTATCCTCAATAAAGACTCAAGATGCAGATGCGTTGTCACCCGTGAGGACTAAGATGGAATGCCTCTTTGCCAGTAAAAAGGGTCTCCGGTTCTCTACACTCACCATACGAAACACAGCAGCGTTAAGCTGCTATTTTACGCTGGTTTTCTGTGAGAGCGTGGTCCTTCCCCTTTCGAGCCGACCCATTCGTGCTACAACCATAATATAGCTGCAGCATGGCTCTACCACGTAGAGAAGTAAGTACCTTTTTACGTATTACATACAATAAAACTAGGTAATAACATTCATAGGTAGGTACGTCGCCGAGTGATGATGTCGGTCTCACCTACTTGAAACGTTAGTCAGTCTAACCTTGACAGTGCTATAGATGGCAGGATATCCTACGTAATAAGGCTAAATGTGTGACTTTATCCACCCACATTAGTATAGAGGTAGGTTGCTTCCTGGGGAAGGATATAAGCTACTTTTTGCGAGTCGCGACCCCAGGGGTAAATACCACTGCATTATGGTTGGAATACAATCGCCAGACATTGGTGGGGATGGTGGGATTGGTGTTGGTGGAAGTGGTGCTGGTGTTGGTGGATAGTGTTGCTGATGGTGTCAGTTGTGGTGGAGGTGGTAGTATAGCGTAGGTAGTGGTAGTAGGCAGTGGACCAACAGTGGCGCCATCAACACCACCACATGGTGACAACCCTATCAGAATAGGTATATATTTTCGACGTTGTTAAGAAGCTTCCCCTTTGGTCCTTACTTTTTACTCTGTGGTACCACCCCGGTTCGAGCCGGCCCATCCGTGCGACATCAAAAGCTGCCGCGTGGCTCTACCACTGAAAAAACTGTGACTGTGTGCTCTTCTGTCACCTTTATTCTAATATTTTTTTTTACGATTAGTTCTTTTTTCTGTTTGATTGATGCCAACTGTCATTTCACTCAATATAGTCCGAGATCGCACCGCGTGATTACTACACTGATTTGTTTTAGTTTGACCTGTTTGCATAGAGGTTGCGACTGAATTAAAAGTGGCATACCAAACTTTTTAAGTTATTTATGTTGTTTGATTTGATATTATTTATAATTTAAAAAAAGTGAACGAAATCGTTATGAAAATCCATTACTTACGTAAATTTTGAATTAAAATACGTGCGGCAATATTTTGTTAAGCAACCCGGCATAACGTATTCCTCTTTAATAAATGTTCATAAAAATTATTTTTCCATTGAAAACAGATGGGCGTATTAATCACGCGGTGGGATCTCGGAATAATAGCGACAACAGCTGATGTAATTTTATCAATGAAAGTAGATTTTTTTTAATATTTAACAAAAAAAAGACATGGATGTTTAAGATTGAAATGTGATTGGATATAGGAACATAATTTCAAACTAAAATTTCAACAGGATTGTAAGACTTATTTTCGTTTTTGTCGCCAATTTTGGTAGCTTCATTTAGGTAGTCAATTTAATGAATCCCTAGCCGTCGGATTAAGTGAAAGTCTTTTGGGGAAAAAACAACTTGTTTTCATCTAAAAACTATGCTACTTCAGTGAATGAATTGAAAAAAAAATGTGTTTCACGTAAATGTATAAAATGTCAAAGGCAAATTTGTTTTATCATTGTTACTTTGCTCAAACTGTTTCACAGCAACAAGAGAACTGCAAACGTCTGATAACTTTAAAAAAAAAAGGTGGAGATTCTTTTTTCAACCGCATGTTCCTTTTGTATATAAGTTCCCCGATATTTTCGTCAATTTTGAACCAATTTTAATGACATTTTTATTAAGCAGATTCAAGCCTCGGGAGTTGTTCTATATAAATTTAAAGAAAAACTTCCACCATAAATGTGGGAAAAATAGGAGTAACATTTTTAATGTAAAACTGTTTAGACGACATTTCTTCTTGTGGCATTCCTTAATCCATTCGAAAGGGTTAAAATTGACTTTTTAATTAAAAGTAAAAGCCGACTTCATAATAGTTTCTGAAGTCGGGGCTCTACACTATGTCTTAGTACCGACTTCTGAAGTAAGTATGTGCTATTTATTCTATTCTTTTCAGTTCTTAGAAAAAGGCTTTTACTTTTTATTAGAAAGTTAAGTTTAGCCATAACCACTTTAAGGCTGATCTGGGTAATTTACGTCTGTCATTTATCAGATCACTAAGTTCAAGTGGCAATGGGTCACCTATGTAGCTCATAGAACTGACAACCGATGGGGAAGTTAATCTAAATAGTTAGATATCTCTATATCGATATAGTGGTAGTCTCGTACGGTCAAGCGAAGTGTAGGGCGGCCTCTGTAGATGGAGTTACGACATGGTTAGAGAAGCAGGAAGTCAATGCATGCAGGTGGATCAGAACTAGGGTTGCCAGATCGGAAGACCAAAATATCTGGACAAAATTTGAAAATGTCGGGATTTTGGGGTTGTTGTCGGGAGAAATAAATGTTAAATAAAACATAACATAATAAACACTCACGCCTGTCACCCAGAGGGGTAGGCAGAGACTATGGACTTCCATTTGGCATGATCCTGACAGACCTCTCTCGCATCCTCCACATCCATATACCTACGCATACACGCTCGTCGGTTAAAGGTACTCTTGATTTGGCCCATTTTCAATATATCGCCAATTTGGTCGATAAACTTTCGCCTAAGGCGACCCTTCCCGATTCTGCCGTTCACCTCTGCAACATAAATTTGCTTTGTCACTCTTTCCTCATTCATTCTTTCTACGTGACCAAACCACTGAAGCATTCCTTTCTTAATCCTGGTCACAACATCATCATGCAAACCACACTCTTCTCTTTTTAAACAATTTCTCACTCTGTCATTCAGATTCATCCATAACATAATCCTCCTTAATGACTGCATTTCTACAGCATTTATTCTACTCTCGTGCTTCTTCTGCCACACCCAACTTTCCCTACCATACATTAAAGTAGGTGCTAACACAGCATTGTGAATTGCCATACGTGCCTTTTTGGACACATTCTGACTTTTCACAATAGAGTGTAGAGCCCCATTCACTCTATTTCCTGCATTCACTCGTCGTTCTATATCCTTATCATATCTACCATCCCTGCTAAACACACATCCCAAATACACAAACTCATCTACTTACTCTACCAACCATATTCTATTCTATTCAAAAACCATAACTTTCGTCTTACTCGCGTTCACTTTTATTCCCTTTTCTTTAAGTGCCTGTTCATTAATGTAACCATCATTTGCAACTCGGCTGCCGACGACGCGAGTATGACTTGATCATCGGCGTACAAAAGGCATTTGACAGTTAACTCACCCATTCTTAACCCGCATTCTTCTACTGTCGAATTTTCCAAACAACTGTCCATAAATAGGTTGAACAGCCACGGAGAAGCCACATAGCCCTGTCTGACACATTTATGGATGCCAAACCAGTCCGAGTAAGCCCCGTTGACCCTGACACAAGCACTAGAGTCCCTATATAGAGACTTCAATGCCTGTATCAAGCCAGCGTTCAACCCAAATGAGTTCAGTGTTTGCCATAACACATCCCTGTCCACTCTGTCATAAGCCTTCTCCAAGTCCATGAACACAAAAAACTTTTTGGTTTTTGGCCAAAAACTACTCCGCGATCAAGCGCATGGAAAAGACCTGACCCGTACATCCCATTCCCTTTCTAAATCCCGCTTGCATATCCCAAATTTTTCCATCAGTTTCTTCCATAACTCTTTCAATTAGTTAGCATACAGTTTTCCCACAATGCTAAGAAGGCTGATACCACAGCAGTCCTGCTGTGATCCTTTTCCTTTATATATTGGGACTATCACGGCTTTGCACCAGTCTCCCGGTACCCGCTTAAGTTCCCAACATAAATTAAACAAGGTGTACAGCAGGTCTGCCAACACTCCTTCTCCAGCCCTTAGCATTTCGAGAGATACTCTATCATAACCGGCTGCCTTACCTGCTTTCATACTTTTCATTGCTTTCATTATTTCATCTATACTTATATCTCTATCTATTTCCTCTTCTTTCGGAATTTCTATTTCATTTAATTCAAACGTCTCATCACTCATAAACACGCTTTCAAAGTATTCCTTCCATCTCCTTAAACTCAAAACTTCGTCATTCAGAATACTACCATTCTGGTCTCGTATAGCATTCATTCTATGCTGTTTTGAATGTCCCCTGGTAGTTCTTACGAGTTTCCAGAACATTTTAATGTTTGCCTGGAAGTTATCCAATATTCTTGTATCATTCTTATCCGTTATTTCTTGCTTTTTCCTTTTACCTACTTCTTTTACTCTCTTATTTAGGTGTCTAAAGACTGCCTTTTTCCTTTCAATGCATCATTCATACTGCTAGAATTACTAGCCTTGGTTGCTAGTAAATCTAGCCATGCTTTCTTCTTTGCTTCAACTTCCATCCGTACCTCATCATCCCACCATAACGTGTTATTTTTCCTTTCATTCGTTCTCTTACTTACACCACATACCTCGGTAGCTGCATCCACTAAACCTTTCTTGACATTATACCACACAGTCTCCAAGTCTAAATCATTCATATACAATTCAGCCATACCACTTATATTTTCTCTCAATCTACATTTGAACTTCTCTTTCACACCTTCATCTTTTAACCTCTCTGTTCTTATACGCTGTAACGCAGTTGGTAGACACAGATGTCCGATACCTCCAACGTCTGAAAAGACCATTAATTCAGCATAAGACCAAGTAATGATCCGTCCCTACGTTAGAGCCCCGGTAAATCCTTGTATCTACCACCGCGCTCCTCATTCTTTCATCAACAATTATGAAATCTATCATACTTCTATCATCACCTCTTTCCCATATATACGTGTGAATCTTCTTATGACGAAAGAAAGTGTTCGTCACAAAAATATTCTTTTCCACGCATACGGCGAGAAGGCTTTCACCATTCTCATTTATACTTTCATCACCAAACGTTCCCAATATCCAATCCAAGCCTCCTCACCCCAACCCTTCCATTAAAATCGCCTAATATCACAATATTTTCATTAACCTTTCATTTCATTAGCACCATCCTTACCAACTCCCAAAACTGCTCTCGGATATAAGTGGGCTTAGACATGTCTGGGGCGTAGACCCCTAAAACAAACAACTTCTTTAAGCCCACTTTCATTCGTATCCATAGCAGTCTCGGGCTTACACATTCATACTCTTTCACACAATGACCCATTCTTTCTGAAAGGATGATACCGACTCCCTGGCATGCCCGCTTGGTCTCGTCTACACCAGACCAGTACGCGGTATACATGCCATGTGTAGTGACATCCTTTCCGTTCCGTTTCGTCTCATTTACACATAACACGTCTATTCCTCTATCATGCATCATATCGCATACTTCATCCATCTTATCATTCATTCCTCCACATACATTCAATGTAGCCAGACGGGCTTCCACAATCCACTGTTAATGAAATGTTGTAAATGTTAAAAATAAAAATGTAAAACAAAAATATTATTTTTTAAATTAATGGGCTACAATACAAATATACTTAACATTGTTGACAGATAATTAATGTAACTACACTTAATTTTGAGTTTGCCACAGATATTTGGCATTGGACTTTACTGAATCCACCAATTTGGATCCTTTAGTGGTATTCAGAAAAGATTTAAAATTTAAACAATTTTCCTCAAAGTTCATTCTAATTAGTAACCCAGCTTTTATTAAATCAATAGCCATACGATTTCTCTCTTTAGTATATAAATTATTTAGTAAACTTAATACCCTTTCACAATAAGCATTGCTTACAAGAATTGACAACATAAATGATATAATTTTTTTTAAAATTTCATAATTTCGTTTTGGTTGCATTTCAATTTTAAATTATTAACATTTCGAGGAGCTGTTTATCTGGAGATTTTGAGTTTTGTCGGGAGTCGGGAGATCATTTAAAATGTCGGGAGAATCCAGACGAATCCCGACCATCTGGCAACCCTAATCAGAACAGTGCCACCTGACATTCTTTGAAGGAGGCCTATGTTCTTTAATGTACTTGTAACGATGATGATGATATACGAGGCCGTGAGAATTTTTATGGTATTTCCAACTTGGAGTAATCACGAGATGCCCTCACCACATCATAGCAAATTTACTGTCATAGTAAGTTTAAAAACTGTGCATATATGATATCTATTTATTTAAAATATTAAAATATTGACATGAAAATACTAAATCATAAGGAAAATAAAAATAGAAACTGACGCAAAATATTTTGTCCTGTATTGGCTAAGTAAGAGAATCCATCACCTCATACGCAGATCCGTGCGTGTCGTGAGAAGTGATTATAAGAAACACCAGAATGGTTTCATGGCTCCCGAAAGATGGCGGCGAGGAGTTACCGTAAACTGCGAGAGACCTTGTGTAGTGCGATAGCAAGCAGGTTGCCAAGCGTGGTAATTATGGCAAATCCTTCCTACAAAGGGAAAAGTGCATGTCCAGAAGAAAATATTAATTATTAAACATATTATTTTGCATATTTAAATGGCATGAAACTTTTTAATCCATCAAAAACTAAATCATTTGTTTCGAGTTTCGACGAGCACAAAGCTTTATTCTGTTGCATCCATTTTAATAAAACATAAACTTAGAAATGCAAACATAAGTTGAAAACTAAACTTAATCAACAAGAGCAATGTTGTTGCTCGAAAGGTTAAGTATACAAGGCTTGTGTGTACAGTAAACATGTTTAGTTAATTACCATTTCGATAAAGTCTAAAGTGCTATTGCGGGATAATATTTCGCTATCACTAAATACCAGTGGTCGCCTATTGGTCGAAATTCGACCGTAAACATTTTATGTTTGTATATTAAACAATGTCTTTTTCACTTTTAATTCTCATATCGATGTTTTCAACTGCACATTGATATAGTATATACCTAAAACAATAGAGATATCTATAAAATAAACACCTGTTTGCCTTAACATAAACTCCACTGAGTATTGAAAAAAGAAGAGAACGTTTGAAATCACACGAAATTAACAGCTTATTCAGTAAATCTCAGTAATTATTTATTGGCAACATTTTTTAAATTCTCTGATGACAATCTCGTTTGACGACAGTTAATATAACATAACATAAACACTCACGCCTGTCACCCAGAGGGGTAGGCAGAGATTATGGACTTCCATTTGGTACGATCCTGACACACCTCTCTCGCTTCCTCCACATTCATATACCTACGCATACCGCTCGTCGGTTAAAGGTACTCTTGATTTGGCCCATTTTTAATATATCGCCAATTTGGTCGATAAACTTTCGCCTAGGGCGACCCTTCCCGACTATGCCGTTCACCTCTGCAACATAAATTTGCTTTATCACTCTTTCCTCATTCATTCTTTCTACATGGCCAAACCAGCGAAGCATTCCTTTCTTAATCCTGGTCATAACATCATCTTGCAAACCACACTCTTCTCTTATTAAACAATTTCTCACTCTGTCATTCAGCTTCATCCCTAACATACTCCTTAATGACCGCATTTCTACAGCATTTATTCTACTCTCATGCTTCTTCTGCCACACCCAACTTTCACTACCATATATTAAAGTAGGTACTAACACAGCATTGTTGTTGACGACAGTTATTATTTATATATCTATATATAATTATACTATATTATATAACCGGAAATAATGAATGGTTTTTATTTAATGTTTTTGCAAAACATATATATATATATATATATATAAAAAATTTAGCTTTGTGCACTCCATTTCCTATGATAAACTTAGCTATGCCAAATCGCACGGAGGCCCGCAATATTATGTACAAGAAAGGGTAAAAATTTTCTCTTTACGTATTAATTTATAGAAGATAATATCTGTTCATCGCGCCTCCGTGTTTGAAAGTGATAATCTCAAAATTAAAACTCGAGTAACATACTTAATTTTACTCAAGTTTTCAATAAGGAAGGTTCACCTGTTTAATTGATAGATTTGTTTTGTATATTAGCTGCGCCGTGTATGTTTGTTCGGGTATTATTTGCAAACGTTACTTAAACAGATTTATGTAAAATAAACAATGTATGTAAATAATATAGAAATATAGAATAGTAACAAAAGACCACTTTGGGTGTTGTTGAGTTAGGTTACTCTACTACTAGCTTCATCACTGCAAATACCCTGTTAAAACCATTAACATTTAACAGCGTGTGATTTCGTCGTAAAGTTTAACGTTTAACTAAAATATTCTGATTGAAATTCTGTTTGGCTTCTAGTGCTGTGAATAATTATCTGAATTTTTAAATTATCTAGCATGTCCTGGGAGTTCACAAAAAACTGGTTTAAAAGATTAGTTTTCCATTAATATTTCTCCGGAACCTAAACTCACCAACACCAACTAAGCATTGGCGCGATAATTGCGAATAATATCTTTAAAACATGTTCACTTATATGGTGTGGATCCACTGAATATGTTTTGGTTCGTCGTATACCATTCACGTCAACCAACCATCCATTATAGTTCGTTTAATCTTGCGTAAAAGTGTATTTTCATACGGAGTTATACTTTATACGATATAGGTTTGGACAATTTATGACATTTGATTGAGCTGAAAAGTACTTATGTTATTTGATGACAATAATAAGGTAGTTAACTACTATGGTATAAACCTAATACTGTACACCGATGCGGGCCCTAGAAACACCCATAAAAGCTTGTTTTCAAGTAGATTTTTTTTTTCAATGAATCTCGATATTTAAATTTAGCTCGTAAGAAATGTGGAGGAACAATTTAAATTTTAACATTCATATTTTTTCTAGTAATTATTTGTATTTTAAAAATATTTTATTTCCCAGAAGGCACAGAGAGGTACAAAAAAATATTGCAAAACTTTCTGTGTGGCCTCTTGCTAAGTATGCTCATACATAAAACTAAAAAAATAAATAAACAGATTTATTTTAAATCTTAGTGATATCTTGTTACATGCATGTAAATAAAGATATCACAATCAATTGATTCCCTCTTCTTTTTGAAGTACGTTAAACAGCAATCTTTTAACGCAATTATAAGATTTTAGAGATTGAGGGTTACTGAATAATTTAGTTTCGTGCTCCAATGAAATCATGTCTATTCTAAACCCGTGTTTATATTCTTACTCTTTTGTCATTTCTTATATATAGTTATTTGATGGTTTAGTTTAGTGATCATGTGATGTTTATTGAATAAATTTATATTTTATATATTTATATATTATATGGGTTACTAATTGCAGCAATGTTGTACTTGCACATCATGAATTATAATATATTTATATATATATATATATATATATATATATATATATATATATATATATATATATATATCATCATATATCATCATTTAGTCGAGGGATACTCATCCCAATTTACCTGTCCGGTAGTTGTGGTATGGTATACGGGTATGCGACCCCGGCTTCCCTAGCTATTACTGTCCTATCCCGTGCCCTTCTGGACGGTAATATGCTACATTTCCTATTTCCTACCCTAACTTACCTTACTCTTCCTTTTCACACCACCTATCCTTCCCCTTTTCCTATTCCTACCCTCCGCCAATCCAACGTCTGCCGCGCGGATGGATGCATGGCTAGGGGCGAGCCTAGTCGTTAGCGTGCCACACTGCCCTGGGACCGGGCGACCCCAGAATTAGGCTAGCCTTACCCTGGCATGCGGGGCTCTGCTGGGGGGGACAAACCTTTCCCTCGCTATTCGTGGGAACGCAATGGATAATCATAAAAATAATTTAATTAACCAAAATGGCAGCGATGTGGTTCACCACCCATCACGTCTCGTTTCTCGCGGGGGCGAAAAGTGGCCCACGGAGAGCCGCTTCGCTACGTTGAATGTAAGAGGAGGAATGGATGGTAAGGTAGATGAAGTATGTCAGATGATGGATGAACGTTGATTTGATATTCTGTGCGTGAACGAAACCAAGAGGAAAGGATGTGACACCACGGTTCATGGCCCCTACACGGCATACTGGTCGGGAGTCCCCCAAACCAGCCGAGGCTGTCAGGGAGTTGGTGTGATTCTTTCATCTCGAATGGTTGAATGTGTGATGGAGCATGAATGTATAAGCCCAAGACTCCTCTGCATTAGGTTAAAAGTCGGACTCACTCGCTTATTTATCTTTGGGGTCTATGCACCAACGGATCTGCGTGGAGGTGGGTCATTAAAAACACAACAAGAGAGAGAGGAATTTTGGGATAGCATGAGAGAGGTCTTGAATAAATGCGGAGAAAATGAACGGATCGTGATGTTAGGGGACTTTAATGGATGGGTTGGAGTAAAGCGTGATGGGTATGAAGGAGTTCTGGGTACGTTTGGGGACGAGAGAGTGAATGACAATGGGAGAAGCCTGCTTGAAGTATGCTTGGAATGGAATCTGTGCGTGGCCAACACAATGTTTGACCACAAAAAGATCCATTTGTATACAAGAGATGAGGGTGAGTCTAGAAGTATGATTGATTTTGTAATTGTGGATGAAAGACTGAGGAAGAAAGTGCTAGACACTCGGGCATACCGCGGTGTAGGCCTCGACACAGACCACTTCCTGGTCATAGCCCGAATGCGTAGCCTCTTTAAACGGTGGCGACACCGAGTGGCCGAGCCTACGAGTGTTTTGGACAGAGTAAAAGTGGACAATCTACAAGAAAAAGAAAAGAAAGACGAGTATGTAGAGAAACTGAAAGAAAGTTTTAAAGAGATAGAAGAGATAGGAGTGATTGAAGATTTGTGGGAGACATTTAAGAAAGGGGTCGTAAATGTTGCTATTGAGGTAGCTAAAAGAAGGAAAGGAAGAAAGAATGATAACGTGTGGATGGATAAAGATGTACAAAAGGTTGTGCAAGAAAAGAAGAAAGCGTGGTTGGATTGGTTAGCAACAAAAGCTAACCAAAAAGTTCAAAAGGCAACGGATGACGAGATAAAGGAAGTAAGAACGAAGTATAAAAGATTGAAAACAGCAGCGAAAGAAATTGTGTCTAGAAAGAAAGAAGAACGAAAGGATGATTTCGATAGAAGACTCACTGAAGATTTCCAGTCAAACATTAAGTTTTTCTGGAAAACCATCAAAACAGCCAGAGGAAAAACTTCTACCTCTGAGCTGAGTACAATCAGGAGTCAAGATGGGAGCATTATAAAAGGAGAAGAATGTGTGTTAAAGAGATGGAAAGAGTATTTTGAAAGTTTGTTTGAAAGAGAGGAAGTGCAGGTACAGCATCTACCACCTTCCACGGAAACAAATATAAATGTTGATGAAAATGAGATAAGCATGGATGAAATAGTGAAAGCGTTGAAAAGTATGAGATTAGGTAAGGCTGCAGGGTATGACAGGATTACCGTCGAGATGCTGAGGGCTGGACAGGGCCTGGTGGCTAGTCAGCTGTACCGCCTTTTCAATCTGTACTGGCGAAATGGGCAAGTACCGGGAGACTGGTGCAAAGCCGTAATCGTGCCATTGTATAAGGGAAAAGGGTCACGGCAGGACTGCATAAATTACCGCGGTATAAGCCTTCTCAGCGTCGTCGGTAAATTGTATGCGAAAGTGTTGATTGAAAGGATTGTGAATGAAACAGACAAGAAAGTATGGGATGCACAAGCGGGATTTAGAAAGGGAATGGGATGTACGGATCAGGTCTTTTCTTTGCGATGCATAGCCGAAAAGTATTTGGCTAAAACCAAGAAAGTCTACTGCGCGTTCGTAGATCTAGAAAAGGCCTATGATAGAGTGGTGAGGAATGAATTGTGGTCAGCACTGTCCGTGAACGGTGTGAGCAGTATCCTCATACGAGCAATGCAATCTCTTTATAGGGATTCTAGTGCTTGTGTAAGGATAAACGGGGCATACACTGAATGGTTTAATATCGAAAAAGGTGTTAGACAGGGATGTGTAGCGTCACCGTGGCTGTTTAATCTGTTCATGGACAATTGTTTGACAGATTTAAAAGAGAATGAAAGTGGGTTGAGAATGAATGAGTTACTCGTCAAATGTTTTCTCTATGCTGATGACCAAGTATTACTTGCGTCTTCGGCCGAGGAGTTGCAGGAGATGGTAACTGCTATGAGTGGAGCTTTTGTTAGAAAGGGAATGAAGATGAATGTAAGGAAGACGAAAGTGATGGTGTTTGAAAAAGATGAGGCAGTGACAGACTGCAACATTGTGATTGAAGATAAACAAATTGAACAGTTGAAAGAGTTTGTGTATCTGGGTTCAAAGTTTACAAGAGATGGAAAGTGTGAGAGTGATATCGAAAGAAGAGTGAATGCAGGAAACATGGTGAATGGAGCTTTGCACTCCTTTATGAGCAGTCGGAAGGTGTCTAACAAGGCTCGTTTGGCTGTGCATGAGGGGGTGTTGATTACAACACTCATGTACGGAAGTGAAACTTGGGTATGGCAGAAGAAACATGAAAGCAGAATAAATGCAGTTGAGATGAGAGCATTAAGAAGTATGATAGGAGTTAAACTGAGTGACAGGATAAGAAATAGTGAGATAAGGAAACGTTGTGGTCTGAAAGAAGATGTAGTGACAAAAATTGAGAAAGGTATGCTGAGATGGTTTGGCCATGTCGAGAGAATGAATGAAGAACGATTGACAAAAAAAGTGTATAAGGCGAGTGTGAATGAAAGTGTTGGAAGGGGTAGACCTAGGCGGACATTTCTAGACCAAATCAGGGACGTCTTGAAAAAAGGCCAGGTCAAGAGTACCCTAAACCGTAGAGCATGTATGAAGGGAATAATGAAAGTGGACGAAGCAAAACAAGTATGTAAGGATCGTAGCAAGTGGAAAGAACTGAGCCACCTGCATCCATCGACTTCCTTATATATACATATACATATATAAGATATACCCTCTTATATATATATATATATATATATATATATATATATATATATAAGAGGGTGGTACCTACTCAGACGGACTCCGTAGCAGAAAAGAACTCCTCTCTTTAAATAAAATATTTCCTCAATTATCTTAAGACCAAGTTGTGATTATGTCACCAAAATATTATTTTGAATGTCATGGATCATATATGTACGAATGACACGCTTACCATGCTTCAAGGAAAGCGAAATAATGTCTTTACATTTTATCATTAATTTACTATCGTTTATATTATGAGTAAATATTAAGGACTCATCTCGTAGTGCTGGTTTCCTGTTGAATGAGCTTACAATTTTATAATTATCAAAACTTGTAATCAATTCACAACTTTTAAACCAATGTCCGGTAACAGAATGGAGTTAGTGAGAATTAATTTCACAATGCTTTGGCGCAAATTGTTCAATTTCATGTTAGTCGAGACTATTTATTCTTAGAACTAGAGAAATATAAACATAATATTTTTTATATAATATAACAATATCATATAAAATAGCTAATGTATCTGTAATATTTCGATATCTTAAAACTTCTTTTAGTCGAAACTTATTGAATGCCATTTGCTGTAATTGTAACACATTAGGACAAACTGAGTGAACTAAATTAAAACTTATCCTTAAAAAAAAACTTTTAATACTTGCAGCAATGTTGATGGCTTGATGGATAAGCGGTGGCTAATTCTAACTCCTTTTCTCCTGGGAGTCCATCTGAGTATAAAGATACCAACTAAACTTGTTATCCATTTTTGCCACCAAATAGCAGTGCTTGCACTAGTGTGATCCGGTCTGCAGGCGATTGATAGTCTGTATAATTACAAGCTTCAAGACATTCCGTCTTAGTTCTCAAAGTTGACAACTCACTTGTATCCTTCCTTGTTTGAAGTTGGCTCCAGGTGTCCGTGGTCAGTACAGTAGTCACTTACCAACAGGTGGACTGTATGTTCAAATGTCACTTCAGAATTATAAAAAAAAAAATAATCTCGTGGTTGTCAAAAAAGGCAATCAAGCCAGGGACTTAAAACGTTATAAATAACAGAATGTATAAGGTTATAATATCGTTATAATGGTATCGTTACCGCATCAAGCATATCGTTTTCAATATTTAGTATAACGTTTTAAGAGTAACAGAACGAAAATGTCACAGCAAGTTAACGTTATTATAACGGTAAAGACGCGACGTTGCCAAACCTATTAATTTTCAAAAGCGCGCGAATCCGCGCGACTTACGAGATGGCTGGGGACTGGGATCAAATTTGTCTACTCAATAGCTTGGACGGACGGAGAATTCCACGCACCGCACGCGCTCCAGAAGCGAACTAGCAACGTTGTAAAGTGAATGAACATTTGATAATATCAACTGCTTGCGAGTTGCTATTTGCGACGTATTAATAATTATACTTAGATAAATATCATATTACTTATATAGATTTATTTTTTAAAGTTGATTCGAACTACACTTGATAACAAATATTAGAAATGGGTCGCAAAAAAATTAATAAATCTTACTTATAGATATTTTAATCTTGATGAAAATAATAAGACTTCAAAATGTTTAGTTGCTGGATGCGAAAAACTTTGAATATATATACTGGGTCTCCTAGAAAACAGGACACCAACCTACTTTACCTTTTAAAACGTCGTCCTTCCACCGACCCATTCGTGCTCTGCCACGTCATACCTTGTCATATTTACCTATTAGATAGGTATTCATATCTTAATGCATTATACTTTATTAGATTTACGCAAATATTTGCCATTTTAAATAAAACTATATTTTCGTATTTTCTCACGGATTTATTTTGATTTTTGGTCCCGATGTTTTGAATGCTTTAGGTACAGCAATCATGGTGACGGGAGAGATTGAGGTCATAGGCGTCTCAAAAGCATTATACATTACACATTTTATATACATTATACATGTATAGTTGTTACAGACAGTGCCTACCAATAAAATAACAAAACCACCACACTAAGATTTTCTCCTGTATCGTGGAAGCAGTTTACAAACACAAATTGCACAAGGACAAACATCCAGACCCGGAAAAATTATTTGTAGGCCATACAAATACTTGTTCCGTGCGGGATTCGAACCCGTGGCCCCCCGGGGCAGCAACTCATTAATAAGCCACGGAGCCGTCAAATCTTACAATATTATTTGTTAATTTAATTCTAAACATTTTAATTTTTAATAAGTGTTGTAATTAAATTAAGCTATATTATTTATAAAAACTATTAATGAACAATATTAATAATTAGTGTTGCTATTATTTTAATATGTATAACTACACCGTAAAGAAAATTAAAATATTAATTATTTTCTATACGTGGTAAAGCCATGTTGCAACTATATTAGTAGTATAGTTGTAGCACGAATGGGTCGGCTCGACCGGGGAAGGACCACGCTCTCACAGAATACTAGCGTAAAATAACAGCTTAACACTGCTGTGTTTCGTATGGTGAGTGTAGAGAACCGGAGACCCTTTTTAATGGAAAAGAGGCATTTCATCTTAGTTCTCACGGGTGACAACGCATCTGCATTTTTAGGGTTCCGTTGCCAAATGGCAAAAACGGAACCCTTATAGATTCGTCATGTCTGTCTGTCTGTCCGTCCGTATGTCACAGCCATTTTTCTCCGAAACTATAAGAACTATGCTGTTGAAACTTGGTAAGTAGATGTTTTCTGTGAACCGCATTAAGATTTTCACACAAAAATAGAAAAAAAAAAACCAATATCTTTGAGGGTTCCCCATACTTAGAACTGAAACTCAAAAAATTTTTTTTCATCAAACCCATACGTGTGGGGAATCTATGGATAGGTCTTCAAAAATGATATTGAGGTTTCTTATATCATTTTTTTCTAAACTAAATAGTTTGCGCGAGAGACACTTCCAAAGTGGTAAAATGTGTGTAACTTCTAAAATAAGAGAATGATAAAAGTAAAAAAAATATATGATGTACATTACCATGTAAACTTCCACCGAAAATTGGTTTGAACGAGATCTAGTAGGTAGTTTTTTTTAATAAATCGTAAATTATGTTACTTGCTGCTACGGAACCCTTCATGGGCGAGTCAGACTTGCACTTGGCCGCTTTTTCATGATTTCCTTACTTGGCTAGTATTAAAGAGGCAAAATATTAGGATGAATTCGTAAAATTATCATATAATCAAAGTTACAAAGAGGTAGAATCCCTGGAGGATCTAGGCACTTTACTCAACGACCCCATTATTATTTTCCAACAATTAGGTCTTAGGTTGGACATGAACAAAATGATGTCTAACGTCCAATACACCTATACCTACCTATACCGTTAGTTGTTGGGAACACTACTCGCGAATTTTATGAAGACTATGTGTACTTGAGAGTAAATTTAATATCCGGTAAGTACAACCGGTGTGTTATACCAGTGGTGTACTTACGGGATCAGAACTGGACGTGGTCCGTGGAAAAAAATTGTAACTCCTCGCGGATCAGTAAGCTGAAGTGGCAAGAAGTCGACCATATAGTTCGAAGAACCGATCAACTCTACGGATGCAGGTGGTTCAAGACCGTACTTTGTGGCAATCTATGGTGGATGTCTACTTTCAACAGTGGATTTGTGATGAGCTTTTGAAGTGAATATTTACAGAATATGAATGATAATGTCATTTTTACACTCACATAATATATTAAAGAGACTCATTGGTCAAGCGTGGACCATAAATTCGTGGACTAAAGAATATAAGAAATGATGACTAAGGATTATTTTGCATAGGGTTTGTTGTGTCGTGCTCTATCTAATTAAACAAAATATATAAGGATCGAAAAAGTCTGTTGTGTAAGTTGCCTTTGTAATATATTAGTGTAAGGTATGTGTATTAGCTGTTTATCAAACGAAGATAGATGTAGTTGTCTATGAGCCGCTGCTTCCACTTACCATCATGATGACTGTGTGCTCGTTTGTCACCCTATCATATAAAAAAAAATTTAACTAAGCAATATTATTTTAGTCAATATCATAAACACTAGTGAACCGATTTTGATGACATTGTTATTATTCCCTAATTTGAAATAAATGCATGCAAATAATCTCTTAGTTGAAATAAATAAAAAACGAATGATCACGATCCGATTTGTTTCAGAGAAATGCGTGGACAAACATACATACATACACCTATAAAATTTTGTATATTTGTTTGGAAGCCCTAATAGATTATTATATGTGAATATTTTGCAGTTCCAATAATATTACATACATACATACGTGTCGAATTGATAACCTCCTTTTTTGAATTCGGTTAAACATTCAAACTGACTTCACGCTTAACAAAACATATCTTGAAAACTACTGAAGCCATTTTAATGAAAATTGCATTGTTCTTTAAGTTGAAAGATGCTTAATGTAATAAAAAGTGTGTGTGTGTACTTATGTACGCACGTCGCACTGTTATATCCCTTTTTACAACGCAGTTAAATCTTAGTAAGCATTTATTCAATCCCACGGTACTTTTCCTATATATGACGTCAATCAGTAATTGCATTGTTCTTTTCCATATTAATTTTATTCCATTTTACAGTCAGTTAGATTAGGAGCCCCGGGTAGATCGGACATAGATTCCGATACGTATTAGAGTTCGGAAGTCAGGGTTAATATTAATTGTGTGTGTAAACTTTTTATAATAAACCCTTAGGTTTACCTTGTGTTTTTTTTTAAAAAGTCTAACGGGATCGGCCTCCTAACAAATTGGTGTCAGAAGTGGGATGCCAAACAGAAGGTCATAGAAGACATTGGCATCCGAATCCGAGGTCCCCGAAATCATCAAGGTCGACATTAAGCCTTAGCCGTGCCTAAGCCTGCACCTACCACAATTTTGGACGACGATCAGCCTCCGCTCTGAAGCGTGAGCCCGCTCAACTTACACCTGGTCCTGAAATCTCCCGTCTGGCCGACGATAAGTCTCCACCAGGAGCCCGCACCAGCTGGATCTAACTAACCAACAAAAATTATTTCAAGTACTTTCTACGCCTTCCGGTCCTGCGACGACGTGACGGAGTCACCGCGTCAGCGATCTCGCCTGCCAGCCGCCACGAGTGTAACGTTTCACCTAGCTATTGTTACGACGCTTAAATGCTACGTATAGAAATTACTACCATTCTGTAAGTCGTTTTGTATTCTGTTTAAATTTAAAATTTACTTTTATTTTACACTGTTTCTGTACTATTACCAACCTTTTACGTTGTTTTATTGTGATTATTTTATATAAGTTTAATATTTAACTCTATGTCGCTTAAAACAGAAAAAAGTAAAGACAACATGTCGGAAAAAATCACACTTTCGTTCTTGACAAAATTCATAAAATCTTACAATGGGGAGAAAGATTCCCTACCCGCTTTTCTCACAAACTGCGACAATGCAATGTCGTTAGCTACACCAGAACAACAGCCTATTCTGTGCAAATTCATCATCTCACAACTAGAGGGAAAAGCACAAGTTGCATGTAGTTTAAAAACCTTTGAAACATGGAATCAAATAAAATCATTTCTCCGTTCTACTTTTGGGGAGAAAAAACACGCGACACATTTACTATCAGACTTGCAAAACTGTAAACAGTCATCCGAGGACGTCACTAAGTTTTCTTTAAAATTAGAACAAATATTAACAAAAATTCAATCAGATATACACTACAGCTGCAAAAACGCTGATGAGCTTCCAGGTAGAATAGCCGCCATGGAGGATCTAGCATTAAATACATTTTTGTTAGGGTTAAATCCTGCTATTTCTACTATTTTTAGATGTAGGAAACCTCAAACTCTAAATGAAGCTGTTCAATTAGCGATAGAAGAGGAAAAATTACAAAATCTCCAAACGTGTTCAAAAAATTCAATAAAACAGTGTAGTATATGTAATAAAGTAGGCCATGTTGCTACTCAATGTTTTAAAAATAAAAAAACATTCTAATTATAATCATAATAAACAAATTTCTCATTTATCTAGTTCTAATTCTGGTAAATTAATGTGTAATTATTGCAAAAACATAGGGCACACTATTGATCAATGTAGAAAGCGACAATATAATATGCAACAACGTCAAAATTTTAATAAAAACTTTAACCATAACTCTAATACTAATTCTAATTATATAAATCGTAGCCCAAATAATAATTCTAATTTTGTAAGCCGTAACCCTATTCCTAATTCTAGTTCCAATTCTGTGCCTATGCACATGACATGTGATAACGACGACGCTGTCGATAACTCTAACTCTTTAAACTGAATAAGATTTCGGATGCGTGTCTGCCGAAATCGTACTATCGTAACGACACGAAAACAATTAATACTACTTTTTCTACTAAATCTTATAAAAATCCTTATGCTAAATCTTATTCTAATTCTTATTCTATCTCATCTCGGCAATGCTTTAGCAAGCAACCGAGTCATTCTAGCTCATTTACATCTCAGTTACCCAAAGAGGAACTGAGTCATTATAAGTCTATTACATCTCAGCAACCCAAAGAGGTGAAGCTGAGTCTTGCTAGTTCTTATACATCTCAGTTGACCAAAAAGGTACAACCGAGTCCTACTAAATCGTTTACTATATCTTCATCTCAGCAACCAAAAGAGGTTAAGCCGAGTCTTAATGAATCTTATTCTAATTCTATTCCTATCTTTGAAACGAGCATAAATGCAACATGCAAGGTTTCGTTACCATATACAAATCTATTTACAAAATATTCTCCTAAGTGTCTCAAATTTCTTATCGATACCGGCGCGAGTGTCTGTGTCATTAAACACTCATGTTTAAAAATGAAACATGAACTTCTTAAGGACAAAATAAGAATCAAAGGTATAAATGATACGGATACATATTGCGAAACGTTAGGCTCAATCTACTTACAATTTTTATTAAGTGATGAAACTTACGAGTATAAATTTTACGTTATTAACGATAATATAAATCTTAATTACGACGGTATTATTGGTACAGATTTTCTTAAATATTTTAATGCTAATATAGATTATAGCTCTAAGATAATGACTCTGTGTGGTTACCAAGTTCCCATTATATTTCATCAGTCAACGTACATCGTTCCGGCACGCTCAGAAGCCGTCATTGAATGCGCTATATCAAATTATGAAGGTGTGAAGTCTTAGTTCTAGATCATACCTTAAGCGAGGGTATTTACGTCGCGAATTGTATTGTAGCAATAAAACCAAACAAAAAAGTTAACATCACCGTTTTAAACACGACTGACACAGACTTAGAAATTAAAGATTATTTCGTAGAATTGACACCGATCGATTATAATAATTCTATTTCCTGCGAAAATCCAATATCTAGTAAATGTTTGTATTCTATTTCTACTTCTAAATCTAATCGAATAGATCGAGTATTAAGTCTTTTACGCTGCTCCCATCTCAACGATGAAGAAAATAAAACACTTTTAAATTGCTGTTCCGATTATACGGATATCTTTCACCTCGAAGGTGAACCCCTTTCGTTTACGAATGGCATCCAACATTCTATAGATACGGGCAACGCGGCCCCAGTTCACGTAAAATCATATCGCTTCCCTGAGTGACATAAGGAAGAAGTCGATACACAAATTCACAAAATGCTAAATCAAAACATAATTCGTCCCTCTTTTTCGCCTTGGAACGCCCCTGTATGGGTAGTCCCGAAAAAATTAGACGCTTCTGGCAAAAGAAAGTGGAGAATAGTCATTGACTATCGCCGTCTTAATGACATCACAGTTTCCGAAAGTTATCCCCTGCCTCTTATCACTAATATCCTAGACCAATTAGGCCATTCCAAGTATTTCACAACCCTTGATCTTGCTAGCGGTTTCCATCAAATAAAGATGGACCCTAAAGATGCCCCAAAAACGGGATTTACTATAAGTACTAATTCGAGCATGTCTGGTCACTACGAATTCACTAGAATGCCCTTTGGTTTAAAAAACACTTCTTCTACCTTCCAGCGCCTGATGAATACTGTCTTATCAGGTTTGCAAGGTCTACACTGCTATTTTTATCTAGATGATTGCATAATTTATAGTCATAACTTAAATGAACATATGGAAAAATTAAAACAAGTATTCAATAAGCTACGCGAATACAATCTAAAATTGCAACCAGATAAGTGCGAATTTTTAAGACGTGAAGTAACTTATCTTGGTCATATTATCACCGATAAGGGTGTCTCTCCTAATCCAGAAAAAGTAAAAGCAGTGTCTGAATTTCCAATTCCTAAGAGCCCTAAAGAAACTAAATCCTTCCTAGGCCTAATAGGCTATTATCGCTGATTTATTGATAATTTTTCTAAATTGACAAAACCACTTACTTCTTTATTAAAAAGAGATACTACTTTCCACTGGTCTCAAGAACAACAAATTGCTTTCGATGTTTTAAAAGAAAAATTAATCACTGCTCCGCTGCTCCAATATCCAGACTTCTCTCAACCGTTCATAGTAACTACAGATGCAAGTTATTATGCCGTAGGTGCAATCTTATCCCAAGGTCCTGTAGGCAAAGATAAACCGATAGCTTATGCATCACGTACTCTAAACCGTCCCGAAGGCAATTATTCAACCACCGAAAAGGAACTTCTAGCCATTCTATTCGCAGTCAAAACGTTTCGTCCTTACCTCTACGGTAATAAATTCAAAATAGTTACCGATCATAGACCATTGGTATGGCTATTCAATGTCAAAGACCCAGGTAGTAGACTCATTCGTTGGCGCTTAAAACTCGAAGAATACGATTACGAAATTGTTTATAAACAAAGCCGTCTTAATTCTAACGCCGATGCGTTATCTTGCTGTCCCGTTAATGTTATAAATATTAACACTTTAAATAATTCTAGTTATGAAAAATAATTTAAGGACCAATTTACAAATAAAACTCCTATTTCAAATACAATAATCTTAGAATGTACTCAAGGATTAAACCTATCCAAACTAAAAACTATTGCGTGTCCCGTCTCTTTAGATTTTGACTCGTCTATACCTCACTGTGAAGAAATATTAGCACAATTAGACAAGCCTGAGGACTTATTAAATTCCGAACGCGAACCATTTACAATTCAATGCGTAAAGGATAAGAATAAATCTTACTATTTTATGTACACTAAAATTCATCATTATGAAGAAACCAAATTTAAAGATATTAGCAATTTAATTATAAAACTCAGAGATAAAATTTTAATCGAGAACCCTGATATTACAGATCTCGCCTTATCAGACTTTTCAGATCCATTTTCTAAGCTAGCTTATATTAAAGTATATAATATGATTGCCTATATTTTTCATAACACTAACATTAAAATTCTAACTACTATTTTGTTTATTAAAAATCAATTTCTACTCGTAATTCTACTAATTCATTCAAAATACTTTTAATTCTAGATTTTACTATTTTACCTTTATATAAATTCATTGTTCTATTTTATATTGATTATTTGTTAAATCTTACTCTGTTTCTTTTACATAACTTAGTTACAACTTACTTTATCTTTATGTAAAATCAAATAGTTCGAAATTTTTATATTGTTATAAGATAAATTTGCTATGTTTTAATATAAATTTAATTTTCTATTTCTATATTTTGTAACGCCTTCCGACCTCTAACTATTTCTCTATGTCGAAACTTCGCTTTATCTTAATTTAGAAAAAGCTCAGTCAAAAGGGGGGAGCTGTTATATCCCTTTTTACAACGCAGTTAAATCTTAGTAAGCATTTATTCAATCCCACGGTACTTTTCCTATATATGACGTCAATCAGTAATTGCATTGTTCTTTTCCATATTAATTTTATTCCATTTTACAGTCAGTTAGATTAAGAGCCCCAGGTAGATCGGACATAGATTCCGATACGTATTAGAGTTCGGAAGTCAGGGTTAATATTAATTGTGTGTGTAAACTTTTTATAATAAACCCTTAGGTTTACCTTGTGGTTTTTTTTTTAAAAGTCTAACGGGATCGGCCTCCTAACAGCACGTAGGAAGTTACGCTTCTTTAGCATAACATACCAGAAATAACTAAAAATTATACTTATATGATCCTGGTGACAATTAATTGATGGCTCCGTGGCTTAGCAATGAGTTGCAGCGCTAAGGGCCGCGGGTTCGATTCCCGAACGGAATAAGTATTTATATGGCCTACAAATAATTGTTCTCGGTCTGGATGTGTGTCCTTGTTTAATCTATGTATATAAAAGTCCCCCTTGATACAGGAGAAAATCTAATTATAAAAGTAAAATTTGTGGAGGTAACGATTTTTAAAATATATATATATATATATATATATATATATGTATATATATATATATATATATATATATATATATATATATATATATATATATATATATATATATATATATATATATATTGTTTAATTAAGATTTTAAAACCTTATTATTTTTACTTTTTACTCTTAATATTGTTTCACAAAATAAACATACATCAATCACGTCTTTTGATGGGTAAATTTAACCTCTTTTATCTTTATAAAGATATAAATAAATATATTAACGAATTTAAAAATTAAGAATTTAAAAATTATACACCATTATGCATAGAATGTCAAACTACGATACAATCTCCACACTTAAGTTTGTTTTAAATAAAGATTATACAGAAAATTAAAGATGTCAATCATATAATTTTTTTTTATTGTTAATGCCAAAATAATTGTAAACACAAATACGTACATGTACCTTTTATCATTTTCGTCAACAAAATATGTAGCACAAAACGTAAAAAATTAAATATTTCAAAATTAAACAGCTAACCAATTAATAAGATCTTAGAAAAATGCCACAACTAAAAACATAGAAAAACTTCTAAAAAAATTTTATCTAAACATTAATAAAAAAAATTGGCAGTAGATCCAGTTCACTGTAACACATAAATGAGCACGGTCCACCGGTGCAAAACTAACCTCTCACAGAAAATCAGCGTGAAGTGTTTAGCTTCTTAGTGGTTACCATGTTTCGTCTGGTGAGTGAGAGTTCCGGATGGCCGTTCCTTTTCCCCTTTTCTTAAGGCCACCCGAATGTTGACGTTTGCTAGATAAGCCGATGTGACGTTGCATTGTTCTAGGAGCTGTGATGTTGCATTTACTAACGAGTGTCTGGTGGTCTTTCCCCTTTCTTTAAGATCCTACTCCCCTTCCTACGAATTCTGTTCCTATACCTAATAAGAAGGCAACGCACAAGTAACACTCCTGTTGTTTCTTGTCTATGGGCAGCGGTGAAATCACTTAGCCATCAGGTGACCTGCTTGCTGTTTTTGCCTCTCTTATAATATACAATAATTACAATAAATACGTTTAGATAATATTAGCTGAAACTGTGCCGCTGACAATTTATATAATGGCTGTAACAAAACAAAACATGTTTTCAGGTACAGTTTGAGAACATGAGACCCTTTGTATGACTTTTGAAAACGGGGCAAGATGGAAACTTTTATATGTTTATCTTACCCCGTCAAATATTGGCGGGTAAAGACGGAACGTTACAATAAATCCTAAAATCCAAAAAGTAGCGATATTTAGACATAGCAACATAACCACGCTCTCACAGAATACCTGCGTAAAATAGCAGTTTGATACTGCTGTGTTTCGTATGGTGAGTGTAGAGAACCGGAGACCCATTTTACTGGAAAAGAGGCATTCCATATTAGTCCTCACGGGTGACGACGCATCTGCATTTTGATTCTTTATTGAGGATAAATGTAGATGTCTATGGGCCGCAGCAACCACTTACCATCAGGTGGACGGTGTGCTCGTTTGTTACCCTATCTTATAAAAAAAAACTACCAATAAAAAATAATAAGTATGTATACAAATAAAAAACTCGTACCTACCTCGTAAATCAAGTTACACGACACGGGGTAAGATTAAAACACCCGACTTGCTCGCGTAAAATTCACAGCGTAGATATTCCCTTATAACACACAACCGATCCCTCAAAACGACAAGTGCCGACTTAGGTGTGGTACGTAACAAAATGGCGGTCTTATGAATGTTGCCTGCATTGGATAAATTACACAAAATCTGTCTTTACTGATGCCTTTTTGTGTTACCCCGTTTTTCATCTTCTCCCCACTCACCCTACTGTATTTTACCGATATTTAAGTCCCTGCGATCAACGGCGAAATATTTATCTTCTAGGTATATATTACATGTAAAATAGACAGGTAACGGGAACTTGTAAAAAAGATGTGAAACGTTTGGTGATGCTATCACAAATCCGAAGGCCTGCAAACTATTATGGTTCGAGAAAAAAACGAATATAGCGAACGCCTTTAAAAATTGTAATAGCATTTTTTTGCAAACTATACATGAAAACAGTGGACATTTTTTTATAAATGTTGGAATAGAATAGAATAGAATGATTTTATTCAATATGGATTATTACATAATACTTATTGAAAGTCATTATTTTATTTACCACTGGTTCGGAAAATACCTCTGTCCTGGGAAGAACCAGGAAGAAATCCAGCGGGACTTTTTTTTTAAAACATAATTTCACTTAACAATAATTTTGTTTGTACAATTTTAAATTAATTTTCATAGAACCAGCATGGTGGCGATCACCTTATTCCCAGGGGTTATTTTCATTCATGTATTCCTTGATATTATAATAACCCTTTTTGTACAGTTTTTCTATAATAAAACTTTTAAACTTGTTTATTGACAAACTTTGAACATGTTCTGGGATTCTGTTGTAAAAGCGTATACATTGCCCCATAAATGAATTACTAATTCTGTGGAGTCTAGTAAGTGGCATTACAAGCTTATGTTTGTTCCTAGTGTTTAAGGTATGAACATCCTTATACATTTAGTTATAAAATCTTACTTACTGCTCTGTGTTATTTTTTCAATGAAATGTAATATTTTTTATTATTATTTATAATTATACTTCTTAATTCATATTTTTGAACAATAATCTTCATTACAAACGCGTTAATTTCATTTCCGATTAATTTACGCTCAAAGAAGACTTCATAAAATGCGCGGAGGTCATGTTTGTAATAACTTTGCGGTTTTGAAAACTGCGATAAAGGTCATATATTTAAATTATAAATAAAATTGAGCGCTTATTTTACAGTGTTCTTTTAGTTTATACGAATATTAAATAACCTTTAGATTATGAATATTTACATTCTCAATACATGATATATATGCACGATGTATAATAATATTTGAGCAACAGGGTGCTTTGTTCGGTGTTACAAAAATCATATCATTTTTCTCAGGCTTTACACCTACCTAGAAAAACTTTGTTTTCGTCCAAAGTGAAACATTCGTTTCATCCAAATCGTTAGTGCCATTTTGAGAAGGTACGTACGTATAACGAAAACAATTATAAATATAACGATTGTTGTTGTTATTTACTTTAAAAATAAGACATGCAAAATTCTGTAAATACTAGGAACAGACACAAGCTAATAGTACCAGTTACTCGATTCCATCGAGTCAGTAATTCATTCTTGGGGCGATGTATACGCTTTTACAACTAAATTCCAGAAAATATACAAAATTTGACCTGCTCAAAAAAAATAAACTTCAAAAACTTTATTAAATTAATTTTAATGAAACTAATTTTACGGATTTTATCGCGTATATTAACTTATTTTACATTCCCGACGTTTCAAGCACTTTACAGCACCCATGGTCACGGGGGGGACTGAGGTGTATGACGTCCCAATGTCATAGTTAACCACGGCTACCTCCAGATTAAAAATTATTAATTTTTGTTCCGATCTACGCAGTATGAACTTACAGTATCATGAAGTCTTGCAGTTGTATGCTTGGGTTGGGATTTAATTTTATTAATTATGGGATCCCAAGCAGATGGTAGCACCCAGCCATCTTCTCTATTGAAATTAGGATGTTTTTTGATTTCAATAGCCTCGCGAATCATCCTTGGAAGGAATCGGTGTTCTTTAGCGAGGATTTGTGGTCTATCAAATCTAATGTAGTGACGGGGGCGATCCTGTACATGTTCACAGACTGCAGACTTCCCGGAGCGTCTATTCTTCACATCAGCTATGTGTTCTTTAACGCGGGTTTTTATGGATCTTTTAGTTTGTCCTATATAAGAGAGACCACATTCACAATCCAGCTTGTACACTGCTGCATCTTGCAGAGGAATATTACACTTGACTGATGGTAAAAACTGACTAATCTTCTTCGGCGGCTTGAAATATGTTTTAATGGAAGCACGCTTCAAGAAGCCAATCTTGTCAGTGACACCTCTGACATATGGCAGTACAGCAGGCACTCGCTCGACTGTGGCCGGCTTCACTCGTTCACTGTGACTTAGGCGCGGGACCCGAAGCTTATTGTCGTGCAAAACTTGCTTGACGTGTTGGAGCTCGGCGGCCAGGTGTTTACTGTTACAGATCCCTCGTGCTCTCTGAAACAAAGATTTACCCACGGTAGCTAACTGTGAAGGATGGTGGTGAGAATCACCGTTTAAATATCTATCTGTATGGGTCTTTTTTCTATACACAGTGTGGCTCAAGGTGTTATCAGGATTCCGAATTACTAACACATCTAGAAAAGCTAAAGAATTGTTTGCCTCTAACTCCATTGTGAACTGAATTTTAGAATTTAAGGAGTCAAGTGTAATATTCCTCTGCAAGATGCAGGAGTGTACAAGCTGGATTGTGAATGTGGTCTCTCTTATATAGGACAAACTAAAAGATCCATAAAAACCCGCGTTAAAGAACACATAGCTGATGTGAAGAATAGACGCTCCGGGAAGTCTGCAGTCTGTGAACACGTACAAGATCGCCCCCGTCACTACATTAGATTTGATAGACCACAAATCCTCGCTAAAGAACACCGATTCCTTCCAAGGATGATTTGCGAGGCTATTGAAATCAAAAAACATCCTAATTTCAATAGAGAAGATGGCTGGGTGCTACCATCTGCTTGGGATCCCATAATTAATAAAATTAAATCCCAACCCAAGCATACAACTGCAAGACTTCATGATACTGTAAGTTCATACTGCGTAGATCGGAACAAAAACTAATAATTTTTAATCTGGAGGTAGCCGTGGTTAACTATGAAATTGGGACGTCATACACCTCAGTGCCCCCCGTGACCATGGGTGCTGTAAAGTGCTTGAAACGTCGGGAATGTAAAATAAGTTAATATACGCGATAAAATCCGTAAAATTAGTTTCATTTAAATGTGTAGTGTTCGCGTAAATATAAGAAATCACTTTATTAAATTAAGTTTGTATAAAAAGGGTTATTATAATATTAATGAATTTATAGATGATAATAACCCCTGGAAATGAGGTGATCGCTACCAAGCTATTTGTAATTTGTTGTGTTGTTAATTTATGTAACATACATGATTGTAAGCTGTTATTTAAAAAAAAAAGTCCCGCTGGGTTTCTTGCTGGTTCTTCCCAGGACAGAGGTTTTTTTTTCGAACTAGTGGTAATCATACAAAAGAGTGACTTTCAATAAGTATTATTTATAATCTATATTGAATAAAAAAAGTTTCTGTTTCTGTTTCTGTTTCTTAATACCTGAATATATTTTTTCAATAAAAAATATAATACATTAAATTATATTGATATGTTATATTTTATTACCTGATGTATACATTTAATTCTAAAGTTTAATACAATATAGCATGAGGGGACCACGTAGTGACGGTGTAGGAATATTCACTACCCCGTGTGACACCCACCGCCCTGTTAGAGGTAACAGAGAACATGGATAAGGACAAGGCAAAAGTCGTCGTATAGAGTTAGTTATTGGGAGCACTACGCTTGAAGTTGTTGACGAGTATTTTTACCTAGGACAAATTATTAGACGTAAATCGACGGTTCCATCTCAGCCGGGAAACATTTGGGTGATTACGACACATCTTCTGGTCACGTATAAGTCGAAGCTTGAAAACAGGAGTGTGAGTTGCCTATGAGGATATTTGGATTTGAGACGAGATCTTGGGTTGCCAACCGCATGACTAAGCACGAAATCACTCAACTAGCAATGAAAAGGTTTATGGTAAGAGTTTCTCTGCGTGATATAGGTGCTTCGACATGAGGATCCTATCCAATGTAGAACCAGAATAACTGAAATAGCCCAACGTATCAGTGAGCTTAAATAACACTCGGCTGACCCTATAGCTCATAGGACTGAAAACCGATAATAAAAGAAGGTTCTCGAGTGGCAGCCTTGTACCGGTAAGCGAAGGTAGGGTGACTCTCCATTAGATGGAGTGACGACCTGGAAATATATGTGAGAAGTCGATGGATGATGGTGTTTAAGGTCTGTGCTTCGTGGCAGTCAGTCAAGTATTCAAAAGCCCAGTGTCAAGCCATGAGGTATGCGGTTGACGTATCAGGGCTTCATTTCGCTCGCTATGGAATAAACTTCGAGCTTATTTTAAATGCCGTCATACTTCTAACTTTTCCTAGCAAATCTCGACGAGTCAAGACGTTTAATTTAAGTATGTAGTTTGAAATAGCTGCAATTTAGTTTTTATATTTAAAGATAATAATTTTTTTACTAAAATGATGTTAAATGATGTTAAAAGGTGACTCAATCTTAGAAAAAGATTATGTCTACAATCTTTTGGGATTCTGAAGGAATTTTACTAATGGATTTTAAAGAACGCAACACAACAGTAATAGGCGATTACTATGCTTCCTTGCTACATAAATTGAGAGATGCTATTAAAGAAAAATGTCGAGGGAAATTGTCACAAGGAATGTTGTTGCTATATGACAATGCCCCGGTACACACATCGGGTGTATCCAAGGCTTCACTAAGCTCGACCATCCACCAAATAGCCCTGATGACTAATATTTATTCGCAAAATTCAAATCCATCTTACGAGAAAAAAACTAACACTGATGATGAAGTCAGCGGTTTTGTTACATTTCCAGGGTAAAAATTTAGACTATTTTTAAGAGCACAGAAAAGTTAGTAAAGTACTGTGAAGAGTGTACTGAAATAAAGGAACATTATATCGAAAAGTAATTATAGTGAATTTTTATTTATCATTAATTTTATGATTCAAGCCAGAAACTTTTGGTCCTTGCACCCCCAGCCCCACCAGCACAAGTCGCTTCTTGACGCCCCCTCCTCGGCAAGAAACAACTTCTCCCTCTGTTCTTTTTCTCAACTCCCTAGTAAATTTTGTTATTTATATTTTTTATGCTTATTTATTATTTTTATTAGATGTACACAACAATTACCATTCACTTTAACATAAATAAAATACTTAATTTATTCAAAGTTTTGACCTAGAATACAAACCTAAGACGTACGTCTTCCGTAACTTACATTTTGTCACTTCAGTTTTATATAAAAAAAAATGTGTATTACACTAATAATGGTTTAATTTACTTAAATAAGAACATTTCAATTACACCTTTACACCTTACGGTATTTTTTTTAATTACACCTACTTGAAATGTATATATAAATATTTGTACTAATTTTACAAATACTTGATTACTGACTGCAAACACAGAAAATCCGGGGTTCCAATCTGCCATTCGCCTACTGTGGTGAACTATTCCTAATATTATCAAGTGGTTAATACTCCTAGTGTTTGTAATGTGGATAGCGTATCTAGTATTTTTTAAATACAAATTAAATAAACACTACTACATACTACACTACATTAAATATTAATCGTAGAAAAAATGGCTCATTTCTTTTAATCGTACATTACATAAGAAGCTTTTTCGAATCATAAGAAAGCCCATTTCTGAAAAATTGAGTTTCTGAACCGATTGAAGTGGAATCAATTGGTAAGTACAGAATTAATGCGGGTTCAATCAATTGAACTTGTGAGCAAAAATTCCTACGAATTTCGTAAAATCATTTTGATTCGTATCGTTTCAGAAGCGATGTCAAGTTTCGTTTTGTTAACTAAAATGAAAATGGGTAATTGATTCATTATATAATGTAAGATATAGGTTTTTCCAAGTCCCCTAATTTAGTCGGTCATAATATCTTATATATCTTTTATATTTCATTAGAGTCAGTCGTGTAGTTGCGGTTTAAGAATATCCCCTACCCCATATCATCCAAAACATCAACATCCGACGAATACAAATTTAGACGAATAGAAGTACTCGTAATTATTCATTGAAATAAAGAAATATAATGTGTTTATCTGACTTAAATAACTTATTTGACTAAACTGTAAGTTCATCAATTCATACGTTGACATTTCAAAACGACTCTATGAAAAAGTGCATTACAAAGTACTTCAAATAAATATTTAAAATGAAATCTGCGATGATTTTACTACTGCCTTCTGGCTCAAGAACACCCTGAATAAAATATTTTGTTGTAAGGTTTTCTTTTTAAGAAAGCTTTTAATTTATTCAATATATTGTTATAAATTGAAGTCAAAAAATAATATTTATAATTACAGGTATCCATTTTAAAAAATTAAACTTTATATAGATTATACGCACAATAATATTAGCAAGATAAAATCACATGAAAATATAACGTTATTCTCGGGCAATTGGGTTAAAGGTAAAGATGAAACTCTCTTTTCCTTTTTATTGCTCTCAAATAGCGTGATAAGCGTGATAAATAAATTTAAGTTGCATTATCTGAATAATTTTTTATTATAGAGAAAACAAGCTATGCAGGTCTAGAAAGACCAGTATCACTGATCTATTGTGGTCGCTGCTAGTGCTATAAATCACTGCTAAGCCCATATCTACAAAAAATGGAAGGAGTTGCTTAGCTGTGAGCAATTTCACTTCTTCTGGGTTAAGTACGTATGTAGTTTCCCAGATGAGTGTTATGTTTGCGCATTAGGGGTCCACAATCAGTTAGGATGTACAGAGATGTTTCTTCTGTTAAGGAACAGAATCGTCGCACTCTTAAGTTGCTTAATTCCAGGATGGACATATGCTTTTCAACAATAGTGTCCAGTTAAGGCTCTTCCCAAAACACTTAATCCTAGGGTTTCTGAAGCGAATTTACGATCATAAGCCTGAGTTAAAGTTTTTAAATGTTTTAAGCTTCTGTATCAGACCAGATCTTAGTTACACGTAATAAAAAATTTCAAGGGTCAGTCACAAAAGTCACAAATTGGCTCAAGTCCAAATTATGTACTCTTTTAACCCTCCCATGCGAGCTTGTCGGCAAGGCACTTCAGAGTATTTAAACGGCTCACGCAGACTCCAACTAACTTTGAGGCCACTAAATTTGTGCTTGTACCACTGAGCGCTAGCAGTGCTTTTTGACTATCAGTGTGTATATAAATAATTTGGTTGAAGTAGTGTTTTTGTAGGTTGATTTCCGCACAACAAATTATGGCGTAAATTTCTGCCTGAAATGTAGAGGAGAATTTCCCCAAATTCATACTGAGCTGGAATTTGGGGCGTTCCCTATAAATTCCAAAGCCTACGTCGGGGCCCATTTAGATTCATCAGTAAACCATTTAAGGCTACCGACTTCACCGATGATCTCTCCATTCAGCTAGTCTTCTCTGTAGGGTAGTTCCACCATATACATTTTATTAAAAGTGTATAGTAGACATATGATATCTTAGATCATGTAGAAGGTCGGTGTTTCCTTCATTGTGTCGAGCAGGAACCTCAATCTGTAAGAAAGCAAGCTCAGACCGCCCTGGGCGTTGATCCTATACAAACTAGTCCTCACCTCCTTGTATAAATAAAGATGAAGGGGCTTGAGACATAGAAGTGTTATTAAGGGCCGTTCCAGGTGATAATCACATCGCTCCAGTTGCCATTTTATTTTCAATCAATCAAATTTTTTACCTCTATTATAGGTATAAAAGTTGTTACAGAAAATTAGAATATGTATACTCTATTATTACCTAATGAGGTGTGCAAATACAATATTAGGCTACGCATTACTAATTAAATAATGGTGTGTTCAAATAAAAAGAAAAAAAGAAGAAAAAAATATTGTCAATAGTTAATTAGAGTTTATAGTGCAAATTGTTGTCATACCTTGAAGCACTGACCTCTATATATACGAGTACGCTGGATTGGCTATACCATACAAAATGCTTCTGCCGATTTGTAGCGCCCTCATTGTCCGTACCGGGAACTAAATTTGACATAATATGCCAAATTCTGTTTTCATATGGTCCTCTCTCACGGTCAGTTATACGACATCAGTTCAACTGATCATTTCAAACGGATTTAATCCAAAAAAATTTCGACACACACGGTCAGTTCAACTGATCATTCCAACTGATCAGTTCAAACTAGGGCTGTTGATATTTTTAAAATATCGAATTTTCAATATTTCGATAATTATAAATATATCAATATCGGAGTTTTATATATCGGAAACATAAGCGATATATTGATGCTTATTGCTTAAAAATGATTCACACAGTTTATAATTTAGTATATTTATTAAACTAAATTAAATTACAAATTTATGAAAATGTTAGGTTATAGTTCTTAGTAATTATTTTACTAAGAACTATAAGCTAATTATTAAAGGGCCATGGTAGCTCAGATGGTTAGCGCTCGCTGTAAATTTCACAGTACGCGAGCAACCCGGGTTCGATCCCCGCCGGCACCAATGAAATTGTTAATTGCAATTTTAAGTGCTGATTTACCACGTGCTCGGCGATGAAGGAAAACATCGTGAGGAAACCTGCATGTCTGAGAATAAAATAAAAATTTCAGAAAACGTGAAGTTCGCCAAAACGCATTGGGGCAGCACGGCGGACGTTGCCCTAAAACCCTCTCAGAAGTTAGGAGAGGCCTGCCCAGCTGAGGAGTGCCCAGCATTGGGACGTATATAGGCTGTAACTTTAACTTGAATTAATGTTTAATTTAAATAAGACAATTATGTTTACCAATATTTGTTAGTAAGAGTTTTCAAAAATACTCGTTGTTTTATATGTTCAGCTGTTTCAGTACTCCAATTATTGAGCACTAAAAGATTGATTGTAGAAGTAACTTGTTGAGATGCTTTGGATGCAGCTGAAGTAATCAAGTATTTAACAGCTATTTCTGATAGCACGGAAGTAAATCATAAGACGCCTAAACGATTAAAATAACTTGAGGCTTATACCAACATCGAAGCACTTATTTCGTCGTTTTCTCTAATAGCTCACATGTGCAGACACTTAATACATAATCGTATCACTTTGATAAAAATTCACTTCAAACGATTATTTAAGCGATAAAAACCTGTTAAAACTCACAGTAAGTAAAGTAGTACTAAGTTTCATAGATTATAGTGATTTTAATATCACAGAGATATACTTTATAAAATTACATTTCTTTTTAAGATAATAAGCAAATAAATAAACTGTGGAAAAATTAAAAACATAATATAGTTTTCGCTACAGTCTGTAAACAAAACACGTATCAATACAGAAAAATATCACGTTTCTTGTATGGCCATCATACAAGAAACGTGATCTTTTAGGGTCCTTTAATATTTTATTTTATTTTACGTTATTATAGTAGCAATAAAAATACACACTCTGTGAAAATTTTAAGTATGACAGACTGAACGATAGTGGAGACTTGGGTCCCGTTGATACTCTAATAAACGGAACGAAACCCTAATAAACGGAAATTAGGTCATTTGAGCAATACTCCAGAAATAAACATTTAATAATATAGAATTAGGTTATATAATAATAAGTTAAATATATTAGGTATATTATAAAATATAGTAACAATAAATTCACGAAATGGTAACGCCAGTTAACAATTAAGTTTATAAATCTAATAGAATACTTGGTACATAGCTTTAACCCTTCCCTTTCCTTATCCTTCCTATATGCGCGTATAGCCGTTGAAGGCGACGCAAGTGCCACGCAGCGGCAATTAGTTATGATCGAACAATATCCGCGACCGTACACCGCACGAAGGACATTGCGTCCTTCGATCTCCTCTTTAATATCAATTATCACCGGACATTGTGTCCTAGTAATTTAGCGAATGTGATGCGCCTTCCGCGATTACAATAAGTCGAGAGTTTAGGAGTGTGTGAAATCCTAGAACTAATATAAGAGTGCAAGTGCCGACCAACGTGGCGGACCTGCTGTGTAAGCTGATAATCCGGGAGGAAGGCGAGGCAGTCTCTCACAAGGTTAGTGCGTGCATTCCACTCTCATCCACTTTCCTTGCTCCGCTTATTGCATGTACCAATACAGTCCACAAATCTTTATCGAAGAACTCATGTTACTGGCGCGTCCATTTTTTGTGTGGTCCTTCGTGCCGGATTGACCATTTTACTGGTCACTTCTCGCTGGATTGACCTTCCGCCCTTGTTAGGATACTAAATATGCCCTAATAAGTGACATCAGTAATCATAATTATAGACAATATTTTGTTTGGCCACTTTGAGCCTATTCATATTTATTGATCTCCTGCCCTTATTAGAACACTAAAATAGGTTCTATTAAGCGACAACTCTATTAAACAACAATTAGAAACTTTAAAATTAGATTAATATCTATATTTCAATCTTCCGTGTTACATGACAGTGCGTCGTCACTCGACCTCGGATTGACCTTCCGCCCTTATTCATCATCATCATTACAGCCTTTCACAAGTCCACTGCTGAACATAGGCCTCCCCCAAGGAATGCCACAAAGCACGGTCCAGAACCACCTGCATCCATCGACTTCCTGCACATCTCAACCGAATTGAATCCGTCGATTGACCTCTAGGTCGAAGTTGGACTTACCTAGTCGGACTATTTGTCCCAGGTAAACATATTCGTCAACTACTTCGAGCTTAGTGCTCCCAACAACTACCGGCATATGTGTGACATGGACATTAAACATGATCTTAGTTTTGTCCATGTTCATCTTAAGAACTATCCGTTGGGAAACACTATTGAGGTCATTGAGCATAGTGCTTAGGTCCTCCAGCGATTCTGTCATAAGGACTATATCGTCGGCAAATTGAAGGTGAGTGATGTACTCGCCATTGATGTTGATACCGTATCCTTTCCAGTCCAGAAGCTTGAAAACGTCTTCCAATGCAGCGGTGAAGAGTTTCGGGGATATGACGTCACCCTGTCTTACACCTCTCTGCAATTGGATAGGTTTCGTACTCTGGTTCTGTACTCGGATAGCCATCATAGCCCGACTGTACAAGCACTTCTGCACTTCAATATATCGACAGTCAACTTGGCACCGCTGAAGGGACTGCAGCACCGCCCAAATTTCGACGGAATCAAAGGCTTTCTCATAATCCACATACGCCAGACATAGTGGCAATTTGTACTCCTCTGACTTCTGTACAATTTGCCGAAGGGTATGTATGTGGTCTATGGTGCTAAAGCCTTTTCGGAAACCGGCTTGTTCGGGAGGCTGGAAGTCGTCAAGTCTGCGCGCGAGACGATTCGTAATGACTCTCGAAAACAGCACGTAGACGCGGCTCAGAAGGGAAATCGATCTGTAATTCTTCTTGCAGAACTTAGCTCCGACCGCATGGACAGTTTCCACGAGCTTGTCATTCATATTGTCATGATCACTTCCACTTCATTGCAGTCTTCTAGGCACTGAAAACTGTTTTGTAACTCGAGCTGAAAGGTTTCGGGACTTTGGAACAGAGCACGAGGGGGACGTAGCATTGAATTCATTAGACGAGACCTCTCCAACTTAACGTTTAGGTTCAGTGTACCTCTGACCATTCGGTGATCGCTGCCGGTTTTCACCCTCGCGATCACTGAGACATCACTGAACAGTTGTCGTCTGGTCGTCATAATGAAATCAATCTCAATTTTTGTGGAACCGTCGGGGCTCGACCAGGTCCACTTCCTGTGGGGCCGCTTCTGGAAGAAAGAGTTCACCATAAAGAGTCCCTCTTTCTCCATGAAGTCGGCCAGCTGCTGGCCCCTTGGGTTCCGTTGCTCTATTCCAAATTTCCCTACTTTCGGCTCACCATTCTCTATTCTGCCTAGTTTTGCATTGAAGTCTCCCATTAACACCGTATATTGGGTTTTGGAGGAATGCATGGCTCTAGAGATATCCTCATACATTTCCTCCACCTCCTCATCGGGGTGTGCCGAGGTTGGGGCGTAAACCTGTATGACCTTCAGCGATTACCGTTTGGTGATTCTGAGTATAAAGTACGCAACCCTCGTCGACACCTCCTTGGGACAGATGGTCGCCCTCCCGGTAATAGAACATGTTGCCGGATTCGAGGATTACCGTTTCCTCCCCCTCTCTTCGTACTTCGGATAATCCTATAATATGCCAACGTAACTTGTCTATCTCTTCTTCCAGCTCCACAATCTTCTCGTCAGTCCTCAGGGTGCGTGCGTTGTATGTTGCCAGGTCGAGTCGTCGTAGGTGGCAACCGAACCTCCACCGGAGATTCTTAGCATTCCCTGCCCCGCCGTTACCATGGTCACCACCGTAGCCAGAAATAGCGGGGCCGCCGGGGACTGGGGGCCGTCTCTTTGTTACATTCATTCATAGACGACGATTCATGTGCTTAGAAAGAAAACTTCAAGCATCACCTATACTAAGGTTGGAATATGACAACGTCATAAAGGAATATTTAGCCAAAAATTATATCTCTCCCGCACCACCTTATGACTCTCATTACCCCGCTCCAATCTATGTAATCCCGCATCATGGAGTCTTACGCGAAGACAAGAAGTCGACACGTTTACGTATAGTCCTGGATGCTAGCAGTAAGACTAGCACTGGTCGAGCATTAATTGATATCCTACATTCAGGGCCAAATTTGCAAGGCGATTTGTTCAATATAATTCTAAATTTCCGCCTTCATCCAGTCGCTATGACAGCCGACTGTCGCCAGCAATTCCTACAGATAATTGTTCGCGATTCTGATCTTCGTTATCAATGCTTCCTATACCGCTTTCGTCCACATGACCCACTTGTGTTGTACCACTTCAATCGCGTATGCTTCGGTTTAACTTCGAGTCCATACCATGCATTGCGTACAGTAAGACAGCTTATCGATGACGACGGCGCAAAGTATCCACTTGCGAGTCGTATCGTGTCTACTTCGCTATATATGGACGATATCGCATTCTCTTTGCCCAGTGAATCTGAAGCAAGTGACGCTTCTCAGCAGCTGATAGGCTTATTCAAGGGTGCACAATGGGACCTAATAAAATGGAATAGCAACCGTCGATCTGTTTTTGATGACCTCCCTGCTTCCCAGAAGATTACAGGAGAAGTAGAGTTCGATAAATTAACCCAACAAAAAATATTGGCCTTGTATTGGTCTACTGATAGTGACGCCTTTTATTTTAAGATAACTGCTCCCGCTGATGTGAAGTGCACTAAGCGCTCCATCTTATCTACTGTCGCCCGTCTGTGGGACATAATGGGTTTCGTTGCCCCCACAGTCGCGTACGCCATGTTGTTAATAAAACAGCTTTGGCGGTAATTTAAACTTAATTTAAATTACCGCCACTGCCTATTGTTAAGATGTGGGAGCAATTCTGTGCTGAATTACCATCTCTTAATGATTTACGTATCCCGCGACATGTTGGTGTATCCAAAAACTGTATTGCCACACTTCTGGGTTTTTTCGATACCAGCGAGCACGCATACGGTGCCGTAGTTTACATACATGTAAAGAATGTTAACGGTAACCGTCCAGTTGGTTTGTGCAAAGACTAAAGTCGCACCAACAAAGTCATTATCTATTGCACGCCTCGAGCTCTGTGGAGCGGTTTTACTCTCAAAGTTGCTTCGCAGAGTCCTCGAAAATTACTCTCTTGACCTCGCAATATCGTTCTATGCCTTTGTAGATTCAAAGGTAGCTCTGTACTGGATAAAGAGTTCGCCACACAAGTGGCAGACATTTGTTGCAAACCGCGTTGTTTAGATCACCGACAATATTCCCCCTGATAACTTTTATCACGTAGCAGGCACTGAGAATCCCGCTGACATACTTTCACGTGGCGTTACGCCAAATAAATTAGTTTCAAATCCTCTGTGGCACCGTGGGCCTCAGTGGACCTCACTAAATCTATCTCAGTGGCCTCTTCATACTTTAGACAATCAGGATATTGCAGACACGCCTGAGAAAAGGCTTTTGCGCACACTGTGTGCACATCAGTCTGTAATTCTGTAATTTATGAGCTAGCGCTCCGCATCTCTTCTTGGAGTAAACGTCTACGTATACTTGCGTATGTGTGTAAGTTTGCTAAATTGTTACCCCGCCGCAGCACTACTGTAGTGACTGCTGATGATCTCAGTTTCTCTGAGGTCCTAATGCTCCGCGCCCTGCAAAAGCAACACTTTGCAGCGGAATATTTAAATATTAAAGGTAACAAATCTTGCTCACCCGCTTTCAATCGTTTAAGGCGCAAGTTGAGCAAAATGTCGCGCTAGTCGTTATTTGTGTGGTTTTTAGGAGCTATCTACTTTTTATTTAAAAGATATATCAAGAAATAAAAAACACATTATATTTCTACATAATCTTGATTCCATAAAAGCTATATCCAATTTTTTTTAAACGAATATATATTAATATAATCTCCTTACAACGAAACCACATAAATGTGAAATTATTATTGATAACATGCATCTCCTCGTAAAGTAAGTATTATTTTATTTTGCGATTTACACCAATGGATAGGCAATTTATTAATAAACATTTCTATAGTAAATTTTTTTTCAAAAGATCAAAATTTGATTTTATTAAGAAATTATTTTAAAATCTGGGCATATTCACTGCTCACGGGCTTGCTGAAGTCAGTGAGCCCTAAGCTCTTCGACGTGAAGCCCGTGTCGTTAGAGCGTCGACCAGCGCAACTCACGTCATATCACAGGATAATAATATTACTTATTAGGTTATTTATAGGTAGTATTATTTGTTTGTTTTGGGTATAATTTTTCGTATTAGTTATATATATATATATATATATTTGTTGTGTTTTTTACTGCGCGATGCTTTTTGCGTGTATTTTCTTTGAAGTAAATGCAAATAAAAAAAATGAAGCACCATTAGCATGTAAGGTTCGAATCATAATTAAAATTTCGACAAATATTATAATTTACACTATAAAAGGCTAATTCAATATTATCACCCAACCACAATATCTTATTAAGTATAGTACTGCCTCGTTGGTCTAGTGGTTGTAGTAGTGCGATTGCTGATCATGAGCTCCCGGGTTCGAATCCTGGGTCGGGCCCAAAAGTCAGTTATGAGTTTTTCATTTACGTTCTAAGTTATAATTAGTATTACTAATTTATAGTTTTTTGCTAAAATATAGTATATTATTTATTGCTTGTTTTTTCTTCTTTTTCAAAAAATAATTGAGTACATAAGGTGTTCTATACTTATAATTCGGTAAAAAGTATCTAAGTAGGTACTAATATACCTACTTTTTACTATTAACTAAAAAATTTTAAAACTAAATTTAACTAAAAAGACTAAATTGACCATTTATTTTTTAACTCAAAACAGGACATGGGTTTATTTATACTCTAAAAACTATAACTTTATACAATTAGTGTTCACTGTAAAATTATATTCGGTATAGACGGTAATTATTAAATGCAACATATTTTTTTAAATTATTAATTACATTTGTCAGTGGATTAAATTTTCTTTAATAAAGTTGGTGATGATTTTAAATAAAAATAAAATTCTGCTCAAGTTTTTTTATTGTTATCTTTTAGTCATACACGACAGGTTATTAAGGCATTTACTCACACGGGCTGCGATTATGCCGGTCCTATCGCCTACACTCCTGTACGTCGTCGTGGTATATGCAGCGAGAAGGCGTATTTATGTATTTTCACATGCCTCACAACTCGAGCTGTACATATAGAAATCGCTACTGATCTTAGTACTTCCAGTTTCCTAGCCGCGCTGAAACGTTTCCTCTCTAGGCGAGAGCCGATTCAGTTTTTGTAACAACAACGAATTTTAAAGGTGCCGCTTCGTGCCTTCGCGATCTCTATAAATTTTTAAACATTGAATATCGCCCAAAGCTCGAGTGCGCTGAAAGTCGCATTATATGGAAGTTCATCTGTCCCAACTCCCCTCATTTTGGAAGCGCATGGGAGAGTACGGTCAAGGTCATGAAAGCACATCTGTTCCGAGTTATCGATCATCAGTTACTTTCATACGAAGAACTTAATACTATTCTTTCGCAAAATGAATGCCTGTTAAACTCGCGGCCCTTGACAGTATTAAGTTCTGATCCCGCGGAGCCCTTGGCCCTTACACCGAGTCATTTTCTGAATACCGCGCCTTTATTGTCATTACCTGCGGCTGAAGTCAAATCTGACAGTCTGTTACACAGACATTCTCTACTGGATAAATTAGTCCAGTCGTTTTGGGATCGGCGGAGGATGGAATACCTTCATGGATTACAAGTTCGTCAGAAGTGGAACACTCCGTCTACGCCTATCGCACCAGGTACCGTTGTAGTTGTGATTAACGATAACACACCGCCCCTTGCTTGGCCATTAGCTATTGTTGAGTCTGTTCATCCTTCGAAAGATGGTGTAGTTCGAGTAGTAACCGTGAGAACTTCTAAGGGAACCTACGTCCGTCCGGTTGTTCGTATTTGTCCTCTCCCAAAACAATAAACCACGAGTATTTTAATTATAATTACTTATTTAAGAACACAGCGCCCGGACCCGACGGAGTTCCTGGTCGAGCTCTCGTACTGGCTCTGAAGGAGCTAGAGCCCCAGCTGAGAGGGCTCTTCACGGCATGTCTAGAGCAGGGTCAGTTTCCCAGTGTGTGGAAGGAGGGGAGGCTGGTCCTGCTCAGGAAGAAGGGGCGCCCCGCGGACTCACCGTCCGCGTACCGGCCCATAGTGCTGCTCGACGAGGCGGGCAAACTTCTTGAGCGTATTATGGGGTGGTGCTGGCAGTGTCTTTAGGCATCTCCAACGCCTTCAACACCCTACCCTGGAGTTGTATTCGGGAGGCACTGAATTACCATCGCGTGCCTCCCTACCTCCGCCGCATAATAGGCGCTTACCTTGAGGAGAGATGCGTTACCTATTGGGGACGTGACGGCGCTGGTCGGCGCGTCATGTCGTGCGGTGTTCCGCAGATATCGGTCTTGGGACCGCTCCTGTGGAACATCGGCTACGACTGGGTGCTGAGAGGTGAACTCCCGTCGGGTGCCGACCTGACGTGTTATGCGGACGACACGCTCGTGACTGCCCGGGGGAGTCCGTACAGGGAAGCAGCGTTGGTTGCCACGGCTGCGGTGTCACAAGTAGTGAACCGCATCCGGCGCCTGGGCCTGGAGGTGGCCCTAAACAAGTCGGAGGCCATGGTGTTCCATGGCCCTCGACGCGCGCCGACGCCGGGTTCGCACATCGTGGTCAGCGGGGCGCGGATAGCTGTCGAGTCCACCATGAAGTATCTGTGATTGGTGCTCGACAGCCGATGGGAATTCGGACCCCACTTCCGGCGGCTGGCGTCCAAGCTGATGGGTGCAGCGGGTGCGCTATCAACGTTGCTTCCCAACTTGGGGGGCCCGAGCGCCGCCTATAGGCGGTTGTACGTGGGAATCGTGCGGTCCATGGCCCTGTATGGGGTCCCTGTGTGGGCGATGGACATGACGGCCAGCACTCACGCCATTCTGCGTAAACCGCAGAGGGCGATGGCCGTCAGAGTCGTCCGCGGGTATCGCACGATTTCCTACGAGGCGGCTTGCGTCCTGGCCGGATCCCCGCCCTGGGACCTAGAGGCGAAAGTACTCGCGTCATTATATAGATGGCGCGAGGAAGAGCGGGCACGGGGCTCGAGGCCGGTGCAGCGGCAGATCGCGCTGCGCCGAGAGGAGCTCCGTCAGGTCTTGGTGGCGGAATGGCGGCAAAGGCTTCTGCGCCCTACCGCCGGCCTCGCTACCGTCGAGGCGATCCGGCCAGTACTCGACGACTGGCTCGGGAGAAGGCACGGCTCCCTATCGTTTAGGGTGACGCAAGTGCGGTCGGGGCATGGCTGCTTCGGCAAGTACCTGCGCCGCATAGACAGGGAGCCGTCGGTGCCACCACTGCGTCCATTGCGGGGAGGACACGGCGCAACACACGCTCGCCGAGTGTGTAGCTTGGGAGGAGCAGCGCCGTGTCCTCACAAATAAAGTAGGAGGCGATCTGTCGCTGCCGGCCTTAGTGCGGAAGATGTTCGGTAGCGCAGAGTCGTGGGTTGCGGTGGTGTCCTTCTGCGAGGACGTGATGTCGCAGAAGGAAACTGCGGAACGGGAAAGGGAGATCTCGACTCCCTTCCCTGGCCGCAGAAGGCGCACCGGCCGCAGGAGAAGGGCGGACAACGCCCTTTTCCGGCCCCCATAAATGGGTCCAGGGGCGAGGGACTTGGGGAAGCCCCCGCCACCCCTACTCGATGGACCCGAGGCGGAGGCGCGCGCGGGTGTCGGCGCGCGCCCCTGAGGCGATACACGGGGTAGTTGAACACCTCAAATCCCGTGAGGGAGACGAGGCCTGGACAGACCGGGCCAGCACTAGTGCTGGGGCTGCGGAAGAATTTGGATTCCCGCGGCCTCACGCGCACGTGTGAGGAGACACCGGAGTGTTTTTAGCCGGTAAGAGTCCGGCACGCCCCTCCGCCTTTCCCCAGGCGGAGGTAGTCCATGGGGATTTCCCCCCGTAAAAAAAAAGGTGCAACAAGTAAGTGAAAGGCAGTTAAAACGGCTTCTTTGTTCTTGGACTCTTGGAAAGTTTGTTAAGAGCAAATGAGGAACGATACCTTTTTTACAGATCTAGATGTGGTTTCCATGATAGGTCATGGTCAATATTAATTCCTAGAAATTTTGTATTTGTCACAGGATATACTGTCTAGTCTTGATGACAAGCATATATTGTTTTGGATAGTGCTCTTTAGTAAAAATAAATTATCTTTGTTTTGTCCATATTTATTTTAAGATCCGTTTACTAACCATTGAATTATTGTATTTAATGTTTAATTGACTACATGTTCGTTCGTTTCGTTCGTTCCTTTGCTTAAATTCATGTTCATTTAAGTTCTGTAAGACCCGCCGCAGACCAATACAAAATTTCTCCGATCACATTTTTAATCTCCTGGCTGTTAGACGGGAGATGAAGCTGCAGTTTTTAGCAGATTTGACAGAATACTACAAACTGAACAAATTTTCTTCATTTTTCATTTAATTCAAATGCATGTGGCGGGACTTCAATATAGCTCGTATTTTAGAAGCGATCAAGCGAAACCAGGGCTCCAAAGTCTTCGCAAGAGATCTGTCTGCCAGAAAGATTCAATTGTCAAAGATGAAGAACAAATTTGGCAGCATCGTTCTCTGGGCAGCTGTAAGTAACAATCCAAGAGCAAGTCTTATCCGATACTATTCCAATGATATCCCGGACGTCAGTCTGAGTGAGATTAGAATGGCTGTGCAGCACCTTAAAAGCGACAAGTCCCCGGGCGAGAATGGACTTCCAGCGTAGCTTCTGAAAGTGGTGGAAAAACGGAAGTAATTGAAGTACTTCAGAAGCTCTTTAAATCCGTCCTCCATAGTGGGACTACCCCGGAGGCGTCGAGTAGTAGTGCGGTGGTTTTGTTCTTCAAGAAATGCGACAACCCTTTTTTAAGTACTACAGATCGATCGATCTTCAGCATTACGAATCGTCTGGCACGCAGACTCGACGACTTTCAGCCTCCCGAACAAGCCGGTTTCCGAAAAGGTTTTAGCATCATAGATCACATACATACCCTTAGGCAAATTGAACAGAAAACCGCAGTGCACAATTTGCCACATTGTCTTGCGTATATGGACTATGATAAAGCCTATGATTCCGTCAAAATTTTGGTGGTACTGCAGTCCTTTCAGCGGTGCTAAGTTGACTGTCGGTATATCGAAATTCTGAAGTGCTTGTATAGTAGAACTAAGATGGCTATTCGAGTACAGAACCAGAGTACGAAACATATCCAATTGCAGAGAGGTGTAAGACAGGGTGATGTTATATCCCCGAAACTCTTCACCGCTGCATTGGAAGACGTTTTCAAGCTTCTGAACTGAAAAGGATACGGTATTAACATCAATGGCGAGTACGTCACTCACCTTCGATTTGCCAACGATATAGTCCTTATGGCAGAATCGCTGGAGGACCTAAGCACTATGCTGAATGACTTCAATAGTGTCTCCCAATATGCAGTTAGTCGAAACTGACTGCATATTTATCAAAGTTAAAATTTAATAAGTCGCATCTTTTTATATAACATGAAGATAAACATCTTGAGAGTAAATAAAGAACAGCAAAATTATTAATCTAGAGGAATCAAAAAACGTAGCTAAAATGACATCATCATCATTAGAGCCTTTCATAAGTCCACTGCTGAACATAGACCTCCACCAAGGAATACCACAAAGCACGGTCCTGAGCCACGTGCATCCATCGAGTTCCTGCATGTCTTACCAGTTCTTCACTCCATCTAGTGGGGGGTCGCCCTACACTTCGCCTACCGCTACGAGGCTGCCACTCGAGAACCTTTCTTCCCCATCGGTTGTCGATTCTTCGAGCTATACGGCCGGCCCACTGCCACTTCAGCTTACTAATCCGTTGGGCTATGTCGGTTACTCTGGTTCTACTGCGGATATACTCATTTCTAAGTTTATCACGCAGAGAAACCCCGAGCATAGCCCTCTCCATAGCTCGCTGAGCGACCTTGGGCTTCCTCATACGGCCAGCAGTATAGGACCACGTCTCAGATCCGTAAGTCATCACTGGCAACACGCACTGGTTGTATAATTTTGTTTTCAGGTTTTATGGTATGTCTAACGAGAAGATGTGTCGTAGTTTCCCAAACGCTGCCCAGCCGAGTTGAATCCGTCGATTGACCTCTCGGTCGAAGTTGGAATTACCTAGTCGGACTATTTGTCCCAGGTAAAGATACTCGTCAACAACTTCGAGCTTAATGCTCCCAACAACTACCGGCATAGGTGTGACATGGACATTAAACATGATTTTTGTTTTGTCCATGTTCATCTTTAACCTATCCGATGGGAGACATTATTGAGGTCATTGAGCATAGTGCTTAGATCCTCCAGCGATTCTGCCATAAGGACTGTATCGTCGGCAATACCGTATCCTTTCCAGTCCAGTAACTTGAAAACGTCTTCCAATGCAGCGGTGAAGAGTTTCGGGGATATAACGTCACCCTGTCTTACACCTCTCTGAAGTTGGGTAGGTTTCGTACTCTTGCTCTGTACTTGGATAGCCATCGTAGCCCTACTGTACAAATACTTCAGCACTTCGATATACCGATAGTCGACTTAGCAACGCAGAAGAGACTGTAGCACCGCTCAAATTTCGACGGAATCAAAGGCTTTCTCATAGTCCACATACGCCAGGTAAAGTGGCAGATTATACTCCTCTGACTTCTGTACAATTTACCGAAGGGTTTGTATGTGGTCCATGGTACTAATGCCTTTTCGGAAACTGGCTTGTCCGAGAGGCTGGAAGTCATCAAGTCTGCGTGTGAGACGATTCGTAATGACTCTTGAAAACAGCACGTAGACGCGGCTCAGAAGGGAAATCGGTCTGTAATTCTTCAAGAGAGCGCTGTCGCTTTTCTTGAAGAAAAAAGACCACCGCACTTCTTCTCCACGCCTCAGGAGTAGTGCCAACGTAGAGTATGGAATTAAAGAGCTTCTGAAGGACTACAAGTACCGGTTTTCCACCCTCTTTCAAAAGCTCCGCTGTAATTTCATCCTCGCCCGGGGACTTTCCGTTTTAAGGTGCTGGAGAGCCATTCTAATCTTGCTTAGACTGACGTCCGGGATATCTTCGAAATAGTGTCGGGTAGGACTCGCTCTTAGATCGTTACTCACATTTGCGTGTGGCTCCAACGATGACGTATAAAGCTGCTTATAGAATCTCTCAATCTCACTCAAAATCTCACGTGTCCCGAAAACGATGCTGCCACACTCGGTCTTCAGCCTTGACAGTTGGCTCTTTCTGGCAAACAGATCTCGTGAAAAGACTTTGGAGCCTTGGTTACGCTCGATCGCTTCTTCAATACAAGCTGTATTGAAGTTGCGTAAGTCCCGCCTCACGCATTTGGAGATCTGTTTGTACAATTGCCTGTATGCTGTCAAATCTATTGAAGAATGTAGCTCCATCTCCCGTCAAACAGCCATGAGATTAAGAGTGTGATCGGAGAGTTTTTGTGTTCTTCTGCGGCGGGTCTTGCAGAACTTAGCTCCGACCGCATGGACAGTTTCCACGAGCATGTCATTCATATTGTCCGCTTTATTGCAGTCTTCTAGGCACTGAAAATGGTTTTGCAACTCGAGCTGAAAGGTTTCGGGACTTTGGAACAGAGCACGGGGGGGACGGAGCGTTGACTTCATTAGGCGAGACCTCTCCAACTTAACGTTTAGGTTCAGTGTGCCTCTAACCATATGGTGATCGCTACCAGTTTCCACTCTCGCGATCACAAAGACTTCACTGAACAGATGTCGTTTGGTCGTCGTAATGAAGTCAGTCTCATTTTTGTCGAACCGTCGTGGCTCGACCAGGTCCAGTTCCTGTAGGGCCGATTCTGGAAGAAAGAGTTCATCATAACCAGTTCCTTGTTCTCCATGAAGTCGGCCAGCTGATGGCACCTTCGGTTCCGTTGCCCTATTCCAAATTTTCCTACTTTCAGCTCACCGTTCTCTCTTGTGCCTAGTTTTGCAATGAAGTCTCCCATTAACACCGTATAGTGGGTTTTGGAGGAATGCATGGCTCTAGAGATATCCTCATAGATTTACTCCACCAGCTCATCGGGGTGTGCCGAGGTTGGTGCGTAAACCTGTATGACCTTCAGCGAATACCGTTTGGTGATTCTGAGTATAAGGTACGCAACCCTCGTCGACACACTCTCAATCTTTACAACTCGTTAACGAGAGACTTGTGGACGATAAATCCGATGATAGATACCGGTGATAGAGCAAGTTGCCGGATTCGAGAATTACCGTATCCTCCCTCTCTCTACGAACTTCGGATAATCCCATAATATGCCAGCGTAACTTGTCTACCTCTTTTGCCGGCTCCAAAGTCTTCACGTCCTCGGGGTACGTGCGTTGTATGTTGCCAGCTCGAGTCGTCTTAGGTGGCAACCGAACCTCCACCAGAGATTCTTAGCACCCCCTGCCCTGCCATTACCATGGTCGCTACCGTAGCCAGGAAAAGCGGGGCCACCGGGGAATGGGGGCCTTCTCTTTGTTACTCTCATCATTGGCATCATTGGCACGATGTTGTCCAATATAATGTTTTGCTTAATTATGTTGGAATGGTTTTAATAAAAACTTTCTTTTACCGTGGTTGTTTCTGTCACATACGTACATCAACTGCCTTTATAAGTGCATTAAAAACCTTAACAATAATGCGCCTGCTAGCAAATAGTATAACTTTTAAAATTGGCCCATACTTACAACACAGCTAGCTGGTAGCTAAGGGCAGAGCTGACACAATTTTACTTGTAATACAGCAGACATTTGGAGTTCGTCAATTTAAAAATCTGGGTATGCCAAATTGATTTCTCGCTTATTTATCATGATAAGAATATTCCAAACTAGCTCGATATGGGAAATCTCTATATATATAAATCCATTGCTGTCCGTTAGTCTCGCTAAAACTCAAAAACTGCTCGACCGATTTTGATGAAATTTTGAGTGTGTGATTGAATGGGTCCTTAGATGGTTTAAATTCACATTTGGTTACGGTAGGTTGCGCGGCTGTTAAGATTCAGAAATCACGCGCGTGGAGCCGACGTGGATCGATAGTAATTAATAAAATAGATTATGATAAATTGCTTATAGCCTAAGGTTTGTATAAACTTAGCTTTAAATAAGTTGCTGATTACTTCAGTCATGAATTAATAGGACTTTTAAAGACAAAAAATACATATAAAAAAAAAATAGTACCGCTGCAGTGATCTATTTCAAGAAACTAACAAGTTGTACTCGTGAATTAGCAAAAATTATCTATAAAACATTGCTGTTGTCTTACTTTTAGACGTGGTAGAAGCTGCAGCTATATTAATAGTTTAGTTATAGCACAAATGGGTCGGCTCGACCGGGGAAGGACCACGCTCTCACAAAATATCAGCATAAAATAGAAGCTTAATGCTGCTGTGTTTTGTATGGTGAGTGTAGAGAACCGAAGACCATTTTTACTGGAAAAGACGCGTTTATTCGCAAACGCAGATAGATGTATGTAGATGTCTATGGGCCACAGCAACCACTTATTATCAAGTAGACTGTGTGCTCGCTTGTCACCATCATTCCATAAAAAAACTAGTGTGTCTAAAAACCGGACAGTAAAAGTGTAAAAAGCAAGTAAATAATAAAAAGCATGCAAACAAAACCAAAGTCCAATCCAAAAGAGTGGAAAACCAATAAAACTGAGGTTTACGAGTTACTCGACATCAAATTCGAGCGTAATGCTTTTATAGAATGAGGGTGATAAACGAGCACACAGCCCACCTGGTGGTAAATGGATAATGTGGCTCATAAACATCTACATTTATTCTCAATTATAAGTGAAATTAATGAAGATACTTTGTCACCCCTTTGAATTAAAATGGAATATGCCTGTTTGCAGTAAAAAGGGTATACCGAACCGAAATAACTGCCTTTTATTGAGCTAAGGGGGTTATTTACCTGCTATTAAGACACGAGTAACATTTTTTTTCTGTCTTTTAATGAGATGAAACTCACGAACCGATAAAGAGCAATAATGCCAGGTGTGATCGAGGCTATATTTTATTCCAAAAATCCTGGAGATTTTTTTTGTCAACTCGATAAATTCATAAAATAAAATAATAGATATCACCCAGGCAAAACCTGGACGGAACGCTAGTACTTACATAAAATAGCATTCCGAGTTCATCTATCCATCCATTACGGCCTGTAAAAGTCCAATGCTGAACATAGGCCTCCCCTGTAGGTTGCCTCATACGAGGGAGGGAGAGATAAAATTAAATATTATTTAATTTTAAAAACTGTTCAGTGATGTGACAACTGTTCAGTGATGTCTCCGTGATCGCGAGGGTGAAAACTGGTAGCGATCACCGAATGGTTAGAGGCACACTGAACCTAAACGTTAAGTTGGAGAGGTCTCGTCTAATGAAGTCAACGCTCCGTCCCCCTCGTGCTCTGTTCCAAAGACCCGAAACCTTTCAGCTTGAGTTACAAAACCGTTTTCAGTGCCTGGAAGACTGCAATGAAGTGAACGATATGAATGACAAGCTCGTGGAAACTGTCCATGCGGTTGGAGCTAAGTTCTGCAAGACCCGCCGCAGAAGAACACAAAAACTCTCCGATCACACTCTTAATCTCATGGCTGTTAGACGGGAGATGAAGCTACATTCTTCAACAGACTTGACAGCATACAGGCATCTGAACAGACAGATCTCCAAATGCATGCGGCGGGACTTACGCAACTTCAATACAGCTCGTATTGAAGAAGCGATCGAGCGGAACCAAGGCTCCAAAGTCTTTGCCAGAGATCTGTCTGCCAGAAAGAGCCAACTGTCAAAGCTGAAGACAGAATGTGGCAGCATCGTTTCCGGGACACCTGAGATTTTGAGTGAGATTGAGAGGTTCTATGGGCAGCTGTACACATCATCGTTGGAGCCACACGCAAGTGTGAGTAACGATCCAAGAGCGAGTCTCATCCGACACTATTCCGAAGATATCCCGGATGTCAGTCTGAGCGAGATTAGGATGGCTCTCCAGCACCTTAAAAACGGTAAGGCCCCAGGCGAGGATGGAATTACAGCGGAGCTTCTGAAAGCGGGTGGAAGACCGGTACTTGAAGTCCTTCAGAAGCTGTTTAATTCCGTCCTCCATGGTGGCATTACACCGGAGGCGTGGAGCAGAAGTGCGGTGGTCTTGTTCTTCAAGAAAGGTGACAATGCTCTCTTGAAGAACTACAGACCAATTTCCCTTCTGAGCCGCGTCTACGTGCTGTTTTCGAGAGTCATTACGAATCGTCTCGCGCGCAGACTTGACGACTTCCAGCCTCCCGAACAAGCCGGTTTCCGAAAGGGCTTTAGCACCATAGACCACATACATACCCTTCGGCAAGTTGTACAGAAGTCCGAAGAGTACAATTTGCCACTATGTCTGGCGTATGTGGACTATGAGAAAGCCTTTGATTCCGTCGAAATTTGGGCGGTGCTGCAGTCCCTTCAGCAGTGCCAAGTTGACTGTCGGTATATCGAAGTGTTGAAGTGCTTGTACAGTAGGGCTACGATGGCTATCCGAGTACAGAACCAGAGTACGAAACCTATCCAATTGCAGAGAGGTGTAAGACAGGGTGACGTCATATCCCCGAAACTCTTCACCGCTGCATTGGAAGACGTTTTCAAGCTTCTGGACTGGAAAGGATACGGTATCAACATCAATGGCGAGTACATCACTCACCTTCGATTTGCCGACGATATAGTCCTTATGACAGAATCGCTGGAGGACCTAAGCACTATGCTCAATGACCTCAATAGTGTTTCCCAACGGATAGTTCTTAAGATGAACATGGACAAAACTAAGATCATGTTTAATGTCCATGTCACACCTATGCCGGTAGTTGTTGGGAACACTAAGCTCGAAGTTGTTGACGAGTATGTTTACCTGGGACAAATAGTCCGACTGGGTAAGTCCAACTTCGACCGAGAGGTCAATCGACGGATTCAACTCGGCTGGGCAGCGTTCGGGAAGCTACGACACATCTTCTCGTCAGACATACCTCAAAACCTTAAAACGAAATTGTACAACCAGTGCGTGTTGCCAGTGATGACTTACGGAACTGAGACGTGGTCCTTCACTGCTGGCCATATGAGGAAGCTCAAGGTCGCTCAGCGAGCTATGGAGAGGGCTATGCTCGGAGTTTCTCTGCGTGATAAACTTAGGAATGAGGATATCCGCAGTAGAACCAGAGTGACCGACATAGCCCAACGGATTAGTAAGCTGAAGTGGCAGTGGGCCGGCCATATAGCTCGAAGAACCGACAACCGATGGGGAAGAAAGGTTCTCGAGTGGCAGCCTCGTACCGGTAGGCGAAGTGTAGGGCGTCCCCCCACGAGATGGAGTGACGACCTGGTAAGACATGCAGGAAGTCGATGGATGCAGGTGGCTCAGGACCGTGTTTTGTGGCATTCTTTGGGGGAGGCCTATGTTCAGCAGTGGACTTGTGAAGGGCTGTAATGATGATGAATGATGAATTTTAAAAAGTAATTATTAATTAATATCTCATATGCAAGAAAGAGTAATCAAATTAAAAAAAATTAAAAGAAGTGGCAAAAAAATTGAAATTAATAAAAGCATAGATGACACTGTAAAACCTGGAAAATAATTTATTGAAGCTTTTACTAAAATGTTTACAGATTGAGTATCATACACAAAACGATAGAATAATTCTTAAAAGTAGTGCGTTAGCACGAACCACTCAGTTTATAAGATGGTAACTGATCTGTTTTTTAAAATATCGAGTAAAATAAAATTTAAAAGGAAAAGTGCATATCCAAATCTATAATACTAATTTATAAAAGTTTCGTTGGGTAAGCTAAATTAATTTAAAATTTAGTTCCGTGGGGCATTATCAACATCATCATTACAGCCCTTCACAAGTCCACTGCTCAACAGAGGCCTCCCCCAAGAAATGCCATAAAGCACGGTCCTGCCATCTGCATCCATCGACTTCGTCATTCCATCTTATGGGGAGCCGCTCTACACATCACCCACCGGTACGAGACTCAAGAAACTTACTTCTCCAGCGGTTGTCAGTTCTTCGGGCTATGTGGCTGGCCCATTGCCACTTTAGTTTATTAATCCGTGGGGCTTTGTCGGTCACTCTGGTTCTACTGCAAATATCCAAATTTATAAGTTTATCACGCAGAGAAACGCCGGACATAGCTCTGTTGTATGAGCAACTGCTGTAGTATGAGTCCACGGTGTGATTTTGATAATACAAACGCACAACGCACATCATCGAGATCAGCGAGCTTAATTGCATCAAAATCTAGTCGCTTTCTGTTGTCAACTTTAGTAAGAATAACAGAGAACGTAGCGTCACTTTGCCGCATTACTTGCCGTAGTATATAGTATTTTAACGACTGCCATACAACTGATCATGTTGCTTGAGGATTGAAAAACAGATGTAGCGTTAAATGGTGGTAGTTGGCGAAAACATAAGATACCATTCATGCCGCCAAACGGTTGATCATGCGCGCCGGTGATCTTCTGTAGACACATCTGTACGATCATATTAACCTCTTCGATTATCACGCATTTTACACCGACAAATGTATTTCTGTGATTTTATAGAATCTCTATCTCTATCATATGGTCTTTTATGGGTATCACTGGATTGCTCTTAAGAAGTGTTTTTTACCGTGTAAGATTTATATATTTTGATTTGACTTTTTGCCGAGAGTATGTCGGTTACAATGCAGTATTTATATTAACGTTTTACTTTAACACCACATACATATTCACTATAACTATTTACAACTATTTTCTAACAAGAGCTGACGATTGGAACTCAAACGAACTTCGTAGCTTCTCTGAGTCAATTTTATACTAAACGGTAATAATGTGACGCAGCTTAATGACCTCAAAATGACGGCGCTCCCCTCTCATAATACTCACTTAACGTAACGAATTGTTTGATCCTATAGCTATTGAGTGGTGTTATTAAATTTTGAATGTAGATGATAAATATGCAGCGGCAACACCAAACTGCATCCCATGATTTTGTTATCATCAATTTTCTAAAATTCCTCCCACTATGGAAGTAAATTTAAAAACGTATTCAAGTCAAAAAGTACATTAGAGCATTATGCGGGTCCTCTCAGAGTGACTCTCGTAGGCCGCTTTTTAAAAAAATCGGTGTTTTGAAACTTCCCTGTTTATTCATTAAAGAGGTATCTTTGTACGGAAAAATAAATATTTACTTGCAAAATTCTAGAAATCCTTTTAAAATAACAAGTTCATTTTATCTGAAAACAGTACAATATACTTAAAGCATTTACTGTAATGTCATCAAATTTTACAATAATATTCCAGACTCTTAAAAATACGAACGACATAAAATTTAAAAATGTACTCAATACGTGGTTATTTAATAAGTATTTAACTAACAAGTATTTACTAGAAACAATAAAGCTTAATTAAAGTTATGATGTATTTAGTGGTTAGATTTATTAATTAAATAATTCAAACAAATTATTGAATATTAAAACAAAACTATAAAAAAATAATCTCTAAGTAAATGTTACTATATAAAAATGACGTAAACTATTGTAATAGTAATTTAATACAAAAATATGATAACATTATTAATTGAATCTATATACTTGTTAAAGTTATTGATTATTTTATAAATAAAAATCCTGAAATAGGAAGACAATGGAGCACAAATGTACATATAACATATTTTTAAGATGTTATTTAATTTTACCTGAGTCATATAATAAATATTTTTGATTTTAATTGATTTGATTTATAAGAGAACAGTATGATTTACGAACACGAGTTTTCCTGTCATATATTATATTCTCGCCCTTTGATTTTTGTGGATATCGACAAAAACTCGTGTTGTATTTACACTGTATCGTTGAAACTTCAACGAATCAAATATTTCCAATATTCACGATTCCTATCTGTGACAAAATTTTTCAAGTGAAAACTGACTCAAAGTGATAAAATAATATATGTATGAGTGATAAATTCTTCATTTGAAGGCGTGAGTGGTTCTAGTAGCACAGGCTGTCCATGATCTTTTTATGGTCTTCAATAGAGGAATTGTGGATGCCTGAAGATACCTGAAGTTTTTAAGTTACACAAACATACGTGTGTTACTTAGTTTTTGAAGTGTAATGAAAATATATATCTTTGTATCAATGTATCAACTTCATACAAGCAGTCACCTCAATAACTGAACTGTTTACTATACTCATCTCTGGTTCGGAGGGCCAGCTCCTGCTATTTGACCGCATCTAGCGTAGAGCGGCACGAATCGTCAATTACCGAGTTTATTCTGATCGGCTTAACACAATGGCATTACAAAGAGATGTTGCGCCCCTTTGCATAGTCTTTCGCATCTAATACGGGAAGTGTTCAGAAGATTTGTTCGGAATAATTCAAACAGCCAAATTTCACCATCGCACATCTTGTTAAAATTGGCAATACGGACCGCATATCGTTTGAATGATTTACCTCCTACTACTAGAAATTCAACAATACCGTGGACGTTAAGGATTTCCTATTAAAACATTGTAATTTTAAAATCGAAGAGTACTGGGATACCTCGACTTGGGATATCAATACAAGAAGAGCCGTTGTAGGTAGCTCAGGGGCTAGACTCTCGCTGTAAATTTCACAGTACGTGACCATCTCGGGTTTGACTCGGGTGCTCGGCGGTAAAGGCAAACATCGTGAGGAAACCTACATGTCTATGAAATAAGAAAAAAAAATGTTTCGGTATGAAGTTCGTCAACACGCTTTGAGGCAGCGCGGCATACATTTCTTTGCCCTAAAACCCTCTCAGAATATGAGATCAGGCCTGTGTCTAGCGGTGGGACGTATATAGGCTGTAACTTTAACTTTAACTGTAAAACCAAACACGGTTTTTGAGTAGAACTAAACAAAATGTCTGAATCAAAAAAAAATATGGAACAGGCTTCTTAGGTACAGTACCCGATAATAAATATTACATATTAAGCTTTAGAAAGAGATAATCGGCTAGCTATTATAAGCTGTTAAACAACATTTTTTTGTATCGAAAAAGGACGGTGTAGGCAACTAGCATGAATCAGTCAAGTTTTAATCGATGTCTTGATTTTGTATGTTGTGGTAATTATTTTGTTCATCCATTACAACCTATAAAAGGCCACTCCTGAAAAAAGGCCTCGCCCAAGGAGTGACCCATGGAGGAGATTTTGCCACAGATACCACGCTTTGCTTTGTCGCGAAGAGGCTATTCTTTGGCGCATCGTAAGTGGCAGTGTTGCTGTTAATTATTTTCAGGGTTCTTCCTAACGCTGAGACTATTTAAAGTATAAAACTATAATATTAAAAAATATAGTATATTGTCATGTATAGTATATGACAGTTATTGTCAAACAATTGATTATGTTATGTTAACTAATAATATGTTATAACTTTGCTTATCTCATTAGCTATGAGCTAATATCCTTACAACATTTGCAGACGTAATTCTAGCACGCAATCTCCGGCCCTATCAATCAAGGGTTTGTTACGAGAATATGTTATTATGAATATATAAATGGTCTTTTGTAATGTACGCAGTGGTGGTTGATTTATCATTGTTTTGCTTCTAAATTTTTCAGTTTGTTTTGCTTATAAATAACTATTTTATTATAGTTTTAGAGACAAAACAAACCTCTATATCCGGGATTACTTTTTCGATTTTATCGTCATTTTACCTGTATAATTGATACAGCAAGTGTATTTTACCCCTTTTACTGAGACTATATTTTAGGGATTAGTTCTTTCGACTTTATTCGTCATAATTACCTCTATAATTGAGGCAGCAAATATATTTTACCTCTTTTACTGAGACTATATTTCGTGTATCGTTTTGTTTACTAATTCCTATTCTACCCGCAAATTTCGCACTTTGCTAATTGTGTACTTGGCTAATAATAAATAATAAATGCGGAAAAGACGCGTTAGAATCGGTGCCAACTCTGGACACACGTCTTCAGAACAATTGGGTGGATTCCGTCAGGCCCAATCGACTTGTGGATGTCCAGGGAGAGGAGTGCTTTGCGTACTGAACACTGTGTGAATCTGAACCTGGGATGGTCCGCGGTATTACCCACGTCATCAATAGTCGAATTGGATGCAATAAAGGACCCTAAATGGTCGGCTTTATCTTTTGCGGCGTGGGCCAGTGTGTCGTCCTTCCTGTGCAGAGATAGTAGAGATGGCTTACAGATATTCCCTTGGACAGCCTTGGCAAGAGACCAGAATGCGTAGGTTCTCGAAGGAATGCGAACTAAATTCTCACTAATTCTGACAATGTGCTCATACCTTGCCTTGACCGAAACTCTTTTGAAGGATTTGGAGGCGAATTTATACTTCTTTTTAAGCATGCTGGTATTTACATCCTGAGCCGCCGAAGCGCCAGTCCAGGGCTGATAACACTCCTGCTTATTGCGTAATGCAGTCTTACAGGAGACGGATGGAGGATGGGTACCACAGATGATGGAATAAATAGTTCCATTCCCTGTAGCACCACATCAGTGACAGAGTCAGAAACAGCTCTGGAAACATCCGGCTAAAACCTGCCGCCATGGGTAGGATGCAAAGAATGACCGCATTCCGTCCCAATCCGCTGAACTGTAATGCCAAATATGGCGGCAGCGTGCAGAACACAACTGCGGAAAGAGTGTGAGTGGCACCACACTCCAGATCAGACAATGGCCCAAAGAGCTGAGAGGGGCGTCAACGGAAATCTGATATCCGTCCGGAGAGGTCAGCAGAAGGTGCAACCGGGAAGGTGTATGATCCTCCACATCTGAAATCTGCGTAGGCGAAGTAACCAGTTGTGTCAGAATATATGCCAAGGCGAAGTCATTTACAGATCCCCCTGCATGATCGGTTAAACGTGATCTGAGCCATTCGGCGTAATATCACGATCTCTATGGATGGGATCTGTTGTAACAAGAAATCTGTAGCCATTTGGAAGTGGTCGATGAGACGGTCTATGTTGGTATTACCGCTATATGACCTATATAGAGGCATCCGTAGATGCAGGGATGTTCGTCGCTGTCTACACGCAGACAACATGGATGTGTAACATTTGTTTCAGATGCATAATATTGTGGGTCTAGTATTGACAGACAATTATTTTAAGAGTCATCCTTAGATAGAGAATGTAATAAACGAGACCTCGTGTGTCACATAACATATAAATTATTTTATATGGTTTGAGCAAAACATAAAATGTTGTATTGTAAATTCACATCCACTTTGGTACCTCTAGGTAGCAGAAATATTTTTGTTTCTTTTATACCGACACATATTAGGTCAAATATTGTACTATGACAAATATTTAACTAAACACTAATAACTCAAGTTACTTTAATTTAACACTCCTAAGTTTAGGAATTGCGTGTGAAAGGAAAAAATGGATTTGATTAATAGACTGTTTATTAGTTTATACAATTCATTTGCAAGTACCCGTTGAGTAATAAGCAGTTTTGAGGAGTAAATCAATAAGAATTAAAAGGTAAATAAATCCACTTAATATTTTTACCTAACCTATAAATTTATAACTTTTTTTGACAATAACAGGTAATATTAAGTGAAATAAAATCATTTTGTCTTGGGGATTATAATTTTGTTAATAATATTGTGATTCTTGTGCACCACATTTTTTTTTCATCAATATAAGTCCATATGAAAAAAACGCAAACTGACTTCCTGCTGACGAGTAAGGGTCAATTCACACGTACCACAACCACACCACAGCCACAACCGCACCACAACGACGCCATGTGGTCGGGCGTATATTTTGTATTGAAAATGAATATTACAATTTACACGTATCACATTTTGCCGTTGTTATCGACCACCTGTGTATTACGACCACATCGACGGCAACGCCACCACCGGCGGCGGCACCGCGGCCACATCGCCGCGACATGATGTCATCAACTGCGCGCGCCCAGCTGGCGCCTGCGCTCCCCCCCCCCCCCCCCCCTTTCATTCTGCGTTATACTAAGTTGCCGCGTGGTTGTGCGAAAAATTAAAATGTCCGACTCCGAGACTTTTGACACGGATATGTTTATTGAGGAGATTCGCAATTTGCCATGCATTTGGGATCAAAGGACAGAGGAGTATTCCAATCGCATTTTAAAAAACAAAGCATGGGAAAACCTTTGCATGAAGTTTTATGAGGATTTTGATAATAAGGAAACAAAAGAAAAAAACCAGTGTGGTATGTTTATTAATTACTATTTATTAAGCCGAGTATACCTAAGAACACCATTCACGCTTTATTGTACTGCCACGATAATTCACCTTCAGGTCTCACAAAATAGTCGGCAAATTCATTTCTAATAGAATCTGCTCGAATCCCGTCATGACTTTGATCAAAGGAATGCATTCGTAACAAATTTGAAGTTATCGATAAAGTGTCATCGAATTTATAGCCATCTCGCTTGCGTACTATATTGTGTAATACGACACATGCTTTCACTATGTCTGTTGCAAATTCAACTGACACGTTAATTGGCCTATGCAATATTCGCCATTTGTTAGTCAAAATTCCAAAGGAACATTCTACATATCTTCGTGCTCGTGATAATCTATAGTTAAAACACGTCTTTTCATTGTTAATTGCTTGCCGCTGTATGGTCGCAGCAAATGTTTGTGTAATCCAAAGGCTTTATCGCCAATGAATACCATAGGCAAGGGCCTACCTACAGGGGTAATTGCTTGCGGTCCAGGTAGATCTAAATCATTTCTTTCCATTGCATCAAATAAACTGCAGTCCCTCCAAATAGTTGAATCGGAAGTTTTACCGTAGGCTCCTGCATCAACATACACGAATATATAATCGGCTTCACATACGGCCATTAAAACAATAGAAAAGAAATGTTTATAATTAAAGAATAATGAACCACTGCGTGGTGGATGAATAATCCTAATATGTTTCCCATCTACAGCCCCTAAGCAGTTTGGAAAATTTGCTTTCTTTTTAAATTTGTTTGCAATATCAAGCCACATTGTTTTATTACATGTTGGTAAATGAATAGGCTGTAATTTATCCCAAATCAGGCGGCACACGTTGTGGACAATTTTGCTAGCAGTTGAAGTACCACGTTTCAAAAAATCGGCGAGATCTTCAAACGAACACCCCGTTGCCAAATATTGGTAAAAAAAAATTATATTAAAAACAAATAATAATAAAATGGACTTATACAGGCTGTTACAAAAGGTTGAAATAAATAACACTGGGGTCATTGTACTGTACTCATGAATATGAAGAGCTTTTACTATGGGGACACATCCGAAATCGTAAAAAATCAGCTGTTTCATACATTTAGGTCATGTAGGTATATGTGTCCCCATAGTAAAAGTAGCTCGTGTTGAAGAGTACAACGACCCCTTAAAGTATTAGGTATTTCAACCTTTTTTAACACCATTCAATAGGCTGATGACATTTTGGGAAATGATCGATCTTACATTATACTGGACTAATATAAAATAAATTCAGTTAATTTTAATATGGTAAACTGCTTATTTATATATTACATAACGTGTAGTCCACGCGGGTGGAAGCTAGTATATTAAATAATTATATTACGCTTTCCAAAAACCGCTTATTTATTTTTATTTATTTATTTAACAAATTACAGATAATACAGAGAATATATTATGGTACAATTTAAGCTTACTGAAAACTTTACCGTGTAACAGAAGCCGCCGACTTAAATTTTGACAGATAAGCTACACCTTAACCTACAAAATATGTATAACGCAACACTATTAAACAGCAACTAGCACAGTCAACAGGCAGTAAATCGGCAATACATAATTAACTAATAGTGTATTAAAAGACGTGAGTCTTGCCACCGCCCACTTCGCTGCGTCAAAAACCGGTCGTTCCTGCGTGGCATATACAGGAGGTGATAAAAATATATTCATAATAATGGAGATAATATTTAATAGTAGACGAGTATAATAATTATTCTTTGTTTATATGTCATATAGGTTTATTTAGGGAATATGGTTAGTGGGGATTATAGTTTTTTTTTTTTAGTTTGAAGTCTGATGTAGACAGTTCGTGTAATAGTTTTTTAATTTGTATTTCATATTTTTACGATTAATTTCATTTTGAAAAGAGGTTGGTAACTGATTAATCAAATTTAGAACCATGTATTCTAAAGAACGTTTTCCGTATAAATTGTTATAATTAGGTTTAGCTAATTTTAGTTTGGCCGAACTGCGGGTTTTAGAATAATTAGAGATGACATATTTTTTTAATCTTCGTTAAAAAATTCTTCATTTAATAGAGTATATTCTACTTTTTTATGCACCGGTATAATTTTGCAGTAATCGAATAGGTTATGGTAATCAGAATCGCTGTGTGAGTTTTTAACCTTGTCTGGAATTATAGTTTTTAAGACGCGTAATTGCAATGAATAAATGTTATCTAAATGTGATTTGTAAGTTCGCCCATAGACAAGCCATATGAAATTTTAGATTCGGCCAGTGATTTATATAATTGTAACAGAATTCTATAGGGGACTTTATACTTTATTATGGAGAATTTTGCTAACGTGATTCGAATTCCATTACATACAACCTTAATATGATGTTTCCAGTTTAGGCGACTATTTATTACAATTCCTAAGTAAGTTTGAGTTTCTACCGGTTCTAATTCTACATAATGACAATTGAATGTCATTTGTCCTTTGTGAAGGCATAGGTGATCATGCACAATAATGCTAGGTATGACTTTACTCCTATTATGACTAGAACTAATATACATTAGCTTGGTCTTGCTAGCATTAATAACTAATCCTTTATCATGAGACCATTATGTTAATAAATAAAGTTCTTCTTGCATAATGCAGCCAGTTTTGTTAATATTTTCGCCGGCTGCAACCAGGCACGTATCGTCGGCATACTGGTATATTTCGCAACGCCTGATGATGTTTGCCAGACTATTAACATAAGTGATGTAATGCAATGGTCCAATTACAGAGCCTTGTGCTGTGCCTAGTAAAGAGTTAACATAATAACTAATGGCATCCCCCACTTTTACCGCATATTTTCTGTCATTAAGGTAATCTCTGCACCATGACAATAATGGCCCTCTAATACCACTATCATTAAGACTGTCTATTAACTTATTATGATTAAGAGTATCAAACGCTTTAATGTAGTCTACAAAGACTACCAAGACGTGTCTCTTATTATCTAAATGCTTGTAAACGCTGTTAGTGAATGTCGATTACAGTTGGGTGGTATTTTTCTGCGGTTGAAAGCCATACTTTTTTTCCGTTATTATATTATTTTTAGCATAGAAATCATAAACCTGTCTGCAAATGTATTTTTCAGCAATTTTATCTATTACGGGTAAAATAGTAATAGGCCTATAATTGTCATGCACCTTATGGCTACCCTTCTTATGGATAGGTCTGACTATGCCAGTTTTTAAAATATGGGGATACTTTCCACTTTTTATACAGGCCTTATGCCCCCGGTATAGGAAAAACTAATCATTTATCAAACCATATAAAGATGCTTAGCTGTCATAAATTTAAGAATAACTTGAAACTATTAACATGGATATTTAAATATACAGAAATTATCTTCAATACTGAGTTCATTATATGATCTGATCAGTGTAATTTCGATATTGTAAAATATTATTATTATTATTTTATATGTTATTTTCAAATTTAACTACCAACTTACTTTTCTACAAATTTCAATTTAACTGCCAACTTACAAAGAAAATGGAAAAGATTAAGAGGTAGTTCAAAGGGATACTACTACTTTAGTCAATTATTATTTTTAAAGCCATTGTCTGAAAATCGAAATACAACATCGTCTCTACCAGTATAAAACAAAGACGATGACATCGAACAAATCGATAATGAAGACGATAATACTACAGAAACGAGTGACTCTGAAGTTTGGAAGAGACCAAAAAATATCCAAAGAAAAAAAGATGATGCAGAATATGGGTTAATAAAAAAAATAACAAGTCATTTGAGCGATCAAGTAACTGCACATACTCGTACACAGGAACCTGACAAGTCCTGTGACAGTGATATGCATTTTTTACTATCTTTATACGATAGATTTTAGACCATTCACGATGATTGGAAACTGAATGCTCAGATAGAAATATTGAATGTAATTCAAAAATATCACACACCTACAACTACACGTAATGATAATTACAGTGAATGTGGACAGGGGTATACGACACCATCGTACCAACCGTACGAGCGACCATCAACGTCTAGGTATGGGCTGGATATCGAAACAGGTTCTCCACAGCTTCGCAATTTGCGTACTGCATCCACACCAAGAGATATTTCAGTACCTGAATCTCCACTCAGCGTCTCTTCTCAGGCTTCAAACTATAATGATCCGATTATAAAGGATATTTTCGGAGACTAACTGATTAATTATCTACTCTGTTGATTTTTGAATGACAAAATAAATAAAAATACATAAGTACACTCTTTGTTTTCGCCTTCGTATTCTCCCTACCACAGTTGCAAATTAACTCATTGGCAATAATAAAGGCCTGAGCAGACCGGATGCGTGGCGTGTGCGTAACGTACAGTCAGCGATACATCGACCTACGAAAATCTGTGAAAAAACCACAACTGATGTTGATCTCTATGCGTTTGAAATTAGGTTGAAATTCGGTTGGAGAAATTTCACAGATAAGGGTAGGTCGATATGACGCTGACTGTACATGCATACTGTTGTAATAATAGGAAACTATATGAAACGTGCCCATAATCATAATCTTACTTTTTATTGTTAATGAATTAAGAGGTCGTTTTGCTCGCAACACTAGCGCCACTTTCATTAAAATAATAATATATTTTTTTTAAGGCATAGATAAAAAAAACTGTCTCAGCCACTTTTTAGCTAATTTTTTTTGCTAAATTTAAAAATTGGCTGAGACAGATTTTTTATTTATGTCTTAAATAAAAAGATATAATTTGTTTAATGAAAGTGGCGCTAGTGCCGCGAGCAAAACCAGGTAGGTACGGCCTCTTAATTTGCACCTGTATTTTATATTTTATAAATTAGTTTCATCTGCCCGGTGAGTCTGTCCCGGTAGATGGAACTAATTATATTTTCTATGTACTTAAAAACAATTAACTATAAAAAAAATTACTCACCTCAATGTCATTGCCAGACGTTCAACAGATGGTATGCTTTTTCTCATGGCCGTGTCTTTTTTTGCAACTCACTATTCAGTTCGTTTAACAAGTAGTCAAATGTATTCTTGCTCATTCTAAATTTTTTATAAAATTTCTTCTTGAACCTTCGAAGTTTAGAATAATCAGTACGAAATTGGCTTTGACTTTTTTTTCCAATAAAGGATGTACCCAATAAATTCTATTTCGAGGAATACGCTGATGTCGTCGTCTTCTTCTTATTAATAAAAGCCATAACAAGGATAGCAACAACAATCTTTTCTCCATGACTACGTTCAGTCAAGCCGTGTTTCCTCTACGAAAGCCGGAGTATAATTGCACATGACCACGTGGTTACCACATCGCAACGACAGCGACAACGCAACCACATCGACATTTTGTCGGTACCACAACGCAACTGCAAAAGCCGCTGTGACACTATTCACACGTAACCACAGCTTGAGCATTTTGTCGCTGCGACGTGGTTGTGGTACGTGTGAATTGACCCTTACTGTTTTCTTAAAGGTGTAACTTGATTTAACTAATATATATGTGGGGATAATTTTTATGAGTTATCAATCATTTCTATTGAGACGGGGCATTTTTTAGAGATAAAAATACAATACTTGATTATTAGATAATGTGTAGTACGATGTAAGAATATCCACTACCCCATATCATGCCTTGGGTGTCATAAGAGGCGACAGACGAAAACAAATCAGAAGATGGGCTGCAGCATCTTCCTAATAACGACTAAAAATAAAAAAAACTGCGGTTGCCAACCCGCTTGTCAAGCGTGAAACCTATGGCAAATAACCCGCCTATGAGGATATTCCATCATTTTTTCTTCAAACAGAAACAATTTATAATCATACTTTTGATTGAGTCACTTGAATACCTTTCAATCTATCTATTAATTGGTTGTCGATCATAACAAAAACTTGTCCTCTTTATTTTTTTAGAAATCATCAACATCCATTAAATACTTTGTTTAATAAAGTTTACAAATTTTATGTCAAATTTTGTGTACTTATGGGATTTTTTTTTTGTAAAAGCGTATACATCACACATTTCTTTAATAATATTATTGCTAAAAATTTAACATCATTGATAAAATGGATTATTGCAAATTATGTAACACCTGATCCTTAATAGAATACATTTTATATCCATCCTCATTTGCGTATTCTTACTCACACTGATCATGCGAATCCAGTCGTTTTATATAATGAATAAAATTAAAAAAATAAGTGAAATAAGTAGGTGCCAATCCTACATTAATACACTACAGTGGGATTGTACTATAATATTACAAGTAAGTTTGTTAATTAGCCTAATAAATGTTCATATATTTACTTTTAAAATATAATAATTTTAAATAACTTCTGCCTGTGACAGTGTTTGTTGGTACTATAGGTTCTTCTGTGAGAGTATTTTAAGTCGATGAATTTAAATTTGGCATATTTATAAAATTCGGCTTTAGTTAAAATCTAATTTCGGTGTAATGGGATTAATAAGGATAGAAAAGGAAGATTTTTTTATTTCGATTGCGTCGTGAACATTTTCATCATCATCATTATTACCATTATCAATAAAATACAAAGCACCATTTTTAAAAGGTACAATTCATAATTTTAAGTTTATTTTATGTAATATTTTTAGAGCAAAATTATTCGAAATTGATGTTCTTCACCGTATTTCCAAAAGTATCGCTAAAATTTGGGTGGCAGCCTCATACCGATAGCGGAGTGTAGGGTGCGGAGAATGTGACAAGTCGATGAATGCAGGTGGCTCAGACCCGTATTTGTATCTGTCTTTTGGAAAGACTTGTACTCAGCAGTGCACGTGTGGGCGCAAACGCAGGTGCATTCTCTATAACCTCTTTCATGTATTATAACGATGGGATGGAAGTTCGACCGGACCGGAGAGAGAACAGGCGTAGGGGCTTTAGATGCTTTCGAGGCATGGGGTTAAACATCGCCAACTTCCAGACTGCGGGCAGCTCCTGAGATTTTCTTGACATAAAAACCCAATAATTGATTTGAACTGAAATTCGAATACGGGACTCTATGATCAGCATATAAATATACATATATTATCGTTACCAATTCTTATATTATATTTTATATTACGAACCTTAGACTAATTACACATAGAGTGATAGTGACATTCAAAATTCCGTTCAAATTTGAAGCAATAAGCGGCCTGTAGTTACGTTTGCCCACACGCACACAAGCAAATAAGTAATGTTTGCAAGTTAATAAAAATAATATTAATATGTAGGTTGCGTTTATAATTATTTATTAACTATTTGCAAAGAAAAAAATGTAACATTATTTATTTTTGTTAACTTATGTAATATTAAAATTATTTATACATATAATATCTTGTGTTATATTCCACTCATAGTATAGTACACTCATAGTAGAAATAAATGTAAAATGTATAAGGTCTAAAGTGCAGCTTAATGTAAATAACTTTCACGAGTAGTAAAGTTATATGGGGGATGAGACAATTACATCAAATTAAAGTATATACAGAGATCTGCAATAATAAATTAAGAGAAATTAACTTTCCTGACGAATTTTTAGTGTGGTGATAAATTTTGTAATAATTCATATCATAAAATTTGTTTGGATAAGTTATATAATAGTTTTGTTAATATTCTAAGTGAGGCAGCAGAACAAACAAGAGAGGATAAGAGTGGGCATAATAGTAAAAAGGAACACTATATAACTGGGTGGAATAAGCATGTCAGTAACGCACATAGGGAGGCTCGGCTAAAATTTCATATCTGGTTGCAATATAATCGACCTACTTATGGGTCTATATATGATGAAATGGTAGAAAGTAGAAGAATTATTAAATCAAAATTACGTTGGTGTCAAAAAAATAAAGATAGAATTAAAATGGATATCATAGCTACACATCATATAGAAAATCATTTTGGGAAATTTTGGAAAGAAACTAATAAATTAAATGTAAAATTAGACCTACCTATGAGCGTTGACGGAGTGAATGATTCAGAGGCCATAGCCAATATGTTCAAAGAACATTTTAGTTTAGAGTCTCCTCTCAGTTCTTCAAAACAGATGGTCTATGCTGAGCCGAATTGAATAGAAACACCAATTAGATTTTCCGCTAAACAGGTCAGAGAGATAATCGGAAGTATGTCTAGGGGTAAGTCTCCGGGACATGACGGTCTCAGCATAGAACATCTGCAGTATGCTGGTTGTCACCTTCCTCGCGTCCTCTCCATGTTTTATTCACTGTGCATAAGTCATGCTTATCTACCCAGAGATTTGATTAAAACGATAGTTGTACCAATAGTGAAGAATAAGACTGGAGACATTTCAGATAAAAGCAATTCTATCTCTTTAGCAACAGTGACGGCAATGGTGCTCGACAGGCTACTAAACAATTAGAAAAAGTTCTTCAGATTCATGAAACACAGTTTGGTTTTAGGGCAGGGCTGTCAACAAAAAGTGCAATATTAGGTTTAAAACATTCAGATATTATACAGATCGCAAAACCCCGGTTTATCGATGCTTCTTAGACCTGTCGAGGGCCTTTGACCTGGTGTCGTATCATATTTTATGGAAAAAACTTGCCGAATGTAATTTTTCTAATGATCTTCTGGGTATCTTCCGCTATTGGCACAATCATCAAACAAATCATGTAAAATGGGCAGATAAGTTTTCTGAACCATTGGAGTTGAAATGTGGCGTGAGACAAGGTGGAATAAGTTCACCTCAACTTTTTAACTTGTATATAAATGAGCTGCTCGAGAGACTCAGCAGCACTAAGGTCGGTTGCCATGTGGATGGAAAGTGTGTCAACAACCTAAGTTACGCCGACGACATGGTGTTGTTGAGTCCCTCGGTCAGTGTACTCAGAAAGCTTCTGGGAATCTGTGAGGCTTATGCAAATGAACACGGTCTAATTTATAATATAAAGAAAAGTGAGTTTGTGTTGTTTAAAGCTAATAACAAGAGTCCCACGTTATTACCACCTATCAGACTCTACAAAACTGCTTTATCGAGGGTATCACAATTCAGATTTTTTTTTATAGGAGAGGGGCAAACGAGCATGCGGCTCACCTGATGGTAAGTGACTACTGCCGCCCATGAACAACTGCAACACCAGGGGAATCGCAGATGCGTTGCCGGCCTTTTAAAAAGGAGTACGCTCTTTTCTTGAAGGTCCCTAAGTCGTATCGGTCCGGAAAAATCGCTGATGGTAATCGATTCCACAAGGAGGTCGTGCGAGGAAGAAAACATCTTCTAAATCGCACAGTGGTGGACCGACAATCATCCAGATGGTGTGGATGGTATCGGGAGTTCTGCCGCGATGTGCGTTCGTGAAATTTGGCGGCTGGGATTAATCCGAACAATTCCTCAGAGCACTCCTCATGGTAGATGCGAAAGAAAATGCAAAGGGATGCAACATCTCTTCGCAGTGCCAATGAATCGAGCCGATCGGAAAGGGCTCGGTCGTCGACGATTCGCGCAGCTCTGCGTTGGATGCGGTCAAGTGGAAGGAGCTGGCACTGGGGAGCCCCTGCCCAGAGATGGGAACAGTATTCCATGTGAGGCCGAACTTGCGCCTTGTAAAGTTGCAGGCGGTGTGCCGGCATCAAATACTATCCCGCTCTGCTGAGCACGCCAAGCTTTTTAGAGGCCAATTTGGCCTTCCCTTCCAAGTGACCACGAAACTGCACGTCACTCGATATGTCGACTCCGAGGATACCGATACTGGCTGAGGCAAGAAGGGGAGTGCCTTGAAACTGAGGAGATACGACAAAGGGGTTCTTTTTAGCGGTAAACACGCAAACTTGTGTCTTCTGAGGATTAAACTGGACTAGATTTAGTCGCCCCCAATCCGAGACTTTGCTCAGCAAAGACTCGACTTCAGACACAAGTTTGTTCCGGTACTCAGCGACGTTTTCCCGAGAAATATTGGCACGGCCGGTGTATAGAGCATCACCAGTGCTGTCATCCGCATAGCAACGAATGTTACCAGTTAGCAACATATGCAGAAGAAACAGCGTAGGTGATAGCACACAGCCTTGTGGAACATGTCGTGAAGCGACAATTAAAAAAAATAGAACCTAACCTAAGTACAACAAAACAACAAAAGTAGAGCCAGAAAACAATATATTTAAATTTATAAAAGGTATTTACAATTTTATAAAAAAATGAAATGAGGATGATGATGAATGAAGTGAGAGTACAATTAGATTATAAAAAAATAAAGATAAGAGAATAGGGGAATATAGTGTTGTAGTGGGGCCTAAAAGTCGAAGCGACACACGTTGCGTTTGTAGAAGTAGGTTTCTTAGCAGCGACGGCACGCAGCGCCTGAAGCCAGCACACGCCGTTTGCGCTTGTAGAAGTAGGTTTCTTAGCAGCGACGGCGCGCAGCGCCTGGAGCCAGTACACGCAGCGTCCGGAGCCGGCGCACGTAGCGCCTGGAGAAGGGGCGCGCAACGCTTAGAGCCAGCAGTTGCAGCGCCCAAAGGTAGCGCCGGCAGTAGGTGCACTCGGCGCCTGGAGTAAGTAGTAGTAGTGCTCGGAGTAGTGTGGCCCCCGCGCTTGTAGTAGACTCGAAGCGACTTCCGAGGTAGATGGAGGCTTGTAGGATTCCGGAGTGGCGCGGCCCGAGTTTGAAGAAGGCTTCGCCGAAGACTTCACGTGTAAATGGAGGCTTGCAGGATCCCGGGGCAGTGCGGCCCCGGGATAAGGCCTTTAGGAGATACTTCCAATTCGCGAACTGAAGCGAGACTGCCTTTCTTCACCGATTGTTCGGCTTTTATACCTTTCTAGAGAGAACGGAAAAATTATTTAAATTATACGCAAATTTTTTGTAAATGGTCAAGAGAAAAGAGGATTTATGTGGAATTATCGAAATAGGAATAACAGATCGGTAGCAAATTTGAATATAATTACCATAGAAACGATATAAATAAGAAAGACAAAACATGTCAAATTTTTGTTTTTGGATTATAATAAGAAAACGGTAAGATTTAAGTGGAAAATGAGATATTATTGATATAGGAAAAAAGGTAGCGCAGCTGCCCACACAAAGCCCGAGATTGTAGAATTACGGAAAACTATCTAAAAGATCGAAAAAAGGTAGACTCCATTGACACCAATTTAAAAGTGCTGATAATGTGAAAATACGAAGTAGAAATGATTTGTTATTGTGTTCTTATGGTTTAAAATCGTTACAGGATCCTATGGAAATAAAGGTGATGTAAAATATCCAGTTTTGAGGTGAATGTAGAAAATCGAAACAGAATGGAAAAATGAATTTAAAATAATGTAAAATGATATAGAAAATCGAAACAGAATGGAAAAATGAATTTAAAATAATGTAAAATGATATATGTAAGTAGCATAACACTACATTTCCCCCCGACCCTGGAAAATTTTTGACTCAGCAAAAATTTTGATATATACATTCTAAAATAAACCATAAAAACACAGCTTTGCAGAAACAGACATCACCAGGCAAAATCAGATATACCATCTCTTACATTCATCATCTGCCGTTCAGGTAAGGGTGGAGTTCACATTCAATGACTACCACTCTAAAAGTGTGTTTTCAAAACGACATTAAGGCTTATTTAAGGAGTAGTCATCCGCTCCTGCGTGGAAAAAAAAATAAATTAGTCGAAGAAACACCACTCTTAAAAGTGTGTTTTCGAAAGGACATTCAGGCTTATTTAAGGAGTTGTCATCCGCTCCTGCGTGAAGATAAAAAAAAATATTAAGGGAGTAATCAGCCGCTCCCAAGTGAAGATAAAGATAAAGAAATACCTCAAGTAAGCTTTAGTCGCTATGACTTAAGTAAAGATTAAGAACGGCCAGAGCGGTAGGGCTCAAAGCCAGAAAACAGCAACATCACCAACGAGATGTGTCTGAAATAAAAATAAAAAGTGACGATTAACCAACGAAAGTTCGAGGTCCTAAAGCAAGATGTGTTGAAGAACACTGGATCATCAAACAAACAAACAAATTAAAAGAAATAAAAATAATAAGGTGAGAATGATGGTGATATTTATACATATATACAAATTAATAGTTAATAAAAGTTAAGAAAATTTATGATTTTACATCTTTGATGTGCCACTTGCCTCTAACTCCATTAGGGTCTTCAAGTACATAGACTAGTGGTGACAGTTTAGCTATCACTTTGCACTTGATGAACTTAGGGGCAAGTTTAGCATTAAAGTATGCGCCGGCATTGCTTAAAACATGATTTTTACGCCAAACAGTATCTCCCACATTAAATTCTTTAAAAGTCCGGCGAAGATCGTAGCGAGCGCTATTTTTAGCGTGCGCTATGTGAAGTTTAGTTTGAACTTTGTGAAAGATAGATGAGAGGAGACCAGCATTAGACGCGTAAATATCACGAGGCATAAATATTAATTCCTCGAGGTTCTGAGTTGGAGTATAGAAGGAACCACAAGGTATTGTTTCCCTACCAAAGACTAAAAAGTTTGGAGTAAAGCCAGTAGCTACATTTGTAGCGCTGTTCATTGCGTACTGAATTTTAGTAAGATGGTTGTCCCTTGATCTATGATCGTCTCCTACTAGAGATGCTAGAGCTGTAATAATTGTACTATTAAACTTCTCCGTAGGATTAACCTGAGGACAATATAAAGCTGTGTGAAAAATAAAAGGAACGTTATAAGAATTTAAGAATGAGTGGAATTCTCGCGACTGAAATTGAACAGCATTGTCCATTATAATAGTTTGGGGAATGCCATGAACTAGAAAAACTGAATTTTCCAAAACATTAATAATATTAGCTGAAGTAGCACGTTTAAGGGGAAAAATCATAGTAAATTTAGTAAAATTGCAGTTAATTACTAGAATATACTGATTTCGTCTTCGAGTCATAGGCAATGGACCCATAAGATCTAAGGATATAGTTTGAAAAGGTCTGGAGCAAAGTTTAGGTTTACCCATAAGACCATAGGGAGAATGATTAGGGTGTTTGTAGGTTAAGCAGGTTTCACAAGTTGAGATTAAATTGGCAATATCCTTAAACATACCAGGCCAATAGTATTTTAAAGATATTTTCTTGAATGTCTTGAAGATACCAAGATGGAGTTCTGAAGGGGAACCATGGTTAACTTCAATAATTGCATGTCTATCTTGAGGTAGTGGAACTTCTTTCCAAATAAAGTCATCGTTTAGACGATCGGGAGAATGGATGCAGCGGTAAAGTTTGTTATCCCTGATAGTATAGTTGGGATATGAGTCTGGGTTGTTGGAGCATCCGAGAAAAATCTTGTTGTAGTGCTCAAGTTTACGATCAGGTGGTTCTTCAATCGTAATAGGGTGTACGCCTTGAGGTGAAATTTCTCGTGTATCAGGACGTTCTTGATTCTTATGTCTTGATAATAAATCTGGAACAACGTTATCCTTTCCTTTTTTATGTTTCAGGACAAAGTTAAAGCAAGATAAGCGTAAAGTCCAGCGAGCAAGTCTTCCTGATGGATTCGATAAGTTCTGAAACCATTTAAGTGCAGCATGGTCAGTATATATTGTAAATTCTTTACCATTGTCTAGGTAACATCGCCAATGTTCTAACGCAGTTATTACAGCCAATGTTTCTCTTTCAGTAGTTGAGTAGTTCTGTTGATTTTTGTTTAGTGCTTTACTCATGTAAGCAATCACGACTTCTTTGTCATCTTGATGTTGAGTAAGCATTGCTCCTATGCCATAGTTTGATGCATCACAATGTACAGAGAAGGGTAGTTCGAAGTTAGGACAAGCAAGGACAGGAGCAGTTACCAAAGCTTCTTTAAGTTTCTGGAAAGCAGCTGCAGCTTGAGAATTCCAAAGAAATTTAGGAGCGTTCTTCCCGGAACAGGTTAGTTGATTGAGTGGAGAGGCAATAGTGCTAAAGTTTGGAATGAATCTTCTGAACCAGCTGCAGGTGCCTATGAATCTTCGCACTTCTTTTCTACAAGTAGGTACAGGATATTCTAATATAGCTTTTATTTTATCTGGATCAGCACGTAGACCGTACTCGTCCACTAGAAAACCAAGGTATTTCAGTTCTTTCCTGAAGAATTGACTCTTCTCAAAGTTAATAGTCAGATTAGCATATGAATGAATTCAGGGGTAAAAAGCATATCCATTAATCTTTGTAGAGTTGCAGGTGAGTTAGAAAGACCAAAAGGCATTACCTTGAATCTAAACATACCTCTTCCAGGTACATAAAATGCAGTTTTATCCTTATCAGCAGGATTCAAGGGAATCTCCCAAAATGCTTTCGCAATGTCGATGCTTGATAAGTATTTGGCATTCCTCAAGTTGTCCAAAATTTCGCTTATTAGTGGCAGACTATAAGCATCACGACGTGTAACTGAGTTAAGCTTCCTGCTGTCTACGCAGAAAAGCCATTCACCATTCTTCTTCGGAGTGATGAGAACTGGAGATAACCAAGGACTTTCGCATTGTTCAATGATGTTCCATCGCAGCATCTTGTCAACTTCATTAATTAACGCCTTTTGTTTTTCAGGAGACAGTCTGTAACATCTTTGTTTGATTGGAAGAGAATCACCAGTGTCAATCTTGTGGGTGATTAAGTGTGTGCATCCCAGGACACCTTTTTCTTCAAAAGAAATTGTCTTGAAACGTTGGATGATGTCATTAGCGATGTTCTTTTGATTAGGAGTTAAATGCTCATAAGGTAAAACTTTAGTATCTTTAGTTTCGATAGCAGAACATTTAGATTCTGTAAAGTTAAGAGAAGATAAAACACTAGGTAAAAGATTAAATTTTCTCCAAAAGTCAATACCTAATATTAGCGAAGGAAAAATTTCAGGAAAAACGTAAGCTTTAATTAAATGAGTTTGATTATTGAAATGAATAGGTAAGTCAAAATAACCCAAGGAATTAATTTTTTGATTATTAGCAGTAGAGACAGTAATAAGATCTGACTTGAAAAGTTTGCAGCCCAGTTTAAGAATTTCCAAATGAGAATTATTACCCAGAATAGTTACTGAACTGCCAGAATCTAGTAAACCAGATAAAGTTAAGTTATAAATTTTGACATTAACGAATGGACGATTAAGATCTTGTTCCTTGGAGTAGAGTGTAGAAGAGATTCTGTAACAAGAAAAGAACTTTTGAATTGTTTTAATCCAATTAGTCCAATCGTCGTTATCAAAGTTTAAGTTACTTTTCAAGTCAGTAGTTAGTTTTTTGAACTAGTATTAGGTTTGGGAGAACAAGTAGGGCAATCTGCAGTTTTAAAACCCTTAAGACCACATTTGAAACAAATCACGAATCGTGGTTGAGTACAAGTGTTCAAAGAATGTCCTTGTTTACGACAGCGAACACAAAAGGAGGTTTGTCGAGGAGCTTTAGTTTGAGAGAGACTATTAACTTGTCTAGAAGGGTATTTGTAGGATGGAGTGAATTTATTCATGAGGGGAGGAGAGGGTCGTGAGTTATTAGAAGAATTTGGAGAGTCAACTGAACTTGAAGTGGAATGCTTGTAGTTGAATTCAGAAATAAGAGGACTTTGTTGTACATTTGGTTCTTTAAATTGTTTGTCTCTGTCTAGAAATTTTTCATAGTTTTGGCAAGTAGCCAGTAGAGAGTCGATAGAGTCAATGTCTTTTAGAGCTACGAAGACTGAATAACATGGGCGAATATTCCTTAAAATAATCTCCAATTGTTCTGCTTCAGAAAGTTTCTTCTAAAGACGAGAAAACATTCCAGACATGATGGAAATATAGATGACAATAGGTTCATCTCGACCTTGAGTTCGATTCCTAATCGCTTCTAAAAGTTTGTGATCATAATCAAAACCACCAAAGTCTTTGATTAATAACGAAGAAAGTTCGTTCCACGTTAAGTTTGGATTCTGATTATATTTAAATCTGAACCAATGAAGAGCATTGTCAGTGAAAATTTCAAACGCTTGTGAAATCAACAAGTCTTTGGACAAGCCACGAGCTATACAGTATTCTTCCAGTTTTTGAAGAAAGGATCTTGGACAGCTTTTACCATTGAAGGTGTGTCTTTTCAGATCTTTGAAGACGTTGGTTGGAGAAAAAGATTGAGGTGGTGGTGAAGGATACGGGGTATGGACCTGAATAGAATTTTGAGAAACAAGAGGGAGTTCCGTGACAGTCGGGTCAACCGTGACAGTCGGGTCAACAGGAGGGTCATTTTCAGTTGGAGCTGGAGTCAAGGATTCAAATTGTTTAGTAATATCGTCATATTTCATCTTCAAAGTATCGAAAATAGCTTTAAAGTCTGGATATAAGTCAGTATCTATTCGTTCCAATCTGTAAAAGATATGATTAATAAAAGTTTCCATTAGTCGCAAGTATTTGGTTTTGCCTTGTAAAAATTTTTTAATTTTACAGTCCAAGTAGGTCAAGGTAGAATCAATTTGAGACAAGTCATCCTCAATCGGAATTGGAGAAGTCAGAATATCTTCAGGGTGAGAATTCGCAACTAAACGCAAAACCTGTTTTTTTAGAAGTAAAACAGTATTAGCTGGTTCCTCACATCTAATTTTCACTTCGTATTCGAGTTCGGCCTTGTTAAGAAATTCGTACTTAATAACCCTTTTCATTGTTATAATTATGTGTAAAGTTAAGTTTAAGAAATAAAAATTTAATTAAAAATTATACCTCTTTAAGTTATCTAAAATAAAAATATTAAAGTGATGGATGTAAGTAAGGTGTTAAATGTAGGTCTAAATATAATCTAGATAAGTTGAAAAACTAGATGAAGTTTTGTTCTAGAATAAAAATATTAAAGTGATGAATGTAAGTGTTGTGTGAAATGTAGGTCTAAATATAATCCAGATAAGTTGAAACACTAGATGAAGTGTTGTTTTAGAATTTGGAAGGTATGAAAAGGATGAATAAATGAATGATGAATAATGAGTTAAGAACGAAAGGGAGAGCAATTAAATCAAAAGGGAATGGACAAGGCGCAGTAAAGGTGAAGAATTAAGAGAGAAAGAGGACTTTTACGTTGGGCGCCAAATGTCGTGAAGCGACAATTAAAAAAAATAGAACCTAACCTAAGTACAACAAAACAACAAAAGTAGAGCCAGAAAACAATATATTTAAATTTATAAAAGGTATTTACAATTTTATAAAAAAATGAAATGAGGATGATGATGAATCAAGTGAGAGTACAATTAGATTATAAAAAAATAAAGATAAGAGAATAGGGGAATATAGTGTTGTAGTGGGGCCTAAAAGTCGAAGCGACACACGTTGCGTTTGTAGAAGTAGGTTTCTTAGCAGCGACGGCACGCAGCGCCTGAAGCCAGCACACGCCGTTTGCGCTTGTAGAAGTAGGTTTCTTAGCAGCGACGGCGCGCAGCGCCTGGAGCCAGTACACGCAGCGTCCGGAGCCGGCGCACGTAGCGCCTGGAGAAGGGGCGCGCAACGCTTAGAGCCAGCAGTTGCAGCGCCCAAAGGTAGCGCCGGCGGTAGGTGCACTCGGCGCCTGGAGTAAGTAGTAGTAGTGCTCGGAGTAGTGTGGCCCCCGCGCTTGTAGTAGACTCGAAGCGACTTCCGAGGTAGATGGAGGCTTGTAGGATTCCGGAGTGGCGCGGCCCGAGTTTGAAGAAGGCTTCGCCGAAGACTTCACGTGTAAATGGAGGCTTGCAGGATCCCGGGGCAGTGCGGCCCCGGGATAAGGCCTTTAGGAGATACTTCCAATTCGCGAACTGAAGCGAGACTGCCTTTCTTCACCGATTGTTCGGCTTTTATACCTTTCTAGAGAGAACGGAAAAATTATTTAAATTATACGCAAATTTTTTGTAAATGGTCAAGAGAAAAGAGGATTTATGTGGAATTATCGAAATAGGAATAACAGATCGGTAGCAAATTTGAATATAATTACCATAGAAACGATATAAATAAGAAAGACAAAACATGTCAAATTTTTGTTTTTGGATTATAATAAGAAAACGGTAAGATTTAAGTGGAAAATGAGATATTATTGATATAGAAAAAAAGGTAGCGCAGCTGCCCACACAAAGCCCGAGATTGTAGAATTACGGAAAACTATCTAAAAGATCGAAAAAAGGTAGACTCCATTGACACCAATTTAAAAGTGCTGATAATGTGAAAATACGAAGTAGAAATGATTTGTTATTGTGTTCTTATGGTTTAAAATCGTTACAGGATCCTATGGAAATAATGGTGATGTAAAATATCCAGTTTTGAGGTGAATGTAGAAAATCGAAACAGAATGGAAAAATGAATTTAAAATAATGTAAAATGATATATGTAAGTAGCATAACACTACAAACACCAGCGTTAATAGGCTTGTAGTCAGAGCATGCACCGTCTACAACGACCTTGATGCTCCGATCTGCAAGGAAGCTGGTGATCCAATTGTACAATTTCTCGGGAAGCCCATAGGAAGGGAGCTTCGAAAGAAGCGCTTTGTGCCAAACCCGATCGAAGGCCTTCGCAATGTCCAGACTAACGGCCAACGCCTCCCCCTTGGACTCTACTGCCTCCGCCCATCTATGGGTCAGGTAGACCAGAAGATCACCAGCTGATCGACCCCGACGAAAACCGTATTGGCGGTCACTAATCAGCTGGTGATCCTCAAGGTACCTAATGAGCTGGCAGTTAATAATGGATTCCATTATTTTGGAGAACAAGGAGGTGATCGCGATAGGTCTATAGTTGGATGGGTCTGAGCGGTCGCCTTTTTTAGGGTTCGGGTGGACAAAAGCTGTCTTCCATGAATTCGGGACTACGCCTTGGGAGTAGGAGTACCGGAAAAGACGCGTTAGGACCGGTGCCAACTCCGGAGTACACGTCCTCAGAACACTACGTGACCGAGGATTTGCGTGATGAAATGTACATGGAGAGGGAGCGTAGGGCTTTAGCGACCCTGAGTAATATGTTAGCCCGTAGGTTTGCACGATGCAATAATGCCGTTAAAATAACTCTTTTTAAGGCATACTGCCAGTCTTTCTATCCGTGCTCCCTTTGGGTCAACTACACACAAAGGGCGTATAAAGCATTAAAGGTGCAATATAACAATTCATTTAGAGTTCTTTTGGGGCTGCTCCGCTACCGAAGCGCTTCAGGCATGTTCTGTGAGGCCCGCACTGACGGGTTTGACGCGATAATGCGCTCGCTCGCCCGCATCGCTACTAAGCAAAACAAGGAATAGCTCTAACAGTATCCTGAGTGTTATAGCACAAAAACATGACTGTCCTATAATAAGGCAAATTATTAACGTCCTGCATGGCTGACTTATCTGTGTGGGTATATGTGTATGTATGGCTGCGAGCGCGTGCGCGCGCGTGTGTGTATGTGTGTGTGTGTGTGTGCTTGCGTGCGTATGTGCATGCGTAAATGCGTGTGTGCGTACGTGTCATTTTACTTTCTCCGTCCACCTAGCTGTACTATTATTATTATTATTTTGTGATGTTTCTAATATCTGTGATATTGATCTCATTTGTTATCCGAAATAAAGATTTATTATTATTATTATAAGTCCACTGCTGAACATAGGCCTCCCCCAAGAAATGCCACAAAGCACGGTCCTGAGCCACCTACATCCATCGACTTCCTGCATGTCTTACCAGGTCGTCACTCCATCTCGTGGGGGGTCGCCCTACACTTCGCCTACCGGTACGAGGCTGCCACTCAAGAACCTTTCTTCCCCTTCGGTTGTCGGTTCTTCGAGCTATATGGCCGGCCCACTGCCACTTCAGCTTACTAATCCGTTGGGCTATGTCGGTCACTCTGGTTCTACTGCGGATATACTCATTCCTAAGTTTATCACGCAGAGAAACCCCGAGAATAGACCTCTCCATAGCTCGCTGAGCGACCTTGAGCTTCCTCATACGGCCAGTAGTGTAGGACCACGTCTCAGATCCGTAAATGATCACTGGCAACACGCAGTGGTTGTACAATTTCATTTTAAGTTTTTGAGGTATGTCTGATGAGAGGATGTGTCGTAGTTTCCCGAACGCTGCCCAGCCGAGTTAAATCCGTCGATTGACCTCTCGGTCGAAGTTGGACTTACCAAGTCGGACTATTTGTCCCAGGTAAACATACTCATCAACAACTTCGAGCTTAGTGTTCCCAACAACTACCGGCATAGGTGTGACATGGATATTAAACATAATCTTTTCTTGTCCATGTTCATCCTAAGACCTATTCGTTGGGAGACACTATTGAGGTCATTGAGCATGGTGCTTAGGTCCTCCAGCAATTCTGCTATAAGGACTATATCGTCGGCAAATCGAAGGTGAGTAATGTACTCGCCATTGATGTTAATACCGTATCCTTTCCAGTCCATAACTTGAAAACGTTTCCCAATGCAGCGGTGAAGAGTTTCGGGGATATAACGTCACCCTGTCTTACACCTCTCTGCAATTGGATAGGTTTCGTACTCTGGTGCTGTACTCGGATAGCCATCGTAGCTCTACTGTACAAACACTTCAGCACTTCGATATACCGACAGTCAACTTGGCATCGCTGAAGGGACTACAGCACCGCCCAAATTTCGACGGAATCAAATATACTTCATACACTTTCTCATAGTACACATACGCCAGACATAGTAGAAAATTGTACTCTTCGGACTTCTGTACAATTTGACGAAGGGTATGTATGTGGTCTATAGTGCTAAAGCCCTTTCGGAAACCGGCTTGTTCGGGAGGCTGAAAGTTGTCAAGTCTGCGCGCGAGACGATTCGTAATGACTCTCGAAAACAGCACGTAGACGCGGCTCAGAAGGGAAATCGGTCTGTAGTTCTTCAAGAGAGCGTTGTCACCTTTCTTGAAGAACAAGACCACCGCACTTCTGCTCCACGCCTCCGGTATAATGACCCCATGGAGGACGGAATTAAAATGCTTCTAAAGGACTTCAAGTACGAGTATTCCACCCGCTTTCAGAAGCTCCGCTGTAATTCCATCCTCGCCTGGGGCCTTGCCGTTTTTAAGGTGCTGGAGAGCCATTCTAATCTCGCTCAGACTGACGTCCGGGATATCTTCGGAATAGTGTCGGATAGGACTCGCTCTTGGATCGTTACTCACACTTGCGTGTGGCTCCAACTATGTCGTGTAAAGCTGCCCATGGAACCTCTCAATCTCACTCAAAATCTCAGGTGCCCCGGAAACGATGTTGCCACACTCGATCTTAAGCTTCGACAGTTGGCTCTTTCTGGCAGACAGATCTCTGACAAAGACTTTGAAACCTTGGTTCCGCTCGATCGCTTCTTCAATACGAGCTGTATTGAAGTTGCGTAAGTCCCGCCGCATACATGTGGAGATCTGTCTGTTCAGTTGCCTGTATGCTGTCAAATCTGTTGAAGAATGTAGCTTCATCTCTCGTCTAAGAGCCATTAGATTGAGAGTATGATCGGAGAGTTTTTGTGTTCTTCTGCGGCGGGTCTTGCAGAACTTAGCTCCGACCGCATGGACAGTTTCCACGAGCTTGTCATTCATATCGTCCACTTCATTGCAGTCTTCTAGGCACTGACAACGGTTTTGTAACTCGAGCTGAAAGGTTTCGGGACTTTGGAATAGAGCACGAAGGGGACGGAGCGTTGACTTCATTAGACGAGACCTCTCCAACTTAACGTTTAGGCTTAGTGTGCCTCTAACCATTCGGTGATCGCTACCAGTTTTCACCCTCGTGATCACGGAGATATCACTGAACAGTTGTCGTCTGGTCGTCATAATGAAGTCAATCTCATTTTTTGTGGAACCGTCGGGGCTCGATCAGGTCCACTTCCTTTGGTGCCGCTTCTGGAAGAAAGAGTTCATCATAAAGAGTCCCTCTTTATCCATGAAATCGGCTAGCTGCTGGCCCCTTGGGTTCCGTTGCCTTATTTCAAATTTCCCTAGTTTCAGCTCACCGTTCTCTCTTGTGCCTAGTTTTGCATTGAAGTCTCCCATTCACGCCGTATATTGGGTTTTGGAGGAATGCATGGCTCTAGGAGATATCCTCATACATTTCCGTCACCTCCTCATCGGGGTGTGCCGAGGTTGGTGCGTAAACCTGTATGATCTTCAGCGAATAACGTTTGGTGATTCTGAGTATAAGGTACGCAACCCTCGTCGACACACTCTCAATCTTTACAACGTTGTTAACGAGAGACTTTTGGACGATAAATCCGACACCTCCTTGGGACAGATGGTCGCCCTCCCGGTGATAGAGCAAGTTGCCGGATTCGAGGATTACCGTGTCCTCCCCCTCTCTTCGGACTTCGGATAATCCTATAATATGCCAGTGTAACTTGTCTATCTCTTCTTCTAGCTCTACGATCTTCTCGTCAGTCCTCAGGATGCGTGTGTTGTATGTTGCCAGATCGAGTCGTCTTAGTTGGCAACCGAACCTCCACCGGAGATTCTTAGCACCCACTGCCCCGCCGTTACCATGGTTGCCACCATAGCCAGGAACAGCGGGGCCGCCGGGGACTGGGGGCCGTTTTATTTGTTACTGACATTCATAGGGGGGTATTTGCCATAGTTGCCACGCCTGGCGAGCGGGTTGGCAACCGCAGTTTTTTATTGTATTTTTGCCGTTACCAGGAAGATGCTGCTGCCCATCTCCTGCCTGTTTCCCTTTGTCGCCTTTTATAACACCCACGGGAAGATATGGGGTAGTGGATATTCTTAACCGCCACTACGCGGCAATTGAGTGTTATGATTAAAAGTTGAAAGGATCGGGATTTCATGGCAATATGAGACTTACAAAGATTTACTAAAACTTTTTACTACCCATAAAGACTTGATCAAACTTTGTAATAAAATACATTTACGTGGTAGATCAACGCCACAGATATTATACACAGGTACTCGCTTCTCCCTAGTCAAGCATTGGAGATTTTATGTATCCCACAGTGTAAGAGGAACGACAAAACACAAAAGACCCAAACCAACCATTTGTATTTTGGCACTATCATTTGTCAATATTTTTGTATTTTAATTTATGTCAAAATTTTTCACTGTCAAAAGCTACGTATATTTATATTATTTTATTTTGTTATTTGGAGGCCAATTCTGGCTAACAAATTGCAACAAAAAGATCATAAAATATATAAGAGAGTTGTTATAATAATATTTTTTTTATTTCAGACATAATACTAATTAATAAAGGAAAATATTTCTGTTATTAATTAGTATTATGTCTGAAATCAAAAAAATAATAAAGAAAAATATTTCTTAACTTCAAAATTAGCTTGCAGGTACATAATCTCTAACCTTAAGAGCAAATTTCAGCCTACTCAACTAGGTTTTGGCACTAGAGGTGGCTGTGAGGCGGCGGTATATTCAATGCGTACATTTTTAACAAACTCGGATGCAGATGTTCTTGTGAAGGTTGACCTAAGGAATGCTTTTAACTCTATCGATAGGGTAATCTTGCTGAAAGAAGTGGCTAACAATACCCCCGAAATTTATCATTACGTTTGGCAATGTTATAGTCAAAATACTAACTTGTTTTACGAAAACCATGTTATCGATTCTGCTGTTGATGTTCAGCAGGGTGACCCACTGTGTCCAGCACTTTTCAGTTTGGGAATTCAACCCATTATTTCAAATTTGAAATCCAAGCTGAATGTCTGGTACCTAGACGACGGTACACTGGGAGGTAGAGCAGATGACGTCCTCAGCGATCTTACTCATATTTTTCGAAATTTTAGAAATATTGGCCTTGAACCAAATAGCAATAAATGTGAAATATTTTTTTCCAATAATTTATCTACTTCTCATAGAGACACTTTTAATCAAAATTTTAATCATATTTGTCCAGGAATAAAAACTGTCAATACGGAATCACTATACCTGCTAGGTGCCCCGTTGTTTTTCGTTAGTAATAAACCTGTTTTAAAAACAAAATTTGATCAGTTTTTAAACCACGTTGATAAATTGTATAAATTAAACCCCCACATAGCTCTTACTATTTTAAAATATTGTGTTCTTGTACCTAGATTTACATACTTACTCCGCTCGAGTCCAGTCTGGAAATGTTCGGATATTTTACAAGATATTGATAATAATCTTAAAATAGCTGTAGAAAAAATTCTAAATTTAACTTTAAATACAACAGCCTATAAAATTTGGTGGCATTGGTGTGAGAAATCTTTCTAGCGTTGCATTGCCTGCTTTCCTTGCTTCCGTGCATAGTGTCAGTGACTTATGTAACATAATTTTAAATAATAAAGTAGACCTATGCTTTGCTACGGAGGCAGGGCAGACATGGCAAACGCTCTGTCCTGGTGAAAATATTCCACTGGAAGTTAACCAACAAAAACAGTGGGATATTCCGTTAGTACAGAGCGTGCAGAAGGATTTGTTTCATAACTTCCATAGTGACCAAGATAAGGCACGTCTTCTAGCTGTTTCGACTAAGGAATCTAGTCACTGGTTATACGCTTTACCATCAAGTAATCTCGGCACATTACTTGATAGGGAAAGCGTGCGCATTGCCGTAGGAATCCGACTAGGAGCGGCGATTTGTCAACCCCATCAGTGCCCCTGTGGTAGCAGCGTCGACAAGTTTGGGCTCCACGGACTTTCATGTAAGAAAAGCGCTGGTAGGTTTTCACGACACAGTTCTTTGAATGATGTCATCTGAAGGGCTCTTGTCTCTATAAATGTTCCCTCGGTTTTAGAGCCTTGTGGAATATTTAGAGACGATGGCAAGAGACCCGACGGTATGACATTGGTCCCTTGGGAGAGAGGTAAAGCCCTAGTGTAGGATGCTACTTGCGTAGACACTCTGGCGGCCTCTTATCTCAGGGGTACCTCGTTTAAAGCCGGGGCGGCATCAGAGGCAGCTGAACTGAGTAAGTGGCGCAAATATGAGTCTCTGAGAGATGACTACATATTTGTGCCATTTGCTGTAGAGACTATCGGTCCGTGGGGTCCACGTGCGGTGAAGTTCCTAAAGGAACTCCATACGCGGCTGGTCGTTGCTGCTGGTGATAAGAGGGCTGGTTCTTTCCTCGCTCAAAGACTAAGTATAGCCGTTCAGCGGGGAAACGCAGCCAGCGTTCTTGGCACGATACCGCGGGGAGTAGGACTATATGATAATTAAGTTTCTAGTTTTAGTTTTTTTTTTATTATCATAGTTTTTAATATTGTAAATAAATTGTATTATATAAAAATTGAAATTAAGTTATCTAATAAATTAATAATCAGCCTTTTAAAAAAATTACCCATAACTTTAGTTATTTACTAAATAAGAAGTGAAAAACATTTTCTATGGAAATGCATAAAAAAATTTAGCTAATGTTATCTCCTCTGTATCATGCTAAGCTAAAGAGGATATTGACAGTAAATTGTGTTTTAAATTAAATTATTATTGTGAATCAAAAAACAAATTTCATGAAATAATAATTATGCACGCACTTCTTAGTTCTTATACAGTGATGTTAATAATAGTTGTGTAATAGCGACGTAAAAGTATCCACTACCCCACATCGAAGGTCTAGAAAACAAACATACCAATTGCGATGCTGTTTTGTAAATTTTAATACAAAATTTTATGAGTTGAGTTGGTTCTACCATTTATATTCACCAGAGCGCTAATTTATTGTATTGTATTTATGTTCACTTTTATACTAGAGGCTGTATTTTCTCTCCGTATGAAGGCTGTATAAGCACTTAAACAAATCTTATAAGTAAAAAATTGGCACAAATTATGCAGCTTTGTGCGTTAGTAGCACTGTACAGCAGCTGTCCACGCATAAAGTAAGCTATATGACTGATGTATTACAGCTGTTATTTGGTGTGCAAGGATCTATCACACTACAGATATTGTCCTTTAAGTATATTTTAAAGATAAGCGTTCTAAATTGGTTTTTGTACAGAATTACTAATTAATATAAAACAAAAAGTACGTTATTTTCGATGCCTAGATTGTATTTATATACTTTATTGAATATGGCGACATTTAATGTCTTAATATATATTTAAAATATTAATATTGTCGGGAATGAGGGTAAAAATAAAATGATATACGAACAAATGAATTTATGACGGCAATCTCCCACTTGTTCTAGCAGTATAAAGTTTCGCGCAGTTGAATAAGATAGATTAGTCTGTAATGCTACGAGTCTCATTGTCCTTACTATGCCCGTTGCCCTAACTTAATATAAAACTTTGTAAAAGCTTTTAAAAAGTTACTAATTAATTACAGTACTAATTTTATACAGAATTTTATACATACAGACCTGCCTTTTATACAGCGGTCTTTATAAAAGGCAGTTGTTTTGGCATGCTCGCTCGATCCCGTCGACCCAAACGTCGCAGGCACATCACACACTGACACTACACCCACACCAAATGGGACAAACACTAATTGGACAACGGATGGGGCGCGTCGCACCCGTAGGCGGGCACGACGCGTTCCAACACACACCGCGTACACACCGTACACCCGCGTGCCTGGGCGGTTCTCACCGCCCAGAACATCGACCGATACGAGCTAAGCAGTCAGAGGCAGGGGTTCGCATTCCCCCCCCCCCTCGGACAGCGGTTAGATAGCTCAAAATAAACCTCTAAGGACATGATGATTGGTAACAATACCAAATCATCAACCATCATCATCCTCATCCTCATCCCAGCTACCGCCTTTCCACTTTTAAATAGCTCGCGGCCTAAAAGGCCGCGAGCCCTGTGTCCAATGCAGCTGTAAGAACCGCATAGGTTAACAGCGTAAACATCACAGAAAATAGTTTCACCGCTCAATTAACGGTCAGCCACCGTAGAGTCTACATCAACTGAGGATGCCTCGTATAGAGGCGAATGTTTGCGAAGTAACTTTTTAAAAGCTTTTATATAATGGATTTCCGCAAAGTAACGCCTGATTCTATTAATTATAAAAAAAACTTTGTGGAATACAATTTGTTATTTTGCTTAATTTTGTAGTTTTAATGTTTTACTAAAGGTTCTTTCTTAAACTTCACCATGATTTATATATAAAGCATTTGTCTAATTATTTTTGTTAAAGATATGGTAAAAATTATTATTTTTTTTCCTTCAGAGACGGTAAAATAAGCTGTTACATTATACTTTCAGGATCATTTACATGTCTTACCGGTATCGGCGCAATTATTAATTCTATTTTTTTACAATGTCATTATAACGATAAGATGTCAATAATTTAATGTTATGTTAACCTAATAATCATCATTACAGCACTTATAAACAAATTGTGAAGTACAACTTAATAATAAATTTTAAACTATTTTGAATAGTAATTACATACATTTGAAATTAGTAAAACATTGACACATTTTATATTAATAGGCATTTTTTATCATATAATAAGTCCATCTCTATTGTAACTTGTTCAAAGCAAAGTTGTTCAATCATTCACAGATTTAGAAAAAAAATTATACTTAATTTAATCAATATACATATTAGTGTCAGTAATTATTTTTTTGCCGTTGAGTTAAAGTTCTTTTGAATTTGGTAATATTTAATAGTTTTATATATTCTGCTAGCTTGTTAAATATTTTAATTGCCATACAAAAACAACTTTTGCTACACATAATAAGCCTAAGTCCTTGTTGTGGTATATATAATTTACTTATAATTCGGCTGTCTTTTTTTCCATTACTTCATTGTGTGATGGCAATAAGTTTGGATGCTTTTTCACAACAATACTTACTTCTAATAATTACAGACAAAAAGACAGTAAAATTTTTAGTTTCTGAAGTAATGATATACAGTTTTCAAAAAATTCATTTTTTGTAATTTAAATGCTTTGTTCGCCTAAACGGAATTTCTCCAAGCAATCAATCCATATCGTAACAGGGATGATGCATATCCACGAAAGGTAATAACTGCTATTTCCTAAGAAGCTATAAATCTTAAACGTCCCAAAGCAAAAACGAATTGTTCTAGTTTATTTATTAATTTTATAATATTGGCACAAATTATGCAGCTTTGTGCGTTAGTAGCACTGTACAGCAGCTGTCCACGCATAAAGTAAGCTATATGACTGATGTATTACAGCTGTTATTTGGTGTGCAAGGATCTATCACACTACAGATATTGTCCTTTAAGTATATTTTAAAGATAAGCGTTCTAAATTGGTTTTTGTACAGAATTACTAATTAATATAAAACAAAAAGTACGTTATTTTCGATGCCTAGATTGTATTTATATACTTTATTGAATATGGCGACATTTAATGTCTTAATATATATTTAAAATATTAATATTGTCGGGAATGAGGGTAAAAATAAAATGATATACGAACAAATGAATTTATGACGGCAATCTCCCACTTGTTCTAGCAGTATAAAGTTTCGCGCAGTTGAATAAGATAGATTAGTCTGTAATGCTACGAGTCTCATTGTCCTTACTATGCCCGTTGCCCTAACTTAATATAAAACTTTGTAAAAGCTTTTAAAAAGTTACTAATTAATTACAGTACTAATTTTATACAGAATTTTATACATACAGACCTGCCTTTTATACAGCGGTCTTTATAAAAGGCAGTTGTTTTGGCATGCTCGCTCGATCCCGTCGACCCAAACGTCGCAGGCACATCACACACTGACACTACACCCACACCAAATGGGACAAACACTAATTGGACAACGGATGGGGCGCGTCGCACCCGTAGGCGGGCACGACGCGTTCCAACACACACCGCGTACACACCGTACACCCGCGTGCCTGGGCGGTTCTCACCGCCCAGAACATCGACCGATACGAGCTAAGCAGTCAGAGGCAGGGGTTCGCATTCCCCCCCCCCCCTCGGACAGCGGTTAGATAGCTCAAAATAAACCTCTAAGGACATGATGATTGGTAACAATACCAAATCATCAACCATCATCATCCTCATCCTCATCCCAGCTACCGCCTTTCCACTTTTAAATAGCTCGCGGCCTAAAAGGCCGCGAGCCCTGTGTCCAATGCAGCTGTAAGAACCGCATAGGTTAACAGCGTAAACATCACAGAAAATAGTTTCACCGCTCAATTAACGGTCAGCCACCGTAGAGTCTACATCAACTGAGGATGCCTCGTATAGAGGCGAATGTTTGCGAAGTAACTTTTTAAAAGCTTTTATATAATGGATTTCCGCAAAGTAACGCCTGATTCTATTAATTATAAAAAAAACTTTGTGGAATACAATTTGTTATTTTGCTTAATTTTGTAGTTTTAATGTTTTACTAAAGGTTCTTTCTTAAACTTCACCATGATTTATATATAAAGCATTTGTCTAATTATTTTTGTTAAAGATATGGTAAAAATTATTATTTTTTTTCCTTCAGAGACGGTAAAATAAGCTGTTACATTATACTTTCAGGATCATTTACATGTCTTACCGGTATCGGCGCAATTATTAATTCTATTTTTTTACAATGTCATTATAACGATAAGATGTCAATAATTTAATGTTATGTTAACCTAATAATCATCATTACAGCACTTATAAACAAATTGTGAAGTACAACTTAATAATAAATTTTAAACTATTTTGAATAGTAATTACATACATTTGAAATTAGTAAAACATTGACACATTTTATATTAATAGGCATTTTTTATCATATAATAAGTCCATCTCTATTGTAACTTGTTCAAAGCAAAGTTGTTCAATCATTCACAGATTTAGAAAAAAAATTATACTTAATTTAATCAATATACATATTAGTGTCAGTAATTATTTTTTTGCCGTTGAGTTAAAGTTCTTTTGAATTTGGTAATATTTAATAGTTTTATATATTCTGCTAGCTTGTTAAATATTTTAATTGCCATACAAAAACAACTTTTGCTACACATAATAAGCCTAAGTCCTTGTTGTGGTATATATAATTTACTTATAATTCGGCTGTCTTTTTTTCCATTACTTCATTGTGTGATGGCAATAAGTTTGGATGCTTTTTCACAACAATACTTACTTCTAATAATTACAGACAAAAAGACAGTAAAATTTTTAGTTTCTGAAGTAATGATATACAGTTTTCAAAAAATTCATTTTTTGTAATTTAAATGCTTTGTTCGCCTAAACGGAATTTCTCCAAGCAATCAATCCATATCGTAACAGGGATGATGCATATCCACGAAAGGTAATAACTGCTATTTCCTAAGAAGCTATAAATCTTAAACGTCCCAAAGCAAAAACGAATTGTTCTAGTTTATTTATTAATTTTATAATATGATCTTTCCAGTTTAAATTTTTATTTAGAGTTATGCCTAAAAATTGTTTGAATTCACTGGTTGAATTTCTTTTATAATAATAATATTATTATTTTTGTTTCCATAGGCATAATTACATGGTTCTAATATAACTATTTTAGTTTTATCAACATTTATTTTTAAATGGTTACTTTCCATCCAATTTATTGCCTTTTTAAACTGTTCCGTGGCTAATGATTGCATTTCAATATTATTTTATTTTTTATAATTTGCTTTGTATCATCTGCAAATAACATGCACTCCTGATTAAATGCCTTTGGTAGGACATTTATGAAAAGCAAGAAGAGAAATGGAGCAAGAAGCGATCCTTGTGGTGTACCGTAATTATTAGTTGTTTATTATTTTATCGATTTCCGTACGTTATTTTCGATTTCATAAATATATCTTTTTCCAGTCAGATACTTTCCCTCTTATACCGTATTTTTTAAGCATTTTGAGTAAAAGTTTGAGGCATAAATGGTCAAATGCTTTGCTAATGTCTAAAAATATTGATGCCACTGACATTTTGTTATTTACTGCTTCAACGATTTTTTTTTTACTATAAGGAAAAACGCTAATTTCTTTGAGCTGTTCTTCTGATAGCCAAATTGATAAGGCGATAATATTATGTTATGATAGTATTTATGTTTTTCTAAAGCATCGGTACAAGCATTATTGGTCTGTAATTACCCATATAAGTACGATCATTTTTTTAATAGCGGTTTTACGATAGGCGTTTTTAGTGGTCCCGGAAAACATCTTACTCAAACGATCTATTTCCAAGTGTAGAAAGGGGAGCTGCTATGTGAGGAGCGATTATTTTTATTATTTTTGTATTCAACTCATCATATCCACTAGAATTAGTATTTTTCAAAGATTCAATACAATAGCGTCACTAGTTAAGTTTGTATTATGTTTAATTATATTCTAATTGCTTTTTTAATTTCCTTACGAATGCATTATTTTTTATTTGTTAAGACTTTCTTATGCATTTCTTTAATAATTTATTACATAAATAATATATATTTTTAAACTTTATTGCGTACCTTTCAAAAAAAAGTATACAAAGGCGGACATAATGCCTAAAGGCATTCTCTACCAGTCAACAAAAGTTTTATCTTATTTTGGATTTTACTGAATTTCTCGTTGTGGTACTTTTAATATAGAAGTTATATCAATTGTATTGTTACGCAAAATAACATACGGGCCTAAAAAACGAGACGTCACCTCAAAAAGTAACGTTTTACTATACATTTGTTTCCTGTACAACATTTTGTCACTCATATTATGCACGGAATTTTGTATGTTATTTACAATTTCAATATGTCTGAATCCGAAAACCTATAATGATGTGCATTTTGCACAAAATATATTCTTCGATTTTGAATTAAGCCTGGTAATAACCTAGATAATACACTGAATGGATTTACTAAGCAAGTTCTATGCAATTTCTTGAATCACTTTACCAGAAGCTTTCCTATAGACCCTCACTAAATTCGATTACAATGTAATAGTCTGCCTGTACGATCTTCAACCTCTATAGTATAACAATAAAGGCTACTATGAACACCTGCTGTAATAAGCTCATTCCGTGCAGCAAAAGCCATTGACCGCTTTGAAAATTAGGTAGCTGTGTTTAAGGACTACTGTATAAATTATATGTCAGGGAAAAAGTTTGTTCGTATTTTGTTTGTATACAATTGAAGAAAAATCTCTTCGGTTGTACTGTTTGTATCTGGCTGGTTTTAATAGAAGACGTAAAGAAAAATAAAAAGAAAATATAAAGAAGACTTTCCCGCCATTTTTCAATTGTTTTTCTATCCGCCAAAACGAGTGAATCTAACGAAGAAGTTTAATATATTCGGAAGTTTTGTTACAAAGAAGTGAAAAATGCGACTCAGCCGCGAAAAAAATGTTAGGTAGGAGTAGCACATACAGTTAGTTCAAGCGTTTTCAGTCCGGGACTTTCGATGTCAAGAATGAAGCTCACAATCATATGGATAAAGACGATGCCATTTTTGAAAAAGTGGAGCAAGATCTGCATATTAGTAGTTGCAACATAGACGAGGAATGAAGGATTAACCACTAAACAGTTTTGGCCCATAAGAAAAAGTCTGGCTATCCAAAAAAGCTAGATATTTGGGTATCATACGAGACCACAGAAAGAAACCTAATGAATCGTGTACTCATTTGCGATTTTCTATTGAAACGTAATGAAACCGAACCATTTTTGAAAAGATTGATTACTGGTGATAATAAGTGGATCACCTGCAACAAGAACTTGCGAAAAAGATCATGTCAAAGGGTATTCAAGCTCCACAAACCCGGATTAACACGTAATAAGGTGATTCTATGTGTATGGTGGGATTGAGAGGGCATCGTTTATTATGATCTTTTAACGCCGGGCAAAATCATCGATTCGGATCTCTACTGCTAACAACTAATGAGACTCAGCAAGATTGAAAAATAAACGCCTGAAATAGATCAACACAAAAGAAGTGGCCTTTCATCATGATAACGCCAGACCACACACATATTTGGCCACTCAGTATATAATATGCCACACTCATAATTGGGTAAGCTAGGTTGGGAGTGTAAATTGCATTAAACATATAGCACTGACTTCTCACCCTTAGATTTTTACCTGTTTCGGTATCTTCAGAATTGTTTGGGTAGTGTTAGGTTAACATCAAGAGAGGATTGCCAAAATTACTACTACTCGCATTTTATTGACCAAAAACCATAAGATTTTCACAGCAACGGGATCACTACTAACAAGATGCAACAAGTTATCTAACAAAATGGCAAATATATATATATATATATATATATATATATTAAAATGAAATGTAACAAAACTTTGAAAATACATGTCTTGAATTTGTGTATAAAATACGAAGAAACTTTTCCCCGACCTTACATTTATAATATTATAGTGTATTTTGTCTTGATTAATATAAGTATATTGAAAATCTATTTCATCAAAATCTTAACTGAACAATAAATATCTAATTGAGAATTCTACTTATGCATATATTTTTCCCAAACATTCACATCATAAACTGTTTCAAGAAATTTCGTAATTAGAGCGTATAATCGTGTCACAAGTAATACAATGTTTAGTGACATATTAGTCATAAGAAACATGATCACTTGAACTACCTATAACATAAAAGTTTGCAAATTATTAGAAATTTGAACGAAATTCGAACAAAAAGCCATAAACCTAATTCGTTGAACTAATCTGTTAACTTATAAAGCACAAACATTAATAAAAAGCAATTTAAAATCGAAAGTTATAAAATAATATTATCTGACCTCTAATGTCAAGTGATACAGTATTGGGGTGCGAAGTCAGAAGTCCTCCACGTGTGCCTGGTAGTTGCGGGTCCCTCTCGATACGTCTGGAGGGAAGAGCAGCTACTGGGCCGGTGCACCCTGGGCGCGGCAGTAATCTTCCTCGAGAAATGAGAAGAAATTCTTACTCCTTGGGGAAGGTTACTGCCGCGGCTAATTATTCTGACATGGGTGGGGTCCGTCCCGGACCAACGGCGCGTTCCACTGCGTGACCCTCTGATCAGCAGAGGGCATAGCAGAGGAGTGAGGGCGGGCTCGGTGTGCACTTACCCTGCCTCCGGGCAGACAGTGAAGGATTCATCCTTTGCTGTCACCGCCGGTCTCGTAATCCCAGTATCGAAGTGTCGTGGATCATGTCTCGCGGCTTTGATTGAGACCGAGGGTCTTGGCTTAACCGCCCGGACCGCGAGGGAGAAAACCTCTATAAAAAGTTACCCCGAATCTCAAGCGGCGACGCACCGCGAGGGGATGGATGGCTGACGGGGTTCTATGAACAAATCAGTCGATAGTGCGCTCCTCGCCAGGGTACCTGCAGACCCCCTGGCGAGTAATAAATCCTCTAAATCTGCTTACCTTGGTAAGGGGTCACTGCCAAGGTGGACATTTAATTACTCCCATACTCGTGGGTACAAATATGGAAAATAAACAACAAAAAACCAAAACCGCCGGCAACGGCAACGTAGAGGAGAGGAGGAACGATGCGGGGACAGAGTCCGACGCCGCATCGAGCAGCGTGGGAGGCTCAGAGAGCTCCCGACGCGTGGAGCCTGGGACCGCGGAGACCAGTAAGTTCTTCCGCAAGCGGTCCAGGCGGGATGGCGACCAGGGGTCGTCAGCCGGAGAAGAGGAGACTTCGGCCCGGAAAATCCCCACCAACAGGCGGGGCGGGCTGAGAGGCAAGGGGAGGGGGCCCTCTGACAATCAGAGGGCCGAACAAGCGGCAAAGCATGCCGAGGAGGGGCGCCACCCGGGCGATACGGCTCGGGTATCAGGCGAAGAGACGGATGCGACTGGCGGCTCCGAGGTGGAGCGTAAGGCCAGATTCGTAAAGGAGGTGGAGGCCGCGATCAAGGTCGTGGCCCACAAGCAAAAGGCCTCCTCAAAGTTAAAGGCCATTCCCGCGGCCTCCGCCTCCATCATGGCGGCTGCGGAGGCCAACTTTGTTGGGGCCGAGCTTAATGTAAACGAGGTAGCGGAGCTGCGGGCGGAAGTGGCCCGCCTGACGTCCGCCATGGAGACTCTCCAGAAGGAGAACGAGAAGCTCCGCGCAGACCTGGCCAGTCTACGTGAGCCTGCCTCTCGCGCGGCGCCCCAGACGCAGCGCCCAAGCCAGCCCGTGCCGGTGGAGAACCAGGTTCTGAACCTGGTCCGGCAGGAGCTGGCTGCCTTCCAGCACCGGTTCTCCGTGCTGGAGGGCATCGTCCTGCGCCCCCCTCCCCCCTAGGGGCAAACAAGACGGCGGCGAGGCCGGCAACGGTCTCGTACGCGGCGGCCACAGCTGCCGCATCCAGGCCGGGGCCGTCCAGCCAGCCTTCGGGCGGGGCTGCAGTTGCCCCTCCTCCCCCTGAAAAGCCGGCTCCGGCAAAACCGGTACCGGCTGAACCGGCTCCGGCTAAGCCGGCAACGGGAAAGAGAGGCAAGGCGAAGACAAAAAAGGGCAAAGCGGCAGCACAGGTGGTGGCTGCGCCAGCCCCAGTGCCTGCGGCGAATGTGCCAGCGCCAGCGGCAAGCCAGCTGCCGCCGCCGCCACCGCCCCCGCAGCTCCCTACACCTCCCACGGCTGAAGCCGGTTGGCAGGTGGTCGGGGACAAAAATAAGGGGAAGAAGGCAGCCAAAAAGGCCAAAGAGCAGGAGCGGCAGCGCCAGTTCAGGGCGCGCAAGATGGCGGCTAGGCTCCGCGCCCCGAAGACCGCAGCTGTAGTGATTACACTACAGCCGGACGCGGAAAAGAAGGGCGTTACCTACCGCGATCTGCTCGCGAAGGCGAAAGAGGCGGTGGATCTCGGGGAGCTCGGGATCACCGGGGGCCTCCGGCTCAAAGTCACCCAGACGGGGGCCCGTATGCTGGAGATCCCCGGGGAATCCAGTGGCGCGACCGCGGACGCTCTGGCTGCGAAGCTCAGAGCGTCCCTGGACGCGGACGAGGCCCGAGTGTCCAGGCCCGTTAGATGCGCAGACCTGCGCATCATGGGTCTGGACGACTCGGTATCGGAGAAGGAGTTAGTGGCCGCCGTCGCCAGGTCCGGGGGGTGCACTACTGACCAGGTCAGGTCAGGCGCCATACGCCCGGACCAACAGGGTATGCATGCCGCCACGGTGTGCTGCCCTGTTACGGCGGCCAAAACCATAGTGGAGGGCCGAAGGCTTCTGGTGGGCTGGGTCTCAGCGCAGGTTAAGCTGCTGGAGCCCAGACCTCTGAGGTGCTACCGCTGTCTCGTGGGGCACCACGTATCTGTGAAATGCGCCTCGGAGGTTGACCGCAGTGGCCTTTGCTTCCGCTGCTGTCAGCCCGGACACATATCGGCGACCTGCTGCGCCACGCCGCACTGTGATGCATGTGCGGCGACCGGCAAGCCAGCCGATCACCGGGCCGGAAGCAAGGCCTGCGTGCCACCCGCCAAGGCCAAGGCCGCGGGTAGGGGAGGGCCCTCCGCCGCCACCGCCTCTGTGGCCACCGCCGCAGTCGCGACTGCCGCCGCCGCCGCCGCCGCTGTCACTATCGCTGCCGCCGCCGCCGCGACACCGACGCCCGCAGAGAGGCGCCCCGTGGAGGAAGCTGAAATGGAATGCCTATAACGGCCCCATTAAGCTTCCTCCAGGCGAATATCAACCACTGCGCCTGCGCTCAGGATCTGTTGCTCCAGAGCATGGCGCAGTGGTCGATCAACATCGCTGTGGTCGCTGAGCCGTATTTTGTCTGGCCTAGGGAGGACTGGGTGGCGGACCTTAACGGCTCAGTGGCCATCATTTCTTCAGCCGCCGCCGGTACCCCGACCCTTGAAGGTGTCAGGAGGGGTCAGGGGTGCGTAGCAGCACGGTTCGGGGAGTTCGTCGTTGTGGGGGTGTACTTCTCCCCGAACCGATCTCTCGCCGAGTTTCACAACTCTCTTGCAGAGCTGAGAGCAGTCGTCGTCGGAAGTAATCCCCTCCCCGTACTTGTCCTCGGGGACTTCAATGCCAAGAACTTGGCTTGGGGTTCTCGTCGTACAGATGTGCGGGGTAGGATGGTGGAAGACTGGGCTCTGGAGACAGGCCTGGTCGTCCTAAATCGGGGTTCTGTCCCCACGTGTGTGCGGATGCGGGGCGAGTCGGTGGTGGACATTTCGTTCGCTAGCCCCGCTCTGTCGCCGCGTGCCATTGACTGGCGTGTCATGGAGGGGGTGGAGACCTACTCCGACCACCGGTACATCCGGTTTGACGTCTCCACCCAGCCCTCGAGCGCGCCAGTCCAACAGGCCCCGAGTGGTCCGCGTTGGGCGCTGAAGCAGCTGGACCGGGAGCTCCTCCTGGAAGCCTCGATCGTGCAGGCCTGGGTGTCATCACCGGACAGGCCTGCCGACGTCAATGATGAGGCAGGGTGGTTCCAGGAGGCCATGTCCGAGATATGTGACGTGGCAATGCCCCGCGTCCGGCCAGGAAGCGCCCGGCGTCAGGTGTATTGGTGGTCGCGTGAGCTGACGTCTCTGCGCGAGGCGTGTGTCGCCGCGCGGCACCTGTACGCCAGGCATCGCAGGCTCCGCATTCGTCCACCGAATGCGGCAGCCATTGAGGCGGAGCTGTACGAGGGATACAGAGCGGCAAAGACCGCCCTCCGGGAGGCTGTCCTGCGGGCCCGGGATCGGGCCCGTGAGGAGATGCTGGAGACTCTCGATAGAGATCCGTGGGGGCGCCCTTACAAGATCGTGCGGGATAAACTCCGCACCTGGGCCCCCCCGCTGACGCAGAGTCTCCGGCCTCAGCTCGTGGAGGATGTGGTGAGCGCTCTGTTCCCTGCGCGCGGGGAACATCCGCCCCCGCCTATGGCTCCGCCACCTGCGGTGCCGGAAGCGGACCACCAGGACGACGACGACGACATCCCGGAAGGGACCGGGGTAGACCTGAGAGTGGCGGTACGTAGGCTCAAGGCCAGGAATACCGCCCCAGGACCCGATGGCTTGCCTGGCAAAGCCTGGGTCCTGGCCTCGGAGGCTCTCGGGCCCCGACTGGAGGGGCTCCTAAGCGCATGCTTGGAGAGAGGCCAATTCCCGCTTCGTTGGAAGACGGGGAAGCTGGTCCTCATTCGGAAGCCGGGGCGCCCTGCGGACTCTCCGTCCGCATACCGGCCCGTGGTGCTGCTCGACGAGGTGGGCAAGCTCTTTGAAAGAGTAATTGCAAACCGCCTCGCCGAGCACCTTGCGGGGACGGGGCCGGATCTTGCGGAACACCAGTTTGGTTTCCGCAAGAGGCGCTCTACGGTGGACGCCATCATGCGCGTGAGAGCCCTCACGACGGGGGATGCAGTGGCCAGGGGGGGGGTTGTCTTGGCGGTGTCTCTCGACATCGCCAACGCCTTCAACTCCATGCCCTGGAGCTGCATTAGGGAGGCACTCCGGTATCACCGGGTGCCGACCTATCTCCGTCGTATAGTCGGGGACTATCTGACGGACAGGGCCGTCATCTACCCCGGTCGAAACGGAGAGTGGAACCGGCGAGAGATGTCGTGCGGTGTCCCACAGGGTTCGGTTCTGGGGCCGCCCCTGTGGAACATCGGTTACGACTGGGTGCTGCGCGCCGACCTCCCTACCGGCGTTAGCGTAGTTTGCTACGCTGACGACACGCTGGTACTGGCACAAGGGGGGTCGTACGAGGCGGCGGCGGAAACTATGACACGCGGGGTTGCGATAGTCGTTGAGAGGATCCGGCAACTGGGTCTCGAGGTGGCTCTGCACAAGTCCGAGGCCATGCACTTCCATGGTCCTCGGAACAGGCCACCACCAGGATCCTCAGTGATGGTAGGAGGGGTATCCATCGGCGTCGAGTCGACGTTGAAGTACCTAGGACTCGTCCTCGACGGCCGATGGATCTTCGTTGAGCACTTCCGACGTTTGGCTCCCAAACTGGAACGGACCGGGGCTGCCTTCAGGCGGCTCCTGCCGAACCTGGGGGGGCCAAACGCCTCCTGCCGGAGGCTCTACGCGGGGATCGTGAGGTCCATGGCCCTTTACGGGGCCCCGGTGTGGGCGCGTGGTTTGGCGCGGCTTGCCGTCCACCACCTAAACGCGCCCCAAAGGGTGGTTGCCGTAAAGATGGTTCGCGGCTACCGCACGATCTCCCGCGAGGCGGCGAGACTCCTTGCCGGATTGCCGCCATGGGATCTGGAGGCGATAGTCCTCGCGCGCCTGCACGAATGGCGCGCGGCAGCACTATGCCGGGGGGAAACCCCGCTGCCGCGGCAAGTTGTCGCGCAGCGGACAGACTTCCGGCATGATCTCATGGCGACATGGAGAGAGCGACTGTCGCAACCCCGTGCTGGGCACGCCACTATAGCGGCGATAAGACCCCTCTTTGAGGAGTGGCTTGAGAGACGCCACGGCGTCCTCACCTTCCGCCTGACGCAGGTCCTCACCGGACACGGTGTGTTCGGGAGGTTCCTGCACCGAATCGGGCGGGAGGAAACGCCCGGGTGCTCCCACTGCGAGGATCGACCGGAGGACACGGTGGAGCACACCGTGGAGGTGTGCTCTGCTTGGGCGGAGCACCGCCGTGTCCTCGTAGCGGCGATAGGCGGCGGCGACCTCTCGCGTCCGGCTCTGGTCGAAGCCATGGTCCGGAGCGAGACGGAATGGGATGCCGTCACCACCTTCTGCGAAGCAGTGATGCTAGCGAAGGAGGTGGCGGAGCGGGAGAAGGAAAGAGCAACAGCTTTCCTTCCCGGCCGCCGCGGGAGACGCCCCGGGCGTCGGGGGCTACGTCGTGGCCCCCGACCACCGTAGGCGCGGGCCTGTGGACGGCGAGCAATGGGTAGCTCGCCGTCCGTCCGTCTAACGACGACAGGCCGTGTCGACGGCGCGTTTTGTTCCACGCGCGCCTCAAAGAGCTGTCAGCAGCGTGAAGGGGCCCGCAAGGGCCGACGCCTGCCGGGGCTGCGGGCTGTTCGAAAGAGATACCGCGGCTCCGGAACGTAAGGGCACTGAAGGAACACGGATGGTTTTTAGTCAGTAAAAGTCTGACACTCCCTTCCGCTCCACCCACAGCGAAAGGCGTCATTAGATGATTTTCCATCCGCAAAAAAAAAAAAAAAAAAGTGATACAGTATTATTACGTTCCATTAGATTTTTTACGAACACATTTCTTTTAATTCTACCCATTAAACAATGAAAGGAGTAAAGGAGTGAATATTACATTCACTGTCTGAATATAATGGCAATAGGAATGAATTGCAAAAGGACTACTTTGGTCATTTAATAAGAATGAGATAACTTAATGGAAATTGTACTGGTGGATAGTCGTGCAGTCTTTACTATGATGATAATAAATATTATTTTATTTGAATTTCACCTGACATAATTTAAACGTTGTACTCTTAATTAAAAGTTTGATATCTATGGAAACTAAAATTATGAAAAACTGATTTTATTTTTAATAAATAACACGTTAAAAATACCATTAATACTAATGCTTCCATTATATATTCCAAATATTCTTAAACACTTGTTTAAGGAGTACGTATATATGAAATCTCATAGCGAGTAACTTTTACATCTGCACTCCATACAGTACCTAATACACTTACTTGATATAACGTCAATAATATGTTTATATTCTAGTTTACATCACCCAATTTCCACATATCCGCAATCATTACTACATAATATTTCATTCATGGTCTTATTTATTTATCTTTCCTTTTTTCAAATCGACATATCTGTAGAGAGTGTACGCTTAACTGAATCTCGATAACGTAACAGATATTTCTAAATTCATTTTTTTATATTTTTTCTACTTTATCATCATCATTACAGCCCTTTACAAGTCCACTGATGAACAGGCCTCCCCCAAGGAATGCCACAAAGCACAGTCCCGAGCCAACTGCATCCAATGACTTCCTGCATGTCTTACCAGGTCGTCACTCCATCTAGTGCGGGGGACGCCCTACACTTCGTCCGCCGGTACGAGGCCGCCACTCTAGAACCTTTTTACCCCATTGGTAGTCGGTTCTTCGAGCTATATGGCCGGCCCATTGCCACTTCAGCTTACTAATCCGTTGGGTTATGTCGGTTACTCTGGTTCTACTGCGGATATCCTCATTTCTAAGTTAATCACGCAGAGAAACCCCGAGCATAGCCCTCTTCATAGCTCGCTGCGCAACCTTGAGCTTCCTCATACGGCCAGCAGTGAAAGACCACGTCTTAGGTCTATAAGTCATCACTGGCAACACGCACTGGTTGTACAGTCTCGTTTTCAAGTTTTAAGTATACCTGACGAGATGTTTCGTAATTTCCCGAACACTGCCCAGCCGAGTTGCATTCCTCGATTGACTTCTCGGTTGAAGTTGGGTTTACCTAACCAAACTATTTGTCCCAGGTAAACATACTCGTCAACAACTTCCAACAACTAGCGCCTTAGGTGCAACTTGGACGTTTTTTCTTATTAAAATCAATTTTTTTATTATAAAGGATTTTTTGTTAAAAAAAATTCTTAATTTAATTATCGGGGTAGTGTCTATAAATCTTATAGTCTATAAATTTTACACTTTCTAACTGTAGCTTAGTAAAAATACTTTCACCACTTGAAAGAAGACCTCTAAAGAGCACACACAAAGGTTCTTTTTTTAGAATAGAATAGATATTTTATTTTCTTAGTGAATGTGTACACTAAGAAAAAAAATCTTAGTTTTAGTTTTAGTAGTTTCAGTTTTCCTACCTGTTTTCTATATAACAGTATAAAATTATACGTTTAGCGCAATTACAATTCGACCATGGTGTATTACGTGCCGGTACATTCACAGAGCATTAAGTGTAAACGTGGCAGATGTCATTACATGTATATATATATATATAATATATTTACATCGCAGACGACTTCTTGCATCTTTTTACGATAGACACTTATTGCATCTTCTATTTCCGGTAGAACTTTAAATGTTTAGGGAGTGAATATTGTTAGTTTATCTGTTAACTAACAACATAGTAGAATAGGAATTTCATTTTTATTGGACAATCTTATTGTGCGCCTAGTAAAGTTACAGGCAGTGGGCCGACATGAAATGCTGTCACGCTTTGCTGGGCACGCCATGCTTTTTGAAGAAAAGAAGAGAGGTCATATTGGCCTTCTCTTCCTTGCAGTTATACGTTATGTCGACGCCGAGGATTCAGTTACTGGCTGAGGTAACAAAGGGAGTGCCCTGAAACTGAGGATATTCGACAAAGGGGTTCTTTTTAGTGGTAAACACGCAAACTTGTGTCTTCTGGAGATTGAACTGGACTAAATTTAGTAACTCCCAATCCGAGACTTTGTTCAACGAATTCAGACACAAGTTTGTCCCGGTACTTGGCGACGTTTTTCTGAGAAATATTGGGACCTCCAGTGTATAGAGCATCACCAGTGCTGTTGTCCGCATAGCTATAAATGTTACCGGTTTGGAACATATAATTGATGTGCAGAAGTAATGGCGTTGGTGATAGCTCACAGCCTTATGAAACACCAGTGTTAATACGCTTGTACAAGAGCGACACTGGGTTTTTAGAACTGGCCACTTGTAACGATATAATAAAACGTAAGTTCAAATTTTGAAAATGGAACCCTTTGCCAATATTGTTGTGTATGTATTTTATTAATTTGTCATATGTTTACGATTTGGTGGCAAATTGAAAATTGTCTGTGTCACCTCAGCATGAATTTAACGCGAGAAAATTTTCGTGCAATGATTTTTTATGACTTTTGACGTCATTTATATCAACAAGAAAGTAATGATAGACTTCGATTGGCCACGATGAAGCCTCATTTCGTGCAACTACAACTGGTTTAATGAGTTTAAACGTGGTCGCACTAATCTCTCCGATGATTTGTGTGAGGGTCGGCCTTCTACAACGACGACTGAAAATAACATCAGTGTTGTGCGGCGTATGATAGAGACCGACAAAAGAGTGACTTATCAACAGATTCAGACAAGCTTAGGCATCGGTATAAGTCAAGTGCACAACATGAACCATGAACATTTAGCGGTCAGAAAGCTTTGTGCCCGGTAGATACCTCATAATTTGACAGAGGCCCAAAAACTCCGTCATGTTGATTGGTGTCGTGAAATGTTTCAAATATTTAACGGAGGTGACTCAAATGCTGTGTTCGGCATACTTACGGGTGATGAAAGCTGGATTTATTATTATGATCCTGAAACTAAGAGACAGTCTGCTGTCTGTTTCCTTCGGAAGAGTTGCCAACTAAAGTGAAAATGGTCGAAGCATGGGAAAGAAGATGGTGGCCTCGTTCTTCGGAAGGATAGGTCATTACGCAACAATTGCTTTAGAAGATCGAAAAACAGTTACTGCAGAGTGGTATACTAACAATTATTTGCCACTTGTCTTGGAAAAAGTTCGGGAAAACTGACCTCCTGTCGTGGTGAAGGAGGATCCTAAATCCTCCTTCACCACGACAACGCCTCGTCGCTCACCGCCAAGCAAAGAATCGACTACTTGGCGACGTTAGACATGGAATTACTGGGTCATCCGCCCTATAGCCTAGACCTCGCATCTTGTGATTTTTATTTATTTCCGAAAATAAAATAATGCCTTCGAGGAAAACTTTTTATGGACGTCGAGGAAGCAGTAGCTGCGTTTCAAAATGCCGTCGAAGAAACCCCTAAGGACGAGTATTGATGTAAATGGACACTATTTTGAAAAGATATAGTAAAACTAACAACTTGCTAGTTTGTTCAGTTTTTCATTTTCTAAGAACTTTCAGTGTCACCCTCGTTATCGGAGCATGCACCATCTACTACAATCTTGATGCTCCGATCTACAAGAAAACTGGTGCTCCAATTGCACAATTTCCCGTGAAGCCCATAGGAAAGCAGCTTCTAAAGTAGCACTGTGTGCTAATACCGATTGAAGGCCTTCGCAATGTCAAAATTAACGATCAACGCCTCCTCCTTGGACTCTACTGATTTCGCCTATCTATGAGTCAGGTAGACCAGAAGATCACCAGCTGAAGCCTCAAGATACCTCATGAGCTGGCAGGTTATAATGGATTCCATTATTTTGGAGAACAAGGAGATGATGGCGATAGGCCTGCAGTTAGACGGATTTGAGGGGTTGCCTTTTTTAAGGATCAGGTGGACCAAAGCTATCTTCCATGAATTCAGTACGAAGCCTAGGGAGTAGAAGTAACGGAAAAGATGCGTTACATCCGGTTCCAACTCCGAAGCACACGTCTTCAGCATAACAGGAATGACTTTATCAGGCCCACTCGACTTGTGAAGGTACAAGGGAAGGAGTGCTTCTGGGTTGTCTGGAAGAGATTGCTATGTAGCAATAAGACCGCCCTTATTTCCCTCAATAGTTGTTATTTTTTATTTTTGATGTTGTTATCTTTTCTTGGTGTACAATAAAGAGTATTGTATTGTATTGTATTGTGCTTTGCGCACCGAACGCAGTGTAAACAGCACATCCTGCATAGAGCACTCGCGGGCTGATCGACGTCGTGTTCCCCCCGTCATCGAGATTCGAGTTGGATGCAAAGAGAGAGCTTGACATATTGGCTTTCTCCTTTACGGTATTGGCCAATAAGTCGTCCTTCTTGTGCAGAGATGGTAGAGATAGCTGACAGAAGTCCCCTTGGACGGCCTTGGCGAGAGACCAGAATGCACGTGTTCTAGAAGGAAGTCGAACTAGCTTCTCGCCTTTACTGCCGATGCGCTCTGACTTTGGTTTGCCGATGAAACTTTTGAAGGACTTGGAGGCGGAATTATACTTCTTTTTAAGAACGCTTGTGTTCACATCCAGAGACGTTGATGCGTCACAGGCCCAGTAGCACTCCTGCATAAGCAGCAAAAGTCATTTATATAAAATTGCATCACACCAGATGCAATTTTACAGGTGTGACCAAGCCATGGCCGAGTTCTGTCTCTGATAGGAACCACGGATGATGGAATAAAAAGTTTCATTCTGTGAAGTACCACATCAACGACAGAATTAGCAACAACGTTGGGATCATCTGGCAAAAAGCATACCCAACCCCCAGGGTAGGATGCATAAAAATACTGCATCCTGTCCCATTCAGCCAACTATAGTGCTTAACACGGTGGCAACCCGCAGAACGCAACCGCGAGTTATCGTGAGTGGCACCGTCCTCCAAATCAGACAATGGTCCGAAGAACCAAGAGGAGCATCGACGGACACCCATATACGTCCGGATGAAGGTTGGCAGAAGGAGTAAAAAGGAAGGTGCATTACCCTCCACATCTGAGATCCGCGTAGTCGAAGTAACTAGATGTGTGAGACCAAGGCAAAGTCATAAACACATCTATGATCGGTTTAACGGGAATCAATCAAGTTAAAATTACTCAGGATCAAGATCTCTCCAGATGGGACTTGTTGTAGCACAGAGTCTGCAGCATTTGGACGTGGTTGATGAGTCGGTCTGTGTAGGTATTACTTATATGGAACCTATAGAGGTACCCATAGACGCGGAGATGTTTGTCGCGGTATACGCGTAAAGTAAAAGATGAAGAAAAAAGTGGAATATACACAGCGCCGATATACGCCGAGAAGTAGCGACCAACAAATTTTGTGCGGCAAGTCGCTGAACTAAAATATTCGCCGAAATTCATTGCAATGATGAAAAAACGTCCATGCCAAATTTTTGCCCATATCATCATCATCATTACAGCATTTCATAAGTCCACTGCTGAACATAGGCCTCCCCCAAGGAATGCCACAAAGCACGGTCCTGAGTCACCTGCATCCATCGACTTCCTGCATGTCTTACCAGGTCGTCACTCCATCTCATGGAGGGCCACCCTACACTTCGCCTACAGGTACGAGGCTGCCACTCAAGAACCTTTCTTCCCCATCGGTTGTCGGTTCTTCGAGCTATATGGCCGGTCCACTGCCACTTCAGCTTACTAATCCGTTGGTCTATGTCGGTTACTCTGGTTCTACTGCGGATATCCTCATTTCTAAGTTTATCACGCAGAGAAACCCCGAGCATAGCCCTCTCCATAGCTCGCTGAGCGACCTTGAGCTTCCTCATACGACCAGCAGTGAAGGACCACGTCTCAGATCCGTAAGTCATCACTGGCAACACGCACTGGTTGTACAATTTGGTTTTAAGGTTTTGAGGTATGTCTAACCAGAAGATGTGTCGTAGTTTCCCGAACGCTTTTGCCCAGATGGTTTACCGATAATATGAAGTCTGTTGGTTGATTATGAGGGTGGGTCAATCTTGCGTCCGTATACTGGCCGCAACAAGTCGGTCGGACGCAACATCATCGGTAATTTCACCCATGTAGGACGCAAGATTACTTATGAGATGTAAATATATATACATATATATATATATATATATATATATATATATATATATATATATATATATATATACATATATGTATATAAATGCAAAACAACATCAACACTGCTTATGACGATGTAACGATATGTATAGAAAGGGCCGAATTATGATAAACAAGATAACCTCTTGATTGAATTTGAAAGAATCCTCAGCACATCTCCAGCGAACAAACCTTTTTGGAATTAATTTTTTTTGAGTTTATGGCCTGGTATCTAGACATTTAGGCCAAGTCTTGAGTATTTTTATTCGGTTTATTATAATTTCCCCAAATGTATAATTATCCTTCATAGTTCACTGCTTCAGAATATGTTGATGCGTCACATTGTGCAGCCATTGGGAGATGTTGACGGCAACTTAAGCCAGCAGACAGCTGACAGTTGGCGATGGTATCTCAGGGCGCCTATGCAGACAAACAGCTTATCTTGAGAATCCATCACCATCAGACCAATTGTTTCACCGTTTCCACTAATAGTTCACATGCGTAGATAGATAATACATAAAATCGCACCACTTTTACATATCAAAATCCACTTCAAACTATTATTTAAACTATAATACAGGAGCAGCTAACCGCCGCCGGTCAAGTTCCCACTAAAACTCTATTGGAATAAATGTTTCATGGCGAACACAGACAAAAGCAAACATTTAAGTTACGAGGGTAATGTATAAAAAGAGGTATAGATATATTATATGAAGTTGTAACTAAGAATACAATACCTTGAGTAAATTATGAATAAGTGAAATTTTCACTTACATATACAATGCCGTGTATTGGCGGTTAAGAATATCCACTACCCCATATCTTCCCGTGGGTGTCGTAAAAGGCGACAAAGAGAAACAGGCAGGAGATGGGCAGCAGCATCTTCCTGATAACAACAAACTTACAATAAAAAAAACTGCGGTTGCCAACCCGCTCGCGAATATGATGAGAGTAACAAATAAACGGCCCCCAGTCCCCGGTGGCCCCGCTATTCCTGGCTACGGTGGCGACCATGGTAACGGCGGGGCAGGGGGTGCTTAGAATCTCCAGTGGAGGTTCGGTTGCCACCTAAGATGACTCGATCTGGCAACATACAACGCACGCACCCTGAGGACTGACGAGAAGATCGTGGAGCTGGAAGAAGAGACAGAAAAGTTACGCTGGCATATTATAGGATTATCCGAGGTCCGAAGAGAGGGGGAGGACACGGTAATCCTCGAATCCGGCAACTTGTTCTATCATCGGGAGGGCGACCATCTGTTTCAAGGAGGTGTCGGATTTATCGTCCACAAGTCTCTCAGTTAACAACGTTGTAAAGATTGAGAGTGTGTCGACGAGGGTTGCGTACCTGCGATGTCTCCGTGATCGCGAGGGTGAAAACTGGTAGCGCTCACCGAATGGATAGAGGCACACTGAACCTAAACGTTGGAGAGGTCTCGTCTAATGAAATCAACGCTCCGCCCCCCTCATGCTCTGTTCAAAAGTCCCGAAACCTTTCAGCTCGAGTTACAAAACCGTTTTCAGTGCCTAGAAAACTGCAATGAAGTGGACGATATGAATGATAAGCTCGTGGAAACTTTCCATGCGGTCAGAGCTAAGTTCTGCAAGACCCGCCGCAGAAGAACACAAAAACTCTCCGATCACACTCTTAATCTCATGGCTGTTAGACGGGAGGTGAAGCTACATTCTTCAACAGATTTGACAGCATACAGGCAATTGAACAGACAGATCTCCAAATGCATGCAGAGGGACTTACGCAACTTCAATACAGCTTGTATTAAAGGAACAATCGAGCAGAACCAAAGCTCCAAAGTCTTTGCCAGAGATCTGTCTGCCAGAAAGAGCCAACTGTCGAAGCTTAAGACCGAGTGTGGCAGCATCGTTTCCGGGGCACCTGAGATTTTGAGTGGGATTGAGCGGTTCTATGAGCAGCTTTACACGACATCGTTGGAGCCACACGCAAGGGTGAGTAACGATCCAAAAGCGAGTCTTATCCGACACTATTCCGATGATATCCCGGACGTCAGTCTGAGCGAGATTAGAATGGCTCTCCAGCACCTTAAAAACGGCAAGGCCCCAGGCGAGGATGGAATTACAGCGGAGCTTCTGAAAGCGGGTGGAAGACCGGTACTTGAAGTCCTTCAGAAGCTCTTTAATTCCGTCCTCTACGGTGGCACTACTCCCGAGGCGTGGAGCAGAAGTGCGGTGGTCTTGTTCTTCAAGAAAGGTGACAACGCTCTCTTGAAGAACTACAGACCGATTTCCCTTCTGAACCGCGTCTACGTGCTGTTTTCGAGAGTCATTACGAATCGTCTCGCGCGCAGACTTGAAGACTTCCAGCCTCCCGAACAAGCAGGTTTCCGAAAGGGTTTTAGCACCATAGACCACATACATACCCTTCGGCAAATTGTACAGAAGTCCGAAGAGTACAATTTGCAACTATGTCTGGCGTATGTGGACTATGAGAAAGCCTTTAATTCCGTCGAAATTTGGGTGGTGCTGCAGTCCCTTCAGCGGTGCCAAGTTGACTGTGGGTATATCGAAGTGCTGAAGTGTTTGTACAGTAGAGCTGCGATGGCTATCCAAGTACAGAACCAGAGTACGAAACATATCCAATTGCAGAGAGGTGTAAGACAGGGTGATGTTATATCCCCGAAACTATTCACCGCTGCATTGGAAGACGTTTTCAAGCTTCTGGACTAGAAAGGATACTCCTACGATTTGCCGACGATATAGTCCTTATGGCAGTATCACTGGAGGGCCTAAGCACCATGCTCAATGACCTCATTAGTGTTTTCGAACGAATCGGTCTTAGGATGAACATGGACAAAACAAAGATCATGTTTAATGTCCATGTCACACCTATGCCGGTGGTTGTTGGGAACACTAAGCTCGAAGTTGTTGACGAGTATGTTTACCTGGGACAAATAGTCTGACTAGGTAAGTCCAACTTCGACCGAGAGGTCAATCGAACGGATTCAACTCGGCTGGGCAGCGTTCGGGAAACTACGACACATCTTCTCGTCAGACATACCTCAAAACCTTGAAACGAAATTGTACAACCAGTGTGTGTTGCCAGTCAAGACTTACGGATCTGAGACGTGTTCCTTCACTACTGGCCGTATGAAGAAGCTTAAGGTCGCTCAGCGAGCTATGGAGAGGGCTATACTCAGGGTTTCTCTGCGTGATAAACTTAGAAATGAGTATATCCGCAGTAGAACCAGAGTGACCGACATAGCCCAACGGATTAGTAAGCTGAAGTGGCAGTGGGCCGGCCATATTATAGCTCGAAGAATCTTAAACCGATGGGGAAGAAAGTTTCTTAAGTGGCAGCCTCGGACCGGTAGGCGAAGTGTAGGGCAAACCCCCACAAGATGGAGTGACCATCTGGTAAGACATGCAGGAAGTCGATGGATACAGGTGGCTCAGGACCGTGCTTTGTGGCATTCCTTGGGGGAGGCCTATGTTCAGCAGTGGACTTATGAAAGGCTGTAATGATGATGGTATAATGAACACAGATATGTATTTTATGATAGAAGCACATTCATGAAATACAACTAAATATAAATTTTTAAATAAATCCAACCAACCATATTATCATCGACGAGTTAGTTAATGAAGCTATAACGCCCAATCTTACATTTATAAACGAAGTGAAAAGGGCCAGTTAATCTCAAGCACTCCGAATGGCAGTGTAACTATATCGTATATATCTAATGCAAAATTCCCGAGCCAGCGACGGAGAGAAACGTCAAAGGTGCGAGACATCTAATACTATGATCGTAAATCTGCCTGCCTTGCGTGGTCAATCCTCCGTACAATGGAGAGGCTCATTTCCACTGGACTTACTTGAACTGATGATAAGGAAGAAAAGGAATACTTATATATAAACTTGAACAAAGAGGCATTCTTTCAAGAGTAACAATACATTTCTTTATGGACTTTTATCTTCAAAGTATTTTAAGGTGGACCGCGTTATTTAACCGGCAGGCAATAATCGACCGAACCTTTATTAATTTTTTTGTGAAATTGGAAAAAAGCGACGCTTGATTTTGTTTTCCTTAAGAATTGATTAAATATTTTTATTAGTTTTATTAATTACCAAGTTTGACTCTACTTTTTAAGTTAACTTTAATTTGCTTAAGAAATTTATTATTAATATTTTTTTCATAATTTTTAAATGAGAAAAGACTTGAAATATATATATACTTTAATTCATTGATAATGGTGAACTTAGCACGGCCTTCAGCTTCACGTATCCAGTAACTGCCAGAGGCAGATCATCGCTTCACTTAGGTTATAAATTAAAAATAATTTTCATATAAATAGTAGATAATATTACTAGGCGATTTTATTTCTTCCTATGAGTCTTCTCTATAAGTTGATGTAGTAGGTAATATTTGCTCACCTTTTTGTGCCGCCAAGCAGTAATGTGTATAGGTACCTACATTCTTATACCGGTATAAAACGTACAGGGTTCCAATATAATTACAAGCTGTATGGTATTCCATCGTAGTCTTCAGTGGTGACGACCCACCTGTATTCTTCCATGTAATTTATATTGAATAAAAAAATTATATATATATATGTCGGAGCGTCTATAAAATACCCGGTTGGATCGAGGTAGAATGGAGGGTATATCGAGAAACCCCCTCTTGTGTCTGTAGTATAAAGTTCACTGTAGGTCCCGTGCGCGAGAGTTCGCTCAAGTCATTCAAGGAGTGTGGTCATTCTACTAGTGCTAAGATAGTGTCGTGGTTTTGTTCGTTATTGTAATTTCTCTAGTGCAGGCAAGGAGGATTAGTGTTGCTGAGAGGCTGCCCTGTGTTACATTGAGATAAGTAGTGTTGCTGTTGGTTTACATATTATGATGTTATCATGTAATTACGTACCTCACGTTACACTGGTGTGTGATTGTGGCAGAGACGTGTTACGGTGTGGTCGAACTGTAATTTCACTATACTGAATGTATAGTGCGTTACGTTGTCTTATTACTGATAATGATTAAACAGCGTAAGCAAGAGAGCAAGTTGAACATCCGCTCTTACACTTTTATTATTTTTAACAGTTAACGCTATCCTGATGTATTTCCAAGATCAAAATTGGAATCCTCTGTTGTAAATCTCCGACATCAGAAGTGGGATAAAGTCCCTGTTACTGCCCACCTATAAACTTAGAATAGTGTGAGGGTTATTACGTTGGTGAAATACTATGATACGCCTCGCGTTTTGTTTTTGTTACTGATACTGTCTCCGTCTCCGCCTTTATGTATAGGACTTATCAAAACAACTTTGAACTGATCAGGAAACACACCTGATTCAAGACTAAGGTTACAAATGTGCACAATAGAGGGAATTATCAGGTGCTTAGTAGATTTAAGCACCTGATTGGAAATTCCATCGTAGCCTGGTGCAGAATTATGTTTAAGATTACTCAGTAACCACTCGACTTCAAGTGGATCGGTGGGTCTTAAGCCCAAAGATTGAGACTGATTTATTAAATTCGAATCCGCTGTTGTTGACTTATTCCTTACGTAATTTATTGAAATTTCGTCTGCCAGTTTCTTTCCAATATTGGCAAAATAATTATTAATATAGTTAATTGATTCTACTGGACTGGCTTTTAGGCTAAGAAGATTAGTATTTAAAGATGTAACATTACTATTTAATTTAGCTATATTTTTAACGATTTTCCACTTTATTTTATTATCATTTCCAGCTTTATATAATTCATTGTTATCAAAATCTGCCCTACCTTTTTTTAATAATTCGTTACAAAAATTTCTATAGCGTTTATAAGTAATCGTAAGTTTTATGTTATCAGGATGACTTATGACATCACGATGTAGTTTGTCTCTATGTCTAATGTACCTTAGTAGCCCTTGAGTAAGCCAGGGAACTTTTATTCTCTTACGAGCGGGGACGGGGGTCTTCATTGTGGTATGTACGTCTATAGCTCTTTGTAGCTCCTTTACAAGCATATTTATAGCGATATTAACATCAGTACAATTTAATATAGCATTGAGAATTTCCAAATTCAATTCAAATGCAACTTTTTCATAGTTAATAAATTTGTAGAATTTTGATTCACTTAGAGGAGTTATATGGTTTTCGAGACAAAATAGAACTGTATAGTGATCCGTTACAGTAGAAGAAATTATTAAAGTTATTGCTTTTAAACGAGATTTTAAAAATACGTGATCCAGGCATGAGTTTAATCTCGTAGGCAGTGAATGTGTTGACAGTAATCCGTGATAAGCCATTAGATCGAGATATTCATCATATTCGGGGTTCGAAGTTGTAGTGCTTATATTTATGTTCATGTCACCCGTAACTACAATATTAGTGAATTTATTCAACGGTTCTAGTATGTCATTAATAGCCTGCAAAAAGTTTTCATATGAACGATATGAAGGTGGACGATAAATAGCAATAATTGCAGTTTCGTTTCCGATCTTAATAATCAGACAGTTGCCTTCAAAAGCGGGGGGTTCAACTACAGTTGCCATAATGTCATTTTTTATATAAACCATAACTCCTTCATTTTGTGACTTATTATTTTTAGTACCATATGTGGTATAATCATTTAGCGTCGGTAAATGATTAATTCCTCCGAGCCAACACCCTGTTAAAACAATAATATTAACATCAAGCTTCAAACAAGCCAAGAGTATTTCAACTTGTGGTAGGTTATGCCCGATGCTACGAATATTCTGACACATAATTATAAGCTTTTAAGCTTTGCCAGAATTGTCTAAAAGTTTGTGAGCAAGACGTACATCACATTGATACACTTTTGACACATGATAATTATCCAATTCGGTAGTAAGATTTTTTGTATTTATTTTACTTATATTTGTTACAACAAGAGCAAAGTTTAAAACCCATTATTTAAGAATAATGTTATACGAACTACAAGCTCTAAATATAAAGTAACACAAAGAGGAAATATCAGAAGAACTAGTTTAATACTAGTTCTTTGTTCAGCGATAGGTAATAGAGGCCTAACAGCGTTATAAAATTGTATTTTTTGAAGTCTATAACAATTATGTATATTGTAGATTGAAGGTGTAGTGTGTGCAACAAGCTAAGTATGATATGCGTGTAAGACACAAAATTCGGTTAGTAGTACATTAAATGCTAATATTATAATAAGTATATATACTAAAAAATTTAACCTGCAGGTAGTATAGTGATAAAAACGACATTGGAATATGCTTCTTAATTCATGAGCTGTTTCGAAGCTCGTCCAAATGTTTGTCATTTTTAATGAGAATATGGGGTGCACCCTCTTTTTTACGAAGAAAAATTTTGTCATAAGAATGCCAGCAATAGTAATAACTATTTGTTTTAGCATAGTCTCTAGCATGTAAAAAAAGACTTCTTGTTTTTGCTGTAAGATTTTCAGAGACATATATCTGAGCTGTTGGATATCCGAGATGCAACAACTGAGTGTTAAGTTTTCCGGGATGTTCTTTATTAAACTTCTTTGCTTTCTCAATAAATTCTTCTTTACGAAAAGTGGTGCAAAACTTTACCAATATTGGAGGACTAATATTTGATTTTATATTAACCCTATATGCGTCGTGGATTTCAGATGTTAGGACATCAATATCAAGAGCTTTACCAATGGATTGTGTTAAACCACGTAAATCATGTTTTGTCTCGCCTTGATTTTTTGGTATGTTCCTTATTTCAATAGTTGTACTTCTACTACCCTTATCAAACACCTCCAGCCTTTCTGTCAGTTCCTTGGTGTAATTCTTATTTTCTTTTCTTTCTTTCTCCAGCTCATTTATTTTTACTTTTAAATCTTCAAAATTTCCAGACATGAATTCAATAGTTTTACATATATCTGAGGTTTGTTGTTTGAGCAAGTTTATTTCATCGTGTAATGTGCTAAACTTTGTGTTAATTAGTTCAAACAATTCCTTTTTTATGGTATTTAAAGAATCGCTCAATTGCTCTTCAGAAGATCGTTTCCTTTTAAATTGAGTACTAATATTAGGCTTACCTTGAGCATTAACTTCACTTATAGCATTTGAGTCAGAGTCCGATTGAACTTGTTTTGTGGATGGAGGAGTACGCTGCATTTTACTTATACAAAAACCGCTAAAGCTTATGAATAAGGGCAGATATACGTCTTCAATGGTGCTATCATATACACCTGGTGTAGTAGTGCTTACCGTTAGCTGCAGAATACTAATACACGACTGATACCACTTTAAATTATTACTTTACACTTTTATTGCACAAGGGTGTCTTAGAATTTAATAAAACAAGCACACGTCTAACAGGTACCGTCAACTAGGGAGGAATAATGGAACCGACTTGGGCAACGCTACTTAGGTTGTGAGTCAAACCACGCCACAGAAAGCGCCAATGGGAATAGCGACACACCAAACAACTATCGCGAAGACGCAATGCTGCAGAACGCAACAAGCATCAATACGACTATCGTCGGGCTTACACCATCCCAAGGTCCCCCATACAGTCCCAGCAGACGTCACCACCCGCATATCTCCATCGACCAGAACCACAAGATGCGTCGAATAAGGCGCAACACACCCGAAGATTCGTCACAAGACGCAATACTGCAAATAGCAGTAAGCATCAACGCAGCTATCATACGGATGGCGCCCCCTCACAACACACCCACAGCCTATTATTAAACTGACTCCCTACACCCTTCCGACCAGTAAACATTCAGACGCGATCATTGCTATTTCGTGGTAGAAATAATAATAATGTATTATGCAAATTACTATAACTAATATTTTTTATAGGATAAGGGTGACAAACGAGCACACAGTCCACCTAAATATAAATGAATTTTGTGAATAAACTATATATATCTAGATACTAGTTCCAGAGATAGATCTCTATTTTCGACTAAGAATCTAAATACATATACGTTGTCATTCCTGAGGACTAAGAAGAAAAAGGTCTCAGGTTCTCTAAACTCACCATATGATACACATTTATTGCAGGCTATATGCAGCATTATTCTTATGACAGGACATGGTTTTTCCCCAGTCGAGCCGACCCATTTGTGCTACAAGCTTAATATAGCTGCAGCGTGGTTCTACCACGTAGAATGTTAACGTTAAAAGTAAGTTATTTCAAATAAAGAATTATCAGTTCAAAATAAAAATTAAACGTAATTGAAGTTAAAAATTACCGTAATCGCTATTTGACTGAATTATTAAACAGACTTAATAGAAATATCAAAGCACATTCGACAATTTTCAAGAATTCTAAGAAGTTAGAACTTTAAAGTAAATTAAACTAGCTTACTCAAGTACATTAAGTTGAGATGTTTGGTGGGGCTTTTGGCATAATACATAAAATAAAATAAATGAAATAAAATTGCTAAACCTTGAAAATTTCATTTCATTTGTATGATATGTATTTGTCTTCGATTTATTGACGACCATATTTATTTTGTTTTATTAATTAAATAATTTGGTTAAGAGATAATTCGAATTAAAAAATTAGTAAGATATTTACCATGTAACTTACTTATGTAAATATCATACAAACGTATTCCGTTTTCATCTATGTCAGATATATTATTTAGTGTCAAATAAATTATAATATGTATATTCCAACCGAGTCTGTTTTTAATGTTTAGTGAGCTATAAATGTTATATTTAAATCAAGTCAATAAAATATTTTAAGCACAAGTATATAAAAAAAATTGAATTCTTAAAACTACAATTGAAGCCGTTGACTATTGGTCTAACTTCATCCTCATTCTAATTCCATCCTATCTCGCAAACATCACGTTCCTTTATAAAAATAAACAACATGTCTTGTCCTTATTAAACTTTATTTGGGTAATTAGCCAGTTTATTTTACTTTTGATGTTTGCACTATACATCGAATAAGGGAAGCTAAAGACGTATTGGCTATCGCAGTATCAAATGTATTTTATATTTGTCGCTGCTTCTAGTCACTGATCTGGGTATTTTAAATCCTTTTCATATTACTCTGCTTACGACACCCGAAATGGGATGAAAAAATCTCCTATGCCATCATAAAGAACTATAAAAAAGGAAAAACACCGTTATCAAATTTCCACTGCTTATAAACATAAACCTCCCCAATAAATTAACTGATATGGAGGATTTTTACCATAATTGCCACGCTCGGCATTTTCTTTGTGCTTTATATTTCAAAAAAATATAAATGTATATTGCAGTTATTTAGTACATAAGTGGCTAGCGTTTGATGATAATTTTGGCAGTACATTTGTTACTCGATTTACCACATGCTAAGCTGTCGAGGATAACATGGCGAGTAAACCTGTGAATATAACCTGTACTTATTGTGTATAATAAATTAAATGTTGCGAGGACATGTGTAGTCCGCCAACAAGCATTGGGGCAGCGCGGCGGACTATTTGCCTCATAACTTACGCAGAAATGAGATATAATAAGTATGTTTCCAGCTTTGGGACTTGTTTATAGGCACAGGCATATTTAACATAAATTTTAAATTAATATTGGGTATTAATATAAAATTTACTTGGTTATGATACGTCTGTCGATTCGCTTATGGTTCTTATTGTGAGATTGTTAAATTTGCATTCAAATCAAAGAACTAGTAGTACTATTTTATTGCATTATGTGGACGTGACGTAAGTGAATTTATGAACTCATTTCGTCCCGCAGATATCATAAAAGTTGACTATTGGAATTTACCGGATCCCAAAGTCTATAGAATAACGAAACGAACGAAATAACGTGAAACACTTATTGAGGCACTGAAACTGTGTTGTGATGACTAAAGCTAATTCCTCTTTATTTTAACAAGACCTCAAACCTAGCTTTGAGCTAATTACGGGTAATTATTTATGATGATAAAAAACAAGATTACCCATTTCTTATTTCAAGTTATTTTAGTTTTGTAATCTTATTGATGTATACTGCCTAAGAACTTAAGAATCACTACTAAACTCCATTTACTAAATTCCATCTTCTTCTTTTTTTCTGATTTTATGTTGAGATATTTTGCAAACATCAATTACACATGGACATATCACCGTTCTAAACCCACGAATGTTAATTTCACGTTTAACGTTAAATGGTTTATTCTATTGTAGGAAGTCAGCATGTTTAACAAAAGGCACTTATGGCAATTCACGATGCTGTGTTAGTTCCCACCTTAATAAATAGTGATTTTTGGTTGTGGCAGATCAAACATAAAAGTTAAATTAATACTGTACAAATGCGGTCATTAAGAATTATGTTAGTGCTGACTTTGAATGATAGCGTGAGAAGTTATGTGATAAGAGACATGTTTGGTTTGCTAGAAGTAGTAACTGCGTTTTAAGAAAGAAATGTTTCGGTGGTTTAGAGACGTAGAAAGATAGATGAGAAAAGAGTGACAATGAAAATTCACACAGCAGAAATTACTAGCAGAGTCGGCGTTAGTTGACGGAAGTATATCGCCCTAATTGGCGATATATTAAAAAATCAAATTAAAATTACCCTTAACTGACAAGCATGTTTGCATAGATATATGGATGTGAAAGAAGCGAGTTGTTTACGATTCGTGCCAAATGTAGGTCCCCATACTTTGCCTACCCCTCTGGGTAACAGTTGTAAGAGTTTATGTATGAATGTATGATTTATTATCTAACTTATTATCTTCGTTACTGCTACTTAAAAATAATTTTAGGGAAGAGCCGGGAGTTAAATTATTACTGAATAGTTTCAAATAAAAAGTAATTAAGTAAAGGTAAAAAAGATGTAACTAACCGATTTATAAACTTAAACACTCTTGGGTAAAAGTTTCGAGCATTAAATGAGACCAGAGCCAAGGAAGAATTATATCAAAGGCATCGCTTCCCGAGCTAGCAATGACGTGAATAATGGAACGGCCGGATATTGCCTGTCAACAGTGCGCCGGAGCCAACTACAAAAAGAATACTTTTAACATTTACTATGTACGTCCATTTTATAATTTAAAAAGTCTTGAAATGTTAAAGTTCAAACTAAATGTTTTTAAAATTAGTGATGTGTCAAAATATTTAAAATATACTATCACATAATTTATGAATTTTAAATTTATATATTTACCTCGCAAAAATTAACCAAAGATAATTTAAAGTACAAAAATATTGTGTTTTTTTTTATAGGAAATTATTCATAAAGGTAGCCCTTGACAAGAGTCTACTGGCAACATTAATTATACTTCATGCTTCGATTACGATTGCTTGTGTAAAGTTCGGTTTCAGCAGTCATGATTAAAAAAAAAAACAGAAATAGTACAGAAATTATTTTCAAAAGAAACCATATTTGCATGATTCTGAAGATGGTGAGAGAATTACGTCGTATTTCGTTAAGTGCTTCTCGAGTTATATTTGGGTTTACAGAGTAAAGCCATAAAATTTCAACTATATTATGGTTGTAGTACGAATGACTCGGTTCGATCAGGGAAGGACCACGCTTTCACAGACTATTTTGTATGGTGAGTGTAGAGAACCGGAGACCCATTTTACTGTAAAGGAGGCATTCCATCTTAGTCCATAGGGGTGGAAACGCATCTGCATTTTGATTATAAATCGAGGAAAGATATAGATGTCTATGGGCCACAGCATACACTTACCCTCTGGTGGAGTGAGTGCTCGTTAGTCACACTTATTTTTTTTAAAAGATCTCTTTTTAATACTATCGGACAGCGATGATAAAAATATTGGACGTTCTTTGTAAAATTTAATAAAAACAACATATGTATGTACACTAGTGTTTCTTCGTAATATAAATCCTTTTTATCACGTGTCAACGCGGTATATGAAGGAGAAAGCCGATATCTATATACATATAATAAAAATGTAAATAGCAGACGTCTGTACATTTTATATTTTTGTAATAAAAGTGATTGAGAGATACTAAAAATAAGTAATTAAATACATTTCTACCGTTTTTAAAATTGTCTGTCTGTCTGTCTGTCTGCTTGTTTGTTAACGTATCACATATAAAGTACTAATATATATCATGAGAATCGTTAAATAAAAGTGTATCTTCAGGTTACATTTAGTCTTTATTTCATTAAAATCAGTTCATTCCATCAAAATTTTTATGATAAATATTCTGAAGTATGGGTACGAGGTATATGTACGAATTTGTTCAATGGTGGCGTTGATTGAGTCAACAAGTGCATTTTAAACTAATACCTATCTTATTATAAATCATAATTAAATGATGTTAAATGATGTTCTATAATGATATAATAAAAATATAAACAAAAGTATTAAAGAAAAAGAACGTAATAAGTATATACAAAAATATATTAATCTTATTATGTAAGTCTAAAGTACAATAGTTAACCAATTTCATCGATAGATGGCGGCGACAAATGTAATACAAAAAGGCAGGTTGTAGTTTTTTCCTGTAGATGAGTTTTCATATTTGCTGCTAATCTTTATATTAATCGTTGCCCTACTGCGTGTTGACAACATAACGTGTTGGAACATTCTTTACCGCCGAGTAATCTATAATAATTGGTAAATAAAATTTTAAAAAAGCTATTAACAATTTCGTTGGTTTCGGTTAGGATCAAACTTTATTTTTTACTTACTATGCACGCACTGATTTATAAGTGTTTTTATGTTTTATATAATGTATCAATTGATGATGTTAACAGCGCCATCTCTCTTTAAATCTATACATATAATAAACATGGTGATAAAATGTTGTGTCTGTTTATGTACATTGTATAGTAGGTATGTTTGTGACTAAAATCATTAAATAAGTACATTTTTATATCTTTTAGAATTGTCCGTCTGTCGGTCTGTCGGTCTGTCCGTTTGATTATGAACGCATAACGTTTTGAGTAAACATCTTTTTTGCAAAGAAGTCGTTAAGAAAATCATAAAGCGTATATTCGAGTTCATTTTTAATCTTTGTTTTATTAATATTGGTTAATTCTATCGAAAGTTATGATTCTTATTTTGAAATCTAGGTTCGAATCTGTTTAAAGGCGCCATAAAACTCAGAAATAGTACTTAATAAAAAGATTCGTGTGTAAAAAAAAAACGTTCTATTATAATATACTTAAAACACAGTAAACAAAAAATATGTTTTCCTTAAATTAAAAAAAGGATGTTTTCTCACAAAGAACGTAATAGATCGCGTTGTATAAATTACAACTTTGCGGTGGCGCCCCTTTTTCCTAAAGGGGGTCCCTTCTGATTCGGCAGGGAGGCCATAATGGCCAACGCCAGTCCCACAGATGGTGTTTAGTGGGTAGGCACTTCTTCAAAGTGAGTCCCACATAACCACGCAACCGGCTGCCGTGGTATGCTATGAGCATTCACCACCTCCCTCCCCCGCTTCCAGAGGGTAGCCTCGCTTTGGGCGCAAAAGAAAAAAAAAGATTTGCGGTGTTAAGATTTTTCGCTTTTTTTAATCGTATTGAGACTCGCTGAAGAAATTTGTACCCATGAGTACAATGAAGTTGAAAGAGCCGTGTAGACTAACAGCACAAACATCACCAGAAACCAGAAAAGAAACACGCCCACCCAAGCTATGCAACGAAACTCGATTAAAAACTAACAAAATTGCAACAAAATGTCGTGATATTGTTATTATACCCAGAATCCCTCTAATCCTAAATAACTTTCCTTTCAGTTTTAAGCGTGTTCAGTTCCCAGTCAACGTGTGTTATGCGATGACCGTAAATAAAGCGCAAGCTCAAACTTTACGCGTTCCAGGATTGGACCTCAGTACTAACTGTTTTGCACATGGCCAACTCTATGTTGCTTTTTCCCGCGTTAGTAGGCCCCATAAACTATTTGTGTACCTACGCCCCGGCCGTATACTTCTAACGTCGTTTACACAGAAGCTCTATCATAAACGACTTAGAACTTTGAGGGTAACGATTTATTTGTTACCACTTATTGATACAGTAATGATATAAATCGTTTAATATTCTCTTAACTAAACGTCAAATTCTTTAAGTAAAACCTATATACGCGAGCTACGCCGCGGGCACATCTAGTACCTAATATAAGCGAGTAATCACAGGCATTAACAGGTTGGCAAGAAAAAATAGCCTCTTCGTTTAGTGTGCGAGCTGTGCAAAACCTGTTTTTTATATAGTATAAGGGTGAGAAACGGGTACACAGTCCACCTGATGGTGTTTGCTGTGACCCATAGATATCAACATCTATCCTCAATAAAAAATCTAAATACAGATTCGTTGTCACCCGTGAGGACTAAGATGGACGTTTTTTCATATCGTAAGTTTTACAATCACCTTTTCTTACTGCAACTTAATGTTTCTGTATTTCGTATGGTGAGTGTAGAGATTCGGCGACCCTTCTAGTCCTCAGTGGTGACAACGAATCTGCATTTTAATTCTTAATTGAGGATAAATGTATATGTAGGTATATGGGCCACGGCATCCACTTACCATCAGGTGGACTGTTTTATTTTTATAGAATTAGGGTGACAAATGTGGCCCATAGACATCTACATCTATCTTCGTTTGCGAATTAAAATGCAGATGTGTTGTCAGTAGTGAGGACTAAGACAGAATGCCTCGTTTCCAATAAAATGGGTCACTGGTTCTCTACATTCACCATACGAAACACTGCTATGCTGCTGCATTAAGCTGCTATTTTACGCCGTTATTCTGTGAGAGCGTAGTCCTTCCCCGGTCGAGCCGACCCATTCGTGCTACGACTATACTATTAATATAGCTGCAGCGTAGCTCTACCACGTAAACTGTGAGCTCGTTTGTCGCCCTATTCTTTAAAAAATAAAGAGTAAACCTGTAATTATACAGGTTTTTAGCTACTGAGGCATCGCATAATAGTCGTCTGGGTAACAAAGTATTTATGGGCTTCTTTGTTTGAAGTTGTTTGATATATTGGCCAATTATCATCAGGCGGACTGTTAACTCATTTATTATTGAGTTTTAAAACAGTCATTAGTAGACCTTATTCAATTTATTAAATAATTTAAAACAATAATTTGTTTGCAGCAGCGTACTTTATTGCAGAAGATCTGGATTTACTACAATTCAAACAATTTTTCAACTTGGTTGGTGGTTTTGTATGATTTTCCCGAAAAATCTAAAAAAATTATTGTTAAATTTTGTGGTTCAATCAACTTTCACCTCACATCCTACGCTTTGCAATTGAGTTTATTTCTGTATCCCGCATTATTCCCATTAAATTAAATTAGCTGTCATAATCTAAATTCAACATTTTATTATTAACGTTTACATTTATAACGTTAAGGCACAGGTTGAGCAAAATGTCGCGCTAGTCGTTATTTGTGTGCTTTGTAGGAGCTATCTACTTTTTATTTAAAAGATATATCAATAAATAAAAAACACATTATATTTCTACATAATCTTGATTCCATAAAAATTATATCCAATTTTTTTTAAACGAATAAATATTTATATAATCTCCTTACAACGAAACCACATAAATGTGAAATTATAATTGATAACATGCATCTCCTCGTAAAGTAAGTATTATTTTATTTTGCGATTTACACCAATGGATAGGCAATTTATTAATAAACATTTCTATACCAGAAGGAAGTTAGCGTAGAACTTTATTTTTTTAAATTAAATTGTATACCAATTAATTTCTCCTTAAATGCTCCAGCAGAATCCGAAATTGCTCCACCTCTATTGTTATTAGTTATTTTATAATTAATTTAAAAAAAATTAAGTATCAAAAATTTAATTTTGCTATAAAGTATAAAATATCTACTTTTTTAAATTAAACTGTAAGCCAGTTAATTGCTCTTTAAATGCTCCAGCAGAATCCGAAATTGCTCCACCTCTATTGTAGTTAGTTAAATTATAATAAATTTAAAAAAAATTAAGTATCGACAATTCAATTTTGCTATAAAACATAAAATATCTACGTTTTAAAATTAAATTGTATGCCAATTATTTGCTCCTTAAATGCTCCAGCAGAATCCGCATTTGCTCCACCTCTATTGCTATTAGTTAATTTATAAATAATTTTTAAAAAAATTAAGTATCGAAAATTTAATTTTGCTATAAAACAGAAAATATATAGTTTTTAAAAATAAACTGTATGCCAATTATTTGCTCTTTAAATGCTCCAGCTGAATCCGAAATTGCTATACCTCTATTGCTATTAGTTATTTTTAATTAATTTTTAAAAAAATAACCAGAAGGAAGTTAGCGTAGAACATTATTTTTTTAAATTAAATTGTATACCAATTAATTTCTCCTTAAATGCTCCAGCAGAATCCGAAATTGCTACACCTCTATTGTTATTAGTTATTTTATAATTAATTTAAAAAAAATTAACTATCAAAAATTTAATTTTGCTATAAAGTATAAAATATCTACTTTTTTAAATTAAACTGTATGCCAGTTAATTGCTCCTTAAATGCTCCAGCAGAATCCGAAATTGCTCCACCTCTATTGTAGTTAGTTAAATTATAATAAATTTAAAAAAAATTAAGTATCGACAATTCAATTTTGCTATAAAACATAAAATATCTACGTTTGAAAATTAAATTGTATGCCAATTATTTGCTCCTTAAATGCTCTAGCAGAACCCGCATTTGCTCCACCTCTATTGCTATTAGTTAATTTATAAATAATTTTAAAAAAAATTAAGTATCGAAAATTTAATTTTGCTATAAAACAGAAAATATATAGTTTTTAAAAATAAACTGTATGCCAATTATTTGCTCTTTAAATGCTCCAGCTGAATCCGATATTGCTATACCTCTATTGCTATTAGTTAATTTATAATTAATTTTTAAAAAAAATAACCAGAAGGAAGTTAGCGTAGAACTTTATTTTTTTTAAATTTAATTGTATACCAATTAATTGCTCCTTAAATGCTCCAGCAGAATCCGAAATTGTTCCACCTCTATTGTTATTAATTAATTTATAATTAATTTTTAAAAAAATAACCAGAAGGAAGTTAGCGTAGAACATAATTTTTTTAAATTAAATTATATACCATATAATTGCTCCTTAAATGGTCCAGCAGAATCCGAAATTGCTCCACCTATATTGTTATTAGTTATTTTATAATTAATTTAAAAAAAAATTAAGTATCAAAAATTTAATTTTGCTATAAAATATAAAATATCTACTTTTTTAAATTAAACTGTATGCCAATTAATTGCTCCTTAAATGCTCCAGCAGAATCCGAATTTGCTCCACCTCTATTGCTATTAGTTAATTTATAAATAATTTTTAAAAAATTTAAGTATCGAAAATTTAATTTTGCTATAAAACAGAAAATATATACCTAGTTTTTAAAAATAAACTGTATGCCAAATAATTGCTCCTTAAATGCTCTAGCAGAATCCGAAATTGCTCCACCTCTATTGCTATTAGTTAATTTAAAATTAATTTTGAGATAGTGATGAATACTATTATTTTTTTTTAATTGAAATATAATTTCCAAAAATACGATTTCCAAAAAAACATACCGAGTAAAGCTGCAGCAGATACTTATTAAAAAAAAATTTTGCAATATTTATAATAATTAATATAAAAACAATGTGTGTCTTGAACTTTTGCATTCATCATCATCATCATCAGTACAGCCCTTCACAAGTCCACTACTGAACATAGGCCTCCCCCAAAGAATGCCACAAAGCTCGGTCCTGAGCCACCTGCATCCATCGACTTCCTGCATGTCTTACCAGGTCGTCACTCCATCTCGTGGGGGGACGCCCTACACTTCGCCTGCCGGTACGAGGCTGCCACTCGAGAACCTTTCTTCCCCATCGGTTGTCGGTTCTTCGAGCTATATGGCCGGCCCACTGCCACTTCAGCTTACTAATCCGTTGGGCTATGTCGGTCACTCTGGTTCTACTGCGGATATCCTCATTCCTAAGTTTATCACGCAGAGAAACTCCGAGCATAGCCCTCTCCATAGCTCGCTGAGCGACCTTGAGCTTCCTCATACGGCCAGCAGTGAAGGACCACGTCTCAGTTCCGTAAGTCATCACTGGCAACACGCACTGGTTGTACAATTTCGTTTTAAGGTTTTGAGGTATGTCTGACGAGAAAATGTGTCGTAGCTTCCCGAACGCTGCCCAGCCGAGTTGAATCCGTCGATTGACCTCTCGGTCGAAGTTGGACTTACCCAGTCGGACTATTTGTCCCAGGTAAACATACTCGTCAACAACTTCGAGCTTAGTGTTCCCAACAACTACCGGCATAGGTGTGACATGGACATTAAACATGATCTTAGTTTTGTCCATGTTCATCTTAAGACCTATCCGTTGGGAAACACTATTGAGGTCATTGAGCATAGTGCTTAGGTCCTCCAGCGATTCTGCCATAAGGACTATATCGTCGGCAAATCGAAGGTGAGTGATGTACTCGCCATTGATGTTGATACCGTATCCTTTCCAGTCCAGAAGCTTGAAAACGTCTTCCAATGCAGCGGTGAAGAGTTTCAGGGATATGACGTCTCCCTGTCTTACACCTCTCTGCAATTGGATAGGTTTCGTACTCTGGTTCTGTACTCGGATAGCCATCGTAGCCCTACTGTACAAGCACTTCAACACTTCGATATACCGACAGTCAACTTGGCACCGCTGAAGGGACTGCAGCACCGCCCAAATTTCGACGAAATCAAAGGCTTTCTCATAGTCCACATACGCCAGACATAGTGGCAAATTGTACTCGTTTTACGACGTTTCCAACGTTTATTTTATTTATAACTTTTTTTTATCCCTACGACTAGTCTTCGTATGGAATTTAGAAGTTACGGTTGTCATTTTTAATACAATTACACAATCATTTGTACTCTAACGCAACAAGCAGTTCTTTACTACAAAAATTATATTGAAGTTAATAAGCGTACTTAATTGGGTACTCACTACTCACTTACACAATTATAAACACTATTTCATCGTTATCTTTGATTTTGTATAAGAAAATAGAAATTAAATGGTACTTAATAATTTAATAGTTAAAACCAATTGCAATTAGATAGATAGATAACACTTTATTGTACGCCAAAAAATAACAAAAATATTAACAGAAAATGAGAAAAAGAAATGTGGTACAATGGGCGGTCTTATCGCTAAGAGCGATCTCTTCCAGACAACCTTTGGATGGACAGGATTGCAAGAAAGCAATAAAAACGTGTGTGGTTTGCTGACAAAATAACATTATTTTTATTAAAGCCATAAAATAAAAATATATAATGGTATATAAGTAACTACATAGATAAGATAAATCCATATATACTTATTAATATATATGTATAAATATACAAATAAATATATATTTTTATAAATATAAATATATAAAAGTACAAATATATCATCATCATCATCATCATTACAGCCCTTCACAAGTCCACTGCTGAACATAGGCCTCCCCCAAAGAATGCCACAAAACACGGTCCTGAGCCACCTGCATCCATCGACTTCCTGCATGTCTTACCAGGTCGTCACTCCATCTCGTGGGGGGACGCCCTACACTTCGCCTGCCGGTACGAGGCTGCCACTCGAGAACCTTTCTTCCCCATCGGTTGTCGGTTCTTCGAGCTATATGGCCGGCCCACTGCCACTTCAGCTTACTAATCCGTTGGGCTATGTCGGTCACTCTGGTTCTACTGCGGATATCCTCATTCCTAAGTTTATCACGCAGAGAAACTCCGAGCATAGCCCTCTCCATAGCTCGCTGAGCGACCTTGAGCTTCCTCATACGGCCAGCAGTGAAGGACCACGTCTCAGTTCCGTAAGTCATCACTGGCAACACGCACTGGTTGTACAATTTCGTTTTAAGGTTTTGAGGTATGTCTGACGAGAAAATGTGTCGTAGCTTCCCGAACGCTGCCCAGCCGAGTTGAATCCGTCGATTGACCTCTCGGTCGAAGTTGGACTTACCCAGTCGGACTATTTGTCCCAGGTAAACATACTCGTCAACAACTTCGAGCTTAGTGTTCCCAACAACTACCGGCATAGGTGTGACATGGACATTAAACATGATCTTAGTTTTGTCCATGTTCATCTTAAGACCTATCCGTTGGGAAACACTATTGAGGTCATTGAGCATAGTGCTTAGGTCCTCCAGCGATTCTGCCATAAGGACTATATCGTCGGCAAATCGAAGGTGAGTGATGTACTCGCCATTGATGTTGATACCGTATCCTTTCCAGTCCAGAAGCTTGAAAACGTCTTCCAATGCAGCGGTGAAGAGTTTCAGGGATATGACGTCTCCCTGTCTTACACCTCTCTGCAATTGGATAGGTTTCGTACTCTGGTTCTGTACTCGGATAGCCATCGTAGCCCTACTGTACAAGCACTTCAACACTTCGATATACCGACAGTCAACTTGGCACCGCTGAAGGGACTGCAGCACCGCCCAAATTTCGACGGAATCAAAGGCTTTCTCATAGTCCACATACGCCAGACATAGTGGCAAATTGTACTCTTCGGACTTCTGTACGATTTGCCGAAGGGTATGTATGTGGTCTATGGTGCTAAAGCCCTTTCGGAAACCGGCTTGTTCGGGAGGCTGGAAGTCGTCAAGTCTGCGCGCGAGACGATTCGTAATGACTCTCGAAACCAGCACGTAGACGCGGCTCAGAAGGGAAATCGGTCTGTAGTTCTTCAAGAGAGCGTTGTCACCTTTCTTGAAGAACAAGACCACCGCACTTCTGCTCCACGCCTCCGGTGTAATACCACCATGGAGGACGGAATTAAAGAGCTTCTGAAGGACTTCAAATACCGGTTTTCCACCCGCTTTCAAAAGCTCCGCTGTAATTCCATCCTCGCCTGGGGCCTTACCGTTTTTAAGGTGCTGGAGAGCCATTCTAATCTCGCTCAGACTGACGTCCGGGATATCTTCGGAATAGTGTCGGATGAGACTCGCTCTTGGATCGTTACTCACACTTGCGTGTGGCTCCAACGATGACGTGTACAACTGCCCATGAATGACAGTAACTTTTGCATTACAGGGAAATATTTCAATAATTCATCAATGACTTGAATAGCATAGATTGTGTACTTGTCCCATCCATTCATTACAATCCATGATTTCAAAACTTACCAATTATATTTTTTTTGGGTTTATGCCATCTAGCATCTTCTTTACGTACCTTCTTGAGAGTCAATCAATTTTTGTTCGATAAATTGACTTTACCTAAAGAATGTAGTAGATGGCGCTATTGCTTGGGTTATGCTGCGTGTGAACTGCACACATGTTTTTTTTATTTATGCATTAATTAATAATGTGTCTAATGCGATTACTCTTGCTAAAATAAATACGTTTAACTTGATAACTTCGTATTGTTTACCCCCATTCCAGTAAAAAGTTTTACTTCAAAAACTGCTAATTTTTTTACGTGGTAGAGCCATGCTGCAGCTATAAGTTGCAGCACGAATGGGTTGGCTCGACTGGGGAAGGACCACGCTCTCACAGAATACCAGCGCCAAATAGCAGCTTAACACTGCTGTGTTTCGTATGGTGAGTGTAGAGAACCGGAGACCCTTTTTACTGGAAAAGAGGCATTCCATCTTAGTCCTCATGAGTGACAAAGCATCTGAATTCTGATTCTTCATTGAGGATAAATGTAGATGTCTATGGGCCACAGCAACCACTTACCATCAGGTGAACTGTGTGCTCGTTTGTCACTGGATCCTATTAAAAAGAAAAAAAAATTGTGCTCTATGACGTCATCGGTGATCGTTGAATTCACTAAAAGCTATGTTCACAAGAATCCTCAGTAGCTCAGTACGACAATTTCATGTTCGCCTTAATGTTTATACCTACTTTAATTTTAAGGTTATGACATCAAAAACATTACTTGTAAAATAAAACCAAGGCTCGCAACTCAGTTCTTCTACCGTGAAATTTGTGAGATCCATTTAATACCAAGTCGGTTAATTTATTCAGTCTCCACTTAAGGGTCCTTCTGTCTTAAGTTATTACGTAATTAGCTAACCTAACAACATCAATAGTAAAAATCTTTTATATTTTAAATAAATAGATACTTGGCCATCGCACGAAAACACAATGTATCTCTCAAGTAATACATATTATATTAAATTAGATTGTTTAGTGTGATTGCCAAGTCAATTTATTTATTTAAAACATTTTTCATATCAATATTAAAAGATATTTAATATTGATATGGTCACTATAAAATGTTGTTATACCCGAGTCTCGCAACTCAGTTCTTCTACCGTAGTAGAAGAACTGAGTTGCGAGACTCGGGTTTTTTTAAAAGTTATGTTTTTGATGGCATCTCATTTCTTTTTGTAGATAGTTATATCTAGGTACCTATCTACACCTATTATTCCATTATATTATACATATATAGGTACACTGATTCATTCATCCTATATATTTATATGGGATTACAAAGTAATTTATGCAGTTGGTGTATCTCGAAAACTGGACCGAAATTGCAAAATATTTTAGTTTTTCCTTTGTTTTATATACTAAACAATAATTGTATTTCAAATCTGAAGTTTCTATGTCTGCTAAAAGCGCCTTAGAGTTTTGAAAATCGGTCAGTGAGTGAGTGACAAAATTAAGAAACTGACTGGTTATAATTCTTAAACTACTGGTTCAAATTTAATGAAATTTGAAATATACCGAGTTTATACAATGCCTACTTGGTTACTGAAAATTCAGGCTTATAGTTTTGAACTGCTTCGAGAAAAGGATGATACAGCCATACCGCTGTTTTGCTCGACTTGGCGGGGTCACTGCCGTGCCCCCAGATATAGCCGTATTGTTATGAATGATACTATAAAATGATACTTTTTATTAATTGCATTACTATCAGTTAAAGAAATCATCGACCACAAACTGATCGCATAAAATATTACACGTATGTTATATTTAAGTTGGGTATTATTTACTCGTAGAGAGGACTAATATGTTGATCATATCATATCTATGTATTGAAACAGTGGCCAACCAGGATGCCAACATTTTCATTTCATTACAATTAAATTGAACTAAAATCATCCTGTTCTAGAGTCCTCATGCAACAGTATTGTTTACAAGCTATAATAGTGAAACGCTATGGTAGCAGTGGTGCTGGTAGCTATGACGATGCAAAAGCTGTTTCTGGTTATGTATGAATTGAAAATAATTTACATTATAATATTATTAGTACAATTACTGGTGTATTTTTTGAATTATCATAAACAAAATAGTAATAACGATTATAACTACAATTATATTTTTATTCCAGATGGATTTATCGTAATTCGCTATTGAAAAACAATTCGAATATCTAAATAAATTAGATGATCATAATTTAGAGCACTATTTAACTTTCTAAGATTCTAGCTATGTCAAGAGTGGCTCCGTGCTTAGCAATGAGTTGCATCGCCAAGGGCCGCGGGTTCGAATCCCGTACGGAACAATTATTTGTATGGCCTACAAATAATTGTTCCGTGTCTGTTCAAAAATTTGTAGGTAGGTATATTACTTTTCAATACGTGACACGTAAAAATTAACAATAATCAAAAACACATCTACGAAACATCCTATTTATTTATTTATTCTTTATTGCACCAAATATTTGTACAAAAGGCAAGCTATCTATTTATTTACCTATAGTGAATAGGTATCTTTTAAACTCACAATTTTCAATGCTTCATTTTTAATATATAATTAATTATAAAATTTCATAATTAGATAATATATGAAAATACATAATTCTAATATAATGCAACTAATATACCGAATAAAAAAATTAAAATACATTTATCGTTGTACGCTGTGTGTATTTCCATAAATTAGTTTATTAATGTTGAAAAAATAATACTACGTTCTTACCTACAATAGGGCAATATATTGAAACGAGCGGCACGCCGCCGGCAAAATGCTCAAGGTCGTTCGCATGGAGTAGCCCCTTAAGAAATAGTCTCGTACACTTACTTAGCTGTCATGTTGCCTATTCGTTTATTCGAATTTCCACCTTAGCTTTATATTTATATATTTTTATTAATTTTCTCAGTGTTAAATTTAAAAAAAAGTATAAATTATATTAATACTTATATATATTATGTAAGTTATTTATATGTATCTATACTTAATATAATAAAGCGGAAGAGTTTTTTTGTTTTTTTGTTTGTTTAAACGCGCTAATCTCTGGAACTACCAGTCCGATTTGAAAAATTATTTTTGTATATTATAGCCAGATTCATGTGGAATAGTATAGGCTATCTAACACTAAGCTATATCACTCAGCTAGCCTAAAATATAGATATTTGTTAAGCAAGTCAGAAGAAAACGCGCTGTCGAAATGATTTATCCGCGTACGCTGGTGCTATCGTTAGGGATACGTAAATAAAATGTTCTAGAAAAATATAGATCTTTACTCCGTCTAAAAAAAATTCCGCAATATCATATGTCTATTTCTTATACATAAGTCATAATTAGGTGTTTTATAACAAAAAATTTTGAAAATTAATAAAGTAATTTATGAGCGTTATTATTAGGCATGGCCTATTTATCCTTACGAACGAAAGTTAATTCATCATCAAGACAATTTTATGAAGATAAACCTTGTTCTTTATACCATGCTATTTGGACTCATAGTTTAAGAGATAATGTAAAATTAAAATAATTCAATACTTGACTGGGCGCGCGAACGGCACATAAACCTTAGCCGCCCGGTGAGAACTGCGAGAACTGCTCAACCGGGAGGGGGAGGGAAAGTGGATAAAACTTAACTTCGCTCTACATCATACAGACAGATAAAAGTACTCCATTAATTATGCCAAATTTTCCATCCATTGTTATCAAATAAAATATTTAATTGCAATTATAAAATGCTTGAACTAGGTCATGTCGCGCACCTCCTACATGTGAAGACGCGGGTGAAACCGCAGGGCACAGCTAGTTTTTTATATAAATATATTACAAAAGCGTTACAAAAAACAGTGTGTATCGCGAAGATACACGACTGATATGTATCTAGATGGTGTATATCATTCATTTATTTACATAAAATTATATACAGATGTGTCACAGTGCATCATCTTCTTCGATCTTAAGAAGAGACATATCTGTTTTGTTTGTTAATTAGGTAATTACCATTTATTATATACGTATTTTTTTTAATAGCACCATCTATTTCTTTTTTTTCTATCAATCAATCAAAAATCAATTTTATCAAATCAAAATTGGTTAACTCTCATGGTGGTACGTAGAAAAGACGCTAGATGGCACTAACACAAAAAAATTATTAAGATGGTTTTCTAATCCATTCCTAAGAATCCATAATTTCAAAACTCACCCATCAATATTATTTTTTTGGGTTTATGCCATTTAGCATCTATTATACGTACCACTTTTGAGAGTCAATCAATTTTTATTCGATAAAATGACTTTTACTATAGAATTTTACTACATTCTATTGATGATGGCGCTATTACTCAAATGGGATTACTCTTTCTCAAAATTATTTATAAATTAACTAATAGCAATAGAGGTGGAGCAAATTCGGATTATGTTGGAGCATTTAAGGAGCAAATAATTGGCATACAGTTTAATTTTAAAACGTAGATATTTTATGTTTTATAGCAAAATTGAATAGTCGATACTTAATTTTTTTTAAATTAATTATAAATTAACTAATTACAATAGAGGTGGAGCAATTTCGGATTCTGCTGGAGCATTTAAGGAGCAAATAATTGGCATACAGTTTAATTTTAAAACGTAGATATTTTATGTTTTATAGCAAAATTGAATTGTCGATACTTAAATTATTTTTAAATTAATTATAAATTAACTAATTACAATAGAGGTGAAGCAATTTCGGATTCTGCTGGAGCATTTAAGGAGCAATTAATTGGCATACAGTTTAATTTAAAAAAGTAGATATTTTATACTTTATAGCAAAATTAAATTTTTGATACTTAATTTTTTTTTAAATTAATTATAAAATAACTGATAACAATAGAGGTGGAGCAATTTCGGATTCTGCTGGAGCATTTAAGGAGAAATTAATTGGTATACAATTTAATTTAAAAAAATAATGTTCTACGCTAACTTCCTTCTGGTTATTTTTTTAAAAATTAATTATAAATTAACTAATAACAATAGAGGTGGAGCAATTTCGGATTCTGCTGGAGCATTTAAGGAGCAATTAATTGGTATACAATTTAATTTAAAAAAATAATGTTCTACGCTAACTTCCTTCTGGTTATTTTTTTAAAAATTAATTATAAATTAACTAATAGCAATAGAGGTATAGCAATTTCGGATTCAGCTGGAGCATTTAAAGAGCAAATAATTGGCATACAGTTTATTTTTAAAAACTATATATTTTTTGTTTTATAGCAAAATTAAATTTTCGATACTTACATTTTTTAAAAATTATTTATAAATTAACTAATATCAATAGAGGTGGAGCAAATTCGGATTCTGCTGGAGCATTTAAGGAGCAAATAATTGGCATACAGTTTAATTTTAAAACGTAGATATTTTATGTTTTATAGCAAAATTGAATTGTCGATACTTAAATTATATTTAAATTAATTATAAATTAACTAATTACAATAGAGGTGAAGCAATTTCGGATTCTGCTGGAGCATTTAAGGAGCAATTAATTGGCATACAGTTTAATTTAAAAAAGTAGATATTTTATACTTTATAGCAAAATAAAATTTTTGATACTTAATTTTTTTTAAAATTAATTATAAAATAACTAATAACAATAGAGGTGGAGCAATTTCGGATTCTGCTGGAGCATTTATGGAGCAATTAAATTCCATACAGTTTAGTTAAAAAAAAGAATGTTCTACGCTAACTTCCATCTGGTCATTTCTATAGTAAATTTTTTTTCAAAAGACCAAAATCTGATTTTATTAAGAAATTATTTTAAAATCTGGGCATATTCACTGCTCACGGGCTTGCTGAAGTCAGTGAGCCCTGAGCTCTTCGACGCGAAGCTCGTGTCGTTAGAGCGTCGACCAGCGCAACTCACGTCATATTAGTCGATAATAATATTACTTATTAGGTTATTTATAGGTAGTATTATTTGTTTGTTTTGGGTATAATTTTTCGTATTAGTTATACATATATTTGTTGTGTTTTTTACTGCGCGATGAAGCTTTTTGCGTGTATTTTCTTTGAAGTAAATGCAAATAAAAAAATGAAGCACCATTAGCATGTAAGGTTCGAATCCATAATTAAAATTTCGACAAATATTATAATTTACACTATAAAAGGCTAATTCAATATTATCACCCAACCACAATATCTTATTAAGTTTAATACTGCCTCGTTGGTCTAGTGGTTGTAGTAGTGCGACTGCTGATCATGAGGTCCCGGGTTCGAATCCTGGGTCGGGGCCCAAAAGTCAGTTATGAGTGTTTCATTTATGTTCTAAGTTATAATTAGTATTACTAAGTTATTATATTATTTATTGCTTGTTTTTTCTTCTTTTTCAAAAAATAATTGAGTGCATAAGGTGTTCTATACTTTAATTCGGTAAAAAGTATCTAAGTAGGTACTAATATACCTACTTTTTACTATTAACTAAAAATTTTTAAAACTAAATTTTACTAAAAAGACTAAACTGACCATTTATTTTTTAACTCAAAACAGGACATGGGTTTATTTATACTCTAAAAACTATAACTTTATACAATTAGTGTTCACTGTAAAATTATATTCGGTATAGACTGTAATTATTAAATGCAACATATTTTTTTTTAATTATTAATTACATTTGTCAGTGGATTAAATTTTTTTTAATAAAGTTGGTGATGATTTTAAATAAAAATTAAATTCTGCTCAAGTTTTTTTATTGTTATCTTTGTTAACAACATCGTCTTTAGAACTCTGGAACCGTAAGTGTTTCTTTCAGACGTCCACAATTTATTCAAAATAAAAAAAATACTCTTTCTACCGGAGCATTCGTACCAGGTAGACATAAAATATATTCGATTAAAAAAAATTATGTTGAAGATTTTTGACTTTGAATACTTCCATCCAACGAGTTACGGGACAATTTTGTGTCCCGGAGCTTTGTTTGGGGACAATGGGACAGGTGACCGAGAAAAGGGACAGTCCCGTTCAAAACGGGACGTATGGTCACTTTAGCTATAACCCGGCGACGGCTCCGTGGGGCAGTGGCTTAGCAATTAGTTGTTGCGCTGGGGGCCGCGGGTTCGAATCCCGCACGGAACAAGTATTTGTATGGCTTACAAATAATTGTTCCGGGTCTGGATGTTTGTCCTTGTGCAATTTATGTTTGTAAACTGCCTCCACGACACAGGAGAAAATCCTAGTGTGGGGGTATCGTTTTTTTACAATTGAAATTGAAAGATTGAACCCTTATACTTCTTGTTGATTTTTGTATTACCTTTATTAAAGTTACCCTTATGTATAAATAAATATAATTACGTATGTAGAAATAAAATTGATTTTCATCCTCATCAATCATTGGGGTGAGGATAATGTCTGCCAGCATAAATAATAAGCAGGCTAAGTTACAAGGTGCTCAGTTAAAAAATTAGTAGGTAAGTATATTACTTTTCAATACGTGACACGTAAAAATTAACAATAATCAAAAACACATCTGCGAAACATCCTATTTATTTATTTATTTTTTATTGCACCTAATATTTGTACAAAAGCCGAGCTATCTATTTATTTACCTATAGTGAATGGGTATCTATTAAACTCACAATTTTCAATGCTTCATTTTTAATATATAATTAATTATAAAATTTCATAATTAGATAATATATGAAAATACATAATTCTAATATAATGCAACTAATATATTCCGAATAAAAAAATTAAAATACATTTATCTTTGTACGCTGTGTGTATTTCCATAAAATAGTTTATTGATGTTGAAAAAATAATACTACGTTATATTGTAGCGAGCGGCGCGCCTGTCAAACGCTCAAGGCCGTTCGCATGGAGTAGCCCCTTAAGTATAGATCACAATTTCCTATATTTAATTGTCTCTTGAATTAATATAGTCCCACAAGGAGCAAGTTGTGTATATTGACAACAAAATTCTTTTTAAAAGCTTTTATTTAACTAACTTGCTGTTTGCTTCTTAGGGTCAAATCTTGCTACGGAATTTTAAAGTAGTTATCCTCAACCCATTGAGCTGAAATTTTCCCTACGTATTTTGTTTGGACGACAATGCACGGTTAGTTAAGTGACGTCATACTAAATTCAATGTAGCGGACTTCTCGAGATGGTGGTCTAGTTAATTTCTATGGGCTCCCATGATATGGGTACAAATGAAAGGATTTGCTGAGAAGAATACAAAAATAAAATGACATCTGTTTGTGTTCTTAAGGTACACTGTTTGATTTACTTGAAGTTGACAGAAAGAGGCGTGTGTTCTTTAGTAACGATTTATTCAGACTGCATTTGTAAAAAATACAATTAGCCTTTAAATTCGCTAAGCATGGGTTAGGAGTGGTATACGTATTATTATGTATGTGTTTGTGAGCATTTGTTACGTGTACGTTTATCATGCATTGATGTATGTTTATAATATTTATGTCTCTTTGTATGTAAACATGTGTACATTTATGTATATTCGAGTAAATAAACCTAACATACCGCCAACCAAAGGACTACTAAGTCCTTTATTAAATAAAAGAAGAAGATGAAAATTGAGTTTTCTATATAAAATTATTTTTATAAAACGCGAACTTATTCCATGCTTTTACAATAATAATATAAACATATTTATGGTTGAGAATCAATAGGTAGTAAACATAATTTTGTTACAGTTCTTTTAACAACACTATCACCACTTTTTACACTGTACACTCTGGTCACTCCATCCGGGCCAGGGTGTTTGTCTGTCACTCGTCCTAGAGCCCATTTCCCAGGAGGGAGATTGTTCGACTTGATTAGCACTATGTCTCCTCTCTCCAGTTCCTTCTTTTGCTTTAGCCACTTCGGTCTCTGTTGAAGCCTGGAGAGGTATTCTGCTTGCCAGCGTGACCAGAAATCATGCAACAGCTTTTGTGTATGTTGCCATCGTGTCAAATAGTGCACTTTAACTTCCTTTAAACTTTCAGAGGGAATAGTAATTGGGGCTTCTCCGATCAAAAAATGTCCATGTGTAAGAGGCTCAATTTGATCAGTATCGGATTCATCCACTGGACATAAAGGACGAGAATTGAGGCAAGCCTCAATTTGGCACAAGAGGGTGGTCATCTCTTCAAACGTTAAATTAGTCGACAAAATTCTTTTAAGGTGGTGTTTTATTGATTTAACGCCTGCTTCCCAAAGGCTACCGAAATTAGGACTGTAAGCAAGAATAAAGTGCCATTGTGTGCCTTCGGAAACAAGACGTGCTGCAACATGACCAGTAAATTCTGCACAAGCCTCCTTCCAAGCTTGTGTTAATTCTTTATTCGCTCCAACAAAATTTCTGCCCTGATCACTGTATAAATGAATACATTTTCCTATCCTCGCCACAAATCGTCTAAATGCTCATATAAATGCTTCTGACGTCATGTCTCCCACCAATTCTAGGTGTATAGCTTTGGTAACCATACAGATGAAAATTGATATATAGGCCTTGTGAGTCTTGGCACCTCTGCCTTTGGATGTTAGAACTTGAAGAGGGCCAGTAAAGTCAACTCCACTATATAAAAAGGCTCGACTTGGAGTCACTCGCACTTGTGGTAGATCTCCCATTATTTGGGTTCTGGTTGTGGCGCTTTATCTAGCGCATACTAAACATTTATGAATGTGTTTCTTGACTAAGAAACACATTCATAAATGCCCTTTGCTCTCACTATCCAATATTTTGATCCTATGTAAGACAGCATCAACTATACACCTCCATGCAGTGTCCTTTTATATGCATCACCTATAATTAAAGGTGTAAGACTGTTCTTATTGCTTAGGATTATGGGATGTTTACTACATTCCGCTAAATCAGCAAGTCTTAGCCTTCCGCCCACCCTGAGAATATTATTTTCATCTAAGAAAGGATTCAAACTCTTTAATTTACTGTTTCCTTTTATTTGTTTATTTTTTCTCAAAGATTCTATTTCTCCTTCATAATCTTCTCTTTGAACAATCTTAATACAGAAAATTAATGCATCTTATATTTCATTTGTTATTATTGGAATACTGATATCAGATTGCTTCTTGTATTTTAGAAATCTTTTACATAATGTTATTGTTGTTAATAATTCATTTAAAGTATTAAAATTTGTGATGTTTTTTGTCAAAGTTAATTCATTTTGTTCTTTACTTTCTATCTTCAAATTTACTAAAATTGTTTCTTTTGCTTCTAAATTTATTGGTACTATGTTCGGTCTTTCAAATCTTATTTTATCTCTAGAAAGCCATTTTGGCCCTTCCCACCACAACTTGCACTGTCTTAATTCCGTCACTAACATGCCTCTGGATACAATATCGGCGGGGTTATCAAGAGGTAGTACATGGTGCGACTGACTATTGTTAACATTATCGGTTATTTCTACAACTCTGTTGGCAACAAATTGTTTCCATCTATTAGGTGCACCAGACAACCACGACATAACTATTGACGAGTCTGTCCACGCGTATATTTGAGCTGATGGTATTCTCATTGCCAGACCGATTTGTTTAAGAAGTTTGGAGAGTAGAACAGCTCCGCAAATCTCTAAGCGTGGCAAAGTCACGGTTTTCAAAGGGGCCACTCTTGCTCTCGCTGCAAGGAGTGCTGTCTTTATAGTACCGTACCACAACTCTGCAATATACGGCTGCTCCATAAGCACGTGATGATGCGTCGCAAAAACCGTGAATTTGTATCTGTTGTTTGTTACACTTCATTGTGTGCAACCATCTTGGTATGGATACTTCGTTGATGCACTGGAAGTCTGTTCGTAATGTCAACCATTCTGTTTCAAGGATGGAGCTTATTTTGTCATCCCATGCAACTCCTTCCAGCCATAATTTTTGTACAAACATTTTCGCCATGATGACACTCGGTGCAATCCATCCCAAAGGATCGTATATTTTTTTAATATCTGACAGGACGGTTCTTTTTGTGACAATTGATAAATTTTCAGGGAGATGAAAGTTATAGCAAAATTCATCAGTGGCTAGGTTCCAAAGAATACCTAAAGCCTTAATTTTTCCATCCATTTTGAGATCTATGTGTGCTTTGGAAGATCTTTCATTTGGTTCTATTGATTTCATGAATTCGACACTGTTGGAAGACCATTTTTTGAGTTCGAAGCAACCACTTTTAAGTAGAGATTTTAGGTGTTGACTGATTTTTATGACTTCTTCTACTGTATCGCCACCCGATAAAACATCGTCTGCGTAAAAGTCTTCTTGAAGGATCTGAGCAGCTTCTGGATATTTATCTCCTTCGTCAAATGCCAGTTGCGTTAGCGTTCTTACTGCCAGGTAAGGTGCTGACGTTGTTCCGAAGGTAACTGTAAGTAACCGGTAATCTTTAACTTCTTGCGAAGTGTCACTTCTCCATAAGATTCTCTGGTAATTTCTGTCGTCCTTGGTTACTAATATCATTCTATACATTTTCTGAATGTCTGATGCAAAGCAAAAACAGTGTAATCGCCATCGCATGATTATGCTTTTTTGTTTAAGTCGGTTATAACTAGCTATCCTTAACGCATTATTTTAGGACTTGGCGCCCGTGTTCAATTCCCATTTCTTAGAGCTGATATTCGAAGCATTGCAGTCTCTAGCATCAACCCACGTCAAATGCTTGCGCTTTCCACCTAGGGCGTATTCGGTGTTAAACCAGGGCTGGGCTTTGCCACCGATAAGTACGCCATTAAAGGGTATAAAATGTTCCATCGTTTGAAGCATCTTATTGTTTGTAGTATCCGCAAAGCTCGGTGGATTCGCAGAAGAGAAAAAGACCTAACGCCAAGGATAGACTGATGAAAGTGCCGCATTAAACTGTACATTATACGTATCTAGTTCGATAGTCAGCGGAAGATCCAGGCAATTGACTGTATGTCCATCTACATCGGGTGCTCCAGTCGCTTTTTTATCAGCTGGGGAAGGCCTAGAGACAATGCAAAACTACACGCTACTCTCCCAGTATAGTGGGTTTTCTGGCATAGGAACAGCCAGCATTGGTGAAAGGCGTTAAAGTTTCTCAGGAAGAATAGCTGAGCAGCACCTACGGTACTGATTAAGAGTAACATCAGCAGACTCACTTAGATGGTCTAATAAGCGAGTTGCCTAAAGGATTTTATTACTACTCGTGTCTACCAGCACCCATATAGTAGAGTAAGTGGGGTTTTCAAGACCAGGTACCCTAGTCACTTGCTTGTTGACGAAGATGACGTTGGAAGCAGATGTCTTTGCAGAAGTATAAACAGACTCCGGGCACGTGGGTAAAATCTGTGCTCAAGGGATTATTTAGGAAAGCCTAGATACGTCGCAATCAACTGACATATCATTTGTGTCTCCGTCACGGAAAGTAGGTACGGCTTCGCAGGCCCAAGATGGTGATGAATTGCGTTGAGATTACTTGACTTCTGTACAACTTGCCGAAGGGTATGTATGTGGTCTATGGTGCTAAAGCCCTTTCGGAAACCTGCTTGTTCGGGAGGCTGGAAATCGTCGAGTCTGCGCGCGAGACGATACGTAATGACTCTCGAAAACAGCACGTAGACGCGGCTCAGAAGGGAAATCGGTCTGTAGTTCTTCAAGAGAGCGTTGTCGCCTTTCTTGAAGAACAAGACCACCGCACTTCTGCTCCACGCCTCCGGTGTAATACCACCATGGAGGACGGAATTAAAGAGCTTCTGAAAGACTTCAAGTACCGGTCTTCCACCCGCTTTCAGAAGCTCCACTGTAATTCCATCCTCGCCTGGGGCCTTGCCGTTTTTAAGGTGCTGGAGAGCCATTCTAAACTCGCTCAGACTGACGTCCAGGATATGTTCGGAATAGTGTCGGATAAGACTCACTCTTGGATCGTTACTCACACTTGCGTGTGGCTCCAACGATGACGTGTACAGCTGCCCATAGAACCTCTCAATCTCTCTTCGCGCCAAACACTTTCAAGGAACGAACGCGAGAGGGCGTGCGGCTCAGTGTCATACCGGTTTGACATTCGGTCGTGCGTAAAACGCCCAAGGGCAGTCGTCCATAAGCGGTGCTAACGATTGGCACGCTGTATTCTGTTAGGGAACTCGGAATAATTCGGCGCGGCCAGTAAATATACGGTCTATCATTGTGACGCGCATTCCTGCTGGAGAGCTTCCCAGGGACTCATTGTGTTTGACTCAGAATCTGCATAAGTGCATTAGGCAATATTAGCTAGTGCGGCCTCTAATATTCTAGAATAACTGTTGCAACGCGAAACGGTAGTGACCTTAATAAACTGAAACTCCGTGTGCGTTTTGTGTGTTAACCTTATAACCAGCGATAGTTAGTGGCTTCTGTAAGTTAGTAAATCGTACGATAGAGTTAATTCACTGTCAACGTGACGAAAGAAGAAAGTGACGGTGGACAACCTTGGAAGCCCCCTCAAGTTGGAGCGGTGCGAACGCTCGGCCTGCTGCCGACGGCCAAGGTCTAGGTTCAATCACCATCAGTCACACCCAGATACACTTCACATCACTTATTTCCCTTTCACTACACAACCACATGTGACCTGACCGACTCCGGAGGGACCAGTCGCCTTGGATATAGGTAAGTAAGCTTCGCCTAATTCCTCTGCCGGTTGACTGGCCGTAGTATAGAACGCTCCCCCATATATTTAGTGTAATTAGGAATTTCCACGTGGCCACATTGAGGCTCGACCTACGTCTGCTCGGGAAGTCTTCAGCTCATGGGCCCCTGATGATTTGATCCTCTAAGGGAGCAGCCGTAGGCCGTAACAATCTCACTCAAAATCTCAGGTGCCCTGGAAACGATGCTGCCACACTCAGTCCTCAGCTTTGACAGTTGGCTCTTTCTGGCAGACAGATCTCTGGCAAAGACTTTGGAGCCTTGGTTCCGCTCGATCGCTTCTTCAATACAAGCTGTATTGAAATTGCGTAAGTCCCGCCGCATGCATTTGGAGATCTGTCTGTTCAGTTGCCTGTATGCTGTCAAATCTGTTGAAGAATGTAGCTTCATCTATCGTCTAACAGCCATGAGATTAAGAGTGTGATCGGAGAATTTTTGTGTTCGTCTGCGGTGGGTCTTGCAGAACTTAGCTCCGACCGCATGGACAGTTTCCACGAGCTTGTCATTCATATCGTCCACTTCATTGCAGTTTTCTAGGCACTGAAAATGGTTTTGTAACTCGAGCTGTAAGGTTTCAGGACTTTGGAACAGAGCACGAGGGGGACGGATCGTTGACTTCATTAGACGAGACCTCTCCATCTTAACGTTTGAGTTCAGTGTGCCTCTAACCATTCGGTGATCGCTACCGGTTCTCACCCTCGCGATCACGGAGACATCACAGGACAGTTGTCGTCTGGTCGTCATAATGAAGTCAATCTCATTTTTTGTCGAACCATCGGGGCTCGAAAAAATATAATATTGTCACGAAATATATCTTTAAGAATAAATTTGCATTACTTGAAGTTCCTAAGGGTCTTTTATTAAGTTATGCGGTATGCGGTTGACGTATCAAGGCTTCATTTTTCTCGCAAGGGAATAAACTTTTAGCTTATTTTAAAAGCCACCCCATACTAAGACATTTAATTTAAATTTGCTCATAAGAGCTACAATTCAATTTTTTTATAAAATAAGGATGAGAAACGAGCACACAATCCACAGGGTGGTAAATGGATACTGTAGCCTATAGACCCCTACTTCTATATATCTTTAATTATGAATCAAAATGCAGATGCGTTGCCGCCCTTGAGGGCTAAGATGCATAGACTCATTTCCAGTAATCAGGGTCTCCAGTTCTCTAGACTCATAAGAAATATAGTAGCACTGAGTTCCTATTTATACCGCACATATTATGACCAATAATACAAAACGTTTTTTTTAACTAGATTATTTAAGGTAGATAGTTAAGGTAATGCTTTGTTTTGTTCTAATTCTTAGAAATTCATTATTCGGTTTTGTGTAATTTAGAGTACTGCGGCATGTTTGGAATCCTGGTTATACCATTCACTGAATATAATAAAACCATACAAAAAAGGGATTGAGCGTGCGTATAAAACGTTTTTCAGATGTCCTTAGCTATCCTGAGAACAACGTAACAAGTAACAATGAAGTTGTGGCAATCTTCATTCTTACGATGATCAGTAGAACCTATCAAAACGATTTCGTTACAAATGCGTAGAAAAAATGCCAGATATAATACTCTTATAAATTGATTGATGATTTAATTAACTCGCCAGTAATCTTATAACGCATACAATTCTCAATAAATCATCGTTCAAATAGTAACCTTTAGGATCGCAAAACATTAGAATCCCATCTGGTTCAAAGGAACACGTGCATATCCATTGAACCACTACAGATTTTACTACCTATCATAGTAAAATCTGTAGTGCATGTTTTCATGGGTTTTGTGGCCTCCACGAATAGAAAATTGTACCAATCTATATTCTAAGTATTTTGTTTAGAATTAACACAATGTGATATTAAGTTAAAATTATTATAATTAAATATTTTAAAGTTGGTAAAAATTACTTCGCGTACATCCGCTCGATAAAATAAAATGATGTGTCTTATCTATTAGTTTGAAGAGCACCTCCCGTCCTACCTCAATTGCGTGCACTATCACCGTCACCACTAATTCCAGAACCACTACTTCCAGCACCACTAATTCCAATACCACTACACTAGGAAAGACACACCACTGATGACAATACGACACGTGTTTCGCCTCTACACAAGACATCTTCAGGTAATCTAGACTCTGCCGTGGCTGACCGCTAAGTGAGCGGCGAGACAAAAAAATTCCGATTTATACAGACCGCTGACGCAACCGCTCCCTACTTAAGGAGCGAGCGACCTCATTATGCAATGAAACATGTGACCAATCACCGCTGGACTTACGCAGCCGTTTATAAAATTAAAAACAAACCGCCGCACAACACCCGCCTACCCTCCAAGTCAAATAATAAGCCACCTACCCTCCAACCACGCAACCAATCGCTGGCCACCGCACCGTGAGGGTAACGAATGACCATGATGCGAGGCTGTATATCATAAAGGAGTAGGCTTAAACATATTTAAGAGATGCGAGTTGGAAACATTTGTTTGTTCATTCAGCAGTGCACCGTTACCGCTATTACTTTTTAATATTTCTAAATCCTTGGAGACATTAAAAAAATAATAACGGTAAAGTTTTAATTCAGCAGTGCAACAGTGATATACAGCCTCGCAACATAGTCGTTTGTCACCCTCACGGTGCGGTGGCCAGCGATTGGTTACGTGGTTGGAGGGTAGGCTGACGTTTCGCAGTAGTCGGTAGTTAATTTCATAGCAAATATCTGCGTACGTTAAGTGGTGATTGATCGCATGGCGTAATCGCTCGCTACGTAATTAAAGCGCGGTTGCGTCAGCAAGTAGTATAAATAGCAGTAGTTTCGACTTGCCGCTCACTTAGCGGCCAGCCTCCGCAGAGTCTATTTTACCTGAGGATGCCTCGTGTAGAGGCGAAACACGTGTCGTATTTTTGAGAGTCGTGTGTCATGCCTAGTGTGGTGGTGCTGGGGGTGGTATTACTGGGATTGACGGCGACGAGTATAGTGCGCGCGATTGTAGGAGGGTGGAAGGTCCCCTTAAAGCTGGGCAGGACACATAATTTTCTTTCTTTACGCGAAATATAAGCAAATTAGTTTATAACAACCCCACTTGTGATATTACTTAGAAAAAATGTAAAGCCGACTTCACTTTACTATAAGAATAAAAAGATTTCCACTTATTAACTCCGAAATCAGGGCTTTAATTCTTCTATACACTGTGTGTTAGCACCGACCTCAGAAGCTATTATGTGGAAGTTGTTTTATTCTTTTAGTTCGTTGAAGTCGGCTTTTCTTTAATTTTCTCAGTTCAAGTGTAACCACTTAGTGCAGTTGACTGTACGTATTATGTACATTTTATTTTGATCTGGATTTTACACGAATACTTTTCATTAAATAAAACTAATTTTACGGATTTTATCGTGTGTATTTTAACTTACTTTACTTATTTTTGACTTCCGACGATTCGGGTGCTTGACTCGGGTGTTGTAACACACACTGTATGGGAGGACTGAGGTGTTTGCCGTCCCAGCGTGACCTTCAGCTTTTGTGTGTTAATTTATGGTCCGATCTACGTGGAACGAGCATACACTATCTCGAAGTCTTGCAGTGGTATGGTTTGAATTTAATTTTCTAAATAGATCCCAAGCAGACGGTAGCAGCCATTCATATTGCTTATTGAAATTTGGATGTTTTTAATTTCAATAGCCTTGCGAGTCATTTTTTGTGAGGTACGGTGGCGAGATTTACCATTTAAATATCGATTGGTATGGGTATTTTTCCTATACTAATATAAGTCGAGTGGGCCTGACGGAATCCCCCAATTATGCCGAGGACATGTCCTTCAGAGTTGGCACCGGTTCTAACGCATCTTTTCCGGTACTCCTACTCCCTAGGCGTAGTCCCGCAATCATGGAAGATGGCTTTCATTCACCCGATTCCTAAAAAAGGCGACCGCTCGGACCTGTCTAACTACAGGCCTTTCACCATCACCTCCTTGTTTTCCATAATAATGGAATCTATTTTAAAGTGCCAGCTCATGCGGTACCTTGAAAATCACCAGCAGATTAGTGATTGCCAATGCGAATTTCGTTGGAGTCGATCAGCTGGTGATCTTTTCAATTACCTGACTCATAGATGGGCGGAGGCAGTAGAGTCCAAGGGTGAGATATTGCCCATTAGTTTGGACATTGCAAATGCCTTCGATCGGGTTTGGCACAAAGTGCTTCTTTCGAAGCTGCCTTCCTAGAAAATGCTTCCCGAGAAATTGTGCAATTGAATTACCAGGTTTCTTGCAGATTGGAGCGTCAAGGTCGTAGTAGACGGTGCATGCTCCGATTACAAGCCTATTAACGCTGATGTTCCACAAGGCTGTTTGCTATCATCAACGCTGTTTCTTCTACATATCAATGATATTATGTTATAAACCGGTAACATTCATTTCTATGCGGATGACAGCACTAGTGATGCTCCATACACCGGCCGTGCCAATATTTCTCGGGAAAACTTCGCCGAGTAGTGGAACAAACTTGTGTCTGAAGTCGAGTCTTTGCAGAACAATATCTCGGATTCGTGAAGACTAAACCAAGTCCAGTTTAATCAAAAGTTGAATTAAAAATAACCCCTTTGTCGTATCTCCTCAGTTTCAGGTCACTCCCCTTGTTGCCTCAACCAGAATCGGAATCCTCGACGTCAAAATATCGTGTGACGTGCAGTTTCGAGGTCACTTGGAAGAGAAGACCAAATTGGCCTCTAAAAAGCTTGGCGTACTCAACAGAACGGGACAGTATTTCATGCCGGCACACCGCTTGCAACTTTACAAGGCGCAGGTTCGGCCTCACATGGAAAACTGTTTCCATCTCCGGGTTGGGCCTCCTGGGCATCCAGCGCAGAGCGGGTCGAATCGTCGACAACTGAGTCCTTTCCGATCGGCTCGATTCACTGGCACTGCGAAGAGATTTTGCATCCCTTTGCTTTTTTCTCGCATCTACCATGGGGAATGCTCTCAGAAATTGTTCGGATTAATCCTAGCCGCCAAATTTCATGAACGTACATCGCGGCAGAACTCCCGATACCATTCACACAAGGTGGATGCTTGGCGGGCCACCACTGTACGTTTCACTAGGAGTTTTCTTCAGCGGACGACCTCTCTGTGGAATAGTTTACCATTGGCGATATTTCCGGACCGATACGACTTTGGGACCTTCAAGAAAAGTGCTTACTCCTTTCTAAAAGGCCAGCAACTCACCTGCAATTCCATGTGTTGCAGTTGTTTATGGGCGCCGGTGAGCCGTTTGCTCGTTTGCCACCTCTCCTATAAAAAATAATAATATAAGATCTTTTGACAGAAGAATTATACAAGAATAATCCTCCTACACTACTATCATAATATAATACTGATAGCGTTATCAGAATTTCAGGTGAGTTAATCATCTGGGAAAGCTAACTAGTTATGTGTTTTAAAGTTTTAATAATTAACAATTATACCAATTTTATGTGGTAGAGTCATGCTGCCATTATATTATGGCTGTAGCACTTATTGATCGGCTCAACCAGGCAGGGACCACGTTCTTACAGAATACCATCTTGAAATAGCAGTATATTGCAGGAGTTTTTCATAATATGGTGAGTGTAGAGAACCGGTGGATTATGTGCTCGTTTGTCACCCTTATTTAATTAAAATAACTATTATGTAACACAGTTGTTTATTCCATTTATCCATTACAGCCTATAAATGTCTACTGCTAAACATAAACCTCCCCCATAGATTGCTTCATCGGGAGGATATTGCCGCTTGGCGGGCGGATCGGCTACCGCAGTTTTTTTTTTATTGTTTTGAGTTGTTATCATCAGAAAATGCAGCTGCCCATCTTATGTTTTAGTTTCTCTCTGTCACCTCGTACAACACCCACATATGTGATAGTGGATATTCTTACACCCCCTCTCCACAGTTTCAGTTTTTTATTAGCCTTAGTTATTTTTACGTGGTAGAGCTATGCTGCAGCTGTATTAGTAGTATAGTTATAGCGCGAATGGGTCATCTCACCCGGGAAGGACCACGCTCTCACAGGATACCAGCGTAAAATAGCAGCTTAACACTACTGTGTTTCGTATTTAGTGTAGAGAATCGGAAACCCTATTTACTGGAAAATAGGCATTCTATCTTAGTCCTCACGGGTGATAACGCATCTGCATTTTGATTCTTTATTGAGGTTAGATGTAGATGTCTAAGGGTCACAGCAACCACTTACCATCAGGTGGACTGTGTGCTCGTTTGTCACCCTATCCTATAAAAAAGTCGATTTCTAAAAAAATGAATCTCAATTCGAATGCATATTTTTTTGTATGTATGACACCGATTTAAATCATTCTTTTTTTAATAAATAAGTTATACTTTAGAGGTAGTCCCGATAAATTTGGAAAAAAAATTCTTTTCACTAAGAGTGAAAAATTTGGGGATTAATGTGTTAATATGACTATTTATTTAGACGATATTCGAGCTTTATGAATTTCTTAGTACACTAAAAAAGTAAAAAAATGATTATTAATAAAAAAATAAAATTATTTCTGTATAAGAGCTTCAGAAAAGAGGGATGAGAGAGAGAGAGAGTCTCTTTTTAGTTTTTTGAATTTGGATTTTACTTTTTATTACTACTATTTTTTTTTCTTTAACCATAACCTAATAATGTTAGATATATCTTAAAAATATTATTTATTCCTTAAAGAAATATTAAAATATTTTTTGTCAAAAGTCGTGTCAAAATGCCTCACCCCAATGACCGTGTAGTAATTTTCTACTAATATTTTTTCTCTTTTACTATTTACTCTATTTTTTAGTATTTTTTTCGGAATAAGGCGAATTTACCCCAATAGATAAGAGTACAGCATTACTTGAGTATCATGTTTGTGTGACATCTATTCTGCGCTATGGTATTTATTCTCTGGGGTAACGCTAGCGAAATAAATAAATTATGCATGGAGCAAAAGGATGCATACGGGCAATATGCAACATAAGTCAGATGCAATCTTACAAGACATTTTTTAAACAGTAAAAGTTATGCTTATAATATATTTGTGCAGTAACTTGTTAAGATTCAAAGTAAATTCTGCTAAGCGACTAGGGTACCTAATGTGGATGGGCACACAGCCAACGATGTTCAGGCTACCTCACCCTTAGGAACTTCTGACCACTGTCTAGTGAAATTTGTATCGTTATATTCCCAACCAACCCAACAGCAGATTGGGAAGAGATGCGGCATTTTTTGCATCTTATCCTTGGCGACAGGCCTGCTTCTCATCTGAAGACCCGTCGAGTTGCGCGGATGCCATAACCGATGTGATACGTCAAGCGATGGAGTATTTCATCCCCTTTGCTGACGTGCCCATTGGTGGTAAAGCTCGCCCATGGTTCAACGCCGAGTGCGCTCGTGCTGAAAAGCACAAGCATATGGCGTACTTATCCTGTGCCGATGCTCGAGACCGCAAAGGTCCGGATGTTAACCTTAAGAAAAGAGCCTTTAACCAAGCCGCCAAGTCATGCAAAAAGGCATTACGCCAAGCCAGTTTCGACCGCATTAAACGCATCGATACAAGGTCATACTTACTTTTTGCTCTCTCGCTAAAGCAATCGAGAGAAACTTCTGTCGGTCAACAATGCCTCCACTGGTAAAACGAGATGGCACACTGGCGCATGTGCCTAAGGAGAAAGCGGACTTACTTGCTTCTCCTTTTGCTTCAAATTTACGTCTAGACAGTAGCAATTATCTCACTATGGTACCTCTATGTCAGAGGTCCGTATCACCAACAAGGAGGTTCTTAAAACCTTGCGAAGTCTACACGTGAACAAAGCTAGTAGACCTGATGGTATACCAGCTATAGTTCTCAAGGTATGAGCACCTGAGTTGTCTTCTATGTTGACACGCTTGTTCCGCCTCTCATTCAGTACTGGAATAGTGCCCAAATCTTGGAAGCTTGTCAATATTCAGCCTTTGCCTAAAAAAGGTAGACATACCGACCCTGCCAACCATCGACCAATTTCAATACCTCCATACTCTGCAAGATTACATATATATATACATGACCTCATGGCATCATCATCATTACAGTCCTTCACAAGTCCACTGCTGAACGTAGGCCTCCCCCAAGGAATGCCACAAAGCGCGGTCCTGAGCCGCCTGCATCCATCGACTTCCTGCATATCTTACCAGGTCGACCTGGTACCTCATGGCATACCTAGAGCAAATTGATGTCCTCAGTGATCGCCAGTACGGGTTACGCCGAAATCCATCAACTGGGGACTTTCTAGCGTATGCCACTCACATATGAGGTGAAGCCCTCCAGAACAGTGGTGCTGTTTTCACGCACGCTAGTCTATTGGGCAAGCTTTCAGCGTACGGCTCATCCCCTGGCCTGATTGTCTGGGTGAAAGACTTTCTGAGTGAACGGTCTCTCCAGGTCGTCGTCGATGGCTGCTTATCCGATAATGTGGCCACTTACGCCGGTATTCCTCAGGGGTCTGTTCTCTCTTGTGGAGACATACCAACTAAGTGCTCGGGCCAGTCGGGTTTAAATCCAGCTTACCGCTTACCCTGGCTCCTACTTTCCGGAAATATCCTTGGAGTACACTGACCGCGTTCACTTGTTAGGGATTGAATTTTCTCCGAACCTCAACTATGGGCGGTTCATTGAGTCCAGATCCAAATTAGCCGCAAGGAAACATGGTATCCTTGCAAGAATGCAGAAGTTATTCACGCCGGAGCAGCTTCTTACATTATATAAAGCGCAAGTCCGGTCGTGCATTGAATACTGCTGTCATATATGGGCTGGTGCTGCAAAATCCCACCTGGCAGCGTTGGACTCAGTGGAGAGACGTGCTAAGAGGCTCATTAGTGACCTTGATTTGGTTGAAACCAATCTTGTCAGCCTCGAGCACAGGCGCAGAGTAGCCAGTCTCTCGGTATTCTATAGTATGCATTTCGGTGAGTGTGCGCAGGAATTACACGCTTTAATTCCTCCCTCTCCTTTACACTATCAGACAACCAGGCGGTCGGCGTGTCTTCACTCCTTTGTTTTCGATTTTTTTTTGTTTTTTTTTTGTTTTTGTTGAAGCAAACCTTTTGGTTCTAATGCGTGGAATACGCATTAGAACTAAAAGGTTTGCTTCGTCTTTTGTAATGCCTACAGCAAAGGAGTGGAATAATTTGCCGGCGTCTATCTTTCCGTCCAAATTCAATCTGGGCGTCTTCATGGCAAGAGTGAATAGGCTTTTGTTACGTTAAGACAGTGCGATTTACCATCTACGGCTGCGTTACCACTTACCATCAGGTGGGATTGTGGTCAAGCACTGGCTTATAATAGGTAAAAAAAAGATGGTATAATATCCATCTCCCACGCTCTTTTTCTTATCTTCCTATGAAAGAAATATTATTTTATTTTAAATGACGCTTCATTTTAATAGACGCTAGTAATTCACTTATTTGTATTTGTTAATCAGTAATATAATATGTACTTTTATCAATTATAATATACTACGAAAGGAACTTCGTTTCAACCGAGTGTTGCACGACACTCACGCATGTTTTTATGCTTTTATGGGTCATAGTAGGATTAATAAGAATTGTTTATAATGTCGCATATTAAATTAATGTTTATCCGACAGGCTGAATGCAGCAATAATTTTTAGAAATGATTAAGGGTAATGACCCTTCATCATTTCTAAAAATTAAAAAAAATCGAGGCAATTTCAGACTTATTTAATTGTGGATGTGCCTGTTTAATATAATTCCCACTAAGCTTTTAAAACTCAATAAATTAAGGGATTTAATAAGATTTTGCGATTATATTAAGTATTGAGGTCAAAGGAAAATCGAAAAACTTTAGGAATTTGTTGTGGGTTTAACTGCTAAATATTCTTCAAAAGACGCCTTAATTGGTATTATTCACTCGCTTTGAAGTCAAAAGTCATTAGACCAGTGTTCATTTAGGGACCGCGATAGATCTATTTAATTTTTCCACTCAAAAACATCGACGAAATATCGAAAATATGATACGCTACATCGTATTTTTAAATTCAAACTTTTAACATTAAATAAATATTTTTTAATGTCTTGAACATGTACATTTCCTTATGATATTTTTCTTCACCTAGAATTCGGTAATTCATCGCTTAGAATTATTTTACTAAACAGCTTTACTAGTACCGGGGGGATTGAACTCGGATTGTTGCCGTACTATGGCAAGTGCTTAACTCCTGACCTACGAGGGCTCTTTCAAAAAAAGAATGTGCATATTAAATACTAGCTGTGTCCGCGACTTCGTTCGGGTGTAATTAGTACTTTCATTACGACGAGTAATGATAATTTGTTTGTACTTTTAACTATCGCGAACATCTAGAAAGATACTTTATTATTTGTATAGAAAAATTCAGTTAGTCAATAAATCAGAGAAACTAACTGATGAACAAATAGATGGGTCCACAAACAATTCAACGGACGGACCCGCAACCGAACCTAGAAACGAAATGGGCATAGTATAAGTTTGTGTTTCAAATATAAATAAAAACAAAATGACCGCAATAGTGTAATCCACTTTTTGATTGCCCTAAATAAGTTAGCTCAGTCATCCATTCATGCCGTGCAGTGGCGGTCAAGAATATCCACTACCCCATATCCTCCCGTGGGTGTCGTAAAAGGCGACAAAGGGAAACAGGCAGGAGATGGGCAGCAGCATCTTCCTGATAATAGATAAATTACAATAAAAAAACTGCGGTTGCCAACCCGCTCGCCAAGCGTGGCAACTATGGCAAATACCCCCCTATGAATGACAGTAACAAAGAAACGGCCCCCAGTCCCCGGCGGCCCCGCTATTCCTGGCTACGGTGGCGACCATGGTAACGGCGGGGCAGGGGGTGCTAAGAATCTCCGGTGGAGGTTCGGTTGCCACCTTAGACGACTCGACCTGGCAACGTACAACGTACGCACCCTGAGGACTGACGAGAAGATCGTGGAGCTGGAAGAAGAGATAGACAAGTTGCGCTGGCATATTATAGGATTATCCGAAGTCCGAAGAGAGGGGGAGGACACAGTAATCCTCAAATCCGGCAACTTGCTCTATCGGCGGGAGGGTGACCATCTGTCCCAAGGAGGTGTCGGATTTATCGTCTACAAGTCTCACGTTAACACCGTTGTAAAGATTGAGAGTGTGTCGACGAGGGTTGCGTATCTTATACTCAGAATCACCAAACGGTATTCGCTGAAGGTTATACAGTTTTACGCACCAACCTCGGCACACCCCGATGAGGAGGTGGAGGAAATGTATGAGGATATCTCTAGAGCCATGCATTCCTCCAAAAACCAATATACGGTGTTAATGGGAGACTTTAATGCAAAACTAGGCACAAGAGAGAACGGTGAGCTGAAAGTAGGGAAATTTGGAATAGGGCAACGGAACCAAAGGGGCCAGCAGCTGGCCGACTTCATGGAGAAAGAGGGACTCTTTATGATGAACTCTTTCTTCCAGAAGCGGCCCCACAGGAAGTGGACCTGGTCGAGCCCCGACGTTTCGACAAAAAATGAGATTGACTTCATTATGACGACCAGACGACAACTGTTCAGTGATGTCTCCGTGATCGCGAGGGTGAAAACTGGTAGCGATCACCGAATGGTTAGAGGCACACTGAACCTAAACGTTAAGTTGGAGAGGTCTAGTCTAATGAAGTCAACGCTCCGTCCCCCTCGTGCTCTGTTCCATAGTCCCGAAACCTTTCAGCTCGAGTTACAAAACCGTTTTCAGTGCCTGGAAGACTGCAATGAAGTGGACGATATGAATGACAAGCTCGTGGAAACTGTCCATGCGGTCGGAGCTAAGTTCTGCAAGACCCGCCGCAGAAGAACACAAAATCTCTCCGATCACACTCTTAATCTCATGGCTGTTAGACGGGAGATGAAGCTACATTCTTCAACAGACTTGACAGCATACCGGCATCTGAACAGACAGATCTCCAAATGCATGTTCCTATCTTGACAACAGAGTCATTGAATGCTTCTCCAACTGTCGCCGAATCATTACTTAAACAGAATGTTAATACCTGTTTAAAAGAATTTAGATTTGAAAAAATATTACCGCATAATATTGTAAAATACTTCAAAACCATTGATGTAAAGAAAACCGCAGATTTGTGGGGGATTTCCGTTGCATTATTTCCGATTGCGTCCATAATAGATTTAATTGCACCTCATCTTGCTATTATTTTTAATACTTGTATCGATTCTGGTGTGTTTCCTGATTTAATGAAGTATAGTAAAGTAATACCTTTATTTAAATCTGGTAGTACATTGGACCCCGCTAATTATAGACCTATTTCTGTACTACCAACTCTCAGTAAAATTTTTGAAAAAATAATTTTGGATCAATTGTTAATTTTTTTTTAATACAAATAAATAAAAAAATTCTAAATTAGAAAATGTATAATGTTGTACATTTTCTAATTTAGATTTAATTGTATTCGTTTTTGTTTTGTTTTTGGTGTACAATAAAGAGTAAATAAATAAATAAATTACTTCATAAAAATCAATTTGGTTTTACAAGGGGTCGCTCGACGTCTGACGCCGGTGTTGAGCTTATGAAATATATTTTTAATGCCTGGGAGAATTCACAAGATGCCTTAGGAATTTTCTGTGACCTTTCCAAGGCTTTCGATTGTGTTCATCATGATACATTAATCAGGAAACTACAACATTACGGTATAAAAAATTTGGCGCTTAAACTTATTACTTCATATTTAAGTAACAGAACTCAAAAAGTCGTCATTAATGGTAAATGTTCCTCCGGATCAGTAGTATCAATGGGCGTTCCTCAGGGCTCGATTCTTGGCCCATTCCTGTTCTTAATCTATATTAATGACTTACCTTATCTTGTAGGGGACAATCACGATATAGTATTATTTGCTGACGATACCTCTTTAATTTTCAAACTGAAACGGCAGTCAATTAAATATGACGATGTAAATAATGCTCTATCGAAACTAGTACATTGGTTTAACGCCAACAATTTGCTCTTAAACGGCAATAAGACAAAATGTATTAAATTTACAATACCTAATGTAAAACATTCGAAAACCAATGTGCTCTTAAATGGGGAGGAGTTGAGTCTTGTGGATACCACTGTTTTTCTCGGTATTACTATTGACGCGAAACTTCAATGGGGCCCCCATATATCTAAATTAGCAAGCAGACTTAGTTCTGCAGCATATGCTGTAAGAAAGATTAGAAGTCTCACAGATGTTGAGACAGCTAGGTCAGTGTATTTTAGTTACTTTCATAGCGTAATGTCTTATGGAATTTTGCTATGGGGTAATGCGACTGATATTGAAGCTATATTTGTTTTGCAAAAGAGAGCCGTACGGGCGATTTATAATCTAAATTGTAAAGAGTCCCTTAGAGAAAAATTTAAAGAAATAAACATATTAACTTTGGCATCGCAATATATTTATGAAAATGTAATGTATGTACATAAAAACATAAATAGCTTTAATAAGAATAAGGATGTTCATACCTTAAACACTAGGAACAAACATAAGCTTGTAATGCCACTTACTAGACTCCACAGAATTAGTAATTCATTTATGGGGCAATGTATACGCTTTTACAACAGTATCCCAGAACATGTTCAAAGTTTGTCAATAAACAAGTTTAAAAGTTTTATTAAAGAAAAACTGTACAAAAAGGGTTATTATAATATCAAGGAATACATGAATGAAAATAACCCCTGGGAATAAGGTGATCGCCACCATGCTGGTTCTATGAAAATTCATTTAAAATTGTATAAACAAAATTATTGTTAAGTGAAATTATGTTTAAAAAAAAAAGTCCCGCTGGGTTTCTTGCTGGTTCTTCCCAGGACAGAGGTATTTTCCGAACCAGTGGTAAATAAAATAATGACTTTCAATAAGTATTATGTAATAATCCATATTGAATAAAAATCATTCTATTCTATTCTATTCTATTCATGCGGCGGGACTTACGCAACTTCAATACAGCTCGTATTGAAGAAGCGATCGAGCGGAACCAAGGCTCCAAAGTCTTTGCCAGAGATCTGTCTGCCAGAAAGAGCCAACTGTCAAAGCTGAAGACAGAATGTGGTAGCATCGTTTCCGGGACACCTGAGATTTTGAGTGAGATTGAGAGGTTCTATGGGCAGCTGTACACATCATTGTTGGAGCCACACGCAAGTGTGAGTAATGATCCAAGAGCGAGTCTCATCCGACACTATTCCGAAGATATCCCGGATGTCAGTCTGAGCGAGATTAGGATGGCTCTCCAGCACCTTAAAAACGGTAAGGCCCCAGGCGAGGATGGAATTACAGCGGAGCTTCTGAAAGCGGGTGGAAGACCGGTACTTGAAGTCCTTCAGAAGCATTTTAATTCCGTCCTCCATGGGGTCATTATACCGGAGGCGTGGAGCAGAAGTGCGGTGGTCTTGTTCTTCAAGAAAGGTGACAACGCTGTCTTGAAGAACTACAGACCGAGTTCCCTTCTGAGCCGCGTCTACGTGCTGTTTTCGAGAGTCATTACGAATCGTCTCGCGCGCAGACTTGACGACTTCCAGCCTCCCGAACAAGCCGGTTTCCGAAAGGGCTTTAGCACCATAGACCACATACATACCCTTTGGCAAGTTGTACAGAAGTCCGAAGAGTACAATTTGCCACTATGTCTGGCGTATGTGGACTATGAGAAAGCCTTTGATTCCGTCGAAATTTGGGCGGTGCTGCAGTCCCTTCAGCGGTGCCAAGTTGACTGTCGGTATATCGAAGTTTTGAAGTGCTTGTACAGTAGGGCTACGATGGCTATCCGAGTACAGAACCAGAGTACGAAACCTATCCAATTGCAGAGAGGTGTAAGACAGGGTGAAGTCATATCCCCGAAACTCTTCACCGCTGCATTGGAAGACGTTTTCAAGCTTCTGGACTGGAAAGGATACGGTATCAACATCAATGGCGAGTACATCACTCACCTTCGATTTGCAGACGATATAGTCCTTATCGCTGGAGGACCTAAGCACTATGCTCAATGACCTCAATAGTGTTTCCCAACGGATAGGTCTTAAGATGAACATGGACAAAACAAAGATCATGTTTAATGTCCATGTCACACCTATGCCGGTAGTTGTTGGAAGCACTAAGCTCGAAGTTGTTGACGAGTATGTTTACCTGGGACAAATAGTCCGACTAGGTAAGTCCAACTTCGACCGAGAGGTCAATCGACGGATTCAACTCGGCCCGGCAGCGTTCGGGAAGCTACGACACATCTTCTCGTCAGACATACCTCAAAACCTTAAAACGAAATTGTACAACCAGTGCGTGTTGCCAGTGATGACTTACGGAACTGAGACGTGGTCCTTCACTGCTGGCCGTATGAGGAAGCTCAAGGTCGCTCAGCGAGCTATGGAGAGGGCTATGCTCGGAGTTTCTCTGCGTGATAAACTTAGGAATGAGGATATCCGCAGTAGAACCAGAGTGACCGACATAGCCCAACGGATTAGTAAGCTGAAGTGGCAGTGGGCCGGCCATATAGCTCGAAGAACCGACAACTGATGGGGAAGAAAGGTTCTCGGGTGGCAGCCTCGTACCGGTAGGCGAAGTGTAGGGCGTCCCCCCACGAGATGGAGTGACGACCTGGTAAGACATGCAGGAAGTCGATGGATGCAGGTGGCTCAGGACCGTGCTTTGTGGCATTCTTTGGGGGAGGCCTATGTTCAGCAGTGGACTTGTGAAGGGCTGTAATGATGATGATGATGAGTCATCATTTATTGGTACTACGATATGCAGCTAATGAAAGCGACAATTCAATCATCATCACTATCATTACAGCCCATCTCAAGTCCACTACACAGGCTAATAATGCCACAAATCACGGTCCCGAGCCACCTGCACCCATTGACTTCTGCATGTCTTACCAGGGTATCACTCCATCTAGAATATACCCTATACCTATACCCTATACTATACCTACACCTTATACTTATACCCTCCATGACGAGAGTTACAATTCAATGCAAATTAAGTACCTAATTACACTAACAAAATGAATGAAATTTCGTAAGGTATATATATATATATATATATATATATATATATATATATATATATTATGTGTCTATCTGCAAACAAATGAATATATTTATTCATTTGTTTATATATATATATATATATGTGTGTGTGTGTGTGTGTGTGTGTTTGTGTATGAGTTATTTTGCCTATGACTAATATACAAAAAGGAATACCAAAACAATATGCCTTTTTGAATCGCCGTAGTTACATAAAGGTAAAAAAATTATATTCTCTGAACTGCTAATATATTGCGTTGAAAGCTTCATCTATTTCTTGATGCGTCTAAGTTGTGTCCACTGTCCTCTATATATGGACTGGCTATACACTGTGACATAATGAGGCGATTTGATTTTCGCCATTTTGGCGCTGACACCAGAAATGAGCGTCCACGGAACTAATAAGAGAGATAAGACAGTGTGACAAAATATATCAATAAAAGTTCTATACCTAGGCCTACTCGTAACGTCCATTTTATTTATGTATCGTTTTTATACAGGGTTATTTTTCAAAGAGTAGACAAACTTTCAACTTTTGTTGAAATATATAACTATTATTGCAGTTTTTGAAAATACGAGGAAATAAGCCTTCTACTATATGAAATTATCCCAAATTAAATGTAATTTATGGGAAATATCGTTTTCGCCTACCGATTGAAACTTACGAACGTGAGCGTGCGTAGTAAAATCATTTAAAATAATGCATTACCAAGCATTTTGAATATAAAAGGCAAAAAGGACAGAATGTTTAAGATTATTTTGAATTAATTTTCTTCACCACTTGCTTATATTACTTATTCTAAACCTCTGCAAATTTGGCTGGTTATTACAAAAGAACCCTGTATAATGCCATACAACAAATAAATGTAAGTATCAATTAATACCCACTTCCGCCACTACAAGATTAGAAACCATTCAACGGAAATCTATTTTTCACCATAACTCATGCAAACTCACTAAGGGTATTAATAATTTTGCAGTCCCTATATTAATTTATTTCTCTGACATAATAAATTGGTCATAATTAAACAGATTTCAGATTTCATTATAACAATATTTCGAGGACATGTGAAGTTCGCCAACACGCATTTGGGCAGCGCTACGGACACTTCCTTGTCCTAAACCCAATCAGAAATGAGGGGATGACTGTACCCAGCAGTAGGACGTATATTGGCTGTATAAAAAGAAAACAGATTTAACAAATTTACGTTTTGTATATACAAAGTCATCATCAGGCAAACTTTCTACACTTGAATATATATGGCCCTTGAGTTTGAGGACAAATAAATGGAGAAGAAATAAAAATCATTCGAAATAATTATCTAATACCTATTTTTATAATTACTGGTACTGGTACTTACAAAAAATATTGTGGGTATACTGCCCATTTTCAAAGTGGTACGTGTCTCATGTTTCATAAAACAGTCGTCTGTGAAGTGTAATCATTTTTTTTTCGGACGCCGATTCACTATTTTTATGCTTTTTAGCCATAGTTTTAGTTTAGGACCAGTTAGAAACCTGTTAATTAATAAGCATCTGATAATTATCTGTTGTCGGCAAATGTGGTTGTTAACAGAATATGTGTAGAACAGAATATCTATAACTATTATAGACAAGAAACTCGAAAACTCTACAGAATTTTATTGTTTATCAAAACTCAGTAATATAAAGCCAAATATGTTGATAATTACGATATTAAGATTTGTAATAAAATTTTAAGTACGTGAATTATCAAATAGTTTTTTTTTTAATTGTAGCTGTAAAATCACTTGTTGAATTTTATCCCACTTCCCTTTTGGTATTGATTTTTACAAATTACGCACACTCATTATTACGAAAAAAAACTTAAATCAAACATAACCGAACTACACAAAATACTTTCGTTTTTCGCTTAAAAGCTTAAAATATAGAGAGATAATTTGAACAACACGACAGAGTTGGGCATATTATGTCAATTTTAGTTCCCGGTACGAAGAATTGCGGCGCTTCAAATCGGCACAAACACTTTGTAGGGTATAGCCAGTCCGGCGTACTTGTATAATAGAGGTCAGTGGTTATGTCTTATATTATAAACTACTTTTTATTAAAGTTTATTTAAATATATTTAGTAGTGTTTATTTGATTGATATTATATTATATAATATAACATCACTTCAGGTTAGACGTATGATTTGTATTAGGTTGAAGTAATGAAATTGATTGTGGAACATTTTCAATTGGGTATGTGAACAACCCGTCGCAGCTTCGACTGAGCAGGATCCACTAATGCGGCGTTATTTAGATTTAAGATATCTAATCATTAAAGACCATTTATTTTAACAATTTTTGCGATTTCTTAAATGCCAAGTTTTTTGCTATATCTGTTCGCCAAGTTTTATTACAAGCGATATAACATTATTCCGAATAGCTAAACCTCAAATAGACAAATAAAACTTAAAAAATGCTTTTTCATGCATTAATGATATATATGTATTACCGCCTCACGTTAATAGAAAACAGTTATTTCTATATTACATACATGCACTTTAATTTTATATCATATGTATAGATTAAGATATACAAAATTAAGTGAAAGACGCATTTAGCCTATTTTCGTGACCAAGTAACGGTACAATCATAGCCGGGCTACTAAAGTTCTTTTAAACATTAGTAGCTAGATTATTATAATTAATAATCTAGCTACTAATGTTAGCTTTTTAAGTCACACAAGTAACAAAATAATTACATGGTAATTTTATCACAGTAGAGGCTATAATTAACAGTACAGTCATATATATCTATCGTTATAATTCATCCTCGCAGTAGGTCCTTGATTGATGACTCCGGAGATTGCATGTCAGGATTACGTCTGCGAAGGATGTAAGGAACTTTTAGTAGATCAACCTAACAAATGGAGCATGCCAAGTTTTGTACCTTATAATAATTGAATGCTAATCTTAAATTGTTACTTCCATATACAGCAAAAATAAACAGATCAATATGGTATAGGGATATTGTAACAACACATGAATTAAAAGGGTTTTTGTCAATATTTTCTTAACATATTCGTGTATCCAAACAAAACATTATTTAATAATCTAACACTTTTTTCTATAAACATTGACTTTAAATGAGATTTTAGATTTTTCCATTGTTATGCAGACGACAGCACTGGTGATCTTTTATACACCGACGGTGTAAATATTTCTCGGGGAAACGTCGCCAAGTACCGGGACAAATTTGCGTCTGAAGTCGAGACTTTGCTGAACAAAGTCTCTGACTGGGGACGACTAAATCTAGTCCAGTTCAGTCCCCAAAAGACACAAGTTTGCGCGTTTGCCGCAAAATGAACCCCTTTGTCGTATCTCCTCAGATTCAAGGCACTCCCCTTGTTGCCTCAGTCAGTATCGGAATCCTCGGTTTAGACATATCGAGTGATATGCAGTTTCGTTGTCACTTGGAAGAGAAGGCCAAATTGGCCTCTAAAAAACTTGACATGCTCAGCAGAGCAGGATAGTATTTCATGCCGGCACACCGCTTGCAACTTTACAAGGCGCAGGTTTGACTTCACATGGAATACTGTTGACATCTCTGAGAAGGGGCTCCTCAGTGCCAGCTCCTTCCACTTGACCGCATCCAGCGTAGAGCACTTCGAATCGTCGACGACCGAGTTCTTTCCTATCGGTTTGACTCACTGGCAGTGCTCTGAGGAATTGTTCAGATTAATTCTAGCTGCTCAATTTCACCATCGCACATCGCGACATAACTCGCGATACTATCCATACCATCTGGATGATTGGCGGTCCCCTACTGTGCGATTTAGAAAAAGTTTTCTTCCTCGCATTACTTCCTTGTGGAATCGACGTGTGAGAGCGTGGTCCTTCCCCGGTCGAGCCGACCCATTTGTGCTACAACCATACTAATAATATAATTGCAGCATGGTTCTACCATGTATAAAAGAGCTCTTTTGTTGGAGCATATCCCAAACATGCTGAATGGGATTTAAATCTAGGGATTGCGCTGGCCATTCTTGGGCCGTGACATCATTTTTGCAAAAACAGGCTATCACTACACTGGCCGTATGTGAACAACCACTGTCGTACATAAGCAGGGAATTCTGACCCATTTGTGTACGATGTGGTAAGACTATTGTTTCTGTCACTTCGTTACGGTATTCTTCAGTCATCGTAGTGCCCTGTATCTAAACGAGTTCTATACTTCCACCAAAACAAATACCTACTCACACCATAATGGATGACCATTATGGTATGGTATTCGTTTGTCAAGAATTTCTTGAGGATGTTGAAGTCATTTTGTATGACTAGGAACTCTCCAAACACGTACTTTCCACAAATCAGGATGAACACCAAATTGAGATTCATCTGTGAAAATCCATAACGATCATTGTTGAGGTTCTCAACTCACATGTTCTCTGTAGTAGCCCATTGCAGTCTTCGTCCAAGATTTTCTCTTCTTAGATCTGAAAGCCAAAACGGTCTACTAGCATAAAGGTTGGTTCGTGCAGTCTTTTTATCATAGTTTGGCCACTCACAATCACCAAGCCTTTGGACCAATTGAATCGCCATAACATTCGGTTGCTTTCAAGCAGCAATTTTCAAAAAATGGTCTTGTCTGTCGGTGTTGTATTGTGACTTGGTTCTGGTTGTTTCTCTGCCACCTCCTTCATGGCACGATAGAACTTCGTGTCGCTGAAGCAACGTCATGTTGAAAAGCACCAGTCTGCAGTATTCCCCCTAATCTTAACATCTCTTTTCTGGTTAATTGGCGTTGATATTATTAACACTATGTTATTTATTAGTGATATAATATCGGTCGGGGAAAAAGCTTCTTCGTATTTTATTTGTATGAAATTGATACTTGTATCTGGCTATATACATAAAGAACATTAAGAAAAATAAATTAAAAAAACACTCTTCCGCCATTTTTTAGTTCCTTTTCTGTCCTCCAATATTTGTTTTATTTTATTTGTTTTATTACAAAAAAATTAAAAAATGCGACTCAAACCACGAAAAAATTTGTGAATTTTATGAACCTCATGCAATGTCAAAGCTGGTTCAAGCGTTTTTAGTTCGGTAAATGTGATGTCAAAAATGCAGATCGCTCTGGTCGCCCTCATACGGATGAAGTCGATCCGTTTTTGAAAAAGTGGAGCAAGATATTAATAGTTACGACATAGTGGAAGAAGTGAGGATTATGCACAAAACAGTTTTGACCCATTTGAAAAAGTCTGTTTTTAAAAAAACACTCGGTATTTAAGTACCACACGAGCTCATTGAAAGAAACCTAATGAAGCGTGTACTCATTTGCGATTCTCTATTTAAACCGTTTTTGAAAAGATTGATCACTGATGATGGAAAGTGGATCACCTACGACAATAAAGTGCGAAAAAGGTCATGGTCAAAGGGTATTCAAGCTCAACACACTGTAGCGAAACCCGAATTTACACACAATAAGGTGATGATATGTGTATGGTGGGATTGGAAGGGCATCGTTTATTGTGAGCTTTTACCGCAAAACTATTGATTGGGATCTGTACTGCCAGCAAATAATGAGACACACACAAGAACTTGAGAAAAACGGCCGGAATTGCTTAACAGAGGAGAGGTCTTTCATCATGATAAATCCAGACCACACACATCTTCTGTCTATTACCAAGTTTAAATGTTTTGTTAAATTGAAACTGTATAAAAAAGGTTTATTATAGTTTAAACGAATACATGATGGATAATAACCCCTGGGAATGAGGTGGTCGCTTCCTAGCTGTTTCTAAAATAAATTTTGTACTTATATAGTTTGAACAACAATTAATGTAAAATTTGCTTTAAAAAAAGTCCTGCTGGGTTTCTTACTGGTTCTTCCCAGGACAGAGGTTTTTTTTTTCGAACCAGTGGTAAAATAAAACATGGCTTTCAATAAGAATTACACATGTGATCTTTATTGAATAAAAAAATATTCTATTCTATTCTATTCTATTCTGCCACTCAGCAAAAATTGAGAGAGCTTGGTTTGGAAGTGTTAATGCATACACCATATAGTCCTCACCTTGCACCCTCAGATATTTACCTGGTTTAGTCTCTTTAGAATTCTTTGGGTAGAGTTTAGGTTAACATCAAGAGAGGACTGTCAAAACTACTTGTTACATTTTTTGGATCAAAAATCCCAAGATTTCTACAGCAATGGTTATGTCACTACTTACAAGATGGCAAACAGCTATGAAACAAATAGCACATATATATTATAATTAAATGTAATTAAACTTTTAAAAAAATGTCTTAAATTTGTATATAAAATACGAAGTAACATTTTCCCTGACCTTTTAGATTGCTACCATCAAGTGGCTTGCTAGTCAAGTTGCCTGGCTACTTTATCTCGTGTCCTTGATTCCTATAGTTTACTCCAAAACTTGTGCGAAACCTATAATAGGTTTCGCACAAGTTTTTATTGGTTCAGGTGTATTATAATTACCTCCGTATCTCCGACGCTATACCTTAGTTCAATCTTACAACATTGACGTTGTATCATATACTTACTTTTATACGAATTAAAACTTTACTGGCGCATACACATAGTTGCACTAGAAATTTTGATGAATTTGACAGACCTATGGTCACCGTAGCCTAATTCGGTATTGTGTATGGATGAACATATTATGGACATTTCAAATATACTATCAAATAAAGGAATTCGATCTTAAATATGTTGACATACTGCGGACTTACCGTAGCATCAGTGTTCCACACCAGCTTTATATTATTTTACTCGGGTTTACATTCATTCAACTTCGGTGGTTTGACACATGGTGATTTATTTTTTTCGGAATATTTCTTTGTCAGATCGCTTGTTATTTTAAGCACATTAAATGAGGGGTCTGTGTTGACGTTTTTGTATGTACTTTCGTCGCATAAAAGTTGTTGTATTTTAAAATTATATGGAAAATAGCTATAGCATATAATAATAGTTATCCCTGCACACGTCTTTTAACGTGTCAACGATAAATCGAACAAAGGCGGTAGATTCCATCAAGTATGATTGTTTTTCATGTAATATCTATGAATACCGATGTATTATAAAAAGTGGTTTGCAAAGGCATATGAAAATACACACTGAAGCAAAAGCTTTTTCGTCAGCTATCTGGTAAAATATGTACAATATTATGTAAACGTGTTTTATATAAATATAAAAGTGTACCAGATAAAAATCTATTTTTTGTGAATGTCTTATGTAATTATAGAACGAGTAGAGAAACCTTTCCTTTTTATGTGTTAATTGAAACTGCATTTATTCTGAAGAAGCTAATTAAAAAAAATGGAACTTTAAAATAAATACCGAATGGGAGGTTAGTGGAAACAGACTAGACCTTCATGTTTTTTTTTTTATTTAAATGATAGTTGATGTTTTTCTTTTTTCGTTTCGACGTTTATCTTTACCGTTACAGCCTTTAAAACTCCTCTGATGAACATAGGCTTCCCCCGTGGATTTCGTCATATTTGCCATAGTTGCCATGCAGGTGTATTGTCAACCGCGGGTTTTTATTATTTTCAGTTATAATCAGGAACAGTGGTAGAGCAACGCGGCAGCTTTTGCTGTCGCACGGATGGGCCGGCTCGAAACGGGGTAGTACCACGACCTCACAGAAAACCAGCGTGAAGTAGAGGTTTACCTCTGCGTTTCGCTTGGTGAGTGCAGGTGGCCGGAGGCCCTTTTTACTGGCAATAAGGCATTCCATATTAGTCCTCACGGGTGACAACGCATCTACATTTTGATTTGTAACAGAGGATAGATGTAGATGGGCCGCAGCAAGCACTTACCATCAGGTGGACTGCGTGCTCGTTTGTCACCCTTACCCTATAAAAAAAAACTGTTTTTTTCATACACGATAGTGCATTCACGTGCCTGTGTGCGTGTGTATGTTGCCCAAAACATAAAACCAGGTCTAGGTTTGAAAAAAGTGTTATTTTTAGCCCAACTTAGTATTCAAAGTTAATACTTAGCTCAATTTTAAGTGACTGTACTGAAAAAAATTACTACGCTAGTTTGACAAGTAACTTTAAAAGTTGGCGCATTTGATAAGGATTCCAAAATGATATGACACTTGCTAAATTATTTCTTGCTCACTGCGTTTGTTTCCGCGTTTGTTTGTCGCCTCTTACGACACCCACGAGACCATATTATAGGGTAGTAGATATTCTTACACGGCCACTATACGGTCTCATCTCAATATTCATAGTTTTATTTTATAATATTGAGTTTTTATCATGTAGATGCTATGATGTCCATCTCCTGTTTCTGTTTCCTCTGTCACCTTTCAAGACAATAGTGAACAAGTAGTGGATTGCCTTACACCGTCACCACACAGCATCTTCACTATATCACGTTGTTTACGCCCGAACGCTGATTTCGGGATTGACGTTAGAGGGCGCGCGGCTCGGCGATACCGGTTTGAAGTTCGGCCGAGCGTGGCAAGTGGCGCGCGGGTCGCAAGCGCAGGAGTCGTCTTTAGGCAGTGCTAACAGCACGCTGTCATTCTGTTAGGGAACTCGGAATAATTAGGTGCGGCCCGTTAATATACTATAACTAACTTAAATAATCTAGAACTAACTGTTGCAACGCGAAACGGTAGCGACCTTTGGTCCAGAGGCTCCGTGTGCGTTTTGTGCGGTAACCTTATACCCCGCGATAGTTAGTGGCTTCTGTAAGTTGGTTAATCGCACGATAGAGTTAATTGACTGTCATCGTGACGAAAGAGGAAAGTGATTGTAGTCCGGCGCCGAAGCAGTCTGAAGCGGTGCAGCATTTTGGAGCAGCCTGGAACTCGGCCGCGGCTGGTCGCCTATGCTTGACAAGGCCCCAAACATTCACACCTCACTGTACACTACTCGCCATCCACTATTACACACACTCACGGCCTGCCCAAGCCTTGGTGCGAAGTTAGCTTCGGATAATGGTAAGTACTATGTCTTTCTAGCGTCCTCCCATCTGGTTTATTGTAATTAGAGAGATTCCACGTGGCCACATTAAGGCCCGACCTACGTCTGCTCGGGAAGTCTTCAGCTCATGGGCCCCTGAGGATTTGACCCTTTAAGGGAGCAGCCGTAGGCCGTAACACACGTTATGATGCTGTGTGGGGGTGTCTCTCTGTAGAGCCACGCTGTGCACGAGGTAACAATCTATTGAAAGCTATGAAAATGACAAGTAAGAAATAAATAAGAGTGTTAAGAAAATATTTCCTGATTTTTGTTAACTCAACGAAAATATGTACTATTTCTTTGTTCATTATAGTATTTAATAGACATGAATTATAATGATATTCATCGTCATCGTTACAGATACACAAATCTAATATTGAACATAGAACTGACATAAGGCTATTGGTTAACAATTGGTTATTTCTTAATGATTACTTATGTTTACGTGAACACATTGAATAAAACTTACTTATGTTTAATTCCCGAGGTTTCAGGTGTTTTCAAGCACTCACGGTCACGGTCCGATCTAACTAACAGTATCTTGAAATCTAGCAGTGGTATACTTGGGTTTAGTTTTGATTTTATTGATTACAGGAACCCAAGCAGGTGTGTGGTACTCAGTCTCCTTCTTTATTGAAATTAGGATGTTTTTTATTTTATTTCAATAGCCTCAAGTAGCATTCTTGGTAGGAATCGATGTTCTTTCGCAAGTATTTGTAGTCTACCAAATCTGTTGTAATGGTGAGGGCAGTCTGGGATATGATCACAAACTACGAACTTCCTAGATATTGCTTTACGTTACTTACCAAGTGTAAATAGCATATATAAATTAATCTAATATATCATATATCGATAAGTTCTTAAAATTAATAAACCTATTAAACGAGTATAATAAAAAATAAATACTATTTTTTTTAACAACGTACATACTACATATGTTAAGATCCACCAACATTATCTCTTATATTTTAAAATAATTATTTGGTATTTTTGTAATTAATTTTATTAAATTCGTATCAAAATTGACGATTAAGAGCCAAGCTATGAATTTTTATTTGAAAGCAAGATTAGGTGCAATCTCTTAAACTAAGTAAGTAGATCGTGCTAACGCATAAGCTCTCAAAATTATGCCATCGTCTTGAATTATAATTAAGCGGGATTTTCCTGGAAAATATTTCTCATGATTTCTTTTGAATGTTATAATAATTTCATAATTCGCGAGCTACTTGAAAATGCGATACCCGGTGCTGGTAAAACCAACATTGTTAATTGCATATTAAATGTTAATTCACCGTATATTCGGCGGTAAATTGAAGAGTTGTGAATTTTAATTAAGTGTCTTTATTTCCCATGAAATTGTCCAAATAGCCCACATATTCGAAATAATTATAGATTTATCAAATAAATATTAAGATTTCCTATTTCATTTGTATGTTCATTTGTACAATGTACCGTTACCAAAGATATTTGATCTATGGTACTAAAATCTTGTCGGAAACCGGCTTGTTCGAGAGGCTGGTAGTCGTCGTATCTGCGTGCGAGACGATTCGTAATACTTACGATACATAATAAAAACTTTTATCGTATACATATTACTATTTTATATCTTACGCGGACGTCCGTACGTTACTATCCGTTCGGGCTCGCTGAAAATCAGCGCTGTTGTTTCGGCGAGATCATAAGCTGAGTGTGGTCCGTTTGCCTAAGGTGCCACAACACACACGACGAACGTAATATAAGTGTAATTTATATTTATACATACTTTTGATTTTTTTTGTTGTTTACTTATTTAAATAACTCTCGAACATAACACGTAGACGCGGCTCTGAAGGGAATGAAGGGAAATCGATCTGTAGTTCGTCAATATGGCGTTGCCGCCTTTCTTGAAGAACAAGACCGCCGCTCTTCTACTCCACGCCTTTGTAGTAGTGCCACCATGATAGACGCAATTGAAGAACCTGTGAAAGACTTCAAGTAATGGTTTTAAACACGCGTTCGGAAGCTCCGCATTAATTCCATCCATGCCCGTGGCCTTGCTGTTTTTGCTCATGGAGGATGTTTCCCATAGTTGCCAAGCCAGTGAAAAGATGCTGCTGCCCATCTCTTATCTCAGTTTCCTTTTGTCGTCTCTTACGCCACCCACGGGACGATATTGGGTTTTCAATATTGTGTATATGAAAATATAGTATAGACAATATACTGCAAACATATTAAGTGAAATATCTTTATTATTACTTAGTTTTATAATACGTACATATAGTTATTTCGAAACTAATTTAACCAGATTTATACTGTTAAACTATTCAACTTCAACTTTTAATGATTTTAAATGGCGTTCTAAGAGCCATCATATATCTTGACTCGTAAAACCTTTTCCCGTAAATTGCAGAAAAATAACGCACTTAGAGTTACTTAGCGATACACTAAGAGTGATATAATTCTGCTTTAGGTTTTATACCACTTCTTAAGCATAACATTTAAAATTTATTTTAATTATAAATAATTTAAAAGAGCCATGGTATCTCAGATGGTTAGCGCTCGCTGTAAATTTCACAGTACGCGTGCAAATCGGGTTCAATCCCCGCCGACACCAATGAAAGTGCTGATTTACCACGTGCTCGGCGGTGAAAGAAAACATCGTGAGGACACCTGCATGTCTAGAAATGATAAAAACATATTTCGAAGACATGTGTAGTTCGCCAACATGCATTTGGGGCATCGCGGCGGACACTTACTTGTCCTAAAACCCTCTCAGAAATGAGGGGAGGCCTTTTCCCAGCAGTGTGACGTATACAGGCTGTAACTTTACTTTACTTTTAAAAGCTCAAGGGAAAATATAAAAAACATAGAGGAGAAACAAATCGGATAGTATTTTTTACCGACTTCAATAATGAGACGGTACTCAATTCGACTGTTTTTTTTATTATGTGTTACCTCATAAATTTTTACTGGGTGATCCGATTTCGATTTCAATTCGATTTTTATTTGAAAGCTGGTGCTTCTCATGTAGTCCCACATAAATTTTGTCAAGGTCTGACCAATAGTTTTTGAGTTCTTCTTAATAATTAAGATTGGTTGTACGGTTGTACATAAATTTTAATTTTAAATTATATTAAATAGACATACCTACCTATAATATATACAGTGTGTCCGGGCTTGTAGTAATATAACTTTAATATACTTATACACTTAATTTTATCAATAAAAACACCCCACATAAGGGGTGCAATCCCCACGTCCTCAAAGATATAACACTTTTAGTATCAGAATTACTTCTTTCGATATACACATAGTCTAACAACCATGACATTGGAACTAGATCTCACTGTAGTTTACATTTAATGTAATTTTACGGTTGTAACATAGAGATGGTAATGGTAGAGCCACGCGGCAGCTTTTGCTGTCGCACGGATGGGCCGGCTCGAACCGGGGTGGTACCACGACCTCACAGAATACCAGCGTGAAGTAGAGGTTTACCCCTGCGTTTCGCTTGGTGAGTGCAGGTGGCCGGAGGCCCTTTTTACTGGAAATCAGGCATTCCATCTTAGTCCTCACGGGAATTTTCTCGAAATCACCATGATTCGGCCCCATAACTCTTCTTGTGTATTAACTGGCTCATAGGACATTGTTTGTTTCATATATACAACTATTATGTTTCAGTTACCATGCTTATTTTTTTTATAAAACCTATTACTGTTGTTTTATTTGACCTTTAAAAGTTAACTTTCGCCAATTAAGGATATATCCTTATTATATATTAGACTAAAATCACGTTTAACAAACGAATAATATTCCTACGTAATTAAAATATGTAAAATGGTTTAGCGTTAAAAGATTGAACTCTTTTCTTAAAGGCCAAGGAAAGTCTGTTTATACCCCATCATGACAAACCATCAAAATTCCGCAACTGAACATGGGTCCTCCCCACAGATTGCTCCATAGGACGATTTTTGCCAAAGCGGCCATGCGTACAGTTATAGACGGATTGGCAACCGCAGTATTTTTATTATTTTGAGTTTTCATCTGGAAGTATCTTCCAATCTCCTGTTTCAGTTTTTTTTTTATCGCTTCTCACTACAACATCAAGATAATACTAAGTATAGGTTTCTCTAAAGCACTACACAGCTTTAGTTAATTAAAGATTTTGACATCTATCGTAATTATTTTATCCCTAGACCGTATTTCACAAACTGCGTTCGGTCAATAGTCAATGGTATTTTCTTGAAGGTACCTAAATCATATCGATCCAGAAAATTTACTGATAACATCAGATTCCACAAAGAGGTAAAAGGTGAGTTGATCTAGCCGATTGGGGAAAATCAGGTTGCCAACGAAACGAGCCGCTTTTTGCTAGATGACGTCGGGTGCAACCGCCTGGTAATTGGGTCCTCGCCAGATGAGATTGTATGGTTAAATTTGCGCCTTGGGAGTTGCTAGCGATACTGATATAAAATACTTGATTATAAAATACTTCGAAAGGCGTATTATACATAAAATTCTATATTCAATTGGTCAGAATTTTCCGTATAGAAGTTCATTTCTTCATTTTTGTTCCATCTTGATAGTCTAAATGTAAGGTAATATAAGCACCTCGCATTTCTAAGAGCAATTTTGGAACTATACTAACACAATGGTGCCGGCCGGATCGAACTTGGCTTGCTTGAATACTATGCATTTTTTTAAAGTTTATGCTCATAATATGGGTAACATTTATTGTTAAATTGAATGGTTTAACGAAGTTCTGATATTATAATACTGGAGTGTTCGTTAATACTAGTGTTCATTAATAAACGACAATAAAATTAAATTTATAAAATTTACAACACCAATGCCCAAATACTCGAACGCTGCTCTATTTTAAGGCACTGTTGAGTATCTTGCTTTCTCTGTCCCTTTAAGTCGATAAGTTTGAGTATTTGACCGCAAATGTTTCAAATCTAAAAACCAACGTCTTTTTCAATGGGAAGAGCTGAGCCTTGTCGATTCCAGTGTTCTTCTTAGCATCACTCTATGAGGCTCCCATACATATATCTAACTAAACTAGCATGCAGACTAAGCTCTGCAGCTTATGCTGTAGAAAACATTAGAAATTTCACTAGTGTTGAGACAGCTATTTTTGTTTTTGAGAAGAGTAAAGAGGGTCTAGGAGATATTTATAACCTAGAAATTAGAAAAAAGTTAATTTTGCATCTCGGTATACTTATAAATATTTAATGTAAATTCACAAAAATAAAAGCAGCTTAATAAAAAAGTGATATATACACTCTGTAAACTCCAGGAACAAAGACAAGCTAATGATAGCTGTTGCTTGACTACGCAATCAGTAATTCATTCCTGAGGCAATGTGAACGCTATTACAATGTTTTTGAGAAGAGGAAAGAGGTTCTAAGAGCTATTTATAACCTAGAAATTAAGAAGTAAAGTTCCTTTTGCATCTCGGTATACTTTTAAATATTTAATGTAAATTAACAAAAACAAAAGCAGCTTAATAAGTAAGTAATATATACACTCTGTAAACACCAGGAACAAAGACAAGCTAATGATAGCAGTTGCTTGACTAAACAATCAGTAATTCATTCCTGAGGCAATGTAAACGCTATTACAACAATGGCCCAGAAAATATACAAGTTCTCCCCTTTTTCCTCCTGTTTATTACAATGTTTATTTTTTAATTAAACAAAGACTTCAAAATAAGAGACCACAAGGTGTACCTCTGCAAAATGCTTTCTCTAATAATAATCTGTCTAAGAAGGGATTCATTCAAATAGTTCTTTTTTTATTTCTGTCTTTTTAGATGTCTGTCTATTATTTTATATTCAAAATATGTTCTGGTCCTCTTCCATAATGTTCATTTTCACACAGAAAAACCTCATATGCTCATGGAAACTTCCTTTTTTTCTTTCTTTTTTAATTATAATATTTTTTTTCTCGTAAAACAATTATTTTTGCTTCTTCTTTTGTTTTTTCTCATCCTTGCGGAGACTCCAATACTTTTGTTATATCAAACACCGTTTAATACTTGTTTAGAACTCTAATATTTATTTATGTATACTAGCTGTTCCCCGCGACTTCGCCCGCGTGGAGTTATTTTTCGTGAAACCCTAAAATAAAAGCAGCCTAAGTTACTCCTTATAACATCAGCTATCTGCCAGTGTGTATAAATGTTGACAAATATTGACATTAATATTTATACGATACTAACGTCACGCAATTGTTTTGCCTTCCTACCAACCCCTCCACTAACACTTAAACTTTATGATATGGCATTAAAGTTCAAATTGACTTTTAAGTATTATTACGAATCTTGTATGGGAATATAAAAAAGTGTTGTTTTTAGACTTTTACAGGCAATTTTTTAAATTTTTCTCTCCGTAAGAACCATGTTCGTACTTCATGGAATATTATAAAAAAATAATTAGCGAAATCGGTATAGCTGCTCTCGAGATTTGCGCTTAGCAACACATTCAGCGATTCATTTTTATATTATAGATTATGGATTCACTTTTCAATACCTAACCTAATACGGGTAGAAGTTTTTCGAGATTCAAACTTATTGTTTTGAACATTAGATTTTTGAAATTGTATCAAATGTCAATGATCAAATGACACATTACCGCCACAATTTTCGTCTTGTAAGGTCCTGGCCAACTACAACCAAAAACTACCGATTGAAGTATCATGACTAAAAAGGCTCATTATATTATGTTAACGTACTATTTGCGTGTTATGAACGCGTAAGAGACACAAGAAATTGCTACTTACTACTTCACCCTTCTAGAAAGTATTAACAACGCATACCTAATACCCCATATGCGTTCAGTGACCCTATTATTCTCCTTAAATATATGTACGATTATGATGCCTATTCTCTCAGTTGTAACTCATGGTGTTCAGAAAAACGCATCAAGATAACCTAAAAGTATTGTTGTTACAAAAGATATGTATATTTATATTTAAATACATATACGGTGGCTATTAGAAAATGATCTACAAGAGAATTAGCAATTTTTACTATTATTCTTGTACTGTTATTTATTCTGTACTATTACTTAAAACTTCGATCGGCATACGCGGTGACAACGCGATTTGACCGCCTGCGTAGAACGATTCAGCAACATAGCGTGTCATGCACGAAGCGTCATATTGGTCAGTATGATACGTGACGAAACGGTCTCCTGGGCGTTGTGGAATATTAATTTATATAAAGTTTATTTTTGGCATGCACTGAAATCGTTACGATCATGGTATAAGCCGTTACCTTAAGTGTAAAGCCATATTTAAAAGAGTGGGTTAAAGAAATCTGTTTGTGATTGACTATTTTTCATGTAGTGTTCAAAGAACTGGCCCATACTCCATACATTTTGAAACATCATATTAAGTAATAAAAATTATATCATGTGGTTAGTTAAATGATAGTGTAATATTTGAAAGTTAGTAGGTATTAATTTTTGTGTCCTCAAGTTTTGCCCCACTTACTAGTAGAAAAGGCAAATCCTACCTACCCCGTGAAAGGCCCATGTCCAGTTGTGAATGTTGTCAACAGCCCGTGTTGATGTTTAAGTAGATGTTAAAGAAGGTGGTTCATATCATATATACGTACCAACACTTCACTTAAATATTGTATAAAAATTTGCTTTATTACTTAGTCTAATTGATTAGTTCTCAATTTGTTTTCTTGAACTAAAGTGAAGTTGAAAAGGAGTCATTAACTCGGGTTAAGTTGGTTACACGAATTCCACTATTTCTTTTGAAAAACATTGAAGAACAGCTGTGTGCACGGACGAACAAAGTTACTTATGGAAACTTTGTATCGGATTTCTTTCAGAGAAAACTTCTTACAGTTCGACTGAATAGTCTGTGAATATTTCTTTTAAGAATCTAAGTATAAAGAAGCTATAGGAATATAGAATATTTTTATTATAACCAAAGGCGGCTCTAGCCCTTGTACTGCCCGTATGCAACCAATACCATGGAGCCCTCTAGTAGGCGTGCGGTCAAAATGGAATACTTACAGTTATATTTGCAAACGGAAATTTGGGTGCAAATGGTGCAATTTTAAATGATGTCGGGAAGCTGATACACGAATAAAAAGTATTTTTAGGAAGGAAGGGGTTACAAGAAAAAAAAAGCCCAACTTTGTAGTTATTCAAAAAATAATTAATTTAAACTCTAGTTACATTATAGGAAGCTTGTAATACAACATTACTTTTCGTGCTTTTGCGTTAGTTAAATCCTTAACAATGTCACTGACTTCAATTTAGATTTCATATTGATTTTTTTTTACTTATTATAAGCCAGTGCTTGACCACAATCCCTGGTGGTAAGTGGTGATGCAGCCTTAGATGGTAAATCTCACTGTCAAAACAAAACTAAACTAAACAAAAGCCTATTAACTCTTGCCTTGAAGACGCCCAGATTGTATTCGGACGGAAAGACAGACGCCGGCAAGTTATTTCACTCTTTTGCTGTACACATTACAAAAGTGGAAGCAAACTGTTTGGTTCTAATGGGTGGAATATTGACAACAAAGGGGTGAAGATCCTCCGACCGCCTGGTTGACCGATCGTGGAAAGGAGAGGGAGGAGTTAAAACGTGTAATTCCTGCGCACACTTACCGAAATTCATCCTATAAAATACCGAGAGGCTGGCTACTCTGCGCCTGTGCTTGAGGCTGACAAGGTTGGTTTCAACCAAATCAAGGTCACCAATGAGCCTCTTCGCATGTCTCTCCACTGAGTCCAACGCTGCCAGGTGGCATTTTGCAGCACCAGCCAATATATGACAGCAGTACTCCATACACGACAAGGTAAGAAGCTGCCCGACGTGAAGTACCGTCGCACCCTTGCAAGGTAACTTGATATAAGTTTCCTTGCGGCTGCTTTGACTCTGGACTAAATAAACCGCCCATAATTTAGGATTTATTAACAATAAATTTTATTGAATACTTATTGAAATATATTGACATAATTTGCGAAAATATTGGTCGTAGAGAATTTTTAATTATTTTTAGTTTAAAAAATGATCTTTCGCTGTATGTTACAGTGATTGGCAGTGTGAGGCAAATTCTCAGTGGTGTGGACAGATTTGGGAACGCTGAAATTTATTTATTCGCAAACAAGTAATTTATAGTTTTGAAAATACAATAGCAACATTCTTATTAATTTAACTCAAAAATATTACTAAAATAAATAATAACTAACTATAATTAGTTAAGGCACCAAAAATTCTTATCGTAATAAAAGGTATGTAGAGTGCTGTACCAAATGTCTGATTAAATTAGTCAAGTTGAAAATGAGATGTCATTTTCGGATTCCGAATATAATCGTTATCATTCCAAATACACATTACTTTATTAACGTTAACAAAATCTAAAGACTTTTGGCATTTGATCGTAATATCGCTAATTTGTTTAATTAATATCGTCATGGTATCTTGACATCTAAATAATATTTTAATTTCGATGTTTAATAATTAGGACCATTTTAATGTGTTTGTTATATTCGTAAAACAGTATATTGTTAAATTTCAAGGGGGTTGTTGAACAACAAATGAACTACAACTTTGTCAATGGCATCGATTTTCAAATCAAACTCTAGTGTACGGTGCTATTAATAATCTAATAATAGTTTTAGCTTCGCCTACCCACTATTTGTTGAAGCGCCATTACTAGGGAACAAAAGGTAAGCAAGTGAATTACTCCTGCACTTGTTCAATTGTAGACATGCAATAGATATATCGCTCAGCCTTAGCAATGCAAGTCCAGAGGCTTGCATTTCTTAATCTGAAAAGCATACAACAGAAACTGTTTTTAAACAGTAAAAAGTAGCTACTAAATCCATGGATTTTGTTTCATCACATCACTAGTACCATCTTTGTGATCAAGTTGAAGAAGAGCTTGTTAATCAATATATGTTGATAAGTTGTAGACAGTCCTTGAAATCTACAAGTTAATATAAAGTTAAATGCAACTACAATATATCTCAATAAATAGGTGAAGATGATACCGCTCAGTATCAAAAAGGTATGACAGAAAATGAAGTTTTTCAACGTAATATGTGACCAAAAATAATTGTTTACATCTTAGTTCATAATGCTACTTCGCTATAACTTTTCTTCGATTTTTTTTACTCTTAGCTACGTACATCTATCGACTTCTTGCATCTCTTAACAATTCGTTACTTCACATAATTTGGCGTCCGCCTATACTTCGCTTACCGGTACAAGGCTCCTACTAATCCTTTGGGTTATGACAAATACTCCAGTTCTGCTGCAGTTATTATCATTACTATTAAACTATTAATACAACTGCTAATGCAATATTAACCTGATTTAACTGAGCTTCCCTAAAATTGAGGTACCGTTGACCACCACTACTCAGAAACTATTACGAGTTCCTTGTTTTGCGTGTTTCATTGGCAAATAAATCTACATTTAATCTTATTAATACAACTACAACAGATATTCTTTATTCGTATTGTACTTATAAAATCAATAAAGCATTCACGTTTACATATAATAGAAATAAAACAACAGCATTCAGTATTATGACGGCTTACTTTAATACTTAAATTATCTGTGAACCTCTAACTAGGCCTGTCCTGTGGCGTCTAATTTATATTTTACCGCAAAATGCCGGCATTTACACAAAAGTCATTATATAATTTATTATTATCTCATTGTCTGTATTTAGAAACGCGATTTTAGTGCATTTCCTATTTACATGAGAAAACTCAAATTCAATAATATGTTAACGCTTAAGGTTAGCTATAGGTAAGATAAATAATAAAAAATGTTCCAATAAATATATTAAAGATGTTTAATATACAACACAAATTGCGATCACCCAATTTTCAAGGGTACATCCTCGCCCGGGGCCTTGTCTTTAAGGTGCTGGAGAGGTATTCTAATCTCACTCAGACTGACGTCCCGGATATCATCAGAAGAGTGTCGGATGAGACTTGCTTGTGGATTGTTATCAGATGTCCCGAAAACGATGCTATCACATTCGGCCTTCAACTTCGACAGTTGGCTCTTTCCGGCAGACAGAACTCTGGCAAAGAGTTTGGAGCCTTACTTCCGCTTAATTGCTTCTTCAACATTAACTGTATTGAAGTTGCGAGAGTCTCGCTGCAAACATTTTGAGATCTATCCGTTCAGTTGCCTGTACGCTGTCATATCTGCGGAATATTACAGATAAGACAGTTACCACTAGATAAAGGAATATTAACATTTCAAACTTGAGTCTATCAAAAAGTTACCAGTGATAGTAATAAACAAGAATCATAGCCTACAGTATAATATCAAAAAGAGAGATGATGACGTTCCGTACGTGTAGAGACTCGAAGAAGATTACGTTAGTATTTCTAGACGGTGTTACTATTGAAAGAGTGGATCTAATTAGGTACCTGGGGCATATTCCAACCAAGTAATTGCATGATAACCCCGATATAGAACGCGGATGTACGCCTCTAGCTGTTCGGTGTAATTTGCTCGCAGATCGGTTTACGCAGTGCAGTCTTGAGGCAAGGCTTACCTTAATAATGTTAATAAGTTAATGCATCTAAACTTATCAACTTTGGTTAAACAACAGGTAGCATCATTAGAATGCAGTATAATAACGCATACCGCATTTTGATGAAACTGCTTAAATACTAGCATGTTTGCCGACATGTGAGTGTCAGACTTCTTCGCGGCTTAATTGATCTCAGATTGCGGCTTTTTGATTAGGCATTCACGATTCCCAGAACAAGATTTTCAAGGTACTGCATATTCCAAAAATCCCATACTAATAATACTATTAATATGAACTAACATAATATAAATAATGTGATTTTACTTTTATGTAATTTGTATATAACTTTGCCATAGTTATCTTTTACGGATACGACTACGCTGTTCAAGAATGTAATCGCCAGTCCAAAGAATTCATTTCGAGTCTTTTTTTACTTATATAATATTGGTATCATTAAATGATCTTGTCTAATAATGCTCGAGTTTACATTAGATAAGTCACGAAAGGCGAAACCAAGAGTAATAACCGCTTTGAGCTGTAATGGCCTACATCACTTCGCTCTATACTGTAACAAGGTCCATACCCGGTCTAATGAAAATAAATAGCTTACACGCGTCATTCCCTCTAATGAAAATGCTAAAATCTTGAACAATAACATGAGAAAATATACAAAATTCATACATTGCTCTAATAATCTTTTTTGGAAAATAATTTATTTTAAAGCACTAATAAAATTTAACATTTATGTAAAAATATTTATATATTTGAACGACTAATTTCGGGCTTACCTTCCCTAAAATATTTAAAATCCCTAATGCAATAAAAAGTATCTCTAAAAACTAAAATTTGTCACACACACACAAAGTCTGAAAACTAAAATTTTAGTCACTTACTGACTAATTCCCTGACGATCACAATGAAAACCAGCCTAGGCCACTTCTATGTTACTTCTTACTTAAAGTTTAGCATCAAGGTGGATCACTAAGTTTAAACAAAGGGAAAAATCTGAAAACTACAAATTATTGATATCCGGTGTCACAAAAGTATTTCAATAGTAATTTTGTTGTTTTAAAATTTATAAGAGTATAAATCTTATTCTTTTCTAAAAATTATTGATTTTTTCTTATCTTCACGCACAATCCCTAACGGGGTAGCCAGAGAGAACAGATCGCCAAGTGTCACGATCCTTACATACCTATTTCGCTTTTTTTAGATTCATTATCTTCTTCATACATGCACGTCTAGGTATCCGAGTACTCTTGACCCTACCCTCTTCGAGCAATTTGCTCACATGGCCTTCGAAAGTTAGTCTCGGTTCTACCTCGACACCTTTTAATATTAACTTTCGCGCTATATATTTTCTTCACCATTCGGTCTTCACTCATTCGCTCAACGTGCCCAAACCACCGAAGCACGCCCTTATCAATTTTTGTGATAAGGTCATCTTTCAAACTTCGGCCATATTGCGAATCTCTTCGTTTCGCTTTCGGTCGGCCATGGTAACGCCGCACATTTTACGAAGAGATCACATCTCCACTGCATTCAACTTGCTTTTATGCTTCTTCTGGCATACCCAGGTTTCGCTGCCATATAACAAAGTCGGTACCAACACTGCGTTATGTATTGCAAGGCGTGCACTCTTCACTACGCCTTGCCTTTTGACTAACGCAGTCAGGGCACCATTGACTTTGTTCCCGGCAGCGACACGCCTGTCCACATCTAAATCACATCTTCCATCCCGGCTAAAAGCACTCCCCAAGTATACAATTGTTCTATATATTCCTGATTTACCCATATTTCACACTTCGTTCTCTCTTCGTCCCTTTCAAATACCAGAACCTTAGTTTTATTAGCATTCAAACGGAGACCTTTAATTTCACATTCCTCTTTCATACACGTGACTAATGCCTGCAGTTCTACCTCTGATGGTGCAATAAGCACTGCATCATCAGCATACAGCAGACAATTTACTTTTATGTCACCCAATTTCACACCCAAACTTATCTTTCAGCTTCTGTAAACAGATGTCGAGATACAGTATGAACAGCCAGGAAGACATGACACAACCCTGCTTTACGCCCGTTTGGACGTTAAACATGGGTGACAGGTCATGCCCTACCCGCACACAGGCTTTACAGTCACAGTAAAGAGACTGCACAGCCCTTAGCAATCGACCATCCACACCATACCCCGGCAACAGTTCCCACATTTTCTTCCTTACAACCTTATCAAATGCTTTCTCAAGATCCACAAAAGCACAGAAAATCTTCTGGTTAGCAGCCAGAAGCTTTTCCGTGATCATACGGAGAGAAAACATTTGATACGTGCATCCTCTTCCAGGTCTAAATCCGCATTGTGCCTCCCATAGAAATCTTTCCGATTTCTCTTGCATCCTACGTGTCAAAACCTTCGAGTAAACTTTACTTGCTAAACTGGTCAAGCTGATCGCCCGATAGCACCTGCAGTCAAAATGTGAACCTTTACCTTTATATAAAGGCACAATGACTGCGGATCGCCAATCATCCAGGACATCCCCCGTCCGCCAGCACAAATTACACAGCAGATGAAAGCTGTCCCAGACGCGAGGCCCACCACACTTGACCATTTCAGCAGTAACTCTGTCTAGTCCCGCAGCCTTATCACATTTCAAACTTCAAATCGCACGTTCAATCTCTTTCATACTGATGACCTCAGTGTCATCGAGGTCCGGGTCTGGCGTACCAGTCACGGCGTCATCCCCGGATCCCTCACTAAAATCATCACACGCATACATTTTTCTATAAAATTCGCTTCATCGCTGCATGACTTCCGATTTGTCTGAGAGGACGTCATTAGTTCTCGAAAGCACTTTGTTCATTCTTAAGGCCGTCACACCACTTCGGGTCCTTCCAACCTCTTTCCAGAAGAGTTTGGAGTTCTCCTTAATGTTGTGCGACAACCTTTCGTCCGCTTCCATTCTACACCTTTCACGCACTTCCTCAATCAATGCTTTCGTGTGAACTTTCTGCAGCCTATATCTTTCTTTCATCTTCTCTCTCATATCCTTATTATTACTAGAGGCCAAGTAGTCTAACCATGCTTTCTTCTTCTTCTTTACAGCTTCTTTCACTTCATCATTCCACCATGCATCTCTTCTTTTACTACTACCTCTTTTTATTGTTCCACACACTTCTTCCGCTGCGCTTACCATTCCATCCCTAAGGTTCTGCCATGTTCTTTCTACACATTCTTTTCTGCCATCGATGGTGTTAAGCTTTTCAGCTACCCTAGTATCCGCGATATTTGTCCCTAGTATCCGCTTCCTGAAGCTTCCATCTTCGGATGCGACAGACCGACTGTGGTTCTGTTACTGCATATTTTATCAAAATTATTGATATCTCATTAAAACCATAAATGTAAAAAGATGGTCAAGTTAGGTACAAGTGATGTTCAAGATTGTCGACTTCGCTCAGAAAGGTTGCGATCTTAACGGTTGCCAAGCTCCATAGTAGTTCTAAGAACGTTATACATGTCTATAGATCCTACGATTTAATTAGCCACTGCTAAGTTCTGCAGTTTAGTGGGAATCCAGTATTCAAGAAAGTTTTGGTTCTCCATTACAATCTGTTTTACTACATTATCTAACGTGCATGTTAAAATAGTTTTTAATTAAAACTCTAAAATTTTGCTCGCGATTAATACTGCTCGGGGCAAGTGGAACAATAAGAAGAAGGTGCGCCTGTCACACTGTCCGTGAATTTTTGCAACATATGGGGACTTCATTCCAAACTTAACGCTGTTCACTACCATCTAAAGACGGCAAAGCCGGTCTTGCTCTTTCTAATCGAGACTCAGGTGTCCACTCCGGCTGATACTTCATATCTCTCCCACCCAGGGTACAAATTAGAACACTCCTTTGTGCCCCGGGCTGGATTTTCGTGTACTTCAGAGAGCACATCTGTTTTCGATGCCTCGGCATTCTTGAAGATACGGGTATGTCCATTCTATGGCTATCCATTCTATCTCTATCTTATATCCATTATATGTGCGTAGCCAGCGATGACTATCTCCGCGTCTACGGCTGCCTCTATAGGTCCCATAGCGGTAATGCCAAAACAGACCGACTCATCGACCACGTCCAAATGGCTACAGCTTCCTTGCTACAACAGGTCCCATCCGCAGAGGTTGTGATCCTTGGCGATTTTAACGCCCACCACGCCGAATGGCTCGGTTCACGTTTAACAGATCATGCGAGGAGATCTGTTTATGACTTTGCTTTGGCATATGATCTTACTTACGGATTCCAGACATGGAGGATCATGCACCTTCCCGGTTGGATCTTCTGCTGACCTTACCTCCGGATGGATATCAAGTTTCCGTCGACGCTCCTTTAGGCTTGTCGAAACATTGTCTTGTCCGGAGTGTGGTGCCACTCACACTAACGTCGCGGTTGCATTCTGCAGACTACCGCCGCCGTGTTTAGCCCTATAGGTCGGTCGATTTGGATAAAATGCGGTCTTTTTTGCATCCTACCCTTGGAGGCGGGTTTGCTTCTCGGCGGAAGATCCTAGCGTTGTTGCTGATTCTGTTGCTTATGTGGTACTTCAGGCTATGGAACTTTGTGGTGCCCTACGGAGGCAGATGCCAGACATGGTTTGGTCGATTCTGTAAAATAGCATCACGCTATAAGCAGGAGTGCTACCGGGCCTGGGCTGATGCATCAATGTCTCGGGATGTAAACACCAGCACTCCTAAAAAGAAGTATAATTCCACCTCCAGGTCCTTCAAAAGAGTCTTTGCCAAGGCAAGGTCCGAGCACATCGACAGAATTGGCGAGAAGCTAGTTCATCTTTCTTCGGGAACCCGTGCATTCTAGTCTCTCGCCAAGGCTGTCCAAGGGGTTCTGTGAGTCATCTCTTCCATCTTTGCACAGAGAGGACGACTCAGTGGCCCATGCCACATAAGAGAAAACTGATGTGTAAGGCTCTGTCTTTGCATCCAACTTGACTCTAGATGACGGGGGGAACACAACACCGACCATCCCGCGGTGTGAGTGCTCCATGCCGGCTGTGCGGTTTTCACAGCGCTCGGTTCGCAAATCACTCCTTTCCCTGGACGATAGCAAGTCGAGTGGGCCTGATGGAGTCCCTACCATTGTGCTGAAGACGTGTGCTCTGGAGTTGGGACTGGTTTAACGCGTCTTTTCCAGTACTCTTACTCCCAAGGCGTAGTTCCGAACTCATTGAAGACAGCTTTGGTGCACCCGATCCCTAAAAAAGAGCGACCGTTCAGATCTGTACAACTACAGGCCTATCGCCATCACCTACTTATTGTCCAAAACAATGGAAACAATCATAAACAGTCAGCTGATTAGTGACCACCAATACGGTTTTGGTCGGGGTCGATGAGCTGGTGATCTTCTGGTCTATCTGCCTCATAGATTGTCAGATACAGTAGAGTCCAAGGGGGAGGCATTGGCCGTTTGTTTGCAGATAGCGAAGGCCTGGGATCGAGTCTGGCACAAAGTGCTTCTTTCGAAACTCCCTTCCTAAGAACTTCCCGAGAAATTGTGTAATTGAATCATCCGTTTCCTTGCTGATCGGAGCATTAAGGTTGTAGTAGAGTGTGCATGCTCTGATTACAAGCCTACTAACGCTGGTGTTCCACAAGGCTGTGTGTTATCACCAACGCTGTTTCTCCTACATATCAATGATATGTTGCTAACTGGTAGCATTCATTGCTATGCGGACGACAGCACTGGTGATGCCTTATATGCCGGCCGTGCCAATATTTCTCGGGAAAACGTCGCCGAGTACCGCTACAAACTTGTGTTTGAAGTCGAGTCAAACAAAGTCTCTGATTGGGGGCGACAAAATCTAGTCCAGTTCAATCCCCAGCAGACACGAGTTTGCGCGTTTACCGCTAAAAAACCCCTTTGTCGTATCTCCTTAGTTTCCAGGCACTCCCCTTGCTACCTCAGCTAGTATCGAAATCCTCGACGTCGACATATCGAACAGTATACAATTTCATTGTCACTTGGAAGGGAAGGCCATATTGGCCTCTTAAAAGCTTGACGTGCTCAGCAGAGCGAGACGGTATTTGATGTCGGCACATCGCTTGCGACTTTACAAACCTCTAGTTCGGTCTCACATGGAATAATGTTCTCATCTCTGAGCCAGGGCACCACAGTGCCTGCTCCTTCCACTTGACCGCATCCAGCGCAGAGCGGTTCGAATCGTCGATTTTCTATCGAATCTACCACGGGGAGTGCTCTGAGGAATTGTTCGGATTAATTCCAGCTGCCAAATTTCACGAACGCACATCGCGCAATTCACGATACTATTTTCACCATCTAGACGCTTGGTCCAGTTCACGACTGTGCGTTTTAGTATGTACTTTCACTATCTGGATGCTTGACGGGCCACCACTGTGCGTTTTACTAGGAGTATTCTTCCTTGTACAACTTCTCTGTGAGATTGTTTACCACCGGCGATTTTTCCGGACCTTCAAGAAAAGAACTTACACCTTTCTAAAAGGCCGGAAACACACCTGCAATTTCATGTGTTTCAGTTGTTTATGGGCGCCGGTGAGCCGTTTGCTCATTTGCTGCCTCTCCTATATAATTTAGGGTAGTGGTAGTTTACGTGAAGGTTCTTTACAGTCATATATGTATATCTCAGGGTTGTACGGCCGGAATACATAGATAGATAGTCATCTGTGGTCATCTTTGTACCTTGGCATGTGAGTCATTTGATTTAAATCGTATTATTTTCAACATCGAAGTTTGTTTAATCTTTTTTGAATACCTCCATAACACATTAACACATAAGTTCATAAGTTACGATCTTTCTTTTTGTGCCCATTTTAGTAATTATCAAGAAAATCCACGTATTGTCACGAGCAACGAGGGAACCCTACCTATACATTGTGCGTGGCCCACAACACGCAGTTGGTCACTCTTTTTTTTAAATTGAATTTCTAAGGTTTTTAGCAATAAAACCCTTTCTTTTTCAATTAATTGCTTATAATTTCCAGTAACAGGTGTTACGTTATTATTTTTTATTTATTTAATGTAATTACTCAACAAAATAATTTCCAAGAAAAGACATTTAAGTAGTCTTTGTACATCTTCATCAGCAGAAAAACATTCTACGCATATTTAAGTTTAAGAAACAAACAAAAATTAAGGAAATTTTGTGTTACATCAAAAAAAAATAGCCTTTGTTGTTCAAACCTTTTCAAAAACATGCTTAGTTATTGCCCTTTCTTAATCAACTCTTGGAATTAGGGTGTACAAATCAAATTGCGGACGAATGTTTTAAATTTTTAACAAACTAATAAAACAACATTTTATTAATAAAATAATTTATTTTTCGTTTTCAAAGCGCTGACCGCGATTTTTAATACAAGCGCGGGCTTGTCTTCTCACTTCTGTCGTCGTAATTTTTATTTTCATCTCCTGCTTTATAACTCGAAAAACCGTATGGATATTTCCTTTTAACTTCTCTCTGGTTGATATTTCGACATGCGTGTAGACGAGCTACTTGGCCCGTCCCCAAATGATGAAGAAAAAAGAGGAAACGTCATCTAAGACAAGTTTAGCTTAATATGTTCTAAATGGCTTAAGTTATCATCCCCTTTATGCTTTGCACCCATCTTCCAAACATGTATAGCCAGACCAACGACGGGTAGTAGCATCAAAGGTGCGTGCAAAGCGATCTGTCTAATTATGTCTGTGTGATAATGGGTGTTATTTGGTCTTTAACATGTTTTATGTCCTTTGCACTAATATTATCCAAGCCAGCACTCTTATTCTGTTTTCACTTGTTGTGTTCTCAACAACTACTGGTATTGCTGTGACGTTGAAGTTACTCAAGACCTTAATCTTGTACGTGTTTATTTTAATAGGCTGTTATAATAAAAATGTCAAATCCAAATAGACGAAAATGTATTTTGACTAAATCATATTAATTTTAATTTGTAAAATTAAGGTAATTTAACACTACGTAATAGATATCATTAAAATTTCTTAATTACGATCCTCACGAATCTCTTGATATCTAAATAACTTACCAAAATATTAATTTACGCAAAATCAAGTTCTGTAGAAAATATTACAATTATAACAAATTTTAGGTAACAAGCTAATGTAAATTATTTTTAGTGTAGGTTAAAATGATTGCTATTATTTTTTTCTTGTTACGTTGTAGTGTTATGCTACTTACATATCATTTTACATTATTTTAAATTCATTTTTCCATTCTGTTTCGATTTTCTGCATTCACCTCAAAACTGGATATTTTACATCACCTTTATTTCCATAGGATCCTGTAACGATTTTAAACCATAAGAACACAATAACAAATCATTTCCACTTCGTATTTTCACATTATCAGCACTTTTAAATTGTTGTTAATGGAGTCTACCTTTTTTTTTTCGATCTTTTAGCTAGTTTTCCGTAACTCTACAATCTTGGGCTTTGTGTGGGCAGCTGCGATACCTTTTTTCCTATATCAATAATATCTCATTTTCCACTTAAATCTTACCGTTTTCTTATTATAAACCTAAAACCAAAATTTGACATGTTTTGATATTGTTATTTATTTCGTTACTATAGTAATTATATTCAAATTTGCGACCGATCTGTTGTTCCTATTTCGATAATTCCACATAAATACTTTTTTCTCTTGACCATTTACAAAAAATTTGCGTTTAATTTAAATAATTTTTCCGTTCTCTCTAGAAAGGTATAAAAGCCGAACAATCGGTGAAGAAAGGCAGTCTCGCTTCAGTTCGCGAATTGGAAGTATCTCCTAAAGGCCTTATCCCGGGGCCGCACTGCCCCGGGATCCTGCAAGCCTCCACCTACACGTGAAGTCTTCGGCGAAGCCTTCTTCAAACGCGGAGCCGCACCACTCCGGAATCCTACAAGCCTCCATCTACCTCGGAAGTCGTCGGAAGTCTACTACAAGCGCGGGGGCCACACTACTCCGGGCGCTACGACTACTTACTCCAGGCGCCGAGTGCACCTACCGCCGGCGCTACCTTTGGGCGCTGCAACTGCTGGCTCTAAGCGTTGAGCGCACCTACTCCAGGCGCTACGTGCGCCGGCTCCGGACGCTGCGTGTGCTGGCTCCAGGCGCTGCGTGCCGTCGCTGTTAAGAAACCTACCTCTACAAGCGCAACCGGCGTGTGCTGGCTTCAGGCGCTGCGTGCCGTCGCTGCTAAGAAACCTACCTCTACAATCGCAACGTGTGTCGCTTCGACTTTTAGGCTCCACTACAACTCTATATTCCCCTATTCTCCTACCTTTATATTTTTTTGTAATCTAACTGTACTCTCACTTCATTCATCATCATCCTCATTTCATTTTTTTATAAAATTGTAAATATCTTTGAATTTTGAATATATTTTTGTTTTTGTTGTTCTTTTGTTGTTTTGTTGTTCTTAGGTTAGATTCTTTTTGATATATTATTGTCGCTTGTACTCTCACTTCATTCATCATCATCCTCATTTCATTTTTTTATAAAATTATAAATATCTTTGAATTTTGAATATATTTTTGTTTTTGTTGTATTTTTGTTGTTTTGTTGTTCTTAGGTTAGATTTATTATTGTCGCTTCACGACATTTGGCGCCCAACGTAAAAGTCCTCTTTCTCTCTTAATTCTTCACCTTTACTGCGCCTTGTCCATTCCCTTTTGATTTAATTGCTCTCCCTTTCGTTCTTAACTCTTTATTTATTCATCCTTTTCATACCTTCCAAATTCTAAAACAACACTTCATCTAGTGTTTCAACTTATCTGGCTTATATTTAGACCTACATTTTACACTTCACTTACATTCATCACTTTAATATTTTTATTCTAGAACAAAACTTCATCTAGTTTTTCAACTTATCTGGATTATATTTAGACCTACATTTCACGCAACACTTACATTCATCACCTTAATATTTTTATTCTAGGTAACTTAAAGAGGTATAACTTTTCAATTAAATCTTTATTTCTTAAACTTAACTTTGAACTTTACACTTTATATAAAATTGTTTTTCAAAGCTGAAGCGAGACGATTCATAACTTTTCTAAGCATTTACTAACTGTTAATTTGTATATATGTATAAATATCTAAACATTTATTAACTGTTAATTTGTATATATGTATAAATATCACCATCATTCTCACCTTATTATTTTTATTTCTTTTAATTTGTTTGTTTGTTTGATGATCCAGTGTTCTTCAACACATCTTGCTTTAGGACCTCGAACTTTCGTTGGTTAATCTTCACTTTTTATTTCAGACACATCTCGCTAGTGATGTTGCTGATCTCTGGCTTTGAGCCCTACCGCTCTGGCCGTTCTTAATCTTTACTTAAGTCATAGCGACTAAAGCTTGCTTAAGATTGATTTCTTTATCTTTATCTTCACTTAGGAGCGGCTGACCACTCCCTTAATAATTTTTTTTTATCTTCACGCAGGAGCGGATGACAACTCCTTAAATAAGCCTGAATGTCCTTTCGAAAACACACTTTTAAGAGTGGTGTTTCTTCGACTAATTTATTTTTTTTTCCACGCAGGAGCGGATGACTACTCCTTAAATAAGCCTTAATGTCCTTTTGAAAACACACTTTTAGAGTGGTAGTCATTGAATGTGAACTCCACCCTTACCTGAATGGCAGATGGTGAATGTAAGAGATGGTATATCTGATTTTGCCTGGTGATGTCTGTTTCTGCAAAGCTGTGTTTTTATGGTTTATTTTAGAATGTATATATCAAAATTTTTGCTGAGTCAAAAATTTTCCAGGGTCGGGGGGAAAATGTAGTGTTATGCTACTTACATATCATTTTACATTATTTTAAATTCATTTTTCCATTCTGTTTCGATTTTCTGCATTCACCTCAAAACTGGATATTTTACATCACCTTTATTTCCATAGGATCCTGTAACGATTTTAAACCATAAGAACACAATAACAAATCATTTCCACTTCGTATTTTCACATTATCAGCACTTTTAAATTGGTGTCAATGGAGTCTACCTTTTTTTTTCGATCTTTTAGCTAGTTTTCCGTAACTCTACAATCTTGGGCTTTGTGTGGGCAGCTGCGATACCTTTTTTCCTATATCAATAATATCTCATTTTCCACTTAAATCTTACCGTTTTCTTATTATAAACCTAAAACCAAAATTTGACATGTTTTGATATTGTTATTTATTTCGTTGCTATAGTAATTATATTCAAATTTGCGACCGATCTGTTGTTCCTATTTCGATAATTCCACATAAATACTTTTTTCTCTTGACCATTTACAAAAAATTTGCGTTTAATTTAAATAATTTTTCCGTTCTCTCTAGAAAGGTATAAAAGCCGAACAATCGGTGAAGAAAGGCAGTCTCGCTTCAGTTCGCGAATTGGAAGTATCTCCTAAAGGCCTTATCCCGGGGCCGCACTGCCCCGGGATCCTGCAAGCCTCCACCTACACGTGAAGTCTTCGGCGAAGCCTTCTTCAAACGCGGAGCCGCACCACTCCGGAATCCTACAAGCCTCCATCTACCTCGGAAGTCGTCGGAAGTCTACTACAAGCGCGGGGGTCTCACTACTCCGGGCGCTACGACTACTTACTCCAGGCGCCGAGTGCACCTACCGCCGGCGCTACCTTTGGGCGCTGCAACTGCTGGCTCTAAGCGTTGAGCGCACCTACTCCAGGCGCTACGTGCGCCGGCTCCGGACGCTGCGTGTGCTGGCTCCAGGCGCTGCGTGCCGTCGCTGTTAAGAAACCTACCTCTACAAGCGCAACCGGCGTGTGCTGGCTTCAGGCGCTGCGTGCCGTCGCTGCTAAGAAACCTACCTCTACAATCGCAACGTGTGTCGCTTCGACTTTTAGGCTCCACTACAACTCTATATTCCCCTATTCTCCTACCTTTATATTTTTTTGTAATCTAACTGTACTCTCACTTCATTCATCACCATCCTCATTTCATTTTTTTATAAAATTGTAAATATCTTTGAATTTTGAATATATTTTTGTTTTTGTTGTATTTTTGTTGTTTTGTTGTTCTTAGGTTAGATTTATTATTGTCGCTTCACGACAACTTATTCTTCAAATTTTTGGTATCTTAAAATTTTTATATATAAAAATTAGGTGTCACGTTGTTTGTCCGCGATGAACTCCTAAACTACTAACTGATTTTAATGAAATTTACACACTGTGCAGTTTGGTCCAACTTGAGGGATAGTTTACACTCAATATTTTTTTAATACGAATTTAACGACTTTTTATATGAAGGGTCATCGAAAAGGGCAGAACAACGTCTGCTCGATCAGCTAGTATCATATAAAAATTTTCAAGCCTTCGTGCAAACTCATTACCTACATAATATGTTAACTGCTCTTACTGTTTTACAATTTGAAATGTTGAAATGTAAAATTGCGTTTTAATAATACATAATTACTCCCATTTGGTGCTGAAAACAAATGAATATAGGTGACAATGTCCAATCACTCAACATATAACACACACAAATACTCTTGTTTTAGCCACTATTCTGTTTGCTTAATAATTTACTCACAACTCTGTAATATAATATTGGCTATACGCGTACGCGCCCTTCCAGTGTGTGCGACTAAATTCACATTTTCGTTTCTCTAGTTTTTGCCTACTGTTTACTTTCTTAGTGACACGCTTAATACTAATGCTTAATTTAATAACTATACGACGCAAATTATGATTCCAAAGGAAAACCTTTACATTTTTAACGGGCTTAGGATTGTCTTAAAAAATAAAATTAAAAAAATATTTTTGCTTATCAAGAACGCAACCGACGACTGCCATTATTATGGCGTATTTAAAAAATTATAATAAACTATTTACAAATAAATTACACTAGTAGCCCTAATGACTAATATTGGTACCTTAAAAAGTAATTTGTTTCTCTCTATACATTTTTTATAGAATAAGGGTGACAAACGAGCACACAGTCCACCTGATGGTAAATAGTGGCTGCGGCCCATAGATGTAGATGACTTCTATCCTCTATTACAAATCAAAATGCAGATGCGTTGTCACCCGTGAGGACTAAGATGGAATGCCTCTTTCCCAGTAAAATGAGTCTCCGGTTCTCTACACTAACCATACGAAACACAGCAGCGTTAAGTTGCTATTTTACGCTGGTGTTCTGTGAAAGTGTGGTCCTTCTCCGGTCGAGCCGACCCATTCAGCTACTAATATAGCTGCAGCATGGCTTCTAAAAGACGAACAAGTTTTTTTTAAATAATTTTTCACACTTATTACCTGTATTTGAGCAATTTTAACTACCATGAAAACAGCAATAATTTTACTATGGCGGTCTTCATAACTTTGAGCCTCTTTGATATAAGCACATCTTTTTATTTCAATCCACAGATAAAATTCTAACGGTATAACTGACCAGTTTACAGGCCATAATATAGAGCTCCCGTGTGCAATCCACCTATCTTCATATTTACTATTTAAATTATCGCTCTTTGCATTTGAATACATTTGATTAGCTTTCAATTGTTCTTCGATTGGTAGGTACACGTACGTTAATTTCTTGTTGTGGCAAAGACTCACTTTCGTATAATCTTTGCGCACCACGTAAACTTTCATTGCTTAAAATGTAATACCACATATTTCATAGTATTCGCGGTTTGAATATTTTCATGCCGTCACTTGTAATGAAGCGACACTACTACTTACTAAAATTTTAAAAAGCAATAGTAGTCAATACTGTCAGCTCTCGAACGGCCCGGCGTACGTAGGTAGTAACTTAACTTTGTTTTTACGATGTCGCTGCAAATACCATTAAGCAAGGATGACCAACACTAGTACACTAAATACTGATATCACTCCTAAAATAATGAGAACAGGTAGCGTGACTTTATCAAGTTGACTGGAGAGAGGCATTAATACCATGTGGTGGTAGTGTAAAAGAATCCAATACACCATATCATACCGTGGATGTCGTAAGAGGCGACGGAGATCAAACAGATAGGCCGCGGCATCTTCCTTCAAATAATAAAAATCTTCGGTGAGAGCAACGGCAAATATCCTCCCTATGTTACAATCTATGGAGGAGGCTTATGTTATGCAGTGGGCTTTTGATAGTGTAACGACCTTACACTATCAAAAGCACACTATCTACTTGTATTTCTTTAGAATCTATAAGATATATAAATATATCTAATTTACGTGACCAGTATATTAATCACACATTGATCTTTCTAAAGGTTCAAATATAGGCCGTTTAATAAATTTATGGCTTGATCGTCTTAGTTAGGACCCTTATTTACGTTGTGTTTGTATAGTAACTTAGTTCTTTTAGGTGCATCTTGGAAGAATGAATATTCACGAGAGCAATCGAAAGCTGTTGGTAGCGTCTTATAAGCTAAAGAACCCCGTTCACGAAGACAGAGCCCAAAATAGTTTAGAACAATAAATTGTCCCTATTCCTCTTGTATGAGGTTCACAACAGTCAATTCCTTATTAATTAATCCCTTCCCGCTTGGAAAAGGCTCACAATATTTATATCAAATACCAGATACAAGGGCTTCGCTCTCCCACATTTTAAAAAAAATGTGGAGAAGGCACACGGCTCCGCACACGCCGTGCATGGTGAGCGCCAACCATTTTAATGCGCTCCCCCCGAAGGGTACGCTAAGTTGGGAACTGGACCGTAGTCCACAGCAAAATAACTGGTGAACCAGTAAAAGAGGACTTGGCTCCTTGATAGTACGTAAGCACAAACATCGACCGAAGTCGCGCATGACAATGCGTGTAAACGCCATACAGAATACGATCAAATTCCAGCCACAGTGAATGTACGTCACACGGGTTAGGCAACAATAGGCACACTGGCCATAAAAAGCCCTCCGTGAGCGCCACCACCAGCCAGATCACCGTTCCTGCAGACGTGATGTAAGTGTAAGGCATTACCACCGATTGCATGGTCAGCACAGCCAATTGGCCGCAAAGCGTGTCATGAGTCTACCGCTCACCTCAAGGGAATGGGGTCCCACGATGCGCGGCTTTCGGCCGCAGCCTTGAGAGCCTCCTCAGATTCTCCCTCCAGCTACCACCCGCATGAGGTCGACACATATGCTCCATCAATCAATACAATGGCAGATATAGCCAATAGGCAGTTATAAGATATTAGTAATAATTCGCCATCAGAAAGGTTTTGTGTCACTGACGTTGAGTATATGCATTTTTCGATCATGTTTGTCTCACCCACCAACAAGTTGCCTTCCAATCTTTCAAAGGTGGGAACTTTATAGAGATATATTATTAAGTTGTTATATAAAACACCATGGAGGGCAGACAGTCTGCAGCCCCGCAATGAAGGGACCCGACTTGGGCAAAGCTACTTAGGTTGTGAGTCAAACCAAGACGCAGGGAGCGCCATTGAGAATAGCGACCCGCCAAACAACCATCGTAGAGACGCAATGCTGCAGAATGCAACAAGCATCAATACGACTATTCGTCGGGCTTACACCATCCCAAGGTCCCCCATACAGTCCCAGCAGACATCACCACCCGCATACCTCCATCGACCAGAATCACAAGATGTGTCGAATCAGGTGCAGCACACCCGCAGATCCATCACAAGACACCATACTGCAAGTAGCAGTAAGCATCAATGCAACTATCATACGGACGGCGCCCCCTCACAACACACCCACATGATCCCTATCGACTTTGGTAACAAAATTGATAATGTTGTTAACTAAAAATACCACCAACGTATCATAGTATCACGGTACTAAGACATCAGTATCCAAAACTCCACGTATCATAGCGCTATTGCACTAAGACATGGAGTTGAGTATGCTTGCTGCACTTAAAAGTACTACCAAACACACTCACCCTAATCCGATAGATAGCCGACGTATCATAACGCTATGCGCTAAGACGCCGCCCACAAGCGGTAGGGGTGTGCGATGTCCACGGACAAGTCGTATTGCTACAACAAACCCGCTTACCACCGACACTAAGATGATATGTCTAGGACACATCGTTTAGCGAGTCCAAGTTTAACCTCGGTCTCGAAGGCTGCGAAGCAACCTTCACGCCACTAAAATAATTCTTTTCAAGTCCCATTTCTTTCAATATAATGCTTTTATATATTTGAGACCTTCCACATATTTGTTTTATTTCATAGACCATACTATTGTATGTCTTATTCATATTTGACTTCAAGTGATAACTCTGCTATCATAATGCTTATGCATCATAGAGATCTTCTATATTAATGCTTTGGTTCCATAGACCTTACTTTCATAAGTCCCTAATATAGGACTAGTCATTGTGCAAACTTAGTACTAGCAGTCGATCAGCCGACCACCCCATATATATGTACAACCTTGGGTATGCGTCACCGGCAACGCCCCTATCTATATAAGGGAACATTACAAGAACACCTTCATCAATTTAGAAATTTTCCGACTATTACAAGAACACCTTCATCAACAAAATTTTGATCCATTTTTTCTATTATATTACAAATGTTATAATCAATTGTATTTATATAATTTAATACATTTTGAATATTTTAAGCAGAATTTTAATAAATTTAGAGATTTCTAGAGACAATTTATGTGTTTACTAATACTAAAATATTCAATATAATATATTCAAATGAATATATTTGAACTTTATGCTTATTATTTGCATTTTAATTGTTTAAAATATAATTTCTATGACATTTTTAAATGTCTTTATAATGCATTTAGTAACTATTTTTTAATAATAATTATGAGGCGTCACGATAGGATTTAATGAATTAATTTAGTTATCAATGAAAATTGTATCTAGTGTGAGAAATTATTCCACTTCTGATATTAAAAACTATTCTCAAAATTATTTAATTAAAATAATATTACTCGTATTAGAAATTACTCTGAAGGTTAATTATTAAAAACAATAAAAGTGTGAGGGCGGATGTTCAACTTGCTCTCTTGCTTACGCATTTAATCATTATCAGGAATGAGACAGCGTACTGCACTACACATTCAGTATAGGGTGCATACAGTTCGACCAACCGTAATATGTCCTCGGTACAATTACACATTGATTTTTTTTATAGGATAGGGTGACAAACTAGCACACAGTTCACCTAATGGTAAGTGGTTACTGTGACCCATAGACATCTACATCTATCCTCAATAAAGACTCAAAATGCAGATGCGTTGTGTGAGGACTAAGACGGAATGCCTCTTTTACATTAAAAAGGGTCTCCGGTTCTCTACACTCACCATACGAAACACAGCAGCGTTAAGCTGCTATTTTACGCTGGTATTCTGTGATCATTACTACAACTTTAAAATATTTTTAGAAATTGTGTGTATGACAAGTACACAACAAGTATAGCTTTATGCCGTGGGGACTACAGATATATTAATTGTACCTGAGAATAAATCTTAAGTCACGACCCATGCTGCAGGGTAGGGCACACGAGAGCGTTGTGCACACCTCCGTACAGAGTTACTTGTCTTTAACATCCTAACCATACCCAACGTACTCGTAAGGTGGATTAAAATAGAAGGGATCTAAAAATATTCTTACCTTAATAATATTATTATAACAAGACATATTATAACTGGACTTTCTGATCACTTTTATCACACAAGACAAATCGTTAAGACTTCCTTTAAAATTGAAATAAATTTAATGTTTAAAATCAATGTGCCTTACATATTATAATCTTTCATTTTTGTACAAGTAAGAGTGACATGAATACAGCTCCAGTAATGATAATTGGTTTTTCTGCCAGTACTCAAATTTTCTTCACTCCCTATAACAATACTAATTGAATGACAAATAAAGTAAAGGCTCATAATCTAAAAATACAAGCGTATTCGTGTAATGTAAAAGGATCCCTCCTTACTACGTCATATAATGAGCTGACGAGTCCTCTATATCCTTTTAATATGGTCGAGAAGGGTCATGACATAACTGCAACATGAGTTATATTTGTAAACACGAGTTTGAGGTCTAGCCTGTTGTGCACTGATGAGCTATAAGTTTTCACGTCTTTCTATAATTGTGTGTATTTATTATAAAATATGCTTGAAATAATATAAGTAAAGAAGGCTGTCGCTGTTCATTTTGTTTTTAAATTACATTATTATTGTATTTCTGACGGCTCCATGGCGGAGTGGCTTAGCAATAAGTTGTGGCGCTAATGTCATAATCCTTCATGGACAAATTATTTGTACGGCCTACAAATAATTGCACCAAGCATTGTTTGTCCTTGTGAAATGTAGGTATATAAACTGCCTCTACGGCAGACATCTTAGTGTGTGGTTTGGTATCACTACACACAAAGAAACTAAAATCTTAGTAACGTTAAAAAAAGGTTTTGACCGCCATAAATTGAGAAAGAGAATACCTGCGGTAAGTCTTTCGTCTTTTTATATCCCGAATAGAAAAACCTGACTCGAAAGTTATTTAAAAATATATGTCGATGAAAGATTTTTAATTTCTTACGTCGGAAACAAAAAGGTTTCATTTTATTTCACTTTAATACATCTTTGTTATTAAAATCGATACAGCTAGTATAGAGCTATATATTTCAAGGCGGCAGTTTTGTGGGAGGTCGGCAATTGGCTGGCGTTTTAATTAACTCTCCGTGACGTCGCGCTATGTACGTGCTGTGCTGTATCAAAGTTTGTAAGTGTAATATATTATATGTTATTTATTTATATTGATTACATTGTCGACCAATTTACTTTGTCTTGAACGTCAGTATTGACAAGTAATTACTATCTGCTTATTTCTGATAAAATTTTAAAAATAACCTCTATGTAGATAGTCCGACTACAAATATTTTGATAATTCACTTATACGCAATACTTATTTATTTATTTGATCTTTATTGAATCTTATAAACAGTACAGGATCAGAGGGCGGATGCTTAAAGCATTATCTGCCAGTTAATCTTAGGGCAGTGATGAAACATCGAAGGAACATTTTTGTTTATACTAAAAATAAAATGTTATATAACTGCTTTTATACATCCCAAAGCTGGGACACACGCCTTTTTTAAGCGCTACTCCTGTATAAATAAGCAAACCCTACATGCACTCGAAGTATAAGTTTTGGTTCACCCTTAAAAAAAATTGTATTGTCGATGGGAATAAGGGCTCAGTCGCTAGTCTATTATATTATTGCCGTAATCTTTTATGAAAAAGTCGATCTTCCTAGATATAAGTATTAAATAAATTTAACCTCTCAAGACAAAATATTGATTATACAACCAGTACGTGTTCTTAGTGATGACATTAGGATCTGAGGCGTGGCCTCTGCATGACAGGCTTAGAAATGATAATATGTGCAGCAAAGCAAGAGTAACCGATATAGCCCAACGAATTAGTAAATATATCTCGAATAACCGACAGCTGATGGGGTAGAAAGGTTATCGACGGGCAAACTCGTACCTTTAAGCAAAGGGACCCCTCACTAAATGAAGAGGCGACGTGGTGAGATATACTAAGTCGATGGATGCACGTGGCTCAAGACCGTGTCTTGTGTCAGTTTTTTTGAGAAGGCCTATGTTCAGCAGTGGACTTGTAAAAGGCTGTAATGGTGATGCATCATCATCATTACAGCCTCTTATCATCATAACTCAAATTTAAAATATTTCAAAATCAATAAGCATTTGAAATAAACATATAATTTCTTATTTTTACCCTTTCCTGACTTCGATAGACCTGTTTAGTTCAAATAAATATAAATAAAATACTACAAAGTAAAATGACGAACTTGAACGCTTTTACCTATCTTTTTGCCGTCTTTGCTAGCATTATATAGTTTTCACCTTTGTAACTTCACATCAAAAAAAAAAAAGATAGTAAACTCCGTTTTGAAAGAAAAAAAAATAGGTGTATTTTATTTTTGATCTGCTTTTATTACTTATTAATATAAACTTATAACGAGTTAAATATAGAATGGAATTTTATGAATGTGTTCAAACAGCATTTAATATTGTCGTTGTAGATGTAGTGTTGAAATGGTCGGCAGAGTCTAAAATGACAGTGAGATACTCGGACCAGTAGGGCGATCGAGCGATCCCAACCATAACAAAAAATATGGGCTTAGAGAAAAAATTGTGAAAGTAGTGATGATACGAGTAGTTGGCTAGCCCATCACTAACACAATCTCAAACCTAATCGTATAATTGTATAGACTAGTCTAGTATCAGTATTATTGAATGCATACGAAATATTACGTATTTTATAGCCTAGCGTAGTATCAGTATTATTGCATCCATACGAAAGAGGTACGTAGAGCTTTGCAAATCCTAGAGGTGAACAAGGCCAGTGGACCTGATGGTATTCCTGCAAGGGTGCTAAAGCATTATGCGCCAGAGTTTACTCTTGATCTGACGCGCATGTACCGCCTCTCTCTTAAAACTCTAACGCTGCTCAAATCTTGGAAACTTGCCAATGTGCAGTCAGTACCCAAGAAGGGTAGTCGTGCCGATCCCTGCAATTATCGACCAATCGCCATCACCTCCATACTCTCTAAAGTTATGAAAAAGCTATTGAACAGTAAACTGCTGACATACCTTGAAACAAATGACCTCCTCTGTGACCATCAATATGGCTTACACCGAGGACGGTGCACTAGGGATCTTCTTGTGTATATCACGCACTTCTGGGGCGAGGCCATCGAGAAGAACGGTGAATTTTTAGCAGTTTCACTCGATATCTTGAAAGCTTTTGACAGGGTTTGGAACGCAAGTCTGCTGATAAGCTATAAGCTTCCAGCTTACGGCATCCCCGCCGAACTTTACAATTGGATATCTAACTTTCTGAGTGAATGTTCGATCAGGGTAATCATAGATGGCTGCTCTTCCGACTTAATGCATATTAATGCCGGAATTCCTCAGGGGTCTAATATCGCTGCAACTCTTTTTCTGCCGCCTACTTCTTCAATGACCTACTTCTACCAGGCATTGTTGGGTATGCAGATGACAGCACTATCACAGAGAGATGCATGTCCAGTGCAAAAGACGGAGGGGCAGTAAAACTTTCACTCAGAGAGGCCATGGTGGGGCGGATAAATGCGACTTTAAGTCTCGTCTCCCAATGGGGTGATGAAAATCTGATCGCTTTCAACGCCACCAAAACACCAGGCCTGTCTCTTGTTCGCAAAACGAAGTCCGTTTATTCTGACTCCTACTTTCTGAGGTACATCTGTAGAGGTTACTGATCATCTCGAGCTTTTCGGCGAACAGTTGAATGCTAACCTCAACTTTGGTGCCAACATTGAGACGAAAACACAAATTGCGGCCAAAAGACTGGATATCTTAAACAAGGTGAAGCGATACTTCACGCCTGAATATCTTCTAACTTTATACAAAGCTCAAGTCCGCACATGCATGGAGTATTGTAGTCCAAAGGTGACTACAAGACCAAGGCGACCCCTGCCACGCTATCCGTGAATTTCTGCAACATCAGGGGACTTCACTCGAACCTAAATGCCGTCTACTACCATCTCGAGACGGCGAAGCCGGCCTTGCTCTTTCTGACCGAGACGCAGGTGTCCTCTCCGGCTGATACTTCGTATCTCTCCTACCCGGGGTACAAATTGGTGCACTCCTTTGTGCCTCGGGCTGGAGTTTGCGTGTATGTCAGAGAGGACATCTGTTCTCGACGCCTCGGCAGTCTTGAAGGTTCGGACCTGTCTATTCTTTGGCTACGCGTAGAGAGCGACGACCATCCGCGCGTCTACGTGTGCCTCTATAGGTCCCATAGCGGTAATGCCGAAACAGACCGACTCATCGACCACCTCGAAATGGCTGCAGATACCTTGCCACAACAGGTCCCATCCGCAGAGATCGTGATCCTTGGCGATTTTAACGCCCACCACGCCGAATGGCTCGGTTCACGTTTAACTGATCATGCGGGGAGATCTGTTTATGACTTTGCCTTAGCATATGGTCTGACACAACTGGTTACATCGCCTACGCGGATTTCAGATGTTCAGGATCATACATCTTCCCTGTTGGACCTTCTGCTGACCTCTCATCCGGACGGATATCAGGTTTCCGTCGATGCCCCTCTTGGCTCTTCGAACCATTGTCTGATCCGGAGTGTGATGCCACTCACGCTTCCCTCGCGGTTGCGTTCTGCAGGTTGCCGCCGTGTTTGGCATTAAAGGTCGGCGGATTGGGACGGAATGCGGTCTTTCTTTGCTACCTACCCATGGGGGCGGGTTTGCTTCTCGCCGGATGATCCCAGCGCTGTTGCTGACTCTGTCACTGATGTGGTGCTACAGGGAATGGAACTATTTATTCCATCATCTGTGGTACCCATCGGAGGCAGATCTCAGCCTTGGTTTGGTCGCTCCTGTAAGACTGCATTACGCAGTAAGCAAGAGTGTTATCAAGCCTGGGCTGCGGCTTCGGCGCCTCGGGATGTAAACACCAGCACACTTAAAAAGAAGTATAACTTCGCTTCAAAAGAGTTATTGCCAAGGCAAAGTCAGAGCACATAGGCGGAATTGGCGAGAAACTAGTTCACCTTTCTTCGGGAACCCGTGCATTCTAGTCTCTCGCCAAGGCTATCCAAGGGGTTCTGTGAGCCATCTCTTCCATCTTTGCACAGAGAGGACGACTCACTGGCCCATGCCACGTAAGAGAAAACTGATGTGTAAGGCTCTGTCTTTGCAACCAACTTGACTCTAGATGACGGGGGGAACACAACACACACACAACGCCGACCATCCCGCAGTGTGAGTGCTCCATGCCGGCTGTGCGGTTTTCACAGCGCTCGGTTCGCAAGTCACTCCTTTCCCTGGACGATATCAAGTCGAGTGGGCCTGATGGAGTCCCTACCATTGTGCTGAAGACATGTGCTCTGGAGTTGGCACTGGTTTAACGCGTCTTTTCCGGTCTCCTACTCCCAAGGCGTAGTTTCGAACTCATTGAAGACAGCTTTACTGCACCCGATCCCTAAAAAAGGGCGACCGCTCAGATCTGTCCAACTACAGGCCTATCGCCATCACCTACTTGTTGTCCAAAACAATAGAAACAATCGTAAACAGTCAGCTGGTGAAGTACCTTGAGGATCACCAGCTAATTAGTGACCACCAATACGGTTTTCGTCGGGGTCGATGAGCTGGTGATCTTCTGGTCTATCTGACTCATAGATTGGCAGAGGCAGTAGAGTCCAAGGGGGAGACATTGGCGGTTTGTTTGCAGATAGCGAAGGCCTTGGATCGAGTCTGGCACAAATCGCTTCTTTCGAAACTTCCTTCCTAAGAGCTTCCCGAGAAATAGTGTAATTCAATCACCTGTTTCCTTGCTGATCGGAGCATTAAGGTTGTAGTTGAGTGTACATGCTCTGATTACAAGCCTACTAACGCTGGTGTTCCACAAGGCTGCGTGCTATCACCAACGCTGTTTGTTTTGCATATCAAAGATATGTTGCAAGCTGATAACATTCATTGCTATGCAGATGACAGCACTGGTAATGCTCTATACACCGGCCGTGCCAATATTTCTCGGGAAAACGTCGCCGAGTACCGAGACAAACTTGTGTTTGAAGTCGAGTCAAACAAAGTCTCTGATTGGGGGCGACAAAATCTAGTCCAGTTCAATCCCCAGCAGACACAAGTTTGCGCGTTTACCGCTAAAAAACCCCTTTGTCGTATCTCCTTAGTTTCCAGGCACTCCCCTTGCTACCTCAGCTAGTATCGAAATCCTCGACGTCGACATATCGAATAGTATGCAATTTCGTTGTCACTTGAAAGGGAAGGCCAAATTGTCCTCTAAAAAGCTTGGCGTGCTCAGCAGAGCGAGACGGTATTTGATGCCGGCACATCGCTTGCGACACAACACACCTGCAATTTCATGTGTTTCAGTTGTTCATGGGCGCCGGTGAGCCGTTTGCTCATTTGCCTGCTCTCCTATATAATTTAGGGCAGAGTAGTTTACGTGAAGGTTCTTTACGGTCATATATGTATATCTCAGGGTGGTACGGCCGGAATACATAGATAGATAGTCATCTATGGTCATCTTTGTACCTTGGCATGTGAGTCATTTGATTTAAATCGTATTATTTTCAACATCGAAGTTTCTTCAATCTTTTTTGGATACCACCATAACACATTAACACATAAGTTCATCAGTTACGATCTTTCTTTTTGTGCCCATTTAATAATTATCAAGAAAATCCACGTATTGTCACGAGCAACTAGGGAACCCTACCTCTACATTGTGCGTGGCCCGACACGCAGTCGGTCACTTTTTTTTTAAATTGAATTTCTTAGGTTTTTAGCAATAAAAACCTTTCTTTTTCAATTAATTGCTTATAATGTCCAGTAACAGGTGTTACGTTATTATTTTTTATTTATTTAATGTAATTACTCAACAAAATAATTTCCAAGAAAAGACATTTAAGTAGCCTTTGTACAAGCATCTTCATCAGCAGAAAAACATTCTACGCATATTTAAATTTAAGAAACAAACAAAAATTAAGGAAATTTTGTGTTTCAAAAAAAATAGCCTTTGTTGTTCAAACCTTTTCAAAAACATGCTTAGTTATTGCCCTTTCTTAATCAACTCTTGGAATTAGGGTGTACAAATCAAATTGCGGACGAATATTTTAAATTTTTAACAAACCAATAAAACAACATTTTATTGTTAAAATAATTTATTTTTCGTTTTCAAAGCGCTGACCGCGATTTTTAATACAAGCGCGGGCTTGTCTTCTCACTTCTGTCGTCGTAATTTTTATTTTCATCTCCTGCTTCTCGAAAAACCGTATGGATATTTCTTTTTAACTTCTCTCTGGTTGATATTTCCACATGCGTGTAGACGAGCTACTTGGCCCGTCCCCAAACGATGGAGAAAAAAGAGGAGACGTCATCTAAGACAGTTTAGCTTAATATGTTCTAAATGGCTTAAGTTATCATCCCCTTTATGCTTTGCACCCATCTTCCAAACATGTATAGCCACACCAACGATGGGCAGTAGCGTCAAAGGTGCGTGCGAAGCGATCTGTCTAATTATGTCTAGGTGTTATTTGGTCTTTAGCATGTTTTATGTCCTTTGCACTAATATTATCCAAGCCAGCACTATTATTCTGTTCTCAATTGTTGTGTTCTCAACAACTACTGGTATTACTGTGACGTTGAAGTTACACATGACCTTAATCTTGTACGTGTTTATCTTAAAACATATTCCTTGGGAGATAGTTTTAAGATCATTGAGCATAGCGCTAAGGTTTCCCAGAGACCCTAAACTAGATAATTCTAATTTAGGCTCATTCCATTGTACAGAAATGCGAATGCGTCTCGATATGTTACCACATTTCTTTAATTTTCGGGATCAGGCCCGGTTTCCACCACGTATTATACAACCATCAAGTAATCTCCAGTTATTCATAATTGATGACGATAAATGAGTTTCCACAGGTGTTTTCTTTGTTTACTTTCTTCAATATCGTGCACAGCACTTTCGTGTATAATTATAACTTTACATCGCCTGTGTTCACACATGCTGCACACAGACCGCAACGGTTGTTGCGATATACAGGAAACGCGCAAGTGCTGCGCTTGAATTTTCTTTGATGTGCTCTTATGCCTAAATATTTTAAGATGCCGTTAAGTCTCGTACTGTCTCTATCACTTTAATACAAGTGAAACGACATCTAAAAATTGGTAGAGTTGGAGTATTTGACAATTAATCTTGAAAACACTTATCGGCACTCTGTTACCGCTATTCGAATGGTGGCTTTATCAGTTGCGGAATTTTCAACAAAGCATCATAATACACAATATTCTGCCACTGAAGTTATTTATGGATATAATTTTAATTATGTATATGGAAAATATCCCCGCTATGTGGCATTCTATGGCGGAGGTCTATGTTCAGCAGAGGACATTTAATAGGCTGTAATAAAAAAAAATGTCAAATCCAAATAGACGAAAATGTATTTTGTTGACTAAATCATATTAATTTTAATTTGTAAAATTACGGTAATTTAACACTACGTAATAGATATCATTAAAATTTCTTAATTACGATCCTCACGAATCTCTTGATATCTAAATAACTTACCAAAATATTAATTTACGCAAAATCAAGTTCTGTAGAAAATATTAAAATTAAAACAAATTTTGGGTAAAAAGGTAATTTAATTTATTTTTAGTGTAGGTTAAAATGATTGCTATTAATTTTTTCTTGTTACTTATTCTTCATATTTTTGGTATCTTAAAATTTTTATATATAAAAATTAGGTGTCACGTTGTTTATCCGCGATGAACTCCTAAACTACTCAACTAATTTCAATGAAATTTGCACACTGTGCAGTTTGATCTAACTTGAGGGATATACATACATAATTTTTTTAATGCGAATTTAAGGATTTTTTTTTTGAAGGGTCATCGAAAAGGGCAGAACAACGTCTGCCTGATCAGCTAGTATTATATAAAAATGTTCAAGCCTTCGTGGACACTCATTACCAACATAATATGTTAACTGCTGTTACTGTTTTACAATTTGAAATGTTGAAATGTAAAATTGCGTTTTAATAATACACATAATTACTCCCATTTGGTGCCGAAAACAAATGAATATATGACAATGTCCAATCACTCAACATATAACACACACAAATACTCTTGTTTTAGCCCCTATTCTGTTTGCTTAATAATTTACTCACAACTCTGTAATATAATATTGGCTATACGTGTACGCGCCGTTCCAGTGTGTGCGACTAAATTCACATTTCTCTAGTTTTTGCCTACTGTTTACTTTCTTAGTGACACGCTTAATACTTATGCTTAATTTAATAACTATACGACGCAAATTATGATTCCAAAGGGAAACGTTCACATTTTTAACGGGCTTAGGATTGTCTTAAAAATAAAATTAAAAAAATATTTTTGCTTATCAAGAACGCAACCGACGACTGTCATTATTATGGCGTATTTAAAAAATTATAAAAAACTATTTACAAATAAATTACACAAGTAAGCCCTAATAACTAATATTGGTACCTTAAAATGTAATTTGTTTCTCTCTATACATTTTTTTATAGGATAAGGGTGACAAACGAGCACACAGTCCACCTGATGGTAAGTAGTGGCTGCGGCCCATAGATGTAGATGACTTCTATTCTCTATTAGAAATCAAAATGCAGATGCGTTGTCACCCGTGAGGACTAAGATGGAATGCCTCTTTTCCAGTAAAATGAGTCTCCGGTTCTCTACACTAACCATACGAAACACAGCAGCGTTAAGTTGCTATTTTACGCTGGTGTTCTGTGAAAGCGTGGTCCTTCCCCGGTCGAGCCGACCCATTCAGCTACTAATATAGCTGCAGCATGGCTTCTAAAAGACGAGCAAGTTTTTTTTTAAATAATTTTTCACACTTATTACCTGTATTTAAGCAATTTTAACTACCATGAAAGCAGCAATAATTTTACTATGGCGGTCTTCATAACTTTGAGCCTCTTTGATATACGTGTACAACTGCCCATAGAACCTCTCAATCTCACTCAAAATCTCAGGTGTCCCGGAAACGATGCTGCCACATTCTGTCTTCAGCTTTGACAGTTGGCTCTTTCTGGCAGACAGATCTCTGGCAAAGACTTTGGAGCCTTGGTTCCGCTCGATCGCTTCTTCAATACGAGCTGTATAGAAGTTGCGTAAGTCCCGCCGCATGCATTTGGAGATCTGTCTGTTCAGATGCCTGTATGCTGTCAAGTCTGTTGAAGAATGTAGCTTCATCTCCCGTCTAACAGCCATGAGATTAAGAGTATGATCGGAGAGTTTTTATGTTCTTCTGCGGCGGGTCTTGCAGAACTTAGCTCCGACCGCATGGACAGTTTCCACGAGCTTGTCATTTATATCGTCCACTTCATTGCAGTCTTCTAGGCACTGAAAACGGTTTTGTAACTCGAGCTGAAAGGTTTCACTCGCACATCATTTTATTTCAATCCACAGATAAAATTCTAACGGTAAAACTGTCCAATTTACAGGCCATAATATAGAGCTCCCGTGTGCAATCCACCTATCTTCATATTAACTATTTAAATTATCGCTCTTTGCATTTGAATACATTTGATTAGCTTTCAATTGTTCTTCGATTGGTAGGTACACGTAAGTTAATTTCTTGTCGTGGCAAAGACTCACTTTCGTATAATCTTTGCGCACCACGTAAAATTTCATTGCTTAAAATGTAATACCACATATTTCATAGTATTCGCGGTTTGAATATTTTCGTGCCGTCACTTGTAATGAAGTGACACTACTACTTACTTAAATTGTAAAAAGCAATAGTAGTCAATACTGTCAGCTCTCGAACGGCCCAGCGTACGTAGGTAGTAACTTTACTTTGTTTTTACGATGTCGCTGCAAATACCATTAAGCAAGGATGACCAACACTAGTACACTAAATACTGATATCAATCCTAAAATAATGAGAACAGGTAGCGTGACTTTATCAAGTTGACTGGAGAGAGGCATTAATACCATGTGGTGGCAGTGTAAAAGAATTCAATACACCATATCATACCGTGGATGTCGTAAGAGGCAACGGAGATCAAACAGATAGGCCGCGGCATCTTCCTTCAAGATATATAAATATATCTAATTTAAGTGACCAGTATATTAATCATACATTGATCTTTCTAAAGGTTCAAATATAGGCCGTTTAATAAATTTATGGCGTGATCGTCTTAGTTAGGACCCTTATTTACGTTGTGTTTGTATAGTAACTTAGTTCTTTTAGGTGTATCTTGGAAGAATGAATATTCACGAGAGCAATCGAAAGCTGTTGGTAGCGTCTTATAAGCTAAAGAACCCCGTTCACGAAGACAGAGCTCAAAATAATTAAGAACAATAAATTGTCCCTATTCCACTTTTATCAGGTTCACAACAGTCAATTCCTTATTAATTTATCCTTTCCCGCTTGGAAAAGGCTCACAATATTTATATCAATTACCAGATACAAGGACTTCGCTGTCCCACATTTTAAAAAAAATGTGGAGGAGGCACACGGCTCCGCACACGCCGTGCATGGTGAGCGCCAACCATTTTAATGCGCTTCCCCACGAAGGGTACGCTAAGTTGGGAACTGGACCGTAGTCCACAGCAAAATAACTGGCGAACCAGTAAAAGAGGACTTGGCTCCATGATAGTGCGTAAGCACAAACATCGACCGAAGTCGCACATGACAATGCGTGCAAACGCCATACAGAATACGTTCAAATCCAGCCACACTGAATGTTCGTCACACGGGTTAGGCAAAAATAGGCACACTGGCCATAAAAAGCCCTCCGTGAGCGCCACCACCAGCCAGACCGCCGTTCCTGCAGACGTGATATAAGTGTAAGGCATTACCACCAATTGCATGGTCAGCACGGCCAATTGGCCGCAGAGCGTGTCATGAGTCTACCGCTCACCTCAAGGGAATGGGGTCCCACAATACGCGGCTTTCGGCCGCAGCCTTGAGAGCCTCCTCAGATTCTCCTTCCAGCTACCACCCGCATGAGGTCCACACATATATGCTCCACCAACCAATACAATGGAAGATATAGCCAATAGGCAGTTATAAGATAATAGTAATAATTCGCCATCAGAAAGGGTTTGTGTCACTGACGTTGAGTATATGCATTTTTCGATCATGTTTGTCTCACCCACCAACAAGTTGCCTTCAATCTTTCAAAGGTGGGAACTTTATAGAGATATAATTATTATGTTGTTATATAAAACATCATGGAGGACAGACAGTCTGCAGCCCCGCAATGAAGGGACCCGACTTGGGCAAAGCTACTTAGATTGTGAGTCAAACCAAGACGCAGGAGCGCCATTGAGAATAGCGACCCGCCAAACAACCATCGCACAGACGCAATGCTGCAGAACGCAACAAGCATCAATACGACTATCGTCGGGCTTACACCATCTCAAGGTCCCCCATACAGTCCTAGCAGACATCACCACCCGCATATCTCCATCGACCAGAACCACAAGACGTGTCGAATCCGGTGCAACACACCCGCAGATCCATCACAAGACGCAATACTGCAAGTAGCAGTAAGCATCAATGCAACTATCATACGGATGACGCCCCCTCACAACACACCCACATGATCCCTATCGACTTTGGTAACAAAATTGATAATGTTGCTAACTAAACTAGCACAGTACTAAGACGTCAGTATCCAAAACTCCACGTATCATAGCGCTATTGCACTTAGACATGGAGTTGAGTATGCTTGCTGCACTTAAAAGTACTACCAAACACACTCACCCTAATCCGAAAGATAGCCGACGTATCATAACGCTATGCGCTAAGACGCCACCCACAAGAGGTAGGGGTGTGCGATGTCCACGGGCAAGTCGTACTGCTACAACAAACCCGCTTACCACCGACACTAAGATGATATGTCTAGGACACATCGGTTAGCGAGTCCAAGTTTACCTCGGTCTCAGAGGCTGCGAAGCAACCTTCACGCCACTCTAATAATCTTTTTCAAGTCCCATTTCTTTCAATATAATGCTTTTACATATTTGAGACGTTCCACATATTTGTTCTATTTCATAGACCATACTATTGTATGTCTTATTCATATTTGACTTCAAGTCATAACTCTGGTATCATAATGCTTATGCATCATAGAGACATTCTATATTAATGCTTTGGTTCCATAGACCTTACTTTCATAAGTCCCTAATATAGGACTAGTCATTGTGCAACCTTAGTACTAGCAGTCGATCAGCCGACCACCCCATATATATGTACAACCTTGGGTATGCGTCTCCGGTAACGCCCCCATATAAGGGAACATTACAAGAACACCTTCATCAATTTTGATCCATTTTTTCTATTATATTACAAATGTTATTTATCTTTATTATTGCAATATAGTCGACTTGTATTTATATAATTTAATACATTTGGAATATTTTAAGCAGAATTTTAATAAATTTAGAGATTTTTAGAGATTTTTAGAGACAATTTATGTGTTTACTAATACTAAAATATTCAATATTCCAAATGAATATATTTGAACTTTATGCTTATTATTTGCATTTTAATTGTTTAAAATATAATTTCTATGACATTTTTAATGTCTTTATAAATAATTTAGTTACTATTTATTAATAATAATTATGAGGCGTCACAATAGGATTTAATGAATTAATTTAGTTATCAATGAAAATTGTATCTAGTGTGAGAAATTATTCCACTTCTGATATTAAAAACTATTCTCAAAATTATTTAATTAAAATAATATTACTCGTATTAGAAATTACTCTGAAGGTTAATTATTAAAAACAATAAAAGTGTGAGGGCGGATGTTCAACTTGCTCTCTTGCTTACGCATTTAATCATTATCAGCAATGAGACAGCGTACTGCATTACACATTCAGTATATGGTGCATACAATTCGACCAACCAACTGTAATAAGTCCCCGGTACAATCACACATTGAATTTTTTATAGGATAGGGTGACAAACGAGCACACAGTCCACCTAATGGTAAGTGGTTACTGTGACCCATAGACATCTACATCTATCCTCAATAAAGACTCAAAATGCAGATGCGTTGTGTGAGGACTAAAACGGAGTGCCTCTTTTACATTAAAAAGGGTCTCTGGTTCTCTAAACTCACCATACGAAACACAGCAGCGTTAAGCTGCTATTTTACGCTGGTATTCTGTGATCATTACTACAACTTTAAAATATTTTTAGAAATTGTGTGTATGACAAGTACACAACAAGTATAGCTTTATGCCGTGGGGACTACAGATATATTAATTGTACCTGAGAATAAATCTTAAGTCACGACCCATACTGCAGGGTAGGGCACACGAGAGCGTTGTGCACACCTCCGTACAGAGTTACTTGTCTTTAACATCCTAACCATACCCAACGTACTCGTAAGGTGGATTAAAATAGAAGGGACCTAAAAATATTCTTACCTTAATAATATTATTATAACAAGACATATTATAACTGGACTTTCTGATCACTTTTATCACACATGACAAATCGTTAAGACTTCCTTTAAAATTGAAATAAATTTAATGTTTAAAATCAATGTGCCTTACATATTACAATCTTTCATTTTTGTACAAGTAAGAGTGACATGAATACAGCTCCAGCAATGATAATTGGTTTTTCTGCCAGTACTCAAATTTTCTTCACTCCCTATAACAATACTAATTGAATGACAAATAAAGTAAAGCCTCATAATCTAAAAATACAAGCGTATTCGTTTAATGTAAAAGGATCCCTCCTTACTACGTCATATAACGAGCTGACGAGTCCTCCATATCCTTTTAATATGGTCGAAAAAGGTCATGACATAACTGCAACATGAGTTATATTTGTAAACAGGAGTTTGAGGACTAGCCTGTTGTGCACTGATGAGCTATAAGTTTTCACGTCTTTCTATAATTTTGTGTATTTATTACAAAACATGCTTGAAATAATATAAGTAAAGAAGGCTGTCGTTGTTTATTTTGTTTTTAAATTACATTATTATTGTATTTCTGACGGCTCCATGGCGGAGTGGCTTAGCAATTAGTTGTGGCGCTAATGTCATAATCCCTCATGGACAAATTATTGGTACAGCCTAAAAAATTGCACCGAGAATTGTTTGTCCTTGTGAAATGTACGTATATAAACTACCTCTACGGCAGACATCTTAGTGTGTGGTTTGGTATCACTACACACAAAGAAGCTAAAATCTTAGTAACGTTAAAAAAAGGTTTTGACCGCCATAAATTGAGAAAGAGAATACCTGCGGGAAGTCTTTTGTCTTTTTATTTCCCGAATAGAAAATCCTGACTCGAAAGTTACTTAAAAATGTATGTCAATGAACGATTTTTAATTTCTTACGTCGGAAACAAAAAAGTTTCATTTTATTTCACTTTAATACATCTTTGTTATTAAAATCGATACAGCTAGTATAGAGCTATATTTCAAGGCGGCAGTTTTGTGGGAGGTCGGCAATTGGCTGGCGTTTTAATTAACTCTTCGTGACGTCGCGCTATGTACGTGCTGTGCTGTATCAAAGTTTGTAAGAGTAATATATTACATGTTATTTATTTATATTGATTACATTGTCGACCAATTTACTTTGTCTTGAACGTCAGTATTGACAAGTAATTACTATCTGCTTACTTCTGATAAAATTTTAAAAATCACCTCTATGTAGATAATCCGACTACAAATATTTTGATAATTCACTTATACGCAACATTTATTTATTTAATCTTTATTGAATCTTATAAACAGTACAGGATCAGAGGGCGGATACTTAAAGCATTATCTGCCAGTTAATCTTAGGGCAGTGATGAAACATCGAAGGAACATTTTTGTTTATACTAAAAATAAAATGTTATATAACTGCTTTTATACATCCCAAAGCTGGAACACACGCCTTTTTTAAGCGCTACTCCTGTATAAATAAGCAAACCCTACATGCACTCGAAGTATATGTTTTGGTTCACCCTTAAAAAAATTGTATTGTCGATGGGAATTAGGGCTCAGTCGCTGGTCTACTATATTATTGCCGTAACCTTTTCTGAAAAAGTCGATCTTCCTAGATATAAGTATTAAATAAATTTAACCTCTCAAGACAAAATATTGATTATACAACCAGTACGTGTTCTTAGTGATGACATTAGGATCTGAGGCGTGGCCTCTGCATGACAGACTTAGAAATGATAATATGTGCAGCGAAGCAAGAGTAACCGATATAGCCCAACGAATTAGTAAATATATCTCGAATAACCGACAGCTGATGGGGTAGAAAGGTTATCGACGGGCAAACTCGTACCTTTAAGCAAAGGGGCCCCTCGCTAAATGAAGAGGCGACGTGGTGAGATATACAATAAGTCGATGGATGCACGTGGCTTAAGACCGTGCTTTGTGTCAGTTTTTTTGAGAAGGCCTATATTCAGCAGTGGACTTGTAAAAGGCTGTAATGATGATGCATCATCATCATCATTACAGCCTCTTATCATCATAACTCAAATTTAAAATATTTCAAAATCAATAAGCATTTGAAATATACATATAATTTCTTATTTTTATCCTTTCCTGACTTCGATAGAGCTGTTTATTTCAAATAAATATAAATAAAATCCTATAAAGTAAAATGACGAACTTGAACGGTTTTACCTATCTTATTGCCGTCTTTGCTAGCATTATATAGTTTTCACCTTTGCAACTTCACATCAAAAAAAAAGATAGTAAACTCCGTTTTGAAAGAAAAAAAAATAGCTGTATTTTATTTTGGATCTGCTTTTAATATTTTAATACTTATTAATATAAACTTATAACAAGTTAAATATAGAATGGAATTTTATGAATGTGTTCAGACAGCATTTAATATTGTCGTTGTAGATGTAGTGTTGAAATGGTCGACAGAGTCTAAAATGGCAGTGAGATACTCGGACCAGCAAAGCGATCGAGCGATCCCAACCATAACAAAAAATATGGGCTTAGAGAAAAAATTGTGAAAGTATTGATGATACGAGTAGTTGGCTAGCGCATCACCTGCATAATCTCAAACCTAATCGTATAATTGTATAGACTAGTCTAGTAACAGTATTATTGCATCCATACGAAATGTTATGTATTTTATAGCCTAGCGTAGTATCAGTATTATTGCATCCATACGAAATGTTATGTATTTTATAGCCTAGCGTAGTATCAGTATTATTGCATCCATACGAAATGTTATGTATTTTATAGCCTAGCGTAGTATCAGTATTATTGCATCCATACGAAATGTTATGTATTTTATAGCCTAGCGTAGTATCAGTATTATTGCATCCATACGAAATGTTATGTATTTTATAGCCTAGCGTAGTATCAGTATTATTGCATCCATACGAAATGTTATGTATTTTATAGCCTAGCGTAGTATCAGTATTATTGCATCCATACGAAATGTTATGTATTTTATAGCCTAGCGTAGTATCAGTATTATTGCATCCATACGAAATGTTATGTATTTTATAGCCTAGCGTAGTATCAGTATTATTGCATCCATACGAAATGTTATGTATTTTATAGCCTAGCGTAGTATCAGTATTATTGCATCCATACGAAATGTTATGTATTTTATAGCCTAGCGTAGTATCAGTATTATTGCATCCATACGAAATGTTATGTATTTTATAGCCTAGCGTAGTATCAGTATTATTGCATCCATACGAAATGTTATGTATTTTATAGCCTAGCGTAGTATCAGTATTATTGCATCCATACGAAATGTTATGTATTTTATAGCCTAGCGTAGTATCAGTATTATTGCATCCATACGAAATGTTATGTATTTTATAGCCTAGCGTAGTATCAGTATTATTGCATCCATACGAAATGTTATGTATTTTATAGCCTAGCGTAGTATCAGTATTATTGCATCCATACGAAATGTTATGTATTTTATAGCCTAGCGTAGTATCAGTATTATTGCATCCATACGAAATGTTATGTATTTTATAGCCTAGCGTAGTATCAGTATTATTGCATCCATACGAAATGTTATGTATTTTATAGCCTAGCGTAGTATCAGTATTATTGCATTCATACGAAAGAGGTACGTAGAGCTTTTCAAATACTAGACGTGAACAAGGCCAGTGGACCTGATGGTATTCCTGCAAGGGTACTAAAGCATTATGCGCCAGAGTTTTCTCTTGATCTGACGCGCATGTACCGCCTCTCTCTTAAAACTCTAACGGTGCTCAAATCTTGGAAGCTTGCCAATGTGCAGCCAGTACCCAGTAATACGTTAACTCAGAGAGGCCATGGTGGGGCGGATAAATGCGACTTTAAGTCTCGTCTCCCAATGGGGTGATGAAAATCTGATCGATTTCAACGCCACCAAAACACAGACCTGTCTCTTATTCGCAAAACGAAGTCCGTTTAATCTGACTCCTACTTTCTGAGGTACATCTGTAGAGGTTACTGATCATCTCGAGCTTTTCGGCAAACAGTTGAATGTTAACCTCAACTTTGGTGCCAACATTGCGACGAAAACACAAATTGCGGCCAAAAGACTGGATATCTTAAACAAGGTGAAGCGATACTTCACGCCTGGATATCTTCTAACTTTATACAAAGCTCAAGTCCGCACATGCATGGAGTATTGTAGTCCAAAGGTGACTACAATATGGATAGCTCAGCAAATTATCAACTTGTCGCATTCGGCTCAGTGCAACGCACATCCAAGAAGCTTATTGGCGACAAAAAACTGGTGGAAACTAAGCTCTACAGCTTACTCACCGCCACAAAGTTACTTGTTGGTTGTTCTTCTACAGATACTTCGAAGAGTGTGCCTATGAGCTTCATAAACTCATACCGCCATAGAAGAATTTCTATCGTAATACCAGACGTACGACGTTACTATCCACACTTGTTTGATATACCGAATATTCGCACTAAGCGCTTTAAGTCATCTTTCATAATGCGCACAGACAAGGAGTGTAATGCCCTGCCGGCGTGTGTTTTTCAGTGCATATAACCATAACCTCTACAAGGTGCGTATTAACAGGCTTCTTCCGGGCAAACTTGCTTCATCGTAGACCACTCTTTGCCCTCGTGTTGTATGAGTGGTGAATGAGCCTAGTTTAACAATTAAAAAAAATGAACATTGGTACAAAGCAAACTCAAACTCAAACTTTTATTGCTAAACCATAATGTACACAAGATGTCATAAAATAATGTGAGACCAGTGTATGGACCCTGTTGGGCACGCAATTTAGGGGCTAGGAGAGAGGAAGCGTATTTAATTTAAGCAATATATCTTCCTAATATATAAAAAATATGTTTATTTGTTCGTATTTCAGGCACTTCCATACCATTCATTAGATTGCGATAAAACTTTGTCAGCTTATTGCTTGCACTTGCACAAAGGTATAGGCAAAGTACAATTAACTTACAGTAGTTGGCGTGCGTATGATACTGACAAATTTATCTGAATGTTATATATCATTAAATTTCAATGAATGTATTATCATTGCTAATTAAACAATATAACCCTACCAAATTTAAAACGATATTTCCACAATTATATCTCCTACGACACCAACGCGACGAGTATCAGCTAGTACTTACGTATAATATACTTTTTAATCTGTTCTCATTTAAAATCGTCCCTTTTTATTTGACATTTAACGGTCATCATTATCGTACTCTCCCTTATAAGACAAGTCAATCATTATCTTATAAATTATTTGCAACTTCTTTTTTCTTAATTTAAATGATAGTATTTGTGTTAAATGATAATTAGTCCACAAATCGAATAAAGAAATTTAGCATTATTGCCACTCCAGGTTTTTTCTGGCCTTTTCTAGGGTCGCTTGTCAAATACTCGTGGGATAAAATAGTGTAATGGATTTCCTTGAGTAGTCGCCCAACATGCTTATTTAATTACAAAATAAAAAAATGAATTTAAAATAAAAACTTTTTTGTCACTTTTTGAAGAGTAACTTAAAAAATCCTAAATACGGTAATAACACAAAGTGTTTTATTTAAAAATGTCTAATTATTTACAATTACGACACATAACCAAAGAGAGAGTTGAACAATTTTGCCGCAAAATTAATCTGCAGCGCTCTGTAATCTGTCACAGTAATCCATGCAGTGCATAAATTAACCGTAGGCAATTTAAAGTGTTGAATTAATGGCGGGGTTAAATAATGGGGACGGTTTTTTAAATGATATATTAAACTATTGCTAAGAATCTATGTGATAAACTCAAAAAAGAATTTACGTTTACCGAGTAATTTTATATCGGATTAAATACAAGAGACAGACTGTCGGACTGTGTGACTTTAGTAATATTGCTATTTAAAGTAAAGTAACGTAAAGTTGAAGCTTATTTACGTCCCACTGCCGCGCTGTCCCAATGCGTGTTGGCGAACTTCACATGTTTTCGAAATATTTTTTTTCTTATTTCTCAGACATGCAGGTTTCCTCACGATGTATTCCTTCACTGCCGAGTACGAGGTAAATCAGCAATTAAAATTGCAATTAACAATTTCATTGGTGCCGGCGGGGATCGAACCCACATTGCTCGTGTACTGTGAAGCTTACAGCGAGTGCTAACCATCTGAGCTACCACGGCTCTTTATATTGCTATTTAGTGCTCATCAACTACATGCTCGGAAATATGGGGGCTTATAACTGCAGTTGTGTTGCACTTGTCTTAGATATTATGCGTGTTTCTTTGAGATTACATTGATTAATCACCTAATTTTTCATCAAAGTAAAAAAAGTGTGAAAAATATCACCCATTTATCACCAGCTCGAATTTCATTCCCGCTAATACCAATGAAATTTTTAATAACAATTTTAAGTGCTGATTTGTCTCGTGTTCTGGGGTGAAGGAAAACATGGTGAGAAAACCTGACTGAGAAAAGACTGGTTTCTTCATAATATTTCCAGTAATAGGAAGAGCTTTAACTTTACTTAATTTTTGTAAAGGTTAGATAAAACTAAAAGAAGATCCAAATGCAAAAGTTTAGAAAAATCATTTCACAAACATTTTGTAACAGGTGAGATCAAAGACCGGCCGGTAACAAGTTACCGGCTTAGCGACTCTTTGAGTACTTTGAGAGTTGATAAATCGCGGTACTTTGTATGCATGTGAAACGTCTATGTCCAACTCAACGAAAGCAAAAGAATTAATATTTCACTAAAATAAACCAAATATATGAGATAGTATTTGCTTCTAGTTTAACTATTCCACCGGCAGCACAGTGACTAAGCGATCGTCTGCATCACAGTGAGGCTGGGTTTAATTTCCGCACGGACAGATATGGCTTAAAATAATTACTCCGGGGTTAGATATTCTTCAAGTAAAAATTTTGTATGTTAAATGCTTCAGTGATGGAGGAAAAATACCTACAGTTTGATTAACAAAAACGAACTTTGGTGACAAAAAGAACATACCTCGGACAGCATGTAAAGTCGTTGGGACTGTCAAAGTGAAGTAATTGAGGGAACTTATGTGTGTGTGTACTCATGCACTATAATTCTGTCCTGCGTCCTGCCAGTCCCCGTTGAAACTAACCCCTGTGACCGAAACTCGGTCTGGAGGTTTAAAGAGCTTTAGGTTTAAAAATGTCTTGCACCTTCGAACCTGCTGCTCATAGTTGTTCTGAGTATTTTACGCATATTGTAAGCGAGATGGTCATCTTACGGAAGCCATAAGATTTTTTGGCCTTTTTTTTCTTTGAATTTATTTAAGTGGTAATTATTTTCTTCTTTTTAGTTTAAGTACTTCCAGTTGACCTAGAATAAAATTTGTTTACAAACAAGATCTCAAGCAAAAGTAAAGGAAAAATTCGTATTTATATATATATATATATATATATTATATGTATATGTAATGATAGCAAAAAAAAGCAGTTTATTATAAATAAAGATTCACTTATAACACAAACTACACCTTGGAATTACATCAGAAGATCCCAGTTTTAATATCGGGAATATAATAAAGAGATCCCACTTCTGATCGCGGAAATACACCAGAAAAGGTTAATTGTTAAAAATAGTGATAGTGTGAGAGTGGATGTTCAACTTGCTCTCTTGCTTATCCAATTAATCATTATCAGGAATGACACAGCGTAATGCACTGTACATTCAGTATACAGCAACTACAGCTCGACCACACCGTAACACGTTCCCACCACAATCACACACCAGTTTAACGTAAAAATACTTCCCGTATTTTCTGAAATTGACTTGTCCGGCAGGCTCGAAGTCAAGTTTGCGTGTAAATCGATTAGTAATGACTTTAGAAACCAGTTTAGAAAAGGTTTAGAAGGGGAATCAGTCTGAGTTGTACAATAATGCGTTGTGGCTTTTCCAGAAGAATAACACATAATGGATAAAGAACAAAGAATATCATCGGAATTGTGTCAGGTGAGATATGCTCTTAGGTATACACACTAGCATGGATATACAGTTTTTATTAAACTGGAATACGATCCCGATCTCAATCAAGCTTTTGGTATCCCAGTAATATCATTTCATTTCAGGTTTCATAGTTTGTCTCTAAACTCTTTACAAGACAGATCTCTGACAAAGAACTTGGAATCTTGCCAACGCTTAATCGCTTCTACAATTCGAGCTGTATTGAAGTCGTCGCATAATTTAGAGATCCGTCTGTTCAATAGTCTGTAATATAACGTGTCATTTAGATACTGCAGTCTGATTTTTCCATCTAGTAGCCATAAGATTAAGAGTGTGTTCGGAAAATTTTTGGATTCCACTGTGGAAGGACTTGCAATATATATCGAACGGTTAAAGTGTTTCCACGATCTAAAGATATTAAAAATGAAATAAAAAATCTAAGCAAATAATCTCTACCTTTTACTTAGAACTGGAATATAAATGAAACAAGAAAACTGATAAAAAAATAAGAAAAAGCAATTGCTTGTTCAATTGGAATATTATTGTGATATATGTGTTATTTCCGATGAAAAATGTATTCTACATTCAAATAAATTTATTGTTCAGGTCAGCGACGGAAAAGTACAGAAATGTTGGATTATTTTGAAAGAAACAGTATACATTTTTATTTTGAGATCAATCATACCTTTTTATTTTACATAATATAAGAAATAGGTGCAATAGGTGCATAGCTCTATTCTTAGTGGAAATTTAGCATGAGATTAAAGTTATATTGGTTTTAATTTAGGGTGCTATTTATTTAGAATCACCATTTGTATTCTAATGTTAACAGCGATACTGCCTGCTTTAATAAAATTTAAAGCGAGATTATTTAAATCATTATTCTAAATATCATTCAAAATGAATCTGGGGGCACGGCAGTGCCCCCGCCAAGTCGAGCACAAAAGCGGCACGACCGTACCATCCTTTTCTCGAAGCAGTTCAGGCCATTTTCGAAACTCTATAACTTTGTTGTTGATATAACTAGAACTCTGAATTTTCAGTAACCAAGTAGGCATTGTATAATCTCGATATGTTTCAAATTTTATTAAATTTGAATCAGTAGTTTAAGAATAATAACTAGTCAAAGTTTCTTAAATTTCACTCATTGACTGCCCGATTATCAAAACTCTAAGGCACTTTTAGCAGACATAGAAGCTTCAAATTTGGAATACAGCTATTGTTTAGTATATAAATCAAGGAAAATTTAAAATATTTTCCAATTTAAGTCTAGTTTTCGAGATACAACAACTGCATAAATAACTTTGTAATCCTATATATTTATAACTGGTGTAAGTGCGTCAACTATAGTGTAATATTTAATAAGTTATTATTTGATTTCTCAACAAACTTATCTAATTTTAGTTGTTATAGAATTTGTGTAGTATAATTGTAATTTATAAGTGAAGAGAGTGCAAAATTCGTGCAAATAAGACTATAAAAACAAAAAATACCTAAATGGACTGTGTACTTTCTCATAAAAGTGGTTAGTCTAAGTGAAGTGTCTTCACTGAAAATCATGAATTTACAGCAATATGTAAAAAAACCAACTCACTTCACAGACCATTCTGAAACGATATTAGACTTAATATTCAGCACATCTAAGGTATTCAATGTCTCAGTTGATCATATCCCAGACCTAAGTAGTCATGCTCTTGTTTCATGTGAATTGTATATAAAAAAACCTAGATCAGTTCCTAAATATATAAGTTACAGACCATTAAGAAATATAAATATTGAGGAATTTAATGTCTTAGTTGATAGTATTTAATTGGGAACGACTTTTTCATGAAGATGTAAACGTTTTTTTAATGTCTTTTAATGCCTATATCAATCATATTTATGGAATACATGCACCTATTAAGAAATCCTACATTAAAAAACAAATTTACCCCTGGATAGCACCAACTATCAAATGTATGATGAAACTAAGGGATCAAGCCTACGCAAGGAGTCGTTCCTCAAAAGTTGAATCTGACAAAACATATTACAAAGATCTAAAACGTGTCGTTAATCAAGCCTTATTCAACGAAAAAGCAGCATACTTCCGATATAATATCAATGAACAATCAAAAAACCCCAAAGAATTATGGAAAAATTTCAAGTTATTTGTCGCTAATTTTAAAAACAAACAATACGATTTACCTGAAAATATCAATGATCCTAATCTTATCAACAACCATTTTCTTAATATAGACGTAAATCATAACATTAGCATTTCGGAACTTACCTATTTTAAGTCGAATCGGTGTACCTCTGCAATATTTAGTCTTAAAACTGTGGGTGAAACAGATATTTCTAAAATAATTTCTAATATTGCGATAATGCTCAAGGAGCTGATGGCATTACGCGTGATATGATCCAGTTGACATTACCTCATACATTAGCGATCATTACTTCCATTGTTAATCAGTCCATCAAAACAGGCGTTTTCCCTGACATTTGGAAAAGAGCTCTGGTCAAACTAATACCAAAGAAAAGCAATCCGAAGGAGTTAAAGGATCTCCGTCCCATAAGTATTCTTCCCTTTATGTCTAAGATAGTTGAAAAAGTTGTATCTCAGCAACTTTTGGAGTTTCTGAATGTCAACAACATCATACGGTCATACGGCCACTGCTTTATTAGATGTAGTGGATGACGTACTATCCGAAGCTGATTCTGGAAATGGAACAATATTGGTACTGCTGAACTTTTCCCGTGCTTTTGACACAATAAACCACGATTTGCTTATGTCAAAACTATCATATTATGGATTTGATAGTATCACATTAAAATGGTTTTCAAGTTTTTTGTACGGACGCTCTCAAAGAGTTGAAGTAATTAGCAAAACAAATACTAAAAGACTCTCAGATATTTCAATTGTCAGTCAAGGTGTACCACAGGGTTCAATACTGGGTCCACTCCTTTTTATTCTGTATAGTGCAGATATCGCTTCATGCATTAAATATTGCAAATTTCATGCTTATGCTGATGACTTACAGCTTTACTATTCTTTTAGACCTTCAGAACCTTTATTAGCAGTGACAAAAATTAATCAGGATTTAGCACACGTAGTTGAATGGTCTAATAAAAACAGCTTAGTGCTAAATCCTCAAAAGTCTAAATTTCTTGTGCTAGGGTCCAAAAATCAAGTAGATAGGATTAATAGGTTTACTTTAGAGCCAAAAATACAGAATAAACATATTGAACAAGTGACAGAGGCTAGAAACCTGGGTGTACTAATGGACAGCAAATTAAAATTTCATAATCATGTCCTAGAAGTTGTTAAAAATTGTTATTTTAGGCTAAAAATTTTATAACAAGTACGTAAATATTTAAGCTTAGACCTTAGGATATACTTTTGTGAGTCACTAATTCTTTCTAAGCTTAATTACGCTGAAGCGGTTATAGGCGAATGTCTCCTCTCTCATACAAAGAAAGTTATACAAAGGATGCAAAACACTTGTTCACGTTTTTGTTTTAACATACCGAAGCGGACCCATGTAACACCTTATCTCAACAACAGTAATTTAATGAATATGCAGTCTCGACGTTCTCTTCATTTTGCCAGTTTATTGTTTGGTATCATAATGACACACACACCACAGTATCTTTATAACAAATTAGACTTTTCACGGCGACAGGTTAGAATAGCAACTCGTTTAGTATGTCCAAGACACAGTACATCGGCATTTCGAGGTAGCTTTCGTTATTCTGCCACAAAATGCTGGAACAACATTCCACCACCAATTAGAAATCTAGCTTCAATCGTTTTGTTTAAATATAACTACAAAAAATACTTACTCAATATTCAAAAGTCAATTTATTGAAGATTATTTACTGTGTCTTACATACTTTGCTATTCCGTTTATTCGTTTCCTTTTAATCTTATTTAAGTAATTGCTATTTATATTATATTAATTTATTATAAGTACTTATGTATGTTTTTTTACTTATTATTATTAGTGTAATCGTGTATATGATTTAAATATACTGTATTTGCATATTGACTAAACATTGTATAATAATGAATATTGTTAAGTTTTGTTTTTGTTAAATGTTATCGGCACCCACGGAAGATCAGTGTCGAAGTACTTTGTTAGTACCAAGACTATGCTGAGTTGGGTACCTTTTTAGTGAACCTTTATCTTAATATGTTATTATGGTTAGCAAACTTCTAAAATGTGTTACTAAATAAACTTATTTTCTTTCTTCTTCTTCTTTCTATATGGGATTACAAAATTACATTTTTGCAGTGAATGAATCAGTGTACGTATATATGTGTAATATAATGGAATAATAGATACCTAGATATAACTTTCTACAAAAAGAAATGAGATACCATCACAAACATAACTTGTAAAAAAAACAAGTCTCGCAACTCAGTTCTTCTACCGTAAATAGTTGTGAGATCTATGTAATACCAAGTCTTTTATTATGTTTTTGATGGTATAATTATATAGAAAACTATAAAATGATTTTGAGAGATCTATTCAACGGTACTTGATACAGTTCGTCGACTTTCATTTCTTTCTTTTTCACTTTGAATTTTCATTTTCGTGACACTCACATCATCATCATCATCATTACAGCCTTTCACAAGTCCACTGCTGAACATAGGCCTCCCCCAAGGAATGTCACAAAACACGGTCCGGAACCACCGGCATCCATCGACTTCCTGCATGTCTTACCAGGTCGTCACTCCATCTAGTGGGGGGTCGCCCTACACTTCGCCTGCCAGTACGAGGCTGCCACTCGAGAACCTTTCTTCCCCATCGGTTGTCGGTACTTCGAGCTATATGGCCGGCCCATTGCTACTTCAGGTTACTAATCCGTTGGGCTATGTCGGTTACTCTGGTTCTACTGCGGAAACTCTTTACAAGACAGATCTCTGACAAAGAACTTGGAATCTTGCCAACGCTTAATCGCTTCTACAATTCGAGCTGTATTGAAGTCGTCGCATAATTTAGAGATCCGTCTGTTCAATAGTCTGTAATATAACGTGTCATTTAGATACTGCAGTCTGATTTTTCCATCTAGTAGCCATAAGATTAAGAGTGTGTTCGGAAAATTTTTGGATTCCACTGTGGAAGGACTTGCAATATATATCGAACGGTTAAAGTGTTTCCACGATCTAAAGATATTAAAAATGAAATAAAAAATCTAAGCAAATAATCTCTACCTTTTACTTAGAACTGGAATATAAATGAAACAAGAAAACTGATAAAAAAATAAGAAAAAGCAATTGCTTGTTCAATTGGAATATTATTGTGATATATGTGTTATTTCCGATGAAAAATGTATTCTACATTCAAATAAATTTATTGTTCAGGTCAGCGACGGAAAAGTACAGAAATGTTGGATTATTTTGAAAGAAACAGTATACATTTTTATTTTGAGATCAATCATACCTTTTTATTTTACATAATATAAGAAATAGGTGCAATAGGTGCATAGCTCTATTCTTAGTGGAAATTTAGCATGAGATTAAAGTTATATTGGTTTTAATTTAGGGTGCTATTTATTTAGAATCACCATTTGTATTCTAATGTTAACAGCGATACTGCCTGCTTTAATAAAATTTAAAGCGAGATTATTTAAATCATTATTCTAAATATCATTCAAAATGAATCTGGGGGCACGGCAGTGCCCCCGCCAAGTCGAGCACAAAAGCGGCACGACCGTACCATCCTTTTCTCGAAGCAGTTCAGGCCATTTTCGAAACTCTATAACTTTGTTGTTGATATAACTAGAACTCTGAATTTTCAGTAACCAAGTAGGCATTGTATAATCTCGATATGTTTCAAATTTTATTAAATTTGAATCAGTAGTTTAAGAATAATAACTAGTCAAAGTTTCTTAATTTTGTCACTCATTGACTGCCCGATTATCAAAACTCTAAGGCACTTTTAGCAGACATAGAAGCTTCAAATTTGGAATACAGCTATTGTTTAGTATATAAATCAAGGAAAATTTAAAATATTTTCCAATTTAAGTCTAGTTTTCGAGATACAACAACTGCATAAATAACTTTGTAATCCTATATATTTATAACTGGTGTAAGTGCGTCAACTATAGTGTAATATTTAATAAGTTATTATTTGATTTCTCAACAAACTTATCTAATTTTAGTTGTTATAGAATTTGTGTAGTATAATTGTAATTTATAAGTGAAGAGAGTGCAAAATTCGTGCAAATAAGACTATAAAAACAAAAAATACCTAAATGGACTGTGTACTTTCTCATAAAAGTGGTTAGTCTAAGTGAAGTATTTTAAATAATTTATGTATGGTGTATTGGACTAACACATTATTTAATATAACATATCATGCCAATCTTCTTTAAATTCAATGATAATTAACAAGTTTTAAATTATAACCTCAATTTCTAAGAACACGCCCTGTTATATAATTGTATTATCGTATCGCACTGTGTTTAACGCCATCTGTAATTTAGAGCCAACTCAATCAGAGGTCTAGCCAATATTGACGTAATTCCAAAAAATTGCCACAGGGAGCGTTGTATTAAATTGTTGAATTATTTCTGCCTATTAACACCGCCTAATACGCTTATCATGCCTCGCACGCAATCCGCATCAGAAAAATGCGCTGCGTGTACAAAATTGCTTCCAAAAAATATCTTCCTACGTTGTACTGCATGCAAGGGGGCATATGACCTCGAATGTATAAATATGAGTACACAAAGATTTTATTCATTCTACATGCATGATAAAAAACGTTGCGAAAGCTGGAAATGTCCTGAATGTAAGCGTCCTAGAAGTGGCAATCTAAACACTTCAATTCACCCTGCCTTACCTCCAGAGCCTACTACAGAGGAGGCCTGTAACATTACTCGTCGAATAAAATCTTCACCATTATTAACTCGCAATGACTCCATTGAAAGCGCGGAATGTGACGCCGATAGAGATGTTAGCGCTCTTATTCCTGGAGACTTTGTGGCGGAGCTGAAACAATTTTATAAAGAAATGCGTGCCATGCGGGCTGAAATGTCAACGTTCCGCTCAGTTATTTCCGATTTAACTGCCACAATTACATTACAAAATGCTCGAATCGATACACTTGAGAGCAAAATCCAAAACTTGGAAGATAAAGTTAGTGCGTCACATAGTTGTAATATATCTGACCTTGAAGATACCATTACAAACCTCAAGCTAGAAATTGAGGATCGGAACCAAGATATGCTTGCTAATGATATCGAGATAGCCAATTTCCCCGAGTTGAACAGTGAAAACCCTATTCACGTATTCCTCACAGTGTGTAAGAAGTTAGGAGTAGAGGTGGCAGAATGCGATGTCGTGAATGGACAGCGAGTGGGAGTGCCACGAGGCGCAAATGAAGGTGCTGCGACGTCACGGCCACGGCCAATTGTCGTGCGACTGACGCGCCGCGCACAACGCGACGCGATACTGCAGGCTGCGCGTGTGCGTCGCCGCCTCTCCACTGATGACATGGCACTGACGGGAGCTGATGCACGTCCATTTTATATAAACGAGCGACTTACACGACACAATCGGCAACTTTTCCAGAGCGCTCGCGAGGCTGCCACACGTCACTCTTGGAAGTACGTATGGACGCGCGGTGGCAAAATTTTCGCTAGAAAAGAAAACGGTAAGGCACGCCACCAGCTACGCTCTGTAATGGACCTAATTAAGGTTTTTGGGGAATGCAACGTTGGAAATACCAAGTAGTATATAATGCTATTTGCTTAATTTATTCATTAGTTGCAATCCCCTATTTTAATTTTAATTTTAATTTACTTCATTATCTTTATAAAATTGTTGCGTTATGTATAAAATATAAGATAAATTGTATTACTGAGTTCCTTTATTTGAAATGTGTACAAATTAAGAATTTGTTATACTTACTGTTTATATATTATATTATGTTAAAGAAAATGTTATGTTTAGAAAACAAACATTTGAATTGTCATTTAGTTAGTTTTATATATATTTTAAAAAAGCAATATCTTGTATTTTCTATATTTACGAACAAGATATCTTTTTGTCATAAATATGATTATAGTATATATTACCACTTTAAATTAATTACTTTATTACTTTTTTATTCTAAATTAAAGTTAATTTACGCTGAAGATAATAAGTTAATTGTTACTTTTATTTTTATATTGTATTACTATCATTACCTTATATTTAATACTACAATGTCTATTCATATAATATGGAATATTTGCAGCCATTCTTGTGAAAATTACTTATTCTATACTTACTTATTATGTTTTACATTTTGCATTGTGTCTACTATATATCATTTTAAGTTATTTAATAATGCTGCAATACACAAATGCTTACTAACACTCATTGCTAATTACAGTACAAAAAAAAAAGTAATTAATACAAATATTTATCTGCACAAACATTTAAATACCTCAATCGACTGCATTCCAGCATGTTATTTTGTGAACAGGCGTCATTTAACAATTATAAAGAAGTATCTTCACAATTCTAAATACATTTTATTGTCATTCGCGTTTGTTTTACAATTTATTAAAAGAAAAAAATTATCTTTAGGCTTGCTAAATCCTTGGTCGCTTGGAACGCGTCATGAGGAGTTTGTCGTAGCGCTAGAGCGGCACTCGTTGGATATATTGGCTATCAATGAGACATGGTTGAGAGAAGGGGAAGAACGGCGAGCGCCAGCGTCACCCGGTTACCGACTACGGCACATACCGCGGCCTGCGAAAGTAAGCACGCGCGGTGGTGGTGTCGGGTTCTATCTTCGGAGTGACTTATACGCACGGCAGATTCACCCTCCCCAGCCTTCATTGATCGAGCAAATGTGGTTAAGTATAAACCTTAATGGTCTTAAAATCGCCATAGGCACTACGTATCGCCCGCCTTGGCTAAATATTGACACATTTATTGTTGCATTGACTGAATCGATTAGTTCATTTTCTTCTTTTGATCATATACTACTATTAGGTGATTTTAATATCAATCTACTTGCAGTTAACGAGCCCAACACAAATAAATTATTGTCTTCACTGAAAATCATGAATTTACAGCAATATGTAAAAAAACCAACTCACTTCACAGACCATTCTGAAACGTTATTAGACTTAATATTCAGCACATCTAAGGTATTCAATGTCTCAGTTGATCATATCCCAGACCTAAGTAGTCATGCTCTTGTTTCATGTGAATTGTATATAAAAAAACCTAGATCAGTTCCTAAATATATAAGTTACAGACCATTAAGAAATATAAATATTGAGGAATTTAATGTCTTAGTTGATAGTATTTAATTGGGAACGACTTTTTCATGAAGATGTAAACGTTTTTTTAATGTCTTTTAATGCCTATATCAATCATATTTATGGAATACATGCACCTATTAAGAAATCCTACATTAAAAAACAAATTTACCCCTGGATAGCACCAACTATCAAATGTATGATGAAACTAAGGGATCAAGCCTACGCAAGGAGTCGTTCCTCAAAAGTTGAATCTGACAAAACATATTACAAAGATCTAAAACGTGTCGTTAATCAAGCCTTATTCAACGAAAAAGCAGCATACTTCCGATATAATATCAATGAACAATCAAAAAACCCCAAAGAATTATGGAAAAATTTCAAGTTATTTGTCGCTAATTTTAAAAACAAACAATACGATTTACCTGAAAATATCAATGATCCTAATCTTATCAACAACCATTTTCTTAATATAGACGTAAATCATAACATTAGCATTTCGGAACTTACCTATTTTAAGTCGAATCGGTGTACCTCTGCAATATTTAGTCTTAAAACTGTGGGTGAAACAGATATTTCTAAAATAATTTCTAATATTGCGATAATGCTCAAGGAGCTGATGGCATTACGCGTGATATGATCCAGTTGACATTACCTCATACATTAGCGATCATTACTTCCATTGTTAATCAGTCCATCAAAACAGGCGTTTTCCCTGACATTTGGAAAAGAGCTCTGGTCAAACTAATACCAAAGAAAAGCAATCCGAAGGAGTTAAAGGATCTCCGTCCCATAAGTATTCTTCCCTTTATGTCTAAGATAGTTGAAAAAGTTGTATCTCAGCAACTTTTGGAGTTTCTGAATGTCAACAACATCATACGGTCATACGGCCACTGCTTTATTAGATGTAGTGGATGACGTACTATCCGAAGCTGATTCTGGAAATGGAACAATATTGGTACTGCTGAACTTTTCCCGTGCTTTTGACACAATAAACCACGATTTGCTTATGTCAAAACTATCATATTATGGATTTGATAGTATCACATTAAAATGGTTTTCAAGTTTTTTGTACGGACGCTCTCAAAGAGTTGAAGTAATTAGCAAAACAAATACTAAAAGACTCTCAGATATTTCAATTGTCAGTCAAGGTGTACCACAGGGTTCAATACTGGGTCCACTCCTTTTTATTCTGTATAGTGCAGATATCGCTTCATGCATTAAATATTGCAAATTTCATGCTTATGCTGATGACTTACAGCTTTACTATTCTTTTAGACCTTCAGAAACTTTATTAGCAGTGACAAAAATTAATCAGGATTTAGCACACGTAGTTGAATGGTCTAATAAAAACACCTTAGTGCTAAATCCTCAAAAGTCTAAATTTCTTGTGCTAGGGTCCAAAAATCAAGTAGATAGGATTAATAGGTTTACTTTAGAGCCAAAAATACAGAATAAACATATTGAACAAGTGACAGAGGCTAGAAACCTGGGTGTACTAATGGACAGCAAATTAAAATTTCATAATCATGTCCTAGAAGTTGTTAAAAATTGTTATTTTAGGCTAAAAATTTTATAACAAGTACGTAAATATTTAAGCTTAGACCTTAGGATATACTTTTGTGAGTCACTAATTCTTTCTAAGCTTAATTACGCTGAAGCGGTTATAGGCGAATGTCTCCTCTCTCATACAAAGAAAGTTATACAAAGGATGCAAAACACTTGTTCACGTTTTTGTTTTAACATACCGAAGCGGACCCATGTAACACCTTATCTCAACAACAGTAATTTAATGAATATGCAGTCTCGACGTTCTCTTCATTTTGCCAGTTTATTGTTTGGTATCATAATGACACACACACCACAGTATCTTTATAACAAATTAGACTTTTCACGGCGACAGGTTAGAATAGCAACTCGTTTAGTATGTCCAAGACACAGTACATCGGCATTTCGAGGTAGCTTTCGTTATTCTGCCACAAAATGCTGGAACAACATTCCACCACCAATTAGAAATCTAGCTTCAATCGTTTTGTTTAAATATAACTACAAAAAATACTTACTCAATATTCAAAAGTCAATTTATTGAAGATTATTTACTGTGTCTTACATACTTTGCTATTCCGTTTATTCGTTTCCTTTTAATCTTATTTAAGTAATTGCTATTTATATTATATTAATTTATTATAAGTACTTATGTATGTTTTTTTACTTATTATTATTAGTGTAATCGTGTATATGATTTAAATATACTGTATTTGCATATTGACTAAACATTGTATAATAATGAATATTGTTAAGTTTTGTTTTTGTTAAATGTTATCGGCACCCACGGAAGATCAGTGTCGAAGTACTTTGTTAGTACCAAGACTATGCTGAGTTGGGTACCTTTTTAGTAAACCTTTATCTTAATATGTTATTATGGTTAGCAAACTTCTAAAATGTGTTACTAAATAAACTTATTTTCTTTCTTCTTCTTCTTTCTATATGGGATTACAAAATTACATTTTTGCAGTGAATGAATCAGTGTACGTATATATGTGTAATATAATGGAATAATAGATACCTAGATATAACTTTCTACAAAAAGAAATGAGATACCATCACAAACATAACTTGTAAAAAAAACAAGTCTCGCAACTCAGTTCTTCTACCGTAAATAGTTGTGAGATCTATGTAATACCAAGTCTTTTATTATGTTTTTGATGGTATAATTATATAGAAAACTATAAAATGATTTTGAGAGATCTATTCAACGGTACTTGATACAGTTCGTCGACTTTCATTTCTTTCTTTTTCACTTTGAATTTTCATTTTCGTGACACTCACATCATCATCATCATCATTACAGCCTTTCACAAGTCCACTGCTGAACATAGGCCTCCCCCAAGGAATGTCACAAAACACGGTCCGGAACCACCGGCATCCATCGACTTCCTGCATGTCTTACCAGGTCGTCACTCCATCTAGTGGGGGGTCGCCCTACACTTCGCCTGCCAGTACGAGGCTGCCACTCGAGAACCTTTCTTCCCCATCGGTTGTCGGTACTTCGAGCTATATGGCCGGCCCATTGCTACTTCAGGTTACTAATCCGTTGGGCTATGTCGGTTACTCTGGTTCTACTGCGGATATCCTCATTTCTAAGTTTATCACGCAGAGAAACCCCGACCATAGCCCTCTCCATAACTCGCTGAGCGACCTTGAGCTTCCTCATACGGCCAGCAGTGAATAACCACGTCTCAGATTCGTAAGTCATCAATGGCAACACACACTGGTTGCACAATTTCGTTTTAAGGTTTTGAGGTATGTCTAACGAGAAGATGTGTCGTATTTTCCCGAACGCTGCCCAGCCGAGTTGAATCCATCGATTGACCTCTTGGTCGAAGTTGGACTTACCTAGTCGGACTATTTGTCCCAGGTAAACATACTCATCAACAACTTCGAGCTTAGTGCTCCCAACAACTACCGGTATAGGTGTGACATGGACATTAAACATAATCTTTGTTTTGTCTGCCAATAAACGAGAATCAATGCAATTTTTCTTGGTTGTTCTTCTAATGAAATCCCCTGAAAGGTACTTATTTTAAGTTTCAGGATCTTGGATAAATAATCAATGCTCATTTGCTTTCAATTCTCATCTCAATTTAATTCTTATTGTAATCATTTTAAAATTTCATCGTCGAAAAAGAAGCACAAACAATCTGTAGGTGCAGTCATTGATTTATATACTTGTTGCGAACCCCACTCTAAACGTACGTCATTATGTTGATGCATCGAACGCCAGGAGCGATGTTATCCTCTTAGGTATCTAGTATTATCAAGACCTTAATAAAATAGATTCGAAAGAAGACATGTTCTCTACAGAGTTCGCAAATGCACTTAAATCGTGATCACTATCTTCTTTTGGGACCAAATTTATGACCTGAACTTCTTTGTGACCTTAATTTTGTCATCAGAACACGGAGTACACTCTACAAGGTTTTCATCATCTTCAAGCAGCCATAATTCGCTTAGGCGATCTTGGTGCGCAATTCTTGTCTGGTCATGTCATCTGGTCTACAATATTAATAAATAAAAATTTCATAGCGTAAAAGTATAAGAAATAAGTTAATTCATTTAATTAAATATCATTTATTACTAGGCGTACTATATAGGGGTAAAGATACAATAGTACAAGCATTATCTTAAAAGAGATAATGAAATTGTTGTAAAAAAAAAAACATGTAAACGGTCGCGCGGATTTGTTATCCGCGCGACCGTTTACATGTTTTTTTTACGTTCTCCACCTAAAATTTTGAACTTCTTCAGACACAACCAAGCCACTCATATGCACGTCCGTTCCTGACGTCACGAAGCATACTATACACAATCATAAACTCAACATCAGCGATGTGTTACCAATCTCTCGCTGGTACAGTCAGCGTGGATTACAAATATCGTTCGCGCGACCACTGTAGGTTAAAAAACATACCAAGTAATTATTACTCCAAAATTAAAACATTAATTACGCTAAAATGGATATATATTATATTATAAATGGATATATATTGCCGTGTAGTGGCGGTCAAGAATATCCACTACCCCATATCCTCCCGTGGGTGTCGTAAAAGGCGACAAAGGGAAACAGGCAGAAGATGGGCAGCAGCATCTCCCTGATAATAGCCAAAATTATAATAAAAAATCTGCGGTTGCCAACCCGCTCGCCAAGCGTGGCAACTATGGCAAATACCCCCCAATGACTAAAGCAACAAACAGACGGCCCCCAGTCCCCGGCGGCCCTGCTATTCCTGGCTACGGTGGCGACCATGGTAACGGCGGGGCAGGGGGTGCTAAGAATCTCCGGTGGAGGTTCGGTTGCCACCTTAGACGACTCGACCTGGCAACGTACAACGCACGCACCCTGAGGACTGACGAGAAGATCGTGGAGCTAGAAGAAGAGATAGACAAGTTGCGCTGGCATATTATCGGATTATCCGAAGTCCGAAGAGAGGGGGAGGACACGGTAATCCTCGAATCCGGCAACTTGGTAATCCTCGAATCCGGCAACTTGCTCTATCACCGGGAGGGCGACCATCTGTCCCAAGGAGGTGTCGGATTTATCGTCCACAAGTCTTTCTTCATTTTGGGGAAGAAATGTTCTCGAGTGGCAGCCTCGTACCGGTAGGCGAAGTGTAGGGCGTCCCCCCACGAGATGGAGTGACGACCTGGTAAGACATGCAGGAAGTCGATGGATGCAGGTGGCTCGGGACCGTGCTTTGTGGCATTCTTTGGGGGAGGCCTGTGTTCAGCAGTGGACTTGTGAAGGGCTGTGATGATGATGATGATGATGGATATATATTTATACGCTAGATAAAACTATACCATTTGAAAATTTATTAAACTCTTCTCACGATACCACTTCATTATTGCCCCTTAGCCAACTGACTCAACGTTTGGCGTTTGATGTAATTCATGTTTCTGTAAGTACGGAAGAAATATTTATGCTTTAGAAAAATAAAGTGCTAAGTAATAATTAGTATTATGGTATAAAATACTCATTCTACTTACACTTGAATATTCTATAGGTTCATAAATTTCCAAAATTGCTTAGAAAATACGATTTTGCCACCTCCGAGTATTATAGTTATTATTTACTTTCAAGGATATTAGGTTACTGTGGTAAAATTTTCACAGAAGGAATATAATCAGTAACAATAACTAACATGTCTGAAAACTGAAACCACGAAGTTAGCAAACAGGAAACATATTATTTCGTTTTTTATAAATTTAAGAGCTACGCAAAAGCCTTTATAACCACTATCTTTGCATCCCATAGGATTGTAAGTAAAGACTAAATCTTGAGAGGAGTTTTTCGAGATATTAAGGTTCTCAGCATTTGATTTAGAAAATCAAATAAAAAATCAAATCGCTTGCAACTTTACAAAGCGCAAGTTCAGCCTCACATGGAATACTGTTCTCATATCTGGGCTGGGGCACCCCAGTGCTAGCTCCTTCCACTTGACCGCATCCAGCGCAGAGCAGTTCGAATCGTCGACGACCGAGTTCTTTCTGATCGGCTCGATACACTTAGATACGCAAGATTCCTTGCAACAACAGGTCCCATCTCTGCGGATGGGACCTGTTGTAGCAAAGAATCTGTAGCCATTTGGACGTGGTCGATAAGTCGGTCTGTTTCGGCATTACCGCTATGGGACCTATAGAGGCACCCGTAGACGCGCGGATGGTCATCGCTGCCTACGCGTAGCCAAAGGATGGACAGGTCCGAACCTTCAAGACTGCCGAGGCGTCGAGAACAGATGTCCTCTCTGACATATACGCAAACTCCATCCCGAGGCACAAAGGAGTGCTCCAATTAGTACCCCAGGCAGGAGAGATACGAAGTATCAGCCGGATAGGACACCTGCGTCTCGGTCAGAAAGAGCAAGGCCGGCTTCGCCGTCTCGAGATGGTAGTGGACGGCGTTTAGGTTTGAGTGAAGTCCTCTGATGTCGCAGAAATTCACGGATAGCGTGGCAGGGGTCGCCTTGGTATTGTTGCTCAGTTTTCCCCGAGCAGATAACTGCTTTGCATCAAAACATCAGTTTTGGAGCGGAGTTTTGCCACCCACGCTCAGGAGTGGAATAACATGATCGTGGATGCTCAGCCAGGAATTCTCCAGGGATGCTGGTACCCTCCTGGGGTAGTTTTTCGTGTAATTCCGTTACCATGTTGATGGGGGGTGGGGGGGGGGGGGGGATTGGGCCTCCGGCCACCTGCACTTACCAGACAAAACGCAGAAGCAGAGCTTCTACTTCACGCCGGTATTCTGTAAGGTCGTGGTACCAACCCGGCTCGAGCCGGCCCATACGTGCAACAGCAAAAACTGCCGCGTGGCTCTACCACCGTTTGTGTCGTTTGCCCCCTCTTCTATAAAAAAAACCCAGAACCGTGTGTTAGTAAGTGATGTATATTTTCGTAGGAAAGCAAAAATACATAACGTTTCTCAGTCGTAAGTAGTTTCTATCAAGCTTACAATATAATTTATTTGTTCAAAGTGTTTCTTGTAATATATCCATACTATATTACTTACAGAACTATCATGTAATTGTTTCGCTGTATTTTAGTATACTGATACTAATTTAAAACAAAACTAATCGATGTGCCTTATGTAACCATCAGGATTAACCAAATGCAAAATTTTAATTTGTTTTTTTTTTAATATGAGATTACAGTGATACTAACACGTGTTATTCCTATACGAGTAATCAATAGTCATGGAGCTTATTTATTGACAATAGTTACATGTTTGAATATCAAAAAATGCGATCACACATTAAGAAATTAGGTCTGCAAGACAGACAAAGAGACAAGAGATTAACAAAAATAAGCCAGGATGGTAAACAAACAGAACATTTCAGAAAGTTGATCAAATTTCGTTAATACCTCCTCGATAAGGGCATACCATCAAATTTTTAAAAGACACTTTATCACGAGGTTGAATGGAGCATCGTTTCTCGTTAGATGCAGAATTAGGTAAAAAATACAAGGTAATAGTTAACCATAACTAATAATAGCCATCGTAGCTCAAGGGTTCTGCACTCGCTTTTAAAATTCGCGAAGAAGCAAGCAACTCGGCGTTGATCCTCACCGGCACAGGTATAATTAATAATAGCATTTTTAATTACTGACTTAATCTAACATCGTGAGGTCACAAAGTAGAAGATATGTGAAGTTCGTTAATACAGCGCAGTTTTATAAATGAGAAGAAGCATGTGACTAGAAGTGGAAAAAGACAACTAGTGAATATAGGCCTCCCTCATAGGTTGCCTCATATAATATATGTAGGAGATAATAACTATAGCAGTCGTGCTTCACGGGTAGATTGCAAACCACAACACAATTTTTTTGCATATACTGCTGCCCATCTCTTGGTTTGTTTTCCTATGTCGCCTCTTACGACACTCAAGGCATTGTGGATTTTCTTACACTGCCACTACACGGTGTATACATTGGAACTTATGGGAATAAAATAATGTAATAATTTGTTCCCATAAGTCCCACTGTCCAATACAATGTTTTGCATTGTATCGGACATACTTGTGTACGATCCAACGCTATAATATATAGAGCCTCTCCTAAGGCTCACACATCCAGTTCCTGGCAGACGCCTTGCAAAAATCGTAGCTCCATCTAGCCAGTTGATGGGTGTTCTTCATTACTTTTATCTTAGCATGGTATCCACTCCATAACACGTCTATTTCAACGAAGTTAATAAGAACATCGTAGATGATAATTACAAGTTAATTAACAATAAGTAAAATCCAATCCAAAAGCAAAGTAATGAATATTCTTTTTCTATCTGTTCCACCTAATCGCTTAACGCCTGTCAATTCTAAATTTATTTTTGAAGAGCTTTTATAGTGTTTGAAAACGTAAAAACCTCTGTAAAAATTAAATAAAAATATTTCGTAGTGAAATAATAATGACGAAAACCAGAGATCCTGTACACCGGCTGTACTCTGAACTAATCGAGGATCAGGATACTAATCAAAACACTCTTTAAACTTTTCACTTAGGCTTCTGTATTGTTCTTATAGCTGTTGTTGCCTTGACGGTTGGCGCTGGACTGTGTCACAGCATTATTCTGAGATGTTAATACTGTTATCGTTTTGGCTACCTTTATCTACAGTTTCATCTGGCACTGCAATATCAGATGAAGCTGTAAAAGCCAAAAGTTATTGTCCATTTTTACACAATTCTTTTGCGGGCCATAACGTGAGTCAACTTTGGCTCGCTTTTTATGACCCTTTTTTGCGTTTCCAATTGGTTGTTTAACACTTTACTAATGCTTTTGACTTTATTATTTCAATGCAACCATGATAATTTTTCAATATAATCTTATTGATGCACATTAATTATGACTATTACTATATATTTTTGCGGCTTGAAGTAGGTGTCTCCAATGTAAGAAATGTAAACGAATGGAAAGTTTACGTAATGTTGCGAAAGGCTGTCTTGTGTGTCACATTGAGATAAACAGTGTTGCTGTTGGTTTGGATACTTAATCTATTTTGGTGTTATCAAGTTATTGCGTCCATCAAGTAAAATTAATTTGAGATTATGACCGGGACGTGTAATAATAAATAATAATACAATCAAACTGTAACTGAGCTATACTGAATATAAGGAGCGGTACGCTGTTTTACAGTTGATCATGAATTGAGGTCGAACATCCGCTCTTTCACTATATTTCTAACATAAAAAGTGGGATAATTTCTAAGGTAAATGCTTTTTATACTTACACAATTACTACACATCGAATAAAACTAATTTTACTGACTTTATCGCCTTTAATTAAACTTACATTTGCTTACTTTAATCTCCAATATTTCAAGTGTTTTGATTTTACGAGGGGGTTGTGGTGTTTGACGTCCCGATGCCATAGTTAATCGAGGCTACCTTCATTACCTCTCTAATAGTAGTAAAAATTTAAATAATAAAGGTCACTAAGCGAGAGCTAATTTCAATAAGTAAACATTTTCTACATCCGGTTATTTACACAATAGCTAATTAAGAGCTTATATATTATGTTTAAGTATTTCTGATTAGTTTTTTATTTATTTACAGTAGTTGGTTATTTAAAACCTATAACGAGAGCCCTAAACTAAAAAATACACTGAGAGACAAAATAATGTTAGCAGGTACACAATTTATTCCAAATCAAATTGTTATTTTTTTTTACAGCACCTCCTTTCTAGATAAGAGTGACGATTTGATAAGAGATGCAGGAAATCGAAATCCCAGCCGCAGTCGCAGTCGTAGGCATGATGAGATGCCGTTGGTTCACGACCGTGCTCTGTGTACCTTAGAGAGATCCACGTTCTATCATTTGTGATGAGTTGTAGTGATTATGATGATGGTGGTGGTAGTGCTGGTGCTGGTGCTGGTGATTATGATGATGGTATTATACAATACATTTTATAAATATACATAATTTTTATTATCTTTTCAGCAGTTCCGGCAGAGATACTCTCATCGGATATCTTCACAAAAAATGTTTTGTGCGATTTATGGTTTTTTGTTAAAGTCTGTTTTTCTTTTCCAAATAACATTAATGTTTTTATAACAATTATAAAAATATGGAAAAAGGAAGTCGAAATTAAATTTTATTCACTTTTAAAGAAAAAAGATTGTTACGTTAAACCTACTGACCTATTTCAACGATGTAAGCTGCACTCTGCAATCTTTGCAAAGATTATTATCGACCTGCCAATACTGTCGTCATCAGACAATAACTATTACTATTTTATGGAAGTTATTTAATCTAATACTTTTTTTAACGAAAAATAAATTTTCACTATATTTTTTTTTATAGGAGAGGAGGCAAACCAGCATGCGGCTCACCTGATGGTAAGTGACTATCGCCGCCCATGACCAACTGCAACACCAGGGGAATTGCAGGCCTTTTAAAAAAGAGTATGCCTTGCCGGCCTTTTAAAAAAGAGTAGGCTCTTTTCTTTAAAGTCCCTAATTCGTATCGGACCGGAAAAATCGCTGGTGGTAGTCGATTCCACAAAGAAGTTGTGCGAGGTACAAAACTTCTTCTAAATCGCACAGTGGTGGACCGCCAATCGTCCAGGTGGTATGGATGATATGGTGCATTTTGTCGCAATATGCGATGGTGAAACTGAGCGGCTCGAATGAGTCCGAACAATTCCTCAGAGCACTCCCCGTGATAGATGCGATAAAATACGCAAATGATGCAACATCTCTATGCAGTGCCATTGAGTCAAGCCGATCAGAAAGAACTTGGTCGTTGACTATTCGAACCGCTCTGCGCTGGATGCAGTCAAATGGAAGGAGCTGGCACTGGGGAGCCCCTACCCAGAGGTGGGAACAGTATTCCATGTGAGGCCGAACCTGCGCCTTGTAAAGTTGCAAGCGGTGGCCGACATGAAATACTGTCCCGCTCTGCTGAGCACGCCAAGCTTTTAAGAGGCCAATTGGGCCTCTAAAAAGCCCAATTCTCTTCCAAGTGACCACGAAACTGCACTTCACTCGATATGTCGACACCAAGGACTCCGATGCTGGCTGAGGCAACAAGGTGTGTACCTTGAAACTGAGGAGATACGACAAACAAGTTCTTTTTAGCGGTAAACGCGCAAACTTGTGTCTTTTGGGGATTGAACTGGACTAGATTTAGTAGCCCCCAGTAGGAGACTTTGTTCAACAAAGTCTCGACTTCAGACACAAGTTTGTTCCGGTACTCGGCGACTTTTTCCGAGAAATATTGGCAAGGCGGGTGTATAAAGCATCACCAGTGCTGTCGTCTGCATAGCCATGAATGTTACTGGTTAACAACATATCATTGACGTGCAGAAGAAACAGTGTTGGTGATAGCAGGCAGCCTTGTGGAACATCAGCGTTAATGGGCTTGCAATCGGACCATTCACCGCCTACTACGACCTTGATGTTCCGATCTGCAAGAAAACTGGTGATCCAATTGCACAATTTCTCGGGAAGTCCATAGGAAGGCAGCTTCGAAAGAAGCGTTTTGTGCCAAACCCGATTGAACGTTTTTGCTATTTTTTTATTATTTTTTTTATTTATTCATAAACTTGTGGCTTACAGAAAATCCAACAAGGTTAAATTTTACATGCAAAAAATTTTTTCAGAAATCTACAAAAATTACATCCACAACTACAAAAATTAATAATCATAAATTAATTAATTATAAAATAATAGTAATATAAAATCTCGAAGCTTTTGGCAGCCCCTGTCAGAAATTAAAATGGTAATAAAGCCAATTAAAACAATAAAGTATAAATAATTATACAATGAAATATTTTGTCATATCAATTTATAATGCAATGTCAATAAAAACTAATAACAATCTTAATATGTCCATAATTAAAATTACATCTTAAATATAAAGTATAAATAGTACATAGTCAACGAAATTAAATTGTCATATCATCAATAATTTTATAAAAAAGAGTCAGCAGACGTGTTATACTGTCTGCAAATAGGTCAATTTCATCATGTTGAGTGAGTATGTCCCCTATAAGTATTAATGCACGATTTGTTGGTGCAAAAGCAGCACGTTTGGTATGCGTAACTGGTTTATCTAGAAGACGCGCCCTATGGCGCGGAGCCACCGTTCCTCCATTACCTCTCTGCAGGTACCTGGGCACCAACAAACCGATTCTCTCCATAACCAACTGGCAATCCAACTTGTGGTGAATTATAGAAAGATAGTGCCTAATAGTTGACATCACCCTCCTAAACATTAGGGTTTCAAAATCAACCATACCCAAGACGAATAAAGAAGGATACAAATAAGGGTAGTACCAATGAACTTTCTTATAAAGCCAACGAGCAAATTTACGTTGTATCCTCTCTAACAAGAGAGTATACTTTTTCTCGTAAGGATTCCAGACCACAGATGGATACTCTAGCTTACTACGAACATACGCATTGTACAAAGTTTTAGCCACCCTTATATCATCAAAGTCAGCTGCAGTCCTCATCACAAAACCCAAAGTCTTACTAGCTAACTTGCAAATGGATGTCATATGATTGTGAAAACTCAATTTACTGTCAAATATTAAACCTATGTCACGTATGTGATATACTCTTACCAAAGGCGCGTCGTATAAGTTATAATTATTAATGACAGGATTCTGTTTAATGCAAAAGTGATAACCTTGCATTTAGTCACATTAAGAGGAAGATGGTTCAGTTCACTCCATTTCGATACCGCACCTGTCTCATTGAAGAGCCTGTGCATCAGCAACACTTCCAATCGCCAAACTTAATTTTAGGTCATGTGCGAATAACAAACACTTCGCAGATTTTACTTTGGTAGGCAAGTCATTTATAAAAATTAAAAACAGCGTAGGGCCAAGAGTACTATCTACCCTGACTCACCCCAGATCTAGTGAAATAATAGCGGATTCGAAACCACTCACTCTAACGATTAAACGAAAAATTGACGACGATTATCCAAATAGCTAGCAAAGAGTTGAAGAAGTTTCGGAGTAAAGCCCAACTTAGCTAGCTTATGTAACAGTATGTCAATACTCACCAGGTCAAAAGCCTTCCTAAAATCGAAATAGGCGGCGTCTACCTGTCACCTAGAATCCATCTCAGCACAGACATAGTCCACGTGCGCTATCAAGTTAGAAGTCGTTGAACGATTCTTTCGAAACCCATGTTGACTCTAATGCAAAATGTTATCTACCTGATTCCTAATGCGAAAGTCCAACATGGTTTCAAATATCTTCGCCAGAACCGAAAGCACCTCAATAGGTCTAAAAGCAGAAACATCTTTTCCAGGTTCTCCCTTTGGAACAGGTGTCACCCTAGATAGTTTCCATTGTTCTGGATATTTAGCCTGTATAAGGGACAGATTAAAAATGAACAAGAGCGGTGAACGAAGAGTTGGCGCACAATCCTTGACCAGAAAAGCGGGAATGCGATCATTGCCACCAGCAGATCGTGGTTTTAGGCGTCTTATTGCCAATCTAAAATCACTTTCGTCTACTTGCCTGACTGAGATGGGCATCACTTTAATTTGTGAGTTAGCCGCATTTTCGGCATCTACATAATTTAATAGGGGCTTTTCATTATGGAATACTGAGCCAAAATATTCAGCAAAGGCATTAGCCGCATCTTGACCTATTACTTCTGCACGTTTAACTATACGTTTCAGTATGTCGTCTTTCTTTGTTTTTGTCACTAACATATTTCCAAAAAAATACCGGATCGTCAATTATGCTTTTCTGTATCAAATTAAGGTGCTGCTCATATGCGTTGTCAATTAAGGTTTTAACCCTCCATCAATAAAAGCTAAACAGTTCTTTGTTAAATAATTTGCCTTCTTGCTTAAATCTCTTAAGATGAAAATATATATTTTTTTAATATTTTCTATGATCTCAGGCGTGAACCACTTCGGATAGACATACTGACGATGATTTGGAGAAAGCTTTTTGTGTGGTACATATAAAATAATAATTTCTTTCAATTTGTTGTAAAAAAAATTTACGGTCGAATTTACGTCTGTGAAAGTCATTAACTCGGACCAATCTAATTCACCTAACGCAGTATATAGACCTTGAAAGTCTGCCTTACGCCAATTCCAATCGGGGATCGCATCCGAACTCTCATCAGGCGAAGACCGCAGCCCAGGTAAGAACTCCCCGTGTGAGAGATTGATTTTGACGTCCAACGAAGGGTATGTCCAAACTAACGGCCAACGCCTCTCCCTTGGACTCCACTGCCTCCGCCTATTTACGACTTAGGTAACTCAGAAGATCACCAGCCGAGCGACCGCAACGGAAACCGTACTGACGGTCACTGGTAATCCTCAAGGTACCGCACGAGCTGGTTGTTAATAATGGACTCCATTATTTTAGAAAACAAGGAGGTGATGGCGATAGGCCTATAGTTGGACGAATCAGAGCGGTTACCTTTCATTGGGATCGGGTGCACGAAAGCTGTCTTCCATGATTTCGGGACTACGCCTAGGGAGTAGGAGTACCGGAACAGACGCGTTAAAATCAGTGCCAACTCTGGAGCACACGTTTTCAGCACAATAGGAGGAATGCCATCAGGCCCACTTGACTTGTTGACGTCCAGGGAGAAGTGTGCTCTCCGCATCGAGTGTTGGGTAAACAGCACATCCTGCATGGAGCGCTCACATCGCGAGATGTTTGGCGGTGTGTTCCCCTCGTCATCAAAAGTCGAGTTGGAGGCAAAGAGAGAGCCCAGCAGATCGGCTTTGTCCTTTGCGGCATGGGCCAGTGAGTTGTCCTCCCTGTGCAGAGATGGGAGAGATTGCTGAACGAAGTCCCCTTGGCGAGGGACCAAAATGCAAGTGTTCCTGAAGGAAGACGAACTAGTTTCTCACCAATTCTGCCGATGTGCTCTGACTGCCTTGACAATGGCACTTTTAAAGGACCTCGAGGTGGAACTATAGTTCTTTTTAAGAGCGCTGGTATTTGTATCCCAAGACGTCAATGCATGAGCCCAGGTCTGATAGCAATCTTGCTTATGGCGTAATGCAATTTTGCAGGACAAACCATGGCTGAGTTCTGCCACCGATAGGTACCACAGATGATGGAATAAATAGTTCCATTCTCTGTAGCACCACATTATACCTAGTCAGGTCATAAGTATTGTCACACAGTAAAAACTTTTCTTTTAGAATGCTGGCCACAAAAAAGTTTATTGAATTCGAATTTCGAATTGTTCATGAAAATAAAACTGTATACTTTTTAGAATTTTACTCATTTTTAAATATGGAGTGTACGCTTAAAGAAGACTATGTTGCAGTTATTGCGTTGCATCGTTGCGGTTACGCGCCGATTCAAATTTTTGACATACTGAAAAATTTTAATATAACCAAAAGATTCGTTTATCGTACCATCAAACGATACAATGAAGACTCTAGTGTAGATGACAGGTCAAGAAGTGGTCGCCCTCGGTCTTTTAGGACTCCAGCAGTGATAAAAGCTGTGAAGGTGCTAATTCAAAGAAATCCCAAACGTAAGCAGAAACTGTTGACCCTTCAGATGGGGTTAAGCAGAACCACGGTGAAAAGGGTGTTAGATGAAGACTTAGGGCTTCGGGCATATCGAAGAAAAACAGGACATCGTTTGAATGCTCGTCTAATGGACCTGAGACTGAAGAGATGCCGCGCTTTGTTGAGAAATATCGGGAAATTCTTTTTTCGGATGAAAAAATTTTTACCGTAGAAGAGAGCTACAACAAACAAAACGATAAGGTGTACGCACACAGTATTGAAGAAGCGAGTAACCGTATTCCACGTCTCCAAAGAGGTCATTTTCCATCCTTTTCCTTTTCCATTCCAGCGATTTTTCCAGTCCGATACGACTTAGGGACCTTCAAGAAAAGAGCCTACTCCTTTTTAAAAGGCCGGCAACGTTTCTGCAATTCCCCTGATGTTGCGGTTGTTCGTGGGCAGCGGTAGTCACTTAACATCAGGTGAGCCGCATGCTAGTTTGCCCCCTCTCCTATAAAAAAAAATCAGCCGTGCCATTATTTTTCGTGAACACATATTCGAATACGGCAACAAACTTGTGTCTGAAGTCAAGTCTTTTGGTTTTTTTTTGGCGTTTGGGCATTTTCCGCCAAAAAGTATACCTTTTGTTGTATCTCATCAATTTCAAGGCACTTCTTTCGTTGCCTCAGCCAGTATCGTAATCCTTAGTATCGAATGCGCAATCATCTGGAAGGGAAAGCCAAAAAGAAAATTATTTTATTCATCGCACGACTTTTTTATGAAATCGTTCACCACCAGCGATTTTTCCGGACCCTGACCCTGATTTTTGACCCTGGTGTTTCAGTTCACGGGCAGCAGTCGATACTTTCCTTCAGGTGAGCCGCACGCTCGTTTACCACCAATGCTATAAAATATAAAATATCTAGATTTACGTCAGGAACTTGCGTCAAAGGCGTGTGAGATTTGATACTGCAATTGGCACATTGACTGGACAGAAAAAGAGTTGTGTATCGCTAGCAACGCAAAGTCGGGAATTTACATTTGGAAAAATCCAAAATTAGGGGCTTTTTAGGTGCGAATTAGGTGCTAAGTTTAAAAATTAGGTGCTCTAAAATTTTCACCTCAACGAACTGTTGAAATTTGCGTTGCTAGCAAAACGTCTCGCTAGCAACGCAATGAATTTATTAGATGTACGATAAATATTAATAGCAAGGAATTAAGTGCTAATTAGGTGCTGCAAATATACGCAATAACAAGGCGCCCCTAATAAAAATAAATTCGTTATTCAGAACATAGCAGATGCAAAGTTCAGATTTCCTGAAAATCAAAATAGAATCAAAATTGCTTTCAGAAAAAGGCCAAATTAGGGGCTTTTTAGGTGCTAATTAAGTATTAAGTTTAAAAATTAGTTGCTCCAATATTTTCACCGCAACGAACCATTGAAATTTGCGTTGCTGGCAAAACGTATCACTAGCAACGCTGATGACGTTACTAGATATACGATAAATATTAATAGCAAGGAATTATCTGCTAATTAAGTGCTGCAGATCGATTATCGAAACCCGATACAGATTACGATATTATTCTGGGAATTATGGGGTCCACGACCACCATTACCTTACTATAATGTATGAATAGTATTTTTTGTTCTTTATTAGTTCCTAAAAATTAAGTGCTAATTAGGTGCTGAAAGATTATTGAGGTCGCATGTAGATGACGTTAATATTCTGGAAATTATCGGATTTAAAACCACCATTACCTTACTATAAGGTATGAACGGCATTTTTTGTTTTTCAGATTTAATATACAATTGTAACATTTATTTGATTGAAAATTATATTAAATAATATTATAAATCTATAATATAATTTAATATAATTTTCAACCAAATTTCAACCATTTTCAAATATAATATATTTGAAATAATAATAATATAATTTTAATATTTGAAAATGGTTGAAATTTGGTTGAAAATTATATTAAATTATATTATAGATTTATAATATTATTTAATATAATTTTCAATCAAATAAATGTTACAATTCTTATTTTAGACATGTGAAGCCTAAACTTTAGTGTACTCAAAAGGATATTTTCTTTCCAGTAAATTGCTTTGTAATAAATAGCGCCATCTACAACGTTCTATAGTTCTAGTCATTTTATCAAATCAAAATCGATGGACTCTCAAGGTGGTAAGTAGGATAGACGCTAGATGGCACAACCACAAAGACCTAATTTTTTACGTGGTAGAGCCATGCTGCAGCTATATTATGGTTGTAGCATGAATGGGTCGGCTCGACCGGGGAAGGACCACGCTTTCACAGAATACCAGCGTAAAATAGCAGCTTAACGCTGCTGTGTTTCGTATGGTGTGTAGAGAACCGGATACCCTTTTTACTGGAAACGAGGCATTCCATCTTAGTCCTTACGGGTGACAACGCATCTGCATTTTGATTCTTAATCGAAGATAGATGTAGATGTCTATGGGCCACAGCAACCATTTACCATCAGGTGGACTGTGTGCTCGTTTGTCACCCTTATCCTATAAAAAAATTGCCTTACTGAATAATTTTCGGAATAACGACTTTATTTTTATTAGGGGCGCCTTGTTATTGCGTATACTTGAAGCATCTAATTAGCACTTAATTCCTTGCTATTAACATTTATCGTATATCTAATAACTTAATTGCGTTGCTAGCGAGACGTTTTGCTAGCAACGCAAACTTCAACAGTTCGTTGCGGTGAAAATTTTAGAGCACCTAATTTTTAAACTTGGCACCTAATTAGCACCTAAAAAGCCCCTAATTTGGGATTTTTCCAAATGCAAATTCCCGACTTTGCGTTGCTAGCGATACACAACTTAGAAAAAGGGGAAGATTTATAAAGCAAAAAATATTTAATTTATTGTAATTTAATGAACAAAAATTAAAAAATTAAAAAGATCAAGAAAATGTAAATAGAAGCCAAAAACAACTTGTGAATTGATTGCTTAATAAGATTTATTTCAAAAATAGCTTTTATTTAGAAGAAAAATAAAACGTTTACACTATACACGTGGTAGAGCCATTCTGCAGCTATATTAGTAGTGTAATTGTAGCACGAATGGGTCGGCCCAACCGGGAAAGGACTACGTTCTCACAGAATACCACCATAAAATAGCAGCTTAACGCTGCTGAGTTTCGTATGGTAAGTGTAGAGAACCGGAAACCCATTTTACTGGAAAAGAGGCTTAGTCCTCACGGGTGACAACACATCTGCATTTTAATTATTTATTGAGGATAGATGTACATGTCTATGAGTCTTCACATTCTACAAGCCATCTAGCTTTACAAAGGTTCATCGCAGCACTGGAATAATAATGCTTCCTGTTCCTTCAAGCTACTATCTGCGCTACAGTGTTCGGCACGGCTCTGAGCCTTACTGCTCGCCTCTGCTTCACGGCACTCTCGCAGATTACTTGCCTTCTTCTCGACTCACCGCAGACTACAAGGCAATTCCCTAGCACTTGCAAATTCGTAGAAATCCCGACTGACTATCGACCTCCGGTCTGAGCGGGTAATGTGGCGGCACTGTCGTCGCGCCACAAGCGAAACATATCGAAGCCTAAATCGCGCTAACAAAGTTCCAAAGTTAAAGCAGCATATATATAGAATACAATATATAGAACTACCAACCGGAGCGTTTGCCCCTCCCCGGGCAGAACACCTTGCCCGGCGGGAAATCTCCCCTTTTCCATCCACCCGCCACATTTTAAATACAAGCGAGATTGTATTTTGTAATTTGTATTTTAATTAAAGCAAAGCATGTTTTTTGCCCAGCTCTGGCAATAGGTCATGTGAAACTAGGTCAAAGGTTTTAGATATATCAAAAAATACTACTTTTAATTTGTTACTTGTTGTATGTTGTAGTTCTATCTTTTTGAAAACCATAATGTCCGTTTGGTATAACGTGATATTTATTGCAAAATTGTATAGTTACTTACTCTAGTTGAATATTTGCCAGTACTACCTTAATATGAGACTGAAAATTTCGGGAATCAAGGAAGTGACACAACATTACTATTTAAAAATGTAATTACTGCTTTTTTAAGTATTCTCCGCGAAATTTGACACATTTTTCCATACGATGGAATCAATCATTGAAGCAACCATTCCATTCGGAAGTTGGGGTCTCCAAAATGGCCGTTTTGTAGGCGTCCACAGCTTCTTCAGGTGATGAAAATCTCTGTCCACGCAATTTATTCTTTATTTTAGGGAAAGTATAGAAATCATTAGGGCTTAGGTCGGAGTCGTACGGCGGATGGTCTGATAACTCTATGTTTTCTTTCTCTAAAAACTCTTTTGTTCTGTGTGCGGTGTGAGAACTCGCATTGTCGTGATGGAGGATGATGCGACGGTTGCAGTTCTCTTCACGGAGTTCAGAAACGATCTGTGGCAAACAAATGCTAGCATACCATTCTGCATTAACCGTTCTTTGTCCCTCAAGAGGAATAGTCGTAACATGGCCGGTTTTGGAGACAAACGTGGCCACCATTTTTTTTGCAACACTCCGTGAACGAATAATTTTTGTTGGCTTTAACTCATTTTCGAACACCCAAACTCGTGACTGGTTTTTTTTGTTTCGGGTTCGTACGCATATATCCAGGATTCGTCACCTAATACGATGTTGTATACAGTATTTGAGGATCCTGCGTGGAATCTTTCGAGAGTTCTGACGCACCAAGTAACGCGAGCCACTTTTTGCTCTTCACAGAGCGAATGCGGTATCCATCGGGAAACCAACTATTTTACACCTAATTATTCATGCAAGATTATTTGTATTTGACTCATACCAATGTCTAAAGTTGCCTGAATTTCGCGGTATGTCACATATCGATCTTCCTCAATCAGCTTACGCACAGCATCAACGTTTTCTTGGGTGACTGCAGTTTTTGGACGACCTTGATGGGGATCATCACTGAGCTTGACACGTCCACGTTGAAATTCAACAAACCAGCGATAAATTCTGGTTTTGGATGGGGCTTTATCACCAAATGCAGAAATCATCCGGTCAACACACTGTTTTTGTGTTAAACCACTTCGAAAGTCATAATAAATCATCGCTCTTGAATTTTCTCGAGTCAATTCCATTTTCTCAACCACTAAACAAGTTTGACAAAACCTTGTGACAAGACCGAGAATATTTTTTCACATAAATAAATGGTATTCGATTTTTAAAACCAAGGACTTTTCAATTAAAAAGATTTTAATATGACAGGAACAGTGGAAATATTCCATTCCTGATACTTTTAGTGCAGCCTATGTAGTTAAGCCTCGCGAATGAACCAATTGAACAAATGTAAATGTTGAAACCCAGAACAACCGTTCTTTAGTTACGAATAAAAACGTAGATAGACCAACGCAGCGTCGATCTTAGTTTTACATGAGATATAAAACTTGCGTCTAAGTCCTAGGTATTAATTGATACATTTATTTATTTTATGGCATTATATTAAAATGATACATAAATAGAATGAACGTTACGGTCACGCCTGAGTATAAAATTTTTATCGATATATTTTGTCACACTGTCTTACTTCTATTATTATTTCCGTGAATGTTCACTCCTGCTGTCAGTGCCTAAATAGCGAAAACCAAATCGCCTTATTATGTTAAGGTGTATAGCTAGTCCATATATAGAGGGCAGTGGGTCAAATCAATTTACAAATTGAAGTGATTAACATCTTTCAAAAGAATAGAAGCGTCAGCTATCACATTGACCTAGTATCTAAGATAGTGTAAAATTACATGTAGAAGTAATGTTTTGCTCAATTTTGTAATTAAAACTAGCTTTTATGAGTCTGGAAGCCAACATGATTGGATTTTGAAACTTAAGGAGTTAAAAAGTGCGCCAAACTTTGTGTATAAAAATACATTAATATAAAACCGAAACTTTCCCGTTTTAAGATTTTATGAAATGAATAATTAAATATGTATTTGGCAAAAACCAACCCCCAAACAGGTTTAAATACACTTAAAAGTGTCAAAGTAAAACTAGAAAATATTGAAAAACTCACAAAGGCGTTGAGATTCTATGATAGAGATAATTTAAGATATACTTGGCCGACCGAGAGTAATAAGTAAGGGAATAAAATCCGTGCCAAAATATTAAAAACAACTCTGCCGATATTGAGCACAATAGTAATATACCTATATATAATAGATATTATAACTCTTTTCCGATCAGCTTGATCCACTGTCCTTGAGAAGAGACGTTGCATGTCTATGCATCTTCTACCGAATGTATAACGAAGAGAGCTCAGATGAATTGTATAATTCCAGCTGCCAAACTCCATCCTCATTATCTCGATGTCCGGTGGACGAGTACTGTGCAATTTATGTGCAATTTTCTGCCTCACATGACCAAACTGTAGAATTTACTGTCACCAGCGGTTTTACCGGACCGATACAACTTAGGAAACTTCCAGATAACGGATCTCCAATATTCTTGATGTCGCAGATGTTCATGGGTGATACCATCAATTGAGTCGCATGCTTGTTTGCCTCATCTTCCATAAAAAAAAACATTCTTTGACCTAACTTATCCGGAGATGACTTTTCATACTTCTTTATTGTAGAAAAAATACTAAATACATTTGAAAATACCAAATTTCAGACCAGATCCAAGGATTTGTAGGAATCTCATTACTATTAAGTATTTCTCAGTAATTATCAATCGGTTGACAACATTTTGAATAGGATGGATAGAATTGAATTGAAACAAAGAAATCAGATGATGAATAAATAGAATTGAGAGATAGATGAATAATGGAACAAAGTACGAGTAATAAATCCTTAAATTACGTATATTTGTCTTATATTTCAATACGTTTACGATATGTCGAGAGAAACGCACGAAGCGGTGTACATATTTATTGCGAACGTTAACGAGCCAAGAACTCGAACGCAGTCCCAGTGTTGTTGCAGCAGCAAGTCACTGAATTTTTACACTGATAGAATAAAATACGTAATAATCAAGTAGTTTTATGTGATAGAGCCATGCTGCAGCTATATAATAGATAGAATATTCAAGTTCTTAATAGAAAGGAAAGTACAGATGCCCATGCACACTTGTATATATAGAACCGGAGACTCTGTTTACTGGAAACAAGGCATTCTATCTTAGTCCTCACGGGTGACAATGCATCTGCATTTTGATTCGTAATCGAGGATAGATCTAGATGTCTATGGGCCACAGCAACCCCTTACCATCAGGTAGACTGTGTGCTTGTTTGTTACCCTTATCTTATAAAAAAAATTCTTCATACGTTTTCGATCAACTGTGTCTCGGTTCGTGACGTCAAGCATAGGTGCAATTTCTTTATTGATGCTACTGGAGGAATAAAGAAACAATTTTTGTACTTGTGCTTAAAGATTAAGAATGAAGAAAAAGAAAATAATGACTCCTTTCTCCTCTTCAAGTAATGAATGTGGTCTTTACTGTTATTATTTTTTGTTACATTGATATACTGTCTATTTTATGTATATATTTATATAGCCTCAAATATTTAGAAGATTATTAGTTGAATTAATTAATGGTAACAACGATTAATACAAATCGAGATTGATATTTATTTTTGTAACAAATGTGCTTAAGCATTTCGAGATTACCAGTGTAGGTATAATAGTATGAATTAGCAATGCTGCACTCGGAGGGCATTGTTACCAAAGTACTAGGTATTTGCACAATATTTGTTTACATTGCCTGTCACATCCGACGTTGGTAGCAAGCCTTATTGTTTCATTTTCAATAGAAAACATTACGATTTCATACCAATATAAAATGCTAATGCGTGTGATATGGTACTTATTGGTCTCTAAGACGCCCATTACACGCCTAGGCAAGCGTCAATCAGTTCAATCAATCATGACTGAGGTTCGAATGATGGAATTATTTGGACATTACACGCTCATGCTGACTGATCGTCAGTCAAACCCAAATTTTCGGAGTGAAAGGACGTACCTATAAACTAAGTTCATTTTCGATTCACCATTTAATTATAATTTTATATCTTGAAAAAAAAAGAAAAAAAAAACGAATAGGAAAAACTGTAATATTTAATATCATTTTACCCATTTTAATTTAACGCGCGCAAATGTTAGACCTCTTGGAGTGCATAATCGATACGCGGCTTTATTTGAAATGCATTTTTGGACGAAAAATAAGCTTAACTTTTACATTTATTCGTATAGGGTGGATGCCCCTATTACCAGCCTTTTAGTGCCAATTTCAATTTCCTTTTGTGTATCTAATGCCAGCATAGCATAGGGCTATGCCTTTTGAGTTTTGGTAGGTACCTATTGTAGGTAAATTTTAGGGGCACTGAAATAAATTCATAACAACTTTTAATTTTAAATCATGCATATCATAAGTATGGACTATGTATTAAGATAGACGACAACAATTATTTTATTTTAATGTTTTACTTCTTACCTTACTGTGGTTTAGCTTTAAGCAGTTACATTTTATCTTTTAACAATAAACAATTAATTAAAATAATATTATAATAAAAATTATGTATAGTACACCGATTTATTATAATTTAATCATCCAAGTTTTTGAATCTTTATCATCATTTCAGCCCTTCACAAGTCGACTACAGAACATCATCCTCCATAGACTGCTGCAAAGCATGGTCCTGAACCACTTTCCTTTTTATGACTTTTTCATTTATGTTCTTAAGTTATAATAAAATTAGTATTACTAAGTTGTATTTAATTACATTTATTGTTAGTTTTTGTCTTTCCCAAAAAATAATTAAATATTGTATGGTGTTCTTAACATATACCAAATGTCTCAAAAGCAAGTACGTATCATTTGTTAAACTTTTAAATCAAACACAAATTTTAAAATATAGACGAATTGACTATAACTTACTTAACTATAAAATAAGTTATGTTTTTTTTATATAGGATAGAGTGACAAACGAGCACACAGTCCACCTGATGGTAAGTGACTACTATGACCCATAGACATCTACATCTATCCTCAATATAGACTCAAGAAGCAGACGCGTTGTCACCCGATGGTGACATGGGCGTCTAAGAGGATTGTGTATATAGACGCCCATTACATGGTAGGTCTTGCTGTCAGTTTTACAACAATCACGGTTGTGATTGACGAATAACCTACCGTGTAATGCGGTGATTGACGTTTTCAATTGCATTGCAATTGCGAAATTGATTGACAAATATTTGGATATTTTGTTTTTACGTCAATCAACTATCAGTCACAAATTTTGATTGAACCTGTAATGGCATTTCGTCAATCACGCGTCAGTCAACGCTTAGATAGCAATGGAGGCGAACGCAGAATATATTGAAGAGGCTGCTTTTACGCTCTCGCGCAGCCCGTCGCCACTCCCACCAAATGTGTTTCAGCCAGAAAAAGATTTTATTTTAAATTTTCAGTCTCTCCCCGAGTTGTGGGACACGAAAAACCCTGGGTAGGTTAGATGCCCCTAATTCCAGCCTTTCCGCCTTTTTACTTCGTAAATAAGATTTCTAGTAGTCTTAACTACAAATATGGTCGGCTAAAAATTCTTCGTAATTAGAGGAAAGTATATTTCAAATATTACTTCACAGTTTTAAACCTAACAGTGTTAAATTAAAAATCAAAACATAAGCATATTTTACATTAGCTCATCTTTAGGCTTTTTGATTTGTATGAATGTGACTATAGATATAGTAATGCAGCTATTTTTGTTTAAATTTATAAATTTTTTATTTTATTTTAGTGGAAATTAATGGGGCTGTAATTAGATATACGAAATTTATAGAGTGCATAATGTCAGTCGCCCGAATTTTATTTGGTTTGACGTAAATAATAAGAAGTACCTTATTTCAACCACGTAATATAAATCAGGGCTGTCATAAACTAGAATAAATACCATTAATTTGAACTCACACAGAAAACCAACGTAGAACAGCAGCTTAACGCTGCTGTGTTTCGTATGGTGAGTGTCTCTAACCTAACCGGAGACCCTTTTTACTGGCAAAGAGGCATTCCATCTTAGTCCTAACGGGTGACAACGCGTCTGCTTCTTGAGTCTATATTGAGGATAGATGTAGATGTCTATGGGTCATAGTAGTCACTTACCATCAGGTGGACTGTGTGCTCGTTTGTCACTCTATCCTATATAAAAAAAACATATCTTATTTTATAGTTAAGTAAGTTATAGTCAATTCGTCTATATTTTAAAATTTGTGTTTGATTTAAAAGTTTAACAAATGATACGTACTTGCTTTTCAGACATTTGGTATATGTTAAGAACACCATACAATATTTAATTATTTTTTGGGAAAGACAAAAACTAACAATAAATGTAATTAACTACAACTTAGTAATACTAATTTTATTATAACTTAAGAACATAAATGAAAAAGTCATAAAAAGGAAAGTGGTTCAGGACCATGCTTTGCGGCAGTCTATGGAGGATGATGTTCTGTAGTCGACTTGTGAAGGGCTGAAATGATGATAAAGATTCAAAAACTTGAATGATTAAATTATAAGAAATCGGTGTACTATACATAATTTTTATTATAATATTATTTTAATTAATTGTTTAGTGTTAAAAGATAAAATGTAACTGCTTAAAGCTAAACCACAGTAAGTTATAAAATTATAATTAAATGGTGAATCGAAAATGAACTTAGTTTATAGGTACGTCCTTTCACTCTGAAAATTTGGGTTTGACTGACAATCAGTCAGCATGAGCGTGTAATGTCCAAATAATTCCATCATTCAAACCTCAGTCATGATTGATCGAACTGATTGATGCTTGCCTAGGCGTGTAATGGGTGTCATAAAGAAATAACTTATATTATCTCTGTACATTCAAGCGGAAGAGCAACGTTTCAGCGTATCATGGCTGTAGCACGACTAGGTAAGTGCGACCGAGGAACGACCACACTCACACAATACCAGCTTGAAATAGCAGTATAATGCTGCTGTTTTTCGTGTGGTGAGTAACGCCATTCCATTTAAGTCCTTAAAGGTGACAACGCAATTATGAATGCGTAGCGTAATACAAGCATTTGCGTTGTCACCGCATATATTAGATTTTATATAAAAAAGTAGTTTCTTGAAATTTTGGATGTATTTTGTACTATCGGTCGGGTTGGTAGAGCCTCTTCGAGTCAGCAAGATGTAACATTTACTTATGGATTGGTATTTGCAAAATATTTTCTATCAGCTCACTAATGTCCCCTGCTGAATATGGTCCTCTCTCGTTTTAAGGAATTTTTGCCTCAACCGCCACCCTTGGCAGGTGAATTAGCGATCACAGTACCAGATGCTTCACTTACCTGTATTTCTTACCATAGATTTTTACACATTACATCAATATTGATGATGACTGTGTTCCGGTGTGAAGGATATAGAAAGCCAGTATAAATACAGACTATGGGGTAGTCCATCATAGCCCTCAAAGGTCTAATCGTCAGATGGATTGTAGGATCGTTTATTACTTCAATTTTATAAAAAAAGTTTAATATAAAGGCGTGGCGCACATTTGGAAGTTTTAAAATAATATTTACAATTAACTGGTACCCGGTGAGTTGCTGACGCAGAAGAAATTATTCTTGAAGTATCGTTTTAAATTTGGAAGAATTATATTGTTTAATTAAGATACTTTCAATTTAATTTGTCGGTGCGATACGCGCGTCACCTGCTGTAAGTGTTATGCCTATAACCTTTGCGCAAGTACAAGCAATAAGTTGACAAAGTTTTACCGCAATCTGATGAATGGTATGCTAACGCACAAAATACGAACAAACAAACATTAATTTTTATATATTAGATAATATTTACACTCTCGTAACTTATACTGATAATGATCAATGAACATTTATATAAATATTCAAATTCTTAACAGAAAGGAAAGTACAGATGCCCATATACACTTGTATATGACGGCACCTGCACCGTTATAAATGCGGTGGCGTCTTGTAAACGTTCTTGTAAACGACACGTGTACCGCACACCTGCGGCATTGCACCTGCGTTGCCGCCCGTCCTGCTTGTATAAAACGGACTGAGTGGCCGCCGTTAAGACAGTCTTGGCTCTGACGTGGAACGGTGCACTTGTCGTATTCCGTTACCAGTTTATCCTCGACTCATTGGATAATTAATTCGTGTAAACGAATTAATTATTATTCCTAACTACAAAATTAGTCTCTGTACTATACCCACTATACTTCCTACATCAGAAGTGGGATAAAGTCCCCCTTATTGCCCACATATTATCTTCGAATAGTATGAGAATTATTACATTTGTAAAGGCTATAATGCATTTCGCATTGATGGATCTCTTTTTATGTTAAATACTGTAATGAAATTTGCTGCCCTACTTACGATATTGTCGTATCATTAAAGTGTAGAGAAAAGATAAAGTGAAATTATTTAAGCCAAAAGATAAATCCTTTTGTTCGATTTGTATTAAAAGTACGCGCAAGTATTTTCATTATTTATTGACGTACCTAAATATTTTAACAAATGTCAAAAGAAATGTTGGAGGTTTTCTAATTAACTTGTTCAAATTTTGATAGTTCACGTGAAACATGATTATCATTTGCTATATTTTGAAGTTCAAAACGTTTAAGGATTGTACTACAATAAAGGATTAACTTTAACACTCTATGGATTGAAAATAGTAAGTGACATTTTTGTGTTCTAATGTGTTGATCAGTGTTGCAGTTTGCTCCGAATACTGTGTGGTCGACAAGATTGGGGTTTGATGTCGAGAGATTCGTAGAAGTCTCTACAACAATGATCAATGAGGAAGATGTTGTGACGGCTAATCGAACATGGTCAGGTACGGCCGAGCGCTAGTAAGATTGAGCCTACACCGCTACAGTCTGCAACTTATCGGCAGATCTTACGGCAAGGCAATTCAAGCGGCCGCCGTACACATGGTCCTTTGGTGCTGTAAATGAACGTCTGAGGCTTGGTCGGCTTTCGTAGATTTTGCGCAGTTGCCTCCTTCCCTTTGAAATATGTGATGGTATCCGTCTCTACACATAGTTTCCGTTTATTGCAATATTTTCAAATGTCATACAGTTGCAGTTTCTTAAGAGAATATGTGATGAATTTTGGAAGCTCGGAATTCCATGGTTCGCAATACATTTATCTCGATTTCTTTTAATTTCGCGAAGTAGTACGACGATTTGCTAGCGCTAGTACGGCGCGACGACTCGCTGGCGCGAATGTGGCACGGACGCAGCAGAACGGAAAGCTGGAGTGTGTTTTCCTGGAGGTAGCCATATCGGCGCGTTCATTACTTAAATGAAGTCTGGGATGGTCGACCGTTGTAATATTTAACAAGAGTTTATCTGTTAGCAGGTGGTGATAACTGATAGACCGTATGCTGTTCACTGTCAACCGCACGAGGACTTGCGACAGTCAGAGGTAGCAGTGTCTGTGCATCTAGAAAATACTAGAGACGTTGCAACACTCTAGCGAAGTAATTATTCTAGTGCAGGAAAGGAACATGAAGTTGCAGGGAAGCTGGTCCGTGCTGCACTGGGATATGTGTCGTGTTGCTGTTGGTTTACATACTTAGGTGTTATCGTGTCACTACGTCCCTCACGATACACTTTTGTGTGATTGTGACGGGGACATATTTGCGGTGTGGTTGGTCTGTAACTGTTCTATACTGAATTGAAAAAAAAAGAGAGTAAGAAAAAAAAATATGGTTCTTACTATCATTGCAGGGCGTTTGCCGGTCCAATGATATAGCTACAGGGAATAGTGATTCCGGACTAGCATAATTAGTACTGAAAAAAAAGATCTTAAGGAAAAAAGAATAGTTCTTACAATCATTGCAGGGCTTTGTGCCGGTCCAGTGATATAGCTATAGAAAATAGTGATTCCGGACTAGCGAAAACAGTACTTGAAAAAAAAAGAGAAAATAGAAAAAGCTACAGACTAATCATTCCGATCTAGCATAAAGGTGATAAAAGTTTTGTAGGGCTTACTGCCGGAACAAAACTGATTATCACCCGAGTCTGAAGGGTCAGTGTAGACCGGACCAGACGCTGTTTTGTCAGGATAATCGAACGATGATTTACAGATTACAGTTGTAACAGATAACTAAAATTGTGATGGAGCGCGTGCGAGGACGCACGCATGTCAGTATGGCCGTGACGGCCCCTGCACCGTTGTAAATGCGGTGGCGTCGGTCTAGCTAGACAGAATTCTTGTAAACGACACGTGTACCGCACACCTGCGGCATTGCACCTGCGTTGCCGCCCGTCCTGCTTGTATAAAACGGACTGAGCGGCCGCCGTTAAGACAGTCTTGGCTCTGACGTGGAACGGTGCACTTGTCGTATTCCGTTACCAGTTTATCCTCGACTCGTTGGATAATTAATTCGTGTAAACGAATTAATTATTATTCCTAACTACAAAATTAGTCTCTGTACTATACCCACTATATTTCCTACATATATAAAATTTATTGACTACTATATAAGCTAGTTCACAAGGCAATCCATCACGAATGATAAACTAGACGTCGAGCGCAATTAATCAAGCGTGCTACGGCATAAGCAACAACTGAAAACGTTGTTATTATTCCGGTATTTTCGTACCTTAAAAAATAAGAAGACATTGAAAACCTTTCAAAGATAATTTAATCTATGATGATATTATTAAAATTTTCTAATTACTCGTTACCTGTTAAAAGGTTATCCGGTTCTCATCACTCACCATATAAAACACAGCAACATTTTGTTTTAAATGAAACTTATTTTACGGATTTGTCCCCCTTCCCCGCGTGGCCATGGGTGCTGTAAAGCACCCAAAACTTCGGGAATCAAATAGTTATTATTTTCATTTAATGTGTAGTGTTCCCGTAAATATAAGAAATCAACATTATGCTGCTACTTTACGATAGTATGCTATGAAAGCGTGATACTCCTTCTGTCGAGTCGAATATATTATTTAATATTTTATTGAAATATTGAAAACGAGAGCTTGACTACTATTTAGAGTTGCAATTGGCGGTAAGTGGTAATATAGCCGAAGATGGTAAAGCGTTTTAAACTTTACAAAAACCTATTCAGTCTTTCTTTACAGACACCCACATTGTTATCGGACAGAAAGACAGATGTTGGCAAATCATTCCACTCCTTTGCTGTATGATGCAGGCAAAAGCTTCTGGTCTTCAATGATATCGCTTTGATCAACACGCGACTAGGAAATATATTAATTTGATTTTACTTCACTATTTCGGAAAGCAATAAAGTTAAAGTAAAACTTCAGTACAATATTACTATTATAATTTGTCTAAGGTTGATGAATATAGTTTCGCAGATTTGCTAGGATATTTTTAATAAAAGCTACAACTAGTGGGGAGCCGTAATCTGTTTTAATTTTATCATTCTGGCAGAATTAAAAAAAAATAAGTATTCCTTACGGCAGGAAAGCAAGTCATTTAATTTGAAATGTTTTTAAAAACTACGCACTGGAAAATAAATAATAATTCATAACAATAATTATGTTCTTTTTGCTGATTTTAACTTCGACAATGCTGTTTAGAGCTACTAAATTCTATATCTACGTTAGCCTGTATAAATCCGCCGATATTCATGAGCCTCCCACGTTGTAAGAAGGATTTTGGCATAATCAATCTTACTACCTAAAGTAAAGTAAAGTTCCAGCCTATTTACGTCCCACTGCTAGGCACAGGCCTCCTCTCATTTCTGAGAGGGTTTTAGGGCAAGGAAATGTCCGCCGCGCTGCCCCAATGCGTGTTGGCATCTTGCTACCTGTGTGAAATAATTACCTACAATCGCGAGTTGCCCCGAGCTACATATAATATACGCTCTCGGAACTAGCACGTTCTAGGCGATTGAATGTTAGTTTTGTAACGTTATTTATGTTATTTTTCTAAAGTTTTTGTTTAGTTTATTTAATTGTAGGATAAAATAGTTGAATTTTGTAATGTAATTCAAAAATAATAATATATATTACCTATCTATTTGATAAATTATAATGTCAAAATATCGTTCCTACTATAATTGTTACGAGGATGGATGCTTAATGAGCTTACAAAAGGATTCAAATATATCATTTTTTAAGTTACCGAAGGATAAAGAAAAGTGAATTTATTTCATTTATTTGGTATAGGTATACGAGTAGCGAAAAAGAATTAAGTATCTAATATTCTAACGTCAGAAGTAATACCTAAGTACTTTATTACAAAACTTAGTTGAAATTTACTTCACTATCCACATACCTATACCTACCTATCTTTTGTAATTATAATATTTTAAGTTATAATAACACAAAATACTGAAAATAAAACTTTGTTTAGAATATTTTTAACTAAGTAGAATACGATAACATTTCTGTTAGGAATCATATTTCGGATTTATTTGTTGTTTACACTAACTACCTACCTATTTTTTCCGAGCCAAGCATCGCGATTCGATATAGCGTCGGCAAGCAGTCAACGTTAAAGGAGTGCAAAAGAGTGCAACTTCTGTACATAGTACTATTATTTATTCTGTGGCATTATTGATACACTTGACAGGCACTTGGCGCTACTCGCATCTTGCACCTCACACAATGCAGAGATGTGCTGTTGCGGAAACCAGTCCATGACAAGCAAGTACCAGACACCTCACAGTCGCACCTATCATAAAGATAACGTCTTAAATATGCTTATATTTGATATGATTTTATTATTGATTTAGGCTTTATTTACAAAAACATTAACAAACAAAACATTATTTGTTTGCATTAAGTCCACCTTTTTTAGTACAAAAAGGTGGACTTAATGCTACAAAGCATTCTCTACATGTCTACCTCCAGGGTAAGCAGATAGGATATTATGGGTGCGAAGTGCAAACAAATAAGTTAAATATATCTTTTTTCAATTTCTATAATACCTATAACTACATGCTTGTTTGTTGTTTTCTATATATTATATATTTGTTTATATGTAAGTTTAAAATGTGGTTTATATGTATTATTTTGTGTATGTTAATTAACTTACTGACGACCTGGTAAGAAATGCAGGATATCGCTGTGTGCAGATGACCAAGACCGTTCTAAATATACCAAACGGAAGAAACGTTTATCAGTAACGCAAATTATCATTTTCTGGGCTAGTTTAAGATGAGTTTACATATTCTGAAGTTATAGACATAAGTCGTCGTTGTTGTAAATCATTCAACAAAATGCACCAAAGAAAGAAAATGCTGTTACTTTTGTGACCGTACAGTGACGGTGTAAGAATATTCACTTCTCAATATCATATCGAGAGTGTCGTTAGAGGCGAAAGAGAAAAACAAACCAGAAGATGGACAGCAGCGTCAAAGAAGATATAGAAATAAGTCGTCGCTATAGTAAATCATTGAACAAAATGCACCAAACATACAAAATGCTGTTACTTTTGTGACCGTATAGTGACGGTGTAAGAATATTCACTTCTGAATATCATATCGTGGGTGTCGTAAGAGGCGAAAGAGAAAAACAAACCAGAATATGGGCAGCAGCGTCTGCCCTAAAATAACTAATAATAAAAAAATCGATTGCCAGCCCGCCTGCCAAGCGTGGCAACTATGCCACTCGTAATTATTCCCCCTATGAGGTATTCTATAGGGGAGGACCATGTTCAGCAGTCGATTTTTAATACGCTGTAACGGTAAAATCAAAAGTCTATATAACTTAAATATTCGTAACGCAGAATATATTACATTAAATTGGATGTAGTACACTCGTAATAGGGGTAAACCAACCACCAAATTTTTCGCTTTTAGATCATTAAATATGTAAATTTCTTTTTGTCTGATTTAATAATAATATTATGAAGTCTAGAACTGTAAAATTTATGTTATATTTATTTTATTTTCGCTGGTTTATAATAATAACGAAATAATTTCTCATTATTTTACTTTCATTTTTTTTTGGTGTGCAGGAACACACCAAAAATAATTGAAATACTTATATTATTTTAACGGGAATTAATTGTTAAGAAATTTAAAACATAATGCTGCTATAATTTGTATATAAAATGTAATAAGACGATATTTGTTTTATTATTTTTATACATTTATATGGTTATGTGTGATAAACGAGTACACAGTACACATGATGGTAAGTGTACGCTGAGGCCCACAGACCTCTACATTTTCCTCGATTAAGAATCAAAATGCAGATGCGTTGTCACTCTTGAAGACTTCTTAGTACTGGTATGCGTCGTTCCCAGTAAAAAAGGGTTTCCGGTTCTCTACGTTCACCATATGAAACACAGCAGCTTTTAGCTGCTGTTTTACGCTGTTATTCTGTAAGAGTGTAGTACTTCCCCGGTCGAGCCGACTCATTCGAACTGCAACTAGCTTAAGAGCCCTCTTACATTTCGGCGTTTCGCAAATTTGGGTATTTTACGCACCGAGCGGGCGGCGAGCTACGCCACCGATACTTTCTTTCATATCTATTCACTCCCTCGCACTATAATACTGTGAGTATGGCGATTAAACGATCTTGATCTTCCATAATACAAAGTTTTCTTAGGATGGACTTCAGTGGATGGAATATTTTTTGGTGTGTTATTTTAATGTTATTTTATTAATTTATTATTATATAATTTATTATTTATTATTATATACCATTTTGTAGTTTGTATTTGTATTTGTATTTATATATTATTCATTATTTATGAAATTTAGTGTCAAAATAAGTACACATAAATATTTTAATTGTTACGCCGTAATTGAATGTTAGTAAACGATTATGTCTACTGCCGGTGTATATAATAGTGGTATAAATAAATAAACGGTTGCAACCTGTTTTAGTAAATATAACAACCAAATGTAACTAATATTTTTTTAATCGGTACTTACAGTCAATTACCATATTTTTTATTAGAAAAATATTTGCTGCGACGGCATTGACCGAACTTTTCTCGAGTCGATAATTTCAGGCAGTACACACTTTTCATAAAAAGCTTGTAACTTGAGTAACATATTGAAAATCTAAAATTGGTCGTCTTTGTAAATTTTTAGTATTGCTTTTTAGTTACTGCATAATCTGGGTCAATACATATTATGGCAAGTATTCAGACAATTTTATTTGCTAAATGAAGCTGGCCTTGGATTTGGTAAAACCAGTCATTATTTTGATTTAATGTTAGACTTGAATCACTGAATTTATAAACTTTAAGTTTTTTTTTGTCGAAAGGCCGTGTCAAAATTTATTCCGAAAGCTGAAATAGGGCATTTAACTTCAATAAGACCGTCTCTGTATAAACCATTAGGTGAAGCCCTCAAATAACAATGATCTAGGTCAATGAATAGACCTCAAATGATCTAGGTCAATAAATAGACCACATTTTTCTATAATAATAATTGTGCCAATGCTACAGACTCGTTGTCCCTACCATGTTTAATGGAAGAGACGTAATGTAAATTATAACTATATAATGTCCTCCAGACCGAATTTCGGTCATGGCGGCCAGCCTCAACGGAGACTATCCATCTGCGCAGGACAGGATTATAGTGCCCAAGTGTATGCAAGCACAGGTGCACTCTCTATTCCCTAACTCTCATAGTCCGATGGGACGGTAAACCGACACGACCGGAGAGAGATCAAGCGCAGGACGAACGGCTTTACGTGCTTTCTGAGGCACGGGGGTGAGGTACCGCCAACTTCCTGACTCCGGGCAGCTACTGAGAATTTCTTGATAGAAAAACTCAATAACTGATTTTTTTGGCCCGACCCGGAATCGAACCCGGGACCTCATGATCAGCAGTCGCAACTACAACCACTAGACCAACGAGGCAGTCATAACTATATAAAATAGTTTTAAACCGATCGATCAAAAATTGCGGTCGTAGTTGACGATGCTCTAGCAAGCAGGCAATCGACGCACACTACGGTAGTATCGAAACGATGCAGCGCCCGAAATCAATTGATGCAGGTCTACCCTCGGTCGGCAAGCGCTCGCGCGTTAATGATCGCAGATGGCCGGCGCAGTGAAATATATAGTACTTTTATTTAATTAATTAAAATATAATAGTAACGATTTAAAAAGTAAAAATAATAGTATAGTTTAAGCAAATGTTGATGATTATTTTGGTATAAATTTTACGTCTAAACGATGTAGAACTTCGGAAATATAGGGGCTTGTATCGAACCTTTTTTGGTCGTTTTTTGAATTATGTCGATCTTTTTTTTCCTAGCGTGAAAAGCATATAACGAAAATGTATTCCATTATTATTAAAGTGTAGAATATTTGGGAGATAAAAATATTTTTTTTGATGCACAAATTAGAGCTCCCAAATTATGTCTACGAGAATTTTTGCCTAAACATGCATCGGGAGAATGATTATTACTGATCAAATAAATAAGTTATCTAAAATCCGCTCTGAGCTTATTTGAGGAGAGAAAACGAACTATTTTTACCAAGTAATGGTTATTTCAAGCAACAAACGATAAACATACAATTTCAACGAGGAAACCTTGTAATTTCGCGTTTTTTTGTAATGCGCCTCTTAAGCGTAGCTCTACAACGTGTAAAAATATAAGAAAAAGAAAAAGATGTATATGAAAAAGAAATAGATACCACAATCCGTGATACTTTTCATAAACATGTTTTTTCCATAAAGTTCAGCGTAAGAAGTGAGTAAATACATATACATGATCAATGTAGTTATGAATGCAAATGAAACAACCACAAATACAAATAGCATGACGAAATTTAATCACTTTTTTCATAACTTACGAGTTGTAGTACTCGTAGTACTTATTCGTAGTCAGTCTTAATAAGCGCACCAATCTATACAAATAAATAAAATTGAAGTGTTTGTTTGTAATGTCGAAATAACAGCTTTTTATTATATGCATATGAAAGTATATGCGGTACTTATTACAAAAACACAATTTTTAAATTTTTTGTCTTTCTTTCTGTCTGTCTGTTTGTTTCATCTAATCTCCGGAATGGCTGAACCGATTTTGACCGGACTTTTACTGGCAGATAGCTGATGTTATAAGAAGTAACTTAGGCTACTTTTATTTAAGAAAAAGAATTAGGGTTCCGCGCACAAAATTAAAACCCATGAAATCCAATCGTACACACGGGGAACAACTAGTAGTTAAATAAAATTGAAGAAATGTTAATTTGACAACTCGATTCTTAGAATACTAAATGAAACTAAACTACGTGCCTATACTTTATATATACTCGTACATTTCTTGTTTATCAGTATATATATATAGAACAAAAGCATTTATTGAGGAATTTGGTGTTGAAACTCTAAGTCTCCCATCCTACAGCCCTGACTTAGTTCTTTGTGATTTCTTTTTGTTCCCAAGAGTCAAATAAAAAATAAAAGGCAAGTTTTTTCAAGTGCCGAAGAAGCGATTTCCGACCAGTCAGATCAAGACTTTCAAAAAAGTTGGTTTAGGCGAATGGAGCTTTGTATAGAGCATGATGGAGAATATTTTGAAAAGATGTAAAATAAATATATATTAATAGTATCTAGAATACTTTTTGTATATCTTAAAACTTATTACTACGTAAAACTATATTTAATTAAAAATATTTTACAACGATTTAACGACGAGATTATAATTTAAAATTCAAGTTTATTTTTACCTAATAATGAAACATTAATTTCCTCTTAGGGGATTTTCCACCACGTTGACTGACTACTTCTGAATAATCGGAAGCTATCAAACACAGAGGCTGGTCTTAATTCTAACTGCACTACTAGCTGTGATGTAATGTTCAGTGCGATAACATTAAGGTAGGCGTGGATTTTTCGAGACACAAGGAAAATTCCAAAAAAAAAGGTAAATAAAAGCCCCAAAAATCAACCATTAATATTTTTCCACAAATTTTGACGTTAACTCTAACTATAAACAACTAACTACTATTTATAAACATTTTAAACCACTAGCACAGGGATGAGTGCGCGCTTATAGCATAATTTCATTGTTAAAATAATTAAATAAATTATGTTCCTCTCCTATATTACCCGCATTGCTCACTTATAGTCTAAATTGTACAAATGGCTTTTCTGGTCGATTAATGATAATTACATCTGCCTAAATCCATTGTGCAAACCTTTAGATTTAAAGTTTAAACATTAGAGTACAATATCTGGCCATAAATCGTAAAGGAAAACTAATTTACGAACCTTTAAGTAGCCGTGGTAGCTCAGGAATTTTACGCTCTCCACGCAAATAATCCTTGTTTGATACTGAATGCCTATACAATGAAAACTGTTTTCGTTCTAAATTCAAATATTTAGTAATGAGGGAATAATTAAGTGCGAAATTTTAAGTTATTTCGAAACATAGGTAACAAGAAATGTTACGGCTGCTTTATCTTCTTTACAATAAGAGGTTGTTGTTTTGTAATGTACGGATTTTGAAAGCGATGTTTTGAAGTTATTGAGGGGTTCAAAAAATGAAACTAACTTTTTTACGGATTGTATCGCGTTTAATTTAACATTTTAATTCCTGATGTTACACAAATAAAACATATAGCTGACTCGAAGCATCGACGTTCCATAAGATTTGATAGACCACAAATCCTCGCAAAAGAACACCGATTCCTCCCAAGGATGATTCGCGAGGCTATTGAAATTAAAAAATACCCTAATTTCAATAGTCAATCCCAAGCATATCACTGCAAGACTTTAAGATACTATAAGGTCATTCTGTTTAGATCAGACCAAAAATTAATATTCACAAACTGAAGGTAGCCGGGCTAACTATGACATCGAGATGTCAAACACCTCAGTCCCCCCCGTGATCATGGGTGCTGTAAAGCACTCGAAACGTCGGAAATTAAAAAGTTAAATTAAACGCGATAGAATTCGTAAAAAAGTTCATTTAATGTGTAGTGTTCGCGTAAATATAAGAAATTGCTATGTGAACGGGTTCAAAAAATTCATAAACGACATAAAACGTCTCCAAAAACCAATACGGTTTGTGAGTAAGCGCAGAGCTCGCTCAATGTGATTTAGGTAATAGGAAACATAAACGTAGCTCCACGATAATGCCTGCATACTGCCGTCTCAAAAATAAGATGTCTGTGTCCAGCTGTGGGACCTGATATAGGCCTTACTTAGACGTTACTGCCTAGCACTTACTTTTAAATTTAAAAAAATAAGTGTTACGTCTCACAGCTAGGCAAAAGCCTCCTTTGATTTTTAGAGGTCAATGGGTAATTATTTCGCCGCGCTGCTTCAGTGCATGCTGGCGGCTGGGTCTTTGAAATATTTTATTCCTTAGACATGCAGGCTTTTCACAAATGCCGGCAACGATTTAACCCGAGATGCTGTCGAGCACTAAGCTATCTACCACGGCTCAATTTACCAATATATTTATTCTTTATTGTACACCAATTCATATTAAAACAAAAACAAAAATAAGAAAAATGAAATATATAAAGAAAGTACAATAGGTGGTTGTATCGCTCTGGAGGCTATTTCTTCAAGACAACCGTTTTATGTAAAGAACTATTGTCCACAAAGAATGGCAAAGCGGGAGGTGTACATAAATGATACAATTAAATTTATAAGTAATAATAATAATAACAACACAAGATGATGACAATTAAGAATAAATAGTAAAGATGGAAGAAAGGACGGGAAATTATTATTAATTATTAATAGTTTCAAGTAATAAAATTTCAATTAGAATTATTTTTAATGGAATGATGGGTAATAAAAACGTATTGATTACGTATATAATATTGTTGCGCGCCACTATTAATGACAATATTATATATAATTAGTTCTGCTATAAATTTCAAGATCGTTCTAGAAATTTCCGTGGAAGAACTTTCTAGAACTATCGACACCTAGTCAATCGGGACCGGTATGTACTCGAATATTCTAGATGTTTCTACAGTAGAAAATTCTGGAACTATCTCAGGCCCTATATAAGGCCGGTATAGACCGCGACCGGGGTGAGTGTTGAGTTGGCGATACAAGCGAACACTTCAAAGTAATACAACTTTGAACTAAAGTGTTCAGTAGTACAATTGTGTTTTGTTATTAGTGTGGTTTTAAGTTGTAATTAGTATTCTGTAATTATTGTGTCAATTATGGTAATTCACTCAGCAGTTTTTAATTGTCTCGAATCCCAAGCTCGTACAATTTGTGTCAGAAGTGGGATCAAATCATGCCAATTTTACCTAAGGACGACACGGTGGGTATCCGTACCCGAAGTCAACGCCAGCAAGAGACCAGGGACGATTTGGTGGTGCAACGCCGCCGACGTTGGAGGACCAGCTGCCAATCACGGGGAGGCCGGGACGTCAGCAGCTCCTACATCTGCAACACCTAACATAGGTGCTCTGATGATAATGCTGCAGGAGCAAGCTCGCGGACAGGAGGAATAGGCCCTCCGACAGGAATAACATATCCGCCGACAGGAAGAACATGCCCGCCGACAGGAAGAACATGCCCGCCGACACTCCTGTTGGCGGGCATTCCTCCGTTCCTCCAAACAGGCCCGCCGACAGGAGGGACAGGCCAGTCCTTGGGAAGAGCAGCGATAAGGAAAACGCGATAAGGAAAAGTAGATCCTCCTCATGAAGGACCTTCATGCTACCTTCAAGAAAGAGATAAGGTGAAGGATAACGTTGCTGAACATGACAAGCGCCTCGGAAGCTGAAACCCGAATCGACCAAGTGAACAATCGGGTTGACAACGTGATGGCTGACGTGAAGAAAACGCTGGACCATCTTAAACTTGGGGATGGAATTACAGCTCCCGTGGTAGCTACAACACATTCGCTACGTGGGTTCAGAATACCTCCGTCCAACGGGACTTCTTCGTCATCGGTCTATAAAATCCAGTTAGAGGCTATCATGAAGGCGAACGGCTAGAATAAAAGTAAGGTTATGACTGCTCTCACCCTAGGCCTGCGCGATCAGGCCTAGGGTGAGAGCTTAACTTAACTGGAACTTAACTTAACTGTTCTGGAAGCTCTCGGTAAGGATGTGACTTACGAGCAGCTCATTGAGGCATTGCAGGTGAGATATGACGACGCTCACCTGGAACACGTCTTTCTTACGAAGCCCAAAGATTGCGTGCAACGCAGCAACGTCAACCTGAAGCAGTGGGCCCTTGAGGTGGAGAAGCTGGTTTGAAAAGCATAACAGTCTGTACCTGCGCTCATTGAAAGGAACCTGGTACAGTAATTTGTCATTTCCAAACTTATAAGTCAGTTCCTTGGGGACTCCGCATACAACCGAGAATGCATTAATTTGACGACAGCCACCGGTCAGCGCATACCGGTCCGTGGAGAGAAGGAGATGGAATTGAAGCTAGGCAACATAATCTACCTGCATTAATGTCATCGTGGCAGATATAATGGACGACTACATCCTGAGCCAAAATTGTATGAGGAAGAATCGTTGTGAGATCGACGTTAAGCAAGGTGTTTTGAAATATGGACAAGAAGAACTTTTCGTGGAAGAGGCGTTACCAGGGAATGTGTACAGCCCTAAGAAGACTGTTCTTCCGCCGTGATCAAAAACGATTGTGCCGGTAAGTCTTCCTCGGAATCCTGGGCAAGCTTATCGTTGTGTACTCTTGGAAAAGGTAGACAATGACCTTCCATGGAAAGTGGCTCGAATGTTGGTCAGAACTACCGACATCTCAGGAGTACGTGTACTGAACTTATGAAGAAGTGGATTGATTGCGTCGATGCCAATATCTAACGAGTGGGACCCCCGCAAGGATGCATAGACGAGAGTGACCACACTTTTATAAGACTATCGCAGCGTTCTCTCCCCGAATGAAATGGTCAATGCGAAGAAGTTGTTACTCAAGTATGCCGATATTTTCTCGTTAAACGATGCTGATATAAGAAATACTGGCGTAATTCAACGCAAAATAAATACAGGAGAAGCATTGACTATTCGTCAGCGGCCAAGGAGATTGTCGGTAGCACGTAAAAAGGAAGCGGAAACCATGATTGAGCGAATGGTGAAGGATGGTGTTATTGAACCTTCATCTAGTCCATAGTGTTCCCCTGTGGAGCTAGTAAAAAAGAAGGACGGCAGTATGCGGTTTTGTGTTTACTACTGCCGCCTGAACGGCGTTACGAAGAAGTACAGCTATCTCTTGCCAAGAATTGATGACACGCTGGACATTCTTACAGGAGTAAAGTGGTTTAGCACGCTGGACCTGAAAAATGGCTACTGGCTGGTTCAAATTGACCCTGAGGAAAAGGAGAAAACTGCATTCTCGACAGGAAAGGGTCTTTGGAAATTTAAAGTTATGCTGTTTGGATTGTGTAATGCTCCAGCAACGTTTGAAAGGTTGATGGTGCTTATACTTACCGGGCTAATTGGTGATGCCTGTCTGGTCTACTTGGATGAAATCATCATTGTAGGCCGTACGTTTGAGGAACACCTTCAAAACCTGGAACGCGTGCTTATGAAGATTCAGAGTGCTAACTTCAAGTTGAGTCCGAAGAAATGTTCACTATTCAAACGGTATTTTAGCTTATTGGGGTATGTAATGTCGGAAGTAGGTATCCGCACGGATCCAGAGAAAGTTACCGCTGCCAAGGATTGACCGGGTCCAAAACACAAGATGCAGGTTAGACCATTTTTTAGTTTGTGCTCCTATTATCGGCGATTTGTAAAGAACTTTGCAGGTGTAGCCAAACCTTTACACAAACTAACCAAAGAGAAATGAAATTTCTACTGGGATAAAAGTTGTGCGTTCTAGGAGCTCAAGGACCGTCTATGGAAAACACCAATTTTTGGGTACCCTGATGCGGACCAGAAATTTATAGTTGACACAGACTCAAGTGATATAGGACTTGGCGGTATGTTATCTCAACGGAATGGTGATCAAGAGTTTGTGATAACGTACTTCAGCAAGTCGTTGTCAAAGTCGGAAAGAAACTATTGTGTCACAAGACGGGAATTGCTTGCTGTGGTAAAGTGGTTGCAGTGTTTTGGCAAATATCTTCTAGGATGGAAATTTCACTTACGCATTGACCATGCTGTACTGAAATTTGCACTGATATATGCAAAAATTGCAGAAAAAAATACTGGTGTCGCAAATGTACAAATTGTGCGGTTTTAAGGGGACATCAGACTCGTAGTAGATGTGCATTGAAATTGTAGAATGTTGGTGCACCATGGAAGAGAATAGCCCTTGACCTTACAGGGCCGTTTTCGGAAAGTGAAAGTGGTAACAACTATTTTATGGTTGCGATGGATTACATCACTAAGTGGCCAGAAGTCTTCGCCATTCCAAATCAAGAAGCTTCAAAAGTTGCAGATAAACTAGTTCATGAAAATTTCTGTCGTTTTGTAGTACCCTTAGAGATTCCCAGTGATCAAGGAAGGAATTTTGAGTCTCGAATATACCAGAAAACTTGCTGAGTAATGGTTACTCATAGAACAAGAACAACTTCTCACCACCCACAATCTGATGTACCTAGCAAAAGTTGTGGAAAATCGGCCACGAGACTGGGACAAGCATATACAACCGTTTTTGTTGTCATATCGAAGCGCTGTTCACGAAAGTACGTCAATGACACCAGTTTTTGCAAACTTTGGAAGACAATTACGGCTGCCTGCAGACCCGATCACTGGAATACTACCTGATTTCATTAGTCTAACCAATTATGCAAATGACTTGCGGAACCATATGAATGACATTTATAAGCACGTCAGACAATCGGGCCAAATTTCTGAAAAGATGAAACCCGGTATGACCGCAAAATGAACAACAAAGGGTCGACAAAGGTTCAGTGCTTGCACAATCCAGTTCAAAGCAAAAGAATCGAGAAAAATCTCCTAAGCTTCAAGCTAAATGGGATTGACCGTACCGGAGTGACAAGGATCAATGACGTAACCTACCGTATACAAAAAGGTGCAAGAGGTACTCCTAAGATCGTTCATGTGAATCGACTGGCGCTTTATTAGGGGCCCGATTATGTTTGGGATGAGCATCTCTTAGGAAGGGGCAGTGTTGCGCGCCACCATTAATAACTGATACATGGCGACATTAGTTACAAATCGTGCCTTCTAGTATCGAGTAGCAGATTTAGCAGAGTCAAGATTCTTCTAGAAATTTCCATGGAAGATCTTTCTAGAACTATCGACACGTATTCAATCGGGACCGGTATGTACTCGAACATTCTAGATGTTTCTACAGTAGAAGATTCTGAAACTATCTGAGGCCCTATACAAGGCCGGTATAGACCGCGACCGGGGTCAGTGTTGAGTTGGCGATACAAGCGAATACTTCGAAGCGATACAACTGCGAACTAAAGTGATCAGTTGCAATATTGTGTTTTGATATTAGTCTGGTTTTAAGTTGATATATAAAATTAAGTGTCACATTGTTTGTCCGCGATGAACTCCTAAACTACTAAACTGATTGCAATGAAATTTTGCGCACTGTATGCAGTTTGGTCCAACTTGAGAGATAGAATAGTTTTATCCCTATAAGTGAACCTCGATATTTTATTACGAATTTAAGAATTTTTATAGGACACAGGGTCGTCGGAGAGGACAGGACAACGTCTGTCTGGCTAGCTAGTATTGTTATAAAATGTTTTATTAAATTTGATATTAAACTTATTTTACAGATATTACCGCGATTAATTTTAACTTTTTGATTTCCGAAGTTTTCATTCGTGGTCCGAAGTTTGACGTTTAAAATCCGTTACATTACTTTCATTTAATGTATAGTATTCGCGTTAAAATAAGAAATCATTATTTTATATTTAAAACAATTAAAACTTAAGTTTAGACCTATAATAGGATTTAGTCATTTTCAAGAATTAATGCAATGGATAGAATTTCTGCCATCAATCAGGCGTTAGAGCTTCATTTGTTAGGTAGGAGTTTGCACAGAGTGCTATTGTGGTTTTCACTGGTTGCAAATGTTGCTATATTTCTTTCTACATTTTATTCGATTAGATTCAAATCACCCCGTGGGTGTCTTGAGAGAAAAAAAAAATATAATAAAGATATTATTTTTAAAGTTAACAAACCAATTAGACATTTAATGAACTGCTTTTCGCTTTGTATTGTTCAATGTATCACTTCGTTATTCGTAATGGATGGCTTTCATTTTGTTGATAGCTAATTTAACGACGTTTCCACTTTCCGCTCAGATTTTTCGCAATAAAATATCGGCAATGATGTATAGCAAGCATTCAAGATGTGGTTTGTTTCAAAACTGGCTATACCTTTACTTAGGTTAAAGTTACAGCCTATATACGACCCACAGCTGGGCAAATGCACAAGTTTGCGAGGGTTGTGGAGTAGTTGGTTAGCCACGCTGTAGCACTATCTACCTGATGACGGACTTTACGTCTTTGAAATTCTTTTATTCCGTAGTCATATATGTAGGTTTCCTGTCCTGATGTTCTCCTTAACAACCGAGCACGTGGTAAAATAAAAGTAACTTTGCTTACTTTATTCTTCTTTCTATATATATGTTCTATAGAACAACTGTGTGGTCTAAAGTTCTAAATACCTGGCTATTAATTTGCAAGTAGGTATTAGATTCAAGCCTCAGCTAACGTCAAAATTTGTGCAAAAATATTATTGGTTGATTTTTGGGGCCAATCCTGTTTTTTATTTTCCTTTTTTGTACTCTCCTCGAGTCTCTGAAAATCCACGCCAACTTTTGAAGTTATCGCATTAAATATTACATCGGACATGATTACAGTTTATAATTAAGACCAGCCTCTGTGTTTGATAGCTTCCGATTATTCGGAAGTCAGTCAACGTGTTCGAAAATCCTCTAAGAGGAAATTAATATTTGATTATTCGGTAAAAGTAAATTTAAATGTTAAATTATAATCTTGTGTTAAATGGTTTAAGAATATTTTTAATTAATCATAATTTTATTTAGGCAGCACCTATTTCATGCCATTCATTGCAAATCAATAACGAAGAATGTGAAGAACGTGAGTCATGAAATTAATAACGCAGGGAATCAAGAAATCGAACTAAAACTGTTTAGTCTAGGAATAAGGGTTTTGTATGAAAATCCTTATTTCATCTCTGTTTCTTCAAAATTAGAAATTCAAGTAAGTTTAGTATAGGCGAGTCCATGTAATGACGGTATATGAATATCCAATACCCCATATCATCCAGTGGGTGTCGTAAGTGGCGCCAGAAGGAAATAATCAGGAGATCGGCAGCAACATCTTCATAATAACGACTAAAAATAAAACAAAATGCGCGTGCGTAGCAACTATAGCAAAATTCCCCACTATGAGACAATCCATGGGGGAGACCAATGTTCAGCAGTAAACATTAATAGGCTGTAATGGTAACGGAGTGGTGGTTAACATGGTGGTTACATACTAACATTCAAATTATCAAACTGATACATGTGTATATATTTACTGTTTACTTTTGCAAATTACATAAATTTACAATAAATGTTCATATAACTACCTTAATGAGTTTACAATATAAGCGTTTGCTCTCTGTAGCCACTATCTTCCGCGCATTTAAAAAACAACTTATTAACCCCAATTGCTGTTAGCGCCGCATTGACTGTAAAAGCATAGGAAGCGACGCTTCATATTTTTATCTTGAAATTTTCTTGCAGCAGCATGTAAAACTGTTAACGATAAAAGCTGCTGTTTTTAAGCTTTTTTATACCTAAACACTAAACTGCGCCCTAAAATCCTCTTTGATATGAGAAGACGCCCTCTGCATAGCAGAGGACGGTGTATTAGGCTAGAACTTTACTTACCAACCCGCGCTTGCTCAGCGTGTTAAGTAAATTTGGCAAAACTTTCAAGTTATGCAAAAGCGTGTTCTTGATATGCCTATATTCGCAGTAGATTTAGAGAGACTTATAAACAAGAACAATTCGAATATGTGTAAAGTATAAATACAGTTTAATTAAGTATTCTAGGGATAAAGTCGTCAAATTAACATTTCTTCAATTTTATTTTATTAATTATTTTTACCGTCTTTTCTAGTTTGTTATAAATGTATGCGCTTATTAAGACTACAAACTAAATTATACAACCTATTAAATATATAAGAGCTTAATATGTCATCACCATTACAGCCCTTCACAAGTCCACTGCTGAACATAGGCCTCCCCCAAGGAATGCCACAAAGCACGGTCCTAAGCCACCTGCATCCATCGACTTCCTGCACGTCTTATTACTCCATCTAGTGAAGGGATGCCCTACACTTCGTCCGCCGGTACGAGACCGCCACTCTAGAGCGTTTTTTCCCCATCGGTTGTCGGTTCTTCGAGCTATATGGCCAGCTCATTGCCACTTCAGCTTACTAATCCGTTGGGCTATGTCGGTCACTCTGGTTCTACTGCGGATATCCTCATTTCTAAGTTTATCACGCAAAAAACTCTTAGCATAGCCCTCTTCATAAGTCGCTGAGCGACCTTGAGCTTCCTCATACGGCCAGCAGTGAAGGACCGCGTTTCAATCCCATAGGTCATCACTGGCAATACACACTGGTTGTACAGTCCAGTTTTCAAGTTTTGAGGTATACCTGACGAGAAGATGTGCCGTAATTTCCCGAACGCTGCCCAGCCGAGTTGAATCCGTCGATTGATCTCTCGATGGATTCAACTCGGTCGAAGTTGGGACTTACCTTGTCGGACTATTTGTCCCAGGTAAACATACTCGTCAACAACTTCGAGCTTAGTGCTTCTAACTACCGGCATAAGTGTGACATAGACATTATACATGATATTCGTTTTGTCTATGTTCATCTTAAGACCTATCCATTGGGAGACACTATTGAGGTCATTGAGCATAGTGTTTAGGTCCTCCAGCGATTCTGCCATAAGGAATATATCGTCGGCAAATCGAAGGTGAGTGATGTGTTAATATGTCAAGATAGTTGTATTTATGGTGGTTTAATTTGGATTCACAACTTCCATATTAATAAACTATTATATACGTATTTAATGTCTCATTTTATAAAACAGTGAGATTCTGTTTTTATGTATTAGGTAATTTGTGGAAAAGTCTTATCTTCGTTCTTATCTTTGTTACTTTATCCAATTATATATTCTATGTTTTCACCCGACTACACATAAAGGTATTTATATATACAAACAATACTATACTACGACATATATACAAACAATACTACAAATATATATACATATATATAGAGTGTATGTTTGTATATATATATTTTTGGGGACGCTCTATAGGCTAAACGCCTTGATGGATTTTAAAGTATTAGGTTTCGTTAGATTCGTCTGAGTCGTAGTGGAAGTGTCTGAAGTATAACGTTTATCTCTTTTTAGTAAACTTTTTATTCCGTCAGGTTTTTTAATTACTGTTTTATCCATTGGGCTTGTTATGTTTATTAATTGTTATAAATAAACAAGTAATACGAATGTCTAAATGTAATAAAAATCTAAAAAAATACCATCATTCAAAATGTAATTTTGAATCAAATCAATCTTGAATCTCTCTTTTGAATCAAGTCAAATCAAAATGTAATTTTGAATGATGGCATCCACACTTATCTGTAGCCATTATACAAAATTGTACAGATTTAATTTACTATGGTGAATCAGTGTAAATTTACTCATAGGCGTTTTATAAACCTGTTCCTTGGTAGGAAAAATCGAACTGTACTGGAAATCATTTTTCGAAGTCCTTCACCTGTGGTATCAATTAATTTTTACATATCAACCAATAATAAAGTCAAGTAAGTTTATAGTAATCCATACTTTCTTATTTCTTAGAGAGATATGGAGCTATTAGTACACCTCCATACTCCAGTGTACAGTGACTTTTCTTTTTATAGGATAAGGTGACAAGCGAGCAAACAGTCCACCTGATGGTAAGTGGTTGCTGTGACCCATAGACATCTACATTTATCCTCAATAAAGAATCAAAATGCAGATGCGTCGTCACCCGTGAGGACTAAGATAGAATGCCTCTTTTCCAGTAAAATGGGACGCCGGTTCTCTACACCATACGAAACACAGCAGTGTCAAGCTGCCATTTTACGCTGGTATTCTGTGAGAGTGTGGTCCTTCCCCGTCGAGCCGACCCGAACTATACTACTAATATAGCTGCAGCATGGCTCTACCACGCACACGACTTGAGGTGAATTTGAAATACTTTTATTCCTTAGTGTGCAAGTCTTCTCAAGATGTTTTCTTTCATCGCCAATCACATGGTAAATCAGTACTTTAAAATGCTACATAATAACTATTTTGTTGGTGCCGGCTGGGATAGGATCCGGGTTGCTGGCAAGCGCTTAGGCTCGGAGCTACCACTAAAACGCCAAAACTTTATTTCGTACAATAGTTACCAAAAGTTGAAAATTATGTCATTTTTTATTTAAAAGGTTTATCGGTTTCGTCGGCAATTGACATTGCCATTCATACGCTTAAAAAGTTAGGTAACCATAATATTTTACTTTACATAATATAATTATGTGAACGCATATTAAAATTATATTTTATACTATTAAAGAAAAATAGAACACTCTAAATACACATATGTACATAACATTCAGACATTAAATATCTTTTGAAATGTTTAATCGTGTTTGATACGAGGGCGGCACTGAAAATTTCGGGAATCAAGGAAGTGACACAACATTACTATTTAAAAATGTATTTATTGCTTTTCGAAGTATTCTCCGCGAAATTTGACACATTTTTCCATACGATGGAACCAATCATTGAAGCAACCATTCCATTCGGCAGTTGGGGTCTCTAAAATGGCCCTTTTGTAGGCGTTCACAGCTTCTTCAGGTGATGAAAATCTCTGTCCACGCAATTTATTTTTTATTTTAGGGAAAGTATAGAAATCAGGCTTAAGTCGGGGCTGTACGGCGGATGGTCTAATAATTATATGTTTTCTTGCTCTAAAAACTCTTCTGTTCAGTGTGCGGTTTGAGAACTCGCATTGTCGTGATGGAGGATGATGCGGCGGTTGCAGTTCTCTTTACGGAGTTCAGAAACGACCTGTGGCAAACAAATGCTAGCATACCATTCTGCATTAACCGTTCTTTGTACTTCAAGAGGAATGAGCGTAACATGGCCGGTTTTGGAGACAAACGTGGCCACCATTTTTTTTGCAACACTCCGTGAACGAACCATTTTTGTTGGCTTTAACTCATTTTCGAACACCCAAACTCGTGACTGGTTTTTTGTTTCGGGATCGTACGCATATATCCAGGATTCGTAACCTGACACAATGTTGTATACAGTATTTGAGGATCCTGCGTGGAATCTTTCGAGAGTTCTGACGCACCAAGTAACGCGAGCCGCTTTTTGCTCCTCATTGAGCGAATGCGGTATCCATCGGGAAAACAACTTTTTTACACCTAATTGTTCATGCAAGATTATTTTTATTTGACTCATGCCAATGTCTAAAGTTGCCTGAATTTCGCGGTATGTCACATGTCGATCTTATTCAATCAGCTTACGCACAGCATCAACGTTTTCTTGGGTGACTGCAGTTTTTGGACGACCTTGATGGGGATCATCACTGAGCTTGACACGTCTACGTTGCAATTCAGCAATCCAGCGATAAATTGTGGTTTTGGATGGGGCTTCATCACCAAATGCAGAAATCATCCGGTCAGCACACTGTTTTTGTGTTAAACCACTTCGAAAGTCATAATAAATCATCCATAGAATTATTACGCATAGAATACTAGTACGCGCACCGAAAGTGAAGCAAGTAAAACTAAATCGAAACCGCGTAAGTTGACTCAGCGACGTGTCACGTCTTACGGAGAAGAGCTCGCGAAAAATTGTAAAAATTACCGTTTGTGTTGTAAAATATTGTCACAACGGTGATGATAAACATAAAAGAAGTAATGGTATTACATTTCACATATAAGTTTACACATTTAATTCATTATAAGTACGTAAAATTAAAAAAATACTTACGTAAGCTCTCATAATACAAATGTTGCTAGTTGTGGGGAAAAAGTCATAATTTTCTTTTAAAAATATTTATTTTCTATTTGTGTTTAAAACATTTAACCGCAACGCTCTGTGTAAAACTCAAATGTTTAAATATAGATACCTACTTCTCTAAGTGTTAACATTATATTAACAATGGATGCCTATTTTAACAGTGGTAGAGCCACGCGACAGCTTTTGCTGTCGCACGGATGGGCCGGCTCGAACCGGGGTGGTACCACGACCTCACAGAAAACCAGCGTGAAGTAGAGGTTTACCTTTGCGTTTCGCTTGGTGAGTGCAGGTGGCCGGAGGCCCTTTTTACTGGAAATGAGGCATTCCATCTTAGTCCTCACGGGTGACAACGCATCTACATTTTGATTTGTAATAGAGGATAGATGTAGATGTCTATGAGCCGCAGCAACCACTTACCATCAGGTGGACTGTGTGCTCGTTTGTCATCCTTATCCTATAAAAAAAATTGAAAACTAATACGGAATGATCAGTTAATGGCGATTCGTCGACGCCATTTTAACGCGACTATTTTATTTTAATTGCTTTTTTATTGACTAAGGTTACGTTTTAGAGTATAGAATATATCATGAGATTATTAATAAGAACGCCTTTACTAACCAGATGTCACTTTACACCCAAACATTAACCAGATGTTACGTTAGACCCAAACATAGCCTAATTTAACTGACTCCCAAAAAGAAAGGTTATCAATATGTATGTACACTGATTTCTAAGCTTGATCAATTCGTATATACATGCTGAAATTTTAGTGGTTGTTGTCCCGCAGCCAAATTATACTGTCTCGATAGTAGAGTCAATTTATTAAATTACAAAATATTACAATTAAAAAAGGGCAGATTTACTATAGTAATAATGTCGTATCACAACGCTTGAGAGTTCATGTTATGAACATTTATTAGTGGTCCTTCACTGTGTAGGAAGCGCGCGGTAGCTACATTATGTCCAGCGAATTTTTTTTTTCAGACTTTATTATAGTAATTCGGTATAAGCTAGCCTGTACGCCCGACCTACTTGCGAGATATTGCTATTGGTTTGAGATCGCATTCGAGTATTGTTTTTCTCGATTGTAAATCTGCCATTTTTACATCTATTCTATTGTACTACTAAGGCAAAATCATTTTACTTCGGGAAACAACCATTAAAATTTCAGCGTGTGTATTGGATCAATCTGTGTGTATATCCTTTCAAAAAAAAATCTAGATCGGTTTAGAAATTGTAGAATTCTGAGGTAAAAAACATTAAAAAATACACCGAATTGATAACCTCCTCCCTTTTTGAAGTTGGTTAAAATTAAACATTACTCAATGTGCTTATTGTATTCGAGCAAATTAATTGTGTTTAATAATATTCTTAAATTTTATTACGTCTGCATTTTTTACTATTAATATATGTATAATAAAGTTATATTAGTAACATCATTATCGTGTTTATTTTATTCCATTTTATATTCTCATAAAATACTTCTACTAAATAATCTTCGTACGTAATACGTAATCTTTATTATATTGATTTTTTAAAATTAATCGAAAAATAGTGATTTGCACAATTTGATTGCAAACGCCAGAAACTGGTATCACTGAATTGCGTGTATGTGTGCGTGTGACGAGCGTAGGCACATTCGACTCGCGCCCACTAACATAATGACTTTGCATCATTTTAACGCTCGTGTTTTGTACTGGACTGCGTTTCTGTGCGTATTAATTCTATGAAATCATCGCTCCTGAATTTTCTCGAGTCAATTCCATTTTCTCAACGACTAAACAAGTTTGACAAAACCTTGTGACAAGACCGAGAATCTTTTTTAAAATAAATAATTGGTATTCGATTTTTAAAACCAAGGATTTTTCAATTAAAAAGATTTTAGTATGACAGGAACAGTGGAAATATTCCATTCCCGATACTTTTAGTGCAGCCCTCGTACATAGAAAACAATAAGAGTAGTTAATATTATTGTCATTTAATAAACAAATATTGTCAGTATATTGTTCTTTGTTATTTATATACTCATACTAACAAAAGAGATATGAACAAGATGGTGGCAGCGCCGCGTACATTTCAAGAAATGCCGAAGCCATGACCAATTTCTTGTCCCGAACTTATGCATATATCTATCTTCTTTCTTTCTTTAACAGCTCGTTACTATTCAGAAGATCACTGCTGCTATAATGTAATTACACTTCACGCACACATTGGTATGCACCTAAAACCATGTTGGTTACAAATTACTTTAGATGCTTATGTGTACGTGAGTGTATGGAGCCAAAACCACACTGGACTTATTGCGTATTGTTGCAATAAGTTCAGTATGGTTTTGGCTCCATCTTTCTTTCTTTGTTGGTCTGAGTCTATATATTGTTATGAGTTATTATCCAAAAACTCTAACTGCTGCTAACTCATTTAGTGCAATCATAAATAATATAGACAGAAATAAAGAAGCCACCCTGAATAATTTTGAATGAAAATCTTGTTTGAAAAGATAACTTACTAAGCTTACTGTCTGTAATGACATATTTTATGTCCTGCTACCCAAGATTATTTTGTTTTCCGAGACTGTTTGCGCCAAACGCTAAAATTTAAAATTACTATAACGGAGGCGCGTTAGCGCGCTTCTTCGATGTACCAAGCACCGGCGGGCACGCGGTTCGCTGGCGCCTCCCCGCACGCGCTGAGCGCGTGGGAGATCGGGTATTTTTTGTCGTCAAGCGGCGGCCGGGCATTGCATTGCTGTGAGTCGAATAAATGTACGATAAAGTTGATAGACTGACATAGTGAATTGAAGAAAGAAATAGTCCATTGCTGCCGCCGCTGGAGAATACCACGCCGGGGGGTGGTGCCGGAGTCAGGGTTGCTGCTGATTAAAAGGGCTAATTCTGGTTACACAGATATACACTTCTCACACACTACTTACATTCACGACAATTAACACCTGAACAAGCCCTGTGAGCCTTCTTCGCCTCTGAACAGGTACGTACTATTTATTTACCTAGCCTTCTCCCTATTGTGTAGTATGATAGGACATTTTCCATAAGGCATTTTGAGCCCCACACTTAGTTGTCCGTCGAACTTAACAGCTGTATGGGCCCCTGTATGGTAGACCTTAGTCTGAGCAACTAGGTGCGTGAACAGAGACGGTAATTAGTTCAGTATTATACTATATGAACATATGGTTTTTGGAACATATTTTGTTTATTTTTCTCACCTAGAATTTTACTTTATGAAAACATCTCATTAAGAGACTGCAGTTTCGTTTACCGCGCAATTTGGTAAGTAAGCGTTTTAGATTTCTGTAAATAATATTTTGTGCTAGCACTTGTGATTAAAATTGACAGATTTTTACTTTTTTATCCCCCGACAAAAATAAAGAGGTTTTTTATGTTTGTAGTATGTATCTGTATATCTGTGAATCTTTGTGTTTGAATTTTGATTAAGCTTTTTTCGTCTGAAAATCGTAAGTGTTCTTGGCTATGCTTCAAGAAAATCTGTTCCTCCGTTTGAAAATCATCAGCATTGTTTGTTTAGGGTAGTATTTATAATATGAATATGAGAGTGACAATCGTAATGTACACCGTAACCAACTTCAACAAATATGACTATACAACTTGTAATTATGCTGGTTCAAATAACGGAAACACAGTTGTATAAACTACTGCTTGGCGAGAAAAAAAGTTGGTAGTAAAGGTTGGTGTAAACTAAGACGGACTTTGAGTCCGAAAAGGTGAAAGACCAACCACATATCGATATAGAAAGTATTAAATAACTGTGACATTTTTTTTTCTATTAAATTGATGTGGCAATTGAATTTGCAGTCCAACTGATCGTAAGTGGCTACTGCAGTCCATGAACACTTGTAGACAATTTCAAACAAAGAAGACTACAAATGCGTTGTCATCTCTTTCTTGTCTCTGAGGACTAAGATGGAATATCTCACAGACTGTAATTATTTCTCTCTATACACTTCAAACCCGAGAAAGGTAGTACATGGTGCAGTGTGGTACATACCCAGACGGACAACTAGGCAGAAACGGAGTCCTAGCAATTTGTAAATAGGTTTTTGCTACTTACTCTGCTTGTGCCAACTATGATTATCGCAGAATCAACGGCTTTACGTGCTTTCAGAGACACGGAGGTGAAACATCTCCAACTTTCTGTCTCCGGGCTACTACTGAGTATTTCTTGACAGAAAAACCCACTAACAGATTTTTTAAACTTATATTCGCCCGGGTTCGTATCCCGGAACCTGGGACCTCAAAATCAGCCGTCACATTTAAGATTACAACACCAACAAGGTAGCTGCTTTATTTGTTTAAACTGACCCTGACCTTGTTGAGTAATTTGCCTATTTTCATTCTTACAATAGTAACATTATGGGTTCTGTTTTAAAAGCAAATATGAGTGAAAATTAAACAAAATATTTAATAATATGCTTATTACATTTTACATAACGAATAAATATTTTATGAAAATCTATCAAGATAAATTGAAAGTCTAATTTTGAATTCCTCTCTTTTCTTTACAGGCTCAATTGAATTTTATTCAGTCTTTGGCGCAGCGTGGCAATTAGGTTAACTAAACTCATAGAATATTATCAATTTCCCGATATTTATAATATCAATTTTTGTAGTGCCTCGAAATTTGTTACGGATTATTATTCATCCTCATCTAAGCAGTAAGCAGCTCATCGCTGGAGATGCCTTCGCGTGCAGTAGAGAAGATGTGCCAGACATTACACTTTAGATGCTGCTTCCCGTTACCAATCTCTGCATTTTACATATAGTTAGGGTACAATCATGATGATAATGAGGATGCTAAATCAATGCATTTGTGTCATTCTAGTTAATGGCGAAAATACATACATGTTATCTATTCTCATTTTTTTGTATCAGAAATCTTAAATTTAATCACTTTTAATTACTTTAAGCTCAAAAGTTAACATGTAAAATCGTTAGAAATTATCGACTTGTATAAATGTAACGGGAAAAGCCAATGTTCGAAAGATGAATTTTACGAATGCGGGTCGATAAGAAATAGTAGAAAATAATATTTAAGAATATCTGTAAAAACTTGTATCATCAGGGAATGAAAAATCATGAAAGATCAGGGAAGAGTGTGCCGCACTGCCCCAATGCATGTACGGGGACTTCACTTTTTTTTTATTTACTCAGATATTACCCAGAAATGAAAATTTGATCTGTAATTCACAATCTTGTAAATTAACATTTAAAGCCTTTCATAATTCCCGGAATGCTTTATGCTCGTTGTTCTTGCTACGTTTTGTAGATGGCACATTGCTTAAATCGTAGCCATACAATATTTGCCTAACAAGGGAGCACAGTTAATATTTTCACGGCGCTTGCAAATTCTGGTAAACCATGAAGTTGTCTACTTTTTTCTTCTAGTTTCTAGCGAGAGCGAGTTTGCACTTTGTAAATGTGACAATTATGTTAAATCAATGACACCAGTTTGGATATTTTAAGTTTGACAATTTTTGATGCTGGAAGAATAAATATTCAATAGATTTTTCTTTAATTTCATCAGTTACTTATTATTAGTTTATTTAGCAGTAAATAGATGGCGCTATTATGGGATTAAAACTATGAAAACAAAAACTGAACCCTCTAGTACTCAGCGACAATAAGTTGACAGTTAATATATGGCTGGGGTGGCCCAATCACATAAAAAAGCTCCCAACATTTATACAATACATAAATTAGGCATAAAGTGATGTAGATTCTATTAAAAATTCTGCTTCTGTCAAAAATAACCTATGAGCGCTTCTAGCGGTGTGTAATGAAATTATTTTACAATATGAAGAAATGGCAATCTTGTGTTAAGTTATTAATATCGCCGAACGATCTCTATTCATTGATTTGGTCAAACTATATCATGATATATTAAAAAAACAACTTTTAATTTAAATAAATGCTATCATTTCGTGCCCTAATCGACTACTTTATGATATTATTAATTCTAAGATCTGGCCAGTACATATATAAAAATATCTTTATTTAAACTATATGGGTAGTGAGAGTTTTGCAATAATTACAGTTTTTATCAGTTTCAGACAAACGAGCACACATTTATCTTCGTTTGCGAATCAAAACGCAGATGCGTTGTCACTCGTGAGGACTAAGATGGAATGCCTCTTTTCCAGTAAAAAGGGTCTCCGGTTCTCTACACTCACCATACGAAACACAGCAGTGTTAAACTGCTATTTGACGCTGGTATTCTGTGAGAGCGTGGTCCTTCCCCGGTCGAGCCGACCCATTCGTGCTACAACTATACTACTAATATAGCTGCAGCGTGGCTCTACCACCTAAAAACATTTTAATGATTAAAAATTAAACTTAAAACATCTCACATTTTATGATTTTCGGTAGATGTCATTATTGTCTTTTTTTTACACACAAAATTTCATGGAAATCTGTCGAGTAGGTTTTGCAGGAATCGGGAATACGCAGACAGGCAGACAGACAGACAGACAAAAATTCTAAAACCACTAATTTGGCTTTTGTAATCTTTATTTAGTCCCCTGGAATTGTTTTTTTTTTCAGAAAATATTAGAATTACAGACACGACTTTTCTACAGATTTATTATATATATATAGAATAGATAAATTCCATAAATTCTACTCTGGGGAAATATTACCAGAAGGTCGGATATTTCTTGAAACAACTTCGACAAAGAAGCCGATAGGCGGATTCAGTAATTCAGTTGGGCTGGGCAGCATTCGAGAAGCTCCGTCAGGTTTTTTCTTCACCCATACTGCAAATCTTGAAGACGAGTCTTTGACCAGTGCGTCCGGCCTGTACACACTGAAACGTGGGCACTAACGATACGACTACTCCACAAACTCAAATTCATCCAGCGGACGATGGAAAGAGGTATGATCGAAGATTCGTAACGAAGAAATCCGCTGGAGTACCAAGGTCATCGACGTAACCTTCCGTATTTGCAGCCTGAAGTGGCAATGGGCTGGTCACATTTGTCGCAGAAGCGATAACCGTTGGAGTATGCGTGTTGTAGAGTGGAAACCGCGTTTAGACAAACGTAGTGTGGGACGCCCCCTGGCTAGATTGAGCGACGAACTGCACAAGGCGGCTGGCAGCAACTGGATGCATGTAACCGAGGATCGGGCTAAGTGGCGTGCCTTGGGAGAGGCCTATGTTCATCAGTCGACTGCCGCTCGCTGATGATGACGATAAAAGGTAAGTGTTAAAAAAGATATTGTTCTAACATATTAAGCTATTATTGTAATAAATTAAATAACATAAATTGGTGAAAATAATTGTTTTATTCACGGTATTTTCTTAAAAATTTTTACATGTATTGAATTTTTTATTTCTTATGTACATAACCTAAATCAAAATATGTTTTATTCTAACTATTTTCCTTGGAGTCTTTCAAATTGATTATATTTTTTTGTTTCTTAAATTTGAAATTGACGCTTAAACGGAAATTAATAAAACCTCTGATTAGTTTTCTTGATAGCATCCGCAAATACTGTATTAATATATAAAAATTCTCTGCTAATTTAGACCATAAACTTTCCTAAAGTTATTAATAATTAACAGTCTTGAAAAGTCAAAAGTACAGTCCTTCGTCCTTAAATATTTGAATTTTACCAAAAAACATAATATTATTAAATTGTAGTATCAGCATAATCAAGTTAGACAAAGCTCTCAAACACTGCATTTATTTATCAAAGCGGGCTAAACGAGTATGTGACTTACCTGATGATATAATTATTATAATGAACCAAAATTTACGAAAGAATAAATGAATCAAATTGTATTCGCAAGTTGTTAACTCAAAAATGTTGTGTATAAAACTTGATCTATCCTCAAAAGGTTGAAGAAACAATCCGTTTCTAAATTTATGAAATAACTTAAAGCATGTAAACAAAAAAAAAATTAAACGATTTATTTTGAGCACATGAAGTTAATAACAAAACATTTGTTGGTATAACTGTACGTTCCGCGCTACCTAAAAGTTATTACTCTTTGTACGAGCCAAGTTTCAGGCAAAATTTTGATAAATGTTGACCGTTGGCTTGATATTACAGTTTTATCTTACAGAGACCTCCATCAGTACGGGTTACCAGCAATTACGAGTAAAGTCGTAGAGCAATAAAATGTTTATTACTTCAAATAAATGTAATAAAATCATAATTGCTATACCTAAAGTTTTCTCTGATTTTTTGCTAAATATTAACATGAATTATAAATAAATATCTTCTTTTCATCAAACATGGTATCCGGTAATTAATTAATAACCTTTGAAATAGGTCATGGCAGAATTTTGAATACAAAAATATTATCCCAAGTTAAACAAATTTCTTTAACCTACATTTTACATTCTTGTACACCACGACTGCAATTTAATGAATTCCATGGGTTTTTTTACTGTTATATTATATCAGCTGTTACTCGGCGCGTTGCTGCGACAAAAGAAATAATTGTAGAAATATTGTTATAAATTTAGAAAAGTTAAGTATATCGTTTAATTTGGAATGATAATAAGTTAATTAAAGTTGAATAATATATAACCTACAAGTAAATGTGTCGATACCATACTCGCGTCATCTACTGTAAGTTAATTGTACTATGCCTATAACCTTCGCGCAAGTGTTGGTGAAGTTGACAAAGTTTTACCGCAATCTGATGAACGGTATGGCAGCGCATAAAATGCGAACAAACAAACATTAATTTTCTTTACTAAAAGAAAGATAACGTTCACTGAGCTCATACATCAATAAATAATAGTATGACTGCTTATATTTATACTAGCTGTGCCCCGCGGTTTCACCCGCGTCATCACATGACCGAGGTGCATTTTATAACGGCTAGGGTTTAAACGTCGCTCGCGCGGCCAGCTAAGTATTGAATTATTTTAATTTTACATTATCTCTTAAACTATGCGTCGAAATAACATGGTATAAAGAACAAAGTTTATCTTCATAAAATTGTCTTGATGAAGTATTTTTCGTTCGTAAGGATAAATAGGCCATGCCTAATAATAACGCTCATAAATCACTTTTAAATTTTCAATATTTTTTGTCACAAAATACCAAATTATGGCTTATGTATAAGAAATAGACATATGGTATCGCGGACTTTTTTTTAGACAGAGTAAAGGTCTATAGTTTTCTAGAACATTGTATTTACGTATCCCTAACGATAACACCAGCGTACGCGGATAAATTTCGGGAGTGCTTTTTCTTCTGACTTGCTTAACAAATATCCATATTTAAGGCTAACTGAGTAATATAGCTTAATGCTAGATAGCTATACTATTCCACATGAATCTGGCTATAATATACAAAAAGAATTTTTCAAATCGGACTATTAGTTCCAGAGATTAGCGCGTTTAAACAAACAAAAAAAACAAAAAACTCTTCCGCTTTATTATACTATACGTATAAATATACATTAATTTTTACTACTTATTATTAAAAATAGTATGTTTAAGGCAGATTTGAAAATTGTATAAATCATTATTGCATCTACTGTAAATAGTCATTTATTGCTGTCCATTACAAGGTATGCCTTTTTTTGCGTGGCAGTTTTTGCCATAGTTGCCACACTCAGCAAGCATGTTGGCAACCGCAGTTTTATATTATTTTGAGTTGTTATCAGGAAAATGCTCTGCCCATCTCCTGTTTCATTTTCCCTCTGTCGCCTTTTTTTATAGAATAAGGGCGACAAACGAACCCACACACAGTCCACCAGATGGTAAATGGATACTGTGGCCCATAGACATCTATATTTATCCTCAAATAAGAATCATAATACAGATGGAGGAGGACTGAGATGGAATGCCTCGTTTCCAGTAAAAAGGGTTTCCGGTTCACTACACTCACCATACGAAACACGGCAGCATTGACCTGCTATTTTACGGTGGTATTCTGTGAGAGCGTGGTCCTACTCCGTTCGTACCGACCCATTAGTGCTGCAACCACAATATAGCTGCACCTGCACATGTAATACCCTCGGAACGATATGCAGCAGTGGATATTCTGACACCGCCACTACACGGTTAATTATATATAAATTGTTATTAATATTTTCAACATACTATGCATTTCTTTTATGTATAAAAATAAAATTACCCATTATGTGCATTGTACATCCCATATTATAAATTTAAATTAAACTAAAAAATTGTATTGTTATAAATATCCAATATGAGTAAATTTTGACATTTTAACTTTGTTGACGTACTATAAAATATGTAGGTATGAGATACCTGTCTACCACATTAAAAATAATAAATGATCTTCAAGTACTTATTACCTAGTGGAGTCCTTGGGATAGTTAAATTTTTTTTTATTTTTATCAACTTTAGTTGCCTTGAACAAGTTATAATATAATTGCATATACTATTAATAATAGGTAATTATTATGTGTTCATGTACACAGCACAGTAAAACATATTCATATATTTTTATATTTTTAGTGCACTAAAATCAATAATCTTGGGGTGGATAATATTGTGTTTTGTGATCGCATAACATGACATGAGTGAGTTACATAATGATTTCTTATATTTACGCGAACACTACACATTGAATAAAACTATTTTTACGGATTTTATCGCGTTTAATTAACTTATTTTATATTCCCGACGTTTCGGTTGCTTTCCAGCAACCGTGGTCACGGGGGACTGAGGCGATTGACGTCCCGATGTGCAAAAAAATTCCGTATGAAAACATTATCTGTAGTGTTGAGGACTGTCTGTATAAAAATAATATTGGTAATGAAGATTTAGAGGCTATACGTCAAGACATTTCGTCCTTGATACGTCGAAGCTCAGCGCCGAAATTAAATCTTCCCAAAGATGAATTTACTGCATTGAAAAACTTACGCAACAGACCAGATCTTACGATTCTCCGCGCAGATAAAGGTAATGTTACGGTTATAATGGATACGTCGGATTACAATTTTAAAATACAACAAGTTTTATCGGACGTACGTAAAGGTCAAAACAGACCCTACAACTAATACGCTTAAAACAACTAGCGATCTAATAAAGAAATACTCCGAGAAACTGAATCTAGACGTAAATTCGATAATACCTACGTGTGCCAAACCGCCGAAGTTGTATGGGTTACCAAAAATACACAAACCGAACGCTCCATTACGTCCAATAGTGAGTCAGATCGATTCGCCAACTTACAGATTGGCTCAACACTTAGCAAAAGTACTATCACCACTCAGAGGACATACAAGAGCACACACTAAGGATTCATACCATTTTGTCAGTGAGATAAAAGACCTATGTCTTACTGACAATGAAACTATGGTCAGTTTTGATGTTCAGTCTCTATTTACATGCCTACCTGTTGAAGACTGCATCTCAATTATAACTAGGAAACTAGAGGAAAACAACATGCCAGCAGAATATGCAGTATTACTCAGACATTGCCTTACATCTGGCTACCTATTGTGGAAGGAACAGTTTTACAAGCAAGTAGATGGTGTTGCGATGGGCTTACCGGTATCTCCCATTGTCGCCGATATTTTCATGGAGGACTTTGAGGAGAAAGCCCTGCTTACTGCACCAGTAACTCCAAGTTTCTACAAGCGGTACGTAGACGATACTTTTACAATTTTACCATCAGACAAAGTAACTGCATTTTTAGAACATCTTAATTCCATAAACTCTAAAATTCAGTTTACTATGGAGTTAGAGGCAAATAATTCTTTAGCTTTCCTAGATGTGTTAGTCATTCGAAATCCTAATAACACCGTAGGTCACACTGTGTATAGAAAAAAGACCCATACAAACCGATACTTAAACGGTGAATCCCACCATCACCCTTCACAGTTAGCTACCGTGGGCAAATCTTTGTTGCGGAGAGCACGAGGGATCTGTGACAGCAAACACCTGGCCGCCGAGCTTCAGCACGTCAAGCAGGTTCTGCACGACAACAAGCTTCGGGTTCCGCGTCTACGTCACAGTGACCGAGTGAAGCCGGCCACAGTCGAGCGTGTGCCTGCTGTACTACCATATGTCAGAGGTGTCACAGACAAGATTGGCTACATCTTGAAGCGAGCTTCTATTAGAACATTCTTCAAGCCGCCGAAGATGATTAGTCAGTTCTTACCATCCGTCAAGTGCAATATTCCTCCACAAGATGCAGGAGTATACAAGCTTGATTGTGAGTGTGGTCTCTCATATATAGGGCAAACAAAACGATCAATAAAAACCCGCGTAAAAGAACACATAGCTAACGTGAAGCACCAACGTTCCGGGAGGTCTGCATTTTGTGATCATATCCTGGACGGCCCCCGTCATTACATTAGATTTGATAAACTACAAGTCCTCGCGAAAGAACATCGATTCCTGCCAAGGATGATACGTGAGGCTATTGAAATTAAAAAACATCCTAATTTCAATAGAGAGGGAGGCTGGGTACTACCACCTGCTTGGGATCCTGTAATTCATAAAATTAAAACTAAACCCAAGCATACCACTGCAAGACTTCAAGACACAGTTAGTTCATTCTGCGTAGATCGGACCAAAATTAATAATTAAAAAGCTGAAGGTACTCCGGGTTAACTTTGACATCGGGACGTCAATCACCTCAGTCCCCCGTGACCACGGTTGCTGTAAAACAACCGAAACGTCGGGAATATAAAATAAGTTAATTAAACGCGATAAAATCCGTAAAAATAGTTTTATTCAATGAGTGAGTTATTTAACTGCCGTCCGTGCAAGGGTGGCGGGGTGGCAGGCCTCGGCTCTGACTGTAAGAACTGCCCAGGGACGGGGTGACGCGGGTGTACGGTGTGTACTCCGTCTGCGGATTCGCTGCTTTCTATCCGTTGTCCTAACTGTGCTTGTGACACTAGGCGAGTGTGTAGTGTTGGTGTGTGCTGGTCCGGCAACATTTGGGTCGTCGGAGTCTAGCGGAACCGGGTTTTCAATTAAAATGTTACGAAGCCTCCGGAGAGAGGCCGTGACGTTTGAAGTCGGAACGTAGGTGACTACGTTTACCACTAATGGGTTGGGATGTGTCTCAGCGCTCTCGAAGTAGCGCTGAGGCATTTCCTTGAAATATTCTGAGATCGTCGCAAGTTGGCAATCACTGTAAAGATCGGAGTTTCGCTGGTACCAACGGGCTCCGGCGGCTTTTCGAATTAGTTAAGTATTGTAAAAAAAAAAGACTGCAGCACACTGCAGATCGAATATTGCCAAGTCTATCGCGTTCACATTTTTTTGCGGTGCGATGCAGCCCGCCTCTATGTGCATTAGACATTTGCATTTTACGGAGTTGCGCAGTAAACGAAATTTTAAATATACCGCTACAAGTTTTCTCCTCGCGACTTCGGCCACTTAAGTTTTGAAATAAATAAAAAAATTGTCCGTGGAAGGAAAAGGAGATATATCCTGCCGAGTAAGGTGTTCAGCCCGGGGGGCGGCTTATGTTTCGTGTTACTATCACACGGAGCTTGTTTTATATATCTACATGATAGAAGCACGGTACAGCTATATTATGATTGTAGTACGAATGAGTCAATTCGACAGGGGAAGGAAACGCTCTTACAGAATACCAGCGTAAAATAGCAGCAGCATTAATGCTGTGTTTCATATAGTGAGTGTAGAGAACTGGAGATCCTTTTACGGAAACGAGGCATTCCACCTTAGTTCTCACGGGCGACAAAGCATTTGGATTTGATCGAAGATAGATGTTAACATTAATTGGCCAAAGTATCCACTTAACATCAGGTTGAGCACGGTTGTTATCGTTATTAGTTAGCTTCCATTAATAAATTATACCTCATAGCACCGAAGAAGATTGGTCAGTTTCTTCAATCTATCAAGTGTAATATCCCCACAAGAAAACGATGCAGGAATGTATAATCTTGATTGTGAATGTAGTCTCTCTTACATAGGACAAACTGAAATATTAATAAAACCCGCGTAATAGAGTACATAGCTGATGTGAAGAATCGAAAATCGAAGGTGCTAAAACCAGCTTGGGATTCTGTAATTAATAAAATTAAATCTCCACCCAAACATACCACTGCAAAACTGCAAAATGCTGTAAGTACTTTCTGCTCAGATCGGACTAAAAATTCATAGATTTAAATTGAAGATATCCGAGGTAATCCATGACATTAGGACGCCGAAGAGCTTAGGTTTCCGTGACCATGGGTGATGTAAAACTACTCGTAAAGTCGGGAATATAAAATATTAACTAATTTTATATTCCCAACGTCAATGACGCGATAAAATCAGTAAAATCTAGTTTCATTACATAAATTATTATAATGATTTCTTATATTACGCGAAGATTACATATAAAATGAAACTAATTTTTACGGCTATTATCGCATTTAATTTAAAGCGAAACGCAGAAACCTCTGTGTTTCGCTTGGTTAGTGCAGGTGGCCGGAGGCCCTTTTTACTGGAAATGAGGCATTCCATCTTAGTCCTCACGGGTGACAACGCATCTACATTTTGATTTGTAACAGAGGATAGATGTAGATGTCTATGGGCCGCAGCAACCACTTACCATCAGGTGGACTGTGTGCTCGTTTGTTACCCTTATCCGATAAAAAAAAATTTTTGACGTCCCGATGTCATACTAAGCCCGGCTCGGCTACCTTCAGTTTTTGAATATTAATTTTTGGTCCAATCTACACAGAATGAGCTTACAGTATCTTGAAGTCTTGCAGTGGTATGCTTGGGTTTGAATTTAATTTTATTAATTATAGGATCCCAAGCATATGGTAGCACCCATCCATCTTCTCTATTGAAATTAGGATGTTTTTTATTTTATTTCAATAGCCTCGCGAATCATCCTTGGTAGGAATCGGTGTTATTTTGCGAGGATTTTTGGTCTATCAATTCTAATGTAATGGCGGCAACAATCTAGAACATGTTCACACAGTGCAGACTTCACCATCAACAACAAATGAACTAAGCTCTCTTCTTTATGTATTAATAACTTTGGTACATTAAACATTGCATTTCCCACAACCTAACAAGATATATATAGTACGCCCATTAAATTTATATTACATTTATTTTTTCAATTAAAAGGCTAAATACTAATTTTCTTGGTCCTATGGTCCTAACAAAATTACTGTACTTCATTTATGAACTCTCATTTTCTTTTATACCCATTTATAGGATTTCTAAAATATTTTAAACATATGTTTTCAGGGTTACGTATCTCATACGAAAGAGACGGAAGGAACCGCCTATAGGTTCACTTTATTGTCTGTCCGTCCGTCTATCAGTCTGTCAGGACCTTTTTCTTAGGAACGGGTAGAGATATCAAGTTGAAATTAATAACAAATACTAAGGTCTAAATTTTCGGGGAGTTGTATACATTCAAACTTTTAGTCAACGAAATCACAAAATGCGACCATTTATATATATTTATTTTGATACTCGCGAATTCACTCACCAAAATCTATAAGGTATTTCCTGTTAACCTAGATTTATGAAATTTGGCACGCTACAAGGCAAAAAAGTAAATATCCGATATAAATTGTAAGAATATAATTAAAATTATAATTACAACCTTACACTTGCAGTTACAGCATCGATCTACATCACGTTCCGAAGACCGATATTTTAGAGAAATTTTTCCATTGCAAATTAAGTTTGTCCTTCAATCCGACTTACCTTTTCGTTAGAGCAATGTTCGATCTTCAGCGCTTACCTTGCCTAAAATCTACATACATAATTGAATTTATAAGGAACCCTCAGGGCGCGAGTTCTACTCCCACTTGCCCGGCTTTTATTTTAATATAGTACCCGAGGCTTAGAGTATTCAAAATACTCTAGACCCGAGGGGTTTATTAATAAAAAATAATCTTCTCTAATTTACCTTCTTCCTCCGGATTTTCTTACAAATTTGCATCCTTTTTTTTATTACACTCTTAGGGAAAGATTTTCAAACATCGCGTAAATACGTCATTGTCAAAAGGCTAAATATCGATTTTCGTGTTTTTGACTACAAAAGTAATTAAATTTAATCCCCTATGAGGCACGTGGGTGAAGCACCGCCAACTTCCTGACTCCAGAGTGCTTCCTGAATCCGGGACCTCACGATCAGCGTTTACGACCACAAAACCAACGAGCCAGACAAATATAATATGATTAGTTATTATTACAATTATATTGAACGCGCGATACATTGTGTAAACATGGACGGGTTCGATGTTCAATGTTTGCTCAGTACAAAGCGTTGATAACGAAAACGTTTAAACATTGTTACACATAATATAACAATTAGAAATTTTTATTCATCTGAATGAAGTTATCGTTACGGTTATATTATTTTGGCTTACGGAGCAAGGGAATTTTCAAGAATATTAATTAAATCGTTCATTCTGTTTTTACCACGTATTTATTAGTCGATTTCGTGTATATCTGTAGGGGGCGAATATAGTAATCGATTTTAAACTAACTTCCAGATAATATAGAGAGCTGAATTTTTTAACATAGTTCAGAATCGATTGACAATGTAAGGTTATGAAAACGTTGTATATTTGTTTTAATTGTTATTGCTTCTTTTAGTTATGTTTTTATTTACATGAATACTAGTACATGTTTGTAAAATCTTACAACATCTATGGGCTTTGAAGTAAGCAGTCTTTAAATGTAATGTAAAAATTGTGTCTATGTAGTAGAATATTTTCGAATTAAAACATCCATAAAACTAATTTTCCCATTGGTAGTACAAAAACTTGCTGAGAGGAACAAGTACGCTGAATTTGGGCCACGTGCGAAAGCTCTTAAGGTCTGGCAGCGCTAAGCCCTTATGCTGAGCCTAAAAGAACAAAACTGCTAACACTTAAGAAATCCCCAACTTCATATATGCCATATAATTTACAGAAGATAAAACGCTAATACTAAATAATAGCAGAATTTATACAGTCGTGTAATCATAGTATTTATGAATAATGAAATGCATTGTTTATGCTACACGACTGTATATAATTATACAATATGTACGTAATAAGATTATTTGACTTGCTTTTATTCTTTGATTTTACATTAGTATATAATACTATGTAAGAATATGAATTTGTAATAATTTGGTTTTGTATTATCGTCATCACCATTATCTTTACAGCCCACTGCTGTAAAGCGGCCTTCCCCAAGGAATGTCACAAAGCACGGTATTAAGCCACCTGCATCCTTCGACTATAAATCTGGCAATGTTGACTTACTAATAAATGTATTATAATAATGCGTAAATCTACAAGTTCTTTCTACTTGACTGAATAAAGGTGAGCAGTAATGTTAAAGTTAAGTTTTAAATGTAGTTATTTAATATTATGTAATATAATTATAATCTTATAACATGTAGTGACACCGTGACAGAATCCACTAACCCATATTATCCTAAGAGGAAGTATTGGAAAATTAAATAAAAGATACTCGTAGGTATAACACAGATCTATCACAATTTTCTTGACAACAATTCAAAATAAGAAAACTGCCGTTGCCAACCCAGTTTTCAAGCGTGGTAATTATGGCAAGTATCCTCTTGTCAGGCAATCTACGAGGAAGCCTGTGTTCGGCAGTGGAATATTGATAGGCTGTAATTGAATTGAATAACATTAATTATTCTATTTTTTTACACGTGGTAGAGCCAAGCTGCAGCTATATTTATAATATAGTTGTAGCACGAATAGGTCGGCTCCTCGACCGGGGAAGGACCACGCTCTCACAGAATACCAACGTAAAATGGCAGCTTAACACTGCTGTGTTTTGTATGGTGAGTGTAGAGACCCGGAGATCCATTTTACTGGAAAAGAGGGATTCCATCTTAGTCCTCAAGGCTGACAACGCATCTGCATTTTGATTCGCAAACGAGGATAGATGTAGATGTCTGTGGGCCACAGCAACCACTTACCATCAGGTGGACTGTGTGCTCATTTGTCACTAACTATATTATTTATTTATTTCTTAAGAAGAAATAATAAAATAATGTATATTATAGTATAGAATTTGAATTTACTGTGTGGTTGCGTGAAACAATAGAATATTAAATTCACAGAGAAAGCAGCCGATACGATATATCGATGCTTTTACTTCTCTGCAAACACTCTTACTTCAAAAACTTATATTTGCGGAATATAAAAGTACTTACGAGAACTGAAGTGAGGATTTAATTCTGACAAGAAACTTTATATGGTGAGAATATCTTGAATAAAAAAATAACATTTGTGAACGTATTTTATTTTTTACACTTTTAATGTCGTTGGGTCTCTGAGACTCCTGTATTTTAAAAATTACGCGATTTTTGCAGAGTTATAAAAAAGTATATATTAATTTTATTAAGTAGGCTTAAATGAAACAAAAAACTATAAAGCACATAACTTGTTCATTCATTTTACTCAAAAAAAATTACTTAATATTATGAATTTACAAACTGTAAGGCACTTTTCAATCATTGCCGACATGAAATCACCTTTAGGTAAATAATATTTAAAATAAAGCTTAACAAAAGAAAAAAGTATTTTTCTTCTTACAATAAACTATAAATCGTAAATAAAAAAAAAATTAAAACCTCTTACTAAATTTTAACAAAGCCAAAGAGATAATTACTGGCAATTGCTATAATATATGGCTTTGAACATTGCATTCAAACTGGACTGTTGCAGCCGACATATGTTTGTGTTATAGTTATGTAAGGCAAATTCTACATATTTTACTAGTACTCACAGGGGATTATTTCTTCAGCTCCCGGTACATGAGGTGCCATATCAGTACCTAAAACACGAGTCAAAGTCACCCTCAACTCTTTACAAACTACCGTTTTGTATTGACAACGCTTCTTTGCATATGGGGAAAAACGAGAAATCGAATCAATTTCTTCAGAAAATCTCCTCGTTCTATGACAATTGTTTGTCGTTGGTTATAAACAACATATGCATTGACTTTGCTTTAATCCAGAATTCTATAATACACCACCATGGGCCATCTTCGAGTTACAAAACTCTATTATCTTTGGTTTACGGGTATTATCATCGACAGTAATAATGTCATTTTTATAGCAGAGTGGGGAAACGAGCACGCGGCTCACTTGATGGTAAGTGACTACCGCCGCCCATGAACAACCGCAATACCAGGGGAATTGCAGGTGCGTGTCCGGCCTTTTAGAAAGGAGTAAGCTCTTTTCTTGAAGCTCCCTAAGTCGTATCGAACCAGAAAATTCGCCGGTGTTAAACAATTCGAAAAAGAGGTCGTACGAGGAAGAAAACTCCTCGTAAAACGTACAGTGGTGGCCCGCCAAGCATTCAGATAGTGAGCATTGTATCGTGAATTTTGACGCGATGTGCGTTCGTGAAATTTGGCGGCTGAAATTAATCCGAACAATTCCTCAGAGCACTCACTGTAGTAGATGCGATAGAAAATGCAAATGGATGCAATCCCTACGCAGCGCCAGAGAATCGAGCCGATCAGAAAGAACTCTGTCGTCGACGATTCGCATCGCTCTGCGCTGGATGCGGTCGAGTGGAAGGAGCTGGCACTGGGGTGTCTCGGCCCAAAGATGAGAACAGTATTCCATATGAAACCGTACTTGCGCTTTGTAAAGTTGCAAGCAATATGCCGGCATGAAATACTGTCTCGCTTACTACTTAATACCCCAAGCTTTTAAGAGGACTATTTGGTTCTCCCTTCCAAGTGACCACGAAACTACACGATATTCGATATATTTTGAAGATTCCGATGCTAGCTGAGTAGCAAGGGGAGTGCCTTGAAACTGAGAGATACGAAAAAGAGGTTCTTTTTAGTGGTAAACGCGCAAACTTGTGTCATCTAGGGATTGAACTGGACTAGATTTAGTCGCCCCCAATCTGAGACTTTGTAAAGCAAAGACTCAACTTCAGACACAAGTTTGTCCCGGGACTCGGCGACGTTTTCCCAAGAAATATTGGCACCGCCGGTGTATAAGGCACCACCAGTGTTGTCGTCTGCATAGCAATGAAAATTACCAGTTTGTAACATATAATTGATATGCAGAAGAAACAGCGTTGGTGCTATCACACAGCCTTGTGAAACACCAGCGTTAATATCACCAGCGGTCTACTACGACCTTGATACTCCTATCAGTACGGAAACTGGTGTAATGCATTTGATTGAATTGCATGCAATTGAATATATTAAAACGACGGATTTGTTCTGCTTGTGAACAAATGATCACAAAGTTTTATCTTTTTTGAAACCAAAGAAGGTGGATGGTACTACACGAGTCTTGTGGGGTTGAAATTCGTTTCTTTCTAATAATCTAAGTAATTTTTAAATTCGGATCTCTCTCTCTCTCTCTTATTTTTTTCATGGTTCCAACGTAAGTAAGCTTACTTTTAGATTTTTTTTGTTCACCAACGAGTTCCACTGAAGAAAACCAATTGTCAGCTGTGACACTGCGATTACTTCCTTGTAGTGATTTCGTGAGGCGCAAAACGCACGGAGTCAGTACAATAAACGTAGTTTCTTCTTCGGGCAAATCTATACCATCGGAACCTTTCCCAAAATGTAGAATAGAATATTTTTATTCAATATAGATCACATGTGTAATTCTTAATGAAAGTCCTTTTAATTTACCATTGCTTCGAAAAAAAAACCTCCGTCCTGGGAAGAACCAGCAAGAAACCCAGCGAAACTTTTTTTTTTCAAAGTAAATTTTACATGAATGTTTGTACAACTATTTACAAAATTTATTTTAGAAACTGCTTGGAAGCCACACCTCATTCCCAGGGATTATTAGCAATCATGTATTCATTTATATTATAATAACCCTTTTTATAAATTTTTTGTTTAACAAAATATTTATACTTGGTAATAGAGAGAGCTTGTATATTTTCTGGGACTTTGTTGTAATAGCGTATATTGTCCCAAGAATGAATTACTGGCTCTGTGGAGTCGAGAAACTGGTATCATTAGCTTCTATTTGTTCTTATATTATTTACGGAGTGTATATCACCTTTTTTTACTAAAACTATCTTTGTTTTTGTGAACATACATTAAATTTTCATAAATATACTGAGAAGCCAAAGTTAACTATTTAATTCCCAGTGTCACATGTAGGTGACAGATGTTTAACATTTTTTTTCTAACATATCTTAATTTTTTTGCATCTTACCGTTAATACTACAAAGGTAATTAGTCATTTAATTTATTGTTATTTTATTTTAACACTAACTTAACGTCATTTCTAAATTTCATTCAATTCATTCGCTCGTATTTGGAGTTTTCTGAGTAAGTGTGATTTCTTGCAATACAAGCTGAGATAAAAATGTTCAGATCGTAAATATTGTTATTTTTCTTACTGCACCTGATAAATGAATATATTAACTATAATATTAATGTAATTTAAAATTAAATTAACGTATACTATACTCATTACAATGCTCAAAATATGACGTGTCACCTGTGGGTGACACTGGGCATTATTTCTAATCACAACTATTGATTTCTTTGGATTACTTTGTAGTTGTGGATGATATTTTGGAGCATCATTACGTCTTATGGGTTGACGTTAGATTAGTTTACTAAGGAATTGCAAGTCAGGGAGGACCCAGGGAATATTATTTTATTTCCTCCTGATAACTGACGAAGACAGTGGGGATGAAAACGAGGCAAATATTCTTTATTTTCCTAATTGTATGCTTCAGTTTCAAGTAGAACCACAAAGTAGACCTTCTGACTCTGAAAAAAAATGTGCAAATGACGAGGAAGTAGAAGAAAACAAGTCAAGGTTTCTATACCAAAGAAAATACTATAAAAAGATAGTACCGTTGGTGTACCTTTCTTTTCTTCGATTTCGATCTTTCTACTACTTGTGGTAAAGAAGACTGTAATATAGAAGTTTTTATACACTTATAAAAGGAGATGACAGCCCACAAGATGCAGTCAGATATGGGCCTAAATGCTGCGGTTATTCTGAAACTCCTCTCCAGGTTATCAAAGAATTGGGACAGTAAAACTATTTTACTGGCTTACCATTACTAAAGTATTTGCGAGAGCAATATGTTAGGAAATTATTGCAGCTAAATAAATAGCATGACAACAGTATCGCCACCATTGCACCTAACCAGGCTTCTGTCACTCTTGCTACCTGCGTGAAATAATTACCTACAATCGCGAGCTGCCCCAAGGGTAGAACGCAGTCGGGGCTAGCGCGCTCTATAGGATTCAATGTTAAAGTTTTTTTAACGCTGTTTACGTAATTAATTTTTTGTGAATACTTGTTGAAATACTCGTCGAAATAGTTTATGTTTAGTGTTTAGTATATTTAATAGTAGTATAAAATAATTGAAAAAGTTTTAATGTAATTTTAGAATAATATGTATGTATATTACCTATCTATTTGATAAATTATAATGACAAAACGTCGTTCCTACTATAATTGTTGCGGGGATGGATGCTTAATGATCAATTAAAAGGATTCAGTATTTTTTGAGTTACCGAAGGATAATGAAAGGTAATTTTATTTCATTTTTTGTTAGATAGGTACTTATAGCGAAAAAATAATTAAATAATAATTTAACTACAGATCTATACTCGTCTTTGTAATTAAAATATTTCAAGTTATAATAGCACAAAATACTGAAATTAAAACTTTGTTTACAAGATTTTCAGCTAAGTAGATTACGATCATATTTCTGTTTGGAATCGTATTTCGGGTTGATTTGTTGTTTACGCTATCTACCTATACGAACCAAGCATCGCGATTCCCGACGAATGCCCTTGCAAGTTGCATGCGTTGGGCATCACAGAACTCACATAGTAAATAATATGGTCGATTATAGTCAGCATAGATACTTTACCTAAGTAACTTACCATTTTACAATGTATTTTTTTAGTATCCCATAAGACATTATGCTTTGGAAACAACTGAATTAAACTAATCTAGCTGTCCCGATACTAGTGTGACCTCCAGTATTTTACAGCATAGGTTGCAGAACTTAGTCTGCTTGCTAGTTTAGATTGACGCAAAGCCCCATTGAAGCTTAGCATCGAGAGTGATGGCAAGAAAAACAGTGGATTCGACAGGGCAGGAAGACAGGAAGTTAGAGGAGACCTGTGTCAAGTAATGCTCAGCAGTGGCAGACATAGCTATCTTTCTGGAAATTCACATAGTCGCGGAACATAATGTAATAATGAATTCTCTTACTAGTAGTTGTATTCGTATCTTTAACTTTCCTTATTAACAGTAAACTCTAAATACAAATTTGATTGACAATATTTATAAACATTAATTCTCTAAATGTATACTCCTCTATATGTATGCATCTGTTGAAAAAAAATTAACAACTTTTATTACTTGACAGAGTTTCATCTGAATAGAAAGAAGTGATTTATATTTCTCATAACTTCTTACCCTAAACTTAGACAAACGAGACGTGAAATATCATGTAACAGCTGTCGGAGATTATTTTACAATGATCTAAATTCAATTTGATGAAGATTAATCATTTCTTACATTCACACGAATACTACACATTAAATAAAACTAATTTTATGGTTTTTATCCCGACTAAGAATAATGATCTTAATTTTACTTATTTTAATTTCCGACGTGTTGAGTGCTTTACAGTACCCATGGTAACAGGGTCTGAGGTGTTTGACGTTCCAATTTCATAGTTTACCTGCAGTTTCATCATCATCATCATCATCATTACAGCCCTTCACAAGTCCACTGCTGAACATAGGCCTCCCCCAAAGAATGCTACAAAGCACGGTCCTAAGCCTTCTGCATCCATCGACTTTCTGCTTGTCTTACCAGGTCGTCACCCCCACGAAGCAAATACAAAGTACTTTGTATTCACAAAACAAAAACAAAGTACTTTGTATTTGCTCCACGGTCACTCCATCTAGTGGGGGGTCGCCCTACACTTCGCCTACCGGTACGAGGCGGCCACTTGAGAACCTTTTTTCTTCGAGCTATATGGCCGGCCTTTTGTGGTGCGGGTGACAGCTTACAGTTAAGCAAGTCTAGAGATGGAACAATGTAAAATCGATTTAAAAATAGGCGATTATCAATAAAAAAATTAAAACCGGAACATATATTTCTTAAAAAATAAATTATAATACATGTAAAATTTAGTTACAGTTTAATACAAATTGTGAAAGTATAGTTACATATTACACTATGTATTAATTTGAAAATAAAAATTATCACCTGTTTTATGTTAATTGCAACACTTATCTTGAAATTAAAACAAATAAATTGACTGCTAGCACCTGTGATATTTTGTACGGCGTTGACTAAACCTGCAGCTTTTCAAGGTGTGAATAGTACTCACTCACACGCGCCTTTCGCTACAAATGTTTATTAGTGTTGCCAGTTCCAGTGGGTCAAATATCAGGACGGAAGGTAAAAATAATCGAGAATTTGATTTACAAATGTAATAAAATAAAGGAACAGGTTTTTAGTAACCATTTTGGCCACCATTACTAAATTCTTTTTGACCAATGCGTAATGTGCTTTATTATTATTATTTTTGAAACTGAGCTAATGAACAAATAATTTATCGTGCATACATTGGAGAAACTGCATATTCGTCTATGTGCGTTTTTTTTGGCAAATCAAAACTTGTTGAAAGATTAGTTTTGAATTTTCTGAATGACCCATTTAAATGTTATTCTGAGAAAAGTAATAAATCCTAAACCTTAGAAAACGCGCACTTCAAAAAGCCCTCAAAATGGGTGAAAAAAATGGTAAAAACCATCATACAATAAAAACACACATTCATTCTTAATCAAACGCTCCTATAAAATCATAATGTCATTTTATTTATTGAAAGCTAAAGTACCCACAATCGCTTGAAGATTGACTAGTGCAAGAACTAACCCACAAGATTCTTGCATTTCATAAAATGTACTTATCTATACCAAGCATGTAAGCTAGATACCGTACTAATTACTGTTAAAAGAATTAAATATTAAACAATGGTCGAATAGACAATGTCGATGCATAGCGTGGCTGGGCGGGCGGCATCACTTGGTGAGAGAAAAAACGAAACGGAATGAATGATATCTTAAAAATTTGATGTTGGCTATTTAGTCCAAGTTTTGTGAGAAAATATGAAATGTGTATTTTATCATCGTAGTACATGAATCGTAAGCTACTAAAGTATATATGAATATGACGGTAATGCACCACACATGCCTAAAATAGAATTATCATACATATTTTTCGCGATTGCATTCGTTTGACAGTTTTTATGTCCGATTAGAAGGCACATCTTTACTAACTAAAAAATTACCGATAGTAAGGTTAGTACGTAACCTCGCACTCAAGTAAAATAAATTATACTTCTATCATTTTATTAGTAAAAAAAAACTACATTATGTTGTATTGTTAATTTAATAGTCATAGCAGAATAGAAAAAATTATTAAATAGAAATTCAGTGTTAATTCGCATAGTTAATAATTAAGCGGCCAAGTGCGAGTCGGACTCGTCTATGAAGGGTGCCGTAGCAGCAAGTAACATAATTTACGATTTATGACGTATTAAAAAAAATTACTTACTAGAACTCTTCCAAACCAATTTTCGGTGGAAGGTTACATGGTAATGTACATCATATATTTTTTTTAGTTTTATGATTCTCTTATTATAGAAGTTACAGGGGGGGACACACATTTTTCCACTTTGGAAGTGTCTCTCGCGCAAACTATTCTATATGATATTGAGGTTTCTTATATCAGTTTAGAAAAAAATTATATAAGAAACCTCAATGTCTTTTTGAAGACCTGTCCATAGATACTGGGTTTGATGAAAAAAATTGTTTTTAGTTTCAGTTCTAAGTATGAGGAACCCCCAAAGTTTATTGCTTTTTTTCTATTTTTGTATGAAAATCTTAATGCGGTTCACAGAATACATCTACTTATCAAGTTTTAACAGCATAGTTCTTATAGTTTCGGAAAAAATGGCTGTGACATACGGACGGACAGACAGACAGACAGACATGACTAATCCATAAGGGTTCCGTTTTTTTCCATTTGTTTTCGGAACCCTAAAAATTGTGTCGTATCGTATAAACGCACGCAAGTTACGTTATATTAACCTGTCAACCTATCACCCGCACCATTTTTTAACGCAAAGACTATAGAACAACGAATTTAATATCATCCTTTTTTCATGCCACGTAAAGCCACGTATAAAAGTTAAAAATCCATATTGGTATTAAATTTCTTCCTTTTGATAGATTTCTCTGTTCAGCATTCAATTGTTTACGGTCCGATAAGGAGGAAGATTTAGCAAAATAAACACTTCTGCATCTTTTTACAACTCCAGTGCTGAATAGAACAGTAGCAAGGAGAATTTGCCTTAATTGCAATATTTGGAACACGGATCTTAATTGCAACACCGGACGTCTTGCACCTTTATTATCCTACTAAAAAGGGTTAGTATACTAGTAGTAACTCCTCGAAGAGAGGAAGTTTACTAGTATACTAAAGTAAGTCCGGAGGTGCTGCAATGGGGCGTCCTGCGCTATTTGGAACGCGGATGTGTGCGAAAGCGTTCCCGTGGCCCTGTCAATATGCGGCGAAGGTGGAACACCATGGGGTTTTAGTCGGGGCGAGTCCGATATAACCCATTCTTGCCCTCTAGACGGGTATGCTTAGACATTTCCCCATGTAAAAATGTATACTAGTAAACTAGGGTTATTATACCACTAAAATAGTACATGATTAATAATAACCCATGAGAATGAGATGATTGCTAATTTCCATGCTGTTTATAAATGTTTCCATATTTTGATTGTACAACATATGTATCATATTGTAAATTATTGTTTAAAAAATAGTCCAGCAAAGTCAAATAGTAATTTTCTTGTTGACTCTTCGCAAGATAGAGGATTTTTCCGCACCAGAGGTAAAGGCATAAATGACTTTCAACAAGTATTCTTGTTGAATAAAAATTATTCTATTCTATTCTATTCTTTTGAGGCTGCGCACATCGCCAGTCTGGTTATTTAACGACTGGCATAAACTAGATGGTTATACTGACCGACACAAAACAGAAGCATTGAGACCTTTTTTTAAACGACTTCAAAAAAAGGAGTTTCTCAGTTTAAATCTTATGTATGTATGTGTGTTTGTCCGCGATTATCACGCGTTTAGCTGAAATAATTTTGATGCGGTTTTCAGAAAAGTATTTGCTACTTTCTGGAGAAAGTTTTCGTATACAACAAATGGATACCCCGTGAAGTCGTTCGAATAGATCCGTCATAAAGCGATATATTAGTTCAACTCCACCGATTTTGTTAATGCGGTTTATTAGCAATTTGAAGTCGGTTTTTTACTTTTTGTTAAAACTTATAATTATTTTTATTGGGTAAGGTTGACATGCGAGCACACAGTCCACCTGATGGTAAGTAGTTTCTGTGGCCCATAGACATCTAAATCTATCTTTGTTTGCGAATCAAAATGTAGATGCGTTGTCAGCAGTAGATAAGTACTAAAGCTCTACCACGTTTAAAAGGATCTTACGGACGACGGAAAGAATACTAACGGACCGTCAAACCGAGCACCAGACCTGGCAAAGTATGATAGATTAATCTAGCTTTAGGTCATACTAGGGATTTAGTATAAACTGTCACCCATCAAACTCACGGGATGATGAATTCTCTTTCACTGTCACTACACACAAATTTTTTATAATCTTATTTTATCAAAAAAATGTTCGTTTTGATTATGGATGCATTTTAGGAAATTTTATTTTTCTACTTAGTTCTCATGAATTATTTAGCCATTTTTACAACTTTGCGTCGAGATTGGTCCAAACATCGTAATATTTAGTAATATTTTATTTTCTGAATTTAGGCTTCTCGACACGATTCACTACCACAGCTCTGTAATAGCTGCGTAAGAAAATCCACTTCTCCATATCACCCCGTGGGCATCGTAAGAGGTGACAGTGGGAAACTGAAACATGAGATGGTATTGAGCATCTTTCTTATAACAGTTTAAAATAATATCAACTTCGGTTGGCAATCCCTGCCAAGTGCCAAATATTCCCTCTATGAGGAAATCCATTTTGGAGGCCTATGCTCAGCAGTGGATTTTCGATGGGCTGTAATGAATTAATGAATAAATCACGATGTGGTTAAAAATAATTGATGCTTAAATATACAAGAAAATCTCATTTACATTGGTCTGACGAGAATTTAATGTTAAATTGAAGTAAATTGATATTTCACTGATACTTCAGATACTTATATTATAAATCTAATGGCAGTTGCATATACCACTTCTTGTTAAATATACAGGTGGAGTGCAGTTATGGGTGCTGTGGTCGTCCAACAACTCATCACAGCCATAGAGGCTAGCCTCTAGTAATGTTGGAATTTCTTGGTAAGGGTGAGTTCTTAGTTATAAAGGCCATACGCCATACCAATATTCCGTAGGAAATCATAGGCAAGAGCACGATTTTGTAAAACCACAAAATGAACTTTTTTTACATTTTAAGAAAAATACTTGTCTTATTTTGCTTGTTTTCAATGTGGTTATTTTCATTGAATTTTGCTGTCTACAATAATCCCAAAATATTTCTTATTTCAGTCAGCTAAAGTCAGGTGAAGCCATTTAAGATTGTTAGCATTCGTTTAGTGTATCATCTTGATAGTAAATCTAGTCCGTGCCACATCGTTTATCTATTCGTAGGAGCGCTTGGGTTAGGTCACAGATTGTTTTTCCAACGTACAAAAGGCCGTCAAGAGGCGTCTTGCAAGGCTGAGGTGGGAAGGTGAGGGTTGCAAATGTGAGCGAAAGAAAGGAGACTGATAGATAAGCTTTCATACATTCTTGGGCCCAGATTGTAAAAAGATGAAAGTGGTGTCAATTAATAGCTTATATATTATCAAAACATCACTCAACATTCTGAAAACTTTAGCAATCTGAGAGCAGAATTATAGGACATTTAGTAAATGTGAAATTATGCAACAAGTTGGCAAAATTTTTACTAAACAGCTGATTTTTAAAATGCGTTTGCTATTTTGGAAGGATCGTGGGCCTAGTGTATTACAGCTACTAGTCGCTAGGCTTAGCTTTCCATTGACGTCAGTGGAGTTTGGTGTTGATACGTATTTTTACAGAAAGATTACACTATTATAAGCACACACACAAAGTCTCAATATACGGAAACGCGTAATTTTTGAGAAAAGAATAATTGAAAATCAATTATTCTTGCAATGTTTATGTCTAATCTGCAAATAAACTGGCGCCATTTTGTAATGTCATTGTCGACGTCAATAGGGATGTCGATTCTTTCCGAAAAAGATCGATTTTTAAATCGATTCAAATCGTAAGCTGATGTATCGGTTCACAAAAAATCGATTTCTAAAATATCTATATTTTTTTAATATTTCTATTTATAATGTAAATATAAACCCATTTTATGAAAAACAAGAAAGGTACCATGATAAATGATCTCTTATTGAAATTTGTTTTATTTAACAGTACCTATTAGGGCAGATAACAAATAAAATAGGTTAGGTTCAACTTATGTCAAAGAACCGAATTGATTGACCCCGACTCCACCTGGTACGAGTCTGTCCTACCCCTAGAGTGGTTTTATAGAGCCGGAGGCGCGTAGGGGGAGCAGCCTCCGCCTGCTGTAACAAATCATAGGCATCGGACGAGCGATTTGTTACGCTAAGGCGTAGAGGTTGCTCTTCCCGCAGCGCCGGAGACGTAGCAGTCTCAAAATAAATACAGAAATCCTTATGAATCAGTCCCCTTATTTTTTTATGATGAAGGGGATTTTTTTTCTCATAAAATGGATTTATATTAACATTATAAATGCAAACATGAAAAAAATATCGATATTTTAGAAATCGATTTTTCGGGAATCGATACATCAGCTTACGATTTGAATCGATTTAAAAATCGACCTTTTTCGGAAAGAATCGACATCCCTATTGACGTCGACAATGACATTACAAAATGGCGCCAGTTTATTAGCAGATTAGACATAAACATTGCAAGAATAATTGATTTTCAATTATTCTTTTCTCAAAAATTACGCGTTTCCGTATATTGAGACTGTGTGTGTGCTTATAACAGTGTAATCTTTCTGTAAAAATACGTATCAACACCATACTCCACTGACGTCAATAGAAAGTCGTACCAGTCGCTATGCCACAATTCACACAGCGATCCATTGAGTCACTATCTAATAGATAAAATCCAGGCCGTAAAATTCACAATAACGAGCCAAAGTCAAACGAATAAACAAGATTATCGGTGTTGGGTATGTTAACAAGCGCCGTACAAATTAAGTAAGCTCAGAAGTCCTTAGAAATAAAGCAGTTTTCCAGCAATATAAATCAATAAAACAACGGGAAACACTAAAAACACATACGTACTAAACGATACGAGACGAATGATCATAGATTGAATTGAGTCAGGCAGGAGCTGTCACTATCAGCACAGATTAAAAATATAGTTGACAAAAACAGGTAATAAATCGAACTATAAACGTGAATCGATTTTAAGATTTATGTTTATTATGTTGATATTTTATTTTTTAAACTGTCAACACTATGTTAATATACTGTAATGTATCAATTTACTTTGATTGGATCAATCATCTGAAGTAAGTTATTTTTATGTTTAATTGTTAAAACTCATTCACATTAATCGATTAAAGTATTCGATTTCCTATTTTATTCGTGACACAACTTATTTTCCAGATTTCTTGTCTTCCAGATTGTGAATTGGGCAAATATTTTTATATTTTGAAAAGGAAAAATATAACGCTTTTTTTAAACCATATTTCAACATATTACAATTGGGCCCAGAAATCCCCGTCACCTTTATTAATAAAAATATTATAATAATTCTAATTGAATAAACTAGCACTTCCCCGCGCCTTCGTCCGCGTGGAATTTATTACGAATGGATTTCATGGGTTTTGATTTTTTTGCGCGGAACCCTAATTCTTTTTTTAGATAAATGTATCCTAAGCTACTCCTTATAATATCAGCTATTTGACAGTGAAAGTCCCGTCAAAATCGATGCAGCTACTTCGAAGATTAGCCGGAACAAACAGACAGACAAACAAAAATTTTAAAAATTGTTTTTTTTTTTGTTATAAGGACCGTATATACTCTCATATTAATAAAATATTTTTACGTTAATCATATGTTAAGATGTGTATAGTTTAAAATAAAACATGTTACAATTAAAATAATGAGAATAGTGTAACTGGACGAGGGACCAAGTTAAATATAGATTATATATCAACAGGGACAACGCAAACCAATTCTATGCCGAAAGCTGGACAACTAATAAAAATTCTCGGTAGAGGTATTCAATGCAGGAAGGAAAATAAAACTGAAATACTTTCCTTTACGACCATATTGTTCACGAATGTCGCACATGTTATCTTTTGTTGAAATGGTACATTTCTAGATGAATTTTATTTTATTATTACAAAAAGGGGTAGTAGCGAGATAAAAAATAAATTAAAGATTACAGTCCCAATTGCTATGAACAACCTAATACTTTGTTGATGTACTATCGATAAGATTTAAGACCGTGTTTTACAGTAATCAATAGGATCGTGTATGCGTATGCTCTTCTCATGGGCATATATTTAACAGTGGATATTGCTTGATGAGCAGATTTAATGTGAGTGATGACGAAGAAACAATATATTTGAGGACCATGTTGATAATTAATGAAATATTGTTATCGTTACCATTACAGTAAGAATATCCACAGTTATCCACTAAATCTTATCATAATGTGGGTATCGTAAGAGGCGACAGAGAGAAACAAATTAGGAGATTAATGAAATGATAAATTGAAATTAACGAAGAGTATGCAACTTTTTTGTTAATCATTTTCAAAAAAAAGCAAGCACAAATGACACGGTGCTACTTTAATGCATGTGAGAAGAAGAGAGAAGCTTAGTGATAGTTTCTCTCACTAAATTAAAATGAATCAATGAATTAAAATGTACTCTGGTATACTAAGGTATACTAACCTGCCATTATTTTTTAACTTTTACTTTTAAAAATACTAAAATTAAAACTACCACTTTTAAAAATAGTGTTATAATAATAAAACGTATGTGTTCTTATTTTATCGGACAAAGCGACAATTGAAAACAGGGCTTCAATATTTCTGGCTGCATATATTTGTCTACGTGGGGAATTTTGCCACTGCTAGTTCTAAAGATTTCTTGAGAGATTCAATGTCGGAGTGACTTTTTGAGTAGGCTAAGTCCTCTAGAACTGAATACAGTTTATTGTCCAATAGTTTCAAATACAGACTGAACAAAGACGAGTAGTCAGCTGAATGAAATAAGGAATATTGTTCTAGAGTCAGCTCTGAGTTGTTTGAGCCTTGTGACCAGGAGCAGACTTGGTGGAAAGTCCAATTAAGCTTGTGGAGTAGTCGTATCGTCAGTGTCCACGTTTAGGCGCCGTAAGTGATTACGGGCAGAACGTATTGGTTGAAGACTTTTGTCTTCAAACATTGCAGTATGGGCGACGAGAAAACCCGACAGAGAATACTTAAAGGATATTTCAGATATTGGGACAAAAACTTTTACAGAACATTGTAATATATGGATTACAGAAATATTCAGTGGGAAGTTTAATGAATATCTGAATGATACCATTACCGCTACATGGGAAGAGAAACCAGAGCAGGTATTTTTTTATAGGATTGGGTGACAAACGAGCACACAGTCCACCTGATGGTAAGTGGTTACTGTGACCCATAGACATCTACATCTCCTCAATAAAGACTCAAGATGCAGATGCGTTGTCACCCGTGAGGACTAAGATGGAATGCCTCTTTGCCAGTAAAAAGGGTCTCCGGTTCTCTACACTCACCATACGAAACACAGCAGTGTTGAGCTGCTATTTTACGCTGGTTTTCTGTGAGAGCGTGGTCCTTCCCCGGTCGAGCCACCCCATTCATGCTACAACCATAATATAGCTGCAGCATGGCTCTACCACGTAAAAAAGGTAGGTAGGACTCATGCCCATCATAAGGGTTCTAAATAAACTTAATTATGTATGTAGTCCCAGCTTCTGGCTTGTTTTCGATACCGATACAAGAATACCGTAAATTAATAAAGATAATATTGATTTATATACAAGAGATACGTATAAGTGTAATTAGTTAGAAAAGTAAATACTTATTTCATCAAAATAATTTACTTACTGAAATGTAGAAATTATACGAAAGGTCTTAATCGTTGGGACAACATTCATTGGTCCAACGAATAAGTCGATTGAAACGAAGAAACGTTCTCCCATACAACGGTTTACATCACGGTCGATAGTCCAACGACAAATATGAGCTTGTAATTGTAATTTGTAAAAACTAAAAAATTATTTATACAATTACGAAAAATTACCATGTAGTGGCGGAGCTAGTATAACCACTTTCCATTCCATCCCATGGGCGACGTTAGACGCGAGGTAGTAAAACAAACTTGGAATGGACTACAGCGTCTTTCTAACGGATAAAAACTAGAGAATAAGAAACTTTGCATATACCTTAATATTTTCAATTCGAAATTGATACTTCCGTTTCTGAGAAAAGGGGTAGTGAGAGATGAACGCACAGACAAACAAGTGATCCTATACGGATTCCGTGTTTTCCTTTTTAGATAGGAAACCCTAAAACAGAAGGAGGTTAAGAATACTTACAAGACGATAATAAGTAACTTAATAAATATGATCTTATAATAACTGCTAAAGATTTTAAAATAAGCTTAAGAAATTAGTACTGATAATAATAATGAAGAAGCAGTAAATATTAATTATTTCATACATAGTGACTTAGACATTATAACATCCGTATTATATAATTATACAAATAAATATTAATAGAATGTTCGTTTCAGGAAATCAACTTCGTACCTGGTTCTATATTACTGTTTTGGAGATGCAGTTTCTAGAAGCGAGTTGATATCAATTAAAATGCTAATGAATGTGATGTTGTAGATGAATATATGGATGTTGTTTCTAATACAGAGCATAATGATATTATGTTAGTATGAAGTTCCTTGTGTGTCATAATTATAGATTAGATCTTTTCAATATCTTTTATAATATTAGTTTAAGACAGTTACTAATTTTTATGTATGTGTATTTATATGTATAATATGTATATTTATTATACAAAATATGTTACGATGTGTGCTAAAGTAACCGCCCAATTAAATTTGCATATTGTAAGATCAAATCATATAGAAATAAACATTTTTTTTTTGAATTCTCTTAAGTCATTTAATTTATTTAAATTAGAAACGACTGAAAAGAAAATAGATTACATTTAAAGTAAATTTAAATCTTTAAATGGTTTTAAACGGGGTTGATTCCTAAGCGGATTTATTATTTTTAAGGCTTACAAATAATTGTTTTGGGTTTGTATGTTTTAATGCAATCCACGTGCAACTTATATGTAAAATTCCTTTGTATCTCGCATCAGAAAAAATTCTTAGCGTGATGTTAAAGTTTGTTAAAAGAAAAATGTTATTTTACAACTATCTTTAAATATTTATCATGTACAGTATTAATAGCAAATATGTGATTATATTAATATTTTCTTCCGCGTATAACCTCTCTGTGGAATAACTTACCACCGGCGATATTTCGGGACCGATACGACTTGGACCTTCAAGAAAAAAGCTTACTCATTTCTTAAAGGCCGACAACGCACCTGGTGCAGCAGTTGTTCATGGGCGGCGGTAGTCATTTACCATCAGGTGAGCCTTATGCTCGTTTGCCCCTTCTCCTATAAAAATATTGTGCATAACTTAATAGAACAAGGACAATAAAAATCATTCTTATATCTTTCATTTCATGAAAATGTTGTTCATACAAAATGAGTGCTTTAATGATTGACACCATTTATATCATGAAATTATTCAGTATGTAGTCAGAACACGTTGTGTTGACAGACCTTTCTTTATATTTCGTGGTATTAAGGCTGTGGCTTGATACATGTAAAATGTTAGCTACATTTTATTGTTATTCCAAGAATAGTCTTAATAAATTGGAGTAAACCAAACTTACTAAATTGGAATGTTCACAGTTCTGTATGTTTTTTGTAAGAAACTCTATATCTCAAACCGTTCTCATAAGATCGTTTCTTTGTTTATCACCTAATTCATTGGTGTAAACAAAGTTATATATTATAAAATATTATGCCATTCCTTGGGGAGACCTGTTCAGTAGTGGGTTTGTGATTGTGATAGCTGTAATGGTGATTTTGATATATGGTATATTATTTTAATAGTGTATTGTATAAAATATATGGTAGTAAAGTTTCCTAATGGTACGGCAGAGTAATTGTATAGGTATAGCTTGCATATAAACAATTTAATCTATATGAATAAATAAAACAGAAGTGTCTCTTTGTAATGTCAAAATAACAGCTTTTTACTAAATGCATATGAAACTATAAACGGTTCTTATAATAAAAAAAACAATTTTTAAAATGTTTGCCTATTTGTTTGTCTCTCTGTCCGTTTTTTCCGGCTAATCTCCGACACGGCTGGACCGATTTTGACGGGACTAACAGATAGCTGAGTAACTTAGGCTACTTTTATTTTAGAAAAAAAGTTCCGCGCAAAAAAATTAAAACCCATGAAATCCAATCGTAATAAATTACATGCGGGCGAAGTCGCGGGGAACAGCTAATATTAAATATATAAAGTGAAAATAGACTTTGATTGAGATGATCGTTGATTTTTGACCATTATTTTTAATTTGTTAACATTTAATTCATTCATTCAATTCATTGTGATCACTTATTCTATTCATGATGACTCAGTTCTTAATGACTTCAATTAATGAATAAAGTGTGGATGTAGAATCTGAAATCAAGCAGCATAGAAGACCTTACCTTAGATTCTTGATTGTTTTATTTGTCTCAGTTGTTGATCGAATGTCTTTTATCGTATACGAATAATACAAATAGATATAGTTAAAAGTGATCACAACTGTAATAAAGCAAGTCATTTGCATAACTTTTATAATTTCTATACTTAGACTCATATCTCATGCCTTTTGTTAATTGTCTAAGAAAAGGAAACCCTTTATTTAAGAGCTAACTTCTTATCTAAACGTTGCCAGATCCCTTACAATATATTAGTTTCAAGGGCCACTTAAATCTCTCACCGGTGAATAAGTAGAACCTTTTTTACGCTTAACATGTAACTTCCACGTGTTAAATAAAGTGAAAATTACTGTTATTTAAAAATGTATTAATTATTTAAATAATAATGCACGTACGATTCATAATTATACAAAGAGTAGTCCTCATTAGTTTATAGGCAAAACGATCACATCTCATTATTAATTCTAATCAGCTATCGATGCGCCTAACTCTCAGCGAGCTCTTTAATTTGTTCAAAATAAACCCGACGGCCATTTTAGTTTATCGCAATAATCATTAACAGTGGTAGAGCCACGTGGCGGCTTTTGCTGTCGCACGGATAGGCCGGCTCGGACCGGGGTGGTACTACGACCTCACAGAATACCAGCGTGAAGTAGAGGTTTACCTCTGCGTTTCGTTTGGTGAGTGCAGGTGGCCGGAGGCCCTTTTTACTGGAAATGAGGCATTCCATCTTAGTCCTCACGGGTGACAACGCATCCGCATTTTGATTTGTAATAGAGGATAGATGTAGATGTCTATGGGCCGCAGCAACCACTTACCATCAGGTGGACTGTGTGCTCGTTTGTCACACATATCCTATAAAAAAAAATCAAGCAATATTAAACATTTCAAAACTTCTATTTATCAATTATTTAAATTCAATTAAAGTCCTTTATTCACTTAAGACTTTAAGACTTCAACAAATCTTAAAATTCCAGGGCTGTTTCATAATATAAAATAACTTTTTCATATATATAAAAGAAAATTTTGTTGAACTTTTAAATTTACAAACAAAATGTTAAATCAACTTCGTACCTGGTTCTATATTACTGTTTTGGAGATGCAGTTTCTAGAAGCGTGTTGATACCAATTAAAATGCTAATGAATGTGAAATTGTAGATGAATATATGGATGTTGTTTCTAATACAGAGCATAGTGATATTATGTTAGTATGAAGTTCCTTGTGTGTTATAATTTTAGTATAGATCTTTTCAAAATCTTTTATAGTATATTAATTTTTATGTACATATGTTTTTTTTATAGGAATAGGGTAACAAACGAGCACATAGCCCAACTGATGGTAAATAGTTGCTGTGACCCATAGACATCTACATTTATCCTCGTTTGCGAATCAAAATGCAGATGCGTTGTCACCCGTGAGGATTAAGTTGGAATGCCTCATTTCCAGTAAAAAGGGTCTCCGGTTCTCTACACTCACCATACGAAACACAGCAGTGTAAAACTGCTATTCTACGCTGGTATTCTGTGAGTGTATGTGTATTTATATGTGTAATATGTATATTATTTAATATACAAATTATGAAGAAACAATTAAATATCTTTCAACATGTGCTAAAGTAACTTACCAGTTAAATTTGTAAGTATTGTAAGATCAAACTATATAGAAATAAACATTTTTTTTATTTATCTTAAGTAATTTATGTTTGTAATTCCGTAAATTAGAAAAGACTTTGAATTCTCTTAAGTCATTTAATTTATTTAAATTATAAACGACTGAAAAGAAAATAGATTACATTTAAAATAAATTTAAATCTTTAAATGGTTTTAACCGGGATTGATTCCTAAGTGGATTTATTATTTTTAAGGCCTACAAATAATTGTCTTGGGTTTGTATGTTTTAATGCAATCCACGTGTAACTTATATGTAAAATTCTTTTGTATCTCGCATCAGAAAAAATTCTTAGCGTGATGTTAAAGTTTGTTAAAAGAAAAATGTTATTTTACAACTATCTTTAAATATTTATCATGTACATTAGTAATAGCAAATATGTGATTATATTAATATTTTCTTCCGCGTATAACCTCTCTGTGGAATAACTTACCACCGGCGATATTTCGGGACCGATACGACTTAGGGACCTTCAAGAAAAGAGCTTACTCCTTTCTAAAAGGCCGACGACGCACCTGCAATTCCCCTGGTGTTGCCGTTGTACATGGGCGGCGGTAGTCACTTACCATCAGGTGAGCCTTATGCTCGTTTGCCCCTTCTCCTAAAAAAAAATCTTCATATTCATTTTTCACAGTTAATTTTATTTTCGTTGCGCATCTAATTTTTGAGCCGCTCGTTCGGTGGATCACCGTCATTATGGGGAGCGATAAAATTATTGAATATTATTTAAAGACCAGATTGAAATATTTAGCAAACTTGATGACTATTAATCTAGAAGCAGCGAGATGAAATTTTACCTCCTCAAAACTTTTATTAGTTTTAAATAAATTCAATTAATGTACGTTAAAATCATGAACGTTTTATACAGATGTAAATTATAATACGAAGTTTCTAAGTCAAAGTCACTCGTGTTTGCTTGTGTAATGATTTAATTATTCATACCCTCTGGGAATTTCCAAAATACCTACGTACCTGAAGTTTAGTTTATATTAATCGTATTAGTTACTCATGTATGTTAATAAAGGCCAAATATATTTTAGTTTTATTGTAGTTACATATAATAAGGTTTAATTTTTATTTTTCTTTATTTCATTTTAATGATTTTTGTAAATTACAATTTAAATTAAAATAATTTTACCTTACTTTAAATAATGTTATCTTATTTTAAAATCCTAACTTTTCGAGTGCTATGTAGCGCCCGCCCGTGGTCATAAAAATAAATGAAATTGCTGTGTTTGACATCCATGGGCTTTTAATTATTACTTAGCGACTACAACTTAACTCATTAACTTTTTTTATCGTGGGGAAATCCTCATGGATACCTTCTGCTGTGGGGGCAACAGAAAGGTTATGCCGGCCTCCTACCAGCCAAAACCCCACGGTGGTCTCCATCAGCGTATATGAGGGGTCCCGGGATCTCTGTCCGAAACGCAACCGGGGCCCCTCTCTTGCTTTGCTCTATTAAAGTACGTCCCCAGGGGCAGTCCTTACTATCCCCAGCACCCTCGCAATGCTATCACGGTGCTCGAGACCACTTTCTAGTCACCGTCCTCCTCAGGTGTTACATCACTAGACGCTCGGGGACCCCGAGCGCCCGTAACCCCCGAGGCCCCGTTTCTGGTAGGGGGACACTATCATCAAAGGGAGGGCCGTGACGAACGCTTTGGTGGCGTCGTCTCCGAGCGGGATCTGTCCTCTCCCGATACCGCTCAGCAACCTCCTTCTGGACCATAACGGATTCACAGAAGGCGGCTACGGCACTCCACGCGGACTCGCTGCTCAGCATCGCCGACGCGACTGCTAGCAGGGAGAAAAATAATGCAACAAAATATGAAAAAAGTAAGAACTCATTAACTTAACATTACTTTTTTCATATTTTGTTGCTAATGAATGACTTAAGCGTGGACATTAATATAAATCTTCCCAACGGGAAGGGCCCATGTCCAGCAGTGAATTTTTGTGGGCTAATGAAGGTGAATTTTAAGAGTTGGTTTACCACCTGTAATGTGTTTTTTTTTATAGAATTAGGGTGACAAATGAGCCCACCTGATGGTAAGTGGTTGCTGTGGCTCATAGACATCTACATCTATCATCGTTTGCGAATCAAAATGCAGATGCGTTGTCGGCCGTGAGGATTAATATGCCTCTTTTACAGTAAAATAGGTCTCCGATTCTTTACACTCACCATAAGAAACACATCAGCATTAAGCTGCTATTTTACGCTGGTATTCTGTGAGAGCGTAGTCTTTCCCCGGTCGAGCCGATCCATTCGTGCTACAACTATACTACTAATTTAGCTGCAGCATGGCTCTACCACGTAAAAATGGTGGTGATGGAACACGTGAGTTAACCTGCATACCTGATAAATAAAAAATTTGGGAACATAATGTGTTGTCTACCTACACGTACTGGAACATTTGTCCTATAGCCTTGCCTGAAATGAGAAAATAATGTGACTGTACCTTTTAACTGTAAATAAGAATAGGTTATCATCGACGAGGAGAGGTCCTTGTCACATGCACATGCAATGAAATTGCTTAAAAAAGTTAATGTTACTTACTTATGTATAGATATAGATTATACATTGCACTCTGTGGTAAAACAAAATGAAATAATTTAAAAAAGTCATGTAACTAACTTACGAGTATGAATATTGTATTGATATAAATTGCACTTTACGGTATAAAAGTTATTATTGCATACAAACAAGCTAATTATTTAATAAATATAATACAATATAATTTTTTATCGCTAGTTTAGTGCAATTTGTCGCAAATTCTACCTAACGGAGACGAGAAAGCAATTAATATAAAGCAATGTCTGTATCGTCACCAATAAATCGGTTTACGTCTAAGATTGTAGAAGGTATTGTATGATTGTTGAATTCAATTCAAATAAACTAATTAATACGGCACATCACGCATATCAGACTATACCTAGTAGTATGTTACTATATTTTTATTCTATAAATTAAAATTTGGCTATTTATTTGATCATTTATTTATTTGCGCCAACTCAACTTAGAAATTTTATATTCAGCAGGGTTTTGGTTTTAATTACGGGAAAAGAGTTTTGCGAAAGAAGGATTCTTTCAAGCTTTTTCCCACACATTTATTTCACTGTTAAGTATCGCATACAGATAGGACTTTCGCTCTCATCATCGTATCATATACGTTAGAGACCCTAACTAGTGATAGGTATATATTTTTTGTCATCTTTTTCTGATCCACTGCTGGATATTGGTCTTATCAAAAATTAATCAATTGGGATGCATAACTATAGAGATTGCTATGATGGGCAGCTATTTGCAAATACGTTATACATCTTAGAACGTTTATCGTGTTTAAACGTAAATTTTATTACTCTATAAATATGTATGTTGAATGCACTAAGCAATAACTTTAATAACTTTTAAATAGTTGCGGCTTTAAAGTTATTTAAACTTCTGGCGGCTTTAATGTGATTTGATTAGACTTTTTTTTTAAAGAGTATAGGTGAACACACTGTTCACCATATGGTAAGTAGGTGTATTTATCCTGGCTACACCAGGAACACAAGGCGCGCCTTCCGCCACGGCCTCAACTCCATCTACGCAACGGACTCCCCCTAGCCCGATACGCCGAGGCCATGGTGCCAGGAAAAAATGAGCTCTCGAAAGCACCCGCTTTCCCAACCGCAGTGGCGGATCTGGTCTGTGACTCCGCCGCTAACCAAGATTCAGCTGTGGAGGATAGGAAGAGCGTCGCCTCGCAATACCGACACTCCTCTCCCCCGCAGCCCCACCACCAACGCGTCACCTCTCCCTCTACCGGAGAGGACACCCCTCGCACCGCAGCCCACCAACACACATCTGAAGTGGGCCCGCCAAGCCCACTTGGAGTGGCCAACTCGAACCGGCCCTTCACCTCGGGCCAGCCAAGTAAGCTTCTCTTAGTACACCGCGGGTGACCATTTTTTTTCATGTGGAAATGCCTACGCATACCCGTCTTACAGGGCAAGGACGGGTTTTGTCGGACTCGCACCAACTAAAACGCCATAGTGTTGCACCTTCGCTGCATATTGGCAGAGCCGAGGTACGCTTTCGCAAACATCCGCGGGCCCATCAGCGCCGACCGTCCCATGACAGCTTCTCCTTGGGGAGGACTCCTCCTCCCCCTTTTTTTCACCAGGTAAGGCGCGCCTTTCCGCATGACCTCTTACTGCAACTGCGAAACGGACTCCCCCAAGTTCATGGGGTCATGGGGTCAGGAAAAAAGAGGCCCTTGGAAGCGTGAGTGACTAAGCCACGGCAAGCAAGGCGGGAACCCGTTCGGGGGGGAGTCAATAGACGTTGTAACCTCTGAGGACTGAGATGGAATATCTCACAGTATGTAATTATATTGGCTTTCTATACTCTCCAGACCTGAACTCAGTAGCACAAGCACTGCTATTTGGCAATAGGAATATGAGAAGGTGATATCTACCCAGATGGACACCAATTATATAATTATCTGGCAGATTTGGTTCATACTTACCATGCTAGACAAACGGATCAGTAAGTGTAGTACAGATTCGCTCATAATGATATTGTTGCTCCTCCAATGATTTGAGTTTGGCGTTTTAGTTGTATATATATAGTTGTATGTTTATTACTCCTTGCCGGTGAGATTAACATGTGAATGAGTTGTTACATCCTTATAATATGTGTAAAGTATTATTGCTTTCGAATGTCTGTATATATGTATATACATACATATATCTGAAGAGCAATATGTTACCAATACAAATAACAATTAATTTAATACTCAATGTCTTAATAAACTGTAACTGTCATTATTTGGTTACAAGGGGCGTCATAAAACAGTCAAAAACTGTATTTTACGACACGGATTTTAGGTAATTTCCGTGGTAATTTACATAAAAAAATATTTTCTGTTTTCGTATCTTAAAATTTTAATGTTATAGAAAACTTTTTAACGTAATATAATGTAAATTGATAAATAATATTGAAAGTTAAAACACAGCTGGAACTGTTAATTTAAAAAAAAAATTAAATTTAAAAGCAGTAATGTAACTATATTCAATAACCATCATCATTTTTTTAGATATAAATTTCACATAGAAAATTAGATGATTAACTATCAGTTCTACTATCAGAAATATCAGTCTTCTGTTGTTTCGCTTGTACCTAGCACTTTTTTAATTTCTTCAATTGGGACAGGGATAGTTTGTTTCGTAGCTGATATAACGATTGTCGTTTCTATCACAAGAGTTTTTGTTCTCTGTAATAACATCATCCCTACAAGTTATTACTCTTTCTAACAGAACGCAGTGCCTGAATGCGGGAAGGAAAAGGGAAAGTGTTATGGAGCATTGAGCCCGCAGCTATATTACATGTTCGGAAAATACTTTGTTTCTCAAACATGCAGGTTTCTTCACGATGATTCCTTACCGCCCAGCACGAAGTAAAACAATACTACTTATTCTCCTTTTTTTTTTAATTTAAAAATTTTTTTCTTCCACAGCTTAAAAAAAATACCGTAAAAATACTTAATTATATTATGTTTAACATCTAATAGAATTAGTAAACGTAATGATCAGTGCAAAATCAAAATATTAATTTATTATATTCTATGGGCTATCCGTGTTATTTAGTGTTTTACATTTACAAGTGTTATGTATTATCTTTATATATAAAAATTACGTGTCACATTGTTTGTCCGCGATGAACTCCCTAAACTACTGAACTGATTTCAATGAAATTTTGCACACTGTGTGCAGTTTGGTCTAACTTGAGACATAGGATAGTTTTTATCTCAATCTTTATATATATATATGTGTATGTGGCTAAACTTCTCCTAAACCGATTTTGAAATTTTGTGTGTGATTATGTTGATTCGAGAATGGTGTAGATTCAAAATTAGACCCGTTAGTTGACATTCACTCATGTTATTTATTTTTAGTGTCAAAAATATTTTTTTCTTTAATTAAATTCCTACTTGAACTGAACGTCAGTTTAATGGTTAAGGCTGATGTTTGGAGACGAGTTCATATCCACGTTATTTAACAAAAAGGATAAGAAACAACGTTAAAGTAAAAGTTCAATACGGCAGATGCTCCGTATGGTATGTGTCGGGAATCCTTCATAAATTTGCACTAAGCTAGCTAAAAGGCACTTTGACTAATGAAAGGTACGTAGAAGAAATTCTAAATTAGCATGTCGGTTAATTTATTGGCAGTTTAGGTGAAGGTACTAGTATTATGCAAGCACAATGCCCGTTTCTATATCGCTAGAATATTGCATGACCCATAGAATAATATGACATAGAATAAGAATGACGTGCTATATTAGTATGTACGCAGCTACGACCTCAATCTTATTTATTAAACGAGGTTGTTTTGAGTTAGAGTGGTGTGTGAGACAAATAAATTTGCACTGGGTGAATATTCAATAGGATCCGCTAACAAATCTGTGGCGTCGCGTAATTATCCATTTCTATTCGGGAATTTCAAAAGTATTATTCATAATATTAGTATTAGTAATATATTCTTATTTATTCATATTATTCATATTTATCTAATATATTATTATTATTATTATTGTAACAATATATGTAAACGAAATACCTTATTTTATTTTATAATTTTCATTATTTATAAAAAGAAAGACTTATTATGATTTCTGCATTGTTCAATGACAATAACTCAAATAATGATTCGTTTATGACACCTTAAATATGTGTTCTACTTAATATATTTTATTGTCATATCTACTTTTCTTGATAAGGTTTATGTATATGATATATAATTATAATGTATTACAGAAATATTTATAAAAGTGTATGTATATGTAGGTATATGTGTATATGTATGTGTGTATGTATATATTTGTTTATGTGTATAGATATATAATATTATTTTTAATATATGCTTGTTTATCTACTATTTATGCACACTTCTATATATTGAAATGAAAATTATCTCATTCACTAAGGTTTGCCTGGAAGAGATCGCTGTTTAGCGATAAGGCCACCTAATTGTACATTCGTTGATAAATTTAAGTTTACTGTGTTGTGTAGTTTTATGTGCAATAAAGAGTATAAATAAAAAAATAAATAAAATAAAGTATGTTGATTATAATTAATTGTGAAGTACTAACATAAAGTTCATAAAGTTTCAGCCTTAAGAAATTGATTTTATTAAGTCGGTGGTCACGACATGTTTGACCGCGCACCTGAGACACCTGTTCTAATATCCGCTTGACTGACCGTAGCTTTTTATTGTAAATTATGATTTTAATCACCTAAGAAAACACCAGGCTTAATAAATTCAGAGACTTTTTTTAGCTCTGCCTCTCCGTCTAGCGGAATGTGCTGTACCCCGCATCTTTTCCTGAAACACAATCATTTACGGTTTAAATAATTTATAAAATATTATCACAATACGGGAAGTATTTACTTAAATTGCGACGAACCTCGACAGTCTTTTTAAAAACACAATTTAAAGTATAAAATGATTTAATGTTCTTTCGAAGGTGGTTAGTTACAGAATGAATCCATATTAAATGTTAATAAAATAAGTCTAGTACAATTATCATATCGTCTTACATTACTTTAGAATTATCACTCGAGTTCTCACGCATGTGCTGATGTGGCTGTTTGGAATATTGAGCCAGGGACGGATTGAGGCGATATAACTCCTCCCTCCACAAGTTCGGGATTATCCTCGGGATTATCACGAATTTTACAGATTTTACAAATTTCAATTAATTTATGTTTAACAATTATACTTAAAATAATTAATATAATATCTAAAATAATAATATTAACTAAACTAACACTTTTATTAGTAATTTCACTTTTTGCATTTTCACTTAACTCACTGTCACTAATTTCTCCCATACTTTTCTGCAGTAATAGATTCAGGAACTGTACGTCTGCTATATTAATTCCATCGAGATTCACAGGCTTCTTCAGAGTGCTTGACGGTTTGAGTATTATCTTTGGTAGGTTTATTAATGGCTGCCTTAGGGAGGTTATTTCTTTACCTTGAGTCTGATGTCTTTTCAGTTCGTATCCTTTGATTTTCACCTTGCAGTTATCATCCATAGTTAAGAGGTAGGTTCCTAGTAGAATCTCTTGGCTAACTTCATTGTCGCAGAATTTAGTCATAGCTGTTTCAGTATTTGAGTAAACTATCCAGCGATTTGGTTGTATGAGGTAGATCTTCACATTTTCTAGGGTGACAGGGATCGGGTGACAACTTGAGATATTTGTGTGAAACTGCATGATTTCTACGACACAGTTGTCATTGGTGAAGAGTTGTATGTCGTTCTCATGACACAGGAATCGGCGTTCGTCGACCTCGCGACATGACTGAGAGAGCGGTGTTGCTTTCAACCCTTTCACAAGTAGGTACGGATTTTTAGGTAGGATGAGAGTCGTCTGGCCATTATGTAATACAGGTAAGGGAACTAATTTATAATAGTTAAAAATTTCATTTCTAACAAGTGGAATACTCATAATAAACTTTATCTGATTCTGTTTAATATAGGCTTTTATCTCGATACATCTTTCTAATTTTACAATATTTTCATAAGTGACAGGAAACACTAATTTGTCAGTTTGTTCTATTTCCTTAAGCAATATTATAAGTTCTTCTGTATCAATTATTGACTGGCGTAGAACATTAATTTTACTAAAAGCAATGGCTGTTTCGATTTCACTCAAATGGAAATATAAATTATGAAAATTATCAAGGAAGATATTATAAAGGTGAATGAGTTTGGTAACCGTCTGTCGAAAATCAGAGTTGTTTAAAGCTTGATTAATGTTTTGAATATTATCTTCTAATCGTATAAAATTGCTTTTAGTAGAATTTGCCATGGCTGTAAATGAGCCCACCATTTCGGAAACTATTGTCATTTTATTTTTAATCACGTTTTGTTCCGTATGTAGCTTATTTATTAATCTTTCATACCTAAGAGCGTCATTATTATCTAAGTTACCTGTGATGGCTTTTATCAAAGAGCCTACCGGATCGAGGAGACCTCTTTTGGTTCGTAATGGAGGAATTAATTGTTTAAATTTATCGATGGTAATATTCATAGTATAATCGGTTTGATGTTGGACGGTAGTAAAATCTGAATCAAATGATTTAGTATCGAAACAACTTTGAACATGCTTTTTAAGTAACCCATATTTATTCATACTTGATTCTAATTCATCGTAAATTAAATTTAAATCTAATATCTTAATAACTATCCAGTTATCATAATTAACAAATGCTTGACCTTCGTCAACAGGTAACAATCCCGGATTCTTGTCAATGCGAAGCTGATGAAGGGCCTGGCTTCCCATTGTTCGGATCACCAGTAGAAATAATCTGCGAAGGACGTTTTATGTCTTTAATAGGAACATTAGTAATACGTTTATTGGTTTCAACGGGAACTACATTTCTTTTTATAGCACCGATGGCATGAGCCTTTTGGTAACGTGGTTTATCTTTGCCCCGTCTAGTATTAACACCTTTTATGAAAACAGTATCACCTACGTCTATATCGAACTGTGATTCGCCTGCGTGTTTTTCTCTCACCGTCAACTTTTTGTCAATTATTTTATCCGTAAGATATTTATATAAATATTTGGTCCTTTTAGCGTGATCCTTTACTAACTGCTGTGTGAATTGCTTATCGAAATTAATGGCAAATGTACTATTGGATTCGGTGTGTCCGAATACTACTTCAAAAGGCGTTAGATCTGTCGAAGAGTGAATTGAATGATTGTATGACATAACAGCATACGTCATCACTGACGCTGCGTCTGTAATTTTATGTTCGTATTACGCGATTCGGTAAATTTCAGTAATAGTTGAATGAAACATTTCGATAAGTCCCATAGAGTTGGGGTTGTGCGCAGTACCAATGTGTAGACTGATTTTGTATAATGTTAGCATTTCCTTTAAGAGTACGTTATTAAATTCCATACCGGGATCTGAACTGATTTTGGATGGAATTCCGTAAAATGAAAAATACTTTATTAAAGCTCTTATTACTTCCGGGGTAGACCTACTATTAATTTCAATTGCTTGACCCAATTTGCTGAACGCGTCTATCAGGGTTAGAAAATACTTGCCTTCTATCGAAAAGGTATCAATGAAAATTTCTTGGAATGGCTTAGACTGGGTTTGAGTCAATTGAAGTTGAGGTTTTAGGGGTTTACGGTCGTATTTCATTTTCTTGCAGACCTCACATGAGTTTATAATGCTCGCTACCGTTTGTTCCATATTATTCCAATAAAATGTTCGCCTCAAATGTACTAATGTTTCCCTAATACCTCTATGGCAATTTTTACCTAAATGATATTTAAGAACTACTTCGCGTTGCTCATTTTCATCTTCTACATATACTATCCTCTTTGTACATTCATAAAATTTAACACTATCTTTTTTGAATAATTGCGTTGTGATTTCCGAAAACTGCTTGCGATGTATGACATCTTCGAAATAAAAAAAATATTTAATTTTAGGTCTGATATACTCTTTCAGGAATTTTTTAATTAAATCCAAATTGTTTAATGGTAAGTGATTTTCCAATATGTTCTGTTTATCCCTAGACAAGTTTTTAACCGAACATTCATTTCTGTTCCAGGTATGAACGAGTATTTGATTCGGTTTCGCATCAATCGCTTCCTGGAGAATTAATATTCCTGCTGTGTCTATGTCTTTAGCCGAATGTACTGTATTGTTACTACTGTGTCCTTCAGAAGCTGTGGCGGTGCTACTATTTGGAGATGGTATCGGATATGGAGATTGTCTACCATGTAAAGAGGGAATACTTAACGTTTCCGAATCGGATGATACTGTTACTACGTCTCCCGCCTGATTCGAATTACCTAGCTGTACAATTTTAGAGACTACATTGCTCAAATGGCGTTGAAGTTTTTTTTTCGTTTTTGTCTACATTCACTTGCATGGAAACATCATCGTTATCAGTTAAGGCGTTAATCTTAATTCTAGATAAAGCATCAGCGTTACAATTTTGTTTCCCGTTCTTATACACTATTTCGTAATCAAATTCCGATAGGCGTAACTTCCATCTAGTTAGTTTGCTATTCGGTTCATTAATGGAGTTTAACCAGGCTAAAGGGCGATGATCAGTGTAAATTGTAAATTTTTTTCCATATAAGTAAGGGCGGAAATGTTTGACTGCCCAAACGATTGCCAAAAGTTCTTTTTCTATTGTGCTGTATTTCGTTTCAGCATCGTTCAACGTACGACTTGCAAAGGCTATAGGCTTATCACTACCGATAGGTCCCTGCGATAGAACTGCACCGAGAGCAAAGTTCGACGCATCTGTGGTGAGAAAGAACGGTCGAGAGAAGTCAGGATATTGTAAAAGTGGGGCGTTTGTTAAAAGCTCTTTACATCTTTCAAATGCGTCTATATATTCTTTTGTAATCTCAATTTTGTTTTTCTTTTTCAGGCAAGAGGTAAGCGGTTGTGTAAGTTTAGCGAAGTCTTTAATGAATTTTCTATAATACCCTACTAACCCGAGAAAACTTTTTATTTCGGTGGCTGTACGCGGTAATGGATATTTTAGTACTGCTTTAATTTTTTCGTCATTTGGTTTTAAACCCTCTTTTGTAATCGTATGACCTAGATATAGAACTTCTTTTCTCAAAAATTCACATTTATCTAACGTGACTTTTAAATTAGTTTCTCTGAGACGGTCAAAAATTTTCCTTAATTGTTCAATATGTTCCTGAAGACTAGCCGAATACACAATTATGTCATCGAGGTACACTAAGCAATGGAGACCTTGGAGGCCTCTTAAGATATTATCCATTGCTCTTTGGAAAGTTGCAGGGGCTGTCTTTAATTCAAACGGCATGCGTTTGAATTCATAGTGACCGGATTGTGTTGTGAAAGCTGTCTTTGGCCTATCAGCTTCATTAACTTCTATTTGGTGGTAGCCACTTGCCAGGTCAAGGGTACTAAAATATACAGATTTGCCTAACTTATCAAAAAGGTCAGTTATATTAGGTAACGGGTATTTATCGTCTATTGTATTCTCATTTAATCGCCGATAATCTATAACCATTCTAAATTTAGGCTGCCCGGATGCATCTGGTTTCTTGGGGACTAAGTGAACCGGTGCGCTCCAAGGTGAGTGAGAATTTTGGATTACGTTATCTTGAAGAAGTTTGTCTACTTGTCTTTGTACTTCCTCATTTTGGGAAGGTGGGTGGCGATACGGTCTGATATATATAGGATCTTCGTTAACTGTTCTAATATTATGTTTTACCTGATTTGTAAAAGAAAGCGGAATTTTCTCACTATAAAATATGTCGCGGTATTCATAGCATAATTTAGTTATAGCTTTCCGTTCTTCTTCATTTGTATGATCTAATCGTAGTTTAATTAAATTTTCTTTTAAAATCTCATCTATCTCGCAATCGGAATTTATCACATTTATGGCACACTCATTATTTTCAAATACAGTTACATTAAACGGTTCTATAAATTTAATATTAGCTTTTTCATTCGACACATTTTGAATAATGGTTTCGGCAAAGAAATTATCACACTTGATAAGGGCACATGGCATACGAACTCCCTCACTAAATTGTGTAAAATCAATGATTGCGTCCCCGTTTTGTAAGTTGGTGGGTATTTTTACTCGTGTTTCCGATCTTGGTTCTAAATTAATTTCATAAGGTGGATTATAAATTATTGGGATTTCAGTATTAGGTGTTCGTAAAATTTGGTGGTTCATATCGATATTAGCTGCCAATTTTTTTAATAAGTCTGACCCAATAAGGCCGTCGTATCTACCATCCACATCGTATATGTAAAATTTATGTGGAAGAGTACTTTTGAATGTTTTTAAAAGCGGTATAGAAATTATTTCATCGTGCATGCTTTGCGCATGGGTACTTACAACTGTGAAAGGTTCATTGTATTTAAATTCACCAAAATATTGGTTAGCCTTGGCAGGACTAATAAAGGATCTACTGCTTCCGGTATCTATTAGAAATTTCGAATTTATTTCGGGAATTACTATATGAGGTAATTTTAAAATGCTATCGCAATAATTAAGATGGATCATTTCGGAGGGCTTTCGAGGGCTACTATCGGAAAATTTTCAGGTACTGCATTATCTTCATTATTAATTTCATTAAAATTTTCTAGGTATTGACCTTCAAATGAAGGGTCTTCTACAAAACCATCATAGTGGTCGTAGTAGTAACCGTCATTATTATTATATTATTATCATATGAGAGAAATCTTGACATGATGTTGAAGGTTCCTCGCTAAAAAACAAATCATTCGTCGTCATGTTTTGCCTAATTGGTGCGGTACGCATAGATACGTCAGTGTCGTAAACGTTTTTGGGCGGTTGATTTTGTATGCCGAATTTGAATTGGTTGGGTTGCTGTTGTATGCCGTATTTAAATTGATTAGGCTGTTGTTGAAAGCCGTATTTAAATTGATTAGGCTGTTGTTGAAAACCGTATTTAAACTGATTAGGCTGTTGTTGATTCTGCATGCCGTATTTTTGAGCTTGATGTTGGGGAATGCCAAATTTAAATCCACCAACTTGGAATGGTGCTCGTGGTTGTTGGATAAATTGGTGATTGAAATTACGTGGCATTGAATTTTGGGGTGATGCAAAATGGTAGCTTTGTTGAGGTGCTGTGAATTTATTCGTATGCATCAAATTAGGCCTATATCCTATCTGGTTATTTGGTACACCAAACTTGAAATTACTATTATTATTATTATTGTTTGGTGTCAAATTCGAATTTATAAATGCAGTTGGTCTCACGAAACTTTGCAGAGCTAATTGCTGAACTGGTTTGACTTTATTGTTTTTGGCGTTATACTGAGCTAAGAAGTTAATTTCCTCTGTGACTATACTTAAAGCGATCTCCAAAGTAGAACAGCCTTTTAGTCGGACAATTCTAATAAGGTCTTCGGGTAAATTGTACAAAAATACGTTCAAAGCGGTATTATTATATATAATCATTTTGGCTGCCTTTATTCCTTCATCACAATGTCTTTGGACTTTAGCGAATAAAGAACTTTTTACATTTTGTATTCTAGTACAAAACTGAATAAATGACTCTCCTTGTTTGATTTTTAGAGATTCTAGTTCGATAGCAATACATTCCTCTGAACGGGGGTCGCCGAAATGCTGGGTCAAAATTTCTTTCAAATCCTCCCACGTACTTAAACTAGGGTTATCACTAAGTAGAGTCGCAGCTCTACCACTAAGCTTACTACTTATAGCATGGAATCTATATAAATTTTGAATCGGAGTATTATCGCCTCCTGAATTTAACAAAACATATTCACATTTTGAGATGAATAAATTAAGTAATTTTTCATCTCCATCGTATCTAGGAATCAAGTCTAAAATATGTGCTGGGATAACAGTTACTGCCATTTTTATTTAAACTATCTTACTTAATCTAACTTAAACTATTAGCAAGAATAATATCGGCCTATTTTATGCCAACAAAATCAGATAATTGCAAATAATTTGGCCCGACGATTTTAGTCCGGAAAATGCGGAAAAGAATGGGATAAATGTAAACAGGAGGTGAAGAGGTTTACTCACAGTATGTTCAATCCCATGTCCTCCAGTTGATTCTGACCACTTCGATACTGCAGATGATCCAATGCGCGTAATCGATTGATTTGGAAACGATAGCGCGCGTGTCGCGGGAGTTATTTGTTTGGTTCGAGGATATCCGAACCTGACTGCTATACTGACGCTTAAACCGATTTTGGGGTCCGAAAGGCGTTAGCACGACAGCAGAATATATACGGATATCCTACCGGCTGCGCCACTTAAATTGCGACGAACCTCGACAGTCTTTTTAAAAACACAATTTAAAGTATAAAATGATTTAATGTTCTTTCGAAGGTGGTTAGTTACAGAATGAATCCATATTAAATGTTAATAAAATAAGTCTAGTACAATTATCATATCGTCTTACATTACTTTAGAATTATCACTCGAGTTCTCACGCATGTGCTGATGTGGCTGTTTGGAATATTGAGCCAGGGACGGATTGAGGCGATATAACTATTTATTCCATATTGGTAAACATTTTATGTAGTCATTATTCTTTGACAGCCGACAACGGCTCAGCAGAAAGATTTTCCTTTATAAATGAGTATTATGTCTGAAATCAAAAACTAATTATTATTATTATAACTTTCTTCTTATATACACGTCGATTATTTTATTGTAATAAATATATAAACATCAATCATGTCAGATCACTATAGTGAGATTAATGAGATTGAAGATTCAGGTGAGGAATTATTTGATGATAATTTATAAATTGTTAGAATTTTGTATCTTTTATGAAATAAATAAATATATGAGTTAAAATGTTTAAAAATAAATCATTGAATTTTTACCTGCGTTCGTTAAGTACACTGTTGTATTCGAACGATTTTAGGCACAACTGCGACACGGAAGTGCCTTAATAAAATAAATGTCGTACTTCAAATGATTGTGATAATGTTATTTTATTTTAAGTAAATTATAAATAAAAAACGAGTTGTCGCGTGTAACGTCCATAGAGAGCGAAATAAATTTCATTTGTTATTCACTGACTGACGGGCGTTGTTCTACGGAATGGTTGACTGACCATTTTATTTTATTTATTAATAATATAGTCAGTAGTAGTTACTAAAAAAATTTACATACATAATACATACATAAACACTCACGCCTGTCACCCAGAGGGGTAGGCAGAGACTACGGACTTCCATTTGGCGCGATCCTGACACACCTCTCTCGCCTCTTTCACATCCATATATCTACGCATACACGCTCGTCGGTTAAGGGTACTCCTAATCTGGCCCATTTTCAATGTATCGCCGATCTGGTCGATAAACCTTCGTCTAGGGCGTCCCTTCCCGACCCTGCCGTTCACTTGTTCACTTAAAAAAATTTCACGCCTAATAAACGAATGTCAGGTAGTTATGAACCGCTTTCATATAACTATATTACGGTATATAGCTATATCCCTAGGGTATAACTATATCACGGCTTTAACTATCTTACTGCAACATATTCAGAGCCGGATTTCCTAGTGTCAAAATTGTACCGATGGCTGTTTAAAGAAAAAAGGGGAATAAATATATGACGAAAAGACGTCGGCGTCGTAGTACGCTACGCCGGCACAGCAAACCTTGTAAACAACACGTGCACCAGTCACGCCACCCACCGCCCCACTACTTAACTTGTTTTGCAACTGGTATAATGGCGGCTCTTCACGTTGGCCAATATAGTGGCGAATAGAGATGAGACATACTTGCAAAATTTAATACCAGGGCTTCTAAGTACGAGTATGAAAAAATACCAGGGTCGAAAACCAGGTTTTAAAAATACTTGAAAGTATTTGTTAATGTTAATATATATATGAATGCGTAATTTGATTCGGGCAAAAATTTAAAAACGTTCAGTATAGTTTTTAAATTTTTTTTTGGTAACGAAATGAAATCTTTCCTTCCTACTTTTCGGCTTAGGACTCTTAATAAATAAAAGTTTTAAAACTGTTTCTAAATTCAATATACACGCGAAATAACTATTTAAAAATTAGGTCACGGTCAGTAGGTTACGTAATCAGTTCACAATAACAATAGAATTTACAAGAAATCGAAACAAAACTTTTGCTTCCTCGAATATAAACATAATTCTTATTACTTACTAGGTACTTACGCGACGTGTCCAGCCGCGGTGTCAGTTTGAAAATACTTGCAAAAATATAAGGAAAAATACTTGCATAGGAATTCGACCCGCTTTCCATGTTAGGCTATTATGACTAAGGAGCAAAGTCGTATAAATAAAAAAAAATACTTAGAACTTCAAAGTATTTTTCATTCACAAATACGATTGAGTTTCTTATTACTATTATGATATGGATTATTTTCCTATGCAAGTATTCTCATACTTGCAAGTATTTTTGGTCGTAAAAGGGCGCCGTACTTTAAAGTTAAAACCTGGTAGCGTAAATACGTCTCATTGCGACGCGAGGGACGTGTCCAGCCGTGGTGTCAAAATTTGTAAATACTTGCATAGGAATTTCACCCGTATTCCATGTTATCTTACTATGAATAAGGAGCAAAGTCGTATAAATAAAAAAAATACTTTGAAGTTCTAAGTATTTTTCGTTCACAAATACGATTGAGATATGGATAATTTTCCTATGCAAGTATTTTCATACTTGCAAGTATTTTTTGTTCGTACCAGGGCGCCGTACTTTGAAGTGAATACCTGGTTTTAAAACCTGGTAGCGTAAATACGTCTCATCTTTAGTGGCGAATGTGTTGGCAGAGTTATTGTCCAAGAAATTGTGATCGCGTCCACACGTTGGAAGGTCGTTCAGTTATCAGTTTGCTTCGGTTCAGGCCAATGTGCGGACGAATTTATTAAAATGATTATTGAAGCGCTAACGGCTGTTGCGGTTTATTTATTCACAGCATACCACTATTTTTTATTTAATTTTCACTATCTTTAATATTTAATATTTTTAATATTTCTTTATTATACACTAACGTTATACAGATAAGTAAACTATATAAACATTAACACACCTAGGCAATTTGAGTTATATGTACTACGTACGTACGTAGTACATATTACGTAGTACATATAACTCAATGCCTAGGCATAGGTATAATTAAATAAGGCCTGGAAAATATTCGAAGCCTGTCTATGAAACTGTTGTAAAATTTTTATTAAACAAAACCTTTTTAAAAAGGGTTCGGCCTTAGGCCGGCCACATACATACGGAATTCCGTTTCGAGATTCCGTTTCGATATTCCGATTCGGGATTCCGAACGCAGCAAGTCCATATAAAATCTATGACCCGCCAAACACGTACGTTATTTTTCCGTACAGAATTTCTCCGATTCGAGATTCCGTATGACCGCCTGTGCGTTCGGGATCCCGAACGGAACAGAATGTCTAGACTCAATGGCTAACTTCTCTCAACTGACCTTTGTTATTCCGAACGGAAAAAAAAAACGTGTATGTGTGATGTATTCACGGAATCCCGAATCGGGATTCCGAAACTGAATTTCGAAACGGAATTCCGTATGTATATGGCCAGCCTTAAACGATCGCGTAGTGACGGAGCGGGCTCTGCGCCCCCTTTCCCCAAGTTGGGTCGCTTCCGATACGGCAGAAAGGCCCCGCAGGCTAAAGCCAGTTCCAGGTGGTGTTTAGTGGGTAGCCACTTAGGTTTTCATAGTGAGTCCCACATAACCACGCAGCCGGCTGCGTGGTATGCTAAGAGCATTCACTACCTCCCTCTCCCGCTTACCGGAAGGTAGCCCTTTACTTGCTTCTGGGCACCAAAAGAAACGAAGCGGGCAGTCTTGGCTCTGGCGTGATTCGGTGCACTGGTTGTACCAAGCTGGCTTATCCTGGACGCACTCGGATAATTAATTTGAAATTAATTATTATCATTAATTATAAAAGTACCCTGGTGCAATTTATATTTAATAAAACTAAATATTATCTTGTAATCCCCGACTTCTTATTCGGCATGGCCGACCCCTTCTTCTACATATACATATTTAATGATTCCATAGTAAAAGTATTTAGGCTTTACAGCCTACCGTAGAAATTCATAACTCTATTATTAATATCTCTAATGACATAAATTTTAATTTTCTACCGACTTCAAAACGGAGACTGTACTCAATTGGCATGTATGGTTTTTTTATATATGTTACCTCATAACTTTTTACTTGGTGAACCGATTTCGATGATTTATTTTTTTATTTGAAAACTGGTGCTTTTCATGTGTTCAATTTGATAAGCTCTGACCAATCTGCAAAATGCCAGCTGGCAGCATTGGACTCAGTGGAGAGACGTGCTAAGAGGCTCATTGGTGACCTTGATTTGGTTGAAACCAGTCTTGTCAACCTCGAGCACAGGCGCAGAGTAGCCAGTCTCTCGGTATTCTATAGGATGCATTTCGGTGAGTGTGCGCAGGAATTACACGCTTTAATTCCTCCCTCCCCATTCACCATCGGACAATCAGGCGGTCGGCGGGTCTTGATCCCTTTGTTGTCGATATTTCACGCATTAGAACCAAATGGTTTGCTTCGTCTTTTGTAATGCGTACAGCAAAGGAGTGGAAAAATTTGCCGGCGTTCATTTTTCCGTCCGAATACAATCGGGGCATCTTCAAGGCAATAGTGAATATGCTTTTCTTACGATAAGACAGTGCGATTTACCATCTAAGGCTACATCACCACTTACCACCAGGTGGGATTGTGGTCAAGCACTGGCTTATAATTAGTGAAAAAAATAGTTTTTGAGTTATTCTTAATAATTTATATTGAAGTCGGTTGAAAATTTTTAATTTTAAATTATTTTCGAAACGAATTAAGAACGGATAAAAAGTATTCAATGGTACATGGGTATTCATTTCTACATAAGTATTAAAAGTGTAAAAATGTAAGACAGGTGATGCAGAGAAAGAGAGAGAGAGAGAGAGAGAGAGAGAGAGAGAGGTATTGTTTTTATTAAGGCTGAGTTCGTAATTCTTTTAATTTTTTAATATTGAGATCAATTTATTGTATAGGGCACAAAATGTGTGTGTCCACGTGTGCTGTTGTGTGACTACAATTTTACCACTATTTTTGTATTTTTTTAACATTATTAATTCACTTCTATGAACATTGTAATATTCAATTATTTTTGAAGTCAGTAATTAAATTATTTAAATCTGGAGCTTTCCATTATCATAAAATCAGTATTATATATCAATGGATTAATAAAAATTTTATGTTGCCTTATGAGAAATCGCCAGATATACCAATATTTAAAACAATGTTGAACAAACTGAGACATATAAATTTAAAGAGAAAATTTAATTTAATCAATAGAAACTTTTCGGAATAAATTGTGAAGATATAAGTTTGGAGTTGCGGTTAATTGATTCGACACATTCAGTAAACTTTTATGATCCATTTAACGGAGTTTTTGTATACTAGAATTTTTATCAATTTAAAGAGTGAGTTATGTCAGTCTGTAAAGGATTTTGTTAAACGAGAAAGCACAGGGCTTCTCTGAGAGATTTTTATTGTGGAAAACATTCGGCTATTATTTGGTACTAGCTTCTGCCCGCGACTTCGTACGCGGATCCTGTTGCTTATGCCAGCGACAACGGGGTCGTCAAAATCGAAGATCTGAAACGTCTGATGTTGAGTTCTAAGAGCCCGGGGACGGGAAAACAACGTGATCGCGAGACGATTCGAGACGTTCTAGATTTTTCATTTTTATAAATCAACAGCAAATGCCCATCAGACTAAACAACTTTTGCTAAGACGTCATTCCTATATATGTTATAGTGTCGCTGGGCTTTGGATAGAGTGTAACTCCTTGTGTGTTATTAAGTTAATGTATTGGTAATATTGTTTAGATCACGTTCACATGAGGCTTAAGTAGTTATAGAACAAAAATACTTCAGCGCAAAGCTTCCAGGTAAACTATGTAGAAAGTTGACCCATCCGGCACGTGAACATAAAGATTTCTAGAACTGGTTACTCGGGAAAGAACGACGTACAACTGACCATGCGAGAAACAACTGACACCGAGATCTACTCCAGCAACACGAAAAGTCTGCCCTTGAGCCTTATAAATTGTCATTGCATAACACAATGATACTGAGAATTGCGTTCTTTTAAATTGGAATGGAAAATTATTTGGTATTATGGGAATTCTGGGAATAAAGACGGTCTCCTGCACCGCAACCTGTTAAAATTTGAGCCTCGATTAAATTTTGTTGCAACTGGGTTACTTTTAGCCGAGTTCCATTGCAAAGTTGTGGTGGTCTTAAATTTCGGAGCAGAATAATCGGAATGCTAATTTTTAAACAAATTTCATGAGAAGGAAGTCCGAGCATATTTAAAGAATTTAAAAATTCTATCAGGTAATTAGTGGCTTCTTGTTCATTGACCATTCTGTTTATTGAACTATAAACTTTGCTTTCCCCCTGTATCCCTCGGTCGTTTATGAAGGAAATAATACCCAAAGCTATGAAATTGAGATTAACAGTTCCATTGGTCTTATAATTGACTGGTTAGTAAAAAATAACTTAAATATAAATTTAGAGAAATCTAAAATTATGAAATTTAATTGGCAAAAAGATAGTTTATCAAGTATTAATATTCATTATAAAGGTTCACCAATCTATGAAACGATAGAAACTAAATATTTAGGAATAATCATTGATGACCAACTGAACTGGAAGGCACAGGTCGATAGTGTTTGCAGTAAATTATATAAATTTTCATACCCCTTGTATAAGTTAAATAAAAAAAAACACACACTTCGTATAGCATATTTTGGATACGTTGAATCAACACTTAGGTACGGTGTTATGTTTTGGGGAAACTCAGTGGATCGGGAAAAGATATTCAAAGCTCAAAAAAAGTGCATTCGAGCAATCAAAAATCTACTCTGGACAGACAGCTGTAAACCACATTTTAAAGAGCTGGAAATTCTAACTTTTCCCTGTCTTTTTATCTATGAGACGGCTGTGTTTGTCTATAGAAACCTATCATTGTTTGAAAATTTATATAATAGAAGGTATCCCCTAAGATTAAAAGTTCAACAATCAAAGTCAGTAAAAATGCGAAGAAGTATATTTTGCCTATCCATACCCATCTATAATAAAATACCTAATGATATAAAGAAAATAAATAATATTCAAACCTTCAAAAAATCATTAAAAACATTATTAATTAATAAATTAATGAATTATTCTAAACTAATCTAAATTAATGAATATCTTAATGACATAGAAATTATATAATTATAATATTTGAATTTGATTTGACATACCATGTATTATATATTTGAAATATTATATATTACATATGATAGCCCGATGACATCGACATTTTTAATTTGTATTTTTTTTAATATATATTTTATTTCGTGACATTAGCTTAAGATGCAGTATTTATTTTTTGACTCGTGTATTTAACATTAGTAATAATAATTTGAAAAGATGACATTTTTATTTACTTCAGTTTCTTTTTTTTCTCAATATTAGACGTAAAGGCGCCATTACGAAACGTGTTATTTGTCATGGGTATCATTGCACGATGCTTTTCACTTTTTAATATTTAATACTACTTACACATATGATTATGGTATTTTTATAATATGCAATCAATTTTAAAAGTATTAATTTTGCTTTTATTGACAATATCGTAATGAATATTTGTACACCACACTGTGGTAGAATACACGATACATAATGTAAATTTTACGAACACCTAACTTACTGTATTCACAAATAAAGAAATGAATTTGAATGAATTTGAATTTTAATTTGTATATTCGACAGTATTTTGTTGTTACTCTCAGATGCCTGGTCATTGCGAGGAGTTAAAATGGATCTTTCGCATAGCCAAAAATTGTCCCTATTTAATATAATTGTTACGTCACCGTAAACCGACGATAAAAGATGTGGTTGGGATTGCACTATACAACATAACTCAGGCGTCAGAATAAGTTTTCCTTGGTGTAGTTGTGGATAGTTACCTTCTCCAATCTTTAATAATTTATCAGAAAATTGACGATCATCCGGGTTATCTCCAGTTCTCACTCGCATGTTTATAGTCAAATGTACCGATTGTATATCACGCCACAAATAAGAGCTTTTTAGGCAAGCCCTAACCTCATCAGCTCGGGTTCCCCGTAGTATTACCGGTAAGGTTTGTCGGAAATCACCACAAAATAAAACCGTGATACCGCCCATTGGTCGATCATTTTGTCTTATATCCCTTAAAGTTCTGCCTACCGTTTCTACTCCTTTTCGGTGGGCCATCGTACATTCATCCCATATGATTAAATTACACTCACGTAATACCTTAGCTTTGTCGCTAATTCTTGAAATACTACAGGTTGGACTTTCCGTGCGATCTAAATCAATTGGTATTTTAAACATAGTATGAGCAGTTTTACCTCCTGGTAGCAATGTTGCAGCTATACCTGATGAAGCCACGGCAAGAGCCATTTTACGCTGATTTCGAACATTACCTAATATTAATTTAGTCAAAAAGGTTTTCCCAGTTCCTCCAGGGGCATCTAAAAACCATATTGTTCCCAAATTATTCTGAACACTCTCGCACACGCCATCATAGACTGAACGTTGTTCTGCAGTCATCATTGGGACACCGTTTTCTAATGTTGCCAGTAGTTCCATTGAGTTGTAACCAATCTCTACAGAATATTCCCTATTGCTAACCTCTCCGACTGAGGTTGGTGTTGGCAAACCATATTCACAGAGTGATTTACCACCTACTGCTGTTAAGTCTTCCTGAAGAGCTAATAAGCACAGATATATGGCAAGATCACGGAAATTATCATTAGTTACGCCTTCATCATTGTAAGATATATTCCGAAGAAAGTCTTCTGCAAATTTTTCTTTATATTTTTCCCATAACTGTACAGCATCTGACAAATTACAAAATGTGAGTAATTTTACAAATAAATGGCGTAACCGTCATGGATTATCACTAACACAGGATTCTGCTAAAGCGTCATCCCAATGCTGATCATTTTCAAGCAAACGACGCGCTTGGGAAGCTGCATGATAAGTTGGATAAACAACATCGTCTACTTTTCTCAAATCTATAAATGATGTTGGTCCTCGCACTGTATGTAATAATAATCGCAAATAGAAACACTCAGCGTTGTTAGGATGAACGGTATACACTCTACCAAGAACATGTTCTTTGAAAATACCTGACTCGCCATCTACAGGCCTGCCACGACATCTACGATTAAAGACACCTTGTTGCTTATCGTAGGTATAATACGATAGAACTTCCTCATACAAAAGAGATTTTGCAAAATCATCAGTTTGGCAAAGTCGAAAGAATGCTAATAAAGTTGTTTGTCTAGGGTTCTCTAATCGTTCTGTAACATTTTCGGCGTTGAAATATATACGTTGACCGCCTTCAAGATGAACATCCAGATGAGTCACAGGTGGATATCTTTCGTGAATGTTGAGACTAAAGATCCGCCACACAGCTTCTGAAGAGCTGATATATCTTCCTGACTGAAATCTAGTAACTTCATCATGTTCATTTCTCAACGCAAAGAACAATGGCAGACTTTCATACATAAAATTAGTTGAGAAGAAATGGTAGCGTCTATATACCAAAAATATCTTAAAATGTTAAGCGTCAGTCCCTTAATAACTCTGTCAAAGAATTTTGTACTGAGAATGCCTCAAAAAAAAGATATTTACATTTGAACCTTTTTATGTTATGTCCTATGTCACTTGGAAAAGTCATGCTTACTGTGGTTGTTTGATGTTAGCTTAATACATAATACATAATTGAGAGTTTTTAGATTATTGTATCTCTATTATATATTTGCATACTATAAATGTATATTTCTGGCATGAGTCCAGGGCTTTTGTATTATAGTGATATTCTCAGAAAGGCTAGAATCCAGAGCCGTAAAGCCAGTAAAAAAAAACAGTGACATTTTATTTTAGCTAGTGTTGGCATAACATTAAATGGAATTGTTACATAGTACTATGATTGAGATAATGTATTATTGTAGGAAATTCTTTGTTAGAGACTTATTCTCAGCCATAACACTTTTATTTTTATTATTACTTATAGTAAAGTTATTACTAATAATAACTTAATATAATAGTCTATAGGTCTAATAGGTAGTCTCACAAAGTTTATACGAAAATAGTATGAATATACTAAATGGCAACATTTGAATAGAGTAAAATGATTTAAGTCATTTGATATTCCAAAAATGTTTGTTTTTTTCTGTGGCTTTAATTAAAATACATTTTTATTTGAAAAATCATAGAATAATAATAAAACTCATTTTATATATAACTTATTTCTAGACGCTATAATTATTGTCAACTATTTTTCTGCCATTGCTCTTTAGCTTGGTCACTGCCCTTGTTAATATACTTACAAATTTATTTTATTGACTCTACACTATTACACATTTCAACATTTATGTGAGCTTGAAATGCTCTAGACATCACAGGCGAATACGGAACGTCCCACCTATTATCTAAAGTAACCTGTTGTACAGACACTGGCTTTTCAACAGTAAAACTACCATTGTCTCTTGAACGGCGACGATATAATGGGTAATCATGTCCTGTTACATATTCATCCACTAATGCTTTTAGATATCTTTTAGTGCAACGACCGTCTTGCATGCAAGGAGCATTCTCGTTAAATGCACCACATGGACCATGTATCATATGAGTTTTAACAATGTCGTCTAACACGGGATCTGCAATCGGATCTGGAATTTCAGCACTGATTGAACTGTCTACATCATTAGGTCGAACCTTATCTTTTAACCAAAGCAGGATATGTGCGTGAGGTAAGCCGCGTTTTTGCCACTCAACACTATACATATAACACAATACATCTCCAAAAATGTTATCTTTGGTAAGTAGATCTATCATTGATTTTAATTTTAAATGAAAAACTCTTGCGATAATATGATGGCGGTCATGCGGTGCTTGACCCTCAAGAAGCTCCCGAGTGATTTCATCCCACTTGGGATTGGTAGTTACAGTAATAAATAAGTCGGGACCATATTTTCTTACGTAACAAAAAGCATCTTGAGTACGTTCGTGCATGAAGCGTGGACCACCAGTAAAAGAAGAGGGTAAAATAACTAAACGGCCCATATTCACCGTATCATATCTTGCTGCATGGCGTCGCGAAGGTGCACGTATTCTTCAGCGCGCAGCTGCCTTTGATTAGATCGTATATAAACTAATCTTTCGGTTTCAAATTTTTGCGTACATGTCAACAATAAACTTATTGAATAAGCCACGAAAACGTTGAAAGTATACAAATCTATTGCGTCTCACTTGCAAGTGGTAACAATAAAATTGAAGGCATGACATCTTTTTATTATAATTAGGTGCGCCTGTACGCGAATCAGTTTGGTATAAAGCGAAATTATAACCATCTTCCCCTCGAGAGTATATCAAAGGATATTACAAACTGTCGTAAGCCCTGCGGGTTTCGTAAATACGTTGCAAACGAATGTCTCTGGAACGGATAACGATATCACGCCTACCACATTCCTGGTCGACCAATACTACAGCAACTTCATTCGTGGATGGAACGTTATAACGCCCAGGGTGTTCCTGAGTTGGACGCCTATCGGCATTTATAATAATTTTATAATTGTTATCACCATCTTGAGGAAGAGCTTCTAATGCCGATTTAAAACTGCATACACACGAATTAACCTGATGCAACATGTTCTGGAGTTGTGAAATAAGTTCAGTATTTAAATTCGGGAAATATTGATTTCTTATATTCGACTGTTCGTTGTAGTCGGATACAAAATATATTTGAAGAAACTTAGGTTGGTCTTCAGGCAAAAGGATATCTTAAAAGTAGGCATGAAAGGACCTTCTGAGATTTGTTGAGCACCAAAGGATGTCATTTGAAACGCACTATTAGAAGTGCGAATATTGTCTAAGAACTGTTCAGATTGCACATGTTCCCCTAAAAGTAGTGACTTCAAAGGTTCCGGTGGATCTTCGAACGAAGGCAAATTTATTTTACCTCCAGAACAGATACTAGCCGACTCCTTACTCCACTTTGAAGCATTACAAAAAGAACATACTACGTTCATATCGCCTATTACAGAAGATGATCTGTAATCAATTGTGAGGTTATAACCAAACCCACTTTTATATTTGTCGGACCACGCCACCGAATTTGTAGATTGATCTTCTATGTGTACATCTAAGTCATTAAGACTATGTCGAAATCTGTCTGCAGTAAGACGGGCCTCTCGCTCTTCGTCCGTTTCAAGCGACCGAATATTTTCAATTCGTAATCTTTCATTAGACAAACTTATTAATCGTTCTTGTCTCAAAGAATTTTAATATTCGCGTCCCGACTCTAGTCGTTGTTCGTGCTCATGTTCATCTTCAAGAGACCGAATAATATTATGGTGCACCCTATCATTTGTCAAACGGTCTTCATATTGAGTAAAAGTTTCAGATTCTCGAAATAAAATATGACGTTCGCGATCATCTGTGAGACGTAATTCCCTCTCAGTGCAGGTTTCGGACTCGCGAGATAATGTATGCCGTTCGCGGTCAGCTGAGAGACGTAATTCCCTGTCAGTGTAGGTTTCAGACTCACGGGATAGTACATGCCGTTCACGATCAGCTGTGAGACGTAATTCCCTCTCAGTGAAGATTTCGGACTCACGGAATAGTACATGCCGTTCGCGATCAGCTGTGAGACGTAATTCCCTCTCAGTGTAGGTTTCGGACTCGCGAGATAATGTATGCCGTTCGCGGTCAGCTGTGAAACGTAATTCCCTCTCAGTGTAGGTTTCAGACTCGCGAGATAATGTATGCCGTTCGCGGTCAGCTGTGAGCCGCAATTCTCGTTGTGAAGCAGTTTCAGCTTCTCAGGATAACACATGTTGTTCTCGGTCAATGGTAAGCCTTAGCTCTCGTTGAGACGCCCGTGATGTAGCTCGTCTCGCTCTGTCAGCTGCTAATCGCATCTCTCTTTCTGGAGAGCTTTCTTTGGCTCGAGAAGTTGAGGCACTAACTCTCATAGAGTTTAACCGATGTGCTCTTTCCTCTGCCGATTCTTGAAAACGCACATTTCTCATTCTCTTAGCTTCTCTCGAATTTCGAGATAAAGATAATCATTTTTAGGTGGCATTGTGTATTTTATTTTTAATCGACGGCATTCAGTTACCTAACAAAATAAACTACGTTAGAGGTCCTAACTATAGCTACCGTATACTTAAAAAAATCAAAATACCTACTTAAATAATAAAACGGATCCTAAATAAATCCTTAAATCCAAAATTAAATTCTTAAAAATATATAAGTAGGTACCTAAACTACGTATAATAGAATGAAATAACCTATTTGATACCTAGGTACCTATTTAAAACTACAGCTAAATAAAAAAAAGTTTAATATATAATTAAGCTAATACTAAGAAATATTTAAACACTACCAAAGTAACTAATACCTATTTTATAAAATAACAACCAAAGAAATCTAAAAATAAATTATTAAACGTAAGAGTAGACTAAAAGTCGCGCTGATAAGCACGTTTTGTTAAAATCAATTATTGTCTGTCAATAAGGTCGAACACTCTGAACGTCTATTCGCATCAAAAGCCAAATATTGTATGAAGCTCGCACTTTTTTTTTGCACCTGAAGCAATTGGAAAAGGGCTACCCTTTATGTAGGGAGGCGGAAATGCATTACGCATACCACGACAGCCGGTCTATCGTGGTTATGAGGGACTCACTGCCTACCGGGGGAACCTAAGTGATACCCTCTAAAACCGCCTTTGGGGACTGGCAACCAGCTGTTTAAAGCTTCTTATGCCGTATCGGAAGCGACCCTCTTTTGGGAAAAGAGGGCGCAGGCGGCTATTAGACGCTGAGGGAGTGCCTACGAAGGCAAATTAATTATGAATAACTTAATTAGAGTTGGCCTGAGCCTCCAGGAGGCATCTTTTGAAAGTTTATTAGGCGGGTCCGAGAGGGAGTTCTTCGGCCTGCGGACAGTGGTGAGGCTGCATAATTAGCTGCCTCACGAATAAAATGATTGGAATGCGACTCTGAGGCTTTGAAGAAGTTCTCAGAGAGTTTTTTAAGGAATTGTTGGATTGTAGGGAGCTCTAAGTCCCGATGAAGGTCGTCATTACGGACGTACCAAGGTGCGTTCGTAGCTCGACGACAGAAGAGGTTTTGAACTACTTGGAGTTCATTAATAATTTATCGGTCAGCGTGGGCAAAAATGGGGCCCGCGTAGGACATGACTGGTCGTATACAGACCTTATAAAGAGTACGCTTGTTTCTGAGGGATATTTTACTGTGTCTGCCCAACATACTGTTGAGCCTACCCAGGTAAAAACGTGCGTGACGGGTTACTCTTTTGACGTGGAACCTGAAAGTGAGCCTCGTGTCAAGCGTGACGCCTAAATATTTGGCAGTCGTATGCCAGGGGCAGGGGTCCCTAGCATACGTATTGGTGGAGTGTTTTTGAGTCGGCGTCGTATATAATCGAAGTGAACGGTGGAGCTCTTCTCCGGGTTCACATCGATGCGCCATTTTTTGAACCAAGCTCCTAAGTCATCAACTGACTTTTGGATCTTGTTCCGTATGAAAGGTAGCGAGATACCTTTACAGTATAGGGCAGTGTCATCTGCGAAGAGGGAGAGCTGAACACCTTTCGACGGGATGGGAATGTCGTTGGTGAACAAAATGTACAGGACAGGAGCAAGTACTGAGCCCTGAGGGACACCAGCTTTGATGGGGCGCTGAGGAGATAGCGTGCCTTCGTGTCTAAAACGAAAGGTACGATGCTTTAGATAAGAGGCCACGAGACGTACTAGACGATCGGGGAGACCTATTTTGTATAATTTGTAGATAAGGCCTTCATGCCAGACTCTATCAAAGGCTTTAGCTAAAAAGACCGCGATGGTCTTATGACGACGAGGATAAAAACCGCTGAGGATATATTCCACAGTACGGTGAACTTGTTGGGGACAAGAGTGTTTCGCTCGGAAACCGCACCAAGCTCGCACTCGGACCCCCCGCCTTTTTATACCTCCGCCGCGAGCCGCGTCGAGCGCGGCGACCGTTACACAAAAATAATCCTTATAGCATGATTCAGTATTCACGCGCGATGGCTTATATTATTATTTTTTAATGAATAGATAATAATGTTAACTTTTTTTAATTAGGGATGAGTGAGAGTGTTATAAACGTAAGAGTAGACAAATATAATCAGAAAGCTCAGATCTGCTAAGCTATCGGGAGTTACACGTGTTATGGTGAGTAAACCATAAAAGATAGACATATGCTGTAGTGGGATATTTTTTATATAATTTTAAGGAAAATATTTCCGTTATACATGATTTCTGTATAGCTTTAACCATTAAGGCTGCACACGCGACGGAAGCTTAAAAAATGGAGTAATTTCTCCCGTTTCCCCAACATTTACCTTTACTGCTCTGCTTGATCATAGCGTGATGAAATGTATACTATAACCTGCCCAGGAGTATTAAAAATGATTGTACCAAGTTTCGTTAAAATCCGTCGAGTAGTTTTTGTTTCTATAACGAACATACAGACAGACAGACAGACAGACAAAAATTTTACTGTTTGCATTTTTGGCATCAGTATCGATCACTAATCACCCCCTGATAGTTATTTTGGAAATATATTTCATGTACAGAATAGACCTCTCTACAGATTTATTTTATGTATAGATTTAACAGAAATAAATGTAAACATGTGTACAAAGTTAACATTTCAAATGTAGACATAATTAAAAAAAATACTTTTCAAACATTAATTCTCTCAATTAATTATCTCAAAAATTAATCTCATGGATCAAATAGGAAAACACCATAAAAGTCATGACATATGACCCTAGAAAAGTTAGGGAGACCATTATCTTATACTGAAGTAGCGTTGTGGACCCTTGATAATAATACGTACATACTGTTAAGACTTATCCCTTATGTTATAGTTGAAAATAACTACCACGTAAGCCATAACTAACTATGAGCGATAAATTACCACATCCATAAACTATTGAGAAGCTAATATCGGTAATGAATTATTTTTGTAACTACTGATACGTGCTAATTAAACATACTCAAATTGAACGAGATTAAGATTAAATATAGCTGAAACTACTCATAAAATATGGAGAAGTAGGTTCTAAAAAAATTTGATAAATAAACTAAAATGTTACTGGCGAAGTTATATTTGGGTTGGTTAATTATGTTCGTAAACTCTGCTCACGCTAAGCCAAAAGATTAAGTTGGTTTAGTTTGTCGTTAAAACTTTGTATTTTTTTTAAACGGAATTATAATATTACTACTAAATTGAAGAATAAAAAGTTCTACAACTTTTATAACTTGACCTATATTCTCTAAAGAGGGAAGTAATTCATACTTTTACCATAATTTTTCACGAATGAAGACGTGAGCATTTATGTAACAGCTGTTGGAGATTACTTAACAATGATCTGAATTCGATTTTATGATGAATAATTTGGGAAATCACTCAAGTCCATACAAAGTTTGTGAAAGATATATGAGAATATTATATATCAGACAAAAACGAACGGACTTCAATATGAAACGAAGCTTTATGTAGAAGTTATAACTTTGTAAAAAATAAGAAAGCTAATAAGAGAGTTAAAATTCCACCATCGTGTTATTACAACATGTTAATAACAAATAGCTAACAGTTCATCTGTAACGATAGTAAATGGTAAATTGTAACCACAGATCTGTTGTTGCCCTTGAGGACTAAGATGAAATGCCTCACAACTCATTGAATCTTCATACCATAACATCGCAGTAGGTGTGATAATCGGCACCTAAAATTGGCAACAAGGCGGTACCTAACCGAGCGTAATTGGTACGAGCGGAGAAACGGAGCGCTATCACCAAGAACGTTTTATATAGCAACGCTACCGATTCTTATGGCTTCAGCACGAATGGGTCAGCTCAACAGGAAAGGAACCATATTGTAAAATAGCAAATCTATATTTATTCATTTCTTATCCCGCAGGGACGACAACGCATCTATATTTTGATTCTTAACCGACGAGTGAGAGTGGGCTATAATCCACTTGTCATCAAGAGGACTGTTTGCTCTTTTATGATATTTATTTTTATTGAGCAATCAACAAAAATGCCAAATGTCTCGCAGCCAGTACTTTATTAAAGAATACCATACTCACAACATGTAACGTGCTATACCCGTTTCTTTTCAAGTGGGGTTATGAATTATGATAAAGATGATTAATATTTATTGAGATTTTACATTTTTTGGTAGAAAAGTAGAAATTAATAAGATATTGTTATATATTTGTATTCTTTAACAACTCTAGACGATGACCTAAACGATACGAGTGTATAAAACATTACAAGTTCGTGACTTATCCATCTGTATACAGGACTGTTGAGTCATAGGTCCGGAGTTTCAGGTAATCAAAATTCATGTATCAACAGAAATTTTTGGAAGATTTTTATGTGTTGTGATTGTGATTGTCTTCGTAACTGTCTCTGATTATACTCACCTTACATTCGATAATATTCCGGTAATGTTGTTGGTGAGTTCAATGATTTTTTCGAACTATTTTACGAGCGTCATAATTAGTTTCACCTCATTTGACCTAACATATTAGAAATTAGGAACGAACATTTTCGTAGGTTCAAAAAATCAAAACAGATATTATACAGCATATTGGCTTATACAGTTTTCTCAGCAATTTATTCTTGTGAAAAAGTCACGTATAATCGTAAAGCGAGCGACTGCATCAAGATCTAATATCCAATATCTCTTTTCTCGTATAAGTTGACATTCAATCTTCTATTTTTGCCCACCTTGCAATTTCCAAATCGTTTTCGCTTCCTCCAATTTCAAATATCTGTTTTACATTTTGGACATTTTTCTAAATACAATGTAAGTATATAAATGCATCTATAATAAGTTGAGTATAAAAGAAAAGTAAGGTGAAATGAAAACATTTTCATGTGTATGTATATGTATATTTCATAATATTAGATATAATGAATACGTTCATATAATTATGTTTAAATTACAATTTCGTTTGCTTAAGAAAAATCTCTATCACTCTCTGTACGATATTGTACAAAGAAACGATAGATTAGAATATCACAAACTTGTCACAATTTTCAATAGGTATTATATTTTTCAGGACGTGCTAACAGTTTGGGGGTCGACTGTTACAATGAAGACATTTGAAACCGTAATGGATTGCTATTGGTAGAATAATTAACAATTTCTAAGCAATCTAAAGTGAACTTTAAGTATGATAAAAAAATATGATGAAAGTATCTTTAAAACGTAACTTTTGTTTTATAACACGTCCACATTATGTATGTTTTTCAACATTGCAACATATAACAATACTGTACACATTAGAATAACAATGCAATGTAACAATGTTATGACATTGTCGTATGACATTGTCGTTTGTCGTTCTGCCGTTCGTATTATATAACATTTGTATCACGTTATATAACATGTTTTTTCATTTATAACATTCAGCCCCCACATTGTTGTGACATGTTATATAACATGTTATGTTATATAATGTGTACGCACCGTTACAAATACTAATTTGCATGTATGTTTAGAATATAATTTTTATATAAACCAAACTTATAAATAAAATATATTTCAGACGTGTGAACAGCGTGAACACTCTCACTAATCTTTACTCAATGAGAGAGGCGTCGTGTTCAGTTTTGAAATGTTTACACAGGATGGTTAGGAACTGAGAATTTAAAACTACTAGGTACCTTTGACCTTATATAATTTTTAATTTCATTTTCGTTTAGGTTTTTTGAAATGACATAAGATTTTTTGGCAAAATATAGTATTTTTTATTTGTGTTAATAATCAGATTTTCTGTGTTGCAAGAGTCATTGCATTATCGCCATAACCCCTTTAGTTTTTGTTATGAAAAATTAAATTGTTTGTGATGTTTATTTAGCATCAATATAAATGAAGGCATGTCGATATTTTTTAATAAACAAAAGTAGGTATGTTGAAATTAATCAACAAAAACAATATTGTCGCATGAGCTTTATATTTTTTCTTATATATACCACTTAATTTTCTTTTCATAAATAATGGCTCAGGGCCGTGCTTTGTGATATTTCTTGGGGAGGCCTACGTTCAGCAGTGGTCTTGGGTATAATGATGAAAAACAATTTTAATGCTCACAGATTACAGAAGAAATTCATAAAGATCCAACTTAAAAACAATCGGTATAGACTAGGACGACACTATGTCGATTGTTTGGAAGTTGGTGCTACCCGCGCCGATGCAACGAGTAGGTGATAAGTATTGGATGTAGTAAGCAGCAATGTCAGATACGCGGAGACAAAAAACAAAACGAGCAGTGCGATTATGTAAATCTGGTTGAAATCGTGGTTGGCTTCGTATTGGCGTTCAACGTTTGGTTATAATGTTTTAATGTAGAAGATGAGGCAATTTAATTTTATATTTATATATTTATTTTATTTTTTTTATTTTTTATTGAACATTAAAATAGCATAACCATAGATTAATGATAAGTCATCGCGCGCCCTGACTAGATACCGCCGGCGCTCATGTAAAATGCGCATCAAATACTACGCTGAAATCGGCGTACCCGAGCCAGTCGCGTTGCAGGGAACGTGTGAGGTGAACGTACCGAATGTTTATTAAATTTTGATCATAATCCGAAGTAAAATAGCAGTTTACGTATTGAAACTGTGTAAAAATAATACTACAAGAAATAAGAAAGACACTGGAATCACATACTATCATTATCATACAATTTCGAAATTTTAACATAAAATAACACGAGCCATAAATAAGTCACAAAATGTCAATGACGCTATTCAGTGTTGCCGCGCATGCAAAAATAAAGTTCCCCGTGAATTCATTGTTATTATATTTTATAATATAATATATTAAACTTATTATAATATAAACTAATTCTATATTATTTAATGTTTATTTCTGTAGTATTGCTCAAATCACATAATTGCCATTTATTAGGGTTCCGTACCCAAAGAGTATCAACGGGATCCAAGTCTCCACTATCGTTCCGTCTGTCTGTCAATAGACTGCATCTTATGAACCGTAATATGTAGATACTTGGAATTTTCATAGAATGTGTATTTATATTGCTGCTATAACAACATAAAATAAAAAAGAAGACAAGTAAAATATTAAAAGACCCAAAAAAATCACGTTTATTGTATGAAGACCATACAAGAAACGTGATTTTTTTCTGTATGTGATATGTGTTTTGTGTTATGTGTTGATGTTGTGTGTATGGTGGTATTGAAAGTTTATCATGAGTTTTTACCGCCGGTTAAAACCATCGATTCGGATCTCTACTACCAATAAATAATGAGACAAGCAAGAAATAGTAAAAGAAACGTCTGGCGTTGATAATCAAAAAAGGAGTGGTCTTTCATCATGATAAAGCCAGATCACAAGATTAGCTATCTGTTTGAGACTTTCAATAAACACTTACATTCCTAAAAATCCAGTATTTGCTTGAGTACTTAAAACTGGTTTAAAAGTTTTAGTCATTATTTTCTTTTGTTGCTTGTGTTCTTTAAAAGAAAGATTTCTGGAGGTTTTAATATTTAAGTTTATAATTTTTTTTTCATTATAAATGGGATGACTAAATCCATGTTCCTTCAAATCTCTGGTATTGAATATATCAAATAAAACTACTTGTCGCATTTTTTTAATCAAAATCCCAAGATTTCTACAGCAACCTTTATTTTTTATTATTTCACTACCTACAAGATGGTAACAAATTATCGAACAGAATGGACCCATATATATTATAATTAAATGTAATAAAACTTTAAAACAAAAACGTCTTGAATTTGTATACAATATACGAAGAAACTTTTTTCCCCAGTCTTATATACTAACTAAAGGTGTAACAAAATAGTACTTAATAACTTAGGGAATGATTCTGCCCATCATCGTGAATATTTTTTATTATGGGATTATCTTCGAAATTTTCAATTTATACGTGATAGACCCATACTGCAGCTATATTACTGGTATAGTTATAGCACGAAAGGGTTAGCTCGACCAGGAACGGACCACGCTCTCACAGAATACTAGTGTAAAATTGGAGCTTAACGCTGCTGTGTTTCCTATGGTGAGTGTAGAGAACCGGAGACCCTTTTTACAGGAAACGAGGCATTCCATCTTAGTCCTCAGGGGTTGCAACGCATCTGAATTTTGATTCTTAACCGAGGATAGATGTATATGTCTATGGGCCACAGCAACCACTCACAATCAGGTGGACTAAGTGCTCGTTTGTCACCCTCATCCTATAAAAAATATCTCAAAGTCAGTTATTCCATACGAAATTTCGTACAAACTTGCTCAAAATGTATGGAAGACCTGATTTTTCTTGCGATTAGGAAGATAGATCTCTAGTAAAAGTTGTTCATAATGACGCGTAGAATAGATAGCCCTATTTTGATTAGACCATATACGAGTATATAACTATTTTTTTTAAATAATTTGTGAATATTAGTTAGACATGTAAATAATAAAATTAAAGTGATAAAAAGAGGCCTTATCATTTATATGTCATTTATTCAGAAGAAAAACCTATACATAATATACACAAATATATTGATACATTCGTTATTAATAAACTATTAATTTTTAAGTATTTCTGGAATACATTCATAACTATGAACTTAACTACTAAGCCATAGCATAAAATATATTTTCGTTTTAATCGGGTAATAGTTAAGCTGCTGGCATATACAATTTTTCATGCACACTAGCATCATGCAAATTGTCTCATACACACTACAATATTAAAATGCCGCACTCACGGAGCTGTTACGTGCAGGGAGCGCGGTATCTAGTCAGAGCGAGCGATGACTTATCATTAATCTATGAGCATAACGCTCTTGCGGAATTATTCCCACTGGCAATACATATTTAAATCTCGCTCAGATTGACTTCGGGTGCATACAAATATTATGCATCCATGCCCGCACACATACGAATCATCCGTAGCAAATATTAAAGCATCTTCTTAAACGCCCACAACATATAAAATTCTTGAATTATGTACGTTGCAGCCATTACCGTTCTGCGGTTTCCTGAACAAATGCCATTTAAAGGAAGGAAATGAAAATTCCAATGACGTTCGTTTATTCTTGGCTAAGCTATTACAACTTTTACAAATTTTAAAAATGAAAGACACTATTACTATAATTTAGGTCAATAATTAAAAATAAAAATGAAAATAATTTGGAAAATTCAAGTGCAGTAATTAAAAATATATTACCATAACATTACATACGAAATCAGCCCTAAACTGTATATCTGTACTTTAATAAATATTTTTTATGTTTCGTCGCTACACTAAGTAGAAGTACTTATTATTTACTTGAATATTTACATTTCCTACATTAAAGTCTCTACAGAATTATTTTTGAATAAGTGAGGCACAATGGTTGCTACTGATGAAGATAATTGATGTAATTGAGTAAAATTTGTTATTTTAGTGTTAGAACCGAACACCTTATTCATGCAGATAAACGTTAGTTTGTAAGAGATATAAGTATTAATATATAAAAACAATGAAATATTACGTTGCGCTCGGAAACGCAGTTGCTAAGGGTTGGGATCCGGCGCTGCGGGACTGCTGGTTTGAATTTATTTATTTATTGCATTTACATGTGGTTTTGTGTGACAAATTACACCACATTCACCCAGCGAGGCTATAACAATATAAAATAAAGCTAGCCTTGGTTTCTAGTACCTTAATTCTAATACTAATATTTATAAATATTTTTATACACTACAGATATTATAGTATTTAGTATACGTTATATTACTATATTTATTTATTTACTTCTATTATCTTTTATCTTTATTTAGTTACTATAAATTAGATGAATATTATGTAAAATCATAATATTCATCTAATTTATAGTAACATTTCTTGATCAAAAAGCTATTTAGTGCTATCACAAATTTCTTATATTCTTCCATCTCTCTTATAGCTTTGGGTAATGTATTATATAATTTCACTGCCATGGAATATGATCCAGAACTGTATATGGATAAAGTGATTTTAGGCAAAATTAAGTTAATTTTCTTCCTAAAATGTATATTACGTCTATTTACATTATTATCACTAGCTTTTTGAAATATATTTGTATATTTTCTTACTAATTTACGTGATTCCAATATGTATAAAGATGTAACTGGTAATATCTTGTATTATATAAAATATGGTCTACAGCTTTCGCTAGTGTCAATATTTGCTAGAATTCTTATACCTACATTTTTTGAGCGATAAAGTTTTTGGATACCTGTGCAGTTTCCCCATAAGGGTATTATTATTCAATTCCTTATTGTAAAGTACGACTAATTGTTATGAAAAACGTATAACATTTTGTATTGTTCTGTATATTAAAACTAATAGCTGATTACAACAATGATACTTCACTATCATCATTACAGCCCTTCAGAAATCCACTGCTGAACATAGGCCTCTCCCAAGGAATGCCCCAAAACACAGTCCTGAGCCACCTGCATCCATCGACTTCCTGCATGTCTTACCAGGTCGTCACTCCATCTAGTAGGGGGACGCCCTACACTTCGACCGCCGGTACGAGGCCGCCACAACTGTTCCGTGATGTCTCAGTGATCGCGAGGGTGAAAACTGGTAGCGATCACTAATTGGTTAGAGGCACACTGAACCTAAACGTTAAGTTGGAGAGGTCTCGTCTAACGAAGTCAACGCTCCGTCCCCCTCGTGCTCGTGCGTGTAATCCAGAGTCCCGAAACCTTTCAACTCGAGTTACAAAACCGTTTTCAGTGCCTGGAAGCCTGCAACGAAGTGGACGATATAAATGATAAGCTCGTGGAAACTGTTCATGCGGTCGGAGCTAAGTTCTGCAAGACCCGCCGCAGAAGAACACAAAAACTCTCCGATTACACTCTTAATCTCATGGCTGTTAGACGGGAAATGAAGCTACAGTCTTCAACAGATTTGACAACATACAGGCAAATAAACAGACAGATCTCCAAATGCATGCGGCGGGACTTACGCAACTTCAATACAGCTTGTATTGAAAAAGCGATCGAGCGGAACCAAGGCTCCAAAGTCTTTGCCAGAGATCTGTCTGCCCGAAAGAGCTAACTGTCAAAGCTGGAGACCGAGTGTGGCAACATCGTTTCCGTGACACCTGAGATTTTGAGTGAGATTGAGAGGTTCTATGGGCAGCTGTACACGTCATCGTTGGAGCCACACGCAAGTTTGAGTAACGATCCAAGAGCGAGTATGATCCGACACTATTCCAAAGATATTCCGGACGTCAGTCTAAGCGAGGTTAGAATGGCTCTCCACCACCTTAAAAACGGCAAGTCCCCGGGCGAGGATGGAATTACAGCAGAGCTTCTAAAAGCGGGTGGAAAACCGGTACTTGAAGTGCTTCGGAAGCTCTTTAATTCCGTCCTCCATGGTGGTAGTACTCCGGAGGCGTGGAGCAGAAGTGCAGTGGTCTTGTTCGTCAAGATAGGCAATAACGCTCTCTTGAAGAACTATAGATCGATTTCCCTTCTGAGCCGCGTCTTTGTGCTATTTTCGAGAGTGGTTACGAATCGTCACGCACGTAGACTCCACGACTTCCAGCCTCTCGAACAAGCCGGTTTCCGGCTTTAGTACTATAGACCACATAGACACCCTTCGGAAAATTGTACAGAAGTCAGAAGAATACAATCTGCCACTTTGCCTTGCCTATGTGGACTTTGCCTTTGATTCCGTCGTAATTTGAACCAGAGTACGAAACCGATCCAACTGCAGAGAGGTATAAGACAGGGCGACGTTATATCCCCGAAACTCTTCACCGCTGCATCGGAAGACGTTTACAAACTACTGGACTGAAAAGGATACGGTATTAACATCAATGGCGAGTACACCATTCACCTTTGATTTGCCGACGATATAGTCCTTATGGCAGAATCTCTGGAGGACCTAAGCACTATGCTCAATGACCTCAATAGTGTCTCCCAACGGATAAGTCTTAAGATGAACATGAACAAAACAAAGATCATGTTTAATGTCCATGTCACACCTATGCCGGTAGTTGTTGGGAGCCCTAAGCTCGAAGTCTTTGACGTGTATGTTTACTTGGGACAAATAGTCCGACTAGGTAAGTCAAACTTCGACCGGGAGGTCAATCGACGTATTCAACTCCGTTGGGCAGTGTTCGGAAAATTACGGCACATCTTCTCAAAACATGAAAACGAGACTGTACAAACACTGCATATTGCCAGTGATCACCTATGGAACTGAGACCTGGTCCTTCAATGCTGGCCGGATAAAATGCTGAAGGTTGCTCAGCGAACTATGGAGAGGGCTATGCTCGAAGTTTCTCTACGTGATAAACTTAGAAATGAGGATATCCGCAGTAGAACCAGAGTGACATAGCCCAACCGATTAATAAGCTGAAGTGGCAAACGGCCAGCCAATGATACTAAATCTTAGTTAAATATTGATATTCTTGAACAATGTTCGAAACTAAATAATTTCAAGCACAAGACTTGACCTAATAATAAGGTGTAAGATTATTAATACAAATAGATTTGAAGTATCCTTATATGTTTCTAATCATTCCGTTTCAATTTTGCTAGAAATTATGATATCTATAGATTAGCTGTCGTGTTCAGTATTGCAAATACAAGTACATCTAATTATAATAGAAAGAAAGAAAGAAAGAAAAATTATTTATTACATCAATCGTAATCGTATCGAATCGAAATCGAATCGAAATCTAAAAGCTTTTAGAAAAATTTACTTCGCAAATATCCGCGTTATAAAATAAAATGATGTGTCTTACCTAGTATGAAGAGCACCTCCCGCCCTCCCTCAATTGCGTGCACTATCCCCGTCACCACTAATCCCAGCACCGCTACTCCCAACACCACTACACTAGGCAAGACACACCACTGACGATAATACGACACGTGTTTCGCCTCTACACGTGGCATCCTCAGGTGATATAGACTCTACGGTGGCTAACCGCTAAGATTATTTACTTATATATATATAGTCGTATTTCACTTCTAAATAACGTCATAAAGTGTGCTGAGTAAAGTGAGGCTAATATCGAGTAATATGAAGATACACATATTGTCTATTGTCATGTAATTTCTTACCTTTTGGACTTTAAAATAGAAAACTAGGCCGCATGTATAATAATGACCTATTTTAAGCAGATAGGGAAAAAAGATGAAAAAAATAATTACACGAAATATACTTGCTAGCGTGGGCAGTTGTAGACAATGTTTAATGAAGATAATATTTTAAATAATTCATATTGAAATAAATATCCACAATAGTAGGTTATAAGTAATAGGGTTGTATCTACAAAGATGAACTTTTTAGCAGGAAAAGATTTCCACCTTCTAGCTTTTTAATCTAAAAATATTGAAGACAAAAAGAGGCACAGCTCTGGTGACTTCTTAGTAAAGTATTTAATAATACTTTGTAATTTTAATGCGCAATTTTTACAACTGTAATGCACATTAATTCATTTTTAAAAAGCATGAAGCGTGATAAATTAATTTGTAACAGTTCTGTTCAATATATTACTTTGTATTGAATACACCTCGCGTGGTTATCTCGTTAAGGTTGTTGGATTGAATAGAACTTGTCCTTGCCCTATTTGTATTCACAGAGTGAAAATGTTTACAGTTTACATAACATTAATCAAGTTTTACTACGCTATGTGTATTCACAATCCCGGAAATTCTATAATTTGATTAAACACTATAAATATTATTCTTAGTTTAAATCAGTGTATAGACAGCTATAAGGTGAAACATCATATGATAATCGTCTTTTGGATTTGGAGGAATTATCACGCCTCGGCAGTCTTGAAGATACGGACCTGTCTATCCTTTAACTGCGCGTAGAGCGTAAACCATCCCCGCGTCCATACCTGTCCATAAATGCTACCTACAGCGTTAATTCCAACACAGACCGACTCATCGATCACATCCAAATGGCTAAAGACTTCTTGCTACAACAGATTCCATCTCCAGAGATCATGATCATTTTCTATTTTAACACCGACAATGCTGAATGCATTGGTTCACGTTTACCCGATCATACTCTGCCTGGTCTGGCACAATTGGTTACTTCGCCTACGCGGATTCCAGATATTGAGACTGTGTTGGCTGTTGGACCTTCTGCTGACCTGTCATCTGCACAGATATCAAGTCTCCGTCGACGCTCCTCTTGACTCTTCGAACCATTGTCTGATCCGAAGTTAGGTGCCATACATACTCCCATCGCGGTTACGTTCTGCGGGCTGCCGCCGTGTATGGTACTATAAGTCAGCAGATTGGAACAGAATGCGGTCTTATTTGCATTCTACCCATGGGGATGGGTTTGCTTCTGCCCCAGGCGTTGTTCCTGTCACTCATTGGTTGCTTCAAGGAAGGAAAGTATTTATCAATTCCATCTGTGGCACCCATTGGAGGCAGACCACAGCCTTGGTTTGATCACTTGTGTATTACTGCAGTAGTGTTATCAGGCTTGGGCTGACGCATCGGCGGCCCGTGATATAAGCACCAGCGCCCTTAAGAAAAGTGTAACTCCGCCTCCAAGTCATTCAAAAAAGTCAGAGTACATTGGCAGGTTTGGCGAGGGAATAGTTCACCTTTCTTAGGGAATTCGTGCATTCTAGTCTCTCGCTAAGTTTTAAGCCATCATTTTCATCTCTGCATAGGGAGGACGACTCTTTGTGACTCACGTCGCAAAAGAGAAAATCAACCTTTTAGGTTCTATTTTTGTGTCCAACTCGATCTCAATGGCAGGGAGAACCCACCGCCAACTGTCCCGTATTGTGAGTACTAAATATCGGATGTGCGATACTTTTCCTTGACATCCACAAGCCGTCACAAGTAACGGACTGACTGATGAAATTGTGCAGAGGACATGTGCTCCTCTTTCGGTACTCCTACTACTAGCCGTTGTCCCAAAGTAGTAGAATACAGCTTTCGTTTCAGCATTCGATCTCTAAAAAAGGTAACCGCTCAGTTCCGTCCAACTACAGGCCACACGCCATCAGCTCTTTGTTTTCGATAATAATGTAATCGATTATCTATTGCCAGCTGATATAGTACCCTGAGGAACACTAGCTGATTAATAACCGCCAGTATGATTTCCGTCGACGTCGCTGAACTGGTGATCTTTTTGATTATCTAAAATATTTCTCCTTGGATGAATGGATGATTACGATTAAAACGAATCACCTGGTACACACTAGAATCCAAGTCAGTCATCTCCCACGTTGTTGTTGTCCCTGTTAACTAACGGACGTGAGCCTGGTTATCAACTTATGAAGGGAAATCCATCCAAGGCGTTGTATACAGGCACATTATTCAAAAGGCTGATGTTTTTTAAAATAATTGTTATTAACGAGCACACAGTCAACCTGATAGTAAATGGATACTGTAGACTATTGACATCTATATTTATCTTCAGTTAAGATTCAAAATGCAGATGCGTTATTACCCCTAAGAATCAATATGGATTGCCACGTTTGCAGTAAAAAGGATCTCCGATTCTTTACACTCACCATTAGAAAAACACAGCAGCATCAAGCTGCTATTTTACGCTAGTACTCTGCGAGAGCGTGTGTCTGGCCCGGTCGAGCGGACACATTCGTGCTACAAACATAATATAGATGCAACTTGGCTTTACCACGCTAATCTCGAGCAGTGAACTTAAAAAGGTCACGAAATAGTAAATGACCATAATATTCATCAGCCCGTTAAGTGTCCCCCGACTTGACATTATGAAATGATGCTTTACCGGTAAGTAGATGTGAAAAGTTTAATATAACATTCTTCTATCCTAATAGACTAGTAATAGTCCCGACACTGCTGGATATGGCTCCTTTGCTGACCGTCACAGGTCTGGGTATTTTAAATCTGCTATAAACGAAATCGGGAGCCATGATAGCTTTCTGGTATTTTCCATAGTCGCGTCTTACTTTTATTCCGCTACCAAATCACAAAGAACACAACAACGAAGAACAAAACCAATATCAAAAACTAATAAAACTAGTAAAGTTTTACTAGAATTTCATTAACTATTTTAATACTTTTTAATAGTAATTAGTAATTTATAATAATTATACATTTTTAATGCCTTTCATGTATAAGTACAATTAATCGCGATAAAATCCCTAAAAGTAGTTTTGTTCAATGCTTTTCATGTATGATAATTTACAGCTTTGACATTTAGGAGAATACACCTTAATTAGCTACATGAAGTATAAATAGCCCAACAATCGCAATGACTTCTCGAACACAAACGAACGCCTTTTGAAAGGAAAAAGACACATAAAACTATAGTTAAAATCGTCTAAACTGTTTGTAAACTGCCATTAAAATGGTCGAAAGGAGGAGTTGAACAAAGTTTAGATTTCTTCTGTAATTCCTCAGCAAATTTGATGTGCTTAGATTTTCTTTTTCTTATTTGAAGACTTGTTAATCTTAAGCGTTTGTAGGAACACTAAAAAGGAAGTGATTTTTTATTTTAACAACTGCGCATAATTTAACATGAGCATAATTTAAATTTAACATATAGTTAATTTGCTTGCCTGGCTGACGTTATTCTACCCTTATGGATAGGTGGCGTACTCAAGACTCAGGACTTTTTACAATGGAAATATAAAATTCATTAATAACTCGACCACAAACAAATTCACCAACGATTATACTATATATTATAATATAATAGTCATTTATTTGACCGTGTAGTGCCGGTGTAAGAGTATCCACTATCTCTTCATCCTGTGGGTGTCGAAAGAGGCGACAGAGGAAAAGAAACTAGAAGATGGGCGGCGGAATCTTCCTAGTGTTAACACTGCAAAAAAAACTGCGGCTGCCAACCCGCTTGCCAAGCGTGGACACTAAGGCAAATCCCCTATGAAACAATTTATGCGGAAGGCCTATGTTTAGCAGTATACTATTGATAGGTTATTATTTTTGTAAAGGCAACATTTAAGTTCATAGGGATGACATTACGGCCTTCTTTGTTAGAAGTAGATTGCAGGTGTTGATGGTATATAATGGTTAATTACATAGAATCGAAAACACTTAGCCATTTTTCATTCAAATTTTCAAATTACATGTAATTTTAAATAGGAGGCCTATTTTACGCTCGATCTGCCCAAACTTAGCTAGCACAAGGTGTGGCGACCGCAATACAGATACCTTCGTATAGATAAAGTCCATCACCAGTCTAAGGTATTTCTTCTTCTTCAACAGTCCATAAAAGTCTAAAACTGGACATGTGCTTCCCCTGTTGTATGGACGATTTGCCTTAATCTTGACTCTCCTCGTCACCGGCCTTGCTATTTTACGCTTTTATTTTACGCGTACAATCGCTTTAACAAGATTGTTATACCGGCAGCTATCAGAAGCTATGAGATCTTCATGGCATATTCGAGATTCACCTTTTACGACACCTACGGGACGAAATGGGAAATGCTCTTATAGCACCATCACAAGGCACACAAGATGTTTATGTCTATCGCTATTTCTCTGTCGGCAGAACCTCGCTCGATTAAAAGCAGTATGCTTTACTAGCAGCCAATGAACATTTACATTTATTTCCACGTCAAAACACGAAATTATAATGAATGTAAAGCAAAGATAAAGCCTATGTACGAGTACCTCCCTCAACGTTTCTTCACAGACATTTTCTCATTTGTGAGGGGTCTATGGAGCAATTAGATGGACGTGCTGCTACAGCGAGTGTTGACGGACTTTACATATCCTTAAAAATATGTCTCGTATATGCAGCTTTGTCCTCGATGCTTTCTTTGGCGCTAAGCTCGTCGTAACGCTCTTAAAATTACAATAAAGAGAACGTACCAGAGTCGCTTGCGCTCTCTGAAATTTTCGGTGAGCGCTTAGATTCTGAGTTACCATGGCTCTTATATTATAGTAAAGCGCTATATTTTCACGAGATAATAACAAATACTCTGGCTACTTCCCGGTATACTGTTATACTTAACCACCAGGCTGGTGTATATATTTATTCTTAAGAAAATATTTAAAGCATTTTTATGTTTATATTAATGATCGCCTATAAAAATAATTTTGAAAAATTTATATATCTCTCGCAGGAGTAACAACAGTATAATTCAGAGTTTCCGTAAAACTTCTACCGCAAGAACTTCTCAAAACCAATTTAACAATTGGTGAATATGGAAAGTTTAAATTCTTAATTTCAAAAAGAGAAGTTGTCAAAAGTTTGTAATTAACAATGGAAGTTCTCTAAGTAAATTCAAAATAGTAGATACTATTCAAAACTTAATTAAAACAAAAAAATAAAAACTTAATTGCACAATTTTGCACCCGATGTCTACATTGTGACTTAATTTTAATGAAAAATTTATAACATTTTATATTGTTCTATATATTAAAACCAATAGCTAATTACGACAATGATACTTAATTTTAGTTAAATATTGATATTCTTGAACAATGTTCGAGATTAAATAATTTCAAGCACAAGACTTGACCTAATCATAAGGTGTAGAATTATTGATACAGATAGATTTGAAGTATCATTATGTATTTCTAATCATTCCGTTTCAAATCTATAGATTAGCTGTCGTTTCAGTATTGCAAATATGTACAAGTACATCTTATTATAATAGGTGTTTGCGTTGGTTTTTTTTTCCCAGTAGTTAAAAAATATTGCTTCATTTTAGATGTTTAATGCAAACATTACCAACTAATACACATATCTTTTTTTTGTATCGCGATTAAAAACGATTTGTTTTAAATTTTTCCACGGCTCATTTACACTTGTTAGTGCACATACACTTAGGAATTGAAAAAAAAACGATTCCGTCTTGATAAACCATCAGGACGAATTATCTTGCCATTATTTTCTCTCTAGAGATAGAGTAACAGACTTTGCACAACGATATAGAGAGCTACATAGTGATAAATAGATTGTTGCTCTGAGAAATTACAACATTATGTAAGGTCTGAAAAAAGAAGGAGAACATGGTAACCTTCGAATCCGGAAACACCGGGAGGGGGGCCTTCTGTTCTAAGGAAGTGTCGAATTATAACATAATATCGTCCACAATGGTCTCATTAACTGATCTGATTGAGAAGTAGTTTTTTGACATAGGTCATGACCTTATACTCTAAATCACTAAATGGTATTTGTTAAAGGTCATACAGATTTACGCACTAACCGATGATTAATTAACACATCGCAATGTATATGGCGAGACAATGTACGAGAATATGTAGTGTTGATGAGAGACTTCAATCCAAAATTAGGCACTATAAAGCACGGTGAGCTGAAGGCACAGTAATTTGAAATATGGCAATGGAACCCAGGGAGTTATCAGCTGGCCGACTTTATGGATAAGAATCTCTTTATGGTGTTCTCTTTTTCCAGAAGCGACCCCACTTGTAGAGCCAACTTTATGTGGGTCCGTTTTTAAGTAAACTGTAGGTCCAACCCCGACAGTATTCCAAAAAATAAGATTGTGTTCATTATATCGACCAGGCAACAATTTTTTCGTGATATCCTAGTGATCGCGAGTGTGAAAACTGGTTGCGATCACTCTTATCCAAACCCCGAAAACTTTCAGCTCGAAATACAGACTTGTCCTCCAACAATAACCTCTTGTAGTCGTAAGAAATTAAGAAATATAATCGTATTTTATGAACAAAATAGAGACGTTGACTTTTGACAACTTGGCAAGAAATAAGACAGTATGTGTATCTACATATTACTCGATATTTGCCTCACTTTATTCAGCACACTTTATGACGTTATTTAGAAGTGAAATATATGTCATGTAATTTCTTACCTTTTGGACTTTAAAATAGAAAACTAGGCCGCATGTATAATAATGACCTATTTAAACAGATGGGGAAAAAGATGAAAAAAATAATTACACGAAATGTACCTGCTAGCGTGGGCAGTCATAGACAATGCTTAATGAAAATAATATTTTAAATAATTCATATTGAAATAAATATCCACAATAGTAGGTTATAAATAATAGGGTTGTATCTACCCAGATGAACTTTTTAACAGGAAAATATTTCCACCTTCTAGCTTTTTAATCTAAAAATATTGAAGACTAAAAAGAAGCACAGCTCTGGTGACTTCTTAGTAAAGTATTTAATAATACTTTGTAATTTTAATGCGCAATTTTTACAACTGTAATGCACATTAATTCATTGTTAAAAAGCATGAAGCGTGATAAATTAATTTGTAACAGTTCTGTTCAATATATTACTTTGTGTTGAATACACCTCGCGTGGTTATCTCGTTAAGGTTGTTGGATTGAATAGAACTTGTCCTTGCACTATTTGTATTCAGAGAGTGAAAATGTTTACAGTTTACATAACATAATCAAGTTTTACTACGCTATGTGTATTCACAGTCCCGGAAATTCTATGGTTTGATTAAACACTATGAATATTATTCTTAGTTTAAATCAGTGTATAGACAGCTATAAGGTGAAACATCATATGATAATCGTCTTTTGGATTTGGAGGGAATATCACGCCTCGGCAGTCTTGAAGGTACGGACCTGTCTATCATTTAACTGCGCGTAGAGCGTAGACCATCCCCGCGTCCATACCTGTCCATAAATGCTACATACAGCGTCAATTCCGACACAGACCGACGAATCGACCACATCCAAATGGCTAAAGACTCCTTGCTACAACAGATTCCATCTCCAGGGATCATGATCCTTTTCTATTTTAACACCGACAATGCTGAATGCATTGGTTCACGTTTACCCGATCATACTCTGCATGGTCTGGCACAATTGCTTACTTCACCTACGCGGATTCCAGATATTGATACTGTTGGCTGTTGGACCTTCTGTTGACCTGTCATCTGCACAGATATCAAGTCTCCGTCGACGCTCCTCTTGGCTCTTCGAACCATTGTCTGATTCGAAGTTAGGTGTCATACATGCTCCCATCGCGATTACGTTCTGCGGGCTGCCGCCGTGTGTGGTACTATAAGTCGGCAGATTGGAACAGAATGCGGTCTTTTTTGCATTCTACCCATGAGGATAGGTTTGCTTCTGTCCCAAGCGTTGTTCCTGTCACTCATTAGTTGCTTCAAGGAATGAAAGTATTTATTAATTCCATCTGTGGCACCCATTGGAGGCAGACCACAGCCTTGGTTTGATCGCTCGTGAATTACTGCAGTAGTGTTATCAGGCTTGGGCTGAGGCATCGGTGGCCCGTGATATAAGCACCAGCGCCCTTAAGAAAAGTGTAACTCCGCCTCCAAGTCATTCAAAAAAGTCAGAGTACATTGGCAGGTTTGGCGAGAGAATAGTTCACCTTCCTTAGGGAACTCGGCATTCTAGTCTCTCGCTAAGTTGTAAGCCATCATTTCCATCTCTGTATAGGAAGGATGACTCTTTGTGGCTCACGCCGCAAAATAGAAATCAACCTTTTGGGTTCTATTTTTGTGTCCAACTCGATCTCAATGGCAGGGAGAACACACCGCTAACTGTCCCGTATTGTGAGTGCTAAATATTGGATGTGCCATACTTTTCCTTGACATCCACAAGTAGACACAAGTGACGGACTGACTGATGAAATTGTGCAGAGGACGTGTACTTCCCTTTCGGCACTCCTACTACTAGCCGTTTTCCCAAAGTCATAGAAGACAGCTTTCGTTTCAGCATTCGATATCTAAAAAAGGTAACCGCTCAGTTCATGTACGTGTGTGCATGTATGTGCAATTTAATTTGTAAATATTTATATCGCTTTACGTTACGGGAGAAATAATTTACTAATGTAATAAAGTTAAAAAAGATATACTTGACTTAGTGAAAACATTGAGGGAATCTGCTCCTCCATATTCCACACTGAGAGCAAAGTGCTTAAGTTGTACAGAATATCCACCGAAGGTCCAAAGGTATACATTCTGAGGACCGCCATATCGTCTCTTACCAAAGAGAACGTAATAAAAGTTAAACATGTTGTGTTGGTATACCAAAGCAAGACTGATTGTCATGTGAGGGCATCGGAGTTTTATATGACAGCATTCAAGGAATCTCACCAAAAAAAAAAAAGCTAACTAGGAAAATGATTTTTTTCGACTTTTTAACTATTAACGAAACCATTCTTATATTTTCATGGCTTTTTAATCCCGAGATCAAATGGTAGTTGATGAATTAGGAGATACCTTAGCAACGCCGAAGAAATTCAAAGCTTTAAGTTCTGCCGGGAATGTTATGGCCTCCAATAGTTTGGGTTTTAAGGTGAAATATAGTTTTCATTTATTTAAATAAAATTAAAAATGTAATTGATTGGACTATGGTCGGGAAATATCTGCGTGAAAAAGTAAAAGTAACGAGCATATCCACTATAGAGTAAGAGTAACAGTCATATATTACACTTAATTAGGCATATTATCTATACCAATTAATAAAATTGAAGTGTCTGTTTGTAATATCAAAATAACAGCTTTTTACTAAATACATATGAAAATGTATACGGTACATAAAACAAAACACAATTTTTAAAATTGTTATCTGTCTGTCTGTCCATCTGTCTGTCTGTCTGTTTGTTTGTTCCGGCTCATCTCCGAAGTGACTGGACCGATTTTGACGGGACTTTCACTGGCATATAGCTGATACTATAAGGAGTAACTTAGGCTACTTTTATTTTAGAATAAGAATTAGGGTTCCGCGCAAAAATATTAAAACCCTAAATTGAACGCGGGCGAAATCGCGGGGAAAAGCTAGTAGTAATATAAAAACAAATCATAAATTTAAACAGTTTTCCAATATTCCTATTGTTGTATATTATCCGTTTCAATAATAATTTTGGATTTGGAGGTTACGTACAAACATATTTACTTCAATTTCGTTCAAATTGCTATATCGAGGAAACAATCGTCCATTTTCCTTGTACCTAAAGCTATTTATGAAAGAATGAATGAGCTAAAATAAATATGACAAATTTTGAAAATAAACATGTATTGTAAACAGGTAGGTAACAGGTGGTAGATTACCACTTACCATCAGGTGGCATAATAATTCAAGCAATGGCTTAAAATAGCTAAAGATTTTTTTATAGGATAAGGGTGACAAACGAGCACTCAGTGCACCTGATGGTAAGTGGTTACTATGGCCCATAGACATCTACATCTGTCTTCGTTTACGAATTAAAATGCAGATCCGTTGTCAGCCGTGAGGACTAAGCTAGAATGCCTTTTTTCCAGTAAAAAGGGTCTCCAGGTCTCTACACTCACCACACGAAACACAGCAGCATTAAGCTGCTATTTTACGCTGGTATTCTGTGAGAGCGTGGTCGTAGCCCTGTCGAGCCGACCCATTCGTGCTACAACTATACTAATATAGCTGCAGCATGGCTCTACCACTTATAATACATACATCTTACGTTTTTAATAGTGTAGTGTATGTGTAAGAATATCCACTACGCCATATCATCCCGAGAGTGTCGTAAGACTCAATAGAGGGAAACTGAAACAGGTAATGGGTGGCACCATGTTCCTGATATCAACTCAAATTTATAAAAACTGCAGTTGATATCTAAGCGTGGTAACTATGGCAACAATAAGGGAATCTAATGTCAAATCTGAATCATGGGACGACTAATGGATGATTACGATTAAAGCGAATTACCTGGTACATACTAGAATCCAAGTCAGTCATCTCCCACGTTGTTGTTGTCCCTGTTAACTAACGGACGTGAGCCTGGTTATCAACTTATGAAGGGAAATCCATCCAAGTAAGCTGAACCCAAATAATAAAAGGCGTTGCATACAGGCACATTATTCAAAAGGCTGATTTTTTAAAATAAAATAAGTGTGACCAACCAGCACACAGTTCCCCTGATAGTAATTGGATACTGTAGACTATTGACATCTACATTTATCTTCAGTTAAGATTCAAAATGCAGATGCGTTATTACCCCTAAGAATCAAGATGGATTGCCTCGTTTGCAGTAAAAAAGATCTCCGATCCTTTCATACGAAACACAGCAGCATCAAGCTGCTATTTTACACTAGTATTCTGCGAGAGTGTGGATCTGGCCCGGTCGAGTGGACACATTCGTGCTATAGATGCAACGTGGCAAAAAGGTCACGAAATAGTAAATGACCATAATATTCATCAGCCCGTTAAGTGTCCCCCGACTTGACATTATGAAATGATGCTTTACCGGTAAGTAGATGTGAAAAGTTTAATATAACATTCTTCTATCCGAATAGACTAGTAATAGTACCGACACTGCTGGATATGGCTCCTTTGCTGACCGTCACAGGTCTGGGTATTTTAAATCTGCCATAAACGAAATGTTTGTAGTGCTATCTATCGGGAGCCATGATAGCTTTCTGGTATTTTCCATAGTCGCGTCTTACTCTTATGCCGCTACCAAACCACAAAGAACACAGCAACGAAGAATAAAACCAATATCAAAAACTAATAAAACTAGTAAAGTTTTACTGGAATTTCATTAACTATTTTAATAATTTTTAATAGTAAGTAGTAATTTATAATAATTATACTTGTTTTAATGCCTTTCATGTATAAGTACAATTAATCGCAATAAAATCCGTAAAAGTAGTTTTGTTCAATGCTTTTCATGTATGATAATTTACAGCTTTGACATTTAGGAGAATACACCTTCATTAGCTACATGAAGTATAAATAGCCCAATAATCGCAATGACTTCTCGAACACAAACGAACGCCTTTTGAAAGGAAAAAGACACATAAAACTATAGTTAAAATCGTCTGAACTGTTTATAAACTGCCATTAAAATGGTCGAAAGGAGCAGTTGAACAAAGTTTAGATTTCTTCTGTAATTCCTTAGCAAATTTGATGTGCTTAGATTTTCTTTTTCTTATTTGAAGACTTGTTAATCTTAAGTGTTTGTAGGAACACTAAAAAGGAAGTAATTTTTTATTTTAACAACTGCGCATATTTTAACATGAGCTAATATAATAACATGAGCTTCATCCTGTGGGTGTAGAAAGAGGCGACAGAGGAAAAGAAACTAGAAAATGGGCGGCGGAATATTCCTAGTGTTAACACTGCAAAAAAAATGCGGCTGCTAACCCGCTTGCCAAGCGTGTACACTAAGGCAAATATCCCCTATGAAATAATTTATGCGGAAGGCCTATGTTTAGCAGTATATTTTTGATAGGCATTTTTTTTTTGTAAAGGTATCATTTTAGTCCACAGGGATAACATTATGGCCTTCTCTGTTAGAAGTAGGTTGCAGGTATTGATGGTATATTATGGTTAATCACATAGAATCGAAAACACTTAGCCATTTTTCATTGAAATTTTCAAATTACATGTAATTTTAAATAGGAGGCCTATTTTACGCACGATCTCCCCAAACTTAACTAGCAAATGGTTTGGCGAGCGTAGTACAGATACCTTCTTATAGATAAAGATGTTGCCCATCACCAGTCTAAGGTATTTCTTCTTCTTCATCAGTCCATAAAAGTCTAAAGCTGGACATGGGCCCCTGCCGTTGTATGGAGGATCGTATGGAGGATGGAGGATTTTTCTTTAATCTTGACGATCCAACTATCATACGTTCCACACAATTTTTGCGCTACTCCCTGGCATCGCCTTGGCTATTTTTATTTTACGCGTACGATCGCGTTAACAATATCGTTATACCGGCAGCTATCAGAAGCTATGAGATCTTCATGGCATATTCTAGATTCACCTTTTACGGCACCTGCGGGATAAAATGGGAAATGCTCTCACCATCTCAAGGCACGCAAGATTTGTATATCTATCGTTATTTGTCTGTCGGCAGAACCTCGCTCAATTAAAAGCAGTATGCTTCACTTGCAGCCAATGAACATTTATATTTATTTCCACGTCAAAAAAAGAAATTATAATGAATGTAAAGCAAAGATAGCCTATGTACGAGTGCCTCCCACAGTGTTTCTTCACAGACCTTTTCTCATTTGTAAGAGGTCTACGGAGCAGTTATATGGACCTGCTGCTTCAGCGAGTGTTGGCGGACTTTACATATCCTCAAAATATTTTATGCCACAATCATGCAGGTTTGTTCTCGATACTTCTTAGCGTCTAGCCCGTGGTAACGCACTTAAAATTACAATAAACAGATTGTACCCGAGTCGCTTGCGCTTACTGAAATTTTCGGTGAGCGCTTAGCTTCTGAATTACCATGGCTCTTATATTATAATATAGGTCTATATTTTCACGAGATAATAACAAATACTCAGGCTACTTCCCGGTACACAGTTATACTTAACCACCAGGCTGGTGTATATATTTTTTCTTAAGAAAATATTTAAAGTATTTTTATGTTTATATAAATGATCGCCTATAAAAATAGTTTTGAAAGGTTAATATTTCTCTCGCAAGCGTTAACAATAGCATAATTCAGAGTTTTCGTAAAACTTCTACCGCAAGAATTTCTCAAAACAAATTTAACAATTGGTTAAAATGTAAAGTTTAAATTCTTAATTTCAAAAAGTGAAGTTATTAAAAGTTTGTAATTAACAATGAAAGTTCTCTAAGTAAACTCAAAAAATGTAGGTAATGTTCAAATAAAATGGATGAACTTAATTGCACAATTTTGCACCGCGATGTCCTCATCGCGCCTTAGTATAAAAGAATCGAATACCTTTTGTTCAATTTAAATTTATTTCAAAATGTAAAGCATATTTATATTTTACCACGAGAACGGAAGATACGTCTGTCTTGCCCTAATACTTATTAATTAGAAAATAAACAATCAGACAACACATGACAGAATATGCCCAACTGGGTGTTATTTACTATTACTTTTCTAATTGAAATTATAAAATATTTGTTTCCCAATAAATGGTTTAATGCAATAATTGGTATACATTTAAAGCAAATTTATAAAATCAATAGTTTTAAATAATCTCCAAATACTAAACCTTTGATAAAAGTATATAAATCAATAAAAACACTTCTTATCAATACAGTAGAAAATATCAATAAACCAAAAGTTATTTAGTCTTAATATTTGAACAACTAGCCATAAAATGTTTATAATATATCTTTGAATGAATTAACAAAATAAAAAAACACCTTTATGAAATTAAATCAGTAGAAAATAACATAAATTGCTTCAACATTAAAATGATATTAAAATAGTTAATTAAGTAGTCATTAATTACAAAACCGAGTCATAAAACCAGGTGTATGTACTAGGGATTGCTTTAGTTTTTATAAGATAACTCAAATCTTTATTTTTATTTTCTGCAAGCTCTATTTTGTTACTATAAGTCTTTGATAGATAGTGATAGTGTAATTTCACACGCTTCTTTCATTTTATTCCTTTTATTGCGCATATTTACTTTCTTAAAATCTTTTTCGGCGTATGTATTTTTATAGTAAAATACAATTACTCGTCTTTAACATTTTTAACACTTTTATCTCGCTGTCCGAGTCCCTTCAACCCACTGCATTTTTATCAATATCCTGATTAAAGTTATACCCCCATTCGTTCTGTAACACTTTTAAGTCTATAAAAAATTGTAATCTAACTCCTTTACACTAAATGGGGTGCCTGTTTTTCTAGCACCTCTTAGTAAAGGCACATATTGTTGAGGTATGTAAATAGGACCAGATCTTAGGTTTCTCTTTATTTCCTTTTCTATTAAACTATGTGCATTGTCCCCCTCGTTCTGTGTATGTCCCTTAATCAAATATTTATGTGTTATTGATTGAATGTTCTTAAAATGGGCCACTGCATAAGAGTATAAACTGGCGATATATTTATTTTTGTTTTGACCATTATAATTATCTAAATAAAATATTAATTTTTTGTCTTCATTATTTTCACTAATGGACTTTAAATAATCAAAAATGCAGGAACCTATTTCATTCGCCCACTTATTACCTACCTTGTGTTTCGTTCCAAAAGTAGCAATAAACTTCTTTATATGCACCAACTTCACTATCAGTTTTCTGTTTATTGGTATCTTTTGATTTAGCATCTAATTCAACTATGCTAAAATTGTAACAATTAAGTCTTGATCTATAAAAATAAGATGAAACATCTCCTTTAGGACAAATCATTGCAGCTTCTAGATCGTAAACAGCACAAATATTCGTTTCGTTAACATTACAACGATCAGTTCTCTTCTCCTCTCTACACAGATTTTTTTCTTTAATATGCTTCTCATACTTTTCTTGAATACCTAACATTTCATCTGCTGATGCTAATTCATATCTTGTACATTGGTCACATAAATCCTTTTGGGCTTGCAAAAGTTACTATTAAATTTAGTAGTAAATATTAAGTATAAAGCCAGTGTGGCGCGTGAGGTTTTTTTTTTATAGATGAGGGGGCAAACGAGCATGCGGCTCACCTGATGGTAAGTGACTACCGCCGCCCATGAACAACCGAAACACCAGGGGAATTGCAGATGTTTGTCTGTTTTGGTTTGTTTTTTTTTTTGGTTTGATTAGTATTAAGGTCCCTAAATAGTTCTTTTATACTCTTGCTGCCATCAATATATTCTTTTGTAGTAGAAGATCTTAGATAATGAGTCTCTATACGCGGTATACTATTAATATGGTCTTTAATATCTTGTACAAGAATTGGGTCAATCGGTGTTCGGCTTCTGGATCGTCTTCTAAGATCTTCTTTTACAAAGCCATTGGAATTCGTTTTCTGTTTCATAGTTCTTATTTGTCTTTCGGTTATGTCTAGTGTATTGATAAAAAACGTTTTACATACGCGAATTCTTTGGCTATCAACAGTAAAATAAAAGGCTGTGTCTGGTTTACGAGGATTGGCAGCATTTGTGTAATTATATTTGGGTTGCACATCCATCATGCATGCCTTAATAAAAGATCGCTTCAAGTCCAAATTACTTACCTGCCAATAACAGTCGAATATTTCGACTGTTATTGGCAGGGTACATCTTTTCTCAGGGGTTATACTACCAGTACAACGAAGTTTACAAACACAACTATCTGTAACTTTTTTGCAGGTACCTCTTTATTAGATTTTGAAAGTGATTGGTAGGCTTTTCCGCTATTTCGAATCAATTTAACGATATTTTGTTTCCATTAGATGATGGATTGCGCAGGCGCTTCCTAGACATTTTTTTCTGTGGAAGTAATTCAGAGGAAACATCGTTTTCACTGTCAGTCATGGTGGTTGATAAACTTAAAGAGGGTTGAAGCGATGAATCGTTGTAAGTCGGATCAGCGTCACTCAGATCAACGTCTGATTCCTCAGAATGCCTAGGTGATTGACGGTAGTTTATGTGTTTATTTAGACGTCTTTTGCTAGTTGCAGGCTCGTCACAAATTATATTCGTGCAGACTGTTGGAGTACCTGGTATGATTGAAGGTAAACTGTTAATGTTTATTTCGTCTCCGTTTTGTTTCGCCAATGAAGAAGACTTTGATGACGTCAATGATGTACTGGAACTTGAAGATGATGTCGTAGAAGAACTGGATAATGATGTACTACTGGACCGAACTCTCGTGTTTTGTAGAGTTTGTTCTTCGTTAATTGATTCAATGTTTTGCTCACGACTGATTTCCCACGTATTGTTAACGTCCTTTAAAATCCGTTGTTCAGATTGCACTTGCGGTAAAATTTCAGGATTCATGCTAGTACTTCGATCTGTCGCCTTATCCAAGGGTAGTTTTAAATAGTTTTCCTTATCACACTCTTCGGATTCATTTTGAACACTAGTATAACCTTCGGAACATGCTGTTGTCATCTCTTCACACTGTTCTTGCATTGTACTTTCATTCCAGATATTTAATAATTGCAAAATTTGATCTGCTCTCCTTTTCATTATTAATGTAAAACTTTAACTGAAATACAAATAAAAAGACTCAATTACAATAAAGCCTGCTAAGCCCCACAGCATTCAGTAAAGAATAAACATATTTACATATAGGTCTCCTCAGTCAAAAAATCGGTTAGTAAAATAAAGCCATAATATAAAATAAGACCTGATCGCTTATGCAGTGTTTAATAATAAAATGACGGCAGTACAAATACGACACTTTAATATAATTATCATTCAGTATTGAAACGTCCAAAACCAAAAAGAGTCATTACAAAAATAAATATCGAACAAATAACTTACCTTGCGTTAATATTAAAACGGCAGATTACAGTTTACGTCACTTACGGAGCAACCGCGAGCCACCCAACGTTTAGGACTATATACGCAACACTAAAAGGGGTCTTTCAATACCGAGGGAAGCGCGGAAAGCGCGTGATTTAAAAGAGGCGCAAATTCTACGTTTGTCCTTTTCTAGACTAAAAGAGTCTGTTTATATTCAATAAACTGATAGAATACATGTTTATAAGACGTTTGATGTATAAAAGTCATTTTCCTAAAATTTTTAGATAAGTCACTTCAATTCTAAAGGTGCGACATATTTTAGAACTCATATATCAGAAAACATCTATTGAGCCTACTGCCACTCATATTACAAGATTTGGATTGGAGACATGTTCGTAAGGTTGTTAAGAGATGCTGAGTTTTGGACGTGTAATAATTGTGTTAAATGTGTTAGATTATATTTAAAGTGTTCTTAAATGTAATCATCATTTACCAGAGGTGTACTACGTTGTGATACGAAGATATATGCTTATGTTTAACAATATTTATAGATAAAAGAAATAAATAAATGTATTTGAAAGGAAATAATTATAAACATACGATAAATAAATCGTTTTTTACATCAGGTAAAAAAAACGCATGAATATAAGTTAAAATGAATCAATGTACATTAATGTTTTGTTTGATAACAAGAAAATATATTTAATTCAATTAGTAGTCTACCATTACATTGTGACAAAATCTCTTGCAATCCTATTAAATAGCTGTACTTCCCGTTTATACAACTTAATTCGTCGGTCTGGGCATTCATCCGTCTAATCTAAATAGAATAGATACCAGTCGCAATCGTTAGGTATTCAATCCCCGCTTTGACAAATTGTGTTTGGATGCGAGTGTACAAAATGTGTTACGTAAGATCAATATAAATTTGGTTTTATTTATAAAAGCGTACACTTAATGCCTAATCGTCTTTTCTACTGTGATTATTATCATCGGCCATTCACACCACTGCGATAGCAGGAAAGCTGTTCTCATAAAAAAGTTACTGATAGTCCACGACACAGGGCAGTAGGGTTGGTGATCGTAGAGCGGCATTGGGTACTCTCGTCCTGGGTAGAACCAGTAACAAGATAAGCGTATTTTTCATAAGATTCATGTGTCCTCCTTCCCTACCAACTAAACCACTGTTTTTGGAAATGTGAAAAGTATACGCAATATAATGAAGTTAAAAGAAAAACTATCACAGCTAAATAGAATTAAGAAGTTAACGAGTAATAGTAGGCCAACGTATAAAATCCACTTGAATTAGTAAAAATTTCGTTACAACTCCATATGAAATGAGCTAAAACTGGCTGCATTAATAATTTTGTAATGTTATTGGAAACTAAAAAACAAACATTTTATAAAGAAAACGACTTATATGCATTATTACTATTAGATTTACTTTTTTCATTTGCAGGATATATAGGGTATTATTATCAAAATCGTAAAGTTTTTTTTTTAATATTTTTTGAATATCACTCCCTATAAGGCTGATTTTAATATAAGTCCTTCAGTTACGTTCTTCCTATTTGTGCCCATTTTAATCGTTATAGCGGTCTAACCGCGAATTTGCTTATTATGCTCATTATCAAAGAAGCCACGAAGCACACTTGGCCAGTTTTTTATATTTTTCTTCTTCATTAGCCTGTAATAATCTACATCTACTGTGTCATATTACTTCCTGATTTTACATATTATGACAATCGCAGAACCAACCGTACTTACATCGTAAATTTTAGTCCTGCTCTCCATCGCCGGTCTAATATTTTACAACTGGTATAAGACTAGTTTGTAAGGTCTTGTAATATTCGATGTTTTTAATATTCGAACCAAAATATTTATAGCAAGTTATAATGTCATACATATCGCCCATGTAATATAGATTTATGAATTGAGTGTGCGAATTGAATTAATTATATTTGAACCGTGTAGTAATATCCACTACCTCATATCATATCATACCGTAGGTATGGTAAGAGGCAAAAACGAAATGAAACAGGAGATGGGCAACAGCATTTCTGGTTTGACGTGGATTTTGTACTGTCGACAAGCCTGAGTGGTTTTTGTGCGTGTCATTTAAATGTTTCATCAATTTTGTAAAGTGGTAAATAAATGACGAAATAGATTTCGTTGTTAAGTCCGGTTCGGTTGTTAATCACCTTTCAAGCTTAGCAAATATCACTTATACAAGGCAAACTATAGATTAGGCAATGTTCAACAGATTTATATATATATATATATATATATATATATATATATATAGGCTGTAGTAATGAAAATAATATGAATAAATAGTAGGTAATTAACTATATTTTAGATTACTGGAAAAAACAGAAAAAATATCGAAGGAATGTGATTATAGTTTCTGAGTTTTGGGTAACAAATAAGATCTTTGTAATATCAATCATCGACCATACACCCACAATATATTTAGGGCTACCGCAGTATACAGGGATGTGGGGAGATTTGTTACATACTTGTACTTTGAATTTCATTAACTTTGTAGACATTTATAGGACATGTAACGTTATTAAAAGAACTTATACTGATCTGCAATGGTGATTAAAAAACCTAAATGTGAACAAGTCAATCTTTGTGAATACCAATTATATTACAAGCACAATCTACATAAAAAAGGGAAATAAGCACAAATTAAACCAATCGAAGCAAATTTTTCTACAGCAGAATTTTAGTATAAATATATTTTTTGTATTGATCGATAAAAATTGACTGACATTCAAGACAACCATAACACATTATAAAGTACTATTTACTTATATAGTATGTATTAAGCAGTAACTTATTATTGACACGAAATTCCAAGTGTTATTTCTTTTTAAGGTTGACCGCGGCGCTTGGTTGGCAGGCAATATCCGGACCATCCATTATTCACCTCATTGCGGAATCGAGAGGCGACGTCTTTGATATGAAACTTCTTTGACTTGGGTCTCATTTTCTAAAAAACTTTATCTAATATCTACTTCATGTAATTTTAGCTTTTAGTACCGCTTTGATAAATTTGAAGGTTACCATTTCGAATGTATTTTTGCAAATATTAATTTCGATTTTTTAATTCTATTTAATAAGGTATAATATGATATGATAAAATTTATGGGTTATAGAAGACGTTGAACCTCAACAAACACAGGAAATCAATTAATTTTATTTTTCTACTTAAAATTCTAAATTCATGAGTTGATTCACCGACACTTTCATCTTTTTTTTTTTTTTTTTTTTTTTTTTTTATAGGATAAGGGTGACAAACGAGCACACAGTCCACCTGATGGTAAGTGGCCGCTGCGGCCCATAGACACCTACATCTATCCCCTGTTACAAATCGAAATGCAGATGCGCTGTCACCCGTGAGGACTAAGATAGAATGCCTCATTTCCAGTAAAAAGGGCCTCCGGCCACCTGCACTCACCAAGCGAAACGCAGAGGTAAACCTCTACTTCACGCTGGTTTTCTGTGAGGTCGTGGTACTACCCCGGTTCGAGCCGGCCCATCCGTGCGACAATAAAAGCTGCCGCGTGGCTCTACCACTGTTAATATCATCTATAATTTTACTGCCGCTTGTGTCCATTTTGTATGCACTCCTCACATTCGTTAGCACTATTTGTTCTTACACGGTTTCATAAAAACTTTACACGTTAACTCTTTTAGATCCTTTCAGAACTAGTTCTAGTCTAGTCTTCTTAAATAAAAATTTAAATTGTTTATTATACATTTATATTCATTACAAAAAGGTATTATACATTTAAAGTTAGTTAAAGTTACAGCCTATATACGCCCCACTGCTCGGCACAGGCTTCCTCTCATTTCTAAGAGGATTTTAGAGCAAGGAAATATCCACCACACTGCCCCAATGCGTGTTGACAAACTTCACATGTCTTCCAAATTTTTTTTCTTATTTCCCAGACATGCAGTATGTTCCTCACGATGTTTTCATTCACCGCCTATCACGTGGTAAAACAGCATTTAAAATTTCGATTAACAATTTCATTGGTGCCGGCGGGGATCGAACCCGGGTTACTCGCGCAGTGTGAAATTTACAGCGAGCGCTTAATATACAGGATTATATATTTATTTACATAAAATATAATATACAATAGGCATTACGTGGTAGAGCCATGCTGCAGCTATATTATGGATGTAGCACTAATGGGTCGGCATAAAAATATAAAATATCTAGATTTGGCACTCTAACTAGACAGAAAAAGGGGAAGATTGAACCTTAATCATTATACGTCCGTAGTTTTATAAAGTAAATATAAAAAGCGGTATATAACTATTTATATTATTAAAAGAAAAAAAATATTTGCTTTATTGTAATTAAATGAACAACATAAAAGAGACCAAGAAAATGTAAATAGAAGCCAAAAGCAACTTGTAAATTAGTTGCTTAATAAGATTTATATCAATAATAGCTTTTATTTAGGAGAAGACTCCTAAATAAAACGTTTACACTTTACACGCGGTAGAGCCATCCTGCAGCTATATTAGTAGTATAGTTGTAGCACTATTGGCTCGGCTCGACCGGGGCAGGACCACGCTCTCAGAAAATACCAGTGTAAAGAACCAGAGACCCTTTTTACTGAAAACGAGGCATTCCATCTTAGTCCTCACGGGTGACAACGCATTTGCATTTTGATTCGTAATCGAAGATAGATGTAGATGTCTATAGGCCACAGCCACCACTTACCATCAGGTGGACTGTGTGCTCGTTTGTCACCCTTATCCTATAAAAAAATTACCATAATAAAAACTAAAACTAGAAAAACTTATATTATCATACATTCCTATACAAACTATATAAGTAACCAAGCCAATGTTGGCTGCGTTTCATCGCTGAATGGCTATACTTAGCCGTAAATCAGGAAGAGAACCAGCCCTGTTACCACCAACCTTTGTGAAATAGCAGCTTAATACTGATGTGTTTCGTATGGCGACTCTAGTGCGGACAAATTTTATTGGAAATACATCTTAGTCGCAGTCTTAGTCTCAGGGGTAACAACGCATCTGCATTTTGATTCTAATCTATGGAATTTCTGTGGAATATGTGCTCATTTGTCATCCTTATTAAATAAAATAAAGAAAAATAAAATTATAAATTGTTTTACTAACAACTGAACAAAAACTCTTTTATTTATACTTTTAGTATCTAATTGGCATATATGTAAAGGAATGTACACAAAAAGCTTAAAAGTAATGCTCAGAATAAGGTTTGAAATTTATCATGGACTCAGCTGCGAAGGGAAACATCGTTAATAAGCCTTGATAGTCTATAAGGAACCCTTAATCTTAACTAACGATCACCGACGTGCTTTATCAAGCTCGAAACATTTTACTTCAAATTATATTGCAATGTTGAAATTCATTCACATATGTTGATTGTAGAAAAACAAATAAAATTAAAAATAAGGTTAACTTTTAATTTTTAAAAGGATTCTTACTAGTTCTTTCTTAAAGAATTCTTATATAAAATGATTATATCATAAATTTTGATGTTCATATTACAAATAATTTTATTATTCCTTTTGATTCCTTTAAAAAAAAAGAAGTGAGAAAATAGTTGATAGAATATAAATAATATGTTTATGACACAGCCTTAAAATTAATTAAAAATAAAAAAAGGAAAAAAGAAAAACTTTAAATTTTATAATTTGAGTAAAATAATGTTATAAATATCATAAACTTAAAAGATTTTTATTCACCTGCGCATTTAGGCTTGACCGCATAGTGGCAGTGTAGTAATCTTTTACCCCATACCGTACCATGAGTATCGTGAGGGAAACCAGGAGATGACACTAGATTAAATTATACACAAGCAATATATTTTTATACGTGGTAGAGCCATTCTGCAGCTATATTATGGTTGTAGCACGAATGGGTCGGCTCGACGGGGAAGGACCACGCTCTCACAGAATACCAGCGTAAAATAGCAGCTTAACGCTGCTGTGTTTTGTATGGTGAGTGTAGAGAACGGGAGACCTTTTTTACTGGAAACGAGGCATTCCATCTTAGTCCTCACGGGTGACAACGCGTCTGCATTTTGATTCGTAATCGAAGATAGATGTAGATGTCTATGGGCCACAGCAACCACTTACCATCAGGTGGACTGTGAGCTCGTTTGTCACCCTTATCCTATATAAAAAACAAGCTATTATATAAACTCTAAAGGCGCTAGCGTTTCACTAATAACAACTAAACATAAAAAAAAACCTGATTGCCAACCGATTTGCCAGGCGTGGGAACTATGGCAAACATTTTATTCTTGACGCAATCTGTGGGGAAGGCTATGTACTGCAATAGACTTTGATAAGCTATAATGAATAAATGAATGGCTGAATTTGAGCTTAGGCCCACGAAATCAGAGCAATGTCAGCATAATTTCATTTGCGTCAAATAACATTGTTATAAATGGTTTATGGATACCTTAGCAGTATTATTGATTCTATGCTTAAGAATTGCTTATTGATGATGCTATTGATTATGAAAACTATTCTCCAAATAAACGTTTTACATATAGATAATTACGAGTAGGATCGAGTATAGTCATACTTAAACGAATAGTAAATATTTTGTTACTGAATCAGATTATTCCTTAATAATTACTATGACATTAAATATTTGATTATGCATATAGATAAAATCCATAAAATCAGTTTCATTTAATGCGTAGTATTCACGTAAATATAAGAAATCATTACTGTGTGGAAAGTTTCGACTTAAGTAATATTATTTCATTTTTAAGTTTTTAAAAATAACGTATTTTTTATTATTTTAGCCGACTTAAAAATAGAAGGTATTACTCAGTCTGTTTTTATTTCTCTTGTTTGTTGTATGTTACGCGATATATTCGTCAATTGTCAACCGATTTTCATTATTTTTTAAGGTTCAAGTTTAAGACTTATTGTTCAAGATTACACCACCTTCTAGTTATTACCTGCAGCTTGTGCTTCGGAGCTCCTAAGCCCACTCAATCTATAATATAAAAATGAATCACTGAATGTGTTGCTAAGCGCAAATTTCGACAGCAGCTGAACCGATTTCGCTAATTCTTTTTTATAACATTCCTTGAAGTATATAGAAAAAAAATTAAAAAATTGCCTGAAAAAGTATAAAAACAACACTTTTCTATATTCCCATACAAAAGATTCGCGATAATACTTAAAAGTCTATTTGAACTTTAATACTACTATATCATAAAGTTTAATGTTTAATGTGTTACTTTTGTTGTTTTTTACTGTTGTAAGTTTGATGTGTTAGTGGAGGGGTTACGGGAAGACAAAACAATTATAAAATTTATTTTTTGACATAATGTAATTGTTGACTTATCAACTTTCTTTTTTCTTTTTTTATTTTACATAAGCTGCACTAAAAGCATCGGGAATAGAATATTTCCACTGTTCCTGTCATATTAAAATCTTTTTAATTGAAAAGTCCTTGGTTTTAAAAATCGAATACCATTTATTTATTTAAAAAAAGATTCTCGGTCTTGTCACAAGGTTTTGTCAAACTTGTTTAGTCGTTGAGAAAATGGAATGGACTCGAGAAAATTCAAGAGCGATGATTTATTATGACTTTCGAAGTGGTTTAACACAAAAGCAGTGTGTTGACCGGATGATTTCTGCATTTGGTGATGAAGACCCATCCAAAACCACAGTTTATTGCTGGTTTGCTGAATTTCAACGTGGACGTGTCAAGCTCAGTGATGATCCCCGTCAAGGTCGTCCAAAAACTGCAGTCACCCAAGAAAACGTTGATGCTGTGCGTAAGCTGATTGAGGAAGATCGACATGTGACATACCGCGAAATTCAGGCAACTTTAGACATTGGCATGAGTCAAATACAAATAATCTTGCATGAACAATTAGGTGTAAAAAGTTGTTTTCCCGATGGATACCGCATTCGCTCTGTGAAGAGCAAAAAGCGGCTCGCGTTACTTGGTGCGTCAGAACTCTCGCAAGATTCCACGCAGGATCCTCAAATGCTGTATACATCATCGTATTAGGTGACGAATCCTGGATACACGCGTACGAACCCGAAACAAGAAACCAGTCACGAGTTTGGGTGTTCGAAAATGAGTTAAAGCCAACAAAAATTGTTCGTTCACGGAGTATTGCAAAAAAAATGGTGGCCACTTTTGTTTCCAAAACCAGCCATGTTACGACTATTCCTCTTGAGGGACAAAGAACAGTTAATGCAAAATGGTATGCTAGCATTTCTTTGCCACAGGTCCTTTCTGAACTCCGCAAAGAGAACTGCAACCGCCGCATCATCCTCCATCACGACAATACGAGTTCTCACACCGCACACAGAACAAAAGAGTTTTTTGAGCAAAAAAACATAGAATTATTAGACCATCCGCCGTACAGCCCCTACCTGAGCCCTAATGATTTCTATACTTTCCCTAAAATAAAGAATAAATTGCGTGGACAGAGATTTTCATCACCTGAAGAAGCCGTGGACGCCTACAAAACGGCCATTTTGGAGACCCCAAATTCTACAATGATTGGTTCCATCGTATGGAAAATTATATATTTTATATAATTTTAATAATAATGTTGTGTCAATTCTTTGATTCCCGAAATTTTCAGTGCCGCCTACTAGTTAATCCGGTGTCCCGAATAGCAGAATAAGTATTAAAAAAAAATTAAAGAATCGACTGTTAGGCGGTACGAAGTTCGCCGGGTTAGCTAGTATGGTATAAATACATAAAATTTTATATATTTATACCATATTGATTTATTTCTGCTATACAACATTTTTAGCACTTGTTTCAGAAGATTATGTAATATTATTTTATTCTTTTTCGCGTTTTAATGTCAGTTTACACTTTTTATTAAAAGCGTTTGGCTTCAGCTTATAATAAAATGGCAGATAGTGTAATCATATTAGTGAAATTTTTCGTATTTTCTTTTATTGTTTTACCCTCATTCCCAACAATATATTATTGTAATACGATAAAACGCATAAAATGTTAAAAAACACTCATTTGAAGTGTTTTTTAACATTTTATGCGTTTAAATATATAATACCATAACCATATAGGTGACTTAATATGTACGACGACCTCGGAAAGTTAAATCCCTAAAGGTTTTCCCAAAAGGTTGCAAATTTCACCGGTAGTTGCTGTATAAAATCTTTTCCTTAATCAATACTCTCAACTTATACAACCGTTCCCAATTGGAACTGAATAATCAGTAGTGAAAAATAAATACTAGCTTCATTTCTTATATTTTATTAGTGCATTGCATGAACTTTTATATATTCTTAAACATAAGTTGTTCGTTACTAAATATAATTAATATACTAAAGAATTTATAAATCATTTAAAGTTATGTTAAGAAATCCTTGTCCTAAAACTCTCTCAAAAATGACAAGAGGCATGTGTCACGGAGTGAGACGTATTAGCCTGAAACTTTCTTTAAAGGAATGTAAGTATTTTAACACATGTAAAGTATCACAAAGAAGACGATTTGTCCCTTTGAGAATTGCCTAAGGAGGACGATAAGGAAGATTGTATCCTTCGTTACCATTCAAAAAGAAATACTAAAAATTTATAAAGCAATTCGTTTCTAATTTAAAACTGCTAGAGTTGTAAAAGGAATTGTCAGTGATCTTCTAATGAGCTTACCTACGCTTGTGCAAAAGTAAGTATTGATTATATTGAGCTTCCGTATAGTATTGAATACAACATATTGGATTTGGATAGGTTTTATATGCAAAGGTCGATAGACATCGCTGCGTCCTTACCCCGGCCAGGGAGACATTGCACATACTGTCTTTTAATACATTTTTTCTTTTTTTTTTATAGGATAGGGTGACAAACGAGCACACAGTCCACCTGATGGTAAGTGGTTGCTGTGGCCCATAGACATCTACATTTATCCTCGTTTGCGAATCAAAATGCAGATGCGTTGTCACCCGTGAGGACTAAGATGGAATGCCTCTTTACCAGTAAAAAGGCTCTCCGGTCCTCTACACTCACCATACAAAACACAGCAGTGTTAAGCTGCTATTTTACGCTGGTATTCTGTGAGAGCGTGGTCCTTCCCCGGTCTAGGCGACCCATTCGTGCTACAACTATACTACTAATATAGCTGCAGCATGGCTCTACCACGTAAAAACATGTATGTCTTACATTTAATGATATGGCACTAAGTATGGCATAATGACAAAAGTATTTTTTTACTAATAGAAAGAGTTTGGTGTAATATACGAGTAACATAATATGCGACTTATTTTTTTAAATGTATTTAGCAATGTAAAAACAAATGTGAAGTTAATCATCATCATCATAGCCCGTCACGAGTCCACTGCTGATCAAAAGCCTTCCCCTAGGAATGCCACAAAGCACGGTCCTGAGCCACCAGCACAAACGACTTCCTGCATTTCTTAGCAGGTCGTCACTCCATATAAAGGAGGGCCGTCCTATTGTTCGTTTAACGGTATGATGCTGCCACTCTAGAATCTTACTTCCTCAACGGTTGTCGCTTCTTTGAACTATATGTCCGGCAAATTGCCTCTTCAGCTCGCTGTTCCATTGGGCTATGTCAGCAATAAATTTACTTCTGATTTACAGAAATAGGCATATACATGTTGTATTATATCTACCCAGAGCGACTACTACAAAAAAAGAAATGAATAACATCTACTACCTTCTGATTGTCTGGTGATTGTGGTAAATAATCAATATTTTTAAATTTTAATACACTTCCTTTCTTTCTTCTCTGTCTTCTTAAGATTTAAATCACAGACAGCTATATAAATCACTTAGTTTTAAAAATATTTGATTTAGATCTCGATGTGTTGCATAGCCGCAAAATCTTTAACTACACTTTATGAGTAAATTGAATATTTAAAATAAAAATATGCTTGAATTAGATTAGTCATTTAACTCTTGTGTACTCACTGTAATAACTATGAAACCTATTAAGAACAGGTACAGTGGAATCGAACCATCATTATCATCATTACTACACCCCTTCACAAGTAAACTGCTGACCATAGGTCCTTCTTTAAGTCAGTCAGTCTCTATGAGTCAAGTATTCAGAGGAAAACCATAAAGTGTGAAAAAGATAAGAAAAGTCGCAAATAGTAATAAAACTTTACTATGTTAAATGAAGGAAATCGAGATTAAAAGTTGCTAATGAAAAGTTCTTGAATTTTGGGTGCCAAGTAAGTAAGTACTTATTCGGTAACTTTATTAACACGTATAGGTAATTAATATTTTAAAATTGTTCACTTTGTGCAATTTTAGTTTTATGATGTGTATTGTATCATATTGTATCAAGTTAAGAAAATATCAATTATAAGATTAGTTTAGTTTTAAGGTAAAAATAAATGTTCAAATCATTTATAGAGTAGGGAAATATTTTTTACCACAGAGGATGTCAAGTTGGCGAAGGCTTAACAAGAACTTTAAAGCATCTTCGTTAAATATACGGAGCCGGTATCTAAAGATAAGGTGACAATTAAGTGATGAGAAAGCGCTAGTGCTCGTCATTTTGCCTTACTTAGCAAATTCACGCGAACCCAACGAAACTTACATATTTTCACTGTCGCTTATCCGATGAAACATGTTATTGATATGTTGCTAAATGGTAACACACGAATGCTTACAGCCTAACAAACAAAAACAAGGAATATATAAATAAAGATTTCGTATAAAAGTAAAATATGTGTATTAATTTAAAACAACAAAACTATTCGTCAGTAGATTACGAAACATCATCAACTTACTTTATTTTAATTAAAGCTGTAACAGCTTAATATATAAAAAAATACCTAAAACATCAATAAACGTTTTTATAAACTTTTCAAATTCTCACAAATTTTAAATTTAAAGAGTCTACCGTAGCGTTTTTATATTTAAGATAAGCTCTAAAGGTGATATTTTATATAGTATACGCTTTGTCTAAATGCTTTGACGCCAAGTACCCAGGTGAGGATGGAATTACAGCGGACCTTCTGAAAGCGGGAGGAAAACCGGTACTTAAAGTCCTTCAGCAGCTCTTTGATTCCGTCCTCCGTGGTGGCACCACTTTGGCTTGGAACAGAAATGTGGTGGACTTGTTTTCAAAAAAGGCGACAACGCTCTCTTGAAGAATTACAGACCGATTTCCCTTCTAAGCCGCGTCTAAGTGCTGTTTTCGAGTGTCATTACGAATCGTCTCGCACGCAGAATCTACGACTTCCAGCCTCTCGAACAAGCCGGTTTCCGGAAGGCTTGGCACCATAAACCACATACATACCCTTCGGTAAATTGTACGGAAGACCGAGGAGTACAATCTGCCACTTTGTCTTGCGTTTGTGGACTATGAGAAAGTCTTTCATTCCTTCGAAATTTAAGCGGTGCTGCAGTCCCTTCGGCGATGCCAAGTGGACTGTGAGTATATCGAAGTGCTGAAGTGTTTGTCCAATAACTCTACGATGGCCTGGTAAGACATGCAGGAAATCAATGAATGCAGGTGGCTCGTGACCGTGCTTTGAGGCATTTTTTGGGGGAAGCCTGTGTTCAGCAGTGGACTTGTGAAGGGCTGTAATGATGATGATGATGACGTTTTGTCTATTATTTAGACGGCCTAGCTGCTACGTTGCGCATTCTGCTTTTAACTACTCTAGCTGATTCAATAATAGCTAGATTAGATGGTTGGGTTTGCCTTGTTGTATCTCACTCTGCATCCTAGTCTACATTCGACATTATCATACAAGTCTTATATCTAACACTGGTTATTGTGCCTTTATCATTTGCGGTTGCGCAGTTGAAACCCTCCGACAGTAATCATATTTTTTTTAAATACTAGTAATGCATTTAAACATTACTAATATTCCCTTTAACCACTTCTGGTAAGCTTAAAATGCTTGTGTTAGAAGTGGTTCACGACAGTAGTCTAATGGCGGATTCGAACCCACGACCTTTCGAGTTCGCGCTTCACGCCCTGCCATTAGGCTACTGACGCTTCTTCGCGAAAAATTAGAGGAATACATCATCGTTATATTAAAGCATTTATCTATCACTTAATCATTTACTTAATAAACGGCTTTGAATATAGAAAAAGTTTATAGGTCAGTTTCTTAATTATAAATAATAGCCAGATCATTATCTTACTTTAAAGCTATTAAAATTTAAATTATTTTTAAGAAAATATGGAATAGCGGATATACTTACACCGCCACTGTAATAACACGGCAGAGAATTACCAATACCCCATATCGTCCCGTGGGTGTCGTAAGAGTCGCCTCCTTGAGAGTGGAACTGAAACAGGAGATCAAAATTATAAAAAACTGCGCATGCCAACCCGTCTGCCAAGCATGGCAGCTATGACAAAATCCCCTTATGAGGGAAGATATGGAATCTATGCACTATGATTTATGTTCTGTAATAGACTTATATAGGCTATTATGGATGGATGGAAGCAATTAAAATCAAATAAAAAACCCAATAGTAAAAGAGAAACGAAAGTGAAATTGTGCGCATAAATTCAAAAGCATTTGTTTGTAGAATATTTTAAACGATTAAAGTGGCGGTTATGAAGTTTTATGGTTCTCTCGATCCTTTTGTACATTCACGATCAAATAAATATGTTAGGTTTTATTTTCCGCCATTTATAAAAGCAGCGGTAGAGCTGCGATGTTTTATTTCTTAAAAAGCGCCCGCAGTGGTTTACAGTAGCCAATATTTTAAATAGTAAAAGAATTACTATCATAAAATATAACATTTCGAAGGCTGTTGCTGCACTTTATAATGTTTTATTTAAAGAATTTATTTTACAGACCATAAATAAAATTTACTTGCGTTTGCTAAGTTATTGGTTGCGATCAAACAATAGCTGAAGGTACCCGGAGGTATTATGTCACAGGTGAAAAATGCCTGTTGTAAGATCTATTGGTATTTTAAGTATATAAAATACTTTCCTAGTGATCGGTTGCAAACAATCGACATTTAAGATAAGTATATCACACATAGTTATTATCGTAAGAAATTAATCGTATCACGACGTGTTGGAATTTTTTTCATATAGAATAGGGGTGACAAACGAGCACACAGTCCACCTGATGGTAAGTGGTTGCTGTAGCCCATAGACATTTACATCTATCTTTGTTTGCGAATTAAAATGCCGATGCATTGTCAGCCGTGAGGACTAAGATAGAATGCCTCTTTTCCAGTAAAAAAGTGTCTCCGGTTCTTTACACTCACCATACGAAACACAGCAGCACTAAGCTGCTATTTTACGCTGGTATTCTGTGAGAGCGTAGTCATCCCCAGTCGAGCCGACCCATTCGTGCTACAACTATACTATTAATATAGCTGCAGCATGACTCTACCACGTACAAAAATATCTTAGTAAGAGTAAATAATAAATTAGAAACAAATTATTAAATATAAAATTGACTTTATTTAGTTCTGTGAGGTCATGCATTGCCAGCAATGCCAGCACCAAAAATATTTGGTGGAATTTTATACGCACTACACATTACGCGGGAGATCGGCACTTGAAATTGCAATAAACAGTTTCATGGGTGCCGATGGGGATCGATCATGCTCGCGTAGTGTGAAATTTACGACGAGTGCTCCCTAGAGCTGCCACGGCTCTTGTTACATTCTTTTACATAAGAATATTTTCATTTTTTCTTTATTGAGTAGTTTTCAATAAAATTATTATTGAAAGACTAATGGACTAACGTCACTGCAATCATCGCCTGCAATCAACTTTTAAAGTTTTAAACGATGCGATGCCACCTCTGAACAATCAAATTAATGACTCACAGACTGTGAAGTAAGAAATTATAGTGGCTGCTCATAACTTAAACACAAATACACGTAGTTATGCAGAAGAAATCCAACCCACATTTATGTTATAAAAATATATATGTATGATATAATAGCAAATTATTTTTAGTACCTAAAATTAGCTGGCAAAAGTCTGTATAAAAAACGCAAAATTACAAAAATTTGTTCGATATAGCTATATCCCACAATTATTAGTATTTATTTGTTGGATCCTTTTTGAGTATCTACTTTTAGTTTTGGGTGAGTGCGCTTGTGTGGTAGAAATAGGTACTTTGTATATAATAGGCATTTTGTACGAATTTATAGTAAGAAATTAAAAATACTCTGTTTCGAGCTGTGTTTAAGAATTTAAGTGTTTATGTATGTAATGGGAAAAAATTACTACACGAAACATTTAATAAAAGTGAACCAGCGGAATCATACCAAAGACATCGCTCCCTAATGTTTCAATGAGGTGAATAATGGAAAGCCCGGATATTGATTTTGTCTGTCAACTGAAAATGTGTAGCTGAGTTATCAACATAGATGATAACATAATTTGTAACTTAATTTTATGTTGTTTCTATTGTTTGTATTCATATTGATATTTTAATTATCATTTACTCGTACTTTGTTACATGAAAGTCGTCTTAACAGAATAGAATAGAATATAATCATTTTTATTCAATATAGATTACAGTAATACTTATTGAAAGTCATTTTTTACTTATAGCACTGGTTCGGAAAAAACCTCTGTCCTGGGAAGAACTAGCAAGAAACCCAGCGGGACTTTTTTAAAAGCACAATTTACAATATAATATTTTATACAATTGTTATGAAAACATTTAAAAACAGCATCGTGGCGATTACCTCATTCCTAGGGGTTAATATCAGTCATGTACTCTTTAGTAGTATAATAACTAATAAAATATTTTAAACCTTTTGATAGATAAGGTCTGCATGTTTTCTGCGACTTTGTTGTAAAAGCGTATACATTGCCCCATGAAGGAATTATTGACTCTTTGGAGTCGAGTAACTGGTATAAGTAACTTGTGCTTGTTCCTAGTATTTACAGAATGTACATCACTATTTTTAATAAAACTATTTCTGTTTAAGTGTACATACATTAAATTCTCGTAAATATATTGATAGGCCGAAGTTAATATATTTATTTCTTTAAATCTTTCTCTAAGGGATTCCTTCGGATCTAGGTTATAAATTGCTCTTATGGCTCTCTTTTGCAAAATAAAGATAGTTTTAATGTCAGTCGAATAATTTAGAGTCATTTGTTACATAGTTATCGGCTATGCAATACGAATAAAAGTCTTGTATTAAATTACTAATTTTAGATAAAAATATATTTTATTCTTATGATAAGTGTGAGTCCTTCTTCGCTTCGCTGTGAACGCGGCGGTGTCATTTTGCTCCGTGAATTAAATATTTTTCTTTATGTTAAGTACGTTAAGTGATCTTTAAATTTAACGTCGTGTACAGTATTGTGTTTTAATCTTGAAATACCTATAAACGTTATAAATTGCAAATAATTTTTAACGAATAATTGACCTACTGCCGCGCCGTTATAAACTGTGACTTATAATTTTATTAATGTAGCCGTCGCGACAGTACATATAGTGAATCTTTCCCGTGTCTTTGTTGCTGTGCATTTTTGCTTCGGGAATTTATTGCTATTGATTGTATTGGTCCATTTTTCATTAGAGCTCTCCACGCGACTAGCAATAAGGATAACACACCAATAAAATGTGACAATAATATTACAGTACGACCCACCAAAAGACAGGCATTGTCATACCCCCTGAAATCGAAGGCCCTGTAACACGTACTGAGGTGCGTAACATTATGGAGGAAATTATGCAAAAGCATATATCAGACCTTATGTTTCAGATGACCAAAAGCGTGCATTCCATTCTAGATACTAAACTTAAAACATTTTGGGAAGAAATTTGTGACATGAAGCAGAAAATGGATGATATGAATAGAAAATGTCAAGATATCCAAAATAAAAATGCTAAGTCTCTGGAAGATGCTAAGAGTCTGATTGAAACAAATGCCAAATTGCAGAGAACTATAAAATATCTTGAGACACGGATGAACAACCTTGAGCAGAACGCTCGCAGCAACAACGTCGTAATTCAATGCTTGCCAGAGAAGAAGTCAGAAAATCTTTTCACGGTGTTCAACAACACTTGCAGTATAGTAAAGTGTGACATCAAAATTGAACAGATAAATCGTTCGAAAGTAATCGTCCTTGCTCGGTGATAGTTGAATCTAATAATACTAGGGTACGAGATAGCTTCTTAGCAGCCACAATCAAATTTAATAAAGCTAATTCGGACAACAAGTTGAACAGAAACAGAAACAGAAACTTTTTTTATTCAATATAGATTATAAATAATACTTATTGAAAGTCACTCTTTTGTATGATTACCACTGGTTCAAAAAAAAAACCTCTGTCCTGGGAAGAACCAGCAAGAAACCCAGCGGGACTTTTTTTTAAAATAACAGCTTACAATCATGTATGTTACACAAATTAACAACACAACAAATTAGAAATAGCTAGGTAGCGATCACCTCATTTCCAGGGGTTATTATCATCTATAAATTCATTAATATTATAATAACCCTTTTTATACAAACTTAGTTTAATAAAATTTTTGAACTTTGAGCAGGTCAAATTTTGTATATTTTCTGGAATTTTGTTGTAAAAGCGTATACAGCGCCCCAAGAATGAATTACTGACTCGATGGAGTCGAGTAACTGGTACTACTAGCTTGTGGCTGTTCCTAGTATTTACAGAATGAATATCACTTATTTTTGTACAACTACTTTTATTTTTGTGTACGTACATTACATTTTCATAAATGTATTGAGAGGCCAAAGTTAATATATTAATTTCCTTAAATTTTTGTCGCAGCGACTCTTTAGGCTTTAAATCATAAATTGATCTTATGGCCCTCTTCTGTAAAACGAATATAATTTCAGTGTCAGCTGCGTGTCCCCATAGCAAAATACATTATGCTATGGAAATAGCTAAAGTAAACTAGTCTAGCTGTTTCAACACTAGTTAGACTTCTAATCTTTTTTACGGCATATGCTGCAGAACTAAGTCTGCTTGCTAGTTTTGATATATGGGGGCTCCATTGAAGCTTCGCGTCTAGTGTGATTCCAAGAAAAATGGTGGTATCTACAAGACTCAGTTTCTCCCCATTTAAAATTACATTAGCATTTAATTGTTTGACATTTGGAGTTATAAATTTCATACATTTCGTTTTAGTGCCATTTAAATGCAAATTATTAACATTGAACCAATTTACTAATTTAGATATAGCATTATTTACTTCGTCATATTTTAGCAATTGTCGACTTAATTTGAAAATTAAAGAAGTGTCATCTGCAAATAATACTATATCATGGTTATCTCCTACTATGTAAGGTAAGTCATTAATGTATACAAGAAACAGAAAGGGGCCGAGAATTGAGCCTTGAGGCACGCCCATTTGTACCATCGACCCGGAAGAACTCGTACCGTTAATGACAACTTTTTGCGTTCTCTTACTTAAATATGAAATAATTAATTTAAGAGCATCACTTTTTACACCGTAGTGTTGAAGTTTCCTGATTAATGTTTCATGGTGAACACAATCGAAAGCTTTGGATAGATCACAAAATATACCCAAAGCATCCTGTAAATTCTCCCATGCATTAAATAATATATATTTAATCAGCTCAACACCGGCTTCAGTTGTCGAGCGACCCCTTGTGAAACCAAATTGATTTTTATGAAGTAAATTATTTATATTAAAGAAATTTAACATTTGATCAAGAATAATTTTTCAAAAATCTTACTAAGTTTTGGATGTACAGAAATAGGTCTAAAATTGGCGGGGTCTAATATACTACCAGATTTAAATAAAGGTATTACTTTACTATACTTCATTAAATCAGGAAACACACCAGATTCGATACTAGTATTAAAAATAATAGCTAAATGAGGCGCGATTGTATCTATTATAGACTCAATAACTTTAACGGAAATCCCCCACAGATCCGCAGTTTTCTTTACATCAATAGTTTTAAAATATTTTATAATATCTTTTGATGATACTTTATGAAATGCAAAATTCTTTGTACACGCATTTACATTTTGTTTAAGTAATGATTCGGCGACCGCAGGAGAAGAATTCAGTGACTTAGTGGTTAATATCGGAACATCAGTAAAATATTTCTCGAAAACCATTGCAACGTCCTGATCTGATTCGGTTAATATTATGTTACTAACACTTAACTGGTAGTTTGAATTGCGAGAGTTGATCTTACCAGTTTCGCTATTAATTATACTCTATGTCATTTTAATTTTATTAGAAGCCGTCTTAATTTTGTTGCTCAAATGCAAAGACTTGGCTGTGGAGCACACTCTTTTAAATATTTTTGAATATTTTTTCACATAATCCCTAAATTCGACGCTATGATTATATGACCTTTCATGCTAAAGATCATATAAACTATGTCTGCTCCTATGGACTCCTACTATCGCCCATTCATTAAATGACTTCCGACTGTTCAAGGAGAATATTTTAGACGTAAAAGTATTATTAAATTCATTGCAAATAAGCTTAAATAATGTTCTATACATAAAATTTGGATCATTTTGGTATGAAAGTGATGGAAGTTTTTTCACTATGTTACTTCTAAATTTCTCCAAGCGACGTGCATTTACTGGAATAAACACAACTTTCTCATCTACTTGCTTTTTTTGAACATAAGGTAACGAAACTACCTGTCCACAGTGATCAGAGCTTAATTTTTGAATTATACATTTATGCAACGGCTTCACATTTGTAAAAATGTTATCTATACATGTTGCACTAGATTGAGCAATACGCGTTGGCTCTAAAAATAAATTAAAAGGACCATATGATTTAAACAATTATCTAAATTTAATATTGATTGAGGAAGCTTCTAGGAGATTGATATTAAAGTCTCCACATATTACAACAGGTTTATTCTGTTTATTAAGCTTAGCAAAAACTTCCTCCATAATTTTTTCAAAAGTATCGTATATAGAACATGGGGGTCTGTAGACGCTCACAACAATGAGGTGCTTAAACTCAACAAACTCTAGTCACCTTGGTTTTAATGGTCTTAAGACTCCGGTATACGTTACAGAGCACTTGTCAGCTGCAAATAAAGAATTGCTTTCGGCGGCGAACAAGACTGCAAAAGAAAAAGGGTTTAAATTTGTTTGGGTGAGAGGTGAAAAGTGAAAATTTAGGTTTATTCTCATTAAAAATTTTGATTCATTGTCAAAACTAGAATAATTCGCTTCTTTTTTTTATAGGACAAGGGTGACAAACGAGCACACAGTCCACCTGATGGTAAGTGGTTGCTGTGGCCCATAGACATCTACATCTATCTTCGATAACGAATCAAAATGCAGATGCGTTGTCACCCGTGAGGACTTAGATGGAATGCCTCATTTCCAGTAAAAAGGGATCTCCGGTTCTCTACACTCACCATACGAAACACAGCAGTGTCAAGCTGTTATTTTACGCTGGTATTCTGTGAGAGCGTGATCCTTCCCCGGTCGAGCCGACCCATTCGTGATACAACTATACCGGTAATATAGCTGCAGCATGGCTTTACCTTACTATCTTATTTCTCTTAGTTAATTATATGTTAAAATATAATGTCATCTACTAATACTAATTCGTTTGTAATTTATTATCAGAATATTAGAGGTCTTAGGACCAAAACACAAACATTTTATCGTATGTTAGCAACTAGTGACTATGATATAATAGTCTTAACAGAGACGTGGTTAAATAGCAGTGTGTTGAGCTCCGAACTATTTGATAACGTGGTTACACAGTATTCAGAAGGGACAGAGAAACGTCAGGGTTTCACAGTGGCAAAGATGGAGGTGGGGTTCTGGTTGCCGTCAAAAAAACCTTATCTTCGACTGTATAAATGAATGGAATAGTGCATGTGAAGATCTTTGAATTGTGATAGACCTGCCTTTTTCAGTAGTTAAAAAGATCGCAGTATGCGTTTATCTCCCGTATAGTTTATAATAATATTCCACAACTATCAAACAACGCCATCTAGTCCCAAGCTAAGCAGAGCTTGTGATATGGGTACTAGACAACTGATAAACATACTTATATATTTCTAAATACATAAATATTATAGATAAATTACACACAGACACAGAACAAATGATCGTGCTCATCACACAAACATTTGTCCTGGGTGGGAATCGAACCCACGACCTCCGGCGTAGCAGTCAGGGTCACTAACCACTAGACCAACAGGCCAGTCTAAATATTATAGTTTATCTCCCGACACCAATTCAACGTAGTATGTTAGAACTTTTTGTTAATAACTGTAATGCGATTCTTAAAAATTTTGACGGACATCTGTGTATTATTGGCGACTTTATATGAGTAACATAGATTGGACGCAGGTTAATCATAACTCAAGCTACTGCACCACAAGTCTTTGTCAAACAGGAATAGATTTTACTTTTGTTAATAATCTAAAACAAACTAACTGTATAATTAACTCTAGAGATAAAATATTAGATCTAGTTCTTACAGATATTGAGAACTTTACTGTGTCTCCTGCTTATGATGTTTTATCTAACATCGATCGACAACATCCACCTATATGCACTTATATCCCATCTGATGAATCTGAAAAACTTACGCCTAATATGAGTGTTCTTAAGTACAATTTTTATAATAAGGCTGATTACGAGGTAATAAATAAGTACCTTTTTAGATCACATTGTCAAGAAAGCGTCGAAAATGTTAGGTAACATTTTTCGCAGTTATCAAACAAAATAAAATTATATAATGCCTTTATTCGTAGCACTCTTGAGTATTATAGCGTAGTATTGAGACCGCACTATGCTACCCATTATTTGCGGCTGGAAAGGATACAGAAGACATTTTTCATTGGCACCTGGCTTACTCTTCTGGGATGTGATGAAGTGTTTCTCTTACTCTTACTCCTACAGACTAAAAACAATTTAACGTGGAATCTCTTGAAAAACGTAGACCTAACTTTTATTTTCAAAATTTTAAGAAGTCAAATAAACTGTCCCCAACTTCTAAGTTACTTTAAATTTAGGGTGCCCAGGACACTATCGCGAGCTCCCATGCTTCCACTTGCCCCTCCATTTCGTAGGACTGTGCTTGGTAACAACACTCCTGTAGCTAGGTTAAGTAAACTTTATAATGGGGTCAGTAGCCGGACAGATATAAATTTTGTTTTCTCGTACAAGTTTCGCAAGTACTTGTTAGATACAATGTCAAATTAAGTTATTTTTTGTATGTTTATTACACATCTAAATCACTGGTTGTATTGTTGTTTTGTTTTAAAATGTTTTAATTATATTTATATTTCTTAACATAATATGTAAATTAAGATTTAATTATGGTTTAGCGGTGTTACCTGTAAGTAATTGTGCAATTAGTATAAAACTTTATTATATATTTAGATTTAGTATGTTAAATTGTAACAATTGTAGTACCTTAGACCTTTTTTAAATAGATAAATAAGAGATAAGATACATTATGGCTAGATAAGAATAGCATATGTAAACAAATAATGTTTTGTAATGAACAGACTCGGTTACAGTTTAGATAAGGAAAGCACTAGCCTCCTTTTTTGCGCCCAGAAGCAATTGAAAAGGGCTACCCTCCGGAAAGCGAGGAAGGGAGGTGGTGAATGCTCTAAACATACCACGACAGCCGGCTGTCGTGGTTATCTGGGACTCACTGCGACTAACCTAACCTAACCTAAGTGCCTGCCCACTAAACACCACCTGTGAGACTGGCATTTTTTTTAATATTCTAATGTTCTCCGACATGTTGATAGACAGAACACCTTGCCCGGCGGGAGATCTCCCCTTTTCCATCTACCCGCCACAGTACTATTTACCCTAATGGAATGAGTGTTACATGATTAAAAAGCTGTTTGGACACTTTATTACCTACTTTAAGGAAGTTCCCGATTTGAATCCCGAAATTTAATATTACCGGATTAGGGACCAGTAATTGAGCACAGATATAGATGTCTATGGGTCACAGCATGCAGTTACCATTAGATAGACTGTGCACGCATTTGTCGTGCTTATTCTATTTAAAAAAAAAAAAAAATATTATCGTGGGACTTTGCGATTACAGTAGGTAGACGTTCAGTAGAAATGTTCAGTAGAAATGCTTACTGGATTACAGGAATTCGATGGAAGCAGATGGTTTAGAACCATCTTTTGTGACATTCCATGAGGACGTCTATGTTCAGCAGTGAACTTGTAAAGGGCTTTATTGATGATAATTGTGGTCTTTTTAGTCTTTCCCGATGTGGTCTCTAGAAGTTTCTTACAAAATCAGATAGTATTTTAACATTTCTTATATTGATAATAAAATAATAAACTAAAAGTGAGATACAATTGATTTCTCAATCGTGAAGAAGCGAAAAAATAAAAAAGGCGAAGCTTTGCTGAACGGTTTTATACTCGGCACTTTTATGTAAAAACTCTTAATTGACGTTTAATGGCCGTAACACAACTCTTTGAGAACAACAAAATGGTTGCTCTTCTAAAAGCAGATCCATAAATTTATGTGATAAATTTTATTATTTTAATAAGAAGGAGAATAACCTGATATATAATATATTAGATATTTTTCTCATTATAATAATGGAATAATTTAACCGTTACAGCCTATTTAGGTCCACCGCTGAATAGGTTTCCCCCATAGATTGTCTCATAGGGAGGATTTTTTTATTTGCCATAGTTGCCACGCTTAGAAAGCGGTTTGGCAACCAAAGTTTCTTATTTTTAGTCGTTATTAGGTAGACGCTTCTGTCCTTCTCACGATTTTCTTCCCTCTGTCATCTCTTACGACTCATACAGGATTATATGGGGTAGTGGATATTCTTACACTGCCACTACACGGTAATAGTATTTAACAGTATAAGATTATAAGAGTTAAACATAAGATCATAACTGTCATTTATTCTGGGGGACTTTATTGCCTGCCACTGCTAGGAATACCTGACCACTGTCGGATGCTATCTGTATTGTATTAGGATTCAGTGGGATCCTAATAAGAAGATTGGCATGAAATGCGTTACATCTTTGCATATGAATTTCACCGATTTGGTGCATTTTAATAATACTTGTTGTAAAGAATAATCCTAGCAACAAGTTTTCTTTTCTTCTGGTGATCTGGTGAAGTAATTTTTTTTTTTCATTGCCTTTGCATATGTAACTATCAACACATTGCTTGCCAGTTCAACACCAAATATGCTGAAGTTGAAAAGCGTAAAAGTTGTGCACTCCTATATTTTTGCTCCTCATCCGTTATAGATGCTTACCTGTAACTGACTACCCAAGCAGCACACAAGCGTTATGAACATCAATATACCAGCCCATATAGAACTTAGAGTTCTTTTAGAAGCGTATAAGAGTGACGAAAAGGGATTGTACCCTTTTAAGAGTGGTTTATGAGTTATTATACAGCTCAAGCTGTATAAAGTCTGTATTATGGGATCTAAGTAAGCTTAGGGTTCTTAATCAGAGTATGAAAACTCTGCTATACAACTTTAAGTATTTTGTAACATTTCAATCTGATTTTATCATTAAAGCTGTATAGAAGCTGTTTTTTGCAGGCTGTCACTTGCTTATTACAGCTTTAAGTGTTATAATAGTATCATTCAAATATTATTTCTGTACAATGGTGTATGTGAACTCCCTTCTAAAACTTATTCTTATGGCGTAATTGTACACTCTTGTAAATACAGTAGTTTTATAACATCTGTTTATGAGAGTGATATAAATCTAAAAAAATAAATAACAGCTATAGTACCGATGAAGTCTATATAAGTGATAGAATATCGCCATTTTGAATGCGTAATTGCGTGTTATTATTGTGCTATATTGAACAAATTTGTTATCAATATGTGTAAAAAAAATAAAAGATTTGGTGCAATTAGAAGAAGGATTAAAAAGGAATATTGAAATATTACAAATTATCAACGAAATAAAAGTGATACTGAAGAATATAGAAATACTTTAATTAATCGGGCAAGCTACAGTCAAGCGTCAATCCCATCGACGGCTAACAAAGAGGGTTCCGTAACAAAAACATTTAACAGTGTTAATCATGATCACAGTTATTTCAAATGTAACTTAGTTTTCGGCACCTGATTATGATGATTTATTATGCAGCAGCACAAGTAGTTCAAATGATGATAACAGCGAATTTTCAAAAAATCTATTTATTTTGCCAGCAAATAAAGAATTGGCCATAGAAAGAAATATATCTTAAGTAGCTTTAAATGATTTAGCTACAATTGCAAATTGTAGATTTTATTAGCTAGATATACTAGCATCTAATCGCTTTTTTGGCCATATTAAAATGCCTTTTGATTCCCACAAACTTGGTACAATGAAAATGCAATTTTTCCCTTTCTCTATTGTTTCCAAAATTTTAAACGGCATATTTTCCTAAAATAGTAAAATAAAACCAGTACTTATAAGACAGACAACACAATCAAATTACTTCACAATAAGTTAACTTATATAATGAATAAAAGAGCTAACTCTTTTGGTTTTGCCGTACCTACGAGACGTAAGAGTATGACTAGAATACGACATGCGTATGCGCTTGCCAGGAGTTACCTGTCAACTAAACACAATTACAAAATAAAGAGCAAGCTCGTACTGGTACCGTATTGCTGAGCGAGATAAAATATTCTGTGATAAAATGTACCTTCCTTAATATTGTTTGGCAAAGAAAGAGATAGCTTTAATTCTTTACTCCACTTTTTAAGATTAGAAAGAAGAGATGTATAGGTATTCTTTATTTGCTAAAGGTAGTCATATTTTTGGTTTGGTTTGTGAATTTAACTGAATCAAAGGGGCAGTAATTTATTGGCAATAAATATAATCATTTCGATTAAATCGATGGTTTTAGGTTGGTACAAAAATGAAAAAAATATTTTTTCAATTTATTAACTTTGTCTCTGTGGCTTTATATAGTCTCTGTCTTTAAAGAAGTAAAAGAAGTAAGCGCCATTTTTTTGTTGTCGATAAAATAAAACAACAAAATTATTAGAACACGGTTACATCTTAAAATATTATTATTTAAATGAGATAAAGTGAAGAAGGGATAAAAGTGTTATTTCTTATACAAAGGTTTTTCATCTTTTATACATATCTCTAAAGACAATTATCTGTGATGTTTTATAAACTACTATACAGCGTTAGTATCAAAAATATTATATTATACAGCTGATTAAATCCTAAGGGCTGTATGATAGAATCCATAACATACATAGTACAGCTACTAAGACCCTCGAAATATCGTTTAGGCTGTTTAGCAAATTGTCGCCATTTTAGGACCTATAAAAACAAAATTTAAATTGTAAATATAGGAATATGAGACATTAGTTTTAGCCTTAACCATTATTTTTAGTTTGACTAATGATCACTGTGCACCAATATGCATTCATATTCACTAATTTTATTATTTTCTTATTCTAATTCATAAAACCAATATTTACTTACTATATTAAGTATTATTTCCCTATATCATTTCGTTATTTTGCTGGCGCGGCAATTTTTGGATAGAAATCGTATACAAGTTTACCGTAAATCTAATTTTGCACTTTCTATTCACCAGTTATCACCGTCAAAACTCAACTCCAATTCAAGTAATATTAATATGTAATATAATCTTTCACTCACTAAATGTCGCCATCATTCAAAAAAGTATATAAATTATAAATAAATCTTTTATGTTTGTCATAAATTCATTTGTGATACCGTTCAGACACCAATTTAGAACGTTTATCTTTAAAAGATACCTATAAGATAGTATTTGTAGTGTAATAGTTTCCTTGTACACCAAATAACAGCTATTATATAGCTCCTTTTATGATTATCCATCTACTGTACAGCGCTACTAACGCATAAAACTGTATAATTTGTGCCAATTTTTTACTTATAAGAGCTGTATAAGCGCTTATACAGCCTTTGCACAGCCAGTAAATGCAGCCTCTAGTATAAAACGGAACTCCAATACAGCTCGTATACAGCTTGCATGTTGCTTGGGTAGTAGACCTCTATAGACGGTGGGTCCATAGAAGTCCGCTAGATTGCTTTGTGATTTGTGAGCTATGACTGTGTCCATCCCTTTATTCTTAAATAAATCTTAAAGTTTTACGTATATGTATAATATTTTAATCGAATGCGAATACTTAAATTGACTAAATGGCTTAAATATTATTCGTGTTCAGTAGTAAATGTTACAGAAATATTTTTAATATATTTATTCTCATTATGATTAACTACAAATTATCTATTTCAAATTTAAATTATTCGCTCCTATTTTGGACACGATTACATCTATTACTTAATGGATAAAACACTTTCCTAGTTGTGGTGTGACGGCGCTGCTCACGTCCGTAGGAAATACTTGAAATCTGACACTATACACGTGTCCCCCGGGTAATGTTAAACGAGCAGCACCAATTTCGGTGGTAGGTTTCGGCCGCTGGCTTTTCGGTTACTAGGCTAGGTAAAGCCATAATTATGGAGAATGGGTCTGAATAGTAGCGTTGTGTATGTAAACTGGGTACGAAGCGTCAGTTGTTGCTGTGTCGGGTGCTTGGTCGTGGAGGGTAGCGGTATCCGAATCAAGGTGTTTCGCTGGCCGACCGCAGGTAGTTGGGGCCCGGGTTCGGGCGTCCCCGCAGTCTCCAGATCAAGCTTCCTTGGGCACGGTAACTCCCATCGTAACAGTATCGTTTGGTTGCTAATACACTGCCTCGCTCAACTGCTATTCTCCATCCTTATTCACTCTCAACACTTAATATGTGCATTAAAAAGAAAAGACGTGTTAAAAAGCAGTTGCACGCCCTCTCGAAGATTGCACTCAAATATCAGCACAGTCCATCATGAGACTGAAAAGCCGCACCTAATTTTCTTGACAGAGACGCAAATCGGATGTCCATTGAGTGCGGCGTACCTTGACTATTCTGGATTCACCCTGGAGCACAAATTCCATCCACGTGCCGGAGTATGTGTGTACGTCCGCAATAACATCTGCTTCCAGCATCTCTGTCACCTTGAAGACCCCTCTTTTTCTACAATCTGGGTGATGGTAGATACAGGTATTGATAAAATCCTTTATGCCTGTGTCTATCGATCGCACAGCAGTGACCAAGAGACAACACGATTATTTGATCACCATAGTGACGCTGCTGACGTGGCCCTAAATCGGTATACTACTGCACAGTTGGTCTTTCTGGGGGACTTTAACGCTTGTCACCAAGACTGTCTGTTCCCATACCAAAAGACCAACCATGCTGGAAGAGAAGCGTGGAATTTTGTTTTGACGCTAGGTCTTTCTCAGATGGTAAAAGTGGCGACTAGGGTACCCGATGTAGACGGTTACACAGCAAATTGCTTGGCCCTTCTGCTGACTACCGAAATAAATAGATATGAAGTACAGGTTACTTATCCTTTGGGTACATCTGACCACTGTCTGGTGAAATCCGTATCGTCATATTCTCCACCTGATTACGAGTCCCAAGGTGATCGGCGAATGTGGCGCTATAAGTCAGCTGATTGGGGTGAGATGCGACACTTTTTTGCATCTTGTCCTTGGCGAGAGGTCTGTTTCTCTTCTGCGGATACGGCGAGCTGCGCGGTTGCTATAACGGATATGTTGCGTCAAGCTATGGAGTATTTTATCCGCTTCTCTGACACTCCCACTGATAGCAAAGCTCACCCATGGTTTAACGCTGAATGCGTCTAAGCTAAAAAGCGCAAGAATTTAGCAAACCTATTCTGGATTGATGCTCGAAACCGCAAATCTCCGGATATTACCTGCAAGAAGAGAACTTTCAACCAGACCGCTAAGCATACACCATCCGACACTAGAGCTTTTTGGTCTCTCGCCAAAGCAGTAGAGAAAAACTTCTGTCGGCCTACACTGCCTCCACTGGTAAAACCGGATGGCACACTGGCGCATACGGCTAAAGAGAAAGCTAACTTGTTCGGGTCTCTCTTTGCCTACAACTCACGTCTGGACATTGGCAACAATGTTCCACCAAAATTACCTCACTGCGGGACCTCTATGTCGGAGATTCATATAACAAATAAGGAGGTTCTTAAGACCTTGCGGTGTCTAGGCGTGAATAAAGCTAGTGAACCAGAAGGTATACCAGCTATAGTTCTAAGGGCTTGTGCGCCTGAGTTGTCTCCTGTGTTGACACGCTTGTTTCGCCTCTCATTTAGGACTGGAATAGTGCCAAAATCCTGGAAGCTGGCCATCGTGCAGCCTGTTTCAAAAAGGGCTGCCGTGCCGACCCTGCCAATTATCGGCCAATCTCAATTACCTCCATACTCTGCAAGATTATAGAGCGTATATTGAATGCCCGCTTAATGCATACCAAGAACAGAAATCATCATTCGCCGAAATCAGTCAGCTGGGGACCTTCTAGCGTATTCCACACATGTATGGGGCGAGGCACTTGAGAACAATGGGGAAGCACTTGCCGTTTCCCTTGATGTCTCGAAGGCCTTTGACAGAGTTTGGCACACTAGCCTTTTGGGTAAGCTTCCAGCGTACGGCTTATCCCCTGATCTGATTGAATGGGTAAAGGACTTTCTGAGTGCACGGTCTCTCCAGGTCGTCGTCGATGGCTGCTAATCCGATCCTATGGCGACTAACACCGGTGTTCCTCAGGGGTCCGTTCTCTCCGCAACTCCCTTCCTGCTGCATATTAATGATCTGCTTATGCCCGGTATCTATGGGTATGCCGACGATAGCACAGTTGTTGAGAGATACCAACCAAGTCCTCGGGCCAGTCGGGATCAAATCCAGTCCGAAAGAGAAGTTATGGTAGGGCGTGTGAATCTCATACTACAGGCAGTCTCCGAATGGGGCGATGCCATTCTTGTGAAGTTCAACGCCTCCAAAACACAAGCGTGTCTCTTCACTGCAAAAAGGAGCCAGCTCACTTTGGCTCCTTCTTTCCAAAATGTATCACTGAAATATACCGACCGCCTTCAGTTGTTAGGGTTTGAAATATCGTCAAATTTGAACTTCGGGCGGTTCATTGAGTCCAAGGTCAAACCAGCTGCAAGGAAGCTGGGAGTCCTTATTTTATATAAAGTGTAAGTCCGATCGTGCATGGAGTATTGCTGCCATATATTGGCTGGTGCTGCAAAATGCCACTTAGCAGCTTTGGGCTCAATGGAAAGGCGTGCTAAGAGGCTTATTCGTGACCCAAATTTGGTTAAAACCAATATTTCCTAGCTTCGAACACATACATAAAGTAGCCAGCCTTTCGGTTTTCTACAGGATGCATTTCGGAGAGTGTGCGCAGGAATAGCATAATTTAATTCCTCCTGCCCCCTTCCACTATCGAACAACCAGACGTTCGGTCAGTCTCCACCCCTTCGTTGTTGACTTACCACGCATCCGAACCAAATGGTTCGCCACGTCGTTCATCATGCGTACAGCAAAGGAGTGGAATAAGTTGCCAGCATCTGTATTTCCATCCCATTACAGTGTGGGTGTCTTTAAGGCAAGAGTGAATAGGCTTTTGTTAAGTCAGTGTGCTTCACCATCATAGGCTACATCACCACTTCCCATCAGGTGGGATCGTAGATAAGCGCTGGCTTAGTAGAATATTAAATAAATATAGATAGATACTTACGTAATTGCATTCATTTTGTTCGCTTAATTAGGTACTTAATTTTAGGTATGCATTGGATTGTAGCTTTCATTTGCTGCATACCATAATACTAATAATAATTGATGATGGAGCTATTTTATTTAGGGCAAACTCTTATCTGTTGTATGGGAAACAGTTGTAAATTCAGAAGAAATTGTGAATTACGTTATTACGTTAATTTTCTGTTTCATTTATTATATGAAACACAAACGTATAGTTTGCTGAATTCTTTTCCTGGTTCGGTTCTGGGTTCGTCCGTTGGTTCGCTTGTAGACCACCCCATCTATTTGTTAATTCGTTAGTTTGTCTGATAGACTTAATAACTGAATGTTTTATCCAGATAAATATCTTTCTAGGTCTTCGCGACAGTTAAAAGTACAAATAAATTATAATCATTCATCGAAGTATAAGTACTAATTCCACGCGAACAAAGTCGCGGGCACAGGTAGTCTTAACATATATTTTTAAATAGAAGCAAATATACTAATCATCTATAGAAGATAGTTTGTCCAGCAGTGGACTATAAATGGGCTGCTAAGATTATACAATATTAGTTGTTGACATATGTCATTCAAAGGGCCTAAAATAACATAGCATTTTTTATATAATAAGGGTGACAATCTAGCACACAGACCACCTGATGGTTAATGGATGCTGCGACCCATAGACATTCACTATTAATAATTAAAATGCAGATGCGTTGCCAGCCTTGAAGACTAAGATAGGATGCCTCGTTTCTAGTAAAAAGGATCTCCGGTTCTCTACACTCACTATACGGAACACAGCAGCATTAAGCTGCTATTTTGAGTTACTGTGAAAGCATGGTCTTCCCATGGTCGAGCCGACCCATTCATGCCACAACCAAAACATAACTGTAGAGCGGCTCTATCACGTGAAAAGGTACGTTTTTTATTGAAAAAATATTTTCCCTTTGGCCTAACTTACATACATTTTATCCTAGTTAAGTAAAAAATCGCTTTCGTAAAAATAAAGTAGTATGCCTCGGGAAAATGGAGCGCAAATGTGTTCGCTCACAGTACATTGCACTGAATCTATTTACAAAAGATATCCTAGAATCCAGAAGGCACACCGCCTTACATTAAGATGTACTACCGTTAGTTTTTTTTTTCTCTGTATAAGTACGAATTTAAGCATCTTGGTAAAAAAACATATTTGGTGCAAACAGATAACAATTTTAAAATTCCATGTAGAGTTCATTAAAATATTATGCTACAAGAAATATGTATCTGATTATGTGTCACAGTTAGATTAATAAGCAATCATTACATCTCATCTTTATATATAAAAAATACGTGTCACATTGTTTGTCCGCGATGAACTCCCAAACTACTGAACTGATTTCAATGAAATTTTGCACACTGTGTGCAGTTTGGTCCAACTTGAGAGATAGGATAGTTTTTATCACGATAAGTGACCCTCAATTTTTTTATTGCTAATTTCATGAATTTTTTTTTGGGAAAGCAAATGGCCGTTCGGAAAGGGTAGAACAACGTCTGCTTGATCAGCTAGTATTAAATTATTTTCTATCAGACAGGCTGTATTATTCTTTAACATTCATAAAAATTAAAAAATCGAGGCAGTATTAGAAATTATTAATTGTGGCTATGCTTCTTTAAAATAACTCCCACTCAACTTTTAAAACTTCATAAATTAACGGATTTAATTAGATTTTGCGATTATATTAAGTGTCGAGGTTAAAGGAAAATCGAAAAACTTTAGGAACTTGTTGTTAATTTAACTGCTAAATATTCTTCAAAAGACGCCTTAATTGGTGTTATTCAGTCGCTTTGAAGTCAAAAGTCATCACACCAGTTTTCATTTGAGATAAATTTAATTTTTCCATTCAAGAGCGCTTACGGTCTTTTTAAATTCAAGTTTTTAGCATTAAATAAATATTTTTAATGTCTTATACTAATGATGTTTTTTTTTCTTCACCTAGCATGCGGTAATCCACCCCTTAGCATTATTGCAATAAACAGGTTTAAAAGTGCCTGTTAGTAAGTAAAGTAACTAAAGTAGATATTAACACTTTCACTATCCGGTTTCCAGACACAATAGTAAGACAATAGCAGTGCCCTATATGTAGTGCACGGGACAGCGAAAGGGTTAAGTATTAGCTGTGGCCGCGACTTCGTTCGCGTGGAATTAGTACTTTAAAAATGAGTGATAATATCTTATGATATAGGATGATGATACATTCCCCTCGTACTCTCGAAGAGACCAGACGTGTCATAAGTTAGTAGTTAATAAAGTTTATTTATGTTTAAATTAAGACAAAATCAAATAAATAATTAGGAGTGCATAAAATTGAAGAAGTGTTGTCTAACTCTCAACACTAGCACATGAGTAAAGTAACCGTACCGTATAGAGGCAAAGCTTCATACAACCGCGCTGTTATAGGTACACTACTACAAGCTTGAGGTGCGTGTGTGCGTGAGCACTTACGGCTCGTCACGTACCGAGAGAAACTGTTTCAAACCGGCTCAGCTAGTGCTGAAATTCAGGGTTGTGTAAAAATAATAAGTGTAAAATTTTGTTTTTTGAAGAATAATTCGTATCGAATGAAGTATAAAAAGTGGAAATATGGTTTATTATACTGTTGCCGATGCGCTTTAAAATCATTTTAATAAAATTTCGTTTCATTAAAATAAGTAAATTCATACTTATAATTACTTGCTATTAAAAGTATATAAAACATTCCAAATAATAAGGAAATCTATGTTAAAATTAAATATATTCAATATAAGAATAAGAACATTCGATTGTCAGTGTATTTTGTTGAATATCTTAATATGTCCTTATGGGATAAATATGTAATGTATATCATAATAATAAGACTTTGTATTTGTTTTTTATAAGTCAAATTATGTAACTATATGTTTTTAAGAAATAAAGATATGGGGTTAAATACAAGATGAAATTTAGAGTTAGAATATGTCGAAATGGCGTGCGGCGCGCGGTTTTATTTCGTGTATAGCTCGCGTACTAGGACAACGACTTGTGAGAAAGGAGTTGTGACGTAGAGTACTGTTATTAATGGTGGGAGATGGAACAGGAGCATCTTATCAATGGATTGCTAATAGAATTACGCCAGTTTTTGGATAAAGACAAACCTTGATAACATTGTAATAGATAAATTATAAAAAATTCTGACAGCAGTATAGTGCCATTATCAACAGTAGCATCTACTGCAACTGTCTTTAAATTTTTTTGGTACTTACAAAATGGTGGTGTAAAGAACAATTTTTCGATTTCTCAAATGTCAAGTTTTTGCGATAAAATTTAGCCTAAATTATTCCTGGCATTTATATCAATCTATTTGTCAAGTTTTATTACAATCGGTTTAGCTATTCCGAACATTACCCCCGACAGACAGACAGACAAACAAAAATTTAAAGATGGTTCTTCATGTCTTAATTGCATGTAAATTATCCCCTCAGCTAAAAGTGACAGTTCTTCTGATATTACGGACAGGACCTTTAAATTTATTTATATTGTTACGAGCTTGAGTTTCTAGACAATAAAAAACTGCCGAGTGAATTACTATAATTGACATTTTAATTACAGAACACTAATTACAACTTAAAACCACAATAATAATAAAACACAATTGTGCTACTGATCACTTTAGCTCGCAGTTGTATTGCTTCGAAGTATTCGCTTATATCGCCAATTCAATACTCCCCGGTCGCGGTCTATACCGGCCTTATATATGGCCTCAGGTAGTTTCCAGAACCTTCTACTATAGAAATTTCTAGAATGTTCAAGCACATATCGGTCCCGAATGACTAGGTGTCGATAGTTCCAGAAAGTTCTTCCATGGAAATTTCTAGAAGGTTCTTGACTCTCCTATAGTAAAATTATTTTGTCCGTGCAGTTGGGGTCATAAATCATAGCTCGGCCTCAGCCCGGCTAGGGCAGTGAGCATGTTGAGCGGGCGCAACGCCATTATGGATAACAACAAATGAAACATCTGGCTGGTACTCGGCGGTGGTGCGGTATACAAAGGGTGGTGCGACATTGTTATGTTATGAGTCATTTGTTTTCCATTATTACCCCCGCGTAATACCTGCAAATTAGTGCAATGATAATTTAGAAAATATATCAAAAAGATATGTGGTGTGAATGTTACAGTGGTCGACAAAATTAGAAAAGAGTGTATAAAGGGAGAAGTTAGCTCTCCTCGAGAAAGCGTCTATCGGCCTTGTACAGTAACTGCGTGCGACGACTTTGACAAAAGTGTAATTAAACAAATAGTGTCATCGTTTTATCGCGACGGTGAATATCCTTCCACGGCTAAAATTTTAAGTACAGCAGAGGAAAGAATTGACGGATTTCAGTGTTCTATTTCTTCTATACATAAAACACTCATAGAACTTGGGTACAAGTACACACAAGCTCTAGATGGTCGTAAACAATTGACGGAAGGGACTGACATCGTTTGTTTGCAGCTACAATTCCTGAGAAAACTTAAGACACTGAGACAGTGAAGACACTCGACCAAGAAATAATTTAGATGAGACTTGGGTGAACCAAAATCACAGCCGCAAACGAATTTGGCTAGACAAGGATTGACGGCGGCTTAAGCACAGAAACGGGAAAGGGGGTATACTAATTGGTAAATATTCTTTCATCTTTTATGTAAGAAATACGACTTAATAATAATTTAATACAAAATATGATATTAATTTAATTATGTTGTTTCAGTTTGTCATGCAGGCTGTGCATAATATGTTTTAAAACCCGAAGCAAGATGGGTATTCCGTGCTGTGAAGTCTCCGAACGAGGACAATCATTCAAAAATGAATGACGAAGGCTTCACAGACTGATTTACAAAGCTGCAGCAGAGTCTCGAAGAATCATCAGTCATCATAATGGACAGCGCACCCTACCACTCCCAGGAAATAAATCGGGCAACGACATCAGCTAACAAAAAGAGTGAAATTCAGGAGTAGCTCCACCAACACGGGATTGAGTTTAGTGATAGTGAGCTCAAGCTGAAACTATTACAAAAGGTATTTAACATTTTATTATTTAAAGTTCAAAATACATTTGTTTTCTTTTAAGTATTTAGTTGAATATACAAACCATATTATATTTAGGTACAGGTGCAACGGAACCGACCAGAAAAAATATACAAATTAAATCAGTATGCTTTGGATTCAGGACACGAAGTGATTCGCTTATCACCTTACCATTGCCAATATAACCCAATTAAGTAGGTATGGGCTCAAGCAAAAAATTAAGTTGCTACCAAAAACAGCCCTTTTAAAATAGCAGACGTCGAAGTATTACTGCATGAAGCAATTTCAAACGTTTCAGAAAAGAACTGGGAAGATTGTGCGAAGCATGCAGAAAAACTCCGAAGAGGAAGACTTGAAGTAATGGTTAGTAAGTAAGTAAGTAATCTGGCAGAAGATATCGTAATTCATGTGGATGACGATGACTCTGATGATTCTGATGTAGAATTTTGATGTAAGTAGTTTCAGATTTAATTTTAAATATAAGTTATCATGTTTATATATATATATATATATATATATATATATATATAACGTATGTCCTTATAAGCGATGAAATAAGTTAAATACACAAACTTAGTCTGAAAAGCATCATCATCATCGCCATCAAAGTCTTTCACAAGTCCATTGCTAAACATAGGCCTCCGCAGCAATGAAGCACGGTCCTGAGCCACCTGCATCCATCGACTTCCTGTATGTCTTACCAGGTTGTCACTCCATCTAATAGGAGGCTGCCGTACACTTCACTTACCCGTAACTTTTATAATATGGTATTAATTGAAATGAACAGTCTTTTTTAATGTATAATACCTTCTATTCGTTTACCTAAAAATATTTTTCATTGTTTGTCCTGTTTGTTTACTTTCTTTTGTGTATTGTCCAATTCATATATTTACATAGGGTACTATAATTCTTAATTTATTTTAATGTTTAGTTTTTTATTAAAGGTAAAATATTTTAGTACTTTAAAGAAAAATAAAATCGTCCCACCTCTTACAGAACAATTTGAAGTGCGTTCAAACGTCTTGAATTCTTTACTACACCCCGCCAAGCCTGCTGTGGAAAAGTCATTAAAGAATTTTCAACGTTTAAAAGTCAGCCACAAATAACTGACTTGGCTATAAAAATTACAATATATTGAAACAAATTAAGCTAGACTTGAAAAACCAACCCTGGTGAAATCAAATATTTGTAAGCCTCAAGAATTTTTGTGTTACGTGAATTTTTTTGTTTGATAGTACATTCTTGTATTTTGTTGAAATATCCATATTATTTCCATCCACACATAATAACGAACTAGACTACGGTGACCATAGTTGTCTAATTCATAAAAATTTCTAATACCACTATGTACATGCGCCAGTAAAGTTTTCATTCGCATAAACCTATAATAATTTGACACAACGTCAATGCTTTATAATTGGCCTAGGGTACTTCGTTAGAGATACGTAGGCAACTATAATACACCTGAACCAATAATATGTTTTTTTATAACCAACTTTTGGTATAAACAGACGGAATTATTGGAATCAAGAACACGAGATGTAGTAGCGAGGAGCCTTGACTAGTAAGCCACGTGGTGGTGACGATCTATGTCACCAATTAATTACATAGTGGTAATAATATCAATGACAATTAACTGGAGAAGAGTTATTAAGAGCAGTGGGAATGCTGCAGGCTAGTGCTTTTCAACATGATGTAGCTACAGCAATAGGCACCAGGCAAATAGTAATTTGGAGCTCGTGGTCACGCTATCTTACCACGAAGTAGTAGGCGGAGAGATAACCAGAACCAAGTCGTATTATTACACCGACAGGCAAGACCGTTTTTTGAGAATTGCTGCGAAAAGGCAACCAAATGTTACTGCACAAAGCTAACCTGTATGGTTTTAGACAATTTTCGCTTCCAGCTCTAAGAAGAGGAAATCGTGGACGAGGCTGCAATGGGCTAGGGAAAACATGTGAACTGGGAACCTCACCAACGGTCGTTGGTGCTTTTGGCAAATGAATCTCGATTTGGTATTCATCTTGATTCGAGCAGAATACGTGTTTGGTGATTTGAGTATAAGGCGACTTCAACACCCTCAAAAAGTTCATCCATATCAAGGTGTTCATCTATTATGGTGTGAGTAGGTATTCGTTTTGGTGGAATAGAATATAGACCTCCCTTGGATACAGGGCACTATGAAGACTTATTGAGGTGATTGAACCAATAGTCTTGCCTCATAGTACACAAATTGATTAGAATTTTCTGCTTATGTACGAGAATGCCCATTCACATACGGTCAGTGTAGTAAAAACCTGTTTTCTTTAAGGATAAGGGCGACAAACGAGCATACAGTCGACCTGATGGTAAGTGGTTGCTGCAGCCCAGAGACATCTACATCTATCCTCTATAACGAACCAAAATGCAAATGCGTTGTCACCTGTGAGGACTAAGATGGAATGCCTCGTTTCCAGTAAAAAGGGTCTCCGATTCTCTACACTCACCATACGAAACACAGCAGCTTTAAGCTGCTATTTTACGCTGATATTCTATGAGAGCGTGGTCCTTCCCCGGTAGAGCCGACCCCTTCGTGCTACAACTATACTACTAATATAGCTGCAGCATGGCTCTACCACGTAAAACACAAACATGATGTCACAGCCCTAGAATGGCCAGCGTAATCCATAGGTTTTAATCCCATTGAGCATGTTTAAGGTATGCTCAAAAAAGAGCTCTGAGCGATTTTGATTAAAATCTGGTTACAGAGGAACAACTTTTTATGCTTCTTAGTAGGACCTGGGACAATATTTCCAACAGGATGTGACCTCATTCTGAGTTTGCCCAACCTTTGCAGACGCGTTATCAATATCTTGTTTGTTGTTAAAATATCCCTGTGCCGTATTGATGTATTTATTTTTGTTGTACATGGAAGAAAATATTTAGATTAGTATTCAGTTATTTACTAGGTACAAAGCTTGGCTTGCTCCATTTGCTAGTTTGATCTACTAAATATTCCTTACATCCTTCGCAGACGTAATCCTGAGATGCAATCTCCGGAGCCATCAATCAAGGGCCTACTACGAGAATGAATTATAACGATACATGTAATATATGAATGTACTATTTATTGTGGCGTCTGCTGTGATAAAATTACCACAAAATTATTTTGTTGCGTGTGACATAAAAATGCTGTTTTTTTCGCTATAATAAATAATAATAATCTACTAATGCTTAAAATGAGTTTTAGTAGCCCGATAATAAATGTAATGAAATGAAAGATGGGTAGACGAGGTGATGGCTATAGCGGGTAAAAACTGGATGAACAAGGCACAGGATAGACAGGTATGGGAAGCTCTGGAGGAGGCCTTTACCCGAAGAGGGGTCCTCAAATAACAGGTATAATAAGTTAATATTAAAAAACATATATACATATATATTTATAAGTTCTAAAGAATGATTATGAATTTATGTAAAATTAATTATATCTAAATTGATAATAAAATTATAACATTTAATTATTTGAAAATTGTTAAAAAATACTAATAATATAAATTGTATTTTGTAAAAAATTTATCTAAAATAAAAGTTTCCAATTAAATGTACTTCTAAATTTATAATAACGTATGAACTTAAAATTAATAAATTGATTTTGTTACAAATTTATTAAGTGTAATTAATGAGGAATTAAAAGGCTATTCTACTTATAATAAATGTAATTAGCTGCGAAAATAGGTAGGAGGATTGGAACCACCCCACTCTTAGACGTTTTTTAATATATCTTAACCTTTACATCTAAACTAAATGATATAACTAAAAATATTGTTGCGCGACACAAGTTACCACTAGTGCCCTCTAGTATCGAGTACCAGAACTATACTAGAATTATTTCGTCCGTGCAGTTTGGGTAATAAATCATCTGATAATTTCACTCTCTCTCCCACTCACGGGCCTTAGGGGCGAGCATAGTGATGCGCATTACTGTTGTCGATAAGCCTTATTTATAGTGGATTTAGTTTTGTCATTATGTGGTTTAGTGATGAAAATTAAAAATAAAATAAAACAACGTATTTATTAAAATAAGAATAATAATGATTTAAAATAAATTATTAATTAGGTATCTATGTATTAAAAAAACTATAAGTACATATGTTGGGAATGTAACAAGTTATATTTAAAATAAGTATATTATATATATATAACGGTCTTATCTGTTGGTGTAGTAATGCGACTTGGTTCTGGTTGTCTCTCCGACAAGTCTTTTGTGGTATGACAGCGTGACCACAACCTCAAAATCACATTTTGCCTGGTACCTATTGCCGTAGCAACGTCATGTTGAAAAGTAGCCTGCAGCATTCCCACTGCTCTGAATACCTCTTCTCCAGTTAATTGTCGTTGATATCATTACCACTATGTAATTAATTGGTGATATAGATCGCCACCACCACGTTGCTTACTAGTCAAGGTGCCTGGCTACTACATCTCGTGTTCTTGATTCCAATAATGTCATCTGTTTATGCAATAACCTGTGTATAAAAATATTACTGATTCAGGTGTATTATAGTTGCCTACGTATCTCTAACGCTGTACCGTAGTAAAATCTTAAAGCATTGACGTTGTATCAAATACTTAGATATATCCGAATGAAAACTTTACTGGCGCATATACATAGTCCCACTAAAAATTTTTATGAATTTGACAACTATGGTCACCGTAGTCTAATTCGTTATTGTGTACGGATGAAAATAATATGGATATTTTAACAAAATACAAGAATGTACTATCAAACAAAGGAATTCACATAACACAAAAATGCTTGAGGCTTACAAAGATTTGATTTCATCAGGGTTAGTTTTTCAAGTCTAGCTTGATTTGTTTCAATATATTGTAATTTTTATAGCCAAGTCAGCTATTTGTGGCTGACTTTTAAACGTTGAAAATTCTTTTATGTCTTTTCCACAGTATGCTTGGCGGAGTTTAGTAAAGAATTCGACGTTTGAATGCAGTTAAAATTGTTTTGTAAGAGGGTGAGGCGATGTTATTTTCTTTAAAATTACAAAAATATTTTACCTTTAATAAAAAACTAAACAGTAAAATAAATTAATAAATATAGCATCCCACGTAATTATATGAGGTGAACAATACAAAAAAGAAAGTACAACAAAAAGGACGAATATTGAAAAATATTTTTAGGTAAACGAATAAAAGGTGTGATATATGTATAATTAAATGTAGTACACAGACCAACGGTGGCGCCACACTCGCATTGCCGATCTGTCATCGGTAGCGAGTGGACGTTGTCTTGTGCTGTGTACCTACTTACTGATAGTTGGTTGTTTTACTAAACCCTATACTTAAATTAGTGAACATCACATTGGCGACGAGTAAAAGCGCAGTAAGTAAAATTTTCGGTAAAATTTTAAACCAGTTTACGGATATTGGTCAGCAACAAAATTAAAACAGTACATTTTTTTTTTTTACATACATTTTTTCAAAAAAAAAAAGAAATAAGTGATGGATACTTTGAAATTATATTAATATTGAGTATTTATATTACTTGTTTATTCAAAATTAAATAGTTCGTCGTTTATTGTGCCGTTACCGTGCCACTTTGGTGGCGATTGACCAGGAATGTGTTGTTTAAATCTCATCGAAGCCATTTCGTCATTTATTTAGTGTAACGAAAGGGATTACGGCATTTCATTTCGAGTCTTATTTCGACAAAAGTAAACTAATATCCTTATTGTATATCTAAATAGTGTTTGCAAAGTACTCAACTATGATTATAATACAAGTATTGTTTACCAAATCTGTTTGCTAATGATTCCTATCGAAAAATATTTTGTTAAAATAACCAAACATTGTAACGAATCGTGTTACCAGTTTAACATAGTACCACTTCAATAAATTGGGAGTTATGTTCCAGTTACTGTTAAAACTAAACAAGTGTCAAACCCGTTATGGATAAGTAATATAATGAAAAAAAAAATAGGACAAAGTGAATGTATTTTGCACTGTCTATCGTTATAAAACAAACATTTATATATCTTCTTTATTTAGTGTCATTATTTGTTAATATCGCTGCACATCATAATAATATAATATTTTGTGTCATGACTGTTTGTTTGTAATAATATCAAGTCAGATAGTGTAGTGAGTACTTACCAAATATCAACAGATCTTTGTGTGGATCTATAGTCGTCACAGACCATACAGTAATCTATTGAGACAGACTATACAGTAATCTGTGTCGCAGACTAATATGCTTGTTTATGTACATGATATGAGATTGCGTTCACCGAGGAGTATATTATAATCTCTACGGTTAGCTTTCACGGTACGGATCACAGAATAAGAAATATGTAGCAAGCTAGTGCATAGTGTGGACCCTATTGCTGTATCGATGTTGCTAGTCACAAAATATTAAATGCTGGTTACAGTCAATCTCAAATAAAAATAAAATGGCTTATACTTCTTAATAAAATGGCTTATTCTTTTGCTAAAGCCAATAAAATTTATTCAATATGAATATTGATAATTTTAATATTAACCATTTATTTTACGCTACTTAAAAAAAATCGATCTAGGAATTCTTTTACTACATTAGTATGCTTACAAGTCCCCTCCCTTACTTATTTGCAGATCGTCCAAAAATGTTCCAATCACAAGTCCCAGCAATAGGACCATTCGATTGTGAAGGCGATCCAACCTCCATAAGTTTCCGGTGGGACAAATGGAAACGTGCCCTAGAAATATACTTCGTAGCAACCAATACCAATGCTCAAATTACAAAACGCGCCATGCTACTACATTTCGTAGGCATGGCGTTACAAGACATTTATTTCAATATACCTGGTGCCCACGTGACTAATTCTGATGCGACTGGCGTGTATGACACAGCAATTAAAAAGTTGGACGAGTATTTTTCCCCCAAACAAAGTTATTTATTTGAAAGGCACATTTTTCGGTTAATGAAACAAGAACCAAACGAGAAGTTTGAAAAATGCTTGGTTCGTCTAAGACGTCAAAGTTCTAAATGCAATTTCGCTAATGCAGACGAAAATCTTATTGACCAAATAATAGAAAAGTGTAGCTCGACCAAATTAAGGAAGAACATTTTGGTACTTGGTGACACGGCAACCATTGAAAAAATCGTGGCAGCAAATTCCCTAGAAACCGTAGAACGGCAGCTAAACGAGTTTCACGATAGGCAGAGCACAACAACTACCACCCTAAATAAAATTGACACTAAAACAACAAAACTATATTCTAAAAAAGAGGTTAATTTCTGTAGCCGATGTGGCAGTAAAAGTCACAAAAATGACAATAGTTCCTGCCCTGCTATAAATGTGAATTGTATGAAATGTGGGTTCAAAGGTCATTTTCAGAAACACTGTAGAACAAGGGCCAATAAAAGAAAAAGTACCAACCTCTCGTCAAATGAAAACCATAAAGTTAAGAAACCCAAGACAGAAACCACAAAAAATAGAGAGTCTGCATCTGTAGACTATATTTTCCATATCGACGACGACGCAACAATAGATTGTCAGGTAGGTGGTGTAAATATAAAAATGCTCATTGATTCCGGTAGTAGATCAAATATTATTAATGATAAAACTTGGGAATACATGAAACGATCTAAAGTTATAGTTTCCAACCAACAAAAGTCTTCAGATAAAACGTTCCTGGCTTATGGTGCCAAACATCCCCTTAAAGTGTTAGGCTCATTTGATCCACAAATAAAAGTTGGTCCTAAATCATTATTAACAAAATTTTATGTCATAGAAAATGGTTCAAGGAATCTTTTGGGTAAAGAAACCGCCATTTCCCTTGATGTGCTAAAACTAGGCTTTGTCGTGAATTCCATTGAGGAAAAACAATTTCCCAAGTTCAAAGATGTTCAATTAAACATAACTATTGACAAAACTGTTCCTCCAGTTTGTCAACCTTATAGACGAGTCCCAATTCCTTTGGAATTAAGGATAAATAAGAAAATAGACGAACTAGTTAAAATGGACATCATTGAACCTGTAAATAACCCATCTTCTTGGGTTTCTCCGATGGTACCGATTCTAAAGTCTGATGATGATATTCGAATTTGTTTGGATATGCGTGCTGCTAACAAAGCAATTATTAGAGAAAATCATCCCTTGCCTACCATGGAACAACTTATTCCCAAATTTTGCAAAGCAACATATTTTTCAAAGTTGGATATTAAGAATGCTTTTCATCAGGTTGAACTAGATAAAAATAGCAGAAATATCACAACTTTTATCACTAGTAAAGGGCTTTACCGGTACAAAAGGTTAATGTTCGGGATATCTTGCGCACCTGAACATTTCCAAATAATTATGGAGAAAATGTTATTGCCATGCGAAGGAGTTGTAAACTTCATAGATGATATTGTTGTCTTTGGACGTGATAAAAAAGAACATGATACCAGGCTTCAACATGTTTTAACAGTACTTAAAGACAATAATGTTTTACTGAATAAAAATAAATGTATTTTTAATGCAAAGTCTATTCAGTTTCTGGGCCACGAGCTTTCGCAATCAGGTATTAAACCACTTGACAAATATATAAAAGCAATCGAGACGTTTAGACCACCGGAAACCATCGAAGAAATTCAAAGTTTTCTGGGCTTAATCAACTATGTAGGAAAGTGGATCCCCAATTTGTCAACCTTAACGGAACCCATTCGGCAATTGCTTCGAAAAAAAATGCACAAAAATGCTAATATCATAGCTTTTTGGAAAAAAGAACATTCAACGGCTTTTGACGAATTAAAAAATTGTCTCTCCATGATTCCTACTCTTGGCTACTATGACCCAAATGATCGTACCCAAGTAATCGCCGATGCAAGTCCGGTAGGTTTAGGCGCTGTACTGATTCAGTATGATGATAATGGACCCCGCATCATTGCCTTCGGAAACAAGAGCCTGACAGACACTGAAAAACGATACTGTCAGACCGAAAAGGAGGCATTGGCTTTAGTGTGGGCAATTGAACACTTCCACATGTACTTATACGGGAAAAAGTTTGAGCTTATCACAGACCATAAACCTCTGGAGGTTATATTTGGTACGCGATCAAAGCCTTGTGCACGAATCGAGCGCTGGGTCCTTCGGTTACAAGCATATGATTATAAAGTTATTTATAAGCCCGGAAAATCCAACATAGCAGACCCATTATCACGTTTATGTACGACCAGCATTCAAAACAGTTCTTTTGAAGATGAACATCATGTTAACCAGATTGCTCAACACGCGCGACCCATAGCATTATCTCTTAAATCGATTATTGAAGCATCAAATGACGATGATGAGTTTAAATTAGTAAAAGATGCTTTGATGAACAATGCTTGGGATGCTTCAATAAATAATTATAAATTATTTCAACATGAACTCTGGTTACACGATGGCGTCTTGTTGAGAGGAAACAAAATGGTGATTCCTACTAAGTTGAGGAAACAAGTGTTAGCAGCGGCCCATGAAGGTCATCCAGGTATAGTCAATATGAAAGCTAGGCTGCGCACAAAAGTTTGGTGGCCAAAAATAGACAAAGACGCTGAAAATACCGTGAAAAGCTGCAGAGGGTGTACTTTAGTCTCGGCACCCAATCCACCAGTACCTATGAAAAGGCGTGAACTCCCTTCAAAAGCCTGAGTGGATACAGCCGTTGATTTTTTGGGTCCACTGCCAAGCGGAGATCATCTTTTAGTGATTATTGACTATTACAGTCGGTATAAAGAGATCGAAATCATGAAATCTATTTCATCACAAGACACAATAAAAGTATTGAAAAAAATTTTTTCACGAGCCGGAAATCCTGCTAGTATAACAGCCGATAATGGTAGACAATTCTGTAGTCAGGAATTCAAAACATTTTGTACTGAACAAGGAATAACGCTTTTTAATACGATCCCTTACTGGCCTCAGCAAAATGGTGAAGTAGAGAGGCAAAACAGGGATATCCTTAAACGACTGCGAATAAGTCAGTGCGAAAAATCAGACTGGAAAGATGATTTGTTAAAATACCTAATGATGTATAACAGTACTCCTCATCCTTCCACAGGAAAGTCTCCATCCGAGCTGTTCTATGGAAGACAATTCAGAGACAAACTACCTTTTTTAACGGACCTCGAAAATAGTTATGATGATCAAGAAATAAGAGACCGGAACATAGAAAGAAAAGATAAAAGCAAATTAAACGAAGACAGGAAAAGAAGAGCTGTTGATAGGGAACTAGAAATAGGAGATAAAGTGTACGTGAAGAACTTGATAAAAGAAAATAAATTAGTTTCAGAATTTAACCCAACCCCCCATACTGTTATTAGCTCCAAAGGCAGTGACATAAACATAAAAAATGATGAAACTGGTCAGGAGTACAGGAGGAATATCGTACACCTTAAGAAAGTGGAAGGTCAATGGAAAGTTGTTGATCAGGATAAAGAAGTTCAGATTGATAATTGATTAAATTATAAAACATTGTTCTGTTTGTTTATTGTAGTAATAAAATTAATTAATATATAAAAAGGAAGAGATGTGATATATGTATAATTAAATGTAGTACACAGACCAACGGTGGCGCCACACTCGCATTGCCGATCTGTCATCGGTAGCGAGTGGACGTTGTCTTGTGCTGTATACCTATTTACTGATAGTTGGTTGTTTTACTAAACCCTATACTTAAATTAGTGAACATCACAAAAGGGATTATACATTAAAAAAGACATCATTGTAATGAACATGAAAAAAGACTGTTCTTTACAATGAACAGTCTTTTTTAGTGACTATCATATTATAAAAGGTATGGGTAAGTAGAGTTTACGGCGGGCCCCTATTCGATGGAGTGACGACCTGGTAAGACTTACAGGAATTCGATGGATGCAGGTGGCTCAGGATCATGATACATGGCATTGGTGGGATCTATGTTTAGCAATTGACTTATGAAGGGCTTTAATGATGATGATGATAATTTTCAGACTAAGTTTGTCCATATTATTAACTTATTTGTTGTAGTTCTTCGAAATAGAGATTTATGATTTTTTTTAAATAAAATAATGTCGATTAAGACTAGTTGTCTTACGGATATTATCGTATTTCATTTTAACTTTTTTAATTCCAGGCATTAAGGGCTTTTTGCAGCACCCATGGTTACGTGGTGGGGACTGAGGTGTTTGACATACCTGGTTTAGGATTCAATCACCAATTAGGCAAAAATAAAGTGATCTTTTTTTATGAGCAGATAGTAAAATAGAGAGAGTGCGAGAATAATGATTCTCCGATGATGCCTTCTTACTCTTACTTGGACCTCTCGGACTACTACAACCAAAAACTAGCTATTGAAGTATAATGAATTAAACGGCTATGATGGCTATGAACTGCTATGAGTATTAGTGTGCTTTGAACGCGTAACAGAACCAAAAAATACGCTAGTTACTACTTCACCCTACTAGAATGTATTAACGACGTAATATAATACCCCTAAAACGCGTTCAGTGACCCTATCATTCCTGTTCAATACATATATACATATATACGATTATGATACCTATTTCAAGGATTGGAACTCATTTTGTTCAAGATAGCCTTAAAGTGTTGTTGTTATAATATATATATATATATATATATATATATATTTAAATATATATAAGAAAATTATCTGTAAGAGAATTAACAATTGTTGCTACTACTTTGAACAAAAGCCGGCATACTCGGTGATAGCGCATTTGACTACCTTCATAAAATGTTCGGCAACATAGTGTGCCATGCACGAAATGTCATATCGGTCCTCATGGTACGTGACGAAATGGTCTCGTGTGCGTTGTGGAATATTAATATATATAAAGTATATTTTCTACATGTACTGAAACCGTAACGGTCATGATATAATGAGATCATTGAGAAGAACCAGCTTTCAAATAAAAAAAAGAATCATCGAAATTGGTTCACCCAGAAAAAAGTTATGAGATAACACACATAAAAAACATGCAGTCTAATGGAGTACCTCCTCATTTTTGAAGTCGGTAGAAAATGGCTACTTGTCTATTTTTCATGTAGTGTTCAAAGGATTGGCCCAGACTCAATACATTTTGAAACATCTTATTTAGTAATAAATGGTTACATAATTAGTTAAATGTTAGTGTTATATTTGAAAATTTGTCCGTAGTAATGTTTTGTGTCCTTAAGTTTTGTCCACTAACCAGGGAAAAAGCAAATCCGCCCTATAACGTGACAGGCCCATGACCAGCTGTGGATGTTGTAAACAGCTCGTGTTGATGTTGATGATGAAGAAGAATTATTTCTAACGTACATAATATATGTCGCAGCCAACTAGCTTAATTGACCGTTCATTTAAAAGCCTAGCTTTTTTACTAAACGGCGCCGGCCTGAATGATATTCAGTTGATGCGTTTAATACAACATTGCACATATCTTGTAATATCTATAGTATAGTATATCAGCGACAGTAGGTTAAGGTGCGGTTGAAGTTGCCCTTGGACCACTATAAAGATGCGTTCATTTATATAATATAGCACATAGCGCTAATTTTTTTTTAATAATAATAAACATTTATTTAAATAAAAGTACAATAATAAAGTGAAGACTCTGATCCCCAAACTAGACAAGTCTGTATCTTAGGGATCAGCGGCCTCTCCCAGTGGTGTGACAACAGTATCTTAAGAATTATATATATCTTAAGAATTAATTAAGTAACTAAGCTTAACATTTTTAAGTAACTGTTTAGCTATTTGAATGTATTTATTTACAACGAAACATAAACTAGAACTTAATGCGACTCTTTAGTCGTTATTATATTTTATATAATCGTAGGTATATTAAAATTAGTTTGCAATATGTAATATATATACATACACATACTAATAGACATACATATATACATACATACATATACATACACACACATATATGTATATATAGAATATATTATTATATAATTTCATACAGAATATATATTTTATTCATTATAACCTATAATGAATAAATATATGCTTTAAACAATGATTGCTATTTTTAATTTCATAATTTTAAAATTTTATAAATTTTGTTTTACTTTTATTATACGACATACATTACTTACACACATTTTTACAAATTATATTTTCTGTTTTACTATAATCAAGGGACAATAACCAATCTCGAACTTTAACTTTACATTCATGTCTGGAAAGAGGATAAAAATTTAGATTTCTATTTAACTTATTATAAAGCACTGAGGATAGATATGAACTTTGTCGCCTAGAAAAAGCAGTTGGACATCTGCCAATAACCAGTACATCCGGTATTCTGCGTTTATTACGACAGATCTCAGGGTCATAAGGAGTTAGAGCATGTTTCATTAAGATCAACTGTTGGATGTACAATTGCCTGACAGTCAACAGTTTGCATTCTTGGTAAAGCAGATTTGTAGGATACCTGAACGGTTTAAAAGTCATAGTTTTTAGGAGACATCTTTGAGCTCTTTCTAATTTTATCATAAATGTTTTGCATGCTCCACCCCAGGCAACTATACAATAACCTATAATTGATTGTGCTAAGGCGTAGTATACAGTTCTTAATAAATTAAAGTCAGCGATGTGCCTTAGCCTTTTAAATGTCCAAATAAGTATCCTAGTGCGCGATGAAATAAGGTCTATGTGTGGGAGCCAGCTTAGTTTCTCGTCTATAATTACTCCGAGATATTTAATTGATTTGGATTTCATCATTTTAGGGCAAAGGCAAGTATCTGTTGACTGTGAATCACAAGAGTGTACTGTTAGTTGTATATCGTTAACAGTTTGGGTGTTGGTTATATGGAACTGCATATAGGTGGACTTAGATATATTAAGAGTCAGTAGATTCTCCTCAAGCCAATTTGCCACAGTTTGAAGACCCCTCATCGCAAACTCCTGGACCTCAGGTCAAGTCTCTCCGTAGAAAATTAAGGCTGTATCATCAGCATAAGTAAATAGCTTGCCTTGACTTAGTGTCATTGAGCACAGGTCGTTAATGTAAACCAGGAAGAGATTTGGTCCCAGGATACTGCCCTGAGGGACTCCAAACGTGACACAGGCATCTGAGCTAATAACTTTTTTTATTTTTACTCTGTGCACACGGTCATATAGAAAATCCTTAAAAATAGAAAGGGCAGAATCTCTTATTCCAATTTTTTCTAGTTTGTTTACAAGAATTGGTATCGAAACGGTGTCGAAAGCTTTGGCTAAATCTAGGAAAATCCCTACACACTTCTGTTTATGGTCCAGTTTATTTGTTACAAATTCGGTCAAGTTACGAACAGCATCTTCTGTACTAACACCCGCTCTGAATCCGAACTCCATATTAGATAAAATATTATATTTGTTTAGAAATTTAACCAAACGATTATCAAGCATCCTTTCTAAGATTTTTGAAAGAGCAGGTAGCACAGAGATCGGCCTGTAATTTTCAACAACGTCCCGAGTCCCATTCTTGTAAACAGGAGTAATGAGAGATCTTTTAAAAACTTTTGGAAAGCATCCTTGTTCAAAACAGATTTTAAAAAGGGTTGTGAGTGGCAGAAGTATTTTATCCTTGGTCATTTTAAGGAAGACAGCAGGAATGGAATCCCAACCAATAGCACAATCATTTCTAAGACCCATCAATATTGTTTCAACTTCTAACTCGTCAGGAGAATCGAGCACAAATGAATTAAGCGACCAGGGCATAGTATTAACATTAGCAGGTTTAACACCGTTTGCTAGAATTTTATCAGCTAATTTTCTACCTAAAGTTGAAAAGTAGTAATTAGCTCTCTCCACTGAATCTGTAGGATTTTTAATGAGCAAATTTTCAGCGTAATTATTTTTAGTATCACACCCGGAGATGGCTTTAATTGCAGACCAAGTTTCTTTACTGTTTTTTGCATTTGCCAAAAGACTTTTTTCATATTGGCGCTTGAGCTTACTTAACAAGGAATTGCAGTAATTCCTATAACGCTTATAAGAAATTTGAAGTATTTCATTGTCAGGGTTCTTTTTCAGTTTTTGGTGAAGTTTATCGCGGTGACGGATACACCTTATCAGTCCAGGCGTCATCCAGGCCTTAAGCGTTCGTTTCGCTCTAGGAATCTTAATTTTAACAGTATTTTTCTTTATGGCAGAGGCTAGTAAATCAACAAATTTTTCGGCAGCCGTGTCTGCATTTGAAGTTGAAGATATAAAAGAAAAATCAGCAGACTCTATAGATTTGATGGCATCATCATGATTTATTTTATCAATGAAAATATTATTAGGCTTGCGTTTGGAGTTCAAAGAAACATTTGTTAAGATTAAGGAGTGATCAGTGATTACACTATCGAGTACCATTATTTGAGTATATATAGTATATATAGTATATATATATATATATATATATATACTGTATATATAGTATATATAGTATATATATATATACTGTTTTCACCATAACATGGTCTAAACAATTATTGATACGGGTGGGATAGGTATGACCTGGTAAAAGACCTAATCCTGCAGTTAAATTTAAATAAGGCTCACAGTCTTTGTCTTTATTGCCTTGAATAATATTTATATTGATATCGCCCATATTAAATATGTTACTAGATTTTAAGGGACGAATAATTTTTTCTACAGAATCTAAAAAGTTGTTAATATAATAATAGGAGGGTGATCTATATACCGCTAATATTACTATATCTGGATTTATTTTAATCAAAAGATAGTTACCACCATTTGAATCAGGTTTTGTTATTATACAATCAATTGAGAGTTTAGAATAAACTGTTATACCATCATTTTGGATTGAACATTTTTTTGAGAAATGACATTTGTAACCTGGAAGCCGAGGAATAGGCTTATTAACATCAAGGCGACATTCTGTTAATATTACGAGTATAATATCTGGTTCAAATGAAAGTTGTGATATATATGCCATAAAGCCATCCAGGTTTTTATAGACGCTACGTATATTTTGTGCAATGATATTCAAAGAATCACAGGATTTCCTGACAATATCATTGCATTTTAAAACATCACACACAAAAGATGAAGCCACCCTAATATTATCAATATCAGATAGAATTTGATTCTGTAATTCAGGCATTTTTAAAGAGGAAAAATTCATTGTCACATCTATAGTTCTGATTTAAATAATAGCTATTGAGAGCCATCCCACAAATTGTTCGAGAAAAACCATGTATTGTAAAAATATACAGTACGGTTAAAATAGTAATGAGAATGTATGTCGTACCGTTTAGTAAAATACATACAATGTTATATATATATAATTAAAGAAATAATCAATAAATATTTGATAATAAATAAAATCAATGTAAGTAGTAACCAAAATTCTACAGGAGATCTCATACAGTCATTTCTGGCCTCGCAGCTTAGCTAAATCTGACTCAGAGTCCACTCTGATATGTGGTTTGCCCTCATCTTGACGTAGATATGTACGTCCGTATGAAGTCCAGCAGAACTTATATCCATTTTCCTGCGCAAAAGTTCTGGCTAAGTAGTTGAGGCGCCTAGCTTTCTGCGTTAAATGTTCAGAAATAAATATCGGCTTTTGTGGCCCATCCAGTGCGAGATGTGTTGTGTTTAATTTATTTGAGCTATTTTGTTTATTAAATTTGCGCGCTTTTTTCAAGAAATTTTCTTTCTTTATGGTAGTTGCAAGGTCGACGATAATATTTCCGTTACCAGGTTTGTTTTTAATGCGGAACACGTCTTTTATTTCTGGCTGTTGAAGAGGCACTTCTAGGGCCTTAGCAGTTTTTAAAACAATGTCGCACAGACTTTCTTTAGATTCACTGGGTCCCACAGGGATGTTCCTAAGCTCAAGCTTTGATGCCACAATAGTTGACTCCAGAGATCTTATTCTTCCTTCAAGTTCAACGATGTAAAGTCGGTCTTCCTTTCTTTGCTTTTCGAGGGAATCAAATTTGATTTTCATACTATCGTATTGCTTAGATATCATTTCGATTGATTCTTTAATATCTTTATATTGGGATAGTATTTCATTCACAGAGGATTGTACAGAAGTCAATGTACTCTGATGTTTTACAATGTTAGACTTAACTATAATTTCTCTAATTTCCCTGATTTCCTCCATAAATAGTTCCATACTAGAAGAATCAATAACACCTTTTTTCCTTAGGGTGACATTTTCACGCTCTGAAGAAGGCTTTTCAGTAGATAGGCTGGGGCAAATATTTATAGGTGTACAGCTCACATTCTTATTCTTGTTTTTTTCCGCTGGCGGTGAGGCGGGAAGCGGCGTTCGCTTGAGTGGCATGCTTAGTTTTAAATCAAATTCAAAGTACTAGGCTCCTAAAAGTTTGCTGTAGTTTACAGAAGTAGTCTCGCTGCAGGGGTCAGCTAAAATGGTCGGCGATCGACGATTTCTTACAAAAACTCTTTCCGTCCAACTATGATAGATCGCGCAGTAGATAACAGAGAGGTGTCGTGTCGAATTGACGTCTTGTTTTCTCTTAGAAACGATAGTACACACAGTGATTCACTCACAACCACTACAACAGCTAATGCGAAGGCGCAGTTGTATGTCACCTGATTACTTGCAGCTGAGCTCCTGGCAGTTTATGCACTCCTATTTTTAGTATCGAATTAAATTAATACTATTTTAAAATTAAAAAATAAAGTATCGTGGAGTAATAATTAAAAGACGTCCAAACTAGTCGCGGTCCGGGGGGAGAAGGAGATTAGAACAGCGACGGTCTCGTTAAATCAAAATTAATAGGTTAACCATTCCATGTAATAGCTAGGTTGTTAATTGAAGGGCTAATTAAGCTAGTAACATACACAACATAGGCTGTAACATATACATACACTTCATTCAAATATTATACGAAAATTTGCAACATTACTTAGTCACATTGAATAGTTAGGTTTCTCAATTTGTTTATTTTTTAACTATAGTGGTGGTGAAAACGAGTAATTAACTCGGGTTAAGTTGGTTACACGTATACCACTATTTCTTTTGAAAAAAACAGTTAAGAACAGATGTGTGCACGAACGAACAAAGTGGCTTACTGAAACTTTGTATCGGATTTCTTTCAGAGAAAATTTCTTATATTTCGACTAAATAGTCTGTGTGTATTTGTTTTAAGAATGAAAGGAGCTATAGGAACATATATTTTTTTTCAGCCTTTATTTTAACCACGGGGTTAATTTTACGAAAATTAAAAAAAGAAATAAGAAAAATAGTTTTCTCTGTTGAATTTCTCTATGAGTAAAGACTTCAAAACACTATTTTCATGAAATATACAGCATGACTTCAATACCATAGAAAAATCAACTAACATGCACGGCGGTATCAGCGCAAATACATATTTTAGCGTTGCGTAACTCTAGGTACCGATCGATATGAACTGATGCTAAAGTTAAAGATAAAGTAACAGCCTATATACGTTTATGTTTATTATATGTATGTGGTTATGTAACACATATATAGTAGATACCACCCTTTTACATATTTCTGCCGCTAAATAGCTGCACCTGCACTGTTGCGGTTCGGTGTGAAGGGTATAGAGCTATTATAATTACAAGATGTGAGACATTCTATTTTAGTGTTTTAGAGGATTTGTCAGTATTCTGCAGTATACATTTCTGTGAGTGTGCGCAAGAATTACACGCTTTAATTCCTCCCTCTCCTTTTCACCACCGGATAACCAGACAGTTGACGGGTCTTCATCCCTTAGTTTTCGATATTCCAAGCAGTAGAACCAAACAGTTTGTTTCTTCTTTTGTAATGCGTACAACAAAGGAGTGGAATAATTTTCCAGCGTCTATTTTTCCGTCCGAATACAATCTGGGTGTCTTCAAATCAAGAGTGAATAGCCTTTTATTATGCTAAGATAGTATAATTTACCATCTAGGGCTACATCACCGCTTACCACCAGGTGGGATTGTAGTCAAGCACTGGCTTATAATAAGTAAAAAAGGAACTCAAAGGTTGCAATGCATCTGAAGCCATCTACGTTTAAAGTTTATTGTTTTGTGTCCATGGGTTACAGTAGCCACCATCAGGTGGACAGTAAGTTCGTTTGTCAATTGTTGTTTGATAAAAAAAAATATTTTATAATTAAATATTTCAAAGGTTTATGAGCTGTATTTACTACAACCTTTTCACAAGTATATATTGATGAAGTTTTTCACAGGCGAGTACAATTGCTATCAATTACTTTCCACCTGAGCATACTGGCGCTGTGTATCTATTAGTGTTCGCGAGGCGTATTCGATTGATAACAAGACGAGCTGCGTACAATATGCTTTTTATTTCTTGAATAAAAGTGAAAAATTAGCCCATGCACCTAATTATAAGTAAATGCTGTTTTTAGGGGGCAAACGAGCATGCGGCTCACCTGATGGTAAATGACTACAACAACAAACGCATCTGCGAATTGCAGATGCGTTGCCGGCCTTTTGGAAAGGTGTAAGCTCTTTTCTTGAAGGTCCCTAAGTCGTATCGGCCCGGAAAAATCGCTGGTGGTAAACTATTCCACAAGGAAGTTGTGCGAGGAAGAAAACTTCTTCTAAATCGCACAGTGGTGGACCGCCAATCATCCAGATAGTATGGATGGTATCGCGAGTTTTGTCGCGATGTGCGATGGCAAAATTAAGCGGCTGAAATCAGTCCGAACAATTCCTAAGAGCACTCCCCGTGATAGATGCGGTAAAATACGCAAAGAGATGCAACATCTCTACGCAGTGCCAGTGTATCGAGCCGATCAGAAAGTACTCGGTCGTCGACGATTCGAACCGCTCTGCGCTGGATGCTGTCAAGTGGAAGAAGCTGGCACTGGGGTGCCCCGGCCCAGAGATGAGAACAGTAATCCACGTAAGGCTGAACTTGCGCTTTGTAAAGTTGGAAGCGATGTGCCGGAATAAAATACTGCCTCGCTCTGCTGAGCACGCCAAGCTTTTTAAAGGCTAAATTGGCCTTCCCTTCCCTGAGGCAGCAAGGGGAGTGCCTTAAAACTGAAGAGATACGAAAAAGGGGTTCCTTTTGGCGGTAAAGGCACAAACTTGTATCTTCTGGGGATGGAACTGCACTAGATTTAGTCGCCCCCAATCCGAGACTTTGTTAAGCAAAGACTCGACTTCAGACATAAGTTTGTCCCGGTACTCGGCGACGTTTTCCCGAAAAATGGTATAAAAGGCATCACCAGTGCAGTGGTACGCATAGCAATGAATGCTACCAGTTAGCAACATATCCTTGATGTGCAGGAGAAACAGCGTTGGTGATAGCACGCAGCCTTGTGGAACACAAGCGTTGATAGGCTTGAAATCAGAGCATGCGCCGTCTACTACGATCTTGATGCTCCGATCAGCAAGTAAACTGATGATCCATTTGCATAATTTCTCGGGAAGCCTATAGGAAGGAAGCTTCGAAAGAAGCGCTTTGTGCCAGACCCGATCGAAGGCCTTCGCTATGTCCAAACTAACGGCCAATACCTCCCCCTTGGACTCTACTGCCTCCGCCCATCTATGAGTCAGATAGACTAGAAGATCACCAGCTGATCGACCCGGATGAAACCCGTACTGGCGGTCACTAATCAGCTGGTGATCCTCAAGGTACCTCATGAGCTGGCAGTTTATAATGGCTTCCATTATTTTGGAGATACAGTAGCGATAGGCCTGTAGTTGGACGGGTCTGAGCGGTCACCTTTTTTAGGGATCGGGTGGACCAAAGCTGTCTTCCATGATTTCAGGACTAAGCCTTGGGTGTAGGAGTACCGGCAAAGACGCGTTAAAACCGGTGCCAACTCCGTAGCACACGTCTTCAGCACAATGGGAGGGACTCCATCGGGCCCACTCGACTTACTGACGTCCAGGGAGAAGAGTGCTTTGCGAACCGAGCGCTGTGTAAACCGCACATCCGGCATGGAGCACTCACATCGCGGGATGGTCGGCGATGTGTTCCCCCGTCATCTAGAGTCGAGTTGGATGCAAAGAGAGAGCTCAAAAGATCGTCTTTCTCCTTTGCGGCATGGGCCAGTGAGTCATCCTCTCTGTGCAGAGATGGAAGAGATGGCTGACAGAAGTTCCCTTGAACAACCTTGGCGAGAGACCAGAATGCACGGGTTCCCGAAGGAAGTCGAACTAGCTTCTCGTCAATTCTGCCGATGTGCTCAGACCTTGTCTTGGCAACGACGCTTTTGAAGGACCTGGAGCCGGAATTATACTTCTTTTTAAGTGCGCTGGTGTTAACATCCCGAGACGTTGATGCGTCAGCCTAGACCCGGAAGTACTCCTGCTTATAGCGTGATGCTATTTTACAGGAGCGACCTAACCATGGCTGGGATCCTCCGATGGGCACCACAGAGGATGGAATAAAAAGTTCCATACCCTGAAGTACCACACCAGCAACAGAATCGGCAACAACGCTGGGATCTTCCGGCGAGAAGCAAACCCACCCCCAAGGGTAGTATGCAAAAAAAGACCGCATTCTGTCCCAATCAGCTGATCTATTGTGCCAAACACGGCGGCAAACTGCTGATCGCAACTGCGATTGGAGCATGAGTGGCACCGTACTTCGGATGAGACAATGGTCCGAAGAGCCCAGAGCGCATCGACGGAGACCTGTTATCCGTCAGGATGAGAGGTCAGCAGAAGGTCTAATAGGGAAGGTACATAGTCTTTCATATCTGGGATTCGCGAAGGCGAAGTAACCAGTTGTGTTAGACCATATACCAAAGCGAAGTCATAGAAGATCTACCCGCATGATCGGTTAAACGCGAACCAAGACATTCAGCGTGGTGGGCGTTAAAATCACCGAGTATCACGATCTCTGCGGATGGGACCTGTTGTAGCACGGAGTCTGCAGTCATTTGGACATGGTCGATGAGCCGGTCTGTATTGGCATTACCGCTACAGGACCTATAGAGGCACCCGTAGACTCGGGGATGGTCGTCGCTGTCTACGCGCAGCCATAGGATGGACAGGTCCGTACCTTTAAGACTGCCAAGGCGTCGAAAGCAGATGTCTTCTCTGACGTATACGCAAACTCAAACCCGAGGCACAAATGAGTGTTCCAATTTGTACCCCGGGTAGGAGAGGTATGAAGTATCAGCCGGAGAGGACACCTGAGTTTCGGTTAAAATGAGCAAGGCCGGCTTCGCCGTCTCTAGATGGTAATGGACCGCCTTAAGTTTGCATTTGCCTGATGTTGCAAAAATTCACGGATAACGTGACAGGGGTCGCCTTGGTTGTATTGGTCCGCTTGCCCCGAGCAGCATTAGTCGCGAGCGGAATTTTGCCCCCCTCAGAATACGCGGGGCAGTCTGAGCACCCACGCTCAGGAGTTAAGTAGTTTGGTCGTGGATGCTCAGCGAGGGATTCCCCATGGGTGCTGGTACCCTCCTGAGGTAGTCTTTTATTTAATTTCACTACCATGTTGACGGGGGGGGGGGGGGGGGGGATTTGGCCTCCGGCCACCTGCACTCACCAAGTATAAGGCAATGGTAAACCTCTACTTCACGCTGGTATTCTGTGAGGTCGTTTTACCACCCCGGTTCGAGCTGGCCCATCTGTGCGACAGCAAAAGCTATCGCTTGGCTCTACCACTGTTAATTTTTTTTTGTTTTGACATTACAAACAGACACTTCAATTTCATTTATTTGTATAGATTATCTCTCCATATTTGTCAATTTTTTTCGAGGCAGAAGCGTGGGCAAATATTATTTTATCCAACGCCCCCAGAATATATTCCCCAAACATTGTGCTTCTCGCCATTGTTTTCTGAAGCAAAGATCGGAATTATTTATTTACCTGAGAGAGGCCCGCTAGATGACGTCATCATTATTATCATCATTACAGCTCATCACAAGTCCACTGCTGAACATAGACCTCCCCCAAGAAATTTCGCCTCAGGTCGCGTGCGTTGTAGGTTGCCAGGTTGAGTCGTATTAGGAGACACTACTACATTACTTGCTATATATGACTACTATTTGATAGATTACATGACGTACCTATTAGAAAATGGTTGGGTGTAAGTGTTTCTGGACAATGAGTGTTATAATGTTATTGATACTGCTGTGGTGCTACGGGTGCTATGGTACTAAAGGCGACTGTCAAGCAAAGCTTCCGCTTGTATAATGAATATAAATAGTGTTTATCTTGATTATATAAGTGAAAACTTTGCTTAATAGGTTGTGGAGCACAATCCTTGAGAAAAATCTTGAGTGCCTATTTCAAGGGTTCCTGGTGTTATATAGTGCCACTGCACACTACTAACTATGTCCTCACTATCTAATTTATTCACATCCAGTTTATCTAAACTCCATTTCAGTTCGTTAGTAATACCTCCCAAATTAGTTCCATATCTACGCATTTATGCTCGTTAGTTAAGAGTTCTCCTAATCTGGACCATTTTCAATATATCGCCAATTTGGTAGAGCGTTTCTTCCCGACTCTGTCGTTCAAATCTGCAATATAAATTTGCTTTATCGCTCTTTCCTCGTTCATTCTTTCTACATGACCAAGTCACCGCATCATTCCTTTCTTATTCCTGGTCACAACATCATCTTGCAAGCCAAACTTTTCTTATATCATAATATGATTTGATTTGAATGTGAATGACAGGGTGGGAAATTATTTTATATATACTGTCATTCACATTTAGCTCTAACACACTCCGGGCCGTATTCCTACAAAATTTATTCTACTCTCGAGCTTCTTCTGCCACACCCAAATTTCATTACCATACATTACAGTAGGGATTAACACAGCATTATGAATTGCCGTACGTGCCTTTTTTGACACATTCTGATTTTCCATAATAGAGTGTAGAGCCTCATTTACTCTATTTCCTACGTTCACTTGTCTTTCGATATCCTTATCATATCTACCATCCCTGCTAAATACACATCCCAAATACTCATACTCATCCACTTGCTCGAAAAATTCCCCTTCTTTTTTTTAATTAAAACGTTACCCCCACACAAGAATTTTCTCCTGTATCGTGGAGGCAGTTTACAAACACAAATTTTACAAGAACAAACATCCAGACCCGGAACAATTATTTGTGTGTTTCTCCGTGCGGGATTCGAACCAGCGCCCCCCAGCGCATCAACTCATTGCTAAGCCACTGCGCCATGGAGTCGTCGGACAGCCGAAATAAAGCACGTCGTCGTTAAAAATCTAAGTGATCCAACTGAGGCGCATGTCAACTAGCTCAAAATTTTAATGTATATATTTATTTTTACTAGACTTGTTGATCGTTTTTGGTATAGATAATAAAGTTATACAGATTATAAAACTGGTAATATAATATTTTCTTTCGTGAAATAAATTAATATAGAGACTACAAATTTTTTTTCTTAAAGGTAAATATTATTATTCTCCAGGTCTGCTAGAAGAGTTTGTCAAATTTTCTGTGACTATCCCAGTAAACACTTGGAATCAATCTAATATCACACAACAAAATCAGTTCCAATTTTATATGATGTGATATTCCAGGAGGAAATAATTTTTTTTCGCCAATCAAATGCTCTGTGGCCTCGCATTTTATAGCGTACGTTGAAGAATTTCATTGTGGCCAATATAAATCTTCTATACTAAAATAAAACTCTAACACGACGTCTGTCTGAACACGCGAAAACCTGTAAACAAATTTGAACGGGGCTTTCACTGGCATATAGCTGATGTTATAAGGAGTAAATTAGGTCACTTATAATTTAGAAAAGAAATTAGGGTTTCACGCAAAAAAAATTAAAAGCCATGAAATCTAATGATGATACAATCGCGATAAATTCCACGTGGGCGGATTCGCGGGGAACGCCTATTATATAAATATAAATAATATTTACGGATATACATACTTAATAAAATTAATTTTACGAATTTTATTGCGTTTATTTACACTTATTTAACATAACTTTATTTCCTATCATTTCGGGTGCTTTGCAATACCCATTATCACGGATGGACGAAAATGTTCAAAGTCTCAGTGTCATAGTTAACCACGGCTACCTTTATCTTAAAAATAAAATATGCAGAAAAAACTTAGAGTATCATGAAGTCAGAAATCATTATGTCGTTCCTTAGTTATTAAACGTGGTACAGCCCCACTACAGCTGTATTAAGATTGTAACACGAACGGGTCAGCTTGACCGGGGAAGGACCACGCTCTCACAGAATGCCAGCGTAAAATATCTGCTCAATGCTGCTGTGTCTCGTATGGTGAGTGTAGAGAACCGGACACCCTTTTAACTTGAAACGAGGTATTCCATCTTAGTCCTCAAGGGTGACAATGCATCTGCATTTTGATACTTAATCCAGGATAAATGTAGATGTTTATGAGTTTATGACCATTCACTTACTATCAGGTGGACTGTGGGCTCGTTTGTCACTTATACTCTATAAAAAAAAGTTTGGAAACAAACACGCAGGTGAAAATTAAGGATTAGGTATACATACTGCAACGTTGAATTATAATTTTTCAACAACACCGGGTAATAATATTACATTAAGAGTCACTTATTCAATATAAGTATAAAACAATAATGTTTACAAAACCAGCACTTACAACTTCCTATCAACTTATATTCTCAATATGCTCGCGGAAGAAATTCAGAAGACCGTTGTTGCTTCGCGATTACACGATAGCAATCTTAGTTTCTTAAAAATTAGACAGGAAGTAATATATTGTTTATTTTAATATGTACATATAAAAACAAGTTAATCCTAAAGTTATAAAGTTAAACTTGTATACCATAAATAATAAGACGACTGTACATTGTAATTACTATCCTCAATGTTAGGATTTCACGTTAAAAAAAGTCGAATTTTAATACTTATTTACTTCTTAATAATATTGGAACTTAAATATTTTTATATAGGAAGTAAATAAATATTAAAATATAAATAAATATATTTTATTACTTTATTTTTAATATTATTAGGAAGTGAATTATTTATCCTTCTAAGTGGAGTAAAGAAGTTTAATATTTCATCTCTTATAATGCCGCTTTAAGGTGTGAAATTTTTGCTCCAACTTGTGAATCAATTCCTGATGTATATCTTATTCATAATAACATTTTACATTTTAAAAACCCCCGAAACCGGCAGGAGCAATTTTGATAAAACAAAAACCATCGCTAGAACTGTTTAAAAAACACAAACACCAAAATTGGCTTAGCTGTTTAAGAGCTACTGTGCCACAGATAGAGATCTACAGACAGACAGACAGACACACATAGCGGTCAAACTTGTAACAGCTCTCTTTTTACATTGGGGGTTAAAAAATAATCATCAAATTCGGTTCACAATTGACGAAGTTAGCGCGTAATATTCATACAAAATAAAGACGTGTGCAGTTCACACGCGGTAGAAGTGAAACCTTATTAATTATTTATCAACAAAAACTATTATTAATGATTCATTGAAACGGAGATAATAGTAAAAAAAACTGTGTACTGTATTCTATCTCATTCGCTCGCAGGCTAAATTGTGTAGATGTATAATATGTTCGTTTCATCGAGTTTCAAATCACAACGATTATAAAGAAGTTTTCACAAACATAGTGTCGAATTAGGTACTTTCTCCTTTTTTGAAGTCAACTAAAAGGTTTTATATTTCTGAAAATATAAATTATAGTAATTTTTTTCTGGTGTCAATTGTATTCTATTAGATTCGTTAATAGAATAATAGATTTATTTATTTCCCACAATATGATTGTACACAGCTTAAAAAAGATATACAAATGTTGTGCGGGGTGCGGTGCGGTGTGCGGGTGTGCGTGTGTGCGGGTGTGCGGGTGTGCGGGTGTGCGGGTGTGCGGGTGGGCGGGTATGCGGGTGTGCGTGTGTGCGTGTGTGCGTGTGTGCGTGTGTGCGTGTGTGCGAGTGTGCGAGTGTGCGTGTGTGCGTGTGTGCGTGTGTGTTTGTGTGCGTGTGTGCGTGTGCGCGTGTGCGTGTGCGCGTGTGTGCGTGTGTGTGTGTGTGTGTGTGTGTGTGTGTGTGTGTGCGTGTGTGCGTGTGTGCGTGTGTGCGTGTGTGCGTGTGTGCGTGTGTGCGGGTGTGCGGGTGTGCGGGTGTGCGGGTGTGCGGGTGTGCGGGTGTGCGGGTGTGCGGGTGTGCGGGTGTGCGTGTGTGCGTGTGTGCGTGTGTGCGTGTGTGCGTGTGTGCGTGTGTGCGTGTGTGCGTGTGTGCGTGTGTGCGTGTGTGCGTGTGTGCGTGTGTGCGGGTGTGCGGGTGTGCGGGTGTGCGGGTGTGCGTGTGTGCGTGTGTGCGTGTGTGCGTGTGTGCGTGTGTACGTGCGTGCGTGCGTGCGTGCGTGTGTGTGTGTGTGTGTGTGTGTGTGTGTGTGTGTGTGTGTGTGTTCTGTTTACCACTCAAAGAATCACTTATGTTGTTTAACATTATAAGAATTAGCAATTATCACTTAGCAAGTTTTCTGTCATATCATAATCCAGCGTCTCCAACCATTTGGAGATATTTCTTTTACAAGAGTTTTTTGTTTGTGGGAAGGGATTTAAAATTTTATTAAGTTTATTATATAAATAACCTCCCAAGAAAGTAAAAGAATTTTTTGCGAAGCTCGAATGAGGTTTTATTTTACATATAGCATCCATACGTCTTTTTCCTTTTAATATTGATAAATCATAAGGTAATAAAAAATGTTGCCTGTTTACGGTGTATAAAATATAAAGGTGTCGAATCGTGAGGACTCGACATTTTTTATATAGATCGCGCGTTGGAAATGTGTACGGAAAGGAACGTCATGTTTTGAGTAGAGCGCGTTGAGCTCTTTCCATTTTTATGAGAATAGATTTGGATGTTCCTCCCCAAATTGTGATTCCGTAAATTAATATGGATTGGCATAGTGTTAAATATAGCATTCTAATAATGTTTGAATTAGCTACGTTGCGTAACCTCTTAAATATATACATTAATTTACGATTTCTACTAGTAAGCATATCTATATGAGTGTTAAAGCTTAGGTTATTATCTAAGTCAATTCCTAAATATTTAATACTATTAACGGACTGCAATTTTGGACAGTTTTTCTTCTCGCTTAAAACAGAACAGCTATGAGAAGTAATTGAAAGATTAATAGTTGGCATATTTCCTTTCTTATTAAATATTAGATATTTCGTTTTATCAACATTTAATGTTAGAACATTATCATGTAACCATTGAGTAACTAAGTTAAAACCATTTTGTCCATAGCGGAAGAGATCTTCATAATTATCAGCGCTAAAAACTAGAGCAGTGTCATCTGCAAATGATGTAATTTGACCATTTGGTATCTGTAATTTACATAGGTCATTTATGTAAACAAGAAAGAGGGTAGGATCTACAATACTTCCCTGCGGTACACCATAGGTAACAGGTAAATCCTTACTTACAATATTTCCTATCTTTATACGTTGAGTGCGGTTTGTTAAATAGTCAGTAAAGAGTTTTAGTTGTGTACCCCTAACTCCAACCTTTTCAAGTTTCATAATCAGAATTGGGATAGAAACCGTGTCGAATGCCTTGGCTAGATCTAGGAAAATTGCCATACACTTTTTATTATTGTCAAGTTCTTTGAAAATATAGTTTGTAAGATCATGGTTAAATATTTATCATACAATTAACGTAGAAAATTAAAACATAAATACTTCAAATTAAAATAATAAACAAACTAAAGGATAAAATTGTTTTACAAAATTTAAATATCCTCAATTCAATTCAAATAGTTCATTGCGAACATTCAGATGGCATTGTTTATCACTTATAGAACAAACATTTAGTACAGCTATATTCCGCCACTTGGCATGCAATATTTATCACATTTTATTACTTTTATATTAAATTACTTAAACATGCTCTAGTTACAATTGGAGTTCACATCAAAAATAACACAAATACGTCAATTCAGATTATATTATATAAGTCAAGTCAATTTGGTTATTCTGAGTCATTTAATAGCCAATTATTGAATTTCATATTTGTCTACGAGATATTTTTTCACACTGTTGTGTGCCCTATTAACAAAAAATTGCTTCATTAGTATTTTAAACTAACCTATGTTGTAGCATCTCAATATGTTTAATGGTAAATGGTTATAAATTTGATGCGGCCATACAAAATATACTGTTGCTAAACTGTTTTTTTTTTATGTAAAACATATTTCATGGTTATTCCGTTTACTGTGTAGGCACACAAATAAAGAAATATGCGTAATAACAAAGACGGCTACCTCATATGTATAAAAACTTGAAAGCGTTAACAGTTTCAGATTAATAAAAAATGGCTTACAACTATCCGTCTGTTTTAACTTCACAATAGCCCTTACACATCTCTATTGGTCTCTAAATATCATATCATTGTCTACAGAGTTACTCCAAAGGATGACACCATACCTTAGTACTGATTCTACATAACCGTGGTACGCAGTGATGACAACAGATTGATCTACAATTGTTCAAACTTTATTTAGTGCATAAGAGAATTGGTGGAGTTTAGTACAAATATCTTCCAATTGAAATTTCCATTTTAATTTTGAATTGAGGTAGAGACCTAAAAACTTTGCATTTTGACTATATTAATTTGTTGTCCGTTGTAGCAGATATGAGGATTTATTAAATTATTTTTCATATTACCGAATGTCATTAAATTTGTCTTATTCAGATTAATTAATAAATTATTATTTGATAACCATTGAGTTATTACATTAAGTGTTTGATTTACGTCAGATATCACTTGATTTTTGCTTGTGCTTGTAAATATTACTGTGCTATTATCTGTAAAAAGTACCATATCTTGGTTTATTTCATTTGGTTTATTTCATCACGCTCAGCAAGCCTTTAGCATAGTATTTTATTGGCTTCTTAATAATCTCCTACGTTTATATGCAGATAAAATACAATATATGTTATTTTTAATGAGAAATAATAACATACCTACTCACCTAAATATTTACGCTCATCATTGTAACTCGTATGATGACACTGCATGTGCATGTCCCGCATTAACAAAAACAGACAATATAAAATATCTAGGTATCGTCACGCTTGACACTAATTTAAATTTTCGCAAGCACATCGATTTACTTTGTGCTAGAGTTTGTAAATTAATATATATTTTTAAATATCTTTGTAACATCGCTGACTTCAAATTGATAAGACAGGTCTATTTAGCTTTGTGTCAATCCATACTCACGTATGGCATTACTTCCCGGGGTGGTGTGGTAAAACAATATTGCTCCCACTAGAACGTGCTCAGAAAGCAGTTCTAGAGTTAGCCACTTTCCGTCCATTCTGTTTCGTACACATCAACTGTACTTGGCATGTAGTGTGCTAACTGTACGTCAGACCTGAACATCATATTAAAACAGCATACCGAACTTCCATTTAACTTAAAATCCACAAACAGGAGAAGAATGGACTTAGTTTGTGTAAACCCCCAAACAAACACGTATTTGTGAACAAATTTTACATATTTTTAGGACCCTTTCTATATAACAAGCTCAACAAGTTACTAAAGGTATATAGTCTAAGTTATAAGAAATGTAATATAAGTGTAAGGGAATTCCTAAATAAATTAAATTACGAAGACACAGAGAAGTTGTTAGAAATTCTAAAATAGTTTGTATTAATTGTAGGTAACAAATAATTGTTATTATGTTATTTTATTTATTATATAATATAGTTTAAGTATTTAAATATCTAGTGTCCTACATTATTAAACCGATTGTATAAGTGATGTCTGAAACACAGGTACTCATCCTAGCTCAGGCAGATAGCTAATATTATAAACTTGACTTTTATATTTTTCTTTTGTAGATTCTACATTATAAAGCTACACATAGTTTTAATTTTATCATAGCAAGTTATTTTTGTTAGACTTATTATTACTTTATTTAATTGTCATCATATTTATTCCTGTATGTTAACATGTGTAATTGAAAATGAAATAAATATTTATTATTATTATTTGATAAATAGTTTATATAAACAATGAATAATAATGGAACCAGAATACTTCCCTGGGGGACTCCTTGAGTTACTTCACGATATGACGATGAATGGAAGTACTATTTGATGATATGTTTTTGGGCATATTCACGTAATTTGTCTACATTTTTGTTGATTTATCGGGTATGATTTTAGTAGATTGAGGATATTTCCTCGGATTCCGTAAGCTTCTAAATTATTTAAACATATTCACGTAATTTGTGTACATTTTTGTTGATTTATCGGGTAGGGTTTAAGCAGATTGAGGATATTTCCTCGGATTCCGTACGCTTCTAAATTATTTAAGACGATACTGTGTTTAGCATAGTTAAATACTTTAGTTAAATCCATGTATAGAGCAGATACTAAGTGCTTATTACTAAGGCTTGACATTACAGTACTTAGAAAATGAAAGACTTTATACTTTTATTTTTTCGAAATCCGACTTATTTTCTCTGTGATAATTTTATATTTTTCAAAGAAATCGTTAAGATTTTAACTTATTAACTTCACAAATGGTTTAGAAAATATTGGTATAAGTGATATGGGTCTATAATTTGCAACATGACTAATATCAATTTTTTTTAAATATAGGTTTACCCACCGTTTTTTTTAAATTTATTTGGGAATGTTCCAGGGGCTATGCTTAAAACGATGTAGGATAAAACAGGCGAGATGATGGTTGATACACTTTTAATACCTTTGTGCTAACGTCATCATAACTTCTGCTATTTGTGTTCTTTAATGAATTAATTATATTATTAATTTCGAAAGGAGTTGTTTGGTTCATAAATAATAATTTATAAGTATTCGGTAAGACATGCAGGAAGTCGATGGATACTGGTGGCTCAGGATCGTGCTTTGTGGCATTCCTTGGGGGAGACTTATGTTCAGCAGTGGACTTGTGAAAAGCTGTAATGATGATGATGATGATGATGTAGTATTCGGTAATTTGCAGTTAAAGTAAATTGTTATTTTTGTTAGATTACTGCCATTTCCACTTATGAAATAATTGTTATATAACTCTGTGATACCTTTGGGGTCATCAATGATCATCCCATTGTTATTGATATGCCCGTTTTCCTCTTTAGTCACGTTTCTGTTATTATAATTGATGATTGATCAAGTAATTTTAGATTTGTTTCAAGCTGTTTTGATTTTATAGTCATTCTATGCCCTTTGTGTTAAGTTTATTATTTTGTTTAAACGTTTTGTGTAACATTTGAATAAATTTCTGTTATGTATACACGGATTTTTCCTATATTGCCAAAGTAAATTTCTTTTTTATTTTGCACATATTCCTATACATTTGGTTATCCAGGAAGGCTTTTTCCGTGGTGCTCTTTTTATTAATATAACTGGAAAACATAGATTATAAAATGAGATGAATAGTTTGTGAAAATAATCGAATGCAATATAATCGTCGGTCGTATTGTATAATTCGTTAAAAGTAAGTGATTTTTGAATTTGCTCTGTCTGACAACTCAAATCAAATGAAACTTCCAAAATCAAAGAAACTTGTTCTCTTTCACATTGGTTAGTAAAAAGTAGAGATTACAATAAAGAAAACATGAAAAAATTCAATTATTGCTTAAAATCACTTACTTTTAACGAATTATACAATACGACCGACGATTATATTGCATTCGATTATTTTCACAAACTATTAATCTCATTTTATAATCTATGTTTTCCCAGTTATATTAATAAAAAGAGCACCACGGAAAAAGCCTTCCTGGATAGCCAAATGTATAGGAATATGTGCAAAATAAAAAATAAATTTACTTTGGCAATTTAGGAAAAATCCGAGTATACATAACAGAAATTTATTCAAATGTTACACAAAACGTTTAAACAAAATAATAAACTTAACACAAAGGGCATAGAATGACTATAAAATCAAAACAGCTTGAAACAAATCTAAAATTACTTGATCAATCATAAATTATAATAACAGGAACGTGATTAAAGAGGAAAACGGGCATATCAATAACAATGGGATGATCATTGATGACCCCAAAGGTATCACAGAGTTATATAACAATTATTTCATAAGTGGAAATGACAGTAATCTAACAAAAATAACAATTTACTTTAACTGCAAATTACCGAATACTTCATCATCATCATCATCATCATTACAGCTTTTCACAAGTCCACTGCTGAACGTAGGTCTCCCTAGGCACGATCCTGAGCCACCTGCATCCATCGACTTCCTGCATGTCTTACCGAATACTTATAAATTATTATTTATGAACCCAACAACTCCTTTCGAAATTAATAATATAATTAATTCATTAAAGAACACAAATAGCAGAGGTTATGATGACGTTAGCACAAAGGTATTAAAAGTGTATCAACCATCATCTCACCTGTTTTATCCTACATCGTTTTAAGCATAGCCCCTGGAACATTCCCAAATAAATTTAAAAAAAAAACGGTGGGTAAACCTGTATTTAAAAAAAATTGATAAGAGTGATGTTGCAAATTATAGACCCATATCACTTATACCAATATTTTCTAAACTTTTTGTGAAGTTAATAAGTTAAAATCTTAACGATTTCTTTGAAAAATATAAAATCGTCACAGAGAAAATAAGTCGGATTTCGAAAAAATAAAAGTATAAAGTCTTTCATTTTCTAAGTACTGTAATGTCAAGCCTTAGTAAAAAGCAATTAGTATCTGCTCTATACATGGATTTAACTAAAGTATTTAACTATGCTTAACACAGTATCGTCTTAAATAATTTAGAAGCGTACGGAATACGAGGAAATATCCTCAATCTGCTAAAATCATACCCGATAAATCAACAAAAATGTAAACAAATTACGTGAATATGCCCAAAAAAATATCGACAAATAGTACTTACATTCATCGTCATATCGTGAAGTAACTCAAGGAGTCTCCTAGGGAAGTATTCTGGTTCCATTATTATTCATTGTTGATATAAACTATTTATCAAATAATAATAATAAATATTTTTTCATTTTCAATTACACATGTTAACATACAGGAATAAATATGATAACAATTAAATAAAGTAATAATAAATCTAACAAAAACAACATGCTATTATATAATGGATTTCCGCAAAGTAACGACTGATTCTATTAATTATAGTATTGAGGTCATTGAACATGGTGCTTAGGTCCTCCAGCGATTCTGCCATAAGGATTATATCGTCGGCAAATCGAAGGTGAGTAATGTACTCGCTATTGATGTTATTACCATATACTTTCCAGTCCCGAAGCTTGTCTTCCAATGCAGCGGTGAAGAGTTTCGGGGATAAAACATCACCCTGTCTTACACCTCTCTGCAATTGGATAGGTTTCGTATTCTGGTTCTGTACTCAGAAAGCCATCGTAGCTCTACTGTACAAACACTTCAGCACTTCGATATACCGACAGTCAACTTGTCACTGCTGAACGGACTGCAGCACCGCCAAAATTTCGACGGAATCAAAGGCTATATCATAGTCCACATACGCCAGACATAGTAGCAAATTGTACTCCTCGGACTTCTGTACAATTTACCGAAGGGTATGTATGTGGTCTATGGTGCTAAAGCCCTTTCGGAAACCGGCTTGTTCGGGAGGCTGGAAGTCGTCAAGTCTGCGCGCGAGACAATTCGTAATGACTCTCGAAAACAGCACGTAGACGCGGCTTGGAAGGGAAATCGGTTTGTAGTTCTTCAAGAAAGCGTTGTCACCTTTCTTGAAGAACAAGACCACCGCACTTCTGCTCCACGCCTCCGTTGTAATGCCACCATGGAGGACGGAATTAAAGAGATTCTGAAGGACTTAAGTACCGGTTTTCCACCCGCTTTCAGAAGCTCCGCTGTAATTCCATCCACGCCTGGGCCTTGCCGTTTTTAACAAAGGTGCTGGAATGCCATTCTAATCTCGCTCAGACTGACGTCCGGGATATCATCGGAATAGTGTCGGATAAGACTCGCTCTTTAATCGTTACTCACACCTGCGTGTGGCTCCAACGATGACGTGTACAGATGCCCATAGAACGTCTCAATCTCACTCAAAATCTCAGGTTCCCCGGAAACTGCCACACTCGGTCTTCAGCTTTGACAGTTGGCTCTTTCCGGCAGACAGATCTCTGGCAAAGACTTTGGAGCCTTGGTTTCGCTCGATCGCTTCTTCAATACAAGCTGTATTGAAGTTGGGTAAGTCCCGCCGCATGCATTTGGAGGTCTGTCTGTTCAGTTGCCTGTATGCTGTCAAATCTGTTAAAGAATGTAGCTTCATCTCCCGTCTAACAGCCATGAGATTAAGAGTGTGATCGGAGGGTTTTTGTGTTCTTCTGCGGCGAGTCTTGCAGTACTTAGCTCCGACCGCATGGACAGTTTCCACGAGCTTGACATTCATATCGTCCACTTCATTGCAGTCTTCTAGGCACTGAAAACAGTTTTTTAGCTCGAGCTGTAAGGTTTCGGGACTTTGGAACAGAGCACGAGGGGGACGGAGCGTTGACTTTATTAGACGAGACCTCTCCAACTTAACGTTTAGGTTCAGTGTGCCTCTAACCATTCGGTGATCGCTACCAGTTTTCGCCCTAGCGATCACGCCACGCCGCGAGACATCACTGAACAGTTGACGTCCGGTCGTCATAATGAAGTCAATGTCATTTTTCGTCGAAACGTCGGGGCTCGACCAGGTTCACTTCCTGTGGGGCCGCTTCTGGAAGAAAGAGTTTATTATAAAGAGTCCCTCTTTCTCCGTGAAGTCGGCCAGCTGCTGGCCCCTTGGGTTCCGTTGCCCTATTCCAAATTTCCCTACTTTTAGCTCACCGTTATCTCTTGTGCCTAGTTTTGCATTGAAGTCTCCCATTAACACCGTATATTGGGTTTTGGAATGCATGGCTCTAGAGATATCCTCATACATTTCCTCCACCCCCTCATCGGGGTGTGCCGAGGTTGGTAAACCTGTATGACTTTCAACAAATACTGTTTGTTGATTCTGAGTATAAGGTACGCAACCCTCGTCGACACACTCTCAATCTTTACAATGTTGATTATGAACGTTAAACTAATACACTTATTTTGATCAATTAGGATACCAAAACTTTAAAGTCAAAAGATCCTACTTACTTATAACTCCATTAATGTTTTGATGTAGTGTATTTATATGTTCATAGTTAATGAAAAAATGTTTGAAATTGTTAAGCAAATATATGGTCACCCATCATCACTCCGTCATTATCCATAGAATTCAATGCAACCCATTTTATCGTTTCTTGCTTCAATAATGCTACACGTTGTGTCCATGTTATATGGAAATAGTGATAAGCCAACAAAAATATATGCATATTGTTTATAATTTAATATGGAAGCTCTGCATACATACGTAGGCATACATACATACTCATACAAATATTTTACATACAATATGTATATATACTCATACAAATATATTACATACAATATGTAATATATTTGTATGAGATATACTTTGTAAATATTCCTAATATATTTTACCAGCTCGGAATAATTTAGTTTTTTAAAGTAATGTTTTCCAATCAGTATCAAACGGTTGTCATTGGTAGTATAGTTTTGCAGCTTTTTTTTAAATATCGCTAACATTTCCAATACTCCACAGTTTTGTGTGATGTAACGACAGAAGTAAAATTGTTCAGGAAATGTGTATTCAAGCCGTGGATTCGCAAAGGTAACTCTTTTGTATAATTTAAATAAAACACATAGCTGATGTGAAGAATCGACGCTCCGGGAAGTCTGCAGTCTGTGAACACGTGCATGATCGCCCCTGTCACTACATTAGATTTGATAGACCACAAATCCTCGCTAAAGAACACCGATTCCTTCCAAGGATGATTAGCGAGGCTACTGAAATCTAAAAACATCCTAATTTTAATAGAAAAGGTGGTTGGGTACTACTATCTGCTTGGGATCCCATAATTAATAAAATTTAATTCCAACCTAAGCTTACAATTGTAAGACTTCAAGATACTGTAAGTTCATACTGCGAAGATCGGAACAACAATTAATATTTTTTAATCTGGAGGTAGCCGTGGTTGAATATGATATTGGGACGTCATACACCTCAGTCCCCCCCCCCCCCCGTAACTATGGTTACTGTAACGTGCTCGAAACGTCGGGCAATATCGCAAGGCAAAGTGGCAGATTGTACTCGTCTCACTCTCGATCTTTACAACGTGGTTAACGGGAGACTTGTGGACGATAAATACGACACCTCCTTGGGACAGATGGTCGCCCTCCCGATGATAGAGCAAGTCACCGGATTCGAGGATTACCGTGTCCTGCCCCTCTCTTCGGACCTCGGATAATCCTATAATATGCCTGCGTAACTTGTCTTTCTCTTCTTCCAGCTCCACGATCTTCTCGTCAGTCCTCAGGGTGCGTTAGTTGTATGTTGCCAGGTCGAGTCGTCTTAGGTGGCAACCGAACCTCCACCGGAGATTCTTAGCACCCCCTGCCCCGCCGTTACCATGGTCGCCATGGTGCCGAGGTTGGTGCGTAAACCTGTATGACTTTCAGCAAAATCGTTTGGTGATTCTAAATATAAGGTACGCAACCCTCGTCGACACACTCTCAATCTTTACAACGTTGTTAACGAGAAACTTGTGGACGATAAATCCGACACCTCCTTGGGACAGATGGTCGCCCTTCCGGTGATAGAGCAAGTTGCCGGATTCAAGGATTACCGTGTCCTCCCCCTCTCTTTGAACCTCGGATAATCCTATAATATGCCTGCGTAGCTTGTCTTTCTCTTCTTCCAGCTCCACGATCTTCTCGTCAGTCCTCAGGGTGCGTTAGTTGTATGTTGCCAGGTCGAGTCGTCTTAGGTGGCAACCGAACCTCCACCGGAGATTCTTAGCACCCCCTGCCCCGCCGTTACCATGGTCGCCATGGTGCCGAGGTTGGTGCGTAAACCTGTATGACTTTCAGCAAAATCGTTTGGTGATTCTAAATATAAGGTACGCAACCCTCGTCGACACACTTTCAATCTTTACAACGTTGTTAACGAGAGACTTGTGGACGATAAATCCGACACCTCCTTGGGACAGATGGTCGCCCTCCCGGTGATAGAGCAAGTTGCCGGTTTCGAGAATTACTGTGTCCTTCCCCTCTCTTTGGACCTTGGATAATCCTATAATATGCCTACGTAACTTGTCTTTCACTTCTTCCAGCTCCACGATCATCTCGTCAGTCCTCAGGGTTCGTGCGTTTTATGTTCCCAGGTCGAGTCGTCTTAGGTGGTAACCTAACCTCCATCGGAGATTCGTAGCACCCCCCACCCCACCGTTACCACGGTCACCACCGTAGCCAGGAATAGCGGGGCCACCGGGAACTAGGGCCACCTCTTTGTTACTCTCATCATAGGTTGGTATTTGCCATAGTCTCCACGCTTGGCGAGCGGGTTGGCAACCGCAGTTTTTTTATTGTGATTTTGCTGTTATCAGGAAGATGCTGCTGCCCATATCCTGGCTGTTTCCTTTCGTCACCTTTTACGTCAGTTAAAAGCGTAACGTCGACTAAGGTATTGGGTGTCACGTTACACACGAGTCTATTCTTTATTCAGCACGCCAAAGATATGGGAGAGAGGGCTGGGAGATGCTTTGGGAAGATGTCGCGGGCGTCGGCATCTTCTTGGGGCATGCGCTACTCCGCACTCCGTGTTCTATATAAGGGTACATATGTTCCAATAGTGACATATGTTGCGGCATTTTGGGTTGTTCGGGGGGGGGGGGGGGGGGGGAATTATACAGTGCGAACGGCACTGCTGAGATCGCAGAGATCTTCGCTCGTGCTGTTGACAAAGGGGTACAGGACGATAAGTACTGCGGCGCTCCCGTTATTAGTCGGCGTCCTGCTGGCCGATCTGGAGGTAACTCGTGTTGGTAAGATTGACCAGGCGCGTAGAAACTTTGAGAATGGGGAGTTGCGCAGGCGTAAGCGCGAAATTTGGGTTGAAGTTATGAATGTATGGCAGGAACGATGGATGAATGAGACGAATGGAAGAGAATTATTCTGCTTCTTCCCGGACGTGTCGGCGCGGCTCAATGCGAATTGGGTCGTGCCGGACTATCAAGTCTCGCAGATACTCAATGGGCATGGATGTTTTCGAAAGAGACTGCATGATATGAAATTGGTTGAATCTGGTATGTGTGATTGCGGTGCGGTGAGTTTTTTTTTGTAGGATAAGGGTCACAAACGAGCAAACATAACACCTGAGGGTAAGTGGATGCTGTAGTCCATAGACATCTACATCTTTCCTCGATCAATAATCAAAATGTAGATGCGTTGCCACCCCCGTGGACTAAGATGGAATGCCTCGTTTCCAGTATAATGGATCTTTAGTTCTCTACACTCACCATACGAAACACAACAATATTATGCTGCTGTTTTATATAGGTATTCTGTAAACTTTAAATTACCCAAAATAAACTCAAGAAAATACTATTCAGCCATCCATATTTAACATGAACCTGTAAAATTTATATAGATACTAAAATAATGAATACGAAGCAACTATGATTTATTTACCATATATTTTTAAATAGAAGTGGGGGAAAAAGAACATGTGACTACCGCCGCCCATGAACAATTGCAACACCAGAGCAATTTCAGAAGCGTTGCCAGCCTTTTAAAAAGAAGACTTTTCTTGAAAGTCCCTAAGTCGTATCTTTCCATGTTTTATCATCAGAAAAATTATTATCGTGTATTATCTTATTAAAAATATGATAAAATATGATAATAATAAAAAATAAAATGTACTATCATCAGAAAATTTTTATTAAAAGCATTCACACAAACATAACCCTCACCCAATATAAACAAATCAGTCAACGTAGCTTACGAAGCGCTAGCTCAGTAGTCTTACCCAAACCTAGAAATAACCATGGCAAAAAATGCTTACTTTTGAAGAAACAGAGCTTTATAATAATATAGTATAAAAAATTTACAACTATATCAATGCATTCAAAACTCAACTTAGTCAGTATATAATTACGGATTGATCACTTCTCGAGCAATGAAGGCATTGAATGGGTATATCTAGTTTGAAACTGATGACGACGAAATTTGTGTAATTATTGAATGTGTTAATATTGTTCTCAAGTAGTGACATATGTCTTTATTGAGAATAAAATTTCTTTAAACCTGAATGTGGTCCTTCCCCGGTCAAGCCGATTCATTCGTGCTACAACTATAATATAGTTGCAACATAACTCTAAGACGTAAACTCGATATATCTCGATAAGCACTAAACGCAATATGACTAATTTTTTTTTTACTATCCAAATAAAGTAACTTAATGAAATAAATGGTGCATCACATCACCCATCCCTCCCTCCCATTTCCGAAAGTCATTCATTTCTTCAAAATCATGCAGATATGGTTCCATTTTAAAATCACTTCTCTACTGTCTCTGATATACATTTGCTCAAGGAATCATAATCGAAGCGTAAAGTGTAATTAGTGTTGCCAGTAGAATCTTGTCAAGTATTACCTTAATGTGCTTGAAAAGTATAATTGCATATAGAAAATAACAAATTTTTTTTCTATGCTCGTAAATTGCCTTTGGTTATTTTTTTCGAGTATAATACATAAATTTAATTTATGTGTTCATAAATTATGTGATATATTTTAATTATTCTAAAAAATCACTAATTTCAAAAAAAAATTATTTGAATGAGGAGCGCGGTGGTAGATACAAGGGTTTACCGGGGTTCTAACGTAGGGACGGACAATTACTTGGTCTTATGTCGAATTAATGGCCTTTTCAGACGTTGGAGGCATCAGACATCTGTGTCTACCACTGCGTTACAGCGTATAAGAACAGAGAGGTTACAAGATGAAGGTGAGAAAGAGAAGTTCAAATGTAGGTTGTATTTGTCTTGGCTTGGGTAGGGTGGCTGGCCAAACCCTCTATGTACGAGTACATAATAATTCCGTAGTCACATTATGTATGTTTAAGGCTTAATGCATTTTTGCATTGTTGATGCATTATGTTTGACAAAATCAGGTGTACATTCGCGAACGTATATTATTTTGGTCGACACTCACTGCAACTCACTTTGATACTGAGTTATTCAGTTACTTATTAAGTTACTTATTTAGAAATTCACTTTAAATAGTATCCTTCCTGTATATATTTATTCACATTTATACTTATAATTTTATAGTTATATATTTCATTTATTTATACCTTTATATTTAATGAAACATTTCTTTCATGATCCATACAAATTATTTAAATATTAATTCTATACTTTTTTTTTCAAAAAATAATGCCTTATAAAGATACAAACATATGATTTGAAGGTTCAATAAATATAAAACCGACAATATTACATTTCATTTTAAGATACACATAACAAAGGAGTCTATGTTAGGCAATGTAATCATTTTCATTATCATAACAACTACCAGATCAAAATACAAATTGTAATCCCAGTCGCGTCAGCGATTTGTAACACTTTTGTTTTCAATTCCAAAGTACGTTTATGAGAAGGTTTGCGATTACATATTCAAAATTAAAAGCAAGAAATAACGGATAAGAATGATAGAAGAATATCGGATAACTTCCAGGCAAACATTAAAATGTTCTGGAAACTCGTAAGAACTGCCAGGGGACATTCAAAAGAGCCTAGAATGAATGCTATACGAGACCAGAATGGCTGTATTCTGAATGACGAAGTTTTGAGTTTAATGAGATGGAAGGAATACTTTGAAAGCGTGTTTATGAGTGATGAGATGTTTGAATTAAATGAAATAGAAATTCCGAAAGAAGAGGAAATAGAGATATAAGTATAGATGAAATAATGAAAGCCATGAAAAGTATGAAAGCAGGTAAGGTAGCCGGATATGATAGAGTATCTCTCGAAATGCTAAGGGCTGGAGAAGGAGTGGTGGAAGACCTGATGTAAACCTTATTAAATTTATGTTTGGAACTTAAGCGGGTACCGGGAGACTGGTGCAAGCCGTGATAGTCCCAATATATAAAGGAAAAGTATCACAGCTAAAAACTATCGTGGTATCAGCCTTCTTAGCATTGTGGGAAAATTGTATGCTAAGGTACTAACTGAAAGAGTTATGAAAGAAACTGATGGAAAATTTTGGGATGTGCAAGCAGGTATTAGAAAGAGAATGGGATGTACGGATCAGGTCTTTTCCATGCGCATGGTCGCGCAGAAGTTTTTGGCCAAAAACCAAAAAGTTTTTTGTGCGTTCATGAACTTGGAGAAGGCTTATGACAGAGTGGACAGGAATGTGTTATGGCAAACACTGAACTCATTTGGGTTGAGCGCTGGGTTGATACAGGCATTGAAGTCTCTGTATAGGGACTCTAGTGCTTGTGCCAGGATCAACGGGGCCTACTCGGACTGGTTTGGCATCCATAAAGGTGTCAGACAGGGCTGTGTGGCTTCTCCGTGGCTGTTCAACCTATTTATGGACAGTTATTTGGAAAATTTGAAAGTAGAAGAATGCGGGTTAAAATGGGTGAGTTAACCGTCAAATGGCTTTTGTACGCCGATGATCAAGTCATAGACCTAGTGTTACATCGCCATAAGTAGTACATATTTATTTTGTTTTGCGAACTTAATCTATTGTATGTGTATTGTTGTTATCATGTAATGCGTCTATCACGTTTACACTTCATGCTGTGTGATTGTGACCGGCACTTAATACGCCATCGTGAAATTATAATTGCTCTACGCTTAATGTGCAGTGCATTATGCTTTTATATTAAAAACAGCTAGAAAAACTAAAGAATTATTTGCCTCTTACTTTACTTTATTTTATTTTATCATATTGGAGAACTTACAGCTAAAAACATTAAATAGTACATAAGAAATATAAAGAAAGAAGGAAGTTGATTAAAAGTAATAATAACCATATGCATATTATAGGGATTTAGTTAAAGAAATATTGGGAAAGTATCTTTAGTTTACGAATATTGATTGGTGTTAAATAATTCTGTGTTCATCCTTCCTAATTAAACAATATAACTCTTCCAAATTTAAAACGATATTTCCACAATTATTTTTTCTGCGGCAGCAACACGCCGGGTACCAGCTAGTGGGTAGTAAAAATTCTTCGTAAATCTTTAACTTTTAATAATAACACTCAATGACTTCCTTACTTACTCTTTATTACTTTAAATGTAGCGGTTTAAGGAAAATCAAATATTTTAGAAAGTTTTGTTCAATTTATAAAGATACTTTTGAAGTCGCCTAAATTAGAATTCTTCAGTTGCTTTGAGGACAAGTTTAAAGTCATCAGCGAAGTTTATTTAAGGATCGCAACAGAATAATTTAATTTTTCCGCTCGAAAAACTCGGTTTGAATGCATGAAATCCTTAAAAAATTAAATTTATAGGCTGCCCCAAATAAAATTTACAAGTTACTACAAGTTAATACAAAATATAGTATAGGAATTGATAACGTTATTATATTTCATGCTGACCATGTGGTCCTGTTTTCGAATTCTATTTCAAATCAATTATTGGGTTTTTATGTCAAAAATATCCCAAGTGTTGTGTGTTTAACCCCCATGCCTCGAAACCATCTAAAGCCGCGATGCCTTTTCTCTTTCCGGTCCGGTCGGATTGCCATCCCATCGTTATAATACATAAATGAGGATATAGGGAATGCATCTGTATTGGCACATACACGTGCACTGCCGAGTACAAACCTTTCCAAAAGACAGATACAAATACGGTTCTGAGCCACCGGCATTCATCGACCTGTCGCATTCTCCGCACCCTACACTCCGCTATCGATATGAAGCAGCCACAAAAATTTTAGCGACACTTATGGTACGGTAGAGGTACGGTATGTTACGGTAGAGTACATAAATTTCGAAACATTCTGATCTAGAAATGTTACATAAAATAACCATAAAAATATGAATTATACATTTTAAAATGTTGCTTTAAATTTTATTTATGATGATAATGATAAAGATGATGAACATTTTCACGACGCAGTTGAATAAGAGAAATCTTCCCTTTTTACTCTAATTAATCCTAATACACCGAAATAAGATTTTAACTAAAGCCGAATTTTATAACTTCAATTCATCGACTTGAAATACTCTCAAAGAAGACCGATAGTATGTACCAACAAACAGACAGACAGGCAGAATTGATTTAAAATTATTACATTTTAAAAGTTAAAATATGAAAATTTAAGGATTGATTCACTTTATAAAACAACCCGATTCGCATTCCGGCATGATCAGTGTGAGTAAGAATAGCCATAGTAACGCACGTAAGTAGGTTTTATAAAGTGTATTCTATTAAGAATCTGCTGTTATATAATTTGCTGTAATCAAATTTATCAATGATGTTGAATTTTTTTAGCTAAAATATAAAAAATACTAAAATATTATTTAAAAAATGTTTGTAACCTGCTATTTATAAAAAAAGTCCCGCTGGATCTCTCCCCAGTAGCTGCAGTCTCGATATGGATAACGATAGCTATACAACCGATATCGGCCATAAACTCATAACGATCCGAATATCACGATATTTGTTAGTCTCTACTGTCAAAGTTATCGATTGATATCGGTATCGTCACGAACATTATCGCAAACTATACGATTTTTCGTTATATTTGCGAATAACTTTGCGACTATATTTTACAGCCCGCAAAGTGTTCGTTAAGATTTTAAATTGTTAAATAATTGGTGACGGCAGAAGCGTATTTAGCATGGGATTTGTCACTGCTCCAACACAGGCGTGTTATTGTTATGCGGTGGCAAATCGCACCAAACCAGCGCAAAAATAAAATGGCCTTGGAATTTGAGGATTTCTGTGTTATTTTTACTCGATTGTATTATTTTAGATTTATCCTCTAATATTTCTGTTTCTTCAAAATGAATGTTACTTCCTTGTTTTAATTTACTGTTAACTTTTTTATAAAGACCGATGACGCAACCGCAAAGGCAGTTGTTTTGGCTCGCCGCTCACTTAACGATTAGCCACCGTAGTCTATATCACCTGAGGATGCCTCGTGTAGAGGCGAAACACGTGTCGTATTGTCGTCAGTGGTGTGTCTTGCCTAGTGTAGTGGTGTTGGGAGTAGCGGTGCTGGGTTTAGTGGTGACGGGGATAGTGCACGCAATTGAGGGAGGGCGGGAAGTGCTCTTCATAGGTAAGACACATCATTTATTTTATAACGCGGATATTTGCGAAGTAAATTTTTCTAAAGTTTTATATAGTGGATTTCCGCAAAGTAGCGCCTGATTCTATTAATTATATATAATTTGATTTGTACACTGGCTTTAAGATTACGATCGTCATAATAATTTTTGTTTATGAGACGTAGAAAACAATATTTTATCAAGATAAATCTATAGGTCATTGAATGATGGCCGGCAGATTGTGATTACGATTGTGTTAGCCAAAGTTCAGCAATACCTGATATTGATATAGTACACATCAACATACACTTTTCAGAAAGTTACAAAGATAATGCTGATCTTAAAGAATATATAGCAGTTCACCGTAAATGTTCTAATAACAAATACCTAATAGCGTTAGTGAGTGAAACTTGTGATAAAAATTTACTACAACCTTACGACAACCACGGCATGACATGCGGTAGTGGATATTTTTACACCGCCACTACACGTTCCCTATCATTCTAATATTGTATCTTTATCTATAAAAAATTTCCTTTCTCAATAAAAATGATTGATAACTCCTAAAAACAGTACTTATTTTTATCACAACAAAAATAATATCAGATACAAGCTCAGTCACTCGTCAGTAGGAAGTCAACTTGCGATTTTTTCATATGGACTAATAGTGATGAAAAATATTGTGGTGAAAAATAACAATATTATTAACAACATTAAAATCCCTGAGACAACAGAATTTTATTTCAATATATATTACCTCTTATTGACAAAATATTTTTAAAATTTTATAGATTAGGTAGAAAATAATAAATGGATTTATTACTCTTTAATACTTATTGATTTACTTCTTAAATCTGCTTTTTACTCAATAGGTACACTTAAAAATGATTGAAATGAACATAATAAACAGGATAATTGTGCACGACGCAAAAAAAAACACGATACGTCGAACGAAATACTTACTAAATGCTTGTCGTAACCAACGCTAGTTGAACAACCTAGGGGCGGTGGGCGGAGCCATGAGGGTGTTACGATCGTCGGGCCGCGCTCACGGTTCAACAACTAGCGGTGGTTGCACACAGCAACGCGGGAAAAGCCGTAAGAAGAATATTGAAAATTATAGCTTTGTATTTTAATAAATAGTATTGTAACTATGTAATAACTCTCCCAATATAGGCACCGAACGAATAACGAGAGTTAACATAGATTCAGAATGTAGAAATTAATTAATGTAAAATTGTAAAGTAATTATTGTATGTAAATTGTATTCCTTTATATAGTACAATTTAATTTCTTGTATATTAAACCCTTAGGCACGTAAAATAATGAACGGGGCATGTTATCGTGACGCGGCCGCGGAGCAAATGAGGCTACGCGCACCGCGCCACGACGTTTTATATTTATATTACTGAGGCGGGGGGCAGGGTCCTCAGCCCAAAGTTGATGAAAAACAAAGTTTAAACTTTTTAGTATGTAGAAAAATTGTTACGTACGTATTACTTTAATAAGTAGTTGTAAGAATGTTATATATTTGAGTCTGTTCGTTAGTTTGTAAGAAATCTAACCAATAAAGAAAGGCGCGGGGGTGAGGCAAGGGTCCACTGGCCAGCAATGGCCAAATCATATATAAGACGGGCTGGCCGGAACGGTCGACATCATCCATTCCGCCTGTGACACCGCTCTCGAGCGGTCGTTCAGGTAGTCCGCGCAGCCGTCCCCGTACGGTAGTGCTCTCTCGCTCTCGCGCCTCCGCTGTCCTGCTCGCGCTGTACAGCGTCGACGCCTTGGTGAGTCATTTCTGCTATCAGTTCTTGCCCCCCTGTCCTCGGGCGGGGAAATTTGACTGACCTCCGCTTGTTACCTGTTATATTTTTTTGTTATTTTTGTTAACTATTTCTATTTTTGTTAACGTTATTTATTTGTATAACGTGTACGTGTATACTGTTTCTAGGGAGTTACTTGCTCTTTTCAGAGCAAGGCCCTGCTCTTTTAAGAGTAAGGGCATTACTCCTTGAATAAAGAACGTCCCGTTCTTCTGAGAACGGTGATCCCGCCCTTACTGCTTAGGTTCAGAACGTCTCTGTTCTTTTCAGAACAGCATCCCCCCAGTCCCATTCGTTTCTCAGCATCATGTCCAAACAAGACCTTATAGGGTCCATCGTGTCAGGCCTTAATAGGCTGGATAATTCGGCTCTCGCCACAATCGTGGCAACTATTGCCTCATATGCCCCTCAGGCAACTCAACCGCCGCCCGTTATAGCGGCCTACCTAGAGTCCAAGAACTCTTTCGCCCCTCTAGACATGGAGTACGCATGCTCCGAGTCTGAGTCCACTGCATCGGCCCCCCGGAAGAGGCCCGCCACCTATTCTGGCACCGATTCATCGGAGTCCTGTGACTCCGACGGAACCGGTGACTCATCCTTCACGACTGTCTCCTCAAAACGCGGCTGTAAACGCACCGCGAAAAACCGCACACCTCCCGTCTCAGCGGCCCCTGCCGCTCCTTCAACCTCCGCAGCCCCCGTTGCTGCCTCAAACCCCGCAGCTCCCGCTGCCGTCTCTGCCCCCGCAGCCCCCGCTGCTGCTACGGCTCCCCTAATGTCAATGGACATCGCCCCACCATCAAAGCCAGCTTCCCGCTGTGTCCCAATCCTTGCAAAGAAGCAAGTCCCGCCCCCTGTCTTCCTAAGAGACAAGGCATTATTTACCAAGCTGTCGAAATCCTTATACGACGCAGGCATTAAATATGACCATGCGATTAACCTCGGGGAGACTATTAAAATCATTCCCAACTCGATCGATGCCTTCCGTAGTATCACCAGGCTATTCACAGCCGAAAAAGTCTCCTACCATACTTACGCTCTTCCGGAAGAGCGTAAAGTCAGGGCCGTCATCCGCGGCGTGCCATTCGAATTTTCCAACGAGGAAATCCTTGAGGACCTTAAGTCCCAAGGTTTCCCTGTAGAAGCCGTGCACAAGATGCATAGTAGAACGGGCCAGAGGTTCAACCTGGTCCTAGTCATCTTAACTAACGTGCCGGAGGCAAAAGCCATCTTCCGGCAGGTACACACAATGCGTGGCCTGTCGAGAGTGAAGGTTGAGCCCCCACATAGGCGCGAGTTCCCGGCGCAGTGCCACCGCTGCCAGCTATATGGTCATGCGGCGGCCAACTGCTCTGCCCCACCCAGGTGCGTTAAGTGCCTTGAACCCCATAACACTAAAGATTCTCCTCGGCCCAAAGACGCCGAATCCCCACCCGCGTGCGTCCTGTGTAAGCAAACAGGCCACCCGGCTAACTACAGAGACTGCCCTTGCGCACCTCATCCTCGCCCCAGTAGGCAAGCTCCACCGCCGGTCAATGACCGCTCATTCCCGGCTCTTTACCAACGGCCCCGTCAGGGCCTTTCTCAGCCCATCCAGGGCTTCTATCGACCCCCTCAGGGTCCCCCTAGGCCCCCTCACGGCATTATTCGGCCCCTCCGGGCATCTCTAAGCCTATGCAGCCTCCAGTCTTTCCCTGGGGCCCGAAAAAGGCAGACCCACCGCGGACAAACTCCGCTCCACAACAATCACAGCCCTCAATGGCTGATGACCTAAAAACGGTGTATTCCGCTATTAGGAACATCGATGTTGGGGAAATCGCTGTGTTAGCACGCAAATTGCGCGCTGCGAGGTCCCCTCAGGACCGTCTCCTCGCTCTTGCAGAGCATCATAATCTTTTGTGCTCGTTGTAAGTTAAGTTAACTTCATTAACTTAACTTCACGATGACAGAGCAGTTTGCTCTACCAAAATCCCACGGTCGTATCAAACCTAAGGGTTTATCGCTTGTATCGTTTAATATTCGCGGTTTGCGAAATAACCTCCCAGAACTTAAGCTCTTTCTTCGAAGTCGTGAAGCCGATTTCCTCCTCCTACAGGAAACTAACCTCAAAACTAAGGACACTAAAGGCCTTTCTGTTAAAGACTTTTCTCTTCTTCGTAATGACAGGATCGACCGCCAAGGTGGCGGTACGGCCATTTATTACAAGAAGACACTCCATTGCTCTCCCATTTCTACTCCGCAGCTTACCAATATGGAAGCCACGGTATGCAGGCTAGCTATGACTGGACATTAGTCCATTCTCATAGCCTCCTGCTACATCCCCGCGGGAACCCTTCCCCTCAAAAGAGATTTTGAGGCTATTTTATCTTTAGGTAACCCAGTCATTATGTTTGGAGATTTTAACTCCAAGCATACTGAATGGACATGCCGTACTACCACCCAAGTAGTGGCAAGTTACTGCTCAATAACACACAGTCTCTTGATATTACCGTCCACAGTCCTCTCGGTGTTACTCACTTTCCCGATAACACCGACTATGCCCCCGATGTACAAGATTTTGCGTTACTCAAAGGAGTTTCTCTCAACCTTAGGGCAATCGAGACACTAGACGATCTAGGATCCGACCACCGACCGGTCTCTCTCATTCTTGGCCATCAGCCACCACTCCCAACACCCTCTACTAAAACCTTCACAAATTGGAAGGGCTTCAAGGAGTCCCTAGCGAAAACTCTGGACTCACAGAACTCTCCCATCTCCCTATCGTCTGACTTAGACAGTCCCGAAAAAATCGACACCGCGGTCGATTCACTCTCCACCCTTATTAAAACCTCCCTTAAGGAGAATGAAAAGGAAGTCCCGGTTGCTAAGAATAGTGGGCTTCCCCTACATATTAGCAACCTATTAAAAGCCAAGAAAGCTGCTTTCCGGAGAGCAGCAAAATATCCCACGCCCGAATATAGGCGCACGGCCAATCGTCTTCAACGAGAACTCCGTTTCCGCCTCTCTGAATTTCGAGACCTCGAAAAGAGTAAACTCATGGAGAATATATCTCCCTCTCATACAGCGTACTATCAGATGGCTAGAGCCCTCCGTATAGACGCTATAACCCACACTCCCCCTCTCTCCCGCCCCGACGGTTGGTTGCCTTCGAGGACGAGGAAAAGGCTGAGTGCTTTGCAGACAGTATTGCCGCTCAATGCTCTCTTAGCTCTCAACCCGTCAACCCTTCACACGTCCAGGCAGTGGAGGATGAGGTCCGCCGCCGGAACTCACCCCCTACGGCCTCCGAACCTATCTCTGTGTCCAATGATGAGATTTCATCCCTCATTAAAGGACTTAAACCTAAAAAGGCTCCGGGGGCGGATGACATATCCAACCAAGCCCTTAAAAACTTTCCCGAGCAGGTGTTAACCCTTTTATCTATTATCTTCAACGCCTTTTTTTTTTTTTACATGGGGAAATGCCTACGCATACCCGCCTCGCGGGGGCAAGGACGGGTTATGTCGGACTCGCACCGACTAAAACCCCATGGTGTTCCACACTCGTCGCATATTGGCAGGGCCACGGGAACGATTTCGCACACTTCCGCGGCCCCACCTGCGCTGGCCGCCCCATGGCGGCCCCTCCTCGGGAGAGGACTGCTCCTCCCCCATCTCCCTCTCAGGTAAGGCGCACCAGAACACATGGCGCGCCCTCCTCCTCGGCCTCCAATTTCCAATGCGCAACGGACGCCCCCGTGTCCGATGCGCGAAGGCCATGGGGCCAGGAAAAACTAGCACTCAGAAGCACCGGTCTTCCTGGCCCCAGCGGCGGATCTGGTCTATGGCTCCGCCGCCAACCGAGATTCGGCTGCGGAGGGTAGGGAGAGCGGCGCCTCGCAATACCGACACTCCTCTCCCCCCGCAGCCCCACCACCACCGCATCACTCAACGGTGCGGCCCCGTCTGAGTCGCGGAGGATAGGGCGAGTGGCGCATCGCCATACCAGCACGCCTCCTCCTCCGCGACTCCACCTCGGCTGCAGCGATAGAGGGAGCGGACACCCCTCTCGCAGCATCCCACCGACACACATCCGAAGTGGGCTTCCCAAGCCCACTCGGAGTGGCCACCTCGGGCCGGCCCTACACCACGGGCCAGCCAAGGGGTTCCTCTTTGTTCACCGTGGTTGACCAAGCCACGGCTACTAAGCCCCCCCGCCACGACAAGGCGGGAACCCGTTCGGGGGGGATTATCTTCAACGCCTGCTTCAACCTTAGTTACTTTCTCACTACGTGGAAAGAGGCAACTGTGATTGGTATTCCCAAGCCAGGCAAGCCTCTCAACCTCCCCTCCAGTCATCGCCCCATTAGCCTCCTCAAGGCCATGGGCAAGCTCTTTGAAAGAGTCATCCAAAATCGCATGAGGCGCCATCTGTTTCCCACAGACGGTGACCCTCTTATCATTCCCGTTCAATTCGGTTTCCGAGCGAAACACTCCTGCCCCCAACAAGTTCACCGAATTGTGGAATATATCCTCAGCGGTTTCTATCCCCGTCGTCATAAGACTATCGCGGTCTTTTTCGACATCGCCAAAGCCTTCGATAGAGTCTGGCATACAGGCCTTATCTACAAACTATACAAAATAGGTCTCCCCGATCGTCTAGTACGTCTCGTGGCCTCTTATCTTAATCATCGTACCTTTCGTTTTAGACATGAAGGCACGCTATCTTCACAGCGCCCCATCAAAGCTGGTGTCCCTCAGGGCTCAGTTCTTGCTCCTCTGCTGTACATACTGTTCACCAACGACATTCCCATTCCGCCGAAAGGTGTTCAGCTCTCCCTCTTCGCAGACGACACTGCTCTCTACTGCAAAGGTATCTCGCTACCTTTCATACGGAACAAGGTCCAAAAGTCAGTTGATGACCTAGGAGCTTGGTTCAAAAAATGGCGCATCGATGTGAACCCGGAGAAGAGCTCCGCCGTTCACTTCGATTATAAACGACGCCGTCTCAAAAACACTCCACCAATACGTATGCTAGGGACCCCTGTCCCCTGGCATACGTCTGCCAAATATTTAGGTGTCACTCTAGACACAGGGCTAACTTTCAGGCCCCACATCAAAAGAGTAACCCGTCACGCACGTTTTTACCTGAATAGGCTCAACAGTATGTTGGGCCGACACAGTAAAATGTCCTTCAGAAACAAGCGTACCCTTTATAAGGTCTGTATACGACCAGTCATGTCCTACGCGGGCCCCATTTTCGCCCACTCTAACCCTAAAATTATTAATGAACTCCAAGTAGTTCAAAACCTTTTCTGTCGTCGAGCTGCGAACGCACCTTGGTACGTCCGCAATGCCGACCTTCATCGGGACCTAGAGCTCTCTACAATTCAACAATTCCTTAAAAAACTCTCTGAGAACTTCTTCAAAGCCTCAGAGTCGCATTCCAATCATTTTATTCGTGAGGCTGCTAATTATGCAGCCCCACTCCCCTCCCGCTATAGCGTCCGCAGGCCGAGGAACTCCCTCTCGGACCCGCCTAATAAACTTTCAAACGACCTGAACTGCCTCCTGGCGGCTCAGGCCAACTCTAATTAAGTTATTCATAATTAATTTGCCTTCGTAGGCACTCCCTCAGCGGCTAATAGCCGCCTGCGCCCTCTTTTCCCAAAAGAGGGTCGCTTCCTATACGGCATAAGAAGCTTTAAACAGCTAGTTGCCAGTCCCCAAAGGCGGTTTTAGTGGGTATCACTTAGGTTCCCCAGTAGGTAGTCACAGTGAGTCCCACATAACCACGATAGACCGGCTGTCGTGGTATGCGTAATGTATTTCCGCCTCCCTCCGGGGTAGCCCTTTTCCAATTGCTTCGGGCGCAAAAAAAAAATTAAAAAAAAAGAACGGTCGGCAGTCGCTCTCCAGCCACCGAAAGAAGACAACAGCAAGAAAAAGTACAAGTTCCTCCTCACCGCCGCTTGCCTCCAGTTTAAGCAAGACCAGCGCGTTTTTATTCATTTTTCGAACGGTGTTACGGCGATCCGTAACAATAATAATCAATACCATTTTTTCCTTTAACATACAACTTCTAACCTTTGGATTGGTAAATTTAAACAACTTAAGTTTTTAAAGTATTTTATTTAATATTTGTCCAGGTGTTTTATTTTACCTAAAATATGCCAGCATAGAAAATAAACAAAAATAATCCAGCTACCTAGATGTACTAAAGTGGATGTAAATTTACAAGACAAAATTTTATATGTTTAGTGCAAACCATATAGAATTTTATATGTTTTGTGACTCACGAGGTATTGTTTATTAAATCCTTAGTCTGTGGATAACTTTTTACATAATTTTCTGTCAATACTAGACCCATATAACGCATCATGATCACGCATGTAAAACAAATGTTACACATCTAGTTGCAGAGACACTCATAATTACATTAAGAGTGTTAATTAATTCATAACTTGAATATATGTAAGTTAATTGTTAAGAAGCAGGATTCTTGACTTTCTCAATTTTTATATCTATGTATATATAATCTATATAATTATACATTCGTGTATTGGTTTTGTCCAAAATGTTCATATTATTGTCTAGTATTTGTTCAGAAATACATAAATTTAGATCTTAGGGTTTACATTACACGTAATTAATACAAGTTATAAAAATATTACTTACCGATAACACACTGATTTTAAAGCGAAAAGATAATTCTATATGTTTCTTCTCATATTCATAGCAGTGAGAAAAACTCAACGAATTGAACTAGCACTATGCGATGGTTTCATTGTTGGATATTATATTACTTAAGTTTATTTACTTCCTCATCAAATAAAATCAATATGAACACAAATCGCTCATTAAATACAAAACGGATACAAATCAAAAATTGAATTTTTTACAGGACGACGAAAATAAAACTTAAAACACCAGTTGTTGGATTTTTTCATATTTTTATTTGATAATATATATATATATATATTATGATTTACATCACTAGTTACCTTTTTTGTACTGGATCTATGAGGAATATGATTTTTGTAATAACTACCACAACTGTGCGTTGGGCACATAAAATAGTACAAAAGTCCCTTTTGCATTTCAAATTTGGTTGAATGTTAAAGAAAATATATAAAATAAACAAGCTGTAACAGCCTATTTAACCTCATCCTCAAGGGCAAAAATCAAAAACACGAAAATAAATTATGGCAATTCATTTACTAACGTACTAATAGATTCCCCTTCTAAGGAAATACCGTAAAATTTAAAATAAATCAAGAACAAACCATAGACCGAAAATATTACATTATAATTAGATAACAAGAACATGAAATCAATTACAGTTGTAGGTCCAAGTAAATACTTTGTATTATGTTTATGTTATGTTTTAATAAATAATGTAATAATTTTATGTATTATTTGATTGAATATCACAAGATATTCATACAAACATAAAAAATAGTTAACTCTAAGATACTAAGTATTAAAATTACACGTCTCTAAAACTATTTAACTATATTCTTATGTTAATTATCAGAATTAAATTTCTACAAAACTACTTTAGTGGAATTTCATAATTTTATTCAATATAGATATATTGAAAAAAATATAATAAAAAATATAATATAGTTTAATTACAATATAGATCAATATAATATACTAATGAGCAAAATGCTCATAATTATAACATTCTGTATAGAAATGTACCTCCTTAGGTTTAGTATACAAAATGAATCTATATTTACACTGCATTTTTCTGAATAAAGCTGTGTTTGTTTTTCATGCATCATTGCATATATTGCAAATACAACATGGAATACCTGTAGAACACTGTACCGCTATATCGTTGAACATATGTTCAATTTACACTTTCATACATTCTATATTTTCGTCTATACTACGGTTCTGGTATCTTTGGTCAAGGTTATCAGTTATTTTCTTTTCTTGTTTTCCTCTCTTTTGTCGTCTTTGATAGCGTTTGGGCTTCTTTAATTACAAAGATGAGAAATATTCTAGAAAAATGCACATGTCACAGTCTCTTTTTTAAGACGACGACTTGTTACAAATTAACGAGATCATGACAGTAGAAACAATGTTCAAGAAAAGAGGATTAGTACATTAATTTACTCAAATAGTTGCCTAATACTAATGATTTTATTACGATGAATCCTTTGGTAATGTATAGTCTTCAGAAGTGAAGTGATTTTCAGAGTAATGTATATTTCGATGGGATGACTTTGTATTTCCGTATTCCGCTATTATCCATTTTCTACCAACTTCAAAAAGGAGGAGGTAAAATGCAAAATATGTTTTTTTTTATGTGTAACTTTTTTTCTAAGAGAACTTATTTCGATGATTGTTATTAATTTGAAATCTGATGCTTCTCATGTGGTCACATATAAATTTTATTTGTGAACAATAGTTTTTGAGTTATCCTTAATAATTTATATTGAAGTTGGTTGAACAATTTTTTTTTAATTTACATTATTTTACCGAGATTTATCACAAGGGAATCGGTGCCCACGTTTGGCTAATGAACAGTAGTGAGCTACAGCACACCACTGAGGGATTGATTTGTGTATAAACGTACACTTAAACGTGCGTTACAGATAAACTTCACCTCACTCGCAACTAGTGACATCTAATGAGCGGAATTTTTTTTGCCCTCATTGCCTAGTATTTAAAATTACATCATTATAAAAATTAACAATTGAAGTGTCTTTCAAACAGCCCAGTATGGATCCAAAATTTACTTTTCTTTTATGTTAAGGATTAATTTAGCTCTAAGCTATTTGAGTTTGTTGTAAGATGATAATAATATGAGTTTTATTATATTTTTGCATAAGTAATGCAAATAAACAATATTAATATTTTTATTTTATTTTACAAACATAATATAAATATTTTTATCGCTTATCACTTCAAAGTTACATCGGCCGTCCGATCAAAAACTGTCAGGATGGCGCATTCTCTCAGCGACTGTAGTGTTGAGCACTATACGTGCACATCGTAGATGAATATCCATCTTTTTTTTATATAGAATAGGGGGCAAACGAGCATGCGGCTCACCTGATGGTAAGTGACTACCGCCGCCCATGAACAACCGCACCACCAGGGGAATTGTAGATGCGTTGCCGGCCTTTTAGAAAGGTGTAGGCTCTTTTCTTGAAGGTTCCTAAGTCGTATCGGTCCGGAAAATTCGCTGGTGGTAATTGATTCCACAAGGAAGTTGTGCGAGGGAGAAAACTTCTTCTCAATCGCACAGTGGTAGACCGCCAATCATCCAGATGGTATGGATGGTAACGCGAGTTTTGTCGCAATGTGCGATTGTGAAATTGAGCGGCTGGAATTAGTCCGAACAATTCCTCAGAGCACTCCCCGTGATAGATGCGATAAAATACGCAAAGAGATGCAACATCTCTACGCAGTGCCAGTGTATCGAGCCAATCAGAAAGAACTCGGTCGTCGACGATTCGAACCGCTCTGCGCTGGATGCGGTCAAGTGGAAGGAACTGGCACTGGGGTGCTCCTGCCCAGAGATGAGAACAGTATTCCATGTGGGGCCAAACTTGCGCTTTGTAAAGTTGCAAGCGATTGTGCCGGCGTGAAATACCGTCTCGCTGTGTTGAGCACGCCAAGCTTTTGAGAGGCCAATTTGGCCTTCCCTTCCAAGTGACCACGAAACTGCACACTATTCGATATGTCGACGCCAAGGATTCCGATACTGGCTGAGGCAGCAAGGGTAGTGCCTTGAAACCGAGGAGATACGACAAAGGGGTTCTTTTGAGCCTTAAACGCGCAAACTTGTGTCTTTTGGGGATTGAACTGGACTAGATTTAGTCGGCCCCAATCCGAGAGTTTTTTTTTTATAGGAGAGGGGGCAAACGAGCATGCGGCTCACCTGATGGTAAGTGACTACCGCCGCCCATGAACAACTGCAACACCAGGGGAATCGCAGATGCGTTGCCGGCCTTTTAAAAAGGAGTACGCTCTTTTCTTGAAGGTCCCTAAGTCGTATCGGTCCGGAAAAATCGCTGATGGTAATTTATTCCACAAGGAGGTCGTGCGAGGAAGAAAACATCTTCTAAATCGCACAGTGGTGGACCGCCAATCATCCAGATGGTGTGGATGGTATCGGGAGTTCTGCCGCGATGTGCGTTCGTGAAATTTGGCGGCTGGGATTAATCCGAACAATTCCTCAGAGCACTCCCCATAGTAGATGCGAAAGAAAATGCAAAGGGATGCAACATCTCTTCGCAGTGCCAATGAATCGAGCCGATCGGAAAGGGCTCGGTCGTCGACGATTCGAGCAGCTCTGCGTTGGATGCGGTCAAGTGGAAGTAGCTGGCACTGGGGACCCCTGCCCAGAGATGGCAACAGTAATCCATGTGAGGCCGAACTTGCGCCTTGTAAAGTTGCAGGCGGTGTGCCGGCATGAAATACTGTCCCGCCCTGCTGAGCACGCCAAGCTTTTTAGAGGCCAATTTGGCTTTCCCTTCCAAGTGACCACGAAACTGCACGTCACTCGATATGTCGACTTCGAGGATACCGATACTGGCTGAGGCAAGAAGGGGAATGCCTTGAAACTGAGGAGATACGACAAAGGGGTTCTTTTTAGCGGTAAACGCGCAAACTTGTGTCTTCTGAGGATTAAACTGGACTAGATTTAGTCGCCCCCAATCCGAGACTTTGCTCAGCAAAGACTCGACTTCAGACACAAGTTTGTTCCGGTACTCAGCGACGTTTTCCCGAGAAATATTGGCACGGCCAGTGTATAGAGCATCACCAGTGCTCTCATCCGCATAGCAATGAATGTTACCAGTTAGCAACATATCATTGATATGCAGAAGAAACAGCGTTGGTGATTGCACACAGCCTTGTGGAACACCAGCGTTAATAGGCTTGTAGTCAGAGCATGCACCGTCTACAACGACCTTGATGCTCCAATCTGCAAGGAAGCTGGTGATCCAATTGCACAACTTCTCGGGAAGCCCATAGGAAGGGAGCTTCGAAAGAAGCGCTTTGTGCCAAACCCGATCAAAGGCCTTCGCAATGTCCAGACTAACGGCCAACGCCTCCCCCTTGGACTCTACTGCCTCCGCCCATCTATGGGTCAGGTAGACCAGAAGATCACCAGCTGATCGACCCCGACGAAAACCGTATTGGCGGTCACTAATCAGCTGGTGATCCTCAAGGTACCGGATGAGCTGGCAGTTAATAATGGATTCCATTATTTTGGAGAACAAGGACTACGCCTTGGGAGTAGGAGTACCGGAAAAGACGCGTTAGGACCGGTGCCAACTCCGGAGCACACGTCCTCAGCAAAATTGGGGGGATTCCGTCAGGCCCACTCGACTTCTGGATGTCCAGGGAGAGCAGTGCTTTGCGAACCGAGCGCTGTAAGAACAGCACATCCGGCATGGAGCACTCACACCGCGGGATGGTCGGCGGTGTTTTCCCCCCGTCATCAAGAGTCGAGTTGGACGCAAAAAGGGAGCCTAAAAGGTCGGCTTTGTCTTTTGCGTCATGGACCAGTGAGTCATCCTTCCTGTGCAGAGATGGTAGTGATGGCTTACAGAAATTTCCTTGGACAGCCTTGGCGAGAGACCAGAATGCACGGGTTCCCGAAGGGAGGCGAACTAGTTTCTCGCCAATTCTGCCTATGTGCTCTGACTTTGCCCTGGCAATAACTCTTTTGAAGGACCTTGAGGCGAAGTTATACTTCTTTTTAAGTGTGCTCGCCTTGGTGTTCTTGCTCAGTTTGCCCCTAGCAGTTATGCTTTTGAGTTTTGTCCCCCCCCCCCAGAATACGCGGGGCAGCCTGAGCACCCACGCTCAGGATCGGAATAACATGGTCGTGGATGCTCAGCGAGGGATTCTCTAGTGTTACTGGTACCCTCCTGGGGTATTTCATCGTGTAATTCCGCTACCATGTTGATGGGGGGGGGGGGGGGGGGAATTGGGCCTCCGGCCACCTGCACTCACCAGACGAAACGCAGAAGCAGAGCTTCTATCTACTTCACGCCGGTATTCTTTGTTTGTTAAGCAAAGACTCGACTTCAGACACAAGTTTGTCCCGATACTCGGCGACGTTTTCCCGAGAAATATTGGCACGGCTGGTATATAAGGCATCACCAGTGCTGTCGTCCGCATAGCAATGAATGCTACCAGTTAGCAGCATATCATTGATATGCAGGAGAAACAGCGTTGGTGATAGCACGCAGCCTTGTGGAACACCAGCGTTGATAGGCTTGAAATCAGAGCATGCACCGTCTACTACGACCTTGATGCTCCGATCAGCAAGGAAACTGGTGATACATTTAAACAATTTTTCGGGAAGCCCATAGGAAGGAAGCTTCGAAAGAAGCGCTTTGTGCCAGACCCGATGGAAGGCCTTCGCTATGTCCAAACTAACGGCCTTGGACTCTACTGCCTCCGTTCATCTATGAGTTAAGTAGACTAGAAGATCACCAGCTGATCGACCCCGAGGAAAACCGTACTGGCGGTCACTAATCAGCTGTTGATCCTCAAGGTACCTTATGAGCTGGCAGTTTACAATGGATTCCATTATTTTGGAGAACAAGGAGGTGATGGCGATAGGCCTGTAGTTGGACGGGTCTGAGCAGTCGCCTTTTTTAGGGATCGGGTGGACCAAAGCTGTCTTCCATGAATTCGGGACTACGCCTTGGGAGTAGGAGTACCGGAAAAGACGCGTTAAAACCGGTGCCAACTCCGGAGCACACGTGTTCAGCACAATGGGATGGTTGGTTGGAATGGGATGGTTCAGCACAGCGTGTCCATCGGGCCCACTCGACTTGCTGACGTCCAGGGAGAAGAGTTCTTTGCGAACCGAGCGCTGTGTAAATCGCACATCCGGCATGGAGCACTCACATCGCGGGATGGTCGGCCGTGTGTTCCCCCCGTCATCTAGAGTCGAGTTGGACGCAAAAAGAGAGCTCAACAGATCGGCTTTCTCCTTTGCGCCATGGGCCAGTGAGTCGTCCTCTCTGTGTAGAGATGAAAGAAATGGCTGACAGAAGTTCCCTTGGACAGCCTTGGCGAGAGACCAGAATGCACGGATTACCGAAGGAAGGCGAACTAGCTTCTCGCCAATTCTGCCGATGTGCTCAGACCTTGCCTTGGCAATGACGCTTTTGAAGGACCTGGATGCGGAATTATACTTCTTTTTATGTGCGCTGGTGTTTACATCCCGAGAAGTTGATGCGTCAGCCCAGGCCCGGTAGCACTCCTGCTTATAGCGTGGTGCTATTTTACAGGAGCGGATCTGCCTCCGATGGGCACCACAAAGGATGGAAGAAAAAGTTCCATACCCTGAAGTACCACATCAGCAACAGAATCGGCAGCAACGCTGGGATCTTCCGGCGAGATGCAAACCCGGCCTCAAGGGTAGGATGCAGAAAAAGATCGCATCCTGTCCCAATCAGCTGACCTATAGTGCCTAACACGGCGGCAAGCTGCAGATCGCAACTGCGATTGGAGCGTGAGTACCGTGAGGCACCGTACTCTGGATCAGACAATGATCCGAAGACCCCAGAGGGGCATCGACGGAGACCTGATATCCGTCCGGATGAGAGGTCAGCAGAAGGTCCAACAGGGAAGGTACATGGTCTTCCAGATCTGGGATCCGCGTAGGCGAAGTAACCTGTTGTATTAGACCCTATACCAAAGCAAAGTCATAGACAGATCTACCTGCATGATCCGTTAAACGAGAACCAAGCCATTCAGCGTGGTGGGCGTTGAAATCACCGAGCATCACGATCTCTGCGGATGGGACCTGTTGTAGCACGGATTCTGCAGCCATTTGGACGTGGTCGATGAGTCGGTCTGTGTCGGCATTACCGCTATGGGACCTATAGAGGCACATCGTGTGCGCGCGCGCTTGGCGTACGGCTGTTTTTTCCGTAGATTCACCTAAGTCAAATACGTAATTGTGCATAAATATCTAAAAGATTGTGTTTTGCCAATATCGCATAAGAATTAATTATGGTGAAGTGTAAGAAATGCAATAAGGCTGTGTCGACGGCGAAAGATGATTGTAAATGCAAAGGCTCATGTGAAGCGGTCTTCCATAAAAAGTGCGTCACGAGAGCTACCTTCAAAAAAAAATGTGAAGATTGTGTTTCCCTGCTCGGATCGCATCCTAGTTCGCCTAGTGTTAATGGACCGGATATTGCAGTGATCCTGGCTGATATGAACAGGAAAATGGAAGTGGTGTACAAAATGGAGAAGAAGCTGAGTGAGCTGGCCGATCTGGTTGATTTTGTATCAGAAATGTATGATAATCTGATGGAGTACCAGAAATCAACCGAAACAAAAATAAAATTCTTAGAAAACATGAATGCATACTTGGTGAAGTGCAATAAAGCACTGGAAGAACGTGTGAACGAGCTGGAAGAGAAAGACAAGGAAAAAAGGTGGAGTTGTCTGGACTGGAAAAGAAAGAAAATGAAGATGTGGCGAAAATAATAGTCCAAATTGCTAACAAGCTCCAGATGGATATTAGTCAGATTGAGCACGCAGAGAGGGTAGGTCGTGAAAAACCAAACGTCGACAAACCACTGCCAGTAATTGTAACGCTGAGAACAAAAGAGGCTCGTGATAAGTGGATTGAAAGTCGCAAAAAACGCTTGACAAATGGTGAAATTTATAGTACAAATAACGACACCCGTATTTATATAAATGAGAATCTCACTAGGTATAAAAGGAACCTTCTATGGGTTACTAAAAACCAGCTTAAGAAAACATATAAGTACATTTGGGTACAAGATGGAAAAATACTCATAAGAAAAAGTGATGAACAGAAAAAAATAATGTCAATAAGGAGTGAACGAGATATTGAAAAATATATAGAAAGTAATGTAAATACGGCGACTGGCTAGATGTTGTTGGTACTTGTATGCCTAACGCACACATAGTGCGAAGTAAACACTGTGAGCTAAACTAACATCAAATAAAAGGTGATCGTTTCGATGCAATTATCACATTAGAATGTCAATTTACTAGATTTAAAACAGTGAACTCCTGGGTGCAGAGTATATCTAGCAACAACATATATTTACACATATTACACTTAAATATTCGGTCGATAAGAAAAAACTTTAATGAATTGAAATTTTTTGTAAAAAAATGCTCTGAAGAGTTAGGAATACTAGTGTTGACAGAGGTTAACATTAAGGAGATGGAGCTATCACTATACCACATAGAGGGGTACAATCTATTTGCAAACACGAGGGAGAATACAAGAGGAGGGGGGTGTGCTTATTTATGTCAAGGAATGTCTTATTTTCAATGCGCAAAAAACCCTGACGAGTTCACTGGAAGGACTTCATGGTAAACTCACTGTTAACAACTCAACTCTAAATATAATTGCAGTCTACAGACCACCAAAAACAAATAAGTTTTTATTCGTTGATGAAATCGAGCAGATAATTAAGAACATCCCAACGAGTGAGGAAATTATCATGTTGGGTGACGTCAACATTAACTTATTAGGAGTGAGTGAAAGCCAACTGGTGTCAAAATATAAGGACTGCATGTGTGCACTAGGCCTACAGTGCGTAATACCGATTACGGAGGAGACGCGAGAGGTTATCGTCGCGGGTGTAAGAGAAATGTCGTGTATCGATCATTCTGGGTGCGAACAAGACAGCTGCGAGACTGCTATTCGTTTGTTATTGAGTGCTTTATGTCGGATCATCACGTGGTTGGAGTCTCTGTACCGTTACATGTGACGCAACACTACACTGACAGTGTGGACTCGGACACTCGGTATGTAATTAATAATAAGCTAGTAGCTAAGCAGATCACTGATTACTATTGGTCTCAACTGTTGCTTATTGATTGTCCGTTATATTTGTATTGTAATTTAGAAAATGTTTTCAATGATATTTATAAAAATAGTAAGACTATAATGCCAAAGATTTAAAAACAGGATACACAACCGTTGATAGACATAGATTTGAATAAAATGTTAATGCGTAGGGATGGGTTATTTAGGGATTGGAAAGAAACACCAAACAATAATATAAAAAGACTAGAATACAAACGATTTAGAAATAAGGTTAATAAATTAATATTTAAAGCGAGAAATCGTAGTATTAATATTTAAAGAGAGTATCGGCAGGAAGAAATCAAGAAGTGTAATGGAGACCCAAAAAAAATCTGGGACAAAATTAATACCTGGACAGGTAGGAAAAAAGCAAAGATAGATGATATTGTTAAAAGACACTTTGGAAATAAAGACACGATGTATAATATATGTAGTCAATTTGCAGATACATTTACTAACGAAATTATTGCTATTAAACATAATTGTAATATTAAACTATTAGACAGAAGTAAATATGTTAGAGAATGTGATGTAACATTTCGCTTTAAGCCAGCTACCAGTGAGGCAGTGTGCAAAGTCATCGATCAGTTGAGCTGTTATAAAGCGCCAGGCAGTGACTGCATTCGAGTCACAGATATAAAAATAATCAAGAATGAGATCTCACCGGTCTTATCGCACTTTGTCAACCTATGTTTGTCGAAAGGGGAATATCCTAACCCACTCAAAAAAGCTTTAATTAGGCCCATCTACAAGCAGGGAGCGCACTCAGTGTATGCTAACTATAGACCGATTGCTATCTTATCGGTCATTAATAAAATAGTTGAGAAGATGATAGTCGGCCAGGTTAGCGAATTTTTAGAGCAAAATAGTATATTAGCGGATGCACAACATGGTTTTAGGCATGGTCGTAGCACCGTAACAGCACTATGAAAGTTTTCAGAAGATATGAACAGTAGTCTCGACCAGGGTCATCAGGTCCTGGCGCTGTTCATAGACTATAAAAAAGCCTTCGATACCTTGGATAATGAGGTGCTGTTGCAGGCCATGGATGAGTGTGGAATCAAGGGCCCCACAAACAGGTGGTTCCGGAGTTATCTGAGTGGCAGAACCTTACAGACCTACATCTCTGGTGTTGCTGGTAAAGAAGTGGTGGTACAGCTTGGTGTTCCGACTGGTTCAGTCTATGGTCCGGTTGGCTTCGTTATGCATGTCAATAGCGTCATTAATGTGGTGAAGAAATGTCGGGTGTATATGTACGCGGACGACATGTGCCTTATGTACTCCTCTAAGAATATAAAAGAGATCAGGGCTGTGCGACAGGCTGACTTCGATAGTATTATCCGGTGGGCTCACGATAATGGTATTATACTCAACCTTAATAAGACGAAAGTGATGCATCTGTATTCACCGCACAACTTAGTGGCAAAAAATGTCAAGAGCGTGGATATAGGTATCGTGGGTCACACGTATGAGTGTATGCACGTCAAAAATGTAAATTGTGTTTGTCAAAAGCTAGAATATGTCAGCAAATTTAAGTATCTGGGTCTGTGGGTGGACCGCAACATGAATTGGAAAACACAGGTTGACACAGTGTGTACAAAGCTTGTGGGCAAGGGCAGTGTTGAATAAGTTTTATATCCTGAAGGCGCCATTGAGTAGAAAAACGCTGCGTGTCCTTTATTTTGCTCTCGCTGAGTCATTGCTAACATATGGATTGAACACGTATGGCCGTACATTTAAAACATATCTTAACAGTATAGAATCGCTGCAAATTCGTTTTATGAAATACGTTGTTAGCCCACAAACAAAACTTGCCTGTAAAGAAAATTATGAAAAACTATTTGTTGTCTGTAAGGTGCTTCCTGTACATGAAAAGGTCAAGTACCTGTTGGTTCTAGAACAGTTCTATAACGACCAGTTTAAAGTACAAGTGCAAAATAGGTACAATACTAGAAGCGTTAGAGAGCGTAAACTCGCGCGACCACCAGTAAAAAATTACTATGGCAAAAGAACCAACAAATATATGACCCCTATACTTTTCAATAATATCGATTGGCTGAGAGAAGATAATACTAGAATAAGTAAACGAACACTAAAAAATAAATTAAAAACTGTTTTCCTTAATGAAGTTGTCGCAAGATGTGAAAATATTAACTGATTTGTTGTTGTTTTAATATAACTTTTGACAATTACGTATATTAGACCTTATTATTTAGCTTTGTTACGGCCTACGGCTGCTCCTTTAAAGGATCCAATCCTCTGGGGCCCATGAGCAGAAGACTTCCCGAGCAGACGTAGGTCGGGCCTTAATGTGGCCACGTGGAATCTCTCTAATTACACTAAATATATGGGGGAGCGTTCTATACTACGGCCAGTCAATCGGCAGAGGAATTAGGCGAAGCTTACTTACCTATATCCAAGGCGACTGGTCCCTTCGGAGTCGGTCAGGTCACATGTGGTTGTGTAGTGAAAGGGAAATAAGTGATGTGATGTGTATCTGGGTGTGACTGATGGTGATTGAACCTAGACCTTGGCCGTCGGTAGCAGCCCGAGCGTCGACACTGCTCCAACTTGAGGGGGCCTTCCGAGGTTGTCCACAGTCACTTTCTTCTTTCGTCACGATGACAGTCAATTAACTCTATCGTACGATTTACTAACTTACAGAAGCCACTAACTATCGCTGGGTATAAGGTTAACTCACAAAACGCACACGGAATTTACAGATCAAAGGTCACTACCGTTTCGCGTAGCAACAGTTAGTTCTAGAATATCAGGCCGCACTAGCTAATATTGCCGAATGCACTTATACAGATTCTGAGTCGGACCCAATAAGTCCCTGGGAAGCTCTCCAGCTAGGAATACGCGTCACAAATCCTAGACCGTATATTTACGGGCCGCTCCTAATTATTCCGAGTTCCCTAACAAAATTGAACGCGTGCTCACGTCAGCACCGCTTAAAGATGACTGACTGCCCTTGGGCGTTTTTCGCATGACCGAAAGTCAAACCGGTATGAATGCACCGCGCCGAGCGCCCTCTCGCGTCAATCCTTGAAAGTGTTTGGCGCAAACAAACCCCCGTCCAGGACATAAGGATTTAGGTCCGCGAGCAAACCGGTCAGCAGGACAAGGTCGCGAAGGCAAGTTGCAAGACCGAATCTACAACCAAACTAGGCCACCTTAGGCACCCCATCAGATCTTGCAACCCTAACCAGCGCCTCAAAAAATAGCCCTGTGGCAAGCCGGAGGGTCAGCCTCCACTGGATGCCCCTCCTGGGCATCGCAGCAATTTAACAAGTCCTGTACTGGACAGAAGTCCGACGACCTCTTTCAAACACCTATCTGGGCCCCTATGATTAGTTCCGCAATCCGACCGGATCAGCTCTGCAAACAGCGACGCTACACGAAGCTGTCCAGACAAATTTTGTGCCAGCAGTTGCTTCAGTGCAGAGCGCACCCACAAATTCCACATGAACGTCGTCTGTGGAGCGTCGAACGAAATGCACAGATAGTCCCTAGTATGAATTTTCAACAAGTAGGCCTAGCCAGGCCACCCACCATATTATCATTTACTAAAATAGTGCGGCAGCTGATTTCAATCTGATAATCCCAAAACTAGCTAGCCTGTTAGACAAATAGTCCTATGCTCATATTTCAACTAATTTTTCAAAAGCATCAATGTTCAACTACAGAATCAATTCAACCAAATTAATCACCGATGCGCATAGTTCAACTTGCAAATTAAATAAAACAATAACGTAAGGGACAGCCCTACTTCTTCGCAAAGCAAAATGATTAAACACTATCATAAACATATACATAATTTTTCAAATAGCGCGCCTTTCAATTTCCTTTCAGCAAACAGACGCAACAATCAAATATAGTGATTAAATATATGTACAAAACACATGCAATAGCATTTAAAGGAGTAGATTAAATTCAATTCTTTTAATTTAAACCGCTACAAATAGGAAAATTTCGCGGAAAGCCCAAACCATTTTTTAATTTTAATTCAAGTATTTTTTGACTAAGTGCTCGACCAACCAAATCTAATACCCCTTAACAGCGTGATTCAATGCTCCAGAGGGGCCCCAATCTTCTCACCACCATGAGAAGGCCACATGGGGTGAACCCGGGATCAATCGAGCACAACCGCTAACAGTCGCCACTCGGGTTGTACGCCTTCACTGAGGCCGTCGGCAACAGAACATTTTGACAAGTGGACTGTTGACGGCTTAAGGCTCAGTGGAGGTGGCCGTGGTGGGAGCCAAGGCGGCAGCTAGTTAGGGCCGCCTCCATCGAATATGGAACAGTGATACATCAGTCGCGGCCAGTCAGCTAACGGGAGTGAGAAGGGTCCAGCGGACCGATGAGTGGCCGTGAAGTTCCTCTCCACCCGCTGAGGGGGGGTCATGACACCCCCGCCCCTGGGGGAATTACCCCCCGACTGGTCGGGGGAGGGGCCCCTTTCAAACTTGGGGGCCCGGTGGCCGGCCGGCGGGCGCCGAGAGCCGCCCGGCAGAGGGCGTGGCTGAGCGCCCCCGCCCGTGGGGGTCGAGGGCCTGGCAGAGGCCCGAGAGGATACGCCGTTCGCACCCAGGCACAAAACCACATGATGATTGCCCTGGCAATGCAGACAGGGCCGCCGATGTGGACAGTCTCGCTGGAGGTGCCCTTCCAAACATGAGCAGCACCAGCGGCGCCCCTTGGCGATAGTTCGCCTCGCCGGAACCGGCTTACCTAATAATTTCGGGCATGACGTTACCCGGTGATCAGATGCTCGACAATAGGAGCAGGGTGAGGTTGACGACGACTTGCCTGGCGGGTTCAGACTCTCACTGGGCACGTCTCGTAAGTCGTCAACGGTGCCCGCCGCGTTCTCGATCTGCCGGCACTGCTCCTCCAAAAACCGCAGCAGGTCATAGAAGGGCGGAATATAGGAGGCCTCGTCCCCGCCGTACCTCTCCTCAAAATGGATTCGAAGGTCGAGAGGTAGACGGGACAGCACGATGCAGAGCAACAAAAAAGCCCATTCGCCCACTGGTAATTCCAGCCGCCTCAACGTATTACAGGCCACTAAGACTGGATCCAACAGGTCCGGACGTAGTCTGGCCCAGTCACTAAGCAGCGGGAGTCTTAGAAGCTGCTTAACATGTTCGTCCGCAATTCGCCGGACGTTGGCGTATCTTCTGGCTAGGAGTTCCCGAGCAGTCTGGTAGGCGTCGTCCGACAATCTCAAGTGGCCGACGACGCCCAGGGCCTCCCCCTCCAGTGAGGCCAGGAGGTACACCATCTTTTGGCTCGGGGTCAGGTCACTCCGGGCGTCCACTAGGCTGTCGAAAAGACCAACGAAGGTCAGCCATTCGGAAAGGACCCCGGAGAACTTTGGCAGGTCCAGAGTTGGGAGTCGTCCCAACAGCTCCGGCTGAAGCTGCTTCAGAGAGGAATCGGACAGGTCACTCATCCGAGCTTCACGCGCCTCCTCGGCATACCTGCCTTCAGCCTCGATCAACTCGTCCGTGAGCCACAAGAACTGCTCATAGTCCGCGAAGCAGGAGTCCAGGACTCCCTTCTCCACATCCGAATCCTCGAGCTCAGCGTAAGCCTCCTCCACTGCGGCCCTTCGAGCATCCACCTGCTCGAACCGCTTCATCAAGTTATGGACCCTATCCGGTCGACCTATCAAAGCATGGGCGCTTGTGGCCCAGCGCAACTCAGTCCGCAGACAACGGATCAGTAGCTTGGGCGATGTCATCACTATTAAATACAAATTACGACGCGGCTCGAGCACAAATTACAAAGATAACAAACAAGAAATACAACAAAAATTAACAGTTAATAAATGCAGTTCCTATCAAATCGCGTTGAATAGAAATTACACAAATACGAATTACTACGTATCAACCAAATACAAGTTAGCACAAAAGAAAAGACACAAATCAAATTGACAAATAACAAATACTAGTGCGATCAAATTAAGTTAAATTCAAATTGCGCAATACAATTACTACTCTTTAGTTACAAATTACAGTATAAACGAAGATACACATCACGGTCGATCAACAAAAAATGCCTAGCTCGGAAATCGACCCTTTGATAAGTAATCCACTATAACTATCCGACAACGATAATTAACCGATTACGTAAAAATAACCATCTATCTACATGACGTATATCTCTAGAAAAACTCCCGCTTGCGCAACCTAGGGCGCGGCTTTTCAAACTACCTACTAACCAAAAAAAAGGCAAGCAACAAACAACAAAGGGAAATAATTTTATTATTACGTACAAAAATATATTTTTACGTATTACGGACGGGCGTGATTGTAGACACAAATTAAACCAATCAAACCAACGCTCCCTGCCACCAGAATTGTTTAATGTTTATCAAACACTATGGTCGGGATCGACCGGGGAATCGAACCCGGAACCGCGCTCTGCTACCAGTTAGTTACGGCCTACGGCTGCTCCCTTAAAGGATCCAATCCTCTGGGGCCCATGAGCAGAAGACTTCCCGAGCAGACGTAGGTCGGGCCTTAATGTGGCCACGTGGAATCTCTCTAATTACACTAAATATATGGGGGAGCGTTCTATACTATGGCCAGTCAACCGGCAGAGGAATTAGGCGAAGCTTACTTACCTATATCCAAGGCGACTGGTCCCTTCGGAGTCGGTCAGGTCACATGTGGTTGTGTAGTGAAAGGGAAATAAGTGATGTGATGTGTATCTGGGTGTGACTGATGGTGATTGAACCTAGACCTTGGCCGTCGGTAGCAGCCCGAGCGTCGTCACCGCTCCAACTTGAGGGGGCCTTCCGAGGTTGTCCACAGTCACTTTCTTCTTTCGTCACGATGACAGTCAATTAACTCTATCGTACGATTTACTAACTTACAGAAGCCACTAACTATTGCTGGGTATAAGGCTAACTCACAAAACGCACACGGAATTTACAGATCAAAGGTCACTACCGTTTCGCGTAGCAACAGTTAGTTCTAGAATATCAGGCCGCACTAGCTAATATTGCCGAATGCACTTATACAGATTCTGAGTCGAACCCAATAAGTCCCTGGGAAGCTCTCCAGCGAGGAATACGCGTCACAAATCCTAGACCGTATATTTACGGGCCGCTCCTAATTATTCCGAGTTCCCTAACAAAATTGAACGCGTGCTCACGTCAGCACCGCTTAAAGATGACTGACTGCCCTTGGGCGTTTTTCGTACGACCGAAAGTCAAACCGGTATGAATGCACCGCGCCGAGCGCCCTCTCGCGTCGATCCTTGAAAGTGTTTGGCGCGAACAAGCTTTATTTTCATTAAATTGTATACTTACGTATTTGAACCAAATGTATAAAGGCAAGCGCTAATCCCGCCGACAAACTGTTACGCAGTTTGGTGGGTGTGAAAAATGTACTAAAGGTTTAGTCCAGAATAAACGATTTATTATTATGGGGTATTTGTATAGTTTTCTCATCTGGTTGGGCTGTATAAATATATAATTGTAAATGAAAATGATAAACTTACATAAATATCAATAAAATAAAATAAATACATAAAAATTACATAAATATATAAAAACCCAACCAGATGGAAGCCCTCGGCAGGGGAGACCAAACGGCCGAGGGTTAGGAGGAAAGGGAAAGAAACCGGCGGACGATGCGGGCGGTATCGAGGAGCACCGCCTTCTGCATTTGAGCTTGGAGCGATCCGTCACGGAGTCCCAGTCGCCTCAGATGACCCGAGAGGCTGACTGGGATTAACCCGTTCGCAGAGACGACCACAGGAATAATTTCGGCCGGTAGACCACCCCACATGTCGGTCACCTCGTGAGCCAGGTCCAGATATTTTGTCAACTTATCTGTTTCGGCTTTCACGAGGTTCTCGTCATAAGGAATGGTAATGTCGACCAAAAATATCCTTGACTGTGCCCGGTCCATCAGCACAATATCAGGCTTATTCGCAAGAATAGTCCTGTCCGTGATGATGGCCCGGTCCCAGTAGAGCCTGGCGCGGTCATTTTCGAGCACGGCTTCCGGCAAGTAATTATAATATGGCAGTTTCCGATCCACGAGACCGTATTTCAGAGCGAGCTCCTGGTGTAGAATCCTGGCTACTAGGTTGTGTCTGTGCAAATACTCAGAGTAAGAAAGCGCTGAACAACCGTAGATGACATGCCTAAGTGACTCACCGGGATGGCGACAAGCTCGACAAATGTCGACGGCGCCATCCTTTAGGATGTATTTCCGATAATTGTTGGTCTTAATAACCTGATCCTGTATCGCATAGACAAAACCCTCGGTTTCCCCAAAGAGGTCACCGAAACGTAGCCAGTGGAGGGAGGCGACTGTGTCTACGCAAGGCTCATGTAGAGCCTTGTAGAACCTCCCGTGGAGCTCCTTCTCCTTCCATACGGTCTCCTGGTCGGAAATGCTCTGTACTGCCGGGTCTTGCCATTGCTCGTTGGCTAAGGATAGAGGGGTAAGTCCTTTATCACAAGAAATAACGTCCCTATAGAATGGATCATCCGCTCTCGTCAGAAAGTAATTACGGAGGCTGCACACTTCGCGATTATGCATGGTAAGCGCGCTTAAAAAGCCGCGCCCACCATGCTTCCGCGGCAAGTACAGCCTCATTACTGACGATCTCGGATGATGCATCCTGTGGGACGTCATTATAGTGCAGACTTTTCTATCCAGAGCTTTAAGTTCGGTCTGAATCCACCTGAGCATGCCAAAGGTATACATGAGAACAGGCATGATCCAACCGTTATATGCATGTGTCTTATTAACGCCCGACAAAAGACTGTTAAGCACTTTTGTCAAGCGTGCATAAAACACACCGCAAACTGACCGTTTCATGTCCGCCTCATCGATACATATGTTCTGTGACATACCCAGGTATCGGTATGTTTCAGCCTCGGATAGGGTCTTTATGTTGATGGGCATAGATAAGTCTATGCCCTCAGAGTTAGCAACCCTACCCCTTTCGACATGGAGGACCGCACACTTATCCGTCCCCAGCTCCATTCTAATAGAATTGCTAAAATCACAAGTGATGTTTAGCAATTCCATAAGATGAGATCGACTGGAGGCGAATAACTTGAGATCATCCATATAGAAAAGGTGGGTCACTTTTGTACCTCCTCTCCGAAGCTGAAATCCCCTCCCGGAACCCTCCAGTAAGGTACTAAGAGGGTTCAGAGAGAGGCAGAACCAGATTGGATTTAGACAATCGCCCTGGAAGATACCCCTTCTTATCCTTATGTGGTTCTCCGCAGCCGTCATCCGCTCGCCTAGATGACAAAGGATCGTACTCCACTGCCCCATACACTGCCCGAGGAAGTCTCGAACTGTACAGTCAACCTTGTACAGCTCGAGGACCCTCTTGAGCCATGTATGAGGCACCGAGTCGAATGCGTTTTTGTAGTCTATCCAGGCGGCGGAGAGGTTTCGACGGTTGGGTTTAACCACCTTGCCAATGACCGCGTCAATGAGGAGTGGTTCCTTGGTTCCACGACCACCGCCCCGACATCCATTTTGAGCGCGCGACATCACCTGATTTGAGTTCAGGTGACGAGTGATTCTCGCGCTCAAAATGGATGTCAGTGTCTCGTATATGGTAGGTAGACACGTTATGGGGCGGTATTTGCTCGGGTCTGTGGAATCTCGGTCTTTTGGAACCAAATGAGTGATCCCAGTAGTGAAGAGGCTCGGGAGCGACTTTTGGTCGAGAGCCTCTTGAAACTGTTGGGCGAGAACAGCGTGACACACCACGAACCCCTTCAGCCAGTAGTGATGCAGTCCGTCGAGTCCCGGACTTTTCCAGTTCGGGGCCCTACGGACCGCCTCAGCTACGTCATCCGGCGTAACAATGACGGGGTCCATGGGCGTAACATTCGCACACTGACTCGCCACAACTTCCGTCCAAGGGCCCTCACTGTGGTTTACGGGCTCTGACCACAGGCCGCGCCAGAATGCGATAGTGTCGGCCTGATTCGGTGCTGGGCCCGTTCCACGTACCATTGGTCGCTCCAATGATCTTCTCTCTGATCTCTTCTGATCACTCTGGAAGAGACGATTCTGGTTGAACCGTGTCGACCTCTCGGTATATCGCCGAATCCGCTTCCCCCAAGCAGCGATTCTCTGCTTCAGGTCGTCTATGCGCTCCGTCAGTTTTTGCGTTATATCCGGCTGGGACAAACTGATATTTGTCCCAGCAAACGCCATCCTGACGGTACGCACAATTTTCGGCCTATTATTGCCCGACCTTGAAGCTTATCAGCCTGCCGATGAGGGCCCTTGCCTTTGCGATACGGTCCTCAATCCTTCTTCTCCAGGCTGGGATGGCGCTACTTTGTCTAGTAGCGCGTCCAGCCTTGGGAAGTTTGGCGCCAATAATACGGCAAACTGCCAGTGCGGCGCCAAAAAGAATTGAGTCCGTCTCGCAAAGGTCCCGGCTGGCTTCCAAATAGGTCACCAGCATTGGGTTGAGAGCCCTCACGACAGCCCGATTCCGCTTGCTTAGGGGTATACGGGGAAGTCGCGGTCGATTCTCGAGAGGCGTACTGCGCGTTTCCCTAATCGCCTCTTCCACTATGCTCCTCATTTGCTCTAGTTCTGGGGCGACTATTCCATCGTCGCCTAAGTCAACTACAAGGAGATCTACGGCGGCATCTACATGTGCGGGTTGCTCTGCAACTCGTAGAGCTGCATCTCCTGTCGTAGCATTTTCATTCGACAAAGGAATAGCCTTACGTCGTAGCCGTTTGAGTTCGGCGTCATCAAATATTTTTGAGCGCATGATGTACCGAACTCGGTCTGCCAGGTTTTGCTCGGTAACGGTAATAGATGGCTCCAGCTCAGCAAATAGTCGGTGCATCCTAGCCCGATACCCAAAACCTCCAATTTCTCTCCCTTTCGCCCCAAAATACGCCCGCAATGCATTTTTATTCATTTGCATTGACCAACGCATGCGGCGTACTCCACCAGTGGCGGGTGCTGATTGCTGGGCCAACGAAGACCCTGCCAACACCAAGCCAGCTGGTGGGGATGATGGATGCAAAGGGCTGCTGGGTGATCGTGCAGCACCTCGCGGTCGACTGGCGGTTCGCATGCTGCCGCGTCCAGCGCCAGCTCCAGACGCGCCCTGGCGACCTCCAGGCAGCGGCCCTTTGCGCGTATTTCTTAAATCCATCATCCATGAATTATTATATTATTATTACCCGTAGACGCGGGGATGGTCGTCGCTGTCTACGCGCAGCCATAGGATGGACAGGTCCGTACCTTCAAGACTGCCAAGGCGTCGAAAACAGATGTCCTTTCTGACGTATTCGCAAACACCAGCCGGGGGCACAAAGGAGTATTCCAATTTGTACCCCGGGTAGCAGAGATATGAAGTATCAGCCGGAGAGGACACCTGAGTCTCGGTTAAAAAGAGCAAGATCGGCTTCGCCGTCTCTAGATGGTAATGGACAGCGTTAAGGTTGGAATGAAGTCCCCTGATGTTGCAAAAATTCACGGATAGCGTGACAGGGGTCGCCTTGGTTGTATTGCTCCGCTTAACCCGAGCAGCATTAGTCGCGAGTGCAATTTTGTCCCCCCCCCCCCCATGTTAAATAATAGAAAAACCTTTTAAGTGCATTAAAAATTTGCCAACTTACACTAACGTATTCATTTAACATTCTTCTTTGTTCGCATTTATAGTATTGTAAGCATTTATAGTATCGCATTGAAAGCATTTATAGTACTGTGTATTTTCGGCTTTAATAATATCATACTTATATTACAAAATACAGTGTGTTGGTGTCGTTAGCGAATCCATCACCCTGTTTCGTCCCATGGGTGTTATAAGATACAACTATGGGATATACCATTAAGACTATATGGCTTACGATAGATGGCGTTGTAGTCATCTAGTATAGTATAGTAAAATACCTAGACCGGTGGAGGATGTAGGGTCAAATTTGCTGAACGACTAGTACTGCATTTGTCAATCCGCCAGCCATGTGACGATTAACCAAATCCTTCGTACAACGTATAACCCATTTCTTGCCTAATGTAATGGTTTTTATGTTGAATCCGTTCCCTATTATTTAAGGATTGTACGCTATTTTGGTATAATAAAATTTAATATCAACTTTTGTCAAATATAATAAATATTTAAATACACTTAAATCTATAAATCACTTATTTGGATCTATCGATTACCTGTTATGGCTCATCTCTAGTATGGTACGACCCTAAGTTATAGTCTATATAAATTGTTCAAAACTAGTATGTGTTTGTGGGTATATAAGGCGATCAATATTAATAAAACACGGGTCAACCCTAACTTGGAATTATTCTACCGGAGTCCTACTCCCTAAGTTGTTGTGACTTTCGGAACCCCATAACCCCCTCGCCGTTCCTAACTAGGGTTACAAAAATTCGCGTGACCAGGAAAATGAATGTTGATTTTCCGTAGGTTCTTCCTGAAGGTAAATTAAAGAGCACATGTCCTTCTTGAGACTATGAAACCCAAGCATATATCGATTCTGTTCCTGAAAGAAAGAAACAGCTCTGAACATCGTAAGCGATTGTGGAGTATGTAGTAGTTAATAATAGCTATGCAGGTCTAATAGTCTTATTAGACCGGCTGCCTAGCCTCTAATAAGACTATTAGACCTGCATAGCTGCTCGCTCAAATGAAAGAAAGTTAATTATAGGCTTTTTATTAGAATTTATTTTACAGCTACAGGTTTGGTTCCGTAAGGAACAAAATGATTGTAGGTTCTACTAATAATTATTTTAGTTTTTTTTATTCTATCTTCACGACACAGGAGAAATTACTAAGATAACGCTTTTATTTTATTCATAATAAAGGAAAATAATATCTCATAACCTGTGAAAAATTACTGAATAAATATGTCGTTAATTCGCTGCCCAAGCATTGCCATTATGGCTGATCCTCCAAACAATAAGATTGACCTATAACTAGCAAAGTGTATATATTATGCAATGATAATAAAACCCTTTCTTTCACCTCTCTCTAGCAAAGTATTTATATTATTCAATGATAAGAAAAAACACTTTCTTTAACCTACATATCTATTCCGTTTGAACTGGGTCTGGAAATATTTGGATTATCATCGTCATTATAATCATTATATATGTATATTGTAACAAATATTTGAATCATTTCGGTATTAAAATCCTATATATTTGGTATATTAGCCTCAATTAGTGTTCGTATGAAAAATCGTAAACGGATCTATACACTAATATACACTATACATTATGTTTACATTATGAGATATTTTCGCCGTAAAAATTTATAGCTGAGTAAAATGTCCTACAAAAGTTAAAAGAAAATCTTATAAATATAGGCCCAAGATAGTACCATCAGTCAAGTCAAAAACAGGATTACATTGTAATCTATCAGAAGCTTGAGACGTTGGCTCCAATTAATCAATTTGTGTCTCGGCACGCACTGAAAGCGCAATTCGTAGTTACGTAAAGTTGTATGTTTATAATACGACGAATCTAGAAGAGGAATCTTTTCTTTTATTTTTAATAATTTTTAGTTTATTTTAAAACCTTGATATTCCTTTATAGGTCATAGGTAGGTTATAGATAAAATACCATTTAGCAGCATATGTTGTGCAATTACGACAGGCCATGCTGAAAATTTTGTATTTTTTTTTAATGGGACAATAGAAAATTATTATTTATATTGAAAATACGATTATTAACAAGTAAAATTACGAAATTACAAATTTCCCTTTACATTGTTAGGAGCTAAACTGAAGTATCTTGTTTCGCTGAGAAATGGAACAGCGTCCAAATATTTTGGAGCTATTATTTCTTATAATTTTAAAAGTTGTCTAAAAGCGAACGAATTGTTTGTTAGATTTCAAATGAAATTTATGAATGAAGTCCCTTCTGAGGTAATAATTTACTGCCAGGAAAGAGTATATAATCAATACTGCTGCTAATATTACTGCTATTATAACTAATTTTAGCACGGTCTTTGATCGCTAGTTTTTTTATTTTTATTTCGAAGGGTATGTGGCATCAATACTAACAAAAAATTAAAGTGGCTTCAATGTTAAATGCTATACTGCAAAATGTATGCCAGAAAGTGACACAGTTTTCATCTCAAAAAGATGCGCTAGCAGTATATGAGCAGGGAGTAAAAAAGATGTCTAAAGTGGACTGAAAAAAGTGTTTAGAAAATTTATTGAGACGCGGGAAAGTTTGTATCGATGGACAGATTTTTGGATAGATAAAAACTTTAATCATAGAACTATTTTAGTTTTGCAAAAATTTCTGTGTGACTTACGAACAAACATAATTATGATTCCAGTTGACTTAGGTTAAGAAAGTTATTACGAGTATCTGAAAAATCACCAACAAGGTTGTTATAACTTAGGGCCCCTATAAACTGGGCAGGACACACCATTTTCTTTCTTTCTTTACACGGAATTAAGCAAATTAAGTTATAACAACCTCATTATAATGCATTTCCGCAAAGTAACACAAGATACTATTAATTACATTACAAGCGTTCCTGGTAGTATGCTAAGACATTAAACGCTAATCATGTATTCGTATAATTATGATAATGATAATGCACTATGATATTAAGATGAGTATCCACTTATATCGAGGTGCTATTAAACACACTCTATAATCCCCAAGATAATGAATATCTTATAACACAACACGAGCGTCCACACGGGTGCGCCGTACCCAATAGTAAATAGAAATTGTTACAATAAACCCCCTCACCCCTTAAGTATTAAAATATTCCAAATCACAACAACACGTACAAACTACTGGACCGATTTCCATTAAATTTTATATGTAGGTGACTACCTACATATACAAGTCTGTAACCCGGGGCAACTTAAAATAGGCTACTTTTTATCTGATTACGGAACTTAAAGAAGAAGGTTAAATATTTTTCTTCCTTTAGGTATTAATTTTCTACTATATATGATTATGTTAGTTAATAGACAGGATGACGGTTGTTTTCTTTTTCAAATAAATATCAAATTTGTAAATAAAGTTTAAAATTAGTTTTAACCTTTGCATAACGATTTGAAACTCCGCTGACGATATACGTTTTAATTATTAAAACAGATCTATCATCAAATGAAAAAGCCTATATTTTGCCTTTCCTAACTAATAAATTAAATAATATAAATAACTTACATTTATATGTTTTAGTAATTACATTACTTAAAATTTCATTTTAAAAGTGTAATAAATAAAATTAAAAAATATTAGATAATAGTGACCTCTATCAAACGTATGAAAATTTATATTTTTTTGAATTAATAAACGCATCAATTTTGATATGTTTGATACTATATCTGTATGTAAACTGATTAAAACTAGTCTGCCTACAATTATTGCAAAATTCTCATTAAATCATTATTTCGTGAAATGGTGTCACTTCATGATATTTATCACTGTTTGTTGACCATGTCATTATATAGCTTAGCCAAATCAATGAATAGAGATCTTTTAACGATATTAATAACTTGAACTTCAACATTGCTATTTTATGATAACATGGTCATATCGTCAAATAGCTTTTCACTGTTAGGGGCGCTGATAGCGTGTTTTTTAACAGAAACAGATTTTTAACAAAATCAACATCACTTTATGCTTTTTTTATATAATAAATAAATGTTCTCGGCTTTGGGTTGGCTCATGAGCCAGTCGCACAATAACTTTCTATAGCTGATATTACTAGATAGTATAGTTTTGACTTTCATATTAGTAAAGTAATATAGCACCCTCTAATTTCTACTAAATAAACTAATGATAAGTAACTGATACAATTAAATTTTACAATGCTACTGAATACTTATTCGTGCAGCATCAAAAATTGTCACACTTAAAAATATCGAGACCGGTGGCCATTATCTGGATGATTTACCACAATTACCACGTTTGGCAAAATGGCAAACAACACTGTTATACACAACACGTGTATTTTGTGTGCACAGTATCCAGCACATGAGTAAATTAAACGGAACAGAGACAAAGCTTCATACAATCGCGCAAATCGGTTGCACTAATATAAGCACGCGGAGCATGTGTGTGACCAGTGGACACTAAAAAAACCGGTTCGCTGGCACAGCCAGTGGACAAAAATCTCAGTGTCTGTGCAACACATGTCGTTTGCTATGTTAGTTGCAAGTTTGAATATTTTAATGTAAAAACGTGGTATTATTAATAATGGTTGTTTATTGTACTGTGTTTATGAATAATAATAGAAAAAATAAAAATATATCATACTACGGTATTAAAAATTGTAAATTTGATATGCCATGTGAGTATTTCCCGTTAGAATATTTGAAAAAAAAAACAATAAAACAATAAGTTATTAAAAAACAAAAATTATAAAAAGAAAATAATTAATCTAAGTAATTTGTAAGGTATTCTGTCATACTGTGTAATAAAACTATTTAACAAATGTTTTGTTTAATTTTTCTTCACCTAATGTGACAACCCTACCAAAATAGGTAACAATTTTGCACGTTCTTAAGAAGCTTTGTTTCTGTTTCGTTTATCTACTCATGTGGTATCCCGTACTATGTACACAAAACTGAGATTAGGAAAGTAGCTCTTTAGTTAAATATATTGGGTGTCTGTCGGCATATGTTTCATTTTACCAACGTGATATTTTATCACGTTATCTGATGTAAATAATTGTAAATTCGTGTGATTTTATCTCTATTTAATGGAATAGTTCGTGGCATCGTTGAGTTTCTAATTACTAGGTTGATATAGTCAACAATCGTACAAAAGCCTTGTTTAAGTTTTTATGAATTTTATTTAAACAAATACGAGAGCCGTGTAGCTCGTCATGAGATTTCGTCCCGGCAAGGGAGCAAAACGTGTACGAGAGCTTTCATTACAAATGAATCCGTTATGGGGAAAGACGTATTAAAAAAGATAGACAGATTACACACTTATATTATTGTATTTTAAAGTGGCGCAAGTAGTACTATATCTACGTACAGTTGTTTATTATGACACGTTAAGCTAACAAAAAGAGACAAATGATAGAGCATACCTATCGTTAGAAAAAAATGAATATAGGTACATCATTAGTTGCGTATTGATTACTGCCGAGTGCTCATTGGCGCGAGCGCATGACATACAGATATGGAAAATGAACCTACTAGCTAGCGTCAAAGTTTACACTAGCGGTTAGTGTTGAAATAATAAAACAAATTATGAATAAAACATCTATATTCAAAATATTAATGAGACGTTTTTCTTGACTCTAACAGTTGCCGTGTAATTTGTGCACCATCTAAAAACACAGGAAGGCATTTTTGCCACGAATAACTAGAAGATTTACGCGCTGTAGCGAAGGTATAGCCGCGACGCAAGAGCGTGCCCGACTGAATCCGAGTCGGGCAATTACCTGACATTTGTATTGCCATTTTAGAGCGAGTATGACGTATCTATATTTTGAAAACATCTTAGGTTATGGGTAATTTTACGTGCTGACTTACCACGCATCCGGTGAAGTGGTGAAGAATAACTTCATGGACAAAGCTAAATGCCCGAGTAGTAGTGGAAGGATTGCGGCATACTCTTATCTGCCCACAAACACTACATATACAGTTGTAAGACGTATGTAAGCTGCTACTTTAGTTTTAATACCTTTAATGAGACTTATAAATCAGTTTGTCATTTAAGATTTTTGTATTTTTGAGTTTCTATATTATCAGACAAATCAAGATTTTTGTGACAATCCTGGTTTCATAGCTCACATAACATATGTAAATGAACAGGCTGTTGAGAAAAAATACTTTAAATACTTTTTTTAATATAGGATACGGTGACAAACGAGCACACAGTCCACCTGATGGTAAGTGATTACTGTGACCCATAGACATCTGCATCTATCCTCAATAAAGACTCAAGATGCAGATGCGTTGTCACCCGTGAGGACTAAGATGGAATGCCTCTTTGCCAGTAAAATGGCTCTCCGGTTCTCTACACTTACTATACGAAACACAGCAGCGTTAAGCTGCTATTTTACGCTGGTTTTTTGTGAGAGCGTGGTCCTTCCCCGGTCGAGCCGAACTATTCGTGCTACAACTATACTACTAATATAGCAGCACATAACTGCAGCATTGCTCTACTACGTAAGATATATATATATACCACGTAAGATATAAGTACATTAATATCAATGACAGCAGACCTAACTTAAACAAAGGTTTATTTTAAATTTGCCAAAAAATTACTTTGCGTACATCCGCTAGATAAAATAAAGGTTTATTTTTTTTTCTCCAGGGCCTTCAAAAGCGTCATTGCCAAGGCAAGGTCTGAACACATCGGCAGAATTGGCGAGAAACTAGTTCGCCTTCCTTCGGGAATCCGTGCATTCTGGTCTCTCGCCAAGGCTGTCCAAGGGAACTTCTGTCAGCCATCACTTCCATCTCTGCACAGGGAGGACAACTCACTGGCCCATGCCGCAAAGGAGAAAGCCGATCTGTTGAGCTCTCTTTTTGCGTCTAACTCGACTGTAGATGACGGGGGGAACACACTGCCGACCATCCCGCGATGTGAGTGCTCCATGCCGGATGTGCGCTTTACACAGCGCTCGGTTCGCAAAGCACTCTTCTCCCTGGACGTCAGCAGGTCCAGTGGGCCCGATGGAGTCCCTCCCATTGTGCTGAAGACGTGTGCTCCGGAGTTGGCACCGGTTTTAACGCGTCTTTTCCGATACTCCTACTCCCAAGGCGTAGTCCCGAATTCATGGAAGACAGCTTTGGTCCACCCGATGCCTAAAAAAGGCGACTGCTCAAACCCGTCCAACTACAGGCCTATTGCCATCACCTCCTTGTTCTCCAAAATAATGGAATCCATTATAAACTGCCAGCTCATGAGGTACCTTGAGGATCACCAGCTGATTAGTGACCGCCAGTACGGTTTTCGTCGAGGTCGATCAGCTGGTGATCTTCTAGTCTATCTGACTCATAGATGGGCGGAGGCAGTAGAGTCCAAGGGGGAGGCATTGGCCGTTAGTTTGGACATAGCGAAGGCCTTCGATCAGATCTGGCACAAAGCGCTTCTTTCAAAGCTTCCTTCCTATGGGCTTCCCGAGAAATTGTGCAAATGGATCACCAGTTTCTTTGCTGATTGGAGCATCAAGGTCGTAGTAGACGGTGCATGTTCCGATTTCAAGCCTATCAACGCTGGTGTTCCACAAGGCTGCGTGCTATCACCAACGCTGTTTCTCCTGCATATCAATGATATGTTGCTAACTAGTAGCATTCATTGCTATGCAGACGATGGCACTGGTGATGCCTTATATACCGACCGTGCCAATATTTCTTGGGAAAACGTCGCTGAGTACCGGGACAAACTTGTGTCTGAAGTAGACTCTTTGCTTAACAAAGTCTCGGATTGGGGCCGACTAAATCTAGTCCAGTTCAATCCCCAGAAGACACCAGTTTGCGCGTTTACCGCTAAAAAGAACCCCTTTGTCGTATCTCCTCAGTTTCAAGGCACTCCCCTTGCTGCCTCAGCTAGTATCGGAATACTTGGCGTCGACATATCGAATAGTGTGCAGTTTCGTGGTCACTTGGAAGGGAAGGCCAAATTAGCCTCTAAAAAGCTTGGCGTGCTCAGCAGAGCGAGACAGTATTTCATGCCGGCACATCGCTTGCAACTTTACAAAGCGCAAGTTCGGCCCCACATGGAATACTGTTCTCATCTCTAAGCCGGGGCACCCCAGTGCCAGCTCCTTCCACTTGACCGCATCCAGCGCAGAGCAATCGTCGACGACCGAGTTCTTTCTGATCGGCTCGATACACTGGCACTGCGTAGAGATGTTGCATCTCTTTGCGTATTTAATCGCATCTATCACGGGGAGTGCTCTGTGGAATTGTTCGGACTAATTTCAGCCGCTCAATTTCACCATCGCACATCGCGACAAAACTCGCGTTACCATCCATACCATCTGGATGATTGGCGGTCCACCACTATGCGATTTAGAAGAAGTTTTCTCCCTCGCACAACTTCCTTGTGGTATCAATTACCACCAGCGAATTTTCCGAACCGATACGACTTAGGAACCTTCAAGAAAAGAGCTTACACCTTTCTAAAAGGCCGGCAACGCATCTGCAATTCCCCTGGTGTTGCGTTTATTCATGGGTGGCGGTAGTCACTTACCACCAGGTGAGCCGCATGCCCCCTCTTCCATAAAAAAAAAATACTTACCAAAGGCGGTAATCAAACTGATTCAAACGTAAATTTCATAGTACATTATCATTATTACATATATTTTAAAAGCTAGTAATAGAATATATTCAAAAGAATTTTGATGAAATCTTATTGAAATTATTTTTACATATATCATTGGTTTGGAAGAAAACCTCTGACCGACGAAGAGCAGGCAAGAAATATAGTGGAGGTTTTCTAAAATAATAGTTTAAGCCTTTTCATTCATGGAATGCTACTTGCATTATATTAGTATAATCTCCTTAATTATAAAATTTATTGGAAACATGCTTTTATAAGCGTGCTAGGAACAGCATACGGGTCCATCATCAGATCAGCTCCATGAAACAATATACTTAAATTTTAATCGTTATTACATATATATGCTAAATTTAGTTCAATTGGTTGTCAGTATTTGAATCGGAAAGACATACGATGAAAGTAAGTTGAATAAAAGTCTGTAATAAGTCTGTAAAAGTCTGAAAATCAGCGCCGCTATCCCGCGGCTTATGCTTAGGTGGTCCCTTCCGCCACTTCATTTGTTTCGATTATTAAGTCATGAATTGTTGTTATGTAATTTGTGATTGTAATCTGAAGTGTCGGAATAAATGTCTTTATGTCTCTTTTTGTCTTTTTAATAACTATAGAAAACGCATGTTACTATTTGGAAACACTTGTAAGTTTGCACACTGTGAACAGTGGTCAATATAAAATAACTCATTCAGTATCTGTATCTCCAATAACTTCTATATGGTACATCTTAATAAATAAATAAATAGTATGTATATTTTATGTAACACATTTTCTTTAGTGCATCATTCTATAAAGCACAGTAATGAAAATTAGACAATAGACACCATTATTTGATGGCTTAATTTTTTATCCCAATCTGGTATAACATTTATTTGAAAATTCAAAATGTACTTCAAAGCGTTTATTTTGTACTACAATAAAAAATAATCCTGAACAGTGACATTTGATGTTTAATAAAGGCTGGATGTCCAATAAAATGTCACTGTGATCTTTTTCTAGTTATTTGATCAGAACAAACGAAACTTGCTATTATTTGGTTGCAGTTTCGTTTATTCGTACAATTGCTTTTTGTTTTATAATAAATAAACGAAAAAGGATTATTACATATGATATATTGTTATAGTTTTTTGTGCAAAAAAATATTAATATATGTATATTATATGTATCATTATAATATATAAATAGTAAATAATTTTTTTAAGAGGCTACCTCTATATCACGATTTTATTCTGTGCTGTTGAGGTATTTTACAAATATGATTTATGTGGTTAAACACACCAAACCTTTATTTAAAGACCAAACAAATACTTGTGATGGCCCGCAGAATTGCAAAAACTCTTAGCTACTACGCTACCGAGTCATCAAATCGGTACCGATTGCTGCTAAGCTGGTGCGCAAAAATTATAATCAAAATTTGTAGATAACGCAGAGTACACATGTTACAGTCCATGAAAGAAGCAACAATACAGAAAAATTACTAGTAAAAGATAGAAAGCATATAAAATTTGTTTAAAGTGCGTAATAAATTACATAATTGATAAACTAATGGCAAAAAAAGAAATACTACAATATCAGTGCCGTGTGAAGTTCCGTAAAGTGACAACATAAGGGCATTCAACCATCCCATTTCGTCTTATAGGTGTCATAATAGGCGACTATGGGAAATGCTGGAAATATCTTATGGCTTCCGACAGATGGCGCTACAATCTCGTTTACGTCAGACGTAACAAATAGCAAAAAAAGATATATTTGATTACAAAATTTATTCATTTACGAAATTCAATGCCGAGTTCAATCAAAATTTCTGCCGTACATATGTTAGTTGCGTATTTCCATTCCTCTTAATTAATATCAGTGTAGGTGCAGAGCGCGAGACCCCCTGCGCCCCCTTTCCCTAAAGGGGGTCGCTTCCGATTCGGCTGAAAAGCCATACAGGCCAAATCCAGTCCCAGGTGGTGTTTAGTTGGTAGGCACTTAGGTTTAATAGTAAGTCCCACATAACCACGGAGCCGACTGCGTGTTATGCTTAGAGCTTTCACCACCTCCCTCCCCCCCCTTCCCGGAGGGTAGACCTTTTTATCGCTTCTGGGCGCAAAAAAAAGTGCGAGTGATTCCTTTTGAGTAATTCTACGAGTGAAGTCATTCTACGCGTGATAAGATAAAGTCGTGGTTCTGTCAGTTTTGGTGATTCTTCTGGTGCAGGCAAGGAGGATGGTGCTGCTGAAAGGCTGTCCTATATTACATTGAGATGGGTAGGGTTGCTGTTGGTTTGCATACTTTGCTGTTATCATGTAATTATGTCCTTCACGTTACACCAGTAAGGAATTGTGACCAGGTCACATAATACTGTAGAATCGAAATGTAATTACCTATATTGATTGTTTAGTGCAGCTATGCTGTTTTATTGCCACTAATGATTAACTGCGTAAGCAAGGGAGCAAGAACATCCGCTCTCACTCTTTTACTATTTTTAACAACTAACCTTTCCTGGCGTATTACCGATAGTTCTGACAAATAATAAGAAATAAAAAGATACGACGTCTTCAATTTACCTTTATAAATATGCAGTTAGTGGGATAGACACCGGGGGATCAATATGAAAAAAAAATACTTGTTGGATATACTATCAAGAATAATATTAATGTTAAAATTTTAATAATTAACCTTAATTTTGAGACTGCTTACATAATTTCATTAATTTACACCGGTAAATTAAGTTCCTTTTTAACCGACCTGTATTTTTATGTCCAGAATAGAGTTATCCCCATGGTTATATCCTTAGATAGTGTCGTTTCAAATCATTGTCTTTCATTTACATGTCGTATGGGATTGGCGCTGGCCGTAATGTTAAGAGATTACTAACTGCTTTCCGTTAATTAATTATCTTGGATATGAGCCTATTCCACATTTTTATGGACATGATTGATTCCGCATATTCAATAAAACAGAATTCTAATGAACAATGATTATTGTATATATTATGTTCTATTTATTAGCATGAGACTTAAGTTAAAAACGGTTATTTTACATTATACGGGTTATTTATTTTACAGGTTATTTTCAGGATTATTTTGCAATATCCGGCCAAATTTGCAGAGAAGTTTCAGAATAAGTAATATAGGCAAATGGTGTAGAAAATTTGATTTAAAGAAGTCTCAAAGATTCTGTCCTTTTTATCTTTTAAATTAAAATTGCGTAGTAATGCATTATTTTAACTGATTGCCTACTCTTTACTATGCACATACAAATTCGTAAGGCTCGCATGGTAGGTGAAAACATTGTTGCCCATAAATCACATTGAATTTGGGATTTTTTTTTAAATTTATTTATAACCAACAGCGATTTAACAATTTTAAGGACTTAGAGTAAACAGCTTATATGTGAGGCCTATTAAAGGTTTTTTCAGTTATACAAACAAAATATATTATGGATGGTACAATTTATCTATTCTTTGGATTTATTACAATATGTATGTACTAATCTCAATAATAATAAAATAAAATAAATAAATAATGAAGGGATAATTTCAAATAAAAGTAGAAGCCTTATTTACTCGTATTTTCAAAAACTGCAAATACGGTATATCGTTATTTATATATTTGAACCTAAGTTTAAAATGTGCTACTGTTTGAAAAATAACCCTTTTTTTTGCGGATGGAAAATCATCAAATGACGCCTTTCGCTCTGGGTGGAGCGGAAGGGAGTGTCAGACTTTTACTGACTAAAAACCATCCGTGTTCCTTCAGTGCCCTTACGTTCCGGAGCCGCGGTATCTCTTTCGAACAGCCCGCAGCCCCGGCAGGCGTCGGCCCTTGCGGGCCAATAACCCTGTACAAGGAACACTTTGCAACAAAACTACATCAACATGTTACACTTACTATTTATGCCTAATTTATTTAAATACCATATAATATCTATCTAACATATAAATATCATAATATGCATATCTATTTAAATAACAGTTCGCACATGATAATTATAATAATTTTAAGTATTTGTCTTATGAAATAAGGTAGCTTTCATTTAGATATATTATTTCGCTCCTATTGGAAACGCCAATGTCAACGCTAAAAACCTACATAACTAGCAATTGTAAACATTACCCCGATCGTTTTTTTGTTTCACTATTGGTAATTCAGTCTAAAATATTGTCTAATCCAGTCATAAGTTGTGACGACAGGGTTTTTTTCGGTTTCAGTTTATGATGTTTTCTGTCAAATTGCTTAAACAATCTTTGATTGACATTAATTTATGAATGCTACGCCTTGCTTGTTGTTACTGCCGCATTTCCGTTATTTAGTTACAGTTTTCTTTTTCATAAGTTATATTTTTATTGTTATTATTGTTTTTATTGACTTGTTGATACAAAGCGTTACGTTTTGTTGAGCAATAGGCGTTGATGGGGCATGTGGCACAGCATAATAAAACTTTCAAATCAGATGAGCTGAAACGATTACTCCTTCAATCTTTTGGATATATTACGCCAGAAAATAGCATCTTACGTTCCTTTTGTAGTAAAAAAAGAGGAAATGTTTAGCCAACTTAATAGCATAGTTGAAAAAGTAGTAAAAACATTGACATGTTATCTAGTAATTATCATCATCGTCAGAGTTGATGATAGTATTAACGTAAATAGGAAAAAATTAAATTCTGTCAGTCTCTGGGAATTAATAAACAGTCTAATGTGAAAACACTAATAAATACATTTATTAAAGTTATATTAAAACAATTGAACTAAATCACTTTACATTAAAATTGTTTGAACTTAACTTTGAACTAAAATGTTTTGCAATCCCAATCCTCTAATGCGTGAAATATCGACAACAAATGGATGAAGGCCCGCCGACCGTCTTGGTTGTCCGATGGTGGAAAGGAGAGGGAGGAATTAAAGCGTATAATTCCTGCGCACACTCACCGCAAGGCATCCTATAGTATACCGAGAGACTGGATACTCTGCGCCTGTGCTCGAGGCTGACAAGATTGGTTTCAACCAAATCAATGTCACCAATGAGCCTCTTAGCACGTCTCTCCAGTTTGACATATACAGGCTGTAACTTTTATAATAAATGGGGTATATATTTTTAAAGCTATTTGCTCTGAAATAAGATACAGTAATAAAAAATGAAAAGAATCTCCAAAATAGCTCTACCGATTTTGACGGAATTTCATTGACTGATAGCTGATGTTATAAGGAATAACTCACGCTACTTTTATTTTATAAAAATAAAAAAAATAATTAGGGTAGGTTTAGTGTTAATGTCGCTGTTACAACTGCAAATGTAATGAATTTTGCAATCGCATATAAATATTTTTTGTATGATAAAAATACAAATTAAATATTTCCGACGATTTCCTTTAATTCTGCTGTGTGATCATCCTTCTTGCCAAATTGTATGATTCCAGGTCAACAAGAAATTGTGACCTATAGATTTTGGATTATGTGACACAAAAAGATTGCATTTATTAGAAGCTTCAATTGTTTACCTCTATCAGATCGTAGAGCTTAGAATAAGATACTAATTTTAACTTCATACCTTTATTCGTTCCTGATAAAAATAGTGATAGAATACTAGAAACAAGCACAAGTTAGTTATACCATTTACTCAACTCCAAAGAGTCAGTAATTTCTTCATGGGGCAATGTATAGGTTTGCTTATACAACAAAGTCCCAAATCTACGAGGGTGGATTGAAAAGTACTCGGCCTAACCAAGAAAATAAACAAATACTAAATCAGTTATATTTTTATTTTTCTACATAATCACCATCAAGTTCAATACACTTTTGCCACCTCCCCTTCCAAGCATTTAGACCGTTGAAAAAAATGATTCTTCCTTAGAGTCAAAATATGCGTCTACAGCTGCTTTGACCTCGTCGTTTGTCGAAAATCTTTGACCTTCCAAGTGCTTTTTTAGGTTAGGGAACAGAAAGAAGTCTGATGGTGCCAGATCAGGTGAATACGGCGGATGCGGTAACAGTTCAAAGCCACAGTTGTGAATTTCAGCCATTGACTGTACTGACGTGTGAACACGGGCGTTATCTTGATGAAACAGGACTTTTCTTCTGAGCATTCCTCGACGTTTTTCTTTCATTTCCTCTCGTAAACGACGTAGTAAGGTGCAGTAGTAATCAGAGTTTATATTCTGACTCCTTTCAAGATAATCAATCATAATCACACCTTTCGAGTCCCAGAATACTGAAGCCATCACCTTATTTGCCGACAAAATCGACTTAGCCTTTTTAGGGGGTGGTGAACCAGGCCTTCTCCACTGTTTTGATTGTTGTTTTGTTTCCAGTGTACAGTAATGAACCCATGTTTCGTCCATAGTAACAAAACGATTCAAAAAATCATCTGCATCGGCTTCAAATAACTCCAAACAGTCGCGTGAAATAGTCAATCGCGTCCTTTTTTGTTCAACTGAAAGCAGTCGCGGAACCCACCTCGCAGACAGCTTGTGGAAACCCAACTCGTTGACAATGATGTTTTGAGTTCGTTCATAAGAGATGCCTATAATCTCGGCTATCTCTCTAATTTTTAATCTGCGGTCTCCCATTATTAAATCAAGTAGGTACTTTTTTAATATTTTCGTCAGTAGTTGACGTCGAAGGCCTTCCAGAGATGGGTTCATCTTTGACGGATGAATATGACAGAGCACAATCGCCTAATGTACTGACCATGTCATCATGGATGGCTTTTGATGATAGCCCCTTCTTATGGAGGTACTTAATGACGGCACGCTGCTCGATTTGCTCCATTCGCGGAAATTATGTCCGATTACTTTGTTAATAAAATTATAAAATCACAACTAATTATCGCACACGTTACGAACTTCACACAATGAACTAGTCTGAACTGAACTAAATAATGAGGGTACATTTGATTTTTAGAATTGAATGGATCTGTGTTAGGCCGAGTACTTTTCAATCCACCCTCGTATCAAAAAGTTTAAAACTTTTATTATTCAAAAATGTTTAATTTGGGTTATTATACTACTAAAGAGTACATGATTGATAATAAATAACCCCTGAGAATTAGGTTATCATTATTTTGCTGTTTCTATATTGCGTCCAAGATAACAATTTTATTACTTACGTGATAATATGTCAGAAGAAAATAAAAACTTCAATGAACATTTCAGCAGATCAGTAAAATTTAGCTCTTTAACATCAGGATAATAACGTGAACCGTTAGTCTTCATAAGAAATTTTAAAATATTATATTTAAAAACAAATGACTTTTTTTTATTTTATATATAGTACATTTTTATTTTATTTTAATTATCATTGCCCTATCTGATCAAAAAAAAAAAACAATTCGGGGTTCCTTTATAGCCTATTTACCTACCGATACGACAATACTAATTTAAACACAAAGAATGCGTATGATATCTTCACCCGTTTCCCAGGGTCAAAGAAGACCTCCGCCTTGAACGGTGTAACAACAGGGTCCTATTGAGAAGAGTTCCGGGTTATGCGGGTATGCAATACCCAATAGCAGTGAACTTGCCGACAAGCTCACACGGGGTGTTAAAAGAGTATACAATTTGGACCTAAGCCAATTTGTGGTTGTTGTGAGTGAACCTTGAATCTCTTTATCACAATAAATCATTTAAGATAAGATACACCAAGCTTAAAACATTCTAAAACGTTAACTCGGGCTTATGATTGTAAATTCTATTCAGAAACCCTGGGATAGGTAAGAATAAACTGCGTATTCTGGCAAGAGATCTGACTGGACACTGTTGTCTAAAAAAGCATATGTATTTCCACCCTGGGACTAAGCAAATTAAAGATGTACCGACTCTGTTTCTTAACGGAATAAACACTGCACATCCTAAATGATTGTGGACCCTTAATGCGCAAACGTAACATTCATCTGGAAAACTACGTATTTAACCCAGAAAAAGTGAAATTGCTCACAGCTAAGCAAGCAACTCCTTCAATGTTTTGATGATATAGGGCTTTTGAGGAGTGACCTATAGCCATAGTAGCGAACACAATAGATCTTACAGGTCTCAGTGATACTGATCTTTTTAGACCTGCGTAGTTTGTTTTGTCAATAAAAAATATGTGTATTATGATAATGCGACTGAAATTTTATTTATCACGCCTATCTGAGTTATAAAAAGTAAAAGAATTTCATCTTTATCCTTAACTCAATTGCCCGAGAATTACGTTATGTTTTTGTGTGTATTTATTCTTGCTAATTTTATTGTGTACCTACGTGTACCTAGAATTTTAAATATCTTCTGATAATGATTTTTATTTTTAAGAATATATAGAATAAATTAAAAGCGTTCGTAAAAAGATCCTTAGAGCAAAATATTTTATTCTGTGTGTTCTCGAGCCAGATGGCAGTAGTGAAATCGTCGCAGACTTCATTAAAGATTTGTTTGGAGTACTTTGTGATGCACTTTTTCATAGAACTGTTTTGAAATGTTTACGTATAAAGTGCTAAACTATAAACTATAAAAAAAGTTATTTAACCCATTTACGCCCGCTGTCCCCATTTTTTAATTTATATTTATGTATATTCTTAACTTATTACTGAGCTGTGGCCTGGATAGTCTTGAGTCTAACTCCAGATAATAACTTCAGCTCGTACTAATCACTTGGTAACATTTTGGTAACTCGGTATGGACCCTTTCGGGGACACGATGTCGATTCAAAAGGTTGCTCAGGAAAACGCAGTTGATTTTCCAACAAAATAGCTGATTCAATGCTTGACTTGCCTTTACATAAATTTAAAATACAGAAATTATTAAATAAATGTTACTGTTACGGCCTACGGCTGCTCTCTTAAAGGATCCAATCTCCTGGGGCCCATCAGCAGAAGACTTCCCGAGCAAACGTAGGTCGGGCCTCCTAAGGCCACGTGGAATCTCTCAAATTACACTAAAATATATGGGGGAGCGTTATACTACGGCCAGTCGACCGGAAGGAATTTGGCGGAGTGCACTTACCTCTATCCAAGGCGACTGGTCCCTCCGGAGTCGGTCAGGTCGCATGTGGTTGTGTAGTGCAAGGGAAAGAATGGTGATGTGGTGTGTATCTGGGTGTGACTGATGGTGATTGAACCTAGACCTTAGCCGTCGGCAGCAGCCCGAGCGTCGACACCGCTCCAACTTGAGGGGGCCTTTCGAGGTTATCCACAGTCACTTTCCTGGCTCACCACGATGACAGTCACTTAACTCTATCGTACTATTAACTAGCTTACAGAAGCCACTAACTATCGCGGGGTATAAGGTTACCGCACAAAACACGCCCGGAGTTTTTGGGTCAAAGGTCACTACCGTTTCGCGTAGCAATAGTTAATTCTAGAATCAGAGGCCGCACTAGCTTATATTGTCGAATGCACTTATACAGATTCTGAGTCGGACCCAATAAGTCCCGGGAAAGGCTATGCAAACAGGGAATGCGCGTTATAATTCCTAGACAGGATATTTACTAGACGCCCTAACTATTCCGCGGTTCCCGCACAAAATTAACAGCGTGCAAACATTAGCACATCCGGCCGATGACTCGCTGCCTTTGGGCGTTTTTCGCACGACCGAAAGTCAAACCGGTATCGCGCCGAGCCGAGTGACATCTCGCGTCAATCCTTGAAAGTGTTTGGCGCGAACAAACCCCCGTCCCGGACATAAGGATTTAGGTCCGCGAGCAAGCCGGTCAGCGGGACAAGGTCGCGAAGGCAAGTTGCAAGACCGAATCTACAACCAAACTAGGCCACCTTAGGCAATCCATTAGGTCTTGCAACCCTAATCAACGCCTCAAAGATATCCCTAATGTGGCAAGCCGGAGGGTCAGCCTCCACTGGATGCCCCTCCTGGGCATCGCAGCACTTTAATAAGTCCTGTACTGGACAGAAGTCCGACGACCTCTTTCAAACACGTATCTGTGCCCCTATGAATAGTTCCGCAATCCGACCGGATCAGCTCTGCCAACAGCGACGCTACACGAAGCTGCCCAGACAAATTTTGTGCCAACAGTTGCTTCAGTGCAGAGCGCACCCACAAATTCCACATGAACGCCGTCTGTGGAGAGCCAAACGAAACGCACAGATAGTCCCTAGTACGAATTTTCAACAAGTAGGCCTAGCCAGGCCACCCACCATATTATCATTTACTAAAATAGTGCGGCAGCTGATTTCAATCTGATAATCTCCAAACTAGCTAGCCTGTTAGACAAGTAGTCCTATGCTCATATTTCAACTAATTTTTCAAAAGCATCAATGTTCAACTACAGAATTAATTCAACCAAATTAATCACCGATGCGCATAGGTCAACTTGCAAATTAAACAAAACAATAACGTAAGGGACAGCCCCACTTCTTAGAAAACAAAAATGATTAAACACTATCATAAACATAAACATAATTTCTCAAATAGTGCGCCATTCCATTTCAGATGAATTCAAATTTTCCTTTCAGCAAACAAACGCAACAATCAAATACAGTGATTAAATATATGTACAAAACACATGCAGTAGCATTTAAAGGAGCAGACCAAACTCAATTCTTCCAATTTAAACCGCCACAAATAGGAGAACTTCGCGGAAAGCCCAAAGCAATTTTTAATTTTAATTCAAGTATTTTTTTTGACCAAGTGCTCGACCAAACCAAATCCAATACCCCTTGACAGCGTGATTCAACGCTACAGGGGGGCCCTAATCTTCCCACCACCAAGGGGAGGCCACATGGCGTGAACCCGAGATAAATAGAGCACAACCTTTAACAGTTGCCACTCGGGTTGTACGCCTTCACTGAGGCCGTCGGCAACAGAACATTTTGACAAGTGGACTGTTGACGGCTTAAGGCTCAGTGGAGGCGGCCGTGGTGGGAACTAAGGCAGCAGCTAGACAGGGCCGCCTCCATCAAATGGGGAACAGTGGTACACCAGTCGCGGCCACTCAGCTAACGGAAGTGAGAAGGGTCCAGCGGACCGATGAGTGGCCGTGAAGTTCCTCTCCACACGCTGAGGGGGGGTGATGACACCCCCGCCCCTGGGGGAATTACCCCCCGACTGGTCGGGGGAGGGACTCCTTTCAAACTTAGGGGCCTGGTGGCTGGACGGCGGGCGCCGAGAGTCACCCTGCAGAGGGCGTGGCTGAGCGCCCCCGCCCGTGGGGGTCGAGGGCCTGGCAGAGCCCCGAGAGGAGATGCCGTTCGCACCCAGGCACAAAACGGCATGGTGATTGCCCTGGCAATGCAGACAGGGCCGTCGATGCGGACAGTCTCGCTGGAGGTGCCCTCCCAGACATGACCAGCACCAGCGGCGCTCCTTGGCGATAGTTTGCCTCGCTGGAACCGGCTTACCTAATAATTTCGGGCACGACGTTACCCGGTGATCAGATGCTCGACAATAGGAGCAGGGGGGGGTTGACGACGACTTGCCTGGCGGGTTCAGCCTCTCACTGGGCACGTCTCGCAAGTCGTCAACGGTGCCCGCCGCGTTCTCGATCTGCCGGCACTGCTCCTCCAAAAACCGCAGCAGGTCATAGAAGGGCGGAATATAGGAGGCCTCGTCCCCGCCGTACCTCTCCTCAAAATGGATTCGCAGGTCGAGAGGTAGACGGGACAGCACGATGCGGAGCAACAAAAAAGCCCATTCGCCCACTGGTAAACCCAGCCGCCTCAAAGTATTACAGGCCACCAAGACTGGACCCAACAGGTCCGGACGCAGTCTGGCCCGGTCACTAAGCAGCGGGAGGCTTAGAAGCTGCTTAACATGTTCGTCCGCAATTCGCCGGATGTTGGCGTATCTTATGGCTAGGAGGTCCCGAGCAGTCTGGTAGGCGTCGTCCGACAATCTCAAGTGGCCGACGACGCCCAGGGCCTCCCCCTCCAGTGAGGCCAGGAGGTACACCATCTTTTGGCTCGGGGTCAAGTCACTCCGGGAGTCCACTAGGCTGTCGAAAAGACCAACGAAGGTCAGCCATTCGGAAAGGACCCCGGAGAACTTTGGCAGGTCCAGAGTTGGGAGTCGTCCCAACAGCTCCGGCTGAAGCCGCTTCAGAGAGGACTCGGACAAGTCACTCATCCGAGCTTCACGAGCCTCCTCGGCATACCTGCCTTCAGCCTCGATCAACTCGTCCGTGAGCCACAAGAACTGCTCATAGTCCGCGAAGCAGGAGTCCAGGACTCCCTTCTCCACATCCGAATCCTCGAGTTCAGCCTAAGCCTCCTCCACTGCGGCCCTTCGAGAATCCACCTGCTCGAACCGCTTCATCAAGTTATGGACCCTATCCGGTCGACCTATCAAAGCATGGGCGCTTGTGGCCCAGCGTAGCTCAGTCCGCAAACAACGGATCAGTAGCTTGGGCGATGTCATCACTATTAAAGACAAATTACGACGCGGCTTGAGCACAGTTTACAAAGATAACAAATAAAAAAATACAACAAAAAATTTACAGTTAATAAATGCAGTTCCTATCAAATCGCGTTGAATAGAAATTACACAAATACGAATTACTACGTATCAACCAAATACAAGTTAGCACAAAAAAGACACAAATCAAATTAACAAATAACAAATACTAGTGCGATCGAATCAAGTTAAATTCAAATTGCGCAAATACAAATTACTACTATTTAGTTCAAATACAACTTACAGTATAAACGAAGATACACATCACGGTCGATCAACAAAAAATGCCTAGCTCGGAAATCGAACCTTCGATAAGTAATCCACTACAACTCTCCGACAACGATAATTAACCGATTACGTAAAAATAACCATCTACCTACATGACGTATATCTCTAGAAAATCTCCCGCTTGCACAACCTAGGGCGCGGCTTTTCAAATTACCCTCTAACCAAAAAAAGGCAAGCAACAAAGCAACAAAGGAAAATAATTCTATTATTACGTACAAAAAAAATATTTTTACGTATTACGGACGGGCGTGATTGTAGATGCAAATTAAACCAATCACACCAACGCTCCCTGCCACCAAAATTGTTTAATGTTTATCAAACACTATAGTCGGGATCGACCGGGAATCGAACCCGGAACCACGCTCTGCTACCAGTTTGTTACGGCCTACGGCTGCTCTCTTAAAGGATCCAATCTCCTGGGGCCCATCAGCAGAAGACTTCCCGAGCAAACGTAGGTCGGGCCTCCTAAGGCCACGTGGAATCTCTCAAATTACACTAAAATATATGGGGGAGCGTTATACTACGGCCAGTCGACCGGAAGGAATTTGGCGGAGTGCACTTACCTCTATCCAAGGCGACTGGTCCCTCCGGAGTCGGTCAGGTCGCATGTGGTTGTGTAGTGCAAGGGAAAGAATGGTGATGTGGTGTGTATCTGGGTGTGACTGATGGTGATTGAACCTAGACCTTAGCCGTCGGCAGCAGCCCGAGCGTCGACACCGCTCCAACTTGAGGGGGCCTTTCGAGGTTATCCACAGTCACTTTCCTGGCTCACCACGATGACAGTCACTTAACTCTATCGTACTATTAACTAGCTTACAGAAGCCACTAACTATCGCGGGGTATAAGGTTACCGCACAAAACACGCCCGGAGTTTTTGGGTCAAAGGTCACTACCGTTTCGCGTAGCAATAGTTAATTCTAGAATCAGAGGCCGCACTAGCTTATATTGTCGAATGCACTTATACAGATTCTGAGTCGGACCCAATAAGTCCCGGGAAAGGCTATGCAAACAGGGAATGCGCGTTATAATTCCTAGACAGGATATTTACTAGACGCCCTAACTATTCCGCGGTTCCCGCACAAAATTAACAGCGTGCAAACATTAGCACATCCGGCCGATGACTCGCTGCCTTTGGGCGTTTTTCGCACGACCGAAAGTCAAACCGGTATCGCGCCGAGCCGAGTGACATCTCGCGTCAATCCTTGAAAGTGTTTGGCGCGAACAGTTACTCATCCCAGGATCAAGTTTCCCAAGCGCTCGGCGGCGCCCGGCCGTCCGGCCTCAAAATCCGCCAAGAAACAGCAGCTTATAGCGGCGTAGGCTCAACCTTATCAAGGTTCGGCCACGTACCTGACCATGTCCAATTAGCCGTATACAATTTGGAGTAAAGTGTAACACTTATCAACACATTAGAATACAAACAGGCTATTTTTTTTTTTCAATTCATAGCACGTTAAAGTTAATCCTTTGTTTGATGTATCGCTTAAACATTTCAAACTTTAAAATGTATGGGCTACATTATTTCGTAGGCTACGTATTTTCATATCATTTCACAAAACATCAAAACTCGACAGTCAACAATTAGGTACAACAAAACTCGAACAAGTTAAGTTTTCACTAGATGCAAACTAACACATTTAGTTAAAACCTCTTTTCAATATTTCTTTCAACATTTGTTAACTACTTGGGTACGTTAAGGAATAACAAAAGTAAATGTGGGTACTTCTAATATAAATCGACAAATCGAACAAAGAGATTTAACTTATTGCTTAAAACATTTAACTTTAAGCTTTTACTTTACACTTTAGTGGTACGTTCATGTCGTAGTTAGGACAGCAAATTTAATTACGACATTAAACATAATAACAAAGGTATCCATGCGAAGCGCATTATAGTCTTTCACGAATGTAATAAAATAAAACAAAAGGATTTAATTTTTGGCTTAAACATTTCACTTGTAAACTTTCACTCTACACTTTAATGATTCGTCAATGGGTACGACTTTCCATTGACGTCCGTCGAGTTTGGTGTTGATACGTATTTTTACAGAGAGATTACATTTTTATAAGCACACACACAAAGTTTCAATATGCGGATACATGAATTTTTTGAGAGAAAAGTATTGAAATCAAATATTTTTGCAATATTTATGTCAATTCCTACCTACTATGAAACTGACGCCATTTTTTATTATTATTGTCAATAGGGATGTCGATTCTTTCCGAAAAAGATCGAGTTTTTAAATAGATTCGAAATGTAAGCTGATGTATCGATTCCCAAAAAATCGATTTCTAAAATATCTATATTTTTTTAATGTTTGCATTTATAATGTAAATATAAATCCATTTTATGAGAAAAAAATTCCCTTCGTCATAAAAAAATAAGGGGACTAATTCAGAAGGATTTCTGTATCTATTTTGAGACTGCTACGTCTCCGGCGCTGCTGGAAGAGCAGCCTCTACGCCTTAGCGTAACAAATCGCAGGCATCCCTCCTCGCCTCCGCAGCGTCCAGCCTTCGGCGACCAGCCTCAGTTACAGTTACAGCAGGCGGAGGCTGCTCCCCCTACGCGCCTCCGACTCTATAAAACCACTCTAGGGGTAGGATAAACTCGTACCAGGTGGAGTCGGGGTCAATCAATTCGGTTCTTTGACATAAGTTGAACCTAATCTATTTTATTTGTTATCTGCCCTAATAGGTACTGTTAAATAAAACAAATTTCAATAAGAGATCATTTATCATGGTATCTTTCTTGTTTTTCATAAAATGGGTTTATATTTACATTATAAATAGAAACATTAAAAAATATAGATATTTCAGAAATAGATTTTTGTGAACCGATACATCAGCTTACGATTTGAATCGATTTAAAAATCGACCTTTTTCGGAAAGAATCGACATCCCTATTGACGTCGACAATGACATTACAAAATGGCGCCAGTTTTATGGTAGGATTAGACATAAACATTGCAAGAATAATTGATTTTCAATAATTCTTTTCTCAAAAATTACGCGTTTCCGCATGTTGAAACTTTGTGTGTGTGCTTATAATAGTGTAACTTTTCTGTAAAAAATGCGTATCAACACCCAACTCGACGGACGTCAATGGAAAGCTAAGCCCGCGAGGCGCGTCATAGTCTTTCACCGACGTAATAACTCTCACACTATTCAAAGGTTATAGGTGGACAGTAACAGGGACTTTATCCCACTTGTGATTTTAGAAACTGTTCCACTTCTGATGTTAAAAATTATTCTCAAAATTATTTAAATAAAAGAACACTACCCAGTAACAAACCCTGCTTACTATCAGGACGCAATTACATGATAACACCAAAGTATGCAAACCAACAGCATCACTACCAATCTTAATGTAACACAGGGCAGCCTCTCAACAATACGACCTTCCTTGCCCAGACTGACTGATCCCTCTTAGTCGACTGCGTGATACTTTATACTGCTAAAACAAGTGGGAGATTATAGTTCTACCTTCAATATTTCTTATTTTCTTTTATTATTTTACCCGCATTCCTAACAGTATGTATAAATTGATTATAAAAGGTCGGGAAAAAAGTTTCTAAATCTCACACCTCCGTGCCCGCAATATTATGTACAAGAAAAGGTAAAAATTTTCTCTTTACGTTAAAATTTATAGGAGATAATATCTGTTCATCGCGCCTCCGTGTTTGAAAGTGATAATCTCAAAATTAAAGCTCGAGTAACATACTTAATTTTACTCTAGTTTTCAATAAGGAAGGTTCACCTGTTTAATTGATAGATTTGTTTTGTATATTAGCTGCGCCGTGTTTGTTTGTCTCGGGTATTATTTGCAAACGTTGCTTAAACAGATTTATGCAAAATAAACAATGTATGTAAATAATATAGAAATATAGAATAGTAACAAAATACCACTTTGAGTGTTATTGAGTTAGGTTACTCTACTACTAGCTTCATCACTGCAAATACCCAGTTAAAACCATTAACATTTAACAGCGTGTGATTTCGTCGTAAAGTTTAATATTTAACTAAAATATTCTGACTGAAATTCTGTTTGGCTTGTAGTGCTGTGAATAATTATCTGAATTTTTAAATTATCTAGCATGTCCTGGGAGCTGATTTAAAAGATTAGTTTTCTTTTAATATTTCTCCGGAACCTAAACTCACCAATTATACCTAAGCATTGGCGCAAAAATTGCGAATAATATCTTTAAAACATGTTCACTTATATGGTGTGGAGCCACTAAATATGTTTTGGTTCGTCGCAAATACCATTCACGTCAACCAACCATCCATTATAGTTCGTTTATTCTTGCGTAAAAGTGTATTTTCATACGGAGTTATACTTAATACGATATAGGTTTGGACAATTTATGACATCCGATTGAGCTGAAAAGTACTTATGTTATTTGATGACAATAATAAGGTAGCATAAACTTAATACTGTACACCGATGCTGGCCCTAGAAACACCCATAAAAGCTTGTTTTCAAGTAGATTTTTTCAATGAATCTCGATATTTCAATTTAACTCGTAAGAAATGTGGAGGAACAATTTAAATTTTAACATTCATATTTTTTTCTAGTAATTATTTGTATTTTAAAAATATTTTATTTCCCAGAAGGCACAGAGAGGTACAAAAAAAATATTGCAAAACTTTCTGTGTGGCCTGTTGCTTAATGTGTTAAGTATGCTCATACATAAAACTAAAAAAATAAATAAACAGATTTATTTTAAATCTTAGAGATATCTTGTTACATGCATGTAAATAAAGATATCACAATCAATTGATTCCCTTTTCTTTTTGAAGTACGTTAAACAGCAATCTTTTAACGCAATTATAAGATTTTAGAGATTGAGCGTTACTGAATAATTTAGTTTCGTGCTCCAATGAAATCATGTCTATTCTAAACCCGTGTTTATATTCTTACTCTTTTGTCATTTCTTATATTATATAGTCATTTGATGGTTTAGTTGAGTGTTCATGTGATGTTTATTGAATAAATTTATATTTTATATATTTATATATTATATGGGTTACTAATTACAGCAATGTTGTACTTGCACATATATATATATATATATATATATATATATATATATATATATATATATATATAAGATATACCCTCTTATATATATAAGCGGGTAGTACCTATTCGTCGTTTGAGATGGCATGAATGAGAAGGCAACGCACAAGTAACACTCCTGTTGTTTCTTGTGTCTATGGGCAGCGGTGAAATCACTTAGCCATCAGGTGACCCGCTTGCTGTTTTTGCCTCTCTTATAATATACAAAAATTAAAATAAATACATTTAGATAATATTGGCTGAAATTGTGCCGCTGACAATTTATATAATGGCTGTAACAAAACAAAACATTTTTTCAGGTACAGTTTGAGAACATGAGACCATTTGTATGATTTTTGAAAACGGGGCAAGATGGAAACTTTTATATGTTTATCTTGTGCGTGTGTGCGTGTGTGTGTGTGTGTGTGTGTGTGTCTGTCTGTCTCTCTCTCTCTCTGTGTGTGTGTGTGTGTGTGTGTGTGTGTGTGTGTGTGTTTGTGTGTGTGTGACTGTGTGTCTGTGTGTCTGTGTGTCTGTGTGTCTGTGTGTATGTGTGTATGTGTGTCTGTGTGTCTGTGTGTCTGTGTGCCTGTGTGTCTGTGTGCTTGTGCGTCTGTGTGTCTGTGTGTGTGTCTGTGTGTCTGTGTGTGTGTGTGTGTGTGTGTGTGTGTGTGCGTGCACGTGCGCGTGCGCGTGCGCGTGTGCTTGTGCGTGTGCGTGTGCGTGTGCGTGTGCAAGTTTGAATTTTCAGAAAAAAAATCGTGTGAATTCTTGTAATGGTCCAAAAAGCCTAGTTCTTAGAAATTTATTTGTTTAGTGTGAGTTAGTGTCGCTTAGTAAAATTTTCCCTAAAAGTAGAGACGGGAAATATTGACTAACCGACAAGCTTTGATTAAGGAAGGTACGGTAAAAATGTAATATATATCTTTTTTTAGAATCTATATCAGAGTAAAAGTTGCTTTACCAAAATAAAAAACATGTGGAAGTTGCGGCAAAACAACCTAAATATTAATTTAATATAATTTTTTTTTTCGTAATTTTGACATAAACGACATATTTACAGAAAAATGGATTAATATTTTATTACAGAAAGTAAATAAAATGCATTTATTTACTCAGTATTAGCATACTGTGTACCTAAGTATTGTACTAGTAGATTTATAATACCTAATTAAGGTATTATAAATCTACTAGTATATCACAATAATAATACTATGTGTTTTAAGAACATTGAGATCACAAATTTAAGTATTTAGTCCTATTAATTATTATAGTCAATATAAAATGTGAATATGTTTACAAAACTAATAACATTTTAGTCACAATTAGATGCTCAATAACAATTAAAATAAAATGTACCTCATAGGCATTCATAAAACTGTACGTAACAAAAAGAAAACGTCTATAAAATGAACTTAAATTCAAATTCTAAAAATAACAATAATATTATATCAACTATACTCTATCAATTATAGTATGGTACTCCTGGCAGCAGGTAACCAGATAAGAAACTAAATTTAATACGTAGTAGAGCCATCATCATCATCATCATCATTACAGCCTTTCGTAAGTCCACTGCTGAATATAGGCCTCCCCCAAGGAATGCCACAAAGCACGGCCCTGAGCCACCTGCATCCATCGACTTCCTGCATGTCTTACCAGGTCGTCACTCCATCTCATGGGGGGTCGCCCTACACTTCGCCTACCGGTACGAGGCTGCCACTCAAGAACCTTTCTTCCCCATCGGTTGTCGGTTCTTCGAGCTATATGGCCGGCCCACTGCCACTTCAGCTTACTAATCCGTTGGACTATTTCGGTTACTCTGGTTCTCATTTCTAAGTTAATCACGCAGAGAAACCCCGAGCATAGCCCTCTCCATATCTCGCTGAGCGACCTTGAGCTTCCTCATACGGCCAGCAGTGAAGGACCATATAGAGCCATGCTGCAGCTATATTAGTAATATAGTTGTAGCACGAATGGGTCGGCTCGACCGGGGAAGGACCACCCTCTCACAGAATACCAGCGCCAAATAGCAGCTTAACACTGCTGTGTTTCGTATAGTGAGTGTAGAGAACCGGAGACCCTTTTTACTGGAAACGAGGCATTCCATCTTAGTCCTCACGGGTGGCAACGCATCTACATTTTGATTTGCAAACGAGGATAAATGTAGATGTCTATGGTCCACAGCAACCACTTACCATCAGATGGACTGCGTGCTCGTTTGTCATCCTTATCCTTTAAAAAAGGTGGTTTAGATTAATACTTTGAGAATCTATGAATTTAACATGTAATCAATATTGTCATCAATATTCATGTTAGATAAAAAGTAACTTCTAAGGAAAACAACAAAATAACCTGTATGTTGTAATTATTATTGATCATCTTCAATATCTGATTCAGGCAAGGTATCTTTTGCATTAGTAGCATTTGTGATAATGGGGTATTCATGATGGAATGGAGCAGGTATTACTTTATCTTTACAAAGTTTCATGAGATCATTATATTTGGCCTCTGCGATTGGCAGTCGTGATCGGTAGCAAGGCATCAGTGGACCTTTGGTTTTGGATTGAACTTCGACATTATACGATTTTGCATTAACGTTCGTGGAGTCTTTGATAGAAATAATGGAAGGCTTATTTTTCTTGAAAGCCACGACACGAAATTTGCTAATTTTCCCAGTCAAATTTCCTTCGATGTATTTATCGTCAACGACATCCCATCTATTAAAACTTAAAAAGTCATTGCTTCATCTTCATACGGAAAAGGTTCATTTCTTGCCGTAGCAAATTCAGTGTACCATTGCGAAGGCGCAAGAATTATAGTTTTTTTTTTTTTCAGTTTGTTCTCTATAACGGCGTGTACACTGTCAAAAGGCATATACGAGTATGTGTGCCCTGTTAGTAAATAATTAATTTTTATCGTCTGAAGATTATAACACTCCTGTAAAGTAGAATGTATCATGGCTAGTGCAGTGTGATTTCTATTCTGCCCAGAGTAACAGTCGCAGTATAGAAGAAGGTGTTATATATTTTCTCTTTCATCGGCAGATTTCATGTAACTGTGGAGAATACTTGCGATTTGATTTGCACCACTTTTCCCGTTGCTTTCATCCCAATAATACCAAGTTACTCTAAGTGTTCCGTTTTCGTAGAAACATAGATTATATACCGCTATTTTTCTTGAATAATAAAGCAGCATTGATTCGCCATGTGGATGGAGTATTCAACATCTTCTCCAAGTCGAAACTTGCACATAATGTGGAAGGATCAGTTTTGTGTATGAGTTATGATTGATTGATGATTTATGAGTAGAAAATTTATTTAAACTTTCTTCTTTCTTAGTTTCATGATCTTTCTTTTCTTTCTTTTTTTTTTGGATCGCTGAGATCTGCTTGTTGCAACAGTAAACATTTCAGGCACTTGTCTTTTTAGGGACATGAAATGATATATTAAATTCTTCGCTAAATATTTTTCGGAAAATCTTTTCTCTAACTATGTCTATGCCAGTTTTCACGTTGCGTTCTTTATAAACGCTGTATACGTGTGCAATATTTTTGTATTCCTGCGGCAAGTAAACCCAAGTAGAATCATGACGGCAATAATGTTAGGGGACGGCTGGTAAGCTTTAAAAAAAACTTTAAATTGACTCTTTAGTACTAGGTTTGGTTTTGTTAGGTGGTTCACATTTTCCTCGCAAGTCGTCTTTAGCACTTACCGTGAAAGCATTTTTACCGTGTAATATATACACTTTTATGAAATATCTAATGTTGCCTCCAAAAACTGTAAGCATACAGATCTTTTTCAAATAATGCAATACTTATATGTGTACCTGCGTGATTCTGAACTACTACGTTTACGTTTAACGTTTTCTTTATCAGTCAAACCAGCCAGTCTCTACGGCATTTAGGGGTAAGCGTCTAAAAATGTTTAAATACTTGTTGCCTCTTTTCTTCGGTTATGTTTTCACAATTGTTCCCATATTTCTTACCCTTATATGGATTAGGTTGAATTGATTTTTCTGGCACTAATTGACCATCTTTTCTTACGTATTCTTTTTCTGTTTGTTTCGAAAGAGCCCTTTCCTTTCTAGTGATTTTCTTCACTCTTTTTAAACCTCTTTGTCCAACGTTCTCGTTTTCTGTATCCAAATTTTCTTCAGTATTTTTTTTTCCAGCAATTCACTGTTTTTATTCTTACTTGACTCTTTTCGCTTCTTTTTTTATTCTTTCCTGTTTTTTTTATTTGACTGGTCTTTTTCTTCATCACTGCTTGACGTGTCAGATCTTACCCAGGACAGAACAAAGAAACAGAAAACCATCATTCGAAGGTAAGTCCATACAGCAAGAGACTCCTGCAGCAGGATAATCATTCGAAGGTAAGTCCATATTGCGAGAGACTCCTACAGCAGGATCATCATTCAAAGGTAAGTACATACTGCGAGGGACTCCTGGAGCTGGATCTCAATCGAAGGTAAGTCTATATCGCGAGCAACTCCTGCAGCTGGATTATCAATCGAAGGTAAGTCCATACTTCGAGAGACTCCTCCACCTAGATTTTCATAAGGAGATAGGTCCTTACATTGAGAAACTCCTGGTATATCATCATCATTCAAAGGTAAGTCCATATTGCGAGCGAGTTCTGGAGCACCATCGTCAATCAAAGGTAAGTAAGTGTAAGCGGTACCTTAGTTGACAACGGAATTGAAGCGCGCGCGTATCTCCCAAGCGACGACGGGCCGTGCACAGAAGTTGTAGTGTTATGTTACTTACATATCATTTTACATTATTTTAAATTCATTTTTCCATTCTGTTTCGATTTTCTGCATTCACCTCAAAACTGGATATTTTACATCACCTTTATTTCCATAGGATCCTGTAACGATTTTAAACCATAAGAACACAATAACAAATAATTTTTACTTCGTATTTTCACACTATCAGCACTTTTAAATTGGTGTCAATGGAGTCTACCCTTTTCGATCTTTTATTTAGTTTTCCGTAACTCTGCAATTTCGGGCTTTGTGCGCGCAGGTGCGCTACCTTTTTTCCTATATCAATAATTTCTCATTTTTCACTTAAATCTTGCCGTTTTTCTATTACGATCCTAAAACCAAAATTTGACATGTTTTGACATCGTTGTTTATCTGGTTGTCATGACAATTATATTCAAATTCGCTACCGGTCTGTTGTTTCTACTTCGATAATTCCACATAAATACTCTTTCCTCTTGGCCATTTACAAAAAATTTGCGTTTAATTTAAATAATTTTTCCGTTCTCTCTAAAAAGGTATAAAAGCCGAACAATCGGTCAAGAAAGTCAGTCTCGCTTCAGTTCTCAAATTCGAAGCATCTCCTAAAGGCCTTATCCCGGGGCCGCACTGCCCCGGGATCCTGCAAGCCTCTGTTCCGCCTGAAGCCGCTGGATCCTACAAGCCTCTGCTCTGCCTGAAGTCGCCGAATCCTGCACGCCTCTGCTCTGTCTGAAGTCGCCGGATCCTGCAAGCTTCTGTCCTGCCTGAAGTCGCCGGATCCTGCAAGCCTCTATCCTGCCTGAAGTCGCCGGATCCTGCAAGCCTCTGTCCCGCCTGAAGTCGCCGGAACCTGCAGGCCTCTGTCCTGCCTGAATTCGCTGAGGATCCTGCAAGCCCCTGTCTTGCCTGAAGTCGCCGGATCTTGCAAACCTCCGCATTCACCTGAGGTCGTCGCCTAGAGACGCCCACACCTTCACCTACGCTGTGCGTGCTCGTTCCAGGCGCTGAGAGCACTTACTGTACACCTTGGATCTTCGGGCTCAACTTCAACACTAATCTTTTTTTTTTATTATCTTTTTTTTAAATAATTGTAAATCACGACATCCATCCTCATCTTCATACTCTATTTTGTCATATAAAATTGTAAATATCTTTTAAATCTTAAATATATTATTTGTTTTTGTTCTATTTTTGTTGTTTTGTTGCTCTTAGGTTAGATTCTTTTGTATTTAATTGTCGCTTCACGACAAAGTATCTTAGTTACTTTGAAACTAACTTCACTGCATGCTCAAACGACTGCTCACGCGTTATCCGTAGGTATAACCGACATTTTTTATGTGAATTATTTTAGGTAAAAATACGCTTTGCGGTATTTAGGTCCCTGCGATCAACGGCGAAATATTTATCTTCTAAGTATATATTATATGTAAAATAGACCGGCAACGGGAATTTGTAAAAAAGATGTGAAACGTTTGGTGATGCTATCACAAATCCGAAGGCCGGCAAACTATTATGGTCTGAGAAGAAAACGAATATAGCGAACGCCTTTAAAAATTGTAATAGCATTTTTTTGCAAACCATACATGAAAACAGTGGAAATTGTTTATAAATGTTATAAAATCTTACTTACGGCTCTGTGTTATTTTTTCAATGAAATGTAATATTTTTTATTATTATTCATAATTATACTTCTTAATTCATATTTTTGAACAATAATCTACATTACAAACGCGTTAATTTCATTTCCTCTTAATTTACGCTCAAAGAAGACTTCATAAAATGCCCGGAGGTCATGTTTGTAATAACTTTGCGGTTTTGAAAACTGCGATAAAGGTCATATATTTAAATTATAAATAAAATTAAGCGCTTATTTTACAGTGTTCTTTTAGTTTATACGAATATTAAATAACCTTTAGATTATGAATATTTACATTCTCAATACATGATATGTATGCATGATGTATAATAATATTTGAGCGACCGAGTTTGTTCGGTGTTAGAAAAAAACATATAATTTTTCTCAGGCTTTACACCTACCTAGAAAAACTTTGTTTTCGTCCAAAGTGAAACATTCGTTTCATCCAAATCGTTAGTGCCATTTTTGAGAACGTACGTACGTATAACGAAAACAATTATAAATATAATGTTTTTATTTACTTTAAAAATAAGAGATGCAAAATTCTTAATACCTGAATATATTTTTTCAATAAAAAATATAATACATTAAATTATATTGATATGTAATATTTTATTATCTGATGTATACATTTAATTCTAAAGTTTAATACAATATAGCATGCGGGGACCACGTAGTGACGGTGTAGGAATATTCCTACTTCACTACCCCGTGTGACACCCACCACCCCGTTAGAGGTGACAGAGAACATGGATAAGGACAAGGCAAAAGTCGTCGTATAGAGTTAGTTATCGGGAGCACTACGCTTGAAGTTGTTGACGAGTATTTTTACCTAGGACAAATTATTAGACGTAAATCGACGGATCCAAATCAGCCGGGAAACATTTGGGTGATTACGACACATCTTCTGGTCACGTATACGTCGATGCTTGAAAACAGGAGTGTGAGTTGCCTATGAGGACATTTGCATTTGAGACGAGATCTTGGGTTGCCAACCGCATGACTAAGCACGAAATCACTCAACAAGCAATGAAGAGGTTTATGGTCAGAGTTTCTCTATGTGATATAGGTGCTTCGACATGAGGATCCTATCGAATGTAGAATCAGAATAACTGAAATAGCCCAACGTATCAGTGAGCTTAAGTAACACTCGGCTGATCCTATAGCTCATAGAACTGACAACCGATAATAAAAGAAGGTTCTCGAGTGGCAGCCTTGTACCGGTAAGCGAAGGTAGGGTGACTCTCCATTAGATGGAGTGACGACCTGGAAATATATGTGAGAAGTCGATGGATAATGGTGTTTAAGGTCTGTGCTTCGTGGCAGTGAGTCAAGTTTCCAAAAGCCCAGTGTTAAGCCATGAGGTATGCGGTTGACGTATCAGGGCTTCATTTCGCTCGCTATGGAATAAACTTCGAGCTTATTTTAAATGCCGCCATACTTCTAACTTTTCCTAGCAAATCTCGACGAGTCAAGACGTTTAATTTAAGTAGGTATGTAGTTTGAAATAGCTGCAATTTATTTTTTATATTTAAAGATAATAATTTTTTTACTAAAATGATGTTAAATGATGTTAAAAGGTGACTAAATCTTAGAAAAAGATTATGTCTACAATCTTTTGGGGTTCTGAAGGAATTTTACTAATGGATTTTAAAAAACGCAACACAACAGTAATAGGCGATTACTATGCTTCCTTGCTACATAAATTGAGAGATGCTATTAAAGAAAAATGTCGAGGGAAATTGTCACAAGGAATGTTGTTGCTATATGACAATGCCCCGGTACACACATCGGGTGTATCCAAGGCTTCACAAAGCTCGACCATCCACCATATAGCCCTGATGACTAATATTTATTCGCAAAATTCAAATCCATCTTATGAGAAAAAAACTAACACTGATGATGAAGTCAGCGGTTTTGTCACATTTCCAGGGCAAAAATTCAGAGTATTTTTAAGAGCACAGAAAAGTTAGTAAAGTACTGTGAAAAGCGTGCTGAAATAAAGTAACATTATATCGAAAAGTAATTATAGTGAATTGTTATTTGTCCTTAATTTTATGATTCAAGCCAGAAACTTTTGGACCTTACACCCCCAGCCCCACCAGCACAAGTCGCTTCTTGACGCCCCCTCCTCGGCAAGAAACAACTTCTCCCTCTGTTCTTTTTCTCAACTCCCTAGTAAATTTTGTTATTTATATTTTTTATGCTTATTTATTATTTTTATTAGATGTACACAACAATTATCATTCACTTTAACATAAATTAAATACTTAATTTATTCAAAGTTTTGACCTAGAATACAAACCTAAGACGTACGTCTTCCGTATCTTACATTTTGTCACTTCAGTTTTATATAAAAAAAAATGTGTATTAAACTAATAATGGTTTAATTTACTTAAATAAGAACATTTCAATTACACCTTTACACCTTACGGTATTCTTTCTAATTACACCTACTTGACATGTATATATAAATATTTGTACTAATTTTACAAATACTTGATTACTGACTGCAAACACAGAAAATCGGGGGTTCCAATCTGCCATTCGCCTACTGTGATGAACCATTCCTAATATTATCAAGTGGTTAATACTCCTAGTGTTTGTAATGTGGATAGCGTATCTAGCATTTTTTTTAAATACAAATTAAATAAACACTACTACATTCTACTACACACTACACTACATTAAATATTAATCGTAGAAAAAGTGGCTTATTTCTTTTAATCGTACATTATATAAGAAGCCTTTTCGAATAATAAGAAAGCCCATTTCTGAAAAATTGAGTTTCGGAACCGATTGAAGTGGAATCAATTGGTAAGTACAGAATTAATGCGGGTTCAATCAATTTAACTAGTGAGCAAAAATTCCTACGAATTTCGTAAAATCATTTTGATTCGTATCGTTTCAGAAGCGATGTCAAGTTTCGTTTTGTTAACTAAAACGAAAATGGGTAATTGATTCATTATAATATAATGTAAGATATTGGTTTTTCCAAGTCCTCTAATTTAGTCGGTCATAATATCTTATATATCTTTTATATTTCATTAGAGTCAGCCGTGCAGTTGCGGTTTAAGAATATCCCCTACCCCATATCATCCAAAACATTAACATCCGACGAATACAAATTTAGACGAATAGAAATACTCGTAATTATTCATTGAAATAAAGAAATATAATGTGTTTATCTGACTTAAATAACTTATTTGACTAAACTGTAAGTTCATCAATTCATACGTTGACATTTCAAAACGACTCTATGAAAAAGTGCATTACAAAGTACTTCAAATAAATATTTAAAATGAAATCTGCGATGATTTTACTACTGCCTTCTGGCTCAAGAACACCCTGAATAAAATATTTTGTTGTAAGGTTTTCTTTTCACGAAAGATTTTTTTAATTTATTCAATATATTGTTATAAATTAAAGTCATTATCAAAAAATATTTATAATTCTAGGTATCCATTTAAAAAAATTAAACTTTATATAGATTATACGCACAATAAAATTAGCAAGATAAAATCACACGAAAACATAACATTCTTCTCGTGCAATTGAGTTAAAGGTAAAGATGAAACTCTATTTTGCTTTTTATTGCTCTTAAATAGATAAGCATGATAAATAAATTTAAGTTGCATTATCTTCATAATTTTTTTTTATTGAGAAAACAAGCTATGCGGGTCTAGAAAGACCAGTATCACTGATCTATTGTGGTCGCTGCTAGTGGTATAATTCACTGCTAAGCCCATATCTACAAAAAATGGAAGGAGTTGCTTAGCTGTGAACAATTTCAATTATTCTGGGTTAAGTACGTATGTAGTTTCCCAGATGAGTGTTATGTTTGCGCATTAAGGGTCCACAATCAGTTAGGATGTACAGAGGTATTTCTTCCGTTAAGGAACAGAATCGGCACACTCTTAAGTTGCTTAATTCCAGGATGGACAAGTGCTTTTCAACAATAGTGTCCAGTTAAGGCTCTTCCCAAAACACTTAATCCTAGGGTTTCTGAAGCGAATTTACGATCATAAGCCTGAGTTAAAGTTTAAATGTTTTAAGCTTGTGTATCAGACCAGATCTTAGTTACACGTAATAAAAAATTTCAAGGGTCAGTCACAAAAGTCACAAATTGGCTCAGGTCCAAATTCTGTACTCTTTTAACCCTCCCATGCGAGCTTGTCGGCAAGTTCATTGCTTACAATAACCCATCTCAAAACGACCATGTTGTTACACTTCAGTGTTTAAACGGCTCACGCAGACTCCAACTAACTTTGAGGCCACTAAATTTGTGCTTGTACCACTGAACGCTAGCAGTGCTTTTTGACTATCAGTGTGTATATAAATAATTTGGTTGAAGTAGTGTTTTTGTAGGTTGATTTCCGCACAACAAATTATGGCGAAAATTTCTGCCTGAAATGTAGAGGAGAATTTCCCCAAATTCATACTAAGCTCGAATTTGGGGCGTTCCCCATAAATTCCAAAGCCTACGTCGAGGCCCATTTTAGACCCATCAGTAAACCATTTAAGGCTACCGACTTCACAGATGATCTGTCCATTCAGCTAGTCTTCTCTGTAGGGTAGTCCCACCATATACATTTTATTAAAAGTGTATAGTAGACATATTATATCTTAGATCATGTACAAAGTCGGTGTTTCCTTCATTGTGTCGAGCAGGAACCTCAATCTGTAAGAAAGCAAGCTCAGACCGCCCTGGGCGTTGATCCTATACAAACTAGTCCTCACCTCCTTGTATAAATAAAGATCAAGGGGCTTGAGGTATAGAAGTGTCATTAAGGGCCGTTCCAGGTGATAATCGCATCGCTCCAGTTGCCATTTTATTTTCAATCAATGAAATTTTTTTGTATAATACAGGTGTAGCGGACGGCGAAGGAGGCCGCCGCTCCGTCGCCCCTTCACACCCCGTTGCACCCCGCGCACCCCGCACACCGGCAGCAGATCACGCGATGTCGCCGACCAATCAGCGCACGGCATCGCCTTACGACGCTACTCACATACCGAGACGCTCTCTTGCGGGATATAAGAAGGGCGTTTTGGTCTGTGAGGCGTTCATTTCATGTCGGAAGCGGCACTCGAAGAGAAGAAACAGCAAGAGAAATCAAGAAGAATCAAGACTCCATAGTAGAGTGAAGAACCCTCTCTGTATATATATAGTTGTATAGTTTATTAGTGCCGCACTGTAAATACTTGAATACAGTATAGTTCTACAGTACCATCTTTGAGCAGTCCCCTAGCATAGTAATTAGTCAGTTATACAGTCCACTTGCAAAAATTAAATTAATACAGTCCACTATAATCCCTTATATTCTTGGCCCTTCAACGCCGGATAAGAAGCAAGAAGCAAGAATTCATAATAACAGGTATAAAAGTTGTTACAGAATATGTATATTCTATGCACTTATGAGCTGTGCAAATACAATATTAGGCTACGCATTACTGCGACCGGCAAGCCAGCCGATCACTGGGCCGGAAGCAGGGCCTGCGTGTCACCCGCCAAGGCCAAGGCCGCTGGTAGGGGAGGGCCCTCCTCCGCCGCCACCGCCTCTATGGCCACCGCCGCAGCTGCAACTGCCGCCGCCGCCGCTGTCACTGTCGCCGCCGCCGCCGCCGCGACACCGACGCCTGCAGAGGGGCGCCCCGTGGAGGAAGATGAAATGGAATGCCTATAACGGCCCCATTAAGCTTCCTCCAGGCGAATATCAACCACTGCGCCTGCGCTCAGGATCTGTTGCTCCAGCGCATGGCGCAGTGGTCGATTAACATCGCTGTGGTCGCTGAGCCGTATTCTGTCTGGCCTAGGAAGGACTGGGTGGCGGACCTTAACGGCTCAGTGGCCATCATTTCTTCGGCCGCCGCCGGTACCCCGACCCTTGAAAGTGTCAGGAGGGGTCAGGGGTGGGTAGCAGCACGGTTCGGGGAGTTCGACGTTGTGGTGGTGTACTTCTCCCCGAACCGATCTCTCGCCGAGCTCCACAACTCTCTTGCAGAGCTGAGAGCAGTCGTTGTCGGAAGCTATCCCCTCCCCGTGCTTGTCCTCGGGGACTTCAATGCCAAGAACTTGGCTTGGGGTTCTCGTCGTACAGATGTGCGGGGTAGGATGGTGGAAGACTGGGCTCTGGAGACAGGCCTGGTCGTCCTAAATCGGGGTTCTGTCCCCACGTGTGTGCGGATGCGGGGCGAGTCGGTGGTAGACATTTCGTTCGCTAGCCCCGCTCTGTCGCCGCGTGCCATTGACTGGCGAGTCACGGAGGGGGTGGAGACCTACTCCGACCACCGGTACATCCGGTTTGACGTCTCCACCCAGCCCTCGAGCGCGCCAGTCCAACAGGCCCCGAGTGGTCCGCGTTGGGCGCTGAAGCAGCTGGACCGGGAGCTCCTCCTGGAAGCCTCGATCGTGCAGGCCTGGGTGTCATCACCGGATAGGCCTGCCGACGTCAATGATGAGGCAGGGTGGTTCCAGGAGGCCATGTCCGAGATATGTGACGTGGCAATGCCCCGCGTCCGGCCAGGAAGCGCCCGGCGTCAGGTGTATTGGTGGTCGCGTGAGCTGACGTCTCTGCGCGAGGCGTGTGTCGCCGCGCGGTGTGTCCGCATTCGTCCACCGAATGCGGCAGCCATTGAGGCGGTGCTGTACGAGGGATACAGAGCGGCGAAGACCGCCCTCCGGGAGGCTGTCATGCGGGCCCGGGATCGGGCCCGTGAGGAGATGCTGGAGACTCTCGACAGAGATCCGTGGGGGCGCCCTTGCAAGATGGTGCGGGATAAACTCCGCACCTGGCCCCCCCCGCTGACGCAGAGTCTCCGGCCTCAGCTCGTGGAGGACGTGGTAAGCGCTCTGTTTCCTGCGCGAGGGGAACATCCGCCCCCGCCTATGGCTCCGCCACCTGCGGTGCCGGAAGCGGACCACCAGGACGACGACGACGGCATCCCGGAAGGGACCAGGGTAGACCTGAGAGTGGCGGTACGTAGGCTCAAAGCCATGAATACCGCCCCAGGATCCGATGGCTTGCCTGGCAAAGCCTGGGTCCTGGCCTCGGAGGCTCTCGGGCCCCGACTGGAGAGGCTCCTAAGTGCATGCTTAGAGAGAGGCCAATTCCCGCTTCGTTGGAAGACGGGGAAGCTGGTCCTCTGCGGCGCCCTGCGGACTCTCCGTCCGCATACCGGCCCGTGGTGCTGCTCGACGAGGTGGGCAAGCTCTTTGAAAGAGTCATTGCAAACCGCCTCGCCGAGCACCTTGCGGGGACGGGGCCGGATCTTGCGGAACACCAGTTTGGTTTCCGCAAGAGGCGCTCTACGGTGGACGCCATTATGCGCGTGAGAGCCCTCACGACGGGGGATGCAGTGGCCAGGGGGGGGGGGTTGTTTTGGCGGTGTCTCTCGGCATCGCCAACGCCTTCAACTCCATGCCCTGGAGCTGCATTAGGGAGGCACTCCGGTATCACCGGGTGCCGACCTGTCTCCGTCGTATAGTCGGGGACTCTCTGACGGATAGGGCCGTCATCTACCCCGGTCGCAACGGTGGGTGGAACCGGCGAGAGATATCGTGCGGTGTCCCACAGGGTTCGGTTCTGGCGCCTCCCCTGTGAAACATCGGTTACGACTGGGTGCTGCGCGCCGACCTCCCTACCGGCGTCAGCGTAGTTTGCTACGCTGACGACACGCTGGTACTGGCACAGGGGGGGTCGCACGAGGCGGCGGCGGAAACTATGACACGCGGGGTTGCGTTAGTCGTTGAGAGGATCCGGCAGCTGGGTCTTGAGGTGGCTCTGCACAAGTCCGAGGCCATGCACTTCCATGGTCCTCGGAACAGGCCACCACCGGGATCCTCAGCGATGGTAGGAGGGGTATCCATCGGCGTCGAGTCGACGTTGAAGTACCTAGGACTCGTCCTCGACGGCCGATGGAACTTCGTTGAGCACTTCCGACATTTGGCTCCCAAACTGGAACGGACCGGGGCTGCCTTCAGGCGGCTCCTGCCGAACCTGGGGGGGCCAAACGCCTCCTGCCGGAGGCTCTACGCGGGGATTGTGCGGTCCATGGCCCTCTACGAGGCCCCGGTGTGGGCGCGTGGTTTGGCGCGGCTTGCCGTCCACCACCTGAACGCGCCCCAAAAGGTGGTTGCCGTGAGAATGGTTCGCGGCTACCGCACGATCTCCCGCGAGGCAGCGTGCCTCCTTGCCGGATTGCCGCCGTGGGATCTGGAGGCGATAGTCCTCGCGCGCCTGCACGAATGGCGCGCGGAGGCACTATGCCGAGGGGAAACCCCGCTGCCGCGGCAAGTTGTCGTGCAGCGGACAGACTTCCGGTATGATCTCATGGCGACATGGAGAGAGCGACTGTCGCAACCCCCTGCTGGGCACGCCACTATAGCGGCGATAAGACCCCTCTTTGAGGAGTGGCTTGAGAGACGCCACGGCGTCCTCACCTTCCGCCTGACGCAGGTCCTCACCGGACACGGTGTGTTCGGGAGGTTCCTGCACCGAATCGGGCGGGAGGAAACGCCCGGGTGCTCCCACTGCGAGGATCGACCGGAGGACACGGTGGAGCACACCGTGGAGGTGTGCCCTGCCTGGGCGGAGCACCGCCGTGTCCTCGTAGCGGCGATAGGCGGCGGCGACATCTCGCGTCCGGTCCTGGTCGAAGCCATGGTCCGGAGCGAGACGGAATGGGATGCCGTCACCACCTTCTGCGAAGCAGTGATTCTAGCGAAGGAGGTGGCGGAGCAGGAGAAGGACAGAGCAGCAGCTTTCCTTCCCGCCCGCCGCGGGAGACGCCCCGGGCGTCGGGGGCTACGTCGTGTCCCCGGCCACCGTAGGCGCGGGCCTGTGGACGGCGAGCAATGGGTAGCTCGCCGTCCGTCCGTCTAACGACGACAGGCCGTGTCGACGGCGCGTTTTGTTCCACGCGCGCCTCAAAGAGCTGTCAGCAGCGTGAAGGGGCCCGTAAGGGCCGACGCCTGCCGGGGCTGCGGGCTGTTCGAAAGAGATACCGCGGCTCCGGAACGTAAGGGCACTGAAGGAACACGGATGGTTTTTAGTCAGTAAAAGTCTGACACTCCCTTCCGCTCCACCCAGAGCGAAAGGCGTCATTTGATGATTTTCCATCTGCAAAAAAAAGAAAGGCTACGCATTACTAATTAAATAATGGTGTGTTCAAATAAAAAGAAAAAAAGAAGAAAAAAATATTGTCAATAGTTAAGTAGAGTTTATAGTGCAAATTGTTGTCATACTAAATACATTGAAGGACTGACCTCTATATATACGACTACGCTGGATTGGCTATACCATACAAAATGCTTCTGCCGATTTGAAGCGCCCTCATTGTCCGTACCGGGAACTAAAATTGACATAATATGCCAAAGTCTTTTTTCATATGGTCCCCAATCACGGTCAGTTATACGACATCAGTTCAACGGATCATTTCAAACGGATTTAATCCAAAAAAATTTCAACACGGTCAGTTCAACTGATCATTCCAACTGATCAGTTCAAACAAGGGCTGTTGATATTTTTAAAATATTGGATTTTCAATATATCGATAATTATAAATATATCAATATCGGAGTTTTATATATCGGAAACATAAGCGATATATTGATGCTTATTGCTTAAAAATGATTCACACAGTTTATAATTTAAAAAACTAAATTAAATTATAAATGTATGAAAATGTTAGGTTATAGTTCTTAGTAATTATTTTACTAAGAACTATAACCTAATTATTAAAGAGCCATGGTAGCTCAGATGCTTTGCGCTCGCTGTAAATTTCACAGTACGCGAGCAACCCGGGTTCGATCCCCGCCGGCACCAATGAAATTGTTAATGGCAATTTTAAGTGCTGATTTACCACGTGCTCGGCAATGAAGGAAAACATCGTGAGGAAACCTGCATGTCTGAGAATAAAATAAAAATTTCAGAAAACGTGAAGTTCGCCAAAACGCATTGAGGCAGCACGGCGGACGTTGCCCTAAAACCCTCTCAGAAGTTAGTAGAGGCCTGCCCAGCTGAGGAGTGTCCAGCATTTGGACGTATATAGACTGTAACTTTAACTTGAATTATTGTTTAATTTAAATAAGACAATTATGTTTACCAATATTTGTCAGTAAGAGTTTTCAAAAATACTCGTTGTTTTATATGTTCAGCTGTTTCAGAACTCCAATTATTGAGCACTAAAAGATTGATTGTAGAAGTAATTTGTTCAGATGCTTTGGATACTGCTGAAGTAATCAAGTATTTAACAGCTATTTCTGATGGCACGGAAGTAAATCATAAGACGCCTAAGCGATTAAAATAACTTGAGGCGTATACCAACATCGAAGCACTTATTTCATCGTATTCTCTAATAGTTCACATGTGCAGACACTTAATACACATAATCGCATCACTTTGATAAAAATTCACTTCAAACGATTATTTAAGCGATAAAAACCTGCCAAAACTCACAGTAAGTAAAGTAGTACTAAGTCTCGTAGATTATAGTGATTTTAATATCACAGAGATATACTTTACAAAATTACATTTCTTTTTAAGATAATAAGCAAATAAATAAGGTGGGGAAAAATTAAAAACATAATATAGTGTAAATAAAGTATAGTAGATTGGGTCCCTCAAGAATGAGGATCTAAGTTTACGATGGTGTTGTAGATTAAATGATTTACATGAAAAAATAAAAAAATAATTATTTTAAAAATATATCGACTGTCGTATATCTATATTTCAATATCAAATTTATATTTCAATATATGTGGTCAAAAATATTAAAAATAAATATCGATATTTCTAAATAATGAAATAGATTTTTCGATATATCGATATTTTATCAACAGTCCTAGTTCAAATGTGGGGCGTGGCCGTGGGCGTTTGGTTTACGTGGCTCCTATAAAATATCATATAAATAGATAAATTAAATGATTTATTTATTTTAACAGATACACCATTGGCTTATCACTAGACATTGTTAAGTATAACACAATTGGTTTTGTTCAAAGTGATTTGCCTTTAAAGGTATATACAACATTCGCAAAAATAGTGCAGCTACAATAAGACAGTTGTTAACTTACTTAACTAGAACAATATTATTAACAAATTTACAAGTAATTTGCTTACAAAAAAAAACTAATGCTATACTTGAAGAAGATAGAAAGAGTTATAAATACTTATTACATAATTTGGCAAATTGTGATACGTTATCCGTATGGAAAATATCTACATCGCCGTTGGTGGTTATGTCGTTAAACGTTTACATTAACCTATTTATTGGGGCTCGTTTACCTAAATTTGTTCTATGGTTAGATAAACAGAAGATTTTGGTAATCGGATGTCTTGGTGTAGATCTTGGAACTCTGATACTTATTTGATTTAACAGTGCCGGTGATAGTAGGAGGCCGTGAATTAGCTTATAAAGTGTTTTAAGATCGCTAAGACGACGCCTTTTTTCGAGAGACTCTAATTTGAAGTGGGATAGCCTAGTATTATAGTCAGCACGGTAAGGACAAGTTTGATCTTTAAAGGCTAAGTAGCGGGTAAAATTGCGCTGGATACGTTCTATTCGATCACTGTGAATTTGGTATGATGGGTTCCAAACAGGTGATGCATATTCTAGTGTACTACAAATAAGAGCTTTGTATATAGTGAGAATAGATATAGGGTTCCGCAAATCCTTACATATTCGCTTTACGAATCCTGCCATCTTCCATGCCTTGGATGCAATATTATCAATATGGATGTTGAAATTTATTTTTTATCGATCATTACGCCAAGGTCACGGACTATTTCGGATTCTGTTAATTTTTCTCCGTCTACAAAATAACTGGAGCGAATAATGTTTCTCTTTCTGGTAATTTTTATAGACAGACATTTCTTGGGATTTAGTAGCATTTTGTTACTTTTGCACCAATCTGAGATAGAGGTGAGATCTGTCTGTAATTTAACTACATCATCTGGAGACTCTATAACCTTATACAATTTTAAGTCATCTGCAAACATTGAGTAATTACTAAAGGTAATATGAGCAGAAATGTCATTTATAAATACCAAAAAGAGAACAGGGCCGATATGCGACCCCTGTGAAACGCCTGAAGTTGGATAAAACGAAAAAGACTTGAATGATATTTAATAATACCTAAATCTTATTTAATAGCATTTCCTGTCTATTAATATATATCTTTACAAACAAATAAAATTGAAGTGTCTATTTGTAATGTCAAAATAACAGTTTTTTACTAAATGCATATGAAAGTACATACGGTACTTATAACAAAACACAATTTTTAAAATCTTTTTCTATCATTCTTTCTGTCTGTCTGTTTGTTCCGGCTAATCTCCGAATCGGCTGAATCGATTTTGACGAGACTTTCAGTGGCAGATAAGTGATATTATATGGAGGAACTTAGGCTAATTTTAATTTAGAATTGGGGTTCCGTGTAAAAAAGGGAAAACCCATGGAATCCAATCGTATTTAATTAAACGCCGGTGAAGTCGCGGGGAACAGCAAGTAAATAGATAGGAAATGATGTTTTTAATTTATAGGAGTCACGCCAACTAAACGCGCACGGCTGCGGCTTCATTGATCGAGAAATGAAATCCGTTCCGTATATATGTATTTATGTATATAAATAACGTTTTCTATATATTAACACTTCAAAAGATATTTTTATTCATGTTAAGGTCAGTATTAAGACACTTTTAAGAAATGGGACAGATATTATGATAATTTTACTCATTATGGTAAATTTTATTTATTTAATAAATGTGTTATTTATTTTTATCTGTTTATTAAATTATTTATCTGTAGAGCGGGCGACACCCCACTGATACTAACTTGCACTCTTAAATGTGTAGTATTCGTGTAATAAGTCATTAAAAAATCATTGAATTCTACATACTGCGTACAGGTAACTTGGTTATTTATAGAAATTAGTGTTAATGGTGCTTGTAGGTTTTATTAAAGTACGCAGATATTTTCGTATTCTGGTTGTATTTGGTTATGATTTTTCCGTTCTGCCTTTTTTTATTGCCTGTAAAATATATGGTCGATTTCTAATTTTGTACCTACTTAGGAGTATTGCTGCTTTTTAATTGCCTGAAAACATTTACTTTTTGTACTATTTATTATATTTATATTAGTTCTGTAGTTACTTATTGAGCCCTTCCAAAGGAGCCAAAACACGATGGTGTTTCGTAGTGGCATAACTGAGATCTTTTACCCCACCTTCTTTGTTCACCATCATGAAGGTAATATAATCACATTGAACTAGGTCTTTATAAACCTTTCAAATGAGTTCAAACACGATCGTTCTATCTAGTGCCGCCACTGAGATCCTATACCCACCTTCGCATTGTACCATCAGAAAGGTGAGATCATAACAGCCACCTAGGTCTTTATGAGCCCTTTCAAATGACTTCAAACACGATCCTTCTATCTAGTGCCGTTACTGATATCCTATACCCACCTCCGGATTGCACCATCAGAAAGGTGAGATCATAACGAAATTCGGTCTGGAGGACATAATTATTATTATGTTTAAGAAAATTTAATGTATGTTAACAAAAACAAAGGTAGTTTTAGTAAAAAAAGTGATATACATTCTGTAAACACTAGGAACAAACACAAGCTAGTGATACCAGTTTCTCAACTCCACAGAGTCAGTAATTCATTCTTGGGGCAATGTATACGCTATGACAATAAGGTCCCGGAAAGTGTACAGTCACATAAGTTTAAATAAACCTAGCGGATTTTACGGATTTTATTCCGTATCTTAACTTATTTTTTTTTATATTCCCGACGTTTCGGGTGCTTTCCAGCACCCGTGGTCACGGGGGACTGAGGTGTTTGACGTCCTGCTGTCATAGTTAGCCCGGCTAACTTCAGTTTTTTAATATTAAGTCTTGGTTCGATTTACGCAGAATGAGCTTTCAGTATCTTGAAGTCTAGCAGTGGTATACTTGGGTTTGGATTTGATTTTATTAATTATGGGATCCCAAGCAGATGGCAGCACCCATCCATCTTCTCTATTGAAATAAGGATTACTGTTCTTTCTAGTTTCTATTAGGACGACTGTTCTATCTAGTACCGCCACTGAGATCCGATATCCACCTTCGGATTACACCATCAGAAAGGTGAGGTCACAGCAGTCACCTAGGTCTTTATGAACCCTTTCAAACAAGCTCAAACACGACCGTTTTATCTAGTGCCGCCACTGAGATCCTATATCCACCTTCGAATTGCATCATCAGAAAGGTGAGGTCATAACAGTCACCTAGGTCTTTATGAGCACTTTCAAATGAGTTCAAACACGATCGTTCTATCTAGTGCCGCCACTGAGATCCTATATCCACCTTAGGATTGCACCATCAGAAAGGAGAGGTCACAGCAGTCACCTAGGTCTTTATGAGCCCTTTGAAATGAGCTTAGACATGATCGTTCTATCTAGTGCCGCCACTGAAATCCTATATCCACCTTCGGATTGCACCAACAGAAAGGTGAGGTCATAACAGTCAACTAGGTCTTTATGAGCCCTTTCAAATGAGTTCAAACACGATCGTTCTATCTAGTGCTGCCACTGAGATCCAATATCCACCTTTGGATTGCACCATTAGAAAGGTGAGATCATAACAGACACCTAGGTCTTAATGAGCCCATTCAAATGAGTTCAAACGCGGTCTTTCTATCTAGTGCCGTTACTGATATCCTATACCCACCTCCGGATTGCACCATCAGAAAGGTGAGATCATAACAGCCACCTAGGTCTTTATGAGCCCTTTCAAATGACTTCAAACACGATTCTTCTATCTAGTGCTGCCACTGAGATCCTATATCCACCTTTGGATTGCACCATCAGAAAGGTGAGATCATAACAGACACCTAGGTCTTAATGAGCCCATTCAAATGAGTTCAAACGCGGTCTTTCTATCTAGTGTCATCACAGAGATCCTATACCAACCTTCGGATTGCAACAACATAAAGGTGATATCATCACAGACATCTAGGTATTTATGAGCCCTTTCAAATGAGTTCAAACACGACCGTTTTATCTAGTGCCGCCACTGAGATCTTATATCAACCTTCGGATTGCACCATCAGAAAGGTGAGATCATAACTGTCATCTAGGTCTTTATGAGCCCTTTCAAATGAGTTCAAACAGGACCGTTCTATCTAGTGCCGCCATTGAGGTCCTATATTCATCTTTGGATTGCACAATCAGAAAGGTGGGATCATAAAAGTCACCTAAGTCTTTATGAACCCTTTCAAATGAGTTCAAACACGACCGTTCTATTTAGTGCCGCCACTGAGATCCTATATCCACCTTCGGATTACACCATCAGAAAGGTGAGGTCACAGCAGTCACCTAGGTCTCTATGAGCCCTTTAAAATGAGTTCAAACACGATCCTTTTATCTAGTGCCGTTACTGAGATCCTATACTCACCTTCGGGTTACACAATCAGAAAAGTGAGATCATAACAGTCACCTAGGCCTTTATGAGCCTATTCATATGAGTTCAAATACGATCCTTCTATTTAGTGCCGTCACTGAGATCCTATACCCACCTTCGGATTGCACCATCAGAAATGTGAGAACGTAACAGTCACCTAGGTCTTTATGAGCCTATTCATATGAGTTCAAATACGATCCTTCTATTTAGTGCCGTCACTGAGATCCTATACCCACCTTCGGATTGCACCATCAGAAAGGTGAGCTCATATCAGTCACCTAGGTCTTTATGAGCCTATTCATATGAGTTCAAATACGATCCTTGTATTTAGTGCCGTCACTGAGATCCTATATCCACCTTCGGATTGCACCATCAGAAATGTAAGATCATAACAGTCATCTAAGTCTTTATGAGCCCTTTCAAATGACTTCAAACACGACCGTTCTATCTAGTACTGCCACTGAGATCCTATATCCACCTTCGGATTACACCATCAGAAAGGTAAGGTCACAGCAGTCACCTTGGTCTTTATGAATCCTTTTAAATGAGCTCAAACACGATCGTTTTATCGTTTTGAACGGGACTGTCCCATTTCTCGGTCACATGTCCCATTGTCCCCAAATAAAGCTCCGGGACACAACATTGTCCCGTAACTCGTTGGATGGAAGTATTCAAAGTCAACAATCTTCAACATAATTTTTTTAATCGAATATATTTTATGTCTACCTGGTACAAATGCTCCAGTGGAAAGAGTATTTTTCTATTTTGAATAAATTGTGGACGTCTGAAAAAATCTCTCACGGTTCCAGTTGTAAAGGCGATGTTGTTAACAAAGGTAACAATAATAAAAAAACTTGCCCAGAATTTTATTCTTATTTAAAATCATCACCATCTTTATTAAAGCAAATTTAATCCACTGACAAATGTAATTCATAATTTAAAAAAAATGTTGCATTTAATAATTACCGTCTGTACCGAATATAATTTTATAGTGAACACTAATTGTATAAAGTTATAGTTTATAGAGTATAAATAAACCCATGTCCCGTTTTGAGTTAAAAAATAAATGGTCAGTTTAGTTAGAGAGTCGAGTCATAACCCGCAATGCCGCAGATAGGCCAACTTAGACGCCCAGGCCGAATTAGTCGCATATAGGCCGACTTACCCGACCGGGCCTTATAAGACGAACATAGACCAAATTAAACGCCCAATTCAAACCAAACCTTACATGCTAATGGTGCTTAATTTTTATATTTGCATTTACTTCAAAGAAAATACACGCAAAAAGCTTCATCGCACAGTAAAAAATACAACAAATATATGTATAACTAATACGAAAAATTATACCCAAAACAAACAAACGATACTACCTATAAATAACCTAATAAGTAATAATAATATAATATTATTGACTGATAAGATGACGTGAGCGTGTGCGCTGGCCGACGCTGAGACTAACGACACAGGTTTCACGTTCAAGAGCTCAGCGCTCACTGAATCCAGCAAGCCCGTGGGCAGTGAATACGCCCAGTTTTTAAAATAATTTCTTAATAAAATCAAATTTTGGTCGTTTGAAAAATATTTTATGACAGAAATGTTCATTAATAAATTGCCTATCCATGGTGTAAATCGCAAAATAAAATAATACTTACTTTACGAGGAGATGCATGTTATCAATAATTATTTCACATTTATGTGGTTTTGTTGTAAGGAGATTATTTTAATATTTATTCCTTTAAAAAAAATTGTATATGACTCATGGAATCAAGATTATGTAGAAATATAATGTGTTTTTTATTAGTTGATATATCTTTTAAATAAAAAGTAGATAGCTGCTAAAAACCGCACAAATAACGATAAGCGCGACATTTTGCTCAACCTGCGCCTTAAATTGCGGAGTAAGCAACTTTTTGACATCATCTGGCCGTTCGTTGTGAATTAGTTATTTCATACAAAGAATGCTTTTATTGACTAGTGCTGTACCTCCATACGGTATTTTTGTGGCTAACCTTTTTTTGTCACATTATTTTCTATAATATTATATTAAATATATTAAAAGCAGTCTTTTAAACGTTTGAATTTGATTTCAAAAATAGATTTATTTTTTAAATATATATCGAAGGCAAAGTCAGAATTTTTAAGTATTTTAAGTATAGTTGACAGCTTGTGTTATTATTCAGATTGCACATTGCTCTGATGCATTTCTTTTGAACATTTTACACTAATTCTTTATTCACCGCGTCACCCCAAAATATAACACCATAACTTAGGATAGGTGCAACAAGTCCGTGAAAGGCAGTTAAAACGGCTTCTTTGTTGATACTCTTGGAAAGTTTGTAAAGAGCAAATGAGGAACGATACCTTTTTTACAGATCTAGATGTGGTTTCCTTGATAGGTCATAGTCAATATTAATTCCTAGAAATTTTGTATTTGTCACAGGATGTACTGTCTAGTCTTGATGACAAGAATATATAGTTTTGGATAGTGTTCTTTAGTAAAAATAAATTATCTTTGTTTCGTTCATTCGTTTGCTTAACGTCATGTTCGTTCAAGTTCTGTAAGACCCGCCGCAGAACAACACAAAATTTCTCCGATCACATTTTTAATCTTCTGGTTGTTAGACGGGAGATGAAGCTGCAGTTTTTAGCAGATTTGAACAAATTTTCTTCATTTTTCATTTAATTCAAATGCATGCGGCGGGACTTACGTATTTTAGAATCGAAACCAGGGCTCCAAAGTCTTCGCAATAGATCTGTCTGCCAGAAAGATTTAATTGTCAAAGATGAAGAACGAATTTGGCAGCATTGTTCTCTGGGTAGCTGTAAGAAACAATCCAAGAGCAAGTCTTATCCGATACTATTCCAATGATAACCCGGACGTCAGTCTGAGTCAGATTAGAATGGCTGTGCAGCACCTTAAAAGCGGCATGTCCCCGGGCGAGGATGGCCTTACAGCGGCACTTCCGAATTTGGTGAGAAAACAGTACTTGAATTACTTCAGAAGCTCTTTAAATCCGTCCTCCATAGTAGGACTACCCCGAAGGCGTCGAGCAGTAGTGCGGTGGTTTTGTTCTTCAAGAAAGGCGACAACCCTTTTTTATGTACTACAGATCGATTTATCATCAGCATTACGAATCGTCTGGCACGCAGATTCGACGACTTTCAGCCTCCCGAACAAGCTGGTTTCCGAAAAGGCTTTAGCACCATAGATCTCATACACACCCTTAGGCAAATTGTACAGAAAACCGAAGTGCACAATTTGCCACATTGTCTTGCGTATATGGACTATGAGAAAGCCTATGATTCCGTCAAAATTTGGGCGGTACTGCAGTCCTTTCAGCGGTGCCAAGTTGACTGTCGGTATATTGAAGTGCTGAAGTGCTTGCACAGTAGAGCTACGATGGCTATCCGAGTACAGAATCAGAGTACGAAACCTATCCAATTGCAGAGAAGTGTAAGACAGGGTGACGTTATATCCCCGAAACTCTTCACCGCTGCATTGGAAGACGTTTTCAAGCTTCTGGACTGGAAAGGATACGGTATTAACATCAATGGCGAGTACAACACTCACCTCCGATTTGCCGACGATATAGTCCTTATGGCAGAATCGCTGGAGGACCTAAGCACTATGCTCAATGACCTCAATAGTGTCTCCCAACGGGTAAGACTTAAGATGAACATGGACAAAACAAAGATTATGTTTAATGTCCAAGTCACACCTATGCCGGTAGTTGTTGGGAGCACTAAGCTTGAAGTTGTTGACGAGTATGTTTACCTGGGACAAATAGTCTGACTAGGTAAGTCCAACTTCGACTGAGAGGTCAATCGACGGATTCAACTCGGCTGGGCAACGTTTTTTTCCAATGCAGCGATGTAGAGTTTCGGGGATATAACGTCACCCTGTCTTACACCTCTCTGAAGTTGGATAGGTTTCGTACTCTTGTTCTGTACTTGGATAGCCATCGTAGCCCTACTGTACAAACACTTCAGCACTTTGATATACCGATAGTCGACTTAGCACCGCTTAGCAAATAGTATAACTTTTAAAATTTGCCCATACTTACAACACAGCTGGCTGGTAGCTAAGGGCAGAGCTGACACAATTTTACTTGTAATACAGCAGATATTTGAAGTTCGTAATTTAAAAATCTGTGTATGTCAAATTGATTTCTCGCTTATTTATCATGATAAGAATATTTCAAACTAGCTTGATATGGGAAATCTCTATATATAAAAATCAATTGCTGGCCGTTAGTCTCGCTAAAACTCAAAAACGGCTCGACCGATTTTGATGAAATTTTGAGTGTGTGTTTGAATGGGTCCTTAGATGGTTTAAATTCACATTTGGTAACGGTAGGTTGCACGGTTGTTAAGTTTCAGAAATCACGCGTGTGGAGCCGAAGTAGATCGATAGTAATTAATAAAATAGATTATGATAAATTGCTTATAGCCTAAAGTTTGTATAAACTTAGCTTTAAATAAGTTGCTGATTACTTCAGTCATGAATTAATAGAACTTTTAAAGACAAAAAATACATATAAAAAAAATAATAATACAGCTGCAGTGATCTATTTCAAGAAACTAACAAGTTGTACTCGTGAATTAGCAAAAATTATCTATAAAACATTGCTGTTGTCTTACTTTTAGACGCGGTAGAAGCTGCAGCTATATTAATAGTATAGTTGTAGCACAAATGGGACGACTCAACTGGGGAAGGACCACGCTCTCGCAAAATATCAGCGTAAAATAGCAACATAATGCTGCTGTGTTTTATATGGTGAGTGTAGAGAACCGAAGACCATTTTTACTGGAAAAGACGTGTTCTATCTTATTCCTCACCACTGACAACGCATCTGCATTTATTCGCAAACGCAGATAGATGTATGTAGATGTCTATGGGCCACAGAAACCACTTATCATCAGGTAGACTGTGTGCTCGCTTGTCACCCTCATTCCATAAAAAAAACTAGTGTGTCTAAAAACCGGGCAGTAAAAGTGTAAAAAGCAAGTAAATAATAAAAAGCATGTAAACAAAACCAAAGTCCAATCCAAAAGAGTGGGAAACCAATAAAACTGAGGTTTACGAGTTACTCGACATCAAATTCGAGCGTAATGCTTTTATAGAATGAGGGTGATAAACGAGCACACAGCCCACCGATGGTAAATGGATGATGTGGCTCATAAACATCTACATTTATTCTCAATTATAAGTGAAATTAATGAAGATGCTTTGTAACCCCTATGAAATAAAATAGAATATGCCTGTTTGCAGTAAAAAGGGTTTTCGGTTCTCTATACTTACTATACGAAACACAGCAGTATTAAGCTGCTATTTTACGCTGGTATTCTGTGCGATCGTGGTACTTCCCCGGTTGTGAATGAGTGTCCATTAACTATTGGCATGAGTGTGACATGGACATTATAGAATACGCTACCCGCATGTTAAGATTTCCTCCTATATCGTAGATACAGTGTACAAACATAAATTTCACATCCAAACACGGAACGATAATACACATACTTGTTCCGCGTGGTATTCGAACCTGCGACCGAGCAGCGCCGCGACCAAATGCATGACCACTGTGCTACATAGCCGCCTCACGTACATGGAATAATATATTATATGCAAGAGCCGATCTATTGATGACGCCGTTGAGTAATTGCTTAATCTAATATATATAAATAAATAATCATAATATAATAGTGGAAGTGTATGTATGTAATACCGAAATAACTGCCTTTTATTGAGCTAAGGGGGTTATTTACCTGCTATTAAGACACGAGTAACATTTTTTTTTTCGGTCTTTTGATGAGATGAAACTCACGATCCGATAAAGAGCAATAATGCCAGGTGTGATCGAGGCTAGATTTTATTACAAAAATCCTGGAGATTTTTTTTGTCAACTCGAAAAATTCATAAAATAAAATAATAGATACCACCCAGGCAAAACCTGGACGGATCGCTAGTACTTGCATAAAATAGCATTCCGAGTTCATCTATCCATCCATTACGACCTGTAAAAGTCCTCCCCTGTAGGTTGCCTCGTACGAGGGATCTTGTCATAGTTGCCACGCATGGCAGGCGGGCTGGCAAAGACGGTTTATTATTATTTTTTGTTATTATTAGGAAAATGCTGTTGCCTATATCATATTTTATTTCTCTCTATCGATATGTATATTATGAGGCACCTATGGGGGGGGGGGGGCTATGTTCAGCAGTGGACTTTTAATAGGCTGTGATGAATGAATGAATAAGGTTTACAATTTAGTATGGTAACGTCACGAACGAACGAAAAAGATGAATTAAATATAAATTTACAAGGGATGATTAATATGATTTTAATCTCCATTCCCTAAATAAGTAATATATAGCATAACTATAATTACATACTTTTTGAAATTAAATATTCTCATATGCAAGAAAGAGTATATAATAAATAAAAAAAAATTTTAAAAGAAGTGGCAAAAAAATTGAAATTAATAAAAACATAGATGACACTGTAAAACCTGGAAAATAATTTAAGGAAACTTTCACTAAAATGTTTACAGATTGAGTATCATACACAAAACGATAGAATAATTCTTAAAAATAGCGCGTCAGCACGAACCACTCAGTTTATATGATGGTACCTGATCTGTTGTTTAAAAAATCTAGTAAAATAAAATTTAAAAGGAAAAGTGTATATCCAAATCTATAATACTAATTTATAAAAGTTTCGTTGGGTAGCTAAAATTAATTTAAAATTTAGTTCCGTGGGGAAATATTATATTATCAACATCATCATTACAGCCCTTCACAAGTCCACTGCTCAAAGAGGCCTCCCCCAAGGAATGCCATAAAGCATGGTCCTGCCATCTGCATCCATCAACTTCGTCATTCCGTCTTATGGGGGGCCGCTCTACACATCACCCACCGGTACGAGACTCAAGGAACTTACTTCTCCAGCGGTTGTCGGTTCTTCGAGGTATGTGGCTGGCCCATTGCCACTTTAGCTTATTAATCCGTGGGGCTTTGTCGGTCACTCTGGTTCTACTGCAAATATCCTAATTTATAAGTTTATCACGCAGAGAAACGCCGGACATAGCTCTGTTGTATGAGCAACTGCTGTTGTATGAGTCCACGCTGTGATTTTGATAATACAAACGCACAACGCACATCATTGATATCAGCGAGCTTAATTGCATCAAAATCTAGTCGCTTTCCGTTGTTAACTTTAGTAAGAATAGCAGAGAATATAGCGTCACTTTGCCGCATTACTAGCTGTAGTGTCTAGTATTTTAACGACTGCAATAGCGTGGCACCAGTGATCATGTTGCTTGAGGAGGTTGGCGAAAACATAAGATACCATTCATGCCGCCAAACGGTTGATCATGCGCTCCGGTGATCTTCTGTAGACACATCTGTACGATCATATTAACCTCTTCGATTATCACGCATTTTACACCGACAAATGTATTTCTGTGATTTTATAGAAACTCTATCTCTATCATATGGTGTTTTATGGGTATCACTGGATTGCTCTTAAGAAGTCTTTTTTACCACGTAAGATTTATATATTTTGATTTTAATTTTTGCCGAGAGTATGTCGGTTACATTGCAGTATTTATTTTAACGTTTTACTTTAATACCACATACATACTCACTATAATTATTTACAACTATTTGCTAACAAGAGCCGACGATTGGAACTCAAACGAACTTCGTAGCTTCTCCGAGTCAATTTTATACTAAACGGTAATAATGTGACGCAGCTTAATATCCTCAAAATGACGCCTATTCCTTTAGCTATTGAGTGGTGTTATTAAATTTTGGATGTAGATGATAAATATGCAGCGGCAACACCAAACTGCATCCCATGATTTTGTTATCATCAATTTTCTAAAATGCCTCCCACTGTGGAAGTAAATTAAAAAAAAGTATTCAAGTCAAAAAGTACATTAGAACGGGTCCTCTTAGAGTGACTCTCGTAGGCCGCTTTTTAAAAAAATCGGTATTTTGAAACTTTCATTCCCTGTTTATTCATTAAAGAGGTATCTTTGTACGGAAATATAAATATTTACTTGCAAAATTCTATAAATCCTTTTAAAATAACAAGTTCATTTTATCTGAAAACAGTACAATATGCTTAAACCATTTACTGTAATGTCATTAAATTTTACAAAAATATTCCAGACTCTTAAAAATACGAACGACATAAAATTTAAAATGTACTCAATACGTGGTTATTTAGATAAATGCTTCTACAACTAACAAGTATTTACTAGAAACAATAAAGATTAATTAAAGTTATGATGTATTTAGTGGTTAGATTAAATAATTCAAACAAATTATTGAATATTAAAACAAAACTGTAAAAAAATAATCTGTAAGTAATTGTTACTATATAAAAATGACGTAAACTATTGTAATAGTAATTTAATACAAAAATATGATAACATTATTGATTGAATCTATATACTTGTTAAAGGTTTGATTATTTTATAAATAAAAATCCTAATATAGGAAGACAATGGAGCACAAATGTACATATAACATATTTTTAAGATGTTATTTAATTTTACCTGAGTCATGTAATAAATATTTTTGATTTTAATTGATTTGATTTATAAGAGAACAGTATGATTTACGAACACGAGTTTTTCTGTCATATATTATATTCTCGCCCTTTGATTTTTGTGGATATCGACAAAAACTCGTGTTGTATTTACACTGTATCGTTGAAACTTCAACGAATCAAATATTTCCAATATTCACGATTCCTATCTGTGACAAAATTTTCCAAGTGGAAACTGACTCAAAGTGATAAAATAATATAGGTATGTGTGATAAAGTCTTCATTTGAAGGCGTGCGTGGCTCTAGTAGCACAGGCTGTCCATGATCTTTTATGGTCTTCAATAGAGGAATTGTGGATGCCTGAAGATACCTGAAGTTTTTAAGTTACACAAACATACGTGTGTTACTTAGCTTTTGAAGTGTTATGAAAATGTATATCTTTGTATCAATGTATCAACTTCATACAGGCATTCACATCAATAACTGAACTGTTTACTATACTCATCTCTGGTTCGGAGGGCCAGCTTCTGCTACTTGACCGCATCTAGCGTAGAGCGGCACGAATTGTCAATTACCGAGTTTATTCTGATCGGCTTAACACAATGGCACTACAAAGAGACGTTGCGCCCCTTTGCATAGTCTTTCGCATCTAATACGGGAAGTGTTCAGATTTGTTCGGAATAATTCAAACCGCCAAATTTCACCATCGCACATCTTGTTAAAATTGGCAATACGGACCGCATATCGTTTGAATGATTTACCGCCTACCACTAGAAATTCAACAATACTGTGGACGTTAAGGATTTCCAATTAAAACATTTTAATTTCAAAATGGAAGAGTACTGCGACACCTCGACTTGGGATATCAATACAAGAAGAGCCGTTGTAGTTCAGGGGCTAGACTCTCGCTGTAAATTTCACAGTACGTGAACATCTCGGGTTTGACTCGGGTGCTCGGCGGTAAAGGAAAACATCGTGAGGAAACCTACATGTCTATGGAATAATAAAAAAAATGTTTCGGTATGAAGTTCGTCAACACGCTTTGAGGCAGCGCGGCATACATTTCTTTGCCCTAAAACCCTCTCAGAAAATGAGATCAGGCCTGTGCTTAGCGGTGGGACGTATATAGGCTGTAACTTAACTTTAACTGTAAATCCAAACACTGTTTTTGAGTAGAACTAAACAAAAAGTCTGAATCAAAAAAAATATGGAACAGGCTTCTTAAGTACAGTACCCGATAATAAATATTATGCTTTAGAAAGAGATAATCGGCTAGCTATTATAAGCTGTTAAACAACATTTTTTGTATCGAAAAAGGACGGTATAGGCAACTAGCATGAATCAGTCAAGTTTTAATCGATGTCGTGATTTTGTATGTTGTGGTAATTATTTTGTTCATCCATTACAACCTATAAAAGGCCACTGCTGAAAAAAGGCCTCGCCCATGGAGTGACCCATGGAGGAGATTTTACCACAGATACCACGCTTTGCTTTGTCGCGAAGAGGCTACTCTTTGGCGCATCGTAAGTGGCAGTGTTGCTGTTAATTATTTTCAGGGTTCTTTCTAACGCTGAGACTATTTAAAGTATAAAAGCTATAATATTAAAAAAAATATTGTATATTGTCATGTATAGTATATGACAGGTATTGTCAAACAATTGATTATATTATGTTAACTAATAATATGTTATAACTTTGCTTATCTCATTAGCTATGAGCTAATATCCTTAGATCATTTGCAGACGTAATTCTAGCACGCAATCTCCGGCCCTATCAATCAAGGGTTTGTTACGAGAATATGTTATTATGAATATATAAATGGTCTTTTGTAATGTACGCAGTGGTGGTTGATTTATCATTGTTTTGCTTCTAAATTTTTCAGTTTGTTTTGCTTATAAATAACTGTTTTATTATAGTTTTCGAGACAAAACAAACCTCTATATCCGGGATTAGTTTTTCGATTTTATCGTCATAATTACCTATATAATTGATACAGCGAGTGTATTTTACCCCTTTTACTGAGACTATATTTTAGGGATTAGTTCTTTCGACTTTGTTCGTCATAATTACCTCTATAATTGAGGCAGCAAATATATTTTACCTCTTTTACTGAGACTATATTTCGTGTACCGTTTTGTTTACTAATTCTTATTCTACCCGCAAATTTCGCACTTTGCTAATTGTGTACTTGGCTAATGATAAATAATAAATGCGGAAAAGACGCGTAGGAATCGGTGCCAACTCTGGACACACGTCTTCAGAACAATTGGGTGGATTCCGTCAGGCCCACTCGACTTGTGGATGTCCAGAAAGAGGAGTGCTTTGCGTACTGAGCACTGTGTGAATCGCACATCAAGCATAGAGCACTCACGCCGCGGGATGGTCCGCGCTATTTCCCACGTCATCAAGAGTCGAGTTGGATGCAATAAAGGACCCTAAAAGGTCGGCTTTATCTTTTGCGGCGTGGCCCAGTGTGTCGTCCTTCCTGTACAGAGATAGTAGAGATGGCTTACAGAAATTCCCTTGGACAGCCTTGGCAAGAGACCAGAATGCGTAGGTTCTCGAAGGAATGCGAACTAAATTCTCGCTAATTCTGACAATATGCTCATACCTTGCCTTGACCAAAATTCTTTTGAAGGATTAGGAGGCGAAGTTATACTTCTTTTTAAGCATGCTGGTATTTACATCCTGAGCCGCCGAAGCGCCAGTCCAGGGCTGATAACACTCCTGCTTACTGCGTAATGCGGTCTTACAGGAGACGGATGGAGGATGGGTACCACAGATGATGGAATAAATAGTTCCATTCCCTGTAGAACCACATCAGTGACAGAGTCAGAAACAGCTCTGGAAACATCCGGCTAAAAACCCGCCGCCATGGGTAGGATGCAAAGAATGACCGCATTCCGTCCCAATCCGCTGAACTGTAATGCCAAATATGGCGGCAGCGTGCAGAACACAACTGCGAAAAGAGTGTGAGTGGCACCACAGTCCAGATCAGACAATGGTCCGAAGAGCTGAGAGGGGCGTCGACAGAAACCTTATATCCGTCCGGAGAGGTCAGCAGAGGGTTCAACCGGGAAGGTAACCAGTTGTGTCAGAATATATGCCAAGGCAAAGTCATTAACAGATCTCCCCGCATGATCGGTTAAACGTGATCTGAGCCATTCGGCATAATATCACGATCTCTATGGATGGGATCTGTTGTAACAAGAAATCTGTAGCCATTTGGATGTGGTCGATGAGACGGTCTATGTCGGTATTACCGCTATATGACCTATAGAGGCATCCGTAGATGCAGGGATGTTCGTCGCTGTGTACACGCAGACAACATCGATGTGTAACATTTGTTTCAGATGCATAATATTGTGGGTCTAGTATTGACAGACAATTATTTTAAGAGTCATCCTTAGATAGAGAATGTAATAAACGAGACCTCGTGTGTCACAAAACATATAAATTATTTTATATGGTTTGAGCAAAACATAAAATGTTGTCTTGTAAATTTTGGTACCTCAGGAATATTTTTGTTTGTTTTATGCCGACACATATTAGGTGAAACATTGTACTATGACAAATAACTGTACACTAATAACTCAAGTTATTTCAATTTTACACTCCTAAGTTTAGGAATTGCGTGTGAAAGGAAAAAATGGATTTGATTAATAGACTGTTTATTATGTTTATACAATTCATTTGCAAGTACCCGTTGAGTAATAAGCAGTTTTGAGGAGTAAATCAATAAGAATTAAAGCGTAATAAATCCACTAAATATTTTTGCCTTACCTATAAAATTTTTACTTTTTTTAACAATAACAGGTAATATTAATTGACATAACATTATTTTGTCTTGGGGATTATAATTTTGTTAATAATATTGTGATTCTTGTGCACCACATTTATTTTCATCACTATAAGTCCATATGAAAAAAACGCAATCTGACATCCCGCTGACGAGTAACTGATCTTGTATCTGATATTTTTAATGTGATAAAAATAATTACTGTTTTCTTAAGGGTGTAACTTGATTTAACTAATATATAGGTATATGTGGGGAAAATTTTTAGTAGTTATCAATCATTTCTATTGAGATGGGACATTTTTTAGAGATAAAAATGCAAAACTTGATTATTAGATAATGTGTAGTACGGTGTAAGAATATCCACTACCCCGTATCAAGCCTTGGGTGTCATAAGAGGCGACAAAGGGAAACAAATCAGAAGGTGGGCTGCAGCGTCTTCCTAATAACGACTAAAAATAAAAAAAACTGCGTTTGCCAACCCACTTGTCAAGCGTGGCACCTATGGCAAATATCCCGCCTATGAGGATATTCCATCGTTTATCCTTCCAACAGAAACAATTTATAATCATACTTTTGAATGAGTAACACCTTTCATTCTATCTATTAATCGGTCGTGGATCATAACAAAAACTTGTCCTCTTTCTTTTAATACTTTGTTTAATAAGGCCCTTTTTTACTGGAAATGAGGCATTCCATCTTAGTCCTCACGGGTGACAACGCATCTACATTTTGATTTGTAACAGAGGATAGATGTAGATGTCTATGGGTCGCAGCAACCACTTACCATCAGGTGGACTGTGTGCTCGTTTGCCACCCTTATCTTATAAAAAAAAAATAAGGTTTACAAATTTTATGTCAAGTTTTGTATACTTTCTGGGATTTCTTTTGTAAATGCGTATACATCATATATTTCTTTAATAATATTTTATCTAAAAAAATTCAACATCATTGATAAAATGGATTCCTGCAAATTATGTTACACCTGATCCTTAATAGAATACATTTTATATCCATCCTCATTTGCGTATTCTTACTCACACTGATCATGCGAATCCAGTCGATTTATATAATGAATAAAATTAAAGTTATATTTTTACTTTTAAAATATAATAATTTTAAATAACTTCTGCCTGTCTGTCTGTTTGTTTGTACTATAGGTTCTTCTGTGAGAGTATTTTAAGTCGATGAATTTAAATTTGGCATATTTATAAAATTCGGCTTTAGTTAAAATCTTATTTCGGTGTAATGGGATGGAAAAGGAAGATTTTTTTTATTTCGATTGCGTCGTGAACATTTTCATCATCATCATTATTACCATCATCAATAAAATACAAAGTACCATTTTTAAAAGGTACAATTAAGTATTTTAAGTTTATTTTATGTAATAGTTTTAGAGCAGAATAACTCGAAATTGATGTTCTTCGCCGTATTTGAAAAAGGATCGCTAAAATTTGGGTGGCAGCCTAATTCCGATAGCGGAGTGTAGGGTGCAGAGAATGTGACAAGTCGATGAATGCAGGTGGCTCAGACCCGTATTTGTATCTGTCTTTTGGAAAGACTTGTACTCAGGAGTGCACGTGTGGGCGCAAACACAGGTGCATTCTCTATATCCTATTTCATGTATTTTAACAATGGGATGGCAGTTAGACCGGACCGGAGAGAGAAGAGGCGTAGGAGTTTTAGATGCTTTCGAGGCTGTCGTGAAGCGACAATAATAAATCTAACCTAAGAACAACAAAACAACAAAAATACAACAAAAACAGAAATATATTCAAAATTCAAAGATATTTACAATTTTTTTTAAAAAAAATGAAATGAGGATGATGATGAATGAAGTGAGTGTACAATTAGATTACAAAAAAAAATAAAGGTAGGAGAATAGGGGAATATAGAATTGTAGTGGAGCCTAAAAGTCGAAGCGACACACGTTGCGAATGTAGAGGTAGGTTTCTTAGCAGCGACGGCACGCAACGCCTGGAGCCAGCACACGCAGCGTCCGGAGCCGGCGCACGTAGCGCCTGGAGTAGGTGCGCTCAACGCTTAGAGCCAGCAGTTGCAGCGCCCAAAGGTAGCGCCGGCGGTAGGTGCTCTCGGCGCCTGGAGTAAGCAGTCGTAGCGCCCGGAGTAGTGTGGCCCCCGCGCTTGTAGTAGACTCGAAGCGACTTCCGAGGTAGATGGAGGCTTGTAGGATTCCGGAGTGGTGCGGCTCCGCGTTTGAAGAAGGCTTCGCCGAAGACTTCACGTGTAGGTGGAGGCTTGCAGGATCCCGGGGCAGTGCGGTCCCGGGATAAGGCCTTTAGGAGATACTTCCAATTCGCGAACTGAAGCGAGACTGCCTTTCTTCACCGATTGTTCGGCTTTTATACCTTTCTAGAGAGAACGGGAAAATTATTTAAATTAAACGCAAATTTTTTGTAAATGGTCAAGAGAAAATAGTATTTATGTGGAATTATCGAAATAGGAACAACAGATCGGTAGCAAATTTGAATATAATTACTATGGAAACGAAATAAATAACAATGACAAAACATGTCAAATTTTGGTTTTAGGTTTATAATAAGAAAACGGTAAGATTTAAGTGGAAAATGAGATATTATTGATATAGGAAAAAAGGTAGCGCAGCTGCCCACACAAAGCCCGAGATTGTAGAGTTACGGAAAACTAGCTAAAAGATCAAAAAAAGGTAGACTCCATTGACACCAATTTAAAAGTGCTGATAATGTGAAAATACGAAGTAGAAATGATTTGTTATTGTGTTCTTATGGTTTAAAATCGTTACAGGATCCTATGGAAATAAAGGTGATGTAAAATATCCAGTTTTGAGGTGAATGCAGAAAATCGAAACAGAATGGAAAAATGAATTTAAAATAATGTAAAATGATATGTAAGTAGCATAACACTACATTTTTACATTCATCATCTGCCATCAGGTAAGGGTGGAGTTCACATTCAATGACTACCACTCTAAAAGTGTGTTTTCGAAACGACATTAAGGCTTATTTAAGGAGTAGTCATCCGCTCCTGCGTGGAAAAAAAAAATTAGTCGAAGAAACACCACTCTTAAAAGTGTGTTTTCGAAAGGACATTCAGGCTTATTTAAGGAGTTGTCATCCGCTCTTGCGTGAAGATAAAAAATTATTAAGGGAGTAGTCAACCGCTCCCAAGTGAAGATAAAGATAAAGAAATACCTCAAGTAAGCTTTAGTCGCTATGACTTAAGTAAAGATTAAGAACGGCCAGAGCGGTAGGGCTCAAAGCCAGAGAACAGCAACATCACCAACGAGATGTGTCTGAAATAAAAATAAAAAGTGACGATTAACCAACGAAAGTTCGAGGTCCTAAAGCAAGATGTGTTGAAGAACACTGGATCATCAAACAAACAAACAAATTAAAAGAAATAAAAATAATAAGGTGAGAATGATGGTGATATTTATACATATATACAAATTAATAGTTAATAAAAGTTAAGAAAATTTATGATTTTACATCTTTGATGTGCCACTTGCCTCTAACTCCATTAGGGTCTTCAAGTACATAGACTAGTGGTGACAGTTTAGCTATCACTTTGCACTTGATGAACTTAGGGGCAAGTTTAGCATTAAAGTATGCGCCGGCATTGCTTAAAACATGATTTTTACGCCAAGCAGTATCTCCCACATTAAATTCTTTAAAAGCCCGGCGAAGATCATAGCGAGCGCTATTTTTAGCGTGCGCTATGTGAAGTTTAGTTTGAACTTTGTGAAAGATAGATGAGAGGAGACCAGCATTAGACGCGTAAATATCACGAGGCATAAATATTAATTCCTCGAGGTTCTGAGTTGGAGTATAGAAGGAACCACAAGGTATTGTTTCCCTACCAAAGACCAAAAAGTTTGAAGTAAAGCCAGTAGCTACATTTGTAGCGCTGTTCATTGCGTACTGAATCTTAGTAAGATGGTTGTCCCATGATCTATGATCGTCTCCTACTAGAGATGCTAGAGCTGTAATAATTGTACTATTAAACTTCTCCGTAGGATTAACCTGAGGACAATATAAAGCTGTGTGAAAAATAAAAGGAACGTTATAAGAATTTAAGAATGAGTGGAATTCTCGCGACTGAAATTGAACAGCATTGTCCATTATAATAGTTTGGGGAATGCCATTAACTAGAAAAACTGAATTTTCCAAAACATTACTAATATTAGCTGAAGTAGCACGTTTAAGGGGAAAAATCATAGTAAATTTAGTAAAATTGCAGTTAATTACTAGAATATACTGATTTCGTCTTCGAGTCATAGGCAATGGACCCATAAGATCTAAGGATATAGTTTGAAAAGGTCTGGAGCAAAGTTTAGGTTTACCCATAAGACCATAGGGAGAATGATTAGGGTGTTTGTAGGTTAAGCAGGTTTCACAAGTTGAGATTAAATTGGCAATATCCTTAAACATACCAGGCCAATAGTATTTTAAAGATATTTTCTTGAATGTCTTGAAGATACCAAGATGGAGTTCTGAAGGGGAACCATGGTTAACTTCAATAATTGCATGTCTATTTTGAGGTAGTGGAACTTCTTTCCAAATAAAGTCATCGTTTAGACGATCGGGAGAATGGATGCAGCGGTAAAGTTTGTTATCCCTGATAGTTTAGTTGGGATATGAGTCTGGGTTGTTGGAGCATCCGAGAAAAATCTTGTTGTAGTGCTCAAGTTTACGATCAGGTGGTTCTTCAATCGTAATAGGGTGTACGCCTTGAGGTGAAATTTCTCGTGTATCAGGACGTTTTTGATTCTTATGTCTTGATAATAAATCTGGAACAACGTTATCCTTTCCTTTTTTATGTTTCAGGACAAAGTTAAAGCAAGATAAGCGTAAAGTCCAGCGAGCAAGTCTTCCTGATGGATTCGATAAGTTCTGAAACCATTTAAGTGCAGCATGGTCAGTATATATTGTAAATTCTTTACCATTGTCTAGGTAACATCGCCAATGTTCTAACGCAGTTATTACAGCCAATGTTTCTCTTTCAGTAGTTGAGTAGTTCTGTTGATTTTTGTTTAGTGCTTTACTCATGTAAGCAATCACGACTTCTTTGTCATCTTGATGTTGAGTAAGCATTGCTCCTATGCCATAGTTTGATGCATCACAATGTACAGAGAAGGGTAGTTCGAAGTTAGGACAAGCAAGGACAGGAGCAGTTACCAAAGCTTCTTTAAGTTTCTGGAAAGCAGCTGCAGCTTGTGAATTCCAAAGAAATTTAGGAGCGTTCTTCCCGGAACAGGTTAGTTGATTGAGTGGAGAGGCAATAGTGCTAAAGTTTGGAATGAATCTTCTGAACCAGCTGCAGGTGCCTATGAATCTTCGCACTTCTTTTCTACAAGTAGGTACAGGATATTATAATATAGCTTTTATTTTATCTGGATCAGCACGTAGACCGTACTCGTCCACTAGAAAACCAAGGTATTTCAATTCTTTCCTGAAGAATTGACTCTTCTCAAATTTAATAATCAGATTAGCATATGAAAGTTTTTCATGAACTTTCATGAGGAGTGATATGTGTTCATCAAAAGTCTCGCTAATGATAACGATGTCGTCCAGATAGCAAAATACCTTGTTCTCAAATTCAGGGGTAAAAAGCATATCCATTAATCTTTGTAGAGTTGCAGGTGAGTTAGAAAAACCAAAAGGCATTACCTTAAATCTAAACATACCTCTTCCAGGTACATAAAATGCAGTTTTATCCTTATCGGCAGGATTCAAGGGAATCTCCCAAAATGCTTTCGCAATGTCGATGCTTGATAAGTATTTGGCATTCCTCAAGTTGTCCAAAATTTCGCTTATTAGTGGCAGACTATAAGCATCACGACGTGTAACTGAGTTAAGCTTCCTGCTGTCTACGCAGAAACGCCATTCACCATTCTTCTTCGGAGTGATGAGAACTGGAGATAACCAAGGACTTTCGCATTGTTCAATGACGTTCCATCGCAGCATCTTGTCAACTTCATTAATTAACGCCTTTTGTTTTTCAGGAGACAGTCTGTAACATCTTTGTTTGATTGGAAGAGAATCACCAGTGTCAATCTTGTGGGTGATTAAGTGTGTGCATCCCAGGATACCTTTTTCTTCAAAAGAAATTGTCTTGAAACGTTGGATGATGTCATTAGCGATGTTCTTTTGATTAGGAGTTAAATGCTCATAAGGTAAAACTTTAGTATCTTTAGTTTCGATAGCAGAACATTTAAATTCTGTAAAGTTAAGAGAAGATAAAACACTAGGTAAAAGATTAAATTTTCTCCAAAAGTCAATACCTAATATTAGCGAAGGAAATATTTCAGGGAAAACGTAAGCTTTAATTAAATGAGTTTGATTATTGAAATGAATAAGTAAGTCAAAATAACCCAAGGAATTAACTTTTTGATTATTAGCAGTAGAGACAGTAATAAGATCTGACTTGAAAAGTTTGCAGCCCAGTTTAAGAATTTCCAAATGAGAATTATTACCCAGAATAGTTACTGAACTGCCAGAATCTAGTAAACCAGATAAAGTTAAGTTATAAATTTTGACATTAACGAATGGACGATTAAGATCTTGTTCCTTGGAGTAGAGTGTAGAAGAGATTCTGTAACAAGAAAAGAAGTTTTGAATTGTTTTAATCCAATTAGTCCAATCGTCGTTATCAAAGTTTAAGTTACTTTTCAAGTCAGTAGTTAGTTTTTTGAACTAGTATTAGGTTTGGGAGAACAAGTAGGGCAATCTGCAGTTTTAAAACCCTTAAGACCACATTTGAAACAAATCACGAATCGTGGTTGAGTACAAGTGTTCAAAGAATGTCCGTGTTTACGACAGCGAACACAAAAGGAGGTTTGTTGAGGAGCTTTAGTTTGAGAGAGACTATTAACTTGTCTAGAAGGGTATTTGTAGGATGGAGTGAATTTATTCATGAGGGGAGGAGAGGGTCGTGAGTTATTAGAAGAATTTGGAGAGTCAACTGAACTTGAAGTGGAATGCTTGTAGTTGAATTCAGAAATAAGAGGACTTTGTTGTACATTTGGTTCTTTAAATTGTTTGTCTCTGTCTAGGAATTTTTCATAGTTTTGGCAAGTAGCCAGAAGAGAGTCGATAGAGTCAATGTCTTTTAGAGCTACGAAGACTGAATAACATGGGCGAATATTCCTTAAAATAATCTCCAATTGTTCTGTTTCAGAAAGTTTCTTCGAAAGACGAGAAAACATTCCAGATATGATGGAAATATAGATGACAATAGGTTCATCTCGACCTTGAGTTCGATTCCTAATCGCTTCTAAAAGTTTGTGATCATAATCAAAACCACCAAAGTCTTTGATTAATAACGAAGAAAGTTCGTTCCACGTTAAGTTTGGATTCTGATTATATATAAATCTGAACCAATGAAGAGCATTGTCAGTGAAAATTTCAAACGCTTGTGAAATCAACAAGTCTTTGGACAAGCCACGAGCTATACAGTATTCTTCCAGTTTTTGAAGAAAGGATCTTGGACAGCTTTTACCATTGAAGGTGTGTCTTTTCAGATCTTTGAAGACGTTGGTTGGAGAAAAAGATTGAGGTGGTGGTGGAGGATACGGGGTATGGACCTGAATAGAATTTTGAGAAACAAGAGGGAGTTCCGTGACAGTCGGGTCAACCGTGACAGTCGGGTCAACAGGAGGGTCAAGTGATGGAGGGTCATTTTCAGTTGGAGCTGGAGTCAAGGATTCAAATTGTTTAGTAATATCGTCATATTTCATCTTCAAAGTATCGAAAATAGCTTTAAAGTCTGGATATAAGTCAGTATCTATTCGTTCCAATCTGTAAAAGATATGATTAATAAAAGTTTCTATTAGTCGCAAGTATTTGGTTTCGCCTTGTAAAAATTTTTTAATTTTACAGTCCAAGTAGGTCAAGGTAGAATCAATTTGAGACAAGTCATCCTCAATCGGAATTGTAGAAGTCAGAATATCTTCAGGGTGAGAATTCGCAACTAAACGCAAAACCTGTTTTTTTAGAAGTAAAACAGTATTAGCTGGTTCCTCACATCTAATCTTCACTTCGTATTCGAGTTCGGCCTTGTTAAGGAATTCGTACTTAATAACCCTTTTCATTGTTATAATTATGTGTAAAGTTAAGTTTAAGAAATAAAAATTTAATTAAAAATTATACCTCTTTAAGTTATCTAGAATAAAAATATTAAAGTGATGGATGTAAGTAAAGTGTTAAATGTAGGTCTAAATATAATCTAGATAAGTTGAAAAACTAGATGAAGTTTTGTTCTAGAATAAAAATATTAAAGTGATGAATGTAAGTGAAGTGTTAAATGTAGGTCTAAATATAATCTAGATAAGTTGAAAAACTAGATGAAGTTTTGTTCTAGAATAAAAATATTAAAGTGATGAATGTAAGTGAAGTGTTAAATGTAGGTCTAAATATAAGCCAGATACGTTGAAACACTAGATGAAGTGTTGTTTTAGAATTTGGAAGGTATGAAAAGGATGAATAAATAAAGAGTTAAGAACGAAAGGGAGAGCAATTAAATCAAAAGGGAATGGACAAGGCGCAGTAAAGGTGAAGAATTAAGAGAGAAAGAGGACTTTTACGTTGGGCGCCAAATGTCGTGAAGCGACAATAATATATCAAAAAGAATCTAAGAACAACAAAACAACAAAAATACAACAAAAACATAAATATATTCAAAATTCAAAGATATTTACAATTTTTTTTTAAAAAATGAAATGAGGATGATGATGAATGAAGTGAGTGTACAATTAGATTACAAAAAAAAAATAAAGGTAGGAGAATAGGGGAATATAGAATTGTAGTGGAGCCTAAAAGTCGAAGCGACACACGTTGCGAATGTAGAGGTAGGTTTCTTAGCAGCGACGGCACGCAACGCCTGGAGCCAGCACACGCAGCGTCCGGAGCCGGCGCATGTAGCGCCTGGAGTAGGTGCGCTCAACGCTTAGAGCCAGCAGTTGCAGCGCCCAAAGGTAGCGCCGGCGGTAGGTGCTCTCGGCGCCTGGAGTAAGCATTCGTAGCGCCCGGAGTAGTGTGGCCCCCGCGCTTGTAGTAGAATCGAAGCGACTTCCGAGGTAGATGGAGGCTTGTAGGATTCCGGAGTGGTGCGGCTCCGCGTTTGAAGAAGGCTTCGCCGAAGACTTCACGTGTAGGTGGAGGCTTGCAGGATCCCGGGGCAGTGCGGTCCCGGGATAAGGCCTTTAGGAGATACTTCCAATTCGCGAACTGAAGCGAGACTGCCTTTCTTCACCGATTGTTCGGCTTTTATACCTTTCTAGAGAGAACGGGAAAATTATTTAAATTAAACGCAAATTTTTTGTAAATGGTCAAGAGAAAATAGTATTTATGTGGAATTATCGAAATAGGAACAACAGATCGGTAGCAAATTTGAATATAATTACTATGGAAACGAAATAAATAACAATGACAAAACATGTCAAATTTTGGTTTTAGGTTTATAATAAGAAAACGGCAAGATTTAAGTGGAAAATGAGATATTATTGATATAGGAAAAAAGGTAGCGCAGCTGCCCACACAAAGCCCAAGATTGTAGAGTTACGGAAAACTAGCTAAAAGATCAAAAAAAGGTAGACTCCATTGACACCAATTTAAAAGTGCTGATAATGTGAAAATACGAAGTAGAAATGATTTGTTATTGTGTTCTTATGGTTTAAAATCGTTACAGGATCCTATGGAAATAAAGGTGATGTAAAATATCCAGTTTTGAGGTGAATGCAGAAAATCGAAACAGAATGGAAAAATGAATTTAAAATAATGTAAAATGATATGTAAGTAGCATAACACTACAAGGCATGGGATTAAACACCGCCAACTTCCAGACTGCGGGCAGCTCCTGAGATTTTCTTGACATAAAAACCCAATAATTGATTTGAACTGAAATTCGAATACGGGACTCTACGGTCAGCATATAAATATACATTATACATATTTTATCGTTACCAATTCTTATATTATATTTTATATCACATACTTGTACATTTTATTTGGGGCAGGCTATAAACTTAAGTTTTTAAGGAATTCATGCGTTTATGCGGAGTTTTTCGAGCGTATAAATTAAATTGATCTACTGCCGTCCGAATAAAAATTGTTGATGACTTTAAACCAATCCAATTTAGGGGACTTCTAAAGTATCTTTATAAATTCAACAAAACTTTCTAAAACTTCTTTATTATTTTTAAACCGCTGCACTTAAAGTAAACAGTAAATAAAGAAGTAATTGAGTATTATGATTAAAAGTTGAAAGGATCGGGATTTCATGGCAATATAAGACTTACAAATATTTACTAAAACTTTTTATTACCCATAAAGACTTGACCAAACTTTGTAATAAAATACATTTATGTGGTAGAGCAATGCCACAGATATAATATACAGGTACTCGCTTATCCTTAATCAAACATTGGAGATTTAATGTATCCCACAGTGTTAGAGGAACGACAAAAACACAAAAGACCCAAACCAACAATTTGTATTTTGGCACTATCATTTGTCAATATTTTTGTATTAACCATAACTTTAATTATTTACTGAATAAGAACTGAATAAAATTTTCTGTGGAAATGCATAAAAAATTTATCTCCTTTATATCATGCTAAACTAAAGAGGATATTAACAGTTAATTGTGTTTTAAATTAAATTATGGTTTTGAATCAAAAACATATTTCATGAAATAATAATTATGCACGCACTTCTTAGTTCTTATACATTGATGTAAATATTAGTTGTGTAATAGCGGCGTAAAAGTATCGACTACCTCATATCGAAGGTCTGGAAAACAAACATACTAATTGCAATGCAGTGTTTTGTAAATTTTAATACAAAATTGTATGAGTTGAGTTGGTTCTACTATTTGTACTCACCAGAGCGCTAATTTATTGTATTGTATTTAAGTTCGGTTTTATACTAGAGGCTGTATTTCTGTCCGTATAAAGGCTATATAAGCGCTTATACAGATCTTATAAGTAAAAAATTGGCACAAATTATTCAGCTTTGTGCGTTAGTAGCACTGTACAACAGCAGCTGTACACGCATAAAGTAAGCTATATAACTGATGTATTACAGCTGTTATTTGGTTTGCAAGGATCTATCACACTACAGATATTGTCCTTTAAGTATATTTTAAAGATAAGCTTTCTAAATTGGTTTTTGGACAGAATTACAAATTAATATAAAACAAAAAGTACGTTATTTTCGATGCCTAGATTGTATATACTTTATTGAACATTTAATGTCTTAATATATATTTAAAATATTAATATTGTCGGGAATGAGGGTAAAAAATAAAATGAAATACGAACAAATGAAGTTATAACGGTAATCTCCCACTTGTTCTAGCAGTATAAAGTTTCGCGCAGTTGAATAAGATAGATTAGTCTGTAATGCTACGAGTCTCATTGTCCTTATTATGCCCGTTGCCCTAACTTAATATAAAACTTTGTAAAAGCTTTTAAAAAGTTACTAATTAATTACAGTACTAATTTTATACAGAATTTTATACATACAGACCGCTGACGCACCGTATAAAAGGCAGTTGTTTTGGTTCACCGCTCAATTAACGGTCAGCCACCGTAGAGTCTACATAACCTGAGGATGCCTCGTGTAGAGGTGAAACACGTGTCGTATTGTCATCAGAGGTGTGTAGTGTAGTATATATAGCCCCCGCGACTATATATATATTAGTGTTAAGGTAGAATAAGATCATTATAATTAAAGTTATAGAAGCATCAACACGCCTATTTCATTGACACATTTCCTATATCACATGGCGACCCTGCCAGGCGGTGCGCTGCTACAATGCACGCGCACCGCCGCGGCCTGCAAAAATTGTTGAAAATAATATAAATATTTACCCGGACTACACGGCAATATATTCACCCGGATGTGATAAAAAAATAAATAAATATGAATAAAAGAAGAGGCCACAATAATTATTTTATAGAAGGTGACTGAAAATTTAAAATATATAATATATAGTACTATGAAGACGAGTAACGAAGAATGAGGAATAAATTGTGGATTTTTAATATCATGACCAAAGACCAAAATTCCAGAAACGGCAGATCTATTTAAAAAGGAAAGAAGCGGTTGTTCTCTTGCAAGCTTCGTCCAGAAAAATGTGAAAATTGAGCCAAAAAAAGAACAAAGAAGAAATTAAGAGTTATGGTGTTCTATCATGAATTGCGTGACTGGGTGTACGCGTTTAACGAAAAGTAACAACCAAGAACATGGGCGGTATCAGACTAAAGAAGAGACCACGATTGTGCAAAATACAATGGGAAGCAATAAGGCAGGAACTGAACAATTGCAATTTCAACTGACTATGTTATATATTTAGTAAAATTATATAAAGTGTACTCTATTATACGTATTGGTGGTAAGTTATGAATATTTCTTTAGAACAGTTATATGAGCAGTAATTTTTTTTCCTTCAGAGACGGTAAAATAAGTTGTTGCATTATACTTTCAGGATCGTTTACATGTCTTACCGGTATCGGCGTAGAAATAGCGCAATTATTAATTCTATTTTTTTACAATGTCATTATAACGATAAGATGTCAATAATATAATGTTATGTTAACCTAATAATCATCATTACAGCACTTATAAACAAATTGTGAAGTATAATTTAATAATAAATTTTCAATTATTTTGAATAGTAATTACATACATTTGAAATTAGTAAAACATTGACATTTTTTATCATATAATAAGTCCATCTCTATTGTAACTTGTTCAAAGCAAAGAAGTTATTCAATCATTTACAGATATAGAAAAAAAATTAGACTTAATTCAATCAATATACATATTATAGTGTCAGTATTTATTTTATATGTCCGACAATCTTTTACGGAGTTTTACGGAGTCAAGGAGCCGTTGAGTTATAATAGTTTTATATATTCTGCTAGCTTGTTAAGTATTTTAGTTGCCATTCAAAAACAACTTTTGCTACACATAATAAGTCCTTGTTGTGGTATATATAATTTACTTATAATTCGGCTGCCTTTTTTTCCATTACTTCATTGTGTGATGGAAATAAGTTTGGATGCTTTTTCACAACAATACTTACTTCTAATGTGTACAGACAAACCAACGGTAAAATTTTTAGTTTCTGAAGTAATGGTGTACAGTTTTCATAAAATTCATTTTTTGTAATTTAAATGCTTTTTTCGCCTAAACGGAATTTCTCCAAGCAATCAATCCATATCGTAACAGGGATGATGCATATCCATGAAAGGTAATAACGGCTATTTCCTAAGAAGCTATAAATCTTAAACGTCCCAAAGCAAAAACGAATTTTTCTAGTTTATTTATTAATTTTATAACATGATCTTTCCAATTTAATTTTTTATTTAGAGTTATGCCTAAAAATTGTTTGAATTCACTGGTTGAATTTCTTTTATAATAATAATATTATTATTTTTGTTGCCATAGGCATAATTACATGGTTCGAATATAATTATTTTAGTTTTATCAACATTTATTTTTATATGGTTACTTTCCATCCAATTTAATGCCTTTTTAAACTGTTCCGTGGCTAATGATTGCATTTCAATATTGTTTTATTTTTTATAATTTGCTTTGTATCATCTGCAAATAATATGCACTCCTGATTAAATGCTTTGGTAGGACGTTTATGTAAAGCAAGAAGAGAAATGGGGCAAGAAGCGATCCTTGTGGTGTACCGTAATTGTTACTTATCAGTCCAAATTTACGGTTAACTTTCATGTTGTTTATTATTTTATCGATTTCCGTACGTTATTTTCGATTTCATAAATATCTGTTTTTACAGTCAGATACTTTTCCTCTTATACCGTATTTTTTAAGCATTTTGAGTAAAAGTTTGAGGCATAAATGGTCAAATGCTTTGCTAATGTCTAAAAATATTGATGCCACTGACATTTTGTTATTTAGTGCATCAACGATTTTTTTTTTTTACTAAAAGGAAACACGCTAATTTCTTTGAGCTGTTCTTCTGATAGCTAAATTGATAAGGCGATAATATTATGTTATGATAGTATTTATGTTTTTTTAAAGCATCGGTACAAGCATTATTGGTTTGTAATTACCCATATAAGTACGATCATCTTTTTAATAGCGGTTTTACGATAGGCATTTTTAGTGGTCCCGGAAAACACCTTACTCAAACGATCTATTTCCAAGTGTAGAAAGGGGAGCTGCTATGTAAGGAGCGATTATTTTTATTATTTTTGTATTCAACTCATCATATCCACTAGAATTAGTATTTTTCAAAGATTCAATACAATAGCGTCACTAGTGAAGTTTGTATTATGTTTAATTATATTCTAATTGCTTTTTTAATTTCCTTACGAATGAATTATTTTTTATTTGTTAAGACTTTCTTATGCATTTCTTTAATAATTTATTACATAAATAATATATATTTTTAAACTTTATTGCGTACCTTTAGAAAAAAAGGATACAAAGGCGGACATAATGCCTAAAGGCATTCACTACCAGTCAACAAAAGTTTTATCTTATTTTGGATTTTACTGAATTTCTCGTTGTGGTACTTTTAATATAGAAGTTATATCAATTGTATTGTTACGCAAAATAACATACGGGCCTAAAAACGAGACGTCACATCAAAAAGTAACGTTTTACTATACATTTGTTTCCTGTACAACGTTTTGTCACTCATATTATGCACGGAATTTTGTATGTTATTTACAATTTCAATATGTCTGAATCCGAAAACCTATAATGATGTGCATTTTGCACAAAATATATTCTTCGATTTTGAATTAAGCCTGGTAATAACCTACATAATACACTGAATGGATTTACTACGCAAGTTCTATGCAATTTCTTGAATCGCTTTACCAGAAGCTTTCCTATAGCCCTTCACTAAATTCGATTACAATGTAATAGTCTGCCTGTACGATCTTCAACCTCTATAGTATAACAATAAAGGCTACTATGAACACCTGCTGTAATAAGGTCATTCCGTGCAGCAAAAGCCATTGACCGATTTGAAAATTAGGTAGCCGTGTTTAAGGACTACTGTATAATATAATATGTCGGGGGAAAAGTTTGTTCGTATTTTGTTTGTATACAATTGAAGAAAAATCTCTTCGGTTGTACTGTTTGTATCTGGCTGGTTTTAACACAAGACGTAAAGAAAAAGAAAAAGAAAATATAAAGAAGACTTTCCCGCCATTTTTCAATTGTTTTTCTATCCGCCAAAACGAGTGAATCTAACGAAAAAGTTCAATATATTCGGAAGTTTTGTTACAAAGAAGTGAAAAATGCGACTCAAGCCGCGAAAAAAATGTGAGGTAGGAGTAGCACCTACAGTTAGTTCAAGCGTTTTCGATGTCAAGAATGAAACTCACAATCATACGGATAAAGTCGATGCCATTTTTGAAAAAGTGGAGCAAAAGTGGAGATATTAGTAGTAACAACATAGGCGAGGAATGAAGGATAAACCACTAACCAGTTTTGGCCCATAAGAAAAAGTCTGGCTATCCAAAAAAGCTAGATAATTGGGTATCATACGAGACCACTGAAAGAAACCTAATGAATCGTGTACTCATTTGCAATTTTCTATTGAAACGTAATGAAACCGAACCATTTTTTGAAAGATTGATCACTGGTGATAATAAATGGATCACCTGCAACAAGAACATGCGAAAAAGATCATGTTCAAAGGGTATTCAAGCTCCACAAACCCGGACTAACACGTAATAAGGTCATTCTATGTGTATGGTGGGATTGAAAGGGCATCATTTATTATGATCTTTTACCGCCGGGCAAAACTATCGATTCGGATCTCTACTGCTAACAACTAATGAGACTCAAGCAAGATTGAGAAATAAACGCCCGAAATAGATCAACACAAAAGAAGTGGTCTTTCATCATGATAACGCCAGACCACACACATATTTGGCCACTGAGTATAAATTGGGAAAGCTTGGTTGGGAGTGTTAATTGCATTAAACATATAGCACTGACTTCTCACCCTTAGATTTTTACCTGTTTCGGTATCTTCAGAATTGTTTGGGTAGTGTTAGTGTAACGAACCCCCCCCCCCCCATCTTTTTCTTTTCTACTATATATCCACTTATACATGTATTTCTTTAGAATCTATATCTGTAAGATATATAAATATATCTAATTTACGTGACCAGTATATCTTTTTCACCTGTTGTGTCCTTCACTTAGTTTGAGTCTTTCCACTTATTTCACTTTTTATTATTTCGCTCCGTTATGCACACACCTCCTATATTATTACTCAATTTTAATATTTAAGCCCCACCCCCAGACTCTCAACCACCCCCAGCAAACACCACACTCCAAGACACCTCTCCATTTCACGGACAACAAATTGTAGGCATATAGCCTACCTCATAATTTTATATTACCGGCCTCCTATTTAAAATTTAACCTCTATCCTGGTCACGGCACCAAATTGTAACGAACCCCCCCCCCCCGCTCTCTTATTTTCTTCTTTTGTTCTATATATCCCACTTATACTTGTATTTCTTTAGAATCTATATCTGTAAGATATATAAATATATCTAATTTACGTGACCAGTATATCGTGATCTTTATAAAGGTTTATATATAGGCCGTTTAATAAATTTATGGCGTGATCGTCTTAGTTAGGACCCTTTTTTACGTTGTGTTTGTATAGTAACTTATTTCTTTTAGGTGTATCTTGGAAGAATGAATATTCACGAGAGCAATCAAAAGCTGTTGGTAGAGTCTTATAAGCTAAAGAACCCCGTTCACGAAGACAGAGCTCAAAAAGGTTAAGAACAACAAATTGTCCCTATTCCACTTGTATCTGGTTCACAACAGTCAATTCCTTATCAACTAATCCCTTCCCGCTTGGAAAAGGCTCACAATATTTATATCAAATACCAGGTACAAGGGCTTCGCTCTCCCACATTTAAAAAAAAATATGTGGAGGAGGTACATGGCCCCACACACGCCGCGTACGGTGAGCGCCAACCATTTTAATGCGCTCCCCCCGAAGGGTACGCAAAGTTGGGAACTGGACCGTAGTCCACAGCAAAATAACTGGCGAACCAGTAAAAGAGGACTTGGCCCCTTGACAGTGCGTAAGCACAAACATCGACCGAAGTCGCGCATGTCAATGCGTGTAAACGCCATACAGAATACGATCAAATCCAGCCACAGTGAAATGTACGTCACACGTGTTAGGCAACAATCGGCACACTGACCATAAAAAGCCCTCCGTGAGCGCCACCACCTGCCAGACCGCCGTTTCTGCAGACGTGATGTAAGTGTAAGGCATCACCACCAATTGCATGGTCAGCACGACCAATTGGCCGCAGAGCGTGTCATGAGTCTACCGCTCACCTCAAGGGAATGGGGTCCCACGTTGCGCGGCTTTCGGCCGCAGCCTTGAGAGCCTCCTCAGATTCTCCCTCCAGCTACCACCCGCATGAGGTCGACACATATGCTCCACCAACCAATACAATGGCAGATATAGCCAATAGGCAGTTATAAGATAATATTAATAATTCGCCATCAGAAAGGGTTTGTGTCACTGACGTTGAGTATATGCATTTTTCGATCATGTTTGTCTCACCCACCAACAAGTTGCCTTCAATCTCTCAAAGGTGGGAACTTTATAGAGATATTATATTATTAAGTTGTTATATAAAACATCATGGAGGGCAGACAGTCTGCAGCCCCGCAATGAAGGGACCCGACTTGGGCAAAGCTACTTAGGTTGTGAGTCAAACCAAGACGCAGAGAGCGCCATTGAGAATAGCCACCCGCCAAACAACCATCGTAGAGACGCAATGCAACAAGCATCAATACGACTATCGTCGGGCTTACACCATCCCAAGGTCCCCCATACAGTCCCAGCAGACATCACCACCCGCATACCTCCATCGACCAGAACCACCAGATGCTTCAATTCAGGTGCAGTACACCCGCAGATCCATCACAAGACACAATACTGCAAGTAGCAGTAAGCATCAATGCAACTATAATACGGATGGCGCCCCCTCACAACACACCCACATAATCCCTATCGACTTTGGTAACAAAATTGATAATGCTGTTAACTAAAAATACCACCAACGTATCATAGTAGCACGGTACTAAGACGTCAGCAGCCAAACCTCCACGTATCATAGCGCTATTGCACTAAGACATGAAGTTGAGTATGCTTGCTGCACTTTAAAGTACTTCAAGTCACATTTCTTTCAATATAATGCTTTTACATATTTGAGACCTTCCACATATTTGCTTTATTTCATAGACCATACTATTGTATGTCTTATTCATATGGGACTTCAAGTCATAACTCTGCTATCATAATGCTTATGCATCATAGAGACCTTCTATATTAATGCTTTGGTTCGTTAGACCTTACTATGATAAGTTATACTTAAGTCCCTAATATAGGACTAGTCATTGTGTAACCTTAGTACTAGCAGTCGGTCAGCCGACCACCCCATATATATGTACAACCTTGGGTATGTGTCTCCGGCAACGCCCCAATATAAGGAAATATTACAAGAACACGTTCATCAACTTAGAAATTTTCCAATTATTACAAGAACACCTTCATCAACTTAGAAAATTTTTATCCATTTTTTCTATTATATTACAAATGTTATTTATCTTTGTTATTGCAATATAATCGCCTTGTATTTATATGATTTGATACATTTTGTACATTTTAAGCAGGTTTTTAATAAATTTAGAGATTTTTATAGACATTTTATGCGTGTACTAATATATATAATATTTAATATTCCAAATGGATATTTTTGATCTTTATGCTTATTATTTGCATTTTATTGTTTAAATTATAATTTCTATGACATTTTTAAATGTCTGTATAATGAATTTAATTATTATTTATTTATAATCATTATGAGGCGTCACAATCTAGCCCCAAATTTTATGTTAATGATCCACATAGTGGAGTCGTTAATATAAAATTTTAGTATTTTGAGAGCATATACACTACACTCAAATAATTGTTTATATATCTGTTCTTTCCTTTTTTAATCTGTTACAATACGTCATATGTTATCAAATCCCCTTGCCCCAGAGAATGGCCGCCACCAACACCCCTTCAACCACAATTATCACAATGTGATAACACCATAATTCAATTTATTGTATATCGTGTTGTTAATAAAGTTTGCAGTCAATTGTCGATTTCTTATTTTATTAATTTATCTTTAAATCTTTGAAAATTTATTTCGATAGTGTCACACTTTATGTGCATACAATCCAGTTGGATATTTGTTGAGGTCAGTTCGATACCACATAGGATAAATGTGATTGAGCCATTCACCCTGACCCAACTCCCATATTTATTCAATAAAAATGATTACAAAATTATCTTACGATCTATATTTACAACTCTTCATTATTTATTAATAACGTTCTTCTATCATATAACAAATCTCTTGCTCATAACTTTAATAATTTTAGACCATTAAGTTAAACAATTATTTCCATAGGCCACCCACAAAACCCTTTTATGTTAAAATATTTATTTGATTACTCTAATTTATACAAAAAGAAATTATTATTTAAAATATTTTAATAAGTGAATAGCATTGAAAATTCCTCTAATTTCGTTTGTCTCTGGATTTGCTAAGGCATTTACCTTGTCAAATGGTACGGCTGCTATTACATAAGGTCCTTCATTTGCCAAATTGAACTTACTCATAACTATATTATCAGCGTCTGATCTACTAGATCTTGAAATTTTTACTAAGTCACCAATATTATATTTTATTAATCTATTTCGCTTATCAAATTTTGTGTTTCTTATTCGACTTGCCTCTTTTAAATTTTTACGCACTTGTTGTCTAATTTGTTCGACATTATGTTTGTCTTTACTTTTGGAAATTACTTTGTCAAAAGACATCTCATTAGACTCACAATAAAGAATCTCACAAGGCGTGAAGCCTATACTATTGTGATAAGAATTATTATACAATTCTTCTAATTTCGGCAATATTAACCCCCAATCTTTGTGGTTAGTATGACAAAGCATCCTAAATAATCTGCTCAACTCTTTATTTACTCGCTCTGTTGCATTTGGTCTAGGACTTCTAACTGTGGTATATATAGGCTTTATATTTAATTCTCTCATTGATTGTTTCCAGTGATTACTTATGAACTGTTTTCCATTATCTGTCATTATTGCCTTGGGCTTTATAATCTCAACAAAATGCTTTACTTTTGTTACAACAGACTTTGCTGTTGACTGTTTTAAAGGATATAATTTGATAAATTTACTGAATGAATCTTGAATGACAAATATGAAAGTGTAACCAAAGGTACCTGATGCAAGTGGTCCATATAAGTCTGCCATGACTATATCGTCAATGTTTTCTGTTATTATAGATTTGCAGGGACCCACATATGTTATATTGCTTTTCTTAGATAACTGACATAAATGACAAGCCCTTAATTGGTTTTTAATATCTTTTGTTAAACCTTTCCAAAAGAATCTGTCTCTCACATATTTATTCATCTTATAGGGTCCTTGATGACCCATTTCGACATGCACTTGATTTATAATATCTTGTCTCAATGCTTTAGGTAAATATATTACTTCTTGTAAATTCGTTTTGTAATATAATACATCATTTTTCAAACTATACCTTTTAAATTTATTGTTTTGTTTTATTATGGAAGTATTTAATGTCTTTAACTTTTCAATAATAGCCAACGACTCTGAATCTTGTAATTGATATACTGATAAGGATTTTAATTTTTCTATCAACTCAATATTCGGTTCGCTCTCTGTGTAAGCAATTTCTAAACTATTATTTTTATCCTCTTGTATTAAATCGCCATCAGGAGGATAACGTGATAGCACATCTGCAACAATATTACGTCTACCCGATATATGCTGTACTTCATAATTAAATTGTTCTATATACAAAATGCATCGGGTTACTCTACTATTGAATAACTTCATATTATTAATAAACAATAATGCTTTATGATCAGTTAGTATTATTACTTTACTGCCCCTCAAATATGTTTCAAATTTCTTTAGGCAGCTTATTACAGCATAGAACTCTTGTTCAGTAACAGACCAATTTAATTCGGGGCCTTTTAAGGCTTTACTATGATAGCCTAAAATTCTCATTTCATTATTATCATCTATCTGATATAGTACTCCGGCCATACCCACACCGGAACAATCTGTTTGTAAATAATACGGCTTAATAAAGTCTGGATGATGCAATTGTATTGTATTCATAAATTGTTGTTTTATAAAATCAAATGCCTTCTGTTCTTTACCGCTCCATTGGAACTTACGTCCCTTTTTAAGTAATTCACAGGGCGGTATTATACCCTCGCTGTAATTTGGTATAAACCTTCTATAAAAATTGCATAGACCTAAAAAGGCCCTTAATTGTTTAATCTTTTTAGGTGCTGGAAACTCTTGGATCGCTCGAATCTTATCGGGATCTGTCTTTATGCCTTCCCGTTGAATTTATAAAACCCAGCATTTTAATTTCTTTACAAATAAATTTACATTTCTGCAAGTTACACGTTAAGCCAGCTTTGTTCAATTTACTTAAAACAATATGAACGTGCTCCAAATGTTTATCTAACGTTCCTGTTGTAATAATGGCTAGATCATCTAAATAGTTCACACAAAATTCTTGGACTTCTGGTCCTAATATTAAATTAATGGCTCTGCTAAAGCTTCCTACTGATGTTTTTAATCCTTGCGGCAAAACATTATATACATATGACTTTCCATTGAATGTGAATCCAGTATATTTTCTACCGTCTTTATTTATCGGAATTTGAAAATATGCATTATTTAAGTCAATGGTAGTGATATAATTCGCTCCGTGAAATGAATTCAAAACATCTAATTGTATAGACGGTTTCTCTGTTTCTGCAACCATTTTCTTATTTATGCTTCTGGCATCAAGCAGAACTCTAATTGAGCCGTCTTTTTTAAGAGTGAATGTCAATGGACTACTGTAAGGCGTTGATGTCCTTGTGATGATACCAGCTTGTTCCATTTCCTTTAACTTTTCTTCCATTTTCGCTCTATATGCATATGGAATGGGATAGGACCTAGTAACTATAGGTTCATCATCGATCATTTCAATTTTATGCTCATAGCAATTGGCTCTTCCCAATTTGCTCGAAAACATTTCTTATGCTTTTCCAAAACCTTACTAAGTTTTGCCCTTTCAGAGACCTCCAATGTAGATTCTATTTTTATATTTATTAAGGGATCATCGGTACATTGTTTGATGCAGTTATTATGTACAGATTTATTATTATATTTGAAAGGTATAAAGTAGTCTTTGTTTTTCACTTTAAATTCTATTCCAACAGTAGTATTTCTCAAATCAATCAATATTTTATTTCTCTTGAGCCAGTCAAAGCCTAATATTAAAGGTCTTATTAAATTACCTACAATTAAAGTTTGTGTATCAAAGACTACTTCATCTATCTTTATAGGCAATATGATCATCTGTTGTATTTTTGTGCTGCGCTGCCCAACAGCACCTTTTATTTGCATTGCTTTAACTGGCATTATTGATATTTTACGATTATTATCTTTAATTTGTAAATATTAACTTTCTGAAATGCATGTAATATCGCTCCCAGTCTCGAGGAGCGCGTCTATTTCTTTGTCAAATATTGAAACTTTAATTTCAGATCTCATATTCCCTATAAATTCCCTTTGATATTTATCTTCGTCTTCCTCGAAGACGGTTTGCACGAATAACTCCGTTATGAGCAAGTCCGACCTGGCTTTTAAGGTGTTTAATATGCTATTTACATTGTCGTTATAACTAAGGCCTTCTCTGTTAAAATTTGCTATTAAAGTAATAGGTAATCGCAACCCTCTATTGTTTTTACCCAATGTTTGACCAGGTCGCCAACCCAGTTTTAATAACATATTTAATGCTTTGTTCCCTTTTATATTGTAAGGGGTCGAATCGGGAACTAGTTCGACCTCTACAGCTCTAAATTTGGCTCAGGGGCCGTAACATCAGGTTGGTCATTAGTGAAATGTATTTCATGTACTTCATTAACCTTATTTTTTCCCTCTTCGGGTTTACGCCATGTTTTGTATGATTGTTGTATTTCTTTATGTTTTTGCTCCGTATTATTATTAAACTTCCTCCTTTTCTCATTATAGTAAGGTTCACGACCTTCATCTTGTTTGTCGATGTCATCTAAGTTTCTTAAGAAATCTGTCGTGTCTATTATTGTCTCAATTTTAGCTATTCTCCATAATTGCTGCACAGTTTTAGGATAATGTCTGATGACATCAGTTACTAATTGTTTTTCAGGTATCGGATATGATAATGTTTGTGCCTTCTCAACAACATAAAGAAAATAACTAACCATGGTGGGGTGTGTACTTCTATTCCATTTATTTTGCACAAGGAATCTCTTTACTTTATTTTGTTCTACTTCACCCCAAAACACTCTTAGGAAGTCAGCTTTAAAATCATCAAAAGTTGTCCAACGCACATTATTAATGCGAGCCCAATACTCGGCTTCACCTACTAAGCACTCTTGTGCTATCGAAATTTCGAGACCATTAGATGGAACTTTCTTTAAATAATTGGTGAGATCTTCCAAAAATGATACTGGATGAGTATTTCCATTTCCAAATTTCGGCTTTTCTATTGTTACATTATGTACATTATATAAAATATTTTGTCTAGGATCATTTACATGAGAGGTGCTCGCCCCGGACACCTCTCCTTGATTTATTTTAATTTGGTAACCTTTCGTTTGGTTAATAAATTTTTCATCAAGATCCTTTATTTTAACCTCAAAGGTTTTCACTGCATTCTTAATTAATTTCTAAAGCATTTTCATCTCATCTTTAGACTTAGGCTTAATTGAGGTAATTTTTTTCATATTTTTAGCCATTTTTTAATTTTTATTTCCATTTTTTTTTTCACACTTTTTGTGTCCTTCACTTACTTTAATTGAGTTTTTCCACTTATTTCACTTTATAATATATAGTATTGCAGTTTTTTTTTTCACCTGTTGTGTCCTTCACTTAGTTTGAGTCTTTCCACTTTTTTCACTTTTTATTATTTCGCTCCGTTATGCACACACCTCCTATATTATTACTCAATTTTAATATTTAAGCCCCACCCCCAGACTCTCAACCACCCCCAGCAAACACCACACTCCAAGACACCTCTCCATTTCACGGACAACAAATTGTAGGCATATAGCCTACCTCATAATTTTATATTACCGGCCTCCTATTTAAAATTTAACCTCTATCCTGGTCACGGCACCAAATTGTAACGAACCCCCCCCCCCCCCCCGCTCTCTTATTTTCTTCTTTTGTTCTATATATCCCACTTATACTTGTATTTCTTTAGAATCTATATCTGTAAGATATATAAATATATCTAATTTACGTGACCAGTATATCGTGATCTTTATAAAGGTTTATATATAGGCCGTTTAATAAATTTATGGCGTGATCGTCTTAGTTAGGACCCTTTTTTACGTTGTGTTTGTATAGTAACTTATTTCTTTTAGGTGTATCTTGGAAGAATGAATATTCACGAGAGCAATCAAAAGCTGTTGGTAGAGTCTTATAAGCTAAAGAACCCCGTTCACGAAGACAGAGCTCAAAAAGGTTAAGAACAACAAATTGTCCCTATTCCACTTGTATCTGGTTCACAACAGTCAATTCCTTATCAACTAATCCCTTCCCGCTTGGAAAAGGCTCACAATATTTATATCAAATACCAGGTACAAGGGCTTCGCTCTCCCACATTTAAAAAAAAAATATGTGGAGGAGGTACATGGCCCCACACACGCCGCGTACGGTGAGCGCCAACCATTTTAATGCGCTCCCCCCGAAGGGTACGCAAAGTTGGGAACTGGACCGTAGTCCACAGCAAAATAACTGGCGAACCAGTAAAAGAGGACTTGGCCCCTTGACAGTGCGTAAGCACAAACATCGACCGAAGTCGCGCATGTCAATGCGTGTAAACGCCATACAGAATACGATCAAATCCAGCCACAGTGAAATGTACGTCACACGTGTTAGGCAACAATCGGCACACTGACCATAAAAAGCCCTCCGTGAGCGCCACCACCTGTCAGACCGCCGTTTCTGCAGACGTGATGTAAGTGTAAGGCATCACCACCAATTGCATGGTCAGCACGACCAATTGGCCGCAGAGCGTGTCATGAGTCTACCGCTCACCTCAAGGGAATGGGGTCCCACGTTGCGCGGCTTTCGGCCGCAGCCTTGAGAGCCTCCTCAGATTCTCCCTCCAGCTACCACCCGCATGAGGTCGACACATATGCTCCACCAACCAATACAATGGCAGATATAGCCAATAGGCAGTTATAAGATAATATTAATAATTCGCCATCAGAAAGGGTTTGTGTCACTGACGTTGAGTATATGCATTTTTCGATCATGTTTGTCTCACCCACCAACAAGTTGCCTTCAATCTCTCAAAGGTGGGAACTTTATAGAGATATTATATTATTAAGTTGTTATATAAAACATCATGTAGGGCAGACAGTCTGCAGCCCCGCAATGAAGGGACCCGACTTGGGCAAAGCTACTTAGGTTGTGAGTCAAACCAAGACGCAGAGAGCGCCATTGAGAATAGCCACCCGCCAAACAACCATCGTAGAGACGCAATGCAACAAGCATCAATACGACTATCGTCGGGCTTACACCATCCCAAGGTCCCCCATACAGTCCCAGCAGACATCACCACCCGCATACCTCCATCGACCAGAACCACCAGATGCGTCAATTCAGGTGCAGTACACCCGCAGATCCATCACAAGACACAATACTGCAAGTAGCAGTAAGCATCAATGCAACTATAATACGGATGGCGCCCCCTCACAACACACCCACATAATCCCTATCGACTTTGGTAACAAAATTGATAATGCTGTTAACTAAAAATACCACCAACGTATCATAGTAGCACGGTACTAAGACGTCAGCAGCCAAACCTCCACGTATCATAGCGCTATTGCACTAAGACATGAAGTTGAGTATGCTTGCTGCACTTAAAAGTACTACCAAACACACTCACCCTAATCCGAAAGATAGCCGACGTATCATAACGCTGTGCGCTAAGACGCCGCCCACAAACGGTAGGGTGTGCGATGTCCACGGGCAAGTCGTATTGCTACAACAAACCCGCTTACCACCGGCACTAAGATGATATGTCTAGGACACATCGGTTAGTGAGTCCAAGTTTACCTCGGTCTCAGAGGCTGCGAAGCAACCTACACGCCACTATAATAATCCTTTTCAAGTCCCATTTCTTTCAATATAATGCTTTTACATATTTGAGACCTTCCACATATTTGCTTTATTTCATAGACCATACTATTGTATGTCTTATTCATATGGGACTTCAAGTCATAACTCTGCTATCATAATTCTTATGCATCATAGAGACCTTCTATATTAATGCTTTGGTTCGTTAGACCTTACTATGATAAGTCCCTAATATAGGACTAGTCATTGTGCAACCTTAGTACTAGCAGTCGGTCAGCCGACCACCCCATATATTTTTATTTAAAAATTAGAAAATTTTTATCCATTTTTTCTATTATATTACAAATGTTATTTATCTTTGTTATTGCAATATAATCGCCTTGTATTTATATGATTTGATACATTTTGAACATTTTAAGCAGGTTTTTAATAAATTTAGAGATTTTTAGAGACATTTTATGCGTTTACTAATATATATAATATTTAATATTCCAAATGGATATTTTTGAACTTAATGCAAATAATAAGCATTTTATTGTTTAAATTATAATTTCTATGACATTTTTAAATGTCTGTATAATGAATTTAATTATTATTTATTAATAATAATTATGAGGCGTCACATTAGGTTAACATCAAGAGAGGATTGCCAAAATTACTACTACTCGCATTTTATTGACCAAAAACCACAAGATTTTCACAGCAACGGGATCACTACTAACAAGATGCAACAAGTTATCTAACAAAATTGCAAATATATATTAAAATGAAATGTAACAAAACTTTGAAAAAAAATGTCTTGAATTTGTGTATAAAATACGAAGAAACTTTTCCCCGACCTTACATTTATAATATTATAGTATATTTTGTCTTGATTAATAAAAGTATATTGAAAATCTATTTGATCAAGATCTTAACTGAACAATAAATATCTAATTGAGAATTCCATTTATGCATATATTTTTCCGAAACATTCACATCATAAACTGTTTCAAGAAATTTCGTTATTAGAGCGTATAATCGTGTCACAAATAATACAATGTTTAGTGACATATCAGCCATACGAAACATGATCACTCGAACTACCTATGACATAAAAGTTTGCAAATTATTAGAAATTTGAACGAAATTCGAACAAAAAGCCATAAACCTAATTCGTTGAACTAATCTGTTAACTTATAAAGCACAAACATTAATAAAAAGCAGTTTAAAATCGAAAGTTATAAAATAATATTATCTGACCTCTAATGTCAAGTGATAAAGTATTATTACGTTCCATTAGATTTTTACGAACACATTTCTTTTAATTCCACCCATTAAACAATGAAAGGAGTAAAGGAGTGAATATTACATTCACTGTCTGAACATAATGGCAATAGGAATGAATTGCAAAAGGACTACTTTGGTCATTTAATAAGAATGAGATAACTTAATGGAAATTGTACTGGTGGATAGTCGTGCAGTTTTTACTATGATGATAATAAATAGTATTTTATTTGAATTTAACCTGACATAATTTAAATGTTGTACTCTTAATTAAAAGTTTGATATCCATGGAAACTGAAATTATGAAAAACTGATTTTATTTTTAATAAATAACACGTTAAAAATACCGTTAGTACTAATGCTGCCGTTATATATTCCAAATATTCTTAAAGACTAGTAACTTTTACATCTGCACTCCATACTGTACCTAATACACTTACTTGATATAATGTCAATAATATGTTTATATTCTAGTTTACATCGCCCAATTTCCACATATCCACAATCATTACTACATAATATTTCATTCATGGTCGTATTTATTTATCTTTCCTTTTTTCAAATCGACATATCTGTAAAGAGTGTACGCTTAACTGAATCTCGATAACGTAACAGATATTTCTAAATTCATTTTTTTATATTTTTTCTTCTTTATTATCATTTCAGCCCTTCACAAGTCCACTGCTGAACATTGGCCTCCCCTAAGGAATGCCACAGAGCACTGAGCCACCTGCATCTGTCGACTTCCTGCATGTCTTACCAGGTCGTCACACCATCTAGTGCGGGGGACGCCCTACACTTCATCCGCCGGAACGAGGCCGCCACTCTAGAACCCCATCGGTAGTCAGCAGTGAAGGACCACGTCTCAGATCCGTAAGTCATCACTGGCAACACGCATTGGTTGTACAATTTCGTTTTAAGGCTTTGAGGTATGTCTAACTAGAAGATGTGTCGTATTTTCCCGAACGCTTTTACCAAGATGGTTTACCGATAATATGAAGTCTGTTGGTTGATTATCAGGGTGGGTCAATCTTGCGTCCGTATACTGGCCGCAACAAGTCGGTCGGACGCAACATCATCGGTAATTTCACCCATGTAGGACGCAAGATTACTCATGAGATGTAAATATATATATGTATATGTATATAAATGCAAAACAACATCAACATTGCTTATGACGATGAAACGATACGTATGTATAGAAAGGGCCGAATTATGATAAACAAGATAACCTCTTGATTAAATTTGAAAGAATCCTCAGCACATCTCCTGCGAACAAACCTTATTGGAATAAATTTTTTTTTGTAGTTTATGGCCTGGTATCTAAACCTTTAGGCCAAGTCTTGAGTATTTTTATTCGGTTTATTATAATTTCCACAAATGTATAATTATCCTTCATAGTTCACTGCTTCAGAATATGTTGATGCGTCACATTGTGCAGCCCTTGGGAGATGTTGACGGCAACTTAAGCCAGCAGACAGCTGACAGTTGGCGATGGTATCTCAAGGCGCCTATGCAGACAAACAGTTTATCTTGAGAATCCATCACGATCAGAGCAATTGTTTCACCGTTTCCACTAATAGTTCACATGCGTAGACAGTTAATACATAAAATCGCACCACTTTTACATATCAAAATCCACTTCAAATTATTATTTCAACTATAATACATGAGCAGCAAACCGCCGCCGGTCAAGTTGCCGCCAAAACTCTATTGGAATAAATGTTTCATGGCGAACACAGACAAAAGCAAACATTTAAGTTACGAGAGTAATATATTAAAAGAGGTATAAATATATTATATGAAGTTGTAACTAAGAATACAATACCTTGAGTAAATTATGAATAAGTGAAATTTTCACTTATATATACAATGCCGTGTATTGGCGGTTAAGAATATCCACTACCCCATATCTTCCCGTGGGTGTCGTAAAAGGCAACAAAGAGAAACAGGCAGGAGATGGGCAGCAGCATCTTCCTGATAACAACAAACTTACAATAAAATAAACTGCGGTTGCCAACCCGCTCGCGAATATGATGAGAGTAACAAATAAACGGCCCCCAGTCCCCGGTGGCCCCGCTATTCCTGGCTACGGTGGCGACCATGGTAACGGCGGGGCAGGGGGTGCTAAGAATCTCCAGTGGAGGTTCGGTTGCCACCTAAGATGACTCGATCTGGCAACATACAACGCACGCACCCTGAGGACTGACGAGAAGATCGTGGAGCTGGAAGAAGAGACAGAAAAGTTACGCTGGCATATTATAGGATTATCCGAGGTCCGAAGAGAGGGGGAGGACACGGTAATCCTCGAATCCGGCAACTTGTTCTATCATCGGGAGGGCGACCATCTGTTCCAAGGAGGTGTCGGATTTATCGTCCACAAGTCTCTCAGTTAACAACGTTGTAAAGATTGAGAGTGTGTCGACGAGGGTTGCGTACCTGCGATGTCTCCGTGATCGCGAGGGTGAAAACTGGTAGCGCTCATCGAATGGATAGAGGCACACTGAACCTAAACGTTGGAGAGGTCTCGTCTAATGAAATCAACGCTCCGCCCCCCTCATGCTCTGTTCAAAATTCCCGAAACCTTTCAGCTCGAGTTACAAAACTGTTTTCAGTGCCTAGAAAACTGCAATGAAGTGGACGATATGAATGATAAGCTCGTGGAAACTTTCCATGCGGTCAGAGCTAAGTTCTGCAAGACCCGCCGCAGAAGAACACAAAAACTCTCCGATCACACTCTCAATCTCGTGGCTGTTAGACGGGAGATGAAGCTACATTCTTCAACAGATTTGACAGCATACAGGCAACTGAACAGACAGATCTCCAAATGCATGCGGAGGGACTTACGCAACTTCAATACAGCTTGTATTAAAGGAACGATCGAGCAGAACCAAAGCTCCAAAGTCTTTGCCAGAGATCTGTCTGCCAGAAAGAGCCAAATGTCGAAGCTTAAGACCGAGTGTGGCAGCATCGTTTCCGGGTCACCTGAGATTTTGAGTGGGATTGAGCGGTTCTATGAGCAGCTTTACACGACTTCGTTGGAGCCACACGCAAGGGTGAGTAACGATCCAAGAGTGAGTCTTATCCGACACTATTCCGATGATATCCCGGACGTCAGTCTGAGCGAGATTAGAATGGCTCTCCAGCACCTTAAAAACGGCAAGGCCCCAGGCGAGTATGGAATTACAGCGGAGCTTCTGAAAGCGGGTGGAAGACCGGTACTTGAAGTCCTTCAGAAGCTCTTTGATTCCGTCCTCTACGGTGGCACTACTCCCGAGGCGTGGAGCAGAAGTGCGGTGGTCTTTATTTATTTATTTATTTATTTATGTACACCAACGATTGTTACAATAATGCAGAAATAGTAAATACACATCCACTTATATACTAATTGTACAATCAATTAAAGGTATACACCACATGCTTCAAGTTATTAAAAAGTTACCTAGTGAAAAACAACAAAAAAAAATACAAAAACTTAGAACAGAACAAAATATTATTATGCATATGTATACACCTACATAACATCATCCTGCTCCGCTCCATTATAAGTTTTTGTATTTTTTTAAATACAAAAACTTAGAATAGAACAAAATAATATTATGTAGGTATATGAAACAATGACTTACACCTAGTTACTTAAATAGTGTATGGTTTACTGTGGCCTTAAACTTAGCTAGAGACATAACATTAACATCTATTGATCCACCGCACTTATTATATAGTTGGGAAATTCTGGAAACCGGTGAATTGGCTCCCAAAACTGTTTTGCGAAATGGACGAGAGAGAGGTTCGATGGGCTTACGAGGCATTCGTGATGGAACTTTAAAGTTAAATTTCATCAGGAGTGCAGGACAATGCAACTGATATCTTATTATCTTGAAAAAGAAGGATAGGTCAAGTATATCCCTGCGGTTGTCCAAGCTCTGCATCTTTAGAAAGTTTATTTTAAGAGTCATCCTTAGATAGAGAATGTAATAAACGAGACCTCGTGTGTCACAAAACATATAAATTATTTTATATGGTTTGAGCAAAACATAAAATGTTGTCTTGTAAATTTTGGTACCTCAGGAATATTTTTGTTTGTTTTATGCCGACACATATTAGGTGAAACATTGTACTATGACAAATAACTGTACACTAATAACTCAAGTTATTTCAATTTTACACTCCTAAGTTTAGGAATTGCGTGTGAAAGGAAAAAATGGATTTGATTAATAGACTGTTTATTATGTTTATACAATTCATTTGCAAGTACCCGTTGAGTAATAAGCAGTTTTGAGGAGTAAATCAATAAGAATTAAAGCGTAATAAATCCACTAAATATTTTTGCCTTACCTATAAAATTTTTACTTTTTTTAACAATAACAGGTAATATTAATTGACATAACATTATTTTGTCTTGGGGATTATAATTTTGTTAATAATATTGTGATTCTTGTGCACCACATTTATTTTCATCACTATAAGTCCATATGAAAAAAACGCAATCTGACATCCCGCTGACGAGTAACTGATCTTGTATCTGATATTTTTAATGTGATAAAAATAATTACTGTTTTCTTAAGGGTGTAACTTGATTTAACTAATATATAGGTATATGTGGGGAAAATTTTTAGTAGTTATCAATCATTTCTATTGAGATGGGACATTTTTTAGAGATAAAAATGCAAAACTTGATTATTAGATAATGTGTAGTACGGTGTAAGAATATCCACTACCCCGTATCAAGCCTTGGGTGTCATAAGAGGCGACAAAGGGAAACAAATCAGAAGGTGGGCTGCAGCGTCTTCCTAATAACGACTAAAAATAAAAAAAACTGCGTTTGCCAACCCACTTGTCAAGCGTGGCACCTATGGCAAATATCCCGCCTATGAGGATATTCCATCGTTTATCCTTCCAACAGAAACAATTTATAATCATACTTTTGAATGAGTAACACCTTTCATTCTATCTATTAATCGGTCGTGGATCATAACAAAAACTTGTCCTCTTTCTTTTAATACTTTGTTTAATAAGGCCCTTTTTTACTGGAAATGAGGCATTCCATCTTAGTCCTCACGGGTGACAACGCATCTACATTTTGATTTGTAACAGAGGATAGATGTAGATGTCTATGGGTCGCAGCAACCACTTACCATCAGGTGGACTGTGTGCTCGTTTGCCACCCTTATCTTATAAAAAAAAATAAGGTTTACAAATTTTATGTCAAGTTTTGTATACTTTCTGGGATTTCTTTTGTAAATGCGTATACATCATACATTTCTTTAATAATATTTTATCTAAAAAAATTCAACATCATTGATAAAATGGATTCCTGCAAATTATGTTACACCTGATCCTTAATAGAATACATTTTATATCCATCCTCATTTGCGTATTCTTACTCACACTGATCATGCGAATCCAGTCGATTTATATAATGAATAAAATTAAAGTTATATTTTTACTTTTAAAATATAATAATTTTAAATAACTTCTGCCTGTCTGTCTGTTTGTTTGTACTATAGGTTCTTCTGTGAGAGTATTTTAAGTCGATGAATTTAAATTTGGCATATTTATAAAATTCGGCTTTAGTTAAAATCTTATTTCGGTGTAATGGGATGGAAAAGGAAGATTTTTTTTATTTCGATTGCGTCGTGAACATTTTCATCATCATCATTATTACCATCATCAATAAAATACAAAGTACCATTTTTAAAAGGTACAATTAAGTATTTTAAGTTTATTTTATGTAATAGTTTTAGAGCAGAATAACTCGAAATTGATGTTCTTCGCCGTATTTGAAAAAGGATCGCTAAAATTTGGGTGGCAGCCTAATTCCGATAGCGGAGTGTAGGGTGCAGAGAATGTGACAAGTCGATGAATGCAGGTGGCTCAGACCCGTATTTGTATCTGTCTTTTGGAAAGACTTGTACTCAGGAGTGCACGTGTGGGCGCAAACACAGGTGCATTCTCTATATCCTATTTCATGTATTTTAACAATGGGATGGCAGTTAGACCGGACCGGAGAGAGAAGAGGCGTAGGAGTTTTAGATGCTTTCGAGGCTGTCGAGAAGCGACAATAATAAATCTAACCTAAGAACAACAAAACAACAAAAATACAACAAAAACAGAAATATATTCAAAATTCAAAGATATTTACAATTTTTTTTAAAAAAAATGAAATGAGGATGATGATGAATGAAGTGAGTGTACAATTAGATTACAAAAAAAAATAAAGGTAGGAGAATAGGGGAATATAGAATTGTAGTGGAGCCTAAAAGTCGAAGCGACACACGTTGCGAATGTAGAGGTAGGTTTCTTAGCAGCGACGGCACGCAACGCCTGGAGCCAGCACACGCAGCGTCCGGAGCCGGCGCACGTAGCGCCTGGAGTAGGTGCGCTCAACGCTTAGAGCCAGCAGTTGCAGCGCCCAAAGGTAGCGCCGGCGGTAGGTGCTCTCGGCGCCTGGAGTAAGCAGTCGTAGCGCCCGGAGTAGTGTGGCCCCCGCGCTTGTAGTAGACTCGAAGCGACTTCCGAGGTAGATGGAGGCTTGTAGGATTCCGGAGTGGTGCGGCTCCGCGTTTGAAGAAGGCTTCGCCGAAGACTTCACGTGTAGGTGGAGGCTTGCAGGATCCCGGGGCAGTGCGGTCCCGGGATAAGGCCTTTAGGAGATACTTCCAATTCGCGAACTGAAGCGAGACTGCCTTTCTTCACCGATTGTTCGGCTTTTATACCTTTCTAGAGAGAACGGGAAAATTATTTAAATTAAACGCAAATTTTTTGTAAATGGTCAAGAGAAAATAGTATTTATGTGGAATTATCGAAATAGGAACAACAGATCGGTAGCAAATTTGAATATAATTACTATGGAAACGAAATAAATAACAATGACAAAACATGTCAAATTTTGGTTTTAGGTTTATAATAAGAAAACGGTAAGATTTAAGTGGAAAATGAGATATTATTGATATAGGAAAAAAGGTAGCGCAGCTGCCCACACAAAGCCCGAGATTGTAGAGTTACGGAAAACTAGCTAAAAGATCAAAAAAAGGTAGACTCCATTGACACCAATTTAAAAGTGCTGATAATGTGAAAATACGAAGTAGAAATGATTTGTTATTGTGTTCTTATGGTTTAAAATCGTTACAGGATCCTATGGAAATAAAGGTGATGTAAAATATCCAGTTTTGAGGTGAATGCAGAAAATCGAAACAGAATGGAAAAATGAATTTAAAATAATGTAAAATGATATGTAAGTAGCATAACACTACATTTTTACATTCATCATCTGCCATTCAGGTAAGGGTGGAGTTCACATTCAATGACTACCACTCTAAAAGTGTGTTTTCGAAACGACATTAAGGCTTATTTAAGGAGTAGTCATCCGCTCCTGCGTGGAAAAAAAAAATTAGTCGAAGAAACACCACTCTTAAAAGTGTGTTTTCGAAAGGACATTCAGGCTTATTTAAGGAGTTGTCATCCGCTCTTGCGTGAAGATAAAAAATTATTAAGGGAGTAGTCAACCGCTCCCAAGTGAAGATAAAGATAAAGAAATACCTCAAGTAAGCTTTAGTCGCTATGACTTAAGTAAAGATTAAGAACGGCCAGAGCGGTAGGGCTCAAAGCCAGAGAACAGCAACATCACCAACGAGATGTGTCTGAAATAAAAATAAAAAGTGACGATTAACCAACGAAAGTTCGAGGTCCTAAAGCAAGATGTGTTGAAGAACACTGGATCATCAAACAAACAAACAAATTAAAAGAAATAAAAATAATAAGGTGAGAATGATGGTGATATTTATACATATATACAAATTAATAGTTAATAAAAGTTAAGAAAATTTATGATTTTACATCTTTGATGTGCCACTTGCCTCTAACTCCATTAGGGTCTTCAAGTACATAGACTAGTGGTGACAGTTTAGCTATCACTTTGCACTTGATGAACTTAGGGGCAAGTTTAGCATTAAAGTATGCGCCGGCATTGCTTAAAACATGATTTTTACGCCAAGCAGTATCTCCCACATTAAATTCTTTAAAAGCCCGGCGAAGATCATAGCGAGCGCTATTTTTAGCGTGCGCTATGTGAAGTTTAGTTTGAACTTTGTGAAAGATAGATGAGAGGAGACCAGCATTAGACGCGTAAATATCACGAGGCATAAATATTAATTCCTCGAGGTTCTGAGTTGGAGTATAGAAGGAACCACAAGGTATTGTTTCCCTACCAAAGACCAAAAAGTTTGAAGTAAAGCCAGTAGCTACATTTGTAGCGCTGTTCATTGCGTACTGAATCTTAGTAAGATGGTTGTCCCATGATCTATGATCGTCTCCTACTAGAGATGCTAGAGCTGTAATAATTGTACTATTAAACTTCTCCGTAGGATTAACCTGAGGACAATATAAAGCTGTGTGAAAAATAAAAGGAACGTTATAAGAATTTAAGAATGAGTGGAATTCTCGCGACTGAAATTGAACAGCATTGTCCATTATAATAGTTTGGGGAATGCCATTAACTAGAAAAACTGAATTTTCCAAAACATTACTAATATTAGCTGAAGTAGCACGTTTAAGGGGAAAAATCATAGTAAATTTAGTAAAATTGCAGTTAATTACTAGAATATACTGATTTCGTCTTCGAGTCATAGGCAATGGACCCATAAGATCTAAGGATATAGTTTGAAAAGGTCTGGAGCAAAGTTTAGGTTTACCCATAAGACCATAGGGAGAATGATTAGGGTGTTTGTAGGTTAAGCAGGTTTCACAAGTTGAGATTAAATTGGCAATATCCTTAAACATACCAGGCCAATAGTATTTTAAAGATATTTTCTTGAATGTCTTGAAGATACCAAGATGGAGTTCTGAAGGGGAACCATGGTTAACTTCAATAATTGCATGTCTATTTTGAGGTAGTGGAACTTCTTTCCAAATAAAGTCATCGTTTAGACGATCGGGAGAATGGATGCAGCGGTAAAGTTTGTTATCCCTGATAGTTTAGTTGGGATATGAGTCTGGGTTGTTGGAGCATCCGAGAAAAATCTTGTTGTAGTGCTCAAGTTTACGATCTGGTGGTTCTTCAATCGTAATAGGGTGTACGCCTTGAGGTGAAATTTCTCGTGTATCAGGACGTTTTTGATTCTTATGTCTTGATAATAAATCTGGAACAACGTTATCCTTTCCTTTTTTATGTTTCAGGACAAAGTTAAAGCAAGATAAGCGTAAAGTCCAGCGAGCAAGTCTTCCTGATGGATTCGATAAGTTCTGAAACCATTTAAGTGCAGCATGGTCAGTATATATTGTAAATTCTTTACCATTGTCTAGGTAACATCGCCAATGTTCTAACGCAGTTATTACAGCCAATGTTTCTCTTTCAGTAGTTGAGTAGTTCTGTTGATTTTTGTTTAGTGCTTTACTCATGTAAGCAATCACGACTTCTTTGTCATCTTGATGTTGAGTAAGCATTGCTCCTATGCCATAGTTTGATGCATCACAATGTACAGAGAAGGGTAGTTCGAAGTTAGGACAAGCAAGGACAGGAGCAGTTACCAAAGCTTCTTTAAGTTTCTGGAAAGCAGCTGCAGCTTGTGAATTCCAAAGAAATTTAGGAGCGTTCTTCCCGGAACAGGTTAGTTGATTGAGTGGAGAGGCAATAGTGCTAAAGTTTGGAATGAATCTTCTGAACCAGCTGCAGGTGCCTATGAATCTTCGCACTTCTTTTCTACAAGTAGGTACAGGATATTATAATATAGCTTTTATTTTATCTGGATCAGCACGTAGACCGTACTCGTCCACTAGAAAACCAAGGTATTTCAATTCTTTCCTGAAGAATTGACTCTTCTCAAATTTAATAATCAGATTAGCATATGAAAGTTTTTCATGAACTTTCATGAGGAGTGATATGTGTTCATCAAAAGTCTCGCTAATGATAACGATGTCGTCCAGATAGCAAAATACCTTGTTCTCAAATTCAGGGGTAAAAAGCATATCCATTAATCTTTGTAGAGTTGCAGGTGAGTTAGAAAAACCAAAAGGCATTACCTTAAATCTAAACATACCTCTTCCAGGTACATAAAATGCAGTTTTATCCTTATCGGCAGGATTCAAGGGAATCTCCCAAAATGCTTTCGCAATGTCGATGCTTGATAAGTATTTGGCATTCCTCAAGTTGTCCAAAATTTCGCTTATTAGTGGCAGACTATAAGCATCACGACGTGTAACTGAGTTAAGCTTCCTGCTGTCTACGCAGAAACGCCATTCACCATTCTTCTTCGGAGTGATGAGAACTGGAGATAACCAAGGACTTTCGCATTGTTCAATGACGTTCCATCGCAGCATCTTGTCAACTTCATTAATTAACGCCTTTTGTTTTTCAGGAGACAGTCTGTAACATCTTTGTTTGATTGGAAGAGAATCACCAGTGTCAATCTTGTGGGTGATTAAGTGTGTGCATCCCAGGATACCTTTTTCTTCAAAAGAAATTGTCTTGAAACGTTGGATGATGTCATTAGCGATGTTCTTTTGATTAGGAGTTAAATGCTCATAAGGTAAAACTTTAGTATCTTTAGTTTCGATAGCAGAACATTTAGATTCTGTAAAGTTAAGAGAAGATAAAACACTAGGTAAAAGATTAAATTTTCTCCAAAAGTCAATACCTAATATTAGCGAAGGAAATATTTCAGGGAAAACGTAAGCTTTAATTAAATGAGTTTGATTATTGAAATGAATAAGTAAGTCAAAATAACCCAAGGAATTAACTTTTTGATTATTAGCAGTAGAGACAGTAATAAGATCTGACTTGAAAAGTTTGCAGCCCAGTTTAAGAATTTCCAAATGAGAATTATTACCCAGAATAGTTACTGAACTGCCAGAATCTAGTAAACCAGATAAAGTTAAGTTATAAATTTTGACATTAACGAATGGACGATTAAGATCTTGTTCCTTGGAGTAGAGTGTAGAAGAGATTCTGTAACAAGAAAAGAAGTTTTGAATTGTTTTAATCCAATTAGTCCAATCGTCGTTATCAAAGTTTAAGTTACTTTTCAAGTCAGTAGTTAGTTTTTTGAACTAGTATTAGGTTTGGGAGAACAAGTAGGGCAATCTGCAGTTTTAAAACCCTTAAGACCACATTTGAAACAAATCACGAATCGTGGTTGAGTACAAGTGTTCAAAGAATGTCCGTGTTTACGACAGCGAACACAAAAGGAGGTTTGTTGAGGAGCTTTAGTTTGAGAGAGACTATTAACTTGTCTAGAAGGGTATTTGTAGGATGGAGTGAATTTATTCATGAGGGGAGGAGAGGGTCGTGAGTTATTAGAAGAATTTGGAGAGTCAACTGAACTTGAAGTGGAATGCTTGTAGTTGAATTCAGAAATAAGAGGACTTTGTTGTACATTTGGTTCTTTAAATTGTTTGTCTCTGTCTAGGAATTTTTCATAGTTTTGGCAAGTAGCCAGAAGAGAGTCGATAGAGTCAATGTCTTTTAGAGCTACGAAGACTGAATAACATGGGCGAATATTCCTTAAAATAATCTCCAATTGTTCTGTTTCAGAAAGTTTCTTCGAAAGACGAGAAAACATTCCAGATATGATGGAAATATAGATGACAATAGGTTCATCTCGACCTTGAGTTCGATTCCTAATCGCTTCTAAAAGTTTGTGATCATAATCAAAACCACCAAAGTCTTTGATTAATAACGAAGAAAGTTCGTTCCACGTTAAGTTTGGATTCTGATTATATATAAATCTGAACCAATGAAGAGCATTGTCAGTGAAAATTTCAAACGCTTGTGAAATCAACAAGTCTTTGGACAAGCCACGAGCTATACAGTATTCTTCCAGTTTTTGAAGAAAGGATCTTGGACAGCTTTTACCATTGAAGGTGTGTCTTTTCAGATCTTTGAAGACGTTGGTTGGAGAAAAAGATTGAGGTGGTGGTGGAGGATACGGGGTATGGACCTGAATAGAATTTTGAGAAACAAGAGGGAGTTCCGTGACAGTCGGGTCAACCGTGACAGTCGGGTCAACAGGAGGGTCAAGTGATGGAGGGTCATTTTCAGTTGGAGCTGGAGTCAAGGATTCAAATTGTTTAGTAATATCGTCATATTTCATCTTCAAAGTATCGAAAATAGCTTTAAAGTCTGGATATAAGTCAGTATCTATTCGTTCCAATCTGTAAAAGATATGATTAATAAAAGTTTCTATTAGTCGCAAGTATTTGGTTTCGCCTTGTAAAAATTTTTTAATTTTACAGTCCAAGTAGGTCAAGGTAGAATCAATTTGAGACAAGTCATCCTCAATCGGAATTGTAGAAGTCAGAATATCTTCAGGGTGAGAATTCGCAACTAAACGCAAAACCTGTTTTTTTAGAAGTAAAACAGTATTAGCTGGTTCCTCACATCTAATCTTCACTTCGTATTCGAGTTCGGCCTTGTTAAGGAATTCGTACTTAATAACCCTTTTCATTGTTATAATTATGTGTAAAGTTAAGTTTAAGAAATAAAAATTTAATTAAAAATTATACCTCTTTAAGTTATCTAGAATAAAAATATTAAAGTGATGGATGTAAGTAAAGTGTTAAATGTAGGTCTAAATATAATCTAGATAAGTTGAAAAACTAGATGAAGTTTTGTTCTAGAATAAAAATATTAAAGTGATGAATGTAAGTGAAGTGTTAAATGTAGGTCTAAATATAATCTAGATAAGTTGAAAAACTAGATGAAGTTTTGTTCTAGAATAAAAATATTAAAGTGATGAATGTAAGTGAAGTGTTAAATGTAGGTCTAAATATAAGCCAGATACGTTGAAACACTAGATGAAGTGTTGTTTTAGAATTTGGAAGGTATGAAAAGGATGAATAAATAAAGAGTTAAGAACGAAAGGGAGAGCAATTAAATCAAAAGGGAATGGACAAGGCGCAGTAAAGGTGAAGAATTAAGAGAGAAAGAGGACTTTTACGTTGGGCGCCAAATGTCGTGAAGCGACAATAATATATCAAAAAGAATCTAAGAACAACAAAACAACAAAAATACAACAAAAACAGAAATATATTCAAAATTCAAAGATATTTACAATTTTTTTTTAAAAAATGAAATGAGGATGATGATGAATGAAGTGAGTGTACAATTAGATTACAAAAAAAAAATAAAGGTAGGAGAATAGGGGAATATAGAATTGTAGTGGAGCCTAAAAGTCGAAGCGACACACGTTGCGAATGTAGAGGTAGGTTTCTTAGCAGCGACGGCACGCAACGCCTGGAGCCAGCACACGCAGCGTCCGGAGCCGGCGCATGTAGCGCCTGGAGTAGGTGCGCTCAACGCTTAGAGCCAGCAGTTGCAGCGCCCAAAGGTAGCGCCGGCGGTAGGTGCTCTCGGCGCCTGGAGTAAGCATTCGTAGCGCCCGGAGTAGTGTGGCCCCCGCGCTTGTAGTAGAATCGAAGCGACTTCCGAGGTAGATGGAGGCTTGTAGGATTCCGGAGTGGTGCGGCTCCGCGTTTGAAGAAGGCTTCGCCGAAGACTTCACGTGTAGGTGGAGGCTTGCAGGATCCCGGGGCAGTGCGGTCCCGGGATAAGGCCTTTAGGAGATACTTCCAATTCGCGAACTGAAGCGAGACTGCCTTTCTTCACCGATTGTTCGGCTTTTATACCTTTCTAGAGAGAACGGGAAAATTATTTAAATTAAACGCAAATTTTTTGTAAATGGTCAAGAGAAAATAGTATTTATGTGGAATTATCGAAATAGGAACAACAGATCGGTAGCAAATTTGAATATAATTACTATGGAAACGAAATAAATAACAATGACAAAACATGTCAAATTTTGGTTTTAGGTTTATAATAAGAAAACGGCAAGATTTAAGTGGAAAATGAGATATTATTGATATAGGAAAAAAGGTAGCGCAGCTGCCCACACAAAGCCCAAGATTGTAGAGTTACGGAAAACTAGCTAAAAGATCAAAAAAAGGTAGACTCCATTGACACCAATTTAAAAGTGCTGATAATGTGAAAATACGAAGTAGAAATGATTTGTTATTGTGTTCTTATGGTTTAAAATCGTTACAGGATCCTATGGAAATAAAGGTGATGTAAAATATCCAGTTTTGAGGTGAATGCAGAAAATCGAAACAGAATGGAAAAATGAATTTAAAATAATGTAAAATGATATGTAAGTAGCATAACACTACAAGGCATGGGATTAAACACCGCCAACTTCCAGACTGCGGGCAGCTCCTGAGATTTTCTTGACATAAAAACCCAATAATTGATTTGAACTGAAATTCGAATACGGGACTCTACGGTCAGCATATAAATATACATTATACATATTTTATCGTTACCAATTCTTATATTATATTTTATATCACATACTTGTACATTTTATTTGGGGCAGGCTATAAACTTAAGTTTTTAAGGAATTCATGCGTTTATGCGGAGTTTTTCGAGCGTATAAATTAAATTGATCTACTGCCGTCCGAATAAAAATTGTTGATGACTTTAAACCAATCCAATTTAGGGGACTTCTAAAGTATCTTTATAAATTCAACAAAACTTTCTAAAACTTCTTTATTATTTTTAAACCGCTGCACTTAAAGTAAACAGTAAATAAAGAAGTAATTGAGTATTATGATTAAAAGTTGAAAGGATCGGGATTTCATGGCAATATAAGACTTACAAATATTTACTAAAACTTTTTATTACCCATAAAGACTTGACCAAACTTTGTAATAAAATACATTTATGTGGTAGAGCAATGCCAGAGATATAATATACAGGTACTCGCTTATCCTTAATCAAACATTGGAGATTTAATGTATCCCACAGTGTTAGAGGAACGACAAAAACACAAAAGACCCAAACCAACAATTTGTATTTTGGCACTATCATTTGTCAATATTTTTGTATTAACCATAACTTTAATTATTTACTGAATAAGAACTGAATAAAATTTTCTGTGGAAATGCATAAAAAATTTATCTCCTTTATATCATGCTAAACTAAAGAGGATATTAACAGTTAATTGTGTTTTAAATTAAATTATGGTTTTGAATCAAAAACATATTTCATGAAATAATAATTATGCACGCACTTCTTAGTTCTTATACATTGATGTAAATATTAGTTGTGTAATAGCGGCGTAAAAGTATCGACTACCTCATATCGAAGGTCTGGAAAACAAACATACTAATTGCAATGCAGTGTTTTGTAAATTTTAATACAAAATTGTATGAGTTGAGTTGGTTCTACTATTTGTACTCACCAGAGCGCTAATTTATTGTATTGTATTTAAGTTCGGTTTTATACTAGAGGCTGTATTTCTGTCCGTATAAAGGCTATATAAGCGCTTATACAGATCTTATAAGTAAAAAATTGGCACAAATTATTCAGCTTTGTGCGTTAGTAGCACTGTACAACAGCAGCTGTACACGCATAAAGTAAGCTATATAACTGATGTATTACAGCTGTTATTTGGTTTGCAAGGATCTATCACACTACAGATATTGTCCTTTAAGTATATTTTAAAGATAAGCTTTCTAAATTGGTTTTTGGACAGAATTACAAATTAATATAAAACAAAAAGTACGTTATTTTCGATGCCTAGATTGTATATACTTTATTGAACATTTAATGTCTTAATATATATTTAAAATATTAATATTGTCGGGAATGAGGGTAAAAAATAAAATGAAATACGAACAAATGAAGTTATAACGGTAATCTCCCACTTGTTCTAGCAGTATAAAGTTTCGCGCAGTTGAATAAGATAGATTAGTCTGTAATGCTACGAGTCTCATTGTCCTTATTATGCCCGTTGCCCTAACTTAATATAAAACTTTGTAAAAGCTTTTAAAAAGTTACTAATTAATTACAGTACTAATTTTATACAGAATTTTATACATACAGACCGCTGACGCACCGTATAAAAGGCAGTTGTTTTGGTTCACCGCTCAATTAACGGTCAGCCACCGTAGAGTCTACATAACCTGAGGATGCCTCGTGTAGAGGTGAAACACGTGTCGTATTGTCATCAGAGGTGTGTAGTGTAGTATATATAGCCCCCGCGACTATATATATATTAGTGTTAAGGTAGAATAAGATCATTATAATTAAAGTTATAGAAGCATCAACACGCCTATTTCATTGACACATTTCCTATATCACATGGCGACCCTGCCAGGCGGTGCGCTGCTACAATGCACGCGCACCGCCGCGGCCTGCAAAAATTGTTGAAAATAATATAAATATTTACCCGGACTACACGGCAATATATTCACCCGGATGTGATAAAAAAATAAATAAATATGAATAAAAGAAGAGGCCACAATAATTATTTTATAGAAGGTGACTGAAAATTTAAAATATATAATATATAGTACTATGAAGACGAGTAACGAAGAATGAGGAATAAATTGTGGATTTTTAATATCATGACCAAAGACCAAAATTCCAGAAACGGCAGATCTATTTAAAAAGGAAAGAAGCGGTTGTTCTCTTGCAAGCTTCGTCCAGAAAAATGTGAAAATTGAGCCAAAAAAAGAACAAAGAAGAAATTAAGAGTTATGGTGTTCTATCATGAATTGCGTGACTGGGTGTACGCGTTTAACGAAAAGTAACAACCAAGAACATGGGCGGTATCAGACTAAAGAAGAGACCACGATTGTGCAAAATACAATGGGAAGCAATAAGGCAGGAACTGAACAATTGCAATTTCAACTGACTATGTTATATATTTAGTAAAATTATATAAAGTGTACTCTATTATACGTATTGGTGGTAAGTTATGAATATTTCTTTAGAACAGTTATATGAGCAGTAATTTTTTTTCCTTCAGAGACGGTAAAATAAGTTGTTGCATTATACTTTCAGGATCGTTTACATGTCTTACCGGTATCGGCGTAGAAATAGCGCAATTATTAATTCTATTTTTTTACAATGTCATTATAACGATAAGATGTCAATAATATAATGTTATGTTAACCTAATAATCATCATTACAGCACTTATAAACAAATTGTGAAGTATAATTTAATAATAAATTTTCAATTATTTTGAATAGTAATTACATACATTTGAAATTAGTAAAACATTGACATTTTTTATCATATAATAAGTCCATCTCTATTGTAACTTGTTCAAAGCAAAGAAGTTATTCAATCATTTACAGATATAGAAAAAAAATAAGACTTAATTCAATCAATATACATATTATAGTGTCAGTATTTATTTTATATGTCCGACAATCTTTTACGGAGTTTTACGGAGTCAAGGAGCCGTTGAGTTATAATAGTTTTATATATTCTGCTAGCTTGTTAAGTATTTTAGTTGCCATTCAAAAACAACTTTTGCTACACATAATAAGTCCTTGTTGTGGTATATATAATTTACTTATAATTCGGCTGCCTTTTTTTCCATTACTTCATTGTGTGATGGAAATAAGTTTGGATGCTTTTTCACAACAATACTTACTTCTAATGTGTACAGACAAACCAACGGTAAAATTTTTAGTTTCTGAAGTAATGGTGTACAGTTTTCATAAAATTCATTTTTTGTAATTTAAATGCTTTTTTCGCCTAAACGGAATTTCTCCAAGCAATCAATCCATATCGTAACAGGGATGATGCATATCCATGAAAGGTAATAACGGCTATTTCCTAAGAAGCTATAAATCTTAAACGTCCCAAAGCAAAAACGAATTTTTCTAGTTTATTTATTAATTTTATAACATGATCTTTCCAATTTAATTTTTTATTTAGAGTTATGCCTAAAAATTGTTTGAATTCACTGGTTGAATTTCTTTTATAATAATAATATTATTATTTTTGTTGCCATAGGCATAATTACATGGTTCGAATATAATTATTTTAGTTTTATCAACATTTATTTTTATATGGTTACTTTCCATCCAATTTAATGCCTTTTTAAACTGTTCCGTGGCTAATGATTGCATTTCAATATTGTTTTATTTTTTATAATTTGCTTTGTATCATCTGCAAATAATATGCACTCCTGATTAAATGCTTTGGTAGGACGTTTATGTAAAGCAAGAAGAGAAATGGGGCAAGAAGCGATCCTTGTGGTGTACCGTAATTGTTACTTATCAGTCCAAATTTACGGTTAACTTTCATGTTGTTTATTATTTTATCGATTTCCGTACGTTATTTTCGATTTCATAAATATCTGTTTTTCCAGTCAGATACTTTTCCTCTTATACCGTATTTTTTAAGCATTTTGAGTAAAAGTTTGAGGCATAAATGGTCAAATGCTTTGCTAATGTCTAAAAATATTGATGCCACTGACATTTTGTTATTTAGTGCATCAACGATTTTTTTTTTTACTAAAAGGAAACACGCTAATTTCTTTGAGCTGTTCTTCTGATAGCTAAATTGATAAGGCGATAATATTATGTTATGATAGTATTTATGTTTTTTTAAAGCATCGGTACAAGCATTATTGGTTTGTAATTACCCATATAAGTACGATCATCTTTTTAATAGCGGTTTTACGATAGGCATTTTTAGTGGTCCCGGAAAACACCTTACTCAAACGATCTATTTCCAAGTGTAGAAAGGGGAGCTGCTATGTAAGGAGCGATTATTTTTATTATTTTTGTATTCAACTCATCATATCCACTAGAATTAGTATTTTTCAAAGATTCAATACAATAGCGTCACTAGTGAAGTTTGTATTATGTTTAATTATATTCTAATTGCTTTTTTAATTTCCTTACGAATGAATTATTTTTTATTTGTTAAGACTTTCTTATGCATTTCTTTAATAATTTATTACATAAATAATATATATTTTTAAACTTTATTGCGTACCTTTAGAAAAAAAGGATACAAAGGCGGACATAATGCCTAAAGGCATTCTCTACCAGTCAACAAAAGTTTTATCTTATTTTGGATTTTACTGAATTTCTCGTTGTGGTACTTTTAATATAGAAGTTATATCAATTGTATTGTTACGCAAAATAACATACGGGCCTAAAAACGAGACGTCACATCAAAAAGTAACGTTTTACTATACATTTGTTTCCTGTACAACGTTTTGTCACTCATATTATGCACGGAATTTTGTATGTTATTTACAATTTCAATATGTCTGAATCCGAAAACCTATAATGATGTGCATTTTGCACAAAATATATTCTTCGATTTTGAATTAAGCCTGGTAATAACCTACATAATACACTGAATGGATTTACTACGCAAGTTCTATGCAATTTCTTGAATCGCTTTACCAGAAGCTTTCCTATAGCCCTTCACTAAATTCGATTACAATGTAATAGTCTGCCTGTACGATCTTCAACCTCTATAGTATAACAATAAAGGCTACTATGAACACCTGCTGTAATAAGGTCATTCCGTGCAGCAAAAGCCATTGACCGATTTGAAAATTAGGTAGCCGTGTTTAAGGACTACTGTATAATATAATATGTCGGGGGAAAAGTTTGTTCGTATTTTGTTTGTATACAATTGAAGAAAAATCTCTTCGGTTGTACTGTTTGTATCTGGCTGGTTTTAACACAAGACGTAAAGAAAAAGAAAAAGAAAATATAAAGAAGACTTTCCCGCCATTTTTCAATTGTTTTTCTATCCGCCAAAACGAGTGAATCTAACGAAAAAGTTCAATATATTCGGAAGTTTTGTTACAAAGAAGTGAAAAATGCGACTCAAGCCGCGAAAAAAATGTGAGGTAGGAGTAGCACCTACAGTTAGTTCAAGCGTTTTCGATGTCAAGAATGAAGCTCACAATCATACGGATAAAGTCGATGCCATTTTTGAAAAAGTGGAGCAAAAGTGGAGATATTAGTAGTAACAACATAGGCGAGGAATGAAGGATAAACCACTAACCAGTTTTGGCCCATAAGAAAAAGTCTGGCTATCCAAAAAAGCTAGATAATTGGGTATCATACGAGACCACTGAAAGAAACCTAATGAATCGTGTACTCATTTGCAATTTTCTATTGAAACGTAATGAAACCGAACCATTTTTTGAAAGATTGATCACTGGTGATAATAAATGGATCACCTGCAACAAGAACATGCGAAAAAGATCATGTTCAAAGGGTATTCAAGCTCCACAAACCCGGACTAACACGTAATAAGGTCATTCTATGTGTATGGTGGGATTGAAAGGGCATCATTTATTATGATCTTTTACCGCCGGGCAAAACTATCGATTCGGATCTCTACTGCTAACAACTAATGAGACTCAAGCAAGATTGAGAAATAAACGCCCGAAATAGATCAACACAAAAGAAGTGGTCTTTCATCATGATAACGCCAGACCACACACATATTTGGCCACTGAGTATAAATTGGGAAAGCTTGGTTGGGAGTGTTAATTGCATTAAACATATAGCACTGACTTCTCACCCTTAGATTTTTACCTGTTTCGGTATCTTCAGAATTGTTTGGGTAGTGTTAGTGTAACGAACCCCCCCCCCCATCTTTTTCTTTTCTACTATATATCCACTTATACATGTATTTCTTTAGAATCTATATCTGTAAGATATATAAATATATCTAATTTACGTGACCAGTATATCTTTTTCACCTGTTGTGTCCTTCACTTAGTTTGAGTCTTTCCACTTATTTCACTTTTTATTATTTCGCTCCGTTATGCACACACCTCCTATATTATTACTCAATTTTAATATTTAAGCCCCACCCCCAGACTCTCAACCACCCCCAGCAAACACCACACTCCAAGACACCTCTCCATTTCACGGACAACAAATTGTAGGCATATAGCCTACCTCATAATTTTATATTACCGGCCTCCTATTTAAAATTTAACCTCTATCCTGGTCACGGCACCAAATTGTAACGAACCCCCCCCCCCCCGCTCTCTTATTTTCTTCTTTTGTTCTATATATCCCACTTATACTTGTATTTCTTTAGAATCTATATCTGTAAGATATATAAATATATCTAATTTACGTGACCAGTATATCGTGATCTTTATAAAGGTTTATATATAGGCCGTTTAATAAATTTATGGCGTGATCGTCTTAGTTAGGACCCTTTTTTACGTTGTGTTTGTATAGTAACTTATTTCTTTTAGGTGTATGAATATTCACGAGAGCAATCAAAAGCTGTTGGTAGAGTCTTATAAGCTAAAGAACCCCGTTCACGAAGACAGAGCTTAAAAAGGTTAAGAACAACAAATTGTCCCTATTCCACTTGTATCTGGTTCACAACAGTCAATTCCTTATCAACTAATCCCTTCCCGCTTGGAAAAGGCTCACAATATTTATATCAAATACCAGGTACAAGGGCTTCGCTCTCCCACATTTAAAAAAAAATATGTGGAGGAGGTACATGGCCCCACACACGCCGCGTACGGTGAGCGCCAACCATTTTAATGCGCTCCCCCCGAAGGGTACGCAAAGTTGGGAACTGGACCGTAGTCCACAGCAAAATAACTGGCGAACCAGTAAAAGAGGACTTGGCCCCTTGACAGTGCGTAAGCACAAACATCGACCGAAGTCGCGCATGTCAATGCGTGTAAACGCCATACAGAATACGATCAAATCCAGCCACAGTGAAATGTACGTCACACGTGTTAGGCAACAATCGGCACACTGACCATAAAAAGCCCTCCGTGAGCGCCACCACCTGCCAGACCGCCGTTTCTGCAGACGTGATGTAAGTGTAAGGCATCACCACCAATTGCATGGTCAGCACGACCAATTGGCCGCAGAGCGTGTCATGAGTCTACCGCTCACCTCAAGGGAATGGGGTCCCACGTTGCGCGGCTTTCGGCCGCAGCCTTGAGAGCCTCCTCAGATTCTCCCTCCAGCTACCACCCGCATGAGGTCGACACATATGCTCCACCAACCAATACAATGGCAGATATAGCCAATAGGCAGTTATAAGATAATATTAATAATTCGCCATCAGAAAGGGTTTGTGTCACTGACGTTGAGTATATGCATTTTTCGATCATGTTTGTCTCACCCACCAACAAGTTGCCTTCAATCTCTCAAAGGTGGGAACTTTATAGAGATATTATATTATTAAGTTGTTATATAAAACATCATGGAGGGCAGACAGTCTGCAGCCCCGCAATGAAGGGACCCGACTTGGGCAAAGCTACTTAGGTTGTGAGTCAAACCAAGACGCAGAGAGCGCCATTGAGAATAGCCACCCGCCAAACAACCATCGTAGAGACGCAATGCAACAAGCATCAATACGACTATCGTCGGGCTTACACCATCCCAAGGTCCCCCATACAGTCCCAGCAGACATCACCACCCGCATACCTCCATCGACCAGAACCACCAGATGCGTCAATTCAGGTGCAGTACACCCGCAGATCCATCACAAGACACAATACTGCAAGTAGCAGTAAGCATCAATGCAACTATAATACGGATGGCGCCCCCTCACAACACACCCACATAATCCCTATCGACTTTGGTAACAAAATTGATAATGCTGTTAACTAAAAATACCACCAACGTATCATAGTAGCACGGTACTAAGACGTCAGCAGCCAAACCTCCACGTATCATAGCGCTATTGCACTAAGACATGAAGTTGAGTATGCTTGCTGCACTTTAAAGTACTTCAAGTCACATTTCTTTCAATATAATGCTTTTACATATTTGAGACCTTCCACATATTTGCTTTATTTCATAGACCATACTATTGTATGTCTTATTCATATGGGACTTCAAGTCATAACTCTGCTATCATAATGCTTATGCATCATAGAGACCTTCTATATTAATGCTTTGGTTCGTTAGACCTTACTATGATAAGTTATACTTAAGTCCCTAATATAGGACTAGTCATTGTGTAACCTTAGTACTAGCAGTCGGTCAGCCGACCACCCCATATATATGTACAACCTTGGGTATGTGTCTCCGGCAACGCCCCAATATAAGGAAATATTACAAGAACACGTTCATCAACTTAGAAATTTTCCAATTATTACAAGAACACCTTCATCAACTTAGAAAATTTTTATCCATTTTTTCTATTATATTACAAATGTTATTTATCTTTGTTATTGCAATATAATCGCCTTGTATTTATATGATTTGATACATTTTGTACATTTTAAGCAGGTTTTTAATAAATTTAGAGATTTTTATAGACATTTTATGCGTGTACTAATATATATAATATTTAATATTCCAAATGGATATTTTTGATCTTTATGCTTATTATTTGCATTTTATTGTTTAAATTATAATTTCTATGACATTTTTAAATGTCTGTATAATGAATTTAATTATTATTTATTTATAATAATTATGAGGCGTCACAATCTAGCCCCAAATTTTATGTTAATGATCCACATAGTGGAGTCGTTAATATAAAATTTTAGTATTTTGAGAGCATATACACTACACTCAAATAATTGTTTATATATCTGTTCTTTCCTTTTTTAATCTGTTACAATACGTCATATGTTATCAAATCCCCTTGCCCCAGAGAATGGCCGCCACCAACACCCCTTCAACCACAATTATCACAATGTGATAACACCATAATTCAATTTATTGTATATCGTGTTGTTAATAAAGTTTGCAGTCAATTGTCGATTTCTTATTTTATTAATTTATCTTTAAATCTTTGAAAATTTATTTCGATAGTGTCACACTTTATGTGCATACAATCCAGTTGGATATTTGTTGAGGTCAGTTCGATACCACATAGGATAAATGTGATTGAGCCATTCACCCTGACCCAACTCCCATATTTATTCAATAAAAATGATTACAAAATTATCTTACGATCTATATTTACAACTCTTCATTATTTATTAATAACGTTCTTCTATCATATAACAAATCTCTTGCTCATAACTTTAATAATTTTAGACCATTAAGTTAAACAATTATTTCCATAGGCCACCCACAAAACCCTTTTATGTTAAAATATTTATTTGATTACTCTAATTTATACAAAAAGAAATTATTATTTAAAATATTTTAATAAGTGAATAGCATTGAAAATTCCTCTAATTTCGTTTGTCTCTGGATTTGCTAAGGCATTTACCTTGTCAAATGGTACGGCTGCTATTACATAAGGTCCTTCATTTGCCAAATTGAACTTACTCATAACTATATTATCAGCGTCTGATCTACTAGATCTTGAAATTTTTACTAAGTCACCAATATTATATTTTATTAATCTATTTCGCTTATCAAATTTTGTGTTTCTTATTCGACTTGCCTCTTTTAAATTTTTACGCACTTGTTGTCTAATTTGTTCGACATTATGTTTGTCTTTACTTTTGGAAATTACTTTGTCAAAAGACATCTCATTAGACTCACAATAAAGAATCTCACAAGGCGTGAAGCCTATACTATTGTGATAAGAATTATCATACAATTCTTCTAATTTCGGCAATATTAACCCCCAATCTTTGTGGTTAGTATGACAAAGCATCCTAAATAATCTGCTCAACTCTTTATTTACTCGCTCTGTTGCATTTGGTCTAGGACTTCTAACTGTGGTATATATAGGCTTTATATTTAATTCTCTCATTGATTGTTTCCAGTGATTACTTATGAACTGTTTTCCATTATCTGTCATTATTGCCTTGGGCTTTATAATCTCAACAAAATGCTTTACTTTTGTTACAACAGACTTTGCTGTTGACTGTTTTAAAGGATATAATTTGATAAATTTACTGAATGAATCTTGAATGACAAATATGAAAGTGTAACCAAAGGTACCTGATGCAAGTGGTCCATATAAGTCTGCCATGACTATATCGTCAATGTTTTCTGTTATTATAGATTTGCAGGGACCCACATATGTTATATTGCTTTTCTTAGATAACTGACATAAATGACAAGCCCTTAATTGGTTTTTAATATCTTTTGTTAAACCTTTCCAAAAGAATCTGTCTCTCACATATTTAATTATCTTATAGGGTCCTTGATGACCCATTTCGACATGCACTTGATTTATAATATCTTGTCTCAATGCTTTAGGTAAATATATTACTTCTTGTAAATTCGTTTTGTAATATAATACATCATTTTTCAAACTATACCTTTTAAATTTATTGTTTTGTTTTATTATGGAAGTATTTAATGTCTTTAACTTTTCAATAATAGCCAACGACTCTGAATCTTGTAATTGATATACTGATAAGGATTTTAATTTTTCTATCAACTCAATATTCGGTTCGCTCTCTGTGTAAGCAATTTCTAAACTATTATTTTTATCCTCTTGTATTAAATCGCCATCAGGAGGATAACGTGATAGCACATCTGCAACAATATTACGTCTACCCGATATATGCTGTACTTCATAATTAAATTGTTCTATATACAAAATACATCGGGTTACTCTACCATTGAATAACTTCATATTATTAATAAACAATAATGCTTTATGATCAGTTAGTATTATTACTTTACTGCCCCTCAAATATGTTTCAAATTTCTTTAGGCAGCTTATTACAGCATAGAACTCTTGTTCAGTAACAGACCAATTTAATTCGGGGCCTTTTAAGGCTTTACTATGATAGCCTAAAATTCTCATTTCATTATTATCATCTATCTGATATAGTACTCCGGCCATACCCACACCGGAACAATCTGTTTGTAAATAATACGGCTTAATAAAGTCTGGATGATGCAATTGTATTGTATTCATAAATTGTTGTTTTATAAAATCAAATGCCTTCTGTTCTTTACCGCTCCATTGGAACTTACGTCCCTTTTTAAGTAATTCACAGGGCGGTATTATACCCTCGCTGTAATTTGGTATAAACCTTCTATAAAAATTGCATAGACCTAAAAAGGCCCTTAATTGTTTAATCTTTTTAGGTGCTGGAAACTCTTGGATCGCTCGAATCTTATCGGGATCTGTCTTTATGCCTTCCCGTTGAATTTATAAAACCCAGCATTTTAATTTCTTTACAAATAAATTTACATTTCTGCAAGTTACACGTTAAGCCAGCTTTGTTCAATTTACTTAAAACAATATGAACGTGCTCCAAATGTTTATCTAACGTTCCTGTTGTAATAATGGCTAGATCATCTAAATAGTTCACACAAAATTCTTGGACTTCTGGTCCTAATATTAAATTAATGGCTCTGCTAAAGCTTCCTACTGATGTTTTTAATCCTTGCGGCAAAACATTATATACATATGACTTTCCATTGAATGTGAATCCAGTATATTTTCTACCGTCTTTATTTATCGGAATTTGAAAATATGCATTATTTAAGTCAATGGTAGTGATATAATTCGCTCCGTGAAATGAATTCAAAACATCTAATTGTATAGACGGTTTCTCTGTTTCTGCAACCATTTTCTTATTTATGCTTCTGGCATCAAGCAGAACTCTAATTGAGCCGTCTTTTTTAAGAGTGAATGTCAATGGACTACTGTAAGGCGTTGATGTCCTTGTGATGATACCAGCTTGTTCCATTTCCTTTAACTTTTCTTCCATTTTCGCTCTATATGCATATGGAATGGGATAGGACCTAGTAACTATAGGTTCATCATCGATCATTTCAATTTTATGCTCATAGCAATTGGCTCTTCCCAATTTGCTCGAAAACATTTCTTATGCTTTTCCAAAACCTTACTAAGTTTTGCCCTTTCAGAGACCTCCAATGTAGATTCTATTTTTATATTTATTAAGGGATCATCGGTACATTGTTTGATGCAGTTATTATGTACAGATTTATTATTATATTTGAAAGGTATAAAGTAGTCTTTGTTTTTCACTTTAAATTCTATTCCAACAGTAGTATTTCTCAAATCAATCAATATTTTATTTCTCTTGAGCCAGTCAAAGCCTAATATTAAAGGTCTTATTAAATTACCTACAATTAAAGTTTGTGTATCAAAGACTACTTCATCTATCTTTATAGGCAATATGATCATCTGTTGTATTTTTGTGCTGCGCTGCCCAACAGCACCTTTTATTCGCATTGCTTTAACTGGCATTATTGATATTTTACGATTATTATCTTTAATTTGTAAATATTAACTTTCTGAAATGCATGTAATATCGCTCCCAGTCTCGAGGAGCGCGTCTATTTCTTTGTCAAATATTGAAACTTTAATTTCAGATCTCATATTCCCTATAAATTCCCTTTGATATTTATCTTCGTCTTCCTCGAAGACGGTTTGCACGAATAACTCCGTTATGAGCAAGTCCGACCTGGCTTTTAAGGTGTTTAATATGCTATTTACATTGTCGTTATAACTAAGGCCTTCTCTGTTAAAATTTGCTATTAAAGTAATAGGTAATCGCAACCCTCTATTGTTTTTACCCAATGTTTGACCAGGTCGCCAACCCAGTTTTAATAACATATTTAATGCTTTGTTCCCTTTTACATTGTAAGGGGTCGAATCGGGAACTAGTTCGACCTCTACAGCTCTAAATTTGGCTCAGGGGCCGTAACATCAGGTTGGTCATTAGTGAAATGTATTTCATGTACTTCATTAACCTTATTTTTTCCCTCTTCGGGTTTACGCCATGTTTTGTATGATTGTTGTATTTCTTTATGTTTTTGCTCCGTATTATTATTAAACTTCCTCCTTTTCTCATTATAGTAAGGTTCACGACCTTCATCTTGTTTGTCGATGTCATCTAAGTTTCTTAAGAAATCTGTCGTGTCTATTATTGTCTCAATTTTAGCTATTCTCCATAATTGCTGCACAGTTTTAGGATAATGTCTGATGACATCAGTTACTAATTGTTTTTCAGGTATCGGATATGATAATGTTTGTGCCTTCTCAACAACATAAAGAAAATAACTAACCATGGTGGGGTGTGTACTTCTATTCCATTTATTTTGCACAAGGAATCTCTTTACTTTATTTTGTTCTACTTCACCCCAAAACACTCTTAGGAAGTCAGCTTTAAAATCATCAAAAGTTGTCCAACGCACATTATTAATGCGAGCCCAATACTCGGCTTCACCTACTAAGCACTCTTGTGCTATCGAAATTTCGAGACCATTAGATGGAACTTTCTTTAAATAATTGGTGAGATCTTCCAAAAATGATACTGGATGAGTATTTCCATTTCCAAATTTCGGCTTTTCTATTGTTACATTATGTACATTATATAAAATATTTTGTCTAGGATCATTTACATGAGAGGTGCTCGCCCCGGACACCTCTCCTTGATTTATTTTAATTTGGTAACCTTTCGTTTGGTTAATAAATTTTTCATCAAGATCCTTTATTTTAACCTCAAAGGTTTTCACTGCATTCTTAATTAATTTCTAAAGCATTTTCATCTCATCTTTAGACTTAGGCTTAATTGAGGTAATTTTTTTCATATTTTTAGCCATTTTTTAATTTTTATTTCCATTTTTTTTTTCACACTTTTTGTGTCCTTCACTTACTTTAATTGAGTTTTTCCACTTATTTCACTTTATAATATATAGTATTGCAGTTTTTTTTTTCACCTGTTGTGTCCTTCACTTAGTTTGAGTCTTTCCACTTTTTTCACTTTTTATTATTTCGCTCCGTTATGCACACACCTCCTATATTATTACTCAATTTTAATATTTAAGCCCCACCCCCAGACTCTCAACCACCCCCAGCAAACACCACACTCCAAGACACCTCTCCATTTCACGGACAACAAATTGTAGGCATATAGCCTACCTCATAATTTTATATTACCGGCCTCCTATTTAAAATTTAACCTCTATCCTGGTCACGGCACCAAATTGTAACGAACCCCCCCCCCCGCTCTCTTATTTTCTTCTTTTGTTCTATATATCCCACTTATACTTGTATTTCTTTAGAATCTATATCTGTAAGATATATAAATATATCTAATTTACGTGACCAGTATATCGTGATCTTTATAAAGGTTTATATATAGGCCGTTTAATAAATTTATGGCGTGATCGTCTTAGTTAGGACCCTTTTTTACGTTGTGTTTGTATAGTAACTTATTTCTTTTAGGTGTATCTTGGAAGAATGAATATTCACGAGAGCAATCAAAAGCTGTTGGTAGAGTCTTATAAGCTAAAGAACCCCGTTCACGAAGACAGAGCTCAAAAAGGTTAAGAACAACAAATTGTCCCTATTCCACTTGTATCTGGTTCACAACAGTCAATTCCTTATCAACTAATCCCTTCCCGCTTGGAAAAGGCTCACAATATTTATATCAAATACCAGGTACAAGGGCTTCGCTCTCCCACATTTAAAAAAAAAATATGTGGAGGAGGTACATGGCCCCACACACGCCGCGTACGGTGAGCGCCAACCATTTTAATGCGCTCCCCCCGAAGGGTACGCAAAGTTGGGAACTGGACCGTAGTCCACAGCAAAATAACTGGCGAACCAGTAAAAGAGGACTTGGCCCCTTGACAGTGCGTAAGCACAAACATCGACCGAAGTCGCGCATGTCAATGCGTGTAAACGCCATACAGAATACGATCAAATCCAGCCACAGTGAAATGTACGTCACACGTGTTAGGCAACAATCGGCACACTGACCATAAAAAGCCCTCCGTGAGCGCCACCACCTGTCAGACCGCCGTTTCTGCAGACGTGATGTAAGTGTAAGGCATCACCACCAATTGCATGGTCAGCACGACCAATTGGCCGCAGAGCGTGTCATGAGTCTACCGCTCACCTCAAGGGAATGGGGTCCCACGTTGCGCGGCTTTCGGCCGCAGCCTTGAGAGCCTCCTCAGATTCTCCCTCCAGCTACCACCCGCATGAGGTCGACACATATGCTCCACCAACCAATACAATGGCAGATATAGCCAATAGGCAGTTATAAGATAATATTAATAATTCGCCATCAGAAAGGGTTTGTGTCACTGACGTTGAGTATATGCATTTTTCGATCATGTTTGTCTCACCCACCAACAAGTTGCCTTCAATCTCTCAAAGGTGGGAACTTTATAGAGATATTATATTATTAAGTTGTTATATAAAACATCATGGAGGGCAGGCAGTCTGCAGCCCCGCAATGAAGGGACCCGACTTGGGCAAAGCTACTTAGGTTGTGAGTCAAACCAAGACGCAGAGAGCGCCATTGAGAATAGCCACCCGCCAAACAACCATCGTAGAGACGCAATGCAACAAGCATCAATACGACTATCGTCGGGCTTACACCATCCCAAGGTCCCCCATACAGTCCCAGCAGACATCACCACCCGCATACCTCCATCGACCAGAACCACCAGATGCGTCAATTCAGGTGCAGTACACCCGCAGATCCATCACAAGACACAATACTGCAAGTAGCAGTAAGCATCAATGCAACTATAATACGGATGGCGCCCCCTCACAACACACCCACATAATCCCTATCGACTTTGGTAACAAAATTGATAATGCTGTTAACTAAAAATACCACCAACGTATCATAGTAGCACGGTACTAAGACGTCAGCAGCCAAACCTCCACGTATCATAGCGCTATTGCACTAAGACATGAAGTTGAGTATGCTTGCTGCACTTAAAAGTACTACCAAACACACTCACCCTAATCCGAAAGATAGCCGACGTATCATAACGCTGTGCGCTAAGACGCCGCCCACAAACGGTAGGGTGTGCGATGTCCACGGGCAAGTCGTATTGCTACAACAAACCCGCTTACCACCGGCACTAAGATGATATGTCTAGGACACATCGGTTAGTGAGTCCAAGTTTACCTCGGTCTCAGAGGCTGCGAAGCAACCTACACGCCACTATAATAATCCTTTTCAAGTCCCATTTCTTTCAATATAATGCTTTTACATATTTGAGACCTTCCACATATTTGCTTTATTTCATAGACCATACTATTGTATGTCTTATTCATATGGGACTTCAAGTCATAACTCTGCTATCATAATTCTTATGCATCATAGAGACCTTCTATATTAATGCTTTGGTTCGTTAGACCTTACTATGATAAGTCCCTAATATAGGACTAGTCATTGTGCAACCTTAGTACTAGCAGTCGGTCAGCCGACCACCCCATATATTTTTATTTAAAAATTAGAAAATTTTTATCCATTTTTTCTATTATATTACAAATGTTATTTATCTTTGTTATTGCAATATAATCGCCTTGTATTTATATGATTTGATACATTTTGAACATTTTAAGCAGGTTTTTAATAAATTTAGAGATTTTTAGAGACATTTTATGCGTTTACTAATATATATAATATTTAATATTCCAAATGGATATTTTTGAACTTTATGCTTATTATTTGCATTTTATTGTTTAAATTATAATTTCTATGACATTTTTAAATGTCTGTATAATGAATTTAATTATTATTTATTAATAATAATTATGAGGCGTCACATTAGGTTAACATCAAGAGAGGATTGCCAAAATTACTACTACTCGCATTTTATTGACCAAAAACCACAAGATTTTCACAGCAACGGGATCACTACTAACAAGATGCAACAAGTTATCTAACAAAATTGCAAATATATATTAAAATGAAATGTAACAAAACTTTGAAAAAAAATGTCTTGAATTTGTGTATAAAATACGAAGAAACTTTTCCCCGACCTTACATTTATAATATTATAGTATATTTTGTCTTGATTAATAAAAGTATATTGAAAATCTATTTGATCAAGATCTTAACTGAACAATAAATATCTAATTGAGAATTCCATTTATGCATATATTTTTCCGAAACATTCACATCATAAACTGTTTCAAGAAATTTCGTTATTAGAGCGTATAATCGTGTCACAAATAATACAATGTTTAGTGACATATTAGCCATACGAAACATGATCACTCGAACTACCTATGACATAAAAGTTTGCAAATTATTAGAAATTTGAACGAAATTCGAACAAAAAGCCATAAACCTAATTCGTTGAACTAATCTGTTAACTTATAAAGCACAAACATTAATAAAAAGCAGTTTAAAATCGAAAGTTATAAAATAATATTATCTGACCTCTAATGTCAAGTGATAAAGTATTATTACGTTCCATTAGATTTTTACGAACACATTTCTTTTAATTCCACCCATTAAACAATGAAAGGAGTAAAGGAGTGAATATTACATTCACTGTCTGAACATAATGGCAATAGGAATGAATTGCAAAAGGACTACTTTGGTCATTTAATAAGAATGAGATAACTTAATGGAAATTGTACTGGTGGATAGTCGTGCAGTTTTTACTATGATGATAATAAATAGTATTTTATTTGAATTTAACCTGACATAATTTAAATGTTGTACTCTTAATTAAAAGTTTGATATCCATGGAAACTGAAATTATGAAAAACTGATTTTATTTTTAATAAATAACACGTTAAAAATACCGTTAGTACTAATGCTGCCGTTATATATTCCAAATATTCTTAAAGACTAGTAACTTTTACATCTGCACTCCATACTGTACCTAATACACTTACTTGATATAATGTCAATAATATGTTTATATTCTAGTTTACATCGCCCAATTTCCACATATCCACAATCATTACTACATAATATTTCATTCATGGTCGTATTTATTTATCTTTCCTTTTTTCAAATCGACATATCTGTAAAGAGTGTACGCTTAACTGAATCTCGATAACGTAACAGATATTTCTAAATTCATTTTTTTATATTTTTTCTTCTTTATTATCATTTCAGCCCTTCACAAGTCCACTGCTGAACATTGGCCTCCCCTAAGGAATGCCACAGAGCACTGAGCCACCTGCATCTGTCGACTTCCTGCATGTCTTACCAGGTCGTCACACCATCTAGTGCGGGGGACGCCCTACACTTCATCCGCCGGAACGAGGCCGCCACTCTAGAACCCCATCGGTAGTCAGCAGTGAAGGACCACGTCTCAGATCCGTAAGTCATCACTGGCAACACGCATTGGTTGTACAATTTCGTTTTAAGGCTTTGAGGTATGTCTAACTAGAAGATGTGTCGTATTTTCCCGAACGCTTTTACCAAGATGGTTTACCGATAATATGAAGTCTGTTGGTTGATTATCAGGGTGGGTCAATCTTGCGTCCGTATACTGGCCGCAACAAGTCGGTCGGACGCAACATCATCGGTAATTTCACCCATGTAGGACGCAAGATTACTCATGAGATGTAAATATATATATGTATATGTATATAAATGCAAAACAACATCAACATTGCTTATGACGATGAAACGATACGTATGTATAGAAAGGGCCGAATTATGATAAACAAGATAACCTCTTGATTAAATTTGAAAGAATCCTCAGCACATCTCCTGCGAACAAACCTTATTGGAATAAATTTTTTTTTGTAGTTTATGGCCTGGTATCTAAACCTTTAGGCCAAGTCTTGAGTATTTTTATTCGGTTTATTATAATTTCCACAAATGTATAATTATCCTTCATAGTTCACTGCTTCAGAATATGTTGATGCGTCACATTGTGCAGCCCTTGGGAGATGTTGACGGCAACTTAAGCCAGCAGACAGCTGACAGTTGGCGATGGTATCTCAAGGCGCCTATGCAGACAAACAGTTTATCTTGAGAATCCATCACGATCAGAGCAATTGTTTCACCGTTTCCACTAATAGTTCACATGCGTAGACAGTTAATACATAAAATCGCACTACTTTTACATATCAAAATCCACTTCAAATTATTATTTCAACTATAATACATGAGCAGCAAACCGCCGCCGGTCAAGTTGCCGCCAAAACTCTATTGGAATAAATGTTTCATGGCGAACACAGACAAAAGCAAACATTTAAGTTACGAGAGTAATATATTAAAAGAGGTATAAATATATTATATGAAGTTGTAACTAAGAATACAATACCTTGAGTAAATTATGAATAAGTGAAATTTTCACTTATATATACAATGCCGTGTATTGGCGGTTAAGAATATCCACTACCCCATATCTTCCCGTGGGTGTCGTAAAAGGCAACAAAGAGAAACAGGCAGGAGATGGGCAGCAGCATCTTCCTGATAACAACAAACTTACAATAAAATAAACTGCGGTTGCCAACCCGCTCGCGAATATGATGAGAGTAACAAATAAACGGCCCCCAGTCCCCGGTGGCCCCGCTATTCCTGGCTACGGTGGCGACCATGGTAACGGCGGGGCAGGGGGTGCTAAGAATCTCCAGTGGAGGTTCGGTTGCCACCTAAGATGACTCGATCTGGCAACATACAACGCACGCACCCTGAGGACTGACGAGAAGATCGTGGAGCTGGAAGAAGAGACAGAAAAGTTACGCTGGCATATTATAGGATTATCCGAGGTCCGAAGAGAGGGGGAGGACACGGTAATCCTCGAATCCGGCAACTTGTTCTATCATCGGGAGGGCGACCATCTGTTCCAAGGAGGTGTCGGATTTATCGTCCACAAGTCTCTCAGTTAACAACGTTGTAAAGATTGAGAGTGTGTCGACGAGGGTTGCGTACCTGCGATGTCTCCGTGATCGCGAGGGTGAAAACTGGTAGCGCTCATCGAATGGATAGAGGCACACTGAACCTAAACGTTGGAGAGGTCTCGTCTAATGAAATCAACGCTCCGCCCCCCTCATGCTCTGTTCAAAATTCCCGAAACCTTTCAGCTCGAGTTACAAAACTGTTTTCAGTGCCTAGAAAACTGCAATGAAGTGGACGATATGAATGATAAGCTCGTGGAAACTTTCCATGCGGTCAGAGCTAAGTTCTGCAAGACCCGCCGCAGAAGAACACAAAAACTCTCCGATCACACTCTCAATCTCGTGGCTGTTAGACGGGAGATGAAGCTACATTCTTCAACAGATTTGACAGCATACAGGCAACTGAACAGACAGATCTCCAAATGCATGCGGAGGGACTTACGCAACTTCAATACAGCTTGTATTAAAGGAACGATCGAGCAGAACCAAAGCTCCAAAGTCTTTGCCAGAGATCTGTCTGCCAGAAAGAGCCAAATGTCGAAGCTTAAGACCGAGTGTGGCAGCATCGTTTCCGGGTCACCTGAGATTTTGAGTGGGATTGAGCGGTTCTATGAGCAGCTTTACACGACTTCGTTGGAGCCACACGCAAGGGTGAGTAACGATCCAAGAGTGAGTCTTATCCGACACTATTCCGATGATATCCCGGACGTCAGTCTGAGCGAGATTAGAATGGCTCTCCAGCACCTTAAAAACGGCAAGGCCCCAGGCGAGTATGGAATTACAGCGGAGCTTCTGAAAGCGGGTGGAAGACCGGTACTTGAAGTCCTTCAGAAGCTCTTTGATTCCGTCCTCTACGGTGGCACTACTCCCGAGGCGTGGAGCAGAAGTGCGGTGGTCTTTATTTATTTATTTATTTATTTATGTACACCAACGATTGTTACAATAATGCAGAAATAGTAAATACACATCCACTTATATACTAATTGTACAATCAATTAAAGGTATACACCACATGCTTCAAGTTATTAAAAAGTTACCTAGTGAAAAACAACAAAAAAAAAATACAAAAACTTAGAACAGAACAAAATATTATTATGCATATGTATACACCTACATAACATCATCCTGCTCCGCTCCATTATAAGTTTTTGCATTTTTTTAAATACAAAAACTTAGAATAGAACAAAATAATATTATGTAGGTATATGAAACAATGACTTACACCTAGTTACTTAAATAGTGTATGGTTTACTGTGGCCTTAAACTTAGCTAGAGACATAACATTAACATCTATTGATCCACCGCACTTATTATATAGTTGGGAAATTCTGGAAACCGGTGAATTGGCTCCCAAAACTGTTTTGCGAAATGGACGAGAGAGAGGTTCGATGGGCTTACGAGGCATTCGTGATGGAACTTTAAAGTTAAATTTCATCAGGAGTGCAGGACAATGCAACTGATATCTTATTATCTTGAAAAAGAAGGATAGGTCAAGTATATCCCTGCGGTTGTCCAAGCTCTGCATCTTTAGAAAGTCTAGTAGGTCCTTGTAGGGGCTAAATCTTTTATGCCAGAAGTGTGAGGACACCAAGTGTTTTATTAATCGTTTTTGAATGCGTTCAATACGAAGTGTGTGAGTAGCATAATGTGGACGCCAGACTACACTTCCATACTCAAGGATCGATCTAACCAAGCTATTGTATAGCGCAATTTTTGAGGAATGGCGTTTGAATACCCTAGCGTTCCTGATAATAAAACCCAACATCTTGGACGCCCTGCCTATGATGTAGTCAATATGTGGGACAAATGTCATTTTATTATCCATAAGCACCCCCAGATCCCTTACTACTGCCCTTTCTCCTAATCGAATCCCATTGATGCTGTAGATGGATGGAATAGGATTCAATTTCCTACTGAATTTAATGTGAACACATTTATTGATATTGAGCTCCATTCCATTCGTCTGACACCATTTCACTAGCGCGTCAAGATCTTTTTTGTAAATGCAAAACATCATCTTGTGTTTCAATGATTTTCCAAATTTTTAGGTCATCTGCGAACATCGAAGGGGATGAGTATTGTATATAATTAGGTATATCGTTTACGAAGATATTGAAGAGAATAGGGCCTAGGTGTGAACCTTGCGGAACACCAGAAGTGATATCTCGTAGCTCTGAGCTAAAACCATTAACGACTACATAGAAAGAGCGTTCACTTAGATACGATTCGAACCAAGCTAGAACAGAACCCCTATTCCGTATGCAGATAGTTTTGCCAGAAGCCGTCGATGGATTACTCTATCAAAGGCTTTGCTGAAGTCTGTATATATTGCGTCTACTTGTTTATTGCCATCAATGCGACTTACAATGTCTTCCACATATGTAACTTAATTAGTATTAGTAGACCTACCTTTTGTGAAGCCGTGCTGGTTGTCGTTTAAATACTTGTCGAAGTACGCTTGAAGAATAGGGCAGACTAGAGACTCGAATACTTTAGCTAATGAGGACAATATGGAAATAGGCCTGTAGTTACTAATGATCTGAGCATCACCTGCCTTATAAATTGGCACCACTTTAGAAACCTTCCAAGCTTTGGGAAAAACCCCAGAACTTAATGAGTTATTAAAGATAATAAATAAAGGCTCCACCAGGCATGACGCACATCGTGAAATAAACAATGGTGAAATATTATCACTCCCAGTGCCCTTCGTTACATCAATATTGACTAATTTTTTGTAAATTTGCTTGCGGGAAAGATTTAGAGTTGAAAAACAATCGATTGCTCCCCCCACTGATGTACTAAAAATGTTCTCGTCAGTATTTATGTCACATGGGACACCAAGATTTGAGGTAGTAGAGAAGAAGTAAGATGCAAAGCTGTTGCATATGTCATTACCGTTTTGTATTACTGTATTACCGTCCGTCATCGTAGCTGGATATGTTCCAGAGCCACCACGTTTGGATTTAATATAAGACCAGAACAGTTTCGGGTTCGTTAAAATTCCGTCCTCAATTTTACGAATATATGCGTTGTAGCATTCAGAAGCTAATTTTTTGCAGCGGTCGGTCAGTAGACGATATGATATCCTGTTCAGGGGGTGCCTGTATTTTTTGTACCTTATTCTAACCCTATTTTTCTCTCGTAAGCGACTAATCAAGTCCTTACTGAACCAGGGAGGATATTTGTTAGTTTTTGGTTTGACAATTGGTACAAATTTATGAATGACTTTGTTAACAACCTCCAAGAATAATTCAAGTTTCATATTTACATCACTGTTCCCATAAAAAAGAGACTTCCAATCAACTTCAGCTAAATAGTCATTAATAGCAACGTAATCTGCTTTATGAAAGTTAAACCTACTCACAGCATTGGACTGTAATTTTGGCCTCTCTAATAGAGAGAGTTCTATAGAGAGAGGTGGATGTAGTGGGTCAATAGGACACAAAATGTCTACGGCCTCAGCAACCACGCAGGATGATGTATTGGCCAAGACCAAATCGAGAGATCTATCCATATTGTTTGTTATAGAGCTATGTTGTGTTAAATTATTTACATTGACGAAATCAATAAAATACTGGTGCAATGATGATAAGTTATAAGATGGACTCCCGACCAAATTCCAGTCTAAGGTCGGCAAATTAAAGTCGCCAAGTACACAGACATGTGAATTAAATAGTTCGGAAACATGGTTAAAGTTATCGATAAAATGTTTTAGCATTGATGTTTGAACCGGGGGTGGCAGATATACCGCACACAGAGCTAGTGACTGAGAACCATCAATTACAACCCAAACATCCTCACATTCGCTTTCCCAGTTCAGCATACGCTTCGAATTTAAACGTTTAGAAATTGCAATTAGTGCCCCACCCCCCTCTTTTTTCACGTTAAAGCCGGATATTTCTCTGTCCCTTCTGTATACGGCATATCCCTCACCAAAAAGTTCAGAGTCAAGTATTTTACTATTCAGCCTGGTCTCTGTTAGAACAATAACATCATAATTTGAAATAAGCAGATTTTGTAAAAATATGTGGGTTTTAGTGCGCAACCCTCGAACATTTTGATAATATATAGATATAGAAGTGAATTTTATAGATTTTTATCCAATAACTTGTATTAAATTAACATAATCGTTATCATTACAACTACTTAATACAATTTAACGAGTCCATATCTCTGATAAGCGTATAGTCGGAATTATCAGTTTTTCTCATAAAAATACGCCCGTTCCTAACCCACACATGTTTGTATCCTTTTTCTTTATCAATCTTTCTAGCTGCGGCATGAAGCGATTTATTCATGGGGGACAAGTGATCCACAATGAATATTGGAGATTTTTCACCGTTGAATCCCAGATGCGAGCTATTAAGCTTATCCTGCATTGCTTTTTTTCGGTTGAAATTTATGGATGCTGCTAAAAACTCATCACGAATCTTTTTATTGGCGAATTGGGCTACAATTGATTTTGGTCGCGTACTATTAGGGTTGATCTTGGCGATACGTGTACAGTTGATAACATCTTCGTTTTTAACATTACACTTAAGTACAGTACCCAGTTGGGTCACTACTTGCATTAAGTTTTCATTTTTTTTCTCAGGAATGCACTGTATTTCTACATTCATAGCTCGTGCGTTCTGTTCAAGGGTATTAATTCGCGCCGTGAGGTCCTTAACATTGGTCTTTAGAGCACTGTTTTCTTTTTGGAAATCAACAATCGCCTGTTTAGTTTCTTTGTGGTCTTTGATCAACAATTCATATTTGGAATTCATGAAATCCATAGAGCTCCTAATTTCCAGCATCTCCTCCTTAACTGATTTTATTTCAGAACTAATGGAAATAGCTAGGGAATCGATTTTAGATGTAATGCTCTTACAATACTCCTGCATGATACCTCTAACTTCATCAGCCGACGCTCCTATTATTGGAGGTGACTGCAGTGCCTGTCTTTTAGAAGCCCGTACCGTGACATTGGGGTTAAATCGCACCGGCGTGTTGTCGTTATGCCCAGTTTTGGGTCGTAGGCTGGTACATAGAGGACATTCCCATGTCGAAAGCTCACTTGGTTTTATTACGGAGGGAGAGCTGAGACAGGCCACATGAAACTTTTTTGAGCATTTCTGGCACTTAATGTACTCTTCTGTGTCAGGGTTATCACCACAGCATCCCCAATCATTGTTGTCGGCTGACATTATACTATTATTTATCACTGAGGTTTGCAACAAAATACACTTTACTGCAAAGTTGCTGAATGCAAATTGGTAGGCGTTAATAGTACTTATACTATAATTTTACTTTTCTAATAATAAATTTTATATAATGTCCGATACCACCAACAAGGTCAATTAAAAGAATTGAAAAATTTTTTTTTATTAGTCGGTTAAAAAAAAACAATAACCCGAGAAGACGCATACTCGTTGTTGTTGTTTACATAAATTGTTTACTTGTGTACAAAAATTACCGACACTTTATAATTACCCGCAGATTTTGTAATGTTGAGATAGTTTTAACAAGATTACTTCACGATACTAGAACTGTTATGCAAGATTTTTCACAATAAAATAGGTTATAAGTTCACTCACAAAACGGTGTCTGCCACACATCAAATATTGACGATTTTGCACTTGTATTAACGACTTATAGGCGAAGCTAAATAGATACGTGTTTACTAAGCAACTACTCAGTACGTTATGTTCTTGTTCTTCAAGAAAGGTGACAACGCTCTCTTGAAGAACTACAGACCGATTTCCCTTCTGAACCGCGTCTACGTGCTGTTTTCGAGAAACTTGAAGACTTCCAGCCTCCCGAACAAGCAGGTTTCCGAAAGGGTTTTAGCACCATAGACCACATACATACCCTTCGGCAAATTGTATAGAAGTCCGAAGAGTACAATTTGCAACTATGTCTGGCGTATGTGGACTATGAGGAAGCCTTTAATTCCGTCGAAATTTGGGTGGTGCTGCAGTCCCTTCAGCGGTGCCAAGTTGACTGTGGGTATATCGAAGTGCTGAAGTGTTTGTACAGTAGAGCTGCGATGGCTATCCGAGTACAGAACCAAAGTACGAAACATATCCAATTGCAGAGATGTGTAAGACAGGGTGATGTTATATCCCCGAAACTATTCACCGCTGCATTGGAAGACGTTTTCAAGCTTTTGGACTGGAAAGGATACACCTACGATTTGCCGACGATATAGTCCTTATGGCAGAATCACTGGAGGACCTAAGCACCATGCTCAATGACCTCATTAGTGTTTTCGAACGAATCGGTCTTAGGATGAACATGGACAAAACAAAGATCATGTTTAATGTCCATGTCACACCTATGCCGGTGGTTGTTGGGAACACTAAGCTCGAAGTTGTTGACGAGTATGTTTACCTGGGACAAATAGTCTGACTAGGTGAGTCCAACTTCGACCGAGAGGTCAATCGAACGGATTCAACTCGGCTGGGCAGCGTTCGGGAAACTACGACACATCTTCTCGTCAGACATACCTCAAAACCTTGAAACGAAATTGTACAACCAGTGCGTGTTGCCAGTCAAGACTTACGGATCTGAGACGTGTTCCTTCACTACTGGCCGTATGAGGAAGCTCAAGGTCGCTCAGCGAGCTATGGAGAGGGCTATACTCAGGGTTTCTCTGCGTGATAAACTTAGAAATGAGTATATCCGCAGTAGAACCAGAGTGACCGACATAGCCCAACGGATTAGTAAGCTGAAGTGGCAGTGGGCCGGCCATATTATAGCTCGAAGAATCTTAAACCGATGGGGAAGAAAGTTTCTTAAGTGGCAGCCTCGTACCGGTAGGCGAAGCGTAGGGCAACCCCCCACAAGATAGAGTGACCACCTGGTAAGACATGCAGGAAGTCGATGGATACAGGTGGCTCAGGACCGTGCTTTGTGGCATTCCTTGGGGGAGGCCTATGTTCAGCAGTGGACTTATGAAGGGCTGTAATGATGATGGTATAATGAACACAGATATGTATTTTATGATAGAAGCACATTCATGAAATACAACTAAATATAAATTTTTAAATAAATCCAACCAACCATATTATCATCGACGAGTTAGTTAATGAAGCTATAACGCCCAATCTTACATTTATAAACGAAGTGAAAAGGGCCAGTTAATCTCAAGCACTCCGAATGGCAGTGTAACTATATCGTATATATCTAATGCAAAATTCCCGAGCCAGCGACGGAGAGAAACGTCAAAGGTGCGAGCGTGGTCAATCCTCCGTACAATGGAGAGGCTCATTTCCACTGGACTTACTTGAACTGATGATAAGGAAGAAAAGGAATACTTATATATAAACTTGAACAAAGAGGCATTCTTTCAAGAGTAACAATACATTTCTTTATGGACTTTTATCTTCAAAGTATTTTTAAGGTGGACCGCGTTATTTAACCGGCAGGCAATAATCGACCGAACCTTTATTAATTTTTTTGTGAAATTGGAAAAAAGCGACGCTTGATTTTGTTTTCCTTAAGAATTGATTAAATATTTTTATTAGTTTTATTAATTACCAAGTTTGACTCTACTTTTTAACTTAACTTTAATTTGCTTAAGAAATTTATTATTAATTTTTTTTTCATAATTTTTAAATGAGAAAAGACTTGAAATATATTAATTCATTGATAATGGTGAACGGCACGGCCTTCAGCTTCACGTATCCAGTAACTGCCAGAGGCAGATCATCGCTTCACTTAGGTTATAAAGTAAAAATAATTTTCATATAAATAGTAGATAATATTACTAGGCGATTTTATTTCTTCCTAGGAGTCTTCTCTATAAGTAGATGTAGTAGGTAATATTTGCTCACCTTTTTGTGCCGCCAAACAGTAATGTGTACAGGTACCTACATTCTTATACCGGTATAAAACGTACAGGGTTCCAATATAATTACAAGCTGTATGGTATTCCATCGTAATCTTCAGTGGTGACGACCCATCTGTATTCTTCCATGTAATTTATATTGAATAAAAAAATTATATATATATATGTCGGAGCGACTATAAAATACCCGGTTGGATCGAGGTAGAATGGAGGGTATATCGAGAAACCCCCTCTTGTGTCTGTAGTATAAAGTTCACCGTAGGTCCCGTGCGCGAGAGTTCGCTCAAGTCATTCAAGGAGTGTGGTCATTCTACTAGTGCTAAGATAGTGTCGTGGTTTTGTTCGTTATTGTAATTCTTCTAGTGCAGGCAAGGAGGATTAGTGTTGCTGAGAGGCTGCCCTGTGTTACATTGAGATAAGTAGTGTTGCTGTTGGTTTACATATTATGATGTTATCATGTAATTACGTACCTCACGTTACACTGGTGTGTGATTGTGGCAGAGACGTGTTACGGTGTGGTCGAACTGTAATTTCACTATACTGAATGTATAGTGCGTTACGTTGTCTTATTACTGATAATGATTAAACAGCGTAAGCAAGAGAGCAAGTTGAACATCCGCTCTTACACTTTTATTATTTTTAACAGTTAACGCTATCCTGATGTATTTCCAAGATCAAAATTGGAATCCTCTGTTGTAAATCTCCGACATCAGAAGTGGGATAAAGTCCCTGTTACTGCCCACCTATAAACTTAGAATAGTGTGAGGGTTATTACGTTGGTGAAATACTATGATACGCCTCGCGTTTTGTTTTTGTTACTGATACTGTCTCCGTCTCCGCCTTTATGTATAGGACTTATCAAAACAACTTTGAACTGATCAGGAAACACACCTGATTCAAGACTAAGGTTACAAATGTGCACAATAGAGGGAATTATCAGGTGCTTAGTAGATTTAAGCACCTGATTGGAAATTCCATCGTAGCCTGGTGCAGAATTATGTTTAAGATTACTCAGTAACCACTCGACTTCAAGTGGATCGGTGGGTCTTAAGCCCAAAGATTGAGACTGATTTATTAAATTCGTATCCGCTGTTGTTGACTTATTCCTTACGTAATTTATTGAAATTTCGTCTGCCAGTTTCTTTCCAATATTGGCAAAATAATTATTAATATAGTTAATTGATTCTACTGGACTGGCTTTTAGGCTAAGAAGATTAGTATTTAAAGATGTAACATTACTATTTAATTTAGCTATATTTTTAACGATTTTCCACTTTATTTAATTATCATTTCCAGCTTTATATAATTCATTGTTATCAAAATCTGCCCTACCTTTTTTTAATAATTCGTTACAAAAATTTCTATAGCGTTTATAAGTAATCGTAAGTTTTATGTTATCAGGATGACTTATGACATCACGATGTAGTTTGTCTCTATGTCTAATGCACCTTAGTAGCCCTTGAGTAAGCCAGGGAACTTTTATTCTCTTACGAGCGGGGACGGTCTTCATTGTGGTATGTACGTCTATAGCTCTTTGTAGCTCCTTTACAAGCATATTTGTAGCGATATTAACATCAGTACAATTTAATATAGCATTGAGAATTTCCAAATTCAATTCAAATGCAACTTTTTCATAGTTAATAAATTTGTAGAGTTTTGATTCACTTAGAGGAGTTATATGGTTTTCGAGACAAAATAGAACTGTATAGTGATCCGTTACAGTAGAAGAAATTATTAAAGTTATTGCTTTTAAACGAGATTTTAAAAATACGTGATCCAGGCATGAGTTTAATCTCGTAGGCAGTGAATGTGTTGACAGTAATCCGTGATAAGCCATTAGATCGAGATATTCATCATATTAGGGGTTCGAAGTAGTAGTGCTTATATTTATGTTCATGTCACCCGTAACTACAATATTAGTGAATTTATTCAACGGTTCTAGTATGTCATTAATAGCCTGCAAAAAGTTTTCATATGAACGATATGAAGGTGGACGATAAATAGCAATAATTGCAGTTTCGTTTCCGATCTTAATAATCAGACAGTTGCTTTCAAAAGCGGGGGGTTCAACTACAGTTACCATAATGTCATTTTTTATATAAACCATAACCCCTTCATTTTGTGACTTATTATTTTTAGTACCATATGTGGTATAATCATTTAGCGTCGGTAAATGATTAATTTCTCCGAGCCAACACTCTGTTAAAACAATAATATTAACATCAAGCTTCAAACAAGCCAAGATTATTTAAACTTGTGGTAGGTTATGCCCGATGCTACGAATATTCTGACACATAATTATAAGCTTCTTGCCAGAATTGTCTAAAAGTTTGTGAGCAAGACGTACATCACATTGATACACTTTTGACACATGATAATTATCCAATTCGGTAGTAAGATTTTTTGTATTTATTTTACTTATATTTGTTACAACAAGAGCAAACTTTAAAACCCATTATTTAAGAATAATGTTATACGAACTACAAGCTCTAAATATAAAGTAACACAAAGAGGAAATATCAGAAGAAATTAAACTAGTTCTTTGTTCAGCGATAGGTAATAGAGGCCTAACAGCGTTATAAAATTGTATTTTTTGAAGTCTATAACAATTATGTATTTTGTAGATTGAAGGTGTAGTGAGTGCAACAAGCTAAGTATGATATGCGTATAAGACACAAAATTCGGTTAGTAGTACATTAAATGCTAATATTATAATAAGTATATATACTAAAAAATTTAACCTGCAGGTAGTATAGTGATAAAAACGACATTGAAATATTATTCTTAATTCATGAGCTGTTTCGAAGCTCGTCCAAATGTTTGTCATTTTTAATGAGAATATGGGGTGCACCCTCTTTTTACGAAGAAAAATTTTGCCATAAGAATGCCAGCAATAGTAATAACTGTTTGTTTTAGCATAGTCTCTAGCATGTAAAAAAAGACTTCTTGTTTTGGCTGTAAGATTTTCAGAGACATATATCTGAGCTGTTGGATATCCGAGATGCAACAACTGAGTGTTAAGTTTTCTGGGATGTTCTTTATTAAACTTCTTTGCTTTCTCAATAAATTCTTCTTTACGAAAAGTGGTGCAAAACTTTACCAATATTGGAGGACTAATATTTGATTTTATATTAACCCTATATGCGTCATGGATTTCAGATGTTAGGACATCAATATCAAGAGCTTTACCAATGGATTGTGTTAGACCACGTAAATCATGTTTTGTCTCGCCTTGATTTTTTGGTATGTTCCTTATTTCAATAGTTGTACTTCTACTACCCTTATCAAACACCTCCAGTCTTTCTTCCAGTTCCTTGATGTAATTCTTATTTTCTTTTCTTTCTTTCTCCAGCTCATTTATTTTTACTTTTAAATCTTCAAAATTTCCAGACATGAATTCAATAGTTTTACATATATCTGGAGTTTGTTGTTTGAGCAAGTTTATTTCAACGTGTAATGTGCTAAACTTTGTGTTAATTAGTTCAAACAATTCCTTTTTTATGGTATTTAAAGAATCGCTCAATTGCTCTTCAGAAGATCGTTTCCTTTTAAATTGAGTACTAATATTAGGCTTACCTTGAGCATTAACTTCACTTATAGCATTCGAGTCAGAGTCCGATTGAACTTGTTTTGTGGATGGAGGAGTACGCTGCATTTTACTTATACAAAAACCGCTAAAGCTTATGAATAAGGGCAGATATACGTCTTCAATGGTGCTATCATATACACCTGGTGTAGTAGTGCTTACCGTTAGCTGCAGAATACTAATACACGACTGATACCACTTTAAATTATTACTTTACACTTTTACTTTTACACTTTTATTGCACAAGGGTATCTTAGAATTTAATAAAATAAGCACACGTCTAACAGGTACCGTCAACTGGGGAGGAATAATGGAACCGACTTGGGCAACGCTACTTAGGTTGTGAGTCAAACCACGCCACAGAAAGCGCCATTGGGAATAGCGACACACCAAACAACTATCGCGAAGACGCAATGCTGCAGAACGCAACAAGCATCAATACTACTATCGTCGGGCTTACACCATCGCAAGGTCCCCCATACAGTCCCAGCAGACGTCACCACCCACATACCTCCATCGACCAGAACCACAAGATGCGTCGAATAAGGCGCAACACACCCGAAGATTCGTCACAAGACGCAATACTGCAAATAGCAGTAAGCATCAACGCAACTATCATACGGATGGCGCCCCCTCACAACACACCCACAGCCTATTATTAAACTGACTCCCTACACCCTTCCGACCATTAAACATTCAGACGCGATCATTGCTATTTCGTGGTAGAAATAATAATAATGTATTATGCAAATTACTATAACTAATATTTTTTATAGGATAAGGATGACAAACGAGCACACAGTCCACCTAAACGTAAATGAATTTTGTGAATAAACTATCTATATCTAGATACTAGTTCCAGAAATAGATCTCTATTCTCGACTAAGAATCTAAATACAGATACGTTGTCATTCCTGAGGACTAAGAAGAAAAAGTTCTCCGGTTCTGTTCGCGACGGTTTAAAGACTTTAAGCGAAAAGTGATGAAAGAATATTAATTTGTTTAAAAAGTGAAATTAGCAACAAAATCGAACAAATTGTGTATTAATATGGTTTACAATGTGTTTCCAACTCTTAATATACTTATATAGAATGTCGTTTTTAATAATAGTTGATATAAACAACTTTAATCATTTAATAAAAATTCGACCAATCACAGCGCAGCATATCGTGGAACCTTCTAGAAGTTTAATTAACTACGCAATAGTTTGTATGAAAATAATAAGAATATTTTTGTGTTCTGAAAGAGTTGTAAATATGATATTTAGTTAGCATATGATGTATAGATTGCAATAGTAAAGAGATAATTTGTGTAAATAGACGCATTTGATAAATATAGTAAAATTAAAGATTTAATGTGCACATTTGTTATGAAAATTTAGTACATTTTGTTTAATAACTTTTTAAATGTAAATATATTGAATAACCTTTATCACATACTGATAAACGACCAAAATGCCTATTTAATAGTGTATAGCGTGTTAGTGTAAAAATTAGCATTACTATATAGAAAATATTGCGATTTGTGCTAATTACATAATGAAAATGTTTAAAAATAAAGAGGCAAAACCGGAAAATGGCAAGCGGCTCTCTATAAAGTATAGCCGATGTCTACCTTATGGGGGCAAATCACAGTAACGTTGTAGTAGGAAGAACTACCAGTAACAAGCAGTAGTATCCGGTAGTAGCTGAAGTGACTAGTAGCAGAACACAGTGAACAGTTATAGTGAAATAGAAAAAGTTTAGCTAGCCGAAAAAGGTCGTAACTGAAAATCGCAGTTAAACATAGTCGAAAAAAGTGGCAACTGAAAATTCGCAGTTGCATATAGCAAAATAGTGTTAGCTAGCTGAAAAAAGTGGTAACTGAAAACTCGCAGTTACATATAGTGAAAAAGTGTTAGCTAGCCGAAAAAAGTGGTAACTGATATTCGCAGTTACAAAAGTATTAAATTCACCTAATTTTAGTTGATTAATAGCTGCTAGTCAGTAGTGTTAGAAAACCAGCTACTACCAATAGATATTTTTTGATACTACCAATAGAAATTTGTTACTTCCAATAGATATTTGATATTACCAATAGATATTTTGAAAATACGAATAGAAATTTTAATACCAATAGAAATTTTGATATTACCGCGTATTTTAATTAAATCTGTTTAAAATATATAGTGACTAACCAATAGTGAACAACCATAGTTGAATAACAGTGTTCAATAAATAATAGTTATAAAATTTCGCGACTTATTAATCAGTCGAACCGCTGGCCACTCCCTTGCTATTTTAATTTATAAATCGTGCATTTTTAATTCTGAACCTCAGTCCACAGTTCTCCAACAGCATACACAGAGACGGCAGTGAAAGTATCCTCCGGAACCTATAGGTGTAGGACGTGAGCGGCTCGAGGAGTATCTTTGACACCATTTACTTCGGAGAGTTACGCCCGTCGAGCACATTCGCTGGTCCTTCGAGCCGTATACCTCATCTGTTTGTATTTCGGAACCGGATACATAAGCACTACCGTATTAAAGTTGCAGAATTTTCAGAATCAAGATGCCGATCACTCGTTCGCAAGGAAGGGGAGCCATGGCGTGGACCGTCGGTCTGGAAGGAGGCCCGTCGGACAATACCGACGCCATCCGCCACCAGATGCCACCACGCTCACCATCGACAACACAAGGCGCTGAGGCGCCATCTTGCCCCTGCGATGGGGGGTACTCCTGCCCGTGCCGGCCATTACAACCGGTACACCGAAGCAGAGGGAACAAATAGAAGGGAACGATGACATTCGCTGTGCATCACCGCCAACAGTCCGGGAAGACTACCGCACCGAAGAGCCACCGTGGGGCCACCGAAATTAAAGTACAAAGTCAAAGAGGACTATTCGGCCCAATAAAAAAGTTTTGAAGGCTTGTGAAGAAGTGTTGAGAATTATATTGGAACTCGCACAAATTTCCTTACAAATGGCTGAGGAAGAAGATTAATCGGACGACTATGATGAAGATGGTCACTCCAAAAGCGAGTACGTCCGATCTTGGCTCGAAAATTCCGTAGCCAAGCAAAAGCCAACTCAAGGCGTCGCCACCGGAAGGGAGGCCCCACTAAACAAAACCGTCACAAGGCCACCCCCGGAGGTTGTCGACCTCAGTGAGCCGCAAAAGAAGCTCACAAACCATGGTTCGAAGGTTGATGACGACAGGGGGCTCCTACCAATCGTATCAGAGCTCACCTACCAGGATCGCGATCCGGAAGATGTACCCAAAAATCCTGTGCCACTAAAAATCAGCCAGAATTCTAAGGTTGATGAAGACAGGGAGCTCCTACCAGTTGTTGAATAAGACTATTTTTACGGATTTTATCGCGTTTAATTAACTTATTTTATATTCCCGACGTTTCGGTTGCTTTCCAGCAACCGTGGTCACGGGGGACTGAGGTGATTGACGTCCCGATGTCAAAGTTAACCCGGAGTACCTTCAGCTTTTTAATTATTAATTTTGGTCCGATCTACGCAGAATGAACTAACTGTGTCTTGAAGTCTTACAGTGGTATGCTTGGGTTTAGTTTTAATTTTATGAATTACAGGATCCCAAGCAGGTGGTAGTACCCAGCCTCCCTCTCTATTGAAATTAGGATGTTTTTTAATTTCAATAGCCTCACGTATCATCCTTGGCAGGAATCGATGTTCTTTCGCGAGGACTTGTGGTTTATCAAATCTAATGTAATGACGGGGGCCGTCTAGGATATGATCACAAACTGCATCCTAGACGGCCCCCGTCATTACATTAGATTTGATAAACCACAAGTCCTCGTGAAAGAACATCGATTCCTGCCAAGGATGATACGTGAGGCTATTGAAATTAAAAAACATCCTAATTTCAATAGAGAGGGAGGCTGGGTACTACCACCTGCTTGGGATCCTGTAATTCATAAAATTAAAACTAAACCCAAGCATACCACTGTAAGACTTCAAGACACAGTTAGTTCATTCTGCGTAGATCGGACCAAAATTAATAATTAAAAAGCTGAAGGTACTCCGGGTTAACTTTGACCTGTAATTCATAAAATTAAAACTAAACCCAAGCATACCACTGTAAGACTTCAAGACACAGTTAGTTCATTCTGCGTAGATCGGACCAAAATTAATAATTAAAAAGCTGAAGGTACTCCGGGTTAACTTTGACATCGCGACGTCAATCACCTCAGTCCCCCGTGATCACGGTTGCTGGAAAGCAACCGAAACGTCGGAAATATAAAATAAGTTAATTAAACGCGATAAAATCCGTAAAAATAGTTTTATTCAATGTGTAGTGTTCGCGTAAATATAAGAAATCATTATCCTACCAGTTGTGTCAGAGCTCACCTACCAGGATCCCTATCCAGCAGATGCACCGAAGAATCCCTTGCCAACGAAGCCTAACCAGGCATCTGTTATTAATGAAGACAGAGGGCTCCGACCATTTATATCGGAGCTCACATCCGCTATAGCCGCACTCGCTGACAAACCAAAACCAGAGAGTGCATCGTCGCATACTTTCGCAGCGTCGAAAGCTATAATGATACTGCCGAGCTTTAGCGGAGCACATACCGAATGGCTTTCGTTCCGTGCCATTTACGAAACAACCCGAGGCTACTTCAATGATATCGAAAATACTGCAAGACTACGAAGAAGTCTACAAGGAAGAGCCTTGGAAACAGTTAGTTCAGAACTCATCGGACACGCTAAGCCGGATGAGATCATGCGAGAACTGGAGCTACATTTTGGGCGTCCAGACTCAATTGCACAAGCCGAAACCGAGAAGTTACGAGGATTACCACGCTGTACAGAAGCGCCTAGAGATATTTGCACATTCGCGAGCAAAGTGAGGGGAAGCGTCGTCACTCTACGAGCACTAAAACGAGACCATTACCTCATCAACGCAGAGCTGCTACGACACCTCACAGACAAGTTGCCAAATTCTATACGTGCACAGTGGTATAAAGTTTACACCGAGAAATACGACTCTAGACCAGACCTCGGTTCCTTCAGCGAGTTTATCACCGAACAAGCTCGCTTCTGCAGTGCATTTGCGCCTCCCGAAATTATAAATGGGGCGCAGAACATTCGTTCAATACACAGAACGCACGCGGCTACCACTAAGCCGTCTCCGAAATGCAGTGTATGCCAAAAAGAGGGTCATTACGGATCCGACTGCAAAACAATTTAAAGAAGCAGATGTCGATAAAAATGGGGAATTGCAAAACAAAGCAATTTATGTTTCCGCTCCTTGCAATACAGAAGTCAAACACACAAATGTAAAATCAATAAGTGTGGCATAAAAGGATGCACCGCGACACATAATAAACTTCTCCACCACGATAAAAAGGAGAAGACAGAGGTCACACAAAGAGAACCTCAGGAAACAGTAGCAAATTCATTCGCTGTGTCAAAGCATCACGCCTATCTAAAAATAATACCAGTTCGAGTAATTGGACCAGCGGGAGCTGTAAATACACACGCCCTGCTGGATGATGGGTCATTAGTCTCATTGATGGATGAGAAAATTGCCAAACAAATTGGAGCTACAGGGCGGTTGGACCCTTTTAAGATCACCGCCATCGGGAACAATATCCTCGATTCGCCGAACTCCCGAAGAGTCAAAGTTTCACTGAAGAGTCTCCACAGGAAAAGGGTGCAATTCAGAGCGCGCACGGTCGCCAGCCTAAACTTGGGGCCACAGACTGTGTGTGCAGCAGATAAAGAAAATTGTAAACATTTAAAAGACCTGAAGGAGCAACTAATATATGACTCCGGCAACCCAAGGATCTTAATAGGACAAGATAATTGGAGACTCTTGATAGCCACTCAAATTCGCAGAGGTCCGCCGCACCAACCAATCGCCTCGCTCACAGAGTTAGGATGGGTGCTACACGGGGCACACACTAAAGCCCCGTATCAGCGCGTCCACGCGGTCAATGAGCTGCACACGAGTGAGGAGAACATAAACGATCAACTCCACGATTACTTCGCGCTGTAATCTCTTATAATTAATCCGAGAAGACCAGACTCCGATCCGGAGAAGAAAGCTGAAGACATATTAAATAGCAGCACCCGTCAGTTGGAAGACGGGCACATAGAAACAGCACTTCTCTGGAAAAAGAAAGATGTCAAAATGCCTGGTAATTATGAAACGGCACTAAAAAGGCTCGTTTCCATCGAAAGAAAACTAGATCGAAATGAAGATCTAAAACAAAAATATAATGAACACATGAATTCCCTAGTACAAAAGGGATATGCCGAAGTAGCACCGAAAACAAGCACACCGGGGAGGACATGGTACTTACCCCACTTCGATGTTCATAACCCAATGAAGCCAGAGAAGTTCCGAATAGTACACGATGCCGCAGCCAAAACAAAAGGGGTGGCATTAAACGACTTCCTGCTCACGGGTCCAGACCTACTGCAATCACTACCAGGGGTCATGATGCGTTTTCGCCGCCATAATATCGCTGTCTCCGCAGACAAAGCCGAGATGTTCATGCAAATAAAAGTCAGACCCGAAGACAGAGATGCCTTAAGATATCTCTGGAGAGGAGATCGACGCAATGAGGCTCCACAAGAATATAGAATGACGTCGATCATATTCGGTGCTGCTAGTTCACCCTGCACAGCCATATTCGTAAAAAACTGGAACGCCAAAAGGCACATAAATGAGTATCCAGAAGCCGTAAAAGCTATCATCCAAAATCACTACATGGATGACTATCTGGACAATTTCCAGTCACTGGAAGAGGCAATGCGAATATCAAAGGAAGTGCGCGATATACACAAAAACGCGCACTTCACATTAAGAAAATGGGTTTCCAACGCACCAGAAATTATAAAAGAATTAGAACCTGACCAAGAAACCGCTGAGTCAGTCGACCTGGGCAACAAGGGAACCGAAGAAAAAATACTCGGATTAATCTGGAAACCGAGTACCGATCAGCTGAGCTTCAACTTAAAGCTCGCTCGACTTCCGATTGATTTGCTTCATAAAACACCAACCAAGAGGGAAGCACTCAAAATTGTAATGTCGCTGTATGACCCGCTCGGCCTCGCCTCCCCAGTTACAATACGAGCAAAACAAATACTGCAGGAAGCATGGAGACGAGGAACAGACTGGGACCAAGAGTTGGACGAAGACCTGACTAAACAGTGGTCTACATGGATCCAACACCTGGAACGACTTAAATCAGTAAGCATCCCAAGATGCTACCCGGGATTCAGCGACGCACGTTCACTACAAGTACACGTGTTTACCGATGCCAGTGAGAGCGCCTACGCAACGGCAGTCTACTGGAGATCAACGACACCCGATGGGCAAATACACGTGAGCCTCGTCATGGCCAAGGCGAAGGTAGCTCCGCTCAAAGTAACCTCTATACCTCGCCTAGAATTACAAGCCGCCGTGATGGGAAGTCGCGTAGCTGCTGCCGTCATCCAGGAACATGGCGTAAAGCCCGAATCTGTCACATATTGGACAGACAGCAAAACTGTCCTTACCTGGATAAAAAAGGGGTCCAGAAGCTACAAACCCTTCGTTGCACATAGAATAGCAGCGATAGAGGACCATAGTAAAGTGGATGACTGGCGCTGGGTACCTACTAAACTAAACATAGCTGACACCGCTACGAGGGACGTACCACCGAACTTCGACTCAAATCATGAGTGGTACAACGGCCCATCGTTTCTGTACAAAGAACCGTCAGCATGGCCGACCGAAAAACCCACGTCATCCGAACCAACCGGTGAAGAAAGATCCTTCACCATTACAGAATCGCATAAAGTGCCGCTATACAGAGAAGCCATTCCCGATCCAGTAAAGTTTTCGAAATGGGAACGCTTATTGCGAGCGACGGCCAGAGTGCTTCAGTTTATTACACTCTGCCGTAAAACAACAGACAGAACCTTCTTCAAAAGGACCAAAAGGAGTTAAGAGGAAGACCCCGACTGGAGGAAATCGAAAAGTAATCCGCGACATCTCGCGCAGCCTCCCAGTCAAGAAAAAATAGAGATACAAATAAATACATCACGTCGAGCGTGATGTATTTATTAGAAATTATCAGAAAGAGGCCGAATTTATCAGTAAGGCTGAAAAGCTCCTAACACGGGTCATCCAAGAGGACTCCTTCACACAAGAAATAGCCGATCTCCGTAACAATAAAAAGGTCGCCCATGATAGCCGCTTACGACCGCTCCAAATAGAATTAAAAGACGAGATCGTCGCATAGCCGCCGTGAAGGGAGTCTCAAAAGATATGAAAGATCCGGCTATATTAGATGGTGATTATTACATCACCCAATTGTACATAGACTGGACGCATCGTAGCCTGCATCATTGTGGAACCGAACCTACCATCAACGAGGTTCGACAGCACTATTGGGTGATAAGACTTAGACCCACAACGAAACAAATAGTGAGCCAATGCGTACCATGTCGCATCAGAAAGGCGCAACCATCTGTGCCAGCCATCGGTGATCATCCCAGCACACGTCTCGCTCATCACCAGAGACCATTTACTTTCACCGGCCTGGACTATTTTGGGCCACTCTCCGTCACAGTGGGACGTCAAAACCAAAAGAGATACGTGGTTCTCTTCACCTGCCTCACATCCAGAGCTGTCCACTTAGAAGTTGTCGCAAATCTCAGCGCAGACTCCGCCATACTGGCACTAAGAAGATTTGCGGCACGCCGAGGATGCCCTACAGAAATCTACTCTGACAATGGCACCAATATGCACGGTGCAGACAAGGAACTTCGAGAGGCTTTTCAAGAAGAAGCCAGCCGACGAGGCATAGTATGGCGTTTCATAACCCCCTCCGCGCCTTTCATGGGAGGGGTGTGGGAACGTCTGGTACGATGCGTGAAGACGGCACTATACACCGTTCTTCACGAAAGACATCCATATGAAGAAGTCTTAGCCACGCTGCTCTGCGAGGTGGAGTACACAGTAAACAGCAGACCATTAACTCACATCTCTGTAGACAGCAACGACAACGAGTCCATCACTCCGAATCACTTCCTCTTGGGAGCATCTGCGAGACTGCCGATACCTGGAGTATTTAATGAAAAGGATATAAATAGCAAAAGACACTGGCGACGCTCCCAGATACTCGCTGATATGTTCTGGCAGCGTTGGGTCAGAGAATATCTACCGGAACTTCAAAACCGGCGGGAGGCCCATGGTCAAGGCCCCGATCTCCAGGTAGGCGATCAAGTCCTCATTGCTGACGGCCAGTTACCTCGTAACACCTGGCCACGAGGAAGGATTGAAGCTGTGTACCCCGGTGCGGACGGACAGATCCGCACTGTGGAGGTACGCACCATAAACGGCCTAATCAAGAGGCCAACCAGGAAACTCGTGCCGCTGCCGAAGTAGAAGCAACGTCGCTCACCGAAATGGATGCAGCGCCACTACGATGAGATCTTCGCGACGCTGCACGGCGGGAGAGATGTTCGCGACGGTTTAAAGACTTTAAGCGAAAAGTGATGAAAGAATATTAATTTGTTTAAAAGTGAAATTAGCAACAAAATCGAACAAATTGTGTATTAATATGGTTTACAATGTGTTTACAACTCTTAATATACTTATATAGAATGTCGTTTTTAATAATAGTTGATATAAACAACTTTAATCCTTTAATAAAAATTCGACCAATCACAGCGCAGCATATCGTGGAACCTTCTAGAAGTTTAATTAACTACGCAATAGTTTGTATGAAAATAATAAGAATATTTTTGTGTTCTGAAAGAGTTGTAAATATGATATTTAGTTAGCATATGATGTATAGATTGCAATAGTAAAGAGATAATTTGTGTAAATAGACGCATTTGATAAATATAGTAAAATTAAAGATTTAATGTGCACATTTGTTATGAAAATTTAGTACATTTTGTTTAATAACTTTTTAAATGTAAATATATTGAATAACCTTTATCACATACTAATAAAGGACCAAAATGCCTATTTAATAGTGTATAGCGTGTTAGTGTAAAAATTAGCATTACTATATAGAAAATATTGCGATTTGTGCTAATTACATAATGAAAATGTTTAAAAATAAAGAGGCAAAACCGGAAAATGGCAAGCGGCTCTCTATAAAGTATAGCCGAAGTCTACCTTATGGGGGCAAATCACAGTAACGTTGTAGTAGGAAGAACTACCAGTAACAAGAAGTAGTATCCGGTAGTAGCTGAAGTGACTAGTAGCAGAACACAGTGAACAGTTATAGTGAAATAGAAAAAGTTTAGCTAGCCGAAAAAGGTCGTAACTGAAAATCGCAGTTACACATAGTCGAAAAAAGTGGCAACTGAAAATTCTCAGTTGCATATAGTAAAATAGTGTTAGCTAGCTGAAAAAAGTGGTAACTGAAAACTCGCAGTTACATATAGTAAAAAAGTGTTAGCTAGCCGAAAAAAGTGGTAACGGAAATTTCGCCGTTACATATAGTGAAAAGTGTTAGCTAGACGAAAAAAGTGGTAACTGATATTCGCAGTTACAAAAGTGTTAAATTCAACTAATTTTAGTTTATTAATAGCTGCTAGTCAGTAGTGTTAGAAAACCAGCTACTACCAATAAATATTTTTTGATACTACCAATAGAAATTTGTTACTTCCAATAGATATTTGATATGACCAATAGATATTTTGAAAATACGAATAGAAATTTTAATTCCAATAGAAATTTTGATATTACCGCGTATTTTAAGTAAATCTGTTTAAAATATATAGTGACTAAACAATAGTGAACAACCACAGTTGAATAACAGTGTTCAATAAATAATAGTTATAAAATTTCGCAACTAATTAATCAGTCGAACCGCTGGCCACTCCCTTGCTATTTTAATTTATAAATCGTGCATTTTTAATTCTGAACCTCAGTCCACAGTTCTCCAACAGCATACACAGAGACGGCAGTGAAAGTATCCTCCGGAACCTATAGGTGTAGGACGTGAGCGGCTCGCGGAGTATCTTCGACACCATTTACTCCGGAGAGTTACGCCCGTCCGGCACAGGTTCTCTAAACTCACCATATGATACACATTTATTGCAGGCTATATGCTGCATTATTCTTCTGACAGGACATGGTTCTTCCCCAGTCGAGCCGACCCATTTGTGCTACAACCTTAATATAGCTGCAGCGTGGTTCTACCACGTAGAATGTTATTGTTAAAATTAAGTTATTTCAAATAAAGAATTATCAGTTCAAAATAAAAATTAAACGTAATTGAAGTTAAAAATTACCGTAATCGCGATTTGACTGAATTATTAAACAGACTTAATAGAAATATCAAAGCACATTCGACAATTTTCAAGAATTCTAAGAAGTTAGAACTTTAAAGTAAATTAAACTAGCTTACTCAAGTACATTAAGTTGAGATGTTTGGTGGGGCTTTTGGCATAATACATAAAATAAAATAAATGAAATAAAATTGCTAAACCTTGAAAATTTCATTCCATTTGTATGATATGTATTTGTCTTCGATTTATTGACGACCATATTTATTTTGTTTAATTAATTAAATAATTTGGTTAAGAGATAATTCGAATTAAAAAATTAGTATGATATTTAGCATATAACTTACTTATGTAAATATCATACAAACGTATTCCGTTTTCATCTATGTCAGATATATTATTTAGTGTCAAATAAATTATAATATGTATATTGTCTAGAGAGCTATGAATGTTATATTTAAATCAAGTCAATAAAATATTTTAAGCAGAACTATATTTAAAAAATAAATTGAATTCTTAAAACTACAATTGAAGCCTTTGACGATTGGTCTAACCTCATCCTCATTCTAATTCCATCCTATCTCGCAAACATCACGTTCCTTTATAAAAATAAACAACATGTCTTGTCCTAATTAAACTTCATTTGTGTAATTAGCCAGTTTATTTTAGTTTTGATGTTTGCACTTTGCATCGAATAAGGGAAGCTAAAGACGTATTGGCATTCGCAGTATCAAATGTATTTTATATTTGTCGCTGCTTCCCGTCACTGATCTGGGTATTTTAAATCCTTTTCATATTCCTCTGCTTACGACACCCAAAATGGGATGAAAAAATCTCCTATGCCATCATAAAGAACTATAAAAAAGGAAAAACACCGTTATCAAATTTCCACTGCTTAAAAACATAAACCTCCCCAATAAATTAACTGATATGGAGGATTTTTACCATAATTGCCACGCTCGGCATTTTCTTTGTGCTTTATATTTCGAAAAAATATAAATGTATATTGCAGTTATTTAATATATAAGTGGCTAGCGTTTGATGATAATTTTGGCAGTACATTTGTTATCCGATTTACCACGTGCTAGGCTGTCGAGGATAACATGGCGAGGAAACCTGTGAATATAACCTGTACTTATTGTGTATAATAAATTAAATGTTGCGAGGACATGTGTAGTCCGCCAACAAACATTGGGGCAGCGCGGCGCACTAATTGCCTCCTAACTTACGCAGAAATGAGAATAAGTATGTTTCCAGCTTTGGGACTTGTTTATAGGCACAGGCATATTTAACATAAATTTTAAACTAATATTGGGAATTAATTTAAAATTTACTTGGTTATGATACGTCTGTCGATTCACTTATGGTTCTTATTGTGAGATTGTTAAATTTGCATTCAAATCAAAGAACCAGTAGTACTATTTTATTGCATTATGTGGACGTGACGTAAGTGAATTTATGAACTCATTTCGTCCCGCAGATATCATAAAAGTTGACTATTGGAATTTCCGGATCCCAAAGTCTATAGAATAACGAAACTAATGAAATAACGTGACATACTTATTGAGGCACTGAAACTGTGTTGTGATGATTAAAGCTAATTCCTGCTTATTTTAACAAGACCTCAAACCTAGCTTTGAGCTAATTACGGGTAATTATTTATGATTATAAAAAAGAAGATTACCCATTTCTTATTTCAAGTTATTTTAGTTTTGTAATCTTATTGATGTATACTGCCTAAGAACTTAAGAATCACTACTAAACTCCATTTACTAAATTCCATCTTCTTCTTTTTTTCTGATTTTATGTTGAGATATTTTGCAAACATCAATTCACATGGACATATCACCGTTCTAAACCCACGAATGTTAATTTCACGTTTAACGTTAAATGGTTTATTCTATTGTAGGAAGTCAGCATGTTTAACAAAAGGCACTTTTGGCAATTCACGATGCTGTGTTAGTTCCCACCTTCATAAATTGTGATTTTTGGTTGTGGCAGATCAAACATAAAATTTAAATTAATACTGTACAAATGCGGTCATTAAGAATTATGTTAGTGCTGATTTTGAATGATAGGGTGAGAAATTATGTGATAAGAGACATGTTTGGTTTGCTAGAAGTATAACTGGGTTTTAAGAAAGAAAAGTTTCGGTGATTTAGAGACGTAGAAAGATAGATGAGAAAAGAGTGATAATGAAAATTCACACAGCAGAAATTACTAGCAGAGTCGGCGTTAGTTTACGGAAGTTTATCACCCTAATTGGCAATATATTGAAAAATCAAATTAAAATTACCCTTAACTGACAAGCATGTTTGCATAGATATATGGATGTGAAAGAATCGAGTTGTTTACGATTCGTACTAAATGTAGGCATACTTTGCCTACCCCTCTGGGTAACAGTTGTAAAAGTTTATGTATGAATGTATGATTTATTATCTAACTTATTATCTTCGTTACTGCTACTTAAAAATAATTTTAGGAAAGAGCCGGGTGTTAAATTATTACTGAATAAATAGTTTCAAATAAAAAGTAATTAAGTAAAAGTAAAAAAGATGTAACTAACCGATTTATAAACTTAAACACTCTTGGGTAAAAGTTTCGAGCATTAAATGAGACCAGAGCCAAGGAAGAATTATATCAAAGGCATCGGTTCCCGAGCTAGCAATGAGGTGAATAATGGAACGGCCGGATATTGCCTGTCAACTGTGCGCCGGAGCCAACTAGAAAAAGAATACTTTTAACATTTACTATGTACGTCCATTTTATAATTTAAAAAGTCTTGAAATGTTAAAGTTCAAACTAAATGTTTTTAAAATTAGTAATGTGTCAAAATATTTAAAATATACTATCACATAATTTATGAATTCATCATCATCATCATTACAGCCCTTCACAAGTCCACTGCTGAACATAGGCCTCCCCCAAAGAATGCCACAAAGCAAAGAATTTATGAATTAAATTTATATATTTACCTCGCAAAAATTAACCAAAGATAATTTAAAGTACAAAAATAATGTGTTATTTTCCATAGGAAATGATTCATAAAGGTAACCCTTGACAAGAGTCTACTGGCAACACTAATTATACTTAATGCTTCGATTACGATTGCTTGTGTAAAGTTTCGGTTTCAGCAGTCATGATAAAAAAAAACAGAAATAGTACAGAAGTGATTTTCAAAAGAAACCATATTTGCATGATTCTGAAGATGGTGAGAGAATTACGTCGTATTTCGTTAAGTGCTTCTCGAGATATATTTGGGTTTACAGAGTAAGGCCATAAAATTGCAACTATATTATGGTTGTAGTACGAATGACTCGGTTCGATCAGGGAAGGACGACGCTCTCACAGACTATTTTGTATGGTGAGTGTAGAGAACCGGAGACCCATTTTACTGGAAACGAGGCATTCCATCTTAGTCCATAGGGGTGGAAACGCATCTGCATTTTGATTATAAATCGAGGAAAGGTATAGATGTCTATGGGCCACAGCATACACTTACCCTCTGGTGGAGTGAGTGCTCGTTAGTCACACTTATCTTTAAAAAAATCTCTTTTTAATACTATCGGACGGCGATGATAAAAATATTGGACGTTCTTTATAAAATTTAATAAAAGCAACATATGTATACATTAGTGTTTCTTCGTAATATAAATGCTTTTTATCATGTGTCAACGCGGTATATGAAGGAAAAAGCTGATATCTATACATATAATAAAAATGTAAATAGCAGACGTCTGTACATTTTATATTTTTGTAATGAAAGTGATTGAAAGATACTAAAAATAAGTAATTAAATACATTTCTACCGTTTTTAGAATTGTCTGTCTGTCTGTCTGTCTGTATGTTTGTTAACGTATCACATATAAAGTACTAATTTATATCATGAGAATCGTTAAGGAAATTAAAAAGTGTATCTTCAGGTTACATTTAGTCTTTATTTCATTAAAATCAGTTCATTCCATCAAAAGTTATGATAAATATTCTGAAGTATGGGTACGAGGTATATGTAAGAATTTGTTCAATGGTGGCGTTGATTGAGTCATCAAGTGTATTTTAAACTAATATCATATTATAAATCATAATTAAATGATGTTAAATGATGTTCTATAATGATATAATTATATCTAAAACGCATTAAACAAAAGTATTAAAGAAAAAGAACGTAATAAATATATACAAAAATATATTAATCTTATTATCTAAGTCTAAAGTACAATAGTTAAGTAATTTCATCGATAGATGGCGGTGACAACTGTAATACAAAAAGGCAGGCTGTAGTTTTTTCCTGTAGATGAGTTATCGCATTTGCTGCTAATCTTTATATTAATCGTTGCCCTACTGCGTGTTGACAACATAACGTGTTGGAACATTCTTTACCGCCGAGTAATCTATAATAATTGGTAAATAAAATTTTAAAAGAGCTATTAACAATTTCGTTGGTTTCGGCTAGGATCAAACTTTCTTTTTTGCTTACTATGCACGCACTGATTTATAAGTGTTTTTATGTTTTATATAATGTATCGATTGCGTCAATTAATCTCTTTTATTTTTAGAATTGATGGTGTTAACAGCGCCATCTCTCTTTAAATCTATACATATAATAAACATGGTGATAATATGTTGTGTCTGTTTATGTACATTGTATAGTAGGTATGTTTGTGACTAAAATCATTAAATAAGTACATTTTTATATGTTTTAGAATTGTCTGTCTGTCGGTCTGTCTGTTTGATTATGAACGCATAACGTTTTGAGTAAACATCTTTTTTTGCGAAGAAGTCGTTAAGAAAATCATAAAGCGTATATTCGAGTTCATTTTTAATCTTTGTTTTATTAAAATTGGTTAATTCTATCGAAAGTTATGATTCTTTTTTGAATCTAGGTTTGAATCTGTTTAAAGGCGCCATAAAACTCAGAAATAGTACTTAATAAAAAGATTCGTGTGTAAAAAAAACGTTCTATTATAATATACTTAAGACACAGTAAACAAAAGATATGTTTTCCTTTAATTAAAAAAAGGATGTTTTCTCACAAAGAACGTAATAGATCGCGTTGTATAAATTACAACTTTTTCTGAATTGCGGTGGCGCCCCTTTTTCCTAAAGGGGGTCGCTTCCGATTTGGCAGGAAGGCCATAATGGCCAACGCCAGTCCCACAGGTGGTGTTTAGTGGGTAGGCACTTCTTCAAAGTGAGTCCCACATAACCACGCAGCCGGCTGCCGTGGTATGCTATGAGCATTCACCACCTCCCTCCCCCGCTTCCAGAGGGTAGCCTCGCTTTGGGCGCAAAAGAAAATAAAAGAATTGCGGTGTTAAGATTTTTCGCTTTTTTTAATCGTATTGAGACTCACTGAATAAATTTGTACCCATGAGAACAATGAAGTTGAAAGAGCCGTGTAGGCTAACAGCACAAACATCACCAGAAACCAGAACAGAAACACGCCCACCCAAGCTATGCAACGAAACTCTATTAAAAACTAACAAAATTGCAACAAAATGTCGTGATATTGTTTTTATACCCGGAATCCCTCTAATCCAAAATAACTTTCCTTTCAGTTTTAAGCGTGTTCAGTTCCCAGTCGACGTGTGTTATGCGACGACCGTAAATAAAGCGCAAGCTCAAACTTTACGCGTTCTAGGATTGGACCTCAGTACTAACTGTTTTGCACATGGCCAACTCTATGTTGCTTTTTAGGCCCGCGTTAGTAGGCCCCATAACCTATTTGTGTACCTACGCCCCGGCCGTATACTTCTAACGTCGTTTACACAGAAGCTCTATCATAAACGACTTAGAACTTTGAGGGTAACGATTTATTTGTTACCACTTATTGATACAGTAATGATATAAATCGTTTAATATTCTCTTAACTAAACGTCAAATTCTTTAAGTAAAACCTATATACACAAGCTACGCCGCGGGCACAGCTAGTACCTAATATAAGCGAGTAATCACAGGCATTGACAGGTTGGCAAGAAAAAATAGCCTCTTCGTTTAGCGTGCGAGCTGTGTAAACCTGTTTTTTATATAGTATAAGGGTGAGAAACGAGCACACAGTCCACCTGATGGTGTTTGCTGTAACCCATAGATATCAACATCTATCCTCAATAAAAATCTTAATGCAGATTCGTTGTCACCCGTGAGGACTAAGATGGACGTTTTTTCATATCGTAAGTTTTACAATCACCTTTTCTTACTGCAACTTAATGTTTCTGTATTTCGTATGGTGAGTGTAGAGATCCGGCGACCCTTCTAGTCCTCAGTGGTGACAACGCATCTGCATTTTAATTCTTAATTGAGGATAAATGTATATGTATATGGGCCACGGCATCCACTTACCATCAGGTGGACTGTTTTATTTTTATAGAATTAGTTAACTCATTTATTATTGAGTTTTTAAACAGTCATTAGTAGACCTTACTCAATTTATTAAATAATTTAAAACAATAGTTCGTTTGCAGCAGCGTAATTTATTGCAGAAGGTCTGGATTTACTACAATTCAAACAATTTTTCAACTTGGTTGGTGATTTTGTAAGATTTTCCCGAAAAATCTAAAAAAAATATTGTTAAATTTTGTGCTTCAATCAACTTTCACCTAACATCCTACGCTTTGCAATTGAGTTTATTTCTGTATCCCGATTTATTCACATTAAATTAAATTAGCTGTCATAATCTAAATTCAACATTTTATTATTAACGTTTACATTTATAACGTTAAGTATAGATCACAATTTCCTATATTTAATTGTCTCTTGAACTAATATAGTCCCACAAGGAGCAGGTTGTGTATATTGACAACAAGAAGTGTTTTTAAAAGCTTTTATTTAACTAACTTGCTGTTTGCTTTTTAGGGTCAAATCTTGCTACGGAATTTTAACGTACGAGTATATAGTTATCCTCGACCGATTGAGCTGAAATTTTCCCTACGTATTTTGTTTGGACGACAATGCACGGTTAGTTAAGTGACGTTATACTAAATTCAATATGGCGGACTTCTCGAGATGGTGGTCTAGTTAATTTCTATGGACTCCGATGATATGAGTACCAAATAAAAGGGTTTGCTGAGAAGAATACAAAAATAAAATGACGTCACTCTAAGTCCAATATGGTGAGGTCCCAAAGATGGTGGACTGTATTTTTATTCACCCTATGATGTGGATAAAAGGTTGTGCTGAGAAGAATACGAATAAAATGACGTCCGATTTCAGCTCTTTGAAGAGATGGTGCACAACTATCCGACTAAAATGTAAGATTGAATGAAAACTACTTTTACGGATTTTATCGCGTTTAATTATCTTATTTTATATTCCCGACGTTTCGGTTGCTTTCCAGCAAGCGTGGTCACGGGGGACTGAGGTGATTCACGTCCCGATGTCAGAGTTAACCCGGAGTACCTTCAGCTTTTTTAATTAATAATTTTGGTCCGATCTACGCAGAATGAACTAACTGCGTCTTGAAGTCTTGCAGTGGTATGCTTGGGTTTAGTTTTAATTTTATGAATTACAGGATCCCAAGCAGGTGGTAGTACCCAGCCTCCCTCTCTATTGAAATTAGGAGGTTTTTTAATTTCAATAGCCTCACGTATCATCCTTGGCAGGAATCGATGTTCTTTCGCGAGAATTTGTAGTTTATCAAATCTAATGTAATGGCGGGGGCTGTCTAGGATATGATCACAAACTGCATACTTCCCAGAACGTTGGTGCTTCACGTCAGATATGTGTTCTTTTAGAAGGGTTTTTATTGATCGTTTTATTTGCCCTATATATGAGAGACCACTTTCATAATCAAGCTTATACTCTGCTGCATCTTGTAGAGGAATATGGCACTTGACGGATAGTAAGAACTGACTAATCTTCTTCGGCGGCTTGAAGAATGTTCTAATAGAAGCTCGCTTCAAGATGTAGCCAATCTAGTCTGTGACACCCCTGACATATGGTAGTACAGCAGGCACACGCTCGACTGTGGCTGGCTTCACTCGGTCACTGTGACGTAGGCGCGGAACCCGAAGATTGTTGTCGTGCAGAAAGCTTGCCGGCCAGGTGTTTGCGGTCACAGATCCCTCGTGCTCTCTGTAACAAAGATTTGCCCACGGTAGCTAACTGTGAAGGGTGATGGTGGGATTCACCGTTTAAATATCGGTTTGTATGGGTCTTTTTTCTATACACAGTGTGACCTATGGTGTTATTAGGATTTCGAATGACTAACACATCTAGGAAAGCTAAAGAATTATTTGCCTCTAACTCTACTATTATATTACTAGTAAATTGAATTTTAGAGTTTATGGAATTAAGATGTTCTAAAAATGCAGCTACTTTGTCTGATGGCAAAATTGTGAAAGTATCGTCTACGTACCGCTTGTAGAAACTTGGAGTTACTAGTGCAGTAAGTAGGGCTTTCTCCTCAAAGTCCTCCATGAAAATATCGGCGACAATGGGATATACCGGTGAGCTCATCACAACACCATCTTCTTCCTTGTAAAACTGTTCCTTCCACAATAGATAGCCAGATGTAAGGCAATGTCTGAGTAATACTGCATATTCTGCTGGCATGTTGTTTTCCTCTTGTTTTCTAGTTACAATTGAGATGCAGTCTTCACCAGGTAGGCATGTAAATAGCGACTGAACATCAAAACTGAGCATAGTTTCATTGTCAGTCAGTAAGACATAGGTCTTTTACCTCACTGACAAAATGGTATGAATCCTTGGTGTGTGCTCTTTCACAATTTTACTATCAGACAAAGTAGCTGCATTTTTAGAACATCTTAATTCCATAAACTCTAAAATTCAATTTACTATGGAGTTAGAGGCAAATAATTCTTTAGCTTTCCTAGATGTGTTACATACATAATAAATAAATACTCACGCCTGTCACCCAGAAGGGTAGGCAGAGACTATGGACTTCCATTTGGCGCGATCCTGACACACCTCTCTCGCCTCTTTTACATCCATATATCTACGCATACACGCTTGTCGGTTTAGGGTACTCCTAATATGGCCCATTTTTAATGTATCGCCGATTTGGTCGATAAACCTTCGTCTAGGGCGTCCCTTCCCGACCCTGCCGTTCACTTCTGCAAGTTCATTCTGCGTAGATCGGACCAAAATTATTAATTAAAAAAGCTGAAGGTACTCCGGGTTAACTCTGACATCGGGACGTCAATCAGCTCAGTCCCCCGTGACCACGGTTGCTGGAAAGCAACCGAAACGTCGGGTATATAAAATAAGTTAATTAAACGCGATAAAATCCGTAAAAGTAGTTTTCATTCAATCTTTAGTGTTTGCGTAAATATAAGAAATCATTATAAAATGTAGACTTAGCGCGGTCGCGTATTAACTAATAACCGCCTTCACCTCCAGCAAAGTATAGCGTTGGTGAAAAAAAAAAAACAAATTGGCGGAAAACAAGATGGCCACCTTACCAATTTTAAAGGGTTGTAACTCGGAAAAGGTTTTAGGAATAATTTGGTGGTGCTCGAACAAATGTTTTAGGGACCGACAAGGGTCAACTGCTAGCGATAAAAGAAATCAAGACAATGGATCTATGATGGCGATCCAAAACTAAGAATGACGTATTAAATTAAATAAACAGTCTTAAAAACATGTACAGCAATATCTAAAAACTACAAATTAAATTAATAGTAGAAAAAAAAACATTTAAAAAAGCTTTTATTAAAATGCTCTAAAAATAAGAAAATAAACATTTAATTACATCAAGCCTTTACTGTGTTTATAAACAAGAATACAATATGTAGCTTGTTATTGACATAAGTAGGTAATTCAGTGAAATAAAATAATGCTTTTATAAAACAGATGAATCTCGTAACAAGGTTTTTTGTATCAGATAAATCTATACATATAATATATCTGTCTATATCTACCGGGTGTTTGTGAAATGCTCCCGAAAACGAAGACAGACGATAGTACTAACTATATATTTGATGATGAGTGAGAAATAAAATCGATCCTGAGGAAGAAAAATCATCTTTTCGCAATAATACCAGCGTAAAATATATATGTTTTATTAGCTAAATTAGCTGATTTCATATATAATATATGTTTTATTAGCTTTATTCACGCCCCATCATGTTCTTACAGCTAAATAAAAGGATAATTTAAAATAAATAAATCAAAATATCCGCTGACAATAGGGTCAATTTTCTCGGGGACGCCGAACTCTTACGTGTATGTAGCTCGCCTAATGCCTACTTACTCTACCCTTCCCTTTCACACACGCGCTACCGCCGCCCGGCTCGTGTCGCCTCGCGCTGTGAAATTTACACATGTCAGCTTTGCCAACATGTGGGGAATTCCCAAAATTGCGGGCAATTTAAAGTTGGTTGGGGATTTTATGGGAAATACGGAGATTTTGAAAATCAATAGCCAGGGCGAAGTCAGAACCTTTTTTCAAGAAATCTAAATACTTATCCTAATATTTTGTTAGGTTACTTATGAATACCGTTTTTTTCAATTATCTTCATTGCACCACATTTCATTTTCGGATTTATTTCGGCTACTTTTGTGTATCATTTAATGCTTTTCATTTCTTTATTTTTTAATTTTAAAGCAAAAAAATTGATTTATATATTAAAATAAAATTGAGGGGACTTTGTCGGGAATCTGTTGAAGTTTTGTCCTTAAATTGGGGCATTTAATATGAATTTTCAGGGAATTTGACAAATTGGTGTTGGCAACGCTGCCATGTTGCACCGTAATTTAATTTGACGGCGACATAAGAATTAGAGGCGGCAATCACTATAAACTTCAAAGTAATTCTTAAAAATTTTGACGTACCTCTTTTTAAATTCAAAGTATTGGTCGGATTAAATACGGAAAGTCAATTAAAATAAAGTAAAAGTGTTATTTTTTATAATAATTCTAATAGATTAATTAGCTGTCGATCATAATCGCAATTGATTTTAACTATTAAATTATTCAGTACCATTTCATTTCTATTTTCTTATACAAAATCAAATATAACGATGAAATAATGTTTATTATTGTGTAAGTGAGTACTGAGTACCCAATTAGGTACGTTTATTATTTTCAATATAATTTCCGTAGTAAAGAACTGCTTTTTGCGTCAGGGTACAATTGATTGTGTAATTGTATTAAAAATGACAACCATAACTTCTAAATTCCTTATAAAGACTAGTCGCAGAGATAACTAACCTTATAAATAAAATAAACGTTGACAATGTCGTAAGGGTTTTACGGTCTGTGGAAGTGCTTAGTGCTTCAAGGATGAAAGCCTCGTGCGCATTTGTTTTGGCGGGATTGATTATTAATTTTAGTTTTTATGACAGTTCCGTGTTGACTATCACGTGCGCGTGAGCGACACTTCAATCGTTTTGTTTACATTCTTGTTGTTACTTTTTCTTATTTTGTTTTGTTTTAATAATGCCTAACGCGTTAATAATGCCTAACGAATACGGCAACATATTAATGTGCCTTGGAGAATCTCAAAAGATTTAGACCGCTAAGCTGCTTCATACCTAATTTCTTTTAAATAACTTAGTACTGAACTCATCTGAATAGGTACATAACTGAATCATCATTATCATCATCATTACAGCCCTTCACAAGTCCACTGCTGAACATATGCCTCTCCCAAGGAATGCCACAAAGGACGGTCCTGAGCCACCTGCATCCATCGACTTCCTGCATATCTTACCAGGTCGTCACTCCATCATAACTGAATACATCAGAATAATAAAAATACCTACACAATGGATAAAAATCATGACTTTAACCTTGTTAACATTTTATTTAATTAATTTTTTTATTAGCGGGGAATCGAACCAGGTATTTGGTTTGGTTAACCTGTGAATAATGTGGCTAGGTGAAGACAAGCACAGTAGTAAAATAGTAGGTTAAGTAGATAAATCAAGTATTTAGACAAGTGTTGTAAATTATTAGGTATTGTGGTACCATCGTTAGCTTCGGCCCGCGCGAATTTGGCCCCTAGTTAGCTGATTGTAATTCCACTGCTGGTTTTATGTTTAAGTATTTTCATGATTTTTTTAATGAAATTATCGTTTCGTTTAGCTGTACTAACATGATGGAGCGTGAATAAAGCTAATAAAACGTCGTGAAAAGATGATTTTTTTCCTCAATATCGATTTTATTTCTCACCTATCATGAAAGTCAAGTAATCCGGGGCAACTTATAGGCTTCTTTTTATCTGATTACGGAACTTCAAAAAAAGAAGGGTAAGTATTTTCCTTCTTTTGGATATTAATTTTCTAATATAGTTATATTCGGGATTACGGGTTATTTTCAAATAAATACCATACTTCTAAATAAAGTTTAAAATATAGTTATAACCTTGGTAAAATAATTTGAAACTACACCGATTCAGGTATCAAAACAGTGCCATCAAGTTATATTTTGCCTGCAGTTACTAATAAATTAAATTATATAAATAACTTACATTTATATGTTTAAATAATTAGATTATTAAAATTACTTAAAAATTCTAACGTTTAGTTTTTTAGTATTTTTGTTCTTTTATTTTAAAATTGTAATAATTTGAATAGATAATAGTGACGTCTATCAAAAATATGAAAATTGATAAGATTTTCATTTCAATTACTTATCTATATGTAAACTGATTAAAACTGGTCTGTCTGCAATCATTGCAGAATTTTCATTATTATTATAGTTTAATTAAAGAGATTTTTATGTCGTGGCCAGATCGTATAATTAATCATATATCATAAAGTTGTCGATCAATTCTTGAAATTGTGTGGTCATTTCATGATATTTAATACTGTTTATTTACCATTTCATGATATAGTTTGACCAAATCAATGAACAGAAATCGTTTGAAGATATTAATAACTAAACACAACGTTGCTATTTCATGATATTTTCATATAATGATATCATTTAATTTTTTTCACCGCTAGCGGCGCTGATGGCGTATTTTTGTACCTAAACAAATACGAGGGCTGTGTAGCTCGCCATGAGATTTCATCATGGTACGGGAGCATATTCTCTCGAGGATGAATCTGTTATAGAAAATTTTACGTGTTGACTTAACACGTGTCCGTTAAAGTGGTGAAGAATAACTTCGTGGGGAAACCTAGATGTTTGAGTAATTAAAATAGTCTTGCAGATATGAAAATCGTTCATATACCGGGTGTTTGTGAAACGCTCCCGAAAACGAAGAAAGATGATAGATAGTACAAAGGACACCTTTGATCATGGGACACAAATAAATTTGATCCCGAGAAAAAAATCATCTTTTCACAACGTTTTATTAACTTTATTCACGCTCCAACATGTGAGTACAGCTAAATCAAACGATAATTTCATAAAAAAATCATGAAAATACTTAAACATAAAACCAGTAGTGAAACTTAAAATAAAATCAGCTGACAATGGGGTCAATATTCTCGGGGACGCCGAACTCTTATAGGTCCTGTCAGATAAAAAGAACATGGCACTTGAACCTGCGCACTAAGCGATTTATCGATCAAATTGGTGGTACGAAGGGGGTGCGACGGGGGAATGTTCGCCAGTATTACTGTGCGCGCATGCCATTGGTTCCCTCGTGCTTCCTGCGCTTTGTTCGCTCCCAAAATACAGTCGCAGACATAGCTTTCTTTGCAAGACTCGTGACGATGGTTTTAAAAGGAAGGAAAGAAAAATTATTTATATCTATTGTTTTTTGACTGAACTAGTGAACGAAAAGTTAAATATGATGGGAGAAGGTGAATGGGGAAAATTGTGCAGTAAAGTTAAAAGTATTGAGGAAGAATACCGAAAAAATTACCATGTGGTCAACCTGATGATGGAATCATTTATCATTCACATGGTGATGATGATTCTGATGAAGGAAGCTTAAGTGAAGATGAAAGTGATGGTGAAGTAGCATCCAGTAACACCAACACACCATCGACCAAGACGATATTATGGACGGTGTGTCACCATAAGCTTAAGTTTTCTTGTTAGAAACTACTTTATATTTTACGACAGAAATAAAAAATAATGCTCAAGTACACATTATCCTTTTTTCATTCCAACCTATTCCAAAGTTCTATGTAGCTAGTAAAGTACCTATTATTGTTTTGAAAAGATGATTTTTTTACCTCGGTATCGAATTCATTTGTGATCCGTAATCAAAGGTTCTTAGTATTATCATTCAATACAAGCTGTATTGAAATTGCGTAAGTCCCGCCGCATGCATTTGGAGATCTGCCTGTTCAGTTGCCTGTATGCTGTCAAATCTGTTGAAGAATGTAGCTTCATCTCCCGTCTAACAGCCATGAGATTAAGAGTGTGATCGGAGAATTTTTGTGTTCGTCTGCGGTGGGTCTTGCAGAACTTAGCTCCGACCGCATGGACAGTTTCCACGAGCTTGTCATTCATATCGTCCACTTCATTGCAGTTTTCTAGGCACTGAAAATGGTTTTGTAACTCGAGCTGTAAGGTTTCAGGACTTTGGAACAGAGCACGAGTGGGACGGATCGTTGACTTCATTAGACGAGACCTCTCCATCTTAACGTTTAGGTTCAGTGTACCTCTAACCATTCGGTGATCGCTACCGGTTTTCACCCTCGCGATCACGGAGATATCACAGAACAGTTGTCGTCTGGTCGTCGTAATGAAGTCAATCTCATTTTTTGTCGAACCATCGGGGCTCGAAAAAATATAATATTGTCACGAAATATATATTTAAGAATAAATTTGCATTACTTGAAGTTCCTAAGGGTCTTTTATTAAGTTATGCGGTATGCGGTTGACGTATCAAGGCTTCATTTTTCTCGCAAGGGAATAAACTTTTAGCTTATTTTAAAAGCCACCCCATACTAAGACATTTAATTTAAATTTGCTCATAAGAGCTACAATTCAATTTTTTTATAAAATAAGGATGAGAAACGAGCACACAATCCACAGGGTGGTAAATGGATACTGTAGCCTATAGACCCCTACTTCTATATATCTTTAATTATGAATCAAAATGCAGATGCGTTGCCGCTCTTGAGGGCTAAGATGCATATACTCATTTCCAGTAATCAGGGTCTCCAGTTCTCTAGACTCATACGAAATATAGTAGCACTGAGTTCCTATTTATACCGCACATATTATGACCAATAATACAAAACATTTTTTTTAACTAGATTATTTAAGGTAGAGATAGTTAAGGTAATGCTTTGTTTTGTTCTAATTCTTAGAAATTCATTATTCGGTTTTGTGTCATTTAGAGTACTGCGGCATGTTTGGAATCCTGGTTATACCATTCATTGAATATAATAAAACCATACAAAAAGGGAGTGAGCGTGCGTATAAAACGTTTTTCAGATGTCCTTAGCTATCCTGAGAACAATGTAACAAGTAACAATGAAGTTGTGGCAATCTTCATTCTTACGATGATCAGTAGACCTATCAAAACGATTTCGTTACAAATGCGTAGAAAAAATGCCAGATATAATATTCTTGTAAATTGATTGATGATGTAATTAACTCGCCAGTAATCTTATAACGCATACAATTCTTCAATAAATCATCGTTCAAATAGTCACCTTTAGGATCGCAAAACATTAGAATCCCATCTGGTTCAAAGGAACACGTGCATATCCATTGAACCACTACAGATTTTACTACCTATCATAGTAAAATCTGTAGTGCATGTTTTCATGGGTTTTGTGGCCTCCACGAATAGAAAATTGTACCAATTGTAACGAACCCCCCCCCCATCTTTTTTCTTTTCTACTATATATCCACTTATACTTGTATTTCTTTAGAATCTATATCTGTAAGATATATAAATATATCTAATTTACGTGACCAGTATAACTTGATCTTTCTAAAGGTTTAAATATAGGCCGTTTAATAAATTTATGGCGTGATCGTCTTAGTTAGGACCCCTCTTTACGTTGTGTTTGTATAGTAACTTAGTTCTTTTAGGTGTATCTTGGAAGAATGAATATTCACGAGAGCAATCGAATGCTGTTGGTAGAGTCTTATAAGCTAAAGAACCCCGTTCACGAAGACAGAGCTCAAAAAGGTTAAGAACAATAAATTGTCCCTATTCCACTTGTATCTGGTTCACAACAGTCAATTCCTTATTAATTAATCCCTTCCCGCTTGGAAAAGGCTCACAATATTTATATCAAATACCAGTTACAAGGGCTTCGCTCTCCCACATTTTAAAAAAAATGTGGAGGAGGTACACGGCCCCACACACGCCGCGCACGGTGAGCGCCAACCATTTTAATGCGCTCCCCCCGAAGGGTACGCAAAGTTGGGAACTGGACCGTAGTCCACAGCAAAATAACTGGCGAACCAGTAAAAGAGGACTTGGCCCCTTGATAGTGCGTAAGCACAAACATCGACCGAAGTCGCGCATGTCAATGCGTGTAAACGCCATACAGAATACGATCAAATCCAGTCACAGTGAATGTACGTCACACGGGTTTGGCAACAATAGGCACACTGACCATAAAAAGCCTTCCGTGAGCGCCACCACCTGCCAGACCGCCGTTCCTGCAGACGTGATGTAAGTGTAAGGCATCACCACCAATTGCATGGTCAGCACGGCCAATTGGCCGCAGAGCGTGTCATGAGTCTACCGCTCACCTCAAGGGAATGGGGTCCCACGTTGCGCGGCTTTCGGCCGCAGCCTTGAGAGCCTCCTCAGATTCTCCCTCCAGCTACCACCCGCATGAGGTCAACACATATGCTCCACCAACCAATACAATGGCAGATATAGCCAATAGGCAGTTATAAGATAATATTAATAATTCGCCATCAGAAAGGGTTTGTGTCACTGACGTTGAGTATATGCATTTTTCGATCATGTTTGTCTCACCCACCAACAAGTTGCCTTCAATCTCTCAAAGGTGGGAACTTTATAGAGATATATTATTAAGTTGTTATATAAAACATCATGGAGGGCAGACAGTCTGCAGCCCCGCAATGAAGGGACCCGACTTGGGCAAAGCTACTTAGGTTGTGAGTCAAACCAAGACGCAGAGAGCGCCATTGAGAATAGCGACCCGCCAAACAACCATCGTAGAGACGCAATGCTACAGAATGCAACAAGCATCAATACGACTATCGTCGGGCTTACACCATCCCAAGGTCCCCCATACAGTCCCAGCAGACATCACCACCCGCATACCTCCATCGACCAGAACCACAAGATGCATCGAATCAGGTGCAGCACACCCGCAGATCCATCACAAGACACAATACTGCAAGTAGCAGTAAGCATCAATGCAACTATCATACGGATGGCGCCCCCTCACAACACACCCACATGATCCCTATCGACTTTGGTAACAAAATTTGATAATGTTGTTAACTAAAAATACCACCAACGTATCATAGTAGCACGGTACTAAGACGTCAGTAGCCAATACTCCACGTATCATAGCGCTATTGCACTAAGACATGAAGTTGAGTATGCTTGCTGCACTTAAAAGTACTACCAAACACACTCACCCTAATCCGAAAGATAGCCGACGTATCATAACGCTATGCGCTAAGACGCCGCCCACAACCGGTAGGGGTGTGCGATGTCCACGGGCAAGTCGTATTGCTACAACAAACCCGCTTACCACCGGCACTAAGATGATATGTCTAGGACACATCGGTTAGTGAGTCCAAGTTTACCTCGGTCTCAGAGGCTGCGAAGCAACCTACACGCCACTATAATAATCCTTTTCAAGTCCCATTTCTTTCAATATAATGCTTTTACATATTTGAGACCTTCCACATATTTGCTTTATTTCATAGACCATACTACTGTATGTCTTATTCATATGGGACTTCAAGTCATAACTCTGCTATCATAATGCTTATGCATCATAGAGACCTTCTATATTAATGCTTTGGTTCGTCAGACCTTACTATGTTAAGTCCCTAATATAGGACTAGTCATTGTGCAACCTTAGTACTAGCAGTCGGTCAGCCGACCACCCCATATATATGTACAACCTTGGGTATGTGTCTCCGACAACGCCCCAATATAAGGGAACATTACAAGAACACGTTCATTAACTTAGAAATTTTCCAATTATTACACGAACACCTTCATCAACTTAATCCATTTTTTCTATTATATTACAAATGTTATTTATCTTTGTTATTGCAATATAATCGCCTTGTATTTATATGATTTGATATATTTTAAACATTTTAAGCAGGTTTTTAATAAATTTAGAGATTTTTTGAGACATTTTATGCGTTTACTAATATATATAATATTCAATATTCCAAATGGATATTTTTGAACTCTATGCTTATTATTTGCATTTTATTGTTTAAATTATAATTTATATGACATTTTTAAATGTCTGTATAATGAATTTAATTATTATTTATTAATAATAATTATGAGGCGTCACAATCCACCCCCAAATTTTATGTTAATGATCCACATAGTGGAGTCGTTAATATAAAATTTTAGTATTTTGAGAGCATATACACTACACTCAAATAATTGTTTATATATCTGTTCTTTCCTCTTTTAATCTGTTACAATACGGCATATGTTATCAAATCCCCCTGCCCCAGAGAATGGCCGCCACCAACACCCCTTCAACCACAATTATCACAATGTGATAACACCATAATTCAAGTTGTATATATCGTTGTTGTATATCGTGTTGTTAATAAAGTTTGCAGTCAATTGTCGATTTCTTATTTTATTAATTTATCTTTAAATCTTTGAAACATTATTTCGATAGTGTCACACTTTATGTGCATACAATCCAGTTGGATATTTGTTGAGGTCAGTTCGATACCACATAGGATAAATGTGTTTGAGCCATTCGCCCTGACCCAACTCCCATATTCATTTAATAAAAATGATTACAAAATTATCTTGCGATCTATATTTACAACTCTTCATTATATATTAATAACGTTCTACTATCATATAACAAATCTCTTGCTCATAACTTTAATAATTTTCGACCTTTAACTTAAACAATTATTTCCATGGGCCACCCACAAAACCCTTTTATGTTACAATATTTATTTAATTACACTAATTTATACAAAAAGAAATTATTATTTAAAATATTTTAATAAGTGAATAGCATTGAAAATTCCTCTAATTTCGTTTGTCTCTGTATTTGCTAAGGTATATACATTGTCAAATGGTACGGCTGCTATTACATAAGGTCCTTCATATGCCAAATTGAACTTACTTATAACTTTATTATCAGCGTCTGATCTACTAGATCTTGAAATTTTTACTAAGTCACCAATATTATATTTTATTAATCTATTTCGCTTATCAAATTTTGTGTTTCTTATTCGACTTGCCTCTTTTAAATTTTTACGCACTTGTTGTCTAATTTGTTCGACATTATGTTTGTCTTTACTTTTGGAAATTACTTTGTCAAAAGACATCTCATTAGACTCACCATAAAGAATCTCACAAGGCGTGGAGCCTGTACTATTGTGATAAGAATTATTATACAATTCTTCTAATTTCGGCAATATTAACGCCCAATCTTTGTGGTTAGTATGACAAAGCGTCCTAAATAATCTACTCAACTCTTTATTTACTCGCTCTGTTGTATTTGGTCTAGGATTTCTAACTGTGGTATATATTGGCTTTATATTTAATTCACTCATTGATTGTTTCCAGTGATAACTTACGAACTGTTTTCCATTATCTGTCATTATTGCCTTGGGCTTTATAATCTCAACAAAATGCTTTACTTTTGTTACAACAGACTTTGCTGTTGACTGTTTTAAAGGATATAATTTGATAAATTTACTGAATGAATCTTGAATGACAAATATGAAAGTGTACCCAAAGGTACCTGATACAAGTGGTCCATATAAGTCTGCCATTACTATATCGCCAATGTTTTCTGTTATTATAGATTTGCAAGGACCCACATATGTTATATTGCTCTTCTTAGATAACTGACATAAATGACAAGCCCTTAATTGGTTTTTAATATCTTTTGTTAAACCTTTCCAAAAGAATCTGTCTCTCACATATTTAATTACCTTATAGGGTCCTTGATGACCCATTTCGACATGCACTTGATTTATAATATCTTGTCTCAATGCTTTAGGTAAATATATTACTTCTTGTAAATTCGTTTTGTAATATAATACATCATTTTTCAAACTATACCTTTTAAATTTATTGTTTTGTTTTATTATGGAAGTATTTAATGTCTTTAACTTTTCAATAATAGCCAACGACTCTGAATCTTGTAATTGATATACTGATAAGGATTTTAATTTTTCTATCAACTCAATATTCGGTTCGCTCTCTGTGTAAGCAATTTCTAAACTATTATTTTTATCCTCTTGTATTAAATCGCCATCAGGAGGATAACGTGATAGCACATCTGCAACAATATTACGTCTACCCGATATATGCTGTACTTCATAATTAAATTGTTCTATATACAAAATCCATCGGGTTACTCTACCATTGAATAACTTCATATTATTAATAAACAATAATGCTTTATGATCAGTTAGTATTATTACTTTACTGCCCCGCAAATATGTTTCAAATTTCTTTAGGCAGCTTATTACAGCATAAAACTCTTGTTCAGTAACAGACCAATTTAATTCGGGGCCTTTTAAGGCTTTACTATGATAGCCTAAAATTCTCATTTCATTATTATCATCTATCTGATATAGTACTCCGGCCATACCCACACCGGAACAATCTGTTTGTAAATAATACGGCTTATTAAAGTCTGGATGATGCAATTGTATTGTATTAATAAATTGTTGTTTTATAAAATCAAATGCCTTCTGTTCTTTACCGCTCCATTGGAACTTTCGTCCCTTTTTAAGTAATTCACAGAGCGGTATTATGCTCTCGCTGTAATTTGGTATAAACCTTCTATAAAATTGCATAGACCTAAAAAGGCCCTTAATTGTTTAATCTTTTTAGGTGCTGGAAACTCTTGGATCGCTCGAATCTTATCGGGATCTGTCTTTATGCCTTCTGTTGAAATTATAAAACCCAGCATTTTAATTTCTTTACAAATAAATTCACATTTCTGCAAGTTACACGTTAAGCCAGCTTTGTTCAATTTACTTAAAACAATATCAATGTGCTCCAAATGTTTATCTAACGTTCCTGTTGTAATAATGGCTAGATCATCTAAATAGTTCACACAAAATTCTTGGACTTCTGGTCCTAATATTAAATTCATGGCTCTGCTAAAGCTTCCTACTGATGTTTTTAATCCTTGCGGCAAAACATTATATACATATGACTTTCCATTGAATGTGAATCCAGTATATTTTCTACCATCTTTATTTATCGGAATTTGAAAATATGCATTATTTAAGTCAATGGTAGTGATATAATTCGCTCCGTGAAATGAATTCAAAACATCTAATTGTATAGGTGGTTTCTTTGTTTCTGCAACCATTTTCTTATTTATGCTTCTGGCATCAAGCAGAACTCTAATTGAGCCGTCTTTTTTAAGAGTGAATGTCAATGGACTACTGTAAGGCGTTGATGTCCTTGTGATGATACCTTTTTTTGTTGCTTGTTCCATTTTATTTAACTTTTCTTCCATTTTCGCTCTATATGCATATGGAATGGGATAGGACCTAGTAACTATAGGTTCATCATCGATCATTTCAATTTTATGCTCATAGCAATTGGCTCTTCCCAATTTGCTCGAAAACATATTCTTATGCTTTTCCAATACCTTACTAAGTTTTGCCCTTTCAGAGACCTTCAATGTAGATCCTATTTTTATATTTATTAAGGGATCATCGGTACATTGTTTGATGCAGTTATTATGTAATACAGATTTATTATTATATTTGAAAGGTATAAAGTAGTCTTTGTTTTTCACTTTAAATTCTATTCCAACAGTAGTATTTCTCAAATCAATCAATATTTTATTTCTCTTGAGCCAGTCAAAGCCTAATATTAAAGGTCTTATTAAATTACCTACAATTAAAGTTTGTGTTTCAAAGACTACTTCATCTATCTTTATAGGCAATATGATTATCTGTTGTATTTTTGTGCTGCGCTGCCCAACAGCACCTTTTATTTGCATTGCTTTAACTGGCATTATTGATATTTTACGATTATTATCTTTAATTTGTAAATATAAACTTTCTGAAATGCATGTAACATCGCTCCCAGTGTTGAGGAGCGCGTCTATTTCTTTGTCAAATATTGAAACTTTAATTTCAGATCTCATATTCCCTATAAATTCCCTTTGATATTTATCTTCGTCTTCCTCGAAGACGGTTTGCACGAATAACTCCGTTATGGGTAAGTCCGACCTGGCTTTTAAGGCGTTTAATATGCTATTTACATTGTCGTTATAACCAAGGCCTTCTCTGTTAAAATTTGCTTTTAAATTAATAGGTTTTCGCAACCCTCTATTGTTTTTACCCAATGTTTGACCAGGTCGCCAACCCAGTTTTAATAACATATTTAATGCTTTGTTCCCTTTTACATTGTAAGGGGTCGAATCGGGAACTAGTTCGACCTCTACAGCTCTAAATTTGGCTCAGGGGCCGTAACATCAGGTTGGTCATTAGTGAAATGTATTTCATGTACTTCATTAACCTTCTTTTTTTCCTCTTCGGGTTTACGCCATGTTTTGTATGATTGTTGTATTTCTTTATGTTTTTGCTCCGTATTATTATTAAACTTCCTCCTTTTCTCATTATAGTAAGGTTCACGACCTTCATCTTGTTTGTCGATGTCATCTAAGTTTCTTAAGAAATCTGTTGAGTCTATTATTGTCTCAATTTTAGCTATTCTCCATAATTGCTGCACAGTTTTAGGATAATGTCTGATGACATCAGTTACTAATTGTTTTTCAGGTATCGGTTATGATAATGTTTGTGCCTTCTCAACCACATAAAGAAAATAACTAACCATGGTGGGGTGTGTACTTCTATTCCATTTATTTTGCACAAGGAATCTCTTTACTTTATTTTGTTCTTCTTCACCCCAAAACACTCTTAGGAAGTCAGCTTTAAAATCATCAAAAGTTGTCCAACGCACATTATTAATGCGAGCCCAATACTTGGCTTCACCTACTAAGCACTCTTGTGCAATCGAAATTTCGAGACCATTAGATGGACCTTTCTTTAAATAATTGGTGAGATCTTCCAAAAATGATACTGGATGAGTATTTCCATTTCCAAATTTCGGCTTTTCTATTGTTACATTATGTACATTATATACAATATTTTGTCTAGGATCATTTACATGAGAGGTGCTCGCCCCGGACCCCTCTCCTTGATTTATTTTAATTTGGTAATCTTTCGTTTGGTTAATAAATTTTTCCTCAAGATCCTTTATTTTAACCTCAAAGGTTTTCACTGCATTCTTAATTAATTTCTGAAGCATTTTCATCTCATCTTTAGACTTAGCTTTAATTGAGGTTGATTTTTTCTTATTTTTAGCCATTTTTAATTTTTATTTTCACTCGTTTTTTTTTTTTTTTACACTTTTTGTGTCCTTCACTTACTTTAATTGAGTTTTTCCACTTATTTCACTTTATAATATATAGTATTGCAGTTTTTTTTTTTTTTTTTACACCTGTTGTGTCCTTCACTTAGTTTAATTGAGTCTTTTCACTTATTTCACTTTTTATTACTTCGCTCCGTTATGCACACACCTCCTATATTATTACTCAATTTTAATATTTAAGCCCCACCCCCAGACTCTCAACCACCCCCAGCAAACACCACTCTCCAAGACACCTCTCCATTTCACGGACAACAAATTGTAGGCATATAGCCTACCTCATAATTTTATATTACCGGCCTCCTATTTAAAATTTAACCTCTATCCTGGTCACGGCACCAAATTGTAACGAACCCCCCCCCCATCTTTTTTCTTTTCTACTATATATCCACTTATACTTGTATTTCTTTAGAATCTATATCTGTAAGATATATAAATATATCTAATTTACGTGACCAGTATAACTTGATCTTTCTAAAGGTTTAAATATAGGCCGTTTAATAAATTTATGGCGTGATCGTCTTAGTTAGGACCCCTCTTTACGTTGTGTTTGTATAGTAACTTAGTTCTTTTAGGTGTATCTTGGAAGAATGAATATTCACGAGAGCAATCGAATGCTGTTGGTAGAGTCTTATAAGCTAAAGAACCCCGTTCACGAAGACAGAGCTCAAAAAGGTTAAGAACAATAAATTGTCCCTATTCCACTTGTATCTGGTTCACAACAGTCAATTCCTTATTAATTAATCCCTTCCCGCTTGGAAAAGGCTCACAATATTTATATCAAATACCAGTTACAAGGGCTTCGCTCTCCCACATTTTAAAAAAAATGTGGAGGAGGTACACGGCCCCACACACGCCGCGCACGGTGAGCGCCAACCATTTTAATGCGCTCCCCCCGAAGGGTACGCAAAGTTGGGAACTGGACCGTAGTCCACAGCAAAATAACTGGCGAACCAGTAAAAGAGGACTTGGCCCCTTGATAGTGCGTAAGCACAAACATCGACCGAAGTCGCGCATGTCAATGCGTGTAAACGCCATACAGAATACGATCAAATCCAGTCACAGTGAATGTACGTCACACGGGTTTGGCAACAATAGGCACACTGACCATAAAAAGCCTTCCGTGAGCGCCACCACCTGCCAGACCGCCGTTCCTGCAGACGTGATGTAAGTGTAAGGCATCACCACCAATTGCATGGTCAGCACGGCCAATTGGCCGCAGAGCGTGTCATGAGTCTACCGCTCACCTCAAGGGAATGGGGTCCCACGTTGCGCGGCTTTCGGCCGCAGCCTTGAGAGCCTCCTCAGATTCTCCCTCCAGCTACCACCCGCATGAGGTCAACACATATGCTCCACCAACCAATACAATGGCAGATATAGCCAATAGGCAGTTATAAGATAATATTAATAATTCGCCATCAGAAAGGGTTTGTGTCACTGACGTTGAGTATATGCATTTTTCGATCATGTTTGTCTCACCCACCAACAAGTTGCCTTCAATCTCTCAAAGGTGGGAACTTTATAGAGATATATTATTAAGTTGTTATATAAAACATCATGGAGGGCAGACAGTCTGCAGCCCCGCAATGAAGGGACCCGACTTGGGCAAAGCTACTTAGGTTGTGAGTCAAACCAAGACGCAGAGAGCGCCATTGAGAATAGCGACCCGCCAAACAACCATCGTAGAGACGCAATGCTACAGAATGCAACAAGCATCAATACGACTATCGTCGGGCTTACACCATCCCAAGGTCCCCCATACAGTCCCAGCAGACATCACCACCCGCATACCTCCATCGACCAGAACCACAAGATGCATCGAATCAGGTGCAGCACACCCGCAGATCCATCACAAGACACAATACTGCAAGTAGCAGTAAGCATCAATGCAACTATCATACGGATGGCGCCCCCTCACAACACACCCACATGATCCCTATCGACTTTGGTAACAAAATTTGATAATGTTGTTAACTAAAAATACCACCAACGTATCATAGTAGCACGGTACTAAGACGTCAGTAGCCAATACTCCACGTATCATAGCGCTATTGCACTAAGACATGAAGTTGAGTATGCTTGCTGCACTTAAAAGTACTACCAAACACACTCACCCTAATCCGAAAGATAGCCGACGTATCATAACGCTATGCGCTAAGACGCCGCCCACAACCGGTAGGGGTGTGCGATGTCCACGGGCAAGTCGTATTGCTACAACAAACCCGCTTACCACCGGCACTAAGATGATATGTCTAGGACACATCGGTTAGTGAGTCCAAGTTTACCTCGGTCTCAGAGGCTGCGAAGCAACCTACACGCCACTATAATAATCCTTTTCAAGTCCCATTTCTTTCAATATAATGCTTTTACATATTTGAGACCTTCCACATATTTGCTTTATTTCATAGACCATACTACTGTATGTCTTATTCATATGGGACTTCAAGTCATAACTCTGCTATCATAATGCTTATGCATCATAGAGACCTTCTATATTAATGCTTTGGTTCGTCAGACCTTACTATGTTAAGTCCCTAATATAGGACTAGTCATTGTGCAACCTTAGTACTAGCAGTCGGTCAGCCGATCACCCCATATATATGTACAACCTTGGGTATGTGTCTCCGACAACGCCTCAATATAAGGGAACATTACAAGAACACGTTCATTAACTTAGAAATTTTCCAATTATTACACGAACACCTTCATCAACTTAATCCATTTTTTCTATTATATTACAAATGTTATTTATCTTTGTTATTGCAATATAATCGCCTTGTATTTATATGATTTGATATATTTTAAACATTTTAAGCAGGTTTTTAATAAATTTAGAGATTTTTTGAGACATTTTATGCGTTTACTAATATATATAATATTCAATATTCCAAATGGATATTTTTGAACTCTATGCTTATTATTTGCATTTTATTGTTTAAATTATAATTTATATGACATTTTTAAATGTCTGTATAATGAATTTAATTATTATTTATTAATAATAATTATGAGGCGTCACACAATCTATATTCTAAGTATTTTGTTTAGAATTAACACAATGTGATATTAAGTTAAAATTATTATAATTAAATATTTTAAAGTTGGTAAAAATTACTTCGCGTACTTCCGCTCGATAAAATAAAATGATGTGTCTTATCTATTAGTTTGAAGAGCACCTCCCGTCCTACCTCAATTGCGTGCACTATCTCCGTCACCACTAATTCCAGAACCACTACTTCCAGCACCACTACTTCCAATACCACTACACTAGGAAAGACACACCACTGATGACAATACGACACGTGTTTCGCCTCTACACAAGACATCTTCAGGTAATCTAGACTCTGCCGTGGCTGACCGCTAAGTGAGCGGCGAGCCAAAAAAATCCCATTTATACAGACCGCTGACGCAACCGCTCCCTACTTAAGGAGCGAGCGACCTCATTATGCAATGAAACATGTGACCAATCACCGCTTGACTTACGCAGCCGTTTATAAAATTAAAAACAAACCGCCGCACAACGCCCGCCTACCCTCCAAGTCAAATAATAAGCCACCTACCCTCCAACCACGCAACCAATCGCTGGCCACCGCACCGTGAGGGTAACGAATGACCATGATGCGACGCTGTATATCATAAAGGAGTAGGCTTAAACATGTTTAAGAGATGCGAGTTGGAAACATTTCTTTGTTCATTCAGCAGTGCAACGTGACCGCTATTACTTTTTAATATTTCTAAATCTTTGGAGACATTAAAAAAATAATAACGGTAACGTTTTAATTCAGCAGTGCAACAGTGATATACAGCCTCGCAACATGGTCGTTTGTCACCCTCACGGTGCGGTGGCCAGCGTTTGGTTGCGTGGTTGGAGGGTAGGCTGACGTTTCGCAGTAGTCGGTAGTTAATTTCACAGCAAATATCTGCGTACGTTAGGTGGTGATTGATCGCATGGCGTAATCGCTCGCTACGTAATTAAAGCGCGGTTGTGTCAGCAAGTAGTATAAATAGCAGTAGTTTCGACTTGCCGCTCATTTAGCGGCCAGCCTCCGCAGAGTCTATTTTACCTGAGGATGCCTCGTGTAGAGGCGAAACACGTGTCGTATTTTTGAGAGTCGTGTGTCATGCCTAGTGTGGTGGTGCTGGGGTGGTATTACTGGGATTGACGACGACGAGTATAGTGCGCGCGATTGTAGGAGGGTGGAAGGTCCCCATAAAGCTGGGCAGGACACATCATTTTCTTTCTTTACGCGAAATATAAGCAAATTAGTTTACAACAACCCCACTTGTGATATTACTTAGTCCACTGAGAATGGTAAAAAATGTAAAGCCGACTTCACTTTACTATAAGAATTAAAAGATTTCCACTTATTAACTCCGAAATCAGGGCTTTAATTCTTCTATACACTGTGTGTTAGCACCGACCTCAGAAGCTATTTTGTGGAAGTTATTTTATTCTTTTAATTCGTTGAAGTCGGCTTTTCTTTAATTTTCTCAGTTCAAGTGTAACCACTTAGTGCAGTTGACTGTACGTATTATGTACATTTTAGTTTGCTCTGGATTTTACACGAATATTTTTCATTAAATAAAACTAATTTTACGGATTTTATCGCGTGTATTTTAACTTACTTTACTTATTTTTGACTTCCAACGATTCGGGTGCTTGACTCGGGTGTTGTAACACACATTGTATGGGAGGACTGAGGTGTTTGCCATCCCAGCGTGACCTTCAGCTTTTGTGTGTTAATTTATGGTCCGATCTACGCAGAACGAGCATACACTATCTCGAAGTCTTGCAGTGGTATGGTTTGAATTTAATTTTGTAAATAGATCCCAAGCAGACGGTAGCAGCCATTCATATTGCTTATTGAAATTTGGATGTTTTCAATTTCAATAGCCTTGCGAGTCATTTTCTGTGAGGTACGGTGGCGAGATTTACCATTTAAATATCGATTGGTATGGGTATTTTTCTTATACTAATATAAGTCGAGTGGACCTGACGGAATCCCCCAATTATGCCGAGGACATGTCCTCCAGAGTTGGCACCGGTTCTAACGCATCTTTTCCGGTACTCCTACTCCCTAGGCGTAGTCCCGCAATCATGGAAGATGGCTTTCATTCACCCGATTCCTAAAAAAGGCGACCGCTCGGACCTGTCTAACTACAGACCTATCACCATCACCTCCTTGTTTTCCATAATAATGGAATCGTATTTTAAAGTGCCAGCTCATGCGGTACCTTGAAAATTACCAGCAGATTAGTGATTGCCAATACGAATTTCGTTGGAGTCGATCAGCTGGTGATCTTTTCATTTACCTGACTCATAGATGGGCGGAGGCAGTAGAGTCCAAGGGTGAGACATTGCCCGTTAGTTTGGACATTGCAAATGCCTTCGATCGGGTTTGGCACAAAGTGCTTCTTTCGAAGCTGCCTTCCTATGGGCTTCCCGAGAAATTGTGCAATAGAATCACCAGCTTTCTTGCAGATTGGAGCGTCAAGGTCGTAGTAGACGATGCATGCTCCGATTACAAGCCTATTAACGCTGATATTCCACAGGGCTGCGTGCTATCACCAACGATGTTTCTTCTACATATCAATGATATTATGTTACAAACCGGTAACATTCATTTCTATGCGGATGACAGCACTAGTGATGCTCCATACACCGGCCGTGCCAATATTTCTCGGGAAAACATCGCCGAGTAGTGGAACAAACTTGTGTCTGAAGTTGAGTCTTTGCTGAACAATATCTCGGAATAGTGGCGACTAAGTCTAGTCCAGTTTAATCAAAAGTTAAGTTAAAAAGAACCCCTTTGTCGTATCTCCTCAGTTTCAGGGCACTCCCCTTGTTGCCTCAACCAGAATCGGAACCCTCGGCATCAAAATATCGTGTGACGTGCAGTTTCGAGGTCACTTGGAAAAGCAGGCCAAATTGGCCTCTAAAAAGCTTGGCGTACTCAACAGAACGGGAGAGTATTTCGTGCCGGCACACCGCTTGCAACTTTACAAGGCGCAGGTTCGGCCTCACATGGAATACTATTCCCATCTCCGGGCTGGGCCTCCCCAGTGCCAGCTCTTTCCCCTTAACCGTATCCAGCGCAGAGCGGGTCGAATCGTCGACGACTGAGTCCTTTCCGATCGGCTCGATTCACTGGCACTGCGAAGGGATGTTGCACCCCTTTGCTTTTTTTTCGCGTCTACCATGGGGAGTGCTCTGAGAAATTGTTCGGATTAATCCCAGCCGCCAAATTTCATAAACGTACATCGCGGCAAAACTCCCGTTACCATTCACACAAGGTTTCACGTTTCACTAGAAGTTTTCTTCAGCGGACGACCTCTCTGTGGAATAGTTTACCATTGGCGATTTTTCCGAGTAGGAGTAAGCTCTTTTCTTGAAAGTCCTTAAGTCGTATCGGTATACGACTTAAGGACCTTCAAGAAAAGAGCTTACTCCTTTCTAAAAGGCCAGCAACTCACCTGCAATTCCATGTGTTGCAGTTGTTCATGGGCGCCGGTGAGCCGTTTGCTCGTTTGCCGCCTCTCTTATAAAAAATAATAATATAAGATCTTCTGACAGAAGAATTATACAAGAATAATCCTCCTACACTACTACGAGTATCATAATATAATACTGATAGCGTTATTAGAATTTCGGGTGAGTTAATCATCTGGGAAAGCTAAATAGTTATGTGTTTTAAAGTTTTAATAATTAACAATTATACCAGTTTTATGTGGTAGAGTCATGCTGCCATTATATTATGGCTGTAGCACTTATGGATCGGCTCAACCAGGCAGGGACCACGTTCTTACAGAATACCATCTTAAAATAGCAGTATATTGCAGAAGTTTTTCATATGGTAAGTGTAGAGAACCGGTGGATTATGTGCTCGTTTGTCACCCTTATTCAATTAAAATAACTATTATGTAACACAGTTGTTTATTCCATTCATCCATTACAGCCTATAAATGTCTACTGCTGAACATAAACCTCTCCCATAGATTGCTTCATCGGGAGGATATTGCCGCTTGGCGGGCGGATTGGCAACCGCACTTTTTTTATTATTTTGAGTTGTTATCATCAGAAAATGCAGCTGCCCATCTTATGTTTTAGTTTCTCTCTGTCACCTCGGACAACACCCACATATGTGATAGTGGATATTCTTACACCCCCTCTCCACAGTTTCAGTTTTTTATTAGCCTTAGTTATTTTTACATGGTAGAGCAATGCTAGAGCATGCTATATTAGTAGTATAGTTGTAGCGCGAATGGGTCGGCTCACCCAGGGAAGGACAACGCTCTCACAGGATACCAGCGTAAAATAGCAGCTTAACACTGCTGTGTTTCGTATATAGTGTAGAGAATCGGAGACCTTATTCACTGGAAAAGAGGCATTCCATCTTAGTCCTCACGGGTGATAACGCATCTGCATTTTGATTCTTTATTGAGGATAGATGTAGATGTCTAAGGGTCACAGCAACCACTTACCATCAGGTGGACTGTGTGCTCGTTTGTCACCCTATCCTATAAAAAACTCGATTTCAAAAAAGGATGAATCTCAATTCGAATGCATATGTTTTTGTATGTATGACACCAATTTAAATCATTCTTTTTTTAATAAAGGAGTTATACTTTAGAGGTAGTCCCGATAAATTTGGAAATAAATCCTTTTCACTAAGAGTGAAAAATTTGGGGATTAATGTGTTAATATGACTATTTATTTAGACGATATTCGAGCTTTATGAATATATTAGTACACTTAAAAAAGTAAAAAAAATAGATTATTAATAAAAAAATAAAATTATTTCTGTATAATAGCTTCAGAAGTGAGGGATAAGAGAGAGAGAGAGAGAGAGAGAGAGAGTCTCTTTTTAGTTTTTTTTATTTGGATTTTACTTTTTATTAAGAGTCTATTTTTTTTTCTTTAACCATAACCTAATAATGTTAGATATATCTTAAAAATATTATTTATTCTTTAAAGAAATATTAAAATATTATTTGTCAAAAGTCGTGTCAAAATGCCCCACCCCAACGACCGTGTAGTAATTTTCTACTTATATATTTTCTCTTTTACTATTTACTCTATTTTTTAATAATTTTTTCGGAATAAGGCGACTTTACCCCAATAGATAAGAGTACAGCATTACTTGAGTATCATGTTTGTGTGGCATCTATTCCGCGCTATGGTATTTATTCTCTGGGGTAACGCTAGCGAAATAAATAAATTATGCATGGAGCAAAAGGATGCATACGGGCAATATGCAACATAAGTCAGATACAATCTTACAAGACATTTTTTAAACAGTTAAAGTTATGCTTATAATACATTTGTGCAGTAACTTGTTAAAAATACAGATTCAAATTAAATTCTGCTAAGCGACTAGGGTACCTGATGTGGATGGACACACAGCCAACGATGTTCAGGCTACCTCACCCTTGGGAACTTCTGACCACTGTCTAGTGAAATCTGTATCGTTATATTCCCAACCTAACTACGATTTCCACAGTGTTCGGCAAGTGTACGATACAAGACAGCAGATTGGGATGAGATGCGGTATTTTTTGCATCTTATCCTTGGCGACAGGCCTGCTTCTAGTCTGTAGACCCGTCGAGTTGCGCGGATGCCATAACCGATGTGATACGTCAAGCGATGGAGTATTTCATCCCCTTTTCTGACGTGCCCATCGGTGGTAAATCTCGCCCATGGTTCAACGCTGAGTGCGCTCGTGCTGAAAAGCACAAGCATATGGCGTACTTATCCTGTGCCGATGCTCGAGACCGCAAAGGTCCGGATGTTAACCTTAAGAAAAGAGCATTTAACCAAGCCGCCAAGTCATGCAAAAAGGCATTACGCCAAGCTAGTTTCGACCGCATTAAACGCATCGATACAAGGTCATACTTAAGTTTTGGTCTCTCGCTAAAGCAATCGAGAGAAACTTCTGTCGGTCAACAATGCCTCCACTGGTAAAACGAGATGGCACACTGGCGCATGTGCCAAAGGAGAAAGCGGACTTACTTGCTTCTCTTTTTGCTTCAAATTTACGTCTAGACAGTAGCAACAGCGTACCATCTCAATTACCTCACTATGGTACCTCTATGTCAGAGGTCCGTATCACCAACAAGGAGGTTCTTAAAACCTTGCGAAGTCTAGACGTGAACAAATCTAGTAGACCTGATGGTATAGCAGCTATAGTTCTCAAGGTATGAGCACCTGAGTTGTCTTCTATGTTGACACGCATGTTCCGCCTCTCATTCAGTACTGGAATAGTGCCCAAATCTTGGAAGCTTGCCAATATTCAGCCTTTGCCTAAAAAAGGTAGACATACCGACCCTGCCAACTATCGACCAATTTCAATACCTCCATACTCTGCAAGATTACATATATATATATGACCTCATGGCATCATCATCATTACAGTCCTTCACAAGTCCACTGCTGAACGTAGGCCTCCCCCAAGGAATGCCACAAAGCGCGGTCCTGAGCCACCTGCATCCATCGACTTCCTGCATATCTTATCAGGTCAACCTGGTACCTCATGGCATACCTAGAGCACATTGATGTCCTCAGTGATCGCCAGTACGGGTTACGCCGAAATCCATTAACTGGGGACTTTCTAGCGTATGCCACTCACATATGAGGTGAAGCCCTCCAGAACAGTGGTGCTGTTTCCACGCATGCTAGTCTATTGGGCAAGCTTTCAGCGTACGGCTCATCCCCTGGCCTGATTGTCTGGGTGAAAGACTTTCTGAGTGAACGGTCTCTCCAGGTCGTCGTCGATGGCTGCTTATCCGATAATGTGGCCACTTACGCCGGTATTCCTCAGGGGTCTGTTCTCTCTTGTAGAGACATACCAACTAAATGCTCGGGCCAGTCGGGATCAAATCCAGCTTACCGCTTACCCTGGCTCCTACTTTCCGGAATACATCCTTGGAGTACACAGACCGCGTTCACTTGTTAGGGATTGAATTTTCTCCGAACCTCAACTATGGGTGATTCATTGAATCCAGATCCAAATTAGCCGCAAGGAAACATGGTATCCTTGCAAGAGTGCAGAAGTTATTCACGCCGGGGCAGCTTCTTACATTATATAAAGTGCAAGTCCGGTCGTGCATGGAATACTGCAGTCATATATGGGCTGGTACTACAAAATGCCACCTGGCAGCGTTGGACTTAGTGGAGAGACGTGCTAAGAGGCTCATTAGTGACCTTGATTTGGTTGAAACCAATCTTGTCAGTCTCGAGCACAGGCGCAGAGTAGCCAGTTTCTCAGTATTCTATAGTATGCATTTCGGTGAGTGTGCGCAGGAATTACACGCTTTAATTCCTCCCTCTCCTTTACACTATCAGACAACCAGGCGGTCGGCGTGTTTGCTTCGTCTTTTGTAATGCGTACAGCAAAGGAGTGGAATAATTTGCCGGCGTCTATCTTTCCGTCCGAATTCAATCTGGGCGTCTTCATGGCAAGAGTAAATAGGCTTTTGTTACGTTAAGACAGTGCGATTTACCATCTACGGCTGCGTCACCACTTACCATCAGGTGGGATTGTGGTCAAGCACTGGCTTATAATAGGTAAAAAAAGATGGAATAATATCCATCTCCCACGCTCTTTTTCTTATCTTTCTATGAAAGAAATATTATTTTATTTTAAATGACGCTTCATTTTAATAGACGCTAGTAATTCATTTATTTGTATTTGTTAATCAGTAATATAATATGTAATTTTATCAATAATAATATACTACGAAAGGAACTTCGTTTCAACCGAGTGTTGCACGACACTCACGCATGTTTTTATGTGATTATGGGTCATAGTAGGATTAATAAGAATTCTTTATAATGTTGCATATTAAATTAGTGTTTATCCGACAGGCTGTATTACCCTTCATCATTTCTAAAAATTAAAAAAAATCGAGACAATTTCAGACATATTTAATTGTGGATATGCCCGTTTAATATAATTCCCACTAAGCTTTTAAAACTCAATAAATTAAGGGATTTAATAAGATTTTGCGATTATATTAAGTATTGAGGTCAAAGGAAAATCGAAAAACTTTAGGAATTTGTTGTGGGTTTAACTGCTAAATATTCTTCAAAAGACGCCTTAATTGGTATTATTCACTCGCTTTGAAGTCAAAAGTCATTAGACCAGTGTTCATTTAGGGACCGCGATAGATCTATTTAATTTTTCCATTCAAAAACATCGACCTAGCGTATCGTATTTTTAAATTCAAACTTTTAACATTAAATAAATATTTTTTAATGTCTTGAACATGTAGATTTCCTTATGATATTTTTCTTCACCTAGAATTCGGTAATTCATCGGTTAGAATTATTTTACTAAACCTCTTTACAAGTACCGGGGGGATTGAACTCGGATTTTTGCCGTACTATGGCAAATGCTTAACTCCTGACCTACGAGGGCTCTTTCGAAAAAAGAATATGCATATTAAATACTAGCTGTGTCGGCGACTTCGTTTGGGTGTAATTAGTACTTTCATTACGATGAGTAATGATAATTTGTTTGTACTTTTAACTATCGCGAACATCTAGAAAGATACTTTATTATCTGGATAGAAAAATTCAGTTAGTCAGTAAATCAGAGAAACTAACTGATGAACAAATAGATGGGTCCACAAACGATTCAACGGACGGACCCGCAACCGAACCTAGAAACGAAATGGGCAAAGTATAAGTTTGTGTTTCAAATATAAATAAAAACAAAATGACCGCAATAGTGTAATCCACTTTTTGATTGCCCTAAAATAGTTAACACAGCATCATTTATTGGTACTACGATATGCAGCAAATGAAAGCTACAATTCAATCATCATCACTATCATTACAGCCCATCTCAAGTCCAGTACTGAACACAGGCTTCCCCCAAGTAATGCCACAAATCACGGTCCCGAGCCACCTGCACCCATTGACTTCTGCATGTCTTACCAGGGTATCACTCCATCTAGAATATACCCTATATCTATACCCTATACTATACCTACACCTTATACTTATACCCTCCATGACGAGAGTTATAATTCAATGCAAATTAAGTACCTAATTACACTAACAAAATGAATGAAATTTCGTAAGGTATATATATATTATGTATCTATCTGCAAACAAATGAATATATTTATTCATTTGTTTATATATATATATATATATATATATATATATATATATATATATATATATATATATATGTGCCGTGTAGTGGCGGTCAAGAATATCCACTACCCGATATCCTCCCGTTGGTGTCGTAAAAGGCGACAAAGGGAAACAGGCAGGAGATGGGCAGCAGCATCTTCCTGATAATAGCCAAAATTACAATAAAAAAACTGCGGGTGCCAACCCGCTCGCCAAGCGTGGCAACTATGGCAAAACCCCCCAATGATTAAAGCAACAAACAGATGGCCCCCAGTCCCTGGCGACCCCGCTATTCCTAGCTACGGTGGCGACCATGGTAACGGCGGGGCAGGGGGTGCTAAGAATCTCCGGTGGAGGTTCGGTTGCCACCTTAGGCGACTCGACCTGGCAACGTACAACGCACGCACCCTGAGGACTGACGAGAAGATCGTGGAGCTGGAAGAAGAGATAGTTGCGCTGCAAGTTGCGCTGGCATATTATAGGATTATCCGAAGTCCGAAGAGAGGGGGAGGACACGGTAATCCTCGAATCCGGCAACTTGCTCTATCACCGGGAGGGCGACAATCTGTCCCAAGGAGGTGTCGGATTTATCGTCCACAAGTCTCTCGTTAACAACGTTGTAAAGATCGGGAGTGTGTCGACGAGGGTTGCGTACCTTAAACTCAGAATCACCAAACGGTATTCGCTGAAGGTCATACAGGTTTACGCACCAACCTCGGCACATCCCGATGAGTAGGTGGAGGAAATGTATGAGGATATCTCTAGAGCCATGCATTCCTCCAAAACCCAATATACGGTGTTAATGGGAGACTTCAATGCAAAACTAGGCACAAGAGAGAACGGTGAGCTGAAAGTAGAAAAAATTGGAATAGGGCAACGGTACTCAAAGGGCCAGCAGCTGGCCAACTTCATGGAGAAAGAGGGACTCTTTATGATAAACTCTTTCTTCCAGAAGCGGCTCCACAGGAAGTGGACCTGATCGAGCCCCGACGGTTCGACAAAAAATGAGATTGACTTCATTATGACGACCACCCTCACGATCACTGAGATATCACTGAACAACTGTTCAGTGATATCTTAGTGATCGTGAAGGTGAAAACCGGAAGCGATTACCAAATGGTTAGAGGCACACTGAACCTAAACGTTAAGTTGGAGAGGTCTCGTCTAATGAAGTCAACGCTCCGTCCCCCTCGTGTCCTAATCCAAAGTCCCGAAACCTTTCAGCTTGAGTTACAAAACCGTTTTCAGTGCCTAGAAGACTGCAATGAAGTGGACGATAAGAATGACAAGCTCGTGGAAACTGTCCATGCGGTCGGAGCTAAGTTCTGCAAGACCCGCCGCAGAAGAACACAAAAATTCTCCGATCACACTCTTAATCTCATGGCTGTTAGACAGGAGATGAAGCTACATTCTTCAACAGATTTGACAGCATACAGGCAACTGAACAGACAGATCTCCAAATGCATGCGGCGGGACTTACGCAACTTCAATACAGCTTGTATTGAATAAGCAATCGAGCGGAACCAAGGCTCCACAGTCTTTGCCAGAAATCTGTCTGCCAGAAAGACCCAACTACCAAAGATGAGGACCGAGTGTAGCAGCATCATTCCGGGGCACCTGAGATTTTGAGTGAGATTGAGAGGTTCTATGGGCAGCTGTACACGTCATCGTTGAAGCCACACGCAAGTGTAAGTAACGATCCAAGAGTGAGTCTTATCCGACATTATTCCGATGATATCCCGGACGTCAGTCTGAGCGAGATTAGAATGGCTCTCCAGCACCTTAAAAACGGCAAGGCCCCAGGCGAGGATGGAATTACAGCGGAGCTTCTGAAAGCGGGTGGAAAACCGGTACTTGAAGTCCTTCAGAAGCTCTTTAATTCCGTCCTCCATGGTGGCATTACACCGGAGGCGTGGAGCTGAAGTGCGGTGGTCTTGTTCTTCAAGAAAGGTGACAACGCTCTCTTGAAGAACTACAGACCGATTTCCCTTCTGAGCCGCGTCTATGTGCTGTTTTCGAGAGTCAATACAAATAGTCTCGCGCGCAGACTTGACGACTTCCAGCCTCCCGAAAAAGCCGGTTTCCGAAATGGCTTTAGCACCATAGACCACATACATACCCTTCGGCAAATTGTACAGAAGTCCAAAGAGTACAATTTGCCACTATGTCTGGTGTATGTGGACTATGAGAAAGCCTTTGATTCCGTCAAAATTTGGGCGGTGCTGCAGTCCCTCCAGCGGTGCCAAGTTGACTGTCGGTATATCGAAGTGCTGAAGTGTTTGTACAGTAGAGCTACGATGGCTATCGGAGTACAGAACCAAAGTACGAAACCTATCCAATTGCAGAGAGGTGTAAGACAGGGTGACGTCATATCCCCGAAACTCTTCACCGCTGCATTGGAAGACGTTTTCAAGCTTTTCAAGTTGTTTGCAGCGACTCAAAAAGATCGCTGTACAAATACAAAATATTCGAAAAACCAAATTTCATACATTATTATTATAATATTCAGATATTCTTATTACAATGTTTTAAAAGCACAGAATAAATAATACTACTACATACTAAAAGTAATTAGGATGTATATATTTAAGTATATTATACTTAAATATGTCTTGAACTTTATGAAGTGACCTGATTGATGATATGATGATCATATGAGCATTATGAATCGTGTACTTTTGGATTTTCCAAACTTTTTAAAATTGAAGTATGACATACAATTATTGGAAAATTGGAAGTGTAATTATAACGTTATTAGTGAAAACTTGTGTGTATTAAAACTATTAAAAATTTTACGTATAATCATTAGTATACGTAATTTTTTAATGCGCTTAGGGCATGCGCAATTGGATTTACAAATAGTTTATTTAAATATATTTAGTAGTGATTATTTGATTGATATTATATTATATAATACAACATCACTTCAGGTTAGACGTGTGATTTGTATTAGGTTGAAGTAATGAAATTTAGATTTAAGAATTCTAATCATTAAAGACTATTTATTTTAACAATTTTTGCGATTTCTCAAATGCCAAGTTTTTTCCGATAAAATATAGCCTAGGATATTCCTGGCATTACTCGCTATCTGTTCGCCAAGTTTTATTACAAGCGGTTTAGCTATTCCGAATAATGTTAGGAATAGACCCGAAAACAGACAAACAAAATTTAAAAAATGCTTTACATGCATTAATGGTATATAAATTACCCCCTTCACCTCAATAAAAAGCAGTTATTTCTATATTACAAACATGCACTTTAATTTTATATAATATGTGTAGATTAAGATATTCAAAATTAGATAAAAGAGGCATTTGGCCAAGTAACGGTACAATCATTGCCGGGCTACTAAAATTCATTTTAACATTAGTAGCTAGATTATTATAATTAATTAAAGCGAAGAAAAACAGCTTTTTATGTCATTGTGTGACAGCAAAATAATTACAATTTTATTACAGTAGACGCTATAATATATACTACAGTCATATATATCTATAGTTATAATTCATCCTCGCAGTAGGTCCTTGATTGATGACTCCGGAGATTGCATGTCAGGATTACGTCTGCGAAGGATGTAAGGAACTTTTAGTAGATCAACCTAGCAAATGGAGCATGCCAAGTTTTGTACCTTATAATAATTGAATGCTAATCTTAAATTGTTACTTCCATATACACTAAAAATAAACAGATCAATACGGTATAGGGATATTGTAACAACACATGAATTAAAAGGGTTTTTGTCAATATTTTCTTCACATATTCGTGTATCCAAACAAAACATTATTTAATAATCTAGGGTCTTTCGCAAAAAAAGTGTAATTTCACCTGACGTAAACGATTTGTTTGTTTATAAGATAGACATAATATTCATGCTTACATTCTGGTATTATATCGTTTTCGAAGTATGTTTTCTATAAAGGCCAAGTATATCCTATAGTATTATTATAGTATTTTAGTTGGTAATACATGAAATGTACCGATAATCTAATTAACCTGCAGCAATTTTGATCAAATATTAAAGTTTTTGCTCAAGTTTGTTGAGAAGTTATTATAAAATTGTAAAATACTAATATTTTTCGGAAATTGTATAATCTAAAGATTAAATTTAATGTGAATTTTAAATTTATAAAGCATATATTATGCAAATTAAATGTCTATAACATTTTGTCGGGCGACTTCCTAATTAACCTAACACAAATTAAAATACAGCACAGAATAGCTCAGTATTCTTGAGCCCCGCACCCCGCAAGACGACCGTAGTCAGTGCACTTCCGAGGATTGTGTGAGATATACGTATCCGAAGTTTCCCTGTGTGAATTTATCGGAATCAAACAAAATTGTAAGAAGTAAGTCCTACTTTTTCTGGTCATATTTTCTTCCCAATTAAAAGGTACTAAAATTAATCGTTTTATATATATTGTATAATATCTCGTCGTGTTCGAAATTGTATATATAAAATCAGCTTAAATCTATGGGTTGTGATTAAATTTAAATTTTAACTAAAAAATCTCAATAACCTGGTTATAATTGACCTGGGCAAATCGATCAGGTGAATGAGTTAGTGTGCAGATTGTTGAGATTTTCAATTTTAATCATATTATATAATTTAAATTAAATTATCATGAAGCATTTATTTCTTATTTGGAATATTTGACCTGCGATTCTAATCTTCTTCTAAATTATGAAAGTATAAATAGGAATAATCTTTCAATAAACCAATCAGTTAAAGTGTATAACTGATTTTTCAATTTAATACAAAATTGGCAATTATTACAACAGTCGAACTTTTTATCTTTTTTTCTTATCAACCAAATTTATTGTATTCTTGGTCACACCTTACTCTTAATAACTAAAATTATTATATCTATCTATCTACTTAAATGAGATTATAAATTCATATTTAAATTATTGTTTCAGGTAAAATGGGGAGGCCTAAATCATCAAAACTAAATCGTGAAGAAAAACTTAAAAAGAAAAGACTGGATGAAAAAAGAAGGTACCAAAAAATTAAGAATGGTCCCATTCTATATGCTCAATATAAAGCAAGAAATAAAGCTAAATACCAAAGTAGGAAAGAAGAGAAAAAAGTGCTTCCTATTAATGAAATGACTCCACGACAGCAAAGAATTCAAAGGAAAAAGTGGAGGGAGAGTTTTAAAAAGTATTATGACCGTAAGAAGGAAGAAAAAAATAAAATAAAGGCTTTTATAGATTGTAATAGCCCACCCCCAAGTGACACGGAAAGTTCGATTCAGGAAGTAAATGAACTGACTAAAGGCAACCCAACAACACCAAAAAGATCACGAATGTCATCTTCTGAAGAGACTATTGCCACGGCCTCAAGAGAGAAGTCACCAACATTAGTTGTATGTTCATCTACTTCACCGATATCTACTCCTTGTTCTAGTGGAAGAAACAGTCCTGAAATTCGACTAACAAAATTAAGATATAAAAAAGACAAACATATAGAATTTCTTAAAACTCAGTTAGAAACATTCAGAAAAATGAATAATATATATAAGAAACAAATCTTGGAGCTTACAAGCTTAAACGACAAACCAAACATTAATTTAGACATACAGAGAAGAGAACAATCATTAAGTGAAGGTCTGGTGAAGAGTTTTAAGGATCTCAAAACACATGATGCTAAAAAAAAATTGTCAGATGCACTTAAACAACACATAAAACAACCTTTAAAGGCTAAAAGGACGATGGGAACATTACGCGCTATATTTCGAAATAAAAATAAGACTCAAGATATCAACCATAAAAAAAATAAGGAAGAAGTAGAAAAGTTCTTAGAAGATTATGAAAACAGTTGTGTAGCTGCTGGAATTAAGGAGTTTGTAAAAAAGGGGGGCACTAAACTTCAAAAACGATATCCTAATGACTCTCTTTATAACTTACATAAAAAGTTTCTACAATCTAATAACTCTAAAATAAGTTACGCAACGTTTTGTCGATTTCGGCCTTTCTGGATATTTCCTGCTAGAAAAAAACCAATCAAAACATGTCTTTGTATTCTTCATGAAAATTTTCAACTCCTGACTACAGCATTGCACAGAAACCAAATAGTCAAGATAAATGATGGCACCGGAATACTTCGAGAAATTTGCTGTAATATTTATTCTTCTGACTGTTTATTTAGAAAATGTGAACATTGTAAAAATCAACGTATCACATACATGGAATTCGACAATACTATTGATTTCTTTTACTGGACCTGGATCTGTAAAATAGAAAATACCACTACTCAGAAGTCTTACAGAATTACAAAAAAAGAAAAGATATACACTACACCAAAAGAAGCAATAACTATTTTTGAAAACATGTTGATAAAGTTTTTAAATCATTGTGGTAGAATAAGAGCACAATGACAAGCTATAACAAATTTAAAGGATAACTTAGAACTAAATGAAGCAATTATTCACATGGATTTTTCCGAAAACTACAAATGTCAATATGCAAGGGAAACCCAGTCAGTACATTTTGGAGGAAATAAACAACAAATTTCTTCACACACGAGCGTCTTGTATTACTTCGATTGTAACCAAATTAAGGTGACAAAGTGTTACGCCACAGCAAGTTCTAATACAAGACACGACGCAGCAGCTGTATGGGCTCATTTAATTCCGCTTCTTGTGTTTATTCAGACAAATGCTCCCAACACAACCACCCTTCATATAATTTCTGATTCCGCCGGAAGTCAGTACAGAAACTTGAAAATCTATTATATAATAACCACCTTAAATTGGAGTTTTCCAAATATACAACATATAACATGGAATTTTACAGAAGCGGGACATGGTAAAGGAGCTCCTGATGGAGTCGGAGGCGTATTAAAGCGATCTGCTGTGAATCTTGTTAAGTGTGGTAATGACATTCCAGATTTTGATGAATTTATAAAATTACTGAAAGAAAATGAGAGTAATATTGTCATTGACACAGTATCGGACTACGAAATATTCGAAAAAGATTTGTTACTTCCAAAAAACATCCGCCCTTACAAAGGTACCCAAAAAGTTCATCAGGTAGTGTGGAATAAGTCTAAAAAGTCAATGGTTGCCTTAAGAGCACTCAGTTGTACAGAAAGTTCTTGCCGTATATTGATAAATCGTTGTCCTCATGATAAACATCTGAGCTTTCATGAACCGACACAGCCTTCATGTAGCCCACAAGACAATACAGAATCGTTTTCATCTAAAATAGGGACCCAAACACAATGCTCTTCACCAAAATTTAAGATTCTGTCTAATATTTTAATCAAGAGTGCTGATCAGATAAATCCCTCAAATGAATCTTCATCTTTTGTGGCTTTGCCTACAAGATCTCTTGCATTTTCTGTATTATCCGAATTAGATCTACCTTCTGAATTGCATAGGAGCTCCTTAGACCAAATATTAGGAGAAGATGGTTATGACGAAGAAAGAGAAAATAAGCCCGATAATATTATTGACAATAGCGACAGCACTGATAGCTTTGAGATATTTTCGAATAAACTTACAAAATACAAGAAAGCTAAATTTTAATACGTACTTAAAATTAAATAGATGATAATGAAGATGCCATAAAAAATTGAAAAAGATACGCTAATTATTATAAGATTCTCAAGCAAGATTATGAAGATTTCAATAAAATGTCTTAAGTTCTGCAGTAAAATTAACTAAATTTAGCTGTGATTTTATGCTACATTTTTGCCAAATGTTAATAAAGTTATGTATATTGTGAAGATTTGACACATTACATTTATTGTTTACGAAATTTTTAATTGTTTATTAGGAGTAACTATGAGGCTGCGATTTAACTCTAGTTTTGTCAAATACAAGAATTTTATTAGGTTTATTTTTATAAGAATTTACATTTTATGTTGTGACTTTACACTTGAAACAAGATATTTGAATGTTTATTACAAGTTACAGTATTTTGATTTATACAATTTTGTTATTAATTATTCAACGGTCTCTTAAATGTAACGGTTAGATTATAATTTAAATTTCGTTGCAAGATTTTACTACGAGATATGATTTTTAATTATTTTATATGAGTAATATTGTCCCATTGTAGTCTATATTAATAATGTTTCATTAAAGAATATTTTGTATGAAAAATACAATATCTTTTAATATAATCAATCTATATTTCCGTACGTTTCCTCTCCAAACTGTAAGTATCTAATAAACCTGGAGCGGTTTTCTCATAAACCTGGACGTATCTACTTCACCTGACACCATTTTCTCATTAGCCTGGTCAACTCTTTTTTCTGCATTAATTATTTCAAAAATCTTTTTCTAATGCATACCTTCCCTTCGCCAAATTATCATTCATGAGATGGTTCTCTTTCAATCCGTATAGCAGATTATGACTATAACAGAAACTTGCACTTTTTTGGCAAATTTACACTTTTTTTGCGAAAGATTCTCTAACACTTTTGTTCTATAAACATTGACTTTAAATGAGATTTTAGATTTTTCCATTGTTATGCAGACGACAGCACTGGTGATGTTTTATACACCGGCCGTGTAAATATTTCTCGGGGAAACGTTGCCAAGTACCGGGACAAATTTGCGTCTGAAGTCGAGACTTTTCTGAACAAAGTCTCTGACTGGGGACGACTAAATCTAGTCCAGTCTAATCCCCAGAAGACACAAGTTGGCGCGTTTGCCGCTAAATGAAGCCCTTTGTCGTATCTCCTCAGTTTCAAGGCACTCCCCTTGTTGCCTTAGTCAGTATCGGAATCCTCGGTTTAGACATATCGAGTGATGTGCAGTTTCGTTGTCACTTGGAAGAGAAGGCCAAGCTGGCCTCTAAAAAACTTGACATGCTCAGCAGAGCAGGATAGTATTTCATGCCGGCACACCGCTTGCAACTTTACAAGGCCCAGGTTTGACTTCACATGGAATACTGTTGACATCTCTGGGAAGGGGCTCCTCAGTTCCAGCTCCTTCCACTTGATCGAATTCAGCGTAGAGCGCTTCGAATCGTCGACGACCGAGTTCGGTCTATCGGTTTGACTCACTGGCAGTGCTCTGAGGAATTGTTCAGATTAATTCTAGCTGCTCAATTTCACCATCGCACATCGCGACAAAACTCGCGATACTATCCATACCATCTGGATGATTGGCGGTCCCCCACTGTGCGATTTAGAAAAAGTTTTCTTCCTCGCATAACTTCCATGTGGAATCGACGTGTGAGAGCGTGATCCTTCCCCGGTCGAGCCGACCCATTCGTGCTACAACCATACTAATAATATAACTGCAGCATGTTCCTACCATGTATAAAAGAGCTCTTTTTTGGAGCATATCCCAAACATGCTGAATGGGTATTAAATCTGGGGATTGCGCTGGCCATTCTAGGGTTGTGACATCATTTTTGCGAAAACAGTCTATCACTACACTGGCCGTATGTGAACAACCATTGTCGTACATAAGCAGGGAATTCTGACCCATTTGTGTACGATGTGCTAAGACTATTGGTTCTGTCACCTCGTTACGGTATTCTTAGTCATCGTAGTGCCCTGTGTCTAAACGAGTTCTATACTTCCACCAAAACAAATACCTACTCACACCATAATGGATGTGGTATTGGTTTGTCAAGAATTTCTTGAGGATGTTGAAGTCATTTTGTATGACTAGGAACTCTCCAAACACGTACTTTCCGCAAATCAGGATGAACACCAAATTGACATTCATCTGTGAAAATCACTAACGACCAGTGTTGAGGTTCTCAACTCACATGTTCTCTCTAGCCTATTGCAGTCTTCGTCCAAGATTTTCTCTTCTTAGAGCTGGCAGCCAAAACGGTCTACTAGCATAAAGGTTGGTTCGTGCAGTCTTTTCCTCATAGTTTGGTCACTCACAATCACTAAGCCTTTGGACCAATTGAATCGCCATAACATTCGGTTGCTTTCAAGCAGCAATTTTCAAAAAACGGTCTTGTCTGTCGATGTTGTACTGCGACTTGGTTCTGGTTGTTTCTCTGCCACCTCCTTCATGGCACGATAGAACTTCATCGCTGAAGCAACGTCATGTTGAAAAGCACCAGTCTGCAGTATTCCCACTAATCTTAACATCTCTTTTCTGGTTAATTGGCGTTGATATTATTAACACTATGTTATTTATTAGTGATATAATATCGGTCGGGGAAAAAGTTTTTTCGTATTTTATTTGTATGAAATTGCAGAAAACTTTCTTTGGTGGTACTACTTGTATCTGGCTATATACATAAAGAACATTAAAAAAAAAATAAACACTCTCCCGCCATTTTTTAGTTCCTTTTCTGTCCGCCAATATTTGTTTTATTTTATTTGTTTTATTACAAAAAAGGTTAAAAATGCGACTCAATCTACGAAAAAATTTGTGAATTTTATGAACCTAATGCAGTGTCAAAGCTGGTTCAAGCGTTTTCAGTCCGGTAAATGTGATGTCAAAAATGCAGCTCGCTCTGGTCGCCCTTATACGGATAAAGTCGATCCGTTTTTGAAAAAGTGGAGCAAGATATTTATAGTGTAACTATTAATATCTTGCTCCACTTTACTCTTTTTTATTTTTCTCTTTTTCCACATAGTGGAAGAAGTGAGGATTATGCACAAAACAGTTTTGATCCATTTGAAAAAGTCTGTCTTTAAAAAAACACTCGGTATTTAAGTACCACACGAGCTCACAGAAAGAAACCTAATGAAGCGTGTATTCATTTGCGATTATCTATTGAAACCGTTTTTGAAAAGATTGATAACTGATGATGGAAAGTGGATCACCTACGACAATAAAGTGCAAAAAAGATCATGGTCAAAGGGTATTCAAGCTCAACACACTGTAGCGAAACCCGAATTAACACACAATAAGGTAATGATATGTGTATGGTGGGATTGGAAGGGCATCGTTTATTGTGAGCTTTTACCGCAAAACTATTGATTGGGATCTGTACTGCCAGCAAATAATGAGACACAAGCAAGAAATTGAGAAAAACGGCCGGAATTGCTTAACAGAGGAGAGGTCTTTCATCATGATAAATTCAGACCACACACATCTACTGTCTATTACCAAGTTTAAATGTTTTGTTAAATTGAAACAGTATAAAAAGGTTTATTATAGTGTAAACGAATACATGATTGATAATAACCCCTAGGAATGAGGTGGTCGCTTCCAAGCTGTTTCTAAAATAAATTTTGTCCTTATATAGTTTGAACAACCAATAATGTAAAATTTGCTTTAAAAAAAGTCCCGCTGGGTTTCTTGCTGGTTCTTCCCAGGTCAGAGGTTTTTTTTTTTCAAACCAGTGGTAAATTAAAACATGGCTTTCAATAAGAATTACACATGTGATCTTTATTGAATGAAAAGTTATTCTGTTGTATTCTATTTTATTCTGCCGCTCAGCAAAAATTGAGAGAGCTTGGTTTGGAAGTGTTAATGCATACACCATATAGTCCTCACCTTGCACCCTCAGATATTTACCTGGTTTAGTCTCTTTAGAATTCTTTGGGTAGAGTTTAGGTTAACATCAAGAGAGGACTGTCAAAACTACTTGTTATATTTTTTGGATCAAAAATCCCAAGATTTCTACAGCAATGGTTATGTCACTACTTACAAGATGGCAAACAGCTATGGAACAAATAGCACATATATATTATAATTAAGTGTGATTAAACTTTTAAAAAAATGTCTTAAATTTGTATATAAAATACGAAGTAACATTTTCCCTGACCTTTTTGATTGCTACCATCAAGTGGCTTGCTAGTCAAGTTGCCTGGCTACTTTATCTCGTGTTCTTGATTCCTATAGTTTACTCCAAAACTTGTGCGAAACCTATTATATTGGTTCAGGTGTATTATAATTACCTCCGTATCTCCGACGCTATACCTTAGTTCAATATTACAACATTGACGTTGTATCATATACTTACTTTTATACGAATTAAAACGTTACTGGCGCATACACATAGTGGCACTAGAAATTTTGATGAATTTGACAACTATGGTCACCGTAGCCTAATTCGGTATTGTGTATGGATGAACATATTATGGACATTTCAAATATACTATCAAATAAAGGAATTCGATCTTAAACATGTTGACATACTGCGGACTTACCGTAGCGTCAGTGTTTCACACCAGCTTTATATTATTTTACTCGGGTTTACATTCATTCAACTTCGGTGGTTTGACACATGATGATTTATTTTTTTCGGAATATTTCTTTGTCAGATCGCTTGTTATTTTAAGCACATTAAATGAGGGGTCTGTATTGACGTTTTTATATGAACTTTCGTCGCATAAAAGTTGTTGTATTTTAAAATTATATGGAAAATAGCTATAGTATATAATAATAGTTATCCCTGCACACGTCTTTTAACGTGTCAACGATAAATCGAACAAAGGCGGTAGATTCCATCAAATATGATTATTTTTCATATAATATCTATGAATACCGATGTATTATAAAAAGTGGTTTGCAAAGGCATATAAAAATACACACTGAAGCAAAAGATTTTTCGTGAGCTATCTGGTAAAATATGTACAATATTATGTAAACGTGTTTTATATAAATATAAAAGTGTACCAAATAAAAATCTATTTTTTGTGAATGTCTTATTTAATTATAGAACGAATAGAGACACCTTTCCTTTTTATGTGTTAATTGAAACTGCATTTATTCTGAAGAAGCTAATTAAAAAAAAATGGAACTTTAAAATAAATACCTAATGGGAGGTTAGTGGAAACAGACTAGACCTTCATGTTTTTTTTAGCTAAATGATAGTTTATGTTTTTCTTTTTTCGTTTCGACGTTTATCTTTACCGTTACAGCCTTTAAAACTCCTCTGATGAACATAGGCTTCCCACATGGATTGTGTCATATTTGCCATAGTTGCCATGCAGGTGTGTTGTCAACCGCGGGTTTTTATTATTTTCAGTTATAATCAGGAACTGATTTTATTTTCATACACGCTAGTGCATTCACGTGCCTGTGTGCGTGTGTGTGTTGCCCAAAACATAAAACCAGGTCTAGGTTTGAAAAAAGTGTTACTTTTAGCCCAACTTAGTATTCAAAGTTAATACTTAGCTCAATTTTAAGTGACTGTACCGAAAAAAATTACTACGCTAGTTTGACAAGTAACTTTAAAAGTTGGCGCATTTGATAAGGATTCCAAAATAATATGACACTTGCTAAATTATTTCTTGCTCACTGCGTTTGTTTCCGCGTTTGTTTGTCGCCTCTTACGACACCCACGGGACCATATTATAGGATAGTAGATATTCTTACACGGCCACTATACGGTCTCATCTCCATATTCATAGTTTTATTTTATAATATTGAGTTTTTACCAGGAAGATGCTATGATGTCCATCTCCTGTTTCTGTTTCCTCTGTCACCTTTCAAGACAGTAGTGGACAAGTAGTGGATTACCTTACACCATCACCACACAGCATCTTCACTATATCACGTTATGACGCTGTGTGGGGGTGTCTCTGTAGAGCCACGCTGAGCACGAGGTAACAATCTATTGAAAGCTATGAAAATGACAAGTAAGAAATAAATAAGAGTTTTAAGAAAATTCCTCAGTTTTGTTAACTCATCGAAAATATGTACTTCTATTTCTTTGTTCATTATAGTATTTAATAGACATGAATTATAATGATATTCATCGTCATCGTTACAGATACACAAGTCTAATATTGAACATAGAACTGACATAAGGCTATTGGTTAACAATTGGTTATTTCTTAATGATTACTTATGTTTACGTGAACACATTGAATAAAACTTACGTATGTTTAATTCCCGCGGTTTCACGTGTTTTCAAGCACTGACGGTCACGGTCCGATCTAACTAACAGTATCTTGAAATCTAGCAGTAGTATGCTTGGGTTTAGTTTTGATTTTATTGATTACAGGAACCCAAGCAGGTGGTGGTACCCAGACTCCTTCTTTATTGAAATTAGGATGTTTTTTTTATTTTATTTCAATAGCCTCAAGTAGCACTCTTGGTAGGAATCGATGTTCTTTCGCAAGTATTTTTAGTCTATCAAATCTGTTGTAATGGCGAGGGCAGTCTGGGATATGATCACAAACTACGAACTTCCTAGATATTGCTTTACGTTACTTACCAAGTGTAAATAGCATATATAAATTAATCTAATATATCATATATCGATAATTTCTTAAAATTAATAAGCCTATTAAACGAGTTTAATAAAAAATGTATACTATTTTTTTTAACAACGTACATACTACATATGTTAAGATCCACCAACATTATCTCTTATATTTTAAAATAATTATTTGGTATTTTTGTAATTAATTTTATTAAATTCGTATCAAAATTGACGATTAAGAGCCAAGCTATGAATTTTTATTTGAAAGCAAGATTAGGTGCAATCTCTTAAACTAAGTAAGTAGATCGTGCTAACGCATAAGCTCTCAAAATTATGCCATCGTCTTGAATGGATAATGTTTTATTATTAAGCGGGATTTTCCTGGAAAATATTTCTCATGATTTCTTTTGAATGTTATAATAATTTCATAATTCGAGCTACTTGAAAATGCGATACCCGGTGCTGGTAAAACCAACATTGTTAATTGCATATTAAATGTCAATTCACCGTATATTCGGCGGTAGATTGAAGAGTCGTGAATTTTAATTAAGTGTCTTTATTTCCCATGAAATTGTCGAAATAGCCCACATATTCGAAATAATTATAGATTTATCAAATAAACATTAAGATTTCCTATTTCATTTGTATGTTCGTTTGTACAATGTACCGTTACCGAAGATATTTGATCTATGGTACTAAAATCTTTTCGGAAACCGGCTTGTTCGAGAGGGTGGTAGTCGTCGTGTCTGCGTGCGAGACGATTCGTAATACTTACGATACATAATAAAAACTTTTATCGTATACATATTACTATTTTGTATCTTACGCGGATGTCTGTACGTTACTATCCGTTCGGGCTCACTGAAAATCAGCGCTGTTGTTTCGGCGAGAGCATAAGCTGAGTGAGGTCCGTTTGCATAATGTGCCACAACACACACGACGAACGTAATTTAAGTGTAATTTATATTTATACATACTTTTGATTTTTTTGTTGTTTACTTATTTAAATAACTCTCGAACACAACACGTAGACGCGGCTCTGAAGGGAATGAAGGGAAATCGATCTGTAGTTCGTCAATATGGCGTTGCCGCCTTTCTTGTAGAACAAGACCGCCTCTCTTCTACTCCACGCCTTTGTAGTAGTGCCACCATGAAAGACGCAATTGAAGAACCTGTGAAAGACTTCAAGTAATGGTTTTCCACACGCGTTCGGAAGCTCCGCTGTAATTCCATCCATGCCCGTGGCCTTGCTGTTTTTGCTCATGGAGGATGTTTCCCGTAGTTGCCACGCCAGTAGAAAGATGCTGCTGCCCATCTCCTGTCTCAGTTTCCCTTTGTCGCCTCTTACGGCACCCACGGGACGATATTGGGTTTTCAATATTGTGTATATGAAAATATAGTATATACAATATACTGCAAACATAGTAAGTGAAATATCTTTATTATTACTTAGTTTTATAATACGTACATTTAGTTATTTCGAAACTAATTTAACCAGATTTATACTTTTAAACTATTCAACTTCAACTTTTAATGATTTTAAATGGCGTTCTAAGAGCCATCATATATCTCGACTCGTAAAACCTTTTCCCGTAAATTGCAGAAAAATAAGGCACTTAGAGTTACTTAGCGATACACTAAGAGTGATATAATTCTGCTTTAGATTTTATACCACTTCTTAAGCATAACATGTAAAATTTATTTTAATTATAAATAATTTAAAAGAGCCATGGTATCTCAGACGGTTAGCGCTCGCTGTAAATTTTACAGTACGCGTGCAAATCGGGTTCAATCCCCGCCGACACCAATGAATGTGCTGATTTACCACGTGTTCGGCGGTGAAGGAAAACATCGCGAGGACAGCTGCATGTCTAAAAATAAGAAAAACATATTTCGAATACATGTGTAGTTCGCCAACATGCATTTGGGGCTGCGCGGCGGACACGTACTTGTCCTAAAACCCTCTCAGAAATGAGGGGAGGCCTTTTCCCAGCAGTGTGACGTATATAGGCTGTAACTTTACTTTAACTTTTCATTTAAAAGCTCAAGGGAAAATATGAAACAAACCGGATAGTATTTTTTACCGACTTCAATAATGAGACGGTACTCAATTCGACTGTGTTTTTTTATTATGTGTGTTACCTCATAACTTTTTACTGGGTGATCCGATTTCGATTGCGATTCGATTTTTATTTGAAAGCTGGTGCTTCTCATGTAGTCCCACATAAATTTTGTCAAGGTCTGACCAAGTTGAGTTCTTCTTAATAATTTATATTGGTTGTACGGTGGTACAAAATTTTTAATTTTAAATTATATTAAATAGACATACCTACCTATAATATATACAGTGTTTCCGGGCTTGTAGTAATATAACTTTAATATACTTATACACTTAATTTTATCGATAAAAGCACCCCACATAAGGGGTGCAATCCCCACGTCCTCAAAGATATAACACTTTTAGTATCAGAATTACTTCTTTCGATATACACATAGTCTAACAACCATGACATTGGAACTAGATCTCACTGTAGTTTACATTTAATGTAATTTTACGGTTGTAACATAGAGATGGTAATGGTAGAGCCACGCGGCAGCTTTTGCTGTCGCACGGATGGGCCGGCTCGAACCGGGGTGGTACCACGACCTCACAGAATACCAGCGTGAAGTAGAGGTTTACCTCTGCGTTTCGCTTGGTGAGTGCAGGTGGCCGGAGGCCCTTTTTACTAGAAATGAGGCATTCCATCTTAGTCCTCACGGGTGGCAACGCATCTGCATTTTGATTCGCAAACGAGGATAAATGTAGATGTCTATGGGCCGCAGCAACCACTTACCATCAGGTGGACTGTGTGCTCGTTTGTCACCCCTATCCTATAAAAAAAAGATGATCTAAAAAAAATATTCAAGTAACTTACTTGAAAAGATAGGATATTTTTGTATTGAGCCATAAAAGACAATTTGGATTTCCTAAAATTCTGCAAAAAATTTAGAGAATATCACATGTGTTTTATGGCTTTTTGTTAGACTTCCAGTTATTTTACAGAGCAATACAAAAATCACAGCGGTACAAACAAAAGTTTTTTAATTAAGTATTGTTGTTTAAAGAAACCCTTTTGGGACGGTATTACGGGTATTTTGGATGTTTCGAAATTCAACGAATAGCGAAATTTAAATAAAACACATTTATTTGTACAATCAATACATTTTGAAAAGCTACAGCAATGGTTCAAAATGATTGCTTCGTTTCATTAAGCACGCAGTTGCTCTGAGAGCTACTTGTTTAGTGGCTTTCCTCATAACACTAGGATTTTCTCGAATTTCTCTTAACGAATTTTCTCGAAATCACCATGATTCGGCCCCATAACTCTTCTTTTGTATTAACTGGCTCATAGTACATTGTTTGTTTCATATATACAACTATTATGTTTCAGTTACCATGCTTATTTTTTTATAAAACCTATTACTGTTGTTTTATTTGACCTTTAAAAGTTAACTTTCGCCAATTAAGGATATATCCTTATTATATATTAGACTAAAATCACGTTTAACGAACGAATAATACTCCTAAGTAATTAAAATATATAAAATGGTTTAGCGTTAAAAGAATGAACTCTTTAAAGACCAAGGAAAGTCTGTTTATACCCCATCATGACAAATCATCAAAATTCCGCAACTGAACATGGGTCTTCCCCACAGATTGCTCCATAGGACGATTTTTGCCAAAGCGGCCATGGTTACAGTTATAGACGGATTGGCAACCGCAGTATTTTTATTATTTTGAGTTTTTATCTGGAAGTATCTTCCAATCTCCTGTTTCAGTTTTTTTTGTCGCGTTTCTCTAAAGCACTACACAGCTTTAGTTAATTAAAGATTTTGACATCTATCGTAATTATTTTATCCCTAGACCGTATTTCACACACTGCGTTCGGTCAATAGTCAGTGGTATTTTCTTGAAGGTACCTAAATCATATCGATCCAGAAAATTTACTGGTAACATCAGATTCCACAAAGAGGTAGAAGGTGAGTTGATCTAGCCGATTGGGGAAAACCAGATTGCCAACGAAACGAGCCGCTTTTTGCTAGATGACGTCAGGTGCAACCGCCTGGTAATTGGGTCCTCGCCAGATGAGATTGTATGGTTAAATTTGCGCCTTGGGAGTTGCTAGCGATACTGATATAAAATACTTGATTATAATACACTTCGAAAGGCGTATTATTCATAAAATTCTAAATTCAATTGGTCAAAATTTTTCCGTATAGAAGTTCATTTCTTCATTCTTCGTTCCATCTTGTATAGTCTAAATGTAAGGTAATATAAGCACCTCCCATTTCTAAGAGATATTTTGGAACTATACTAACACAATGGTGCCGGCCGGATCGAACTTCGCTTGCTTGAATACTATGCATTTTTTTAAAGTGTATGCTCATAATATGGGTAACATTTATTGTTAAATTGAATGGTTTAACGAAGTTCTGATATTATAATACTGGAGTGTTCGTTAATACTAGTGTTCATTAATAAACGACAATAAAACTAAATGTATAAAATTTACAACACCAATGCCCAAATACTCAAACGCTGCTCTATTTTAAGGCACTGTTGAGTATCTTGCTTTCTCTGTCCCTTTAAGTCAGTAAGTTTGAGTATTTGACCGTAAATGTTTCAAATCTAAAAACCAATGTCTTTTTCAATGGGAAGAGCTGAGCCTTGTCGATTCCAGTGTTCTTTTTAGCATCACTCTGTGAGGCTCCCATACATATATCTAAATAAACTAGCAAGCAGACTAAGCTCTGCAGCTTATGCTGTAGAAAAGATTAGAAATTTCACTAGTGTTGAGACAGCTCTTTTTGTTTTTGAGAAGAGTAAAGAGGGTCTAGGAGATATTTATAACCTAGAAATTAAAAAAAAAGTTCCTTTTGCATCTCGGTATACTTATAAATATTTAATGTAAATTCACAAAAATAAAAGCAGCTTAATAAAAAAGTGATATATACACTCTGTAAACTCCAGGAACAAAGACAAGCTAATGATAACTGTTGCTTGACTACACAATCAGTAATTCATTCTTGAGGCAATGTAAACGCTATTACAATGTTTTTGAGAAGAGGAAAGAGGTTCTAAGAGCTATTTATAACCTAGAAATTAAGAAGTAAAGTTCCTTTTGCATCTTGGTATATTTATAAATATTTAATGTAAATTAACAAAAACAAAAGCAGCTTAATAAAAAAGTAATATATACACTCTGTAAACACCAGGAACAAAGACAAGCTAATGATAGCAGTTGCTGGACTAAACAATCAGTAATTCATTCCTGAGGCAATGTAAACGCTATTACAGTGGCCCAGAAAATATACAAGTTCGCTCCTCTTTCCTCCTGTTTATTACAATGTTTATTTTTTTTATTAAAAAAAAGACTTCAAAATAAGAGACCACAAGGTGTACCTCTGCAAAATGCTTTCTCTAATAATAACCTGTCTAAGAAGGGATTCATTCAAATAGTTCTTTTTTTTATTTCTGTCTTTTTAGATGTCTGTCTGTTATTTTATATTCAAAATATGTTCTGGTCCTCTTCCATAATGTTCATTTTCACACAGACAAACCTCATATACTCATGGAAACTTCCTTTTTTTTTCTTGCTTTCTTAATTATATTATTTTTTTTTCTCGTAAAACAATAATTTTTGCTTCTTCTTTTGTTTTTTCTCGTCCTTACGGAGACTCCAATACTTTTGTTACATCAAACACCGTTTAATACTTGTTTAGAACTCTAATATTTATTTATGTATACTAGCTGTTCCCCGCGACTTTGCCCGCGTGGAGTTATTTTTCGTAGAACCCTAAAATAAAAGCAGCCCTAATTACTCCTTATTACATCAGCTATCTGCCAGTGTGTATAAATGTTGACAAATATTGACATTAATATTTATACGATACTAACGTCACGCAATTGCTTTGCCTTCCTGGAACCCCTCCACTAACACTTAAACTTTATGATATGGTATTAAAGTTGAAATTGACTTTTAAGTATTATTACGAATCTTGTATGGGAATATAAAAAAGTGTTGTTTTTAGACTTTTTAGACTTAAATTTTTCTCTCCGTAAGAACCATCTTCGTACTTCAAGGAATATTATAAAAAAAGAATTAGCGAAATCAATACAGCTGCTCTCGAGATTTGCGCTTAGCAACACATTCAGCGATTCATTTTTATATTATACATTATGGATTCACTTGTCAATACCTAACCTAATACGGGTAGAAGTTTTTCGAGATTTAAACTTATTGTTTTGAACATTAGATTTTTGAAATTTTATCAAATGTCAATTAAATGGCAAGGCCCCAGGCGAGGATGGAATTACAGCAGAGCTTCTGAAAGCGGGTGGAAAACCGGTACTTGAAGTCCTTCAGAAGCTCTTTAATTCCGTCCTCCATGGTGGCATTACACCGGAGGCGTGTAGCAGAAGTGCGGTGGTCTTGTTCTTCAAGAAAGGCGACAACGCTCTCTTGAAGAACTACAGACCGATTTCCCTTCTGAGCCGCGTCTACGTGCTGTTTTCGAGAGTCATTACGAATCGTCTCGCGCGCAGACTTGACGACTTCCAGCCTCCCGAACAAGCCGGTTTCCGAAAAGGCTTTAGCACCATAGACCACATACATACCCTTCGGCAAATTGTACAGAAGTCCGTGGAGTACAATTTGCCACTATGTCTGGCGTATGTGGACTATGAGAAAGCCTTTGATTCCGTCGAAATTTGGGCGGTGCTGCAGTCCCTTCTGCGATGCCAAGTTGACTGTCGGTATATCGAAGTGTTGAAGTGCTTGTACAGTAGGGCTACGATGGCTATCCGAGTACAGAACCAGAGTACGAAACCTATCCAATTGCAGAGAGGTGTAAGACAGGGTGACGTCATATCCCCAAAACTCTTTACCGCTGCATTGGAAGATGTTTTCAAGCTTCTGGACTGGAAAGGATACGGTATCAACATCAATGGCGAGTACATCACTCACCTTCGATTTGCCGACGATATAGTCCTTATGGCAGAATCGCTGGAGGACCTAAGCACTATGCTCAATGACCTTAATAGTGTTTCCCAACGGATAGGTCTTAAGATGAACATGGACAAAACAAAGATCATGTTTAATGTCCATGTCACACCTATGCCGGTAGTTGTTGGGAACGCTAAGCTCGAAGTTGTTGACGAGTATGTTTACCTGGGACAAATAGTCCGACTAGGTAAGTCCAACTTCGGCCGAGAGGTCAATCGACGGATTCAGCTCGGTTGGGCAGCGTTCGGGAAATTACGGCACATCTTCTCGTCAGGTATACCTCAAAACTTGAAAACGAGACTGTACACCCAGTGCGTGTTGCCAGTGATGACATACGGAACTGAGACGTGGTCCTTCACTGCTGGCCGGATGAGGAAGCTCAAGGTCGCTCAGCGAGCTATGGAGAGGGCTATGCTCGGAGTTTCTCTGCGTGATAAACTCAGAAATGAGGATATCCGCAGTAGAACTAGAGTGACCGACATAGCCCAACGGATTAGTAAGCTGAAGTGGCAATGGGCCGGCCATATAGCTCGAAGAACCGACAACCGATGGGGAAGAAAGGTTCTCGAGTGGCAGCCTCGTACCGGCAGGCGAAGTGTAGGGCGTCCCCCCACTAGATGGAGTGACGACCTGGTAAGATATGCAGGAAGTCGATGGATGCAGGTGGCTCAGGACCGTGCTTTGTGGCATTCTTTGGGGGAGGCCTATGTTCAGCAGTGGACTTGTGAAGGGCTGTAATGATGATGATGATCAAATGTCAATGATCAAATGACACATTACCGCCACAATTTTCGTCTTGTTAGGTCCTGGCCAACTACAACCAAAAACTACCGATTGAAGTATAATGACTAAAAAGGCTCATTATATTATGTTAACGTGCTATTTGCGTGTTATGAACGCGTAACAGACACAAGAAATTGCTACTTACTACTTCACCCTTCTAGAAAGTATTAACAACGTATACCTAATACCCCATATGCGTTCAGTGACCCTATTATCCTCCTTAAATATATGTACGATTATGATGCCTATTCTCTCAGTTGTAACTCATGGTGTTCAGAAGAACGCGTCAAGATAACCTAAAAGTATTGTTGTTACAAAAGATATGTATATTTATATTTAAATACATATACGGTGGCTATTAGAAAATAAACTACAAGAGAATTAGCAATTTTTACTATTATTCTTGTACTGTTATTTATTCTGTACTATTACTTAAAACTTCAATCGGCATACGAGGTGACAACGTGGTTTGACCGCCTGCGTAGAACGATTGAGCAACATAGCGTGTCGTGCACGAAGCGTCATATTGGTCAGTGTGATACGTGACGAAACGGTCTCCTGGACGTTGTGGAATATTAATTTATATAAAGTTTATTTTTGACATGCACTGAAATCGTTACGGTTATGGTATAAGCCGTTACCTTAAGTGTAAAGCCATATTTAAAAGAGTGGGTTAAAAAATCTGTTTGTGATTGACTGTTTTTCATGTAGTGTTCAAAGAACTGGCCCATACTCCATACATTTTGAAACATCTTATTAAGTAATAACAATTATATCATGTGGTTTGTTAAATGTTAGTGTAATATTTGAAAGTTAGTAGGTATTAATTTTTGTGTCCTCAAGTTTTGCCCACTTACTAGTAGAAAAGGCAAATCCTACCTACCCCGTGAAAGGCCCATGTCCAGTTGTGGATGTTGTCGACAGCCCGTGTTGATGTTGAAGTAGATGTTAAAGAAGGTGGTTCATTTCATATATACGTACCAACACTTCACTTAAATATTGTATAAAAATTTGCTTTATTACTTAAGTCTAATTGATAAGTTCTCAATTTGTTTTCTTGAACTAAAGTGAAGTTGAAAAGGAGTCATTAACTCGGGTTAAGTTGGTTACACGAATTCCACTATTTCTTTTGAAAAACATTGAAGAACAGCTGTGTGCACGGACGAACAAAGTTACTTATGGAAACTTTGTATCGGATTTCTTTCAGAGAAAACTTCTTACAGTTCGACTGAATAGTCTGTGAATATTTGTTTTAAGAATCTAAGTATAAAGAAGCTATAGGAATATAAAATATTTTTATTATAGCCAAAGGCGGCTCTAGCCCTTGTACTGCCCGTATGCAACCAATACCCTGGCGCCCTCTTGTAGGCGCGCGGTCAAAATGGAATACTTACAGTTATATTTTCAAACAGAAATTTGGTTGCAAATTTAAATGATGTCGGGAAGCTGATACACGAATAAAAAGTATTTTTAGGAAGAAAGGGGTTACAAGAAAAAAAAAAGCCCAACTTTGTAGTTATTCAAAAAATAATTAATTTAAACATTAGTTACATTATAGGACGCTTGTAATACAACATTACTTTTCTTGCTTTTGCGTTAGTGAAATCCTTAACAATGTCACAGACTTCAATTTAGATTTCATATTGATTTTTTTTACTTATTATAAGCCAGTGCTTGACCACAATTCCTGGTGGTAAAAGGGTGATGCAGCCTTAGATGGTAAATCTCACTTTCAAAACAAAACTAAACTAAACAAAAGCCTATTAACTCTTGCCTTGAAGACGCCCAGATTGTATTCGGACGGAAAGACAGACGCCGGCAAGTTATTTCACTCTTTTGCTGTACACATTACAAAAGTGGAAGCAACCTGTTTGGTTCTAATGCGTGGAATATTCACAACAAAGGGGTGAAGATTCTCCGACCGACTGGTTGACCGATCGTGGAAAGGAGAGGGAGGAGTTAAAACGTGTAATTCCTGCGCACACTTACCGAAATTCATCCTATAAAATACCGAGAGCCTGGCTACTCTGCGCCTGTGCTTGAGGCTGACAAGGTTGGTTTCAACCAAATCAAGGTCACCAATGAGCCTCTTCGCATGTCTCTCCACTGAGTCCAACGCTGCCAGGTGGCATTTTGCAGCACCAGGCCATATATGACTGCAGTACTCCATACACGACAAGGTAAGAAGCTGCCCGACGTGAAGTACCGCCGCACCCTTGCAAGGTAACTTGATATAAGTTTCCTTGCAGCTGCTTTGGCTCTGGACAAAATAAACCGCCCATAGTTTAGAACTTATTAACAATAAATTTTATTGAATACTTATTGAAATAGATTGACATACTTTGCGAAAATGTTGCTCTTAGAGAATTTTTAATTATTTTTAGTTTAGAAAATGATCTTTCGCTGGATGTTAGTGATTGGCAGTGTGAGGCAAATTCTCAGTGGTTTGTTAAAGATTTGGGAACACTGAAATTTATTTATTCGCAAACAAGTAATTTATAGTTTTGAAAATACAATAGCAACATTCTTATTAATTTAACTCAAAAATATTACTAAAATAAATAAGTAACTAACAATAATTAGTAAAGGGACCAAAAATTCTTATCGTAATAATAGATATGGAGAGTGCTATATTAAATGTCTGATTAAATTAGTCAAGTTGAAAATGAGATGTCATTTTCGGATTCCGAATATAATCGTTATCATTCCAAATACATATTACTTTATTAACGTTAACAAAATTTAAAGACTTTTGGTATTTGATCGTAATTAATATCGCTAATTAGTTTAATTAATATCGTCATGGTATCTTGACATCTAAATAATATTTTAATTTCGATGTTTAATAATTAGGACCATTTTAATGTGTTTGTTATATTCGTAAAACAGTGTCTTGTAAATTTTCAAGGGGGTTGTTGAACAACAAATGAACGACAACTTTGTCAATGGCATCGATTTTCAAATCAAACTCTAGTGTGCGGTGCTATTAATAATCTAATAATAGTTTTAGCTTCGTCTACCCACCATTTGTTGAAGCGCCATTACTAGGGAACAAAAGGTAAACAAGTGTTACAACTGCTAATGCAATATTAACCTGATTTAACTGAGCTTCCCTAAAATTGAGGTACCTTTGACCACCACTACTCAGAAACTATTACGAGTTCCTTGCTTTGCGTTTATCGTTGGCAAATAAATCTACATTTAATCTTATTAATAGAACTACAACAAATATTCTTTATTCGTATTGTACTTATAAATTCAATAAAGCATTCACGTTTACATATTGTAGGGCGAATGTTAGGAGAGGAGTTAAACAAACGAATGATGATACAAGACTCTCTTTATTGTATTAATAAATTTGATTATATAGGATTATTATTACACTTGTGTGTGTACTTTTATATACCCTTACTACTACTACTACTACACCTTCCATCCAAAAGAAAAAAAATGTGTCAATACAAGGATACATTTTTTTTTTGATACATTAAAAGATTTTATTTTCGTAAATATTAGGAACAGTTACATTATAAAATAATATATAAGGTATTTATTTTAAGAACATTTTTTTTCTTTTTTTTATGATTATTTAATTTAGAATATTTATAATTACGTAATATTAAGTAATCTACAGACAGAAATAATAATAATAACAATAAATGTACTTAGATTCAGCATATAAAATATGTTTTATTTATTATTGGATATACAATTTCGTGCGGTTTTTATGTACTAATTCATTTTTACCATTTTTAATTATTTCTACGTTTGGTGTTACATCTTTAACAACTTTATAAGGACCAGAGTATAGATCACTTAGTTTATTACCTGACTCATTTTTTAAGAGTACTAAATCATTTACATTGTATTTTATAGGCTTGGTATATTTATCAAATATAATTTTTCTCTTTTCTTTAGACTTTATCAAATTATTTCTTGCCTCTCTTTGTGACAATTGTAACCTGTATTTGAGCTCACATGGATAATGATCGTAGTTATAAAGTGGCTCTAAATCTACTGTCAAATTACTAGGAAGTGAACATTTTTTACCAAAGACAAGTTCATAAGGACTGAATTTCGTCTCTGTATGAACTGTCGTATTATAGGCAAACGACCAAAATGGTAACCAGTCGCTCCATGTTTCAGGGTGATTATCAATTTGAATGCGAAGAAAAGCATTTAAATTTTTATGTGACACTTCCAACGCACCTAGTGATTGGTGGTGGTAAGCAGTCGAATTTAATTGTTTTATTTGAAGCAATTTACATACCTCTTGGAATAATGATGCGGTGAACTCTTTCCCTCTGTCCGTAGTTATTACTTTCGGTACTCCATACCTAAGAATAAAGTTAGTGACCAAACTCTTTGCTACTTCGTTGGTTTTTTTAGAAATTAAGGGATATGCTTCGACATACTTAGTGAGTTCGCATTGTAGCGTTAAAGCATAAGAGTAATTATTATTATCAATTTCAAATGGACCTACTAGGTCTAAATATATCTTTTCAAACGCTGTATTAGCTGTCGTTGTTATTTCTAGTGGCTCTCTTACGGGTAACGAAAATTTCTGACGCTGACATTTGTCACAACGCCTAACAAAATTCTTTACATCCTTATCTAACCCAGGCCAATAATAATACTTTTTTATATTGTTGACCATCCTTCTCATACCTGCATGGCCACTGCTAGGTAGGCGATGGAAGTCATTTAATATCACCTTTCTGTCATCCTTATTATATATCGTTTTTACATTATTTATTATATGTACACGTGGACCGGTCCTATCATTCATAGATTTGATTTCTTCAACTAGTTTTTTAATAAATTCCTTATTACCATCCTTCTTTATTATATATACTTCATTAACATTTATTAACTTACAAAAATCATCTAATTCCCTCACAAACTCGCGTCGCGTCATTCGTGAGTCGGAACTTAGATATTTAATATAAATTATCTTTTCCTTTTCAACATAACAAAATGTATTATTTTCTTTACTAATGACTCTTAATTTTCTCAATGTTTTCAAATCATCTTTATTAACCACACGCAACTCCACTGATTCTGCTGGTTTGACATGATTACTTACGACTTTCGGTTGATCAGGCCTCAAGTCTGTGGGTATTATGTCCAACGAGGAGGATCCTGGCTTATTTATTTTTCGACATTTTGCTCGTGTCATGACACTAACGATGTTCTCATTTAATTCTTTTAACTCTTTGGAACTCAAACAGATTCTAGATAACGCATCTGCAGCTGCATTATCTGAACCCTTTACATACTCTACGTCAAAATTATATTCCTCTAATACCAACCGAAACTTCATAAGCCTGCTCGATGGATCTCTCATGCCAAATAGGTATACTAGAGGTTTATGGTCAGTCCTGATTTTAAAATATTGCCCATACAGGTACGGTCTGAAATGTTTCACGGCCCATACTATCGCTAACAACTCTTTTTCTATAACTGGATAGTTTAATTCAGCCTTATTTAGAGATCTGCTAGTAAAAGCTATAGGTCTTCCATTTTTATTCGACAGAACTGCTCCAATTGCTTTATTAGATGCATCGGTTTGTAAAATGAAATAATTTTCTTTTGAAAAATCAGGGTAATCTAAAACTGGGGGGGACATAATACGTTTTTTGAGTGTTTCAAAAGACTTTTGACATTTTTCAGTCCAAACAAAATTAGTATTTTTCCTACAAAGTTGGTTTAATGGTTGCGCAATTTCAGCAAACTTGGGTATAAACTTTCTATAATAATTTGTGAACGCCACAAATCTTTTAACTTCGTCGGCATTCTGCGGACAAGGATAGTTTTTTACTGCATTTATTTTTTCAGGATCAGGTAAAATCCCTTCGTTAGATATACAATGTCCCAAATATAAAATCTGTTTTTTAAGAAATGTACATTTTGAAGGATTAAATTTTAAGTTTACTGAACGAAGTCTTTCGAAAACATCCTGTAAGTTTTTATTATGGTGGTCTAGTTGTCTACCAAAAACAATGACGTCATCTAAATAAATCAAGCATTTTTCATTATTTAGTCCTGACATTGCTAAATTCATCATTCGCGAGAAAGAACTGGGACTTGTTTTTAATCCCATGGGCATTCTCGTCATCTGGTATTGACCAGAATTGAAAGCAGTAAATTTTCGACAACTTTTATCTAAATTAACATTGTAATACCCTTGATATAAATCTAAATGTGTAAAATAGACACTTCCAGACAAAGATTCTAAAATTTCTGTAATATCAGGGAGGGGGTACTTATCGTCCTCTATACAGTTATTTAATTTACGGTAATCCACTACCAATCGCCATTTTTTATTACCCGATTCATCTAATTTTTTAGGCACCAATAATATTGGGCTAGACCAGTCGCTTTTACTAGGTTCTATAATCCCTTCTTTAAGCATGTTGCTAATTTGACGATTAATTTCCTTTTTCTGACTAATTGGTAACCTATAGGGTTTCGAAAACACTGGACTAACGTTTGATTTCAAAAAAATATTGTGAGTGTAAATATCTGTTGTTGTCAATTTATCGCCCTCTAAATAAAAAACATCTGCATATTTTGCACAAATATTTTGAATACTTTGACTTTCTAAGTCATTTAAATCATTTAATTTTAATGAGGAAAATAATCGTTTTACTCGGTCTGAATTATTCTCATTTTTCTCAAAACTACAAATATTATAATCGTTAAGATCATGAATTGCAGGATTTATTCCTGACAATGTTACTGATTTTTCGGTAACATTTAATATTTTTATTGGTATTTTTCCCCTAATTAGTGTCGCTATCATTTATATATATACATTTTTTATATAGCTATTTATATACACGTAAACTCCACTTTTAAACACTGATCAGCGCCGGTCATACTTTATAATACGCCCTTGGTTGACTTGCCTCTTCCACATTTGTGGAGGGTTGTGGTTGCCGAAAAATAGACCTTCTCAGGGTACTTCTGTTTATCTCTGTGTTAATCCACTTTATATGACATCGCCTATATGTCCGATAGAAGCAATACAGGGACCCCAGTAGAAGTACTAGCACAATGATAGACAGCAAAATATTACTCGTAGTCAGGTGAAATTGTAATTGTTCAACTCCTGCCTTATTGCTTCCCACTGCGTTTTGCACAATTACGGTATCTTCTTTAGTCTGTTTACCGCCCATCTTGGATGTTATTTTTCGTTAACTTTTTGTTAAACACGTGTACACAGTCGCGCAGCTCAAGATAGAACGCCATAGCTTGATTTAGTTCATCAGTTGCACATAGAAAAAATGTTCCACTCCAAATACGGCGAAGGGTGTCATATTCGCGTCGCGAATTACTTCGGCAGGGTCGCCATGTAGGGCGAATGTTAGGAGAGGAGTTAAACAAACGAATGATGATACAAGACTCTCTTTATTGTATTAATAAATTTGATTATATAGGATTATTATTACACTTGTGTGTGTACTTTTATATACCCTTACTACTACTACTACTACTACTACAATATAATAGAAATAAAACAACAGCATTCAGTATTATGACGGCTTTCTTTAATACTTAAATTATCTGTTAACCCCTAACTAGGCCTATCCTGTGGCATCTTATTTATATTTTACCGCAAAATACCGGCATTTACACAAAAGTCATTATTTAATTCATTATTATCTCATTTTCTATATTCAGAAACGCGATTTTAGTGCATTTGCTATTTACATGAGAAAACTCAAATTCAATAATATGCTAACCCTTAAGGTTAGCTATAGGTAAGATAAATAATAAAAAATGTTCCAAAAAATATATTAAAGATGTTTAATATACAACACAAATTGCGATCACCCAATTTTCAAGGGTACATCCTCGCCCGAGGCCTTGTTTTTAAGGTGCTGGAGAGGTATTCTAATCTCGTCCAGACTGACGTCCCGGATATCATCAGAAGAGTGTCGGATGAGACTTACTTTTGGATTGTTATCAGATTTCCCGAAAACGATGCTATCACATTCGGCCTTCAACTTCGACAGTTGGTTCTTTCCGGCAGACAGAACTCTAGCAAAGACTTTGGAGCTTCCGCTTAATTGCTTCTTCAACATTAACTGTGTTGAAGTTGCGAGAGTCTCTCTGCAAACATTTTGAGATCTGTCCGTTCAGTTGCCTGTACGCTGTCATATCTGCGGAATACTACAGATAACACAGTTACCACTAGATAAAGGAATATTAACATTTCAAACTTGAGTCTATCAAAAAGTTACCAGTGATAGTAATAAACAAGTATCATAGCCTACAGTATAATATCAAAAAGAGAGATGATGGCGTTCCGTACGTGTAGAGACTCGAAGAAGATTACGTTAGTATTTCGAGACGGTGTTACTATTGAAAGAGTGGATCTAATTAGGTACCTGGGGCATATTCCAACCAAGTAATTGCATGATAACCCCGATATAGAACGCGGATGTACGCCTCTAGCTGTTCGGTGTAATTTGCTCGCAGATCGGTTTACGCAGTGCAGTCTTGAGGCAAGGCTTACCTTAATAATGTTAATAAGTTAATGCATCTAAACGTATCAACTTTGGTTAAACAACACGTAGCATCATTAGAATGCAGTATAATAACGCATACCGCATTTTGATGAAACTGCTTAAATACTAGCATGTGTGCCGACATGTGAGTCTCTGACTTCTTCGCGGCTTATTTGATCTCAGATTGCGGCTTTTTGTTTAGGCATTCACGATTCCCAGAACAAGATTTTCAGGGTACTGCATATTCCAAAAATCCCATACTAATAATACTGGCGTGCATATAGCACAATAACTGTAAATAATGTGATTTTACTTTTATGTAATTTGTATATAACTTTGCCATAATTATCTTTTACGGATACGACTAGCTGTTCAAGAATGTAATCGCCAGTCCAAAGAATTCATTTCGAGCCTTTTTTTAGTTATATAATATCGGTATCATTAAATGTTCTTGTCTAATAATGCTCGAGCTTACATTCGATGAGTCACGAAAGGCGAAACCAAGAGTAATAACCGCTTTGAGCTGTAATGGCCTACATCACTTCGCTCTATACTGTAACAAGGTCCATATCCGGTCTAATGAAAATAAATAGCTTACACGCGTCATTCCCTCTAATGAAAATGCTAAAATCTTGAACAATAACATGAGAAAATATACAAAATTCATACATTGCTCTAATAATCTTTATTGGAAAATAATTTATTTTAAAGCACTAATAAAATTTTAACATTTATGTAAAAATATTTATATATTTGAACGACTAATTTCGGGCTTACCTTCCCTTAAATATTTAAAATCCCTAATGCAATAAAAAGTATAGTTCTTGAGTCAAAGTGAAAACTAAAATTTTAGTCACTTACTGACTAATTCCCTGACGAACACAATGAAAACCAGCCTAGGCCACTTCTATGTTACTTCTTACTTAAAGTTTAGCATCAAGGTGGATCACTAAGCGTAAACAAAGGGAAAAATCTGAAAACTACAAATTATTGATATCCGGTGTCACAAAAGTATTTCAATAGTAATTTTGTTGTTTTAAAATTTATAAAAGTATAAAACTTATTCTTATCTGAAAAATTATTGATATCTAGCCAAAACGATAAATGTAAAAAGATGGTCAAGTTAGGTACAAGTGATGTTCAAGATTGTCGACTTCGCTCAGAAAGGTTGAGATCTTAACGGTTGCCAAGTTCCATAGTAGTCCTAAGAACGTTATACATGTCTATAGATCCTACGATTTAATTAGCCACTGCTAAGTTCTGCTGTTTAGTGGGAATCCAGTATTCAAGAAAGTTTTGGTTCTCCATTACAATCTGTTTTACTACATTATCTAAGGTGAATGTTAAAATAGTTTTTAATTGAAGCTATGTATCCTGTATCTCATGAGGACTTAAATAGAAACGTCTCCAAGGCGTTGGTTAGCCAGTATTTTGTTTAATGTTTTTTTCTGCATTATTTGCACTACAGAACGACTCGTTTTTATATATATGATAAGAATGATAAACGAGCACTCAGTCCACCTGAAGGTAATTGGTTGCTGTGGCCAATAGACTATCCTCGATTACGAATCAAAATTCAGATGCATTGTCACCCGAGGGCTAATGCCGCGAGCCTACTAATTCGTGCTACAACTATACCACTGATATAGCTGCAGCACGGCTTTACGTAGCAATTTATCTATAGTAACAGGACATAATGGAAATGCCGAAAAGAGCTAGCATGTAGCGTTTTATCTATAGTAACAAGACATGATGGAAATGCCAAAAAGAACTCATAGGCTTCAATAAATCGTAGTAAAAGTTTTATCTGATGTAATATACAGGCTGTTTGGAAGATGGGTGCAAAGCCTGAAGGGGGTGATACCTTAAATCATTTAGAACATATTAAGCTAAACTTGTCTTAGACGAAGTGTGCTCCTTTTTAGAGTTCCGTTGTTACACACAAGGAACAACTCCAAAATTTCGCTCGCGACTAATACTGCTCGGGGCAAGTGGAGCAATAAGAAGAAGGCGACCCCTGTCACACTGTTCGTGAATTTTTGCAACATCAGGGGACTTCATTCCAACCTTAACGCTGTTCACTACCATCTAAAGACGGCAAAGCCGGCCTTGCTCTTTCTAATCGAGACTCAGGTGTCCACTCCGGCTGATACTTCATATTTCTCCCACCCGGGGTACAAATTAGAACACTCCTTTGTGCCCCGGGCTGGATATGCGTGTACTTTAGAGAGCACATCTGTTTTCGATGCCTCGGCATTCTTGAAGGTACGGACATGTCCATTCTATGGCTGTGCGTAGCCAGCGACGACTATCCCTGCGTCTACGGCTGCCTCTACTTGTCCAAATGGCTACAGATTCCTTGTTACAGCAGATCCCATCCGCAGAGATCGTGATCCTTGGCGATTATAACGTCCACCACACCGAATGGCTCGGTTTACGTTCAACCGATCATGCTGGGAGATCTGTTTATGACTTTGCTTTGGCATATGATCTTACTTACGGATTCCAGACGTGGAGGATCATGCACCTTCCCTGTTGGATCTTCTGCTGACCTTACATCCGGATGGATATCAAGTTTCCGTCGACGCTCCTTTAGGCTTGTCGAAACATTGTCTTGTCCGGAGTATGGTGCCCTTCACACTAACGTCGCGGTTGCATTCTGCAGGCTACCGCCGCCGTGTTTAGCACAGGTCGGTCGATTTGTATAAATAGCGGTCTTTTTTTGCATCCTACCATTGGAGGCGGGTTTGCTTCTCGGCGAAAGATCTTAGCGTTGTTGCTGATTCTGTTGCTGATGTAGTACTTCAGGCTATGGAACTTTTTATTCCATCCTTTGTGGTGCCCTACGGAGGCAGATCCCAGACATGTTTTGATCGATCCTGTAAAATAGCATCACGCTATAAGCAGGAGTGCTATCGGGCCTGGGCTGATGCATCAACGAGAGGACGACTCACTGTCCCATGCCACATAAGAGAAAACTGATGTGTAAGGCTCTGTCTTTGCATCCAACTTGACTCTAGATGACGAGGGAACACAACACACACGCAACGCCGACCATCCCGTAGTGTGAGTGCTCCATGCCGGCTGTGTGGTTTTCACAGCGCTCGGTTCGAAAATCACTCCTTTCCCTGGACGATAGCAAGTCGAGTGGGCCTGATGGAGTCCCTACCATTGTGCTGAAGACATGTGCTCTTGAGTTGGCACTGGTTTAACGCGTCTTTTCCGGTACTCCTACTCCCAAGGCGTAGTTCCGAACTCATTGAAGACAGCTTTGGTGCACCCGATCCCTAAAAAAGGGCGACCGCTCAGATCTGTCCAACTACAGGCCTATCGCCATCACCTACTTGTTATCCAAAACAATGGAAACAATAATAAACAGTCAGCTGATGAGGTACCTTGAGGATCACCAGCTGATTAGTGACCACCAATACGGTTTTCTTCGGGGTCGATGAGCTGGTGATCTTCTGGTCTATCTGCCTCATAGATTGGCAGAGGCAGTAGAGTCCAAGGGGGAGGCATTGGCCGTTTGTTTGCAGATAGCGAAGGGCTTGGATCGAGTCTGGCACAAAGCGCTTCTTTCGAAACTCCCTTCCTAAGAGCTTCTCGAGAAATTGTGTAATTGAATCACCCGTTTCCTTGCTGATCTGAGCATTAAGGTTGTAGTAGAGTGTGCATGATCTGATTACAAGCCTACTAACGCTGGTGTTCCACAAGGCTGCGTGCTATCACCAACGCTGTTTCTTTTGCATATCAATGATATGTTGCAAGCTGGTAACATTCATTGCTATGCAGACGACAGCACTGGTGATGCTCTATACACCGGCCGTGCCAATATTTCTCGGGAAAACGTCGCCGAGTACCGGTACAAAGTTGTGTTTGAAGTCGAGTCAAACAAAGTCTCTGATTGGGGGCGGCAAAATCTAGTCCAGTTCAATCCCCAGCAGACACAAGTTTGCGCATTTACCGCTAAAAAAACCCCTTTGTCGTATCTCCTTAGTTTCCAGGCACTCCCCTTGCTAGTATCGAAATCCTCGGCATCGACATATCGAATAGTATGCAATTTCGTTGTCACTTGGAAGGGAAGGCCAAATTTGCCTCTGAAAAGCTTGGCATGCTCAGCAGAGCGAGACGGTATTTGATGCCGGCACATCGCTTGCGACTTTACAAACCTCTAGTTCGGCCTCACATGGAATACTGTTCTCATCTCTGAGCCGGAGCACCACAGTGCCAGCTCCTTCCACTTGATCGCATCCAGCACAGAACGGTTTGAATCGTCGACGACCGAGTTCTTTCTGATGAGCTTGACACTCGGGCGCTGCGTAGGGATGCTGCATCCCTTTGCATTTTCTATCGAATCTACCACGGGGAGTGCTCTGAGGAATTGTTCGGATTAATTCCAGCTGCCAAATTTCACGAACGCACATCGCGCAATTCACGATACCATTTTCACCATCTAGACGCTTGGTCCAGTTCCCGACTGTGTGTTTTAGTATGTACTTTCACTATCTGGATGCTTGACGGGCCACCACTGTGCGTTTTACTAGAAGTATTCTTCCTTGTACAACTTCTCTGTTGAATTGTTTACCACCGGCGATTTTTCCGGACCTTCAAGAAAAGGAGCTTACACCTTTCTAAAAGGCCGGCAACACACCTGCAATTTCATGTGTTTCAGTTGTTCATGGGCGCCGGTGAGCCGTTTGCTCATTTGCCGCCTCTCCTATATTATTTAGGGCAGTGGTAGTTTACGTGAAGGTTCTTTACGGTCTAATATGTATATCTCAGGGTTGTACGGCCGGAATACATAGATAGATAGTCATCTATGGTCATCTTTGTACCTTGGCATGTGAGTCATTCGATTTAAATCGTATTATTTTCAACATCGAAGTTTCTTTAATCTGTTTTGAATACCACCATAACACATTAACACATAAGTTCATCAGTTACGATCTTTATTTTTGTGCCCATTTTAGTAATTATCAAGAAAATCCACGTATTGTCACGAGCAACGAGGGAACCCTACCTCTACATCGTGCGTGGCCCGACACGCAGTTGGTCACTTTTTTTTTAAATTGAATTTCTAAGGTTTTTAGCAATAAAAACCTTTCTTTTTCAATTAATTGCTTATAATGTCCAGTAACAGGTGTTACGTTATTATTTTTTATTTATTTAATCTGGTGGTAAAACATTTACGTAGTCTTTGTACAAGCATCTCCAGCAGCAGAAAAACATTCTACGCATATTTAAGTTTAAGAAACAAACAAAAATTAAGGAAATTTTGTGTTTCAAAAAAAAAATAGACTTTGTTGTTCTAAGCCTTTTCAAAACCATGCTTAGTTATTGCCCTTTCTTAATCAACTCTTGGAATTACATTGTACAAATCAAATTGCGGACGAATATTTTAAATTTTTAACAAACCAATAAAACAACATTTTATTGTTAAAATAATTTATTTTTCGTTTTCAAAGCGCTGATCGCGATTTTTAAGCGCGGGCTTGTCTTCTCACTTCTGTCGTCGTAATTTTTATTTTCATCTCCTGCTTTATAACTCGAAAAACTGTATGAATATTTCCTTTTAACTTCTCTCTGGTTGATATTTCCACATGCTTGTAGACGAGCTACTTGGCCCGTCCCCAAACGATGGAGAAGAAAGAGCAGACGTCATCTAAGACAAGTTTAGCTTAATATGTTCTAAATGGCTTAAGTTATCATCCCCTTTATGCTTTGCACCCATCTTCCAAACATGTATAGCCACACCAACGACGGGTAGTAGCGTCAAAGGTGCGTGCGAAGCGATCTGTCTAATTATGACTGTGTGATAATGGGTGTTATTTGGTCTTTAGCATGTATTATGTCCTTTGCACTAATATTATCTAAGCCAGCACTCTTATTCTGTTCTCACTTGTTGTGTTCTCAACAACTACTGGTATTGCTGTGACGTTGAAGTTACACATGACCTTAATCTTGTACGTGTTTATCTTAAAACATATTCCTTGGGAGATAGTTTTAAGATCATTGAGCATAGCGCTAAGGTTTCCCAGAGACCCTAAACTAGATAATTCTAATTTAGGCTCATTCCATTGTACAGAAATGCGAATGCCTTTTGATATGTTACCACATTTCTTTAATTTTCGGGATCAGGCCCGGTTTCTAGCTATCATGGCTGGCAACACGCTTAACCATCAAGTAATCTCCAGTTATTCATAATTGATGACGATAAATGAGTTCCCACAGGTGTTTTCTTTGTTTTATTTCTTCAATGTCGTGCACAGCACTTTCGTGTATAATTATAACTTTATATCGCCTGCATTCACACATGCTGCACACAGACCGCAACGGTTGTAGCGATATACAGGAAACGCGCAAGTGCTGCGCATGAATTTTCTTTGATGTGCTCTTATGCCCAAATACTCAAATGCTACTCAATTTTAAGATGCCGTTAAGTCTCGTACTGTCTCTATCACTTTAAGTCACGTGAAACGACATCTAAAATTTAGTAGAGTTGGAGTATTTGACAATTAATCTTGAAAACACTTATCGGCACTCTGTTACCGCTATTCGTATGGTGGCTTTATCAGTTGCGGAATTTTCAACAAAGCGTCATAATACAAAATATTCTGCCACTGAAGTTATTTAATGGGTATAATTTTAATTATGTATATGGAAAATATCCCCGCTATGTGGCATTCTATGGCGGAGGTCTATGTTCAGCAGAGGACATTTAATAGGCTGTAATAATAAAAATGTCAAATCCAAATAGACGAAAATGTATTTTGACTAAATCATATTAATTTTAATTTGTAAAATTACGGTAATTTAACACTACGTAATAGATATCATTAAAATTTCTTAATTACGGTCCTCACGAATCTCTTGATATCTAAATAACTTACCAAAATATTAATTTACGCAAAATCAAGTTCTGTAGAAAATATTAAAATTAAAACAAATTTTAGGTAACTAGCTAATGTAAATTATTTTTAGTGAAGGTTAAAATGATTGCTATTAATTTTTTCTTGTTACTTATTCTTCAAATTTTTGGTATCTTAAAATTTTTATATATAAAAATTAGGTGTCACGTTGTTTGTACGCGATGAACTCCTAAACTACTGAACTGATTTCAATGAAATTTGCACACTGTGCAGTTTGATCCAACTTGAGGGATAGTTTACACTCAATTTTTTTTAATACGAATTTGAGAATTTTTTATACGAAGGGTCATCGAAAAGGGCAGAACAACGTCTGCCTGATCAGCTAGTATTATATAAAAATGTTTAAGCCTTCGTGCAAACTCATTACCTACGTAATATGTTAACTGCTGTTACTGTTTTACAATTTGAAATGTTGAAATGTAAAATTACGTTTTAATAATACATGATGACTCCCATTTGGTGCCGACAACAAATGAATATAGGTGACAATGTCCAATCACACAACGTATAACATACACAAATACTCTTGTTTTAGCCCCTATTCTGTTTACTTAATAATTTACTCACAACTCTGTAATATAATACTGACTATACGCGTACGCGCCGTTCCAGTGTGTTCCAGCGACTAAATTCACATTTTCGTTTCTCTAGTTTTTGCCTACTGTTTACTTTCTTAGTGACACGCTTAATACTAATGCTTAATTTAATAACTATACGACGCAAATTATGATTCCAAAGGGAAACCTTCACATTTTTAACGGGCTTAGGATTGTCTTAAAAAATAATCTTTAAAAAATATTTTTGCTTATCAAGAATGCAACCGACGACTGTCATTATTATGGCGTATTTAAAAACTTATAATAAACTATTTACAAATAAATTACACAAGTAGCCCTAATAACTAATATTGGTACCTTAAAATGTAATTTAGTTCTCTCTATACATTTTTTTATAGGATAAGGGTGACAAACGAGCACACAGTCCACCTGATGGTAAGTAGTGGCTGCGGCCCATAGATGTAGATGACTTCTGTCCTCTATTACAAATCAAAATGCAGATGCGTTGTCACCCGTAAGGACTAAGATGGAATGCCTCTTTTCCAGTAAAATTAGTCTCCCGTTCTCTAAACTAACCATATGAAACACAGCAGCGTTAAGTTGCTATTTTACACTGGTGTTCTGTGAAAGCGTGGTCCTTCCCCGGTCGAGCCGACCCATTCACCTACTAATATAGCTGCAGCATGGCTTCGAAAAGACAAGCAAGCTTTTAAAAATAATTTTTCACACTTATTACCTGTATTTGAGCAATTTTAACTACCATGAAACCAACAGTAATTTTACTATGGCGGTCTTCACAACTTTGAGCCTCTTTGATATAAGCACATCTTTTTATTTCAATCCACAGATAAAATTCTAACGGTAAAACTGTCCAATTTACAGGCCATAATATAGAGCTCCCGTGTGCAATCCACCTATCGTCATATCGTTTTAAAAAAATATTTACTATTTAAATTATCGCTCTTTGCATTTGAATACATTTAATTAGCATTCAATTGTTTTTGGATTGGTAGGTACACGTACGTTAATTTCTTGTCGTGGCAAAGACTCACTTTCGTATAATCTTTGCGCACTACGTAAACTTTCATTGCTTAAAATGTAATACCACATATTTCATAGTATTCGCGGTTTCAATATTTTCGTACCGTCACTTGTTATGAGGCGACACTACTACTTACTAAAATTTTAAAAAGCAATAGTACTCAACACTGTCAGCTCTCGAACGGCTCGGCGTACGTAGGTAGTAACTTTACTTTGTTTTTACGATGTCGCTACAAATACCATTAAGCAAGGATGACCAACACTAGTACATTAAATACTGATATCACTCCTAAAATAATGTGAACAGGTAGCGTGACTTTATCAAGTTGACTGGAGAGAGGCATTAATACCATGTGGTGGCAGTGTAAAAGAATCCAATACACCATATACCGTGGATGTCGTAAGAGGCGACGGAGATCAAACAGATAGGCCGCGGCATCTTCCTTCAAGTAATAAAAATCTTCGGTGAGAGCAACGGCAAATATCCTCCCTATGTTACAATCTATGGAGGAGGCTTATGTTCTGCAGTGGGCTTTTGATAGTGTAACGTACCCCCTCCCCCCTCTATCTATCTATATATATACTTATACTTGTATTTCTTTAGAATCTATAAGATATATAAATATATATAATTTACGTGACCAGTATATTAATCATACATTGATCTTTCTAAAGGTTCAAATATAGGCCGTTTAATAAATTTATCTCCACCAACCAATACAATGGAAGATATAGCCAATAGGCAGTTATAAGATAATAGTAATAATCCGCCATCAGAAAGGGTTTGTGTTACTGACGTTGAGTATATGCATTTTTCGATCATGTTTGTCTCACCTACCAACAAGTTGCCTTCAATCTTTCAAAGGTGGGAACTTTATAGAGATATAATTATTATGTTGTTATATAAAACATCATGGAGGACAGACAGTCTGCAGCTCCGCAATCAAGGGACCCGACTTGGGCAAAGCTATTTAGGTTGTGAGTCAAACCAAGACTCAGGGAGCGCCATTGAGAATAGCGACCCGCCAAACAACCATCGCAGAGACGCAATGCTGCAGAACGCAACAAGCATCAATACGACTATCGTCGGGCTTACACCATCCCAAGGTCCTAGCAGACATCACCACCCGCATATCTCCATCGACCAGAACCACAAGATGCGTCGAACCCGCAGATCCATCACAAGACGCAATACTTCAAGTAGCAGTAAGCATAAATGCAACTATCATTCGAATGACGCCCCCTCACAACACACCCACATGATCCCAATCGACTTTGGTAACAAAGTTGATAATGTTGCTAACTAAAAATACCACCAACGTATCATAGTAGCACGTTACTAAGACGTCAGTATCCAAAACTCCACGTATCATAGCGCTATTGCACTAAGACATGGAGTTGAGTATGCTTGCTGCACTTAAAAGTACTACCAAACACACTCACCCTAATCCGAAAGTTAGCCGACGTATCATAACGCTATGCGCTAAGACGCCGCCCACAAGTGCTAGGGGTGTGCGATGTCCACAGGCAAGTCGTATTGCTACAACAAACCCGCTTACCACCGACACTAAAATGATATGTCTAGGACAAATCGGTTAGCGAGTCCAAGTTTAACCTCGGTCTCGAAGGCTGCGAAGCAAACTTCACGCCACTATAATAATCCTTTTTAAGTCCCATTTCTTTCAATATTAATGCTTTTACATATTTGAGACCTTCCACATATTTGTTTTATTTCATAGACCATACTATTGTATGTCTTATTCATATTTGACTTCAAGTCATAACTCTGCTATCATAATGCTTATGCATCATAGAGACCTTCTTATATTAATGCTTTGGTTCCATAGACATTACTTTCATAAGTCCCTAATATAGGACTAGTCATTGTGCCACCTTAGTACTAGCAGTCGATCAGCCGACCACCCCATATATATGTACAACCTTGGGTATGCGTCTTCGGCAACGCTCCCATATAAGGGAACATTACAAGAACACCTTCATCAACTTTTTCATCCATTTTTTCTATTATATAATTAATACATTTTGAATATTTTAAGCAGAATTTTAATAAATTTAGAGATTTTTAGAGACAATTTATGTGGTTACTAATACTACAATATTCAATATTCCAAATGAAATATATTTGAACTTTATGCTTATTATTTGCATTTTAATTGTTTTAAAATATAATTTCTATGACATTTTTAAATGTTTTTATAATGAATTTAGTTACTATTTATTAATAATAGTTATGAGGCGTCACAATAGGATTTAATGAATTAATTTGGTTATCAATGAAAATTGTATCTAGTGTGAGAAATTATTCCACTTCTGATATTAAAAACTATTCTCAAAATTATTTAATTAAAATAATATTACTCGTATTAGAAATTACTCTGAAGGTTAATTATTAAAAACAATAAAAGTGTGAGGGCGGATGTTCAATTTGCTCTCTTGCTTACGCATTTAATCATTATCAGGAACGAGACAGCGTACTGCACTACACATTCAGTATAGGGTGCATTTTTTTTTATAGAATAGGGGGCAAACGAGCATGCGGCTCACCTGATGGTAAGTGACTACCGCCGCCCATGAACAACCGCAACACCAGGGGAATTGCAGATGCGTTGCCGGCCTTTTAGAAAGGTGTAAGCTCTTTTCTTGAAGATTCCTAAGTCGTATCGGTTCGGAAAATTCGCTGGTGGTAATTGATACCACAAAGAAGTTGTGCGAGGGAGAAAACTTCTTCTAAATCGCACAGTGGTGGATCGCCAATCATCCAGATGGTATGGATGGTAACTCGAGTTTTGTCGCGATGTACGATAGTGAAATTGAGCGGCTGGAATTAGTCCGAACAATTCCTCAGAGCACTCCCCGTGATAGATGCGATAAAATACACAAAGAGATGCAACATCTCTACGCAGTGCCAGTGTATCGAGCCGATCGGAAAGAACTCGGTCGTCGACGATTCGAATCGCTCTGCGCTGGATGCGGTCAAGTGGAAGGAGCTGGCACTGGGGTGCCCCGGCCCAGAGATGAGAACAGTATTCCATGTGGGGCCGAACATGCATACATTCACACACAATGTACAATCACACATTGATTTTTTTTATAGGATAGGGTGACAAACGAGCACACAGTCCACCTAATGGTAAGTGGTTACTGTGACCCATAGACATCTACATCTAACCTCAATAAAGACTCAAAATGCAGATGCGTTGTGTGAGGACTAAGACGGAATGTCTCTTTTACATTAAAAAGGGTCTCCGGTTCTCTACACTCACCATACGAAACACAGCAGCGTTAAGCTGCTATTTTACGCTGGTATTCATTGATCATTACTACAACTTTAAAATATTTTTAAAAATTGTGTGTATGACAAGTACACAACAAGTATAGCTTTATGCCGTGGGGACTACAGATATATTAATTGTACCTGACAATAAATCTCAAGTCACGACCCATGCTGCAGGGTAGGGCACACGAGAGCGTTGTGCACACCTCCGTACAGAGTTACTTGTCTTTAACATCCTAACCATACCCAACAAACTCGTAAGGTGGATTAAAATAGAAGGGACCTAAAAATATTCTTACCTTAATAATATTATTATAACAAGACATATTATAACTGGACTTTCTGATCACTTTTATCACACAAGACTAATCGTTAAGACTCCCTTTAAAATTGAAATAAATTTAATGTTTAAAATAAATGTGCCTTGCATATTATAATCTTTCATTTTTGTACAAGTAAGAGTGACATGAATACAGCTCCAGTAATGATAATTGGTTTTTCTGCCAGTACTCAAATTTTCTTCACTCCCTATAACAATACTAATTGAATGACAAATAAAGTAAAGGCTCATAATCTAAAAATACAAGCATATTCGTGTAATGTTAAAGGATCCCTCCTTACTACGTCATATAACGAGCTGACGAGTCCTCCATATCCTTTTAATATGGTCGAGAAGGGTCATGACATAACTGCAACATGAGTTATATTTGTAAACAGGAGTTTGAGGACTAGCCTGTTGTGCACTGATGAGCTGTAAGTTTTCACGTCTTTCTATAATTGTGTGTATTTATTATAAAATATGCTTGAAATAATATAAGTAAAGAAGGCTGTCGCTGTTCATTTTGTTTTTAAATTACATTATTATTGTATTTCTGACAGCTCCATGGCGGAGTGGCTTAGCAATAAGTTGTGGCGCTAATGTCATAATCCTTCATGGACAAATTATTTGTACGGCCTACAAATAATTGCACCAAGTATTGTTTGTCCTTGTGAAATGTATATAAACTGCCTCTACGGCAGACATCTTAGTGTGTGGTTTGGTATCACTACACACAAAGAAGCTAAAATCTTAGTAACGTTAAAAAAAGGTTTTGACCGCCATAAATTGAGAAAGAGAATACCTGCGGTAAGTCTTTCGTCTTTTTATTTGCCGAATAGAAAAACCTGACTCGAAAGTTATTTAAAAATGTATGTCGATGAACGATTTTTAATTTCTTACGTCGGAAACAAAAAGGTTTCATTTTATTTCACTTTAATACATCTTTGTTATCAAAATCGATTCAGCTAGTATAGAGCTATATTTCAAGGCGGCAGTAATGTGGGAGGTCGGCAATTGGCTGGCGTTTTAATTAACTCTTCGTGACGTCGCGCTATGTACGTGCTGTGCTGTATCAAAGTTTGTAAGTGTAATATATTATATGTTATTTATTTATATTGATTACATTGTCGACCAATTTACTTTGTCTTGAACGTCAGTATTGACAAGTAATTACTATCTGCTTATTTCTGATAAAATTTTAAAAATCATCTCTACGTAGATAATCCGACTACAAATATTTTGATAATTCACTTATACGCAACATTTATTTATTTAATCTTTATTGAATCTTATAAACAGTACAGGATCAGAGGGCGGATGCTTAAAGCATTATCTGCCAGTTAATCTTAGGGCAGTGATAAAACTACGAAGGAACATTTTTGTTTATACTAAAAATAAAATGTTATATAACTGTTTTTATTCATCCCAAAGCTGGGACACACGCCTTTTTTAAGCGCTACTCCTGTATAAATAAGCAAACTCTACATGAACTCGAAGTATATGTTTTGGTTCACCCTTAAAAAAAATTGTATTGTCGATGGGAATTAGGGCTCAGTCGCTAGTCTACTATAATATTGCCGTAAACTTTTATGAAAAAGTCGATCTTCCTAGATATAAGTATTAAATAAATTTAACCTCTCAAGACAAAATATTGATTATACAACCAGTACGTGTTCTTAGTGATGACATTAGGATCTGAGGCGTGGCCTCTGCATGACACTTAGAAATGATAATTTGTGCAGCAAAGCAAGAGTAACCGATATAGCCCAACGAATTAGTAAATATATCTCGAATAACCGACAGCTGATGGAGTAGAAAGGTTATCGACGGGCAAACTCGTACCTTTAAGCAAAGGGGCCCCTCACTAAATGAAGAGGCGACGTGGCGAGATATACAATAAGTCGATGGATGCACGTGGCTCAAGACCGCGCTTTGTGTCAGTTTTTTTGAGAAGGCCTATGTTCAGCAGTGGACTTGTAAAAGGCTGTAATGATGATGCATCATCATCATCATTACAGCCTCTTATCGTCATAACTCAAATTTAAAATATTTCAAAATCAATAAGTATTTGAAATAAACATACATATAATTTCTTATTTTTACCCTTTCCTGACTTCGATAGACCTGTTTATTTCAAATAAATATAAATAAAATACTACAAAGTAAAATGACGAACTTGAACGTTTTACCTATCTTATTGCCGTCTTTGCTAGCTAGCAAAAGATAGTAAACTCCGTTTTGAAAGAAAAAAAAATAGGTGTATTTTATTTTTGATCTGCTTTTATTACTTATTAATATAAACTTATAAAGAGTTAAATATAGAATGGAATTTTATGAATGTGTTCAAACAGCATTTAATATTGTCGTTGTAGATGTAGTGTTGAAATGGTCGGCAGAGTCTAAAATGACAGTGAGATACTCGGACCAGTAGGGCGATCGAGCGATCCCAACCATAATTAAAAATATGGGCTTAGAGAAAAAATTGTGAAAGTAGTGATGATACGAGTAGTTGGCTAGCCCATCACTAACACAATCTCAAACCTAATGGTATAATTGTATAGACTAGTCTAGTATCAGTATTATTGCATCCATACGAAATATTACGTATTTTATAGCCTAGTGTAGTATCAGTATTATTGAATCCATACGAAATATTACGTATTTTATAGCCTAGTGTAGTATCAGTATTATTGCATCCATACGAAATATTACGTATTTTATAGCCTAGTGTAGTATCAGTATTATTGAATCCATACGAAATATTACGTATTTTATAGCCTAGTGTAGTATCAGTATTATTGAATCCATACGAAATATTTCGTATTTTATAGCCTAGTGTAGTATCAGTATTATTGCATCCATACGAAATATTACGTATTTTATAGCCTAGTGTAGTATCAGTATTATTGAATCCATACGAAATATTATGTATTTTATAGCCTAGTGTAGTATCAGTATTATTGAATCCATACGAAATATTTCGTATTTTATAGCCTAGTGTAGTATCAGTATTATTGCATCCATACGAAATATTACGTATTTTATAGCCTAGTGTAGTATCAGTATTATTGAATCCATACGAAATATTACGTATTTTATAGCCTAGTGTAGTATCAGTATTATTGCATCCATACGAAATATTACGTATTTTATAGCCTAGTGTAGTATCAGTATTATTGAATCCATACGAAATATTACGTATTTTATAGCCTAGTGTAGTATCAGTATTATTGAATCCATACGAAATATTACGTATTTTATAGCCTAGTGTAGTATCAGTATTATTGCATCCATACGAAATATTACGTATTTTATAGCCTAGTGTAGTATCAGTATTATTGCATCCATACGAAATATTACGTATTTTATAGCCTAGTGTAGTATCAGTATTATTGAATCCATACGAAATATTACGTATTTTATAGCCTAGTGTAGTATCAGTATTATTGAATCCATACGAAATATTACGTATTTTATAGCCTAGTGTAGTATCAGTATTATTGCATCCATACGAAAGAGGTACGTAGAGCTTTGCAAATCCTAGACGTGAACAAGGCCAGTGGACCTGATGGTATTCCTGCAAGGGTACTAAAGCATTATGCGCCAGAGTTTTCTCTTGATCTGACGCGCATGTACCGCCTCTCTCTTAAAACTCTAACGGTGCTCAAATCTTGGAAGCTTGCCAATGTGCAGCCAGTACCCAAGAAGGGTAGTCGTGCCGATCCCTGCAATTATCGACCAATCGCCCTCACCTCCATACTCTCTAAAGTTATGGAAAAGCTATTGAACAGTGAAACTGCTGACATACCTTGAAACAAATGACGTCTTCTGTGACCATCAATATGACTTACACCGAGGACGGTGCACTAGGGATCTTCTTGTGTATATCACGCACTTCTGGGGCGAGGCCATCGAGAAGAACGGTGAATTTTCAGCAGTTTCACTCGATATCTTGAAAGCTTTTGACAGGGTTTGGAACGCAAGTCTGCTGATAAGCTATAAGCTTCCAGCTTACGGCATCCCCGCCGAACTTTACAATTGGATATCTAACTTTCTGAGTGAATGTTCGATCTGGGTAATCATAGATGGCTGCTCTTCCGAACTAATGCATATTAATGCCGGAATTCCTCAGGGGTCTATTCTCGCTGCAACTCTTTTCCTGCCGCACATCAATGACCTACTTCTACCAGGTATTGTTGGGTATGCAGATGGCCTCACAATCACAGAGAGATGCATGTCCAGTGCAAAAGACGGAGGGGCAGTAATACGTTCACTCAGAGAGGCCATGTTGGGACGGATAAATGCGACTATAAGTCTCGTCTCCCAATGGGGTGTCAAGTGGGGTATATCTTCCTAATATATAAAAAATATTATGTTTATTTGTTCGTATTTCAGGCACTTCCATACTATTCATTAGATTGCGATAAAACTTTGTCAGCTTATTGCTTGCACTTGCACAAAGGTTATAGGCATAGTACAATTAACTTACAGTAGTTGGCGTGCGTGTGGTACTGACAAATTTATCTGAATGTTATATATCATTAAATTTCAATGAATGTATTATCATTCCTAATTGAACAATATAACCCTTCCAAATTTAAAACGATATTTCCACAATTACATCTTCTGCGACACCAACGCGACGAGTACCAGCTAGTACTTACATATAATATACTTTTTAATCTGTTCTCATTTAAAATCGTCGCTTTTTATTTGACATTTAACGGTCATCATTATCGTACTCTCCCTTATAAGACAAGTCAATCATTATCTTATAAATTATTTGCAACTTCTTTTGTCTTAATTTAAATGATAGTATTTGTGTTAAATGATACTCGTAATTAGTCCATAAATCGAATAAAGGAATTTAGCATGATTGCCACTCCAGGTTTTTTCTGGCCTTTCATAGGGTCGCTTGTCAAATACTCGTGGGACAAAATAGTGTAATGGATTTTCTTGAGTAGTCACCCAACATGATTATTTAATTATAAAATAAAAAAATGAATTTAAAATAAAAACTTTTTTGTCACTTTTTGAAGAGTAACTTAAAAAATCCTAAATGCGGTAATAACACAAAGTGTTTTATTTAAAAATGTCTAATTATTTACAATTACGACACATAACCAGAGAGAGTTGAACAATTTGGCCGCAAAATTAATCTGCAGTACTCTGTAATCTGTCACAGTAATCCATGCAGTGCATAAATTAACCGTAGGCAATTTAAAGTGTTGAATTAATGGCGGGGTTAAATAATGGAGACGGTTTTTTAAATGATATATTAAACTGTTGCTAAGAATCTATGTGATAAACTCAAAAAAGAATTTACGTTTACCGAGTAATTTTATATCGGATTAAATACAAGAGACTGACTATCGGACTTGCCAATGTGACTTTAGTAATATTGCTATTTAAAGTAAAGTAAAGTTGCAGCTTATTTACATCCCACTGCCGCGCTGTCCCAATGCGTGTTGGTGAACTTCACATATTTTCGAAATATTTTTTTCTTATTTCTCAGACATGTAGGTTTCCTCACGATGTATTCCTTCACTGCCGAGTACGAGGTAAATCAGCACTTAAAATTGCAATTAACAATTTCATTGGTGCCTGCGGGGATCAAACCCACGTTGCTCGTGTACTGTGAAGCTTACAGCGAGCGCTAAACATCTGAGCTACCACGGCTCTGTATATTGCTATTTAGTGCTCATCAACTACATGCTCGGAAATATGGGGGATTATAACTGCATTTGTGTTGCACTTCTCTTAGATATTATGCGTGTTACTTTGAGATGATATTGATTGATCATCTAATTTTTCATCAAAGTAAAAAAGTGTGAAAAATAGCACCCATTTATCACCAGCTCGAATTTCATTCCCGCTGATACCAATGAAATTTTTAATAACAATTTTAAGTGCTGATTTATCTCGTGTTCCGGGGTGAAGGAAAACATGGTGAGAAAACCTGAATATCTGAAAAATAAAAATATTAAGAGATATGTGAAGTCCGCAAATATGCACTGGAGCAGCGCCGCAGACTGGTTTCTCCATAATATTGCTAGTAATAGGAAGAGCTTTAACTTTACTTAATTTTTGTAAAGGTAAATTACATTATAACAAAACTTAAAGATTAAATAAAACTAAAAGAAGATCCAAATGCAAAAGTTTAGAAAAATCATTACACAAACATTTTGTAACAGGTGAGATCAAAGACCGGCCGGTAACAAGTTACCGGCTTTAGCGACTCTTTGAGTCCTTTGAGAGTTGATTAATCGCGGTACTTTGTATGCATGTGAAACGTCTATGTCCAACTCAACGAAAGCAAAAGAATTAATATTTTACTAAAATAAAGCAAATATATGAGATAGTATTTGCTTCTAGTATTAACTATTCCACCGGCAGCACAGTGACTAAGCGATTGTCTGCATCACAGTGGTGCTGGGTTTAATTTCCGCACAGACAGGTATGGCTTAAAATAATAACTCCTGGGTTAGATATTCTTTAAGTAAAAATTTTGTATGTTAAATGCTTCAGTGATAGAGGAAAAATACCTACAGTTGGATTAAAGATAACAAAAAAAACATACCTCGGACAGCATGTAAAGTCGTTGGGACTGTCAGAGTGAAGTAATTGAGGGTACTTATGTGTGTGTGTACTCGTGCACTATAATTCTGTCCTGCGTCCTGCTAGTCCCCGTTGAAACTAACTCATGTGACCGAAACTCGGTCTGGAGGTTTAAAGAGCTTTAGGCTTAAAAATGTCTTACACCTTCGAACCTGTTGCTCATCGTTGTTCTGAGTATTTTACGCATACTGTAAGCGAGATGGTCATCTTACGGAAGCCATAAGATTTTTTGGCCTTTTTTTTCCTTTGAATTTATTTAATTGGTAATTATTTTCTTCTTTTTAGTTTACGTACTTCCAGTTGACCTAGAATAAAATTTGTCTACAAACAAGATCTCAAGCACAAGTAAAGGAAAAATTCGTATATTTATATATATATATATATATATATATATATATATATATATATATATATATATATATATGTGTGTGTGTGTGTGTGTGTGTGTGTAATGATAGCAAAAAAGCAGTTTATTATAAATAAAGCTTCACTTATAACACAACCTATACCTTGGAATTACATCAGAAGATCCCAGTTCTAATAATAAAAAGATCCCACTTCTGATCGCGGAAATACACCAGAAAAGGTTAATTGTTAAAAATAGTGAAAGTGTGAGAGTGGATGTTCAACTTGCTCTCTTGCTTATGCAATTAATCATTATCAGTAATGACACAGCGTAATGCACTGTACATTCAGTATATAGCAACTACAGCTCGACCACACCGTAACACGTTCCCACCACAATCACACACCAGTTTAACGTAAAAATACTTCCCGTATTTTCTGAAATTGACTTGTCCGGCAGGCCCGAAGTCGTCAAGTTTGCGTGTAAATAGATTAGTAATGACTTTCAAAAACAGTTTTGGAAAAGGTTTAGAAGGGGGAATCAGTCTGAGTTGTACAATAATGCGTTGTGGCTTTTCTAGAAGAATAACACATAATGAATAAAGAACAAAGAATATCATCGGAATTGTGTCGGGTGAGATATGCTCTTAGGTATAGACACGCATGGGTATACAGTTTTTATTAAACTGGAATACGATCCCGATCTCAATCAAGCTTTTGGTATCCCAGTAATATCAATTATGATCGTTTTCATAGTTTGTCTCTAAACTCTTTACAATAGACAGATCTCTGACAAAGAACTTGGAATCTTGCCAACGCTTAATCGCTTCTACAATTCGAGCTGTATTGAAGTCGTCGCATAATTTAGAGATCCGTCTGTTCAATAGTCTGTAATATAACGTGTCATTTAGATACTGCAGTCTCATTTTTCCATCTAGCCATAAGATTAAGAGTGTGTTCGGAAAATTTTTGGATTCCACTGTGGAAGGACTTGCAATATTTATCGAACGGTTAAAGTGTTTCCACGATCTAAAGATATTAAAAATGAAATAAAAAAATCTAGGCAAATAATCTCTACCTTCTATTTAGAACTGGACTATAAATGAAACAAGAAAACTGATAAAAAATAAGAAAAAGCAATTGCTTGTTCAGTTGGAATATTATTGTGATATATGTGTTATTTCCGATGAAAAATGTATTCTACATTCAAATAAATTTATTGTTCAGGTCAGCGACAGAAAGTACAGAAATGTTGTATTACTTTGAAAGAAACAGTATACATTTTTATTTTAAGATCTATCATACCTTTCAATTTTACATAATATAATAAATAGATGCAATAGGTGCATAGCTCTATTCTTAGTAGAAATTAAGCATGAGAATAAAGTTATATTGGTTTTAATTTAGGATGCTATTTGTTTATAATCACCATTTGTATTCTAATGTTAACAGCGATACTGCCTGCTTTAATTAAATTTAAAGCGATAATATTTAAATCATTATTCTAAATATCATTCAAAATGAATCTGGAATCTGAAATCCTGAATCCGCCAAGTCGAGCACAAAAGCGGCACGACCGTACCATCCTTTTCTCGAAGCAGTTCAGGCCATTTTCGAAACCCTATAACTTCGTTGTTGATAAAACTAGAAGCCTGAATTTTCAGTAACCAAGTAGGCATTGTATAATCTCGATATTTTTCAAATTCTATTAAATTTTAATCAGTAGTTTAAGAATTATAACTAGTCAAAGTTTCTTAATTTTGTCACTCACTGAGTGCCCGATTATCAAAACTCTAAGGCACTTCTAGCAGACATAGAAGCTTCAAATTTGGAATACAACTATTGTTTAGTATACAAATCAAGGAAAAATTAAAATATTTTCCAATTTCAGTCTAGTTTTCGAGATACAACAACTGCATAAATAACTTTGCAAATGTAACTTTGTAATCCCATATAAATATATAGGATTACAAAGTTACATTTGCAGTGAATGAATCAATGTACGTATATATGTGTAATATAATGGAATAATAGGTATCTAGATATAACTTTCTACAAAAAGAAATGAGATACCATCAAAAACATAACTTGTAAAAAAAACAAGTCTCACAACTCAGTTCTTCTACCGTAAATAGTTGTGAGATCTATGTAATACCAAGTCGGTTAATTTATTCAGTCCCTACTTAAGGGTCCTTCTGTCTTAAGTTATTACGTAATTAGCTAACCTAACAACATCTTATAGTGACCATATTAATATTAAAAATATTTTGTTTTAAATAAATAAATTGACTTGGCAATCGCACTAAACAATCTAATTTAATATAATATGTATTACTTGGGAGATACATTGCGTTTTTATGCGATGGCCAAGTCAATCTATTTATTTAAAATATAAAATATTTTTAGTATTAATGTGGTCACTATAAGATGTTGTTAGGTTAGCTAATTACGTAATAACTTAAGACAGAAGGACCCTTAAGTAGGGACTGAATCAATTAACCGACTTGGTATTACATGGATCTCACAACTTTTTACGGTAGAACTGAGTTGCGAGACTTGGTTTTTTTACAAGTTATGTTTCTGATGGTATAATTGTTAGAGAAACCTATAAAATTATTTTGAGAGACCTATTCAACGATACTTGATACAGTTCGTCGACTTTCATTTTTTTCTTTTTCACTTTGAATTTTTATTTTCGTGACACTCACATCATCATCATCATTACAGCCTTTCACAAGTCCACTGCTGAACATAGGCCTTCCCCAAGGAATGCCACAAAGCACGGTCCTGAGCCACCGGCATCCATTGACTTCCTGCATGTCTTACCAGGTCGTCACTCCATCTAGTGGGGGGCCGCCCTAAACTTCGCCTGCCAGTACGAGGCTGCCACTCGAGAACCTTTCATCCCCATCGGTTGTCGGTTCTTCGAGCTATATGGTCGGCCCACTGCCACTTCAGCTTACTAATCCGTTGGGCTATGTCGGTTACTCTGGTTCTACTGCGGATATCCTCATTTCTAAGTTTATCACGCAGAGAAACCTCGAGCATAGCCCTCTCCATAACTCGCTGAGCGACTTTGAGCTTCCTCATACGGCCAGCAGTGAATGACCACGTCTCAGATCCATAAGTCATCAATGGCAACACACACTGGTTGTACAATTTCGTTTTAAGGTTTTGAGGTATGTCTAACGAGAAGATGTGTCGTATTTTCCCGAACGCTGCCCAGCCGAGTTGAATCCATCGATTGACCTCTCGGTCGAAGTTGGACTTACCTAGTCGGACTATTTGTCCCAGGTAAACATACTCGTCAACAACTTTAAGCTTAGTGCTCCCATCAACTACCGGCATAGGTATGACATGGACATTAAACATAATCTTTGTTTTGTCCATGTTCATCTTAAGACCTATCCGTTGGGAGACACTATTGAGGTCATTGAGCATAGTGCTTAGGTCCTTCAGCGGTTCTACCATAAGGACTATATCGTGGGCAAATCGAAGGTGAGTGATGTACTCGCCATTGATGTTAATACCGCATCATTTCCAGTCCAGCAGCTTAAAAACGTCTTCCAATGCAGCGGTGAAGAGTTTCGGGGATATGACGTCACCCTGTCTTACACCTCTCTGCAGTTGGATAGGTTTCGTACTCTGATTCTGTACTCGGATAGCCACCGTAGTCCTACTGTACAAACACTTCAGCACTTCGATATATCGACAGTCAACTTGGCACCGCTGAAGGGACTGCAGCACCACCCAAATTTCGACGGAATCAAAGGCTTTCTCATAGTCCACATACGCAAAGCAAAGTGGCAGATTGTACTCGTCTGTCTTCTGTACAATTTTCCGAAGGGTGTGTATGTGGTCTATGGTGCTAAAACCCTTTCGGAAACCGGCTTGTTCGGGAGGCTAGAAACCATCAAGTCTGCGTGCGAGACAAATCGTAATGACTCTCGAAAACAGCACGTAGACGCGGCTCAGAAGGGAAATCGGTCTGTAGTTCTTCAAGAGAGCGTTGTCGCCTTTCTTGAAGAACAAGACCACCACACTTCTGCTCCACGCCTCCGGAGTAGTGCCACCATGGATGACGGAATTAAAGAGCTTCTGAAGGACTTCAAGTACCGGTTTTCCACCCGCTTTCAAAAGCTCCGCTGTAATTCCATCCTCGCCCGGGGACTTTCCGTTTTTAAGGTGCTGGAGAGCCATTCTAATCTCACTCAGACTAACGTCCGGGATATCTTCGGAATAGTGTCGGATTAGACTCGCTCTTGGATCGTTTCTCACACTTGCGTGTGGCTCCAACGATGACGTGTACAGCTGTCCATAGGACCTCTCAATCTCACTCAAAATCTCAGGTGTCCCGGAAACGATGCTGCCACATTCGGTCTTCAGCTTTGACAGTTGGCTCTTTCTTGCAGACAGATCTCTGGCAAAGACTTTGGAGCCTTGGTTCCGTTCGATCGCTTCTTCAATACAAGCTGTATTGAAGTTGCGTAGGTTCCGCCGCATGCATTTGGAGATCTGTCTGTTCAGTTGCCTGTATACTGTCAAATCTGTTGAAGAATGTAGCTTCATCTCCCGTCTAACAGCCATGAGATTAAGAGTGTGATCGGAAAGTTTTTGTGTTCTTCTGCGGCGGGCGGGTCTTGCAAAAACTTAGCTCCGACTGCATGGACAGTTTCCACGAGCTTGTCGTTCATATCGTCCACTACATTGCAGTCTTCTAGGCAATGAAAACGGTTTTGTAACCCGAGCTGAAAGGTTTCGGGACTCTAGAACAGAGCACGAGGGGGACGGAGCGTTGACTTCATTAGACGAGACTTACTTAACGTTTGCTGGCCTTTAAATTACTTGCAATAAAACTACCCCTAAGATTTTAGCTTGTGAGAATTAAATATTTTTCGCAAGTTTCTAAAGTCTTTTTTGAGTAAATTCATAAAATTTTTCAATAAAAGTACCTACCTATTCTGAGAATCTTGCAAGTTCCCTGAGTACTCATATAATACGTTGCATTTGCAAATGAAATCGTAACATGGCTTTAAAAATAACATAGAACCCAGAATTTTATACCTGTTCTTATTCGAGAAGATCTCATTTTTGAGAGCTGGAGTAGATTTTGCAGTTATTTTATAATTAATTATATATTATAAAATGAAGCATTGAAAATTGTGAGTTTAAAATATACCTACTCACTATAGGTAAATAGATAGATAGCTCGCCATTTGTACAAATAGTTGGTGCAATAAACAATAAATAAATAAATAGGATGTTTCGCAGAGTGAGAGTAATATAGAATGAGAATCGTGGAAGCAGTTTGCAAACATAAATTGCACAAAGAAAAACATCCAGACCCAGAAAAATTATTTGTAGGCCTTACAAATACTTGTCCCGTGCGGGATTCGAACCCGCGGCCCCTAGCGCAACAACTGATTGCTAAGCCACTGTGCCACGGAGCCGTCGCCTGGTTATAGGTAAAGTGACCATACGTCCCGTTTTGAACGGGACTGTCCCTTTTCTCGGTCACCTGTCCCATTGTCCTCAAATAAAGCTCCGGGACTTAAAATTGTTCCGTAACTCGTTGGATGGAAGTATTCAAAGCCAACAATCTTCAACATAATTTTTTTAATCGAATATATTTTATGTCTACCTGGCACAAATGCTCCAGTAGAAAGAGTATTTTTCTAATTTGAATAAATTGTGGACGTCTGAAAAAAACACTTACGGTTCCAGTTCTAAAGGCGATGTTGTTAACAAAGGTAACAATAAAAAAACTTACCCAGAATTTAATTCTTATTTAAAATCATCACCAACTTTATTAAAGCAAATTTAATCCACTGACAAATGTATTTAACAATTAAAAAAAATATGTTTCATTTAATAATTACCGCCTATACCGAATATAATTTTATAGTGAACACTAATTGTATAAAGTTATAGTTTTAAGAGTATGAATAAACCCATGTCCCGTTTTGAGTTAAAAAATAAATGGTCAGTTTAGTTAGAGAGTCGAGTAATAACCCGCAATGCCGCAGATAGGCCAACTTATAGGCTCAGCCCGAATTAGTCGCCTATAGGCCGACTTACGCGACCGGGCCTTATTAGGCGACCATAGACCAAATTAAACACCCAATTCAAACCAAACCTTACATGCTAATGCTGCTTAATTTTTATATTTGCATTTACTTCAAAGAAAATACACGCAAAAAGCTTCATTGCGCAGTAAAAAACCCAAGAAATATATGTATAACTAATACGAAAAATTGTACCCAAAACAAACAAATAATAATACCTATAAATAACCTAATAAGTAATAATATTATAATATTATCGACTGATAAGATGACGTGAGCGTGTGCGCTGGCCGACGCTCTGACTAACGACACGGGTTTCACGTTCAAGAGCTCAGCGCTCACTGACTCCAGCAAGCCCGTGGGCAGTGAATACGCCCAGATTTTAAAATCATTTCTTAATAAAATCAAATTTTTGTCTTTTGAAAAAATTTTATAATAGAAATGTTCATTAATAAATTGCCTATCCATTGGTGTAAATCGCAAAATAAAATAATACTTACTTTACGAGGAGATGCATGTTATCAATAATTATTTCACATTTATGTAGTTTCGTTGTAAGGAGATTATATTAATATTTATTCCTTTAAAATAATTGGATATAGCTCTATTGGAATCAAGATTATGTAGAAATATAATGTGTTTTTTATTTGTTGATATATCTTTTAAATAAAAAGTAGATAGCTCCTAAAAACCGCACAAATAACGACTAGCGCGAGATTTTGCTCAAACTGCGCCTTAATGTCTTAGCAATTACTAAGTAATTTTATTATTTTTAATTTTTGAAGTCGGTTTTACTTTTTATTAAAATATTATTTTTTAAATCACAACAGCTGTATCAGCAGTATTATGTTATTAATTGTACATCTATGCCTGATGAATATTTGCATATCTTGCCATAATAAGGGAAGGGAAGTGATGAGTGGGTAGCCTGTACGTTGGATTTTTATACTCATAAAGTATTTTTTAAACCTTTCCGCAACATTTTTAGGGAGTTGACGAATGAAAGCTCGATTTCTGAAAGATAAAAGAGTGTTCCTTAAGAGTTTATAGTGATAAAATCTATCTACAGTTCGACGGCTAACATGCTGAAGTATAAATGGATTGATTATGCGCGCTATAGAAGTCGATGTCTGATTTTCATTGTAAATTAAATTAATTTGGTAGAGTTGTTAGAACGTTAGTCTCATAATTATTTGTCAAATATACTTTAATTTGACAACTAGCTTTTACTAGGAAACCCTGTTTTAGTTAGGACAAACTAGGTTGTGTCTAAGCGTGGTTGTGTTTATACATGGTAGAGCCATGCTGCAGCTATATTGGTAGTATAGTTGTAGTAAGAATGGGTCGGCACGACCGGGGAAGGACTACGATCTCACAGAATACCAGCGTAAAATAGCAGCTTAACACTGCTGTGTTTCGTATGAGGAGTGCATCTTAGTCCTGACGGGTGACAACACATCTGCATTTTGATTCTTTATTGAGGATAGATGTAGATATCTATGGGTCACAGCAACCACTTACCATCATGTGGACTGTGTGCTCGTTTGTCACCCTATCTTGTGACATATACTTACAGGTTTAAAAAGCCTTAGCGACGCTGCTACCAAAGTCATTTTATCAATTTAAATTTCTTCCAAATTTTGAGCTCGATCCGATACATATGGGGGTGGGGGGGTGATCAATAATCTAAAGTATATTTCAAACTCGTCGTATTGAAGCTACAACCCTGGCAATAAAACGGGAATCAATGCAATTTTTCTTGGTTGTTCTAATGAAATCCCCAGAAAGTCGCTTATTTTATGTTTCAGGATCTTGAATAAATAATCAATGCTCGTTTGCTTTCAATTCTCATCTCAATTTAATTCTTATTGTAATCATATTTATAATTTCATCGTCGAAAAAGAAGCACAAACAATCTGTAGGTGCAGTCATTGATTTTGATACTTGTTGCGAACCCCACTATAAACATACGTCATTATGTTGATGCATCGAACGCCAGGAGTGATTTTATTCTCTTAGCTATCTAGTATTATCAAGACCTTAATAAAATAGATTCGAAAGAAACATCCTCATCATCAGACATGTTCTTTGCAGAGTTCGCAAATGCACTTAAATCGTGATCACTATCTTCTTTTGGGACCAAATTTATGACCTGAACTTCTTTGTGACCTTAATTTTGTCATCAGAACACGAAGTACACTCTACAAGGTTTTCATCATCTTCAAGCAGCCATAATTCGCTTAGGCGATCTTGGTGCGCCATTCTGGTCTGGTCATATCATCTGGTCTACAATATTAATAAATAAAAATTTCATAGCGTAAAAGTATAAGAAATAAGTTAATTCATTTAATTAAATATCATTTATTACTAGGCGTACTATGTAGGGGTAAATATACAATAGTGCAAGCATTATCTTAAAAGAGATAATAAAATTGTTGTAAAAAAAAAAACATGTAAACGGTCGCGCGGATAACAAACGTTCTCCACCTAAAATTTTGAACTACTTCAGACACAACCAAGCCACTCAAATGCACGTCCGTTTCTGACGTCATGAAGCATATCCTCGATCATAAACTCGACATCAGCGATGTGTTACCAAACTCTCGCTGGTACAGTCAGCGTGGATTACAAATATCGTTCGCGCGACCACTGTGAGTTTAAAAAACATACCAAGTAATTATTACTCCAAAATTAATATATATATATTTATACGCTAGATAAAACTATACCATTTGAAAGTTTATTAAACTCTTCTCACGATACCACTTCATTATTGCCCCTTAGCCAACTGACTCAACGTTTGGCGTTCTAACTGGGATGATGTAATTCATGTTTCTGTAAGTACCGAAGAAATATTTATGCTTTACAAAAATAAAGTGCCAAGTAATAATTAGTATTATGGTAAAAATACTCATTATACTTACTCTTGAATATTCTATAGGTTCATACATTTCCAAAATTGCTTAGAAAATACGATTTTGCCACCTACGAGTATTATATTTATTATTTACCTTCAAGGATATTAGGTTACTGTGGTAAAATTTTCACAGAAGGAATATAATCAGTAACAATAAATAACATGTCTGAAAACGAAGTTAGCATAACACATTATTTAGTTTTTTATAAATTTAAGAGCTACGCAAAAGCCTTTATAATCTCTATCTTTGCATCCCATAGGATGGTAAGTAAAGACTAAATCAATGTCTCGAGAGGAGTTTTTAGAGATATTAAGGTTCTCAGCATTTGATTTAGAAAATGAAATAAAAAATCAAATCGCTTGCAAATTTACAAAGCGCAAGTTCAGCCTCACATGGAATACTGTTCTCATATCTGGGCCGGGGCACCCCGGATCGATACGACTTAGGGACCTTCATTAAAAGAGCCTACTCCTTTTTAAAAGGCCGGCAACGCATCTGCAAATCCCCTGGTGTTGCGGTTGTTCATGGGCGGGGGTAGTCACTTACCATCAGGTGAGCCGCATGCTCGTTTGCCCCCTCTGCTATAAAAAAAAAACGTATCGGTCCGGAAAAATCGCTGATGGTAATCGATTCCACAAGGAAGTCGTGCGAGGAAGAAAACATCTTCTAAATCGCACAGTGGTGGACCGCCAATTATCCAGATGGTGTGGATGGTATCGGGAGTTCTGCCGCGATGTGCGTTCGTGAAATTTGGCGGCTGGGATTAATCCAAACAATTCCTCAGAGCACTCCCCGTGGTTGATGCGAAAGAAAATGCAAAGGGATGCAACATCTCTTCGCAGTGCCCATGAATCGAGCCGATCGGAAAGGACTCGGTCGTCAACGATTCGAGCCACTCTACGTTGGATGCGGTCAAATGGAAGGAGCTGGCACTGGGGAGCCCCTGCCCAGAGATGGAAACAGTATTCCATGTGAAGTCAAACCTGCGCCTTGTAAAGTTGCCGGCATGACATACTATCCCGCTCTGCTGAGCACGCCAAGCATTTCAGAGGCCAATTTGGCCTTCTCTTCCAATCATCATCATCCATCATTACAGCCCTTCACAAGTCCACTGCTGAACATAGGCCTCCCCCAAAGAATGCCACAAAGCACGGTCCTGAGTCACCTGCATCCATCGACTTCCTGCATGTCTTACCAGGTCGTCACTCCATCTCGTGGGGGGACGACCTACACTTCGCCTACCGGTACGAGGCTGCCACTCGAGAACCTTTCTTCCCCATCGGTTGTCGGTTCTTCGAGCTATATGGCCGGCCCACTGCCACTTCAGCTTACTAATCCGTTGGGCTATGTCGGTTACTCTGGTTCTACTGCGGATATCCACATTCCTAAGTTTATCACGCAGAGAAACTCCGAGCATAGCCCTCTCCATAGCTCGCTGAGCGACCTTGAGCTTCCTCATACGGCCAGCAGTGAAGGACCACGTCTCAGTTCCATAAGTCATCACTGGCAACACGCACTGGTTGTACAATTTCGTTTTCAGGTTTTGAGGTATGTCTGACGAGAAGATGTGTCGTAGCTTCCCGAACGCTGCCCAGCCGAGTTGTATCCGTCGATTGACCTCTCGGTCGAAGTTGGACTTACCTAGTCGGACTATTTGTCCCAGGTAAACATACTCGTCAACAACTTCGAGCTTAGTGCTCCCAACAACTACCGGCATAGGTGTGACATGGACATTGAACATGATCTTTGTTTTGTCCATGTTCATCTTAAGACCTATCCGTTGGGAAACACTATCGAGGTCATTGAGCATAGTGCTTAGGTCCTCCAGCGATTCTGCCATAAGGACTATATCGTCGGCAAATCGAAGGTGAGTGATGTACTCGCCATTGATGTTGATACCGTATCCTTTCCAGTCCAGAAGCTTGAAAACGTCTTCCAATGCAGCGGTGAAGAGTTTCGGGGATATGACGTCATCCTGTCTTACACCTCTCTGCAATTGGATAGGTTTCGTACTCTGGTTCTGTACTCGGATAGCCATCGTAGCCCTACTGTACAAGCACTTCAACACTTCGATATACCGACAGTCAACTTGGCACCGCTGAAGGGACTGCAGCACCGCCCAAATTTCGACGGAATCAAAGGCTTTCTCATAGTCCACATACGCCAGACATAGTGGCAAATTGTACTCTTCGGACTTCTGTACAATTTGCCGAAGGGTATGTATGTGGTCTATGATGCTAAAGCCCTTTCGGAAACCGGCTTGTTCGGGAGGCTGGAAGTCGTCAAGTCTGCGCGCGAGACGATTCGTAATGACTCTCGAAAACAGCACGTAGACGCGGCTCAGAAGGGAAATCGGTCTGTAGTTCTTCAAGAGAGCGTTGTCACCTTTCTTGAAGAACAAGACCACCGCACTTCTGCTCCACGCCTCCGGTGTAATGCCACCATGGAGGACGGAATTAAAGAGCTTCTGAAGGACTTCAAGTACCGGTCTTCCACCCGCTTTCAGAAGCTCCGCTGTAATTCCATCCTCGCCTGGGGCCTTACCGTTTTTAAGGTGCTTCTCTTCCAAGTGACCACGAAACTGCACGTCACTCGATATGTCGACTCCGAGGATTCCGATACTGGCTGAGGCAAGAAGGGGAGTGCCTTAAAACTGAGGAGATACGACAAAGGGGTTCTTTTTAGCGGTAAACGCGCAAACTTGTGTCTTCTGAGAATTAAACTGGACTAAATTTAGTAGCCCCGAATTCGAGACTTTGTTTAGCAAAGAATCAATTTCAGACACAAGTTTGTTCCGGTACTCAGCAACGTTTTCCCGAGAAATATTGGCACGGCCGGTGTATAAAGCATCACCAGTATCCAGTACCATCAAATTTCGTTAATACCTCCTCGATAAGGGCATACCATCAAATTTTTAAAAGAAACTTTATCACGAGGTTGAATGGAGCATCGTTTCTCGTTAGATGCAGAATTAGGTAAAAAAATACAAGGTAATAGTTAACCATAACTAATAAGAGCCGTCGTAGCTCAAGGGTTCAGCACTCGCTTTTAAAATTCAGGTATAATTAATTATAGCATTATTAATTACTGACTTTACCTAACATCGTGTGGTCACAAAATAGAAGATATGTGAAGTTCGTTAATACAGCGCAGTTTTATAAATGAGAAGAAGCATGTGACCAGAAGTGGAAAAAGACAACTAGTGAATATAGGCCTCCCTCATAGATTGCCTCATATAATATATGTAAGAAATAATAACTATAGTAGTCGCGCTTCGCGAGTAGATTGGCAACCACAACACAATTTTTTTGCACATACTGCTGCTAAACATCAATAAATCGCACAGTGGTGGACCGCCAATTATCCACATGGTGTGGATGGTATCGGGAATTCTGCCGCGATGTGCGTTCGTGAAATTTGGCGGCTGGGATTAATCCGAACAATTCCTCAGAGCACTCCCCGTGGTTGATGCGAAAGAAAATGCAAAGGGATGCAACATCTCTTCCCAGTGCCCATGAATCGAGCCGATCGAAAAGGACTCGGTCGTCGACGATTCGAGCCACTATACGCTGGATGCGGTCAAATGGAAGGAGCTGGCACTGAGGAGCCCCTACCCAGAGATGGAAACAGTATTCCATGTGAAGTCAAACCTGCGCCTTGTTAAGTTGCAAGCGGTGTGCCGGCATGAAATACTATCCCGCTCTGCTGAGCACGCCAAGCTTTTTAGAGGCCAATTTGGCCTTTTCTTCCAATTGACCACGAAACTACACGTCACTCGATATGTCGACAACGAGGACTCCGATACTGGCTGAGGCAACAAGGTGTGTGCCTTGAAACTGAGGAGATACCACAAACAAGTTCTTTTTAGCGATAAACGCCCAAACTAGTGTCTTTTGGGGATTGAACTGGACTAGATTTAGTAGCCCCCAGTAGGAGACTTTGTTCAACAAAGTCTCGACTTCAGACACAAGTTTGTTCCGGTACTTGGCGACTTTTTCCGAGAAATATTGGCAAGGCGGGTTTATAAAGCATTACCAGTGCTGTCGTCTGCGTAGCCATAAATGTTACTGGTTTGCAACATATCATTGATGTGCAGAAGAAACAGCGTTGGTGATAGCACGCAGCCTTGTGGAACACCAGCGTTAATGGGCTTGTAATCGGACCATTCACCGTCTACTACACCGTCTACAACGACCTTGATGCTCCGATCTGCAAGAAAACTGGTGATCCAATTGCACAATTTCTCGGGAAGTCCATACGAAGGCAGCTTCGAAAGAAGCGCTTTGTGCCAAACCTGATTGAACGCTTTCGCTATTTTTTTTTATTTATTTAATTCATAAACTTGTGGCTTACAGAAAATCCAACACGCGCACAAGTTTAAATTTTACATTCAAAAAATTTTTTCAGAAATAGTATCCATCCATAACTACAAAAATTAATAATCATAAATTAATTAATTATAAAATATTAGTAATATAAAATCTCGAAGCTTTTGGCAGCCCGTGTCAGAAATTAAAATGGTAATAAAGCCAATTAAAACAATAAAGTATTAATAATTATACAATGAAATATTTTGTCATATTAATTTATAATGCAATGTCATTAAAAACTAATAACAATCTTAATATGTCCATAATTAAAATTACGTCTTAAATATAAATTATAAATAGTACATAGTCAACGAAATTAAATTGTCGAATTATTAATTGTCATATCATCAATAATTTTATAAAAAAGAGTCAGCAGACGTGTTATACTGTCTGCAAATAGGTCAATTTCATCATGCGGAGTGAGTATGTCCCCTATAAGTATTAATGCACGATTTGTTGGTGCAAAAGCAGCACGTTTGGTACGCGTAACTGGTCTATCTAGAAGACGCGCCCTACGGCGCGGAGCCACCGTTCCTCCATTACCTCTCTGCAGCTACCTGGGCACTAACAAACCGATTCTCTCCATAACCGACTGGCAATCCAACTTGTGGTGAATTATAGAAAGATAGTGCCTAATAGTCCCTAATCACCCTCCTAAACATTAGGGTTCCAAAATCAACCATACCCAAGACGAATAAAGAAGGATACAAATAAGGGTAGTACCCATGAACTTTCTTATAAAACCAACGAGCAAATTTACGTTGTATCCTCTCTAACAAGAGAGTATACTTTTTCTCGTAAGGATTCCAGACCACAGATGCATACTCTAGCTTGCTACGAACATACGCATTGTAAAAAGTTTTAGCCACCCTTATATCATCAAAGTCAGCTGCAGTCCTCATCACAAAACCCAAAGTCTTCCTAGCTAACTTGCAAATGGATGTCATATGATTGTGAAAACTCAATTTACTATCTAATATTAAACCTAAGTCACGTATGTCATATACTCTTACCAAAGGCGCATCTTATAAGTTATAATTAATAATGACAGGATTCTGTTTTAATGCAAAAGTGATAACCTTTCATTTAGTCACATTAAGAGGAAGATGGTTCAGTTCATTCCATTTCGATACCGCATCTATGTCTCGTTGAAGAGCCTGTGCATCAGCAACACTACCAATCGCCAAAATTAATTTTAGATCATCCGCGAATAACAAACACTTCGCAGATTTTACTTTGGTAGGCAAGTCATTTATAAAAATTTAAAACAGCGTAGGGCCAATAGTACTACCCTGACACAGCCCAGATCTAGTGAAATAATCAGCGGATTCGAAACCACTCACTCTAACAAATTGACGACGATTATCCAAATAGCTAGCAAAGAGTTGAAGAAGTTTCGGAGTAAAGCCCAACTTATTTAGCTTATGTATCAGTATGTCATTACTCACCAGGTCAAGCCTTCCTAAAATCGAAATAGGCGGCGTCTACCTGTTTCCTAGAATCCATCTCAGCACAGACATAGTCCACGTGCGCTATCAAGTTAGAAGTCGTTGAACGATTCTTTCGAAAGCCATGTTGACTCTCATGCAAAATGTTATCTACCTGATTCCTAATGCGAAAGTCCAACATGGTTTCAAATATCTTCGCCAGAACCGAAAGCACCGCAATAGGTCTAAAAGCAGAAACATATTTTCCAGGTTCTCCCTTTGGAACAGGTGTCACCCTAGATAGTTTCCATTGTTCTGGATATTTAGCCTGTCTAAGGGACAGATTAAAAATAAACAAGAGCGGTGAACGAAGAGCTGGCGCACAATCCTTGACCAGAAAAGCGGGAATGCGATCAGGTCCACCACCAGATCGTGGTTTTAGGCGTCTTATTGCCAATCTAAAATCACTTTCGTCTATTTGCCTGACTGAGATGGGCATCACGTTAATTTGTGAGTTGGCCGCATTTACGGCATCTACATAATTTAATAGGGGCTTTTCATTATGGAATACTGAACCAAAATATTCAGCAAAGGCATTAGCCGCATCTTGACCTGTTCTGACTTCTGCACTTTTATAACTATACGTTTCAGTAAGTCGTCTTTCTTTCTTTTTATCACTAACATATTTCCAAAAAAATACTTAAGGTGCTGCTCATATGCGTTGTCAATTAAGGTTTTAACCCTCCATCGATAAAAGCTAAACAGTTATTTGTTAAATAATTTGCCTTCTTGCTTAAATCTCTTACGATGAAATTTTTTTTAAATATTTTCTATGATCTCAGGCGTGGACCACTTCGGATAGACATACTGACGATGGAGAAAGCTTTTTATTTGGTACAAATAAATTAATAATTTCTTTCAATTTGTTGTAAAAAAAAATTACGGCCGAATTTACGTCTGTAAAAGTCATTAACTCGGACCAATCTAATTCAGCTAACGCAGTATATAGACCTTGAAAGTCTGCCTTACGCCAATTCCAATCGGGGATCGCATCCGAACTCTCATCAGGCGAAGACCTAAGCCCAGGTAAGAACTCCCCGTATGAGAAATTGATTTTGATGTCCAACGAAGGGTATGTCCAAACTAACGGCCAACACCTCCCCCTTGGACTCCACTGCCTCCGCCCATTTACGACTTAGGTAACTCAGAAGATCACCAGCTGAGCGACCGCAACGGAAACCGTACTGACGGTCACTAATCAGCTGGTGATCCTCAAGGTACCGCATGAGCTGGTTGTTAATAATGGACTCCATTATTTTAGAAAACAGAGAGGTGATGGCGATAGGCCTATATTTGGACGGATCAGAGCGGTTACCTTTCATCGGGATCGGGTGCACGAAAGCTGTCTTCCATGATTTCAGGACTACGCCTAGGGAGTAGGAGTACCGGAACAGACGCGTTAAAATCAGTGCCAACTCTGGAGCACACGTTTTCAGCACAATAGGAGGGATGCCATCAGGCCCACTCGACTTGTTGACGTACAGGGAGAAGTGTGCTCTCGTGTGTTGGGTAAACAGCACATCCTGCATGGAGCACTCACATCGCGAGATGTTTGGCGGTGTGTTCCCCTCGTCATCAAGAGTCGAGTTGGACGCAAAGAGAGAGCCCAGCAGATCGGCTTTGTCCTTTGCGGCAAGGGCCAGTGAGTCGTCCTCCCTGTGCAGAGATGGGAGAGATAGCTGACTGAAGTCCCCTTGAACAGCCTTGACGAGGAACCAAAATGCACGTGTTCCTGAAGGAAGACGAACTAGTTTCTCACCAATTCTGCCGATGTGCTCTGACTTTGCCTTGACAATGGCACTTTTAAAGGACCTGGAGGCGGAACTATAGTTCTTTTTAAGAGCGCTGGTATTTGTATCCCGAGACGTCAATGCATGAGCCCAGGCCTGGTAGCAATCTTGCTTATGGCGTAATGTAATTTTGCAGGACAAGCCATGGCTGGGTTCTGCCACCGATAGGTACCACAGATGATGGAATAAATAGTGCCATTCCCTGTAGCACCACATTATATATATATATATATATATATATATATATATATATATATATATATATATATATATATATATATATATATATACTTACTTACTTACTTACTTATCTTCACGCACAATCCCTGACGGGGTAGCCAGAGAGAACAGATCGCCAAGTGTCACGATCCTTACAAACCTCTTTCGCTTCTTTCAGATTCATTATCTTCTTCATGCATGCACGTCTAGGTATCCGAGTACTTTTGACCCTACCCTCTTCGAGCAATTTGCTCACATGGTCTTCGAAAGTTAGTCTCGGTCTACCTCGACACCTTTTAATATTAACTTTCGCGCTATATATTTTCTTCACCATTCGGTCTTCACTCATTCGCTCAACGTGCCCAAACCACCGAAGCACGCCCTTATCAATTTTTGTGATAAGGTCATCTTTCAAACCTGCCATATTGCGAATCTCTTCGTTTCGCTTTCGGTCGGCCATAGTAACGCCGCACATTTTACGAAGAGATCTCATCTCCACTGCATTCAACTTACTTTTATGCTTCTTCTGGCATACCCAGGTTTCGCTGCCATATAACAAAGTCGGTAACAACACTGCGTTATGTATTGCAAGGCGTGCACTCTTCGCTACGCCTTGCCTTTTGACTAACGTAGTCCACCATTGACTTTGTTCCCGGCAGCGACACGCCTGTCCACATCTAAATCACATCTTCCATCCCGGCTAAAAGCACTCCCCAAGTATACAATTTCATTTACCTGTTCTAGACATTCCTGATTTACCCATATTTCACACTTCGTTCTCTCTTCGTCCCTTTCAAATACCAGAACCTTAGTTTTATTAGCATTCAAACGGAGACCTTTAATTTCACATTCCTCTTTCATACACGTGACTAATGCCTGCAGTTCTGCCTCTGATGGTGCAATAAGCACTGCATCATCAGCATACAGCAGACAATTTACTTTTATGTCACCCAATTTCACACCCAAACAGCTATCTTTCAGCTTTTGTAAACAGCTGTCGAGATACAGTATGAACAGCCAGGAAGACATGACACAACCCTGTTTTACGCCCGTTTGGACGCTAAACATGGGTGACAGGTCATGCCCTACCCGCACACAGGCTTTACAGTCACAGTAAAGAGACTGCACAGCCCTTAGCAATCGGCCATCCACACCATACCCCGGCAACAGTTCCCACATTTTCTTCCTTACAACCTTATCAAATGCTTTCTCAAGATCCACAAAAGCACAGAAAATCTTCTGGTTAACAGCCAGAAGCTTTTCCGTGATCATACGGAGAGAAAAAATTTGATCCGTGCATCCTCTTCCAGGTCTAAATCCGCATTGTGCCTCCCATAGAAATCTTTCCGATTTCTCTTGCATCCTACGTGTCAAAATCTTCGAGTAAACTTTACTTGCTAAAGTGGTCAAGCTAATCGCCCGATAGCACCCGCAGTCAAAATGTGAACCTTTACCTTTATATAAAGGCACAATGACTGCGGATCGCCAATCATCCGGGACATCCCCCGTCCGCCAGCACAAATTGCACAGCAGATGAAAGCTGTCCCAGACGCGAGGCCCACCATACTTGACCATTTCAGCAGTAACTCAGTCTAGTCCTGCAGCCTTACCACATTTCAAACTTCGAATTGCACGTTCAATCTCTTTCATACTGATGACCTCAGTGTCATCGAGGTCTGGGTCTGGCGTGCCAGTTACGGCGTCATCCCCGGATCCCTCACTAAGATCATCACAAGCATACATTTCTCTATAAAATTCGCTCCATCGCTGCATGACGTCCGATTTTTCTGAGAGGACGTCATTAGTTCTCGAAAGCACTTTGTTCATTCTTAAGGCCGTCGCACCACTTCGGGTCCTTCCAACCTCTTTCCAGAAGAGTTTGGAGTTCTCCTTAAAGTTGTGCGACAACCTTTCATCCGCTTCCATTCTACACCTTTCACGCACTTCCTCAATCAATGCTTTCGTGTGAACTTTCTGCAGCTTATATCTTTCTTTCATCTCCTCTCTCATATCCTTATCATTACTAGAGGCCAAGTAGTCTCACCATGCTTTCTTCTTCTTCTTTACAGCTTCTTTCACTTCATCATTCCACCATGCATCTCTTCTTTTACTACTGCCTCTTTTTATTGTTCCACACACTTCTTCCGCTGCACTTACCATTCCATCCCTAAGGTTCTGCCATGTTCTTTCTACACATTCGTTTCTGCCATCGATGGTGTCAAGCTTTTCGGCTACCGTCGCATGATATTTGTCCCTAGTATCCGCTTCCTGAAGCTTCCAGCTTCGGATGCGACAGACCTAGAACAAATCTAGAACTTCTCTTACATTCTCCCAAAACTCCTCCAGCTCAGCCCTGGACGACGAAACCACCGGCGCATAAACAGCCAAAAGGAATAACTTCGTCAGTCCCAATTTAAAGCGAACCCAGAGAAGTCTTTAGTTCACAAACTTATATTCAGTCATAACATCGACCAACCGAGAAGACAGCAGCACCCCCACTCCCTGGCAGGCGTTCTCGCTCTCCGGGACTCCGGACCATAGAGCAAACGCCCCGCCAGGGAGCTCTTCAGTACCACTGCCCTTCCGTTTGGTCTCCGACATACACACGACATCTAATTCTCTTTCTTTCATTATTTCGATCAACTCATTCGTCTTATCTCTCATGCCTCCTCTAACATTCCACGTGCCAACTCTGCACTCCGTCCTCCACCTTCCGCCGTGTCGGGCTGTGCGTGACGGGTGGCGGTCCCCATCGCCGCTTTGCGCGCTGCATTCCACACCAACGGGGACGAGCTGGTGTGCGTCGCCTTGGGGGGACGCCCTAACCCTCGTTGACATGGGTGCGCAGCTGAGTAGAATTGCATTATATATATATATATATATATATGTGTGTGTGTGTGTGTGTGTGTGTGTGTGTGTGTGTGTGTGTGTGTGTGTGTGTGTGTGTGCGTGTGCGTGTGTGTACTTTATAAAACACGAGCGTAAAATAGAAAATTTGAGTATAGTTTCATTAAAAATATGAATAAAATGAGAAATAATTTGGACGATATAAAGTATTATAATATTATGTTTTCGATTATAACTATACTATAAATCTGCATTTGCCGGAGAGGTAAGCACTTTAAGTGCTTTATTCACGGTCCATCTTCATGTATGTCCCGCCAAGATCATGCACAACGCATGACTCAAAACGACAATGAGTAGAGTTGACGTACGTCAATAATTACGTAAGTCAACGTAATTATTGACGTACGTTAACTCTACTCATTGTCGTTTTCTATCGTACGTCGTGCATGACTCGCTTTGGCGGGACGTACAGCAAAATGGACCGTGAATAAGGTGCTTAAGAGTATTTTCAAATACAGCTTTTTATCGATGTGCGTGTCAGAGGTAATAAAACTACACAGCATACATTTTTTATGGTTGAGTTTTCTGTAGTTATTTCTATACGTTTGAATACTAATTACTCACTATTTATTATTACTCACTTAACGGGAACCACTGAGTTTTCGTTTTACATGTTGTTACATCTCATTGCTAAGCATAAGCCTCTTATTTTTGATAGCATTGTGATGAAATTAGTCCGCAGCGATACTATGCTTTTGACAGTCTTCTCATGTTTACGAAAGATTTTATTTTTAGATACACAGGTTTCCTTATGATTATTCCCTTACCCCCGAGCACGTGGTAAATTGGCACAAACAATTGCAATTAACGATTTCGTCGGTGCTGGCCTGTATCAAACCAAGGTTGCTCGCGTACTGTGAAATTCACTGTGAAACTCCTGGGCTAACAGCTCTTTTGTGTGAAAATACTAAAATTACTTATTTTTGAACGAGTTCTGTTGAGATTGTCCCGTAAATAAAATTATGTTGAAATATTGTACCTATGACCAAAGCGAGAAGGACAGCATTATGTTGTAATTTTGTGCCCTTTGTCAACATTAACTACACTTTTATTACGGATTATATAAGCCATCTGAAATAAATTCGTTTATCTTAAATTAAAAAACCAATGTGATATTACAAACGAATGATATCCAATAAAACCTAATGGACATGCAAAAATAAACTTTACTAACACAAAATAAATTTTACCAACACTCCTATTTAAAATTATTAGTAAATATGTGATTAATTGGTGATTTCATAAAGGAATACATATATATATATATATATTATATATATATATATATATATATATATATATATATATATATATATATATATATATATGTATATATATATTTTTTTTCGAAATCACCTAAATTACATAATTTGTATGAAAAAAAATATTTTCGTGAATTGCTATCTTTAACCTTGATCTACAAAATTTGATCTGATAAGAGCTTGAGCATAATCATCTCTCTGCAAAAAGACTTCCTGTCTTTCCTCTCTAAGTGTAGTTTTTTTTTTGATTGGTTCTATAATCTATTAATATAAATCTCTAATCGCGTAATACCCGAACTTATATATATATATATTATTTATTTTCATGGTGACTTCAAACATATACAACATAAACATAACATAACATGAACGTACTGCTGATAAAATATATGAAAGCAGCCGTGAAATCAAAAAGCTCATAAAGAGAAAACCTAATTCAAAAGATATACTAGATGTCAGAGTCAGAAAGTCCAAGTATGTCTAGGCCTACGCTATGTCCAAACGACATAGCGTAGGCCTTCGATCGGGTGTTGGCAAAAACTGGTTTTTTCATAGCTTCCTTCCCATGGGCTTCCCGAGTAATTATGCAATAGTATTACCAGTTCTCTTGCAGATCGAAGCACTAAAGGTCCTACAAGACGGTGCATACTCCGACTATAATTCTATTGATGCTGATGTTTCATAAGGCTGCGTGCTATCACTCTACTACGCTACTCTGTTTTTTCTGCATATCAATGATATATGAATTGAAAACCAGTAACATTCATTCAGCAACTTCATTACTATGCGATTCAAAGCACTGGCGATGCTTTTTACACCAGCCGTGTCATTATTTTTCGTGAACACGTATTCGAATACGGCAACAAACTTGTGTCTGAAGTCGGGTCCTTTGGTTTTTTTTGGCGTTTGGGCATTTTCCGCCAAAAAGTACACCTTTTGTTGTATCTCATCAATTTCAAGGCACTTCTTTTGTTGCCTCAGCCAGTATCGTAATCCTTAGCATCGAATGCGCATTCACTTGGAAGGGAAGGCCAAAAAGAAAATTCTTTTATTCATCGCACGACTCTTTTATGAGATCGTTTACCACCAGCGATATTTCCGGACCTTACAGCTTAGTGACCCTGGTGTTTCAGTTCATGGGCAGCAGTCGACACTTTCCTTCAGGTGAGCCGCACGCTCGTTTACCACCAATGATATAAAAATATAAAATATCTAGATTTACGTCAGGAACTTGCGTCAAAGGCGTGTGAGATTTGATACTGCAATTGGTAAATTAACTGGACAGAAAAAGGGGAAGATTTATTAAGCAAAAAATATTTAAGTTATTGTAATTTAATGAACAAAAGTAAAAAAATTAAAAATAAAAAAGATCAAGAAAATGTAAATAGAAGCCAAAAACAACTTGTGAATTGGTTGCTTAATAAGATTTATTTCAAAAATAGCTTTTATTTAGAAGAAAAATAAAACGTATATACACGTGGTAGAGCCATGCTGAAGCTATATTAGTAGTGTAATTGTAGCACAAATGGGTCGGCCCAACCGGGAAAGTACTACGCTCTCACAGAATACCAGCATAATATAGCAGCTTAACGCTGCTGAGTTTCGTATGGTGAGTGTAGAGAACCGGAAACCCATTTTACTGGAAAAGAAGCATTCCATCTTAGTCCTCACGGGTGACAACACATCTGCATTTTAATTATTTATTGAGGATAGATGTAGATGTCTATGAGTCACAGCAACCACTTACCATCAGGTGGACTGTATGCTCGCTTGTCAACTTTATCCTTTAAAAAAAAGAAGAAGTGTCAAAGTTCAAACTTAGTTTTATTAAGAAAAGCGAAGGATGCACGGAACAATGCATCCTTGTAGTTAGCTGAAGCTACTTAATTAGCAGGGAAATACCGCACGAAGAGTAAATTGAATGGCACCGAAGTTAAAGTTAATTCCTAACTTCATATGAGGTTGTAAGCTTTGTGATGTTGTAGCGAGGATGTATAGAACACAGTACATCAACGTACGCATTTGAAAACAAAAATTAGACTTGGTAGTGTTTACTTTCTAGTACGGCGATCATCAATCCGGCTGCCAAGCATGATGATGAAGGTATATCTTTCTGCAACCGGGTTCCAGGAATGGATTTTTAGGGGACGATAAGGAAGCTGGTGGTAGGATTTTTCTGCATAGGAGCCCGTCTGGGTAGGAATGGTGCAGAAATAGGTAAAACACTATACCTATTTCTGCCGCCAAATATCAATGCTTGCTTTGCTGTATCCCAATCTGAAGGATGTAGAGAAAACGGCTGGACTGATTTTAATGCAATTTTGTGTGTGTGATTATGTTGATTCGAGAATGGTTTGTATTTTAAATAAAAATAGTTAAAATACTGTATTTTGTATTTTATATTTTAAATACACGACTTAAAAATATTTTAAATTTTGTATTTTTGTGGCGGCGCTGTCGTCGCGCCACAAGCGAAACACATTGAAGCATAAATCACGCTAACAAAGTTCCGAAGTTAAAGCAGCATATATATAGAATAGCTCCGAACTACCAATCGGAGCGTTGGCCGCTCCCCGGGCAGAACACCTTGCCCGGCGGGAGATCTCCCATTTTCCTTCCAACCGCCACATTGGTGACCAACCGACGTGATATGAACACGCAACCAACAAACCTTCGGAAACTACATCTTCAAACCTTCATCATCCTCAAGTACCCCATTCATTCGCTCCCGAGCTGATATTGTTTGCAGTCTTCACATTCAGCAAGCCATCTGACTTTACAAAGGTTCATCGCAGCACTGGAATAATAATGCTTCCTGTTCCTTCAAGCTACTATCTGCGCTACAGTGTTCGGCACGGCTCTCACCCTTACTGCTCGCCTCTGCTTCACCGCACTCTCGCAGATTACTTGCCTTCTTCTCGACTCACCGCAAACTACAAGGCAATTCCCTGGCATTTGCAAATTCGTCGACACCTAGACTGACTATCGATCTCCGGTCTGAGCAGGGGGGTAATGTGGCTGTGCTGTCGTCGCGCCACAAGCGAAACACATCGAAGCCTAAATCGCGCTAACAAAGTTCCGAAGTTTAAGCAGCATATATATAGAATAGCTCCGAACTACCAACCGGAGCGTTGGCCGCTCCCCGGGCAGAACACCTTGCCCGGCAGGAGATCTCCCCTTTTCCATCCACCCGCCACATTTTAAATACAAGCGAGATTGTATTTTGTAATTTGTATTTTAATTAAAGCAAAGCATGTTTTTTGCCCAGCTCTAGCGATAGGTCATGTTAAACTAGGTCAAAAATTTTAGATATATCAAAAAATACTACTTTTATTTTGTTATTTGTTGTATGTTGTAGTTCTATCTTTTTGAAAACCATAATGTTCGTTTGGTATAACGTGATATTTATTGCAAAATTGTATAGTTACTTACTCTAGTTGAATATTTGCCAGTAATACCTTAATACGAGACTGAAAATTTCGGGAATCAAGGAAGTGATACAATATTAATATTTAAAAATGTATTTATTGCTTTTCGAAGTATTTTGATTAAGAAATTTGACACATTTTTCCATACGATGGAACCAATCATTGAAGCAACCATTCCATTCGGAAGTTGGGGTCTCTAAAATGGCCGTTTAGTAGGCGTCCACAGCTTCTTCAAGTGATGAAAATCTCTGTCCACGCAATTTATTCTTTATTTTAGGGAAAGTATAGAAATCATTAGGGCTTAGGTTGGGGCTGTACGGCGGATGGTCTAATAATTCTATGTTTTCTTGCTCTAAAAACTCTTTTGTTCTGTGTGCGGTGTGAGAACTCGCATTGTCGTGATGGAGGATGATGCGGCGATTGCAGTTCTCTTTACGGAGTTCAGAACCAACCTGTGGCAAACAAATGCTAGCATACCATTCTGCACTAACCGTTCTTTGTCCCTCAAGAGGAATAGTCGTAACATGGCCGGTTTTGGAGACAAACGTGGCCACCATTTTTTTTTGCAACACTCCATGAACGAACAATTTTTGTTGGCTTTGACTCATTTTCGAATACCCAAACTCGTGACTGTTTTTTTTTTTGTTTCGGGTTCGTACGCGCATATCCAGGATTCGTCACCTAATACGATGTTGTATACAGCATTTGAGGATCCTGCGTGGAATCTTTCGAGAGTTCTGACACACCAAGTAACGGGAGCCGCATTTTGCTCTTCATAGAGCGAATGCGGTGTCCATTGGGAAAACAACTTTTTTACACTTAATTGTTCATGCAAGATTATTTGTATTTGACTCATGCCAATGTCTAAAGTTGCCTGAATTTCGCGGTATGTCACATGTCGATCTTCCTCAATCGGCTTACGCACAGCATCAACGTTTTCTTGGGTGACTGCAGTTTTTGGACGACCTTGACGGGGATCATCATTGAGCTTGATACGTCCACGTTGAAATTCAGCAAACCAGCGATAAATTGTGGTTTTGGATGGGGCTTCATCACCAAATGCAGAAATCATCCGGTTAACACACTGTTTTTGTGTTAAACCACTTCAAAAGTCATAATAAATCATCGCTCTTGAATTTTCTCGAGTCAATTTCATTTTCTTAACGACTAAACAATTTAGACAAAACCTTATGACAAGACCGAGAATCTTTTTTTAAATAAATAAATGGTATTCGATTTTTAAAACCAAGGAATTTTCAATTAAAAAGATTTTAATATGACAGGAACAGTGGAAATAATCCATTCCCGATACTTTTAGTGCAGCCTATGTATTTAAGCCTCGCGAATGAACCAACATACCCAATGTTGAAACCCAGAACAACCGTTCTTTAGTTACGAATAAAAGCGTAGATAGACCAACGCAGCGTCGATTATAGTTTTACATGAGATATAAAACTTGCGCCTAAGTCCTAGGTATTAATTGATACATTTATTTATTTAATGGCATTATATTAATATGATAGATAAATAGAATGAACGTTACGGTCAAGCCTGAGTATAAAATTTTTATCGATATATTTTGTCATATTGTCTTACTTCTATTATTATTTCCGTGAATGAAACTCCGAAAAAAATAGCGAAAACCAAATCGCCTCATTATGTTACGGTGTATAGCTAGTCCATATATAGAGGTCAGTGGGTCAAATCAATTTACAAATTGAAGTGATTAACATCTTTCAAAAGAATAGAAGCGTCAGCTATCACATTGACCTAATATCTAAGATAGTGTAGAATTACATGTAGAAGTAATGTTTTGCTCAATTTTGTAATTAAAACTAGCTTTTATGAGTCTGGAAGCCAACATGATTGGATTTTGAAACTTAAAGAGTTAAAAAGTGCGCCAAACTTTGTGTATAAAAATACATTAATATAAAACCGTAACTTTCCCATTTTAAGATTTTACGAAATGAATAATTAAATATGTATTTGGCAAAAACCAACCCCCAAACAGGTTTAAATAAACTTAAAAGTGTTAAAGTAAAACTAGAAAATATTGAAAAACTCACAAAGGCGTTGAGATTCTATGATAGAGATAATTTAAGATATACTTGGCCGACCTAGAGTAATAAACCTGTAAGGGAATAAAATCCGTGCCAAAATATTAAAAACAACTCTGCCGATATTGAGCACAATAGTAATATACCTATATATAATATATATTATAACTCTTTTCCGATCGGCTTGATCCACTGGCCTTGAGAAGAGACGTTGCATGTCTATGCATCTTCTACCGCATGTATCACGGAGAGAGCTCAGAGGAATTGGTTAATTCCAGCTGCCAAACTCCATCCTCATTATCTCGATGTCCGGTGGACCAGTACTGTGCAATTTATGCGCAATTTTCTGCCTCACACGACCAAACTGTAGAATTTACTGTCACCAGCGGTTTTACCGGACCGATACAACTTAGGAAACTTCAAGATAACGCGTCTGCAATATTCTTGATGTCGCAGATGTTCATGGGTGATACCATCAGGTGGGTCACATGCTTGTTTGCCTCATCTTCCATAAAAAAAAACATACTTTGACCTAACTTATCCGGAGATGACTTTTCATACTTCTTTATTGTAGAAAAAAATACTAAAAACATTTGAAAATACTAAATTTCAGACCAGATCCAAGATACAATACCAGAAAATATTTAATATTTGTAGGAATCTCATTACTATTAAGTATTTCTCAGTAATTATCAATCGGTTGACAACATTTTGAATAGGATGGATAGAATTGAATTGAAACAAAGAAATCAGGTGATGAATGAATAGAATTGAGAGATAGATGAATAATGGATCAAAGTCCATAAATTACGTACCTATATTTGTCTTATATTTCAATACATTTACGATATGTCCAGAGAAACGCACGGAGCGGTGTACATATTTATTGCGAATGTTAACGAGCCAAGAACTTGAACGCAGTCCCAGTGTTGTTGCAGCAGCAAGTCACTGAATTTTTGCACTGATAGAATAAAATACGTAATAATCAAGTAGTTTTATGTGATAGAGCCATGCTGCAGCTATATTACTGGTATAGTTGTTGTACAGTTATATAAATATTCAAGTTCTTAATAGAAAGGAAAGTACAGATGCCCATGCACATTGTATATAAAGAACCTGAGACTCTGTTTACTGCAAACGAGGCATTCTATCTTAGTCCTCACGGGTGACAATGCATCTGCATTTTGATTCGTAATCGAGGATAAATCTAGATGTCTATGGGCCAACCCCTTACCGTCAGGTGGACTGTGTGCTTGTTTGTTACCCTTATCCTATAAAAAAATGCTTCATACGTTTTCGATCAACTGTGTCTCGGTGGGTGACGTCAAGCATAGGTGCATTTTCTTTATAGATGCTACTGGAGGAATAAAGAAACAATTTTTGTACTTATGCTTAAAGATTAACAATGAAGAAAAAAAAATAATGACTCCTTCCTCCTCTTCAAATAATGAATGTGGTCTTTACTGTTATTATTTTTGTTACATTGATATATTACTGTCTATTTTATGTATATATTTATATAGCCTCAAATATTTAGAAGATTATTAGCTGAATTAATTAATGGTAAAAACGATTAATACAAATCGAGATTGATATTTATTTTTGTAACAAATATGCTTAAGCATTTCGAGATTACCAGTGTAGGTATAATTACCAAGTTACTAGGTATTTGCACAATATTTGTTTACATTGCCTGTCACATCCAACGTTGCTAGCAAGCCTTATTGTTTCAATTTCAATAGAAAACATTACGATTTCATACCAATATAAAATGCTAATGCGTGTGATATGGTACTTATTGGTCTGTAAGAGGATTGTGTATTTAAAGAAATAACTTATATTATCTCTATACATTCAAGCGGGAGAGCAACGTTTCAGCGTATCATGACTAGGTAAGTGCGACCGAGGAACGACCACACTCACACAATACCAGCTTGAAATAGCAGTATAATGCTGCTGTTTTTCGTGTGGTGAGTGACGCCATTCCATTTAAGTCCTTAAAGGTGAACGCAATTATGAATACGTAGCGTAATACAAGCATTTGCGTTGTCACCGCATATATTAGATTTTATATAAAAAAGTAGTTTCTTGAAATTTTGGATGTATTTTTACTATCGGTCGGGTTTGTAGAGCCTCTTCCAGTCAGCAGGATGTAATATTTACTTATTATTTATTATAGGTATTTGCAAAATATTTTCTATCAGCTCACTAATGTAGGGGACATTAGTGAGCTGAATATGGTCCTCTCCCCCTCGAACGGGTTCCCGCCTTGTCGTGGCGGGGGGGCTTAGTAGCCGTGGCCTGGTCAACCACGGTGAACAAAGAGGAACCCCTTGGCTGGCCCGTGGTGTAGGGCCGGCCCGAGGTGGCCACTCCGAGTGGGCTTGGGAAGCCCACTTCGGATGTGTGTCGGCGGGATGCTGCGAGAGGGGTGTCCGCTCCCTCTATCGCAGCAGCCGAGGTGGAGTCGCGGAGGAGGAGGCGTGCTGGTATGGCGATGCGCCACTCGCCCTATCCTCCGCGACTCTGACGGGGCCGCACCGTTAATGATGCGGTGGTGGTGGGGCTGCGGGGGGAGAGGAGTGTCGGTATTGCGAGGCGCCGCTCTCCCTACCCTCCGCAGCCGAATCTCGGTTGGCGGCGGAGCCATAGACCAGATCCGCCGCTGGGGCCAGGAAGGCCGGTGCTTCTGAGTGCTAGTTTTTCCTGGCCCCATGGCCTTCGCGCATCGGACACGGGGGCGTCCGTTGCGCATTGGAAATTGGAGGCCGAGGAGGAGGGCGCACCATGTGTTCTGGTGCGCCTTACCTGAGAAGGAGATGGGGGAGGAGTGTTCCTCTCCCGAGGAGGGGCCGCCATGGGGCGGCCAGCGCAGGTGGGGCCGCGGAAGTGTGCGAAGGCGTTCCCGTGGCCCTGCCAATATGCGACGAGTGTGGAACACCATGGGGTTTTAGTCGGTGCGAGTCCGACATAACCCGTCCTTGCCCCCGTGAGGCGGGTATGCGCAGGCATTTCCCCATGTAAAAAAAAAAAAAAAAAAAATGGTCCTCTATCGTTATAAGGAATTTTTGCCTCAACCGCCACGCTTGACAGGTGAATTAGCGATTACAGTACCAGATGCTTCACTTACCTGTATTTCTAACCATAGATTTTTACACATTACATCAATATTTATGATGACTGTGTTCCGGTGTGAAGAAAGCCAGTATAATTACAGACTATGGGGTAGTCAATCATAGCCCTCAAAGGTCTAATCGTCAGATGGATTGTAGGTTCGTTTATTACTTCAATTTTATAAAAAAAAGTTTAATATAAAGGCGTGGCGCACATTTAGAAGTTTTAAAATAATATTTACAATTAACTGGTACCCGGTGCGTTGCTGACGCAGAAGAAATTATTCTTGAAGTATCGTTTTACATTTGGAAGAGTTATATTGTTTAATTAAGATACTTTCAAATAAATTTGTCGGTGCGTTACGCGCGTCACCTGCTGTACGTTTTATGCCTATAACCTTTGCGCAAGTGCAAGCAATAAGTTGACAAAGTTTTACCGCAATCTGATGAATGGTATGGCAGCGCATAAAATACGAACAAACAAACATTAATTTTTATATATTAGATAATATTTACACTCTCGTAACTTATACTGATAATGATCAATGAACATTTATATAAATATTCAAATTATTAATAGAAAGGAAAGTACAGATGCCCTCATATTGACTACGATATAAGCTAGTTCACAAGGCAATCCATCACGAATGATAAACTAGACGTCGAGCGCAATTAATCAAGCGTGCTACGGCATAAGCAACAACTGAAAACGTTGTTATTATTCCGGTATTTTCGTACCTTAAAAAATAAGAAGACATTGAAAACTTTTCAAAGATAATTTAATCTATGATGATATCATCAAAATTTTATATATAATTTATTTGTATAGCGAAAAAGAGTTAAGTATCTAATATTTTAACTACAGAAGTAATACCTAAGTACTTTATTACAAAACTTAGTTGAAATTTACTTCACTATCCACATACCTATACCTACCTATCTTTTGTAATTATAATATTTTAAGTTATAATAACACAAAATACTGAAAATAAAACTTTGTTTAGAATATTTTTAACCAAGTAGAATACGACAACATTTCTGTTAGGAATCATATTTCGGGTTTATTTGTTGTTTACACTAACTACCTACCTATTTTTTCCAAGCCAAGCATCGCGATTCGATATAGCGTCGGCAAGCAATCAACGTCAAAGGAGTGCAACTTCTGTACATAGTACTATTATTTATTGACCTGCGTCAGTTGATTTCGGGGGGTCTACCCTAGGCAAGCGCTCGCGCATTAATGATCGCAGATGGCCGGCGCAGTGAAATATATAGTACTTTTATTTAAATAATTGAAATATAATAGTAACTTTTAAAAATTAAAAATAATAGTATAGTTTAAGCAAATGTTGATGATTATTTTGGTATAAATTTTACGTCTAAATGATGTAGAACTTCGGAAATATAGAGGCTTGTATCGAAGCTTTTTTGGTCGTTTTTTGAATTATGTCGATTTTTTTCCTAGCGTGGAAAGCATATAACGAAAATGTATTCCATTATTATTAAAGTGTAGGATATTTGGGAGATAAAATTTTTTTTTGATGGACAAATTAGAGCTCCCAAATCATGTCTTCGAGAGTTTTTGCCTGAACATGCATCGGGAGAATGATTATTACTGATTAAATAAATAAGTTATCTAAAATCCGCTCTGAGCTTATTTGAGGAGAGAAAACGAACTATTTTTACCAAGTAATGGTTATTTCAAGCAACGAACGATAAACATACAATTTCAACGAGGAACCCTTTTAACTTCGCGTTTTTTTTTGTCATGCGCCTCTTAAACGTAGCTCTACAACGTGTAAAAATATAAGAAAAAGAAAAAGATATACATGACAAAAAATATATACCACAATCCGTGATACTTTTCATAAACATGTTTTTTCCATAAAGTTCAGCGTAAGAAGTGAGTAAATACATATACATGATCAATGTAGTTATGAATGCAAATGAAACAACCACAAATACAAATAGCATGACGAAATTTAATCACTTTTTTCATAACTTACGAGTTGTAGTACTCGCAGTACTTATTCGTAGTCAGCCTTAATAAGCGCACCAATCTATACAAATAAATAAAATTGAAGTGTCTGTTTGTAATGCCGAAATAACAGCTTTTTATTATATGCATATGAAAGTATATGCGGTACTTATAACAAAAACACAATTTTTAAATTTTTTGTCTGTCTTTCTGTCTGTCTGTTTGTTTTATCAATCTCCGGAATGGCTGAACCGATTTTTACCGGACTTTTACTGGCAGATAGCTGATGTTATAAGAAGTAACTTAGGCTACTTTTATTTAAGAAAAAGAATTAGGGTTCCGCGCAAAATAAATAAAACCCATGAAATCCAATCGTACACGGGGAACATCTAGTAGTTAAATAAAATTGAGGAAATGTTAATTTGACAACTCGATCCTTAGAATACTAAATGAAACTAAACTACGTGCCTATACTTTATATATACTCGTACATTTCTTGTTTATCAGTATATATATAAATCTACTTTATATAAAAACATAATCAAGCAATTTTTTGTAAACAAATAACGCAGGACAAGAGTGGGTTGGTAAGTAAAGTTACAGTCTATATACGTCCCTCTGCTGTGCACAAGCCTCCTCCCATATCTGAGAGGTTTTAGGGCGTGGGTAAGTGTTAACCAAAAACAGCTTGATAGACTGCACAGCAGCTTTTATAGGTAAAAGTTTTGCATGCTTCTACAAGAAAATCTCAAGATAAAAATATGAAGCGTCGCAATTTGAAGCGTCGCTTCCGGTACCTTTACACTCAACGCAGCGCTAACAGCACTTAAGGTTAACGAGTTGTTTTTTTAAATAACCGGAAGGTAGTGGCTAAAGTAAATAGCAAACGCTTACGTTGAAAATTTATACAGTTAATTTTATGAAGTTTTATTGCAAGTTTATGTAATTTGCAAAAACCTACAGTAAATACACATGTATCAGTTTCAATACAAATGTAAGCACATATAAAGTTTAACGGCCACTCAGTGGTACTAAATTTACTTAAATTTCTAATTTTAAAGAAATTGTGACGGAAAAAGTATTTTGATACAAAATCAAACTCCTTCTTCGACTGAGTTTTAGTTCGATTTCTTGATTTTCTCTCTTCGTTATTGATTTCATGACAAACGCCGCATTTCACTGAATTGGCATGAAATAGGTACTGCCTAAATACGTAGGTCACTCAATAACTTTTGAGATGCCCGAAATGTAAAAATGGCTAGTATTTTTCGCGGAGCGGACATTTGTCGACGTCAGTGCTGGAAAATTGTAGATCAATCAACTCTAAATGGTATACTACAGTTGCATTACCCAAAGCTTTCCAAACTGTGCAGGAGAGAAGACCAAAGACCGGGCTTCGGGGAATCATGCTGCATCACGATAACGCCTCTTCACATATCTCCCTTAGAACAAAAGCATTTATTGAGGAATTTGGTGTTGAAACTCTAAGTCTCACATCCTACAGCCCTGACTTATTTCCTTGCGATTTCCTTTTGTTCCCAAGAGTCAAATAAAAAATAAAAGGCAAGTTTTTTTCAAGTGCCGAAGAAGCGATTTCCGACCAGACAGATCAAGACTGGCAAAAAAGTTGGTTTAGGTGAATGGAACTTTGTATAGAGCATGATGGAGAATATTTTGAAAAGATGTAAAATAAATATATATTAATAGTATCTAGAATACTTTTTGTATATCTTAAAACTTATTACTGCGTAAAACTATAATTAATTAAAAATATTTTACAACAATTTAACGACGAGATTATAATTTAAAATTCAAGTTTACTTTTACCTAATAATGAAACATTAATTTCCTCTTAGGGGATTTTCCACCACGTTGACTGACTACTTCTGAATAATCGGAAGCTATCAAACACAGAGGCTTGTCTTAATTCTAACTGCACTACGAGCTGTGATGTAATGTTCAGTGCGATAACATTAAGGTAGGCGTGGATTTTCCGAGACACAAAGAAAATTCAAATAAAAAGGTTAATAAAAGCCCCAAAAATCAACCATTAATATGTTTGCACAAATTTTGACGTTAACTCTATAAACAACTAACTACTAATTATAAACATTTTTAAACCCAGCACAGGGATGAGTGCGCGCTTATAGCACAATTTCATTGTTAAAATAATTAAATAAATTATGATCCTCTCCTATATTACCCGCATTGCTCACTTATAGTCTAAATTGTACAAATGGCTTTTCTGGTCGATTAATGATAATTACATCTGCCTAAGTCCATTGTGCAAACCTTTAGATTTAAAGTTTAAACATTAGAGTACAATATCTGGCCATAAATCGTAAAGGAAAACTAATTTACGAACCTTTAAGTAACCGTGGTAGCTCAGGAATTTTACGCTCTCCACGCAAATAATCCTTGTTTGATATTGAATGCCTATACAATGAAAACTGTTTTCGTTCTAAATTCAAATATTTAGTAATGAGGGAATAATTAAATGCGAAATTTTAAGTTATTTCGAAACATAGGTAACAAGAAATTTTACAGCTGCTTTATCTTCTTTACAATAAGAGGTTGTTGTTTTGTAATGTACGGATTTTGAAAGCGATGTTTTGAAGTTATTGAGGGGTTCAAAAAATTAAACTAACTTTTTTACGGATTGTATCGCGTTTAATTTAACTTTTTAATTCCCGATGTTACACATATAAAACATATAGCTGACTCGAAGCATCGACGCTCCATAAGATTTGATAGACCACAAATCCTCGCAAAAGAACACCGATTCCTCCCTAGGATGATTCGCGAGGCTATTGAAATTAAAAAATATCCTAATTTCAATATCCAAACCAAGCATATCACTGCAAGACTTTAAGATAAGGTCATTCTGTGTAGATCGGACCAAAAATTAATATTCAAAAACTGAAGGTAGCCGGGCTAACTATGACATCGAGATGTCAAACATCTCAATCCCCCCCCCCCCCCCGTGATCATGGGTGCTGTAAAGCACTCGAAACGTCGAAAATTAAAAACTTAAATTAAACGCGATAGAATTCGTAAAAAAGTTCATTTAATATGTAGTGCGTAATAATAAGAAATTGCTATGTGAACGGGTGAAAAAAATTCATAAACGACATAAAACGTCTCCAAAAACCAATACGGTTTGTGAGTAAGCGCAGAGCTCGCTCAATATGATTTAGGTAATAGGAAACATAAACGTAGCTCCACGATAATGCCTGCATACTGCCGTCTCAAAGATAACATGTCTGTGTCCAGCTGTGGGACGTGATATACGCCTTACTTAGACGTTACTACCTAGCACTTACTTTTAAATTTAAAAAAATAAGTGTTACGTCTCACAGCTAGGCAAGAGCCTCCTTTGATTTTTAGAGGTCAATGGGTAATTATTTCGCCACGCTGCTTCCAGTGCATGCTGGCGGCTGGGCCTTTGAAATATTTTATTCCATAGACATGCAGGCTTTTCACAAATGCCGGCAGCGATTTAACCCGAGATGCTGTCGAGCACTTAGCTACCTACCGCGGCTCAATTAATCAATATATTTATTCTTTATTGTACACCAATTCATATTAAAACAAAAACAAAAATAAGAAAAATGAAATATATAAAGAAAGTACAATAGGTGGTTGTATCGCTCCGGAAGCTATTTCTTCAAGACAACCGTTTTATGTAAAGAACTATTGTCCACAAAGAATGGCAAAGCGGGAGGTGTACATAAATGATACAATTAAATTTATAAGTAATAATAATAATAACAACACAAGATGATGACAATTGAGAATAAGTAGTAAAGATACAAGAAAGGACGGGAAATTATTATTAATTATTAATAGTTTCAAGTAATAAAATTTCAATTAAAATTATTTTTAAAGGAATGATGGGTAAGAAAAACGTATTGCTTACGTATATTATATTGTTGCGCGCCACTATTAATGACATAATTATATATAATTAGTTCTGCTATAAATTTCAAGATCGTTCTAGAAATTTCCATAGAAGAACTTTCTAGAACTATCGACACCTAGTCAATCGGGACCGGTATGTACTCGAATATTCTAGATGTTTCTACAGTAGAAGATTCTGGAACTATCTGAGGCCCTATATAAGGCCGGTATAGACCGCGACCGGGGTGAATGTTGAGTTGGCGATACAAGCGAACACTCCAAAGCTATACAACTGTGAACTAAAGTGTTCAGTAGTACAATTGTGTTTTGTTATTAGTGTGGTTTTAAGTTGTAATTAGTGTTCTGTAATTAATGTGTCAATTATGGTAATTCACTCAGCAGTTTTTAATTGTCTCGAATCCCAAGCTCGTACAATTTGTGTCAGAAGTGGGATCAAATCATGCCAATTTTACCTAAGGACGACACGGTGGTTATCCGTACCCGAACTCAACGCCAGCAAGAGACCAGGGACGATTTGGAGATGGAACGCCGCAGAGGTCGGAGGACCAGCTGCCAATCACGGGGAGGCCGGCCCGTCAGCAGCTCCTACATCTGCAGCACCTGACATAGGTGCTCTGATGATGATGCTACAGGAGCAAGCTCGCGGACAGGAGGAATAGGCCCTCCGACAGGAATAACATATCCGCCGACAGGAAGAACATGCCCGCCGACAGGAAGAACATGCCCGCCACCACTCCTGTTGGCGAGCATTCCTTCGTTCCTCCGAACAGGCCCACCGACAGGAGGAACAGGCCAGTCCTTGGGAAGAGCAGCTCAAACGTGATAAGGAAAAGTAGATCCTCCTCATGAAGGACCTTCACGCTACCTTCGAGAAAGAAATAAGGTGAAGAATGGGGTTGCTGAACATGACAAGCGCCTCGGAAGCTGAAACCCGAATCGACCAAGTGAACAATCGGGTTGACAACGTGATGGCTGATGTGAAGAAAACACTGGACGACCTTAAACTTGGGGATGGAATTGCAGCTCCCGTGGTAGCTACAACACATTCGCTACGTGGGTTCAGAATGCCGCCGTCCAAAGGACTTCTTCGTCGTCGGTCTATAAAATCCAGTTCGAGGCTGTCATGAAGGCGAACGGCTAGAATAAAAGTAAGGTTATGACTGCTCTCACCCTAGGCCTGCGCGATCAGCTTAACTTAACTGGAACTTAACTGTTCTGGAAGCTCTCGGTAAGGAAGTGACTTACGAGCAGCTCATTGAGGCATTGGAGGTGAGATATGACGACGCTCACCTGGAACACGTCTTTCTTACGCAGCCCAAAGATTGCGTGCAACGCAGCAACGTCAACCTGAAGCAGTGGGCCCTTGAGGTGGAAAAGCTGGTTCGGAAAGCATAACAGTCTGTACCTGCACTCATTGAAAGGAACCTGGTACAGTAATTTGACAATTCCAAACTTATAAGTCAGTTCCTTGGGCACTCCGCATACAATCGAGAATGCATCAATTTGACAACAGCCACCGATCAGCGCATACCCGTCCGTGGAGAGAAGGAGATGGAATTGAAGCTAGGCAACATGATCTACCTGCATAATGCCATCGTGGCTGATATAATGGACTGCTTCCTGAGCCAAAACTTTATGAGGAAGAATCGTTGTGAGATCGACGTTAAGCAAGGTGTTTTGAAATGTGGACAAGAAGAACTTTTCGTGGAAGAGGCGTTACTAGGGAATGTGTACAGCCCTAAGAAGACTGTTCTTCCGCCATGATCAGAAACGATTGTGTCGGTAAGTCTTCCTCGGAATCCTGGGCAAGCTCATCGTTGTGTACTCGTGAAAAAGGTAAACAATGACCTTCTATGGAAAGTGGCTCGAATGTTGGTCAGAACTACCGACATCTCAGGAGTACGTGTACTGAACCTTTGTAAACAGGAACAGATTATAGTAAAAGGCGCACTGGTTGGTACTTATGAAGAAGTGGGTTGATTGCGTCGATGCCAATATCTAACGACTGGGACCCCCCGCAAGGATGCATAGACGAGAGTGACCACACTTTTATAAGACTGTCGCAGCGTTCTCTCCCCGAATGAAATGGTCAATGCGAAGAAGTTGTTACTCAAGTACTCCGATATTTTCTCGTTAAACGATGCTGATATAAGAAATACTGGCGTAGTTCAACGCAAAATAAATACAGGAGAATTTGAAATTGCCTATCCGTCAGCGGCCAAAGAGATTGTCGGTAGCACGTGAAAAGGAAGCGGAAACCATGATTGAGCCAATGGTGAAGGATGGTGTTATTGAACCTTCATCTAGTCCATAGTGTTACCCTGTGGAGCTAGTAAAGAAGAAGGACGGCAACATGCGGTTTTGTGTTGACTACCGCCACCTGAACGACCTTACGAAGAAGTACAGCTATCCCTTGCCAAGAATTGATGACACGCTGGACATGTTTACAGGAGTAAAGTGGTTTAGCACGCTGGACCTGAAAAATGGCTACTGGTTGGTTGAAATTGACCCTGAGGAAAAGGAGAAAACTGCATTCTCGACAGGAAAGAGTCTGTGGAAATTTGAAGTTATGCCTTTTGGATTGTGCAATGCTCCAGCAACGTTTGAAAGGTTGATGGTGCTTATACTTACCGGGCTAATTGGTGATGCCTGTCTGGTCTACTTGGATGACATCATCATCGTAGGCCGTACGTTTGAGGAAAAACTTCAAAACCTGGAACGCGTGCTTATGAAGATTCAGAGTGCTAATTTCAAGTTGAGTCCGAAGAAATGTTCACTATTCAAACGGCATTTTAGCTTATTGGGGTATGTAATGTCGGAAGAAGGTATCCGCACGGATCTAGAGAAAATTACCGCTGCCAAGGATTGACCGGGTCCAAAACACAAGATGCAGGTTAGACCATTTTTTGGTGTGTGCTCCTATTATCGGCGATTTGTAAAGAACTTTGCAGGTGTAGCCAAACCTCTACACAAGCTAACCAATGAGAAGCGAAATTTCGACTGGGATAAAAGTTGTGATATCGCGTTCTAGGAGCTCAAGGACCGTCTATGGAGAACACCAATTTTTGGGTACCCTGATGCGGACCAGAAATTTATAGTTGACACAGACTCAAGTGATATAGGACTTGGCGGTATCTTGTCTCAACGGAATGGTGATCAAGAGTTTGTGATAACGTACTTCAGCAAGTCGTTGTCAAAGTCGGAAAGAAACTATTGTGTCACAAGACGGGAATTGCTTGCTGTGGTAAAGTCGTTGCAGTATTTTGGCAAATATCTTCTAGGATGAAAATTTCACTTACGCACTGACCATGCTGCACTGAAATTTGCACTGAAATATGCAAAAATTGCAGAACAAAAAAAGAATGGTGTAGCAAATGTACAAATTGTGCGGTTTTAATGGGACCTCAGACTCGTAGTAGATGTGCATTGAAATTGTAGAATGTTGGTGCACCATGGGAGAGAATAGCCCTTGACGTTACAGGGCCGTTTTCGGAAAGTGAAAGTGGTAACAACTATTTTATGGTTGCGATGGATTACTTAACTAAGTGGCCAGAAGTCTTCGCCATTCCAAATCAAGATGCTTCAAAAGTTGCAGATAAACTAGTTCATGAAAACTTCTGTCGTTTTGTAGTACCCTTAGAGATTCACAGTGATCAAGGAAGGAATTTTGAGTCTCAAATATACCAGAAAACTTGCTGAGTTATGGTTACTCATAGAACAAGAACAACTTCACACCACCCACAATCTGATGTACCTAGCAAAAGTTGTGGAAAATCGGCCACGAGACTGGGACAAGCACATACAGCTGTTTTTGTTGTCATATCGAAGCGCTGTTCACGAGAGTACGTCAGTGACACCAGTTTTTGCAAACTTTAGAAGACAATTACGGCTGCCTGCAGACCTGATCACTGGAATACTACCTGATTTCATTAGTATAACCAATTATGCAAATGACTTACGGAACCAAATGAATGACATTTATGAGCACGTCAGACAATCGGGCCAAATGTCTGAAAAGATGAAACCCGGTATGACCGCAAAATGAACAACAAAGGGTTCGACAAAGGTTCACTAGTGTGGTTGCACAATCCAGTTCGAAGCAAAAGGATCGAGAAAAATCTCCTAAGCTTCAAGCTAAATGGGATTGACCGTACCGGAGTGACAAGGATCAATGACGTAACCTACCGGATACAAAAAGGTGCAAGAGGTACTCCTAAGATCGTTCATGTGGATCGACTGGCGCGTTATTATGGGCCCGATTATGGTTGGGATGAGTATGTCTTAGGAGGGGGCAGTGTTGCGCGCCACCATTAATGACTGATACATGGCGACATTAGTTACCAATCGTGCCTTCTAGTATCGAGTAGCAGATTTAGCAGAGTCAAGATTCTTCTAGAAATTTCCATGGAAGATCTTTCTAAAACTATCGACACGTATTCAATCGGGACCGGTATGTACTCGAACATTCTAGATGTTTCTACAGTTGAAGATTCTGAAACTATCTGAGGCCCTATATAAGGCCGGTATAGACCGCGACCGGGGTCAGTGTTGAGTTGGCGATACAAGCTAATACTTCGAAGCTATACAACTGCGAACTAAAGTGATCAGTTGTAATATTGCGTTTTGATATTAGTCTGTTTTTAAGTTGATATATAAAAATTACGTGTCACATTGTTTGTCCGCGATGAACTTCTAAACTACTAAACTGATTGCAATAAAATTTTGCGCACTGTATGCAATTTGGTCCAACTTGAGAGATAGAATAGTTTTATCCCTATTTATGTGAACCTCAATATTTTATTACGAATTTAAGAATTGTTATAGGACACAAGGTCGTCGGAGAGGGCAGCACAACGTCTGTCTGGCTAGCTAGTATTGTTATAAAATGTTTTATTAAATTTGATATTAAACTTATTTTACAGATATTATCGCAATTATTTTTAACTTTTTGATTTTCGAAGTTTTCGTTCGTAGTCCGAAGTTTGACGTTTAAAATCCGTTAAATTAGTTTCATTTAATGTATAGTATTCGCGTTAAAATAAGAAATCATTATTTTATATTTAAAACAACTAAAACTTAAGTTTAGACCTATAGGATTTAGGCATTTTCAAGAATTAATGCAATGGATAGAATTTCTGCCATCAATCAGGCGTTAGAGCCTCATTTGTTAGGTAGGAGTTTGCACAGAGTGCTATTGTGGTTTTCACTGGTTGCAAATGTTGCTATATTTCTTTCTACATTTTATTCGATTAGATTCAAATCACCCCGTGGGTGTCTTGAGAGAGAAAATAGATATAATAAAGATATTATTTTTAAAGTTAACAAAACAATTAGACATTTAATGAACTGCTTTTCGCTTTGTATTGTTGAATGTATCACTTCGTTATTCGTAAAGAATCGCTTTCATTTAGTTGATAGCTAATTTAACGACGTATCCACTTTCCGCTCAGATTTTCGCAATAAAATATCGGCATTGATGTATACAATAGCAAGTATTCAAGATGTGTTTTGTTCAAAACAGGCTATACCTTTACTTAAGTTAAAGTTACATCCTATATACGACCCACAGCTGGGCAAATGCACAAGTTTGCGAGGGTTGTGGAGTAGTTGGTTAGCCACGCTGTAGCACTATCTACGTGATGGCGGACTTTACGTCTTTGAAATACTTTTATTCCGTAGTCATATATGTAGGTTTCCCGTCCTGATGTTCTCCTTAACAACCGAGCCGTGGTAAAATAAAAGTAACTTTGCTTACTTTATTGTTCTTTCTATATGTATGTTCTATAGAACAACTGTGTGGTCTAAAGTTCTAAATACCTGGCTATTAAGTTGGAAGTAGGTATTGGATTCAAGCTTCAGCTAACGTCAAAATTTGTGCAAAAATATTATTGGTTGATTTTTGTGGCCCATCCTGTTTTTTATTTTCCTTTTTTGTACTTTCCTCGTGTCTCTGAAAATCCACGCCTACTTTTGAAGTTATCGCATTAAATATTACATTGGACATGATTACAGTTTATAATTAAGACCAGCCTCTGTGTTTGATAGCTTCCGATTATTCGGAAGTTGTCAGTCAACGTGTTCGAAAATCCTCTAAGAGGAAATTAATATTTGAATATTTGGTAAAAGTAAACTTAAATGTTAAATTATATTCTCGTGTTAAATGGTTTAAGAACATTTTTAATTAATCATAATTTTATTTAGGCAGCACCTATTTCATGCCATTCATTGCAAATCAATAACGAAGAATGTGAAGAACGTGAGTCATGTAGTTAATAATGCAGGGAATCAAGAAATCTAACTAAAACTGTTTAGTCTATGAATAAGGGTTTTGTATGAAAATCCTTATTTCATCTCTGTTTCTTCAAAATTAGAAATTCAAGTAAGTTTAGTATAGGCGAGTCCGTGTAATGACGGTATATGAATATCCAATACCCCATATCATCCCGTGGGTGTCGTAAGTGGCGCCAGAAGGAAAAAATCAGGAGATCGGCAGCAACGTCTTCATAATAACAACTAATATTAAAACAAAATGCGCGTGCATAACAACTATAGCAAAATTCCCCATTATGAGACAATCCATGGGGGAGACCAATGTTCAGCAGTAAACATTAATAGGCTGTAATGGTAACGGAGAGGTGGTTAACATGGTGGTTATATACTAACATTCATATTCTCAAACTGATACATGTGTATATATTTACTGTTTACTTTTGCAAATTACATAAATTTACAATAAATGTTCATATAACTACCTTAATGAGTTTATAACATAAGCGTTTGCTATCTGTAGCCATTACCTTCCGCGCATTTAAAGAACAACTTATTAACCCCAAGTGCTGTTAGCGCCGCGTTGACTGTAAAAGCATAGGAAGCGACGCTTCATATTTTTATCTTGAAATTTTCTTGCAGCAGCATGTAAAACTTTTAACGATAAAAGCTGCTGTTTTTAAGCTTTTTTATACCTAAACACTAAACCGCGCCCTAAAATCCTCTTTAATATGAGAAGAGGCCCTCTGCATAGCAGAGGACGGTGTATTAGGCTAGAACTTTACTTACCAACCCGCGCTTGCTCAGCGTGTTAAGAAAATTTGGCAAAACTTTCAAGTTATGCAAAAGCGTGTTCTTGATATGCCTATATTCGCAGTAGATTTAGAGAGACTTATAAACAAGAACAATTCGAATATGTGTAAAGTATAAATACATTTTAATTAAGTATTCTAGGGATAAAGTCGTCAAATTAACATTTCTTCAATTTTATTTTATTAATTATTTTAACCGTCTTTTCTAGTTTGTTATAAATGTATGCTCTTATTAAGACTACACACTAAATTACACAACCTATTAAATACATAAGAGCTTAATATGTCATTATCATTACAGCCCTTCACAAGTCCACTGCTGAACATAGGCCTCCCCCAAGGAATGCCACAAAGCACGGTCCTGAGCCACCTGCATCCATCGAATTCCTGCACGTTTTATTACTCCATCTAGTGAAGCGACGCCCTACACTTCGTTCGCCGGTAGTGGCCGCCACTCGAGAACGTTTTTTCCCCATCTGTTGTCGGTTCTTCGAGCTATATGGCCAGCTCATTGCCACTTCAGCTTACTAATCCGTTGGGCTATGTCGGTCACTCTGGTTCTACTGCGGATATCCTCATTTCTAAGTTTATCACGCAAAAAACTCTTAGCATAGCCCTTTCCATAGCTCGCTGAGCGACCTTTCAGTCCCATAGGTCATCACTGGCAATACGCACTAGTTGTACAGTCTAGTTTTAAGGTTTTGAGGTATACCTGACGAGAAGATGTACCGTAATTTCCCGTACGCTGCCCAGCCGAGTTGAATCCGTCGATTGATCTCTCGATGGATTCAACTCGGTTGAAGTTGGGACTTACCTAGTCGAACTATTTGTCCTAGGTAAACATACTCGTCAACAACTTCGAGCTTTGTGCTTCTAACTACCGGCATAGGTCTGACATAGACGTTATACATGATATTCATTTTGTCTATGTTCATCTTAAGAGCTATCCATTGGGAGACACTATTGAGGTCATTGAGCATAGTGTTTAGGTCCTCCAGCGATTCTGCTATAAGGAATATATCGTCGGCAAATCGAAGGTGAGTGATGTGTTAATATGTCAAGATAATTGTATTTATGGTGGTTTAATTTGGATTTACAACTTCCATATTAATAAACTATTATATACGTATTTAATATCTCATTTTATAAAACAGTACGATTCTGTTTTTATATATTAGGTAATTTGTAGAAAAGTCTTAACTTCGTTCTTATCTTTGTTACTTTATACAATTATATATTCTATGTTTTCACCCGACTACACATAAAGGTTGGTAGTATTTATATACCTACAACATATATATAAACAATACTACAAAGATGTATATATATATATTAATATATAGAGTGTATGTTTGTATATATATTTTTTGGGGACGCTCTGTAGGCTAAACGCCTTGATGGATTTTAAACTATTAGGTTTCGTTAGATTCGTCTGAGTCGTAGTGGAAGAGTCTGAAGTATAACGTTTATCTCTTTTTAGTAAACTTTTTACTCAGTCAGGTTTTTTAATTACTGTTTTATCCATTGGGCTTGTTATGTTTATTAATTGTTATAAATAAACAAGTGATACGAATATCTAAATGTAATAAAAATCTAAAGAGATACCATCACTCAAAATGTAATTTTGAATCAAATCAATCTTGAATCTCGCTTTTGAATCAAGTCAAATCAAAATGTAATTTTGAATGATGGCATCAACACTTATCTGTAGCCATTATACAAAATTGTACAGATTTAATTTACTATGGTGAATCAGTGTAAATTTACTCATAGGCGATTTATAAACCTGTTCGTTGGTAGGAAAAATCGAACTGTACTGGAAATCATTTTTCGAAGTCCTTCACCTGTGGTATCAATTAATCTTTACATTTATTTTTTTTCATTCATTACAGCCCTTCACAAGTCCACTGCTGAACATAGGCCTCCCCCAAGGAATGCCACAAAGCACGGTCCTGAGCCACCTGCATCCATCGACTTCCTGCATGTCTTACCAGGTCGTCACTCCATCTCGTGGGGAGACGCCCTACACTTCGCCTACCGGTACGAGGCTGCCACTCGAGAACCTTTCTTCCCCATCGGTTGTCGGTTCTTCGAGCTATATGGCCGGCCCACTGCCACTTCAGCTTACTAATCCGTTGGGCTATGTCGGTTACTCTGGTTCTACTGCGGATATCCTCATTCCTAAGTTTATCACGCAGAGAAACTCCGAGCATAGCCCTCTCCATAGCTCGCTGAGCGACCTTGAACTTTCTCATACGGCCAGCAGTGAAGGACCACGTCTCAGTTCCGTAAGTCATCACTGGCAACACGCACTGGTTGTACAATTTCGTTTTAAGGTTTTGAGGTATGTCTGACGAGAAGATGTGTCGTAGCTTCCCGAACGCTGCCCAGCCGAGTTGAATCCGTCGATTGACCTCTCGGTCGAAGTTGGACTTACCTAGTCGGACTATTTGTCCCAGGTAAACATACTCGTCAACAACTTCGAGCTTAGTGTTCCCAACAACTACCGGCATAGGTGTGACATGGACATTAAACATGATCTTTGATTTGTCCATGTTCATCTTAAGACCTATCCGTTGGGAAACACTATTGAGGTCATTGAGCATAGTGCTTAGGTCCTCCAGCGATTCTGCCATAAGGACTATATCGTCGGCAAATCGAAGGTGAGTGATGTACTCACCATTGATGTTGGTACCGTATCCTTTCCAGTCCAGAAGCTTGAAAACGTCTTCCAATGCAGCGGTGAAGAGTTTCGGGGATATGACGTCACCCTGTCTTACACCTCTCTGGAATTGGATAGGTTTCGTACTCTGATTCTCTACTCGGATAGCCATCGTAGCCCTACTGTACAAGCACTTCAACACTTCGATATACCGACAGTCAACTTGGCATCGCTGAAGGGACTGAAGCACCGCCCAAATTTCGACGGAATCAAAGGCTTTCTCATAGTCCACATACACCAGACATAGTGGCAAATTGTACTCTTCGGACTTCTGTACAATTTGCCAAAGGGTATGTATGTGGTCTATGGTGCTAAAGCCCTTTCGGAAACCGGCTTGTTCGGGAGGCTGGAAGTCGTCAAGTCTGCGCGCGAGACGATTCGTACTGACTCTCGAAAACAGCACGTAGACGCGGCTCAGAAGGGAAATCGGTGTGTAGTTTTTCAAGAGAGCGTTGTCACCTTTCTTGAAGAACAAGACCACCGCACTTCTGCTCCACGCCTCCGGTGTAATGCCACCATGGAGGACGGAATTAAAGAGCTTCTGAAGGACTTCAAGTACCGGTCTTCCACCCGCTTTCAGAAGCTCCGCTGTAATTCCATCCTCGCCTGGAGCCTTACCGTTTTTAAGGTGCTGGAGAGCCATTCTAATCTCGCTCAGACTGACGTCCGGGATATCTTCGGAATAGTGTCGGATGAGACTCGCTCTTGGATCGTTACTCACACTTGCGTGTAGCTCCAACGATGATGTGTACAGATGCCCATAGAACCTCTCAATCTCACTCAAAATCTCAGGTGTCCCGGAAACGATGCTGCCACACTCTGTCTTCAGCTTTGACAGTTGGCTCTTTCTGGCAGACAGATCTCTGGCAAAGACTTTGGAGCCTTGATTCCGCTCGATCGCTTCTTCAATTTGAGCTGTATTGAAGTTGCGTAAGTCACGCCGCATGCATTTGGAGATCTGTCTGTTCAGATGCCTGTATGCTGTCAAGTCTGTTGAAGAATGTAGCTTCATCTCCCGTCTAACAGCCATGAGATTAAGAGTGTGATCGGAGAGTTTTTGTGTTCTTCTGCGGCGGGTCTTGCAGAACTTAGCTCCGACCGCATGGAGAGTTTCAGCTTGTCATTCATATCGTCCACTTCATTGCAGTCTTCCAGGCACTGAAAACGGTTTTGTAACTCAAACTGAAAGGTTTCGGGACTTTGGAACAAAGCACGAGGGGGACGGAGCGTTGACTTGATTAGACGATCCAACTTAACGTTTAGGTTCAGTGTGCCTCTAACAATTCGGTGATCGCTACCAGTTTTTACCCTCGCGATCACGGAGACATCACTGAACAGTTGTCGTCTGGTCGTCATAATGAAGTCAATCTCATTTTTTGTCGAACCGTCGGGGTCGACCAGGTCCACTTCCTGTGGGGCCGCTTCTGGAAGAAAGAGTTCATCATAAAGAGTCCCTCTTTCTCCATGAAGTCGGCCAGCTGCTGGCCCCTTGGGTTCCGTTGCCCTATTACAAATTTCCCTACTTTCAACTCGCCATTCTCTCTTGTGCCTAGTTTTGCATTGAAGTCTCCCATTAACACCGTATATTGGGTTTTGGAGGAATGCATGGCTCTAGAGATATCCTCATACATTTCCTCCACCTCCTCATCGGGGTGTGCCGAGGTTGGTGCGTAAACTTGTATGACCTTCAGCGAATACCGTTTGGTGATTCTGAATATAAGGTACGCAACCCTCGTCGACACACTCCCGATCTTTACAACGTTGTTAACCAGAGACTTGTGGACGATAAATCCGACACCTCCTTGGGACAGATGGTCGCCCTCCCGGTGATAGAGCAAGTTGCCGGATTCGAGGATTACCGTGTCCTCCCCCTCTCTTCGGATTTCGGATAATCCTATAATATGCCAGCGCAACTTGTCTATCTCTTCTTCCAGCTCCACGATCTTCTCGTCAGTCTTCAGGGTGCGTGCGTTATACGTTGCCAGGTCGAGTCGTCTAAGGTGGCAACCGAACCTCCACCGGAGATTCTTAGCACCCCCTGCCCCGTCGTTACCATGGTCGCCACCGTAGCCAGGAATAGCGGGGCCGCCGGGGACTGGGGGCTGTCTGTTTGTTGCTTTATTCATCTTCAATCTTTACATATTATCCAATAATAGAGTCAAGTAAAGTTATAGTAATCCATACTTTCTTATTTCTTATAGAGATATGGAGCTATTAGTCCACCTCCCTACTCCAGTGTACAGTGACTTTTCTTTTTATAGGATAGGGTGACAAGCGAGCACACACCTGATGGTAAGCGGTTGCTGTGACCCATAGACATCTACATTTATCCTCAATAAAGAATCAAAATTCAGATGCGTCGTCACCCGTGAGGACTAAGATAGAATGCCTCTTTTCCAGTAAAATGGGTCGCCGGTTCTCTACTCCATACGAAACACAGCAGTGTCAAGCTGCCATTTTACGCTGGTATTCTGTGAGAGCGTGGTCCCGGTCGAGCCGACCCGAACTATACTACTAATATAGCTGCAGCATGGCTCTACCACGCACACGACTTGAGGTGAATTTGAAATACTTTTATTCCTTAGATGTGCAAGTCTTCTCAAGATGTTTTCTTTCATCGCCAATCACATGGTAAATCAGTACCTTAAAATGCTACATAATAACTATTTTGTTGGTGCCGGCTGGGATAGGATCCGGGTTACTGGTAAGCGCTTAGGCTCGGAGCTACCACGAAAACGCCTAAACTTTATTTCGTACAATAGTTACCAAAAGTTGAAAATTATGTAATTTTTTATTTAAAAGGTTTATCGGTTTCGTCAGCAATTGACATTGCCATTCATACGCTTAAAAAGTTAGGTAACCATAATATTTTACTTTACATAATATAATTATGTGAACGCATATTAAAATTATATTTTATACTATTAAAGAAAAATAACATTTAGAACACTCTAAATACACATATGTACATAACATTCAGACATTAAATATCTTTTGAAATGTTTAATCGTGTTTGATACGAGGGCGGCACTGAAAATTTCGGGAATCAAGGAAGTGACACAACATTACTATTTAAAAATGTATTTATTGCTTTTCGAAATATTCTCCGCGAAATTTGACACATTTTTCCATACGATGGAACCAATCATTGAAGCAACCATTCCATTCGGCAGTTGGGGTCTCCAAAATGGCCCTTTTGTAGGCGTTCACAGCTTCTTCAGGTGATGAAAATCTCTGTCCACGCAATTTATTCTTTATTTTAGGAAAAGTATAGAAATAATTAGGGCTTAGGTCGGGGCTGTACGGCGGATGGTCTAATAATTCTATGTTTTCTTGCTCTAAAAACTCTTTTGTTCTGTGTGCGGTGTGAGAACTCGCATTGTCGTGATGGAGGATGATGCGGCGGTTGCAGTTCTCTTTACGGAGTTCAGAAACGACCTGTGGCAAACAAATGCTAGCATACCATTCTGCATTAATCGTTCTTGGTCCCTCAAGAGGAATAGGCGTAATATGGCCGGGTTTGGAGACAAACGTGGCGACCATTTTTTTTTACAACACTCCGTGAACGAACAATTTTTGTTGGTTTTAACCTATTTTCGAACACCCAAACTCGTGACTGGTTTTTTGTTTCGGGATCGTATGCATATATCCAGGATTCGTCACCTGATACGATGTTGTATACAGTATTTGAGGATCCTGCGTGGAATCTTTCGTGAGTTCTGACGCACCAAGTAACGCGAGCCACTTTTTGCTCTTCATAGAGCGAATGCGGTATCCATCGGGAAAACAACTTTTTTACACCTAATTGTTCATGCAAGATTATTTTTATTTAACTCATGCCAATGTCTAGAGTTGCCTGAATTTCGCGGTATGTCACATGTCGATCTTCCTCAATCAACTTACGCACAGCATCAACGTTTTCTTGGGTGACTGCAGTTTTTGGACGACCTTGACGGGGATCATCACTGAGCTTGACACGTCCACGTTGCAATTCAGCAAACCAGCGATAAATTGTGGTTTTGGATGGGGCTTCATCACCAAATGCAGAAATCATCCGGTCAGCACACTGTTTTTGTATTAAACCACTTCGAAAGTCATAATAAATCATCTCATCGCTCTTGAATTTTCTCGAGTCAATTCCATTTTCTCAACGACTAAACAAGTTTGACAAAACCTTGTGACAGGACCGAGAATCTTTTTTAAAATAAATAATTGGTATTCGATTTTTAAAACCAAGAAGTTTTCAATTAAAAAGATTTTAGTATGACAGGAACAGTGGAAATATTCCATTCCCGATACTTTTAGTGCATCCTCGTACATAGAAAACAATAAGAGTAGTTAATATTATTGTCATTTAACAAACAAATATTGTCAGTATATTATGTTCTTTGTTATTTATATACTCATACTAACAGAAAAAGATGTGAACAAGATGGTGGCAGCGCCGCGTACATTTTAAGAAATGCCGAAGCCATGACCAATTTCTTGTCCCGAACTTATGCATATATCTATCTTCTTTCTTTCTTTACCAGCTCGTTACTATTCAGAAGATCACTGCTGCTATAATGTAATTACACTTCACGCACACATTGGTATGCACCTAAAACTATGTTGGTTACAAATTACTTTAGATGCTTATGTGTACGTATGGAGCCAAAACCACACTGGACTTATTGCGTATTGTTGCAATAAGTTCAGTATGGTTTTGGCTCCATCTTTCTTTCTTTATTGGTCTGAGTCTATATATTGTTATGAGTTATTATCCAAAAACTCTAACTGCTGCTACCTCATTTAGTGTAATCATAAATAATATAGACAAAAATAAAGAAGCCACCCTGAATGATTTTGAATAAAAATCTTGTTTGAAAAGATAACTTACTAAGCTTACTGTCTGTAATGACATATTTTATGTCCCGCTACCCAAGATTATTTTTTTTTTCCGAGACTGTTTGCGCCAAACGCTAAAATTTAAAATTACTATAACGGAGGCGCGTTAGCGCGCTTCTTCGATGTACCTAGCACCGGCGGGCACGCGGTTCGCGGGCGCCTCCCCGCACGCGCTGAGCGCGTGGGAGATCGGGTATTTTTTGTCGTCAAGCAGCGGCCGGGCATTGCATTGCTGTGAGTCGAATCGAGCCGCGTGCCTCTGATAGTGCCGATTTTGTTAACGGATTTGTGCAGCGACGAGGAATTGTGTAGTCTAGAACATTAGACGCCAGGTTGGCTAATTGTTAAGAAGTTAATGTTTAATTGTACCGTTGTGTAAAATGCCTTAAAAGGTCGCGTTCGATTTTTCGAAATAATTTGTTGCGGAGTGAAAGTAAGTGAACTTTGACCCGCCGGTCATCCGTCGTGCCGCGAGTTACGTTTTTTGATTATAATTAACGGGATTTAGTTGCGTCTTGAAGTTAGTTAAATGTACGATAAAGTCTTTTTTTTTTTAATTTTCTTTCCAAGTTTTTTTCAATTCACTATGTCAGTCTAACAAGAATGACATAGTGAATTGAAGAAAGAAATAGTCCATTGCTGCCGCCACTGGAGAATACCACGCCGGGGGGCGGTGCCGGAGTCAGGGGTGCTGCTGATTAAAAGGGCTATTTCAGGTTACACAGATATACACTTCTCACACACTATTTACATTCACGACAATTAACACCTGAACGAGCCCTGTGAGCCTTCTTCGCCTCTGAACAGATACGTACTATTTTTTTACCTAGCCTTCTCCCTATTGTTTAGTATGATAGGACATTTTCCATAAGGCATTTTGAGCCCCACACTTAGTTGTCCGTCGAACTTAACAGCTGTATGGGCCCCTGTATGGTAGACCTTAGTCTGAGCAACTAGGTGCGTGAACATTGCTGGTAGCAAGAGCGCGGTTGATTGGTTCTCCAATCGCCCGGCCGTAATATAGATAAAAATAGTACGTAATAAAAATTACATATAAATATTTTTTGTTGTTGACGTGTAGAAGAAGGAACCACGCTCGTAGTTTGTTAGGGCTAGGTACGCGTCAGATATTTTAACTAGGTAGATAAGGTTATCACACGTAATCGGATAATTATCGTTGGCGTATAATTATAGTAGATTAATTGTCGAAGGGTCGGTTGTTTGAGCGAGGCATTTTGCAGATTGACTGTAGGGTGTACCTTTAATTGTAGTGTAAGTTGTATTTAATTTAATAAGTAGTAATTGTATTTGTGTAATTTGTATTTAACTTGATTTAATCGTACTAGTATTTGTTATTTGTTAATTTGATTTGTGTTTGAGCCGCGTATTAGTTTGTATTTAGTAGTGATGCCATCGCACAAGCTACTGATTCGTTGCCTAGGGGCAGAGCTGCGCTGGGCTACTAGCGCCCATACTTTGATAGGTCGACCGGATAGGGTCTATAACTTGAGGAAGCGGCTCGAGCAGGTCGATACTCGAAGAGCCGCAGTGGAGGAGGCTTACGCTTAGCTCGAGGATTCGGATGTGGAAAAAGGAGTCCTGGACTCCTGCCTCGCTGACTACGAGCAGTTCTTTTCGCTCACGGACGAGTTGATCGAGGAGGGGGCCAAGTATGCTAATGAAGCGCGTGAAGCTAGGCTGAGAGGCCTGTCCAAGTCTCCTCGGAAGCAGCCTACTCATCCGGAGCTGTTAGGATGACTCCTGACTCTGGACCTGCCAAGGTTCTCCGGGGTCCTCTCCGAATGGCTGACGTTCGTCGGTCTGTTTGACAGCCTAATGGACGCCCGGACGGACTTGACATCCAGCCAGAAAATGGGGTACCTCCTAGCATCATTGGAGGGGGAGGCCCTGGGTGTCGTCAGCCACCTGAAATTGTCGGACGACGCCTACCAGAATGTTCGGGAACTCCTCGCCGGAAGTTACGCTAACGTCCGGCGGATTGCGGACGACTACGTTCGGAAGCTGCTAAACCTCCCGCTGCTTAAGAACTGGACCAGACTATGTACGGACATCGTAAATCAAGTCGTGGTGGCTTGCAACTCGTTGAGGCGGCTGGATTTACCGGTGGACGAATGGTCCTTTTTATTGCTGCACATTGTTTTGTCTCGCCTGCCTCTCGACCTTCGGCTCCATTTCGAGGAGAGGTACGGCGGGGACGGCGCCTCCTATATTCCTCCCTTCAGGGACCTGCTGCAGTTCCTGGAGGAGCAGTGCAGGCAGATGTAGAACGCAGCAGGCGCCGTCGAGGACCCCTAGGTTGTCGCCCGAGCGGTGCCCAGGGAGAGGTGTAATCCGATGAGCAAATCGTCGCCAACCCCCCTAAGGCCGAACGGAGTTCCCGCGGGAGGGCGCCGCCCCCTACCCTCTTATAGTGGACTAGTGGCCAGGGAGGCGCCCCCCTGTTCCTATTGTCGGGCATCCGAGCATCGGGAGACATCCTGCCCAAAGTATCTGGGCAAGCCGGTCCCGGCGAGGCGAACCATCGCCAGGGAGCGCCGCTGGTGCTACTCTTGCTTGGAAAGGCACCTCCTAAGGGACTGTCAGCACCAGCGGCCCTGTACGCACTGCCAGGGCTCCCACCATACAATTTTGTGCCTGCGTGCGAACGGCGCATCCGCTATGGGCTCTGCCGGGTCATCGGCTCCCACGGGCGGGGGCGCCCAGCCACGCCCTCTGTCGGGCGACGCTCGTCGCTCGCCTACCGGCCTCCGTGCCCCTGGGTTTGAAAGGGGCCCCTCCCCCGACCAGTCGCGGGGCCGTTCCCCCAGGGGCGGGGGGGTCGTCGCCCCCCCTCAGCGTGTCGATAGGAATCTCTCGTTCACTCAGCGGTCCGCTAGATTCATCTCCCCCCCGTTATCTGAGTGGCCGCGACTGGAACGCCGCCCTCCCCCCTTTGGTCGGTGCCGGTACTAGCGGGTTCATGAGACCTCGTATCTGTCCCGGGCCTCGGGGCCGAGGTTCCCCGAATCTCCCAGGTCGGCCCGTTCGGTGAATTCCAGCCGCGGGTCATCGAGATGCCGTCGGAATGCCGCTCTCGGGACCCCCAGTTCGGATGCCGGTCCGACAAAGGCAGCTCCAGATAGGAGGCTGCCGCCCTAGCTCCCACCACGGCCGCCTCCACTGAGCATTTGAGCCGTCAGCAGTCCACCTGTCAAACTGTTCTATTGCCGACGGCCTCAGTGAAGGTGTACAACCCGAGCGGCGACTGCTTAACGGTTCGCGCTCTATTGGATTCGGGTTCACAACGCAGTGTGGCCTCCACTTGGTTGATGGGGAGACTGGGGCTCCCCTGGAGCTCTGAATCACAATCATGCAGCTCGAGTCAACCCTCTGGACCGTGAGTGCGAGTTATTCTACCAGAACAATACCGGCCGTCGTGTCGACGGTCGTTACGTCACTTGCTTACCCTTTCTGGATTCACGTCCCCCTTTGGGCAAATCTCGTGCACTGGCCGAGAAGAGGTTGCTCTCCATGAAGCGCCGCATGCGGCGCAACCCAGCCTTTCGCAACAAATATGTCGAGTTCATGCGCGAGTATCATGAGCTGGGCCACATGTCACCGTTCAACTTCGAATGGCGTTCACAGGAGCACTACTTCCTCCCTCACCATGCGGTCTTGAGGATCCCTGAGAGTAAGATTCGGGTAGTTTTTGATGGCTCCGCCCCCACGTCAAATGGTGTGTCCCTGAACCAGTGTCTCCACTCTGGTCCTAAATTAATCAAGGACATATCAGACATTTTGACCCAATTCCGTCGACACCAAGTGGTTTTTGTAGCCGACATTCGGATGATGTTTCGACAATCAGTGGTTCATCGTGATGACTGTCGATATCATCTAATATTGTGGCGCGAGAAGCCCAGCGATCCGATACAGGTGTTTGAGTTGAACACCACCACCTATGGACTCCGGTCCAGTCCGTATATCGCCATGCAAACCCTCCTTGAACTAGCTGAGAGAGAGCGTCTATGATACGCTCGGGGAGCTTCTATTTTGGAGACTTCGGTCTACTTGGACGATATATATCAAGAATGACATAGTGAATTAAAGAAAGAAATAATCCATTGCTGCCGCCGCTGGAGAATACCACGCCGGGGGGCGGTGCCGGAGTCAGGGTTGCTGCTGATTTATAGGGCTAATTCTGGTTACACAGATATACACTTCTCACACACTACTTACATTCACCTGAACAAGCCCTGTGAGCCTTCTTCGCCTCTGAACAGGTACGTACTATTTATTTACCTAGCCTTCTCCCTATTGTGTAGTATGATAGGACATTTTTCATAAGGCATTTTGAGCCCCACACTTAGTTGTCCGTCGAACTTAACAGCTGTATGGGCCCCTGTATGGTAGACCTTAGTCTGAGCAACTAGGTGCGTGAACAGAGACGGTAATTAGTTCAGTATTATACTATATGAACATATGGTTTTTGGAACATATTTTGTTTATTTTTCTCACCTAGAATTTTACTTTATGAAAACATCTCATTAAGAGACTGCAGTTTCGTTTACCGTGCAATTTGGTAAGTAAGCGTTTTAGATTTCTGTTAATAATATTTTGTGCTAGCACCTGTGATTAAAATTGACAGATTTTTACTTTTCTAACCCCCGACAAAAATAAAGAGGTTTTTTATGTTTGTAGTATGTATCTGTATATCTGTGAATCTTTGTGTTTGAATTTTGATTAAGCTTTTTTCGTCTGAAAATCGTAATTGTTCTTGGCTATGCTTCAAGAAAATCTGTTCCTCCGTGTGAAAATCATCAGCATTGTTTGTTTAGGGTAGTATTTATAATATGAATATGAGAGGGGCAATCGTAATGTACACCGTAACCAACTTCAACAAATATGACTATACAACTTGTAATTATGCTGGTTCACATAACGGAAACACAGTTGTATAAACTACTGCTTGGCGACAGAAAAAGTTGGTAGTAAAGGTTGGTATAAACTAAGACGGACTTTGAGTCCGAAAAGGTGAAAGACCAACCACATAGCGATATAGAAAGTATTAAATAACTGTGACATTTTTTTTTTCTATTAAATTGATGTGGCAATTGAATTTACAGTCCACCTGATCGTAAGTGGCTACTGCAGTCCAAGAACACTTGTAGACAATTTCAAACAAAGAAGACTATAAATGCGTTGTCATCTCTTTCTTGTCTCTGAGGACTAAGATGGAATATCTCACAGACTGTAATTATATCTCTCTATACACTTCAAACCCGAGAAAGTTAGTACATGGTGCAGTGTGGTACATACCCAGACGGACAACTAGGCAGAAACGGAGTCCTAGCAATTTGTAAATAGGTTTTTGCTACTTACTCTGCTTGTGCCAACTATGATTATCGCAGAATCAACGGCTTTACGTGCTTTCAGAGATACAGAGGTGAAACATCTCCAACTTTTTGTCTCCGGGCTATTTCTTGACAGAAAAACTCACTAACAGATTTTTTTAAACTTATATTCGCCCGGGTTCGTATCCCGGAACCTGGGACCTCAAAATCAGCCGTCACATTTAAGATTACAACACCAACAAGGTAGCTGCTTTATTTGTTTAAACTGACCCTGACCTTGTTGAGTAATTTGCCTACTTTCATTCTTACAATAGTAACATTATGGGTTCTGTTTTAAAAGCAAATATCAGTGAAAATTAAACAAAATATTTAATAATATACTTATTAAATTTTACATAACGAATAAATATTTTATGAAAATCTATCAAGATAAATTGAAAGTCTAATTTTGAATTCCTCTCTTTTCTTTACAGGCCCAATTGAATTTTATTCAGTCTTTGGTGCAGCGTGGCAATTAGGTTAACTAAACTCATAGAATACTCGTATTATCAATTTCCCGATATTTATAATATCAATTTTTGTAGTGCCTCGAAATCTGTTACGGATTATTATTCATCCTCATCTAAGCAGTAAGCAGCTCATCGCTGGAGATGCCTTCGCGTGCAGTAGAGAAGATGTGCCAGACATTACACTTTAGATGCTGCTTTCCGTTACCAATCTCTGCATTTTACATATAGTTATGTGTACCATATCATGATGTTGATGAAGATGCTAATTTAATGCATTTGTGTCATTCTAGTTAATAGCGAAAATACATACATGTTTTCTATTCTCATTTTTTTGCATCAGAAATCTTAAATTTAATCACTTTTAATTACTTTAAGCTCAAAAGCTAACATGTAAAATCTATAGAAATTATAGACTTGTATAAATGTAACGGGAAAAGCAAAAAGTTCGAAAGATGAATTCGGGTCGATAAGAAATAGAAGAAAATAATATTTAAGAATATCTGTGAAAACTTGTATCATCAGGGAATGAAAAATCATGAAAGATCAGGGAATAGTGTGCCGCACTGCCCCAATGCATGTACAGGTACTTCACGGTTTTTTTTTATTTACTCAGAAAATTTGATCTACTATTTTGTGTGACACCTACTTAGAAATATTAACAATATTATTAGATAAGAATATCTTTGCCACTTTAGATATTATAGATCCTATGTTTGAATCTGAATGACAGGGTGAGAAATAGTGTAATAAGAGAAAAGTGTGGTTTGCAAGATGACGTTGTGACAAGGATTAAGAAAGGAATGCTTCGGTGGTTTGGTCACGTAGAAAGAATGAACGAGGAAAGAGTGACAAAGCAAATTTATGTTGCAGAAGTGAACGGCAGGGTCGGGAAGGGACGCCCTAGACGAAGGTTTATCGACCAGATCGGCGATACATTGAAAATGGGCCAGATTAGGAGTACCCTTAACCGACGAGCGTGTATGCGTAGATATATGGATGTGAAAGAGGCGAGAGAGGTGTGTCAGGATCGCGCCAAATGGAAGTCCGTAGTCTCTGCCTACCCCTCTGGGTGACAGGCGTGAGTGTTTATGTTATGTTATGTTATGTTTATCCTATGTTTGCATATAAAATTTATTTTATTAAGTTTACTCTGTAAACAGTGAACTGATGGGTTGGTGATGTTTATGTTTAGTAAGTGTTAGTTTATAAATTAGTCTTAAGTGTACATTCCTAAGTTTTTTTTTGTGTATTTATTTTAATTTTTTTTTACATTTATTTAATTTATTTTTATTTTAGTCCATAACCTATGCCTGATGTTGAGTCTGCAAATAAATCTTCTAGTTTATCTTTTCACTCTTGTGATGATTCTTTCAATGATAGCGTTCTTAATTTACATGAACTACTCAAAGGAGTTTGTACATCTTTTAACAACTCTCTGAACATATGCTCTGAACGTATCCCGAGCCACTATTCCGAAGCTTCATTTTTCCCCGAGTATATTCATGCCATATTAGTGTCGGAAAGTTGGCTGAAACCTACTTTACCGTCAACTTTATATCCCCTTCCTGGCTTTGTACTCGTTAGAAATGATCGTGTTGGAAAAGTTGGAGGTGGAGTAGCCATCTACCTACACGCATCAATTCCTCACAAAGTTGTTCTAACATCTCTTTTCTGCTATTCTGCTACTTCTGAGTTTTTATTTGTGGAACTCGATGTCAAGGGCATCAGGATGCTTCTAGGGGTAGTGTATTGCCCCCCTTCGACTGACTACTTCGCCACTTTAGATATGGCTCTCACTGATATTTGTTCTGAGTATACACACTGTATAATCATGGGTGACTTTAATACAGATCTGTTGAAAAGCTGCCCTCGTTCCAAAAAGCTTCTTTCAATTATTGAGTCGGTTAATCTTTCTATTCTCCCTTTAAAGGCTACTCATCATAATATCGGAACCCACCACCTCCCATGGCCCCACCAACCTTGCGGTTATATGGGCCGAATCACGAGAGGTGCACGCGGTACTTGCTCAGGGCTCTTTCCCGCATGCACTTTCTTGACTCTCTACAAGTTATTTAATCTACTCCTTGTCCCAGTTTGTCATTCTCCCCCTTCTGGGGCTGACGGCACTATTACGTCTACGTCGTCAGGCCTTTCTGCCAACATTCTGTCCTGCCTTATCCTTATTTCATGCCACCTGTGCGCAAATTCGCGCAACAGCCCGTAGTTCACCCCATCGCTGACGAGATCCGAGTAGTAAATCGGTCCTTGAACCGTACGAACTAATCCATCCATCATCTTCGCTCTTAGGTCGTCATACAGAGGACATTCCCATAGAACATGGTGAACGTCCTCCTCTATCGCACCACACTCACACATACTTGTTTCACACAGTCCCATTTCACTCAGTCTCTTCCGAATACATCCATGTCCAGTGAGAATCTGAGAAGTTTGATAGTCCGGTGCGACCCAGGTATACCTGAGTCGCAACGCCACTTCCGGGAAGAACCGATAGAGCTCGCGTCCTTTTGATTCATTCGTCCATCGATCCTGCCAAACACCGATCACCTCAGTCCAAATTTCGCGCTTCCGTCTGCTCAACTCCTCTTTGGGCGCGGTCAAACGTGCAATGCCCATCCTACCAGCACGGATGACCTCCAGGTCAGAAGGGAGAACGCCAGCCAGCACCGGTAAGGCCGCCGTACTGGTGGATCGATACGCCTTAGTCAGCAATATAAGGGCTGATCGCTGCGATCTCAGCAGTGCGCTGCGAACTGTGTACATGTTCGCACGCTCGTACCAGCACTCCGCCGCGTACGTGAGCGTGGATACAAACACTCCTCTATATATTATTTTTAGGCTCGGGTATCGGACACCCCATGATGATGTCGATACGCGAGTCATCTTGCCGAATCCCATCATAATATCGGAACCGATGACTCATTGATTGATTTAATCCTTGCTGCTTCTCCTGAACGTGTGATGATGCACGGTCATTTACCCGCTTTGGGTATCTCACGCCATGACTTGATTTGTGCTTCGTATAAGCTTAAACCACCCAAATATTCACCTACTGTAATGCATCTCCGCAGCTTTTCTAAAATAGACTTTGACAAGCTAAAGAATGACGCTCTTAATCTCGATCTAGCCTCTTTAATTGCAGCACCTACTGTGGACGATAAAGTCTTGATTCTTAACCACAATGTTCTCTGCCTCTATGATGCTCATGCTCCAGTCCATAAGGTCAGATTGAAGCGTCCGCCTGCCCCATGGATGACAGAGAGCGTAAGGTTGGCAATGTCTAGACGAAAACGAGCTTTTCTTCGTTTCAAGAGAGATCGTACTGAAGAAAATTGGTTATCTTTTAAAGCAGCCAGGAATAGGTGTAATCAGATGGTACGTGCAGCTAAACGCCGATATTTCCATAATTGTATTAATAACTCTTCACCAGCCGTAGTGTGGAAATTTCTAAGATCTTTTGGTCTTTGCAGGCCAGCTACATTGGATTGTGGTCCTTCTCTATCACTCGATGAAATCAACCAGCATTTCGCTTCTGTAAAAGCATTGGACCCTACAATTTGCTCCCAAACACATTGCTTCCATGACATCCATTGCTTCTATGCAAACTCCTAACATTCCTACCTTTAATTTTTCTCCTGTTTCTCAGGATGATGTCAAAAAGTCTATTTTAGCAATCAAATCCAAGGCGGTGTGTTATGATGAGATTAGTAGACATATGGTAGTATTTATACTTGAGCACCTTCTTCCTGCAATTACCCATATCATCAATTTTTCCCTTGATTCATGTCAGTACCCTAATCTTTGGAAGAGGGCTTTTATAAAGCCTCTCCCAAAAGTTCCTACTCCCATTCTTCCCAATCGTTTTCGCCCAATGTCCATTCTACCCTTTCTTTCCAAAATTTTAGAATCCTGTGTTTACAAGCAAATCTCTACTTTTATTTCGAAACATAACCTACTGAGTATATTTCAGTCTGGGTTTCGCTCTGGTCATAGTACCACTACTGCTTTAATTAATGTTACTGATAATATTAGACAAGGTATGGAAGAAAAAAAAGATAACAGTATTGGTACTAGTTGATTTCTCAAATGCTTTCAACACAGTTGATCATGAAATCCTCCTTTCCATACTATCTCACCTGAATTTTGGTCCTACTGCTTTGAAATGGTTTGCATCTTATCTTCGCGGTCGACAGCAATCAGTCTGTGTGGGGCAAATATCCTCAGCTTGGGTTGATGTGGATGCTGGTGTGCCGCAAGGCGGTATTCTTTCTCCTATAATATTTTCAATTTTCTTAAACTTTATTACCTCCATCATCGACTGCTCGTATCATTTGTACGCCGATGACCTTCAGCTTTATGTGTAAACTGAATTTGAGGATATACATAATGGGATCAAAAAACTTAACGACAACTTATCAGCTATCAAAGATTGGTCTACTCGTTATGGAGTTTTGGTCAATCCTTTGAAATGCCTAGCTATACTAGTGGGTAGCTCAAGAATGCTAGCTAAGATTTATCTGGCAGATTTACCTCCTATTTATTATGATAGTATTATAATTCCGTTCAGTAATTCTGTTAAAAATCTTGGCCTACATATCGACTTCACGTTGAATTGTAGAACCCAGGTTTCAGAAGTGAGTCGTAAAGTCATTGCCACTTTATGCTCTCTGTATCGTCTAAAACATTTTCTTCCCACAAAAACTAAAATCATGCTTGTCCATTCGCTCATATTACCCATAATTGATTATGCAGATGTGTGTTACCCAGATCTGTCCCAAGATCTTCTGAACAAACTGGAACGCCTTCTTAACAACTGTATACGATTTATTTTCGGCCTTCGTAAGTATGACCACATTTCGCAATATAGATCTAAGCTAAATTGGCTTACAATCCGTCAGAGGCGCAATTCCAGAATATTGCTTGTTCTTTTTTCCATTTTAAATGACCCATCTTCGCCTTCTTACCTTAAGAGTAAATTTCACTATCTCTTCTCATCTCATGATAGGGTTCTACGTTCTTCTTCTAACAACAAAATCTGTATTCCTGTTCACTTCACCGAGTTCTTTGGCAACTCCTTCACAGTTCAGGCTACACGCCTTTGGAACTCCTTTTTTTCTTTAATTTCATCAGTTACTTATTATTAGTTTATTTAGCAGTGAAGAGATGGCGCTATTATGAGATTAAAACTATGAAAACAAAAACTGAACCCTCTAGTATTCAGCGACAATAAGTTGACAGTTAATATATGGCTGGGCTGGCCCAAGCACATAAAAAAGCTCTCAACATTTATACAATACATAAATTAGGCATAAAGTGATGTAGATTCTATTAAAAATTCTGCTTCTGTCAAAAATACCCTATGAGCGCTGCTAGCGGTGTGTAATGAAATTATTTTACAATATGAAGAAATAGCAATCTTGTGTTAAGTTATTAATATCGCCGAACGATCTCTATTCGTTGATTTGGTCAAGCTATATCATGATATATTAAAAAAACAACGTTTAATTTAAATAAATGCTATCATTTCGTGCCCTAATCGACTACTTTATGATATTATTAATTCAAAGATCTGGCCAGTACATATATAAAAATATCTTTATTTAAACTATATGGGTAGTGAGTTTGCAATAATTACAATTTTTATCAGTTTATTTATAGATAAACAAAACATTTTTAATGATTAAAAATTAAACTTAGAAACATCTCACATTTTATGATTTTCGGTAGATGTTATTATTGTCTTTTTACACACAAAATTAGGTTTTGCAGGAATCGGGAATACGCAGACAGGCAGACAGACAGACAGACAAAAATTCTAAAACCACTAATTTGGATTTTGTGATCTTTATTTAGTCCCCTGGAATAGTTTTTTCCAGAAAATATTAGAATTACAGACAAAACTTTTCTACAGATTTATTATACAGGGTGTTTTTGGAACGCTCCCGAAAACTAAGACAGGCGACAACACCAAGTATACCTTTGATCATGGGTCACAAATAAATTCGATCCTGATGAAAAAAATATCATCTTTTTACAAGGTTTTATTAGCTTTATTCACGCGCCATCATGTTAGTACAGCTAAATGAAACGATAATTTCATAAAAAATATCATGAAAATACTGAAACATAAAACCAGCAGCTGTATTTTTGGAGCGAACAAAGCGCGGGAACCAATAGCATGCAGGCACAGTAATACTGGCCAATATGTGATAAATCGCTCAGTGCCCAAGTTCAAGGCCAGCGTTCTTTTTTCACCGTTCGCGCGTACATTAACCTCCATTAGTCAGGTGATATCAATTCAGTTTCCACTGCTGGTTTTATGTTTCAGTATTTTCATGATTTTTTTTATGAAATTATCGTTTCATTTAGCTGTACTAACATGATGGCGCGTGAATAAAGCTAATAAAACGTTGTAAAAATATGTTTCTTTTTTCATCAGGATCAAATTTATTTATGACTCATGATCAAAGGTATACTTGGTGCTGTCGCCTGTCTTAGTTTTCGGGAGCGTTCCAAAAATACCCTGTATATATAGATAAATTCCATAAATTCTGCTCTGGGGAAATATTACCAGAAGGTCGGATATTTCTTGAAACAACTTCGATAAAGAAGCCGATAGGCAGATTCAGTAATTCAGTTGGGCTGGGCAGCATTCGAGAAGCTCTGTCAGGTTTTTTCTTCACCCATACTGCAAATCTTGAAGACGAAAGTCTTTGACCAGTGCGTCCGCCCTGTACACACTGAAACGTGGACACTAACGGTACGGCTACTCCACAAACTCAAATTCATCCAGCGGACGATGGAAAGAGGTATGCTCGGAGTTTCTCTGGTGGAGAAGATTCGTAATGAAGAAATTCGCCGGCGTACCAAGGTCATCGACGTAACCTTCCGTATTTGCAGGCTGAAGTGACAATAGGCTGGTCACATATGTTGCAGAAACCGCGTTTAGGCAAACGTAGTGTGGGATGCTGGGATGCCCCCTGGCTAGATGGAGCTACGATCTACGCAAGGCGACTGGCAGCAACTGGATGGGTGTAACCGAAGTGTGCCTTGGAAGAGGCCTATATTCATCAGTCGACTGCCGCACGCTGATGATGACGATAAAAGGTAAGTGTTAAAAAAGATATTGTTCTAACATATTAAGCTATTATTGTAATAAATTAGATAAGATAAATTGGTGAAAATAATAGTTTTATTCATAGTATTTTCTTAAAAATTTTATATGTATTGAATTTTTTATTTCTTATGTACATAACCTAAATCAAAATATGTTTTATTCTATTTTCCTTGGAGTCTTTCAAATTGATTATATTTTTTTGTTTCTTAAATTTGAAATTGACGCTTAAACGGAAATTAATAAAAACTCTGATTAGTTTTCTTGATAGCATCCGCAAATACTGTATTAATATATAAAAATTCTCTGCTAATTTAGACCATAAACTTTCCTAAAGTTATTAATAATTAACAGGCATGGAAAGTCAAAAGTACAGTCCTTCGTCCTTAAATATTTGAATTTTACCAAAAAACATAATATTATTAAATTGTAGTATCAGCATCATCAGGTTAGACAAAGCTCTCAAACACTGCATTTATTTATCAAAGCGGGCTAAACGAGTATGTGACTTACCTGATGATATAGTTATTATAATGAACCAAAATTTACGAAAGAATAAATGAATCAAATTGTATTCGCAAGTTGTTAACTCAAAAATGTTGTTTCATGTATAAAACGTGATCTATCCTCAAAAGGTTGAAGAAACAATCCGTTTCTAAATTTATGTAATAACTTAAGGCATGTAAACAAAAAAATTAAACGATTTATTTTGAGCACATGAAGTTAATAACAAAACATTTGTTGGTATAACTGTACGTTCCGCGCTACCTAAAAGTTATTACTCTTTGTACGAGCCAAGTTTCAGGCAAAATTTTGATAAATGTTGACCGTTGGCTTGATATTACAGTTTTATCTTACAGAGACCTCCATCAGTACGGGTTACCAGCAATTACGAGTAAAGTCGTAGAGCAATAAAATGTTTATTACTTCAAATAAATGTAATAAAATCATAATTGCTATACCTAAAGTTTTCTCTGATTTTTTGCTTAATATTAACATGAATTATAAATAAATATCTTCTTTTCATCAAACATGGTGTCCGGTAATTAATTAATAACCTTCAAATAGGTCATGGCAGAATTTAAAATACAAAAATATTATCCAAAGTTAAACAAATTTCTTGAACCTATATTTTACATTCTTGTACACCACGACTGCAATTTAATGAATTCCATGGGTTTTTTACTGTTATATTATACCAGCTGTTACTCGGCGCGTTGCTGCGACAAAAGAAATAATTGTAGAAATATTGTTTTAAATTTAGAAAAGTTAAGTATATCGTTTAATTTGGAATGATAATAAGTTAATTAAAGTTGAATAATATATAATCTACAAATAAATGTGTCGATACCATACTCGCGTCACCTACAGTAAGTTAATTGTACTATGCCTATAACCTTCGCGCAAGTGCTAGCAACAAGTTGACAAAGTTTTACCGCAATCTGATGAACGGTAAGGCAGCGCATAAAATACGAACAAACAAACATTAATTTTCATTACTAAAAGAAAGATAACGTTCACTGAGCTCACACATCAATAAAGAATAGTATGATTGCTTATATTTATACTAGCTGTGCCCCGCGGTTTCACCCGCGTCATCACGTGACCGAGGTGCATTTTATAACGGCTAGGGTTCAAACATCGTTCGCGCGCCCAGCCAAGTATTGAATTATTTTAATTTTACATTATCTCTTAAACTATGCGTCGAAACAACATGGTATAAGGAACAAAGTTTATCTTCATAAAATTGTCTTGATGATGAAGTAACTTTCGTTCGTAAGGATAAATAGGCCATGCCTAATAATAACGCTCATAAATCACTTTTAAATTTTCAATATTTTTTTGTCACAAAATATCAAATTATGGCTTATGCATAAGAAATAGACATATGGTATCGCGGACTTTTTTTAGACAGAGTAAAGGTCTATATTTTTCTAAAACATTGTATTTACGTATCCCTAACGATAACACCAGCGTACGCGGCTAAATCATTTCGGGAGTGCTTTTTCTTCTGACTTGCTTAACAAATATCCATATTTTAGGCTAGCTGAGTAATATAGCTTAATGCTAGATAGCCTATACTATTCCACATGAATTTGGCTATAATATACAAAAAGAATTTTTCAAATCGGACTGGTAGTTCCAGAGATTAGCGCGTTTAAACAAACAAAAAACTCTTCCGCTTTATTATATTATAAGTATAAGTATAGATATACATTAATTTTTACTACTTATTATTAAAAATACAATGTTTAAGGCAGTTATGAAAATTGTATAAATCATTATTTTATCTACTGTAAATAGTCATTTATTGCTGTCCATTACAAGGTATGCCTTTTTTTGCGTGGGACTTTTTGCCATAGTTGCCACACTCAGCAAGCATATTGGCAACCGCAGTTTTATATTATTTTGAGTTGTTATCAGGAAAATGCTCTGCCCATCTCCTGTTGCATTTTCCCTCTGTCGCCTTCTTTTTATAGAATAAGGGCGACAAACGAACCCACACACACTCCACCAGATGGTAAACGGATACTGTGGCCCATAGACATCTATATTTCTCCTCAAATAAGAATCATAATACAGATGCGTTTTCACCCCTGAGGACTGAGATGGAATGCCTCGTTTCCAGTAATAAGGGTTTCCGGTTCTCTACACTGACCATACGAAACACGGCAGCATTGATCTGCTATTTTACGGTGGTATTCTTTGAGAGCGTGGTCCTACTCCGTTCGTACCGACCCATTAGTGCTGCAACCACAGTATAGCTGCACCTGCATCTACCATGTAATACCCTCGGAACTATATGCAGCAGTGGATATTCTGACACCGCCACTACACGGTTAATTATATTTCAATTGTTATTAATATTTTCAACATACTATGCATTTCTTTTTTCTATAAAAATAAAATTACCCATTATGTTCATTGTACATCTCATATTATAAATTTAAATTAAGCTAAAAAATTGTATTGTTATAAATATCCAATATGAGTAAATTTTGACATTTTAACTTTGTTGACGTACTATATAATATGTAGGAATGAGATACCTGTCTACCACATTAAAAATAATAAATGATCTTCAAGTAATAATTACCTAGTGGAGTCCTTAGGATAGTTAAAAAATTATTTATTTTTATCAACTTTAGTTGCCTTGAACAAGTTATAATACGAGTATAATTGCATATACTATTAATAGTAGGTACACAGCACAGTAAAACATATTCATATATTTTTATATTTTTAGTGCACTAAAATCAATAATCTTGGGGTGGATAATATTGTGTTTTGTGATCGCATAACATGACATGAGTGAGTTATTTAACTGCCGTCCGTGCAAGGGTGGCGGGGTGGCAGGCCTCGGCTCTGACTGTGAGAACTGCCAAGGGACGCGGGTGTACGGTGTGTACACCGTCTGCGGACTCGGTGCTTTCTATCCGTTGTCCTAACTGTGCTTGTGACACTAGGCGAGTGTGTAGTGTTGGTGTGTGCTGGCCTGGCAACACTTGGGTCGTCGGAGTCTAGCGGAACCGGGTTTTCAATTAAAATGTTACGAAGCCTCCGGAGAGAGACCGTGACGTTTGAAGTCGGAACGTAGGTGACTACGTTTACCACTAACGGGTTGGGATGTGTCTCAGCGCTCTCGAAGTAGCGCTGAGGCATTTCCTTGAAACATTATGAGATCGTCGCAAGTTGGCAATCACTGTAAAGATCGGAGTTTCGCTGGCACCAACGGGCTCCGGTGTTTTTTCGAATTAGTTAAGTATTGTAAAAAAAAGACTGCAGTGCACTGCGGATCGAATATTACCAAGTCTATCGCGTTCACATTTTTTTGCGGTGCGATGCAGCTCGCCTCTGTGTGCATTAGACATCTGCATTTTACGGAGTTGCGCAGTAAACGAAATTTTAAATATACCGCTACTAGTTTTCTCCTCGCGACTTCGGCCACTTAAGTTTTGAAACAAATAAAAAAATTGTCCGTGGAAGGAAAAGGTGATATATCCTGCCGGGTAAGGTGTTCAGCCCGGCGGGCGGCTTATGTTCCGTGTTACTATCACACGGAGCTTGTTTTATATATCTGTACATGATAGAAGCACGGTACAGCTATATTATGATTGTAGTACGAATGAGTCAATTCGACCGGGGAAGGACACGCTCTTACAGAATACCAGCGTAAAATAGCAGCAGATTTAATGCTGTGTTTCATATAGTGAGTGTAGAGAAATGGAGATCCTTTTACGGAAACGAGGCATTCCACCTAAGTTCTCAGGGGCGATAAAGCATTTGGATTTGATCGAAGATAGATGTTAACATTAATTGGCCAAAGTATCCACTTAACATCAGGATAAGCACGGTTGTTATCGTTATTACTTAGCTTCCATTAATAAATTATACCTCATAGCACCGAAGAAGATTGGTCAGTTTCTTCAATCTATCAAATGTAATATCCCCACAAGAAAACGATGCAGGAATGTATAATCTTGATTGTGAATGTAGTCTCTCTTACATAGGACAAACTAAAATATTAATAAAACTCGCGTAATAGAGTACATAGCTGATGTGAAGAATCGAAGATCGAAGGTGTTAAAACCAGCTTGGGATTCTGTAATTAATAAAATTAAATCCCTACCCAAGCATACCACTGCAAAACTGCAAAATACTATAAGTACTTTCTGCGCAAATCGGACTAAAAATCCATAGATTTAAATTGAAGATATCCGAGGTAAGCCATGACATTAGGACGCCGAAGAGGTTAGGCTTCCGTGACCATGGGTGATGTAAAACTACTCGTAAAGTCGGGAATATCAAATATTAACTAATTTTATATTCCCAACGTCAATGACGCGATAAAATCAGTAAAATCTTGTTTCATTACATAAATTATTATAATGATTTATTATATTACGCGAAGATTACATATAAAATGAAACTAATTTTTACGGCTATTATCGCATTTAATTTAAAGCGAAAACCTCTGCGTTTCGCTTGGTTAGTGCAGGTGGCCGGAGGCCCTTTTTACTGGAAATGAGGCATTCCATCTTAGTCCTCACGGGTGACAACGCATCTACATTTTGATTTGTAACAGAGGATAGATGTAGATGTCAATGGGCCGCAGCAACCACTTACCATCAGGTGGACTGTGTGCTCGTTTGTTACCCTTATCCGATAAAAAAAAAATTTTGACGTCCCGATGTCATACTAAGCCCGGCTCGGCTACCTTCAGTTTTTGAATATTAATTTTTGATCCGATCTACACAGAATGAGCTTACAGTATCTTGAAGTCTTGCAGTGGTATGCTTGGGTTTGAATTTAATTTTATTAATTATAGGATCCCAAGCATATGGCAGCACCCATCCATCTTCTCTGTTGAAATTAGGATGTTTTTTAATTTCAATAGCCTCGCGAATCATCCTTGGTAGGAATCGGTGTTCTTTTGCGAGGATTTTTGGTCTATCAATTCTAATGTAATGGCGGCGACAATCTAGAACATGTTCACACAGTGCAGACTTCACCATCAACAACAAATGAGCTAAGCTCTCTTCTTTATGTATTAATAACTTTGGTACATTAAACATTGCATTTCCACAACCTAACACGATAAATATAGTACGCCCATTAAATTTATATTAAATTTATTTTTTCAATTAAAAGGCTAAATACTAATTTTCATGATCCTATGGTCCTAACAAAATTACTGTACTTCATTTATGAACTCTCATTTTCTTTTATACCCATTTATAGGATTTTTAAAATATTTTAAACGTATGTTTTCAGGGTTACGTATCTCATACGAAAGAGACGGAAGGAACCGCCTATAGGTTCACTTTATTGTCTGTCCGTCCGTCTATCCGTCTGTCAGGACCTTTTTCTTAGGAACGGGTAGAGATATCAAGTTGAAATTAATAACAAATACTAAGGTCTAAATTTTCGGGGAGTTGTATACATTCAAACTTTTAGTCAACGAAATCACAAAATGCGACCATTTATATCATATATTTATTTTGATACTCGCGAATTCACTCACCAAAATCTATAAGGTATTTCCCGTTGACCTAGATTTATGAAATTTGGCACGCTACAAGGCAAAAAAGTAAATATCCGATATAAATTGTAAGAATATAATTAAAATTATAATTACAACCTTACACTTGCAGTTACAGCATCGATCTACATCACGTTCCGAAGACCGATATTTTAGAGAAATTTTTCCATTGCAAATTAAGTTTGTCCTTCAATCCGACTTACCTTTTCGTTAGAGCAATGTTCGGTCTTCAGCGCTCACCTTGCCTAAAATCTACATACATAATTGAATTTATAAGGAACCCTCAGGTCGCGAGTTCTACTCCCACTTGCCCGGCTTTTATTTTAATATAGTACCCGAGGCTTAGAGTATTCCAAATACTCTAGACCCGAAGGGTTGATTAATAAAAAATAATCTTCTTTAATTTACCTTCTTCCTCCGGATTTTCTTACAAATTTGCATCCTTTTTTTATTACACCCTTTGGGAAAGATTTTCAAATATTGCGTAAATACGTCATTGTCAAAAGGCTAAATATCAATTTTCGTGGTTTTGACTACAAAAATAATTAAATTTAATCCCCTATGAGGCACATGGGTGAAGCACCGTCAACTTCCTGACTCCGGAGTGCTTCCTGAATCCGGGACCTCACGATCAGCGTTTACGACCACAAAACTAACGAGCCAGACAAATATAATATGATTAGTTATTATTACATTTATATTGAACGCGATACATTGTGTAAACATGGACGGGTTCGATGTTCAATGTTTGCTCAGTACAAAGCGTTGATAACGAAAGCGTTTAAACATTGTTACACATAATTTAACAATTAGTAATTTTTATTCATCTGAATGAAGTTATCGTTACGGTTATATTATTTTGGCTTATGGAGCAAGGGAATTTTCAAGAATATTAATTAAATCGTTCACTTTGTTCTTAGCACGTATTTATTAGTCGATTTCGTGTATGTCTGTAGGGGGCGAATATAGTAATCGATTTTAAAGTAACTTCCAGATAATATAGAGAGCTGAATTTTTTAACATAGTTCAGAATCGATTGACAATGTAAGGTTATGAAAACATTGCATATTTTTTTTAAATTGTTATTGCTTCTTTTATTTATGTTTTTATTTACATGAATACTAGTACATGTTTCTAAAATCTTACAACATCTATCGGCTTTGAAGGAAGCAGTCTTTAAATGTAATGTAAAAATTGTGTCTATGTAGTAGAATATTTTCGAATTAAAACATCCATAAAACTAATTTTCCCATTGGTAGTACAAAAACTTGCTGAGAGGAGCAAGTACGCTGAATTTGGGCCACGTGCGAAAGCTCTTAAGGTCTGGCAGCGCTAAGCCCTTATGCTGAGCCTAAAAGAACAAAACTGCTAACACTTAAGAAATCCCCAACTGCAAATATGCGATATAGTTTACAGAAGATAAAATGCTAACACAAAATAATAGCAGAATTTAGACAGTCGTGTAATCATAGTATTTATGAATAATGAAATCCATTGTTTATGCTACACGACTGTATATTATTATACAATATGTACGTCATAAGATTATTTGACTTGCTTTTATTCTTTGATTTTACATTAGTATATAATACTATGTAAGAATATGAATTTGTAATAATTTGGTTTTGTAGTGTCGTCATCACCATTATCTTTACAGCCCACTGCTGAAAAGCGGCCTTCCCCAAGGAATGTCACAAAGCACGGTATTAAGCCACCTGCATCCTTCGACTATAAATCTGGCAATGTTGACTTACTAATAAACATACATACATACATATAATCACGCCTCTTTCCCGTGGGGGTAGGCAGAGACCAGTTCTTTCCACTTGCTACGATCCTTGCATACTTGTTTTGCTTCGTCCACTTTCATTATTCAATTCATACATGCTCTACGGTTTAGGGTACTCCTAAACCGTACTAATAAATGTATTATAATAAGGCGTAAATCTACAAGTTCTTTCTACTTGACTGAATAAAGGTGAGCAGTAATGTGGCACTTTACATAATATATTTTTAGTTAAGTTTTAAATGTAATTATTTAATATTATGTAATATAATTATAATCTTATAATATGTAGTGACACCGTGACATAATCCACTAACCCATATTATCCTAAGGATGTCGTAAGAGGAAGTATTGGAAAATTAAATAGGAGATACTCGTAGGTATAACACAGATCTATCACAATTTTCTTGACAACAATTCAAAATAATAAAACTGCCGTTGCCAACCCAGTTTTCAAGCGTGGTAATTATGGCAAGTATTTTCTTGTCAGGCAATCTACGAGGAAGCCTATGTTCGGCAGTGGAATATTGATAGGCTGTAATTGAGTGGAATAACATTAATTATTCTATTTTTTTACACGTGGTAGAGCCAAGCTGCAGCCATATTTATAATATAGTTGTAGCACGAATAGGTCGGCTCCTCGACCGGGGAAGGACCACGCTCTCACATAATACCAGCGTAAAATGGCAGTTTAACTGCTGCTGTGTTTTGTATGGTGAGTGTAGAGACCCGGAGACCCATTTTACTGCAAAAGAGGCATTACATCTTAGTCCTTAAGGCTGACAACGCATCTGCATTTTGATTCGCAAACGAGGATAGATGTAGATGTCTGTGGGCCACAGCAACCACTTACCATCAGGTGGACTGTGTGCTCATTTGTCACAAACTATATTATTTATTTATTTCTTAAGAAGACTTAATAAAATAATGTATATTATAGTATAGAATTTGAATTTATTGTGTGGTTGCGTGAAACAATAGAATATTAAATTCACAGAGAAAGCAGCCGATACGATATATCGATGCTTTTACTTCTCTGCAAACGCTCTTACTTCGAAAACTTATATTTGCGGAATATAAAAGTACTTACGAGAACTGAAGTGAGGTATTTAATTCTGACAAGAAACTTTATATAGTGAGAATATCTTGAATAAAAAAATAACATTTGTGAACCTTTAACTGTGAACGTATTTTATTTTGTACACTTTCAATGACGTGGGGTCTCTAAGACTCCTGTATTTTAAAAATGCCGCGATTTTTCAGAATTATAAAAAAGTATGTATTAATTTTATTAAGTAGGCTTAAATAAAACAAAAAACTATAAAGCACATAACTTGTTCATTCATGTTACTCAAAAAAAAATTACTTAATATTATGAATTTACAAACTGTAAGGCACTTTTTAATCTTTGGCGACATGAAATCACCTTTAGGTAAATAATACCTAGTCAGGTCATAAGTATTGTCGCACAGTAAAAACTTTTCTTTTAGAATGCTGGCCACAAAAAAGTTTATTGAATTCGAATTTCGAATTGTTCATGAAAATAAAACTATACTTTTTACAATTTTACTCATTTTTAAATATGGAGTGGACGCTTAAAGAAGACCGTGTTGCAGTTATTGCGTTGCATCGTTGCGGTTACGCGCCAATTCAAATTTTTGACATACTGAAAAATTTGAATATAACCAAAAGATTCGTTTATCGTACCATCAAACGATACAATGAAGACTTTAGTGTAGATGACAGGTCAAGAAGTGGTCGCCCTCGGTCTGTTAGGACTCCAGCAGTGATAAAAGCTGTGAATTCCAAACGTAAGCAGAAACTGTTGGCCCTTCAGATGGCGTTAAACAGAACCACGGTGAAAAGAGTGTTAAATGAAGACTTAGGACTTCGGGCATATCGAAGAAAAACAGACATCGTTTGAATGCTCGTCTAATGGACCTGAGACTGAAGAGATGCCGCGCTTTGTTGAAGCGGTACGCGGGAAAAAATATAGGGAAATTCTTTTTTCGGATGAAAAATTTTTTACCGTAGAAGAGAGCTACAACAAACAAAATGATAAGGTGTACGCATACAGTAGTGAAGAAGCGAGCAACCGTATTCCGCGTGTCCAACGAGGTCATTTTCCATCCTCGCTCATGGTATGGTTGGGAGTTTCTTATTGGGGCTTAACAGAGGTACATTTTTGTGAGAAAGGTGTAAAAACGAATGCAGTTGTGTATCAAAATTCAGTCCTGACGAACCTTGTGGAACCTGTTTCTCATACCATGTTCAATAACAGGCACTGGGTATTCCAACAAGATTCGGCGCCAGCTCATAGAGCGATGAGTACACAAGACTGGCTGGCGGCGCGTGAAATCGACTTCATCCGGCACAAAGACTGACCCTTCTCCAGTCCAGATTTGAATCCGTTAGATTACAAGATATGGCAACACTTGGAGGAAAAGGCGTGCTCAAAGCTTCATCCCAATTTGGAGTCACTAAAGACATCCTTAATTAAGGCAGCCGCCGATATTGACATGGACCTCGTTCGTGCTGCGATAGACGACTGGCCGCGCAGATTGAAGGCCTGTATTCAAAATCACGGAGTTCATTTTGAATAAACTTTAGTGTCATAAGAATCTATGTTTTAAGTTCATTTTGGTATATAAATGGTTACATAATGAATAAACTTGTTTCAATTATTTTATATTAAACATGTGACAGAATTTATGACCTAACTAGGTATTTAACATAAAGCTTAACAAAAGAAAAAAGTAGTTTTCTTCTTACAATAAACAATAAATCGTAAATAAAAATTAAAATTAAAACCTCTTACTAAATTTTAACACAGCCTAAACATGAGATAATTACTGGCAATCGCTATAATATATGGCTTTGAACATTGCATTCAAACTGGACTGTTGCAGCCGACATATGTTCGTGTTGTAGTATTGTAAGGAAAATTCTACATATTTTACTAGCACTCATAGGGGATGATTTCTTCAGCTCCAGGTACATGAGGTGACATATCAGTACCTAAAACACGAGTCAAAGTCACCCCCAACTCTTTGGGTAGTTTTGTATTGACAACGCTTCTTTGCATATGGGGAAAAACGAGAAATCGAGTCAATTTCTTCAGAAAATCTCCTCGTTCTATGACAATTGTTTGTTGTTGGTTATAAAAAACATATGCATTGACATTTCTTTAATCCAGAATTCAATAATCCACCACCATGGGCCATCTTCGAGTTACAAAACTTTATTAACGTTGGTTTACGGGTATTACCATCGACAGTAATAATGCCATTTTTTATAGAAGAGTGGGGAAACGAGCATGCGGCTCACTTGATGGTAAGTGACTACCGCCGCCCATGAACAACCGCAACACCAGGGGAATTGCAGGTGCGTGTCCGGCCTTTTAGAAAGGAGTAAGCTCTTTTCTTGAAGCTCCCTAAGTTGTATCGGACCAGAAAATTCGCCGGTGTTAAACAATTCGAAAGAGAGGTCGTACGAGGAAGAAAACTCCTCGTAAAACGTACAGTGGTGGCCCGCCAAGCATTCAGATAGTGAGCATGGTATCGTGAATTTTGACCCGATGTGCGTTCGTGAAATTTGGCGGCTGAAATTAATCCGAACAATTCCTCAGATCACTCACTGTAGTAGATGCGATAGAAAATGCAAATGGATGCAATCTCTACGCAGCGCCAGTGAATCGAGCCGATCAGAACTGTCGTCGACGATTCGCATCGCTCAGCGTTGGATGCGGTCAAGTGGAAGGAGCTGGCACTGGGGTGTCTCGGCCCAAAGATGAGAACAGTGTTCCATATGAAGCCGTACTTGCGCTTTGTAAAGTTGCAAGCAATATGCTGGCATGAAATACTGTCTCGCTTACTACTTAATATGCCAAGCTTTTAAGAGGCCTATTTGGCCCTCCCTTCCAAGTGAACACGAAACTACACGATATTCGATATATTTTGAAGATTCCGATGCTGGCTGAGTAGCAAGGGGAGTGCCTTGAAACTGAGAGATACGAAAGAGGTTCTTTTTAGTGGTAAACGCGCAAACTTGTGTCATCTAGGGATTAAACTGGACTAGATTTAGTCGCCCCCAATCTGAGACTGTAAAGCAAAGACTTAACTTCAGACACAAGTTTGTCCCGGGACTCGGCGACGTTTTCCCAAGAAATATTGGCACCGCCGGTGTATAAGGCACCACCAGTGCTGTCGTCTGCATAGCAATGAATATTACCAGTTTGTAACATATAATTGATATGCAGAAGAAACAACGTTGGTGCTATCACGCAGCCTTGTGAAACACCAGCGTTAATATCACCAGCGGTCTACTACGACCTTGATACTCCTATCAGCAAGGAAACTAGTGTAATGCATTCAATATATTAAAACGACGGATTTGTTCTGCTTGGGAACAAATGATCACAAAGTTTTATCTTTTTTTAAACAAAAGAAGGTGGATTGTACTACACGAGTCTTGTGGGGTTGAAATTCGTTAGGGATCTCTCTCTTTTATTTTTTTCATGGTTCCGACGTAAGTAAGCTTACTTTTAGATTTTTTTTGTTCATCAACGAGTTCCACTGAAGAAAACCAATTGTCAGCAGTGGCATTGCGATTACTTGCTTGTAGTGATTTCGTAAGACGCAAAACGCACGGAGTCAGTACAATAAACGTAGTTTCTTCTTCGGGCAAACCTATACCATTGGAACCTGTCCCAAAATGTTGAATAGAATATTTTTATTCAATATAGATCACATGTGTAATTCTTAATGAAAGTCCTCTTAATTTACCATTGCTTCGAAAAAAACCTCTGTCCTGGGAAGAACCAGCAAGAAACCCAGCGAAACTTTTTTTTTTTCAAAGTAAATTTTACATGAATGTTTGTACAACTATTTACAAAATTTATTTTAGAAACTGCTTGGAAGCCACCACCTCATTCTCAGGGATTATTAGCAATCATGTATTCATTTATATTATAATAACCCTTTTTATAAATTTTTTGTTTAACAAAATATTTATACTTAGTAATAGAGAGAGCTTGTATATTTTCTGGGACTTTGTTGTAATAGCGTATATTGTCCCAAGAATGAATTACTGGCTCTGTGGAGTCGAGAAACTGGTATCATTAGCTTCTGTTTGTTCCTATATTATTTACAGAGTGTATATCACCTTTTTTTACTAAAACTATCTTTGTTTTTGTGAACATACATTAAATTTTCGTAAATATACTGAGAAGCCAAACTCTTCAATTCCCAGTGTCACCTGTAGGTGACAGATGTTCAACATTTTTTTTCTAACATATCTTAATTTTTTTGCATCTTACCGTTAATACTACAAAGGTAATTAGTCATTTAATTTATTTTTATTTTATTTTTACACTAACTAAACGTCATTTGTAAATTTCATTCAATTCAAGCTGAGATAAAAATGTTCAGATCGTAAATATTGTTATTTTTCTTACTGCACCTGATAAATGAATATATTAACTATAATATTAATGTAATTTAAAATTAAATTAACATATACTATACTCAATACAACGCTCAAAATATGACTTGTCACCTGTGGGTGACACTGGGCATTATTTCTAATCACAACTATTGATTTCTTTGGATTACTTTGTAGTTGTGGATGGTATTTTGGAGCATCTTTACGTTTTAGGGGTTGACGTTAGATTAGTTTACTAAGGAATTGCAAGTCGGGGAGTACCCCGGTAATATTATTTTATATCCTCCTGATGATGGTAAGGTAACTGACGAAGACAGTGGGGATGAAAACGAGGCAAATATTATTTATTTTCCTAATTGTATGCTTCAGTCTCAAGTAGAACCACAAAGTAGACCTTCTGACTCTGAAAAAAAATGTGCAAATGACGAGGAAGTAGAAGAAAACAAGTCAAGGTTTCTATACCAAAGAAAATTCTATAAAAAGATGGTACCGTTGGTGTACCATCTTTCTACTACTTGTGGTAAAGAAAACTGTAACATAGAAGTTTTTATACACTTATAAAAGGAGATGACAGCCCTCAAGATGCAGTCAGATATGGGCCTAAATGCTGCGGTTATTCTGAAACTCCTCTCCAGGTTATCAAAAGAATTGGGACAGTACCTAAAACTATTTTACTGGCTTACCATTACAAAAGTATTTGCGAGAGCAATATGTTAGGAAATTATTGCACCTAAATAAATAGCATGACAACAGTATCGCCACCATTGCACCTAACCAGGCCTCTGTCACTCTTGCTACCTGCGTGAAATAATTACCTACAATCGCGAGCTGCCCCAAGGGTAGATCGCAGTCGGGGCTAGCGCGCTCTATACGATTGAATGTTAAAGTTTTTTTAACGCTGTTTACGTAAATAATTTTTTGTGAATACTTGTTGAAATACTCGTCGAAATAGTTTTTGTTTAGTGTTTAGTATATTTAATTGTAGTATAAAATAGTTGAAAAAGTTTTAATGTAATTTTAGAATAATATATATGTATATTACCTATCTATTTGATAAATTATAATGACAACACGTCGTTCCTACTATAAGGGTTGCGGGGATGGATGCTTAATGAGCAATTAAAAGGATTCAGATATATTTTTTGAGTTACCGAAGGATAATGAAAGGTAAATTTATTTCATTTCTTGTTAGATAGGTACTTATAGCGAAATAATAATTAAATAATAATTTAACTACAGACCTATACTCGTCTTTGTAATTAAAATATTTTAAGTTATAATAGCACAAAATACTGAAATTAAAACTTTGTTTACAAGATTTTCAACTAAGTAGATTACGATCTTATTTCTGTTTGGAATCGTATTTCCGGTTGATTTGTTGTTTACGCTATCTACCTATACGAACCAAGCATCGCGATTCCCGACGAATGCCCTTGCAAGTTGCATGCGTTGGGCATCACAGAACTCACATAGTAAATAATATGGTCGATTATAGTCAGCATAGGTACTTTACCTAAGTAACTTACCATTTTACAATGTATTTTTTTACTCTTTATTAACAGCCCTTAGCAACCACGGAAAGTCCGTTGTGACATAGTAAGGAGAAAAGATGCAAAGTAACGGACAATCGCGCGCAGCGATAAAGTTTTATTTAGCTTGCGTGCGCGATTTATCTGATTAATAATAACTATGTAGGCTATTAAAACGTCGGCAAGCAGTCAACATCAAAAGAGTGCAACTTCTGTACGTTAGTACTATTATTTATTCTGTGACCTAACTTCCACGGATTGAGACTTGTCACAAAAGTAGATCATATTGTAAAGGTACATAAAAAGCGATCGAAAATTAGAGTGGTTTGCCCAACTATTATCAGGCTGTAATAAGAATATGGGTAGAGTAAACCATTTTGACTTCGCGGAATAAAGTGGTGGAATCCTGTTTGCTTTTGACATAGACGCTGCTTGCCAAAATAACTGGACTGTGATTTTCGCAGAATCGTTGCTACTATCTACCTGCAAATATATGATAAGCCTCCAACCCGTGATTATGCCTGTGGAGTTCCAGTCCAGATTAGAGTGCCTAGCCTGCAGGTATCGCCAATGACCATTAGAAGTTGTCCGTTCGCAGCGGCGATGTGGATGTTGTCATCAATGGACGCGAAAAATGTGCGCCAAGTACCATATCGTTTTGCATCTAAAGTTCTAGTATATTTTTCATGGTAATAAAACGCTTCTGTCTTATGTGTCAATAGATATTTATTTTATAAAAACGGATCTTTTATCCCTACAGAAAGAAAACTTAAATTTTATGAGCTGTTTAAACAATGCCCAGTGTCACCTGTAGGTGACACCGCTATAAAAAATAAGTGGGGGTAGTTGCTTTATTTTTATAATTTTTTTTGGTCTATACTAAATATATATGGACCTTATATTAAAAGACAGTATTATTTTTTTGATAAACATAGGCATGGAAATTGAAGAGTTAATATATTTATTTCTTGAAATTTTTCTTTAAGAGACTCTCGGTTTTAGGTTGTAAATAGCTCTAATGGCCCTGTTCTGTGAAAAAAATAGTTTATAAATCAGCCGTATTTCTCCATAGCAGTATCCCATAAGACATTATGATTTGGAAACAACTGAATTAAACTAATCTAGCTGTCCTGACACTAGGGTGACCTCCAGTATTTTTACAGCATAGGTTGCAGAACTTAGTCTGCTTGCTAGTTTAGATTGACGCAAAGCCCCATTGAAGCTTAGCATCGAGAGTGATGGCAAGAAAAACAGTGGATTCGACAGGGCAGGAAGACAGGAAGTTAGAGGAGACCTGTGTCAAGTAATGCTCAGCAGTGGCAGACATAGCTATCTTTCTGGAAATTCACATAGTCGCGGAACATAATGTAATAATGAATTCTCTTACTAGTAGTTGTATTCGTATCTTTAACTTTCCTTATTAACAGTAAACTCTAAATACAAATTTAATTGACAATATTTATAAACATTAATCCTCTAAATGTATACTCCTCTATATGTATGCATCTGTTGAAAAAAATTAACAACTTTTATTACTTGACAGAGTTTCATCTGAATAAAAAGAAGTGATTTATATTTCTTATAACTTCTTACCCTAAACTTAGACAAACGAGACGTGAAATATCATGTAACAGCTGTCGGAGATTGTTTTACAATGATCTAAATTCAATTTTATGAAGATTAATCATTTCTTACATTCACACGAATACTACACATTAAATAAAACTAATTTTATGGTTTTTATCCCGACTAAGAATAATGATCTTAATTTTACTTATTTTAATTTCCGACGTGTTGAGTGCTTTACAGTACCCATGGTAACAGGGTCTGAGGTGTTTGACGTTCCAATTTCATAGTTTACCTGCAGTTTCATCATCATCATCATCATCATCATTACAGCCCTTCACAAGTCCACTGCTGAACATAGGCCTCCCCCAAGGAATGCTACAAAGCACGGTCCTAAGCCTTCTTACCAGGTCGTCACTCCCACGGAGCAAATACAAAGTACTTTGTATTCACAAAACAAATACAAAGTACTTCGTATTTGCTCCACGGTCACTCCATCTAGTGGGGGGTCGCTCTACACTTCGCCTACCGGTACGAGGCGGCCACTTGAGAACCTTTTTTCCCCATCGGTTGTCGGTTCTTCGAGCTATATGGCCGGCCTTATGTGGTGCGGGTGACAGCTTACAGTTAATCATGTCTAGAGATGAAACAATGTAAAATCGATTTAAAAATAGACGATTAGCAATAAAAAAAATTAAAACCGGAACATATATTTCTTTATAAATAAATTATAATACATGTAAAATTTAGTTACAGTTTAATACAAATTGTGAAACTATAGTTACATAATATTATACTATGTATTAATATGAAAATAAAAATTATCACCTATTTTATGTTAAATGCAACACTTATCTTGAAATTAAAACAAAAAATTGACTGCTAGCACCTGTGATATTTTGTACGGCGTTGACTACACCTGCAGCTTTTCAAGGTGTGAGTAGTACTCACTCACACGCGCCTTTTGCTACAAATGTTTATTAGTGTTGCCAGTTCCAGTGGGTCAAATATCAGGGCGGAAGGTAAAAATAATCGAGAATTTGATTTACAAATGTAATAAAATAAAGGAACAGGTTTTTAGTAACCATTTTGGCCACCATTACTAAATTCTTTTTGACACAATGCGTAATGTGCTTTATTATTATTATTTTTGAAACTGAGCTAATGAACAAATAATTTATCGTGCATACATTGGAGAAACTGCATATTCGTCTATGTGCGTTTTTTTTGGCAAATCAAAACTTGTTGAAAGATTAGTTTTGAATTTTCTAAATGACCCATTTAAATGTTATTCTGAGAAAAGTAATAAATTCTAAACCTTAGAACACGCGCACTTCAAAAAGCCTTCAAAATGGATGAAAAAAAAAATAGAAACAACCATCATACAATAAAAAGCACACATTCATTCTTAATCAAACGCCCATATAAAATCCTTGCATCGCACGCATAATGTCACTTTATTTATTGAAAGCAAAAGTACCCACAACCGCTTGAAGATTGACTAGTGGAAGAACTAACCCACAAGATTTTTGCATTTCATAAAATGTACTTATCTATACCACAGCATGTAAGCTAGGTACCGTACTAATTACTGCTAAAAGAATTAAATTTTAAACAATGGTCGAATAGACAATGTCGATGCATAGCGTGGCTGGGCGGGCGGCATCACTTGGTGAGAGAAAAAACGAAACGGCATGAATGATATCTTAAAAATTTGATGTTGACTATTTAGTCCAAGTTTTGTGAGAAAATATGAAATGTCAAAGCTAAAATATTTAAATGTTGTAATACACTCGGCGTCAAAAAAATCGCACATCCGAAAAAAATAATTTAAATACTATTTTAACACAGCAGGCCAATGGCAATGTTGTGGTTTGAGGGTATCATTAGAAAGGTAATTTCATTAGCTTTCAGGAATTTTAATTGAATTTTACTTTTATAACGAGACGAAAGAGAAATTAAAGAAAAAGACAGGGTATGTACAAATTTGCAAATTAATAATTTAAAAAAAAACTTAATAAATACCCGACAATGTCACGATCTTTCATGGACCTTACAAGGGTCGCAACAGCCTCTTGGGGTATTTGTTCCCACTCTTCAAGTACCGTATCTTGGAGCTCTTGAAGAGTGGTTGGAGCTGGATCTCGAGCTCGCACGCGCCGGTTTAGGTCATCCCAGAGATGTTCTATTGGGTTAAGGTCTGGACTTCCTGCTGGCCAATGCATAACAGGGATATCGACCTCCTGTAAATAATCCCGTAAAATAGCCGCGGTGTGGTAACGAGCATTATCATGCATTAACATGAATCCATCACCGACATAACCAGCATACGGGACCACATGTTCCTCCAGGATTTCAGTAATGTACCGACCAGCATTTAATAACCCTTGCCCACGGCCACCCCGAGTCCGGGAAACGCACACGAATTCCGTTTTCCCGTCGACGGAAATGCCGCCCCAAAACATACACGAGCCACCCCCGTATTCGACGGATTCTTCGAAGCAGGGTTGTGTGAACCTCTCCCCCTGTCTTCTGTCTTCTGTAGACCATTCTACGTCTGTCATTGCAGAATCCATGACAGACCCTCGTCTCATCAGAGAAGAGTACGGTCCGCCACTGTTCTAGAGTCCACTCGCAATGATAGCGAGCAAACTCCAGGCGATCTCTGCGATGCTGTGCAGTAAGTTTTGGACCTTTAGCAGGTCTATGGGCTGTTAAACTCTTTTCGTGTAACCTTCTTCTTATCGTAGAAACACTCACAGATGTTCTCCGAGTTGATCGAAGCTGTTGTTGCAACTCAACAGCATTTGTAAAACGGTTTCGTAAAGATGTCGTAAGGATGAAACGGTCATCTCTTTCTGATGTGCACCGTTTTTTTCCAGGTCCCGGTTTTCTAACATAACCACCAGTCTGCTAAAAACGTTGGAACACCCGTCGAACTGAAAAACGGGACAGGTTCAACTGTCGAGCAACGTCACACTGCCGCATCCCCGACTGCAATAGGGCAATCACTTGAGCGGTTTCTTCAGAGCTGGTGTTTTTTTTTACTTGTTCTTACTTGGGTTACTTGTTCCCGTGTGTTCACTGCAAAGTCTAAATTACGACTGACCCATATTTCATCCAGATCGACCCTTTTATACCCTTTTTAGGTGGTGTAACTAGCGTCCTTACTAACGAGCATTTGACAGTGTTTATTTTTGACGCTCTATAATGATAAATGTTTTAATGATTTCATGATTTTTTTATTAATAATGTAAAGCTATTCAAATACCCATTTCAAAAATACCAATATTTATATAAATATAAGTCGTTTCTAGCCATTACAGCTATTTTTCGCGCAAACTCAGAGAGGTGCGATTTTTGTGACGCTGAGTGTAGAAATATTAACAGCTTACAGATGTATTCATTTTTACTGTCATAATTATCGATCGAAGTACAGACTAAGAAGGTTAGTAAAAATTCGGGACATTTGGCGACCCGATTAAGGGAGAATTATGACGTGACCAGACCCCTAAAAATCGGGACGTCACGCGCAAATCGGGACACCTGGCAACGATGATTTGTATAATCTATAGTAGTGCCTAAAACTTTGTATGAAGTACCTATCGACCATTTTGTAATTTCCAGTTGAGTTTATGTTGCTTTTACTTTCAATGTTAGATTTTTGTTTTTTGTTTTGTTAAGTTATTTTTTTTTGAACAAAAATCGTTGAACAAAAAAATGTTAAGGCGAGTCAGGCCAAGGGGGTTTGTCATTCGCGTTTGAGACGACTTTGAGGGAGAACAAGAAAATGGCGGAATATATATAAAATTAAATAATTCCTTTTTCTTAATTTTACCACTTTCTCCATTTATTTTATCATCGTAGTACATGAATCGTAAGCTACTAAAGTAAATATGAATATGACGGTCCAAAATAGAATTATTATACTTATTTTTCGCGATTGCATTCGTTTGACAGTTTTTATGTCCGATTTGGAGGCACATCTATACTAACTAAAAAATTACCGATAGTAAGGTTAGTACGTAACTTCGCACTCAAGTGAAATAAATTATACTTCTATCATTTTATTAGTAAAAAAAACTACATTATGTTGTATTGTTAATTTAATAGTCATAGCAGAATAGAAAAAATTATTAAAAAGAAATTCAGTGTTAATTCGCATAGTTAATAATTAAGCGGCCAAGTGCGAGTCGGACTCGCCCATGAAGGGTTCCGTAGCAGCAAGTAAAATAATTTACGATTTATGACGTATTAAAAAAATTACTTACTAGAACTCTTCCAAACCAATTTTTGGTGGAAGGTTACATGGTAATGTACATCATATATTTTTTTAGTTTTATGATTCTTTTATTATAGAAGTTACAAGGGGGGGGGGGCACACATTTTCCCACTTTGGAAGTGTCTCTCGCGCAAACTATTCTATATGATATTGAGGTTTCTTATATCAGTTTAGAAAAAAATTATATAAGAAACCTCAATATCTTTTTTGAAGACCTATCCATAGATACCACACAAGTATGGGTTTGATGAAAAAAATTATTTTTAGTTTCAGTTCTAAATATGGGAAACCCCCAAAATTTATTGCTTTTTTTCTATTTTTGTATGAAAATCTTAATGCGGTTCACAGAATACTGTATCTAATGAATATAGAAATCTACTTATCAAGTTTCAACAGCATAGTTCTTATAGTTTCGGAAAAATATGGCTGTGACATACGGACGGACAGACAGACAGACAGACATGACTAATCCATAAGGGTTCCGTTTTTTGCCATTTGGCTTCGGAACCCTAAAAATTGTGTCGTATCGTGTAAACGCACGCAAGTTACGTTATATTGACCTGTCAACCTATCACCCGCACCATTTTTTAACGCAAAGACTATATAGAAAAACGAATTTAATATCATCCTTCTTTCATGCCACGTAAAGCCACGTATAAAAATTAAAAAAACCATATTGGTATTAAATTGATTTTTTGAACATTTGATAGATTTCTCTGTTCAGCATTCAATTGTTTACGGTCCGATAAGGAGGAAGATTTAGCAAAATAAACACTTCTGCATTTTTTACAACTACAGTGCTGAATAGAACAGTAGCAAGGAGAATTTGCCTTAATTGCCATATTTGGGAGACGGATCTTAACTGAAACACCGGACGTCTTGCACCTTTATTATCCTACTAAAAAGGGTTAGTATACTAGTAATAACTCCTCGAAGAGAGGAAGTTTACTAGTATACTAAAGTAAGTCCGGAGGGGCTGCCATGGGGCGTCCTGCGCTATTTGGGACGCGGATGTGTGCGAAAGCGTTCCCGTGGCCCTGTCAATATGCGGCGAAGGTAGAACACCATGGGGTTTTAGTCGGTGCGAGTCCGACATAACCCATCCTTGCCCTCTAGACGGGTATGCTTAGACATTTCCCCATGTAAAAATGTATACTAGTAAACTAGGGTTATTATACTACTAAAATAGTACATGATTAATAATAACCTATGGGAATGAGATGATTGCTAGCTTCCACGCTGTTTATAAATGTTTCCATATTTTGATTGTACAACATATGTATCATATTGTAAATTATTGTTTAAAAAATAGTCCAGCTTTTTCTTGTTGATTCTTCGCATGATAGAGGATTTTTCCGCACCAGAGGTAAAGGCATAAATGACTTTCAACAAGTATTCTTGTTGAATAAAAATTATTCTATTCTATTCTATTCTTTTGAGGCATATCACCAGTCTGGTTATTTAACGACTGGCATAAACTAGATGGTTATACCGACCGACACAAAACAGAAGCCTTGAGACCTTTTTTTAAACGACTTCAAAAAAAGGAGTTTCTCAGTTTAACTCTTATGTATGTATGTGTATACCTCAAAACCTGAAAACGAAATTGTACACCAGTGCTTGTTGCCAGTGATGACTTATGGAACTGAGACGTGGTCCTTCACTGCTGGCCGTATGAGGAAGCTCAAGGTCGCTCAGCGAGCTATGGAGAGGGCTATGCTCGGAGTTTCTCTGCGTGATAAACTTAGGAATGAGGATATCCGCAGTAGAACCAGAGTAACCGACATAGCCCAACGGATTAGTAAGCTGAAGTGGCAGTGGGCCGGCCATATAGCTCGAAGAACCGACAACCGATGGGGAAGAAAGGTTCTCGAGTGGCAGCCTCGTACCGGTAGGCGAAGTGTAGGGCGTCCCCCCACAAGATGGAGTGATGTCCTTGTAAGACATGCAGGAAGTCGATGGATGCAGGTGGCTCAGGACCGTGCTTTGTGGCATTCTTTGGGGGAGGCCTATGTTCAGCAGTGGACTTGTGAAGGGCTGTAATGATGATGATGATGATGTATGTATGTGTGTTTGTCCGCGATTATCACGCGTTTAGCTGAAACAATTTTGATGCGGTTTTCAGAAAAGTATTTGCTACATTCTGGAGAAAGTTTTGGTATACAACAACAAGGGTTATTCGTCATCTCGCCCGACAAAAACTCGCCCGTTCGGGCGACTTGGCACCTTTCGAATTTACCTAATATTTATGTCGTCAACTCGCACGCTCGTACAAAGTACAGCCAGGAAAAAAAATTAAACTAAATTTTAAAAACGACTTCAAATAAAACAACATGGTATTAAATCTTACTCTTCCAACCATAAAAATGTGAGGTAACTTAGTACAGTCACATACAAAAATCCTACAGTATAGTCAGTCTTCACTTTTTCCATGCACTCATTGAATTCTACTTCCAACTCATTTGATGGAAAATCCGGCTCACAGTTGTGTCTATCCTCCCGCTTGATAGAGTTATTAGTATTTATAGTAAGCTTTGCTTTGCGTATATTTCGTTTAGAGCATCTCCAAACACATGATCCTTTATTTTTCCTATGTAAATTATATTTATGGCCCGCACGAAGAAGTACTGGCTTTCCTCTTTGTGAAACAATTGTTTTCAGACCAGTTCCAGAATTAGATAGACCAGATTGTGATTCAACTCCTAAAAAAAAATTGTTATTATTGAAACCGGTTTTTTTGAATCAATTCGTGAATAATTATCTAGGCAAAGCAAACCATTTTGTTTATAAATTTCTTTTTTAAAAATTACTTATAGTCATAAAAAATCTTAAAATAATTTATAATATTTAATTTATGTCTCATAGTTCATTCCAATGCCAGTCAATATAGGACAAAACAAGATGGCGGCCACAAAAACCATATTTTTTAAAATATTTAAGCCTGTTAGTACTCTGTTAGGACAGTACTAAAATAAAACTAGTAGTAATAAAATGCAATTCATTAAGACATAATAACACTATGTAAATAAATTAAATAAACTTACCTCCTACGTACATAAAAAACACTAAAAACACCAATATTTTAATAGAAAAAATAATCCATATCGCAGCTTAAAATGCGCGGGCGCAGTAAAGTACGCTTTACCGACTGACGTCACGATGCGCCACGATTTCGATGGAGATAAAGGGTAAGATAAAAAGAAAGAGAGCGCTATCCTTTTGTGAGCTCGGCAGTCTAGAAGAGCGCTGTTCTTTCGGCCGAAATATTTTTGTTTTTTTATGTACCTATATATATACATATACACGTATATATCTATTTCGGATATAAATCAACAATAGTTAGTCAGTAGCTTTATTATAAGATTTAATAGAATGTCGTTTTATTTGAAGTCATTTTTAAAATTTAGTTTAAAATTTTTTACCTGGCTGTACTTTGTACGAGCGTGCGAGTTGACGACAGAAATATTAGGTAAATTCGAAAGGTGCCAAGTCGCCCGAACGGGCGAGTTTTTGTCGGGCGAGATGACGAATAACCCTACAACAAATGGATACCCCGTGAAGTCGTTCGAATAGATCCGTCATAAAGCGATATATTAGTTCAACTCCACCGATTTTGTTAATGCGGTTTATTAGCAATTTGAAGTCGGTTTTTTACTTTTTGTTACAAGTGATAATTATTTTTATTGGGTAAGGTTGACAAGCGAGCACACAGTCCACTTGATGGTAAGTGGTTTCTGTGGCCCATAGACATCTAAATCTATCTTTGTTTGCGAATCAAAATGTAGATGCGTTGTCAGAAGTAGATAAGTACTAAAGCTCTACCACGTTTAAAAAGATCTTACGGACGACAGAAAGAATACTAACGGACCGTCAAACAGAGCACCAGACCTGGCAAAGTATGATAGATTAATCTAGCTTTAGGTCATACTAGGGATTTAGTATAAACTGTCACCCATCAAACTCACGGGATGATGAATTCTCTTTCACTGTCACTACACACAAATTTTTTATGATCTTATTTTATCAAAAAAATGTTCGTTTTGATTATGGATGCATTTTAGGAAATTTTATTTTTCTACATGCTTCTCATAAATTATTTAACCATTTTTACAACTTTGCGTCGAGATCGGTCCGAACATCGTGATATTTAGTAATATTTGATTTTCTGAATTTAGGCTTCTCGACACGATTCACTACCACAGCCCTGTAATAGCTGCGTAAGAAAATCCACTTCTCCATATCACCGCGTGGGCATCGTAAGAGGTGACAGTGGGAAACTGAAACATGAGATGGTATTGAGCATCTTTCTTATAACAGTTTAAAATAATATCAACTTCGGTTGCCAATCCCTGCCAAGCGTGGCAACTATGACAAATATTCCCTCTATGAGGAAATCCATTTTGGAGGCCTATGCTCAGCAGTGGTTTTTAGATGGGCTGTAATGAATTAATGAATAAATCACGATGTGGATGTGGTGTTATGTCTTAAAAATAATTGATGCTTAAGTATACAAGAAAACTCTCATTTACATTGGTTTGACGAGAATTTAATTTTAAATTGAAGTATTACTGATACTTCATACATTTGATACTGATACTTCCGATACTTATATTATTTTAAATCTAATGAAAGTTGCATATACCACTTCTTGTTAAATATACAGGTGGAGTACAGTTATGAGTGCTGTGGTCGTCCAACAACTCATCACAGCCATAGAGGCTAGCCTCTAGTAATGTTGGAATATCTTGGTAAGGGTGAGTTCTTAGTTATAAAGGCCATACGCCATACCAATATTCCGTAGGAAATCATAGGCAAAAGCACGATTTTGTAAAACCGCAAAATGAACTTTTTTTTTACATTTTAAGAAAAATACTTGTCTTATTTTGCTTGTTTTCAATGTGGTTATTTCCGTTGAATTTTGCTGTCTATAATAATTCCTAAATATTTCTTATTTCAGTCAGCTAAAGTCAGGTAAAGCCATTTAAGATTGTTAGCATTCGTTTAGTGTATCATCTTGATAGTAAATCTAGTCCGTGCCTCATCGTTTATCTATTCGTAGGACCGCTTGAGTTAGGTCACAGATTGTTTTTCCAACGTACAAAAGGCCGTCAAGAGGCGTCTTGCAAGGTTGAGGTGGGGAGGTGAGGGTTGCAGATGTGAGCGAAAGAAATTTATTAATATAAATATTATAATAATTCTAATTGAATAAACTAGCACTTCCCCGCGCCTTCGTCCGCGTGGAATTTATTACGAATGGATTTCATGGGTTTTGATTTTTTTTGCACGTAATCCTAATTCTTTTTTTAAATAAAAGTATCCTAAGCTACTCCTTATAATATCAGCTATTTGACAGCGAAAGTCCCGTCAAAATCGATGCAGCTACTTCGAGGATTAGCCGGAACAAACAGACAGACAGACAAAAGTTTTAAATTTTTTTTTATTATAAGGACCGTATATACTCTTATATTAATAAAATATTTTTACGTTAATCATATGTTAAGATGTGTATAGTTTAAAATAAAACATGTTACAATTAAAATAATGAGAATAGTGTAACTGGACGAGAGACCAAGTGAAATATAGATTATATATCAACAGGGACAACGCAAACCAATTCTATGCCGAAAGCTGGACAACTAATAAAAATTCTCGCTAGAGGTATTCAATGCAGGAAGGAAAATAAAACTAAAATACTTTCCTTTACGACCATATTGTTCACGAATGTCGCACATGTTATCTTTTGTTGAAATGGTACATTTCTAGATGAATTTTTTTTTATTATTACAAAAAGGGGTAGTAGCGAGATAAAAAATAAATTAAAGATTACAGTCCCAATTGCTATGAACAACCTAATACTTTGTTGATCTACTATCGATAAGATTTAAGACCGTGTTTTACAGTAATCAATGGGATCGTGTATGCGTATGCTCTTCTCATGGGCATATATTTAACAGTGGATATTGCTTGATGAGCAGATTTAATGTGAGTTATGACGAAGAAACAATATATTTGAGGACCATGTTGATAATTAATGAAATATTATTATCGTTACCATTACAGCCTATAAAGCTGAAAGTAGGATTCGCCCAAAGATCGCCTCATAGGAGGGGATATTCGTCATAGTTTTTACGCTTGGCAAGAGGGTTGGCAACGGCGGTTTCTTATTTTTAGTCGTTATTAGGAAGACGCTGCTACCCATCGCCTGGTTTGTTTCCCACTGTCGCCTTTTCCGACACCCACTGGACCGTATAGTGGTGATGTAAGCATATCCACAGTTATCCACCACCACTAAATCTTATCATAATGTGGGTATCGTAAGAGGCGACAGAGAGAAACAAATTAGGAGATTAATGAAATGATAAATTGAAATTAACGAAGAGTATGCAACTTTTTTGTTAATCATTTTCAAAAAAAAGCAAGCACAAATGACACGGTGCTACTTTAATGTATGTGAGAAGAAGAGAGAAGCTTAGTGATAATTTCTCTCACTAAATTAAAATGAATCAATGAATTAAAATGTACTCTGGTATACTAAGGTATACTCACCTGCCATTATTTTTTAACTATTACTTTTAAAAATACTAAAACTAAAACTACCACTTTTAAAAATAGTGTTATAATAATAAAACGTATGTGTTGTTATTTTATCGGACTAAGCGACGATTGAAAACAGGGCTTCAATATTTCTGGCTGCATATATTTGTGTCCATGGGGAATTTTGCCACTGCTAGTTCTAAAGATTTCTTGAGAGATTCAATGTCGGAGTAACTTTTTGAGTAGGCTATGTCCTCTAGTACTGAATACAGTTTATTGTCCAATGGTTTCAAATACAGACTGAACAAAGGCGAGTAGTCAGCTGAATGCAATAAGGAATATTGTTCTAGAGTCAGCTCTGAGTTGTTTGAGCCTTGTGACCAGGAGCAGACTTGCTGGAAAGTCCAAGACCGTCCCTTGATAAAATTTGTTCGAAGATTCCTTTTTCATAAAAATAAATTTCGCGATTCTTTGCTAGGATACCCGTCACCAAACCATAGTTGAAGCAGTGTGATGATCACGTTGAAAATTTTTAACAGTTTGCTAGGATTTTTAAGATCTGTGCCCGCAGAACTTAAAAATCCTAGCAAACTGAGAGCACTACAACAAGCAAAATACATTGTGCTTGTTTTCGTCATCATTCATCGTTATCATTACAGCCTTTCATAAGTCCACTGCTGAACCTCCCCCAAAGAAAGCCACAAAGCACGGTCCAGAGCCACCTGCATCCATCGACTTCCTGCATGTCTTACCAGGTCTTCACTCCATCTCGTGGAGGGTCGCCCTACACTTCGCCTACCGGTATGAGGCTGCCACTCAAGAACCTTTCTTCCCCATCGGTTATCGGTTCTTCGAGCTATATGACCGGCCCACTGCCACTTCAGCTTACTAATCCGTTGGGTTATGTCGGTTACTCTGGTTCTAGTACGGATATACTCATTTCTAAGTTTATCACGCAGAGAAACCCCGAGCACAGCCCTCTTCATAGCTCGCTGAGCGACCTTGGGCTTCCTAATACGGCCAGCAGTGAAGGACCACGTCTCAGATCCGTAAGTCATCACTGGCAACACGCAATGGTTGTACAATTTCGTTTTAAGGTTTTAAGGTATGTCTGACGAGAAGATGTGTCGTAGTTTCCCGAACGCTGCCCAGTCGAGTTGAATACGTCGATGACCTCTCGGTCGAAGTTGGACTTACCTAGTCGGACTATTTGTCCCAGGTAAACATACTCATCAACAACTTCAAGTTTAATGCTCCCAACAACTACCGGCATAGGTGTAACATGGACATTAAACATGATCTTTGTTTTGTCCATGTTCATCCTAAGACCTGTTCGTTGGGAGACACTATTGAGGTCATTGAGCATAGTGCTTAAGTCCTCCAGCGATTCTGCCATAAGGACTATATCGTCGGCAAATCGAAGATGAGTGATGTACTCGCCATTGATGTTAATACCGTATCCTTTCCAGTCCAGAAGCTTGAAAACGTCTTCCAATGCAGCGGTGAAGAGTTTCGGGGACATAACATCACCTTGTCTTACACCTCTCTGCAATTGAATAGGTTTCGTACTCTGGTTTTGTACTCGTAGCTCTACTGACAAACACTTCAGCACTTCGATATACCGTCAGTCAACTTAGCACTACTGAAGGGACTGCAGCACCGCCCAAATTTCGACGGAATCAAGACTTTCTCATAGTCCACATACGCCAGACATAGTGGCAAATTGTACTTCTCGGACTTCTGTACAATTTGCCGAATGGTATGTGTGTGGTCTACGGTGCTAAAGCCCTTTCGGAAACCAGCTTGTTCGGGAGGCTGAAAGTCGTCAAGTCTGCGCGCGAGACGATTCGTAATGACTCTCGAAAACAGCACGTAGACGCGGCTCAGAAGGGAAACCGGTCTGTAGTTCTTCAAGAGAGCGTTGTCACCTTTCTTGAAGAACAAGACCACTGCACTTCTGCTCCACGCCTCCGGTGTAACGCCACCATGGAGGACGGAATTTAAGAGCCTCTGAAGGACTTCAAGTACCGGTCTTCCACCCGCTTTCAGAAGCTCCGCTGTAATTCCATCCTCGCCTGGGGCCTTGCCGTTTTTAAGGTGCTGGAGAGCCATTCTAATCTCGCTCAGACTGACGTCCGGGATATCATCGGAATAATGTCGGATAAGACTCGCTCTTGGATCGTTACTCACACACGCGTGTGGCTCCAACGATGACGTGTATGCCCATAGAACCTCTCAATCTCACTCAAAATCTCAGGTACCCCGGAAACGATGCTGCCATATTCGGCCTTTAGCTTTGACAGTTGGCTCTTTCTGGCAGACAGATCTCTGGCAAAGACTTTGGAGCCTTGGTTCCGCTCGATCGCTTCTTCAATACAAGCTGTATTGAAATTGCGTAAGTCCCGCCGCATGCATTTGGAGATCTGTCTGTTCAGTTGCCTGTATGCTGTCAAATCTGTTGAAGACCTGCTTCTGACCTCTCATCGGGATGGATATCAGGTCTCCGTCGATGCCCCTCTGGGCTGTTCGGACCATTGTCTGATCCGGATTACGTTGCCACTCACGCTCAAATCGCAGTCGCGATCTGCAGCTTGCCGCCGTGTTTGGCACTATAGGTCAGCTAATTGGGACGGGATGCGGTCTTTTTTGCATCCTACCCTTGGGGTTTGCTTCTCGCCGGAAGATCCCAGCGTTGTTGCCGATTCTGTTGCTGATGTGGTACTTCAGGGTATGGAACTTTTTATTCCATCCTCTGTGGTGCCCATCGGCGGCAGATCCCAGCCATGGTTTGGTCGCTCCTGTAAATTAGCATCACGCTATAAGCAGGAGTGCTACCGGGCCTGGGCTGACGCATCAACGTCTCGGGATGTTAACACCAGCGCACTTAAAAAGAAGTATAATTCCGCCTCCAGGTCCTTCAAAAGCGTCATTGCCAAGGCAAGGTCTGAGCACATCGTCAGAATTGGCGAGAAGCTAGTTCGCCTTCCTTAGGGAACCCGTGCATTCTGGTCTCTCGCCAAGGCTGTCCAAGGGAACTTCTGTCAGCCATCTCTTCCATCTCTGCACAGGGAGGACGACTCACTGGCCGATGCCGCAAAGGAGAAAGCCGATCTGTTGAGCTCTCTTTTTGCGTCCAACTCGACTCTAGATGACGGGGGGAATACACCGCCGACCATCCCGCGATGTGAGTGCTCCATGCCGGATGTGTGTTTGGACGTCAGCAAGTCGAGTGGGCCCGATGGAGTCCCTCCCATTGTGCTGAAGACGTGTGCTCCGGAGTTGGCACCGGTTTTAACGCGTCTTTTCCGGTACTCCTACTCCCAAGGCGTAGTCCCGAATTCATGGACGACAGCTTTGGTCCACCCGATCCCTAAAAAAGGCGACCGCTCAGACCCGTCCAACTATAGGCCTATCGCGATCACCTCCTTGTTCTCCAAAATAATGGAATCCATTATAAACTGCCAGCTCATGAGGTACCTTGAGGATCACCAGCTGATTAGTGACCGCCAGTACGGTTTTCGTCGAGGTCGATCAGCTGGTGATCTTCTAGTCTATTTGACTCATAGATGGGCGGAGGCAGTAGAGTTCAAGGGGGAGGCATTGACCGTTAGTTTGGACATAGCGAAGGCCTTCGATCGGGTCTGGCACAAAGCGCTTCTTTCGAAGCTTCCTTCCTATGGGCTTCCCGAGAAATTGTGCAAATGGATCACCAGTTTCCTTGCTGATCGGCGTATCAAGGTCGTAGTAGACGGTGCATGCTCTGATTTCAAGCCTATCAACGCTGGTGTTCCACAAGGCTGCGTGCTATCACCAACGCTGTTTCTCCTGCATATCAATGATATGCTGCTAACTGGTAGCATTCATTGCTATGCGGACGACAGCACTGGTGATGGCTTATATACCGGCCGTGCCAATATTTCTCGGGAAAACGTCGCTGAGTACCGGGACAAACTTGTGTCTGAAGTCGAGTCTTTGCTTAACAAAGTCTCGGATTAGGGCCGACTAAATCTAGTCCAGTTCAATCCCCAGAAGACACAAGTTTGCGCGTTTACCGCTAAAAAGAACCCCTTTGTCGTATCTCCTCAGTTTCAAGGCACCCCCCTTGCTGCCTCAGCTAGTATCGGAATCCTTGGCGTCGACATATCGAATAGTGTGCAGTTTCGAGGTCACTTGGAAGGGAAGGCCAAATTGGCCTCTAAAAAGCTTGGCGTGCTCAGCAGAGCGAGACAGTATTTCATGCCGGCACATCGCTTGCAACTTTACAAAGCGCAAGTTCGGCCCCACATGGAATACTGTTCTCATCTCTGGGCCGGGGCACCCCAGTGCCAGTTCCTTCCACTTGACCGCATCCAGCGCAGAGCGGTTCGAATCGTCAACGACCGAGTTCTTTCTGATCGGCTCGATACACTGGCACTGCGTAGAGATGTTGCATCTCTTTGCGTATTTTATCGCATCTATCACGGGGAGTGCTCTGAGGAATTGTTCGGACTAATTCCAGCCGCACAATTTCACCATCGCACATCGGGACAAAACTCGCGTTACCATCCATACCATCTGGATGATTGGCGGTCCAACACTATGCGATTCAGAAGAAGTTTTCTCTCTCGCACAACTTCTTTGTGGAATCAATTACCACCAGCGAATTTTCCGGACCGATACGACTTAGGAACCTTCAAGAAAAGAGCTTACACCTCTCTAAAAGGCCGGCAACGCATCTGCGATCCCCTGGTGTTGCAGTTGTTCATGGGCGGCGGTAGTCACTTATCATCAGGTGAGCCGCATGCTCGTTTGCCCCCTCTTCTATAAAAAAAAAGAATGTAGCTTCATCTACCGTCTAACAGCCATGAGATTGAGAGTGTGATTGGAGAGTTTTTGTGTTCTTCTGCGGCGGGTCTTGCAGAACTTAGCTCCGACTGCATGGACAGTTTCCACGAGCTTGTCATTCATATCATGTGCTTGTTGTAGTGCTCTTCAATGGTAGAAAGTTTTTCACTTTCACGTACGGCACGTATTTCTATGATTTCCGCCACTAGTGTGTTAGGACAGCAAGTGTTTTGAAAAAAAAAACTTTTGACATTGTAACATTATTTATGGCTAGGTAATTTATTTAGTAATTACTTAGAATAATTTCTTTTGAATCATTATCATCATCAACCAACGGCAGTCTGCTGCTGGATATAGGCCTGCCCCAAGACGTGCCGCTTAGCCCGCTTTTCGGCTACACGCATCTAGTTTCTACCAGTCACCTTGCGCATATTATCCCTCCATCTAGTCAGGGGGCGTCCTACACTACGTTTGTCTAGATGCGGTCTCCACTTCATAACACATCTACTGGTTGTCACTTCTGCGACAGACGTAGCCAGCCCATTACTATTTCAGTTTTCAAACATGGTAGGCTATGTCTGTGATATTAGTTCTCCGTCGGATTTCTTCATTTCGAATTTTATCTACCAGAGAAACTCTGAGCAATGCTCTTTTCATAGCTCGTTGAGCGATTTTAAGCTTGTGGAGTAGTCGTATCGTCAGTGTCCACGTTTCGGCGCCGTAAGTGATTACGGGCAGAACGCATTGGTTGAAGACTTTTATCTTCAAACATTGCAGTATGGGCGACGAGAAAACCCGACAAAGAATACTTAAAGGATATTTCAGATTTTGGGACAAAAGCTTTTACAGAACAATGTAATATATGGATTACAGAAATATTCAGTGGAAAATTTAATGAATATCTGAATGATACCATTACCGCTACATGGGAAGAGAATCCAAAGCGGGTAGGACTCATGCCCATCATAAGGGTTCTAAATAAACTTAATTATGTATGTAGTCCAGCTTTTGGCTTGTTTTCGATACCGATACAAGAATACCGTAAATTAATAAAGATAATATTGATTTATATACAAGAGATACGTATAAGTGTAAGTAGTTAGAAAAGTAAGTACTTATTTCATCAAAATAATTTACTTACTGAAATTTAGAAATTATACGAAAGGCCTTATTCGTTGGAACAACATTCATTGGTCCAACGAATAAGTCGATTGAAACGAAAAGCGTTCTCCCATACAATGGTTTACATCACGGTCGATAGTCCAACGACAAATATAAGCTTGTAATTGTAATTTGTAAAGAGTAAAAAATTATTTATACAATTACGAAAAATTACCATGTAGTGGCGGAGTTAGTACAACCACTTCCCATTCCATCCCATGGGCGACGTTAGATGCGAGGTAGGAAAACAAACAAGGAATGGACTACAGCGTCTTTCTAACGGATAAAAACTAGAGAATAAGAAACTTTGCATATACCTTAATATTTTCAATTTGAAATTGATACTTCCGTTTCTGAGAAAAGGGGTAGTGAGAGATGGACGCACATACGAACAAGTGTTTTCATTTTTAGATAGGAAACCCTAAAACAGAAGAAGGTTAGTTAATTAGTTATTATTAAGGTTGAATACTTACAAGACGATAATAAGTAACTTAATAAATATGATCTTATAACAACTGCTAAAGATTTTAAGATAAGCTTAAGAAATTAGTACTGATAATAATAATGAAGAAGCCGTAAATATTAATTAATTCATACATAGTGACTTAGACATTATAACATTCGTATTACATACTTATACAAATTAATTTTAATAGAATGTTCGTTTCAGGAAATCAACTTCGTACCTGGTCTATATTACTGTTTTGGAGATGCAGTTTCTAGAAGCGAGTTGATATCAATTAAAATGCTAATGAATGTGAAATTGTAGATGAATATATGGATGTTGTTTCTAATACAGAGCATAATGATATTATGTTAGTATGACGTTCCTTGTGTGTCATAATTATAGATTAGATCTTTTCAATATCTTTTATAATATTGGTTTAAGACAGTTACTAATTTTTATGTTTGTGTATTTATATGTATAATATGTGTATTTATTATACAAAATATGTTTCGATGTGTGCCAAAGTAACCGCCCAATTAAATTTGCATATTGTAAGATCAAATTATATAGAAATAAACATTATTTTTTTAATTTTCTTAAGTCATTTAATTTATTTAAATTAGAAAAGACTGAAAAGAAAATAGATCACATTTAAAATAAATTTAAATCTTTAAATGGTTTTAACCGGGGTTGATTCCTAAGCGGATTTATTATTTTTAAGGCTTACAAATAATTGTTTTGGGTTTATATGTTTTAATGCAATCCACGTGCAACTTATATGTAAAATTCCTTTGTATCTCGCATCAGAAAAAATTCTTAGCGTGATGTTAAAGTTTGTTAAAAGAAAAATGTTATTTTACAACTATCTTTAAATATTTATCATGTACAGTATTAATAGCAAATATGTGATTATATTAATATTTTCTTCCGCGTATAACCTCTCTGTGGAATAACTTACCACCGGCGATATTTCGGGACCGGGACGACTTGGACCTTCAAGACAAAAGCTTACTCCTTTCTTAAAGACCGACAACGCACCTGCATTTCCCCTGGTGCAGCAGTTGTTCATGGGCGGCGGTAGTCATTTACCATCAGGTGGGCCTTATGCTCGTTTGCTCCTATAAAAAAAATTGTGTATAACTTAATAGAACAAGGACAATAAAAATCATTCTTATATCTTTCGTTTCATGAAAATGTTGTTCATACAAAATTAGTGCTTTAATGATTGACACCATTTACATCATGAAATTATACAGTATGTAGTCAGAACACGTTGTGTTGACAGACCTTTCTTTATATTTCGTGGTATTAAGGCTGTGGCTTGATACATGTAAAATGTTAGCTACATTTTATTGTTATTCCAAGAATAGTCTTAATAAATTGGAGTAAACCAACTTACTAAATTGGAATGTTCATAGTTCTGTATGTTTTTTGTAAGAAACTCTATATCTCAAACCGTTCTCATTGGATCGTTTCTTTGTTTATCACCTAATTCATTGTTGTGAACAAAGTTATATATTATAAAATATTATGCCATTCCTTGGGGAGACCTGTTCAGTAGTGGGTTTGTGATGAGCTGTAATGGTGATTTTGATATATAGTATATTATTTTAATAGTGTATTGTATAAAATATATGGTAGTAAAGTTTCCTAATGGTACGGCAGAGTAATTGTGTAGGTATAGCTTGCATATAAACAATTTAATCTATACGAATAAATAAAACAGAAGTGTCTGTTTGTAATGTCAAAATAACAGCTTTTTACCAAATGCATATGAAGCTATAAACGGTTCTTATGATAAAAAAACAATTTTTAAAATGTTTGCCTATTTGTTTGTCTGTCTGTCCGTTTTTTCCGGCTAATCTCCGACACGGCTGGACCGATTTTGACGGGACTTTCACTAACAGATAGCTAAGTAACTTAGGCTACTATTATTTTAGAAAAAAAATCCGCGCAAAAAAATTAAAACCCATGAAATCCAATCGTAATAAATTACATGCGGGCGAAGTCGCGGGGTACAGCTAATATTAAATATATAAAGTGAAAATAGACTTTGATTGAGATGATCGTTGATTTTTGACCATTGTTTTTAATTTGTTAACATTTAATTCATTCATTCAATTCATTGTGATCACTTAATTCAATTAATGAATAAAGTGTGGATGTAGAATCTGAAACCAAGCAGCATAGAAGACCTTACCTTAGATTCTTGATTGTTTTATTTGTCTGAGTTGTTGATCGAATGTCTTTTATCGTATATGAAAAATACAAATAGATATAGTTAAAAGTGATCACATCTGTAATAAAGCAAGTCATTTGCATAACTTAGTTTATAATTTCTATACTTAGACTCATATCTCATGCCTTTTTTTAATTGTCTAAGAAAAGGAAAACATTTATTTAAGAGCTAACTTCTTATCTAAACGTTGCCAGATCCCTTACAATATATTAGTTTCAAGGGCCACTTAAATCTCTCACCGGTGAATAAGTAGAACCTTTTTTACGCTTGACATGTAACTTCCACGTGTTAAATAAAGTGAAAATTACTGTTATTTAAAAATGTATTAATTATTTAAATAATAATGCACGTACGATTCATAATTATACAAAGAGTAGTCCTCATTAGTTAATAGGCAAAACGATCACATCTCATTATTAATTCTAATCAGCTATCGATGCGCCTAACTCTCAGCGAGCTCTTTAATTTGTTCAAAATAAACCTGACGGCCATTTTAGTTTATCGCAATAATCAAGCAATATTGAACATTTTTCAAAAACTTCTATTTATCAATTAATTAAATTTAGTTAAAATCTTTTATTCACTTAAGACTTTAAGACTTCAATAACTCTTAAAATACCAGGGCTGTTTCATAATATAAATTAACTTTTTCACATATAAAAAAGAAAATTTCGTTGTACATTTAAATTTACAGACAAAATCTGTAACCTGCCTGTAAGAAATTATTGATAAAACTTTGATAAAATATTAATAATTGGTAATTATAAGTTACCATTTAAAGTACCGTGTTGAGACAGCAAGGTAAAAGAAAAACCATCACAGAAAACATCAGTGGGTGTCGTAAGAGGTGACTGCGGGAAATACCATTAAGATCTCCTGGCTTAACGGTGGTATAGTAAGCACGTTAATACAAGATGTAAAATACGATAGAAAGTGACGGGGAGTAGCGAAAAAGTTGCGAGAATGATACTGCGATCGCAAATAATTCCTGTAATTGGAGGTGCCCAAGATCATGAGTAGACTTTTATAGGCTGATGATGAAGAAGTATAGTGGAACTCTTTCAGAATTTTTGAATTTAGGTTACATGAATAAAACACGATACACTACACAAGCTGTAGTGGCGGCCTAAAAAAATCTCCTATATTATGCCGTATGTGTCGTAGAAGCGAGAAGATAATGAAAGTAGGAAAATTGAAGATACGCTTAACCGATGCGATGCAATCTATGGGTGAGACATATATTCAGCATTCATACGAAGATATGAAGTTAAATTGGAAACGATGCTGATAAAATCTGATCTGGGCACATATCATCTCGTAATAATAAAAGGGTTATTAGAATGGGTATGTAACAACGTCTTCTCTCTGAATTCCAGTCATATAAATGTATATATCTTTCGATACTTTCGGTACTTTTTCAAAAATCTATACTTATTAAATTTTTATATATTTTTGAACATCTATACGTATATACTTTTAATATAACAAAGCGGACGAGTTTCTTTTGTTTGTTTAAACAGGCTAATCTCTGAAACTACCGGACCGATTTGAAAAATTATTTTTTATATAATATAACCAGATTCGTGAGAAATATAGTACAGGCTCTCTGGATTTAGGCTATTCCTCTCAGCTAGCCTTAAATATTGATTTTATTAGGCAATTCAGAAGAAAAAGCGCTCCCGAAATGATTTATGCCATCAAAAACATAACTTGTAAAAAAAGCCAAGTCTCGCAACTCAGTTCTTCTACCGTAAAAAGTTGTGAGATCCATGTAATACCAAGTCTGTTAATTTATTCAGTCCCTACTTAAGGGTCCTTCTGTCTTAAATTATTACGTAATTAGCTAACCTAACAAAATCTTATAGTGACCATATCAATATCAAAATTCGTTTATATTTTAAATAAATAGATTGACTTGGCCAAATTCAGGCTTCTAGTTTTATCCACAACGAAGTTATAGGGTTTCTAAAATGGCCTAAACTGCTTCGAGAAAAGGATGGTACGGCCGTGCCGCTTTTTTGCTCGACTTGGCGGGGGCACTGCCGTGCCCCCAGATCCGCGTTCGCTGACGTATTGGTTAGTGATACGTGAATAAATTGCTCTACAAAAATATATATCTTTACTTGATCTCAAAATAATTACGTGAAAAGTGTGTAGAATAGAAATGATTCTTGATAAATAAGGCGGGAAGGGGGGGGGGGGGGCGTGACGCTCATCCGGGAAGGGAAGGGAGAGTAGATAAAATTTAACTTCGCTCTATAACGTACATATGTCGACAGATAAAAGACTCCATTAATTTTACCAATGTTCCATACATTGCTATCTAAAATGCTTGAACTAGATGTACATGTCATGTCGGCTCAGATACGTGATATACGCGGGTGATACCGTGGAACACAGCTAGTAACTAATATGTTTATTATTATTATCATATGACTAGTTTTCCCGAGTAGATTCAAAAAGACTGCTAAAAAAAGAAGAATGAACTAAGAATAGTTCGCTCATCTGCCCCAGCGTGTGTGTTTAACTGTTAATGGATATCACACGCCTTGGAGATAACATAATTTACTTGGTTCTGCTTTTAAGGGGCCCGCGGCTCCGTACACGTGGAATGAGAAACATCTTCATATTTATTTTAAACAGTTAATTTTATTTTCGTTGCGCATCAAAATTTATTTTTGAGCTGCTCGTTCGATGGATCACCGTCATTATGGGAAGCGATAAGCTCCCCATAATGACTCAATGAATTATTGAATATCATTTAAAGGCCAGATTGAAATAATAAGGAAACTTGATAACTATTATTCGAGGAGCAGTGAGATAAAATTTTACCTCTTTCAAACTTTTATTTATTTTAAATAAATTCATTTAATGTACGTTAAAATCATCGACGTTTTATACAGATATAAATTTTAATACGAAGTTTCTAAATCAAAGTTACTCGTATTTGCTTGTGTAATGTTAATTATTTAATTATTAAAATTTCCAATATACGTAATATTGGAAATTTTCAGAGGGTATGAATTGACCTGACGTTTAGTTTACATTAAGGGGCTACTCCATGCGAACGACCTTGAGTATTTGGTGTGCCGCGCCGACTCGCTACAATATATCGCGTAAGAAATATGTAAGACGCCACCTACTGTACGAACGTTTTTCAACATCAATAAACTATTTTATGGAAATACACACAGCGTACAACGATAAATGTATTTTAATTTTTTTATTGGGTATATTAGTTGCATTATATTAGAATTGTGTATTCTCATATATTATCTAATTATGAAATTTTATAATTAATTATATACCTATTAAAAATGAAGCATTGAAAATTGTGAGTTTAAAAGATACCTACTCACTATAGGTAAATAAATAGATAGCTCGCCTTTTGTACAAATATTTGGTGCAATAAAGAATAAATAAATAAATAGGATGTTTCGCAGAATGAGAGTAATATAGAATGAGAGTCGTGGAGGCAGTTTGCAAACATAAATTGCACAAGGACAAACATCCAGACCCGGAAAAATTATTTGTAGGCCTTACAAATACTTGTTCCGTGCGGGATTCGAACCCGCGGCCCCCAGCGCAACAACTGATTGCTAAGCCACTGCGCCACGGAGCCGTAGCCGGGTTATAGGTAAAGTGACCATACGTCCCGTTTTGAACGGGACTGTTCCTTTTCTCGGTCACCTGGCCCATTGTCCCCAAATAAAGCTCCGGGACACAAAATTGTCCCGTAACTCGTTGGATGGAAGTATTCAAAGCCAACAATCTTCAACATAATTTTTTTAATCGAATATATTTTATGTCTACCTGGTACAAATGCTCCAGTACAAACGGAACGGTACGAACGCTGAGTGAAAGAAGACGTGCTATACGTTATGCATACAATTTAATTATAAAACGAGTAGAATTAGTGATCGGTCTGTCCAAAAAGTGTTACAGTTGGGACAATAAACTAAGTGTGTCAAGTGTAAAACTTGTAAGGTGCAAAACATCAGAGTTATAATCGGAAAATATACAATTATACATTGTTTACAGACGGTACTTGGGTCAGTCTCAGTGTCAGTGTTAAAAATAAATAAACTATCACCCGCAGCTGACCACAGTATTACTGATAGACAAGTGGATTGACATTCTAATATTCGCCCTACATATCACGCCTAATTTAGCCGGGCGGTCGGAGTTGCGGTTACAGTGATCAAGGAACCGAGTTCAATACCGCGACGGTGCAGACTTTTTGCTTTTTTTAATATTTTTTTTATTTCATTATTTTTTTTTGTTTTTGTTTTTGCAAATAGAACTATACAAAATTCGTGATAACAATGTCAATCAATAAGTCATGCAATAGATCCGGTGCCCAGAAGATGGCGCCGCCTGCCGGAAGTCTGCCGGCCTGCGCGGGATGCCGCCGCGAAATTACGAGCAGCCGCTACTTGCAGTGCAGTAAGTGCTCTCAGTATTGGGACCTCGAATGTGCCAACGTACCGGAATGTAGCTTCTTGAATACTATGACAAAGGAGCACAGGGCTAATTGGACATGCCCCGAATGCGCCTGCAAACATCGGAAGGGAGGCGATAATGCCGAGACACCGGTGAAGCTCCAGACGGATAATCCCTACGGCAACGTCAATACCCGTCGCGACACGGCCGGGCACCACGGATACTTCCTGGATGAGAGCGGAATGACCCTGGACGATCAGACGGACGAGGGTGATCCAAGCGCGTTGGAGCAGCTGCCGGCGCCGTCGACCAGGGAAGAGCCGCGGCTGACATCGATGGCTAATAATAACCACCCGCCGCTGGTAACACTCGGCGGGGCGACACTAGGCGAGGCTACACTCGGTGAGGTGATCAGGGAGATCAGACTCCTCAGGGAAGTTATGCGCGAGGAGCTGAAGGCTACGCGCGCCGATGTCGCCTCTATCAGAGATAACTTGCTGCAGTTGTCTGGGAGAGTGGAGCGCTGCGAAAGCTACGTCAACGGAATCGACGGGCGAATGAAGGCGATGGAGGAGCGACTGCGTCGGGATAGCGAGGTTGGCGGGCCGCGTCTTGACGAGTTCGAGCGAAGACTCGAGGCGGCGGAGCGACGGCAGGCGGAGGTGGTTTCCGAGGATGGCTCGAGCGCGTTCGCGGGCCTGGAGCGCACCGTCGCGGAGCTCAGGCTCGAGCTCAACGACCGGGACCAGGATGCGTTGCTCACTGACCTCGAAATAGGTCAGCTTCCGGAGGCGAAGGGTGAAAACGTCACGCACAGCGTCATCGTGCTCGCTGGCCGCCTGGGGGTGACCCTGGACGAGCGGGACGTGGTGTTCGTGGAGCGCGTGGGCACGCCCCCGGCGGGGGCGGGCGAGGCGCGCGCGCCGTATGGTGGTGCGCCTGGCGCGGCGCCAGCTGCGTGACGAGCTTCTGCAGGCCGCGCGCGTGCGCCGCGGCCTCACCGGCGAGGGTGGGGCGAGGGTGTTCGTTAATGAGCGCCTGACCCGCGCGAACCGCCAACTCTTTCGTCAGGTTCGGGAGGAGTGCCGCCGACTCCAATGGAAGTACGCCTGGACCAAGAGGGGTCGCATTTTCGCTCGTAAGAGCGATGGTGCGCAGGTGTTCCAGTTGCGCTCGATGGTCGACGTTGTGAGGCTGTTCGGCAGCCCGTCGCAATGACTGACAGCCCATTATAAATTATTTAAAAAAAACAATAAGTTTCACATACGTTGTCTCACTGAAAAATATTATATTATTCATTGGCTTACCTCTAATATGATCTCGGTGCTTTCTTTCTTTTATTGCTACTTTTTTTGTGTCAGTCTAGTATTAGGAAATTCAATAAAAAATACTATCATAAGCTGTTGCGGGTTGTTCCAATATCATATATTCACGGAAAATAAATACAATTCTATTCTTAACATTTATATCCTAAATATTTACAATTTCATGTTAGTATTGTTGAAAAATATTATTTCAAATTTATCATTTATAACTTCTATAGTAAATAGTCACACAAAAAATACTAACATTACAGTCTATTGGTGTTTATATTACACACATATATCACGGGCCCAGGGTTAAAGAATTTTTTGGTTGGTTTTTTCAATGCAGGATCTCTCTGTACTAAGCATGAGGAATTTATAATGGCAATGAATGACTTGGCCCCGGACATTATGGCTATAAATGAAACATGGTTGAGAGCTGGAGAGGGGGACAGAGCTCCTAAACTGGCCGATTACCGGTTGAGGCACACTCCAAGGCCAAGCCATATCAAAAATGGGCTTGGGGGTGGGGTAGGCTTCTACGTACGCAGAGGTATGAATGTGAGGCCTTGTTCTCACCCTAGCAATGTGGCATCGGTGGAACAGATGTGGGTTTCCACGCGCCTACTCAATAAGGTCATAGTTATTGGCACAGCTTTCAGACCACCCTGGCAAGACCCAGAACTGTTCCTTGACGCTATAACTGAGTCTATTGCCTCCTTCACCTGGGCAGATGGACTGATTTTGACTGGAGACTTCAACATAAACCTGCTTGATGAGGGCAGTAGTAGATGCAGGGAGCTAATGCAGTGTATACGCAGTCAAAATCTCAAGCAATTAGTGACTGAACCAACACATCACACTGAGCATAGTGCAACACTGATTGATGTGATTTGCACAGACTTGCCAGCACTCCGGGTAGTAGTGAAATACTCCCCAGACCTGAGCCGCCACGCCATGTTGCTGGCTGAATTCAGAATAAAAACAGAGAAAATCAGTCCTCGATGGGTTACATACCGACCTTACAAAGACATCGTCCTGGAGCAGCTTGAGCGAGATCTGAGCGCCATTAATTAGAGGGGTCTTGATCTCAACTGTCTCGATAACGTTGACGAGCTTGTGGAAGCTTTCACACAATGCGTCATGGGACTAATGAACTTACATGCCCCAATAAGGACACGTAAATTTAAGCACCCCCCGCATCCTTGGATAACTGATACCATCAAGGAGATGATTCATATTCGAGACAATTACCACAAAAAGTACCTAAAGCAGAAAACCTCAGTCCTCAGAAACAGTTATAAAACTATGAAGTGCCTTGTCTTGAATGCAATTGAACGTGAGAAGACCTTCTTTTTTACAAAAACAAATAAATAATAATTTGAACAGCCCCAAAACCCTGTGGATGAACCTAAGAAGTACAATTCTGCCGAATAAGAAGAACATTGCGGACCTCCCTTCATCGCTCAATGACCCAGATCTAATCAACACGCACTTCCTGAATGTACCAGGCGAGGACAATGTTACAATCTCACAACTTACTTTTTATGAGCACCATAGGCATGAAAACTCTTCTACGTTTTCACTGCACACTGTTAATGAAGACTTAGTCCTCAAGACCATAAAGGACCTGAGATCAAATGCACAAGGGAACGATGGTCTGTTTTGGACATGCTTTTGCTCACATTGCCTTACTCGCTGGGGGCCATTACTGCGATAGTTAACCGGTCAATACTCGACAGTGTATTTCCAGAGAACTGGAAGGTTGCAATTGTGAGACCGTTACCTAAGACAAGTCAGCGTGGTACAGTTCAGGAACTTCGTCCTATAAGCATCCTGCCATGCCTGTCTAAGATATTGGAAAGAATAGTGTGCAGCCAACTTACTGACTATCTCGAAGCACAAAACATCCTCCCACAATATCAGTCTGGCTTCCGGAAATGGCATGGTACGGCAACTGCTCTAGCAGACGTGGTCGACAATTTGTTGGCTGCTCAGGATAGGGGGATGCTAACGATTCTTACACTGCTGGATTTTTCTCGAGCCTTCGACTCGATCAATACATCCCTGCTGCTATCTAAACTGAGATATTATGGCCTTGACAGTAATTCAGTGAAATGGTTCCACAGCTATCTGACACGACGACTGCAATATGTAGAGCTAAAGCAGATGGATGGTACTTCACTGAGGTCACAACCACAAATCGTTACTCGCGGAGTTCCTCAAGGGTCAATATTAGGGCCAGTCTTGTACATCCTTTACAGTGCCGATATTATTAACACCATTGCAAATTGTCGGCATCATCTGTACGCTGATGACCTGCAAGTGTACCTCTCTTTTGCACCGGCTGATTGTACCAGTGCTGTAGCGGGGGTGAACGAGGACCTGGACAGCATCTCTGCCTAGTGCAGTTCAAACTGTTTGTCAATTAACCCCAAAAAGTCGCAATTCATGATCATAGGTTCGCCAAAGAATATTGCTAAACTTAAAGATATAACTTTAAATATTCATATAAATGGAGAACCTATTACAAGGGTTGACACAGCCAGAAATCTAGGACTTGTCATGGATTGCAACTTAAAATTCGAAAAATATGTATCGGAATGTGTTAGAAATAGTTTTTACCGGCGAAAGCTCCTTTATAAGTTGAGACCCTACCTGAGTGAGAGACTGAGAATCACCCTCTGCGAGTCCTTGGTCCTCAGCAGGTTTAATTACTGTGACTCAGTGTATGGTCCATGCCTCTTATCAAGAACGTCCAGGCTTATTCAGAGAGTGCAAAATGCATGTGCTCGTTTCTGCTTTTTAGTTCCACCTAGGTTACGCCATATCTCAATGACGCAAACATGCTGAGGATGGAGGCACGCAGAAGATTGCATTTGACTACTATGATGTTCGGAGTTATCACTACAAAAAAACCGAAATACCTATTCCTAAAGCTGGAGTGGGCCCGTAATCACAGCAGATACCCCAGGAGGGAGTGTACCCACGTTTTTGCCACTCCAAAACATCGCACCATGGCGTTTCGGGGCTCCTTCAGATTCGCTGCGTCACGGTGTTGGAACGACCTGCCTCCGCCTTTGCGTGTCCTACAAGTGAGAAACACGTTTAAAACTCACGTAAAAAAATACCTTATCTCACTGCAAAAGGCGGGTGGTGCTGATACACTTACCATGGGGTGCTCACGTCGCGCACTGGCGTTGGCGGGCCCGTCCCACCGTAAATAATTCCAGCAACCGCAAATAATACCAGATGTATGGTACATGGTATTTGTTTGGACTGTTTTATTTTTCTTTTCTTTTTCGGATTCGTTCGTTCGGTTAGGACTTGGAACAATTTCTTTTTTATGTTTGTTGGAATGGCCACTAATTTAGTTTTAGTTGTTATTTAATAGTCTAGAATTTAATGTAATTTAAGGGAATGTTGTTGATTGTTTATTTGTTTGCTTATTTCAAAATTCCATTTAATATCGATCACTATTATAAATATTTTTAACCTTTTATTATCTCTTTTGTGTTTTTAACATTGTTTTTTTTTGACAACCATGATTACAATCATTAAAGCGTCCCCGTATTGTGCACCCTTTCGAGAGACACCCAAGTCACATAAATACATTCATATAATAATTACTACATTTTAAGTTAATGTATTCTCGAAAGGATGTACAATGCCAACAATAGGTGTCCGCAGAAGACCAGCGTCTTGACATGCTCCTTGCGAGCATGTCATGACAAATGCTGAGCGGAAGCCTGTTTTGGCACAGTATTAGTGTATAATATATAATTTAATGTTAACCATTTGTATATGTGCATGCACTGCTGTGTCAATAAAGTTTATTTTCTTTCTTTCTTTCTTTCAGTAGAAAGAGTAGAATAGAATAGAATAGAATAGAATGATTTTTATTCAATATGGATTATTACATAATACTTATTGAAAGTCATTATTTTATTTACCACTGGTTCGGAAAATACCTCTGTCCTGGGAAGAACCAGCAAGAAAACCAGCGGGACTTTTTTTTTTAAACATAATTTCACTTAACAATAATTTTGTTTATACAATTTTAAATTTTCATAGAACCAGCATGGTGGCGATCATCTTATTCCCAGGGGTTAATTTCATTCATGTATTCCTTAATATTATAATATACCCTTTTTGTACAGTTTTTCTTTAATAAAACTTTTAAACTTGTTTATTGACAAACTTTGAACATGTTCTAGGATTCTGTTGTAAAAGCGTATACATTGCCCCATAAATGAATTACTAATTCTGTGGAGTCTAGTAAATGGCATTACAAGCTTATGTTTGTTCCTAGTGTTTAAGGTATGAACATCCTTATTCTTATTAAAGCTAAAGTATTTTTCTATTTTGCATAAATTGTGGACGTCTGAAAAAAACACTTACGGTTCCAGTTCTAAAGGCGATGTTGTTAACAAAGGTAACAATAAAAAAAAACTTGCCCAGAATTTAATTCTTATTTAAAATCATCACCAACTTTATTAAAGCAAATTTAATCCACTGACAAATGTAATTAGTAATTAAAAAAATATGTTTCATTTAATAATTACCGTCTATACCGAATATAATTTTATAGTGAACACTAATTGTATAAAGGCATAGTCTTTAGAGTATGAATAAACCCATGTCCCATTTTGAGTTAAAAAATAAATGTTCAGTTTAGTTAGAGAATCAAGTAATAACCTGCAATGCCACAGATAGGCCAACTTAGAGGCTCAGGCCGAATTAGTCGTCTATATGCCGGCTTACCCGACCGGGCCTTATTAGACGACCATAGACCAAATTAAACGCCCAATTCAAACCAAACCTTACATGCTAATGGTGCTTAATTTTTATATTTGCATTTACTTGAAAGAAAATACACGTAAAAAGCTTCATTGCGCAGTAAAAAACACAACAAATATATGTACAACTAATACGAAAAATTATACCCAAAACAAGCAAATAATACTACCTATAAATAACCTTATAAGTAATAATATTATCGACTGATAAGATGACTTGAGCGTGTGCGCTGGCCGACGCTCTGACTAACGACACGGGTTTCACGTTCAAGAGCTCAGCGCTCACTGACTCCAGCAAGCCCGTGTGCAGTGAATACGCCCAGATTTTAAAATAATTTCTTAATAAAACCAAATTTTGGTCTTTTGAAAAAAAATTTATTATAGAAATGTTCATTAATAAATTGCCTATCCATTGGTGTAAATCGCAATATAAAATAATACTTACTTTACGAGGAGATGCATGTTATCAATAATTATTTCACATTTATGTGGTTTCGTTGTAAGGAGATTATATTAATATTCATTTGTTACTCAGAAAATAAAACTAAATGTGTTAAATTTACAACAACGCATGTTAAAAATCTGAGTACCAATGTGTTTTAAATGGGGAAGAACTGAGCCCTGTTGAATCCACTGTTTTTCTTGGCATCACTCTAGACGCAAAGCTTCATTGGGGCCCCCATACATCCAAACTACCAAGCAAAGTTCTGCAGCCTATGGTGTAAAAAGGATTAGAAATCTCACTAGTGTCCAGACAGCTAGATTAGTTTATTTCAGTTATTTCCATAGCATAATGTCTTATGGGATTTCGCTATGGGGAAATGCGGCTGATTCAGAAACTATTTTTGTTTTACAGAAGAGGGCCATTAGAGCTATTTACAACCTAAAACGGAGAGAGACTCTTAGAGATAAATTTAAAGAAATAAATATAATAATAGAATCAGGCGTTACTTTGCGGAAATCCATTATATAAAAGCTTTTAGAAAAATTTACTTCGCAAATATCCGCGTTATAAAATAAAATGATGTGTCTTACCTAGTATAAAGAGCACCTCCCGCCCTCCAAGAGGCGTCTCTCTTGGAGGGCGTGTGAGTGTTTTGTACAACCATTAATATAAAATTTGCTTTTAAAAAAAAGTCCCGCTGGGTTTCTTCCTGGTTCTTCCCAGGACAGAGGTTTTTTTTCGAACCAGTGGTAAAGTAAAAAATTACTTTCAATAAGAATTACATATGTGATCTATATTGAATAAAAAATTATTCTATTCTATTCTATTCTATTCCTCGTTCATTCTTTCTACATAACAAAACCACCGAAGCATTCCTTTCTTAATCCTTGTCACAACGTCATCTTGCACACTAAACTTTTCTCTTATCACACTATTTCTCACTCTGTCATTTAGATTCAGCCCTACTATACTCCTTAAGGACCGCATTTCTTCAGCATTTATTCTTATCTCATGCTTCTTCTGCCAGACCCAACTTTCACTACCATACATTAAAGTAGGGATTAACACAGCATTATGAATTGCCATACGTGTCTTATTTGACACATTCTGACTCCTCATAATAACGTGTAGAGCCCCATTCACTCTATTTCCTGCGTTCACTCGTCGTTCTAAATCCTTATCATATCTACCGTCCCCGCTAAATAAACATCCCAAATACACAAACTCATCCACTTGCTCAATCAACTCCCCTTCTATTCTTATTTCACATAACGTTTTAATTTCTTCTCTTTCTAAAACCACTTTCATCTTACTTGCGTTAGCTTTCATACCCCTTTCTTTTAATGACCAGTTCATTAAAGTAACCATCATTTGCAACTCGGCCGCCGACGATGCAAATATGACTTTATCATCGGCGTATAAAAGGCATTTGACGTTTAACTCACCCATTCTCAACCCATATTCTTCAACTTTCAAAGTCTGCAAACAACTGTCTATAAATAGGTTAAGCAACCACGGGGAAGCCACATATCCCAGTAGACCCCGTTGATCCCGACACAAGCACTAGAGTTCCTATAAAGAGACCTTAACGCCTGTATCAAGCCAGCGCTCAACCCAAATGAGTTCAGTGTTTGCCATAACACATTCCTGTCCACTCTATCATAAGCCTTTTCTAAGTCCATGAACGCACAAAAAAAATTCTAGGTTTTGGCCAAAAACTTCTCCGCAATCATGCGCATGGAAAAGACTTGATCCATACACCCCATCGCCTTTCCAAATCCAGCTTGCATATCCCAAATTTTCCATCAGTTTCTTCCATAATTCTTTCAATTAACACCTTAGCATACAGTTTACCCACAATGCTAAGCTAGCTGATACCACGGTAGTCTTTACAGTCCTGCTGCGAGGTCTTTTCTCTATATGTTTGGACTATAACGGCTTTGCACCAGTCTTCCGGTACCTGCTTCATTTCCCAACATAAATTAAATAAGGTGCACAGTAGGCCTGCAACCACTCCCTCTCCAGACCTTAGCATTTCGAGTGATGTTCTATCATATCTGGCTGCCTTACCTGCTTTCATGCTTTTCATTGCTTTCATTATTTCATCTATACTTATCTCTCCACCTCTCTCCATTTCTCTAGGAATTTCTATTTCACTTAATTCAGACGACGCTTCACTCTTAAATACGCTTTCAAAGTATTCCTTCCATCTCTTTAAATTCGAAACTTCATCATTCAGCATGCAGCCATTTTCGCCTCGTTTAGAACCCCCTGGCAGTTCTTACAAGCTTCCAGAACATTTAAATATTTGCCAGGAAGTTATCAGATATCCTTCTATCATTCTTATCTATCCTTTCTTGCTTTTTCCTTTCAACAACTCCTTTTACTCTCTTATTTATACATCTAAAGTCTGCCTTTTTATCTTTCAATCTCATCATTCATACCGCCAGAATTACCAGCTTTGCTTGCTAGTAAATCTAGCCATGCTTTCTTCTTTGCTTCAACTTCCATCCGTACCTCATCATCCCACCACAACGTATTACTTTTCCTTTCGTTCGTTCTCTTACTTACACCACATACTTCAGTGGCTGCATCCACCAAAACTTTCTTAGTATTATTCCATACATTCTTCAAGTCTATATCATTCATACATAATTCATTCAACCCACTTATATTTTCCCTCAAGCTGCATTTATACTTCTTTTTCACACCTTCTCCTTGTAACCTCTCTATTCTTATACGCTGTAACGCAGTGGTAGACGCAGATGTCCGATGCTGCCAACGCCTGAATAGACCATTATTTCGGCATAAGACCAAGTAATGATCCGTTCCTACGTTGGACCCCTGGTAAACCCTTCTATCTACTACTGCGCTCCTCATTCTTTCATCCACAATTATGAAATCTGTCATGCTTCTATCATCCCCTCTTTCCCATGTATACATGTGAATACTCTTATGGCGAAAGAAAGTGTTTGCCACAAAAAGATTCTTTTCCACACATACGGTGAGGACGTCTTCACCATTCTCATTTATTCTTTCATCGCCAAACGTTCCTAATATTCTTTCATAACCTGACCTCTTCACCCCAACCCTTCCATTAAAATCTCCTAACATAATAATATTTTCATTTTCCTTACATTTAATCAGCACCAGCCTTACCATGTCTCAAAACTGCTCTCGGATATAAGTGGGCTTAGACATATATGGGGCGTACACCCCTAGCACAAACATCTTCTTTAAGCCCACTTGCACTCGTATCCACAGCAGCCTTGGGCTTACACATTCATACTCTTTCACACATTGACCCAGTCTTTCTGAGAGGATGACAAAGTCCCTGGCATGCCCGCTCGGTCTCGTCTACGCCAGACCAGTAAGCGGTATACATACCATGTGCAGTGACATCTATTCCCTTTCGTTTCGTCTCGTTTACACATAACACATCTATTCCTCTATCATTCATCATTTCGCATACTTCATCCATATTATCATTCATTGCTCCACATATATTCAGCGTAGCTAGACGGGCCTCCGCAATCCACTTTTCGCCCCTCCGGGAGACAGGACGTGACGGGTGGCGAATCTCGTCGCCGGTTTTTCTCCCGGAGATTCTTCGCACCCCTGCCCCATTAAAGGGGCGCCGGGAACTCGGAGCCATTTCTTTTAATTCTTGGTTCATGGTGCGAACTAAAGGGTGGTAGATTTTACGCCGCTACCATACGGCGAAGAGCCAAGTCTATCTTATCGGCTTTGTCGGCTTTGTCGCTCGTTTAGCACCACCCGGGGGACACGTGTAGGGTGGGCCTAGGATTAGGTGGTCGAAACCTACGGACGCGAGCGAATCATCCCCGCGCGAGCGGCTCTTTTTAGCGCCCATGGTTATAAAAATAAATGAAATTGATGTGTTTGACATCCCGATGGACTTTTAATTATTACTTTTGGTCGGATCTACGCGGAATGAAATTACTATATTTTAAAGCTCTACATTGGTATGCCACATTTTGGTTTAAATTTATGTAATTATAGCCTTTCTAACATTACTAACTTTACCATATTGTAGCACTCAGCCTTTCTAACTTTCTCAATTAAATGAAGAATGATTTTCAAATTGAACTGTTTCACGAATCATCATCCGTAGGATTCGGTGTTCTTTTAGGACGATTTATGGTCTAACAAATCTGTTTTAAAAGGACAAGACAATGTTTCATCAGGATGACAGCACAACCAGTTGACTCTGGTCCAACCTGACGGACCTTGATATCTTGGCGGATATCAACTTTGCTCTCTCAAACCCGCCAGTTAAGCAATACAGAACGACCACACGAACTGTGTGGTCGTTCTGTATTGCTTAACTGATGGTAAGTGGTTGCTGTGGCTCATAGTCACCTACATCTATCCTCGTTTACGAATGAAAATGCAGATGCGTTGTTAGCCGTGAGGACTAAGCTGGAATGCCTCTTTTCCAGTAAAAAGGACCGATGCGATGCAATCTATGGGTAAGATATATATTCAGAACTAGCTTTTTACCCGCAGCTTCGCTCGCGTGCACTTGAATCTAGGAACATCAATAAATGCTGTTCCGTGCCAAATTTAGAAAAAATCGATCACTTTTAATCACCTCGGTGTCTATGTCTCTATGTCTGTCAAAGATTTTTTCATTCTAAAATACTATTAGACGTAGATGATTGGTAACATGCTACAGAAACACGTGAATATATTATACATATGTCTAGAAACACCTGCTATTTTTTATATCGGGCGTGTCTTCCGAATTCCGATGTATCCATAAGAAAGGTAAATAGTTGAATTCAAAATGTAATATTATTATTTACATTTTACTCTTTACAGTTATTCATAGTAAAAATTAATTTAGTTTTAACAAAGTAATATAATGTTTATTTGAGACCTTTTATTCATATCATTGGTCCTATTTAATATTGATTGGCACAATAAAATAGATGTAGATATTTTTTTTACTTGAATATATACTTGAAAATTTCATAAATAGAGATCTATAATAATAATGAATACTACACATCGATTAAAACTAATGTTATGGATTTTTTTACGCATTTTAGATGAAAGTTCTGAGTAAAAGAACATGTCGTTGATGTGAAGCACCAAAGCTCCGGGAAGTCTAAAGTATGTCAACATGTTTAGTATCGTCCCAACCATTATATCGGATCTGATAGATAACAAATCCTTGCAATAGAACACCGAATCCTACCAATGATGATTCGCGAGGCTGATATATATATAATTTGAAAAGTTAAAATTAAACGCGATAAAATCCTTCAAATTAGTTTTATTCCTTATAAATTTTATTCACTGTGAACGTGAGGAGCACTACACCCATGGGGTAGAAAAATGTCCGCCTTGTTGTGGCGGTGAAAGAAAATCCACCACCTCATATCGTCCCGTCGTAAGAGGCGACATAGGAAAACAAACTGGTGATGGGATGGGCTGCATCATCTTCTTGACAACAGATCAAAATAATAATAGCTGTGGTTGCCAAGCCGCCTACCAAACGTGGCAACTATAGCAAATATCCAGCTACTTGACAATTTATGGGGGAGGCCTATGTTCATCTCAGTGGACTTTTGATAGGCTGACGATAATGAGTTTTACTTATCTTTGTAAGCCTTAATATTTACGGCAGAGTGAAAACAAAAAGTAACATAGCCGAAAACACGAATGAAATAAAAACTGCATAATATAAAAAAGGAAAAAAGTAGTAGCTTACATACATGTTACTACTGGGCACAGGCCGCAGAGTTTTTGACCAAAAAGTCTTCGCTGCGGTGATTCCAACGCGGGATGAATGTAATGTAAATGATCCAATTATTTACATTGTATGTTCAGATTCAATTATTTACATTCTAATATTAGTGCCACCTACTTAGGTGGCGCTAATATTAGATGAAATAATGAAAGCCAAAACTATACCATCTAGTAATATCAGCAACAGAAGCTAACATTTATTTATTATATCAATAAGGAATAAAGTGATGTCAATTCTCTTAAAAGTTCTGTTTTTGTTAAAAAATATGCTATCAGCGCCCCTTGCGGTGAAAAATGATTAAATAATATTTTCATATAACCATATTTATTTATTTATTTATTTCGAAACCAACGGCGTTCTAAATAGTTTACATTAAGGGGCTACTCCATGCGAACGACCTTGAGCATTTTGCCGGCGGCACGTCGCTCGCTTCAATATATTGCTTATTTGAAATATGTACGACGCCACCACCTATTGTAGGTACGAACGTAGTATTAGTTTTTCAACATCAATGAACTAATTTATGGAAATACACACAGCGTACAAATGTATTTTAATTTTTTTATTCGGTATATTAGTTGCATTATATTAGAATTGTGTATTTTCATATATTATGTAATTATGAAATTTTATAATTAATTATATATTAAAAATGAAGCATTGAAAATTGTGAGTTTAAAAGATACCTATTCACTATAGGTAAATAAATAGATAGCTCGCCTTTTGTACAAATATTTGGTGCAATAAAGAATAAATAAATAAATAGGATGTTTCGTAGATGTATTTTTGATTATTGTTAATTTTTACGTGTCACGTATTGAAAAGTAATATACCTACCTACTAATTTTTGAACTGAGCACCTTGTAACTTAGCCTGCTTATTACTTATGCTGGCAGACATTATCCTCACCCCAATGATTAATGAGGATGAAAATCAATTTTATTTATTTAAATATAATATAAGGGTAACTTTAATAAAGGTAATACAAAAATCAACAAGAAGTATAAGGGTTCAATCTTTCAATTTCAATTGTAAAAAAACGTTACCCCCACACTAGGATTTTCTCCTGTGTCGTGGAGGCAGTTTACAAACATAAATTGCATAAGGACAAACATCCAGACCCGGAACAATTATTTGTAGGCCATAGAAATATTTGTTCCGTGCAAGATTCGAACCCGCGGCCCCCAGCGCAACAACTGATTGCTAAGCCATTACGTCACGGAGCCGTCGCCGGGTTATAGCCAAAGTGACCATACGTCCCGTTTTGAACGGGACTGTCCCTTTTCTCGGTCACCTGTCCCATTGTCCCCAAACAAAGGTCCCGGACACAAAATTGTCCCGTAACTCGTTGGATGGAAGTATTCAAAGTCAACAATCTTCAACATAATTTTTTTTAATCGAATATATTTTATGTCTACCTGGTACGAATGCTCCGGTAGAAAGAGTATTTTTTTATTTTGAATAAATTGTGGACGTCTGAAAGAAACACTTACGGTTCCAGAGTTCTAAAGGCGATGTTGTTAACAAAGATAACAATAAAAAAACTTGAGCAGTATTTTATTTTTATTTAAAATCATCACCAACTTTATTAAAGCAAATTTAATCCACTGACAAATGTAATTAATAATTAAAAAAAATATGTTGCATTTTATAATTACCGTCTATACCGAATATAATTTTACAGTGAACACTAATTGTATAAAGTTATAGTTTTTAGAGTATAAATAAACCCATGTCCTGTTTTGAGTTAAAAAATAAATGGTCAGTTTAGTCTTTTTAGTTAAATTTAGTTTTAATTTTTTTTAGTTTATAGTAAAAAGTAGGTATATTAGTACCTACTTAGATACTTTTTACCGAATTATAAGTATAGAACACCTTATGTACACAATTATTTTTTGAAAAAGAAGAAAAAACAAGCAATAAATAATATACTATATTTTAGCAAAAAACTATAACTTAGTAATACTAATTATAACTTAGAACATATATGAAAAACTCATATCTGACTTTTTGGCCCGACCCAGGATTCGAACCCGGGACCTCATGATCTGCAGTCGCAATACTACAACCACTAGACCAACGAGGCAGTACTATACTTAATAAGATATTGTGGTTGGGTGATAATATTGAATTAGCCTTTTATAGTGTAAATTATAATATTTGTCGAAATTTTATTTATGGATTCGAACCTTACATGATAATGCTTCATTTTTTTATTTGCATTTACTTCAAAGAAAATACACGCAAAAAGCTTCATCGTGCAGTAAAAAACACAACAAATATATGTTAACTAATACGAAAAATTATACCCAAAACAAACAAATAATACTACCTATAAATAACCTAATAAGTAATAATATTATAATATTATCGACTGATAAGATGACGTGAGCGGACACGGCGCTGGCAGACGCTCTAACGACACGAGTTCCACGTGTAAGAGCTCAGGGCTCACTGACTCCAGCAAGCCCGTGAGCAGTGAATACGCCCAGATTTTAAAATAATTTCTTAATAAAATAAAATTTTGGTCTTTTGAAAAAAATTTTACTATAGAAATGTTCATTAATAAATTGCCTATCCATTGGTGTAAATCGCAAAATAAAATAATACTTACTTTACGAGGAGATGCATGTTATCAATAATAATTTCACATTTATGTGGTTTCGTTGTAAGGAGATTATATTAATATTTATTCCTTTAAAAAAAAATTGGATATAGCTTTTATGTAATCAAGATTATGTAGAAATATAATGTGTTTTTTATTTGTTGATATATCTTTTAAATAAAAAGTAGATAGCTCCTAAAAACAGCACAAATAACGACTAGCGCGACATTTTGCTCAACCTGCGCCTTAAACAATATTATTCTTATAATAAGGCCAATAACAGGTTTCCTTTAATTACTAATGCATAACATACTACAGTCGTAATAATTAGTATGAATAAATAATTAATTTTACACTTATAACATTAAATGATTGCATGTGTTCCCTCAGGCAATATACACATTTGACAAGTTTCATACACAAATTCATAAATATATGTATGTACATATGTACATAATAAAATCAGTAACAGCACACACTGTTCAACGGTAACAAACGAATAAACACGAATACACAAATGTTACTTTTTTATACACTAGATTAGCAGTATATTATTATTATTTTTACTTTATGATAAATTATGAAATAGCAACGTTGTGTTTAGTTATTAATATCTTCAAACGATTTCTATTCATTGATTTGGTCAAGCCATATTGAACATGGTCAACAAATAGTGTTAAATATCATAAATATGGTGTGGTCACCGTTTCACAAAATGGTAGATTACTTTATGATATAGGTATTAATCAATTCTCCGATCTGGCCACGACATACGTAAAAATCTCTTTAATTAAACTATAATGTCAGTACCTAGTATTAGCGAAGGAAATATTTCAGGGAAAACATAAGCTTTAATCAAATGAGTTTGATTATTGAAATGAACAGGTAAGTCAAAATAACCCAAGGAATTAACTTTTTGATTATTAGCAGTAGAGACAGTAATAAGATCTGACTTGAGAAGTTTGCAGCCCAATTTAAGAATTTCCAAATGAGAATTATTACCCAGAATAGTTACTGAGCTGCCAGAATCTAGTATACAAGATAAAGTTAAATCATAAATATTGACATTAACGATTGGACGATTAAGATCTTGTTCTTTGGAGTAGAGTGTAGAAGAGATTTTGTAACAAGAAAAGAAGTTTTGAATTGTTTTAATCCAATTAGTCCAATCGTCATTATCAAAGTTTAAGTTACTTTTCAAGTCAGCAGTTAGTTTTTTTGAACTAGTATTAGGTTTGGGAGAACAACTAGGGCAATCTGCAGTTTTAAAACCCTTAAGACCACATTTGAAACAAATCACGAATCGTGGTTAAGTACAAGTGTTCAAAGTATGACCTTGTTTACGACAGCGAACACAAAAAGAGCTTTCTTGAGGAGCTTTAGTTTGAGAGAGACTATTAACTTGTCTAGAAGGATATTTGTAGGATGAATTGAATTTATTCATGAAGGGAGCGAGAAGATTGTGAGTTATTAGAAGAATTTGGAGAGTCAACTGAACTTGAAGTGGAATGCTTGTAGTTGAATTCAGAAATAAGAGGACTTTGTTGTACATTTGGTTCTTTAAATTGTTTGTCTCTGTCTAGGAACTTTTCATAGTTTTGGCAAGTAGCCAGAAGAGAGTCGATAGAGTCAATGTCTTTTAGAGCTACGAAGACTGAATAACATGGGCGAATATTCCTCAAAATAATCTCCAATTGTTCTGTTTCAGAAAGTTTCTTCGAAAGACGAGAGAACATTCCAGACATGATGGAAATATAGATGACGATAGGTTCATCACGACCTTGAGTTCGATTCCTAATCGTTTCTAGAAGTTTATGATCATAATCAAAACCACCAAAGTCTTTGATTAATAAAGAAGAAAGTTCGTTCCAAGTTAAGTTTGAATTCTGATTATATTTAAATCTGAACCAATGAAGAGCATTGTCGGTGAAAATTTCGAACGCTTGATAAATCAACAAGTCTGGACAAGCCACGAGCTAAGCAGTATTCTTCAAGTTTTTGAAGAAAGGATCTTGGACAGCTTTTACCATTGAAGGTGTGTCTTTTCAGATCTTTGAAGACGTTAGTTGGAGAAAAAGATTGAGGTGGTGGTGAAGGATACGGGGTATGGATCTGAACAGAAGTTTGAGAAACAAGAGGGGGTTCCATGACAGTCGGGTCAACAGGAGGCTCAAGTGATGGAGAGTCATTTTCAGTTGAAGGTGGAGTCAAAGATTCGAATTGTTTAGTAATAGCGTCAAATTTCATCTTCAAAGTATCGAAAATAGCTTTAAAGTCTGGATATAAGTCAGTATCTATTCGCTCCAATCTCTAAAAAACATGATTAATAAAAGTTTCTATTAGTCCTAAGTATTTGGTTTCACCTTGTAAAAATTTTTCAATTGTACAGTCCAGGTAGGTCAAAGTAGAACCAATTTGAGACAAGTCATCCTCGATCGGAATTGGAGAAGTCAGAATATCTTCAGGGTGAGAATTCGCAACTAAACGCAAAACCTGTTTTTTTAGAAGCAAAACAGTATTAGCTGGTTCCTCACATCTAATCTTCACTTCGTATTCGAGCTCGGCCTTGTTAAGGAATTCGTACTTAATAACCCTTTTCATTGTTATAATAAAGTGCAAAGTTAAGTTTAAGAAATAAAAATTTAATTAAAAATTATACCTCTTTAAGTTATCTAGAATAAAAATATTAAAGTGATGAATGTAAGTGAAGTGTTAAATGTAGGTCTAAATATAATCCAGATAAGTTGAAAAACTAGATGAAGTTTTGTTTTAGAATTTGGAAGATATGAAAAGTATGAATAAATAAAGAGTTAAGAATGAAAGAGAAAGCAATTAAATCAAAAGGAAATGGACAAGGCGCAGTAAAGGTGAAGAAAAGAGAAAAGAAATTAAGAGAGAAAGAGAACTTTTACGTTGGGCGCCAAAATGTCGTAAAGCGACAATTAAAAACAAAAGAACCTAACCTAACAACAACGAAACAACAAAAATAGAACAAAAACGAATAATTTATTTAAAATTTAAAAAGGTATTTACAGTTTTATATAAAAAAATGAAGTATGATGATGATGATGGGTGACGTGAATTACAAGTATTTTAAAAAAGATAATAAAGATAAATGAGTACTGAAGCGGAGCCCGAAGACCAATGTGGCACACCGCGCTTGGCGGTGGTGCTCACTGCTCAAGGAGTATAATCAGGCTGTGCCTGTGATAGGTGCGCAGCGCCTGGTCTAGGCACACGCAGCGCCTGGAGTAGGTACACGCAGCGCTTGGAGTAGGCACACGCAGCGCCTGGAGTAGGTACACGCAGCGCCTGGAGTAGGCACACGCAGCGCCTGGAGTAGGCACACGCAGCGCCTGGAGTAGGTACACACAGCGCCTGGAGTAGGCACACGCAGCGCCCGAAGTAGGCACACGCTGCGCTTGGAGTAGGCACACACAGCGCCTTGAGTAGGCGCTCTTGGCGCCTGGAGTAAGCGCGCACAGCGGCTAAAGATAGCGCGGGCACTTGTAGGTGGAGGCGTGGGTGTGGCTAGGCGACAACTTCAGGTGAAGGTAGAGGCTTGCAGGATCCCGGGGCAGTGCGGCCCCGGGATAAGGCCTTTAGGAGATGCTTCAAGTTTGAAAGCTGAAGCGAGACTGAGTTTATTGGCCGATTGTTCGGCTTTTATACCTTTTTAGAGAGCTCCGCGCTCGACGGGAAATTATTTAAATTAAAAGCAAATTTTTGTAAATGGCCAAGAAGAAAAGAGTATTTTTGTGGAAGTATTGAAGTAAAAACATAAGACCGGTAACGAATTCGAATAAAAATTGCCATGACAACCAGATAAACAACGATGTCAAAACATGTAAAATTTTGGTTTCAGGCTCGTAATAGAGAAACGGCAAGATTTAAGTGAAAAATGAGATATTATTGATATAGGAAAAAAGGTAGCGCACCAGCGCGCACGAAGCCCGAAATTGCAGAGTTACGGAGTACTAAATAAAAGATCGAAAAAGATAGACTCCATCGACACCGATTTAAAAGTGCTGATAGCGTGAAAATACGAAGTGAAAATGATTTGTTATTGTGTTCTTATGGTTTAAAAACGTTACAGGATCCTATGGAAATAAAGGTGATGCAAAATATCCAGTTTTGAGGTGAATGCAGAAAATCAAAACAGAATGGAAAAATGAATTTAAAATAGTGTAAAATGATATGTAAGTAGCATTACACTACAATATATATATATATATATATATTAGTAATAGATGGCGCTGTTTTGAATACCAAATCAGTGTAGTTTCAAATTATTTTACCAAGATTATAATTATATTTTAAACTTTATTTACAAATATGGTTTTAATTTGAAAAACACCCGTCATCTCGCCTATAACTAAGATATAATAAAAAATTAACATCTAAAGGAAATAGAATACATAACCTACCTTTTTTGAAGTTCCGTAATCAGATAAAAAGTAGCCTATAAGTTGCCCCGGGTTACTCACTACCTATATACAAAATTTCATGCAAATCGGTTTAGTAGTTTTTACGTGAATCCGGAATACACAGACAGACAGAAAGACAGAGAGACAAACACAAAAATTCTAAAAACCACTAATTTGGCTTCAGAGCCCTTTATTTAGTCCCCTGGACTTGTTTTTTCAAGAATATATTAGAGTTACAGACACGACTTTTCTACAGATTTATTATATGTAGTATAGATTCATGAGAAGATATGAAGTTAGAGTAAATACAAAATTGGAAACGATGCTGATAAAATCTGATCTGGGCACAAATCATCTCGTAATAATAAAAGGGTTATTAGAAAGGGTATGTAACAACGTTTTCTCTCTGAATTCCAGTCATGTAAAAGTATACATATCTTTCGGTTCTTTTTCAAAAGTCTATACTTATTAAATTTTAATATAGTTTTGAACATCTACTATAATATAATATCTACTTATAATATAATAATGCGGAAGAGTTTTTTTTGTTTGTTTAAACAGGCTAATCTCTGAAACTACTAGACCGATTTGAAAAATTATTTTATGTATTATGGCCACATTCATGAAGAATAGTATAGGCTCTATGGCATTAGGCTACACCTCTCAGCTAGCCTTAAATATTGATTTTGTTAGACAAGTCAGAAGAAAAAGCGCTCCCGAAATAATTTATCAGCGTTCGCTGACGTAATGGTTAGTGATACCTGAATACAATGTTCTACAAAATATGGATCTTTACTTCATCTAAAAATAATTATGCCATGCCATATGCCTATTTCTTATACATAAGCCACACGGTATTTTGTGACAAAAAATATATCAACACTCGAATCAGCGTCATGCCGTCAAGCCCATGACGCCGATTCGAGATTAAAATTTTACCAATTTTCCATAAATCTATCTAAAATGCTTGAACTAGGTGTCCATGTCGTGTCGGCTCAGATACGGGATATGCGCGGGTGAAACTGCAGGCCACAGCTGGTAACTAATATGTTTATTACTATTAACGTACGACTAGTTTTCGCGAGTAGATTCAAAAATACTGCTAAAAAATAATAGTACGCTCATCTGCCCCAGTGTGTTTTTTAATTGTTAATAGATATCACATGCCTTCAAGATAATATAATTTACTTGGTACTGGTTTTAAGTGGCCCGCGGCTCCGTCCACTTGGAATTAGAAACATCTTTATATTCATTTTACACATTTAATTTTATTTTCGTTGCACATCAAATCTATTTTTGAGCCGCTCGTTCGGTGGATCATCGTCATTATGGGGAGCGATAAAATTATTGAATATTATTTAAAGGCCAGATTGAAATATTTAGCAAACTTGATGACTATCAATCTAGAAGCAGCGAGATGAAATTTTACCTCATCAAAACTTTTAATTGTTTTAAATAAATTCCATTAATGTGCGTTAAAATCCAAGACGTTTTATACAGATGTAAATTATAATACGAAGTTTCTAAGTCAAAGTCACTCGTGTTTGCTTGTGTAATGATTTAATTATTCATACCCTCTGGGAATTTCCAATATACGTACCTGAAGTTTAGTTTATATTAATCGTATTAGTTAGTCATGTATGTTAATAAAGGCCAAATATATTGTAGTTTTATTGCAGTTACAGATAATAAGTTTTAATTTTTATTTTTCTTTATTTCATCTTAATGATTTTTGTAAACAATTTAAATTAAAATAATTTTCCTTACTTTAATAAATCCTTGGTAGGATTCGGTGTTCTTTTAGGACGATTTATGTTCTAACAAATCTGTTTTAAAAGGAATGATTCATGAGGATGACAGCACAACCAGTTGGCTCTGGTCCAACCTGACGGACCTTGATATCTTGGCGAATATCAACTTTGCTCTCCCAAACCCGCCAGTTAAGCATGGTAAGTATGGGTAAATCATTCAAGCAATGCTAAAATGCATGCTAGCTGGTGCATTCTTGGATAGAAGAATTCATCTATGAAAATGAAAAGGACGTGGATTATGGTAATAAAGAAGTAGTGAGAATCTTTAGAGTTTACTCGTAGTAGTTTCAATTTAGATATACAGCATACATATAAACAGCAACTACAATGTAACTCATTAACTTAACGTTACTTTTTTCATATTTTGTTGCTAATGAAGACTTAAGCGTAGAGATTAAGATAAATCTTCCCAACAGGAGAAGTCCATGTCCAGCAATGGATTTTTGTGGGCTAATGAATATGAATTTTAAGAGTTGGTTTACCACTTGATATGTGTTTTTTTTTATAGAGTTAGGGTGACAAACGAGCACACAGTTCACCTGATGGTAAATGGTTGCTGGGACTCATAGACATCTACATCTATCTTTGTTTGCAAATTAAAATGCAGATGCGTTGTTAGCCGTGAAGATTAAGATAGAATGCCTCTTTTTCAGTAAAATAGGTCTCCGGTTCTCTACACTCACCATACGAAACACAGCAGCATTAAGCTGCTATTTAACACTGGTATTCTGTGAGAGCGTGGTCCTTCCCTGATGGAGCCGACCCATTCGTGCTACAACTATACTATTAATTTAGCTGCAGCATGGGTCTACCACGTAATAATGATGGTGATGGAACACGTAAGGTAACCTGCATGCCTGATAAATAAAAAAATTGGGAACATAATGCGACTGTATCTTTCAACTGTAAATAAGAATAGGTTATCATCGACGAGGAGACGTCCTTCTCACATGCACGTGCAATGAAATCGCTTAAAAAAGTTAATGTTACTTACATATGTATAGATATAGATTTATCCATTGCACTCTGTGGTAAAAACAATAAAATAATTTAAAAAAGTCAATGTAACTAACTTACTTCCGCGTGTAGTGTCGGGTAAGAATACTCACTACCCCATAACTTCCCGTGGATGTTATAAGAAGCGCCAGAGGGAAACTGAGAGGCAGAGGATGGGCAGCAGCATCTTTCTAATAACAGCAAAAAAACAATAAAAAAGTGCGGTTGCCTACCCGCTCGCTAAGCATGGCAACTATGGCAATATACCCCCATGATAGTAACGAAGAGTCGGCCCCCAGTCCCCGGCAGTCCCGGTATTCCTGGTTACGGTGGCGACCATGGTAACGACGGGGCAGGGGGTCTTAAGAATCTCCGGTGGAGGTTTGTTGCCACTTACGACAACTAGACCTGGCAACATACAACGCACGTACCCTGAGGAGTAACGAGAAGATCCTGGAACTGAAAGAAGAGATAGACAAGTTGCACTGGAATATCATAGGATTATCCAAGGTCCGAAGAGAGGGGGAGGACACGGTAATCCTCGAATCCGGCAACAAGCTCTATCACCGGGAGGGCGACCATCTGTCCCAAGGAGGTGTCGGATTTATCGTCTACAAGTCTCTCGTTAACAACGTTGTAAAGATTGGAAGTGCGTCGACGAGGGTTGCGTACCTTATACTCAGAATCACCAAACGGTATTCGCTGAAGGTCATACAGGTTTACGCACCAACCTCGGCAAACCCCCATGAGAAGGTACATATACACTAGAGCCATGCATTCCTCCAAAACTTACTAAACGGTGTTAAAGGAAGACTTCAACGCAAAACTAGGCACAAGAGAGAACGATGAGCTGAAAATAGGGGAAATTCGGAATAGAGCAACGGAACCCAAGGGCCCAGCAGCTAGCCGACTTCACGGAGAAAGAAGGACTCTTTATGATGAACTCTTTCTTTCAGAAGCGGCCCCACAGGAAGTGGACCTGGTCGAGCCCCGACAGTTCGACAAAAAATGAGATTGACTACATTATGACGATCAGACGACAACTGTTCAGTGATGTCTCAGTGATCGCGAGGGTTAAAACCGGCAGCGATCACCGAATGGTGAGAGACACAATGAACCTAAACGTTAAGTTGGAGAGGTCACGTCTAACGAAGTCAACGCTCCGTGCCCTTTGTGCTCTATTCCAAAGTCCCGAAACCTTTCAGCTCAAGCTACGATTGCAATGCAGTGGACGATATGAATGACAAGCTCGTGGAAACTGTCCATGCGGTCGGAGCTAAGTTTTGCAAGACCCGCCTCAGAAGAACACAAAAGCCGATCACACTCTTCTCATGGCTTTTAGACGGGATATGAAACTTCAGTCTTCAGTAGATTTGACAGCATAAAGGCAACTGAACAGACAGATCCCCAAATGCATGCGGCGGGACTTGTGCAACTTTAATACTGCTCGTATTGAAAAAGCGATCGAGCGAAACCAGGGCTCCAAAGTCTTTGCTAGAAATCTGTCTGCCAGAAAGAGCCAACTGTTGAAACTGAAGATCGAGTGTGGCAGCGTCGTTTCCGGAACACCTGAGATTTTGAGTGAAATTGAGAGGTTCTATGGGCAGCACTTCATTGTTGGAGGCACACGCAACACGAGCGAGAGACACTATTCCGATGATATCTCGGACGTCAATCTGAGCGAGATTAGGATGGCTCTCCAGCACCTTAAAAACTGCAAGGCCTCAGGTGAGGCTGGAGTTACAGCGGAGCTTCTGAAAGCGGGTAGAAAACCGGTACTTGAAGTCCTTCAGAAGCTCTTTAATTCCGTCCTCCATGGTGACATTACACCGAAAGCGTAGAGCAGAAGTGCGGTGGTCTTGTTCTTCAAGAAAATTGACAACGCTCTCTTGAAGAACCACAGACCAATTTTCCTTCTGAGATTCATCTAAGTTTTTGAGAGTCATTACGAATCATCTCGTGTGCAGACTTGACGACTTCCAGCCTCCCGAACAAGCCGGTTTCCGAAAAGGCTCTAGCACCATAGACCACATATATACCCTTCGGCAAATTGTACAGAAGTCTGACGAGTACAATCTGCCACTTTGCCTTGCGTATGTGGACTATGAGAAAGCCTTTGATTTTGACGTCGAAATTTGGGTGGTGCTGCGGTCTCAGTGGTACCACGTTGACTATCGGTATATCGAAGTGCTGAAGTGCTTGTACCTATCCAACTGCAGAGAGGTGTAAGACAGGATGACGTTATATCCGTGAAATTCTTCACCGCTGCATTGGAAGACGTTTTCAAGCTTCTGGACTAGAAAGGGTACGGTTTTAACATCAATGGCGAGTACATCACTCACCTTCAATTTGCCGACGATATAGTCCTTATGCCAGAATCGCTGGTGGACCTAAGCACTATGCTCAATGACCTCAATAGTGTTTCCCAACGGATAGGTCTTAAGATGACCATGTACAAAACAAAGATATTGTTTAATGTCCATGTCACAACTTTCCAGTAGTTGTTATGAGCAGTAAGCTCGAAGTTGTTGACGAGTATGTTTACTTGGGACAAATAGTCCGACTAGGTAAGTCCAACTTCATCCGAGAGGTCAATCGACGGATTCAACTCGGTTGAGCAGCGTTCGGGAAATTACGGCACATCTTCTCGTCAGGTATATCTCAAAACTTGAAAACAAGACTGTACAACCAGTGCGTGTTGCCAGTGATGACCTATGGAACTGAGACGTGGTCCTTCACTTCTGGCCGGATGAGGAAGCTCAAGGTCGCTCAGCGAGCAATGGAGAAGGCTATGCTCGGAGTTTCTCTGCGTGATAAACTTAGAAATGATGATATCCGCAGTAGAACCAGAGTGACTGACATATCCCAACGGATTAGTAACCTGAAGTGTCAATGGGCTGGCCATATAGCTCTAGGGGACGAAGTGTAGGGCATCCCCCCACTAGATGGAGTGACGACCTGGTAAGATATGCAGGATACAGGTGGCTCAGGACCGTACTTTGTGGAATTCCTTGGGGGAGGCCTATGTTCAGCAGTGGACTTGTGAAGAACTAACTTACGAGTATGTATATTGTATAGATATAAATTTCACTTTACGGTATAAAATTTATTATTGCATACAAACAAGCTAATTATTTGATAAGTATAATATAATATAATTTCTTAATCGCTAGTTTAGTGCCATTTGTCGCAAATTCTACCTAACGGAGACGAGAAAGCAATTAATATAAAGCAATGTCTGTATCGTCACCAATAAATCGGTTAATACCTACGATTGTAGAAGGTATTGTCTGATTGTTGAATTCAGTTCAAATAGACTAATTAATACGACACATCACACATATCAGACTATACCTAGTAGTACGTTACTATATTTTATTGTATAAATTAAAATTTGGCTATTTATTTGATTATTTATTTATTTACGCCAACTCAACATAAAAATTTTATAATCAGCAGGGTTTTGGTTTTAATAACGGGAAAAGATTTCAAGCTTTTTTCCCATTTCGCTCTCATTATATACGTTACAGACCCTAACTAGTGATAGGTATATATATTTTTTTGTCATCTTATTCTGATTCACTGCTGGATATTGGCCTTATCAAAAATTAACCAATTGGGATGCATAACTAGAGAGACAGCTATGATGGACAGCTATTTGCAAAAAACGTTATACATCTTAGAACAAACACTTGTATCGTGTTTACCAATAAATTTTATTGCTCTATAAATATGTATGTTAAACGCACTAAGCAATACCTTTAATAACTTTTAAATAGTTGCGGCTTTAAGGTTATTTAAACTTCTGGCGGCTTTAATGTGACTGATTTGTTTAGACTTTTTTGTAAAGAGTGTAGGTGAACACACAGTTCACCATATGGTAAATAGGTGTATTTATCCTGGCTACACCAGGAACACAAGGCGCGTCTTCCGCCGCGGCCTCAATTCCACCTGCGCAACGAACTCCCCCTAGCCCGATACGCCGTGGACATGGTGCCAGGAAAAAATGAGCACTCGAAAGCACCCGCTTTCCTGACTGCAGTGGCTGATCTGTTCTATGGCTCCGCCGCTAACCAAGAGTCAGCTGCGGAGGGTAGGGAGAGTGTAGTCTCGCAATACAGACACTCCTCTCCCCCAGCAGCCCCACCACCACCGCGTCAACAGTGCGTCCCCGCCAGAGTTGCGGAAGATAGAGCGAGGAGCGCATCGCCATACCGACACTCCTCTTCCTCCGTGATTCCACCTCGGCGGCAGCGGTAGAGGGAGAGGTCACCCTTCTCACCGCAGCCCACCAACACACATCCGAAGTGGGCCCGCCAAGCCCAATTGGAGTGGCCAACTCGAGCCGGCTCTTCACCTCGGGCCAGACAAGTAGGTTTCTCTTAGTTCACCGCGGGTGACCATTTTTTTTCACGTGGAAATGCCTACATATACTCGTCTTGGGGGCAAGGACGGGTTTTGTCGGACTCGCACTTACTAAAACCCCATGGTGTTGCACCTTCGCCGCATATTGGCAGAGCCACGGGAACGGTTTCGCACACTTCCGGGGACCCATCAGCGCCGGCCGCCCCATGGCAGCTTCTCCTTGAGGAGAACTTCTCCTCCCCCTTTTTTTTCACCAGGTAAGGCGCGCCTTTCTGCACGACCTCTTACTGCAACTGCGAAACGGGCTCCCCTAAGTTCGATACGTGGAGGTCATGGGGTCAGGAAAAAAGAGACCATTGGAAGCGTCAGTGACCAAGCCACGGCAAGCCAGGTGGGAACCCGTTCGGGGGGCAGTCAATGGACACCTGCAGCCAACTTCAAACAAAGAAGTCTACAGATGCGTTGTAACCTCTGAGGACTGAGATGGAATATATCACAGCCTGTAATTATACTAGCTTTCTATACTCTCCAGACCTGAACTCAGTAGCGCAAGCACTGCTATTTGGCAATAGGAATAGCTGAGAAGGTGATATCTACCCAGATGGACACCAATTATATAATAATCTAGCAGATTTGGTTCATACTTACCATGCTAGACAAACGGATCAGTAAGTGTAGTACTGATTCGCTCATAAATGCTTTTTTGTTGCTCCGCCAATGATTTGGGTTTGGCTTTTTAGTGGTATATATATAGTTGTATGTTTATTACTCCTTCCCGGTGAGATTAACATGTGAATGAGTTGTTACATCCTTATAATATGTGTAAAGTATTTTTGCTTTCGAATGTCTGTATGTACGTATATACATACATATATCTGAAGAGCAATATGTTACCAATACAAATAACAATTAATTTAATACTCAATGTCCTGTCGTTATTTGGTTACAAGGGGCGTCATAAAACAGTCAAAAACTGTATTTTACGACACGGATTTAAGGTAATTTCCGTGGTAATTTACATTAAAAAAATATTTTCTGTTTTCGTATCTTAAAATTTTATTGTTATAAAAAACTTTTTAACGTAATATAATGTAAATATTTATAAATAATATTCAAAGGTAAAATATAGCTGGAACTGTTAATTTAAAAATTTTTAAATTTAAATTTAAGACCAGTAATGTAACTATATTCAATAACAATTATCAATTTTTTAGATATAAAGTTCACTTAGGAAATTAGATGATGAACTATCAGTTAATCTTCTGTTATTTCGCTTGTACCTAGCACTTTTTTAATTTCTTCAATTGGGACAGGGATAGTTTGTTTCGTAGCTGATATAACTATTGTCGTTTCTATCACAAGAGTTTTTGTTCTCTGTAATAACATCATCCCTGCAAGTTATTACTCTTTCTAACAGAACGCAGTGCCTGAATGCGGGAAGGAAAAGGGAAAGTGTTATGGAGCATTAAGCCCGCAGCTATATTACATGTTCTGAAAATACTTTGTTTCTCAAGCATGCAGGTTTCTTCACGATGATTCCTTACCGCCCAGCACGAAGTAAATCAATACTTAAATAATTCAATTTCATTGTTGCCAGAGGGGTTCAACTCGATAATTTTTTTATTTTTTCTCCATTTTTTTTTTAATTTAAAAATTTTTTTTCTTCCACTACTTAAAAAAATACCGTAAAAATACTTAATTATATTATGTTTAACATATAATAGAATTAGTAAACGTAATGATTAGTGCAAAATCAAAATATTATTTTATTATATTCTATGGGCTCTCCGTGTTATTTAGTGTTTTACATTTACAAGTGTTATGTATTATCTTTATATATAAAACTTACGTGTCACATTGTTTATCCACGATGAATTCCTAAACTACTGAACTGACTTCAATGAAATTTTGCACACTGTGTGCAGTTTTTTTCTAACTTGAGACGTAGGATAGTTTTATCTCAATCTTTATATATATATATATATATATATATATATATATATATATATATACATATACAAATATTGACATTCACTCATGTAATTTATTTTTAGTGTTAAAAATTTTTTTTCTTTAATTAAAGTCCTACTTGCACTGAACGTCAATTTAATGGTTAAGGCTCATGTTTGGAGACGAGGTCATATCAACGTTATTTAACAAAGTAGATACAAGAAGGATAAGAAACAACGTTAAAGTCAAAGTTCAATACGGCACAAGCTCCGTATGGGTATGTGTCGGAAATCCTTCATAAATTTGCACTAAGCTCTCGTAGCTAAAAGGCACTTTGACTAATGAAAGGTACGTAGAAGAAATTCTAAATTAACATGTCGGTTAATTTATTGGCAGTTTAGGTGAAGGTACTAGTATTATGCAAGCACAATGCCCGTTTCTATATTGCTAGAATATTGTATGACTCATAGAATGATATGACATAGAATAAGAATGACGTGCTATATTAGTATGTACGCAGCTACGACCTCAATCTTATTTATTAAACGTGGTTGTTTTGAGTTCAAGCGATCTGTGAGACAAATAAATTTGCACTGGGTGAATATTCAATAGGATCCGCTTACAAATCTGTGGCGTCGCGTAATTATCCATTTCTATTCGGTAATTTCAAAAGTATGTTGATTATAATTAATTGTGAAGTACTAACATAAAGTTCATAAAGTTTCAGCCTTAAGAAATTGATTTTATTATGTCGGTAGTCACGACATGTTTGACCGCGCACCTGAGACACCTGTTCTAATATCCGCTTGACTGACCGTAGGTTTTTATTGTAAATTATGATTTTAATCACCTGAGAAAAAACCAGGCTTAATAAATTCAGAGACTTTTTTGGCCCTGCCTCTCCGTCTAGTGGAATGTGCTGTACCCCGAATATTTTCCTGAAACACAATCATTTACGGTCTAAATAATTTATAAAATATTATCACAATAATTTCCACGATTTATTCCATATTGGTAAACATTTTATGTAGTCATCATTCTTTGACAGCTGACAACGGCTCAGCAGAAAGATTTTCCTTTACACGTATAAATGAGTATTATGTCTGAAATCAAAAACGAATTATTATTATTATAACTTTCTTCTTATATACACGTCGATTATTTTATTGTAATAAATATGTAAACATCAATCATGTCAGATCATTATAGTGAGATTAATGAGACTGAAGATTCAGATGAGGAGTTATTTGATGATAATTTATAAATTGTTAGAATTTTGTATCTTTTATGAAATAAATAAATATATGAGTTGAAATGTTTAAAAATAAATCATTGAATTTTTACCTGCGTTCGTTAAGTACACTGTGGTATTCGAACGATTTTTAGGCACAATTGCGACACGGAAGTGCCTTAATAAAATAAATTTCGTACTTCAAATGATTATGATAATGTTATTTTATTTTAATAAAGTATAAATAAAAAACGAGTTGTCGCGTGTAACGTCCATAGAGAGCGAAATAAATTTCATTTCTTATTCACTGACTGACGGGCGTTGTTCTACGGAATGGTTGACTGACCATTTTATTTTATTTATTAATAATATAGTCAGTAGTAGTTACTAAAAAAAATTCACGCCTAATAAACGAATGTCAGGTAAAAAGGTCAAGCTTTCATATAACTATATTACGGTATAAAGCTATATCCCTAGGGATATAACTGTATCACGGCTTTAACTATCTTACTGCAACATATTCAGAGCCGGATTTCCTACAGTGTCAAAATTGTACCGATGGCTGTTTAAAGTAAAAAGGGGACTAAATATACGACGACAAGACGTCGACGTCGTAGTACGCCGGCACAGCAAACCTTGTAAACAACACATGCACCGGTCACGCCACCCACCGCCCCACTACTTAACTTGTTTTGCAACTGGTATAAAACGATCGCGTAGTGACGGAGCGGGCTCTGCGCCCCCTTCCCCAAGTTGGGTCGCTTCCGTTACGGCAGAAAGGACCCCAGGCTAAAGCCAGTTCCAGGTGGTGTTTAGTGGGTAGCCACTTAGGTTTTCATAGTGAGTCCCACATAACCACGCAGCCGGCTTCGTGGTATGCTAAGAGCATTCACTACCTCCCTCTCCCGCTTCCCGGAAGGTAGCCATTTACTTGCTTCTGGGCGCAAAAAAAAACAAAGCGGTCAGTCTTGACTCTGGCGTGCTTCGGTGCACTGGTTGTACCAAGCTGGTTTATCCTGGACGCACTCGGATAATTAATTTGAAATTAATTATTATCATTAATTATAAAAGTACACTGGTGCAATTTATATTTAACAAAACTAAATATTATCTTGTAATCCCCGACTAAGTCGGCATGGCCGACCACTTCTACATATTTAATGAATCCATAGTAAAAGTATTTAGACTTTACAGCCTACCGTAGAAATTCATAACTCTATTAGTAATATCTCTAATGACATAAATTTTAATTTTCTACCGACTTCAAAAAGGAGACTGTACTCAATTCGCATGTATGGTTTTTTTATATATGTTACCTCATAACTTTTTACTTGGTGAACCGATTTCGATGATTTATTTTTTATTTGAAAACTGGTGCTTTTCATGTGTTCAATTTGATAAGCTCTGACCAATCTGTCAAAATGCCTGCTGGCAGCATTGGACTCAGTGGAGAGACGTGCTAAGAGGCTCATTGGTGACCTTGATTTGGTTGAAACCAGTCTTGTCAGCCTCGAGCACAGGCGCAGAGTAGCCACTCTCTCGGTATTCTATAGGATGCATTTCGGTGAGTGTGCGCAGGAATTACACGCTTTAATTCCTCCCTCTCCTTTCCACCATCGGACAACCAGGTGGTCGGCGGGTCTTGATCCCTTTGTTGTCGATATTTCACGCATTAGAAACAATTGGTTTGCTTCGTCTTTTGTAATGCGTACAGCAAAGGAGTGGAATAATTTGCCGGCGTCCATCTTTCCGTCCGAATACAACCGGGGCATCTTCAAGGCAAGAGTGAATAGGCTTTTGTTACGATAAGACAGTGCGATTTACCATCTAAGGCTACATCACCACTTACCACCAGGTGGGATTGTGGTCAAGCACTGGCTTATAATAAGTAAAAAAAATAGTTTTTGAGTTATTCTTAATAATTTACCTATATATTGAAGTCTGTTGAAAATGTTTAATTTTAAATTATTTTTGAAATAATTATCATTGTAATGTGCCAGTGGTTAAGAGAATTTCCAGAGGTTCGAGGATGCAACTTGCTAAAACATTTCCATGGACTATTCAAAATTGTTTTACTAATAGTGAAAAGAGTTGGCAAAAATTATTTACTTTCTCGTATTCCCATTTTCATTTTGATAAAACAATAAATAAATCAACTAAAAGAGACATCATTTCAAAATTTAGATTACCCAATTAAAACTCATTTATCACGACCTCGACCTAAATTTCATTTAAAAAAGTAGTTAAGTCGAAAGTAATGGATGGTGACTTAAAAAATGCATCCCGTAATTTATTCTCAGACGACATCCTGCCTCCTCGTTATGTCGAAACTCTTGAAGACGTTCGTCAGAAGCATCTTTTGGTCAATCCTTCTCGAAGTTTACCGCTGCTTCCTAAGACTTCTATGCAACCTTTATTAATTTCTGAAAAAGACCCTTTAGAAGCAATTATGTCTTTTTCAAATGGCATTGACGGAATCACGGACGCCGGTAGAATTCTTATTAATGGCAATACAAAATTTATGTATAAGATTTTTATATTTCTTTAATGTAATTTTTATGATTTCTGCCAACTTTAATCCCAATTTCATTCTCTACTTATATGGGGCAAGATTATGTGCCTTTTAAAAATAGGATAACGGTATCCGTCCTGTTACCGTTGGTTCCACATTTCGACGCTTTACTTCAAAATTAGCTTAATAACATAGTCTATAACCTTCAGACAAAATTCCAGCCTACTCGACTAGGCTTTGGCACTAAAAGTTGCTGTTTGGCGGCGGTACAGTCAGTGTGTACATTTTTAACAAACTCTTAAGCAGATGATCTTGTGAAGGTTGACTTAAGGAATACTTTTAACTCTATCGATAAGATTCTCTGAACTGACAGACTGACTCTGCTGAAAGACGTTGCTACATATACATTATATATATAACACCAATTAAACTAAACTGAGATAATGATGACAGAGCTTAGCATCATATGTTTGTTTGCTGGTAGGTTGCCTTAACTTTTCAGGCAGGTCATTCCATAGATGCGCTTAGATAGCAAACGATGAAGATATGAGACCCGAACGGTGAAGAGGTATAGAGAGAGCAAGAGTCTCCGATGAACGAAGCTATCTCTCATGAATGTCGCGTAGGAACTGAAACTTATTTTTCAGATAATTCGGATAGTGATTATCAAATAAAATAGAAACAAGAATATGAATAACAACAATATGTTAAGTGTCTTAATATGTCTTCGCTAACGAATAGGAAGCTATGAATAGGAAGATACATGATCAAACTTGCGAAGGCGAAAAATAAAACGGATACAGTTATTGACGAGACGATCCAGCTCATCAAGGAAAACTTCATTAAGATCAGGAAAACATACATCACCATAGTCAGTAATGGGCAATATAACAGATTGCACCAGAGTTATCTTTACCTTGACCGGAAGAAAGTTCCTACGATGGTTCAAAGCACTGAGCTTAGCAAAAACTTTTAACACTATCAGAATATGGTATGATATAACCATCAAACGTGAAATGCGGAACGCAACTGACCAACTGAGACCAAAAGTAGATTCGCTAATTCCATATTAAGTCTGGCAATAGCATCACTTAATAAGTATAAATTTGCAAGCCGTTAGCGTAAATATGGTAAAAGCAGCTAAGTTGGGAAGAGAGAATGTTAAAAAAACGGCGAACAGAGGGTTGAGATAATACTCCACTTTGTGGCACGCCGGTGGCGAGTTGAAACCAGTCACGAATATTAATGACAGCTTGATGACGGCCACGAAGGTAGGAAGAAAACCAGTCTACAGCAGTAGAGAAAATTTTGTAGCATTGCAAGGAGAATATCATGGTCAACGACATTGAACGCATTGGTAAAATCAATCAGTACAAGCACTGTGACCTTTCTATTCTCCATGCCCTCCTGAATGTCTTCTGTGACTTTGCAGACTGTGCAGTGGTTGTGCTGTGTCTAGGCCAAAAGCCACATTGAAATTGAGATAGTAATTTTCAGATTATTATTAATATCTTTCAAAATATCTGGATATTTCCAGATTGAAATTGAGCGGAGTATGGAAGTCTAGGTACAAGAAGAGAATATTATAAAATAGTAATTGCTCTCACTATTTTAAAACATTCTCTTCTTGAGGGTTTAAGATTTTAAGATTAACAATATATCAACGTAGTTTAAAACTCATCAAATTTTGTTTCTACACAGGTTTAATGCTATTCTTAGGCAAGATCTGTTAACGTATGTGTACTAAAAGTTCAATAAATAAATAAAAATTTTCAAACATTCAAATGAGAAAGGCAAAAGTCCACCACTTATATGGACTGCTGCTGCGGCTACTGATGATAATGATGACGGTGAATTATTAAAGGAATTAATTGAAATATATAAATAACATAGGCGAACTAATAAATTCGGATTATTTAAAATATCCTTAACTTAAAATTAATATACCAGTACCTCTGTTGCGAGACTTGATACACGCTAATTCTCGGCGGATTTGAAACAAGCAAGTAAATTTTCTTAAGTCAGTTAGGGAAATTAGTGGAAAATTATTCAATTCTTATATTGTTAACAATAATAATATCCTGTAATCTTATATCTTATATAATCTAATTTCGGTCACGGCGGCCAATCTCAAATAGAAATAGAGACAAGTCATCACCACAGGACATGATTATAGTGCACTATATATCCATTGCCCCACTCTCATAGTTCTACGAGATAAAAAACCAACACGAACAAAAGAGATCAGACACAAGAACAATGGATTTACGTGCTTTCCGAGGTACGAGGGTGAAACACCACCAATTTTCTGACTCCGGGTTGCCACTTATAATTTCTAAACAAAAAAGTCTAATAAATGATTTAGGCTCGACCCAGCATTCGAATCCTGGAACATATAAAATCAGCAGTCGCGCTTACGACCACTAGATCAATGAAGCAGTCGAATAAAATGCAATAATACCGCATTACATCAAACAGCTAACATGATACGTAAGTCAATGTAAAAATAACGCCATTTCATCCCGCCATGTGGTAGCTTTAGAGAATTTATCACACCATATCGTCCCGTCAGTAACGTGCAGTACGACTGGGTAATGCACCAGAAAGTTTTTAATATGGTTTTTGATAGATAGCGTATAACCATAACTATGCCAGGCGTGTAAAATATTCGGACCGGCGAAAGGGAGCAGGTCAAACTGCGATCCTTAATTCACCTGCCAAGCGTGACGTATGATCTGAAATCTTCTACTTGCTACAAAAAGGAACAACACCCAGCAGTGAATGGTTTTACGGGCTGATGATGAGGAAGAAGAACAGATAAAAAGTATTCAATGGTACATGGGTATTCATTTCTACATAAGTATTAAAAGTGTAAAAATCTAAGACAGGTGATGCAGAGAAAGAAAGAGAGAGAGAGAGAGGTATTGTTTTTATTAAGGCTGAGTTCGTAATTCTTTTCATGTTTTAATATTGAGATCAATTTATTGTATAGGACACAAAATGTGTATGTGTCCACGTGTGCTGTTGTGTGACTACAATTTTAACACTATTTTTGTATTTTTTTTAACATTATTAATGCACTTCTATGAACATTGTAATATTCAATTATTTTTGAAGTCAGTAATTAAATTATTTAAATCTGGAGCTTTCCGTTATCATAAAATCAGTATTATATATCAATGGATTAATAAAATTTTTATGTTGCCTTTTGGGAAATCGCCATATATACCAATATTTAAGACAATGTTGAACAAACTGAGACTTATAAATTTAAAGAGAAAATTTTAATCAATAAAAACTTTTTGGAATAAATTGTGAAGATATAAGTTTGGAGTTGCGGCTAATTGATTTGACACATTCAGTAAACTTTTATGATCAATTTAACGGAGGTTTTGTATATTAGAATTTTTTATCAATTTAAAGAGTGATTTATGTCAGTCTGTAAAGGATTTTGTTAAACGAGAAAGCACAGGGCTTCTCTGAGAGATTTTTATTGCGGAAAAAATTCGGCTATTATTTGATACTAGCTTCTGCCCGCGACTTCGTACGCGGATCCTGTTGCTTATGCCAGCGATAACGGGGTCGTCAAAATCGAAGATCTGCAACGTCTGATGTTGAATTCTAAGAGCCCGGGGACGGGAAAACAACGTGATTTGCGAGACGATTCGAGACATTCTAGATCTTTCATTTTTATAAGTCAACAGGAAATGCCCATCAGACTAAACAACTTTTGCTAAGACGTCATTCCTATATATGTTATGGTGTCGCTTTGGATGGAGTGTAACTCCTTGTGTGTTATTAAGTTAATATATTGGTAATGTTGTTTAGATCACGTTCACATGAGGCTTAAGTATTTATAGAACAAAAATACTTCAGGGCAAAGCTTCCAGGTAAACTATGTTGAAAGTTGACCCGTCCGGCGCGTGAACATAAAGATTTTTAGAACTGGTAACCCGGGAAAGAGTGACGTACAACTGACCATGCGAGGAACAACTGACACCGAGATCTATTCCAGCAACACGAAAAGTCTGCCCTTGAGCCTTATTAATTGTAATTGCATAATACAATGTTACTGGGAATTGCGTTCTTTTAAATTGGAATGGAAAATTATTTGGTATTATGGGAGTTCTGGGAATAAAGACGGTTTTTCCTGCGCCGCAACCTGTTAAAATTTGAGCCTCGATTATATTTTGTTGCAACTGGGTTACTTTTAGCCGAGTTCCATTGCAAAGTTGTGGTGGTCTTAAATTTCGGAGCAGAATAATCGGAATGCCAATTTTTAAACAAATTTCATGAGAAGGAAGTCCGGGCATATTTAAAGAATTTAAAAATTCTATCGGGTAATTAGTGGCTTCTTGTTCATCGACCATTCTATTTATTGAACTATAAACTTTGCTTTCCCCCTGTATCCCTCGGTCGTTTATGAAGTAAATAATACCCAAAGCTATGAAATTGAGATTAACAGTTCCATTGGTCTTGTAACACGAAAATTTTCGTGTACATTATTTTAGCATATTTACGTTATTACATGCGATGAACAGACTTCAGAGCGCCATCTAACGTCATTAGTCCGAAGTAACTAGAAACGTATATTGACGAATCGAGCTAGCTAATTGCATGCAATTGACCTTTCGTGTTAGTTCGAAATCCTACCACGGATCGACGGTGGCGTGTAGCCCAAGGGAGGCCTAGTTCTTTTTGGAGCGAGCCGTTGTAATGATCGGACACGCACATATATAATTTTTGAATCGAAACGCCGGAACATGAATTTAAAGTGACGACTACTTGGGCGTACGGCCCCTTAAACACAATGTCTACGGGCAGTTTAATGTGTTGAAACACATCATCCCCTAAATTGTAAGTACTTAATGTTTTTGTCTTCTTAAAAGCACATGTGCTCTAATTAACGGTACACGGTGTTTCATAGATTCTTTTGCCTTGTCATAGGGGTCCTTAGTCCTTAGTCCTTAGTCCGTACTTTGAGTATGGTCCATTATCAAATTTAACAATGAGAACGAGGCGAGGCAGCTTCAACGGGTGGCTATATTGGGACTGGGCGGCCAGGAGACCGCGACCGGCGTACACCTGGAGGATATCTGTTGCCTTACTGCTTCGCGGGATTGACCATAAACAGTGTAATATTGTGTAATCCACCAGGTTAGTCAAAACCTCAGTTCGTAGTGTATTTTAAAGTGAAAACTTGATATTTGGAGCTATACATGTGAACCGTAGAAGGAAATAAACTACTTTTTGTCTGTATGTGTATCTTAGAATTTTCATTTACTAATCATCCAACAACAGGCGCCCTGGGATACTTTTATTTTGATCCTCTAGTCCCTTGACTCTCCGATAAACGTAGCCGGTGAGTAACGCCCTAAAAAGTGTTATAAAGTGGCTACCCAACGTTGAACCTTAAGTTGCTGGATGTTAGTAGATGAATTAACCTTAATTGTAACTATTTAAGCTGTTGAAAACCCATTTGATATGAAAACTTAGTGAAATTTAATGTTAACATTTTTTTTTCTGATGTAGGTAGATTTAAGTAAGCTTGAGAACAAAGAAAGTTTAACTTGAATGTGATTTATATGTACTTAAATGAATTAAAACTTAACATAATAAAAATATTTGTGCTATTTTAAGTACATATTTTTAATATCAACCGATTTAAGACTTTCTTGTAACCGTCAGTACATTTTAACAAAATGTCGATCCACATGTATATATTTATTTTTTATTTATTTTTATTTTATAGGATCGGGTGACAAACGAGCACACAGTCCACCTGATGGTAAGTGGTTACTGTGACCCATAGACATCTACATCTATCCTCAATAAAGACTCAAGATGCAGATGCGTTGTCACCCGTGAGGACTAAGATGGAATGCCTCTTTGCCAGTAAAAAGGGTCTCCGGTTCTCTACACTCACCATACGAAACACAGCAGCGTTAAGCTGCTATTTTACGCTGGTTTTCTGTGAGAGCGTGGTCCTTCCCCGGTCGAGCCGACCCATTCGTGCTACAACCATAATATAGCTGCAGCATGGCTCTACCACGTAAAAAAGATCGATATGTATAGACTCATTACATAAAGATGAAATCAGATATGAACTCGCCATTATTGGTATTTCACCAGATGAAAATGTAACCACCGATGCAGTGAGGAAGCAGATCCGCCAGGTGTACAAACTCGCACGCCGTGGAAGCATAAAGTGTGAACCACTCCAGTCACCCAGTATAGCCTCTGAACTAGAGATCTGCACCCCAAAGGTCGAACTTCTGGAATCCCAGCTGCAGGCGGGTAAAGTAGATGATCGCAATTTGACTCTTAAACTGTCTCGTCGTGCAAATTATTTGATGGATAGACTAGCTCGTATCTCTGAAAGTAGTTCGCATTTGTCAGATCTTCGTAGTCGTTTGATTCGCATTTTGAGTGTCATAGACGGTGAAGATAGCGACACGGATGGTGAGTACAAGGAAACCCAGGCACAGCCGTCTAACCAGAAAGTGGAAAGTAACGTGATCTATGTGAAAGATAAACCCTTGAACCTAAATACATTTAACTTAAAATTTGACGGAACCACGTGTGTTCGTGTATTTATTGAACGTCTTGAGGAACTTAAAGAGGCTCGCAACATTACTGAAGCTCGCATACTTTCAGCTTTTTCTGATCTTTTAGAAAACTCTGCTTTATGTTGGTTTAGAAGTAATAAGGATAATATCCACTCATATTCACAATTATTGAAATGCTTAAGGGACGACTTTGATATTCCCGATTTAGACTATAAACTATTAAATGAAATAAGGCAGCGTACACAGGAAAGACACGAAACGATAGTAGTCTATCTTTCCATTATGCAGGGAATGTTCTCGCGACTCACTCAGCCGTTGTCGAGTAGACAACAACTCGAAATCTTGATGCATAACATTAGACCAGAGTACATGAAAGATTTAGCTTTACATGATATAACCTCTGTAGACAAACTTAAACTTTATTGCAAACAGTTAGATATTGCGCGGTCGCGTGCGGAACAATTTAGTGAACCTAACTTGAATAACTTTAAAATTACAGCGGACTTAAATAAACAAACGCCGCGATCTCACAGTAAACAAGTCTCTGTGCTGAATGAAGCTGGCTCTTCGAGGCAATTGGATAGGAAATGCTTTAGGTGTGGATTAAACACTCATTTCACCAATCAATGCAATTCGAAAGAGTTAGTGCATAGATAAATATATATGTAGCAAGCTAAGTTAGTGTGTTTTAAGTGTGGATTAAAAGGTGTTAAGCGTTCAGATTGTAGTAATTGCAATTCAAAAAACTAGTTAACACGGAACTATCCAACACCTTTAATAAAAATAGGTCTTATACGTCCAATAATAAAGAGGTAGTTCTGTTTAAAAAAAATACTAGGGATATAAGACCATACTTAAAATTAAAAATATTGAACTTACAAGCTTTTGGCTTATTAGATTCGGGTGCAACTTGTAGCATTCTTAGAAATAATGCGCATTTGATCTTTTTAGAACACGGATTTCAACTCAACTGGTTTGACACTGAGCACTACGTAAGAACTGCTGAGGGTACGAGATTGCATTGCTTAGGGTATATGTCCTTACCTATTGAATTTAACAATAATTTCAGAGTGATTAACTTTTATGTTGTTGCACAAATAACTTCACCTATAATACTAGGTGTTGATTTTTGGCAGGTGTTTGACTTAGGGAGTGACCTTGTATCCGAAGTACAGTTTGACCGAAAGTCGGAGTCATCAATATGTAATAGCATAAATTCGGTTTCTCTTAATAAAGGCCTTGAAGAATACGAGTCTTTATCCATAGAACAAAAACAAATCATGGATAAGTTAGTCCAACAGTTTGATACAATTAACACAGTTAAAGTAGGTTTGGGACGTACCAATTTAATTCATCACGTCATAGACACAGGGGATAGCAAACCTATTAAGCAAAGGTACTATCCATTATCACCTGTTAAGCAACTAGCACTTGAAAAAGAATTGGATAGAATGCTTAGTTTGGGAGTTGTGTCACCTTCACAGTCAGCTTGGAACTCACCTGTAGTAATGGTTCAGAAGCCAAATGGGGACCTAAGGCTTTGTCTAGATTGTAGAAAATTAAATGCAGTTTCCAAACCCAATGCATATCCTCTCCCGTATATAAGCAGCATATTGGACCAGCTCCGCGACGCGAAATACCTAACGTCAATAGATCTTTCCGCTGCGTATTGGCAAATACCCTATGATAGCGAGCAATCAGCTGATAAGACCGCGTTCACAGTGCCACGTAGGGGGTTATTTAGATTCAATGTAATGTCGTTTGGCCTTGTTTCCGCGTCAAGCATAATGCAGAGATTAATGGATAGGCTATTTGGTCCCGAATTTAACAACAAAGTATTCTGTTTCCAAGACAACATAATCATAATATCCAGCACTTTCTCAGAACATGTGCAGCTCTTGCATAAGGTCTACGCAAAACTCAGGGACGCAAACTTGACTATAAACATGGATAAGTCTATCTTTTGCCGTAGAGAACTTAAGTACTTGGGATATTTAGTTGACAAACATGGACTTAGAACTGATCCGGGAAAGGTAGATATTATATTGAATTATCCAACTCCAACTTCCGCTAAAGAGGTAAAAAGGTTTCTAGGCATGGCAGGCTGGTACAGGAGGTTCATTAACAATTTTTCGAAAATTAGTAAACCGTTGAATAAATTAACTAGCAAAAATGTCCGCTTTGAATGGACTACGGAGGCAGATGAGTCATTTAACCACTTAAAAACCGCTTTAGTGTCTGCTCCGATACTTAAATGTCCAAACTTTGATTTGCCTTTTTCTATCCATTGTGACGCTTCCTCAGTGGCTGTGGGCGGAGTCTTAACCCAGACTTATGACGGGGTAGAACATCCCATAGCATACTGCAGTCGGTCTCTTGCCAAAAATGAAATTAATTTTTCCACATCGGAGAGAGAACTTATGGCCGTGATTTACGCATTAGAGCAGTTTAGATCTTATGTAGAAGGTAAAAAGTGTAAAATAATAACCGACCACGCCTCGTTATTATGGTTTTATAAATTAAATAACCCATCAGGTCGCTTAGCCAGGTGGAGCATGCGATTGAGTCAATTTGATTTCGAAATAGAACACAGAAAAGGTAAATTAAATGTTATTCCAGACGCACTAAGTAGGATTCAAGTTGATGCAATCGCTACGCCAGCAACCAGTGATGCGTGGTATAGACATGTATACGAAGATTGTCAGGCCAACCCTCGCAAATATCCCCACTTCATGGTAAAAGACGATAGATTGCTTAGGTACTCTAAAAATAAATATGAGTTAACGAATGAGTTTAATTGGAAGTTAGTGGTACCCGAGGAAGACAGGTTAGATATTTTAAAGAAATGTCATGATGAACCAGTCAGCTCATTTGGGTGTCTTTAAAACCCACAAGCGTCTTAGTCTTAATTATTACTGGCCCAACATGTACCGAGATGTGAAAGAATATGTTAAAAAATGCGAGATATGTAAACAATACAAACCCGTCAACACGGCTAGACCTGGTTTAATGGGAAACCCGAAGGAGGTTAATAAACCCTGGGAGGCCATATGTTGCGATTTGCTAGGCCCATTTCCGGTTTCTCGCAATAGGAATATTCACTTAATTGTATGTACAGACTATTTTAGCAAGTATGTCATGTTGCATCCTATACGGATCGCAACAGGCGCTGCGGTCGCTAAGTTCATAGAAGAGAAAGTGTTCCTAGTACATGGCGTATGTAAGACTATCTATATTGACAATGGCCCACAGTATGTGTCTAATCGGTTTAGGCAACTGTTACATAAATATAACGTACCGAATATCTATTATAACCCGCGTTATCACGCACAGGTAAATCAAGCCGAAAGAGCGATTAGGAACGTAGTTAACGGTATATCATGTTATGTAGGTATCGAGCATAAACGATGGGACGAGAACATCCCACAGTTGCAATGCGCACTTAATTCAGCCGTGAATGATACCACTAAGTTTACTCCGTATTTTCTTGTGCACGGACGGGAATTCATAATAGATGGAATGTTACACAGCTTAGATAGCCCTCAGCCAGTTCAAAGATCACAAGTAACTCTCGGTGAACCACAAGCATACAGTAAAAAATTAGCGGAATTAGACACCATATTTAAAAAGGTACAAAAGCATATTAAAAATGCTCATTCTAGAAATGAAAAGTACTATAACTTAAGAAAACGACATGTTGAGTTAAAAGTAGGTCAGATTGTATATAAACGTACCCATTACCTATCTAATGCCTCAAAGAGATTTACGGCTAAACTAGCACCAAAATTTCAAAAATGTGTCATAACAGCGAAATTATCACCTTTAGTGTATTCCTTAGCCAGCATGGAAGGTAAGACACTAGGTAATTTTCACATACAAGACATCCTTAAACAAGATGACTAATAGTTTTGTAGAATGTGAGTGATGAGTATGATTGAGTGAAAGAATGTAAGAATAATAAACATTTTCAAAATTCATTTCCACCGGTGAACTTTCTGAGATAAATAAGCTGTGATTGTATTGATGAACGAGCGATACATAACTAGTAGGTCATCTTATGTTGTGAACATCGGCGCGAGTTAGATAAGAATTTGTTCTTTATGTCCGCACTCTGGACATTATATAAGAAAATGCATACCAGCCAGTGCGTAGCATTACTTAAGCTGTTTCTTTTAACTTAATATGATTAAACGTTAATTCACTTAACTTAATGCGAGATAGATATTTAACTTAACTTAATACTTAATATGATTTCCAAATCACTTAACTACTCAACTTAATAAATAAGAACACGTTCGTTTTTCGACTACTTAGAGAAAAGTCGAGTCGAAACGTAAACATCGTGTGTAGGCTTAGTGCACTGTAGGTATTCGTTTCTGTCCCGTGATGTTACGTCACGCACCGCATGAATGGTAATAGACTATTCGCGAGTAGGATTCGGGAACGTAATTATTCATAGGCAGTTGTATTTCATTATTGTAAAAAACATGTAGGAATAAATGTAAATAAAGTTGCATGCCATTAGGTTAATATAGGTATAACAATTAGTGTAGTATTTTCTAACTTACAACACAAGTAGGTAAATTTGTGGTAGTGTTTTTTTTTTGTGTTAACAACACAAGTAGGTAATTACATTTTGGGGTTAAATTGTTTAGTGGAATATAATGTTACTAGGTATACAGATACAGAAATGAAAATTAGGTAATAAGTAGAGTAATAATGAGCCTTGTGTAAGATTAAACGTCGTAATTAAGTGATTAAGTGATGGCTTGGTACTTGTTAGTTGTTGGTGCATAGGTGACTTGGAATTTACTATCCGTGCGAATGTTTTTAGCCAGATTGGATTAGAGACGCATTACAACTTCTTCACTGTCTTTGGTATTCAGTCGTTGTTCTGCAGGTGGCACGAAATGTCTTCGGAAAAAGTATCTTCATTACGAAGAACTTTCTAACCCAAGCAAAGGGGATGTGTAACACGAAAATTTTCGTGTACATTATTTTAGCATATTTACGTTATTACATGCGATGAACAGACTTCAGAGCGCCATCTAACGTCATTAGTCCGAAGTAACTAGAAACGTATATTGACGAATCGAGCTAGCTAATTGCATGCAATTGACCTTTCGTGTTAGTTCGAAATCCTACCACGGATCGACGGTGGCGTGTAGCCCAAGGGAGGCCTAGTTCTTTTTGGAGCGAGCCGTTGTAATGATCGGACACGCACATATATAATTTTTGAATCGAAACGCCGGAACATGAATTTAAAGTGACGACTACTTGGGCGTACGGCCCCTTAAACACAATGTCTACGGGCAGTTTAATGTGTTGAAACACATCATCCCATAAATTGGGTCCTTAGTCCTTAGTCCTTAGTCCTTAGTCCTTAGTCCTTAGTCCGTACTTTGAGTATGGTCCATTATCAAGTCTAACAATATGAACGAGGCGAGGCAGCTTCAACGGGTGGCTATATTGGGACTGGGCGGCCAGGAGACCACGACCGGCGTACACCTGGAGGATATCTGTTGCCTCACTGCTTCGCGGGATTGACCATAAACAGTGTAATATTGTGTAATCCACCAGGTTAGTCAAAACTTCAGTTCGTAGGGTATTTTAAAGTGAAAACTTGATATTTGGAGTTATACATGTGAACCGTAGAAGGAAATAAACTACTTTTTGTCTGTATGTGTATCTTAGAATTTTCATTTACTAATCATCCAACAACAGGCGCCCTGGGATACTTTTATTTTGATCCTCGAGTCCCTTGACTCTCCGATAACCGTAGCCGGTGAGTAACGCCCTAAAAAGTGTTATAGTCTTATAATTGACTGGCTCGTAAAAAATAACTTAAATATAAATTTAGAGAAAACTAAAATTATGAAATTTAATTGGCAAAAAGATTATCAAGTTTATCAAGTATTAATATTCATTATAAAGGTTCACCAATCTATGAAACGATAGAAACTAAATTTTTAGGAATTATCATTGATGACCAACTGAACTGGAAGGCACAGGTCGATAGTGTTTGCAGTAAATTATATAAATTTTCATACACCTTGTATAAGTTATATAAAAGAGTAAATACGCAAACACTTCGTATAGCATATTTTAGATACGTTGAATCAACACTTAGGTATGGTGTTATGTTTTGGGGAAACTCAGTGGATCGGGAAAAGGTATTCAAAGCTCAAAAAAAGTGCATTCGAGCAATCAAAAATCTACACTGGACAGACAGCTGTAAACCACATTTTAAAGAGCTGCGAATTCTAACTTTTCCCTGTCTTTTTATCTATGAGACGGCTGTGTTTGTCTATAGAAACCTATCATTGTTTGAAATTTTAGATAATAGATGGTATCCCCTAAGATTAAAAGTTCGACAATCAAAGTCAGTAAAAATGCGAAAAAGTATATTTTGCCTGTCCATACCCATCTATAATAAAATACCTAATGATATAAAGAAAATAAATAATATACAAACCTTCAAAAAATTATTAAAAACATTATTTAATTAATAAATCTTACTATTCTATTAATGAATATCTTAATGACATAGAAATTACATAATTATAATATTTGTATTTGATTTGACATACCATGTATTATATATTTGACATCTTATTATGCAGTATTTATTTTTTGACTCGTGTATTTAACAATAGTAATAATAATTTGAAAAGATGACATTTTTATTTATTTCAGTTTCTTTTTTTTTCTGAATATAGACGTAAAGGCGCCATTACGAAATGTGTTATTTTTCATGGGTATCATTGCACGATGCTTTTCACTTTTGAATATTTAATACTACCTACACATATGATTATGGTATTTTTCTAATGTGCAATCAATTTTAAAAGTATTAATTTTGCTTCTATTGACAATATCGTAATGAATATTTGTACACCACACTGCGGTAGAATACACGATACCTAATGTAAATTTTACGAACACCTAACTTACTGTATTCACAAATAAATTAATGAATTTGAATGAATTCGAATTTGAATTTGTATATTCGACAGTATTTTGTTATTAATCTCAGATGCCTGGTCATTGCCAGGAGTTAAAATGGATCTTTCGCATAGCCAAAAATTGTCCCTATTTGATATAATTGTTACGTCACCGTAAACCGACGATATAAGATGTGGTTGGGATTGCACTATACAACATATCTCAGGCGTCAGAATAAGTTTTCCTTGGTGTAGTTGTGGATAGGTACCTTCCCCAATCTTTAATAATTTATCAGAAAATTGACGATCATCCGGGTTATATCCAGTTCTCACTCGCATGTTTATAGTCAAATGTACCGATTGTATATCACGCCACAAATAAGAGCTTTTTAGGCAAGCCCTAACCTCATCAGCTCGGGTTCCCCGTGGTATTATCGGTAAGGTTTGTCGGAAATCACCACAAAATAAAACCGTGATACCGCCCATTGGTCGATCATTTTGTCTTATGTCCCTTAAAGTTCTGTCTACCGCTTTTACTCCTTTTCGGTGGGCCATCGTACATTCATCCCATATGATTAAATTACACTCACGTAATACCTTAGCTTTGTCGCTATTTCTTGAAATACTACAGGTTGGACTTTCCGTGCGATCTAAATCAATTGGTATTTTAAACATAGTGTGAGCAGTTTTACCTCCTGGTAGCAATGTTGCAGCTATACCTGATGTAGCCACGGCAAGAGCAATTTTACGCTGATTTTGAACATAACCTAATATTAATTTAGTCAAAAAGGTTTTCCCAGTTCCTCCAGGTGCATCTAAAAACCATATTGTTCCCAAATTATTCTGAACACTCTCGCACACGCGATCATAGATTGAACGTTGTTCTGCAGTCATCATTGAGACACCGTTTTCTAATGTTGCCAGCTGTTCCATTGAGTTTTAACCAATCTCTGCAGAATATTCCCTATTGGTAACCTCTCCGACTGAGGTTGGTGTTGGCAAACCATATTCACAGAGTGATTTACCGCCTACTGCTGTTAAGTCTTCCTGAAGAGCTAATAAGTACAGATTTATGGCAAGATCACGGAAATTATCATTAGTTGCGCCTTCATCATTGTGAGATATATTCCGAAGGAAGTCTTCTGCAAATTTTTCTTTATATTTTTCCCATAATTGTACAGCATCTGGCAAATCACAAAATGTGAGTAATGTTACAACTAAATGGCGTAACCGTCGTGGATTATCACTAACACAGGATTCTGCTAAAGTATCATCCCAATGCTGATCATTTACAAGCAAACGACGCGCTTGGCAAGCTGCATGATAAGTTGGATAAATAACATCGTCTACTTTTCTCAAATCTATAAATGATGTTGGTCCTCGCACTGTATGTAATAATAATCGCAAATAGAAACCCTCAGCGTTGTTAGGATGAACGGTATACACTCTACCAAGAACATGTTCTTTGAAAATACCTGACTCGCCATCTACAGGCCTGCCACGGCGTCTACGATTAAAGACACCTCGTTGCTTATCGTAGGTATAATACGATGGAACTTCCTCATACAAAAGAGATTTTGCAAAATCATCAGTTTGGCAAAGTCGAAAGAATGCTAATAAAGTTGTTTGTCTAGGGTTCTCTAATCGTTCTGTAACATTTTCGGCGTTGAAATATATAAGTTGACCGCCTTCAAGATGAACATCCAGATGAGTCACAGGTGGATATCTTTCGTGAATGTTGAGACTAAAGATCCGTCACACAACTTCTGAAGAGCTGATATATCTGCCTGACTGAAATCTAGTAACTTCATCATGTTCATTTCTCAACTATTATCTAGTAACCTGTTGTCCAGACACTCGCTTTTCAACAGTAAAACCACCGTTGTCTCTTGAACGGCGACGATATAATGGGTATCCATCATGTCCTGTTACAGTTTCATCCACTAATGCTTTTAGATATCTTTTAGTGCAACGACCGTCTTGCATGCAAGGAGCATTCTCGTTAAATGCACCACATGGACCATGTATCATATGAGTTTTAACAATTTCATGATGCAACATGTTCTGAAGTTGTGAAATAAGTTCAGTATTGAAATTCGGGAAATATTGATTTCTTATATTCGACTGTTCGTTGTAGTCGAATACAAAATATATTTGAAGAAACTTAGGTTGGTCTTCAGGTAAAAGGGGTCCTATCAAATGATAAACCTGACCTTGTATCTTAAAAGTAGGCATGAAAGGACCTTCTGAGATTTGTTGAGCACCAAAGGATGTCATTTGAAACGCACTATTATAAGTGCGAATATTGTCTAAGAACTGTTCAGATTGGACATGTTCCACTAAAAGTAGTGACTTCAAAGGTTCCGGTGGATCTTCGAACGAAGGCAAATTTATTTTACCTCCAGAACAGAAACCAGCCGACTACTTACTCCACTTTGAAGCATTACAAAAAGAACATACTACGTTCATATCGCCTATTAGAGAAGATGATCTGTAATCAATTGTGAGGTTATAAGCAAACCCACTTTTATATTTGTCGGACCACGCCACCGAATTTGTAGATTGATCTTCTATGTGTACATCTCAGTCATTAAGACTATGTCGAAATCTGTCTGCAGTAAGACGGGCCTCTCGCTGTTCGTCCGTTTCAAGAGACCGAATATTTTCAATTCTTAATCTTTCATTAGACAAACTTATTAATCGTTCTTGTCTCAAAAAATTGTAATATTCGCATCCCGACTCTAGTCGTTGTTCATGCTCATGTTCATCTTCAAGAGACCGAATAATATTATGGGGCACCCTATCATTTGTCAAACGGTCTTCATATTGAGTAAAAGTTTCAGATTCTCGAGATGAAATATGACGTTCGCGATCAGCTGTGAGACGTAATTCCCTCTCAGTGTAGGTTTCGGACTCGCGAGATAATGTATGCCGTTCGTGGTCAGCTGTGAGACGTAATTCCCTCTCAGTGTAGGTCTCGGACTCACGGGATAGTACATGCCGTTCGCGATCAGCTGTGAGACGTAATTCCCTCTCAGTGAAGGTTTCGGACTCACGGAATAGTACATGCCGTTCGCGATCAGCTGTGAGACGTAATTCCCTCTCAGTGTAGGTTTCGGACTCGCGAGATAATGTATGCCATTCGCGGTCAGCTGTGAGACGTAATTCCCTCTCAGTGAAGGTTTCGGACTCACGGAATAGTACATGCCGTTTGCGATCAGCTGTGAGATGTAATTCCCTCTCAGTGTAGTTTTCAGACTCGCGAGATAATGTATGCCGTTCGCGATCAGCTGTGAGACGTAATTCCCTCTCAGTGAAGGTTTCGGACTCACGGAATAGTACATTCCGTTCGCGATCAGTTGTGAGATGTAATTCCCTCTCAGTGTAGTTTTCAGACTCGCGAGATAATGTATGCCGTTCGCGGTCAGCTGTGAGCCACAATTCTCGTTGTGAAGCAGTTTCAGCTTCTCGGGATAACACGTGTTGTTCTCGGTCAATGGTAAGCCTTAGCTCTCGTTGAGATGAACTTTGAGACGCCCGTGATGTAGCTCGTCTCGCTCTGTCAGCTGCTAATCGCATCTCTCTTTCTGGAGAGCTTTCATTGGCTCGAGAAGTTGAGGCACTAACTCTCATAGAGTTTAACCGATATTCTCTTTCCTCTGCCGATTCTTGAAAACGCACATTTCTCATTCTCTTATTTTCTCTCGAATTTCGAGATAAAGGTAATCGTTTTTTAGGTGGCGTTGTGTATTTTATTTTAAATCGACGGCATTCAGTTACCTAACAAAATAATCTACATTAGAGGTCCTAACTATAGCTACCATACACTTAAAAAAATCTAAATGCCTACTTAAATAATAAAATGGTTCCTAAATAAATCCTTAAATCCAAAATTAAATACTTAAAAATATATAAGTAGGTACCTAAACTACGTCTAATAGAATGAAATAACCTATTTGATACCTAGGTACCTATTTAAAACTACAGCTAAATAAATAAAAAAGTTTAATTTGTAATTAAGCTAATACTAAGAAATATTTAAACACTACCAAAATAACTAATACCTATTTTATAAAATAACAACCAAAGAAATGTAAAAATAAATTATTAAACGTAAGAGTAGACGAAAAGAAGAAAAAGTCGCGCTGATAAGCACGGTTTGTTAAAATCAATTATTGTCTGTCAATAAGGTCGAACACTCTGAACGTCTATTCGCATCAACAGCCAAATATTGTATGAAGCTCGCACTCGGACACCCCCCCCCCCCTTTTTATACCTCCCGCCGCGAGCCGTGTCGAGCGCGGCGACCGTTACACAAAAATAATCCTTATAGCATGATTCAGTATTCACGCGCGATGGCTTATATGATTATTGTTTATTGAATAGATAATAATGTTAACTTTTCTTAATTAGAGATGAGTAAGAGTGTTATAAACGTAAGAGTAGACAAATATAATCAGAAAGCTCCGAACTGCTAAGCTATCGGGAGTGACACGTGTTATTATGAGTCAACCATAAAAGATAGACATATGCTGTAGTGGGATATTTTTTATATAATTTTAAGGAGAATATTTCCGTTATACATGATTTCTGTGTAGCTTTAACCATTAAGGCTGCACACGCGACGGAAGCTTAAAAAATGGAGTAATTTCTCCTGTTTCCCCAACATTTACCTTCACTGCTCTGCTCCTATTATATAGCGTGATGAAAAGTATACTAGAACCTGCCCAGGAGTATGAAGAATGATTGTACCAAGTTTCCTTAAAATCCGTCGCGTAGTTTTTGTTTCTATAACGAACATACAGTCAGACAGGCAGACAAAAATTTTACTGTTTGCATTTTTGGCATCAGTATCAATCACTAATCACCCCATGATAGTTATTTTGGAAATATATTTCATGTACAGAATTAACCTCTCTACAGATTTATTATAAGTATAGATTTAACAGAAATAAATGTAAACATGTGTACAAAGTTAACATTTCAAATGTAGACATAATTAAAAAAAATACTTCTCAAACATTAAGTCTTATGCATCAAATAGGAAAACACTATAAAAGTCATGACGTATGACCCTAGAAAAGTTAGGGAGACCATTATCTTATACTGAAGTAGCGTTGTGGACCCTTGATAATAATACGTACATACTGTTAAGACTTATCCCTTATGTTATAGTTGAAAATAACTACCACGTAAGTTATAACTAACTATGAGCGATAAATTACCACATCCATAAACTATTGAGAAGCTAATATCGGTAATTAATTATTTTTGTAACTACTGATACGTGCTAATTAAACATACTCGTATTTATTACTTATTAAATTTAACGATATTTAGATTAAATATAGCTGAAACTACTCATAAAATATGGAGAAGTAAGTTCCAAAAAAGTTTTGATAAATAAACTAAAATGTTTCTGGCGAAGTTATATTTGGGTTGGTTAATTATGTTCGTAAACTCTGCTCACGCTAAGCCAAAAGATTAAGTTGGTTTAGTTTGTCGTTAAGGCGACACATCGAAAACCGTTGAAGCGGGCTATCGCCGGACTAACCAGAGTAAAACATAATTTCTATAAAAACTTCAAAAACGCCGTTATAAGGTCTAAAATTGCGTAGCGTCCGCGACTATTAAAACCGCTTAGAAATCGCGTAGAATCTTAAAATATTTTTAAAAAATTATTGATTTTAGCAATCAAAATAATGAGCAAGTAAATTACGAATATTGATGTTATGCATGTATTTGAGTTGTTCCCAAGCATATAGATTAAGTAATTTCGTTGTAATTTCAACTATAGTGATTTTTTAGAGGAGTTTTCGCAAATAATTATGATCGAGTCAAAATTTTACAATCGTGTTTTTGAGCAAGCAAACTCAAGATAAAGACATGAATTTACTTATATCAAAATTCCAGTTTCGTTAGTCGTGTCATACTCCTATACTATTCGATGAAAGGAGGTGCATTTTTTCGCGGTGTCGCCTTAATACTTTGTATTTTTTTTTAACGGAATTATAATATTACTACTAAATCGAATAATAAAAAGTTCTACAACTTTTATAACTTGACCTATATTCTCTAAAGAGGGAAGTAATTCATACTTTTAACATAATTTTTCACGAATGAAGACGTGAACATTTATGTAACAGCTGTTGGAGATTACTTAACAATGATCTGAATTCGATTTTATGATGAATAGTTTGGGCAATCACTCAAGTCCTTACAAAGTTTGTGAAAGATATATGAAAATATTATATATCAGACAAGAAGGAACGGACTTCAATATGAAACGAAGCTTTATGTAAAAGTTATAACTTTGTAAAAAATAAGAAAGCTAATAAGAGAGTTAAAATTCCACCATCGTGTTATTACAACATGTTAATAACATATAGCTAACAGTTCATCTGTAACGATAGTAAATGGTAAATTGTAACCACAGATCTGTTGTTGCCCTTGAGGACTAAGCTGAAATGCCTCACAACTCATTGAATCTTCATACCGTAACATCGCAGTAGGTGTGATAATCGGCACCAAAAATTGGCAACAAGGCGGTACCTAACCGAGCGGAATTGGTACGAGCGGAGAAACGGAGTGCTATCACCAAGAACGTTTTATATAGCAACGCTACCGATTCTTATGGCTTCAGCACGAATGGGTCAGCTCAACAGGAAAGGAACCATATTGTAAAATAGCAAATCTATATTTACTCGTTTCTTAGCCCGCAGGGACGACAATGCATCTATATTTTGATTCTTAACCGACGAGTGAGAGTGGGCTACAATCCATTTCTCATCAGGAGGACTGTATGCTCTTTTATGATATTTATTTTTATTGAGCAATCAACAAAAATGCCAAATGTCTCGCAGCCAGTACTTTAATAAAGAATACGATACTCACAACATGTAACGTGCTATACCCGTTTCTTTTCAAGTGGGGTTATGAATTATGATGAAGATGATTAATGTTTATTGAGATTTTTCATTTTTAGGTAGAAAAGTAGAAATTAATAAGATATTGTTATATTTGTATTCTTTAACAACTCTAGACGATAACCTAAACGATACGAGTGTATAAATCATTACAAGTTCGTGGCTTATCGATCTGTATACAGGACTGTTGAGTCACAGGTCCGGAGTTTCAATTAATCAAAATTCATGTATCAACACAAATTGTTGGAAGATTTTTATGTGTTGTGATTGTGATTGTCTTCGTAACTGTTGGTGAGTTCAATGATTTTATCGAACTATTTTACGAGCGTCATAATTAGTTTCACCTCATTTGACGTAACATATTAGAAATTAGAAACGAACATTTTCGTAGGTTCAAAAAATCAAAACAGATATTATACAGCATGTTGGCTTATACAGTTTTCTCAGCAATTTATTCTTGTGAAAAAGTCACGTATAATCGTAAAGCGAGCGACTGCATCAAGATCTAATCCAATATCTCTTTTCTCGTATAAGTTGACATTCAATCTTCTATTTTTGCCCACCTTGCAATTTCCAAATCGTTTTCGCTTCCTCCAATTTCAAATATCTGTTTTACATTTTGGACATTTTTCTAAATACAATGTAAGTATATAAATGCGTCTATAATAAGTTGAGTACCTATAAAAGAAAAGTAAGGTGTAATGAAAACATTTTCATATGTTCTGTATTAATATTATAATGATTACGTTCATATGATTATGTTTAAATTACAATTTCGTTTGTTTACATAATATTGCTAAGAAAAATCTCTATCACTCTCTGTACGATATTGCACAAAGAAATTATAGATTAGAATATCATTAACTTGATTTAATATAAGCTTGTCACAATTTTCAATAGGTATTATATTTTTCAGGACGTTCTAACAGTTTGGGGGTCGACTGCTACAATGAAGACATTTAAAACCGTAATGGATTGCTATTGGTAGAATAATTAACAATTTCTAAGCAATCTAAAGTGAACTTTAAGTATGATAAAAAAAAATACAATGAAAGTATCTTTAACAGTTATAAATCTTACAAATGCTTATTTGCACGTATGATTTAGAATATAATTATTATATAAACCAAACTTATAAATAAAATTTATTTCAGACGTGTGAACAGCGTGAACACTCTCACTAATCTTTACTCAATGAGAGAGGCCTCATGTTCACTTTTGAAATGTTTACACAGGATGGTTAGGAACTGAGGATTCAGAACTACTAGGTACCTTTGACCTTATATAATTTTTAATTTCAATTTCGCTTAAGTTTTTCGAAATGACGTAAGATTTTTTTGGCATAAAATATTATTTTTTATTTAATGTTACTAATCAAATTTTCTGTGTTGCAAGAGTCATTGCATTATAAACCAATTATCAACCATAAATATTAATTGCATAAATGTTAAATACTTTACGTCAAGACGTCAAGCTGTCATGGCAATATATTTATAAATTAATTTATAAAATTGGTTTATATTTATTAAATATGGCTGTGAATACCGTGAAATGTAGCAATTGTAATATTGTAATATGTGAGTTACTGGCTTTTGTACAAAATAAAACAGATGTGATGGACGAAGATAGTATTACTCGTCTGTGCAATACGGCATTTTCAAGTAATGAAATCACAGAGGCTAAGAAACTACTTTTTGAGTCCTTGAAAATGAATAACCACAATGGAATTAGAAAAGGAGACGGCAAAAGTAAGCGAGAAATCACGGATATTATTTGTGCTATAAAAGAGTCGGACCCTGAGCTTTTACCTATCTTTGTAGCAAGAGATTTACAACGTCTTCCGCCAATCACATTTGATCACATCGACGCGTCTAGACTCTTAAAAGATATAATTAGGTTGCAGAATGAAATTTCAATTATTAAGGAAACCTATGCTACAAAGGATATGTTAAATAATAAATTACCCATGACAAACTATAATGTTAATACAAAACGAAGAGGAATATGTCGAAAACCCAGTTTAGATTGTGCAAGTGATCCTTGTGGTATACCTGATATTTTACCAAATCAATTTGAATATGATGAATTAACAACCACTAAGAAATCTGTTATCCTAAAGTCAATAATATGTTATTGACTCATACATGTATTTCTGACTCGCTTGCAACGTCGACAGAAGGTCATAACACTGACCCGCCCCTATCTGTTTCAATGCAATCTTACGGTAAGGCTAGTATTGAAGATATGCCACCTTCATCACAGCCAGTGCGAATTGAAGCCCGCACCACGGTTATGTCGTCGGAAATGTAGACTAACCACACCCCCTTATCTTATAAGGAGGCCACTGCAGTTTCATCGAATAACCTAGTAATTGAACAAGTTTGTAATAAGGGGGCGGGCGATATTCATGATTACTTAGATGATGAACTTGGAAAAGACGATTGGACCTTAGTGCGAAACAAGCGCGTAAAAAGCAATTTTATTGGTTTGAAAGGCAAGGTAGATATGCACGGAGACTGCAAATTTAAAGCAGCAAAATTAAAAATCCCGTTTTATATTTATAACGTTGATAACAGCTGCGAGACTGTTGACATAATTAATTATATTAAATGTAAAACTAACACTGATGTTCGACCAGAGAAAGTAAATATGAAATTCAAAAAGGGCTATGGAGCTTACAAATTTATGATTCCAAAGGATAAACTACATGTGTTTATGGATGAAAATCTATGGCCCACTGGAGTATCTTTCCGCAGATTTATTAGGTTCAATAAGCCGAGTAATCTTAATGAAAGTAAGTCGAGTAACTTATCTTTATTAAAAAAACATGGTGAATAATGATGCTAGGGATAACACAACAATCAAGTTGATAAGCTTTAATTGTAAATCTTTTAAAAGATCAGCAGACTTCGTAAAGTCTTTGAGTGAAAGGGCGGACATAATTGCACTCCAGGAGACATGGCTCCTGCCCCATGGGATTCCTGACTTGGGACAAGTAAATAAGGATTTTTGTTTCTTCGGGAAGTCTGCGGTTGATACAAGCAAAGGAATATTGCGAGGACGGCCTTATGGCGGTGTCGGCTTACTGTGGAGAAACAACGTGTTTGACTCTGTATCTGTGGTTCCGTGTATGAGCGAGCGTATTATTGCTATTAAAGTATGTGTTTCTGATAGGTTTATGTTATTTTTTAATGTGTATATGCCTACGGACGAGCAAGACAATCTGGTAGAATTTGTTGAGTGTTTAAGTGAAATATCTACAATAGTTGATAATGAGAATATTGAAATTATGTATGTATTAGGAGACTTTAATGCTCACCCAGGTACGTTGTTTGGTAAGGAAATGTTAGAATTTTGTCTAGAACAAAATTGGTTTACAGCCAATATTATGAAGCTAGGAATTGACTCAAGTTCTTATACTTTTATGAGTGATGTACACGGTAGTTGTCGTTGGCTTGACCACTGATTAACAACTCAGGCTGCATGGAAGTCAGTAGTCACAATTAAAATTCATAATGACGTTTATTGGTCAGACCACTTTCCATTAGAGGTGCAGTGTGATCTCACAATGGTTAGGCGTAGACCACTGTCGGTTCAGGAATATATAATAAATAAAGTAAAATGGGGTGAGCGTAATTTGAACCAAATTTACATATATGGCAAATACTGTAACAATAAATTAAGAGAAATCGATTTCCCGTATGAACTAAGTCAGTGTTATGATAATGTGTAATATTTTAGCACATCAATCTGTGATAGATAAATTATATATATCCATTATTAATATTTTGTGTGAGGCCTCTAAGTACAGTTACGACAGTGATCGCGACCGGCATATAGCCAGAAAGCGTGGTCGACCTATACTGGGATGGAACTGGCACGTGCGTGATGCCCACCGGGATGCTCGACTAAAATTCCTAAATTGGATCTGGCATGGGAAACCGCGTGGTGGGTATTTTTATAATGATATGATGGAATCTAAAAGAGAATTTTAACGAAAACTTAAGTTTTGTCAAAATAATCGGGACCAAATCAAGATGAATAAACTAGCGTATCAACATAGGAATAAAGATTTTCGTGGATTTTGGAAGCATTCTAAGCAGTTGAGTCCTAGAACAGGTACCTCGGTGAGCATTGGAGGTGTGAATGAGCCGGCGAAAATAGCCAATCTTTTTAAGAGTCAGTTCCAGGTTCAGTCTTCTTTTCAGTCACCTATTGAAGTCGATGCTAAGATTCATCACCAGACTGATGCACCAACTCATGTGCCCGAACGCATCACCGCTAGGGACATCACTGTTTTGATAAATGGCATGACTGGAGGAAAGTCACCTGGTCACGATTGGCTTAGCATCGAGCACTTTCAACACGCTGGACCGCACTTACCTAGACTGCTGGCGCTCTTTTTCACCCTCTGCATGAGGCACTATTATTTGCCGGAAGAGCTAATGAGAACGGTCGTGGTACCGATTTTGAAAAACAAAACCGGCGATATTTCGGATATGTGCAACTATAGGCCCATTTCATTAGCGACAACTGCGGCTAAGATACTTGACAGTGTGTTTGAGAGACAGTTAAAAGTACATATTAAGTTAAACGATGCACAATTTGGTTTTAGACCAAATCTATCCACTGAGTGTGCAATACTGTCGCTGAAGCACATTGTGGGGTATTACACTGTAAGGAATACGCCAGTGTATGCGGCCTTCCTGGATCTTTCAAAGGCTTTCGATCTTGTCAGGTATGACATTCTGTGGGATAAATTGCGAAAGGCTGGTCTACCCGTCTCGTACATTAGCATTTTTAGCTATTGGTACGGTCATCAAATTAATCAGGTCAGGTGGTTTAATGCACTGTCGGACGAGTATAGGTTAGAATGCGGTGTGAGGCAAGGGGGTTAACCTCACCTACGCTTTTTAATCTATATATAAATGAACTGATTCATAGACTCGGGAGTGCACATGTCGGCTGCTCTATTGATGGACTCTGCATGAACAATATCAGTTACGCAGACGACATGGTGCTTCTGAGCCCGTCAGTCAGTGCACTCAGACGGCTTTTGATCATATGTGAGGTTTATGCAGAAGCCCACGGTTTAAAATATAATGTTGCAAAGAGTGAGCTCATGGTGTTTAAGTTGGTCACGAAGAAACCTAATTTCGTACCGCCTGTAACTTTAGGGGGTGTTGCACTTAAACGAGTAACCGAATTTAAGTACCTCGGCCATGTGGTTACCGAAGATTTAAAAGATGATAAGGATATTGAAAGAGAAAGGAGGGCGCTGGCTGTCCGCTGCAATATGCTGGCCCGCCGGTTCTCACGTTGTACAGTCGAGGTAAAACTTATTTTATTTAAGGCCTATTGCCAATCCCTCTATACGTGCGCCTTATGGGTCAGATTTACGCAGCGGGCATACAACACCCTACGTATACATTATAATAACGCTTTTAGATTGTTGCTGGGGCTCCCACGTTACTGTAGTGCATCAGGTATGTTTTTTGACGCCCACATAGACAATTTTTCAACACTGATTCGCAAAAAAACTGCGTCACTGATGCACAGGGTTCGTGGGAGCGCCAACAGCATTCTTAACGTAATTAGCGAGAAACCCGATTGTACTTTTTTGAGGCACTGGATGCATGTTCATGTACATGTATCCGTTGCCTCGGACAGGCAACCCAGATATATGAAGTAATTTTTTTTATTTAATTTTACTATCTACTTTTAACAAATTATCGCTTGCAATAAATGATTAATTATTATTATTATATCATTAATATAAGTTATGTTTATGATTTTGTTAATATATTATTAAGTCGGGTCTGTTGTGAGTTACGTTTACATTTATTTACATTATTTTGTTAATATTAAATAATTATTATATTTTCAATATTATTATGAATACTTATGCATTTCATATATTAATTTTAGTAATGAGTAATAATTTTAGTATTAGAATTATCTTGAAATGAATGTAATACTACCCTATGATCCTTGCTGGTCGAAATAAATAAATAAATAAATAAATAATATAAAAAAATTATCTCCATAGCCCCTTTAGTTTTTGTTATGAAAAATGTAATTGTTTGTGATTTTTATTTAGCATCAATATAAATGAAGGCATGTCGATATTTTTTAATAAACAAAAGTAGGTATGTTGAAATTAATCAACAAAAACAATATTGTCGCATGAACTTTTTTCTTTTCATAAATAATAGCTCAGGACCGTGCTTTGTGATATTTCTTGGGGAGGCCTACGTTCAGCAGTGGTCTTGGGTATAATGATGAAAAACAATTTATAATGCTCACAGATTACAGAAGAAATTCATAAAGATCCAACTTACAAACAATCGGTATAGACTAGGACGACACTATGTCGATTGTTTGGAAGTTGGTGCTACCCGCGCCGATGCAACGAGTAGGTGATAAGTATTGGAGGTAGTAAGCAGCAATGTCAGATACGCGGAGACAAAAAACAAAATGAGCAGTGCGATTATGTAAATCTGGTTGAAATCGTGGTTGGCTTCGTATTGGCGTTCAACGTTTAGTTATAATGTTTTAATGTACAGCAGAAATAAAAATTAATTGAACATTAAAATAGCATAACCATAGATTAATGATAAGTCATCGCAGAGCGCGCGATGAGTTATCATTAATCTATGAGCATAACACTCTTGCGGAATGATTCCCACTGGCAATACATATTTAAATCTCGCTCAGATTGATTTCTGGTGCATACAAATATTATGCATCCATGAACGCACGCATACGAATCATCCGTAGCAAATATTAAAGCATCTTCTTAAACGCCCACAACATATAAAATTCTTGAATTATGTACGTTGCAGCCATTACCGTTCTGCGGTTTCCTGAACAAATGCCATTTAAAGGAGGGAAATGAAAATTCCAATGGCGTTCGTTTATTGTTGGCTAAGCTATTACGATAGAAAAATTTACAAATTTTAAAAATGAAAGACACTTTTACTATAATTTAAGTCAATAATTAAAAATAAAAAGGAAAATAATTTGGAAAATTCAAGTGCAGTAATTAAAAATATATTACCATACCATTACATACAAAATCAGTCCTAAACTGTATATTTGTACTTATTACGTGTAAAGTTTATAAGATGTCTAGTATTTTTTAATAAATATTTTTTTGTATTCTGTCGCTACAGTAAGTAGAAGTACTTATTATTTACTTGAATATTTACTTTTCTTACATTAAGGTCTCTACAGAATTTTTTTTTGAGGAAGTGAGGCACATTGGTTGATACTGATGAAGATAACTGATGTAATTGAGTAAAATTTGTTATTTTAGTGCCAGAACCGAAAACGTCATTCATACAGACAAACGTGAGTTTATTAAAGAAGTAAGTATTAATATATAAGTATAAAAACAATGAAACATTACGTTGCGCTCGGAAACGCAGTTGCTAAGGGTTGGGTTGTGGCACTGCGGGGCTGCTGGTTCCAATTTATTTATTTATTTATTGCATTCACATGTGGTTTTTGTGACACATTACAATTAAAGATTAGACGTATTTACGCTACCAGGTTTTAAAACCAGGTATTCACTTCAAAGTACGGCGCCTTGGTACGAACAAAAAATACTTGCAAGTATGAAAATACTTGCATAGGAAAATTATCCATATCTCAATAGAAGTAAGGAACTCAATCGTATTTGTGAACGAAAAATACTTAGAACTTCAAAGTATTTTTTTTTATTTATACGACTTTGCTCCTTATTCATAGTAAGATAACATGGAATACGGGTGAAATTCCTATGCAAGTATTTTCAAATTTTGACACCACGGCTGGACACGTCCCTCGCGTCGCAATGAGACGTATTTACGCTACCAGGTTTTAACTTTAAAGTACGGCGCCCTTTTACGACCAAAAAATACTTGCAAGTATGAGAATACTTGCATAGGAAAAAAAACCATATCATAATAGTAATAAGAAACTTAATCGTATTTGTGAATGAAAAATACTTTGAAGTTCAATGTATTTTTTTTATTTATACGACTTTGCTCCTTAGTCATAATAGCCTAACATGGAAAGCGGGTCGAATTCCTATGCAAGTATTTTTCCTTATATATTACTATACTCTTTGCAAGTATTTTCAAACTGACACCGCGGCTGGACACGTCGCGTAAGTACCTAGTAAGTAATAAGAATTATGTTTATATTCGAGGAAGTAAAAGTTTTGTTTCGATTTCTTGTAAATTCAATTGTTATTGTGAACTGATTACGTAACCTACTGACCGTGACCTAATTTTTAAATAGTTATTTCGCGTGTATATTGAATTTAGAAACAGTTTTAAAACTTTTATTTATTAAGAGTCCTAAGCCGAAAAGTAGGAAGGAAAGATTTCATTTGAATGAAATTACCAAAAAAAATTTAAAAACTATACTGAACGTTTTTAAATTTTTTTGCCCGAATCAAATTAGGCATTCATATACAGGGTATTTTTGGAACGCTCCCGAAAACTAAGACAGGCGACTGCACCAAGTATACCTTTGATCATGGGTCATAAATAAATTTGATCCTGATGAAAAAAAAACATATTTTTACAACGTTTTATTAGCTTTATTCACGCGCCATCATGTTAGTACAGCTAAATGAAACGATAATTTCATAAAAAAAAATCATGAAAATACTGAAACATAAAACCAGCAGTGGAAACTGAATTGATATCACCTGACTAATGGAGGTTAATGTACGCGCGAACGGTGAAAAAAGAACGCTGGCCTTGAACTTGGGCACTGAGCGATTTATCACATATTGGCCAGTATTACTGTGCCTGCATGCTATTGGTTCCCGCGCTTTGTTCGCTCCAAAAATACAGTCGCATACACAGCTTACTTTGCGACTCGCGACGATGTTTTAAAAAGGAAGGAAAAAAATTATTTATATCTATTGTTTTATGACTAAACTAGTGAACGAAAAGGTAAATATGATAGGAGAAGGTGAATGGGGAAAATTTTGCAGTAAAGTTAAAATTGTTGAGGAAGAATACCGAAAAAATTACCATGTGATCGACCTGATGACGGAAGCTCAAGCGAACATGATAGTGATGATGAAGTAGCATCCAGTAACACCAACACACCATCAACATCTGGCTTCCATGTGACCCAAGACGTCATAATGGACGGCGTGTCACCCTTAGCTTAAGTTTTTTTGTTACAAACTACTTTATATTTTACGATAGAAATAACAAACAATGCTCAAGTAAACATTCTCTATTTTTAATTCCCACCTCTTCCAAAGTTCTAAGTAGCTAGTAAAACACCTATTATGATTCTACAATAAAACAATTAATTACTATAATATTAAAAAATAATAGCCCAATACCATGTAGTACTTTAGAACGCGACTGTACCCACACTCACTCCGCTGTCGACCTGTATCTAGCTCGGTATGAAACAATGCTGCGGTCATAAGAAAAAAGGGCGCATCTAACAATTTTCGAATAAATTACCATTCGACTCATGATAAGAAGACGCATCTACTAAATTTTTTTAATATTCACTAATATCAATATTTTAGAAATTATCGTCAGAATTTTAGACGTAGCTGTTTATCACACATGACATTTTATTAGTAGAAAAGTCTTATACAAATTCAACATAAAAGAAAAGACTTATTTAACCAGTTGCTACGTCATCTTTAACAATATTTGCATCGATTACTTAAATTTAAATTATTCTTGTCTTATTATTTTATATCTTATTATTAAGAGCGCATATCTTATTATTAAGAGCTGGTGTTTCACATGTGGTCCCATATAAATTTGATCGAGGTCAGACCAATAATTTTTGAGTTATCCTTAATTATTTATTTTAAAGTCGGTTGTACAAATGTTTTAATTTTTAATTATTATCGTAGTAAGTCTTGTATGATATCCCCTTTAAAATCATTACTCAAGAGTTGCGGGTTGTTATTTTTTGTGTCTCACTACCAATGCTTTTCTAATATTTACTAAGAAAAAAGTAGTAAATTACTATTAGCGTCCTTTCAACTTCAAATGACCTTTCCAAAATATGTAAAAATGTTAAATGAATGGTAGTTTTGTTTTATTTATTAGGTTGGGAAGACCCAAATAATTATATGCGTCTTTCCTTCGATGTTTTTGTGTTGCCAGGTGTACTTTTTTAATCTAAGATGAAAAGGAAAATTCGTTTTATTTAAATAAATAAACAAATTTAAAAAAAAATAAGTTCGTCCTTAAAATCTTCATGTCTCTATGTATATATTTCAATATAGATACCTTTTAATATACTTTAGACACGGGGTCTGAAAGAAAAATTCATCAATTTATTTTTTATTTCCATTTTACGTTTTTGTTAGTTACTTCCTTTTTTATTATGACGGCAGAATGCCTAACCCTGTCACCTCACGCTTGTGACGCAGTAGGTTTCAGCCTTGACGGGGTTCGTTCGTTTTAGTTTTTGAGACAGTTCCGTGTTGATTTTGTACACGCGTGCGCGAGCGACAGTTCAATCGTTTTGTTTAATAAATTTACTTGTGATTACGTGTTGATATTAAAGTTTTTGTTACGTTTTTGGATTCTTTTTTGTTTTAATAATGCCTTACGCGTACGTTTATAGTGGTCAACATGTTAGGTATCCGAACCTAGGTACACGAAGTATCACTAAATAAATTGTTAAGACGTCGGGATGGAACAAGTGTGTCATACTGTGCAGTGCACAAAGTGTTGAAGCGTAACCAATGCGCCCATACAAATTGCACAAAGTGCAAGCTTTAGTTCCCGGCGATCACGACCGCCGACGAGTTTTCTGCCGTTGGTTATTATACCAGCAACAACGTGTGCCTGGTTCCATTGAGCACATTATCTGGACGGATGAGTCGACATTTACCAGAAACGGCCTGTGGAACCGAAGAAATACACACGTGTATTCAGAGGTTAACCCGCACGCTGTTCGACAAACCGGGCACCAAACCCGATGGTCGGTTAACGTATGGGCAGGTTTATTTAAGGATCGCATACTGGGACCAGTGTTTCTGCCAGAGCGACTGAACGGACAGCGATACCTAAACTTTATAAATGAACAGTTGGTTGACATTTTAAACGACCTATCGTTGGCTGAATATCGCCGCACATAGTTCCACCATGATGGTGCCCCTCCACATTTCGTGAGGTTCGTCCGTGAGCGCCTCAATGAGCTATTTGATGATCGCTGGATCGGCAGACTAGGACCACACGCTTGGCCACCTCGCTCACCAGATCTGACTCCGTTAGACTTCTTTTTGTGTGGTATGTGAAAGAAAGGGTTTTTAATCGTGAATGTGATAGTGCTGAAGAAATGCGCCAAAGGATCGTGGATGCTTTCGAGAAACTACGTACGGACTGTGTCGAAGACCACACGATGATGCCCCGCCTGCACCCAAATCTGCCTTGAAATGAATGGAGCACAATTTGAGCCGCATCTCATAAGACCACGGAGGATTTAGAGCAGTAAGCTGTTTCATATCTTTTTTTTTTAAATAACTTAGTACTAGACTAATCTGAATAGGTACATAACTGAATACATGAGAATAATAAACATACCTACACGATGATTAAAAACGCATGACTCCAACCTTGGTTACATTTCATTTAAGTATTTCTTCATTAGCGGGGAATCGAACCAGTTATTTGGGTTATTTTACCTGTAAATTCGGATTAAAGTGGCTACGTGGAGATAAGCACAGTGGCAAAATAGTAGGTTAAGTAGATAAGTTAGGTATTTAGACACGTGTTGTAAATTATTATATTGTGGAATGGCCCGCTAGTTGCGGGCCGCGCGAATTTGTGTTCGCGCGTACATTGACCTTAATCTAGCTCAGGTCAGGTGATATCAATTCAGTCATTCCACTGCTGGTTTTATGTTTCAGTATTTTCATGATATTTTTTATGAAATTATCGTTTCATTTAGCTGTACTAACATGATGGCGCGTGAATAAAGCTAATAAAACCTTGTAAAAAGATGATTTTTTTTTCATCAGGATCGAATTTATTTGTGACCCATGATCAAAGGTATACTTGGTGTTGTCGCCTGTCTTAGTTTTCGGGAGCGTTCCAAAAACAGCCTGTATATATGTATTAACATTAACAAATACTTTCAAGTATTTTTAAAACCTGGTTTTCGACCCTGGTATTTTTCCATACTCGTACTTAGAAGCCCTGGTCATAGAATTATTACGCATAGAAACGCAGTCTAGTACAAAACACGAGCGTTAAAATGATGCAAAGTCATTATGTTAGTGGGCGCGAGTCGAATGTGCCTACGCTCGTCACACGCACACATACACGTCATTCAGTGATACCAGTTTCTGGCGTTTGCAATTAAATTGTGCAAATAACTATTTTTTGATCAATTTTAAAAAAAAAACGTTAAAGATTACGTATTACGTACGAAGATCTATTTTATGAGAATATAAAATGGAATAAAATAAACACGATAATAATGGTACTAATATAACTTTATTATACATATATTAATGGTACAAAAATGCAGACGTAATAAAATTTAAGAATATTATTAAACACAATTAATTTGCTTGAATATAATAAGCACATCGGGTAATGTTTAATTTTATCCGACTTCAAAAAGGGAGGAGGTTATCAATTCGGTGTATTTTTTAATGATTTTTACCTCAGAATTCTACAATTTCTAAACCGATTTAGATTTTTTATATGAAAGGATATACACACAGATTGATCCAATATACACGCTGAAATTTTAATGGTTGTTTTCCCGAAGTAAAATGATTTTGCCTTAGTAGTACAATAGATTTAATAAAGTAAAAATTATTAGGATGCAAAAATGGCAGATTTACAATCGAGAAAAACAAAACTCGAATGCGATCATAAACCAACAGTAATATCTCGCAAGTAGGTCGGGCGTGCAGGCTGGCTTATACCGAATTACTATAATAAAGTCTGAAAAAAAAATTCACTGGACGTAATGTTGTGTTACGTTTTTCGCACGCGCTACCGCTTCCTACAAAGTGAAGGGCCACTAATAAATGTTCATAACATGAACTCTCAAGCGTAGTGACACGACATAAACTAGTCTGGACGCCCGACTAGTTTGTGAGGTATTACTATTGTAAATCTGCCCTTTTTTAATTGTAATGTTTTTTAATTTAATAAATTGACTCTACTATCGAGACAGTATAATTTGGCTGCGGGACAACAACCACTAAAATTTCAGCATGTATATACGAATTGATCAAGCTTAGAAATCAGTGTACATACATATTGATAACCTTTCTTTTTGGGAGTCGGTTAAAATAGGCTATGTTTGGGTCTAACGTAACATCAGGTTAATGTTTGGGTGTAAAGTGGCATCTGGTTACTAAAGGCGTTCTTATTAATAATCTCTTGATGTTGTAAATAAAAAAGTTTTTATTCTGTACTCTAAAACTTAGCCTAAGTAAATAAACAAAGCAATTAAAATAAAATAGTTGCGTTAAAATGGCGTCGGCGAATCGCGATTAGCTGATAACTCCGTATTAGTTTTAAATAGGCACCCATTGTTAATATAATGTTAACACTTAAAGAAGTAGGTATCTATATATAAACATTTGAGTTTTACACAGAGCGTTGCGATTAAACGTTTTAAACACAAATACAAAATAAATATTTTTAAAAGAAAATTGTGATTTTTCCCCACAACTAGCAACATTTGTATTATGAGAGCTTAGGTAAGTATTTTTTTAGTTTTACGTACTTATAATGAATTAAATGTATAAACTTATATGTGAAATGTAATACCATCACTTCTTTTATGTTTATCATCATCGTTGTGATAATATTTTACAAGACAAACGGTAATTTTCACAATTCTTCGCGAGCTCTTCTCCGTTAGACGCCCATTACACGCCTAGGCAAGCGTCAATCAGTTCCATCAATCATGACTAAGGTTTGAATGATGGAATAATTTGGACATTACACGCTCATGCTGACTGATCGTCAGTCAAACCCAAATTTTCGGAGTGAAAGGACGTACCTATAAACTAACTTCATTTTCGATTCATCATTTAATTATAATCTTATATCTTGAAAAGAAAAAGAAAAAAACGAATAGGAAAAATTGTAATATTTAATATCATTTTACCCATTTTAATTGAACGCGCGCAAATGTTAGACCTCTTGGAGTGCATAATCGATACGTGTCTTTATTTCAAACGCATTTATGGACGAAAAATAAGTTTACCTTTTACATTTATTCGTATAGGGTGGATGCCCCTATTACCAGCCTTTTAGTGCCAATTTCAATTTCCTTTTGTGTATCTAATGCCAGCATATCATAGGTCTATGCCTTTTGAGTTTTTGGTAGGTACCTATTGTAGGTAAATTTTAGGGGCACTGAAATAAATTCATAACAACTTTTAATTTTAAATCATGCATGTCACAAGCTATATATTATATATGTATTAAGATAGACGACAACAATTATTTTATTTTAATGTTTTACTTCTTACCTTACTGTGGTTTAGCCTTAAGCAGTTACATTTTATCTTTTACCACTAAACAATTAATTAAAATAATATTATAATAAAAATTATGTATTATAGTACACCGATTTCTTATAATTTAATCATCCAAGTTTTTGAATCTTTATCATCATTTCAGCCCTTCACAAGTCGACTACAGAACATCATCCTCCATAGACTGCCGCAAAGCATGGTCCTGAACCACTTTCCTTTTTATGACTTTTTCATTTATGTTCTTAAGTTATAATAAAATTAGTATTACTAACTAACTTAAGTTGTAGTTAATTACATTTATTGTTTTGTTTTTGTCTTTCCCAAAAAATAATTAAATATTGTATGGTGTTCTTAACATATATGTACCAAATGTCTGAAAAGCAAGTACGTATCATTTGTTAAACTTTTAAATCAAACACCAATTTCAAAATATAGACGAATTGATTATAACTTCCGTAACTATAAAATAAGTTATGTTCTAATTAATGGTATTTATTACAGTTTATGACAGCCCTGATTTACATTACGTGGCTGAAATTATGGTAATTCTTATTATGTACGTCAAACCAAATAATAGCCGGGCAGCTGACATTAAGCACTCCATACATTTCGTATATCTAATTACAGCCCCATTAATTTCCACTAAAATAAAATTAAAAATTTATAGATTTGAACAAAAATAGCTGCATTACTATGTCTATAGTCACAATCATACAAATCAAAAAGCCTAAAGATGAGCTAATGTAAAATATGCTTAATTGTATCGAGACCATAACTTGTCAAAAAATTAGGAAAATGAGCGTTTTTCGTTGCGTACATGGTTTGATTTTTAATTTAACACTGTTAGGTTTAAAACTGTGAGGTAATATTTGAAATATACATTCCCCTAGTTACGAAGAATTTATTAGCCGACAATATTTGTAGTTAAGACTACTAGAAATCTGTAATTAGGGGCGTGGTTGGTATTTGGGGCATCCACCCTACCCGGGGTTTTTCGTGTCCCACAACTCGGGGAGAGCCTCAAAATTTAAAATAAAATCTTTTTCTGGCTGAAGCACGTTTGGCGACGGGCAGCGCGAGCGCGTGGAAGCTGCCTCTTCAATATATTCTGCGTCCGCCTCCATTGCTGTCTAAGCGTTGACTGACGCGTGATTGACGAAATGGCATTACACGTTCAATCAAAATTCGTGACTGATAGTTGATTGATGTAAAAATCAAAATATCCAGATATTTGTCAATCAATTTCATGCAACCGTCAATCACCACATTACACGGTAGGTTATTCGTCAATCACAACCATGATTGTTGTAAAACTGACAGCAAAACCTACCGTGTAATGGGCGTCTAAGACGTGACGTTGCGCACTGACGCGTCGCTGAGTCAACTAACGCGGTTTCGCGTTAGTTTGACTTGCTTCACTTTCGGTGCGCGTACTAGTATTCTATGCGTAATAATTCTATGGCGCTGGTATTAAATTTTGCAAGTATGTCTCATCTCTAATTACAATACGTGCATCCAGTTAGGGTATAACATTATAAAATAAAGCTAGCCTTAATTTCTAATTCCTTAATTCTAATGTTAACATTTATATATTTTTTATACATTACAGATATTATTATAGTATTTAGTATACGTTTTATTACTTCATTTATTTATTTACTTCAATTTTACATAATGTTCATCTAATTTATAGTAACATTTCTTGATCAAAAAGCTATTTAGTGCTATCACAAATTTCTTATATTCTTCCATCTCTATCTTTATAATTTCACTGCCATAGAATATGATCCAGAACTGTATATGGATAAAGTGGTTTTAGGCAATATTAATTTATTTCTCTTCCTAAGTTGTATATTATGTCTATTTATATTATTATCACTAGCTTTTTGAAATATATTTATATATTTTCTTACTAATTTACGTGATTCCAATATGTATAAAGATGTAACTGATAATATCTTGTATTATATAAAATATGGTCTACAGCTCTCGCTAGAGTCAATATTTGCTAGAATTCTTATACTTACATTTTTTGAGCGATAAAGTTTTTGGATGTCTATGCAGTTTCCCCATAAGGGTATTATTATTAAATTCCCTGTTGTAAAGTACGACTAATTGTTATGAAAAACGTATAACATTTTGTATTATTCAGTATATTAAAACTAATAGCTGATTACAACAATGATACTTCATCATCATCATCATTACAGCCCTTCAGAAATCCACTGCTGAACACAGGCCTCCCCCAAAGAATGCCCCAAAACACAGTCCTGAGCCATCTGCATCCATCGACTTCCTGCATGTCTTACCAGGTCGTCACTCCATCTAGTGGGGGGACGCCCTACACTTCGCCCGCCGGTACGAGGCCGCCACAACTGTTCCGTGATGTCTCAGTGATCGCGAGGGTGAAAACTGGTAGCGATCACCGATTGGTTAGAGGCACACTGAACCTAAACGTTAAGTTGGAGAGGTCTCGTCTGAGGAAGTCACCGCTCCGTCCCCCTCCTGCTCTTGCGTGTAATCCAGAGTCCCGAAACCTTTGAACTCGAGTTACAAAACCGTTTTCAGTGCCTGGAAGATTGCAATGACGTGGACAATATAAATGATAAGCTCATGGAAACTGTCCATGCGGTCGGAGCTAAGTTCTGCAAGAGCCGCCGCAGACGAACACAAAAACTCTCCAATCACACTCTTAATCTCATGGCTGTTAGACGGGAAATGAAGCTGCAGTCTTCAACAGATTTGACAACATACAGGTAACTAAACAGACAGATCTCCAAATCCTATAATCTTAATAATTTATTCTTTGAAGCTACACGTATTGCAGGGTGTAGTGCAACTTGTATTGATAATATTTTTACAGGTGTTGTACCAATCAACAAATCAATAATTCAAAAACTTAGTTCAGATCACTGTGGACAACTGGTTTCGTTACCTTATATGCACAAAAAACAGGTAAATGAGAAAATTGTGTTTGTTCCTATTAATGCAAAACGCCTGGAGAGATTTAGAAGTAATATGTTAAAAATCCTTCCATCCCTTTCTTATAAGAACAATGCAGACTATTTATATAGAGAATTATTTACCTTTATAAACAATGAATTTAATAAAGCATTCACTTCTAAAACATTCTCCAGAAACAGTCGCAAGGCATTTAATGAGTGGGCGACAGTAGGAATTCATAAAAGCAGACGAAGGTTATATGACCTTTACCATGAAAGATCGTATAATCTTTCCGATGCTTTTAAAGAATATGTAAAAAATTATTCTAAAATGTTTAAAAGAGTTTGCTCCACAGCCAAATCATTACATATTAGTAACAAAATTAAGACAGCTAAGAATAAAATTAAAATGACGTGGAGTATAATTAACAGCGAAACCGGTAATGAGAAACCTCGTAATTCAAACTATCAATTAAAAATTAATAATGAATTGACTAAATCAAATCAAGAAGTTGCAGCGGTGTTTGAGAAATATTTCACTGATGTTCCTATCTTGACAACAGAGTCATTGAATGCTTCTCCAACTGTCGCCGAATCATTACTTAAACAGAATGTTAATACCTGTTTAAAAGAATTTAGATTTGAAAAAGTATTACCGCATAATATTGTAAAATACTTCAAAACCATTGATGTAAAGAAAACCGCAGATTTGTGGGGGATTTCCGTTACAGTGATTACGTCCATAATAGATTTAATTGCACCTCATCTTGCTATTATTTTTAATACTTGTATCGATTCTGGTGTGTTTCCTGATTTAATGAAGTATAGTAAAGTAATACCTTTATTTAAATCTGGTAGTACATTGGACCCCGCTAATTATAGACCTATTTCTGTACTACCAACTCTCAGTAAAATTTTTGAAAAAATAATTTTGGATCAATTGTTAATTTTTTTTAATACAAATAAATTACTTCATAAAAATCAATTTGGTTTTACAAGGGGTTGCTCGACGTCTGACGCCGGTGTTGAGCTTATGAAATATATTTTTAATGCCTGGGAGAATTCACAAGATGCCTTAGGTATTTTCTGTGACCTTTCCAAGGCTTTCGATTGTGTTCATCATGATACATTTATCAGGAAACTACAACATTACGGTGTAAAAAATTTGGCGCTTAAACTTATTACTTCATATTTAAGTAACAGAACTCAAAAAGTCGTCATTAATGGTAAATGTTCCTCCGGATCGGTAGTATCAATGGGCGTTCCTCAGGGCTCGATTCTTGGCCCATTCCTGTTCTTAATCTATATTAATGACTTACCTTATCTTGTAGGGGACAATCACGATATAGTATTATTTGCTGACGATACCTCTTTAATTTTCAAACTGAAACGGCAGTCAATTAAATATGACGATGTAAATAATGCTCTATCGAAACTAGTACATTGGTTTAACGCCAACAATTTGCTCTTAAACGGCAATAAGACAAAATGTATTAAATTTACAATACCTAATGTAAAACATTCGAAAACCAATGTGCTCTTAAATGGGGAGGAGTTGAGTCTTGTGGATACCACTGTTTTTCTCGGTATTACTATTGACGCGAAACTTCAATGGGGCCCCCATATATCTAAATTAGCAAGCAGACTTAGTTCTGCAGCATATGCTGTAAGAAAGATTAGAAGTCTCACAGATGTTGAGACAGCTAGGTTAGTGTATTTTAGTTACTTTCATAGCGTAATGTCTTATGGAATTTTGCTATGGGGTAATGCGACTGATATTGAAGCTATATTTGTTTTGCAAAAGAGAGCCGTACGGGCGATTTATAATCTAAATTGTAAAGAGTCCCTTAGAGAAAAATTTAAAGAAATAAACATATTAACTTTGGCATCGCAATATATTTATGAAAATGTAATGTATGTACATAAAAACATAAATAGCTTTAATAAGAATAAGGATGTTCATACCTTAAACACTAGGAACAAACATAAGCTTGTAATGCCACTTATAAGACTCCACAGAATTAGTAATTCATTTATGGGGCAATGTATACGCTTTTACAACAGAATCCCAGAACATGTTCAAAGTTTGTCAATAAACAAGTTTAAAAGTTTTATTAAAGAAAAACTGTACAAAAAGGGTTATTATAGTATCAAGGAATACATGAGTGAAAATAACCCCTGGGAATAAGGTGATCGCCACCATGCTGGTTCTATGAAAATTCATTTAAAATTGTATAATCAAAATTATTGTTAAGTAAAATTATGTTTAAAAAAAAAAGTCCCGCTGGGTTTCTTGCTGGTTCTTCCCAGGACAGGAGGTATTTTCCGAACCAGTGGTAAATAAAATAATGACTTTCAATAAGTATTATGTAATAATCCATATTGAATAAAAATCATTCTATTCTATTCTATTCTATTCTATCCAAATGCATGCGGCGGGACTTAAGCAACTTCAATACAGCTTGTATTGAAAAAGCGATCGAGCGGAACCAAGGCTCCAAAGTCTTTGCCAGAGATCTGTCTGCCCGAAAGAGCTAACTGTCAAAGCTGAAGACCGAGAGTGGCAGCATCGTTTCCGGGACCCCTGAGATTTTGAGTGAGATTGAGAGGTTCTATGGGCAGCTGTACACGTCATCGTTGGAGCCACACGCAAGTGTGAGTAATGATCCAAGAGCGAGTATTATCCGACACTATTCCAAAGATATTCCGGACGTCAGTCTAAGCGAGATTAGAATGGCTCTCCAGCACCTTAAAAACGGCAAGTCCCCGGGCGAGGATGGAATTACAGCAGAGCTTCTAAAAGCGGGTGGAAAACCGGTACTTGAAGTGCTTCAGAAGCTCTTTAATTCCGTCCTCCATGGTGGTAGTATTCCGGAGGCGTGGAGCAGAAGTGCGGTGGTCTTGTTCGTCAAGAAAGCCAATAACGCTCTCTTGCAGAACTATAGATCGATTTCCCTTCTGAGCCGCGTCTACGTGCTGTTTTCGAGAGTGGTTACGAATCGTCTCGCCCGCAGACTCCACGACTTCCAGCCTCCCGAACAAGCCGGTTTCCGAAAAGGCTTTAGTACTATAGACCACATAGACACCCTTCGGCAAATTGTACAGAAGACAGAAGAATACAATCTGCCACTTTGCCTTGCGTATGTGGACTTTGCCTTTGATTCCGTCGTAATTTGGGCGGTGCTACAGTCGCTTCAGCGGTGCCAAGTTGACTATCGGTATATCGAAGTGCTGAAGTGTTTGTGCAGTAGGGCTACGATGGCTATCCGAGTACAAAACCAGAGTACGAAACCGATCCAACTGCAGAGAGGTATAAGACAAGGCGACGTTATATCCCAAAAACTCTTCACCGCTGCATTGGAAGACGTTTTCAAACTACTGGACTGGAAAGGATACGGTATAAAAATCAATGACGAGTACACCCCTCACCTTCGATTTGCCGACGATATCGTCCTTATGGCAGAATCGCTGGAGTACCTAAGCACTATGCTCAATGACCTCAATAGTGTCTCCCAACTGATAGGTCTTAAGATGAACATGAACAAAACAAAGATCATGTTTAATGTCCATGTCACACCTATGCCGGTAGTTGTTAGGAGCCCTAAGCTCGAAGTCTTTGACGAGTATGTTTACTTGGGACAAATAGTCCGACTAGGTATCGACGTATTCAACTCCGTTGGACAGTGTTCGGAATATTACGGCACATCTTCTCATCAGGTATACCTCAAAACTTGAAAACGAGACTGTACAACCAGTGCATATTGCCAGTGATCACCTATGGAACTGAGACCTGGTCCTTCACTGCTGGCCGGATAAGGATGCTGAAGGTTGCTCAGCGAACTATGGAGAGGGCTATGCTCGGAGTTTCTCTACGTGATAAACTTAGAAACGAGGATATCCGCAGTAGAACCAGAGTGACCGAAATAGCCAAACGGATTAGTAAGCTGAAGTGGCAATGGGCCAGCCAATGATACTAAATCTTAGTTAAATATTGATATTCTTGAACAATGTTCGAAACTAAATAATTTCAAGCACAAGACTTGACCTAATGATAAGGTGTAAGATTATTGATACAATAGATTTGAAGTATCATTATATGTTTCTAATCATTCCGTTACAATTTTGCTAGAAATTATGAAATGTATAGATTAGCTGTCGTGTTCAGTATTGCAAATACAAGTGCATCTAATTATAATAGATTTAAAGAAAGAAAATCGTATCATCAATCGTAATCGTATCGAATCGAAATCGTAAAAATAGGTGTTTGCGTCGCTTTTGTCCTAGTAGTAAAATAATATTGCTTCATTTTAGATGTTTAATTCAAACATTACCAACTAAAACACCTATCTATTTTTGGGATCACGATTTAAAACGATTTGTTTCTAATTTTTTCACGGCTCATTTACACTTGTCAGTCTACATACACTTATGTATTAGAAAAAAAATAAACGAATCCGTCTAGATAAATCGTCAGGACGAATTATCTTGCCATTCTTTGCTCTCTAGAGATAAAGTGACAGATTTTGCACAACGATAGAGAGAGCTATATAGTGATAGATAGATTGTTGCGCTGGGAAATTACAAGATTATGTAAGTTCTGAAAAAAGAAGGAGAACATGGTAACCTTCGAATCCGGAAACACCGGGAGGGTGACCTTCTGTTCTAAGGAAGTGTCGAATTATAACATAATATCGTCCACAATGCTCTCATTAACTGATCTGATAGTTTTTTGACATAGGTCATGACCTTATACTCTAAATCACTAAATGGTATTTGTTAAAGGTCATACAGATTTACGCACTAACCGATGATTAATTAACAGATCGCAATGTAGATGGCGAGACAATGTATGAGAATATGTAAAGTGTTGATGAGAGACTTCATTTCAAAATTAGGCGCTATAAAGGACGGTGAGCTGAAGGCACAGTAATTTGAAATATGGCAATGGAACGCAGGGAGTTATCAGCTGACCGACTTTATGAATAAAAATCTCTTTATGATGTTCTCTTTTTCCAGAAGCGTCCCCACATGAAGTGCCAACTTTATGTCGGGCCGTTTTTTCGTAAACTGTAGGTCCAACCCCGACAGTATTCCAAAAAATAAGATTGTCTTCATTATAACGACCAGGCAACAATTTTTTCGTGATATCCCAGTGATCGCGAGTGTGAAAACTGGTTGCGATCACTCTTATCCAAACCCCGAAAACTTTCAGCTCGAAATAAAGACTTGTCCTCCAACAATAACCTCTTGTAGTCGTAAGAAATTAAGAAATATAATTGTATTTTATGAACAAAATCGAGACGTTGACTTTTGACAACTTGGCAAGAAAGAAGACAATATGTGTATCTTCATATTACTCGATATTAGCCTAACTTTCTTCGGCACACTTTATGACGTTATTTAGAAGTGAAATATATGTCAAGTAATTTCTTACCTTTTGGACTTTAAAATAGAAAACTAGGCCGCATGTATAATAAAGACCTATTTTAGGCAGATGGGGAAAAAAGATGAAAAAAATAATTACACGAAATGTATCTGCTAGCGTGGGCAGTTATAGACAATGCTCAATGAAGATAATCCATACTAATATTATAAATGCGAAAGTGTGTTTGTTTGTTTGTTTGTCCTTCTTTCACGTCGCAACAGAGCGTCGGCATGGCATGATTTTATGTATGGGTGGCTGTAGAGTGACATAGGTTACTTTTTACCGCGGAAAAACATCTCATTCCCGTGGGAAAATAGAATATGTTGCAAAAGTTTGTCCTTTTTTCACGTCGCAACAGAGCGTCGGCATGGCGTGTATTTTGGTATGGGGATAGTTCGGTGGCTGTAGAGTGACATAGGCTACTTTTTCCGCGGAAAAACATATCAATCTCGTGGGAAAATTAAATTCAGCTAGGTGGCGCCACCGTGATTTTACAAGACGAACGACGGTACGATGGACGAACACAGAAGGTCAGAATATCTGGATTATTATGTCTTTTTACCAAAATTCAAATGTATGGAGTAACAAAGGAGCCTACTCCGAACAAAAAAGTATCGTGTATGGACTTTTATGCGTATCATATGATGTTGCGCGAAAATGATTTTAACCACTTAGCACAGCACAGTAGACAATTATTTTCATAAATTTTTGGTAGACATGTATGTGAAGGTAGAAAGTGAACTTCTCCGTTATATATCTTTAAATCAAAAAAAGCTACGCGTTGAGAATTATATACATTTACAAGATGCAGTTTCTAGCGACGCCTATGTAAACCCCAGAGATTTATAGGTAAAATGGTAATTCTGCCCTCATCATTCGTTAACAGTCCCCGCTACCTACATGAGTACACACAAGACGCATTCGCCTATGTAGGAACTTACGGAAGACCTGATCTTTTTGTTACTTTTACTTGCAATCCCACATGGAAATAAATAACCGAGGAGCTAATGCCGGGCCAAAAAAGTACTGACAGACACGATTTAGTTGCTAGAGTATTTAGATTAAAAGTACAAAAATTAATGTAAGTAATTAACAAAGGGAAAATTTTCAGAGAGGTGCAGTGCTTCATGTATTCAATTGAATGGCAAAAAGGAAGATTACCGCATGCCCACATTCTAATATGGCTTAAAGAGAAGTTGCGGCCCAGGCAAATAGACGACATAATAAGCACCGAGATTCCGGATCCTGAGCAAGATAAAGAATTTTATGATACCATCGTCGGAAATATGATTCACGGTCCAAGTGAAGCATGAAATTCAATATCGCCATGTATGAAAGAAGGAAAATGTACAAAGAAATTCCCTAAACAGCTATTAAAAGAAACAGTGCATAATGACAATGGCTACCCTTTATACAGACGCAGAGCTCTCGAAGATGGTGGCGGGAAAGTTACAATCAAATCTCGCTCTGGAGCGTTCGAAACCTTAGATAACAGCTGGATTGTCCCGTATTCGCCCATTCTATGTAAAATGTTTAATGCCCACATTAATGTAGAAGCATGTAGCTCTGTCCGCGCAATCAAGTATATCTGTAAGTACATAAATAAAGGAAGCGACCAAGCAATATTTAATCTCAGGAGTGAAAGTGAGGCAAATCCCGTTAATAAAGTACAGACCTTTCAAGCAGGGTGTTATGTCAGCAGTAACGAGACAGCGTGGCGTCTCCTTGGCTTCCCTTTACACGAAAGGCACCCAACAGTTACTCACCTTGCTGTGCACTTAGAAAATGGAGAGCATGTATATTTCACCGAAAGAAATTTCCAAGAAAGAATTGCATCACCGCCAAAAACTACACTAACAGCCTTCTTTCAACTTTGTCAAACCCACCCCTTTGCAAAAACGTTGTTATATTCTGAAGTCTCCCGCTATTATACTTGGAACACATCTAGAAAGGAGTGTCGTATAGTTGCAAATTGGCCCAGTGTAAAGTCATCAGATGCCCTTGGTCGTGTGTATACTGTCCATGTAACTAAGTTTGAATGTTTCTGTTTACGATCGCTGCTGCACCATGTTCGGGATCCTACAGGATATAAAGACCTTAAAACTGTCAACGGTCAGGAATGCACAACTTATAGAGAAGCATGTGAAGCTCTGCATGTTTTAGAAAACGATAATCACTGGGATGAAACCATGGAGGAAGCTGTGCAGTGCCAGTCACCAGCCAAAATTAGGGATCTTTATGCAACTCTCATATCATCTTGCGGGCTATCTAATGCACATGAATTGTGGGACAAATATAAAGAGTACATGGCGGAAGATATTTTGCGAAGGTCAGCAGACACACGCGAACATGACATACAATGAACACATTTATAATGAAGCACTTGGAAAAATTGAACATAAATTAATGGCAATGGTAGGCAAAAAATTAAGCGACTTTGGAATGATAAGCCCTCAGCGAACAACCGAAAATGAACTAAATTATGAAATTATACGTGAAACAAACTACGATATACCAGCTTTGCAGCAACAAGTAGCCGAATTTGTACCCCGCTTGCTTCCCGAACAAAAACGAGTTTTGACAAAGTACTAGGACAAATTGAATCTGGAAATGGTGCACTTTTCTTTTTAGATGCCCCTGGAGGAACTGGGAAGACATTTTTGTTAAATTTATTATTAGCGCAAGTACGGAAAGATAAAAACATTGCTGTGGCCGTAGCTTCCTCCGGTATAGCCGCCACGCTGCTAAGCGGGGGCCGCACTGCACATTCTGTTTTAAAACTCCCTCTAAATCTAGCCCAGGTAGAATCCGATCTGCAACTTTAGCAAAAATAGTGCACGAGGTATAATGCTACGACAATGCAAACTTTTAGTGTGACAAAAGTACAATGTCGCATAAAAAAGCTGTAGAAGCACTAAATCGAACGCTCCAGTATTTGCGCAGCAATACCTGTGTAATAAATAATGTAATGGGAGGAATGGTGGTTTTACTGGCTGGTGACTTTCGCCAAACTTCACCTGTCATTCAAAAGGGCACACCTGCAGATGAAATTAAAGCATGCCTCAAGTCGTCTATTTTATGGAACAAGGTGACAAAATTCAGTTCAACTACGAATATGAGAGTGCATTTGTATAATGATATCAATGCTAGAAACTATGCTGACACACTATTAAAAATTGCCGATGGGCGGTTGGAAACGGATGCTGAGGGCTGCGTTAAATTGACGAGAGATTTTTGTAATTTAGTACAGAATCATTCCGAATTAATTGCGAGCGTTTATTCAGATTTAACGAACAACATGCAAGAAGACAAATTGTTATGTGAAAAGGCGATTCTTGCACCAAAAAATGAGAGCGTTAACAAAATAAATTCAGATATATTAAGCGAAGTAGCAGGAGAAATAACAGAGTATTTGTCAGTAGACACAGAACAGAGCACTTCATATCCCGTAGAGTTATGGTGGTAGAGCCTTGTAGCAGCTTTTGCTGTTGCACGTATGGGCCGGCTCGAGCCGGGTTAGTACCACGACCTCACAGAATACCGGCGTGAAGTGGAAGCTCTGCTTCCGCGTTTTGTCTGGTGAGTGCAGGTGACCGGAGGCCCAATTCCCCCCCCCCCCCCCCATCAACATGGTAGCGGAATTACGTCATAAACTACCCCAGGAGGGTACCAGTACCCCTGGAGAATCCCTCGCTGAGCATCCACGACCATGCTATTCTACTCCTGAGCGTGGGTGCTCAGGCTGCCCCGCGTATTCTGGGGGGGGCAAAATTCCGCTCAACACAAAAACTGCTCGGGGCAAACTGAGCAACAAGACCAAGGCGACCCCTGCCACGCTATCCGTGAATTTCTGCAACATCAGGGGACTTCACTCGAACCTAAACGCCGTCCACTACCATCTTGAGACGGCGAAGCCGGCCTTGCTCTTTCTGACCGAGACGCAGGTGTCCTCTCCGGCTGATACTTCGTATCTCTCCTACCCGGGGTACAAATTGGAGCACTCCTTTGTGCCTCGGGCTGGAGTTTGCGTGTATGTCAGAGAGGACATCTGTTCTCGACGCCTCGGCAGTCTTGAAGGTTCGGACCTGTCCATCCTTTGGCTACGCGTGGACAGCGACGACCATCCGCGCGTCTACGCGTGCCTCTATAGGTCCCATAGCGGTAATGCCGAAACAGACCGACTCATCGACCACGTCCAAATGGCTGCAGATTCCTTGCTACAACAGGTCCCATCCGCAGAGATCGTGATCCTTGGCGATTTTAACGCCCACCACGCCGAACGGCTCGGTTCACGTTTAACCGATCATGCGGGGAGATCTGTTTATGACTTTGCCTTGGCATATGGTCTGACACAACTGATTACATCGCCTACGCGGATTCCAGATGTTGAGGATCATACACCTTCCCTGTTGGACCTTCTGCTGACCTCTCATCCGGACGGATATCAGGTTTCCGTCGATGCCCCTCTTGGCTCTTCGGACCATTGTCTGATCCGGAGTGTGGTGCCACTCACGCTCCCCTCGCGGTTGCGTTCTGAAGGTTGCCGCCGTGTTTGGCATTACAGGTCGGCGAATTGGGACGGAATGCGGTCTTTCTTTGCTTCCTACCCATGGGGGCGGGTTTGCTTCTCGCCGGATGATCCCAGCGCTGTTGCTGACTCTGTCACTGATGTGGTGCTACAGGGAATGGAACTATTTATTCCATCATCTGTGGTACCCATCGGAGGCAGATCTCAGCCTTGGTTTGGTCGCTCCTGTAAGACTGCATTACGCAGTAAGCAGGAGTGTTATCAAGCCTGGGCTGCAGCTTCGATGACTCGGGATGTAAACACCAGCATACTCAAAAAGAAGTATAACTTCGCCTCCAGGTCCTTCAAAAGAGTTATTGCCAAGGCAAAGTCAGAGCACATAGGCAGAATTGGCGAGAAACTAGTTCGCCTTCCTTCGGGAACCCGTGCATTCTGGTCTCTCGCCAAGGCTGTCCAAGGGAATTTCTGTAAGCCATCACTACCATCTCTGCACAGGGAGGACGACTCACTGGCCCACGACGCAAAAGAGAAGGCCGACCTTTTAGGCTCCCTTTTTGCGTCCAACTCGACTGTTGATGACGGGGGGAACACACCGCCGACCATCCCGCGGTGTGAGTGCTCCATGCCGGATGTGCGGTTCTCACAGCGCTCGGTTCGCAGAGCACTCCTCTCCCTTGACATCCACAAGTCGAGTGGGCCTGACGGAATCCCCCCAATTGTGCTGAGGACGTGTGCTCCGGAGTTGGCACCGGTTCTAACGCGTCTTTTCCGGTACTCCTACTCCCTAGGCGTAGTCCCGAAATCATGGAAGACAGCTTTTGTCCACCCGATCCCTAAAAAAGGCGACCGCTCAGACCCGTCCAACTACAGGCCTATCGCCATCACCCCCTTGTTCTCCATAATAATGGAATCCATTATTAACTGCCAGCTCATCCGGTACCTTGAGGATCACCAGCTGATTAGTGACCGCCAATACGGTTTTCGTCGGGGTCGATCAGCTGGTGATCTTCTGGTCTACCTGACCCATAGATAGGCGGAGGCAGTAGAGTCCAAGGGGGAGGCGTTGGCCGTTAGTCTGGACATTGCGAAGGCCTTCGATCGGGTTTGGCACAAAGCGCTTCTTTCGAAGCTCCCTTCCTATGGGCTTCCCGAGAAATTATGCAATTGGATCACCAGCTTTCTTGCAGATCGGAGCATCAAGGTCGTTGTAGACGGTGCATGCTCCGACTACAAGCCTATTAACGCTGGTGTTCCACAAGGCTGCGTGCTATCACCAACGCTGTTTCTTCTGCATATCAATGATATGTTGCAAGCCGGTAGCATTCATTGCTATGCGGATGACAGCACTGGTGATGCTCTATACACCGGCCGTGCCAATATTTCTCAGGAAAACGTCACTGAGTACCGGAACAAATTTGTGTCTGAAGTCGAGTCTTTGCTGGACAAAGTCTCGGATTGGGGGCGACAAAATCTAGTCCAGTTTAATCCTCAGAAAACACAAGTTTGCGCGTTTACCGCTAAAAAGAACCCCTTTGTCGTATCTCCTCAGTTTCAAGGTACTCCCCTTGTTGCCTCAGCCAGTATCGGAATCCTCGGCGTCGACATATCGAGTAGCGTGCAGTTTCGTGGTCACTTGGAAGAGAAGGCCAAATTGGCCTCTAAAAAGCTTGGCGTGCTCAGTAGAGCGGGACAGTATTTCATGCCGGCTCAACGCCTGCAACTTTACAAGGCGCAGGTTCGGCCTCACATGGAATACTGTTCCCATCTCTGGGCTGGGGCTCCCCAGTGCCAGCTCCTTCCACTTGACCGCATCCAGCGCAGAGCGGCTCGAATCGTCGACGACCGAGTCCTTTCCGATCGGCTCGACTCATTGGCACTGCGAAGAGATGTTGCATCTCTTAGCATTTTCTTTCGCATTTACCATGGGGAGTGCTCTGAGGAATTGTTCGGATTAATCCCAGCCGCCAAATTTCACGAACGCACATCGCGGCAGAACTCCCGATACCATCCACACCATCTGGATGATTGGCGGTCCACCACTGTGCGATTTAGAAGATGTTTTCTTCCTCGCACAACTTCCTTGTGGAATAGTTTACCACCAGCGATTTTTCCGGACCGATACGACTTAGGGACCTTCAAGAAAAGAGCCTACTCCTTTTTAAAAGGCCGGCAACGCATCTGCAATTCCCCTGGTGTTGCGGTTGTTCATGGGCGGCGGTAGTCACTTACCATCAGGTGAGCCGCATGCTCGTTTGCCCCCTCTCCTATAAAAAAAAAATTCTCTAGAGTTGTCAGGTGTGCCCTCCCATAAGCTTCAATTAAAATTAGGCGTCCCAGTCATGCTAATGCGAAATTTACATGCTCCTCGGTTATGTAACGGGACAAGGCTGCGTGTGACACATCTTGGACGGAACATAATCGGTGCTACAATTTTGACTGGCGTAGGAAAAGGTGAAAATGTTATTATACCACGGATCCCTATAATTCCCACAGATCTTCCTTTTCAATTCAAAAGGTTGCAGTTCCCAATTAACCTCAGTTTTGAAATGACAATTAATAAAGCGCAAGGGCAAACGTTACAGGTAGCGGGGGTCAACTTAGAAAAACCGTGCTTCTCTCATGGTCAGCTGTATGTAGCATGTTCGCGTGTGTCAAATGCCCAGAATCTCCACATTCTTTCCCTGAATGGAAAAACATATAACATTGTGTACAGTAGCGTCTTAAAATAGTGTTCAGTTAGTTTTTTTTTTCCAAAATTCCCACAATCAATTAATCAGAATTCCCACAGATCTTCCCTTTCAATTCAAAATTTCCTATTTAGCTTAGTTTCTTTTCAATTCCAAATGCTGCACCTCTGACGGACCTATTAAGCTCAGTTTCCTTTCAACTCAAAATGCTGCATCTCTGACGGATCTTTTATTTGGCTCAGTTTCCTTTCAATTCAGAAAACTGCATCTCTGACGAATCAATTTAGCTTAGTTTCTTTTCAAAAGTCTGCATCCCTGACGGATAATTATGCTTAGTTTCCTTTAATTTAAAAAATATCCCATTTCCATTTGGAATAAACAGGCTATTTTCATGCTGTCCTATACGCTGCGTTTCAAAACATTTAAATAGGCTGACGAATCAATTTTGCTCAGTTTCCTTTTAATGCCTGCATCTCTGACAAATCTATAAAATTCTGTTTTCTTTCAATTCAAAAAGCAATAGATAGTTCATTTCCCAGTGACCATGCGGGCGAAGCCGCGGGTAACAGCTAGTATTTTAAATAATTCATATTGAAATAAATATCCACAATAGTAGGTTATAAGTAATAGGGTTGTATCTACCAAGATGAACTTTTTAGCAGGAAAAGATTCCCACCTTCTAACTTATTAATCTGAAAATATTGAAGACTAAAAAGAGGCACAGCTCTGGTGACTTCTTAGTAAAGTATTTAATAATACTTTGTAATTTTAATGCGCAGTTTCAACAACTGTAATGCACATTAATTCATAGTGAAAAAGCATGAAGCATGATAAATTAATTTGTAACAGTTCTGTTCAATATATTACTTTGTGTTGAATACACCTCGCGTGGTTATCTCGTTAAGGTTGTTGGATTGAATAGAACTTGTCCTTGCCCTATTTGTATTCAGAGAGTGAAAATGTTTGTAGTTTACATAACATAATCAAGTTTTACTACGCTATGTGTATTCACAGTCCCGGAAATTCGATGATTTGATTAAACACTATGAATATTATTCTTAGTCTTAATCAGTGCATGTACAGCTATAAGGTGAAACATCATATGATAATCGTCTTTTGGATTTGGAGGGAATATCACGCCTCGGCAGTCTTGAAGGTACGGACTTGTCTATCCTTTAACTGCGCGTAGAGCGTAGACCATCCCCTGTGATTGAGTAAAGCCGTTCTGATTGGCTTGACTCACTGGCGCGTATTTGAATTCCGCATGGAATAAGTGTTTCTATGACCTACAAATAACGTTGGTCTAGATGCTTTTCTAAGTGTGTGCATGTATGTGCAATTTAATTTGTAAAATCATTCATTTAGGTGAGGGCACAGGAATTTTATATGACAGCATTCAACGAATCTAACCAAAAAAAAAAATAACAAGTTAACTAGGAAAATGATTTGTTTAGACTTTTTAACTATTAACGAAACCATTCTTATATTTTCATGGCTTTTTAATCCCGAGATCAAATGGTAGTTGATGAATTAAGAGATACCTTAGCAACGCCGAAGAAATTCAAAGCTTCAAGTTCTGCCGGCAATGTTATGGCCTCCAATGGTTTGGGTTCTATAGTTTTTATTTATTTAAATAAAATTAAAAATGTAATTGATTTGGCTATGGTCGGGAAATATCTGCATGAAAAAGTAAAAGTACTGAGCATATCTACTATAGAGTAAGAGTAACAGTCATGTCTTACACTTAATTGGGTATATTATCTATACAAATAAATAAAATTGAAGTGTCTGTTTGTAATATCAAAATAACAGCTTTTTACTAAATACATATGAAAGTGTATACGGTACTTAAAACAAAAACACAATTTTAAAATTGTTATCTGTCTGTCTGTCTGTCTGTCAGTCTGTCTGTCTGCCTGTCTGTTTGTTCCGGCTAATCTCCGAAGTGGCTAGACCGATTTTGACGGGACTTTCACTGGCAGATAGCTGATATTATAAGGAGTAACTTAGGCTACTTTTATTTCAGAAAAAGAATTAGGGTTCCGCGCAAATAAAAATAAAACCCTAAATTGAACGCGGGCGAAGTCGCGGGGAACAGCTAGTAGTAATATAAAAAGGAATCATAAATTTAAACAGTTTTCTAATATTCCTGTTGTTGTATAGTATCCGTTTTATTTAAATATTTGTATTTTGCGTCAATAATATTTTTGGATTTGGAGTTTACGTACAAACATATTTACTTCAATTTCGTTGAAATTGCTATATCGGGGAAATAATCGTCCATTTTCTTGTACCTAAAGCTATTTATGAAAGAATGAATGAGCAAAAATATATATGACAAAGTTTGAAAATAAACATGTAGAATAAACAGGTAGGTAACAGGTGGTAGGTTACCACTTACCATCGGGTGGCATAATAATTCAAGCAATGACTTAAAATAGCTAAAGATATACATACATCTTACGTTTTTAATAGTTTCATATATCATCCCGAGAGTGTCGTAAGACTCAATAGAGGGAAACTGAAACAGGTAAAGGTGGCAGCATGTTCCTTATATCAACTCAAATTTATAAAATCTGCGGTTGATATATAAGCATGGTAACTATGGCAACAATAAGGGAATCTAATGTCAAATCTGAATCGTGGGACGACTAATGGATGATTACGATTAAAACGAATTACCTGGTACATACTAGAATCCAAGTCAGTCATCTCCCACGTTGTTGTTGTCCCTGTTAAATAACTGACGTGAGCCTGGTTATCAACTTATGAAGGGAAATCCATCCAAGAAAGCTGAACCCAAATAATAAAAGACGTTGCATACAGGCACATTATTCAAAAGGCTGATTTTTTTAATAAAATAATTGTGATTACCTAGCACACAGTCCACCTGACAGTAAGTGGTTACTGTAGACTATTGACATCTACATTTATCTTCAGTTAAGATTCAAAATGCAGATGCGTTATTACCCCTAAGAATCAAGATGGATTGCCTCGTTTGCAGTAAAAAGGATCTCCGATTCTTTACACTCACCATACGAAACACAGCAGCATCAAGCTGCTATTTTACGCTAGTATTCTGCGAGAGCGTGGGTCTGGCCCGGTCGAGCGGAAACATTCGTGCTACAAACATAATATAGATGCAACGTGGCTCTACCACGCTAATATCGAGCAGTGAACTTAAAAATGTCACTAAATAATAAATGACCATAATATTCATCAGCCCGTTAAGTGTCCCCCGACTTGACATTATGAAATGATACTTTACCGGTAAGTAGATGTGAAAAGTTTAATATAACATTCTTCTATCCGAATAGACTAGTAATAGTGCCGACACTGCTGGATATGGCTCCTTTGCTGACCGTCACAGGTCTGGATATTTTAAATCTGCTATAAACAAAATCGGGAGCCATGATAGCTTTCTGGTATTTTCCATAGTCGCGTCTTACTCTTATGCCGCTACCAAACCACAAAGAACACAGCAACGAAGAATAAAACCAATATCAAAAACTAATAAAACTAGTAAAGTTTTACTGGAATTTCATTAACTATTTTAATAATTTTTAATAGTAAGTAGTAATTTATAATAATTATACATATTTTAATGCCTTTCATGTATAAGTACAATTAATCGCGATAAAATCCGTAAAAGTAGTTTTGTTCAATGCTTTTCATGTATGATAATTTACAGCTTTGACATTTAGGAGAATACACCTTAATTAGCTACATGAAGTATAAATAGCCCAATAATCGCAATGACTTCTTGAACACAAACGAACGCCTTTTGAAAGGAAAAAGAACACATAAAACTATAGTTAAAATCGTCTGAACTGTTTGTAAACTGCCATTAAAATGGTCGAAAGGAGCAGTTGAACAAAGTTTAGATTTCTTCTGTAATTCCTCAGCAAATTTGATGTGCTTAGATTTTCTTTTTCTTATTTGAAGACTTGTTAATCTTAAGTGTTTGTAGGAACACTAAAAAGGAAGTAATTTTTTTATTTTAACAACTGCGCATATTTTAACATGAGCTAATATAGTTAATTTGCTTGCCTGGCAGACGTTATTCTGCCCTTATGGATAGGTGGCGTACTCAGGACTCAGGACTCTTTACAATGGAAATATAAAACTCATTAATAACTCGATCACAAACAAATTCACCAACGATTATACTATATATTATAATATATTAGTCATTTATTTGACCGTGTAGTGCCGGTGTAAGAGTATCCACTATCTCTTCATCCTGTGGATGTCGAAAGAGGCGACAAAGGAAAAGAAACTAGAAAATGGGCGGCAGAATATTCCTAGTGTTAACACTGCAAAAAAAAATGCGGCTGCTAACCCGCTTGCCAAGTGTGGACACTAAGGCAAATCCCCTATGAAACAATTTATTCGGAAGGCCTATGTTTAGCAGTATACTATTGATAGGTTATTATTTTTGTAAAGGCAACACTTAAGTTCATGGGGATGACATTACGGCCTTCTTTGTTAGAAGTAGAATGCAGGTGTTGATGGTATATTATGGTTAATCACATAGAATCGAAAACACTTAGCCATTTTTCATTCAAATTTTCAAATTACATGTAATTTTAAATAGGAGGCCTATTTTACGCACGATCTTTTCAAACTTAACTAGCAAATGGTTTAGCGAGCGTAGTACAGATACCTTCTTATAGATAAAGATGTTGCCCATCACCAGTCTAAGATATTTTTTCTACTTCATCAGCCCATAAAAGTCTAAAACTGGACATGGGCCTCCCCCGTTGTATGGAGGATTTGCCTAAATCTTGACTATCGTAGTTTCAGACGTTCCGCACAATTTTTGCGCTACTCCCCTTCACCTGCCTGGCTATTTTACACTTTTATTTTACGCGTACGATTACGTAAGCAATATCGTTATACCGGCAGCTATCAGAAGCTATGAGATCTTCATGGTATATTCTAGATTAACCTATTACGACACCTACGGGATGAAATGGTAAATGCCATTATAGACACCATCACAAGACACGCAAGATGTTTATGTCTATCGCCATTTGTCTGTCGGCAAAACGCGCTCGATTAAAAGTAGTATGCTTTACTTGCAGCCAATAAATATTTACATTTATTTCCACGTCAAAAAAGGAAATTATAATGAAAGTAAAGCAAAGATATATAAGATGAAGCGTATTTACGAGTACTTTCCACAGCTATTCTTCACAGACCTTTTCTCATTTGTGAGAAGACTGTGGAGCAATTAGATGGACGTGCTGCTACAGCGAGTGTTGACGGACTTTACATATACTCAAAATATTTTATGCCTCGGATATGCAGGTTTGTCCTCGAAGTTTTCATTAGCGCCGAGTTCGTGGTAACGCTCTTAAAATTACAATAAAGAGATTGTACCAGAGTCGCTTGCGCTCTCTGAAATTTTCGGTGAGCGCTTAGCTTGAATTACCATGGCTCTGGCATGGCATAGAGCTATATTTTCACGAGATAATAACAAATACTCTGGCTACTTCCCGGGATACAGTTATACTTAACCACCAGGCTGGTGTATATATTTTTTCTTAAGAAAATATTCTTAAGTATTTTTATGTTTATATAAATGATCACCTATAAAAATAATTTTGAAAAGTTAATATTTCTCTCGCAGGCGTAGCAATAGTATAATTCAGAGTTTTCGTAAAACTTCTACCGCAAGAATTTCTCAAAACAAATTTAACAATTGGTAAGAATGGAAAGTTTAAATTCTTAATTTCAAAAAGTGAAGTTGTTAAAAGTTTGTAATTAATAATGGAAGTTCTCTAAGTAAATTGAAAAAATGTAGGTACTGTTCAAATAAAATGGATGAACTTAATTGCACAATTTTGCACATCGCGCCTTAGTATAAAAGAATCGAATACCTTTTATTAAATTTAAACTTATTTCAAAATGTAAAGCATATTTATATTTTACCACGAGAACGGAAGATACGTCCGTCTTGCCCAGCAGAAAGATTATATAAAAGATAATACTTGACTATATTACAAATAAGTAAATATAAAATTACAGTTTATATAGAGATATTTAAGGCAAGTACGTGTCCGCGTCGCTGGCCCAATGCGTGTTGGCGGACATCACATGCCTTTAAAATATATTTTAATTTCTCAGATGAGCAAGTTTTCAAGATCACTTCCTTCACCACCAAGCATGCGGTAAATCAGCATTTAAAATTTCAATTAACAGTTTTCCGGGTGCCGACGTCATTTAGGGTCGAGTAAATGACTCGCGTACTGTGAAATAAACAGCTGGCACTTAGCTCCTGTGCTAACACCTTGTCCTTTGTTTAAATCTCTCTTTAATTGTACAATCATTTATTTAAACTATTTTGGAAACATCTTGATAGCAATTACCTGATAATTATGCTTTATAAAGTCTTAAAGGATATGAAACTTCAATATGAGTGGAGTTACCCATTTTCTGTAATATATTGTACATCATACATTTTTATTTAATATATTCTAGTATTTATGTATACCACACAAACTTTTTTTTTATAAGATCGAGTGACAAACGAGCACACAGTCCACCTGATGGTAAGTGGTCGCTGTGGCCCATAGACATCTACATTTATCCTAGTTTGCGAATCAAAACGCATATGCGTTGTCACCCGTGAGGACTAAGATGGATGCCTCTTTTCCAGTAGAAAGGTATTCCGGTTCTCTACACTCACCATACGAAACATAGTAGTGTTAAACTGCTATTTGACGCTGGTGTACTATGAGAGCGTGGCCCTTCCCCGGTCGAGCCGACCCATTCGTGCTACAACTATACTACTAATATAGCTGCAGCAAGACTCTACCACGTAAAAGCTATATTAAAAACGAAAGACACATATTTTAGAACTTATATTTCAGAAAACATCTATTGAGCCTGCTGCCGCTCATATTATGACAAGATTTAGATTGGAGACATGTTCGTAAGGTTATTAAGAGATGCCGAGTTTTGCACGTGTAATAATTAATGTGTTATATTCTGTGCAATTTTAGATTATATTTAAAGTGTTCTTAAATGTAACCATCATTTACCAGAGGGGTACTACGTCATGGTACGAGGATATATGCTTATTGCTTATGTTTAACAATATTTATAGATAAAAGTAATAAATAAATGTATTTGAAAGAAAATAATTATAAACCAGTTGTTATTTGCATCTCGAGCGAATAGGCCGCTTTGCGCGTATAATAAACATATTTTCTATTTCTACCTGCTTACCGATAAGCGCGGACCCGACCTTATAGGCCGAGTCCCCGCTACAACGCGATGGAAAATGTGCCGTATGCTAATGAAAACTCACTCAATTTTGGTGAAGGATAACGACGTAAATAACAGAATAGTGGAAGTTTTAGAAGAAAATGTGGTGTGCAGTGATAATACAAATATTGTGATGGAGGATGATAATTCGTCAATAGAAGAGTGGAGAATAGCTTCGGGGGGAGGGGGTAAAGTATTTCGTCGATCTAGTCAAGAAGTCGAAGAATTTATCCTGGTTTGCGTTACATGCAGTAATATTTTACCTAAGCAATTTGCCTTAGCTAGACTATATACAGAAAATAAAATTAAAGAAATAAGTCGAGTAAAATACATTCACCAATATAAAATATTAACAAATTTTGAAAATGAAATTAGCGCTGATCAATTCATCGCATGCAAGGCATTTTATGAACTTGGCTGGAGATGCCAAAATACTTCCGAAGTAGGCATATCGTATGGAGTAATAAGGGACATAGAAATGGATGTCGCCGATGAAGATATTATAAAAAGCCTGTCTTGTAATGTCGAAATTATATCAGCGCTTTTATCAGCGGGTTAAACAAGAGAAAATACAATGATATGTCTGCTATAAGCTGGGTTAAATGTGAATCTATTCGTCTTGCTTTTAAAGGATCCTCCCTTCCTGTATATATTCTTATAAATATATATATATATTCAAGGTCTAGGAGTAAAAGTGGAGCCTTACATCTTTCCAGTCACACAATACTCTCGTTGTTGGAAGTTTGGTCACACACGCCTTCAGTGTTCGTCAAAAAATTTGTATGCCCAAAATGCACTAAAAACCATGAAAACTGTGAAATAACAACATTTCGTTGTGTTAACTGTACCGGGAGTCATATGGCTCTACAAAAGATATGACCAATATACAAAAAGGAAAGGAGAATTAGGGAATTAATGTCAGAGTTTAATTGTACGTATAGGAAAGCACTCAAGCTTTATGTTCCTCCCTCCCCAACATTTGACAGGCCCCCACACCCGAGCCCAGCTATTGACACCCAGATTACAGAAAAAGACAGACCAGGATTAAATCATCAGAGCCCAGAACTTGTTAGCCAGAAGACTACAGCTCGCAGTGGAAAACCGAAGTCCCAGCTAGTTGTAACAACATCTGAAAGAACGTCAAATAAGGAGACACAAAATTGCAAGCAGAAAAAAAAGAAAGAGGGCAAGTATATATCCAACTCTTCGAACCCTACTTCTTCTTCAGCAACAATTTCCATGGAAACAGAGTATTAGAGGATTTTACAAACATTGACAGTGAAACTACGAAGATAAATGATGGGTCTAATAACAAAGATTTAAGTTTTATACGTTTTGTGTGTAAATTATACAAAATAGTAGTAAGTGGACGGGCATTATAAGTTATAATACAACAAGTTGTGACAATTTGCACAGAGTGGATACTATCAAAATTAATCAGCAACATTTCGGCTAGCTCTTTGATAAACCTGTACAATAATCATGAATAGTAATCTCAGCAATATTAACATTAATTTTAATATTATTCAGTGGAATTGTCAAAGCTTACGCCCTAAGTCCTTATCGTTTGAGGCGCATCTTACACAAGAAAAGGTGCATGTAGCCGTGCTTAGTGAAACCTGGCTCAAGGCGGATATGAAACAGAAACAGAAACAGAAACTGTTTTATTCAATATAGATTATAAATAATACTTATTGAAAGTCACTCTTTTGTTTGATTACCACTGGTTCGGAAAAAACCTCTGTCCTGGGAATAACCAGCAAGAAACCCAGCGGGACTTTTTTTTTAAAATAACAGCCTACAATCATGTTGTTACACAAATTAACAACACAACAAATTAGAAATAGCTTGGTAGCGATCACCTCATTTCCAGGGGTTATTATCATCCATAAATTCCTCAATATTATAATAACCCTTTTTATACAAACTTAGTTTAATAAAGTTTTTGAACTTTGAACAGGTCAAACTTTGTATATTTTCTGGAATTTTGTTGTAAAAGCGTATACATCGCCCCAAGAATGAATTACTGACTCGATGGAGTCGAGTAACTGGTACTACTAGCTTGTGTCTGTTCCTAGTATTTACAGAATGAATTTCACTTATTTTTGTAAAACTACTTTTATTTTTGTGTACGTACATTACATTTTCATAAATGTATTGAGAGGCCAAAGTTAATATATTAATTTCCTTAAATTTTTGTCGCAGCGACTCTTTAGGCTTTAAATCATAAATTGCTCTTATGGCCCTCTTTTGCAAAACAAATATAATTTCAGTGTCAGCTGCGTGTCCCCATAGCAAAATACCATACGACATTATGCTATGGAAGTAGCTGAAGTAAACTAGTCTAGCTGTTTCAACACTGGTTAGACTTCTAATCTTTTTTACAGCATATGCTGCAGAACTAAGTCTGCTTGCTAGTTTTGTAATATGGGGGCTCCATTGAAGCTTCGCGTCTAGTGTGATTCCAAGAAAAATGGTGGTATCTACAAGACTCAGTTTCTCCCCATTTAAAATTACATTATTATTTAATTGTTTGACATTTGGAGTCACGAATTTCATACATTTTGTTTTAGTGCCATTTAAATGCAAATTATTAACATCGAACCAATTTACTAATTTAGATATAGCATTATTTACTTCGTCATATTTTAGTAATTGTCGACTTAATTTGAAAATTAAAGAAGTGTCATCTGCAAATAATACTATATCATGGTTATCCCCTACTATGTAAGGTAAGTCATTAATGTATACAAGAAACAGAAAGGGGCCGAGAACTGAGCCTTGAGGCACGCCCATTTGTACCATCGATCCGGAAGAGCTCATATTGTTAATGACAACTTTTTGCGTTCTCTTACTTAAATATGAAATAATTAATTTAAGGGCATCACTTCTTACACCGTAGTGTTGAAGTTTCCTGATTAATGTTTCATGGTGAACACAATCGAAGGCCTTGGATAGGTCACAAAATATACCCAAAGCATCCTGTGAATTCTCCCATGCATTAAAGATATATTTAATCAGCTCAACACCGGCATCAGTTGTCGAGCGACCCCTTGTGAAACCAAATTGATTTTTATGAAGTAAATTATTTATATTAAAAAAATTTAACATTTGATCAAGAACAATTTTTTCAAAAATCTTACTAAGTGTTGGTAGTACAGAAATAGGTCTAAAATTGGCGGGGTCTAATGTACTACCAGATTTAAATAAAGGTATTACTTTACTATGCTTCATTAAATCAGGAAACACACCAGATTCGATACTAGTATTAAAAATAATTGCTAAATGAGGCGCGATTGTATCTATTATAGACGCAATAACTTTAACGGAAATCCCCCACAGATCCGCAGTTTTCTTAACATCAATAGTTTTAAAATATTTTACAATATCTTTTGATGACACTTTATGAAATGTAAAATTCTTTGTACACACATTTACATTTTGTTTAAGTAATGATTCGGCGACGGCAGGAGAAGAATTCAGTGACTTAGTGGTCAAGATCGGAATATCAGTAAAATATTTCTCAAAAACCATTGCTACGTCCTGATCTGATACAGTTAATTTGTTGTTAACACATAACTGGTAATTTGAATTGCGAGAGTTGATCTTACCAGTTTCGCTATTAATTATACTCCATGTCATTTTAATTTTATTGGAAGCCGTCTTAATTTTGTTGCTCAAATGCAAAGACTTGGCTATGGAGCACACTCTTTTAAATATTTTTGAATATTTTTTTACATATTCCCTAAATTCGACGCTATGATTATATGACCTTTCATGGTAAAGTTCATATAACCTATGCCTGCTCTTATGGACTCCTACTGTCGCCCATTCATTGAATGACTTCCGACTGTTCAAGGAGAATGTTTTAGAAGTAAAAGTATTATTAAATTCATTGCAAATAAGCTTAAATAATGTTCCATACAAAAAATTAGGATCATTTTGGTATGAAAGTGATGGAAGTTTTTTCACTATGTTACTTCTAAATTTCTCCAAGCGACGTGCATTTACTGGAACAGACACAACTTTCTCATCTACTCGCTTTTTGTGAACATAAGGTAACGAAACTACTTGTCCACAGTGATCAGAACTTAATTTTTGAATTATACATTTATGCAACGGCTTCACATTTGTAAAAATGTTATCTATACATGTTGCACTAGATTGAGAAATACGCGTTGGCTCTATAAATAAATTAAAAAGACCATATGATTTAAACAATGATCTAAATTTAATATTGATGGAGGAAGCTTCTAGGAGATTGATATTAAAGTCTCCACATATTACAACAGATTTATTCTGTTTATTAAGCTTAGTAAAAACTTCCTCCATAATGTTTTCGAAAGTATCATATGTACAACATGGGGGTCTGTAGACGCTCACAACAATGAGGTGCTCATACTCAACACATGCCATTTCTACAGTTCGCTCAACAGAGAGGCTCACAATGTCTTTACGTTCTTTACATGATAATAATTTACTAGCTAATATTAAGGAGCCACCTCTTAAAACCGTCTCTATATTGAAAGAACTGACCACCTGGTGATTACTGAAGTTAAACAGTTATGTATATATATAGTTATGTATTTTAACATAAAAGATTTTAATACCCATAGACTAGATAGATTACATTCATATGGTGGGGTCGCAATCTTAGCACATAGGTCAGTTAAAACAGTTTTATGTTCTTTTCACTGCTCTAATGTTGGTTTTGAAATAATTCACGTTAAAATTCTTAATTATCGGCATATTGAGAATATTGTGTCTATCCATCAACGGTTTATACGACCCAAAACGATTGGGATTGTGTATTTTCTCTTGCCAGTAAAAATACCTTAATACTAGGCGATTTTAACGCTCATCTCACCAATTGATCTTACAAAATGGATCAAAGAGGTTTTCAAATATTTGACTCCATGTTAGATCATAACTACATTTATTTGAATAACGGAGAACCCACCAGAGTGCGGCTTGTAAATGGGTCGTTACAACAATCTGTTCCTGATATCTCTTTTTTTTCTTCAAATTTGGCTACGTTATTTTTCTGGCAAGTGACAAACGAAACTCTTGGTAGTGATCATCGTATAATCAAATTGTCGATCGATTTAAACTTTGATAGAGAAGTTAAAAAAGAGGGATTTTAAAAACAGTGATTGGAAGTCTTACTCGTCATACATAGAGAACTCATTTACCGACTTTAACACTCCCTCAAACCATCAAGAATTTTACCTTGCAAACAGCAACTAGTAGATATATTCCCAACAAAAACATCCCAAAACATATTGTTAATAAATTTATTCCAAAACCTTCGTGGAATGCTGAAATATCTAAATCCGTAGCAGAGCGCCGATGTGCACTGGCTAATCTAAGAAAAAATCCATCCCCTGAAAATTTAAATATTCTCCAAACGACAATACGTGATACACAAAGAGTCATCCGGGTTGCCAAATGTAAATCAAGGTAAAATTTCTGTAACTCTGTTGATGAAACCACTTCATCATCAGACATGTGGCGTAAGATGAGATGGATGAAAGGACATCATTCTAAAAGCTCTTATGATGACGGTATAAGTAGAGACAATGCGAAGAGACTACTCAATGATCTTACCCCTGACTATGCATGCCCGTTTCAAATATTATTTAACTCAATTAATATTGATTTGGAATCGGCAATCACTATCCAAGAACTTGAAAATTCTATTAAAAAGACCAATACTGCGCCAGGTTATGACCAAATATCATATTCCATGACTAAGCACCTCCCGTTAGTTAGCAGAAACCTGATAGTAAAACTATATAACTTGTCATTGAGTTGTGGATTTATTCCTGCACATTGGCGTCAAATTAGTATAATCGGTATCCCTAAACCAGGCAGTGGTTCTAACTCGCGCACTTTATTCCGCCCAATTGCGTTAATATCTTGCATATGTAAAAATTTTCAATCAATACTGAATAAAAGAATAGAATAGTTTCTGGAAAAAAAATTATGTTTTCTGATAGTTTAATACGTTTTCGTAAAGCCCGATCATGTTATGATAATCTCACTCGTTTGATTTCTCATATTCAGTCAGGTTTTTCACACGATTTAATAACAGTTGCCTGTTTTATTGACATAGATAACGCGTTTTTTTATTGACATTAAATACTTATTGCTTAATTTAGATTGGTTAGGAGTGGGCTCAAAAATTGGTCTATACCTCTGGTCATACTTAAATAATAGACAATAACGAATAACAGTTGACGGATATGACATGATTAGAACAACTGGACGAGGACTAGCGCAAGGCGATCCTTTGTCTCTTCTGCTTTTAACGCAGCTACTATTAATATTTGTAAAAACATTAAAAACTAGCTGTTCCCCGCGACTTCACCCACGTGGAGTTATTTTTCACGGAACCCTAAAATAAAAGTAACCCAAGTTACTCCTTATAACATCAGTTATCTGCCAGTGTGTACAAATATTGACAAATATTGACATTAATATTTATACCATACTAACGTCACTCAATTGATTTGTCTTACCTGAACCCCTCCACTAATACTTAAACTTTACGGTATGGTATTAGAGTTCAAATTTACTTTTAAGTATTATTACGAAAATTTTTGTATGGAAATATATAAAAATGATGTTTTTAGACTTTTTCAGGCAATTTTTTTAAATTTTTGTCTCCGTAAGAACCATCTTCGTACTTCAAGGAATATTATAAAGAAAGAATTAGCGAAATCGGTTTAGCTGCTCTCGAGATTTGCGCTTAGCAACACATTCAGCGATTTATTTTTATACTATAGATGTAGATATTTCTCAATATGCCGATGATTTTGTTCTATATTCTACAAAAAAAGCGTCGATTCTGCGATTGAAGAACTCCAAATTGCTTGTCAGTATTTTGATAGTTTGTTGAGTAGTTTTGATTTAATTATCTCTACAACCAAAAGTAGATTTTGTGTATTCAAAAAGGGCCGATTTAGAAGCTTTGTAAATTTTAAAATTAATAATCAATCTTTGCCATTAGTAAATGAAATCAAATATTTAGGTTTGTGGTTGGATTGTTCGCTTAGATGGGGAAAACATATTAATGAGTTAACTCAAAAATTGTCTAAATATATATCATTGTTGAAAGTCTTGTCAAGTCCAGGGTGGGGTATTCATCAAAAACATATTAGACGGTTGTATGTTTCTATTATTCGAAGCAGAATTGACTATGCCAGTTTCCTGTTTGATAAAAGTTCTCAAACAAATTTGCAGAAGTTGGACGGGTTACAAAATCAAGCCTTACGTGTAATTGGTGGTTTTATAAGAAGTACCCCAATCCATGTTATGAAAAATGAACTGTGTCTTCCACCACTTCAATTTCGTAGAAAATTTCTCGCTAATAAGTTTTGGTTAAAATCTAAATCGCTTTCTAATAACACCACTAACAATGTTGTACGGAATTTAACAACGCTCAGACATTCTTGTTATTGACACAATAAGAAAATTCCATTGCTTATTAATATACAAAACTCTTTTGAGTCAATACCTTTACATAGTACTGACAAACTTGAAATGTATTCACTTGAAACTTGTGTCAGCAATATCAATTTGCGCCAAGTAATACGAGACTCTATTCCACGCATCGATCATCGCAAACACTCATACAGCAGCCGGCTCCTTAAGAATATCTGTACACTTTTTATGGAACAAGAATATGAAAACTGGTACAAAGTTTTCACAGATGGATCTAAGGACAAAACTGGAGGAGGAGCAGCTTTTTTGGATCTATACTGTGAATGCAATATGAAATTTAAGATTGATATTTCGATTATGCATATTGAATTGATTGCTATATCTGAAGCCCTATCAAATGTAGATTTAATATCTTTTGGCCAATTTGTCATTTTGACTGACTCTAAAAGTTCCCTGCAGCATTTGGCTTGTTTTGCCTCTCAAGTGAGAGGTGAACCGATTGCCTAAAATATAATAAAATCAATCTTAAAATTGCATACTCATAATAAAAAGGTTATTTTTCAATGGTTGCCATCTCATATACATATAACAGGAAATGAGGTCGTTGACCTGTTAGCAAAACAGGCAGTTGTGGACGGAATACCGTTAATGGTGTTACCCCTTTTTTCTGACCACATTAAACATATAAAAGATCAGTGGAGAGCGTTATGGCAAGAACATTTTGACGAAAGATCACGCGAGAAGGGTATCTGGTATCGAATAATTCAGCCACAAATAACTTGTAATTCGTGGATAGATAGTACACTTTATAGAAACTACATAAGGTAGATTAGATAATATTAATAATAATAATAATAAAACACCTGCCGACTCACACGCAAATTCCTCACCACTTCATCCGTCACCTCCGTTTACACCATCACCTAGCACCTGCTCACGCTTGGCTTCGTCCCGTGTGATTAGGTTTTAAGTTACTTCTATAATAGGGAGAATATAGATGTGTAATATTAATAATAATAATAATAACATAACTTAGATTACGTTCGGGACATATTCCATCGAATAAGTTTGCTTTTTTAATGAAAAAGTGCCATCACCAAATTGCGACGTACATAGGCTGCACTAAAAGTATCGGGAATGAAATATTTCCACTGTTCCTGTCATATTAAAATCTTTTTAATTGAAAACTTCTTGGTTTTAAAAATCGAATACCATTTATTTATTTAAAAAAAGATTCTCGGTCTTGTCACAAGGTTTTGTCAAACTTGTTTAGTCGTTGAGAAAATGGAATTGACTCGAGAAAATTCAAGAGCGATGATTTATTATGACTTTCGAAATGGTTTAACACAAAAACAGTGTGTTGACCGGATGATTTCTGCATTTGGTGATGAAGCCCCATCCAAAACCACAATTTATCGTTGATTTGCTGAATTTCAACGTGGGCGTGTCAAGCTCAGTGATGATCCCCGTCAAGGTCGTCCAAAAACTGCAGTCACCCAAGAAAACGTTGATGCTGTGCGTAAGCTGATTGAGGAAGATCGACATGTGACATACCGCGAAATTTAGGCAACTTTAGACATTGGCATGAGTCAAATACAAATAATCTTGCATGAACAATTAGGTGTAAAAAAGTTGTTTTCCCGATGGATACCGCATTCGCTCTGTGAAGAGCAAAAAGCGGCTCGCGTTACTTGGTGCGTCAGAACTCTCGAAAGATTCCACGCAGGATCCTCAAATGCTGTACACAACATCATATCAGGTGACGAATCCTGGATATACGCGTACGAACCCGAAACAAAAAAACTAGTCACAATTTTGGGTGTTCGAAAATGAGTTAAAGTCAACAAAAATTGTTCGTTCACGGAGTGTTTAAAAAAAATGGTGGCCACGTTTGTCTCCAAAACCGGCCATGTTACGACTATTCCTCTTGAGAGACAAAGAACGGTTAATGCAGAATGGTATGCCAGCATTTGTTTGCCACAGGTCGTTTCTGAACTCCATAAATAGAACTGCAACCGCCGCATCATCCTCCATCACGACAATGCGAGTTCTCACACCGCACACAGAACAAAAGAGTTTTTAGAGCAAGAAAACAGAATTATTAGACCATCTGCCGTACAGCCCCGACCTAAGCCCTAATGATTTCTATACTTTCCCTAACATAAAGAATAAATTGCGTGCACAAAGATTTTCATCACCTGAAGAAGCTGTGGACGCCTACAAAACGGCCATTTTGGAGACCAACTTCCGAATGGAATGGTTGCTTCAATGATTGGTTCCATCGTATGGAAAAATGTGTCAAATTTCGCGAATATACTTCGAATAGCAATAAATACATTTTTAAATAGTAATGTTGTGTCACGTCCTTGATTCCCGAAATTTTCAGTACCGCTCGTATGCGAAATAGTTGAAGATGTTCAACATATTTTGATGAAATGTGTCCGGAATGAAGCAGTTAGAAGATTATGTTTTGGTAGTGATACGAGTTTTCAGGTTGGCACCTTGAACAGTATTTTGGCTTATCCTCTGTCCTAGGAGGCTAAAGTGCTGGTCAAGCTAGCAGACTTGATTCTGTGTAGGGAATAGATGGGCCTTTTTTGTGATTCCACTTATTCCTTAGATATGTTTACTTATAGTCGCGCGTGCTCCTTGCACGTAACTATTGTTAATATAATAGATTTTATGTTTAATTTTGTATTCAATTGTAGTGATTAAGTAATTGTAGACAAAACGGGACGATGTGGTCGCTCAGCGACAAAGTCCTTTATAATAATAAATTTAAAAAAAATGATAAACATACGATAAATAAATCGTTTATTATATCAGATAAAAAAAAAACTCATGAAAATAAGTCAAAATGAATCAATGTACATTAATGTTTTGTTTGATAACAAGAAAATACATTTAATTCAATTAGTAACCTACCATTACATTGTGACAAAATATCTTGATCTTGCAATTCTATTAAATAGCTGTACTTCCCGTTTATACAACTTAATTCGTCGGTCTGGGCATTGATCCGTCTAATCTAAATAGAATACATACCAGTCGCAATCGTTAGGTATTCAATCCCTGCTTTGACAAATTGTGTTTGGATGTCGGGTGTACAAAATGTGTTGCGTAAGATCAAAATAAATTTGGTTTTATCTATAAAAGCGTACACTTAATGCCTAATCGTCTTTTCTACTGTGATTATCATCATCGGCCATTCACACCACTGCGATAGCAGGAAAGCTGTTCACATAAAATAGTTACTGATAGTCCACGACACAGGACAGTAGGGTTGGTAATCGTAGAGCGGCATTGGGTACTCTCGTCCTGGGTAGAACCAGTAACAAGATAAGCGGGACTTTTTTTAAAGTAGTAAATATTAAGCTTTGTGATGCACTGATCTTGTATATTTTTGGCTGTTGTAAAAGTGTAAAATGGACGAAACATGTATGTTACTTTAAAGACAACGGAATAACTAATTAATGCTCTAAAAAATCTACAAATTAAAATTCTAAAAATATTCTGCCCTAAGCGTGACACGAGCACACATTCCACCTGATGGTAAGTAGGTGTTGTGGCCTGTATACACCTACATCTATAATTTATTAAAAAATCAAATACATAGCGTGGACACCCGTGGAAACTAAGAACGAATGCCTCGTTTCCAGTGAAAATACTACCCGATTCTCTATACTCACCAAGCATTCTCTATACACACACAGCTTTAAGCTGTGATTTTACGCTGATATTCTGCTGAAGCGTGATCCTTCTCCTATCTAGGCAAACCATTCGTACTACAACCATACTATAGCTGCAGTATAGTTGTAGTACAATGCAGCTTTAACTGCACTATCACGATATATTATAAATATATCGATCAATATGTTTCCAGTATAGATACGTAATAGTTTTTAGTCATTTTAATTACTAATCATTTTTAGGGTTTCGTAGTTACACAACAAGAAACCCTTACAGTTTCGCCATGTCGGTCCGTCCGTCCGACTACGGTTTTGCTCAGAGACCCTAGGTGCTACAAATCTGTAATTTGTCATAGTTATAGATATTGATCACGCCTAGAAAGCTGTGGAGCAAAATCCTAAAAAAACATTTTTATTGTGGGTACTTCACATACAAGTAAATGGAGGATGATTTTTTTATCCGTCAGTTACATCATGTGGTGTATCGTTGGATAGGTCTTTCAAAAACACCGGGGGTGTGGAACAACATATTTTCGATTCAGAGGTCCGTTTGCGAAACATTTAGCTTTAAAGTGGTATTCTTCGTAAGATTCATGTGTCCTCCTTCTCTACCAACTAAACCACTGTTTTTGGAAATGTGAAAAGAATACACAATATAATGAAGTTAAAAGAAAAACTATCACAGCTAAATAGAATTAAGAAGTTAACGAGTAATAGTAGACCAACTTATAAAATGAACTTGGATTAGTAAAAAATTCGTTACGACCCCATATAAAATGACCTGAAAATGGCTGCATTAATAACTTTGTAATGTTATTGGAAACTTAAAAATAAACATAAAATAAAATAAACATTTTATGAAGAAAACGACCTATATGCATTACTACTATTAGCTTTACTTTTTCATTTGCGGGATATATAGCGTATTATTATCAAAATCGAATAGTTTTTTTAATATTTTTTGAATATCACTCCCTATAAGGCTGATTTTAAAATAAGTCTAATCTAAGATCTTTAAAATAAGTAAAATAAGTCCTTCAGTTAAGATTTTCCAATTTGGGCCCATTTTTAGTCTTCATAGCGGTCTAGCCGCGAATTTACTTATTATGCTCATTATCAAGGAAGCCACGAAGCACACTTGGCCAGTTTTTTATATTTTTCTTCTTCATTAGCCTGTAATAATCTACATCTACTGTCTCATATTTCTTCCTGATTTTACATATTATGACAATCGCAGTACCAACTGTACTTACATCGTACATTTTAATCCTGATCTCCATCACCGGTCTAATATTTTACCACTGGTATAAGACTAGTTTGTAAGGTCTTGTAATATTCGATGTTTTTAATATTCGAACCATAATATTTGCGGATGCTAGCAAGTTATAATGTCATAGATATCGCCCATGTAATATAGATTTATGAATTGAGTGTGCGAATTGAATTAATTATATTTGAACCGTGTAGTAATAGCCACTACCTCATATCATACCGTAGGTATAGTAAGAGGCAAAACCGAAATGAAACAGAAAATAGGCAAAAGCATCTTTCTTGTTTTACATGGATCTTGTACTGTCGACAAGCCTGAGTGGTTTTTATCGGTGTCATTTTTATGTTTCATGTATCAATTTTCTAAAGTGGTAAATAAATGACGAAATAGTTTTCGTTGTTAAGTCCGGTTCGGTTGTTAAGCCCCTTTCAAGCTTAGCAAATATCACTTATACGAGGCAAACTATAGATTAGGCATATGTTCAACAGATTTATATATATATATATAGATAGATAGATAGATAGATAGATAGATAGATAGATAGATAGATAGATAGATAGATAGATAGATAGATAGATAGATAGGCTGTAGTAATGATGATAATATGAATAAAAAGTAGGTAATTAACTACGCATCATCGACCACGCACCCACAATAAAATAAAATAAAGATATTTAGGGCTACCACAGTATACAGGGATGTAGGGAGATTTGTTACATACTTGTACTTTGAATTTCATTAACGTTGTAGACATTTATAGGACATGTAACGTTATTAAAGGAACTTATAGTGATCTGCAATGGTGATTAAAAAACCTAAATGTGAACAAGTCAATCTTTGTGAATACCAATTATATTACAAGCACAATCTACATAAAAAGGGGAAATAAGCACAAATTAAACCAATCGAAGCAAATTTTTCTACAGCAGAATTTTAGTATAAATATATTTTTTTGTATTGATTGATAAAAATTGACTGACATTCAAGACAACCATAACACATTATAAAGTACTATTTACTTATATAGTATGTATTAAGCACTAACTTATTATTAACACGAAATTCCAAGTGTTATTTCTTTTTAAGGTTGACCGCGGCGCTTGGTTGGCAGGCAATATCCGGACCATCCATTATTCACCTCATTGCGGAATCGAGAGGCGACGTCTTTGATATGAAACTTCTTTGACTTGGGTCTCATTTTATTCTAATATCTACTTCATGTAATTTTAGCGTTTAGTACCGCTTTGATAAATTTGAAGGTTACCATTTCGAATGTATTTTTACAAATATTAATTTCGATTTTTTATTTCTATTTAATAAGGTATAATATGTAAATGATATGATAAAATTTATGGGTTATAGAAGACGTTCAACCTCAACAAACACAGGAAATCAATTAATTTTATTTTTCTACTTAAAATTTTATATTCATGAGTTGATTCACCGACACTTTCATCTATAATTTTACCGCCGCTTGTGTTCATTTTGTATGCACTCCTCACATTTGTTAGCACTATTTGTTCTTACACGATTTCATAAAAACTTTACACGTTAACTCTTTTAGATCCTTTCAGAACTATTTCTAGTCTTCCTAAATAAAATTTTAAAGTGTTTATTATACATTTATATTCATTACAAAAAGGTTTATACATTTAAAGTTAGTTAAAGTTACAGCCTATATACGCCCCACTGCTCGGCACAGGCTTCCTCTCATTTCTGAAAGGGTTTTAGAGCAAGGAAATATCCACCACACTGCCCCAATGCGTGTTGGCAAACTTCACATGCCTTCCAAATTTTTTTTCTTATTTCCCAGACATGCAGTATGTTCCTCACGATGTTTTCATTCACCGCCTATCATGTGGTAAAACAGCATTTAAAATTTCAATTAACAATTTCATTGGTGCCGGTGGGGATCGAACCCGGGTTACTAGCGCAGTGTGAAATTTACAGCGAGCGCTTAATATACAGGATTATATATTTATTTACATAAAATATAATATACAATAGGCATTACGTGGTAGAGTCATACTGCAGCTATATTATGGATGTACCGTATTATTTTATAAAGTAAATATAAAAAGCGGTATATAACTATTTATATAATTAAAAGAAAAAAAATATTTGCTTTATTGTAATTTAATGAACAACATAAAAGAGACCAAGAAAATGTAAATAGAAGCCAAAAGCAACTTGTAAATTAGTTGCTTAATAAGATTTATATCAATAATAGCTTTTATTTAGGAGAAGACTCCTAAATAAAACGTTTACACTTTACACGCGGTAGAGCCATCCTGCAGCTATATTAGTAGTATAGTTGTAGCACTATTGGCTCGGCTCGACCGGGGCAGGACCACGCTCTCAGAAAATACCAGTGTAAAGAACCAGAGACCCTTTTTACTGAAAACGAGGCATTCCATCTTAGTCCTCACGGGTGACAACGCATTTGCATTTTGATTCGTAATCGAAGATAGATGTAGATGTCTATAGGCCACAGCCACCACTTACCATCAGGTGGACTGTGTGCTCGTTTGTCACCCTTATCCTATAAAAAAATTACCATAATAAAAACTAAAACTAGAAAAACTTATATTATCATACATTCCTATACAAACTATATAAGTAACCAAGCCAATGTTGGCTGCGTTTCATCGCTGAATGGCTATACTTAGCCGTAAATCAGGAAGAGAACCAGCCCTGTTACCACCAACCTTTGTAAAATAGCAGCTTAATACTGATGTGTTTCGTATGGCGACTCTAGTGCGGACAAATTTTATTGGAAATACATCTTAGTCGCAGTCTTAGTCTCAGGGGTAACAACGCATCTGCATTTTGATTCTAATCTATGGAATTTCTGTGGAATATGTGCTCATTTGTCATCCTTATTAAATAAAATAAAGAAAAATAAAATTATAAATTGTTTTACTAACAACTGAACAAAAACTCTTTTATTTATACTTTTAGTATCTAATTGGCATATATGTAAAGGAATGTACACAAAAAGCTTAAAAGTAATGCTCAGAATAAGGTTTGAAATTTATCATGGACTCAGCTGCGAAGGGAAACATCGTTAATAAGCCTTGATAGTCTATAAGGAACCCTTAATCTTAACTAACGATCACCGACGTGCTTTATCAAGCTCGAAACATTTTACTTCAAATTATATTGCAATGTTGAAATTCATTCACATATGTTGATTGTAGAAAAACAAATAAAATTAAAAATAAGGTTAACTTTTAATTTTTAAAAGGATTCTTACTAGTTCTTTCTTAAAGAATTCTTATATAAAATGATTATATCATAAATTTTGATGTTCATATTACAAATAATTTTATTATTCCTTTTGACTCCTTTAAAAAAAAAGAAGTGAGAAAATAGTTGATAGAATATAAATAATATGTTTATGACACAGCCTTAAAATTAATTAAAAATAAAAAAAGGAAAAAAGAAAAACTTTAAATTTTATAATTTGAGTAAAATAATGTTATAAATATCATAAACTTAAAAGATTTTTATTCACCTGCGCATTTAGGCTTGACCGCATAGTGGCAGTGTAGTAATCTTTTACCCCATACCGTACCATGGGTATCGTGAGGGAAACCAGGAGATGACACTAGATTAAATTATACACAAGCAATATATTTTTATACGTGGTAGAGCCATTCTGCAGCTATATTATGGTTGTAGCACGAATGGGTCGGCTCGACCGGGGAAGGACCACGCTCTCACAGAATATCAGCGTAAAATAGCAGCTTAACGCTGCTGTGTTTCGTATGGTGAGTGTAGAGAACCGGAGACCTTTTTACTGGAAACGAGGCATTCCATCTTAGTGCTCACGGGTGACAACGCGTCTGCATTTTGATTCGTAATCGAAGATAAATGTAGATGTCTATGGGCCACAGCAACCACTTACCATCAGGTAGACTGTGTGCTCGTTTGTCACCCTTATCTTATATAAAAAACAAGCTATTATATATACTCTAAAGGCGCTAGCGTTTCACTAATAACAACTAAAAATAAAAAATAAACCTGATTGCCGACCGATATGCCAGGCGTGGGAACTATGGCAAACATTTTATTCTTGACGCAATCTGTGGGGAAGGCTATGTACTGCAATAGACTTTGATAAGCTATAATGAATAAATGAATAGCTGGGCTTAGGCCCGCGAAATCAGAGCAATGTCAGCATAATTTCATTTGCGTCAAATAACATTGTTATAAATGGTTTATGGATACCTTAGCAGTATTATTGATTCTGTGCTTAAGAATTGCTTATTGATGATGCTATTGATTATGAAAACTATACTCCAAATAAACGTTTTACATATAGATAATTACGAGTAGGATCGAGTATAGTCATACTTAAACGAATAGTAAATATTTTGTTACTGAATCAGATTATTCCTTAATAATTACTATAACATTAAATATTTGATTATACATATAGATAAAATCCATAAAATCAGTTTCATTTAATGCGTAGTATTTACGTAAATATAAGAAATCATTACTGTGTGGAAAGTTTCGACTTAAGTAATATTATTTAATTTTTAAGTTTTTAAAAATAACGCTTTTTTTATTATTTTAGCCGACTTAAAAATAGAAGGAATTACTCAATCTGTTTTTATTTCTCTTGTTTGTATGTATATTACGCGATATATTCGTCAATTGTCAACCGATTTTCTTGATTTTTTTAAGGTTCAAGTTTAAGACTTATTGTTCAAGATTACATGGGGGACTCCTATATAAATTTGGAGAATATTCCACAGTCTAGTTATTACCTGCAGCTTGTGCTTCGGAGCTCCTAAGCCCACTCAATCTATAATATAAAAATCAATCGCTGAATGTGTTGCTAAGCGCAAATCTCGAGAGCAGCTGAACCGATTTCGCTAATTCTCTTTTTATAATATTCCTTGAAGTATATAGAAAACAATTTAAAAAATTGCCTGAAAACGTATAAAAACAACACTTTTCTATATTCCCATACAAAAGATTCGCGATAATACTTAAAGTCTATTTGAACTTTAACACTATATCATAAAGTTTAATGTTTAATGTATTACTTCTGTTGTTTTTTACTGTTGTAAGTTTGATGTGTTAGTGGAGGGGTTCCGGGAAGGCAAAACAATTATAATTTTTATTTTTTGACATAATGTAATTGTTGACTTATCAACTTTCTTTTTTCTTTTTTTATCTTACTAGCTAATCCGGTGTCCCGAATAGCAGAATAGGTATTAAAAAAAATTAATGTATCGACTGTTAGGCGGTACGAAGTTCGCCGGGTCAGCTAGTATGGTATAAATATATAAAATATTATATATTTATACCATATTGATTTATTTCTGCTATACAACATTTTTAGCACTTGTTTCAGAAGATTATGTAATATTATTTTATTCTTTTTCGTGTTTTAAAGTCAGTTTACACTTTTTATTAAAAGCGTTTGGCTTCAGATTATAATAAAATGGCAGATAGTGTATTCAATTTAGTGAAATTTTTCGTATTTTCTTTTATTGTTTTACCCTCATTCCCAACAATATATTATTGTAATACGATAAAACGCATAAAATGTTAAAAAACACTCATTTGAAGTGTTTTTTAACATTTTATGCGTTTTATCGGGTCGGAAATACCATAACCATATAGGTGACTTAATATGTACGACGACCTCGGAAAGTTAAATCCCTAAAGGTTTTCCCAAAAGGTTGCAAATTTCACCGGTAGTTGCTGTATAAAATCTTTTCCTTAATCAATACTCTCAACTTATACAACCGTTCCCAATTGGAACTGAATAATCAGTAGTGAAAAATAAATACTAGCTTCATTTCTTATATTTTATTAGTGCATTGCATGAACTTTTATATATTCTTAAACATAAGTTGTTCGTTACTAAATATAATTAATATACTAAAGAATTTATAAATCATTTAAAGTTATGTTAAGAAATCCTTGTCCTAAAACTCTCTCAAAAATGACAAGAGGCATGTGTCACGGAGTGAGACGTATTAGCCTGAAACTTTCTTTAAAGGAATGTAAGTATTTTAACACATGTAAAGTATCACAAAGAAGACGATTTGTCCCTTTGAGAATTGCCTAAGGAGGACGATAAGGAAGATTGTATCCTTCGTTACCATTCAAAAAGAAATACTAAAAATTTATAAAGCAATTCGTTTCTAATTTAAAACTGCTAGAGTTGTAAAAGGAATTGTCAGTGATCTTCTAATGAGCTTACCTACGCTTGTGCAAAAGTAAGTATTGATTATATTGAGCTTCCGTATAGTATTGAATACAACATATTGGATTTGGATAGGTTTTATATGCAAAGGTCGATAGACATCGCTGCGTCCTTACCCCGGGCAGGGAGACATTGCACATACTGTCTTTTAATACATTTTTTCTTTTTTTTTATAGGATAGGGTGACAAACGAGCACACAGTCCACCTGATGGTAAGTGGTTGCTGTGGCCCATAGACATCTACATTTATCCTCGTTTGCGAATCAAAATGCAGATGCGTTGTCACCCGTGAGGACTAAGATGGAATGCCTCTTTACCAGTAAAAAGGGTCTCCGGTTCTCTACACTCACCATACGAAACACAGCAGTGCTAAGCTGCTATTTTACGCTGGTATTCTGTGAGAGCGTGGTCCTTCCCCGGTCGAGTCGATCCATTCGTGCTACAACTATACTACTAATATAGCTGCAGCATGGCTCTACCAAGTAAAAACATGTATGTCTTACATTTGATGATATGGCACTAAGTATGGCATAATGACAAAAGTATTTTTTTACTAATAGAAAGAGTTTGGTGTAATATACGAGTAACATAATAGGCGACTTATTTTTAAATGTATTTAGCAATGTAAAAACAAATGTGCAGTTAATCATCATCGTCATAGCCCGTCACGAGTCCACTGCTGATCAAAAGCCTTCCCCTAGGAATGCCACAAAGCACGTTCCTGAGCCACCAGCACCAACGACTTCCTGCATTTCTTAGCATGTCGTCACTCCATATAAAGGAGGGCCGTCCTATTGTTCGTTTAACGGTATGAGGCTGCCACTCGAGAATCTTACTTCCTCAACGGTTGTCGCTTCTTCGAACTATATGTCCGGCAATTGCCTCTTCAGCTCGCTGTTCCATTGGGCTATGTCAGCAATAGATTTACTTCTGATTTACAGAAATAGGCATATACATGTTGTATTATATCTACCCAGACCGACTACTACAAAAAAAAAGAAATGAATAACATCTACTACCTTCTGATTGTCTGGTGATTGTGGTAAATAATCAATATTTTTAAATTTTAATACACTTCCTTTCTTTCTTCTCTGTCTTCTTAAGATATAAATCACAGATAGCTATATAAATCACTTAGTTTTAAAAATATTTGATTTAGATATTGATGTGTTGCATAATCGCAAAATCTTTAACTACACTTTATGAGTAAATTGAATATTTAAAATAAAAATATGCTTGAATTAGATTAGTCATTTAACTCTTGTGTACTCACTGTAATAACTATGAAACCTATTAAGAACAGGTACAGTGGAATCGAACCATCATCATCATCATTACTACACCCCTTCACAAGTAAACTGCTGACCATAGGTCCTTCTCTAAGTCAGTCAGTCTCTATGAGTCAAGTATTCGGAGGAAAACCATAAAGTGTGAAAAAGATAAGAAAAGTCGCAAATAGTAATAAAACTTTACTATGTTAAATGAAGGAAATCGAGATTAAAAGTTGCTAATGAAAAGTTCTTGAATTTTGGGTGCCAAGTAAGTAAGTACTTATTCGGTAACTTTATTAACACGTATAATTAATATTTTAATATTGTTCACTTTGTGCAATTTCAGTTTTATGGTGTGTATTGTATCATATTATATCAAGTTAAGAAAATATCAATTATAAAATTAGTTTAGTTTTAAGGTAAAAATAAATGTTCAAATCATTTATAGAGTAGGGAAATATTTTTTACCACAGAGGATGTCAAGTTGGCGAAGGCTTAACAAGAACTTTAAAGCATCTTCGTGAAATATACGAAGCCGGTATCTAAAGATAAGGTGACAATTAAGTGATGAGAAAGCGCTAATGCTCGTCATTTTGCCTTACTTAGCAGATTCACGCGAACCCAACGAAACTTACATATCTTCACTGTCGCTTATCCGATGAAACATGTTATTGATATGTTGCTAAATAGTAACACACGAATGCTTACAGCCCAGCAAACAAAAACAAGGAATATATAAATAAAGATTACGTATAAAAATATAAACTACAATAATTTAAAATTAAAAATTTTGTACAGCCGACTTCAATATAAGTTATTTAAGAATAACTTAAAAACTATTGGTCTGACCTTGATCAAATTCATATGGGACCACACGAGAAGTACCAGCTTTCAAATAAAAAAAGAATCATCGAAATCGGTTCACCCAGAAAAAAGTTCTGAGGTAACACACATAAAAAAAAAAAACGAAAAAAAAAACATACAGTCGAATTGAGTACCGGCTCCTTTTTGGAAGTCGGCAGAAAATATGTGTATTAATTTAAAACAACAATACTATTAATAATAATAATAATATTTTATTTGCATAAAACATGGTATATAATAGATTTTACAAAACTTTTCAGATCAGCATGTTTTGCTACGGTTATTCATAGCATGCAAATTTTTTTTTTACATTAATATTTTTGGCTACAAAAATCCTTAACACTATAGAAATTACAATTATTTAGCCACTGATATAGTTTTAATTTAAATGATCTTGTATTTAATATTTTTAAGTAATTAGGTATCTTATTATATAACTGAACACACATAAATAAACAACTTTTATTATATTTTCTTATTCTAGGATTATCGTTTAGTATAAGTCTATATGGATCTCGATGACTGCGGGGATTTACATCATCTATCGTTGTAAACAACGTTTTGTGCTTCTGTACAAACATACATACTTCATAGATGTAAAGTGATGGTAGTGGTAATAAGCCAAGTTTTTTAAACACTGGTCGACACGATTCATTTGGTTTTAGCCCACATATAGCTCTAATGCATTTTTTTTGCGCGACAAATGCTTTATTTTGATCAGTGCTGTTGCCCCACATTATAAGACCATACCGCAGTAAAGATTCTACGTATGCATGGTAGGACATGACAGCGGTTTTTATGTTTGTTATGTTTTTTATTCGTTTAAGTGCATACACGAATTTATTTATTTTGATAGAGACATCATTTACATGTGGTTTCCAATTTATATCGTCATCTATAATTAAACCTAAAAATTTTGTATGACTAGCTGCTTTTATTTTTGGAATGTTAAGTTTAAGATTATGTTTATTATTAGTGCATTTATTAAATTGTATATATAAAGATTTGTCTAAATTAATTTTTAAATTATGTATGTCAACCCAATTTATTAAAGTATCTATTGTATTATTCATGTCAGCTTCGTGGTCACTCATATTATTAATTTTTTTATTGGAAGTCACGATTATGGAAATGTCATCAGCAAATAGAATACATTTATGCTTCGTCATATTGACAATGTCATTTAAGTACAATAAAAACAGAATTGGACCGAGAACACTTCCCTGTGGAACGCCATATTTATTGTTTCGGTATTCGGACGAGTACGTTATTATGTCCCCATTTACATCTGCTTTAGTAACAATAACACATTGTTGCCTATTATAAAGATATGATGTAATCCATTGAAGTGGTGGTCCTCTAATTCCAATTTTTTCCAATTTCTGTAACAATAGGTCATGTGAAACTAGGTCAAAGGCTTTAGATAGGTCAAAAAATAGTCCCGTGGTAAAATTATTATTATTGATATTTGAAAGTACTATTTTTATGAGTGAAAAAATTGCCAAAGTTGTAGATTTATCTTTTTGAAAGCCGTACTGTTCGTTTGATATAATGTGATATTTATTACAAAATTCAAGAAGTCTTTTATACATGCATTTTTCATATATTTTTGATATAACGGATATTAGGGTTATAGGTCGATAATTATTAATATCACATTTCTCTCCTTTTTTAAACAGTGGCTTAACTATTGATAGTTTTAATGCATCTGGAAAGATTCCACAAGAAAATGAAAAATTAATTAAATATGTCAAGATTTCAATTAATTCGATTATACATTTTTTAATTATTTTTGTGTTTATGTCATCGTAGCCTTCAGAGCTAGTATTTTTTAATAGCATTATTTCCCTTGTAACCTCATTTTCAGACATAGGTCTAAGAAACATAGAGTTGATATTCGCGCTGTTAATAGTTACATTTTTCGCTGTAGTGTGTGTTGTTGATTCACAGGTCAAATCAATAAAATGATTGTTAAAAGCAGAAGCTATATATACAGGATTCGTAAGAACTTTATTATTAGTTATAATTTTTTCTATATTTTTCTTGTCATATGGGTTACATATTTCGTTTTTGATAATGGTCCATGTTGCTTTACATTTGTTATTATTTTTATTTATAAACTTAATATTAGCATTCTTTTTTAAGTTAAACACACATTTTTTAAGAGCTTAGAATATGATAGGTAACGTATTCTGTTGGCATTACTTTTATTTTTATAATATTTAAATCTTAACATTCGTTTTGCTTTACAACTTATTTTGAGGCCTTTGCTCATCCAATTTTGTTTTTTATTTTGTAAATTTATTTTGATTCGTTGTTTTGGAAAACAAAGATAGTAGAAAAGGCAAAATAATTCATGAAATCGGCTGAATGCTGTGTTAGCATCATTTTCCATGTATGCCTCCGACCATGACAAATTTTTCAGGCATTCTTTAAACTTCCTAATGTTATCTAAGTTATAGTCTCTCTTGTAAACATAATATATAGCATGTTTTTGTGGCTCACATTTTATAGGAAAGCTTAACAACTGTGCTGTGTCATGATCGGAAAGATGCAGTGGTAGCAATGTTGCAGTCGCATTTTGAATGTTACTTAATATATGATCGATACAAGATGATCTACGTGTAGGAACATTGAAATGTATTTTCAAGTTATGATTATAAGACAAATCTTGTAAATAGTTTGTGATTTTGCCTTTTTTTAATGTGTTTATATTAAAATCTCCAGCTATAACTATATGTACTTTAGATTTGTATTTTACAGTTAAGTCATGCAAAAGTGTGTTCAACTTAAATAAGAACTGTGTTGGGTCGGATTGGGGAGTTCTGTAGAGACAAATAGTAATTAATTTAATATGTATGATTTCTATGCCGCATGCCTCGAACGTATTCTGGGTAGCATAATTTTTTATGAACGATAATTCATTGAACATTATACCCTTTTTAACTAAAATACATGTTCCACCTCTTTGTTTTTCTCTGCAGAAGTTGGCGGCCATGTCATACCCACATATTCTTACATAACTCTCAAAACCTTTTTTTATGAAAGTTTCGGAAAGACATATTACATCCGGGTCATTATTTTTAGCTCTTAACTCCTCTATAGTTACGTCTATTAAATCTTGCTTTGGTAAAACACTAGTAATGTTTTGGTGAAAAATTCTAAAATGACGAGTGTAAATTAAATTTTTATGGTCGAAAAAATTTATCGTTCTTTTTTATTACCGGAAAATAATAGGGCATGGTCCCTTTCTTATAAATAACAGGAGGTTTTGAGTGCGCGTCAGTTTTTTTTTTTAAAGTAGAAGGGAATTGTTCCTTTTTTTGGTTTATTTATGGTTTTACTTAATTTAAAACTTGGCTTATTACTCGCTATTCGTTTACTAATTTCACTAGGATTTAAATATTTTTCTTCGTAGTCACTATAGTCAATAGCATAATTTATTGATTTACAAATGTCGAAGCGATTAGAATATTTTTTACAATCTATAAACTTACAATTTTTATATCTTTCGCAAATATTTTTAATACGATAGTTTAAATTATTAACATTTATGTACCTATTTTTAATAACATTTAGTACAATTATTGTATTTTTACTAAAAGTAACTATTATAGCTTGTAATTGTGACAAAACTTGTTTTATATTATGATCGTTTTCTCCTAAACATATGACTAACTTATCATGCGATTTTAGTTCCATGTTGTGGCAATTTTTTATTACTTCGTTACTTGGTGCATAGGGTTTCGTTTCACCAATAACTCCATAATGTTCATATTGTGTGTCTGATCTTGAGTGTGATATAGCTGCGGCTAGGCCAACGCATTGTTGAGAACCGATGATGTAAATTATTTTTTCATGGCTGTTATTTTGCTGTCTCATCATAGGTTTTGAGGTCTTGCTCCATTTATCCTTTGTTTCATAGTCAATATTTTGTGTCAGATTTGTTATTTTTTTATTGAGAGATGCGATCTCTTTTTCTGCATCTTTTAATTCTTGTTGCAAGTTGGTAATTTTTTGTTGAAGGCTTGATATCGTCGAATTAGGGTGGGGATAGGTATATGATATGACTGTCGGTGAAGATGGCACGGAAGATAGACTATGAAGTAGCAAAGGGTGTCTCTTCTTCTTAGTTGTATTGCCTGATTGAGGACTGTCAATTTTTGTGGGAGAATAGCATAGCGATTTTAGTATTTTAATTTCTGAGGTTAACTTATTTATCTGTCTGTGAAGATCGTTATTTTCTAATATTATGTTTTCTAACTCATTTTGAGTACTACGAAGGTTACAGGTTAACTGAGATATTGTAGATTTCATTTCTGAGATTGACGTTGTCTCAGACATTGTGCCGTCTACACTCTTTGACAATTTACTAGGCGTTGAAAATGATACATCCGATATATTATAGTCCGTGAGTACGTGCGAGTCTAATGTGTAAGACGTATCCTTCTCCGATACCTGCAAAGATTCAATACATTGCAATTTCTCTGTATTACATGATTCTTCTAGGGATGTACATTGTCCAGGGAGATTTTGTTTTTTTCTCACTGTGATATTAGTTATATCGCTATTCACGTCTTTTTTATTTTTTATACATGTTTTGCATCGCCATTTCTTTTTTCTTTCTTGATCCATTAGGCGGTATGTTTTTTCCGGGTAGCCATCACAGTCTAAATCATACCTATTTTTACATAATGAACATATTGCAGTTTTCTTTATATCAACTAAGTTTTTGCATTTATAACATGTTACTACTACCGGCATCTTGTGGCCGCTATTAGTAGTTTTCACATTGAATTTAGATGCCATGTTATTGAATATTATGTGCAGATCGACTACACTTTACTAGATGGCACTGTTATGATTAATGTTATGATGTATTTTTCATGTAGATTTTTTCAAATTTTCGAGTCGGTCAACGGTCTTACATAAAAATATTTTATGAAATTTTTGATTTGTGCAATTAAATATTGATAAATATGAGTGATAAGGTATAAATAAGGTAAAAAATAAACTCACGACACTATTCAATTGTTACAATCACTAAGTTTTTATTGGTTCACTAGTTTTTACACTTCACTTTAAAATGTTTGATTATGCAATTAATCTTACAGTTTTTGCACTGATAACATTATATAGTATATATTAGCACCAAATATACTGAATCATAACAAATATCCGGTTACTATCACGATAAGACTATTTATTTACTATTTTTATTTACGAGCTCGATGTTTACGGTGTCACTAGCGACATCTTCCTCGTCAATAGATTACGAAACATCATCAACTTACTTTATTTTAATTAAAGCTGTAACAGCTTAATATATAAAAAAAAAAACCTAAAACATTAACAAACGTTTTTACAACCTTTTCAAATTCTCACTAAATATTAAATTGAAAGAGTCTACCGTAGCGTTTTTATATTTAACATACATATATATATACTATTCCGAAGATATCCCGGATGTCAGTCTGAGCGAGATTAGGATGGCTCTCCAGCACCTTAAAAACGGTAAGGCCCCAGGCGAGGATGGAATTACAGCGGAGCTTCTGAAAGCGGGTGGAAGACCGGTACTTGAAGTCCTTCAGAAGCTCTTTAATTCCGTCCTCCATGGTGGCATTACACCGGAGGCGTGGAGCAGAAGTGCGGTGGTCTTGTTCTTCAAGAAAGGTGACAACGCTCTCTTGAAGAACTACAGACCGATTTCCCTTCTGAGCCGCGTCTACGTGCTGTTTTCGAGAGTCATTACGAATCGTCTCGCGCGCAGACTTGACGACTTCCAGCCTCCCGAACAAGCCGGTTTCCGAAAGGGCTTTAGCACCATAGACCACATACATACCCTTCGGCAAGTTGTACAGAAGTCCGAAGAGTACAATTTGCCACTATGTCTGGCGTATGTGGACTATGAGAAAGCCTTTGATTCCGTCGAAATTTGGGCGGTGCTGCAGTCCCTTCAGCGGTGCCAAGTTGACTGTCGGTATATCGAAGTGTTGAAGTGCTTGTACAGTAGGGCTACGATGGCTATCCGAGTACAGAACCAGAGTACGAAACCTATCCAAATGCAGAGAGGTGTAAGACAGGGTGACGTCATATCCCCGAAACTCTTCACCGCTGCATTGGAAGACGTTTTCAAGCTTCTGGACTGGAAAGGATACGGTATCAACATCAATGGCGAGTACATCACTCACCTTCGATTTGCCGACGATATAGTCCTTATGGCAGAGTCGCTGGAGGACCTAAGCACTATGCTCAATGACCTCAATAGTGTTTCCCAACGGATAGGTCTTAAGATGAACATGGACAAAACTAAGATCATGTTTAATGTCCATGTTACACCTATGCCGGTAGTTGTTGGGAACACTAAGCTCGAAGTTGTTGACGAGTATGTTTACCTGGGACAAATAGTCCGACTGGGTAAGTCCAACTTCGACCGAGAGGTCAATCGACGGATTCAACTCGGCTGGGCAGCGTTCGGGAAGCTACGACACATCTTCTCGTCAGACATACCTCAAAACCTTAAAACGAAATTGTACAACCAGTGCGTGTTGCCAGTGATGACTTACGGAACTGAGACGTGGTCCTTCACTGCTGCCCGTATGAGGAAGCTCAAGGTCGCTCAGCGAGCTATGGAGAGGGCTATGCTCGGAGTTTCTCTGCGTGATAAACTTAGGAATGAGGATATCCGCAGTAGAACCAGAGTGACCGACATAGCCCAACGGATTAGTAAGCTGAAGTGGCAGTGGGTCGGCCATATAGCTCGAAGAACCGACAACCGATGGGGAAGAAAGGTTCTCGAGTGGCAGTCTCGTACCGGTAGGCGAAGTGTAGGGCGTCCCCCCACGAGATGGAGTGACGACCTGGTAAGACATGCAGGAAGTCGATGGATGCAGGTGGCTCAGGACCGTGTTTTGTGGCATTCTTTGGGGGAGGCCTATGTTCAGCAGTGGACTTGTGAAGGGCTGTAATGATGATGATGATGATGATACATATAAGCTCTAAAGGTGATATTTTATGTAGTATACGCTTTGTCTAAATGCTTTGACGGCAAGTACCCGGGTGAGGATGGAATTACAGCGGACCTTCTGAAAGCGGGAGGAAAACCGGTACTTAAAGTCCTTCAGCAGCTCTTTGATTCCGTCCTCCGTGGTGGCACCACTCCGGCTTGGAACAGAAATGTGGTGGACTTGTTTTCAAAAAAAGGCGACAACGCTCTCTTGAAGAATTACAGACCGATTTCCCTTCTAAGCCGCGTCTAAGTGCTGTTTTCGAGTGTCATTACGAATCGTCTCGCACGCAAAATCTACGACTTCCAGCCTCTCGAACAAGCCGGTTTCCGGAAGGCTTGGCACCATAAACCACATACATTCTTCTTCTTCGGTTCTTCGGTAAATAGTACAGAAGACCGATGAGTACAATCTGCCACTTTGTCTTGCGTTTGTGGACTATGAGAAAGTCTTTCATTCCTTCAAAATTTAAGCGGTGCTGCAGTCCCTTCAGCGATGCCAAGTAGACTGTGAGTATATCGAAGTGCTGAAGTGTTTGTACAGTAACTCTACGATGGCCTGGTAAGACATGCAGGCATTTGGGGAAGGCTTGTGTTCAGCAGTGGATTTGTGAAGGGCTGTAATGATGATGATGATGACGTTTTGTCTATTATTTAGACGGCCTAGCTGCTACGTTGCGCATCCTGCTTTTAACTACTCTAGCTGATTCAATAATAGCTAGATTAGATGGTTGTGTTTGCCTTGTTGTATCTCACTCTGCATCCTAGTCTACATTCGACATTATCATACAATTCTTACATCTAACACTGGTCATTGTGCCTTTGTCATTTGCGGTTGCGCAGTTGAAACACTCCGACAGTAATCATAATTTTTTTTTAAAAAATACTAGTAATGCATTTAAACGTTACTAATATTCCCTTTAACCACTTCTGGTAAGCTTAAAATGCTTGTGTTAGAAGTGGTTCATGACAGTAGTCGAATGGCGGATTCGAACTCACGACCTTTCGAGTTCGCGCTTCACGCCCTGCCATTAGGCTACTGATGCTTCTTCGCGAAGAATTAGAGGAAAACATCATCGTTATACTAAATCATTTATCTATCACTTAATCATATACTTAATAAACGGCTTTGAATATATAAAAAGTTTATAGGTCAGTTTCTTAATAATAAATAATAGCCAGATTTTAATTTTAAGCTATTAAAAATTAAATTATTTTTAAGAAAACATGGAATAGCGGATATACTTACACCGCCACTGTAATAACACGGCAGAGAATTACCAATAGCCCATATCGTCCCGTGGGTGTCGTAAGAGTCGCCTCCTTGAGAGTGGAACTTAAACAGGAGATCAAAATTATAAAAAACTGCGCATGCCAACCCGTCTGCCAAGCGTGGCAGCTATGACGAAATCCCCTCATGAGGGAAGATATGGAATCTATGCACTATGATTTATATTCTGTAGTGGACTTATATAGGCTATTATGGATGGATGGAAGCAATTAAAATCAAATAAAAAACCGAATAGTAAAAGAGAAACGAAAGTGAAATTGTGCGCATAAATTCAAAAGCATTTGTTTGTAGAATATTTTAAACGATTAAAGTGGCGGTTATGAAGTTTTATGGTTCTCTCGATCCTTTCGTACATTCAAGATCAAATATATATGTTAGGTTTTATTTTCCGCCATTTATAAAAGCAGCGGTAGAGCTGCGATGTTTTATTTCTTAAAAAGCGCCCGCAGTGGTTTGCAGTAGCCGATATTTTAAATAGTAAAAGAATTACTATCATAAAATATAACATTTCTAAGGCTGTTGCTGCACTTTATAATGTTTTATTTAAAGAATTTATTTTACAGACCATAAATAAATTTTACTTGCGTTTGCTAAGTTATTGGTTGCGATCAAACAATAGCTGAAGGTACCCAGAGGTATTATGTCACAGGTGAAAAATGCCTTTTGTAAGATCTATTGGTATTTTAAGTATATGAGATACTTTCCCAGTGATCGGTTGCAAACAATCGACATTTAGGATGAGTATATCACACGTAGTTATTATCTTAAGAAATTAATCGTATCACGACGTGGTGGAATTTTTTTTTATAGTATTATGGTGACAAACGAGCACACAGTCCACCTGATGGTAAGTGGTTGCTGTAGCCCATAGACATTTACATCTATTTTTGTTTGCGAATTAAAATGCAGATGCGTTGTCAGCCGTGAGGACTAAGATAGAATGCCTCTAATCCAGTAAAAAAGGGTCTCCGGTTCTCTACACTTACCATACGAAACACAGCAGCACTAAGCTGCTATTTTACGCTGGTATTCTGTGATAGCGTAGTCATCCCCGGTCGAGCCGACCCATTCGTGCTATAACTATACTATTAATATAGCTGCAGCATCACTCTACCACGTACAAAAATATCTTAGTAAGAGTAAATAATAAATTAGAAACAAATTATTAAATATAAAATGGACTTTATTTAGTTCTGTAAGGTCACGCATTGCCAGCAATGCCAGCACCAGATATATTTGGTGGAATTTTATACGCACTGCACATTACGCGGGAGATCGGCACTTGAAATTGCAATAAACAGTTTCATGGGTGCCGATGGGGATCGATCATGCTCGCGTAGTGTGAAATTTACGACGAGTGCTCCCTAGAGCTGCCACGGCTCTTCTTACATTCTTTTACATAAGAAAATTTTCATTTTTTTCTTTATCGAGAACACATAAAATTTTTATTGAAAGACTTATGGACTAACGTCACTGCAATCATCGTCTGCAATCAACTTTTAAAGTTTTAAACGATGCAATGCCACCTCTGAACAATCAAGTTAATGACTCACAGACTGTGAAGTAAGAAGTTATAGTGGCTGCTCATATCCTTCTAACTTAAACACAAATACACGTAGTTATGCAGAAGGAATCCAACCCACATTTGTGTAAAAAAATATTTATGTATGATATAATAGCAAATTATTTTTAGTACCTAAAATTAGCTGGCAAAATCTCTGTATAAAAAACGCAAAATTACAAAAATTTGTTCGATATAGCTATATCCCACAATTATTAGTATTTATTTGTTGGATCCTTTTTGAGTATCTACTTTTAATTTTGGGTGAGTGCGCTTGTGTGGTAGAAATAGGTACTTTGTATATAATAGGCATTTTGTACGATTTTATAGTAAGAAATTAAAAATACTCTGTTTCGAGCTGTGTTTAAGAATTTAAGTCTTTATGTATGTAATGGGAAAAAATTACTACACGAAACATTTAATAAAAGTGAACCAGCGGAATCATACCAAAGACATCGCTCCCTAAGGTTTCAATGAGGTGAATAATGGAAAGCCCGGATATTGATTTTGTCTGTCAACTGAAAATGTGTAGCAGAGTTATCAACATAGATAATGACATAATTTGTAACTTAATTTTATGTTGTTTCTATTGTTTGTATTCATATTGATATTTTAATTATCATTTACTCGTACTTTGTTACATGAAAGTCGTCTTAACAGAATAGAATAGAATATAATCATAAAACTATTTCTGTTCAAGTGTACATACATTAAATTCTCGTAAATATATTGAGAGGCCAAAGTTAATATATTTATTTCTTTAAATTTTTCTCTAAGGGATTCCTTCTGATCTAGGTTATAAATTGCTCTTATGGCTCTCTTTTGCAAAATAAAGATAGTTTTAATATCAGTCGATTAATTTAGAGTCATGTGTTACATAGTTATCGGCTATACAATACGAATAAAAGTCTTGTATTAAATTACTTATTTTAGATAAGTGTGAGTCCTTCTTCGCTTCACTGTGAACGCGGCGGTGTCATGTTGCTCCGCGAATTAAATTTTTTTCTTTATGTTAAGTACGTTAAGTGAACTTTAAATTTAACGTCGTGTACAGTATTGTGTTTTAATCTTAAAATACCTATAAACGTTATAAATTGCAAGTAATTTTTAACGAATAATTAACCTACTGCCGCGCCGTTATAAACTATGACTTATAATTTTATTAATGTAGCCGTCGCGACGGTACATGTAGTGAATCTTTCCCGTGTCGATTGGAAAAAAAACTATTGTAGTTACAGTGACTTTGTTGCTGTGCATTTTTGCTTCGGCCATTTATTGCTATTGATTGTATTGATCCATTTTGCATTAGACCTCTCCACGCGACTAGCAATAAGGATAACACACCAATAAAATGTGACCCTAATATTACAGTACGACCCTCCAAAAGACAGGCATTGTCATCCCCCCCTGAAATCGAAGGCCCTGTAACACGTACTGAGGTGCGTAACATTATGGAGGAAATTATGCAAAAGCATATATCAGACTTTATGGTTCAGATGACCAAAAGCGTGCATTCCATTCTAGATACTAAACTTAAAACATTTCGGGAAGAAATTTGTGACATGAAGCAGAAAATCGATGATATGAATAGAAAATGTCAAGATATCCAAAATAAAAATGCTAAGTCTCTGGAAGATGCTAAGACTCTGATTGAAACAAATGCCAAATTGCAGAGTACTTTAAAATATCTTGAGACACGGATGAACAACCTTGAGCAGAACGCTCGCAGCAACAACGTCGTAATTCAATGATTGCCAGAGAAGAAGTCAGAAAATCTTTTCACGGTGTTCAACAACACTTGCAGTATAGTAAAGTGTGACATCAAAATTGAACAGATAAATCGTTCGAAAGTGATCGTCCTTGCTCGGTGATAGTTGAATTAATAACACTGGGGAACGCTTCTTAGCAGCCACAATCAAATTTAATAAAGCTAATTCGGACAACAAGTTGAACTCTAGTCACCTTGGTTTTAATGGTCTTAAGACGTATACGTGACAGAGCACTTGTCAGCTGCAAATAAAGAATTGCATTCGGCGGCGAAGAAGACTGCAAAAGAAAAAGGGTTTAAACTTGTTTGGGTGAGAGGTGGACGTATCTTTCTAAGAAAAAGTGAAAATTTAGGTTTATTCTTATTAAAAATTTTGATTCATTGTCAAAACTAGAGTAATTCGCTTCTTATTTCTCTTAGTTAATTATATATTAAAATATAATGTCATCTACTAATATTATACGTTTGTAATTTATTACCAGAATATTAGAGGTCTTAGGACCAAAACACAAACATTTTATTGTAAGTTAGCAACTAGTGACTATGATATAATAGTCTTAACAGAGACGTGGTTAAATAGCAGTGTGTTGAGCTCCGAACTATTTGATAACCTTTACACAGTATTCAGAAGGGACAGAGAAACGTCAGTGTTTCACGGTGGCAAGGATGGAGGTGGGGTTCTGGTTGGCGTCAAAAAACCTTATCTTCTGACTGTATAAATGAATGGAATAGTGCATGTGAAGATCTTTGGATTGTGATAGACCTGCCTTTTTTCAGTAGTTAAAAAGATCGCAGTATGCGCAGTTTATCTCTCGACACCAATTCAACGTAGTATGTTAGAACATTTTGTTAATAACTGTAATGCGATTCTTAAAAATTTTGACGGACACCTGTGTATTATTGGCGACTTTAATATGAGTAATATAGATTGGACGCAGGTTAATCATAACTCAAGCTACTGCACCACAAGTCTTTGTCAAACATGAATAGATTTTACTTTTGTTAATAATCTTAAACAAATTAACTGTATAATTAACTCTAGAGATAAAATATTGGATCTAGTTCTTACAAATATTGAGAACTTTACTGTGTCTCCTGCTTACGATGTTTTATCTAACATCGATCGACAACATTTAATCCTCAGAAGACACAAGTTTGCGCGTTTACCGCTAAAAAGAACCCCTTTGTCGTATCTCCTCAGTTTCAAGGCACTCCCCTTCTTGCCTCAGCCAGTATCGGTATCCTCGGAGTCGACATATCGAGTGACGTGCAGTTTCGTGGTCACTTGGAAGGGAAGGCCAAATTGGCCTCTAAAAAGCTTGGCGTGCTCAGCAGAGCGGGACAGTATTTCATGCCGGCACACCGCCTGCTACTTTACAAGGCGCAAGTTCGGCCTCACATGGAATACTGTTCCCATCTCTGGGCAGGGGCCCCCCAGTGCCAGCTCCTTCCACTTGACCGCATCCAACACAGAGCGGCTCGAATTGTCGACGATCGAGCCCTTTCCGATCGGCTCGATTCATTGGCACTGCGAAGAGATGTTGCATCCCTTTGCATTTTCTTTCGCATCTACCATGGGGAGTGCTCTGAGGAATTGTTCGGATTAATCCCAGCCGCCAAATTTCACGAACGCACATCGCGGCAGAACTCCCGATACCATCCACACCATCTGGATGATTGGCGGTCCACCACTGTGCGATTTAGAAGATGTTTTCTTCCTCGCACGACCTCCTTGTGGAATCGATTACCATCAGCGATTTTTCCGGACCGATACGACTTAGGGACCTTCAAGAAAAGAGCGTACTCCTTTTTAAAAGGCCGGCAACGCATCTGCGATTCCCCTGGTGTTGCAGTTGTTCATGGGCGGCGGTAGTCACTTACCATCAGGTGAGCTGCATGCTCGCTTGCCCCCTCTCCTATAAAAAAAAATATATAATGCCTTTATTCGTAGCACTCTTAAGTATTATAGCGTAGTATGGAGACCGCACTATGCTACCCATTATTTGCGGCTGGAAAGGATACAGAAGACATTTTTCTTTGGCACCTGGCGTACTCTTCTGGAATGTGATGAAGGGGCTTCTCTTACTCTTACTCCTACAGACTAAAACATTTTAACGTGTAATCTCTTGAAAAACGTAGACCTATCTTTTATTTTCAAAGTTTTAGGAAGTCAAATAAACTGTCCCCAACTTCTAAGTTACTTTAAATTAAGGGTGCCCAGGACACTATCGCGAGCTCCCATTCTTCCACTTGCCCCTCCATTTCATAGGACTGTGCTTGGTAACAACACTCCTGTAGCTAGGTTAAGTAAACTTTATAATGGGGTCAGTAGCCGGACAGATATAAATTTTGTTTCCTCGTACAAGTTTCGCAAGTACTTGTTAGATACAATTTCAAATTAAGTTATTTTTTGTATGTTTATTACACATCCAAATCACTGGTTGTTTTGTTGTTTTGTTTTAAAATGTTTTAATTATATTTATATTTCTTAACATAATATGTAAATTAAGATTTAATTATGGCTTAGCGGTGTTACCTGTAAGTAATTGTGCAATTAGTATAAAACTTTATTATACATTTAAATTTAGTATGTTAAATTGTAACAATTGTAGTACCTTAGACCTTTTTTAAATAGATAAATAAGAGATAAGATACATTATGGCTAGATAAGAATAGCGTATGTAAACAAATAATGTTTTGTAATGAACAGACTTGGTTACAGTTTAGATAAAGAAAGCAATAGCCTCCTTTTTTGCGGCCAGAAGCAATTGAAAAGGGCTACCCTCCGGAAAGCGAGGAAGGGAGGTGGTGAATGCTCTAAACACACAGCTGGCTGTCGTGGTTACGTGGGACTCACTGCGACTAACCTAACCTAACCTAAGTGCCTGCCCACTAAACACCACCTGTGAGACTGGCAATTTTTTAAATATTCAAATATCCTCCGACATGTTGATCGGAGACATTGCGTAGCTGATTGCTGTTTTATATATATCGACGGTGGAAAGGAAAAAAAACACCAAGCGACACATAGGCAACTTTGCAGGAGAGCTGATTAAAGTTTGAAATTTTGAAAAAAAAAATATATTAACTGTACTGTGGCAGCGCTGTCGTCGCGCAACAAACGAAACACATCGAATCCTAAATCGCATTAACAAAGTTCCGAAGTTAAAGCAGTATAGATAGAATAGCTCCGAACTGCCACTCGGAGCGTTGGTCGCTCCCCAGGCAGAACACCTTGCCCGGCGGGAGATCTCCCCTTTTCCTTCCACCGGCTACAGTGGTCAACACCCGACGTGATATGAACACGCAACCAACAACCTTCGGAAACTACAACTTCAAAACCTTCGTCATCATCCTCAGTTACCCCATTCATTCGCTTCCGAGCAGATATTGTCTGCAGTCTTCACATCCTGCAAGCCATCTAGCTTCACAAAGGTTCATCGCAGCACTGGACTAATAATGCCTCCTGTTCCTTCAAGCTACTCTCTGCGCTACAGTGTTTGGCACGGCTCTGAGCTTTACTGTTCGCCTCTGCTTCACGGTACTCTCGCAGATTACTTGCCTTCTTCTCAACTCACCGCAGACTACAAGGCAATCCCTGGCACTTGCTCCGGCTCATCGTTTGCACCGGCGTCACTTGCCCTTACGCACACAGCACGCATTCCCCACCGGCATTAAGGACGCACCGGCAATCAGACTGCACTATCGACCTCCGGTCTGAGCAGGGGGGTGATGTGGCGGCGCTGTCGTCGCGCAATAAGCGAAACACATCGAAGCCTAAATCGCACTAACAAAGTTCCGAAGTTAAAGCAGTATATATAGAATAGCTACGAACTACCAATCGAAGTGTTGGCCGCTCCCCGGGCAGAACACTTTGCCCGGCGGGAGATCTCCCCTTTTCCATCTACCCGCCACAGTACTATTTACCCTAATGGAATGAGTCTTACATGATTAAAAAGCTGTTTGGACACTTTATCACATACTTTAAGGAAGTTCCCGATTTTTTTACCATTTCCGAAGTTAGTGTCGCTTAATAAAAAAATCACGAACGGGAAAAATCGACCTACCGACAACCGACTCTTGAAGTAAAATCCGAAAAAAAGTCATAATCAGACATTTTTGAAGAATTTTAACATGGAAAAAATACCTATATAATAAAAAAAACATTTTTATGATCTGGTAAAAGTTACTTATCACTTCATGATTGATAATTTCTGTCTGGGATATTTTTACCAGAGAACAAAATAAAATGAGGTTTTGCCCTAATAATTCAATGCGGACTTTAGATTTAAAAGAGAAAAAAATACTAGTATTTGTTTCATCATCATCAACATCATTACAGCCTTTCATAAGTCCACTGCTGAACATAAGCCTCCCCCAAGGAATGCCACAAAGCACTGTCCTGAGCCACTAACATCCATCGACTTCCTGTATGTCTTACCAGGTCGTCACTCCATCTCGTGGGGAGTCGCCCTACACGTCGCCCTACTTTAGTATTTGTTTATTAAACATCAATTTTTAATAAGAAAAATTATTCAATTTCGTGATACAATATCACGTTCGCGATACAAAACAACCTTCTAAATTAAAATTAAAAGTACCTTCACCAGTTACGAATATCGTCAGAGACCTTCGGTTTTATAAAAATAAAAAGAATTCACAAGTAATAAGTGTCTACTGCCACGCACGAGCATCCACAACACCAGGGGAATTGAAGGTCAGCATTTTAAAGAGGAGTAAGCTCGCTTCTTTAAAGCCTACGTCATATTGGTTCGGAAAAATCGCCAGTGGTAAACAATTGCACAAAGAAGTTGTAGCTAGGAAAGAAACTCCAAGTAAATCGCATAGTCATGGACCCCAAGCCTCCAGATGGTGAGGATGGCATCTCAGTTTTGTTACGATGTGTGTTGGTGGAATTTGGTGGCTGGAATTAACCCAAATAATTCCTAAAATTTTCTACACAGCGCCAGTAAATCGAGCTGATCGGAAAGAACTTGATAATTAACTATTCGAACCGCTTTTCGTTAGATGCGATCAAGTGGAATGATCTGGCAATGAGGTGTCACAGCCTGGAGATGAGAACAGTATTCCTTGTGAGGCCGAACATGCGTCTTGTAAAGTTACAAGCAGTGTGCCGGCATGAAATACTGTTTCACTCTGCTAAGCACGCCAAGCTTTTTAGAAGCCAATTCTGCCTTCATTTTCAAGTGACCGCGGAACTGTACATCATTCGATAAAATGGAAGCCGAAAATGAACAAGCCCTTAAATTGAAGGGATACAACAAAGGGGTTCTTTTTAGCGGTAAAGACGCAAACCTGTACCTTAAGAGACCAATCCGAGACTTTATTTAACAAAGATTTGACTTCAGGCACAAGTTTGGTCCGGTACTCGACGAGGTGTTCCCGAGAAACATTGGTAAGGCCGATGTAAAATACGAGTACATCACCTGTGCTGTCATCCGTATACCAATGAATGTTACTAGTTTGCAACATACGATTAATTGATTTTCAACATAAACAGTGGCGGTGTTGCACAAAGCCTTGTGGAATCCTACCATAAATGGGCTTGCAGTCGCAACATTCAATGAAACTGGTAATTCAATTGCACAATTTCTTGGGAAGCAAATATGAAAGAAGCTTTGAAAGAAGCACTTTGTGCCAAACCCGATCGAATGCCTTGATATGTCCAAACTAACGCCCAAGGGCCTCTTAGACTCTACTGTATCCATAATCTTAGGAGTCAGGTACACTAGACACTAAAATTTTTGAAAAAATTATTTTAGATTAGATGTTAAGTTTCTTTAATATTAATAAATTGCTACATAAAAATCAATTCGGTTTTACAAGGGGTCGCTCGACAACTGACGCTGGAGTTGAGCTTATTAAACATATTTTTGTGTATGGGAGAATTCAGAGGATGCTTTGGGTATATTTTGTGACCTTTCCAAGGCCTTCGACTGTGTTCACCGTGAGACATTAATGAGGAAGCTACAGTACTATGGTGTCAAGAAAACAGCGCTTAAACTTATTATTTCATACTTAAGTAATAGAAAACAGAAGGTTATTATCAATGGTAAAAGTTCTTCCGGGTCACCTGTACTAATGGGTGTTCCTCAGGGCTCGATTCTCGGCCCATTCCTGTTTCTGGTGTATATTAATGACTTACCTCACCTTGTAGGGAATAGTCATGATAAAGTATTATTTGCTGATAATACTTCCTTGATTTTTAAACTTAAACGTCAATCATTTAAATGTGACGAAGTGAATAATGCTATATCAAAATTAGTGCATTGGTTTAACGTTAATAATCTGCATTTGAACGGAAATAAAACTAATTGTGTTAAATTTACAACAACTAATGTTAAAAATCTGAATACCAATGTGTTTTTAAATGGGGAGGAATTGAGCCCTGTTGTATCCACTGTTTTTCTAGGCATCACTCTTGACGCAAAGCTCCAGTAGGGCCCCCATATATCCAAATTAGCAAGCAGACTAAGTTCTGCAGTCTATGCTATAAAAAAGATTAGAGGTCTCACTAGCGTCGAGACAGCTAGATTAGTTTATTTTAGTTATTTCCATAGCATAATGTCTTATGGGATTTTGCTATGAGGAAATGCGACTGATTGAGAAACTATTTTGGTTTTACAGAAGAGGGCCATTAGAGCTATTTACAATCTAAAACCGAGAGAATCTCTTAGAGATAAATTTAAAGAAATTAATATATTAACTTTGGCCTTTCAGTATATTTACGAAAATTTAATGTATGTTTACAAAAACAAAGATAGTTTTAGTAAAAAAAGTGATATACATTCTGTAAACACTAGGAACAAACACAAGCTAGTGATGCCAGTTTCTCGACTCCACAGAGTCAGTAATTCATTCTTGGGGCAATGTATACGCTATTACAACAAGGTCCCGGAAAGTGTACAGGTTCTCTCTATTACCAAGTTTAAATGTTTTATTAAGCTGAAACAGTATAAAAAGGGTTATTATAGTATAAATGAATACATGGTTGATAATAACCACTGGGAATGAGGTGGTCGCTTCCAAGCAGTTTCTAAAATAAATTTTGTAAATATATTGTAAAATTTATTTAAAAAAAAAAAGTCCCGCTGGGTTTCTTGCTGGTTCTTCCCAGGACAGAGGGCTTTTTTTTCGAACCAGTGGTAAAGTAAAAAATGACTTTCAATAAGAATTACACATGTAATGTATATTGAATAAAAAATATTCCATTCTATTCTATTCTAGAAGATCACCAGCTGAGTGACCACGGTAAAAACAGTATTGGCAGTTACTAATTAGCTGGTGGACTTCAACGTACGTAATCACCTGGCAGTTTATAATGATATCCATGATTTTATAGTACAAGGAGGTAAAAGGCTTGAAGCTGAATTGTCGCTATTTTAGGTATCAGGTGCACTAAAGCTATCTCCATGAGTTCGGTTCGTTAGGGTAGGTTAGGTACCCCTACGCCTGGTGGGACATGTCTTCAGCACAACATTAGGAACTTCATCAGGTTTACTCGAGTTGTTAACATTCAGGGAGAGGAGCGCTTTGCGCACTGAGCACTCACACCGCAGAATGGTCAGCAGTGTGTTCCTCCCGTCACCGAAAGTCGAGTTGGACGCAAAAAGAGTCTAACAGATCGGCTTTCTCCTTTGCGGCATGGGCATGTGAGGCGTTCTCCCTGTGCAGAGATGAAAGAGATGGCTGAAAGAAGTTCCCTTGGACAGCCTTGGCGAGAGACTAGAATGCACGGATTCCCGATGGAACGCGAACTAATATCTCGCCAATTCTGCAGATTTACGCACGAATCAGTGCACTGCTTTGCGTTAGCAATGACTCTTTTGAAGGACCTGGAAGTGGAATTTTCTTTATTTTACTATACTTCTTATATTTTACTATACTTCTTATAATTTTCTTACTGTTAGCATGTCACACATTTGATACAACTTGGTGGTTGAAAAAAGGAAAGGTTTAAAATGCATGACTTTTAATAGTGATCTCTGTGACAATTCCACTTCTATAAATTTAGTTTTCGCTGCTCCACCCCAGACAGGAATGCAATAGTATAAGTAGTTTGTTAGAAGCTACATATCTCAACTGTTTAAAAAGCCAACTTAGTTTTCTAATTCGCGCATTTACAAGTTCAATCTGATCAAGCCAAGATAGTCGTTCATCTAAAATAACTCCTAAATATTTTGTTTTACTTACTTTAGTGATAGATGGGCATAGACATTTAGAATTATTAGTATCACATGTATGAATTTGATATATATTAATATGATCCATATAAATAGTTAGTATTGTTTTTATATGGAAGAAATGGCAGCTTTTTCACTATACTACTTCTAAATCTTTCTAAGCGATGTTCATTTATTGGAACAAGCACAACTTTCTTAACTTTCTGTTTTTTGTTCATGTAAGGTAGCGAAAACAACTGTCCACATTGATCAGAACTTAAATTTTAATAATTTTTTTATGTAAGGGCTCAACATCAATAAAAATATTATCTATACAAGTTGCACTAGGCCCTGCAATACGTGTTGGCACTAAAAACAAATTAACTAGGCTGTATGATTTGAGCAATGATCTAAACTTAATACTCATGGAAAACGTATCAAGGAGAGTGATATTAAAGTATCCGCATTCAACGACAGATTTAATTTGTTTATTAAGCTTAAGCAAAACTTCCTCCATTATTTTTTCAAAACAATAATACATAGATTGTGGGGTCTGTAAACACTGACAACAATGAAGTGCTCGCGCTCAACACATCATGCTATTTTTATAGTTCGTTCTACATAGAGGCTTAAAATATCCTTAAGTTATTTACTTATTAGTAATTTACATATAATACATACACACTCACGCCTGTCACCCAGAGGGGTAGGCAGAGACTACGGGCTTCTATTTGGCACGATCCTGACACTCCTCTCTCGCCTCCTTTACATCCATATATATATATATGCATACACGCTCGTCGGTTATGGGTACCCCTAATTTGTATTTCAATATATCGTCAATTTGGTCGATAAACCTTCGTTTAGGGCGTTCGTTCTCGACTCTGTCATTCACAAATATTAATTACGTACTAATCTACATCTACACTAATATTATTATTATTATTATTTATTAATATTATAAAGAGGAAAGATTTGTTTGTTTGTTTGTTTGAATTGAATAGGCTCTGAAAGTACTGAACCGATTTGAAAATTTTTTTCACCATTAGAATCCTACATTATTCCTGATGAACATAGGTGGTAGAATGTTTTCTAAAAATTTAGGGATCCGTATGAAAACTTCGTTAATATAACCCAAGGTGTGAAAAAAATACCAAAAAAATCCTTATATCGCGTACGCTGCGGAAACTGTTGAGAATAGAGCAAAGTTATGTGCTACAGTTTTATGGGGGACATCAATATCTACAAAAAAGTCCGCGATACCATATGTCTAACGATTACAGTTATCTCACAATAACTATTTTTCCATGTTAAAATATTCAATAGTAACGCCGAAAATCTTTATATCGCGTACACTGCCAGTACCATGCGATGCGAGCGGGTGTCGCTGGGGGGGGGGGGAGCCCACTCGCGCGGTCGGCCCCCTACGCAGCGGTTGTGTGCGGAATCCAATAACTTTAATATTTATGTATGTATTGATTAAATTTAAACCCAGCTAAAAAGTTATTTTTAAAACCAAACAAAAGTTATTTTCAGTTCTAAACCCATTTTTTATGTTATATTCAGTAAGTACTAACTGATAAATAAATATTATGTACATTTAACTATCCAAACAGCTTAGTAACTTAGTAGTTCTTATAATTTTTCAATTACATTTTTATATAGGTAATTCCGGTTCAACTGTTGAGCATATAATTTAGTACAAGGGTACTTTTAATTTTTTTTTATAATTTTGTTTTTACCTGCTGATGAATAAAAAATGCCCAAAAGATCAAGATCTCAACTTTCCAGAAATAGTTCCCAGGCGAGGGCATTAAAAATACGTCGTAAAGGAGAGTCTTCATCAGAAACTGAAAATCATCTTGCAAATCAGAAAGAATACGCGTCGCAATCGCGTACCAGAGAGTTGAGTATCGAGCATTCGCAGCGGCTTGCTGAACAAAATTTGAGAACCTCTCAAGTACGCGCTCGAGAGTCGAGTGTCGAGCGTTCCCAGCAGCTTGCTTGCTGAACAAAATTTTAGAACCTTTCAAGAACGCGCGCGACAGTCGAGTGTCGAGCATTCTCAGCGGCTTGAGGAACAAAATGTGAGAACCTCACAAGTACGCGCGCGAGAATCGAGTGTCGAGCGTTTTCAGCGGCTTCTTGAACAAAATTTGAGAACCTCTCAAATACGCGCGCGAGAGTCGAGTGTCGAGCGTTCGCAGCGTCTTTGAGATCAAAGAGAAAGACAACAGACGTCAAGGACTAGAGTTCGCAATTGAGTTTTAGCCCCAGTAATAGATCGACTTTCAGATACGATCCACAGATTGATTATGCTCAACAGTCTTCCGTCCAAATCGGAGCCATGAATAAGATCTGCTCTAAGTGTTCTGCCAAAAAATGGGTGGATGAACCTAATGGTATGTGCTGTGCTTCTGGAAAAGTTAGTCTCCCCAATATTCAGGAGCCCCCACAGCCAATAAAAAATATTTTAAAAGCAACACACGTAGGTACAATAGCCTATTTCAAATGACTTCATTTGGCGCGAAAGAAATTAGAGAAGGAAATTTTATGCCTACTTTTAAAATAAAGGGACAAGTCTATCATCTTATAGGTAGCCTTTTACCACCATCAGTCCAAAATCCACAATACTTGCAGATATATTTCACTTCAGACTCAGATAAGCTATCGTTGCGGTCAAATATAGCTCCAACGCTAAAAATTGATTTAATTAACGAACACACCGCAGTCCACTGAACAGACCGCAGACCGCACTGAATAGCCACAATTTATACATACGAAGTTTTAAACAAAACTTAGAACGTAACTCTTCGGATAGTTTAAAGTTAATTATTCACTCCGACCGCCCGCCACAGACAGCACACCCGGGCAAATATAATGCTCCAGCTGTAAACGAGGTAGCCGTTCTCTTGGTTGAGGAAGAAAAAGGCCCCAGAGATATAGTGCTGCATGGTAGAGACGGCCAACTTAAAAGGGTCTCTGAGTTACACCGATCCTATGATCCACTACAGTATCCCTTAACGTTCGTGATGGGAGAAGACGGTTATTATTTGACTATTCCTCAGCAAGGTACAGTGCGTAACAAAACTGTGACGCGCATATAATTTTATGCATTTAGATTGATGCTTAGAGCTAACTGTTTTATTCCACTACATTATTACAGGGACTTATTTAGTCAATATATTGTCGATATGATGGCAAAAATGATATCAGAAAGATTGAATTACATAAGTCATAATCAACAAAGACTGAGGGTTGATGAATACATTCATCTCAGAGACGCTTTAAATCAAGATGCAAATCTAGACCCATCAAATATCGGTCAACACGTAATCTTGCCATCTTCATTCACAGGTTCTCCGCGTTATTTGCATGAAAAAACCCAGGATGCTATGACTAATGTCCGAAACTACGGAAAGCCAGACTTATTTGTGACTTTTACGTGTAACCCCGAATGGCCTGAAATTAAAGGGGAACTATTATCTGGTCAGCGGTCTTTCGATCGTCATGACATAATTTCAAGGGTATTTCATTTAAAGATGAGGAAATTCATAAAATTATTCACCAAAGATGAAATATTCGGCAAAGTGAAATGTTACAAGGCAAGTGTGGAGTGGCAAAAGCGAGGTTTACCACACTGTCATTTGTTGTTTTGGCTCGAAAGAAAAATCCAGACAGACGAAATTGATAGTGTCATAGTTGCAGAACTGCCCAACCAACAATACAACCCGATATTGTACGATATCGTAACTAAAAATATGGTGCACGGACCATGCGGAGTCGTCAACGATACCCAAACCGGAGAGGACGGATATCCAGTTTACCGTAGTCGTGACGCCGAAAATGGAGGACAGAGCGCTACGCTAAATATCAGAGGAAGTAGAGTCAATATAGATAATAGATGGGTTGTCCCTTGTTCTCCACTATTGTGTAGGACGTTTAACGCTCATATAAATGTGGAGTACTGCCACTCAGTTCAAGCCATCAAATACATTTGTAAATATATCAATAAAGGTTCTGACCAAGCTACTTTTAGCGTAAGAAACCCAAACGATGAAGTGGAAAACTACGTGAATGGCCGGTATATAAGTACATCCGAAGCTGTCTGGCGGATATTAGAATTTTCGATCCATGAGCGGCATCCTACATTCGTGCAGTTAGCCGTACACTTAGAAAATGGCCAAAGGGTGTATTTTACCGCCGAAAAGGCTGAACAAGTGGCCCAATATCCACGGAAAACTACTTTGCTGGCTTTCATTGAGCTCTCTAATGAAGATGAATTCGCAAAGACACTTCTATACCACAAAGTGCTGCAATACTACACATGGGCCAATAATAAATTCACAAGATGGAGGCGTGGTGAGGACGTAGTTGGCCATCCAGGCATAAAAAAGATGCCGCTTTAGGAAGAGTCTACGGTGTACATCCTTCTCAATCAGAGTGTTTTTATCTTAGGATGTTGCTACATTACGTACGCGGTCCAACCTCATTCGAGTATTTAAAAACTGTTAACGGAGTTCTCAAAGAGACCTATCAAGCAGCTTGCCGTGACAGAGGTTTGCTAGAAAACGATGACCATTGGGAAAACACTTTGAGAGAAGCATCGCTTTCGCAATGTCCAGCACAACTGAGAGAATTGTTTGTAGTCATACTTTTATTTTGTCAGCCATCGGAACCACTGAAATTATGGCACAATTTCAAAGACGATTTATGTGAAGATCATCATCATCATCATTACAGCCCTTCACAAGTCCACTGCTGAACATAGGCCTCCCCCAAAGAATGCCACAAAGCACGGTCCTGAGCCACCTGCATCCATCGACTTCCTGCATATCTTACCAGGTCGTCACTCCATCTAGTGGGGGGACGCCCTACACTTCGCCTGCCGGTACGAGGCTGCCACTCGAGAACCTTTCTTCCCCATCGGTTGTCGGTTCTTCGAGCTATATGGCCGGCCCATTGCCACTTCAGCTTACTAATCCGTTGGGCTATGTCGGTCACTCTAGTTCTACTGCGGATATCCTCATTTCTGAGTTTATCACGCAGAGAAACTCCGAGCATAGCCCTCTCCATAGCTCGCTGAGCGACCTTGAGCTTCCTCATCCGGCCAGCAGTGAAGGACCACGTCTCAGTTCCGTATGTCATCACTGGCAACACGCACTGGGTGTACAGTCTCGTTTTCAAGTTTTGAGGTATACCTGACGAGAAGATGTGCCGTAATTTCCCGAACGCTGCCCAACCGAGTTGAATCCGTCGATTGACCTCTCGGTCGAAGTTGGACTTACCTAGTCGGACTATTTGTCCCAGGTAAACATACTCGTCAACAACTTCGAGCTTAGTGTTCCCAACAACTACCGGCATAGGTGTGACATGGACATTAAACATGATCTTTGTTTTGTCCATGTTCATCTTAAGACCTATCCGTTGGGAAACACTATTGAGGTCATTGAGCATAGTGCTTAGGTCCTCCAGCGATTCTGCCATAAGGACTATATCGTCGGCAAATCGAAGGTGAGTGATGTACTCGCCATTGATGTTGATACCGTATCCTTTCCAGTCCAGAAGCTTGAAAACATCTTCCAATGCAGCGGTAAAGAGTTTCGGGGATATGACGTCACCCTGTCTTACACCTCTCTGCAATTGGATAGGTTTCGTACTCTGGTTCTGTACTCGGATAGCCATCGTAGCCCTACTGTACAAGCACTTCAACACTTCGATATACCGACAGTCAACTTGGCATCGCTGAAGGGACTGCAGCACCGCCCAAATTTCGACGGAATCAAAGGCTTTCTCATAGTCCACATACGCCAGACATAGTGGCAAATTGTACTCCTCGGACTTCTGTACAATTTGCCGAAGGGTATGTATGTGGTCTATGGTGCTAAAGCCTTTTCGGAAACCGGCTTGTTCGGGAGGCTGGAAGTCGTCAAGTCTGCGCGCGAGACGATTCGTAATGACTCTCGAAAACAGCACGTAGACGCGGCTCAGAAGGGAAATCGGTCTGTAGTTCTTCAAGAGAGCGTTGTCGCCTTTCTTGAAGAACAAGACCACCACACTTCTGCTCCACGCCTCCGGTGTAATGCCAACATGGAGGACGGAATTAAAGAGCTTCTGAAGGACTTCAAGTACCGGTTTTCCACCCGCTTTCAGAAGCTCCGCTGTAATTCCATCCTCGCCTGGGGCCTTGCCGTTTTTAAGGTGCTGGAGAGCCATTCTAATCTCGCTCAGACTGACGTCCGGGATATCATCGGAATAATGTCGGATAAGACTCGCTCTTGGATCGTTACTCACACTTGCGTGCGGCTCCAACGATGACGTGTACAGCTGCCCATAGAACCTCTCAATCTCACTCAAAATCTCAGGTGCCCCGGAAACGATGCTGCCACACTCTGTCTTCAGCTTTGACAGTTGGCGCTTTCTGGCAGACAGATCTCTGGCAAAGACTTTGGAGCCTTGGTTCCGCTCGATCGCTTCTTCAATACGAGCTGTATTGAATTTGCGTAAGTCCCGCCGCATGCATTTGGAGATCTGTCTGTTCAGTTGCCTGTATGCTGTTAAATCTGTTGAAGAATGTAGCTTCATCTCCCGTCTAACAGCCATGAGATTAAGAGTGTGATCGGAGAGTTTTTGTGTTCTTCTGCGGCGGGTCTTGCAGAACTTAGCTCCGACCGCATGGACAGTTTCCACGAGCTTGTCATTCAAATCGTCCACTTCATTGCAGTCTTCTAGGCACTGAAAACGGTTTTGTAACTCGAGCTGAAAGGTTTCGGGACTTTGGATTAGAGCACGAGGGGGACGGAGCGTTGACTTCATTAGACGAGACCTCTCCAACTTAACGTTTAGGTTCAGTGTGCCTCTAACCATTCGGTGATCGCTGCCGGTTTTCACCCTCGCGATCACTGAGACATCACTGAACAGTTGTCGTCTGGTCGTCATAATGAAGTCAATCTCATTTTTTGTCGAACTGTCGGGGCTCGACCAGGTCCACTTCCTGTGGGGCCGCTTCTGGAAGAAAGAGTTCATCATAAAGAGTCCCTCTTTCTCCATGAAGTCAGCCAACTGCTGGCCCCTTGGGTTCCGTTGCCCTATTCCAAATTTCCCTACTTTCAGCTCACCGTTCTCTCTTGTGCCAAGTTTTGCATTGAAGTCTCCCATTAACACCGTATATTGGGTTTTTGAGGAATGCATGGCTCTAGAGATATCCTCATACATTTCCTCCACCTCCTGATCGGGGTGTGCCGAGGTTGGTGCGTAAACTTGTATGACCTTCAGCGAATACCGTTTGGTGATTCTGAGTATAAGGTACGCAACCCTCGTCGACACACTCTCAATCTTTACAACGTTGTTAACGAGAGACTTGTGGACGATAAATCCGACACCTCCTTGGGACAGATGGTCGCCCTCCCGGTAATAGAGCAAGTTGCCGGATTCGAGGATTACCGTGTCCTCCCCCTCTCTTCGGACTTCGGATAATCCTATAATATGCCAGCGTAACTTGTCTATCTCTTCTTCCAGCTCCACAATCTTCTCGTCAGTCCTCAGGGTGCGTGCGTTGTATGTTGCCAGGTCGAGTCGTCGTAGGTGGCAACCGAACCTCCACCGGAGATTCTTAGACACAAAATAAGACACCAAAATCAAGACTTCGCCTTACCATACAGTGAGGACATTTATAACGAAGGTTTGATAGAAATAGAAAATAAACTGTTGCAATTAAATGATAAAAGCCTAAGTCATTTTGGATTACCTTCTTCAGTTCGTACAGAAAACAATGCTACAGATACAACGGCACATCTTTATAACACAAATGATTTGACCACTTTTGTCAATGAAAACCTGCCAAAATTAGTCCCAGATCAAAGACATGCTTTTGAGACTATAGTTGATAGCGTGAATAATAACAAAGGAAAAATTTTTTTTGGATGCGCCAGGTGGCACTGGAAAGACGTTTCTTGCAAATTCGATACTTGCTAAGATACGACAGTCGGGGACGATAGCGATAGCAGTTGCTTCGTCAGGAATTGCTGCAACTCTCTTAAAGGATGGAAAAACTGCTCACTCTACTTTTAAGCTTCCACTATCCGTCACTCTTGAGCAACAATGTACATATTCTATCCGCAAAAATGGGCCTCTTGGTAAATAACTACAAGAGCCTCATTGATTATGTGGGATGAATGCACCATGAGCCATAGAGCACATATAGAGGCTGTAGACAGAACCTTAAAAGATCTTAGAAACTCTTCTGCTCTCATGAGTGGGATTACTTTTGTACTTGCTGGAGATTTCCGACAGACACTTCCCGTCATTAACAGAGGTACGCGAGCAGATATCATCAAAGCATGCTTGAAATCGTCTCCCTTATGGACTTCGATTGAAAATTTAAAATTACGGACGAATATGAGAGCTCATCTTCATGGAATCACAGATAGTGATTTCCCACAACAACTGCTAAAACTTGGGGAAGGAATTTTTCCCACTCCAAATTTAAGCAGAAATTGTGACGTCCTTCTGGATGAGTCTCTAGGCCAAATAGTGCATAATTTAGAAATTTTAATAGATACAGTATACCCTGACATCGAGAATTTGAACGACAAGGACTTTAATTGGTTGTGTTCTAGAGCAATAGTGTCGCCTAGGAATGATACTGTCAACGAAATAAACAATCTAATTATACAAAAAGTCCCCGGCCAAATAAAAAATTACAAATCGATCGACACCGTGACTAATATCGAAGACGCAGTACATTACCCACAGGAATTCTTAAATTCACTTAACCCTTCTGGACTACCACCACACGAATTGACGTTAAAAATCGGAATGCCAATCATGCTTCTGAGAAATTTAAGCCCCCCAAGCATGTGCAATAGAACGAGGCTGCTTATTAAGGAATTGAAGGACAATTTAATTGTAGCGACCATTATCACCGGCCCATCAGTTGGTCAACTAGCTCATATACTGAGGATACCGATGATCCCAACTGATCTGCCAATCCCATTTAAACGCCTTCAATTTCCGGTAAAAACATCTTTCGCGTGAACTATTAACAAGTCCCAAGGCCAAACCTTCGAATTAGTAGATCGACTTACGAAAAGAGTGTTTTACTCATGGCCAATTGTATGTAGGCCTATCGCGGGTCGGAGCTCCTAAAATCAATTTATTTTACTGCCACTAAATAAAACAACATCAAATATCGTTTATAGGGAAGCTCTGACCCAATAAATTTAATGACTTATGTTTTGTTGATATTATATTTTTACAAATATTAGAAATAAAAATAAAATAATTCGAATTCGAATTTTAAAATATTAAAAAAAGAACAAAAAAATTAAAAAGATACGTAAAAAATAATAAAAAAATCATTATTTACACTTATATATAATATTATAAAGAGGAAAGTTGTTTTTGTTAGTTTGTTAGTACCATATAAGCTCCGAAACTACTGGACCGATTTTAATCAATTTTTACCAATAGAAAGTTAAATTATTGGTGGGGGGGGAGTGGATAAAATGTAACTTTTCTGTTTAACGTGTATATATGCCGATAGATAAAAGTACTCCATTAATTTTGCTAATTTTTTAGTTATGAGCGAGGTGTCATGGCAGAGACGCGTGATATACGCGGGTGAAACCGCGGGGCACAGCTAGTTACGTAATAATTTATTAGCTAATATTAAGGAGCCACCGCATAATTTTTTTTTCTCTGTTAAAGCAGCTGACCACCTGGTGTTTACTGAAATAAAACATATTACAGTCATTATTTTAGCCAATTTTCAGTTATACAAAAAATATGTATGTTGTTACGAGTACTATTTAAAAATAATTCAATTTCTAATTCTTTGGCCAACATGGATGCACAGTGACTTATATATTACTAGAGTAAGAACCGCGCAACTATATGTTTACCAAATTTACCAAGGTCATGCCAGGGTTGGATTCAGACCATCAAAAATTGAATATTTAAAATAAAATTATACTTACTATTTGTCCAAAATTATACCACGTTTGACGTTTCATGTTTTTTCCCATGCGCTGGGGTTTTGGCGTCACGCGTCTGGTGTATATATACATTTCGTTATTCGGCGTTTTTGTTTTGAATTGAAATAAAATTGTATTGCAATGATATGCAGCATACAAAAATATTGCTATGAACATGTAATCGTCTCTGTCAGTACGACCGGAATAGTAAAACATCACATGCGGCATCCCCGCCTACACTGTCCTTGCCTGTTTTGATGTTTCCGTACATACACGTGGTAGAGCCATGCTGCAGCTATATTAATTGTATAGCTGTAGCACTAATGAATCGGCTCGATCGGGTAAGGACCACGCTCTCACAGAATACCAGCGTAAAAAAGCAATTTAACACTGCTGTGTTCCGTATGGTGAGTGTAGAGAACCGGAGACCCTTTTTACTAGAAAAGAGGCATTTCACCTTAGTCCTCACGGGTGACAACGCATCTGCATTTTGATTCGCAAACGAGGATAGATGTAAATATCTATGGGCCACAGCAGCCACTTACCATCAGGTGGACTGTGTCCTCGTTTGTCACCCTATCCTATAAAAAAATACAAAAATTCTCGATATTGTACGATAAATATTAAAAAGTAAAAGGACCCACCAATCATACACGTCAGTCGACCTGAAGATACAATTATAGTATTTTCGCGTAGTATAGTGGCATAGTATTGTATAAATTTTAAGAACCAGGGTAAGAGCGAAGTCAATGTATTTTTATTTATTTATTTATTTTATTTATTATGATACTACATACTACACACTATGAAATAATGGAAAAAATACTATAATTATTATACTACGAAATCCAACCCTTGTTAAGTCGTCGACCTATGCAACTGAAAAAGGCAAAGTTCGTATGTGTTATGACAGATGATGCTACTTTTACTTGTTTAAAGAAGGTATAAGTAAAATGTTTAAATGGGCGTATCCTTCCTTCCTTATGAAATCATTGGCCTTAGCTCTACGTTCTCAATTAATAGAAGGGGTTGCTTAGCTGTGAGCAATTTCACTTCTTCTGGGAGGAGTACTTAGTTTCCCAGATGAGTATTACGTTTACGCATTAAGGGTCCGCTATCAGTTAGGATGGGTGGAGACGTTTCTTCCTTTAAGAAACAAAACGGGCACATCCTTCAGTTGCTTAGTCCCAGGATGGACAATGTGCTTTTTATGACAACAGTGTCCAGTCAGGGCTCTTGCAAGAATGCGCAATTTATTTTTACTTGATCCCAGGGCTTCTGAAGCGATCAAAAGCCCGGATTCAGGTTATTAAATATTTTAAGCCTGGTGTATCAGACCAGATCTTAAGTGATTTATTGTAATAAAGAATTCCAAGAGTCAATCAGACGCAGCTTTTTGAAATTCCAGAAAATGGCTCGCGTCCAAATTGTGTACACTTTGACCCCTCTCGTCCGAGACTGTCGGAATACCCGCGTGACCCGAAACCCATCTTAAAACGACCCTGTAATTACTTTCCAGGGCGTTTAGACGGTTCACGCAGTCTCCAACTAACTTCGAGTTCACTAAGTTTGATCTCAGCGCTATCAGTGCTGCTTGACTATCAGAGTTAATATAGATTATATGGTTGACGTAGTGTTTTTGCAGATTGATTTCCGTACACTGAAGTATGGCGAAAATATCTGCCTGGAATATCTGCCATAGAGGTGAATCTACCCAAATTCATACTATGTTTCAATTTGGGGCGTTCCCCATAAATTCCAAACCCTACGTCGGGGCTCATTTTGTACCCATCGGTATACCATGTAAGGCTACCGACCTCACAGATGTAATATTTCAGTAATATTTCAAGTTTATCTCTATAAACGATTGCTCTTTCTCGTAGTCGAAATCGGTTAGCAGAGTCATGTTTAAGGCCAAAAATGTAGATACAAACCTAATACAGATACGACAATGACAAAATCAAATAATATGTTTTATTTGATTTGCGATTTGCTGACTTCCATGTAAATCCTTAAATGTAATTTGTAACGCTTAGTCCATTTACTCACGACGTTGATTCTGGCCACTGACTTCAGAAATACTCGTAATGTGTGTGTGTGTGTGTGTCGGTGTGTGCGCGTGCGCGTGCGCGTGCGTGTGACACACACACACACACACACATTCTTGCACACAATCACGCAAATATTATTAATTATACCTTACTGCAAGTTATAAATTGTGTAGCTTTTTTATTTAAGTCTAATTTAATGTAGTAATATAATTGTAATACGGAAGAGCGGGTCCCTCTACTACAGGTATCTATTTACTTAAAAGAGAGTACCCAACAATATTGTAACGACTTACTACTTATTTTAAAATTGTTATTAAATAAATGCTTTATTTTACATTGTGCAGATGTATTTTGACAGATATTTATTATTTTGTTTATTCTATTATATAACATTTTAACTTGAGCTGCATATTGACGCCTTGCAAAAGCAGAATTTACTTTTTTAGTAATTACGACTATATCCTTTCTTCTTTCATTTTGAGTGTTATGATCATATCTACATATACGTGTTGTTACCTCTGAGGTCTAAGATGGAATGGCTCACAGCCTATTATTATACTGGCTCTCTATACCCTTCAGACCGGAAGCACTGCTATCTGGCAACTGAAATAGGAAAAGGTGTAGAGGCCCAGATGGACTCCTAGGCTGAAAAGTAGACTGAACCACCAGTAACAGCTTAGAGTCAAGTGGATACCCCTGCGTTTGCTCTCACACTTGTGGTACTAAAATGCCAAGTTAATCATGGGAGCGACTACAGAGAAAATATTCTTGTCTTTTTTATTAAATTTTTAATGTGTGAGCACACACAAAAGTGTCGATTCCGTGGATGTCGTTAGAGAAGACAGAAAGACTGTTATGAAAATATATCTTTAAAGACTATCCCAAATAGAAAATTACGTATCGAATATCAATAAAGTGTTATTAATCAATAAACTAACATCTGTTTAACTTTTGCATCGAGAACGTAGACAATATAAAAGTAATGGCCGTGAAGGTAGTCTGTAATTAAAATTTCAATGTCGAGTACGCGAGATAAAGTTACAAAGATTTTTTACCTCTATGAGTTCTTGCTGTTTTTTTTTTGTAAATTTCAGTTTTGTTCACTACTGCCTATCGTTTGTAAAGTAAGCCTAGTAGGTAATGCGGCATGATACGCTTCACGTGCTCTAATGCCTGATGTTTTATGATATTGATTGACGTAAATGACATACAAACTACGTGCTGCCGGTTAGTTGATAATTAATTTCATTTTCGATGTTTAAATATTGTCCTGGATTGTGGATTACGAAAAGAAAAACATGCATGGACAAATAAAAGCCGGCCAAGTGCGAGTCAGACTCGCGCATAAAGGGTTCCGTACCATCGTAAAACACGTTTCTAGTAGGGGAGCCCTCTTTAGTTTTTAATTTATTTTTATTTTTATATAAAATACACATTCTGTAAAAATTTCAATTGTCTACCTATTACGGATCATGAGATACAGCCCTCTGACAGACGGACGGACAGCAGAGGCTTAGTAAAAGGATCCCGTTGGTTACCCTTTGAGTACGGAACCCTAAAAAAGAGAAATATTTCTTTAAAAGAAATAGAAGTATAATATAGTTTTTTATTTTGCTTTTTGCTTGGCAGCAAAAGAACAAGAAATAATAATTCCACAATAGTTCCGCGGCCTCTGCACCGTTACGCAGGCCGCTCTAAAATGCGATAAAATAATTGATTGCATTGAATGAGAGTTCATCGTGCAGCATAATCATTCACTTTAGGAATGCCATGCTGCATATATGCTAAACATACCGTATCGGGCCGTTTAATGGATGGACAGATGGGTCAAACACAAGAGCCATTTTTTAAAGAATACTATCAGAGTTTTTAACACTACCAGTACAGTGAATTATATGTTTTATTGTTATAAGTTACTAGGGAGTATTATTAACCACGTTAACTAAACTTTAATCGCTTGTTCTAGGATTGGTTTTTGAATAATTCGAATAGCGGATTTGAACCTATGACGTATGAGTTTGCCGTCCGTATCCGTAACCACTCGTCTACTGTCGCTTTTAAGTTTCCTTATAGCTGAGACCTGAGATTGTTAGCATTAGTATTTACAGAAATATGTACTCATACGATTAGTTGTAGAATTTTTCAAATTATTAGCGTTCATAGCGAACATGTTTGATATTTTACTGAGTATTTGATATTTTATTATATAGACGTAGTGACTCATTAAAAATCGATCGAATCGAAAAACACTCTGACGTTAAATTAATTACTGTTGCTTTTCCTACTTTCTGAATTTTTTCGGTTGCAATAGGTAATTTATAACAGATAACACTGCAATAAAAATTGTTTTTTTTTATCAAAACTTAATATACTATACTTACAAAGAGGCTTAGTGCTAAGAGTTCCTGCTGCACTTTATCGGTGAATTACAAGTTCAAAAAAAACTTTCTTGACGCCATTACTGTTCCTTTAGAAGCTGTATAATCAATGGGTTGATCGCTCTATGGAAAGGATAGATGTATGGATGACTTTAAAGCGATGAATGTATTTAATTAAGTCTCGTTACAGATTATAAATTAATGTGAAAATCCGAAAGACATAATTTTACACTAGGGAACTATATTCGCACAAAAATGTATTGAATGGCAGTTTTAAGAGCATAAAATATTCTCTACCTAGAAGGCTCAGAAGAGCATTGGTGGAGCGTCCAGTTACGCATGGTCGTATGGAAGTAATTGTCTGAAGTCTGGATATTTGTCGGCTTACGATTTATATTTGTAAAATGCCCCACATAGAGGTAGCATTTTATATATACTCTCGTGCTTATACATTAATAGTATCAGCTTGGTAGATTGTGTAGAAATGTGTGTGTATGAGTAACAAGCAATGGGGCGTTAGAACTATATTAACTATAATATACTCCAACAAATCTAAGAAATAGCTTTTGACAGCTATCTTCTATGGCTGTCACATTTATTTAACTAGACATTCCGACTGAAAGTCGTTACCTACATAGTTCTATATTATACAAGAACAAAAACTATATTATACAAAGTTCATTTCTTAAGAAAAATTGACATCGATTCTTTAGAGTAGGTAACAATTTACAGTTTCATTTATATTATTACCAGAATAAATTATAACTCAAAACACAAAGCAGGATGGCGAGAATGTATATATTTTCGGAACATATGATAAGAGTAGCGTTCATCATGGAAACTTATTAATAGTTGTATATAGTGACAAAACTAACAAAAAAAGCAAATGGGAAATAATTCTAATAATAATAATAGTACTGGGAAAAAAGGATATACTTACAAATAGCAAATAACCTAAAGTAGAAAATAACCTAAAATTATTATTCAAAAAATCCCTATTATGGGTATATATTGTTGCTCAATTATATCTGAATATTATTTGTATTAATCAGTACATAGTACTATAGTAGTTATAATAGTTACTATAGTACTCTCATTAGCAACGCTGTAAAGATTGGGAGTGTGTCGACGAAGATTGCGTACCTTATAATCAGAACCACCAAACGGTATTTTTGAAGGTCATACAGGCTTACGCGCCAAATTCGGCCCATCCCGATGAGAAGGTAGAGGAAATGTATGAGAAGAATATCTCAAGAGCCATGTACTCCTCCAAAACTCACTATACGGTGTTAATTGGAGATGCTATGATGAACTATTTCTGCCAGAAGCGATCCCACAGAAAGTGGACCAGTTCGATCCCCGAAGGTTCGACAAAAATGAGTTTGACTTCATTACGACGACAAGACGGCAACTCTTCAGTGATGTCTCAGTGATCGCGAGGGTGAAAACTGGCAACAATCATCAAATGGTGAGGTGCACACTGAACCTAAACGTTAAAATGGAGAATAGAATGATTGTTATTCAATATAATTTATTACATAATAGTTATTGAACGTATTTTTTTATTTACCACTGGTTTTGAAAAAACCTCTAGAAGAGGTCAAGTCTAATGAAGTCAACGCTCCGTCCCCCTCGTGCTCTAATCCAAAGCCTCGAAAATTTTCATCATGAGTTACAAAATCGTTTTCAGTGCCTAGAAGACTGCAATGCAGTGGAAGATATGAAATACAAGCTCGTGGAAACTGTACATGCGGTCTGAGCTAAGTTCTGCAAGACCTATCTGCCAGGCTGTTAGACGGGAAATGAAGCAACAGTCTTCAGCAGATTTGACAGCATACAGGCAACTGAACAGACAGATCTTCAAATACATGCGGTGCTACTTACGCAATTTCAATACAGCTGGTATTGAAGAATCGATCGAGCGGAAACAAAGCTCCAAAGTCTTTGCCAGAGATCTGCCTGCCAGAAAGAGTCAATTGTTGAAGCTGAAGATCGAATATGGCAGCATAGTTTCCGAGACACGTGTGATTTTGAGTGAGATTAAGAGGTTCTATAGGCAGCTGTACATGTCATCGATGAAGCCACACGCAAGTGTGAGTAACGATCCAAAAGCAAGTCTTATCCGACACTGTTCCGATGATATCCCGGACTGAGCAAGATTAGAACGGCTCTCTGGCACCTTAAAAACGGCAACGCCCCGAGCAATGATAGAATTGCAGCGTAGTTTCTGAAGTAGGTAGAAAACCAGTACCTGAAGTCCTTCAGAAGTTCTTTAATTCTATATTCCATGGTAGCTCTACTCCGGAGGCGTGGAGCAGAAGTGTGGTGGTCTTATTCTTCAAGAAAGGCAACAACGCTCTCTTAAAGTACTACAGACTTATTTCGTTTCTGTGCCCCGTCTATGTGCTGTTTTCGAAAGTCATTACGAATCGTCCCACACGCAGACTCGATGACTTCCAGGCTCCCGAACAAGCCGCTTTCCATAAAGGCTTTAGTACCATAGACCACATACACACCCTTCGGCAAATTGTAAAGAAGACCGAAAAGTACAATCTGTCCCTATTTCTTGCGTATGTGAACTATGAGAAAGCCTTTCATTCCTTCAAAATTCAGGCGGTTTTGCAGTCCCTTCAGCGGTGCCAAGTTGATTATCGGTATATCGAAATTCTCAAGTGTTTGTACAGTCTACGAAGGCTATAGGAGTACAGAACCAGAATACGAAACCTATCCAAGTGCAGAGAGGTATAAGACAGGGTACCGTTATATCCCCGAAATTCTTCACCCCTAAATTGGAAGACGTTTTGTAGTCACTGGATTGGAAAGGATACGGTATTAATATCAATATCGAGTACATCACTCATCTTTTGATTTGACGACGATATAGTCTATAATTCTTGTACTATACTCAATAATGCCACGCAACAGATAGGTCTTAAGATGAACATGGACAAAACGAAAATCATGTGTAACCTATGCCGGTAGTTCGACCGAAAGGTCAATCATCGGATTGAAGACGACTGGGCAGCTGCCGGGAGATTACGACACGTCTTCTCGTCAGGTATCACACAAGTATATTCGACAATCGATGTGGAAAAAAGGTTCGCGAGTGCCCCCCACCTGCCTCCTAGATGGTGTGACGATCTGGTAAGACGTGCAGGAAATCGATGGATGCAGGTGGTACAGTACCATTCTTTATGGCATTACTCGGAGGAGGCCTATGTTGAGCAGTGGACTTATGAAGGACTGTAATGATTATGGAACAATTATATGCATTTTTTCTGGAACATTGTTGTAAAACGTATACATTAGCACATTAGGAATTACTTGACTCCTCCTTGACTCCAAATAACTGGTATAACTTACTTGTGCTTGTTCTTAATATTTACAGAATGTAGATAACTATTAATGTTATTTTCGTAAATATATTGAGAGGTCAAAATTAATATTTTGTTTTTAAATTTTTCTAAGGGATTCCTCGCACCTTGGTTATAAATTAGAAAGATAGTTTCAATGTCATTCGCATTATCAAATAGCAAGATTCCATATGACATTATGCTATGGAAATAACTAAAATAAACTAATGTAGCTGTTTCAACACACGAAAGGCATCTAATCCTTATCTCAGCATTGACACAGATTTTTACAGCAATGAACATAAAGTTGTCCCAATTGGTTATATTTTTAATTTCTCATAAAAATGTTATTTCTTGCATTGTACCTCTAAATAATTATTTTGCATTTGTCTTTTTTTTTGTATCGGAAGCCCTTCCAAATGGTTCTCAATGACTTTACTTCCATTGTACAAGAAGGCATTTTCTAACTTAAGTACACGCAATTTCGCCGCTGCGGAATTCCCAGAAATTATTACAAAAAATTAGATTTATTTAATTCATGATTCATATAATTTATGCAGCCCTAAAAATAAAAATTTAAATAAACATATTATAAATTAAAAAACGTAAAGGTTCGTTTATTTAAATATTTTTACCTTGTATATCTTTACTAGTAAGATTTATAGCGACATGTCATTGTAACAACATCAAGCAAAAATAAACTTGATTCTGGTAATTTTTTTTATTTATTAATTATATTCAAATTAGTGATAAAGAAAATTATACATGTTGCATTGCATAAACGTGTAAGTACGCTTGTACAAAGTTATTGCAAAATGATTAATGTGAGAAGTCAAAAGGTATTTCATAGATTTGTAGTTGTTTTGTGTATGTATTTAAGCAGAAAGTCTAATTCTAGCAGCAGCAAAGGTATAGAAAGAAGGTGGGCGGCATTTTGGAAATTTGCGTTTAAATATTAAAATATTACCAACACGAGCATTGAAAGTTCTAAAAATAGAGCACTTTTCAAATATAAGGATAAGCATCACTTTTAAATATATAACGTGTATATAAAAATAAATAATACGAGATGACATTTACCAGTTTTACAATTTTTAAGGTAACTTCAAAATGGAAGCGGCATATTTAGCTCCTTTTTAGTTGTCCCGGGCAGCGGCATCATGTGCTACGCCACTGTTCTGCTATGGAAAACTATATAATTATTTTTAAATAACCATAATCAATAACAATGTAATGCGCTTGTCGGTAACAATAAATAAGCACTTATCGAACAAAGTCGAAATACTTTTCTTTTTCTTACGAGTGATTGTACAACGTTATTAGGGTCAACTGGACTTGTGTAAGTGATTGATAATTGTACATTATGCACATTATGTGACAGTACAAAGGTTTTTTTTTATATATTAGGTATGTTTAACCTAATTTATATCTTATATAAATATGAAATTCATCGACGTTACTTTGGATTGTCAAGTGGTCAGAGTTACCCTGACCTGATAAGTCGTGGCTCCTGGTTTCGAATTCCGGCTTTAATTTATGTAATATGGTATTCATTGCTATAATTTAGTTAACTTTATAAATGACCCAAAACTGCAAATATCTTTAAAAATTATATTCTTCTTCTTATTTATTAGTCTGCAGAAAAACACGGTTGGACATGGGCTATGTGTTAATCGTCACGCTTGACGTACTCGTAACGACCGCAGTACCAGCCGTCTCGCAGTTTTGACGCTACTTCCTATTGCCAGTCTGACTTTTTTATGCCCGACGTAAACAAAATGGTTATTAAATGCAATATAATAAAATAACATTAAAGATGGATGACTTCAATTTTAAAACCAAAAGTCTCTTCAGAGGTTTTTTCTAAAATACTGAAGTAGCAAAGAACAGTAACGTTAATTGAAAGAAACGTAATTAAGAACGAACAGACAACTTTAAGTTAATTCCAGTCTGAATTGCTTTTCAATAGCTTTTCACAATTACGTGTTGAGTTTTACATAGACTAGTCAATTTCATTCAACTTTCATCGTTTCAAAAACCTTATTAATGTGTCTTGTAATGTGATAGACCACAAATTCTCGCAAAAGAACATCGATTCCTACCAAGTATGTTAGGCGAGACTACTAAAATTAAAAGAAACATCCTAATTTCAATAGAGAATATGGATGGGTGCTACCATCTGCTTGGGATCCTATAATTAACAAAATTAAATCCAAACCCAAGCATACCACTACAAAGCTAGGCTAACTTTTTTTTCTATATTTAAAAACGTTATCCCCACACTAGGATTTTCTCCTGTGTCGTGGAGGCAGTTTACAAACATAAATTGCACAAGGACAAACATCCAGACCCGGAACAATTATTTGTAGGCCATACAAATACTTGTTCCGTGCGAGATTCGAACCCGCGGCCCCCAGCGCAACAACTGATTGCTAAGCCACTGCGCCACGGAGCCGTCCACTATGACATCGTGACGTAAAACATGTCAGTCCCCCCCGTGACCATGGGTTGCTGTATAGCACCCGAAATGTCGGGAATTAATATAATTAAATTAAACGCGATAAAACAGATCGGAGGTAGAATCGGTTAACACTATACAGGGTATTTTTGGAACGCTCCCGAAAACTAAGACAGGCGACAACACCAAGTATACCTTTGATCATGGGTCACAAATAAATTCGATCCTGATGAAAAAAAAATCATCTTTTTACAACCTTTTATTAGCTTTATTCACGCGCCATCATGTTAGTACAGCTAAATGAAACGATACTTTCATAAAAAATATCATGAAAATACTGAAACATAAAACCAGCAGTGGAATGACTGAATTGATATCACCTGACTAAAGGTCAATGATCAATGGCCGCGCGAACGCAAATTCGCGCGGCCCGCAACTAGCGGGCAATACCACATTACCTAATAATTTACAACACTTGTCTAAATACCTAACTTATCTACTTAACCTACTATTTTGCCACTGTACTTGTCTCCACGTAGCCACTTTAATACGAATTTACAGGTTAAATAACCCAAATAACTGGTTTGATTCCCCGCTAATGAAAAAATACTTAAATTAATGAAATGTAACCAAGATTGGAGTCATGCATTTTTATTCATCGTGTAGGTATGTTTATTATTCTCATGTATTCAGTTATGTACCTATTCAGATTAGTCCAGTATTAAGTTATTTAAAAAAAATACTTATGAAACAGCTTACCGCTCTAAATCCTCCGTGGTCTTATGAGATGCGGCTCAAATTGTGCTCCATTCATTTCAAGGCAGATTTGGGCTCGGTGTTGCATCTCCTCATGCAGGCGGGGCATCATCGTGTAGTCTTCGACACAGTCCGTATGTAGTTTGTCGAAAACATCCACGATCCTTTTGTAGTTTCGTCAGCACTATCACACTCACGATTAAAAACCCTTTCTTTCACATACCCCCACAGAAAGAAGTCTAACGGGGTCAGATCTGGCGAGCGAGGTGGCCAACCGAGTGGTCCTAGTCCGCCAAATTCAGCGATTATCAAATAATTCGGTGAGGCGCTCACAGACGAACCTCACGACATATGGAGGTGCACCATCATGCTGGAACCATGGTCGGCGATATTCAGCCAACGATAGGTCGTCTAAAATGTCAACCAACTGTTCACTTATAAAGTTTAGGTATCGCTGTCCGTTCAGTCGCTGTGGCAGAAAGACTGGTCCCAGTATGCGATCCTTAATACCTGTCCATACGTTAACCGACCATCGGGTTTGGTGCCCGGTTTGTCGAACAGCGTGCGGGTTAACCTCTGAATACACGCGTGTATTTCTTCGGTTCCACAGGCCGTTTCTGGTAAATGTCAACTCATCCGTCCAAATAATGTGCTCAATGGAACAAGGCACACGTTGTTGCATAATAACCTACGGCAGAAAACTCGTCGGCGGTCGTGATCGCCGGGAACTAAAGCTTGCACTTTGTGCAATTTGTATGGGCGCATCCGGTTACGCTTCAACACTTTGTGCACTGCAAAGTATGACACACTTGTTCCATCCCGACGTCTTAACAATTTATTTAGCGATACTTCGTGTACCTAGGTTCGGATACCTAACATGTTGAGCACTATAAACGTACGCGTTAGGCATTATTAAAACAAAAAAGAATCCAAAAACGTAACAACTACAATAATATGAACACGTAATCACAAGTAAATTTATTAAACAAAACGATTGAACTGTCGCTCGCGCACGCGTGTACAAAATCAACACGGAACTGTCTCAAAAACTAAAACGAACGAACCCCGCCAAGGCTGAAACCTACTGCGTCACAAGCGTGAGGCGACAGGGTTAGGCATTCTGCCGTCATACTCGTAATAAAGAAGGATGCAACTAACAAAAACGTAAAATCGAAATAAAAAATAAATAGATGAATTTTTCTTTCAGACCCTGCTGTGTCTAAAGTATATTAAAAGGTATCAATATGAAAATTTAAATACGTAGAGACTTGAAGATTTTAAAGACGAACTTATTTTTTTGATAATTTGTTTATTTATTTAAATAAAACGAATTTTCTTTTTCATTTTAGCTTAAAAAATACACCTGGCCACATAAAAACATCGAATGAAAGACGCATGTAACCATTTTGCGTCTTTCCAACGTAATAAATAAAAAAACTGCCATTCATTTAACATTTTTACATATTTTGGAAAGGTCATTTGAAGTTGAAAGGACGCTAATAGTAATTTACTACTTTTTTATTATTAGTAAATATTAGAAAAGCATTGGTAGTGAGACACATAAAATAACAACCCGCAACTCTTGAGTTATGATTTTAAAGGGGATATCATACCAGACTTACTACGATAATAATTAAAAATTAAAAATTTTTACAACCGACTTCAATATAAATAATTAACGATAACTCAAAAACTATTGGTCTGACCTCGATCAAATTTATATGGGACCACATGTGAAACACCAGCTCTTAATAATAAGATATAAGCTCTTAATAATAAGATATAGAATAATAAGAAAAGAATAATTGAAATTTAAGTAATCGATGCAAATATTGTTAAAGATGACGTCTTAAAATAAGTCTTTTCTTTTATGTTGAATTTGTATAAGTCTTTTCTACTAAAAAAATGTCATCTGTGATCAACAGTTATGTCTAAAATTCTTACGATAATTTCTAAAATATTGATATTTAATAATTAAAAAAATAATTAGTAGATGCGTCTTCTTATCATGAGTCGAATGGTATATTTTACTCATTTATTCAAAAATTGTTAGATGCGCCCTTTTTTCTTATGACCGCAGCATTGTTTCGTACCGAGCTAGATAGGTCGACAGCGGAGGGAATGTGGGTACAGTCGCGTTCTAAAGTACTACATGGTATTGGGCTCTTGTTTTATAATATTATAGTAATTAATTGTTTTATTGTAGAATCATACTAGGTGTTTTACTAGCTACTTAGAACTTTGGAAGAGCTGGGAATTAAAAATGGTTAATGTTTACTTGAGCATTATTTGTAATTTCTATCGTAAAATATAAAGTAGTTTGTAACAAGAAAACTTAAGCTAAGGGTGACACGCCGTCCATTATGACGTCTTTGCCACATGGAAGCCAGATGTTGATGGTGTGTTGGTGTTACTGGATGCTACTTCATCATCACTTTCATCTTCGCTTGAGCTTCCATCATCAGGTCGATCACATGGTAATTTTTTCGGTATTCTTCCTCAACACTTTTAATTTTACTGCACAATTTTCCCCATTCACCTTCTCCTATCATATTTACCGTTTCGTTCACTAGTTTAGTCATAAAACAATAGATATAAATAATGTTTCTTTCCTTCCTTTTTAAAACATCGTCGCGAGTCGCAAAGTAAGCTGTGTATGCGACTGTATTTTCGGAGCGAACAAAGCGCGGGAACCAATAGCATGCAGGCACAGTAATACTGGCGGATTGTTCCCCCGTCGCGCGCCCCCTTCGTACCAATATGTGATAAATCGCTCAGTGCCCAAGTTCAAGGCCAGCGTTCTTTTTTCACCGTTCGTGCGTACATTAACCTCCATTAGTCAGGGGATATCAATTCAGTTTCCACTGCTGGTTTTATGTTTCAGTATTTTCATAAATTTTTTAATGAAATTATCGTTTCATTTAGCTGTACTAACATGATGGCGCGTGAATAAAGCTAATAAAATGTTGTAAAAATATGATTTTTTTTTTCATCAGGATCAAATTTATTTGTGACCCAAAATCAAAGGTATACTTGGTGCTGTCGCCTGTCTTAGTTTTCGGGAGCGTTCCAAAAATACCCTGTATTTTAAGTATAATGTTTTAAAAACTTAGTTAAATTACAATTCAAATTTTTAAATTAAGAAATTTGTTAAATCTTTAGCAAAGCATATTAAATATCTAAAAGGCTAATCTACATAATATTAGGAATACAAAAAAAAACAAGATTCATGATCATAAAATTGTTTATTCTTTGTTTTGTTTGAAAATTTCATTCTTCATGTTTTTTCATGTTCAATTAAAATTTAAATCTTTGTGAAATCTGAAAAGACAATGAGCAGGCATTAATTTACACCTGTATTATAAAACAGCATTAATAGAACCAAATATTTTACAGGGGACTCGGGCTTATCATTAGAGCCTTGGCTGATGACTCCAGATTTTAAATCTGCACCAAATATTACTTCCGAAAAAAAATCTACCAACTGGCATTGCACAGTGAGAAACTGTGTGGAAAGACCAAATGGGTACCTAAGAGGTACGTTCCGAAGCTTGAGCATTGACAGGGTACTCCACTACAGTCTAGAGAAAGCTTCACAAGTAATATATGCTTATGCAACATTTAACAATATCATGCTCACATCAAAGGTGTGTTTTTACATTATATTTGAGTATATCCTTACACATATAATTACTATTGTTTGTTTTCTGAACATTAATTTAATTTGTATATTGTAGAATTAAAATAGAACAACCAATAGACAACTCATCACATCTTCTGATCAAACCAGGCCGTTGACAATCACACTACAAAAAAGAGAACATTAATAAATACGTACTTCAACTAAAATTTATTTGTATGATTTTTCCTTTCATCCTTTTGAGTTTATATCTATGACCTAGGTAGGCATTCTGTGTACGAAGCAATTGATTTTACTCACACAAATGATTATTACACTATTTGAGCCTTTCGTGAACTCTGAAAGATAAGGTCAAATTTATATTGACTGTAGCAGAGCACTATTTGGATTGGCGATAAATATAAAGGAACAGGTTATAAAATAGTATGCATTATTTGTAAACAGAAAGAGTTGTAGAGAAAATTAGTTAAGTTTACATTTGCTTTCATAATACAATAGTTACTTTACAACATTTACAATTATTGTATACTTACTTTTTGGCACTCATTTTAATATATTAACAATCAATCGCAAAAACAGAAAACGTTAGTTTTATTTGTTTATCGAAAAACGATAGCCTTTAACTATGAAAACTATAAACTATGTATTATATCTAAATTACGAGCATAAATAAAAAATACTTTTTGGCTTTGAGTAGACATCAATTTTGAAATATGTAAGTATTTTCTAATTTTCTTATAATAGCAGTAATTACGGGGATAAGTCTATGTCCCATTTTATCTACTGTGGATATTATTTCTTATCTGCCAAAAGTCTTACGGGACCACCCGTAAGACTATTGTGGCACTTATTTCTAGCACAAGCGTTTCGCTTATTGCTAGGGAAAAGGGGAATATTAGTCATGAATATAATACTAATATTCGTTATTTAAAAAAAACTTGATTAATAAGGTTTTTGAAAATCTCTAGAACTTGTTTGTCGTTATCAGTTGAACATTTATTGTAGACTACATTTTGCCTTGCTTGTTATACGCCCGGAAATAATATCCACTTCGGTATTAGTCTCAAAATGAAATGCAAGAAGTAGACGCTCTGAAACCTAGAGAGGGTAATTAAAGTATATTGTCGCTCACACTCTAACGATAGCTCTAATAACTTGAGTCTGGTATTTGTTGTTTGAGCAACAGCCCTTCGATGGTCTTGACTCGTACCTCTCTGGTAACTACCATCTGCCAAGAGACTGATAGATGTGAGACGTGTTCTAGGTAAAAAGAAATATTAAGATAACTTAGCTACATTTATTGATAGCAAATATACGATATGTTTTTGCAGAAGGTGGTGGTAATAGATGTTTACTTTAACATGCATTGGTAGTCCATCCACAGAATTAATAGGCTTCAAAGCCTCATGGAGTTCTTTACACGAATACAAAACACAATCTTTGTGCATCTGAAACCGGCGTAGAATTTTGTTGTCGGGGAATTCGAATAGATTAAGTGTTCTGATAACGTATCGATTGCCAATGTAATTTTCTTTCTTGTTTTTCAATTTCTGATGCGAAAATGGAGTTGGAGTGGGGTCGAGACATCTTTTTTATATTATAGAGGTGGTTGCTGTGCCTAAATAGTGTATTTACACATGTAAATGTGTGTAACTGAAAAAGTAAACAGTACTGAGAAGTTAGTTTTAAATATAAGTTTATCAGTTTCTAGAGTATTATATGAATACACAAATACCTCAGTGGTTTGCCCTTTTTATCTTATTTTTTTACATTTACTCTTTTTTGATTTTTCTACTTTTATGAATATATAATATTATTAAACCAAACCATAGTATTTATTTTTAATCTTTTACATTTTTCGAAGAAATTAACTTCCTTGCTATGGAATCCGTCAAATATTACACCTCATTATTAAGTGGCGCCGACCTGGTGGCAGAAAAAGACATGGATGCCCGCATTGGCTGTTTACGGGCATCGTTTAGTAAAATTTTGTGTAATGTAATTAAACGAAATAATTTATAAAATATCTTAAATATAAATGAAATAATCTTAACAGTTAAGTTGGAAAGATTGAATATTTAACATTTTTCTGCATATTCGATCGCATCTACAGCGGAGAGTGCTCAGAGGAATTGTTTTGACTAATTCTAGGCGCCAAATTTCACCATCGCACATAGTGGCAAAATTAGCGATGCCATTGACATGGTAATAGGTCGGGGAAAAAATTTCTTCGTATTTTATATACGAATTAGAGACATTTTTTATCATAGTTATAATATATATGTACCATTTTTATCGATAACTTGTTGCCATCTTGTAGGTAGTGACATAATTCCGTTGCTGTAGAAATCGACAAGCAGTTTTGACAGTCCTCTCTTGACGATAACCTAACACTAACCAAAGAATTCTGAAGAGGCCAAAACTGTTGAAAATCTGAAGCTACAAGGTCAGCATTATATGGTGGATGCATTAACACTTCCCAACCAAGCTCTTTCAATATTTGCTTGGCCAAAGATGTGTCTGGTCTGGCGTTTTTTCTTAATTTCTTGCTTAATTTTCATCATCATTTATCATTACAGCCTTTCATAAGTCCACTGCTGAACATAGGCCTCCCCCAAGGAATGCCACAAAGCACGGTCCTGAGCCACCTGGATCCATCGACTTCCTGCATGTCTTACCAGGTCGTCACTCCATCTCGTGGGGGGTCACCCTACACTTCACCTACCTGTATGAGGCTGCCACTCAAGAACCTTCCTTCCCCATCGATTGTCGGTTCTTCGAGAGCTATATGGCCGGCCCACTGCCACTTCAGCTTACTAGTCCGTTGGGCTATGTCGGTTACTCTGGTTCTACTGCGGATATACTCATTTCTAAGTTTATCACGCAGAGAAACCCGGAGCATAGCCCTCTCCATAGCCCGCTGAGCGACCTTGAGCTTCCTCATATGGCCAGCAGTGAAGGACCATGTCTCAGATCCGTAAGTCATCACTGGTAACACGCACTGGTTGTACAATTTCGTTTTAAGGTTTTGAGGTATGTCTGACGAGAAGATGTGTCGTAGTTTCCCGAACGCTGCCCAGCTGAGTTGAATCCGTCGATTGACCTCTCGGGCGAAGTTGGACTTACCTAGTTGGACTATTTGTCCCAGGTACACATACTCGTCAGCAACTTTGAGCTTAGTGCTCCCAACAACTACCGGCATAGGTGTGACATGGACATTAAACATGATCTTTGTTTTGTCCATGTTCATCCTAAAACCTATTCGTTGGGAGACACTATTGAGGTGATTGAGCATGGTGCTTAGGTCCTCCAGCGATTCTGCCATAAGGACTATATCGTCGGCAAATCGAAGTTGAGTGATGTACTCGCCATTGATGTTAATACCGTATCCTTTCCAGTCCAGAAGCTTGAAAAGTCTTCCAATGCAGCGGTGAAGAGTTTCGGGGATATAACATCACCCTGTCTTACACCTCTCTGCAATTGGATAGGTTTCGTACTCTGGTTCTGTACTCGGATAGCCATCGTAGCTATACTGTACAAACACTTCAGCACTTCGATATACCGACAGTCAACTTGGCACCACTGAAGTAACTGCAGCACCGCCCAAAATTCGACGGAATCAAGGCTTTCTCATAGTACACATACGTCAGACATAGTGGCAAATTGTACTCTTCGGACTTCTGTACAATTTGCCGAAGGGTATGTATGTCTATGGTGCTAAAGCCCTTTCGGAAACCGGCTTGTTCGGGAGGCTGGAAGTCGTCAATTCTGCGCGCGAGACGATTCGTAATGACTCTCGAAAACAGCACGTAGACGCGGTTTAGAAGAGAAATCGGTCTGTAGTTCTTCAAGAGAGCTGTCACCTTTCTTGAAGAACAAGACCACCGCACTTCTGTTCCACGCCTCCGATGTAATGCCACCATGGAGGACGGACCGGTCTTCCACCCGCTTTCAGAAGCTCCGCTGTAATTCCATCCTCGCCTGGGGCCTTGCCGTTTTTAAGGTGCTGGAGAGCCATTCTAATCTCGCTCAGACTGACGTCCGGGATATCTTCGGAATAATGTTGGGTAAGACTCGCTCTTGGATCGTTACTCACACTTTCGTGTGGCTCCAACGATGACGTGTACAGCTGCCCATAGAACCTCTCAATCCCACTCAAAATCTCAGGGGTCCCGGAAACGATGCCGCCACACTCCGTCTTCAGCTTTATCAGTTGGCTCTTTCTGGCAGACAGATCTCTGGCAAAAACTTTGGAGCCTTGGTTCCGCTCGATCGCTTCTTCAATACAAGCTGTATTGAAGTTGCGTTAGTCCTACCGCATGCATTTGGAGATCTGTCTGTTCAGTTGCCTGTATGCTGTCAAATCTGTTGAAGAATGTAGCTTCATCTCCCGTCTAAAAGCCATGAGATTGAGAATGTGATCGCAGAGTTTTTGTGTTCTTCTGCGGCGAGTCTTGCAGAACTTAGCTCCGACCGCATGGACAGTTTCCACGAGCTTGTCATTCATATCGTCCACTTCATTGCAGTCTTCTAGCCACTGAAAAAGGTTTCGGGACTCTGGAACAGAGCACGAGAGGGACGGAGCGTTGACTTCATTAGACGAGACCTCTCCAACTTAACGTTTATGTTCAGTGTGAACCATTCGGTGATCGCTACCAGTTTTCACCCTCGCGATCACGGAGACATCACTGAACAGTTGTCGTCTGGTCGTCATAATGAAGTCAATCTCATTTTTTGTCGAACCGTCGGGGCTGGACCAGGTCCACTTCCTGTAGGACCGCTTCTGAAAGAACGAGTTCATCATAACGAGTCCCTCTTTCTCCATGAATTCGGCCAGCTGCTGGCCCCTTGGGTTCCGTTGCCCTATTCCAAATTTCCCTACTTTCAGCTCACCGTTCTCTCTTATGCCTAGTTTTGCATTGAAGTCTCCCATTAACATCGTATATTGGATTTTGAAGGAATAGGAAAAACATTTCCTCCACCTCCTCATCGGGGTGTGCCGAGATTGGTGCGTAAACCTGTATGATCTTCAGCGAATACCGTTTGGTGATTCTGAGTATAAGGTACGCAACCCTCGTCGACACACTCTCCATCTTTACAACGTTGTTAAAGTGAGACTTGTGGACGATAAATCCGACACCTCCTTGGGTCAGATGGTCGCCCTCCCGGTGATAGAGCAAGTTGCCGGATTCGAGGAATACTGTGTCCTCCCCCTCTCTTCGGACTTCGGATAATCCTGTAATATGCCAGCGTAACTTGTCTATCTCTTCTTCCAGCTCCACGATCTTCTCGTCAGTCCTTAGGGTGCGTGCGTTGTATGTTGCCAGGTCGAGTCGTCTTAGGTGGCAACCGAACCTCCACCGGAGATTCTTAGCACCCCCTGCCCCGCCGTTACCATGGTTGCCACCGTAGCCAGGAATAGCGGGGCCGCCGGGGACTGGGGGCCGTTTTTGTTACTCTCGTCATAGGGGGATATTTGCCATAGTTGCCACGCTTGGCGAGCGGGTTGGCAACCGCAGTTTTTTTTAATTGGAGAGGGGGCAAACGAGCATGCGGCTCACCTGATGGTAAGTGACTACCACCGCCCATGAACAACTGCAACACCAGGGAGGGAATTGCAGATGCGTTGCCGGCCGTTTAAAAAGGAGTACGCTATTTTCTTGAAGGTCCCTAAGTCGTATCGGTCCGGAAAAATCGCTGATGGTAATCGATTCCACAAGGAAGTCGTGCGAGGAAGAAAACATCTTCTAAATCGCACAGTGGTAGACCGCCAATCATCCAGATGGTGTGGATGGTATCGGGAGTTCTGCCGCGATGTGCATTCGTGAAATTTGGTGGCTGGGATTAATCCGAACAATTCCTCAGAGCACTCTCCATGGTAGATGCGAAAGAAAATGCAAAGAGATGGAACATCTCTTCGCAGTGCCAATGAGTCGAGCCGATCGGAAAGGACTCGGTCGTCGACGATTCGAGCCGCTCTGCGCTGGATGCGGTCAAGTGGAAGGAGCTGGCACTGGGGAGCCCCTGCCCAGAGATGGGAACAACCCTCCACCTCCCATGGCCCCACCGACCCTCAGGTCATACGGGCCGAATCTCGGGAGATGCGCGCGGTACTTGCACGTGGCTCTTTCCCGCGCACACTGTCTTGACTCCCTACTAATATTTAATCTATTCCTTGTCCCAGTTTAACGTCATTCTCCCCCTTCTGGGGCTGACGACACATTGACGCCTACGTCGTCGGGCGTTCCTACCAGCCTTCCATCCTGCCTTGTCCTGCGATCGTGCCACCTATGCGCAAACTCGCGCAACAGTCCGTAGTTTACCACATCGCTGACGAGATCCGAGTAGTAAACTGGTCCCTGAACCGGACGAACTAGTCCATCCATCATTTTCACTCTTAGGTCATCATACAGAGGACATTCCCATAGAACATGGTGAACATCCTCCTCTGACATACCGTACTCACACATACTAATTTCACACAGTTTCATGTCGCTCAGTCTCTTCCGAAAGCATCCATGTCCGGTGAGAATCTGAGAGGTTTGGTAGTCCAGTGAGACCCAGGTATAACTGAGTCTCAACGCCACGTCCGGGAAAAATCGATGTAGCTCACGTCCTTTTGTATCACACGTCCATCTTTCCTGCTAGGCGCCTATCACCTCAGTCCAGATATCGCGATTCCGTCTGCTCAACTCCTCTTTGGGCGCGGTCAAACGTGCTATACCCATCCTACCAGCACGGATGACCTCTAGGTCAGCAGGGAGAACGCCAGCCAGCACCGGTAAGGCCGCCGTGCTAGTGGATCGGTACGCCTTGGTTAACAATACAAGAGCGGATCGCTGCGATCTCAGTAGTACGCTACGAACTGTGTACATGTTTGCACGCTCGTACCAGCACTCTGCCGCATACGTAAGCGTGGACACAAAAACTCCTCTATAAATTAATTTTAAACTCGGATATCGTACACCCCATGATGATGTAGATACGCGAGACATCTTGCCGAATCCCTTGGTCGCTCTTTCAGAGATATCGGATGCATGTTGCACAAACGATAGTCCCGAGTCTAAAACCACGCCTAATACCTTAACGTTAGTCACAATCTTAATAGATTCCCCACCAAGTTTAATAACGGGGGGGCGCTGAAGTTTCCCTCTAACAGTCATGGTGGTCGACTTTGAGGAGGAAAACTCCAGTCGTTTCCTTAGCCCCCACTCCCGTACAAGGTCCAGAGTGACTCTGGCCCTGGATTCGATACCAGCTCTCGTACCCGATTCAATCAAGATTGTAACATCATCGGCATAGGCAGTCATGGCTACTCCCTCGGGCAGAGGAAGTCGGAGCAGGTCGTCCATCAGCACATTCCACAGTGTTGGGCCCAGCACGGAGCCTTGAGGACATCCCATGGTTGACGTCTTCCACTCTACCCGGTCTCCGATGTAGAGGCCCACACGCCTGGAGGTGAAGAAGTCCACCAACATTCTATAAATGTTGGGTGGACATCCACCCCTTTTGGCCTTGACCACTGAGATGGGAACAGTATTCCATGTGAGGCCGAACCTGCGCCTTGTAAAGTTGCAGGCGGTGTGCCGGCATGAAATACTGTCCCGCTCTGCTGAGCACGCCAAGCTTTTTAGAGGCCAATTTGGCCTTCTCTTCCAAGTGACCACGAAACTGCACGTCACTCGATATGTCGACTCCGAGGATACCGATACTGGCTGAGGCAAGAAGGGGAGTGCCTTGAAACTGAGGAGATACGACAAAGGGGTTCTTTTTAGCGGTAAACGCGCAAACTTGTGTCTTCTGAGGATTAAACTGGACTAGATTTAGTCGCCCCCAATCCGAGACTTTGTTCAGCAAAGACTCGGCTTCAGACACAAGTTTGTTCCGGTACTCGGCGAGGTTTTCCCGAGAAATATTCGCACGGCCGGTGTATAGAGCATCACCAGTGCTGTCATCCGCATAGCAATGAATGTTACCAGTTAGCAACATATCATTGATATGCAGAAGAAACCGCGTTGGTGATAGCACACAGCCTTGTGGAACACCAGCGTTAATAGGCTTGTAGTCAGAACATGCACCGTCTACAACGACCTTGATGCTCCGATCTGCAAGGAAGCTGGTGATCCAATTGCACAATTTTTCGGGAAGCCCATAGGAAGGGAGCTTCGAAAGAAGCGCTTTGTGCCAAACCCGATCGAAGGCCTTCGCAATGTCCAGACTAACGGCCAACGCCTCCCCCTTGGACTCTACTGCCTCCGCCCATCTATGGGTCAGGTAGACCAGAAGATCATCAGCTGATCGATCCCGACGAAAACCGTATTGGCGGTCACTAATCAGCTGGTGATCCTCAAGGTACCGGATGAGCTGGCAGTTAATAATGGATTCCATTATTTTGGAGAACAAGGAGGTGATCGCGATAGGCCTATAGTTGGACGGGTCTGAGCGGTCGCCTTTTTTATGGATCGGGTGGACAAAAGCTGTCTTCCATGAATTCGGGACTACGCCGTACCGGAAAAGACGCGTTAGAACCGGTGCCAACTCCGGAGCACACGTCCTCAGCACAATTGGGGGAATTCCGTCAGGCTCACTCGACTTCTGGATGTCCAGGGAGAGAAGTGCTTTGCGAACCGAGCGCTGTGAGAACAGCACATCCGGCATGGAGCACTCACACCGCGGGATGGTCGGCGGTGTTTTCCCCCCGTCATCAAGAGTCGAGTTGGACGCAAAAAGGGAGCCTAAAAGGTCAGCTTTGTCTTTTGCGTCATGGGCCAGTGAGTCGTCCTCCCTGTGCAGAGATGGTAGTGATGGCTTACAGAAACTCCCTTGGACAGCCTTGGCGAGAGACCAGAATGCACGGGTTCCCGAAGGAAGGCGAACTAGTTTCTCGCCAATTCTGCCTATGTGCTCTGACTTCGCCTTGGCAATAACTCTTTTGAAGGACCTGGAGGCGAAGTTATACTTCTTTTTAAGTGTGCTGGTGTTTACATCCCGAGTCGCCGAAGCCACAGCCCAGGCTTGATAACACTCCTGCTTACTGCGTAATGCAGTCTTACAGGAGCGACCAAACCAAGGCTGAGATCTGCCTCCGATGGGTAACACAGATGATGGAATAAATAGTTCCATTCCCTGTAGCACCACTTCAGTGACAGAGTCAGCAACAGCGCTGGGATTATCCAGCGAGAAGCAAACCCGCCCCCATGGGTAGGATGCAAAGAAAGACCGCATTCCGTACCAATCCGCCGACCTGTAATGCCAAACACGACGGCAACCTGCAGAACGCAACCGCGAAGGGAGCGTGAGTGGCACCACACTCCGGATCAGACAATGGTCCGAAGAGCCGAGAGGGGCGTCGACGAAAACCTGATATCCGTCCGGATGAGAGGTCAGCAGAAGGTCCAACAGGGAAGGTGTATGATCCTCCACATCACATCCTCCACATTTTTATTGTATGTTTGTTGTTATCAGGAAGATGCTGCTGCCCATCTCCTGCCTGTTTCCTTTTGTCGCCTTTTACGACAAGATATGGGGTAGTGGATATTCTTAACCGCCACTACACGGCTTGCTAAATTTTAAACGGTGGTTATAGCTCATAATAAACGATGCTCTAACAATCCCATCACCTTATTTCGGCTTAATCCGGGTTTCGCTACAGTCTGTCTAAAGCTAACTTGATTACCTTTTGACCATGATCTTTTTCGCCCGTTCTTGTCGTAGGTGATCCACTTTTCATCACCAATGATCAATCTTTTCAAAAATGGTTCAGTTTCATTACATTTAAATAGAGAAATTAGAGAATTGCAAATGAGTACACGATTCATTAGGTTTCTTTCAGTGAGCTATTGTGGTACCCAAATATCGAGCTTTTTTGTATAGCCAGACTTTTTCAAATGGTTCAAAACTATTTTGTGGTCAGTCGTCAATTCCTCGGCTATCTTGTAACTACTAATATGCCTATCTTGCTCCACTTATTCCAAAATGCGAGCTTTGACATCAGAATTCCCGGACCGAAAACGCTAGAACCAACTTTGCTCTAGTCTTACTAACACTGCATTAGGTCCATAAACGTCACAAATTTTCTTCGCGGTTTGAGTCGCATTTTTGCCTTGTAATAAGGCTTCAGAATGTATCGAATTTCTTCGTTAGATTCACTCATTTAGGTGGACAGAAAAACAATTTAAAAATGGCGGAAAAGTGTTTTTTAATTTTTATTTTTCCTTTTCTTAATGTCCTATATGTATCGATAATAAAACCAGCCGGATACAAACATTAGAACCAGAGAGATTTTTCTTAAATTTTATACAAACGAAATACGAAGAAACATTTTTTTTACGATTACAAACTTACCTTTGCAGTTGGAGCATTGACCGTAATGTAAAACAATGTATTAGAGAGCATTTCTTCTCACTGCCAAGTTTACTCGTAGTTTGTCTTACATCCCGACCTTAACCTTAACATCATTATTCTAACGAAAAAGTATTTCGTTATAATAATATTCGGTGCTTACCATACGTATGTACAATTTCCGGGATGGCCGAAATATTTACATGCATAATTAAGTTTATACGGAACCCTCAGGGCTCGAGTCCTACCCATACTTCGCTGGGTTTGCGTAGCCAAGTTTGCTTTCAGAAAGTGATGAGGTACTAAAATGTATGGAGCAAACGAAACTTCAAATGTTGGGTTCCCAATTAAACCTTTTATTGATTTCACTCGTTCATTTGCTGCTTTCAGGCTTATTAGGAAATCATAATAATTATTTCATATTAATAATTTAACTGATTTACTTACTACTTTACTTACTACATACTAAAACAGACATCGCGAATAAAATGTGCGCGGCAATGCGGGGCGCGTAGCTGGACGCATAAAGCACATTTTTATGGAACAGACTAAATAAGTTTGAGCCCGTGGGCTCGAACTCGTGTTGCAAACAACCAAGTCTGGGCGTCTCTTATTGTACATAGTTACATTCTACTTAAATGATTTTCATGTATCTTATTACATGCTGTATCTATAGACCGGTGAAGTTAGCTCAAACAATAGCGGTAAGGTTACAATAATTCGCATAGAGCTAAAAATTTGTACGAATGTTAGAAACACGTGGCATGTATAACATGTGGTATTTATACGTGGTAGAGTCATGCTGCAGCTATATTAATAGTCTAGCTGTAGCACGAATGGGTCGCTCGACCGGGGAAGGACCACACTCTCACAGAATATCAGCGTAAAATAGCAGCTTAATGCTGCTGTGTTTCATTTGGTGTGTGTAGAGAACCGTAGACCCTTTTTACTGGAAAAGAGGTATTCCATTTTAGTCCTCACGGCAGACAACGCATCTGCATTTTATTTGCAAACGAGGTTAGATGTAGATATCTATGGGCCACAGCAAACACTTACCATGAGGTGGACTGTGTGCTCTCTTGTCACCATTATCCTATAAAAAAAAACACCATGATACACATGAAATGTAAATAGTTCTTGTTAGATAAAAAAAATTGTATCAAATAAAAAATGGTACGTTTGGAAATGATAAAAGCGGTGTAAATTATGAGCAATTGGAGAAAATTATTCATCTAATTAATAATTATCTACTCGAACTTTAAGTGTAATGTCTCCTTTTTCTTTTTCTTCTTCTTTCTGTTGGATACATGTGAATTGTTCTAAGAGCGATGCATCAGATATTTTCTCTGATATCATTAGAAACCTTTTCTAATGGCGATTCAACATTGGAGTACATAGAAGCCTTGATAACTGGTACATGCTAATGTATTTTTTTATAGGATAAGGGTGAAAAACGAGCACACAGTCCACCTAATGGTAAGTGATTGCTGCGGCCCATAGACATCTACATCTATCCTCTATTACAAATCAAAATGTAGATGCGTTGTCACCTATAAGCACTAAGATGGAATGCCTCATTTCCAGTAAAAAGGGCCTCCGGTCACCTGCACTCACCAAGCGAACCACAGAGGTAAACCTCTACTTCACGCTGGTTTTCTGTGAGGTCGTGGTACCACCCCGTTTCGAGCCGGCCCATCCGTGCGACACTGCCCTGCACTGCCGCGTGGCTCTACCACTGTTAGTATAATACAATCCAACTTTTTTGCAACCGCATTTAGTATCACACTCCTTTTTGCAATTGCAAAAAATTGTATTGAGGAGTTTTGCCGGTGCAGATGGGAGTAAAGTCTGAATAGGTTTCAATTTATTGTAAATCAAAAAAAAAATCAACCCACAACCACAGTCTTCTAGGTTCAGTTTATTACCAAGTAATACTTGGACTTGAGAATATACACGATAAAGGAACTTATTCAACTTTTTTCATCGCTGTATCTCTGAAATGGTGATTTTTAGGCATATTTTTACGATAAAACTTGCCGTTTAGCTGAAAAATGCAACTAACCCATTTAAGTTAACTTTGACCTTGAATAATTTTTGCAGATGTGGGATCGATGGGGTCTTTTCACATTTCATTTATAACAGCTTTCCCAAAATTCGTCACAATTTTCAGCTCTGTGTGAAGTATTGCAACCTTGAATATCTTTGTTCTTGATATACTAATTAATAAATAAATTATATCATTCAATACGGTTACGAGTTAATACGGTTAGGAGTTAATACGGTCAGTGACTGATATGAGTTTTTCAACTAATTAATACAGCTAAAATGAGTTTAAAAAATGGTAGATCCGTTAATCTCGGATGTGCGAAGTTTTTCCTACTGGAAAAGTTTCGCCGCGCGCCTACCTTGACCTCCTTTGACACTCTAGTTAATATTATTTTAATGAGTGTTCTTATTAAAATAGTATTTGTTGATCGATGTTATTATTTTTCTTTTTGGTTTGCTTCCTGGAATAGTTTTTATAAGATGATACTGGAAATGCTCGTGCTCTACGTACTCCATTTATCTCAAGAAACAATAAAATTTCGGGTGGCTAACTATTTTATGCCTGTGCTTGAGGCTGACAAGATTGGTTTCAACCAAATTAGGATTACGAGAAAGCCTTTTGCCTGACCTCACCACTGAGTCCAATGCCACTAAATGGCACTTTGCATCGCCGGCCTATATGTGATAGCCGTACTTCATACTGACTTTTCCTTTATATAAGGAAATAGTTGACATGACGTGAAGTATCACCGTGCCCTTGCAAAGACTCCTAGTTTCCTTGTTGCTGCTGCTTTGTGTTTGGACTTAACAAACCACCCTAAGTCAACTTAAGTTCGGAGAAAACTCAATCCCTAACATCTGAGAGTGGTCGGTGTACTCCTGATACATCCTGAAAAGTCAGAGTGAGCAGGCTCTTTTTGCAGTGGAGAGACACACTATTTTGGAGGCGTTGAATCGCCAAAGATTGATATTGCCCTATTTGGAGACTGTCTGCAGTGAGAGATTGGCTCGCTCAACCTATAGCTTCTCTTTCGGACTGAAATTGATCCAGACTGACATCTATCCACAACTATTTTGTTTGCTTTTTAGGGTTCCGTACCCAAAGGGTAACCAACGGAACCCTATTAAGCCTAAGCCTCTACTGTCCGTCCGTCCGTCCGTCTGTCTGTCAGCAGGCTGTATCTCATGATTCGTAATTGGTAGACAGTTGAAATTTTCACGTAATGTGTATTTCTATTGCTGCTATAACAACAAACAATAAAAATGAAAATTAATTTAAATTTGAAGGGGGCTCCCCTACTATAAACATGTTTTACGATGGCTTGGAACGCTTCATGCGCGAGTCCGATCGCCTCCGGCACCAATGAAATTGTTAATTGCAATTTTAATTGCTGATTTGCCAAGTACTCGGCGGTGATGGAAGCGAAATGAGTGAAGAAACCTACACATTTGAGAAATTAAAAAAATATTTTGAAGACGTGTAAAGCTCGCCAACACACATTGGACAATGCGACGGACGTGCCCTACAATCTTTTCAAAAATGAGAGACGGCCAGCAGTGGGATAATAGGCTTAATATGGGATAATAACTTTTTTTACACTGGGATTGTTATCATATCAAATGCAATGCAAAGGTTGCATTTGATCTGTACACAAAAAAATTAACTCAAAAAAAACCGCCTTTATTAAAAAGGTCCCGAACGGTCAGTAACTTTAGAGTAATTTGTTATTTTTTAAATCAAACTGTAAGTTACTTACGTCTTCTTAATATCAAAAGACTAATAATACGAAAGACAAATGAATATAGCTATATGACAAAAATATATGTAGATATTTTATGTCATATTATTTGCATAATGAGTATGTATATATATTTATATACAATCGTTATAATTGATAATATATTGTTTAAAATTAAAGATTTTTAAATAATTGTTTAAGAACTACATTAAATTAAAGTTTTTCATACTGAAACAATGTTTGTGCATCAAATGATTTCATTGTCATTCATTATTCATTACTAGCTGTTCCTCGCGACTTGGCCCGCGTGTTATTTGGGGTTTTAATTTTTGCGCGAAACCCTAATTCTTTTTCTAAAATAAAAGTAGCCTTTTTTTGCGGATGGAAAATCATCAAATGACGCCTTTCGCTCTGGGTGGAGCGGAAGGGAGTGTCAGACTTTTACTGACTAAAAACCATCCGTGTTCCTTCAGTGCCCTTACGTTCCGGAGCCGCGGTATCTCTTTCGAACAGCCCGCAGCCCCGGCAGGCGTCGGCCCTTGCGGGCCCCTTCACGCTGCTGACAGCTCTTTGAGGCGCGCGTGGAACAAAACGCGCCGTCGACACGGCCTGTCGTCGTTAGACGGACGGACGGCGAGCTACCCATTGCTCGCCGTCCACAGGCCCGCGCCTACGGTGGCCGGGGGCCACGACGTAGCCCCCGACGCCCGGGGCGTCTCCCGCGGCGGCCGGGAAGGAAAGCTGCTGCTCTCTCCTTCTCCCGCTCCGCCACCTCCTTCGCTAGCATCACTGTTTCGCAGAAGGTGGTGACGGCATCCCATTCCGTCTCGCTCCGGACCATGGCTTCGACCAGGGCCGGACGCGAGAGGTCGCCGCCGCCTATCGCCGCTACGAGGACACGGCGGTGCTCCGCCCAGGCAGGGCACACCTCCACGGTGTGCTCCACCGTGTCCTCCGGTCGATCCTCGCAGTGGGAGCACCCGGGCGTTTCCTCCCGCCCGATTCGGTGCAGGAACCTCCCGAACACACCGTGTCCGGTGAGGACCTGCGTCAGGCGGAAGGTGAGGACGCCGTGGCGTCTCTCAAGCCACTCCTCAAAGAGGGGTCTTATCGCCGCTATAGTGGCGTGCCCAGCACGGGGTTGCGACAGTCGCTCTCTAATATTTTTTTCTGAAATAAAAGTAGCCTAAGTTACTCCTTGTGATATCAGCTATCTGCCAGTGAAAATCCCGTCAAAATCGGTCCAGCCGTTTCGGAGATTAGCCGGAACAAACAGGCAGACAGACAGACAGACAGACAAAAACTTTAAAAATTGTATTTTTGTTATTAGTACCGTATATACTTTCATATGCGTTTAGTAAAATGCTGTAATTTTGATATTCCAAACAGACACTTCAATTTTATTTATTTGTATAGATAGCTTATCAAATCAAACACTTAATGTGGTAATGTGGTAGAGCCACGCTGCAGCCAACGCCTGATTTAGGGTTCTGCATGCCCATGCTAACTATGATGCCCCCCACCCCCCCAACTGGCTTGTCCTGTCTGAAACTAGGTAAACTAGAAAGGTATCAGAAGACAAACAATCTTTCACGTTTATTATATTATTATGTATATAAATATAGTTTTTTTTAGTATTCAATCGTATGATAATTCATTATTATCAAGTATTTCAGTTATGATCTGTAGTAACTAATTAAATTAGAGGTAGAGAAGAGTGCTTAAGCAATTTAAAAGCTTCGTACCTATACCCTTTGAGCCAGTCAGTCAACGAAATACGAAAGACACCAAATAATTCAACCTCACTTACTCCATAATTTATTGAGAATATTATGAAAAATTTAATTTTTGTGGTGCTTGCAAAGACAAGCTCAGCATTCTTTCGGTTATTGCACCCTAGGCTCTATCCAAATTAGCCTGTGGGTAAATGAGGCCCTAGCTGCTGTTATATTATGCTTGCCCTCAACCCAGGTAGGATCACGCTCTCACAGAATACCAGCGTAAAATAAAAGTTTAATGTTGCTGTGTTTTATATGGTAAGTAGATAGAACCGGAGAACTTTTTTACTGGTAATAAGGTACTCTATCTTATTCCCAAGGCGTGACAACGCATCTACGTTTTCATTATTAAACGAGGTGATGGTGTCTATGGACCACTTTATTCACTTACCACCTTATCAGGTGGATTGTGTGTTCATTTGTTATCCTTATTCTATAAAAAAAAACATATTCATATTTTTAATGACCATTCTTGAGCAATCCCTGCTATTATTACGTTCACATGCCTTCCCATAAATTTTCTCATATTTGCTATAGTTGCCTTGCTACGCTTGTTTGGGTTCCGCAGTTTTTATTATTTTAATTTGTTATCAGTAAGTATTCAGTTTCGGACCCCCATGTCACCTCTCACGACCCCCACGGAATTGTATGGAGTAGTGGGTTCTCTACGTACTGATTCTCAACGTATGACACTACTCGGAATGTCTGCAAGAAATTAAAAACATAAATATTGACAAAAGTAGAACAAAAGTATGAATTGAGATGTTTTAACATTTTTAAGGATTTTCCACGTTTTAATGTTTTCCGCCTTTTATTATTACCGTTACTGTTACAGCCAATTAAATTCCACTGCTCAAGATAGGCCTCCCCCATAGATTGCCTCATAGGGGGGATATTTGCCATAGTTGTCACGCTTGGCAAGCGAGTTAGCAACCGCAGTTTTTTATATTTTTAGTCGTTATTTGGAATACGCTGCTGCCTGTATTATTTGTTTCCCTCTGCCGCCTCTTACGACACCCACGGGATGATATGGGGTAGTGTATATTATTACACCGCCACGCCACTACACGGTCACGGATTTTTATTATTAACCTATATTTATTTAAAATTCGTTTGAAAAATAAGATAAATAGTTGTTTTATTATAAACGGCGAATAAAAATGAAACGTTTCGTTACAAATCCTTGATTTATAAAACATAAGTCATTTTAACTATTATTTAAATATGCTTTTGTCATCCAGGTAAAACATCCATTAACCATGACGATGACAACTGATTGTTCGACGCTAAATAGGAACTACGAGTACTTATAAATGCGATACAAGACAGTCTGTTGTACGTCGTTGCTTAATGCGGAGGCTAAATTGTTAAATTTGCGCAGGCGCATACACAGGCGATGCGCAAGTTAGTTTACATTATATTAATGTTGATCAAATAGTGATTATATGCAGGTGTGATAATTGTGAAAATAAATAACAAAAATGCTGTACTGAATTATTGTGTTATTGTTATCGTTTTCAAGGTATGATTTTATTTTGAGAATCTGTGCCGGTACACACAGTGATGACCTATGGAACTGAGACATGGTCCTTCACTGATGGCCGAATGAGGAAGCTCAAGGTCGCTCTGCGAGCTATGGAGAGGGCTATGCTCGGAGTTTCTCTGCGTGATAAATTTAGAAATGAGGATATCCGCATTTGAACCAGTGTGACGACCTGGTAAGACATGCAGGAAGTCGATGGATGCAGGTGGCTCAGAACTGTGCTTTGTGGCATTCCTTAGGGGAGGCCTATGTTCAACAGAGGACTTGTGAAGGGCTGTAATGATGATGATGAATGATGAACCGGTACAATGAGCGGAAATTTCATTTCCTCGAAATTTAAAGATATAACTTACGATATTTTATGGTAGTCTCTTATTTTCTATGTACAAAAATAATTAATTGATGTACTTTTATTTCATAATAATAATATTGCATTTGTAATTCTGATTTGTAATCAAGTAAACTCAAATACTGAGTGAGAGCTGTGGTGGGTCATAGGCTAAGATATCTCGATTATCTTTGGCACCAATGAAATTGTTAATTACAATTTTAAGAGCAGATTTATCACGTGCCTGCCGTTGAAGGAAAACAGCACGAGGAAACCTTTGTGTCTAAGGAACAAAATATATCGAGGACATGTGAAGTCCGCCAACGCGTATTGGCAGCGTGGCATCTGATCTGTATAGTCTGTACACTATCCGCAGTGAAAAACAAGTAAGAAATGTTGTTTCTGTTAATAAAACTCCAAAATATTTTTTTAATGGTAAATAAGAAGTGATCTACTTTAATGTATTATCTATTCATGTTACTCTCATCAACAATCCGATTACGATTATCTCGAAATGTTTTATTTCGGTAAACTTCCACCATCAAAATAGTAGTTCTATTACTTTCCCCTAATTATAGAAATTAATTAAAATTATTTTTAAAAGATCTATAATGCTGGAGTTCAATATTTTAAGTAGAAATTTGTTATTAAATATAATTTTAGTTTTGGGAAGCACCCGCATTTATGCAATTGCTGTTAGTGCCATTTTTACCACTGGATCATTTTAGTTAGTCCCTCTTTGTAAATCCTGATTGTGTATCCGTCAGTAAATTGGACGGCTAGCCATTTAGCGTAACGCCGTCATTCAGTAGAATTCCTAAAGAAAGCTTAACCAAATCGCTTATCGTTTGTAATTATTTAAGAAAATTACTAGGATCTTATTACGTTCTACGAAGGTGATAACGAGTTTCGTTTCCCAGAACGTTGAAAATTAATTTCCGTTGGATCATTGGTAGGCAAAACCATGATTTCCTTTAAATACTTTTTATATTTAGGCGAATACTACTCGTTGAATATATTTAATTTTTACAGATTAAATCACGTTTAGTTAGCTTTTAATTTTAAATTCTCGTCGTTTTGGGTGCCTTATAACAGTCAAGGTCACAGAAACTAGGCATTTGACGTTCTGATTTCATAATTGTTCTGGGCCTACTTACAAATTTTTCAGATAAATTAAACGCTATGAAATCGATAATAACTGGTTTTATTCATAATGTAATTTTGTCAAAATTTTTCAAAGTATTAATTGCATCGGTGATCTTATTAGAATCTACTGTTATTTACTTTTGAAATGTGAATAAATTTTTATCGCCTTGTCGAGTTTTTAGTCTGTCGATCAGGAAAGACTCAATTAACCGGCTAATTGAAATATTGGTTTGCGAGAGATATTATAAAGTTTTGCTAGCAGGACTAAGAGTCAGATAGATCCTATTAAGTTAAAAAATTAGCTAGAGAATACGGTTTCTTATATTGTTTTTACATATAATTTTATCTGTTCTTTATTATTCATTAATAAGTATTAAAGCAATAGCATCGTTATTGTTATTAATTAAACTAATTAAAATCATCATACATTTTTATTACAGTTTCATATTAACCAGCTTATGGTAATTATAAAACTTGATAAACATAACTATACGAATAATAATATTTGTACTTGTCAGTGAAGTAGATTTAACGCTTAGCCATTGTCTCTAGTACAAGTACTGATATAACTTTTCTTTTCTTTTAACTCGGAGAGTGATTTATCGATAACATCTTTTGTTATTTGCCATCCTCTTGTGATTCAATAACAATATAACAAAACAGAATATTGCAATATAAAAAGCAAGAATAATATTAATATAAAATTTCAAGTTGCGTGAGTAACGCTAGCAAGTTCGTATAATTCTCCTATAAATTGAGGCGGTCAATAACTCTGCAAGAGCTTCTTCACAAAATAAACGTAAATAATTGAATAAATATTAAGGATATTTTTGTAGGCAACAATTATTGTAATTTCGTCATCAACAATAAATTTTGCTAATTGTATTAGTAGAATGAATTTTGGGAAAAGAATAAGTTTTTAATTATTTGTATAGAGTTACTTACTTTTTAAATGTTATATTCTTTTTAGGAAGCCTCTTGACCTTGAATAATGACGATTTTAGTAACAACATTTTTGAATAAGTTCCTTGCAAAATCTAAGGCTGAAGAAGAAATAAACCGGTCATTTCTATTTAACAAAAACTAAAAGACATTTACGAGCAAACTTTACCGTGTACACTGTGAATAAGCATAAATCTTTCCATCTGCTATGGTGCAAACTATCATATATGAATAACTTTACAGACGCGACAATGTTAAGTCTTATAAGTCCATTGCGACTAGCTAGTCGGGTGTTCCCGATAGTGCGATGGTCCAGGAGTTACGACTTTCGAACGGGTATCGGGGACCTTATAGCCGGGATAACTGTGGCGCTTACGTTGATACCACAATCTATAGCGTACGCTTCGTTGGCTGGCTTTGAACCACAGGTATGTATTATAATATTGAAACACATTTTTGTATGTATTTTTTTTTATTGAGCATAATGTTGACAAACGTGCACACAGTCCACCTGATGGTAAGTGGATGCTGTGGCCCATAGACATCTACATTTTACTTTAATTAAGAATCAACCTTTGTTGATCTGTTGTCAACCCTGAGGACTGAGATGGAATACCTTTTTTCCAGTAAAAAGGGTTTCCGGTATTCTACACTTACCGTACGAAACGCAGCAGTGTTAAGCTGCTATTTTACGCTGGTAATCTGTGAGAGCGTGGTCCTTCCCCAGTCGAGCCGACCCGTTCGTGCTACAACTATACTACTAATATAGCTGCAGCATGGCTCTACCACGTACAAAAACGTGAACGTTACGCCAATTGTGAACCAGTTTTAATGATTCTATTTTTATTAAATAGGTTACACCTCAAGGCTGCATGAACCCATTAAATTTGAAGATAATAAAAACATGCGTGATTGTCGTGGAACATTCGGTGGAACGAATTTCTTTTCGTAGTATATTATTATTAATAAACCTATTATGTTATTGATTAACAAATACAAATAAATGAATTACTAGCGTTTATTAAAATGAAGCGTCGTTTAAAAGGAAAAGTGCGAGGGAGATGGATTTCATCTCGCTTCCTACACTACGTCAGAAGGGGTCGTGACGGAAAAATCTTACCCTTTTTGTGGCCTAGCCCCCATCCGCCAAATCCGTATCGTCCGATAAAGAACTTCGTTCCAAAAATTCTACCACTAACTTACACAGTAACACGTAGCCATTTATAGCTGCTTAAGTTTCATTTTTTGACAGTTGACTAGAAGATTAATTATTGAAAAACTAAATAGAAACAAAGCAAACGTTTTTTTTTTTTGTTTAACTATACCTATATTATTTGTCAAGTGCAACGAAACATATGTTAGTTTTATCAGCGAATAATAAATGTAAAAGGCGAGTAATACCTTCTAATATAATTTAAATGCACCACTCGAGTTATCCATTACATGAAATATACGTTGTTATTTTATATTTATCTGTGCTTAATTGACTTTTGCGCCATGTATTTTAAAATATTTATATTTATTACGGCTTCATGTGTGTTCCCGTAAAAAGACTGTCGGTCATATTTGCATCAACTTTTGGTTTTTGTCCAGGAATGGACGTTTCTCGCTACTTACTTTCTTAAAAACAAATAAATTTTTTCCATATTAATTATATCCTAAAAGCTACTTGAGTGATGATTATCTTGTTTTGACTCTGACCTTGATTGTGAACGTTACGCTACATGTGTCTAAAAGAAAATATATTATCATACCCTAATCAAAGCAGATTTTTTTTTTCTTACTTTGGGCAGTGGCTCGGAAAGCAGTGAGCTGAAAATAACAAAACGGTGTTATTTTAGAAATAAAGACAAGTGCTTGGTTGCTATTGTTTCTAATTGCTTTCTCATTAATAGGAATTTTTCTACATAATCGGATATCATCAACGAACTCCATCTATCCTATCCGATTCCCCAATACCACCAATAACCCGAAAGATGTGAGCTGCCTATAGATTTTGTAAGCACTGTCAGCATTTTGGATCATATTCCCCGTGTAAAAAGTAAGCCAAAACTGCTCAAAGTACCGTTCTTCTATCATGTGTGACAAACGAAACTGTTTCAAGGATTTTCACACAGCATGATTTGTCTTCCCAATTAGCGTGTACAAAGACATGTACGTCATTTCATTTGAATGCATACGAAACCACATATTATGGTTTCTTATTATAATTTTTAAAATATAAATTGTGACTTTTTTTTATTTTGTAGCTAATTCACAAAGGGTGTAAAAATTAGAGACGAAATTTTAAATAACTGTTTGACGACATTGTTGTTGTTACCTTGATGTTGTTAAATTTCATTAAAAAATGTAAAGTATAATGTACGAAACCTTCAAGAACTACCAAAAAACCTAACCAACATAAAAACTACCAAATTTCTTGAAATTACAATTGAAAATAAGTTAATAAAAATAATAATAATACTTTTATTTGAGATCATAAGTAATACATTAAAGATGTTATCAATTACGTATTGCGTCCCATATGATCTACCATTAATTGGTACACAAATATTAAAATGGAAATAAATTGTCCGAATAATTGCAATGTCAAACTATTACCAAATACAAGGTCAATAATCAAATCGTAATTGTATAATTAACACGCTTTTATTAAATTCGTGTCTATCTATCTATCTATCTATGTAACGGAATCTTTCAAAGTAATTTTTACCAACTTGTGGATGGCCAATTGACTTAAAATGTTGCACTCACATCAAGGACCGATGACAATACAAGAATTTAATGATTTTCCCCTTCTATCCTGATCAGGATCACCAGGATAATTCTCTCTAGAATTATCACAGCTCATGATCAATGCGTATTTTTAAATTTTCAAAAGTTTAAATATTATTTTAGTAAATGTAAAAAGAAAAGAAAGAACATACATAAATGCAGAAGCTTCAAATTTTTCATGAGTATATTTTTGCATAGAGTTTGCTCTCTAAGTTTTCTTTTAAACTCTTCTATTTTATTTTCTTTAATATTCTTAGGCAAAGGATTCTACATAACAAGAGCCATCTCTAATATACTATGTCCAAATAGTGCTGTTTTTCCTCGCACAACGAAAAAATAAAAACTCAACGTTCAGCGCAGTTGTTACTTTATGCGCTGAACGTTGAGTTTTTCTTTTTTCGTTCGAGGAAATAATGACACGCAATATAGGCTTCAAATTAAGAATTTTTTTTTGTTTAAATTAAATTATTTAAACTAAAAATATTTTACCCTCCTAAGGAATATCACTCGTTCAAGTTATCAACTAGAATGTCATCTAAATAGTTACATTAACAACTTCAGCCCCTATATTTCCTCCCTTATCAGAAATTTTTATCTTAAAATTTATACGAGAACACTCTTGAAGTACAACCTATTTAATAAAAGAATAATTATTAAAATCAGTGCAACCGTTTCTGAGAAATCAGTAAACAAACTTAAATATACGCGTAAATTAGAGTAATTTCACGTGTTTGAAACTCGGTAAATAAAAATAAAAGAAATATAAATAACGATATGGCATTCTGCTCTTACCATTACTGTCCATCAAAAGTTTACTACTAAAGATAGGCCTACCCCCATAGATTGATTCAAAGGAAGGATATTTGCAATAGTTGCCACGTTTAACGCTTGGGTTGGTAAGCACGGTTTTTTTAGTTGTTATTAGGGAGATGCGGCTACCCATCTCCTGATTTGTTTTCCTCTGTAGCCTCTTACGACACCCACGGGATGATATAGAATAATGGATATGCTTAAACCACCACTACACGTCTTCTCATAAATTCTTTTCTTTTTTCTTTTTTTTTTATTAAAAACGTTACCCCCACATAGACATGCGCGCCGAGCAAGAATTCGGCGGCGGCGGCGCGCCGACCCATTGTGGTCGGCGTGGCGACGCCGCGCCGGCGCGGCCGTATTTTATTTTAATTTTTATAAACATTTATTTAAAATAAGGTAGTAGTTAAGTGAAACATAGACCTGGATAGGAATTCAAATTTAATTTCTCAAAATAAAAACAAACCAAACAAGTTCTAATTAATTATACCTTATAATTTGTGCAAAAACGAAAAAGCACATTTTTTTGTTTCTTGCACAAACTATAGGAAATTAAAATTGTGTTTTTTACACAATGTATAATTATCATGAATAAAAATAATTTTATTAACGTGTACTGGGCTTAGTCTAGATCTTTTAGCAGTCACAGTTAGTCCCACTATAGAAAAAACGCGCTCACTAGGCGTCCTAGTAGCAAATGTTCTGATCACAGAGTAGTTTTTATATACGAGGGTGGATTGAAAAGTACTCGGCCTAACACAGATCCATTCAATTCTAAAAATCAAATCTACCCACATTATTTAGTTCAGTTCAGACTAGTTCATTGTGTGAAGTTCGAAACGTGTGCGATAAATAGTTGTGATTTTATAAATTTATTAACAAAGTAATCGGACATAATTTCCGCGAATGGAGCAAATCGAGCAGCGTGCCGTCATTAAGTACCTCCATAAGAAGGGGCTATCATCAAAAGCCATCCATGATGACATGGTCAGTACATTAGGCGATTGTGCTCTGTCATATTCATCCGTCAAAAAATGGATAGCAGAATTTAAGCGTGGTAGAGAGAGTGTGAAAGATGAACCCCGCTCTGGAAGGCCTTCGACGTCAACTACTGACGAAAATATTAAAAAAGTACTTGATTTAATAATGGGAGACCGCAGATTAAAAATTAGAGAGATAGCCGAGATTATAGGCATCTCTTATGAACGAACTCAAAACATCATTGTCAACGAGTTGGGTTTCCACAAGGTGTCTGCGAGGTGGGTTCCGCGACTGCTTTCAGTTGAACAAAAAAGGACGCGATTGACTATTTCACGCGACTGTTTGGAGTTATTTGAAGCCGATGCAGATGATTTTTTGAATACACCGGAAACAAAACAACAATCAAAACAGTGGAGAAGACCTGGTTCACCACCCCCTAAAAAGGCTAAGTCGATTTTGTTGGCAAATAAGGTGATGGCTTCAGTATTCTGGGACTCGAAAGGTGTGATTATGATTGATTATCTTGAAAGGGGTCAGAATATAAACTCTGATTACTACTGCACCTTACTACGTCGTTTACGAGAGGAAATAAAAGAAAAACGTCGAGGAATTCTCAGAAGAAAAGTCCTGTTTCATCAAGATAACGCCCGTGTTCACACGTCAGTACAGTCAATGGCTGAAATTCACAACTGTGGCTTTGAACTGTTACCGCATCCGCCGTATTCACCTGATCTGGCACCATCAGACTTCTTTCTGTTCCCTAACCTAAAAAAGCACTTGGGAGGTCAAAGATTTTCGACAAACGACGAGGTCAAAGCAGCTGTAGACGCATATTTTGACTCTAAGGAAGAATCATTTTTTTTCAACGGTCTAAATGCTTGGAAGGGGAGGTGGCAAAAGTGTATGGAACTTGATGGTGATTATGTAGAATAATAAAAATATAACTGATTTAGTATTTGTTTATTTTCTTGGTTAGGCCGAGTACTTTTTAATCCACCCTCGTACATACTGAAAGTTCTGATACGCGCTCCAGAGACTGTAAAAATTTAATTTGTTCTATTTCCGCCGCTCGCTTCAATTCCGGTAAGCGATACCGAACGATTTTTACGATCTTTTTACATTTTTTTATTGATTTTTGAATTCTTAAATAATTGCATGGTTTTATTGACCCCGCGCCCGCGCGCCCGTCCCGCGTTGGTTCACGGCGCGCCGATCGGATTTGTCGGCGCGGCGCGGCGTGGGCAGGGCGCGGCGTGGCGCGGCGGCGCCGGCGCGGCGCGCATGTCTACCCCCACACAGGATTTTCTCCTGTATCGTGGAGGCAGTTTACAAACATAGATTGCACGAGGACAAACATCCAGACCCGGAACAATTACTTGTAGGCCATACAAATACTTGTTCCGTGCGGGATAAATTAAAAACATAAAAATCTAAATTTTTAATCATACATAAATAGAGATAAAGCTAAATATAAAAATTTAGATTTACATATTTTTTACAAGAAAAACAATTATAAACATCCTAATGAAATAGTGTTGTTGTTATTATTATACTCAAAATACAGGGCAGCTTTTTCTTACGTAACTGTTTTTGTTATTCTTTACTTTATTGTTGTTCCCTGTTTTTTATTTGGATTAAGGCATAACACTAAATTATCATATAATACAATGTGCAGATGTTAAACTGATGATAATACCTTAATCAAAAATAGCGTAACAACTCATGCTGTTTTCGAATTACGTGGCATGTTGTTGTTTAAAATCTTGTTATTTTATGACTTTTTACAAAAAAAAAATCATATCTTACAGATAATAATAAACGTTATACAGTTAATAATAACTTAGTTAGCCTTTCGTGGGTATTCTAAATGACTTGAAGATAGGAGTTGCTGTTATTTTTCTTCTAATTGTTTATGTGTAACTCATATTCCTACCTTGACTTGACTTACGATCTTCTTTTGATGGTATATGAAACTATCGGTCCAAGTTATAGTATTTACTTTTTTTCTTAACTCTAACACATTGTACGTAAGGGTTAATTTGTTATTTTCAGATAAAAATAAACTAATTTATTGAAGTAGCGTTTGTATTTTAATCGTTTCCTGCCAGCCAGCGTTTTTTTATTCCTTAAAAAAATTTTAGCTATTAAAACAAGCAACCATCATTACTTTAAGAAAAATCTTTAATTTGACTAGTTAATGCTCGAGAATTTCAATATTCCTAAATCGATTTATTCATTTGAATAGTCGATTTAATCATTTCAATAGTTTGTTTTTGTAAAATGAAAAAAATAATCTAAATATTATTTTATTAAGTCATGTGAGAAGGTCTTAAACATGTAAAATAACATCATATGTTGTCGACTTAGTAACAAAATAATAGTCATTTTATTTTACAGTACGGATTGTACGCATCATTTGCGGGTGCTTTTGTGTACGCAGTAATGGGTACATGTCCTCAAATAAACATCGGGCCTACTGCGTTGCTGTCGCTTCTCACTTTTACATACACCAGCGGAACTAATCCCGACTTTGCAGTACTTTTGTGTTTTATAAGCGGCATTGTCACTTTGGTGGCCGGAATTGCGCAACTTGGTATGTTGTATTCAACACTTTTCTATTTCCATGTTTTTTATTCTTTGTAATTACTTAATGTGATGTTTGCTACATTCCGGATTCGTAAGATGTGCTAGTAAGTAGTAGTAGCTATTATACGACTGTGTAATTTGAGGTGATCTAGGTGTTACTTACAATGCTATCGAAGTCAACATTTGTTCAAAATACAAATTGATTTTCTGGTTTACTGTCAAGGATATAGGCTTAGTGAGGGATGGGCACTATCCCCGTCACCACTAGCACCACTACTCACACCACTAAACTACGAAAGACACACCACCGTCGATAATAGAACTAAAAAATCTTAGCGGTCGGCCACTGCAGAGTTTACTTCACCTGAGGTTGCCTCGTGTAGAGGCGAAACACTTGTCGTATTAACGACGGCGGTGTGTGTTTCCTCGTGTAGTGTTGTTGGAATTAGTGGTGACGGTGATAGTGCACGCAATTGAGGGAGGGCGGTAAGTGCTCTACGAACTAGGTAGACACTTTATTTTACTACACCGTTCTTAGCAAGTTAACTTTTAAAATCTTTAAATTAATGGAATACCGCAAATTATCACCTGATTCTATTAATTAAATATAATTTAATTACTGTAACTATACTTAACATGTATACCTATAGTACTTATGTAACTGCATTGTGTGAGGCAGTAGCAATATAGCCATTAGTTAGGCAGACATTACCATTTAAGATAAGATACAAATATGATATAAAATCCATGTGCAAACAAAACGGATTTTTGGATAATAATTTTGACTCTCATATTTTTGATTGATTTCCCCAAAGTCAATGTTGATTCTGTAAACTGTTTTTAACAGGGTTACGCGATGACTGTTTCAAACATTAAAATTGTATACTCTCGTTGATATACTCTCATTTTAATATAATCATACTTTAGAACATTCGACCCTTCTAAATCTACGGTCGCATACGCTAGCTAACAATTATTTCATGAAAAGATTTTCTCTACTTAATTAGGGCACATTATCACATAAATAATGCTGTTATTATTAATTTTATATATTAATAATATAGGTAAATATGTGATGAGAAATGATAATAGTTTGAAATATTTCTAGACTTATATCGGAATTACATGGATATTTATTAATTTTAAATCTTATTTCAGGATTTCTTGTTGAATTTGTTTCACTGCCTGTTGTTTCTGGTTTTACATCAGCGGCTGCTATAACCATTGCATCGTCCCAGATTAAGGGCCTCCTTGGCTTACGATTCAATGCGGAAACATTTAAATCAACTTGGGAAGGGATATTTCATCATATAACAGAAACTCGAATGCAAGATACCTTACTTGGTTTAGCGTGCTGTGTTGTGCTTTTGGGAATGAAGGTATGTAATAATGTCGCTTTACTGTTTTTAATTTTTGTATTGGTTACTTTTCAATTCGTAAATAGCCTGCTGCTGGGTATGAGTCACGCTCATATTAGTGCGCCTTGCGCGCATAGGTATGCTGTTATAGCAATGCTTGCCTGGTGGATTGGCAATCGTAGTATAATAGTACAGAAACGTAGCCAGTCTAGGCATTAATATCTAGTATAAACAAGAGACGGTAGAAACAAAAGACGGTAAATAAGAGACGGAGACATCTATTGGAAGCTGCATGACCTTCTAGACCTACCTATGAAAATACGACCATTGCTATGCGGACAAATGACTTCGGATCTATTAAGCCTTTGAAAGTACAAAAGAATATCTCAAGGACGCATCGCATTCTGAACATTTTAATGATTGTCGAGACGGATATGAAGCAATTACTATTGTTGTGACAACTGTTTACACTCTTGTACTTCTATTATTTTACAATTACATTGCCAAGACTATTATAACATTGAGTAGAGTATGGCATAATATAACATAACATAAACGCTCACGCCTGTCACCCAGAGGGGTAGGCAGAGACTATGGACTTCCATTTGGCACGATCCTGACACACGTCTCTCGCTTCCTCCACATCCATATACCTACGCATACACGCTCGTCGGTTAAAGGTACTCTTTAACCGACGAGCATGGAAGGCGTGTGGAAGGCGTTTTATTAGTTTTAGCCACAAATTAGGCCGAAGAAAACGCATGACTTGAAATATCTGAACTGCTTATAGGGAACTAGTTACTGGAATTTGAAACGCGATAGGTAATCATAGCAATCACGGTACACACTTATGCCTTGCGTGATCTATCGCGTAAAAACTATTCATGAATATATATAAACTGATGGCCTGCTAATTGAGAGCGGGGGGGGGGGGGGGGGGCTTACTATCGTGAATATAAAAATATTATACTTAAACGGAAATTTTATTTTATTTTAAAGAAGGCTGCATTGGTGGAATTTTAAAGTCACTTTTCTAAATTGCGAATCAAACCCAAAAAAATACTTTTAAGGGGTCAATTAATAAGGCTAATAATTTTAATATCAGTACACTGCAGTGTACTGATATTGAGGGTATGTAGATCCAATATAATCACAGAAAGTGAAATTTCTATTCTGGTCAACACATCTGGACCGCGAGTTCGAATCGCGTGCGAAACGAGTGCATGGTTTACAAATAATTGTTCTGGGTCTGGATATTTGAACATATGCAATATATGCATAAAAACGCCTCCACGATACAGGAGGAAAACTCAGGGTCGGAATGATTTTTAGAAAAAGAAAAAAGAAGATTTTAATTGTCACATGAAAATAACTCAATGAAATTGTTTCATTTAACACAAGAAAATGTTTTATACAATTTTTATCCACAGGCTATGAAAGATATTCGTCTTAAAGATCCACAAGATGATAAAGGCCGCCGCAGCGCGATTATAATTCAAAGGACTTTATGGTTTGCAGGCGTTTCAAGAAATGCCGTCGTAGTTGTAATAGCATCTATATTGGCTTTTCTCTTTCATGAGGACAAAGACGAGCCTTTGATACTCACTGGTAAGTTGGTATTTAATTCGTGACATAAAAATTTAAAATAAAAAGTGATTTGTTTTTAAGGAGAGGGGGCAAAGAAACATGCAGCTCACCTGATAGTCAGTGTCGACCGCTGCCAACAAACAACTACAAAATCAGGGGAATCGCAGGTGCGTTGGCGAGCTTTTAAAAAAAGATTAGGCTCTTTTCTTGAAAGTTCCTAAGCGTAACGGTCCGGAAAAATCGCCATTGTAACATTCACTTCTTTGCATGTTGTGCAACACATAAAGAATAAAAGCCTTAACTTTCCCTTTGCATAACTTTTAACAGTGGTAGAGCCACGCGGCAGCTTTTGCTGTCGCACGGATGGGCCGGCTCGAACCGGGGTAGTACCACGACCTCACAGAAAACCAGCGTGAAGTAGAGGTTTACCTCTGCGTTTCGCTTGGTGAGTGCAGGTGGCCGGAGGCCCTTTTTACTGGAAATGAGGCATTCCATCTTACTCCTCACGGGTGACAACGCATCTACATTTTGATTTGTAACAGAGGATAGATGTAGATGTCTATGGGCCGCAGCAACCACTTACCATCAGGTGGACTGTGTGCTCGTTTGTCACCCTTATCCTATAAAAAAAAAAAAAAAAAAATAACTTTCCCATTGCTACTTATTACTGTCTATGATGATTTTGTTTATAATGTCGTAACTAGGCGTCGAAAAGAGTGAGTCAAAAGAATAATTAATTGCCGATGACCTAACCTACCGCCCAAATTTGTAGTGGTGGTTTAAAAATATCCACTCTCCAATTTCGTCCCGTGGGTGTCGTAAGAGGCAACAGAGGGAAGCAACGCAAGAGATAGGCAGCAGCGTCTTCTAATTACAACTATAAATAAAAGACTTTTTTAAAATATATTTATTTATTCGAAGTATTTAGTTAGTAAAGATATATCTATACAGTTTTAATAAATCTCAAAGGATAGTTATATAGCCTTTGCGATAGAACACTGGCGATCTGGACTCTACAAAATCTACGAAGACTTGGTTTAATATAAGAAAAGTATGTAAACATAGTTTGTTGAGCAGTGTGAATTTGAGTGTGAGTCTTGCGTTATCATGGAGCAACAATGGCTAAGAACAATTGACGAGTCTGAATTATTTCTTTGAGAGTTTCGCTATCATTGTTCGAAGTTTTTGTTTCATATAGAATAATGGTGAGAAACGATAACACAGTTCACTAGATTGTCAGTATCTATCATCGGTTAAGAATCAAAATGCAGATGTGTTGTTCCTGAAAACTAAGACGGAATACCTCTATTCCAGTAAAAAGAGTCACCGGTTCTCTGTTCACTCACCATATATAAGTCAGCAGCATTAACATGCTATTTTACGCTGGTATTCTATGAGAGCGTGGTCCTTCCCCGGTTAAGCTTCTGTGAGTGAGCGTCACTTTGGCATTGTTGAGTTTCTTGATCCGCGTTCAGCCATTGCGCTGCGCATTAAGATTGTCGTAGAGATTCCACTTTTCATCACAAGTCACACTTCTGTCCAAAATCCCTTCATTTCAGTACCTTCTCATCAAAGCATGGCAAGCTTTAATAGTTGCTCCTTTATGCACATCAGTTAAATATTGAGACACCTGTATGCTAATTACTTGGTTGTTTGATAAGGATCGGCTACCACCATTGCTTTTAATTCGTCATCATTTACGTTAGTATCTGGTTATCCTCGGAGCTCATTCCTCAAGTCGGAGTTTCCACTACTAAAAATGCACAGTGCGTTCATCAGTCGTATCCTCTCCGAGAGTAGTATCGATTTTGTAACCTATCTAAACTGTGATAGAACATCGAAGCACGTATCAAAAAATTACTCTTATTTTTACGGTCTTTATGTTTAACTGAATTTGAACTGAATGTTAAAACAATTGAAAGTTCAACAATAGAATATAATAAATTTTTAAGTTTAAAATTTTTGTGTTACAAAAGTTAATCACGAATCTTTAACCATGCAGGTATAATTTTAATCCAAAGTGATCACTCCATTAAAACGTTAACTTCAATCTTTAAACCCTATTATATGTAAAAAAATTGATATCATTTTTAGGGAGATAAGTGATGACGACAATATTAAATTTTTTATAATTTCCAATAAACATCGTTTTCAATATTGCATACAAACAGTTTGAGGTAGCAGCAATCGATCACCCTATTTCGTCCCGTGGGTATCGTAAAAGTCGACTGAGGGAGATTTCTTAAAAATTAATGACATCCGATAGATGAATAAATATCGATCTCATAGGGTTTTTAAAGAATGTTAGATGATAAAAATAATGTGAATTATAAAATAAAATATATTTTTAAGCAGTGACAGAGAAATTCTTAAATACATGACTTAATGTAATACAGAATAAGTATGAAAAAATAGTTGGCAATTGTTTATCAGTGAATTAGCAATTTATAAATTGTTTTCTGGATTTATAGACTATCAGGGATTTTTTTATTTTATTTTTGTAGGCATATGTTGTTAAAGCGAGTAACAAGGTACTTTTTTGTTATTTTCTTACCTGGCTAACCTTTAAAAGGCAAAATCTTAAGACGAATAAATTAAATTGTCATATAATCTAAGTTGTTAAAAAGGAGAATCTATGGAGGGTCGTAGCATTATGCTCAACGACCCAATTAGTATTTTCAAACAGGTAGGTCTTAGGTTGAACATGAACAAAAATAATGTCTTACGTCCATGATAGGTTCACCTATACCGATAATTGTTGGGAACACTGACTGACGTTGTTGAAGAATATATGTACCTATAACTGAATTTCTTTTTCGATAAGGCCAACTTCGATCAAGAGAAAAGTGTGCAACCAGTGCGTTATACTATTGATAACTGATGGAATCAGAACGGAATGTGGCTCTTCATTGTTGACCGTACTTAGGAGCAGTCATTCAGTGTGCTTGTAAGGGCTATGTTCGGAAATACTCTACAGAAAAAAAATTGTAACGAGGATATTCACAGAAGAACAAGAGTAACTGACATAGCCTCGCGAAATGAAGTGAAAAGTCGATCATATAGTTCGAAGAACTAATCGGCTCTATGAATGCAGGTGACTCAATACCGTAATTTGAGGCAATCTATGGTGGAGGCCTATTTTCTGCAGTAGACTTATGATGCGCTGTAGTGAAGTGAATATTACAGAATATTAATAGTAATTTCATTTTTACCCACACATATATTAAAGGGAGCCATGGGTCAAGCGTAGAGCATAAATTCAAGCGACTAAAGGATATAAGAATTGGTTAATAAGAACTATTTTGCTTAATGATTGAGGTGTCGCGCATTGTCTATTTAAACAAAATATATAAATATCGGAAAAGTCTGTTGTATATGTTGCCTTTATATATTAGTGTAATACACATAGTATTAGCTATTTATATCACAGTTTCGTAATATATTTCTTTAAAATACAAGTATTGTCAAATGTTTCAGGCACTATAACGCCGGGGTTACCTACACCACAACTGCCGCCGTTCCACAGTATTATTGGAAATACTACTGTTACTGCAGGGGAAATGTTCGTACATCTCGGATCCGGATTAATTGTGGTTCCCTTAGTCGCAATTATATCTAATGTTGCTATAGTCAAGGCATTTTGTAAGTTGAAATCTTATTATGGTATTTTTCAAAGAAAGATTTATAAATTCTTTCTTTTATAATTTTACGGGGTAGAAAATAAAAGTCATATATGATTAATGATTTAAGCTATTTAAGTTAATATCGTATGTTGGAGGACCAAAAATAAATGGTAATGTATAGACGGTATCTCAATAGAGAAATTGGTCTACGACTTACACAACGAAAAGCCAAACATGGAGCACAAGGATGTCTGGCAGTGGACTGTTAAAGAACGATTAAGACGTTATTTTCAACCGACTTCAAAAAGGAGGAGGTACTTAATTCGACTTTATGTTTTTTGATGATTCTTTTTTTTATTTGGAAGCTGGTGCTTCTCGTGTAACCCATATACATTTGATCAAGGTGTAACCATAGTTTTTGAGTGATCCTTAAAGCGTCAGGAGCCTAATGGCAGGGCGCGGACCGGGAACTCGAAAAGTCGTGGGTTCGAATCCGCCATTCGACTACTGTCGTGAACCACTTCTAACACAAGCATTTTAAGCTTACCAGAAGTGGTTAAAGGGAGAATATTAGTAATGTTTGATAGCATTACTAGTATTTAAAAAAACATTATATTGAAGTTGGTTGTACAAAATGTTTAAATTTACCACTTGTGAAGTATATCAATCGCGGTTTCAAACTTAAGCGAGAAATTTAATCAGCTTTGATAGATGTTGTTATTTAATTCCATCATTCATTTTCTGACACATTTTGAAATAATTACCAAAATTTTATAAAATTGCTATGAAAGTTGCTCACATGTCTGTCTGATTTACATTAAATTATTCTCAATTCACACGTGTTTTTTGATTACGTATGTGAGATTACAGTTTCAGTGTAAATTGTACAAGGGAAATTCATTACTATTTTTATTAAAAACTCATAAAAGAAACCTGACTATCCAAAAAATTCTGAAAATTCTGGCCAGCTATAAATATAACAAAATCATAAACATTTTTTTCTCGTCGCTCATCGTGACGAGTGCACATGTCGAAGGAAACACAACGCTGCTCATCTTCTTCATCAGCGTACACTGTTTTAGAAATTGCTATACACAGCAGAGTTTTATTTGTATTTATATATTTTAGTATAGTGGATAAATAATTCTAATTGAAAAGCGTTTACTAACTTTAATTTGATTAATGATACAACCGGGGATATAGTGGTCCTAATTTAATAAGTTCTAAGCCCGTTATTGAAAAATGATGAATTACAGTTTTTTTTTTATATGTCGTAATAAATAGATGTCAAACAGATAGCTTCCAATAGATGGCGGTAGAATAATTTCCTTTACGCCACACGGTTAAATAGACCGGCGGTGGACTTTAGTCTGTCAGTTAAGTGTGGCGATTATGGCGGATTTTCCCTACAACAGGAGAGGCCTATGTCCAGTAATGAACTTTTACAGGCTAGTTAAGAAGAGGAACAAGTACGTAAAATAATTTAAATTTAAAAATTTTGTACAGCCGACTTTAATATAAGTTATTAAGAATAACTCAAAAACTATTTGTCTGACCTTGATCAAAATCATATGGTACTACACGAGAAGTACCAGCTTTCAAATAAAGAAAGAATCATCGAAATCGATTCACCCAGTAAAAGTTATGAGGTAACACACATAAAAAAACATACAGTCGAATTGAGTACCGTCTCCTTTTTGAAAGTCGGCAGAAGACAACACCATTGACAACCCGGTATATATTTCAGCCAGAGGCAAAACGTTGGACGCAACTCAAGAAATTGTCGCTTTGGGAGCTTGCAATATAATAGGCGCTTTCTTTCGATCATACCCCGTAAACGGTTCGTTCACACGTAGCGCCGTAAGCGACGCGTCAGGTGTAAAAACTCCGGCAGCGGGATTATATACTGGTATTTATCGATTCTTTGTTTTAATTTACTTATTTGTAACACTTTTTGAATTATCTTGCGACAATTGTTCCAAAAACAGCTGTGCTACTTTGTCAAATTGAAGAGGACAACTAGAATGGCGGTCATTTAAACATTTACTCAAATGTTGGCACTACAGCTGTAGCGTGGACTGTTTTGTACGAAATGATTATTCATGCTGGCTTTTGAATTTATTTTTCGTTATGAATCAGTTTTAGTATACAAATACATAGTAGACATGAACGGTCTTGATACTTTGGGTTTTCAAAAAGCCATTATATAACAAAACCTAACTACGTCCACCACAACCACAGGACTGTAACTAAAAATCGTTCGTAGTAATCGACATTTACTAATCGTAGTAGGCTAAATGTCTTAAATCACCTAATTTAGGTAAAAAAATATCTAAACTGCTAGAGTGTCTATTTAATTATGATTCATTTAACCTAATTATTTTAGTAACATCTGTTTCATTGTGTTTTCTACAGGTGTAATAGTTTTATTGACCCTGGCGTTACTAACGCCTTACTTCTATTTTATACCCCGGGCGGCGCTGTCTGCGGTCATTATGTGTGCCGTTCTACATATGGTGGATGTAGCTATAATAAAGAAATTATGGACTACAAGCAGTAAGTAAATTATTTGGGGATAAGGTTAAGCAAATATTTATTCTTTACAGAAACTGTTATCGCTTTATTGAAGTACACCTAAAGTACTCACGAATATAGCACCTAATTACACGTTACAACTTACTCGTAGAGTACGTAAGGGTAATATGGTCATCCGGTTAATATGGTCACTTTCTTATAACTCAAAAACTACAGCCTAATTTGCATAGAAGGCTTTGTGATACGATAGCTCTTCATCAGTCATTCGTAATATAGTAAGTACGTGAGGCTCATATGGTCACCTTAAGCCTTATCGCCCTATAAAACCAAAATTAGAAGGAGAACAGAGACAAAAATACAAAGTCGTATACTATAACTAATATATTAAGAAAAAAATAGCAAACAAGCTTTGGAAATAATTAGGAACACTTCGAAAAATCCACTTAACAAAACTAACTACACTACACAATGCAAAAATCGAGTAAAATATTTACAATAATATCAACTGTCAAAATGGCGTCGATGAAGGAGCGCCTTTTTGACCCTTTATTATTTGATAGACTGATCAAGAGCTATAGTATCACAGAGCGTTCTATGCAAACGACGCTGTAGTTTTTGAGTTATAAGAAAGTGACCATATTAACCTGATGACTATATTACCCTCACGTACTATAGTTAGTTTTTTTTAGTTGATTTTTCGAAGTGTTGCTAATTATTGTCAAGGCTTGTTTGTTATATTTTCTATATCAGTTATAGTATACGACATTGTGTATTTGTCTCTGTCCTCCTCCTAGTTTTGATTTTTTTAAGGCGGCAAAGCTTAAGGTGACCATATTACCCTCACGTACCTTAGTAGTTTTTTTTTTGAAGAGTTTGATAATGCAATCTTTTTTTTTTCTATTTGGACGTTATTAATTTTAAATCCACTCTTAGATCTCCTTTAGAAAAGTAATTTTTTAAAATAAAAAGGCTAAAATTATTATATTTTATGTCTCATTTACAAAGCTAGAGCCGATAGAAGAAAAGTGTAGTTTCAGACTTTTAAACGTATCACATTATAACACTAATGCAACGAAATATTCTCTCCAACATATAATTATGTTATTTTTTGTACTCCTTGAGTTCAAATTCAGTAAGAAAGTACTTTAATTTAAATTTGTTTATAAATCGTGACCTCAATAAACAAAACGCAAGATGTATATTACTGGTGTTTGATGCTGTCGCTACAGTAAAAACATAATAATCGATATCAATAAATGAAATTCATTTACTGCAGAATGCAATACTACGTGATTAAAAGTAATTGGAATTACAGAAATACGTTTATAGGCAATCTGGTTCCGCTTATGCCATACGCACGCTTAAATTAACTAGGAAATTAATAAAATAATTACTATAATATAGATACATTTTTAAACTCGTTTTATTGTTATCATTGCGTTACCTCCAGTTTAATTTTATATTTTGAACTGATATTGCATTAGGAATGAAATAATTGATTTCCGTAATGTATGTTGCTTTATGTCCGTGTTATATATCAAATTTTAGTATTCGCTATATCTTTCTTCTTCTTTGGCAGTACAGTGCTGGACATAAGCCTATAGAAGGAAGATTTTTCGTAATCACTACGCCGTATTTTTAATTGACGATTACATTTCAATAAAGTGTGAAAATACCCTTCTTCATAGGGCTTTCTCAATCATTACTTACATAGAGGTGTTTTCCATACACTGGAATGCACAACATGAACTTTAACTGCTCGTCATCGTTTTGTGGGCATGTGGGATGGTGAGCGCATAGTCGATGCACTTGCACAGATAATAAGTCCGATTCTTATAACTACGTTGTGTTCATGAGTAAAAAGACTTTCGCTAAATATTTAGGGTTTTGAGCTATATCATAGCAATTGATCCCTTTGTGGTTAAATCCTTTTGTGGTAAAAATTAAAATAAGTATAAAACGTTACGAATTATGTAGGAAATAAACACTGAAAATGGTAAACTTATTTTTATCAATGTGTGGCACTTTAAGGTTTTACATTCTTGATTTGTATAAATGTAACTTTTTTTTGTAAAATAATAGTAAATAACTACTAAAAGTTCTAATTATCTAGCTGCATTAGGTATTCAGATGAAAGCGAATGTACTATTCTAGGATACGATTTAGTAAACATTAAAATTAAAATGAAAAATCTCTATTGTGTTCTCCTCGAAACAGTACATAACATTAAGGTAATACACCGAAATTGAAAAAAAAAATTAAATTTTTATAAACATGGCATCCGATAGATTGCGCCATCTACCGTTAGCCAGTTGAAAATAATTAAGCCTGTTAGAGGAACAAAACGTGTGCGTTTGTCCATATATCATAGAATTCAGCCGTGCAGCGGTAACATTAGAATACCCACCACCCCGTATAATCGTGACGTAAGAGGCGCCGTGGAAATTAAACAGGAGATGGACAGCAGCATGTTCCTGACAATAGCTCAAAGTAATAAAAAATAAACTGCGCTTGGCAATCCACCTGCCAGGCGTGACACCTGTGGCAAATGATACAATCTATAGGGGAAGCCAACGTTTACTAGTGGACTTTTAATACGCTTGAATGAATCTACCAACACCATTAAAGTAGTTAAAGTTATAGTTATAGCCTATACACGTCCCACTATTGGACACAGGCCTCTTCTCATTGCTAGAAGGGTTTTAGGACAAGAAAATGTCCTACCACACTCCCCAGTGCGTGTTGGCGCACTTCACATGTCTTTGAATATTTTTTCTTATTTCTCAGACATGCATGATTACTAGTGGACTCACGATGTTTTCCTTCACCACCGAGCACGTGGTATACCAACACTAAAAATTGCAATTAATAATTTAATTGTTGCCAGCGGGAATCGAACCCGTGTTGCTTGTGTACAGTGAAATTCACAGCGAGCGCTTAGCCCTTTAGCTACCACGGCTTATTAAACCACTTATTTAAGTAGGTAGTGCACTAAATGAATCGTTCCGTTTTTTGTGATAATCTATTTATTTTATTTGCTTAGACCTTAGATATATAATTAACTAACATTAAAACTGAAAAATATTTTTTGCTAAAATAAATCTTGGCTGAAATATTTTCACAGATATTCAATCTTAGATGTCTAAGAATTGTACTGTACTTCTAGGATTGGACCTGATACCTCTTGCGGGAACTTTTATTTGCTGTCTAGCTTTCGGCGTCGAACTTGGATTGGCTTGCGGCGTTGCTATAGATATATTATTACTTCTCTACTATCATTCGCGACCGCCTCTCGAAGTACAGTTTGTTGACGTAAGTTATATTTCAAATGGATTTTGAATGGCTTTTTCAAATATCTAACAATAATGTTGGTTACATAACATTTATCTATACCCATATAAACATTTTAAGTTAAGAAATAAAATTAGTATGTAATAAGCGTACCTACAGTATCAATTTAACATAGGATATACTTCATTTATCGCGTTAATATTGTTCACAGGATGGAACAATAACACCTCATTATGCCATACGTCTAACTGGCGGGTTACATTTTGCTGGCGCGGAAAAGTTGAGAGCAAGATTAATTGACCTAAGAAATTCTAAGAATATATCTGTTCGCTCAAACTCTTCCGCTATAGAAACAACTACAGTCGGTGATATTGATGTGCGAATCGATGTACCCGATGGAAACATAAATACGATGGTTAGACAGACATCGAACGTTTTAGTGATACATTGCGACGCTTTGTGTAGAGTGGATTATACTTTCTTACAGGTCGGTATTTATCAATCTATTTTACATACATATTTGTATAAATACGTTAAAAAAAGTCCTCTTTTCATTACTATGGATTAATTTTGGTCCGAAATAAAGATTATTATTATTATTATTATTACGGCGAGGTTTGTAGACCAATAAGTCCGCCATACTCTTTCGTTCCATGTTGACAGACTTTACAATATGTCTTCGAAATATTTTATACCTCAGATATGCTGGTTTCCGCACGTTGTTTTCTTTTACCACCGAGTACGTGGTGAATCAGCACAAAAATTACAATAATCTATTTTATTGATGCCGATGGGGCTATACTCCTAAACTAACACGGCTATTATATCATATGTATGTGCTCTATATTATAATATACTATATACAGGGTTACTTTTCAAAGAGTAGCAAAATTTTAAACTTAAGTTCAAATATATAAATAATGATATACCGTTATTCCATGTTTATAAATACAAGTAAATAAGGCTTCTACTTTTATTTGAAATTATCCCAAACTGAATGTGATTTATGGACAACAACTGACGGACGACAACTCTGTGTGCGATTCAATTTACGTTTTTGCCGACCGATCGACCCTAACGTATTTGTTTGTGTTTAGTAAAATAGTAGGCGTTAGATATTTCTGAATAAAGAACCAGTTAAAATAATGCATTAACACGCATTTTGAATTTAAAAGATAAAAATAACATAATGTTTGAGATTTTTATAATTAATTTTTCTTCATCTTTTGCATTTATTACTTATACTGACCCTTCTCTGTAAAGGCCAATTGACAAGTTGACAAGACGCTGCTGCCCATCTCCTGATATGTTCCTTTTTTAACGGTGGTAGAGCCACGCAGCAGTTTTTGCTGTTGCATGTATGGGCCGGCTCGAGCCGGGTTGGTACCACGACCTCACAGAATACCGGCGTGAAGTAGAAGCTTTGCTTCTGCGTTTCGTCTGGTGAGTGCAGGTGGCCGGAGGCCCAATTCCCCCCCCCCCCCCCCCATCAACATGGTAAAATTCCGCTCAAAAGCATTACTGCTAGGGGCAAACTGAGCAAGAACTCCAAGGCGACCCCTGCCACGCTATCCGTGAATTTCTGCAACATCAGGGGACTTCACTCTAACCTAAACGCCGTCCACTACCATCTCGAGACGGCGAAGCCGGCCTTGCTCTTTTTGACCGAGACGCAGGTTTCCCCTCCGGCTGATATTTCGTATCTCTCCTACCTGGGGTACAAATTGGAGCATTCCTTTGTGCCTCGGGCTGGAGTTTGCGTGTATGTCAGAGAGGACATCTGTTCTCGACGCCTCGGCAGTCTTGAAGGTTCGGACCTGTCCATCCTTTGGCTACGCGTAGACAGCGACGACCATCCGCGCGTCTACGGGTGCCTCTATAGGTCCCATAGCGGTAATGCCGAAACAGACCGACTCATCAACCACGTCCAAATGGCTACAGATTTCTTGCTACAACAGGTCCCATCCGCAGAGATCGTGATCCTTGGCGATTTTAACGCCCACCATGCCGAATGCGGGTCCACCACGATCATGCGGGGAGATCTGTTTATGACTTTGCCTTGGCATATGGTCTGACACAACTGGTTACTTCGCCTACGCGGATTCCAGATGTGGAGGATCATACACCTTCCCTGTTGGACCTTCTGCTAACCTCTCATCCGGACGGATATCAGGTTTCCGTCGATGCCCCTCTCGGCTCTTCGGACCATTGTCTGATCCGGAGTGTGGTGCCACTCACGCTCCCTTCGCGGTTGCGTTCTGCAGGTTGCCGCCGTGTTTGGCATTACAGGTCGGCGGATTGGGACGTAATGCGGTCCTTCTTTGCATCCTACCCATGGGGGCGGGTTTGCTTCTCGCCGGATGATCCCAGCGCTGTTGCTAACTCTGTCACTGATGTGGTGCTACAGGGAATGGAACTATTTATTTCATCATCTGTGGTACCCATCGGCGGCAGATCTCAGCCTTGGTTTGGTCGCTCCTGTAAGACTGCATTACGCAGTAAGCAGGAGTGTTATCAAGCCTGGGCTGCGGCTTCGGCGACTCGGGATGTAAATACCAGCACACTTAAAAAGAAGTATAACGTCGCCTCCAGGTCCTTCAAAAGAGTTATTGCCAAGGCAAAGTCAGAGCGCATAGGCAGAATTGGCGAGAAACTAGTTCGCCTTCCTTCGGGAACCCGTGCATTCTGGTCTCTCGCCAAGGCTGTCCAAGGGAATTTCTGTAAGCCATCACTACCATCTCTGCACGGGGAGGATGACTCACTGGCCCATGACGCAAAAGACAAAGCCGACCTTTTAGGCTCCCTTTTTGCGTTCAACTCGACTCTTGATGACGGGGGGAAAACACCGCCGACCATCCCGCGGTGTGAGTGCTCCATGCCGGATGTGCTGTTCTCACAGCGCTCGGTTCGCAAAGCACTGCTCTCCCTGGACATCCAGAAGTCGAGTGGGCCTGACGGAATCCCCCCAATTGTGCTGAGGACGTGTGCTCCGGAGTTGGCACCGGTTCTAACGCGTCTTTTCCGGTACTCCTACTCCCTAGGCGTAGTCCCGAATTCATGGAAGACACCTTTTGTCCACCTGATCCCTAAAAAAGGCGACCGCTCAGACCCATCCAACTATAGGCCTATCGCGATCACCTCCTTGTTCTCCAAAATAATGGAATCCATTATTAACTGCCAGCTCATCCGGTACCTTGAGGATCACCAGCTGATTAGTGACCGCCAATACGGTTTTCGTCGGGGTCGATCAGCTGGTGATCTTCTGGTCTACCTGACCCATAGATGGGCGGAGGCAGTAGAGTCCAAGGGGGAGGCGTTGGCCGTTAGTCTGGACATTGCGAAGGCCTTCGATCGGGTTTGGCACAAAGCGCTTCTTTCGAAGCTCCCTTCCTATGGGCTTCCCGAGAAATTGTGCAATTGGATCACCAGCTTCCTTGCAGATCGGAGCATCAAGATCGTTGTAGACGGAGCATGCTCTGACTACAAGCCTATTAACGCTGGTGTTCCACAAGGCTGTGTGCTATCACCAACGCTGTTTCTTCTGCATATCAATGATATGTTGCTAACTGGTAACATTCATTGCTATGCGGATGACAGCACTGGTGATGCTCTATACACCGGCCGTGCCAATATTTCTCGGGAAAACGTCGCTGAGTACCGGAACAAACTTGTGTCTGAAGTCGAGTCTTTGCTGAACAAAGTCTCGAATTGGGGGCGACTAAATCTAGTCCAATTTAATCCTCAGAAGACACAAGTTTGCGCGTTTACCGCTAAAAAGAACCCCTTTGTCGTATCTCCTCAGTTTCAAGGCACTCCCCTTCTTGCCTCAGCCAGTATCGGTATCCTCGGAGTCGACATATCTAGTGACGTGCAGTTTCGTGGTCACTTGGAAGGGAAGGCCAAATTGGCCTCTAAAAAGCTTGGCGTGCTCAGCAGAGCGGGACAGTATTTCATGCCGGCACACCGCCTGCTACTTTACAAGGCGCAAGTTCGGCCTCACATGGAATACTGTTCCCATCTCTGGGCAGGGGCTCCCCAGTGCCAGCTCCTTCCACTTGACCGCATCCAACGCAGAGCGGCTCGAATTGTCGACGACCGAGCCCTTTCCGATCGGCTCGATTCATTGGCACTGCGAAGAGATGTTGCATCCCTTTGCATTTTCTTTCGCATCTACCATGGGGAGTGCTCTGAGGAATTGTTCGGATTAATCCCAGCCGCCAAATTTCACGAACGCACATCGCGGCAGAACTCCCGATACCATCCACACCATCTGGATGATTGGTGGTCCACCACTGTGCGATTTAGAAGATGTTTTCTTCCTCGCACGACCTCCTTGTGGAATCAATTACCATCAGCGATTTTTCCGGACCGATACGACTTAGGGACCTTCAAGAAAAGAGCGTACTCCTTTTTAAAAGGCCGGCAACGCATCTGCGATTCCCCTGGTGTTGCAGTTGTTCATGGGCGGCGGTAGTCACTTACCATCAGGTGAGCCGCATGCTCGTTTGCCCCCTCTCCTATAAAAAAAAAATGTTTCCTTCTGTCGCCTCTTACGACACCCCAGGGATGATATGGGGTAGTGGATATTCTTACACCGCCCACTACACAGTAAGACAATATATTAGAGAATGAAAATGCAACAGTCTTATATATACTGGTAACTTTATTAAATATTGTTATATTATTATAAGTATTTTGGGGTATGGCAACTCTCTCTCTCGTCCGAATCACAGTAAAGTAAACTTGTATAATAAAATATTATCTCTATCCAACACATTTTAAATCTATATATTAATACGTGAGGAGAATGCTTTGTACCCCTTTATAAGCATATTGCGCACATGGAGGAATGTTCCTTTTTAAATAGTGTGTGGGAGTGTATTTCAAGGCAAAAAAGCATTTTAATTTGAGTATCTATGTTTATAATATCTATGTTTTATATGTTAATGTGCCGTTAAAATTGAAATAAAACTTACTTAATATGCGAACCTAAATGTTAGAAGAATAACTACACTAGTTAAATATAAATATATGATGTTTTTGACTTGATACTATCCACAGAGTATGAAGATGTTTGTGTCAGAGTGGTCGCGCAATGGCTGTGTAGTTTGGTGCGACGTTAATCCCAGAATTAAAGAACAACTGAAAAGCGTCGTACATGATCCTATATGCTGTGATTATGGCCAATTATTATCACTGCTTTCAAGTAAGTGTATGGCTTATTAAATTCACGTTCATCATATTTTTTAATTAAAAACATAGATACGTGCGAATATAATATATGAAGTCAATTTTATAACGATTAATAAGATTATTTTTTAAAATAAAATGAATTATTTACAGGTAAGTATTACCGCGATAACAACCTCTCAAGCAAATAATAACTCTGTTGATACACAATTATGATAGTTATTTGTAGCTAAGTTTAAATATTTGTGTTTTATATAAGTAAATTTGTACAGATAAGTCCCTTTCGATAGTTATAGAGAATTTTTGTTATATCATAACAACTAAAACTACATCTACAGTGTTATATCGTTTTCTAAGTGTACGTTTCCGTGTGTGTTTTCCTTAAAATAATAATGTATATAAATTGGCAAAAAGAAAGTTATGAATTTTGTTATGACAATTGTTTTTTTTATTGCTTTTTAAATAACATAATAGATTATAAATTTTTTACCGCTGTGGTCTTTGTGTCGAATGTGTGAATACATAAGAGGTGAGAGTATTAAAATTGACCATCTACGCAATATTCAAATTAAAATATGTTTAGTTATAACACTAAATCTACCTCATTTAGTTGTATTTTTTTTAATTTATTTTTAATAAATAATATTCTATTTGTCTAAAATTGGTTAATTTTCGTTTGGCGTGGGTATGGGTTAGACAAGTGGATATGGTTAAGAGGTCTTTGCACATGCATTTGGAGTACTACGTCAGGATGATATCTTCGATCTTCAGAAGCAGAGAATTTATTCAAGAACAGAAAAAAGTGTTACTTGCAGTAGAATAATATTAAAGAAATGCAAAAAATTAATAAATATGTTAGGAAAGAGCAAAAAGTCATAAGTAAATTTCTATAAAAAGACAAAAGTTAATTTCTGTTAATTCCGTTAAGTCTTGGTCTACACATCGACAACACGCCTAATTCTAGAACTCGGTTACAGAAGTGAGCCGCAAAGCCATTGCTATTTTTATCTAAAATATAATTTTCCTATAAAATAAGTTCGCGCTTGTCCAGTCGCTCATAACACCCATAATTGAATATGTGTATATTACCAAAATATGTCCCCTGATCTTCTAAACATGATGAAACGCCGTCTAATTACCTAAGTCAGATTTATTTACAGTCTTCGTGAGTTTGATCATGTTTCGCAATACAGATCTAAACTTTGCTGGCTTACAATTTGACAAAAGCGCAATTTCAGAATATTTCTTGTTCTTGTTTCAATAGAAATATCTCAACTTCCCTAATAACAAAATTTGTATTCCTGCTCACTTCACTAAGTTTTACAGCAAATCTTTAACCATTCCAGGCTACATTTCTTTTCTTGCCTTGCCTGATCACACGTCGAAAAAGCCCCTCATTTGCTCGGTTTTTAAAGTTGATACGTTAACACTTACTTAAAATTCAGTAAATTTTTAAATCCTGGTAAAACCGTTGTGTTGTTGTTGACCAAAAACACCGGGTTTTTTATGCGTTTTAGACGATGTCCGCCTGTGGCGTATGTTGCCATGTAAGTTTCTCTATTTATTCAAATATTTTGAAGGGTATTTTTTATTTTATGAAAGGGATTACATGATTAGAAGCATACCTTGGTAACTAAAACACCTTCACGGATCGGACCGGGTTCTTTTGATGTACTATGTTAAGCATAAAGAGTACACAAGAGTCCATTATTACATTTTAATGTTTCACGTGTAAATTCATTCATTTATTCATTCATTACAGCCCTTCACAAGTCCACTGCTGAACATAGCCCTCCCCCAAGGAATGCCACAAGCACGGTCCTGAACCACCTGCATCTATGGACTTCCCGCATGCCTTACCAGGTCGTCACTTCACGTGGGGGAATGGGGGCTACCCTACACTTGGCCTACCAATAATGAGGCTCTTGAGCGGCAACCTCATACCGGTTCGTTGGTCGGTTCTTCGAACTATATGGCTGGCCTATTACCACTTCAGCTTACTAATCCGTTGCGCTATATCGGTTACTCTGGTTCTACTGTGATCCTCATTATAAAATCTATCACGCAGAAAAACCTAGAGCATAGAGTCCTCTAAAACTTCGAGCGTAATGCTCCCAATAACTACCGGCCTTTGTTTTGTCCATGTTCAACTTAAGACCTATCCGTTGGGACATTCTATTTAGGTCATTAAACATAGGTCATCCAGCGGTTCTACCATAGGAACTATATCGTCGGCAAATCGAAAGCAAGTGATGTACTCGCCATTGAAGTTAATACATTGTCCTTTCCAGTCTAGTAACTTGAAAATGTCTTCACAGCGGTGAAGAGTTTCGGAGATATAACGTCACTGTCTTTCACCTCTCTGCAGTTGAATGGATTTCGCTCTCTGCTTATATTTTTTTTATATAGGAGAGGGGCAAACGAGCATGCGCCTGACCTGATGATAAGTGACTACCGCGGCCCATGAACAACTGTAACACCAGGGAAATTGCAGATGCGTTGCCGGCCTTTTAAAAAGGAGTGGGCTCTTTTCTTGAAGTGCCCTAAATCGTATCGATCCGGAAAAATGGTAATCGATTCCACAAGGTTCCGTACTGGGATAGCCATCGTACCCCTACGTTTGTAACGTAGGGGTACGATGGCTATCCCTACTTACTTCAACACTTATAGCGACAGTGAACGTTGCACCGCTGAAGGGACTGAAGCCCCGCCTAAATTTTAGTGGAATCAAAGGCAACGCAAAGTAATAGATTGTACTCTTCAATATTATGTGTGACTTGCCGAAGGGTATGTGTGGTAGTAAAAACTTTTCGAAAACCGGCTTGTTCGGGACGCTGGAAGTCGAGTCTGCATGCAAGACGATTCGTAATGAATCTCGAAAACAGAACGTAGACTCAGCTATATGTATAATGTATATAGGTCTATAATTTTTCAAGAGAGCGTTGCCGTTTTTCTTGAAGAATAAGACCGTTAAGAACGGAATTGAAGAGCTTCTGAAGGACTTCAAGTACTAGTTTTCCACCCGCTTTCAGAAGCTCCGATGTAATTCCGTTCTTGACCGGCTTGCTGTAGAGCCATTCTAATCATGCTCAGACTGACCGGGATATCATCGAAATATTGTCGGATAAGACTTGCTCTTGGATCGTTACTCAAAATTATGTGTGGCTTCAACGATGACGTGTACAACTGCCCGTAAAACCTCTAAATATCACTCAAAATCTCTTGTGTCCCAAAATGATGCTGCCACATTCGGTCTTCAGCTTCGACAGTTGAGTTTTTCTGGCAGACAGATCTCTGGCAACGACTTTAGAGCCTTGGTTCCGCTTGATCGCTTCTTCAATACGAGCTGTATTGATTGAAGCTGTGTTAGTCCCGCCGCATGCATTTGGAGATATGTTTGCTCAGTTTCCTGTATACTATCGTATCTGCTGAAAGCTGCAACTTCATTTCATGTAACGGCCATGAGATTAAGAGTGTGTATGTAAGACTTTAAAGGAGTGGTCGTTAACTAGGTTGTGTCCAGTGTCCAAAAGATGTTTAGCAAAATGGGATTTATCGGGATTACAATTCCTGTACGCGGCTAAATGCTCTTTATAACGTGCTTCGAAGTTGCGACCAGTCTGACCCACGTAAGCGGCGTATCATTCATCACAAACAAGTTTGTAAACACCCGACTATTGACGAATATCCAACTTATCTTTATTATTACAGATATTTCTAAGAGAATTGCTTGTTTTGAACGCCACATAAACCGCTTTGTCGAAGAGTATTAGCTACTTTTTCAGATATGGGTAATCGTAATAACGACATACATACAGAATATCACCAATTTTATCCCCGAGTTAAGAATATTTCCAATGTCCAGTTTCCAACGGATGAGTTGTCTCTTTTACATAAAGGCCTAAAGTATAATTTAACGCCTTCGGTCTCCCAAAAATCGTTAGAGACTATGGTCGTTGACGTGAAGATAGCCATTGTGGTCGGGAAGAAAGATAAAATCGTTAAAAGTTTGGTAGCTAATGAAATTCGGGCTATGCCCGCGTCTTCACATTTCAATCCTGTGCTCCCTATTTTTAAGACACTAAAGCAGAGAATAAAGGAATACGACCTTACTGTTACTAAAGCCGATAAGGGCAAAACTGTTGTCATTATGGAGGGTGTACAGCCATAAGGTTAACGATGTTATCCAAGGTGATGACTTTGTGCTATTGGAGTCTGACCCAACAAAAAAATTTACTTCGGATATTAAGCTATGTATACAACAGTCATCATATGTTTTACCGATCACAACTTGTCTCGGAGCAGTCTTATTCCGATGTATCCTCAAGCACCCATTTTATATGGTTTACTTAAAATACATAAAGAACATGTTCCTATTCGTCCAGTTGTCTCATATAGGTGTACACCAGCTTATTTCCTTGCTCAAAAATTAAACTTCATCCCTCGAGAGAAATCTGGATTCAACCCCACTTACAGCCTAAAAAATAGTTTAGATCTCATTTCCAAAATTAAAGATATTCGTATTCCTCCTAAATCCATATTGTTATCTTTAGACGTTGATAGTCTTTTCACAAATGTCCCATCCCCTGAATGTTTGCATATACTCACAGATATCTTTGATAAACGTCGTCTACATCACAGGGAAACAAGTGATCTTCTTAACTTAACCTCTGTCTGTATGAAACAAAACTATTTCCGGTTTAATAACCGTTTCTATCTACGAAAAGAAGAGTTAGCTATGGGGTCTCCTCTAAGTCCCCTTGTGGCGGAAAAACAACATATAGCTATAAATCAAAATATCTTATATTACTATAGATATGTAGACGACATAATTATTATTTAATTATTATTAAATTATTATACAAGGAGAAAATAAATAGAGTCCACGACAAGATTATTAAGATTTAAACTTGAATTGGAACAAGATTGTTCCCTTAATTTCCTCGACTTAAGAATAACAAGAAAAGAGTCGTCACATGTATTCCAACTTTATCGAAAGCCAACTCATACTGACTCGGTCATCCCAGCGTCATCGTGTCATCCGTGGCAACATAAATTAGCGGATTTTTATTGTTATTTTAATCGTTTGTTCATTGTCCCATTCAGTAAAGAAAATTATTTAAAAGAGCTTAATGTAATTAGTCAAATAGCGCTCTCTAACGGTTTTTCAAAAGATCTCATAAAAAATTTAATTAAAAAGAAACAAAAGCATGTTGTTCCCAACGCTCTCTCGCTCTCAAAAATGTTCGTCGATATATGGATGGTTCGAGGATAGTGCACGCAATTGAGGGAGGGTGAAAGGTGCTCTTCAAACTAGGCAAGACATCATTTTATTTTATCGAGCGAATGTATTTTTACCAATTTTAATATAATGGATTTCCGCAAAGTAACGCCTAATTCTATTAATTAGCGAAGATTAATATTTTAAGAATTATATTCCCATTTCATCGTTTGCCCTACTAGAGTAGATATATTCTAAGTTTATTATCATGTGTCGATACTTCTCCAAAATGAAACACTTTTCTGGAGAGTATCGTTAAGTAAATATTTCGCACACACTGAGCTTCCGTAAATATGGAAACATGTTCCAAAATAAATCAACTTCATCTGTTATATTTAATAACACCTCATGTATCACAAGTTATACTTGAACTGGTGATAGGAAATCACATTTTTTATAAAATAATCTAATCGTAAATCGTCAATGCAGTTCACAGACACCTGCAGACAACTTCAGACAAAGAAGGCATTTTTACCTCTGAGGATTAAGGCCCGTCACATACATACGGAATTCCGTTTCGAGATTCCGTTTCGGAATTCCGAACGGGTCGGCTACACACATACGGAATCCCGTTTTGCCCGCAAAATTTCGAACGGAAACTACCGTACGTGTGGAACGGGTCATAGGTTTTATTTGAACTTGCTGCGCTCGGAATCTCGAATTGGAATATCGAAACGGAATCCCGAAACGGAATTGCGTATATATGTGGCCGGCCTACGTTGGAATGCCTCACAACTTCAATTAAGTATACAGGCTCTTTATATTCATTAGATCGGAACGTGGCATTGCCGGTTCTGCTATTTAGCAGCAGAAATGGGTAAAATGGTAGTACCTACCCAATCTAGACAGACTCCTAAGCAGGAAACGAGTTCCAACACTAAATTAATAAACCACTTATCTTCATTTACATACAAATATACATTACAGCCTATAATAGTCCACTGCTGAACATACCTCCCCATAGATTTGCCTCATAGGGGGGTTTTTCCATAGCGCTTGGTAGGCGGACTGACAACCGCAGTTTTTTTTTTTTGGTTGGGATGTTATCATGAAGATGCTTCTGATCAGCAGGGGCGTAGCTACCGCCGTATCAGCCGTATCAATGATACGGGGCCCACGTGCTACAGAGGCCCCGAACGTATGTAATCAAAATTCTAAAGACTTCTATGGGACAGGATGTTGGTTTGAATTGTTTGGCTAGCTTAGTTCCTAGGAGTATTAATTGCAAGTATTAACTTATAATCAATATATAATTATTTTAATTCAATGTGAGAGTTTTTGTTCCTTTTGAGAAAATTCTTTACCCTTCATTTGGGCCCCCCGACAAATTTTGATACAGGGCTAAGGCACGCTACTCCACTGCTGCTCAGCCACTGTTTCAGTTTCCATTTGTCGCCTCTTACGACACCCACGGGAGGATATGGGGTAGTGGATATTCTTACACCGCCAGTACCTACTCGGTATCTTCATTTCTTATTCGTGAATAGTCAAGATGCTTTAAACGTCATGTCCGACTGGCCACAGGCCTACTTTAATTTGTAAGATGATCATCAGTCCAGAGACCTTTCATATTATTCAGGGTTATTTTTCATAGAGCAGCCAAATTTTAAACGTATGTTCGAATACACAAATAATGATACTCTGTTATTGCAGTTTTTGAAAAGACGAGTAAATAAGTCTAATACGCGTGCGCGCGTATTTCTATATACCTACTCTGTGTGCGATTCAATTTACAACGGTTTTGCCGACCGATTGAGATATTTCATAATTAATTTTTCTTCCCCATTTGCATATATATTACTTATTCTGAACCTTTTCTGCAAATTTCGGTTATTGCAAAATAATCCTGTATACAATAGCATAAAATCGCTTTTGTGTTATAGATCTTCGGTTGTTCATTACCTATGATTAACATGACAATATGTTAAATGTGAAAGGCTTTACTGATAGTATCTAGAGATGGCAGTAGGAAAATCGGTAGTGGTAGTTGGTCTGTGGCTCTAACATGACTTTACATATTGTATAAAAATATTTATAACTTCTTGTATGATTTTTTCATCGAATTTAACCGAATTCTGTTGTTCCGATTTATTTTATTACCAACTATAAAATTATGCTAGCGTGAAACGGAGTCGGCTAGAATGAATAAAGTTACTTAATTTTATTATTTTGTATGAAAAACTCACGCTTGTCTAAAATTTGAACTAGGGCAATTTGTCGCTATGATTTCATGGAGCGATATAACCCACGCGGGACCGCGTCACGCGTAGAGTATAAGAAATGTAGGAATAGGATATTTCTATGGTAAACACGACGCGATATAATAATAAATATATAGCCGCAAACAACCGGCACCGGTGCGGACGGTTGTTTGCGGCTGCCGATGCATTAGAGCGGGCAACTAATAAATTCGTGCGATCGTAAATCATAGAATCGGTTAAAGCTACGAACTTAGCAGTTGAACAAAGGTGAACGTTAAATACCACTACGTCAAATAATTAAAAGTTACATTCCACAATTTCCTTCAATACGTGTATAAAGAGCCTTAATGTTATATGACATAAGAAAAAAGAGTATCGAACCATACCATTAACTCAGCATAAATAAAGCTACTTTCACCTACGTAGTATATCTACTTACTACGTTATTTTTCTAGAAAGTCAAATTATTTATTTATTAATGAATTTCTTTTTGTTTTTGATTAAACTTCTGAATAATTGTTATTTTTTTACTGTAATCACAAGTCCACGGCTGAACATAGGCCTTCCCTAAGGAATGCCACAAGCACGTTCCTGAGCCACCTGCATCCATCGACTTCCTGCATGACTTACCAGGTTCTCACTACATCTGTTGGGGAGCCACTCAACACTTTTCCTACCGGTACAAGGCTGCCACTCGAGAACCTTTCTTCCCCGTCGGTTGTCGGTTCTTCGAGCTATATGGCCGGTCTATTGCCACTTTAGCTTACTTATCCGATTAATCGGAACTGTAATGAATTAATGAATCAAAAAATTTTGCAATAAAATATAATAATTAATTAAAATATAAGTATTCTATCCAATAGATAACTAATTATCAAAATAAACTAGAGAGAAGTTATCCTTATCGATACAAATAAATAAAAGTGTCTGTATATATTGTCAAAATAACAGCTTTTTGCCAAATGCATATGAAGGTAGATACATATATACATACTTATATATAACTAAAAAAAATTTGTTGTGTGTCTGTCTGTTTGTTCCGCCTAATCTCCGAAATGGCTGGGCCGATTTTCAATGGCAGATAGCTAATGTTTTAAGAAGTAACTTATTTTATTTTCGAAAAAGAATTAGAGTTCCGTGCAAAAAATTAAAGCCCTTAAAATCCAATCATAATAAGTTCTACTTCACCCGCATGGAACAGCTAGTTTTATAGATATAGATAAAAATATAATATAATAGATAAAAATAGATACTTTTTTTATTCAACATAGATTATAAATAATACTTATTGAAACTAAAACAACATGATCGGAAAACCAACAAGAAACCCAGCGGGGCTTTTTTTTGAAAAAAGAACAGTTTACAATCATTAAAGCTACACAATAATTAACAACACAACACAAATTATAAGTAGCACTAGCATGGTAACGATCACCTCATTCCCAGAATTATTATCCTATATTATATTACAGCATAGGCTGCAGAACTTAGTCTGCTTGCTAATTTGGATATATGGGGGCCCCACTGAAGCTTCGCGTCGAGAGTGATGTCAAGAAAAACAGCGATACAACAGGGCTCAGTTCCTCCCCATTTAAAAACACATTGGTATTCAGATTTTTAATATTCGTTGTTGTAAATTTAACACAATTAGTTTTATCTCCGTTCAAATGAAAATCATTAACGTTAAACCAATGCACTAATTTTGATATAGCATTATTCACTTCGTCACATTTAAATGATTGACATTTAAGTTTAAAAATCAAGGAAGTATCATCAGCAAATAATACTATATCATGATTATCCCCTACAAGGGAAGGTAAGTCATTAATATACATTAGAAACAGGAATGGGCCGAGAATCGAGCCCTAAGGGACACCCATTAGTACTGGTGACCCGGAAGAACCTTTACCATTGATAATAACCTTCTGCTTTCTATTACTTAAATATGAAATAATAAGTTTAAGCGCTGTGTTCTTGACACCATAGTACTGTAGCTTCCTGATTAATGTCTCATGGTGCTCACAGTCGAAGACCTTGGAAATGTCAAAAAATATGTATAACCAAAGCATCCTCTGAATTCTCCCATGTACAAAAAACATGTTTAATAAGCTCAACTCCAGCGTCAGTTGTCGAGCGACCCCTTGTAAAACCGAATTGATTTTTATGTAGCATACAGGTTTACGCAGCAACCTCGGCACATCCCGATGAGGAGCTGGAGGAAATGTATGAGGATATATATAGAACCATGCATTCCTCCAAAACCCACTATACGGTGTTAATGGGAGACTTCAACGCAAAACTAGGCGCAAGAGAGAACGGTGAGCTGAAGGTAGGGAAATTTGGAATAGGGCAACGGAACCCAGGGGGCCAGCAGCTGCCCGACTTCATGGAGAAAGAGGGACTCTTTATGATGAACTCTTTCTTCCAGAAGCGGACCCACAGGAAGTGGGCCTGGTCGAGCCCCGACGGTTTCACAAAAAAAAAGATTGACTTCATTATGACCACCAGACGATAACAGTTCAGTGATGTCTCCGTGATCGCGAGGGTGAAAACTGGTAGCGATCACCGAATGGTTAGAGGCACACTGAACCTAAACGTTAAGTTGGAGAGGTCTCTTCTAATAAAGTCAACGCTCCGTTCCCCTCGTGCTCTGTTCCAAAGTCCCGAAACCTTTCAGCTCGAGTTACAAAACCGTTTTCAGTGCCTAGAAGACTTCAATGAAGTGGACGATATGAATGACAAGGTCGTGAAAACTGTCCATGCGGTCGGAGCTAAGTTCTGCAAGACCCGCCGCAGAAGAACACAAAAACTCTCCGATCACACTCTCAATCTCATAGCTGTTAGACGGAAGATGAAGCTACATTCTTCAACAGATTTGACAGCATACAGGCAACTGAACAGACAGATCTCCAAATGCATGCGGCGGGACTTACGCAACTTCAATACAGCTTGTATTGAAGAAGGCATCGAGCGAAACCAAGGCTCCAAAGTCTTTGCCAGAGATCTCTCTGCCAGAAAGAGCCAACTGTCAAAGCTGAAGACCGAGTGTGGCTGCATCGTTTCCGGGGCACCTGAGATTTTGAGTGAGATTCTGTGGGCAGCTGTACACGTCATCGTTGGAGCCACACGCTAGTGTGAGTAACGATCCATGAGTCTTATCCGACACTATTCCGAAGATATCCCGGACGTCAGTTTGAGCTAGATTAGAATGGCTCTCCAGCACCTTAAAAACAGCAAGGCCCCAGGCGAGGATGGAATTACAGCGGAACTTCTGAAAGCGTGTGGAAGACCGGTACTTGAAGTCCTTCAGAAGCTCTTTAATTCCGTCCTCCATGGTGGCATTACACCGGAGGCGTGGAGCAGAAGTGCGGTGGTCTTGTTCTTCAAGAAAGGTGACAACGCTCTCTTGAAGAACTACAGACCAATTTCCCTTCTGAGCCGCGTCTACGTGCTGTTTTCGAGAGTCATTACGAATCGTCTCGCGCGCAGACTCGACGACTTCCAGCCTCCCGAACAAGCCGGTTTCCGAAAGGGCTTTAGCACCATAGACCACATACATACCCTTCGACAAATTGTACAGAAGTTCGAAGAGTGCAATGCCACTATGTCTGGCGTATGTGGACTATGAGAAAGCCTTTGATTCGGTCGAAATTTGGGCGGTGCTGCAGTCCCTTCAGCGGTGCCAAGTTGACTGTCGGTATATCGAAGTGCAGAAGTGTTTGTACAGTAGAGCTACGATGGATATCCCAGTACAGAACCAGAGTACGAAACCTATCCAATTACAAAGAGGTGTAAGACAGGGTGATGTTATATCCCCGAAACTCTTCACCGCTGCATTGGAAGACGTTTTCAAGCTTCTGGACTGGAGAGGATACTTTATAGGTCTACTGAATAGGTCTTAGGATGAACATGGACAAAACAAAGATCATGTTTAATGTCCATGTCACACCTATGCCGGTAGTTGTTGGGAGCACTAAGCTCGAAGTTGTTGACGAGTATGTTTACCTTGGACAAATACTCAGACTAGATAAGTCCAACTTCGACCGAGAGGTCAATCGACGGATTCAACTCGGCTGGGCAGCGTTCGGGAATCTACGACACATCTTCTCGTCAGACATACCTCAAAACTTGAAAACGGGACTGTACAACCAGTGCGTGTTGCCAGTGATGACCTATGGAACTGAGACGTGGTCCTTCACTACTGGCCGGATGAGGAAGCCCAATGTCGCTCAGCAAGCTATGGAGAGGGCTATGCTCGGAGTTTCTCTGCGTGATAAACTTAGAAATGAGGATATCTGTAGTAAAACCAGTGTTATGTTCAGCAATATATTAAGCAGTAATATATTAAAAAAGTTGGCCAATAGATTTAAAATTATAAATTCGATTAATCATCATCGTCGTCATTACGGAGGGGTACGTCAAAATACCTTAGTATTTCATTGCACCTTCAGCCTTCTAAAGTGTTGGCCGATGTCGGTTTTTCAAATTCTACTGTGCAATAAACACGCAGACTTATTTCCACAACTCGCTGAACAACTTTGAGTTCTTCATTCGACCAGCAGTGATGAATCACGCCTCGATTTAATAAAAAATCATCGTCTTTTTTTAAAGATTTTAATTTTTGATAAATTATAAGCGAATGTCTGCTATAATTTTCCCCAATGCTAATAATAATAATAATAATAATAATAATAATCTTTATTTCCATATTTTCCATATATATATATCAGTTAACAATATGTCTATTTATAAACTACATAGGAATATTTCATCTTATAACATGAAAAATAGCATCCATTGCCGAACTAGGCCAAAACCTGTATTTCAGCATATGGCGCCACTCCCCAGACATAATAAACATAGATTATTTATTTAAATTATAGAAAATTTACAAAACTTTGTTCTTTATATTACAGATGTGGTATAAAACAAAAAGTAAAATTGAAATTAAAAAAAAATATATATATATATATATATATTTATATATGTAAAATGTACCTCTTTTGTATATGGTGCTAGTGTACGTGTGTATGTGGATGTGTGTGAGTGTGGTGTGTGTGTGTGTGAGTGTGTGTGTGAGTGTGTGTGTGTGTGTGTGTATGTGTGAGCGCGTGTAAGAGGGTGTGTACAAGGTGAAGAATACAGTTTAATGAATACCTTAAGTTACCTAACAATAGAAATTCGAGCACTGTCCATAATAACTTAGCTCTGCACTGTCAAGAGATCTTCCGTTTCATCATATCCTAGAGTCAGTAACCAAGATGTTATTTTCTTTTTGCATTGCTTTATATGTAGGGAGTAAACTGGAATAATTTTATTAACTTTGTTATACACAAAAGGACCTAAAGCACAGTAAAATCTCCGAACAAATGAAGTATGAAACTGTTTTAGTTCACAAGGTCTGACTATTCTGGAGTTTATACATTTTTGAGGATCAAAAATCACTTCACTGTGTTGTTTCAAGATTATACCTAAGATAAACAGTTGTCTGACGGTAAGGACTTCACAATTTTCAAAGAGAATTTTGGTTGGGAATAAGAAAGGTCGAAAAGTGCTTACTTTGAGTACTGCACGCTGGGCAATTTCTAAGCACTTAATAGTAGAAGCTGGCGCTCCTCCCCAAGAAGTAATGCAGTACGATATCAGTGATTGGCAAAGTGCAAAGTAAATTTGCTTTATGAGTTTATAATCTGCAGTATGTCTAAGTGTTTTAAATATTATTATTAATTTCCGCACTCTTTTGCTTAATAATTCAATATGCGTTTTAAAATTTAAGTGACAATCTAACATTACCCCTAAGTATTTTATTTCATTAGTACGCTCTAATTTAGGACAGGAACATTTATCTTTATCTACAAAATTGCAACTGTGAGCCACAAGATGAAATTTATCTCCAAGTCCTTTCAATTTCCGAATAGAAAAAGGAATGTATTTTGTTTTATTAGGATTTAGTGTCAAAAGATTTTCACCCAGCCATCTAGAGACACTGTCAAAAGCATCCTGCGCAGCATCAAAAACTTTCTGCCAGGAAATGGCTGAAATTAATAGAACTGTATCATCAGCATAGGAGATCAGATTACCATTTAAAGGTGTAAATGAAGTTAGTTCATTAATGTAAATCAGGAATAGAGTTGGTCCAAGAACGCTGCCCTGTGGAACTCCATAAGATATAGGTGCATATGTGCTAATATATTCTCCAACTGCTGTAGCTTGAACACGATTTGTAAGGTAACTCTTAAAAAGATTCAACTGATTATCTCTTATGCCTATAGACTCTAGCTTATTTAGTAGAATGGGGATCGATACTGTATCAAACGCCTTTGCAATGTCTAGAAATATGGCTAAGCATTTATTATGTTTATCTAAATTCGTAGCAATAAAATTTGTCACTGCATGAACTGCATCTGAAGTAGACTTTGCCTGACGAAAACCAAATTGGTTATCAGAAAGTAACTTACGATTTTCCAAATAACTCACCAGTCTGATATTAATGAGTTTTTCCAAGATCTTAGATATAGCAGGAAGTAATGATATAGGCCTATAATTTGTGATAAGATCTTCATCACCACCTTTATGTATCGGAATAACTATGGACTTTTTTAAATAATTAGGAAAGACCCCAACTTGTAAACAAAGATTAAAAATAAATGTAAGAGGCGAGACTAAGTAATTTCTGAATTTTTTTAGGAATATGTTTGAAATATTATCCCAACCTGCTGCACAGTTATCTTTAAGATTCAGAATTAAACTACTAACTTCAGCAATGTCAGTCTCTAATAAAACAAAAGAATTAATGGAGCCGGAAGCAGGACCCTTAGAAGCGCTAGAAAAATTATGGTTTGGATTTTTCGCTATTGTATCTGCTAAAGTTACACCAACACTAATAAAATACTCATTTATTTTATTGACGGACTTATACGGACAAGACTCATTCTTCAATAAATTCAATAAAGATTTTTTTTTGTTTTAGCTGTATGTGTTATATTTTTAATTATATGCCATATTTTTTTATTGTTATTTCCAGCTTCTTTTATTTGATCCTTTTCATAAGCTCTTTTTACCTTTTTTAGCAATGTGTTACAAAAATTTCTATAGCGAGTATATGTAATTTTAATTATTTCATTATTTGGATATTTTCTTACTTTATAATGCAGTTTGTCTCTATTTTTCATGCAGCGTAAAAGACCTGGTGTGATCCAAGGCTTTATAATTTTCTTACGTCTTGCTAAAGAAACAGTTTGAGAATTTTTATTTAGAGTGGATATCATTGTTTCCAGGAAATAGGTTAGAGCAAAATCAGGATCAAGTGATTCATAAACAGGAGAAAAATCCATATTCGAGATATCTATTTCAAGTTGATTATAATTTATCTTTGTTATTGTGTGATTTGAGTAACTACGAACTTGTTTCTTATGTAAACATAACATAACCGATTTATGATCAGTAAGATTCGACTGCATTACTAACGCGGTTATTGGATATTTTGTTTTTATAAGAGCATGATCAATACAAGTACCACTAGATTCGCGAGTAATGAAAGTATGCGCAGGTAACAATGAATGGTAAGCAGCAAGATTTAGGTATTGATCAGAAAATTTATGAGGTTTATCATCATTAATAGATATATTCATGTCTCCCATTAGAATAATATTGCTGAAGCCCTTTACTGTTTGCAAATTGTCATTCAAGGAACTCAAAAAGTGATCTAAGCAAGAGTATGAGGGAGAACGGTAAACCGCTAGGATGGCGGTGTCAATGCCAATTTTTATAAGAAGCGAGTTTGCATCAACAAATGGAGGCTCTTCAACAGTAGACATTAGATCATTTTTAATATAAACTACCACTCCATCATTTTGAATGGGATTATGTTTAGTTGAAAATACACGATAACCTGCCAAAGATGGTATAACAACCGTACACGATAGCCAACACTCTGTCAAGATAAGAATATCCATATTAACTTTTAATCTTGCAAGTAGAACTTCAAAACCAGTAATGTTTAAGTTAATGCTGCGGATGTTTTGTGTAAGGATTGAGAGGGAAGTTTGTGCAGCTGGTAAACATCTACTGCAGTCCTCCAAATCACACTCAAAAGCATTTGTGACAAATAATTTGTCCAGATCATCAGATATATCTTTTAAATTATTGAAAACGAGGCAAAATTATCTGTATACGTCAACAGAATTACTCCGTGTAAGAATAGAAATTTTGTGACAGTAAAATAAGTAACACATTTTTTTAAGAAATAAAAATATACAAGGTATTCATAACTAAAAGTAATAAAGGGTAATCGTGTGAAAGTGTGCTTAGTGTACAAAAAATTGAGATTAAAAAGTAAAAAAATAAAATTATAAGGAGAAAATACAATGAAAGTTAAACTTACAGCTACTAGTCATTGAGTTATTTTAAATTTTTCAAGATCTGTTTCACTTTCTACTTTCACCAAAGGAGAGTTTACGTTTTTACGAAGATAAACCACACCACGCGATGTCCAACAAAAAGCAAACATGTGTTCCTTTTGAAACGCTCGAGCCAAGAAGAACATTCTCTGTGCCTTTGGTGTCAACGTTTCAGCAACGAATACAGGCTTAATAGGTGTATCTATGTTAAAATGTCCAGTGTTTAATTTTTCGCCTTTCTCTTTATTCTTATTAAATAATTTCACTGCCTTGAGAACCTTTTCTTTCATAATTACAGAAGTGAATTCCGTGATAATGGGTTTTGATGAATCCTTAGCAGTTATTCTATATATGTCCTTAATATCTGAGTCTTTGATGTCAATGCACAAAGATTTTCCCATTTGTTTAACTAGGTTACCGAGGTCATCTTTAGATTCGGCCTTCCCTGTATTTTTATTTGGAATATTACGTATTTCAATACCAGCTGCCCGATTTTTGCGTTCCAACATGTCAATTTTTTCCTCCAAAAGGTTAATGTACTTTTTATCTTTCTTTCTTTCGGCCTCTAGGTTTTCAATTCTAGTTAAAAACTCGTCATATTTACTTGACATCACTTCAACAGATTTTGAAAGCTCGGCATTTTGATCTTTTATGCAATTCACAGAGATATGAAGATCATGGAAACGCTTATTTTGTTCTTTTAAAAGCGAGTCAAACATTTGCTTTAACGTGGACATAACTGTGTTATCATCTTCATCACGCTTTCTTTTCTTTCTCTCTGCAGCATTCTGTGGTAGGCGCAGGTCAGGCTCGGAATCATAGTGTAGCATCGTATCCAATACTCTTAATTCCGAGCTACTATGAAATAAAGATCTTTCTGCATCATCATTAGTCTGCTTATCCACAGTTTCTGACTTTTCGCGGGACAGATGCAAGTGCGGTGGAGTACGTTTAAGCGGCATATTTATTACCTTTGACAAAGTACTAGGACAACAGAAATACGTACTTACTTGAATTAAGACGACAGATCAATATCACGTTCAGAGGTCTTACTTTTTTGACGACGATCGACGATTCAGTACAAATACTATGGTCACCACTTTATGTTGACCCCTCGCAACTGTACTCCGTTTATAGTACTAGTATTCCTTCGTGTATATTATGTTTCACCAACAGCAGCGAAACAAATTAATCTCTTGCTAGTGCTGTTTTCCTATTATTTACTTTAAATTATTGTTTAATTTATTTGTAATTTTAATAAAGAAAAGGATTACAAAAACACGTCTATTCGTCACAAAAGTCCGGGGGGAAGGGGAGGGAGGATCCTAATAAACCAAGATCCTCCTCCTTGATGAGACCTCTTAGACAATTTTGGACAAAATTGTTCTATTTCATAGTCATCAAAACCAACTACCTTAGTCAATATTGTAACGCCTGATATGATTTGCATTTTCATTATAAGACTTACCAGTAAAAAGACTCTAGTTACGTTGGTCATTAAGTATAGTGTCAAATCGAAGGTGTGACGGGTACGCCATTAATCTCCTGTTACTATCCAGTTCACCAGCGATAAATTATGACGATCAAGTATTCTTTTACCCTTTTTAAGAACTAAGTAAAATCCTGCTGTTAGTAATATTTTCAGTTTATCGTATCTAAACGTACGATATATAGGCTTGCTGCCTTTTTAACCTAAGGCGTTAAAGACAACAATTGCCAAAATTGTCAAGGCTTCTAATAGGTAGCAGTAAAATCATCCCGTTTACACCAAATGTAAATTTCTAGACTGGCAACGTGAACCCGCGTGAAAGCTGCGAGATGTCTGGCACTGCGATCGCCAATCCACTTACTTAACGTGGCGATTATTTAGTTCACGTGTGGACTTTTAAAGATAAAGTGATACTTCTTAGTGTGGAACTTAAGAATATAACTACATTTTAATCAACTGCCAACCTCAACTACACGTGTATACTTACTTACTATATATTTTGTTAGTAGGTAATCTTAAAAAATCCAATTGAATCACGGAATCACGAGTGCGATCACATGATCTCAATTAGGTGTTACTTACCATCTCGTTATATTATAAAATTATCATAAACATACCACATTTAAAAATAACTAAAGCAATCGACAATCGATGGGTAAATTAATATTTTGTCGGGAGGGGGAGCGGGGTCCAGTTCCAGACAAATGTTAAAGTATCGGATAAAAAGTCACGTCAAAAAGTCTAAAAGGAACACACATTACTTATTGATTAATTTAATAAACATGTTATATATGAAATACGATATATTATATATAATATATAATGAATTTAAACGTTGACATTTCGACACTTGCGCACGAACAGAATGCATCGGGCGAACTACCTATTTTTGGTGCAAGCGGTAAGGGTTGGCCGGTGGAAAAAAAACTCCCCCTTCAGATCGGAAGCGCCACAAACAGGCATTTTTGGCGTTTTATTTACGGATTATATAACATTTTCGGGGTGGGAGGGGTCTGGATCCCTTGGACTCCCCTCTGTGTACGTCCTTCCTCGTACTGATAAGCAAAGTGTGTAGGTCGGTCATCTACAAGATATAATGATTACCTGGCAAGAGATGAAGGAAGTCGATGGATGCAGGTGGCTCAAGACTGTGCCACAAAGCACTCTTTGAGGGAGGCATGTGCTCATCAGCGGACTTCTAATGGGCTTTCATTATGACGATGACAGTATTTTAATATAAAATGGTAAATAAAATATATTTTTGTAAGTTAATAAAATCAGACCTTTTGCAGACAATCTATTTTCTAAGCATGACAATAATTAAATAACATATTTTGATGTTTTTATTATTTAAAAACACTTTTGTATTATTATAAAAACTAAAATTATTTACAGCAATAACAACCATTTATTTGTTTATATTATCATAATAACATTTTTAACATTTTAATAGCGATTTTTTATCTTTGTTTTAATAAATCGAAGTTCTCAAGCAACATCGCTGCCGGACGTACTGCATTGCATTTATTAACCAACATTTTTATTAACCAGCTTGGTCGACTGGCTTCCCAAGAATTAATAAAAATTAAAATGGCCTTTTTAATAGTTTTAATACTGCGTTTATTTTTATTTCACTTATAAAAATACAAAATTTGGCTCCTTAAACAAATACAAAAATGGAACTTAACAATAAATAATAAAAGTTTTTCCTTTATCTATGTCAATTCCATTATATCTCAAAGGTATTAAATAAATGTCTTGTCATTTATAGGAATGGTCCCCAGCCGATATACATTTGACAAAGGTTATGAATACTGGTTGCCTCGACGATAAGGTGTTCAACTTGACCCTCCGGGGATAAAGACAGGGATAATTGTTTATTCTTTGTTTTTACCTAAAAAAGAAGCGTATTGAGAATTTGTTATACGAAGAATATATTAAACTCCAATAGTTCTATGAATTTAAATATCATTAATTGAATCATATAGGTACATTCAGTCAAAAAAGTATCGGGAATCGACGATTTCTTTATAGTTCCAAATATTTTTTTTTGTTTTTTTTTTGTTGTTGTTAGATTGGCACAACTGTTTTCCATTTTGGTGCAGAGTTTGAGTTACATCTGTTATTTAGAATAAATACAGTACTGTTTTTAGTTATATCACATCTAGTGGGTATTGCGAATTCCACAATGGACAAAAACATCGAACAAAGAGTTTGTCTTAAATTTTGCATCGCCAATAGAATATCATGTTCGGAGTCACTGAAAATGTTACAGAAGGCTTACGGTGAATCGACTTCATCAAAAACACGTGCTTATGAGTGGTACAAAGCGTTCAAAAGCGGTCACGATGTGATGGAAGATTTGCCTTGCTCTGATAGGCCATCAACGTCTGCAAGTGAAGTTGACATCGCAAAAGTGAAGGAAATAGTGACTGAAAATCCTCATTCAAGTTTCAGAGAGCCGCCGAACTTTCTGTGTCTCACGAGTCGATCCCTACCATTTTAAATAATCACTTGGGTATGAAACATGTTGCCGCTCGGCTAGTCCCAAAAGATCTGAATTTTATCTAAAAACTCAATCGCATAAGAGTCGTTGAGGACATGCTAGAACGAGTCAATTCCGACCCAACATTCATGAAACGCATTGTTACTGGTGACGAGACGTGGGTTTACGAGTTTGGCATGCAAACTAGTCGACAGAGTGACGCCTTCCAACTGATCCGAAACCGAAAAAACTACGCCAAAGTCGATCAAAAGTCAGTCATGTTGACTGTTTTCTTTGACTATCACTATCACGGTGTTGTGTTGTGTGGGACGTCAAACACCTCAGTCCCCCCCCCCCCCGTGACCATGGGTGCTGTAAAGCACCCGAAACGTCGGGAATTAAAAAGTTAAATTAAACGCGATAAAATCCGTAAAAATTAGTTTCACTCATATTACCACTTCGTGGTACCCGTTTTCATTTGGTAGAAGACATAAAGGAGAATTCGTAGCGAGAACTGAACTCAATTCCAGAAAATGCGTTTAAAAAATGTTTTGATGATTGGATTATTCGTTGTAGAAAGTGTATCGTTTCTGAAGGAGCATACTTTGAAGGTGATAAAATGAACTTGGATGCATAACTAACATTTTGTGTATTATTGATCTTTTCCCGATAGTTTCTTGACAGAGTAGTAAATATTCTTATAACAAGGATTTTATGTAAATCTTCGTCGCCTCTTAAATAGTTTACTAAAATAACGACGAGGTACAGCGCTGTAAAGGTGCGTACTGACCGTGCCGTTGAGGCGCTCTAATATGTGACACAGGTGCTGCAGTGCTTCCGCGTCGTTATACAGAACATCGTGTCGAACGAGGTACAGCCCTGTAAAGGTGCGTACTGACCATGCCGTTGAGACGCTGTAATATGTGACACAGGTGCTGCAGTGCTTCCGCGTCGTTTTACAGAACATCGTGTCGAACGAGGTACAGCGCTGTAAAGGTGCATACTGACCATGGCGTTGAGACGCTGTAATACGTGACACAGGTGCTGCAGTGCTTCCGCGTCGTTTTACAGAACATCGTGTCGAACGAGGTACAGCGCTGTAAAGGTGCATACTGACCATGGCGTTGAGACGCTGTAATACGTGACACAGGTGCTGCAGTGCTTCCGCGTCGTTATACAGAACATAGTGTCGAACGAGGTACAGCCCTGTAAAGGTGCGTACTGACCATGCCGTTGAGACGCTGTAATACGTGACACAGGTGCTGCAGTGCTTCCGCGTCGTTTTACAGAACATCGTGTCGAACGAGGTACAGCGCTGTAAAGGTGCATACTGACCATGGCGTTGAGACGCTGTAATACGTGACACAGGTGCTGCAGTGCTTCCGCGTCGTTATACAGAACATAGTGTTTGACGAGGTACAGTACTGTAAAGGTGCGTACTGACCATGCCGTTGAGGCGCTGTCGTATGTGACGCAGGTGCTGGAGTGCTTCCGCATTGGTGCGCTCGGCGCAGTCTGGCGCCCGACCACGACCCCAGGACACAAGCGGGTCGTACACGAACGGACCCACCACCGACATTAAAGCCGCAGTTTGAGCACATAACGCTCGCATGACCGCCTCGCAGCATTTCCTACAACAAAGATTTGTATTGTAACACCAGCCGTGATAATCCAAGGGATAAGCGTCCGCCTTAAAATTTCATGGTACGCCAGCAGTTTCATACCCACAGGCGCTGTAGAGCAGTAGTTAAGCGTTTGGCTTCGGCACGGCGGTGCCTACAGTTACAATTCTTCAAAGAACAAGTCGCATCTTTGCGAACAAAGCGTCACTTCTGCAATTTTTTGCAAAAACGACTTAAATATGCAGATTTAACCGCGATAATCGACTTTATATACACAGTATAAACGGTGACAATCGCTTGAATAACATTGTTTTGAGGAAGGGAGGTACTTTACATTATTTTGAGTTATTGGTCCGTTTGCTTCAAACGTAACGTCTCATCTTGTCAGAAGTGTTTTCACAGCCGTCTTACGCATTTGTGACGGAGGTACTACTACTAGTAATGACTTATTTGTTTACATAATTTTTGCAATATTAATGTTTTTTCTGGATAAGAATCACATTTTGTTACCAAATCTTGGTATGTTTGTTGTAAACATAACGTCACTTCTCTTTATAAATGATATTATAGCATAAAACTTTTCTTTTCATATATAAACATAAACATAAACACTCACGCCTGTCACCCAGAGGGGTAGGCAGAGATTATGGACTTCCATTTGGCACGATCCTGACACACCTCTCTCGCTTCCTCCACATCCATATACCTACGCATACACGCTCGTCGGTTAAAGGTGCTCTTGATTTGGCCCATTTTTAATATATCGCCAATTTGGTCGATAAACTTTCGCCTAGGGCGACCCTTCCCGACTATGCCGTTCACCTCTGCAACATAAATTTGCTTTGTCACTCTTTCCTCATTCATTCTTTCTACATGGCCAAACCACCGAAGCATTCCTTTCTTAATCCTGGTCACAACATCATCTTGCAAACCACACTCTTCTCTTATTAAACAATTTCTCACTCTGTCATTCAGCTTCATCCCTAACATACTCCTTAATGACCGCATTTCTACAGCATTTATTCTACTCTCATGCTTCTTCTGCCACACCCAACTTTCACTACCATACATTAAAGTAGGTACTAACACAGCATTGTGAATTGCCATACGTGCCTTTTTGGACACATTCTGACTTTTCACAATATAGTGTAGAGCCCCATTCACTCTATTTCCTGCATTCACTCGTCGTTCTATATCCTTGTCATATCTACCATCCCTGCTAAACACACATCCCAAATATACAAACTCATCTACTTGCTCTACCAACTCCCCTTCTATTCTTATTTCACATATCGTTTTACTTTCTTCTCTTTCAAAAACCATAACTTTCGTCTTACTTGCGTTCACTTTCATTCCCTTTTCTTTTAATGTCCTGTTCATTAATGTAACCATCATTTACAACTCGGCTGCCGACGACGCAAGTATGACTTGATCATCGGCGTACAAAAGGCATTTGACGGTTAACTCACCCATTCTTAACCCGCATTCTTCTACTTTCAAATTTTCCAAACAACTGTCCATAAATAGGTTGAACAACCACGGGGAAGCCACACAGCCCTGTCTGACACCTTTATGGATGTCAAACCAGTCCGAGTAGGCCCCGTTGATCCTGACACAAGCACTAGAGTCCCTATACGTCCCGAGACTTCAATGCCTGTATCAGACCAGCGCTCAACCCAAATGAGTTCAGTGTTTGCCATAACACATCCGTGTCCACTCTGTCATAAGCCTTCTCCAAGTCAATGAACGCACAAAAAACTTTTTGGTTTTTGGCCAAAAACTTCTCGGCGATCATGCGCATGGAAAAGACCTGATCCGTACATCCCGTTCCCTTTCTAAATCCCGCTTGCACACTTTTCTTTTCATTGGAACCAAACCGTTACTTCTATTAACAAGTGATATTATTTTTGTAATGATTAGTATTTACATTATGACGGAACGTTATTTTTGTATAGAAGTGTTTTTATTGGATTAATTTGTTGTTTTTACAGGGTGGGCCATCTAAAGTTTGGGATTGGAACTACAGGTTATTTTGAGGTTGGAAGGTTTGACAGAAAGTTAGTTTTATGTTTGACATTTATGAAATGGGTCGCTTTTCGCTTGAACAAAGTTGGGAAATATTAAAAATTTATTTCCAACGTGGTGAGTGAGTCGTCTACTTTGACAAAAAGACGTGCCAAAAAGCAGTTTGTGGATCAATTTGTGAAGCGAGTTCGTGAAAGTGGATCGTAGTTGGATAAAACAACCTATGTACGTACTCGTTCAGTGCGCTTAACTGAAAACATCGCTGCTGTTGTTCAGTGTGCGTGAACAACCATCAACATCAACTCGTCATCGTTCTCAAAAATTGAACATTTCACGCACTTTTTTGAGAAGAATTTTGCATAAAGATCTCGGTATGAATGCATACAAAGTTCAATTAATGCAAGAGCTGAAGCCGCATGACCATCCGATTCGTTTTCGGTTTGCTCTATGGACCGAAGACCGCTTGATCGAAGATAAGCATTTTTATCGAAAAATCATCTTTTCAGATGAAGCTCATTTCCACCTCGGAGAAAACGTCAATAAGTAAAATTGTCATTTCTGGAGCTCAGAAAATCCACACGCCATCGCGGAGAAACCAATTCATCCACAACGAGTGACTGTCTGGTGTGGATTTTGGTCTTATTTGACCGATTGTTCTTCTTTTTCTGCTTGTTTTAGTTTGTTTTGGTTTTCAATCAAATACAACTCTACCAAAAATAAACATACCCATCCTTAAACATAAAAAAATACGAACTTTTATGATTTTATTATTTTTTTAAAAAAGGTCACTTCTGCAATATCACTTTTGGTAGCCTTCCATCAGTTTATGGCTTGTTTTTCAGAAACCTCTTGTTGTTTTTTTTAAATAGTCGCGATTGTCCGTGAAGAAGTAATTAATTTAAGACACAAACAAATTAAAACGCTCCTCCTGTAAAGTTGGAAAACATGCAGAAGTGACCCTTTGTTCCCAAAGGTGCGTTAGTGTTTGTATTTCCTACAAACAATTATTCCTGCTCTGGTTGTTTGTCGATGTGCAATTTAAGTATGTTAATAATAACGTTATTTTAAACAAGATAGAACCGCGGCACCGTTGAAAAAACCGTGAGGACACTTTTTTTTATAGTATAAAGTCGGGGAAGAAGTTTCTTCGTATTTTATATACAAATTCAAGACATTCTTTTTTTTTTCAAAGTTTAATCACATTTAATTATAATATATATGTGCCATTTTGTTCGATAACTTATTGCCATCTTGTAGGTAGTGACATAATCTCGTTGCTGTAGAGATCTTGAGATTTTTTATCAAAAAAAAATGCGACAAGTACTTTTGGTAGTCATCTCTTGATGTTAACCTAACACTACCCAAAGAATTATGAAGAGACCGAAACAGGTGAAAATCTGAAGGTGCAAGGTCAGGACTATATGGTAAATGCATTAACACTTCCCAACCAAGCTCTCTCAATTTTTCCTGAGTGGGCAAAGATGTGTGTGGTCTGGCGTTATCATGATGAAAGACCACTCACTCCTTTTCTGTTGATAAATTCCCGCCGTTTTTGCTCAATTTCTTGCTTGAGTCTCATTATTGTTGGCAGTCTACTGCTGATCCGAATCGATGGTTTAGCCTAGTGGTAAAAGCTCATAATAAACGATGCCCTTCCAATCCCATCATACACACAGCATCACCTTATTGCGTTTTAATCCGGGTTTCGCTAGTCTGTGGACCTTGACTACCTTTGACCATGATCTTTTCCGCACGGTCTTGTCGTAGGTGATCCACTTTTCATCACCAGTGATCAATCTTTTCAAAAATGTTTCGGTTTCATTACGTTTCAATAGAGAATCGCAAATAAGTACACGATTCATTAGGTTTCTTTCAGTGAGCTAGTGTGGTACCCAAATATCGAGCTTTTTTGTTTAGCCAGACTTTTTCAAATGGGTCAAAACTGTTTTGTGGTCAATTCTCAATTCCTCGGCTAAGTTGTAACTACTAATATGCCGATCTTGCTCTACTTTTTAAAAAACGACATCGACATTATCCGTATGAAGGCGACCAGAACGAGCTGCATCCTTGACATCAAAATTCCCGGACTGAAAACGCTTGAATCAACTACGCTCACTGACACTGCATTAGGTCCATAAATATCACTTTTTTTTTCGCGGCTTGACTCGCATTTTTCCCTTTTTTGTAATAAAACTTCAGAATGTATTGAATTTCTTCGTTAGATTTACTCATTTTGGCGGACAGAAAAACAATTATAAAATGGCTGAAAGTGTTTTTTATTTTTATTTTCTTTTTATTAATGTCCTATATGTATTGGTATTAAAACCAGTCAGATAGAAACAGATTTTTCTTCAATTTTATACAAACAAAAAACGAAGAAACTTTTTCGCCGACCTATTATACCTAAGGGTGAAAAACGAGCACACAGTCCATCTGGTGGGAAGTGGCTCATAGACATCTACATTTATCCTCGATTAGAAATCAAAATGCAGATGCGTTGTCAGGCCTGAGGACTAAGATGAAATGCCTCGTTACCAGAAAAATGGGTCTCCGGGTTCTTTACATTCACCATACGAAACACAGCAGCATTAAGCTGCTATTTTGCGCTATTTTATTATTAATTAAAAATATTACGAAGGGATGTGAAGACGGATAACGAACGATTGCCTGCGTCTAAAACCTCTCATAAGCAAGAGGCCTGTGCCCAGAAATGAGGCATATTATGAAGGCTGTTACTTTAAATTTTTACTTTGAGAAGGCCAACGAAACAAAACAAAAGTTTCTGTGTTCTCGAAATCGGATCTGTATCTTGTTAGAGGTCTGCTTTTAAACAATCTATAGTAAAACTTGAAAAATAATATTAGTAAAAAAGAACTAACTTAAAATATTATATCTTCATTCTTGAAAAAATATCCAGTAGGTACCTGAACATGCCCTCGTGCTTAAGCGGTCCCATAGCCGCTTCCATATTGTGTGTCAGTCTGAACGGTACCCTCTCCGGCCATTCGAAAGACTCCCCTTTGTTAAATAAGCAATTGAAGTCCACATGCACTGTATCGCCATTAGTAGTATCGAAGGAAATGTTCTCGCCGTGTCGATCACCTAAGCCTGTATTAGAAATTGGAAATATATACGCGGTTCTTTTAAATGACCTAATTATTTTAAATTTATTTATGTATCAGGCCGTAACTGTCCACTTGAACAAGGGCCCGTACCATTGCTTAGATTTGCCGTAACCGATACGATTGCTCTGCAAGCACAAATTTTTCAATATGGATTTATAAACATTATCATCTTCACAGCCCATCTTAAAAACTGCTGCCGCTGATCATCATCATTATCATCAGCCTATCAAAGTCTCAAAGTCCACTGCTGAAAATAAGCCTCTCCTATAGATTGCCTCATGGGGGATATTTTTTATAGATGCCACGCTTGCCAGGTGGGTTGGCAAACGCAGTTTTTTTTTTTATTATCAGACGAAGATAATGCTTTTGCTTTGCGAATTAAAATGCAGATGAGATGTCAGCCGTGAGGACTAAGATGAAATGTCTCTTTTGCAGTAAAAAGGGTCTCCGGTTCTGTACACTCACCATACAAAACACAGCAGCATTAAGCTGCTATTTTATGCTTGCAGTCTATGAGAGCGTGGTCTTTCCCTGTATGAGCCGACCCATTCATGCTACAACTATACAATTAATATAGCTGCAGCATGGCTCTACCACATTTGGCACTACTACACTCCACACTATGACTTCATTTAAAGGTATATAATAGATATCAAGTAATTACATCCATTTTTAATAAGATAAATTATTTATTATTTTTAAGACCTCAATATAGCAAAATAGTGTTTGTCATCTAACGACAATTTTGCAACGGTTTCAAAATCAGCACCGCTTAAGTATTGTAATTTTCTTGACATTATCGAATTTTATAGCATCAACCTGACTTTACAATGCTATGCGATTTTTGATACAAAAAATAATAGCGGGTGGGGTATTCTCTTGCTTTATAGAATAAGGGTGGCAAACGAGCACAAATTCCACCTGATGATAAGTGAATGCTGTGGCCCATAGACTATCCTCAAAATATATATATATATATCCTCAAAAGGATAATTAAGTATAAAAATACAGATAGTGTTGTCGCGGCATTTCATCTTAGTCATCCCTGAGGACTAAGATGAAATGCCGCGTTTCTAGTAAAAAGGTCCTCCGGTTCACTACACTCACCATACGAAACACACCAACCTACCTACCTAAACCGGTGGAGCCGACCCATTCGTGCTACAACCGTAATATGGCTACAGCGTGGCTCTAACACTTATAAAATTATTAATTTATAAGGAGATATTCGCTAAAAACATTTCGAAGACATCGCGGCGGTCGCTTCGTTGCCCTAAAACCGTCTCAGAAGTGAAACGGGGCCTGTGCCCAGCAGAGGGACGTATATAGGCTGAAAATATTTTGTACATTTATTCGCTAGAAACTTTCGTAGAACTTTTCGTTAAATCTTAAGATATTATCTGTAGCTCCAGTTAAAAGTTATTGTTTACAAATACTCTTACGTATTATCGAACTATTAAAAATACATAATAATTATTTATTATGTATTTTTAATAGTTATTTAGAAGTGAGGCCAATATCTAGTGATTTAAAAACCATATTGTTTTGCTTATGTTTCGTTTATAAAATACGATATAATATATATTTCCTTGATATCTAAATTTATTTATTCACTTTAACCCTTATAATTGCTTTGTTACAATGGATTGTCTTCATAAAGTATAGATAATTTTAATTATCAAACAGAGAAGATATTTCGGCCTTTTTCTGTTTCAATTTGCCTCGGTCTAAATTTACGACACGAGAAGAGGATTCCCTTACACCGCCTGCCCTCACAGCAACACTATACTAACCTAATATATATCCAACCATTGACATAACCGCTGTTGTACGTATGTATGCTGATCTTGCTTGATACCTGCAATTAAAAACACAGATGAATACCATAGCTTTTCCTTAATATCATAGGAACTGCTATAGTTATGGCAAAGGCAACACATTATTAATGATAGAAAATGTTGAAAAGTAAGGCCAGCGAGACGAGATAATGGGAACAAAGCTAATGACCAATGTTATGTTACTAGTGCGAGCTTATCTCTAGGTCAATCTGTCGAGTCCCTGTCCAACACATCAGATTAGCACATGCCACATTTGTAGACCTCAGAACCATAGATAAGAGTGCTCAGAACAATTATTATTTAAATGTTATTTATAAGAATGATACAACTAAAATGCTAAAAGTTTTATTAGAACCAGTCTCGTTACTATATTACGAGAATTAAGATTATACAAGAAATAAATTAAGAGAATTTAATTCAAATTTGTCGCCTAGCTCCCATCCGCCAAGCCCGTATTGTCCGATAAGGAACTTCGTTCCAATAATATAGTAAGTAGTAGTTACTAAAAAAAATTTTCGCTCAATAAACGAATTGCACCCTTATAAACCTCGCTACGTACATTACAGCTGACTGACTAGCTGTGTCCCCATAGGACGTTGACTGACTATCATAATTTTGATTTACATATAAAGAAACAAAAGTTCATAAAGTTTCAGTCTTAAGAAATTGATTTTATTATGTCGATGGTTTGACCTGTTTGACCGCGCACCTGAGACACCGGTTCTGATATCCGCTTGACTGACCGTAGCATTTTATTGTAAATTATGATTATAACCTGAGAAAAAACCAGGCTTAATAAATTCAGAGACTTTTTTGGCTCTGTCTCTTGGACTATTACGCTACCTTACTATTAGTACTAAGTCGGGTTCGAAAATCGATGTAGTACTTGACAGACCGTGTAAATGGCTCTGTTATAGAATTATTTCATTTGTAAGATTTGTTTTACCGGGTTTCTACCTTAAATTTGCCAATTTATATGAAAACCTTTAAAATGGAAGTATTCACTTATGGAATTTGTATCTATCTATTGATTTTAAAATACTATGTTGTATTTTTCTGTAAAAATATGGACCTGCGAAGCCGACGTAGTTCTCCGCGAATTTAATAAAAATGGCGATGTTATTAATGTCACATAGGTTCCATAGATTAGTTGACAGCGCCTGGTTTTGAGAATCAAAAAAATATTATTGACCTTGGCCTGACCACAGGTCTGACGGAGTTAGTCCGATACAATGTCGGGATCTCAGAGGTTAACATATGCTGTAAGTGTTAGAAAGCGGTCAGCACTGGAGTTGATAAAGCACTTAGCAAAATCTTGTAAATAAAACTTTATTTTATTTAAAGTGAGATTAAGACACAGCCCGAAATGCTTAATACTACATATTTCCAAAGATTTTATAAAAACAATATGGCATAAAAAATATTTAAATAAAACTCCTCAAGCACAAACAAAACTGTCAAATTTAACATCACACACACACACACACACACACACACTACATACAGGGTTAATTCTTACAATTACGTTGAAATAACATTCACATCACAATACATCATACAGTTTAATTCTCATTAACATACCATCCGTAAGGATCAGAAAATACACGTCTGAACCACTCCTGAAAGACGGGCGGGTGGCGACGAAGTAACTGCTGTTCAAATATTCGTCTCATTTTCTCCACTGGGTCGTTTTTAGAACACATCAACTCCTTCAGTTCCCGATTGGTTGTATGGATACCTGTTATAAATGAAACCAGATAATTATAATTACTTTCTGCCCATATCCGGTTCCAATTAATGTCTACTGTTAAAACGCCGATTTTGACTATTTTTTAACTGCTGTGTGCATAAGAAAATATATCGATAAACGGTTGAAAGCATAACACTGGGAACCGGCGCGGCCCGGAAAGGAGTAGCCATATTGCAGGCGTTCCCCTGTGCCAAAACCTATGCCAGACCTCCTCTGACTATCAAGAGTTTGCGAACAATAGAACGAACGGCTTTTTTCGCGTGAGTCAGTTAACTTACTTTTTACTTTACTTCATTCAACTTTTTGGTATTAAATATTTTTTATATTTAATACCAAATATTATTTTTCTGCGACCCGATTTTACAAATATACAGGTTTCATACTTAAAATAATTTTTATCACACTAAAAAGCCTACATCAATCTATAATAATGTAGCTATTTATCAGTAAAAGAATTTTCAGAATCAGATCAGCAGTTCCAATACATACTGTAAACAAACTTACACATAAACAATTTTATCTTATTATTCTATTAGTGTAGGTAACACTACCCTTCGACAGGATAATAATATCCTTGACGGGTCCATGGCGCAATGGCTTGATATTAGTTGCGACGCTGATAGCCGCGGGTTCGAATCCTTCACGGATCAAGTATTTGTAATGCCTACGAATAATTGTTTCGTGTATGGATGTTTGTCCTTGTGCAATTTATGGTTGTAAGTTGCCTCCAAGGTACAGGAGAAAATTCTAGTGTGGGAGTAACGTTTTTTTACTCAACTTCAAAAAGAAGGAGGTACCCAATTCGACTGTATTTTTTATGTATGTTACCTCATAATTTTTTTCTAGGTGAACCGATCCTGATGATTTTTTTAATTGAAAGCTGGTGCTTCTCGTACGGTCCCATATATATTTGATCAAGGTCTGACCAGTAGTTTTTGAGTTATCCTTAATAATTTATATTGAAGTCGGTTGTACAAAATTATTAATTTTATTATTTTAAAAATATATATATGAAAATCCTATACTATCTATATACTTTAATGCTATATAATACTCCATGCAGCGAAAAAGACATATGTCCAGCAGTGGACTTTAAAAGACTGATGAAGGAACTTTTACGGAAGAATAACACTATATTACCTTTCTGCTTGTATATGTGTAACAATATCGGCCTCAGCCCGGCTAAATTCGGCACCCATTCTATCAAACCGCACTCTTCATTAAGAGGCAGCACACTATAAGTCCTGATGTACAGACGCCGACGTCTAGTCTCGGGTGCGTCTTGCAAAAATCGGTTCACGACTCCGTTAAATTCCATTAGACGGTAGTCTTTGCGTAGATCGTCGCGAGATTTCAAAAGTATTATGTAAGATTTCCCATCGGAACCTGAGCATATAAAAGAATTGGGTAGATAACACTCATATCATTTGAAATATTATGGGAGTACAATCTCTTTTATTCTTCTCACATTCTCTCTCACGCACCACTCAATTCAATCCGGGCATCCATCCTACATACACAGTTTAATTTACTTTAAGCCTTATCATCAAACATTCAAATATACAACTTTCACATTTAAGATATTAGGGAGCTTAATGTCGTTGACTATAAAAGTAAACTACATGGAACGATAAAGTAGAAAAAGTAGTTCTATAAACATCCTATTGTTGTACACAGGCTCCATTTTTTTTTAGAAATTACATACGAAGAGGACATACGAAGTTCATCATCACGCACCGGTGCGTGATGATGAACTTCGTATGTCCAACTTTATGTGTCCTTGTAATATTTATTTAGCTGACATGCAAGTTTCCTTACGGTGCTTACTTTAAATGAAATGCGGTAATTTCTCAATTTTTTTTATAGTATAAGGTGACAAACGAGCACACAGTCTACCTAATGGTAAGTGATTGCTGTGGCCCATAGACATCTACATTTATCCTCGTTTGCAAATCAAAATGCAGATGCGTTGTCACCCGTGAGGACTAAGATAGAATGCCTCTTTTCCAGTAAAAAGGGTCTCCGGTTCTCTACACTCACCGTACGAAACACAGCAGCATGAAGCTGCTATTTGACGCTGGTATTCTGTGAGAGCGTGGTCCTTTCCCGATCGAGCCGACCCATTCGTGCTACAACTATACTACTAATATAGCTGCAGCATGGCTCTACCACGTAAAAATCCAAAAAAGTAACCAATATTAAGTCCACAGCGAAACACGAACCCCTTAAAAGTTAATAATCAACTTACCTTTTAATGTGACCTTTCTGGGCTTCTGTAACGAAGGCAATATTTGAATTTTCTCCTCTATGCCGGCAATGTACACTGACGGTTCTTTGGGTATGTTGAAATCGATGCGCTCTTGTCGCGCCGCTTTGGACGGTAGGACAATCTTGCAGAACTCTTGAAAAGGTATCATTATATGGCTAAAATTATCGCCCGCCAATAACCTTGGCAGGGTTCGGACCAGTGATGAAACTGTAGGATTCTGCAGAGCAAAATAGGCGATTAAATAAAATTTAGAAATAAGTCAAAGCAGAGCGTGTGCTTTTTGTGTGCAGCACATCTCGGAGATCCAAAAGCACCTTTGAAGCTTTCCGTCACCGTGCTTTCTACAATTGTAAAGCTAGTAGAAAAAAACAATAAAAGTTAATGGCAATGACACATCTCAATGTTAAGCCACATGACATTTCATGTGGCTTAACATTGAGAATGTGAACAGCGATAAGTAGCATGAATGCATGCTACTTATCACTGATTTCATTCCCATTTATACTTTTCTATTAGCATTAACGATTGTAGAATGTCAACACGGATAGCCACTGGGTACTTTACGTCTGGCGTAGATGAGATGGTTTTTTTTAATAGAAATAGGATGACAAACGAGCACACAGTCCATCTGATGGTAAGCGGTTGCTGTGGCCCATAGATATCTACATCTATCCTCGTTGGCGAATCAAAATGCAGATGCGTTGTCAGCCTTGAGGACTAAGATGGAATGCCTCTTTTCCAGTAAAAAGGGTCTCCGGTTTTCTACACTCACCATACGAAACACAGCAGCGTTAAGCTGCTATTTTACGCTGGTATTCTTGCTGGTATTATTATAGTTATAACGAATTTTGAATTAACGAATTCAAAATAATAATTGTTCAATGATTTTAGAAACTTACCGCAGTATTGGCAGCTAGAGGCTTATTGCACAGATCAATCAACTTTTCAGCGAACTGAGTGAAATCGCACACAAGTTTCAACATATGCGGTTCTTTGAGTCGCGGATCCGCGAACACGTCTGTGCAACGTTTGATGCGTTGAGGATAGCTTGATTTGATCACGCACATCATCATCCATAAAGTGTGTTGTGGGTACGCCATTATTAATTTCACTATAATTGCTTTTAATTGAAGATAAACCTGGCAACATAAACACATTTAGTTGTTAATTACAGTAACTAGCTGAAAATTTTACTACATCGAGCTTTCGAGATTTTCGGCTAATTTCGTCATTGTAGTCGTAGTCTCTTTCTTAGAGCTATAAAACGAATCACATACTTTATTAATAAATTCCAAAAGAAAATCCTGTATAAAATACAGATTTAACAATTCTTTATCATATATTTTATAGTATAATATAATCAAAAATACTAAATATCGCGTCATTTTCCCACTCTAACTATAGTTCACTCTGGTACTACCTTCTACCAAGCCTGTCTCACTCCACGCTTTAGGCATGAAAATATAGCTACGCTGCGCGGCCGCCTACAGGAGGCTAAATCAGTGAGGTTGTCACGCGCGCGCTCGAGTTCACGCGCACCTTACGTTACCAAAAAAGTATTTTTCTCTTATAAGTATTTAGGCGCTTTTGATATTTATTTTTGAGTTTTTATTCAAGCATAGCCATTCAAAGGCTACAACCCGAGAACGTTTTTTCCATGTCGGTTGTCAGTTCTTTCCTATTAAATCGCCCATTATAAAATCAGATCGTTTTGAGGAGACTGTCACCTCGCTGAGTGCCTGATGTTCCCGATACAAACATTGAAAGTCAAAATCTAAGTATATGAAGGCTAATAATCTTCCGTTCACCAGATGTCGTTAGTTGGGACCGAGGTGAAGTTATTAGTGTTACATAATGTCATTATAATTAAGAACTTTCGTTTTATATAAAAGTTTATCGGTTTCGAACGTATGTAAATACAAAAAACAATGCCTCAGTGGTTTGTTCTTTATTTTATTTTTTGCACATTTTGAACACTCTCTTTAATTTTTCAACTATTAGGAATATACGTAGTTTAGTTTATCCATTTCTAATCTAAGTAATATAAAATGTAACTTATATTCGGAAAGAAGCATTAACCTTTACATTTTCCTAACAAATTGACGTCTCCCGCCATTAAATTAGGGAAATATTTCACCTTATTCTTAAGTAGAGCCGCTCTGGTGGCAGGAAAATTGGTAGATTCCATTGAAATAATAATTGACGTAAACACCAACATTACCTCCTTGACCGGATGACAAATTCTGGACACTATTTGAGAGAATGCTGTCAGGTATAAGTAGATAGGCAGTCTTTCGGAATACGTCTTAATGATCTCAGTCATTTGCGCTAATACTGAATGGATGCTCGTATCCGCTGGTGTTACTTCCACATCCAACCTTTAAAATCCATAAAAACTCTAATATAATGAAAAAAAAATTCCTAAAAATTTCACATAAATTAAAAATTAAGTAAATCAGATTTACCAAATAGACAACATCCTTGGCATGCTCTGATATAAGTATTTGTGTCCATACTGCAAAGCTTTCCCATATGAATTGAGGGCATACACCCGTCGGGACCAAGTCAGGTTATTGGGCGGTACGTCACCGCTACATACTTTCTCGTAGTACGCACCCAGACACACCTACAAAACAATTAGATTATTTGACGTGGGGTGTAAAAGATATTGTAAAAGAGTTCATCACCCCATCTCATCAGAAATTTATAAGAATGTAAACACAGTATTTAACGAATTACCTATTCCACAGTATACAAGTGATAATGTTCTTTTTTCTTAAAAATCATTAAAACCTTTATTACATCAAGCCTAGAATAATCATCGGGTTTCATCATCATCATTCATCATTACAGCCCTTCACAAGTCCACTGCTGAACATAGGCCTCCCCCAAAGAAAAAAAATCATCGGGTTTACTCTTACGAATTTGGTTACATACACTGACGAAATATCTAATGCAGTTGATAAAGGGTTACAAGTCGACGCCGTTTATTTAGATCTTTGGAAAGTATTCAACCAAGTTTGTTACACTATCACCATTCTATTGCACAAATAATGCGTACTACGGCGTATGGCGTGCTGCGGTTTTTCTGCTACTTAAGAAAATGGTCTCAGCACGTTGTAGTACAGGGCTTTCAACCTTACACATACAAAGCTATATCTGGTGTGCCACAAGGGTCACATCTGGGCCTTAGTTGATTAATGTCTTAATAAATGGCATTATACGCGATCAACTGAAGTATTGTATAATATTTCTATTTGCTGATGATCTCAAATTAATTCGCAAAACTCATACACATTATGATATAATCTTGTTACAAAAAAAAAATAATTTAGCCTTATCAAAACGTAGGGCAAATAGCACCTGCAAAGTTTCTCCATAAATTAGTAAAGGGCGAGACTGACTGTTCGCAACTTTTAAGCCTGCTAAATATCCGGGTCCTATTGAAGTATCCTAGACTCCCGGTTCATTTATTCCATCTAAAAATCTAAAACTAATTTGTAGAAAAACTCATCCATGCCCAGGATATACCGTTTATATAATAGGTTGGACTTAGATATTTACCATAATTAGTAATAGACCTACAGAATTCATAAAAAAATTTTCGTTTCTTTGTAAAATGTAAAAAATTAGTTAAAAAGTATTGGTTATTGGTAAAGGTTTGCAAAGAGCAATGGCAGACTTCCATACATAAAATTAGTTGAGAAGAAATGGTAGCGTCTATATACCAAAAATATCTTAAAATGTTAAGCGTCAGTCCCTTAATAACTCTGTCAAAGAACTTTGTACTGAGAAGGCGTCAAAAAAAAGATATATACATTTGAACCTTTTCAGGTTATGTCCTATGTCACTTGGAAAAAGTTATGTTTCCTGTGGTTGTTTGATGTTAGCTTAATACATAATACATTATTGAGAGTTTTTAGATTATTGTATCTCTATTATATATTTGCATACTATAAATGTATGTATCTGGCATGGCTCCAGGGCTTTTATACCATAGTGACATTCTCAGAAGGGCTAGAACCCAGAGCCGTAAAGCCAGTAAAAAAACAGTGACATTTTATTTTAGCTAGTGTTGGCATAATATTAAATGGAATTGTTACATAGTACTATGATTGAGATAATGTATTATTGTAGGAAATTCTTTGTAAGAGACATATTCTCAGCCATATCACTTTTATTTTTGTTATTGCTGATAGTACAGTTATTACTAATAATAACTTAATATAAAAATATTTTGTGTGTTGTGTTGGTAGTGTTACAAAGTGTATACGAAAATAGTATGAATACACTAAATGGCAACATTTGAATAGAGTAAAATGATATAAGTCATTTGATATTCCCAAAAATGTTTGTTTTTTTCTGTGACTTCAATTAAAATACATTTTTATTTGAAAAATGATAGAAAAATAATAAAACCCATTTTATATATAACTTATTTCTAGACGCTATAATTTTTGTCAACTATTTTTCTGCCATTGCTCTTTGTTCTCTTTCACTATGGCACTGATTTTTACTTTCCATTCTTGCACGAGTCGTTGGTCAAAATACTATTAATGTTGTGAATATAAATACTAATTACTTTTTGTCTAAGAAAATAAACAAAATATTTCTATGTAAGAAACTATATAATAAACAAAATAGTTCACATGTCCTCGAAATATTATTTTCTCAGTAATGAGGCCTGTGCCCAAAAATGCGTATTATAAGCAGTTACTTTACTTTCCAGTTTTTAAAATGATAAAGCTTTTGGCATTTATTTAAACACATTCGTTCTTAAAAAAAGAAAATTTCCGTAATTTTTCACTAATTTTCAGCTTACTCACCAAACTTTTTTCCCATTGCTTGAACACCTCCACTGACTCCTTATAGTAACCGATGTTTACGTCGACATCAACGTTTGTGGTTTCATCATTATATTTAGCTATCAACAATTTTGCCTTGGCACATATTTTTCTACAACGATAAAAAGTTAATAGATTGATAATTCCAAGGAATGCAATCCATCTTATATCAGGATACATCTTCAAGGACATTAAGATTCTCGCGGGTACCAACGAAATAGATAATTGCAATTTTACGTGCTAAATTACAAGCTTCGTTCTAGGTGGAGAAAAAATGTATAGAGAAGAAACCTCTATGCCTGAAAATGTTGAAAAATATTTGTCAGACATATGAAGTACGCGTTTTGGCCAAAAGAAAAGAGATCTCCCGCCGGACAAAGTGCTCGATCGGGGTGCAGCCAGCGCTCCCAGTGATCAGAGTCCTTCGGATACTTTGATGGCGTGATATGGTGGCGATGGTACACTATGGCGTTCGCTTTAGCTTGAGACTACAGTACCACTACAATGCATTTGGACAACCCGGAGTAATAATTTCCTACCCTAAAACTAGAGGAAAGGCCTCTGACCAGCATTATGACGTATGTAGGCTCTTATTTTACATTTTAAATGCTAGTAGTGGCTACTTTATAAAAAAGTATTACAAAATGCAATGGAGAAAAGAACTTTTAGACTAAGGTTCAAAATTTATTATTTTAACCTATTTCTTAGAGTAAAATATAAGCAAATTGCAATAAAACCTCAAATAAGTTAAAAATTCTAAGTTTTAAAGCATGGAAGTGGTGATGGGCTAAAATAAAATCGATTAATATAGTATCGGTTACTTCAAAAGAATATAGGAAAATGACGACAATAATTAATTAATTTATTAAAAGAAATACATTTCAACTGAAAAATAAACGTGTGATCGATTTATATTTCAAAATCGATTTTTATATTTTCAAACTCAATTTTTATTTACTACATAGTCTGTGAGCTGGGCATATAAGGTAAAAAACACTTGTTCGTTTCATAATATACATATATGATTAGGTGTTTTTGTTTCTTTGTTTTTATTTCCTAAAGCTTCGTTCTAATTGAGGCGGATCCCGCGCGGGACGCGATTCGCTCGCGCCGATTGCGTCAGCTAACTTGTATGGAAGTGTTCACATTGTCACGAATAGTCGTGCTGCAGCGAAATATACGCAGGATGGTGCTTGATTTTTCGAAATGCCGCTGAACCTTGAATTTCGTTATAGCATTCTTCTGACATACGAAAATATATATTTTTTTTTCTATCTTTTCGTAATGTGGGTATGAAAGTGTCGAACTCTCCAAATTCTATGCGAGTACTCGTGAACCCATTTATTAAGTTTTGGCGGGAACTTGAGTGGCGACAGCTTACTGCTCCTGCATTATTCTTTAAATAATGTTTTGAAGTGGATTTTGGCCATGGTATCTCAAGGCGTATAAGCAGAGAGACACCTTGTCTGTTTAGGCGCCTTGAGATACCATGGCCAACTGTCAGTCTGCTGGCTCAAGTTGCCGTCAAAATCTCCCAAGGGCTGCACAATGTCACGCATCAACATATTATGAAGCAGTGTACTATGAAGAATAAATATACATTATAACTTCAGGCTCAGAAGGGCTAGAACCCAGAGCCGTTAAACCAGTTATTAAAAAAAATGAAACCATTTTCTTGTTTTCTTCCTCAGTTAATGCTAATAATAACAAAACCTCATGTTCGATATCAAAAGACATGTTTTCCTATTGAGAAACCAAAAATAATGACGCGCGGGATTCGCCTTAGTTTGAACAAAGCTCTAATTTGCAGTCCAAATGATTTTTTTTTTTACTATTCTCAACCAGTGCTTGACTACTATCCCACCTGATGGTAAGAGGTGATGCAACCAAATATAGTAAAAGCACTGACTTAACAAAAGCCAATTCATTCTTGCCTTGAAAACACCCACATTATAATCGGATGAAAAGACACATTATTTTAGAGAGAATATCAATTGTTTAGTTCGATATAGTTAAAAATAATTTCGAAACAAGCAACTTACTTCAAGTGATTTTTTTTTTTGCTTTTAATTCTGTAATATGAATTTTTGCTTTAAATGTATTTCTAACAACCGGATTTTTTCAACCGGGTTATTGGTCGGTTAGCCTACATAGTTAAACACCGGAATTTAATTGAATACAGGAAATATAGGAACAGAGCATTGACCAAGTGGTTGTCGGTAGCAGTAATAACTATGAACTACTATCAAACCTTTGTTCTTGTGTGAGCTTATCTATCTGCGGATAGGTTTCCTCCAGTCCACGTCGTAGTGTTGTGAAAGCGTGCTCTTGTTGCCCCCGAGCCCAATACATCCTTGCTTTCTCTATAAATAACTCCTCCGGTGTATATTCCTCCGCATTTAGTATATACATGTACGACTGGGAAAAATATTATAAAGAAAAATTATCAATGTCAAAATCAATATAAACAGAAAAAATATCTTAAAAAAGACATTATTAATAGTATTATAGAGATCGTCTAATTAAAAACTGCACGCGCCTGTGTCAAAAAATCTAAATCTGCGCTCCATTTTTATTGTGTATATATATAGTAGGTTTTAGCATTCTTATTACATTAGACATAAGTGATAAAATCTAATAAAATACAAGGAAAGGCGAGTAGCTTAAAAAACCAATATATACCAATAAAAGGGAACCATATCTAAAGTGAGCGACGACTATGTTATGTAGTCTAATTATCAGGATTATTGATAAGATTCTTAAGTGGCAGCTTCGTACCGGTAACCGAAGCGACAGTACAAACAGACATAATGGTAGAATGCGGACCGTAAACTCAAAAGTCGTGAAGTCAAATCCTCGATATAATAATTATACCACTCTTATCACAAGCAACTTAAGCTTACCTGGAGTAGTAAATGAATGGTAATGTTAATAGCTTAGGTATTTTTAAAAAAAAATGTGTAGGCCAGTAGATAGTTATAGTGACGACCTGGTAAGAGATACAAGAATGCCATTGATGCAGGTGGCTCAAGACAATGCTTTGTGGCATTCCTCGATAGAGGCCCATGTTCGGCAGTGAACTTTACTTTATACTATAACGTGATAATAAAGCTTACTTAATTATTTAGATAAATATAAATGTTGCAAAACTTTACCTGCTGAAAAATTCCCGCCTTTCTAGCTTGCTTAGCGCTTTGCAACCACAGATTACCAATGCAAGCTTTCAAACGATTCGAAGTCATTGGATGCGTCGGTTCTAACAGTTCCTAAAATGTACAATTGAAGTTTTGACATCTTAGGAGTTTTAATTCGGCTCAATCAAAAATCAACACCAAAGACTTATAGAAAAATTTGTTTTTCTTCGTGTGCCTTATAGTGACAAATAAGCACACTGATGGTAAGCATATGCTGTAGCCCATTGGTAGCTACATCTGTCCTCGATTTACAATTAAAATGCCATTAGGTTGTCACCCCTGAGGAAGAAGTCGGAATGCCTTTCCAATATAAGGTCTCCGGCTCTATTCCCTTTCCATACAATGCACATCAGAATTATGCTCTTAATTTCAGCTGATAGTTTCAGGCGTGGTCTTTCCCCGTTAAAGCCAATTTTGTACCTGCAGCTGCAGCATTAAATTGAAATTTCGTTAACATTGTTGTGATGGTGTTAGAATATGAACTATCTCTCATATCATGGGTGTCGTAAAAGGCGACAGAGAGAAACAAACCACGAAGATAGGCGGCAGCGTTTTCCTATATTCAGTAGTGGAATTTTTATTGGCTGTGATAGTTCCTTCGACCGGAGAAGAAACAAATAAAGAAACTATATATCCGTATTTATATCATTTTATAATTTTCTCTATAACAAAAACTAGTAAAAAATTACAAACCCATTGATAAATTCAAGTTTTTAAAAAGTTACCTCGCGTACATCCGCTCGATAAAATAAAATGATTTGTCCTACCTAGTTTGAAGAGCACCTCCCGCCCTCCCTCCATCACCACTAATCCCAGCACCACTACTCCCAACACCACTACACTAGGAAAGACACCACTGACGACAATACGACATATGTTTCGCCTCTCCACGAGGCATTTTCAGGTGATATAGACTCTGCGGTGGCTGACCGCTAAGTGAACGGCGAGCCAAAACAACTGCTATTTATACAGACCGCTGACGCAACCGCTTCCTACTTAAGTAGCGAGCGACTGCTTCATACGATAAGACATGCAACCAATCACCGCCGGACTTACGCAGCCGTTTGTAAAATTAAAAACAAACCACCGCGCAACGCCCGCCTACCCTCCAACCACGCAACCAATCGCCGATCACCGTGAGGGTGACAAACGACCATATTGCGAGGCTGTCTGTTATTAGAGAGCAGGCTTGAAGATATTTAAGAGAGATGAGTTAGAAACATTAGTTTGTTCATTCAACAGTGCAACGTTACTATTATTAATTTTTAATATCTCTAACTGTTCCAGCACACACAGTCGCAGCCCTTTATTACACGTATGTAAGACTTTAAAGGAGTGGTCGTTGGCTAGATTGTGTCCAGTGTCCAAAAGATGTTTAACAAAATGGGATTTATCTTGATTTCAATTCCTGTACGCGGCTAAATTTTGCTCTTTATAACGTGTCTCGATGTTGCGACCAGTCTGACTCACGTAAACGGCGTGGCATTCGTCACAAACAAGTTTGTAAACACCCGGCTTTTGACGAATATCCAACTTATCTTTATTATTACAGATATTTGTAAGAGAATTGTTTGTTTTGAACGCTACATAAACGCCGTTTTGTCGAAGAGTCTTAGCTACTTTTTCAGATATGGGGCCTAAGTAGGTCAAACGGCTCACATATCGATGAACACTTTGAGGTTACTAAACCGGAAATAGTTTTGTTTCATACTGAGAGAGGTTAAGTTAAGAAGGTCATTTGTTTCCCCGGGATAAAGACGACGTTTATCAAAGAGATCTGCTAGTATACGCAAACAGTCAGGGGATGGGACATTTGTGAAAAGACTAACAACGTCTAAAGATAACAATATGGATTTAGGAGGAATACGAATATCTTTAATTTTGAAAATGAGATGTAAACTATTTTTTAGGCTGTAAGTGGGGTTGAATCCAGATTTCTCTCGAAGAAGGAAGTTTAATTTTTAGCAAGTAAATAAGCTGGTGCACCTATATATGAGACAACTGGACGAATAGGAACATGTTCTTTATGTATTTTTGGTAACCCATATAAAATGGGTGCTTGAGGATTCACTGGAACAAATTCACAAGAAAACATATGATGACTGTTGTATACATAGCTTAATATCTGAAGTAAGCTTTTTGGTTGGGTCAGACTCCAATAGCTCAAAGTTACCACCTTGGATAATATCGTTAACTTACCGGCTGTACCCGCTACTCTCCATAATGACAACAGTATTGCCCTTACCGGCTTTAGTAACAAAAGGTCGTTTTCCCTTATTCTCTGCTTTAGTGACTTAAAAACAGGGAACTCATTTTATTTTATCGAGCGGATGTACGCGAGGTAACTTTTTAAAAACTTTAATATAATGGATTTCCGCAAAGTAACGCCTGGTTCTATTAATAACCCATTGATAAATTGCTGCTAGCTGATCAACGACACACACATATATTTCCGTAAGATATATTTGATAAATCAATAAAAATAGAATTGCACCGATTCATTTACAATTAAATAGCTTAATTCATAACGATTCGATACGTATAAATTTTATATATATACAACGTATAGCTGGCATACAAAATTAAAAAGATATCATTGTTTACGTTAGAGCCTGCCAGTACTGGCCGACTTCCCGTACGGACGCCTAAAATAAAAATAGCCGGGCAAATGAGGGGATATACATTACCTGTGTTTGTTGCAATAATATCCTCCTAAGTCTCAACAAAGGTTCGATTGTCCTTACGTCTGATTGTACGACAGAGAGTCTTCGACGCCACTCGTCCAGCAGTTGATTCAAGATTGCTTCGCCTTGGCTATCACCGTCATTCAAATCTTTAAGCCTGGAACATAATGTAAATGTGTTACGACAGCAAATATTTATCAACCTCAAAATTTTGTGCAGGCATAGTCGCTATGAGAAATAATGTTAAAAATATCACAAAATCTAAATCTATCTATAATCTAAAAATATCTCATATATTTAAGCTTACATATGTTTGTAGAAATCTATGTGATATATATTCGGCGACAACATGATGTAGACTAATGATCACAAAAATATTTATTTTTTTAGGACTGGTATCGTCAATAAATCGAGCACAAAAAATTAATTCAAGGTTCAATTCCAAGGATTTAATATTGCGCCTAGAGGTCGTAACTATCATTCGTTATTGTACTATAGCGGTTAGTATTAAATAAAAATACAGGTTATTTTTTCCTTTGGGAGAAGTAGTTTTGTGCTGCCACCACAAACTTCTCCACCATTATTATCATTCCTCTCCCCCACACCACACCACCAAACCATGAGGTCGGCTCACTGATAACTGGTATGTAATCTCCTTTCCTTACCTTCTCAAAACTTCTTCAGCATGTTCCGCTTCTTTTACTATATGTAGTCCGAGAACACTCTGATAGCCACTGCGTAGGGCGCTTTCACCTCTACTTTTGCCGTCCATTTGCGACAATAATCTGTTTGTTGCATCTTTACACGACGTTATAAAAGTTTCATGGTCCTGTTTACGGTACGACAGAAGGATACGACCCATAAGAAGGCCCCAGTTCTCACGGGATGACGGCTGAAATATTACAAAACATAGTTGCGACTAAGAACACAAAAAAGGTAAAAGGGAAGATCTCTAAATATTCCAACCTTAACAAAAATGTTGAATACATTTAAGTTAAAGAAACAATGACTACATACGACCCACAACAAGGCTCATCACTCTTAGGAAGTTATCAAGCAGGAAATATTCTGTCGGACAGTATCGGTCTGTTGGCGGATTACACGTTTCTGTGAAATATTTTTATATAAAATGATGACAAACCAGCAGTCCACCTGAAGGTTAGTAGATGCTTTAGACCATAAACACGTAAATTTATCCTTGTTAAAGAATAAACTCGTACATTTGTTGTCAGTTATCAATGAGGACTATGATCGTAAGTGTCGTAAGAGACAGCAGGGGGAAATGTAACAGAAGATGAGCAGCAGCATCTAGCTGATTCTCATTAGCATGCCGGAGTCTGGAAGCCGACGGTGACGGTCTACGTGACCCGATTTCGATGATGTTTTTTTTTTATTTGAAAACTGGCGCTTTTCTTGTGGCCCCTTATAAATTTCATCAAGGTCTGACCAATAGTTTTCGAGTTATCCGTAATAATATATATTGAAGTCGGTTGTATAAAATTTTTAATTTTAATTTATCTTCACAAAGCATAAGATATTTTCATCTCGTGTGTGTTTAAGTAGAGTTAATAATATATTTGCATTAAGGACATTTCATATTAGAACTAGCCTTTGATGATGGCAGTGTATGGTGGCAGTCTTGTGATATTCGCAGGAATGTTTTATAAAAGGGTTATAAACCACTATTTAAATTTTTCTGCATCTATTTCCTTATCGTATTCTCTTGTACTCTTTTATTGGAAAGGAAATAAACAATTTTCTACGAATCCTCCTCCAGCGGATGCCGCATCACCTTTTCTCACGGGCAACTTCCAGCAAAATGCTGCAGTGTCATCGTTTCATCGACGAATATGACGTTGCCCAATTGGTTATATTTTTCATTTCTCTTAAAATGTTATTCTTTGCAAGGCTATGTCATGCCTCTCCATAATTATTTTGCGTTTGATGGGGTTGTTATAAACTAATTTGCTTAATTCCGCGTAAAGAAAGAAAATGATGTGTCCTGCCTAGTTTTGAGGAGACCTCCCACCTTCCCTCAATCGCGCGCACTATACTCGTCGCCGTCAATCCCAGCACTACCACCCCCAGCACCAGCACACTAGACACGACAAACCACTCTCGAAAATACAACACGTATTTCGCCTCTACACGAGGCATCCTCAGGTGAAGTAGACTCTGCGGAGGCTGGCCGCTAAGTGAGCGGCGAGCCGAAACTACTGCTATTTATACTACTTGCTGACGCAACCGCGCTCCAACTACGTAGCGAGCGATTACGTCATGCGATCAATTACCGCCTGACGTACGCCGATATTTGCTGTGAAATTAACAACAAACTACTGCGAAACGTCCGCCTACCCTAAAACCACGCAACCAAACGCTGACCACCGCACCGTGAGGGTGACAAACGACCATGTTGCGAGGCTATATATCATCAAGGAGCAGGCTTAAACATGTTTAAGAGAGGCGAGTTGGAAACATTTGTTTGTTCATTCAGCAGTGCAACATTACCGTTATTATTTTTTAATATCTCTAACTGTTCCAGCACACACAGTCGTAGCACTTTATTACAAGTATGTAAGACATTAAAGGAGTGGTCATTGGATAGGCTGTGTCCAGTGTCTAAGAGATGTTTAGCAAAATGTGATTTATCGGGGTTACAATTCCTGTACGCGGCTAAAAACGTGTTTCGAAGTTGCGACCAGTCTGACCCACGTAAACGGCTTGGCATTCGTCACAAACAAGTTTATAAACACCAGACTTTAAACGAATATCTAACTTATGTTTATAATTACAGATATTCCTAAGTGAATTGTTAGTTTTGAATGCCACGTACACGCCACTCTGTCGAAGAGTATTAGCTATTTTTTCAGATACAGTACCTAAGTAGGTCAAACTGTCAACATATCGGCGATCACTTTGAGGTTTAACCGCGTACAGAGAATTGCGTACGACAAGTTTTTGTTTCTTTTTTATTACATTGTCAATGATATTCTTTGAATAACCGTTAGAGACCGCAATTTGATAAATCACATTAAGCTCTTTTAAATAATTTTCTTTACTTAACGGTACAGTAAACAAACGATTAACATAACAATAAAAAGCGGCTAATTTATGTTGCCACGGATGACATGATGACGCAGGATTGACCGTGTCGGTATGAGTTGGCTTTCGATAAATTTGAAATTCGTGTAACGACTCTTTCCTTGTTATTGTTAAGTCGAGGAAATTAATGACACAATCTTGTTCCAATTCAAGCTTAAATTTTATTTTGTCTTGGATTTTATTAATTTTATTAAGGAAAACATCCAGTTGCCTCTTTGTGCCAGCCCAGCAAATAATTATGTCGTCTACATATCGATAATAGTATAAAATATTTTGATTGACAACTATGTGGTGTTTTTCAAAATTATCCATAAAAATGTCCGCCATAAGAGGACTTAGAGGGGAACCCATGGCTAGCCCTTCTTTTTGTAGATAGAAGTGGTTATTAAACCGGTAATAGTTTTGTTTCATACAGAGAGAGGTTAAGTTTAGAAGATCATTTGTTTCCCCGGCATGTAGACGACGTTTATTAAAGAGATCTACGAGTATACGCAAACAGTCGGGGGATGGGACATTTGTGAAAAGACTATCAACGTCTAAAGATAACAACATGGATTTAGGTGGAATACGGATATCTTTAATCTTGGAAATGCGATCTAAACTATTTTTAAGGCTGTAAGTTGGTTTGAATCCAGATTTCTCCCACAGAAGGAAGTTTAACTTTTTAGCAAGGAAATAAGCTGTTGCACCTATGTATGATACAACTGGACGAATAGTATCATACATATGTGAACATTTTTACCGTTTATTTGAATATTTTTACCGATTATTATCATAACAATGAATTTTAATCATTCAAACACTACGGTTAGGTACATAGCGACATATCATTGAAACAATGTCAGGCAAAAAGTTCACTGGTATTTTTTTTTTATATTTTGTTTTTTTAAACATCGACACTATACATGTTGTAATGAAATATAGATAACTTCATAGTTCTTTGGATTTACGTAAAAAGTTTTTTTTTTTAAATCGTGTGTGTACGCTTGTACAAAGTTATTCCAGAATGATTAATGTGAAGCGTCAAAAGGTATTTCTTAGATATTGGTTGAGTTGAAAAATCTAATAATACAATTTAATAATAATATTTAATAATGTAATTCAATATTTTATAATTGCTAAGCCCAAACCGGGTACAAATGCGGACTATATTTTAAAACATTAAATCTGTACAGTACACAGTACACAACCGTTCGCCCACCCGCGCCGCACCGCTCCTAATATAAATATAAAACAGGTCGCGTCATATCATGATGAAAAGCATTTAAATCATAAAACAAAATTTTTAGACATAGATTCTACATAATATACATAACAAAATAATAAAGATAAATATATAATATAATTACTTTCGGAGAATATCATCGTCAGAATCATCAAACGCTGTCAAAATTGAATAGCAGGACATGAAACTTACCACTGGTTTCTGGGCCAATTCCTCTAGTTGCTCAAAGCGACCTAACCGCCACAACGGCTCAGCTGCAAGTTCCATCATATTGTCGTCCGTTTCGCGTTCGTTTAGCAGGCGATATGCGGTGAACGGCTGGTCTAGACCCAAATAGCAATCAATCATGCCCTAAAATAGTAGAGGTAGGAAAATGTAACAATGTGTGAAAATGTTATAGATAAAAATTAATCGCTACTAAACTCACCTATGCACTAAAAAAAGTACTAACCTATGTACTTATAGTTGCAGTCCGTACGAATAAAGAGTGGGATTAGAAATGGCGCTTCATCGAGCCCGTACCATCAACATGCATAGTACTAATAGCAAAACCCGCTAATAACGGTATATCGTTATACTATTCGGTTAATTGAAAATTAGTATGGAAAATATTTCAAAGAAATTATATACGCAAGAAGGTACATTAATTATTTAAAATAACATTTATAACTATACTATATTATAGAATGGTTTACTATATAGTATATGTAAACAATTCTATAATTTCAACATCTGTAATTACCATATACTAAGAAATAAAAGATATTCTATTCTATTCTAGCGACCCGCTCTGGCACTGTCAGTCCAACTTGCCATTGAAATAATGGCAAGTTGGACTGAAGTTATAGAAAAACCCATATCGCAACGTAGTTTTTAGGTCAGTCTTTACTGACGGGTGTGAGCATAGATAGCGACAGTGTGCGAGCGACAGTTGAATAGAGGCGACGCCATTTTCAATCCTTTTCTTTAACCGCACGGGTAGTATAACACGTGGCTTTTAATGTCATCAACCTTGTGTTGGAAATCTTTACCTGTAAGCTGTGTCTATCCAGTTGTCCCTCTTGTGCGAGTCTTTCGTAACAGAGTGCGGCATCCTGCAATCTACCTGTTACTACTTGAGCAAGAATCAATTCCTTCAGGGACGGCTCTGAACGTTTAATCGACAAAATACCTAAAATTAAATATCAATTAAACCTTCGATGTAACATTTACTCTGTGCGCATTATGTAACATTGCAATAATTTTATGGTTCGTCACTTACAACCCATAATATTAAGGCATGAACACTTTGAAAGCTGTAAATTATACTACAATATTACAGTCTGTGGCATGTCTGTAGCAACTCATATAATACAGAGTTACTTTGCAATATACGGCCAAATTTGCAGAAGAGATTCAGAATATGTAATATAGGCCAATAGTGAAAAAAATAAATAAGACAAAAACTCAAACATTTTGTCCTTTTTATCTTTTATATTTAAAATGTGTGGAAATGCATTATTTTAACTGTTTATCATTCATTAATATGTAGTGCCTACTATTTTATTATATACGCACACAATGTCGGAAATGCGTTTTGAATTAATTACAATAAAAATAAATTTCACTGAAAATTCCGTATAATGAAACGCAATTATGACAATTTTGTATAGTGTCATGAGATTAGATGTCAAAAGCTGATGTAAAAGTGTGAAACGGAACGGTGTTGACGGCCATGTTTTGGGCAACCGTAAATGTCAAATATAATATATTATCTATGATGTCAAATGTCAATTGTCATTCCGTTTCTCTAGTGGTAAGCCGAAGCTGCGGAGGTGAGCATGAGTGCCTGTGTACTTCCCGCAGCGCCGAAGCCGTTGCAGAAGTAACTTTGTGTCAATATTTCTGTGTAAAAAAGTGAGGTTATGATTTTCCAAAACAATTATTACTATTAAACTATACATTTCCGCAAGGGGTAATGGTAAGGAGGGGAAGCTTCCCCTGAACCCTCCCCCCCTCCCACCTTCGTAAGCTAGTACCGGATGTCTATAGTTTAAGGCGCAGGTTGAGCAAAATGTCGCGCTAGTCGTTATTTGTGCGGTTTTTAGGAGCTATCTACTTTTTATTTAAAAGATATATCAACAAATAAAAAACACATTATATTTCTACATAATCTTGATTCCATAAAAGCTATATCCAATTTCTTTTTAAACGAATAAATATTAATATAATCTCCTTACAACGAAACCACATAAATGTGAAATTATTATTGATAACATGCATCTCCTCGTAAAATAAGTTTTATTTTGCGATTTACACCAATGGATAGGCAATTTATTAATAAACATTTCTATTATAATTTTTTTTGAAAAGACCAAAATTTGATTTTATTAAGAAATTATTTTAAAATCTGGGCATATTCACTGCTCACGGGCTTGCTGAAGTCAGTGAGCCCTGAGCTCTTCGACGTGAAGCCCGTGTCGTTAGAGCGTCGACTAGCGCAACTCACGTCATATCAGTCGATAATAATATTACTTATTAGGTTATTTATAGGTAGTATTATTTGTTTGTTTTGGGTATAATTTTTCGTATTAGTTATACATATATTTGTTGTGTTTTTTACTGCGCGATGAAGCTTTTTGCGTGTATTTTCTTTGAAGTAAATGCAAATAAAAAAAATGAAGCACCATTAGCATGTAAGGTTCGAATCCATAATTAAAATTTCGACTAATATTATAATTTACACTATAAAAGGCTAATTCAATATTATCACCCATCCACAATATCTTATTAAGTATAATACTGCCTCGTTGGTCTAGTGGTTGTAGTAGTGCGACTGCTGATCATGAGGTCCCGGGTTCGAATCCTGGGTCGGGCCCAAAAGTCAGTTATGAGTTTTTCATTTATGTTCTAAGTTATAATTAGTATTACTAAGTTATAGTTTTTTGCTAAAATATAGTATATTATTTATTGCTTGTTTTTTCTTTTTTTTTTCAAAAAATAATTGAGTACATAAGGTGTTCTATACTTATAATTCGGTAAAAAGTATCTAAGTAGGTACTAATATACCTACTTTTTACTATTAAACTAAAAAATTTTAAAACTAAATTTAACTAAAAAGACTAAACTGACCATTTATTTTTTAACTCAAAACAGGACATGGGTTTATTTATACTCTAAAAACTATAACTTTATACAATTAGTGTTCACTGTAAAATTATATTCGGTATAGACGGTAATTATTAAATGCAACATATTTTTTTTAATCATTAATTACATTTGTCAGTGGATTAAATTTTCTTTAATAAAGTTGGTGATGATTTTAAATAAAAATAAAATTCTGCTCAAGTTTTTTTATTGTTATCTTTGTTAACAACATCGCCTTTAGAACTCTGGAACCGTAAGTGTTTCTTTCAGACGTCCACAATTTATTCAAAATAAAAAAATACTCTTTCTACCGGAGCATTCGTACCAGGTAGACATAAAATATATTCGATTAAAAAAAATTATGTTGAAGATTGTTGACTTTGAATACTTCCATCCAACGAGTTACGGGACAATTTTGTGTCCCGGAGCTTTGTTTGGGGACAATGGGACAGGTGACCGAGAAAAGGGACAGTCCCGTTTAAAACGGGACGTATGGTCACTTTAGGTATAACCCAGCGACGGCTCCGTGGCACAGTGGCTTAGCAATCAGTTGTTGCGCTGGGGGCCGCGGGTTCGAATCCCGCACGGAACAAGTGTTTGTATGGCCTACAAATAATTGTTCCGGGTCTGGATGTTTGTCCTTGTGCAATTTATGTTTGTAAACTGCCTCCACGACACAGGAGAAAATCCTAGTGTGGGGGTAACGTTTTTTTACAATTGAAATTGAAAGATTGAACCCTTATACTTCTTGTTAATTTTTGTATTATCTTTATTAAAGTTACCCTTATGTATAAATAAATATAATTACGTATGTAGAAATAAAATTGATTTTCATCCTCATCAATCATTGGGGTGAGGATAATGTCTGCCAGCATAAATAATAAGCAGGCTAAGTTACAAGGTGCTCAGTTTAAAAATTAGTAGGTAGGTATATTACTTTTCAATACGTGACACGTAAAAATTAACAATAATCAAAAACACATCTGCGAAACATCTTATTTATTTATTTATTTTTTATTGCACCAAATATTTGTACAAAAGCCGAGCTATCTATTTATTTACCTATAGTGAATAGGTATCTTTTAAACTCACAATTTTCAATGCTTCATTTTTAATATATAATTAATTATAAAATTTCATAATTAGATAATATATGAAAATACATAATTCTAATATAATGCAACTAATATATACCGAATAAAAAAATTAAAATACATTTATCTTTGTACGCTGTGTATTTCCATAAAATAGTTTATTGATGTTGAAAAAATAATACTACGTTATATTGTAGCGAGCGGCGCGCCGGTCAAATGCTCAAGGCCGTTCGCATGGAGTAGCCCCTTAAGCAACAAGAGAAATATTTCTTTTTATAGTGTGATTGTATATTACAACTATTCTAAAAATCTAAGCATAATTACAAATAATGGCTACTAGAATGTCGAAATAAATTTCTCATCCTATCAAAGTTTATTTCAATTTTAATTTATTATATTTCATATTATTTTTTCTTAAAATTAAAAAATATATCGATAGAATATGCGCCTACACTTAAAAAAAATCCTGCAAAACTAGTAGCTGTAATATTGTGACAAATTCGGAAAATAAAGAAAGCATAAACTTAACACTATCTATTGATTTTATCATATTGTAAGAGCACCTCGTATGGAAGGTGAACCCGTAGAAACAACTCACCAGCAACTGAGTCAGGTTCGTCCAAAAGAGCGTATATTTCAGCCAACAATGGCAACTCTTCTTGTATCCGCTCTTTCTTTTCGTCCATATAAATTTCCAGATATTGCAGTGCCCGCTCCAATTCGCCGCACGCGAAGTTACCACGTGCAATTGTTAGTTTATCAAATTTCTCCATAAAGGAAAAAATTGCTCTGTAATAAATAATAATTCGTGACTTGGATTTCATTTTACTTTTAATCTTTCTTCTTGTTGCATATTTCTGACATAAAATTTTTTTATTTAAAAATCTTTATCACGGCCCAATAATAATATAGATATCAAAGAGTCAAATAAACATGCTTACTTGTAATTTTCATTCTCAGTTGGACGTTGTTTTAAATGACACCACTCCAAAAGCCATCGATTCAAGAAGTCGAATAGAGTATAAATAGTTTTGCTGCACTTACTCTAAAAACATTTATTTTATAAATATGGCAGATGGTCTTAAATGATTCACTTACACTAAACAGCAAAGATTGAATAAATAATTGTTAAAGTATAAAAATACACGAGTACTTTAACATAAAAGTAATCGAGAACTGAAACAGTACAAAATATAATCATCATATTTTTCATCCTTACAAGCTATTGAAGTCCACTACTGAACATAGGCTTCCCAAGAGATTACCTCATAGGGGAGATATTTCCATAGTTGCCACTATTGGCGGGCAGGTTGGCATCCGTAGTTTTTTTTAATTATTTTGAGCTAGTGACAGCAACAGAGACATTTATTTGACATTTATTAATAAACATTTAATGACATGTTTTAATTTCCTTCTATTGCCCATAACGACACCCACGGGATGATAGGCGCTAGTGGATTTTCTTACATCGGTGTAAAAGGCTTTTTATCATATATTTTTTACATAAATTGGTTTACCTGATTTCCTTCTTCAGTTTGTATTGAATTTATATTAGGAGTCATTCTGATATGACGCAGCATCTTATATTTTGCTCTCTCTGAAGGTACCTCTCTCTCGTTATCAGAATTTTCACGCCCTGTAAGATAGTTCTACTTAAAATACTAGGAGAGGCGCGGTAAGTAAGGGACTTACCCTTGTTGTGCGCATACTGTGAAACAAAGACAAATCTTTTTTGGGTACGCTGAGTAAAATTTTCAAGATACCCTTTTATGAGTTTTGCCTTCTTGAGTTATGAATCTGATATGATTGACCCCAGAGTAAGCCGATAATAGTAAATCTATCACGAGTGTTTTTAAAATTGACTAGGTTATATTTAATCTTTCCAGCATCTCCAATTTAGTGAAGATTTTTTTTATTTTTAAACTCTTCACCTTTGCAGCTTCGATAAGATACAATGATAGGCACACAATAACAAAGTAGAGTCACAAAAACTTTCTTATGACAAAAATACTATTGCATAATATTTTTTAATTATTTTTATACTATTTAATTACATAAAATAATATTAATTAAAAAAACAAAAGTCCAGTAATATCTAGCAAAGAAGATAAGCACCTATTACCGCCATTATCTCCTCTTGAACGTACTGTGCGACAGATTTAGACATAATAGCATGTAGAAGCACATAAGGGAAGAACAGAAATAAGGTGCGTACGTCACGACGCATGCTCGGGTGTACGGTACGCAGCAAATCTCGAATACTCTCAGACTCTATTAGCGAGATCAACTGACCCGTCCAACTGCAAATAAATTAAATATACTTAATAAATTTTGCACCAGAATTATACTGTACTAATTGTGCACATGTCTGCGAAAAGGTTTGAAGGAATCGCTTTGTGCTAACAGGAATACTTGTAGCAGAATAGAAGTCCTGCACACAAGACAGCTAAACGACGAAAATGTTCAGAAGTTTTACCGTAGTCACAGACCAAATCGGCATCACCGTCATCATCGTAAAATCTTTCATTTGAAACCAGTACAAGAGTTAAAACAGGGAGTCACAATATTGCTAATTTTATATCATGGTGGTATGCTATACATGGAGCATAGAACTAGTGGCAGCTTAAGTGAATCCATCACACTAATTCGTCGTGGGGATGTAGTCAAAGGTAACTATGAGAAATTCCAGAAAAAGGCTCACGTTCAATTCTTCCGAAAGATGATAGATGTAACAATTCCGTTCACGCCAAAGGCAAAATATTCCAATCGGCGACGGGAGGCAGCGTTAAAGATACGAAATGTCTGTACAGCGTTAGCTAATTCACCTGTTGATTGAGTCAAATCCTCGCTAAAACGATAGAGACCCATATCCAGCATTGCAATTTAACAGGCTGATGAAGAAGAATAAACGTTAATAGTGAAATTAACACCTGGAAAATGGTATATATACATCCCCGATCAGTAATGAAAAACTGATAGGATTCTAAGCGACTAGTGTGACAATCGTCAATCTGCCAGCCAAAAATGTTGAATGAAAGGAAAATGGCATTATTAACTAAATATTGCGTTAACTTACTTGTGCGCCCATTCAAGAAATGTAGTTGCGTGTACAGACCCAAATAGCGGATGCGTTTTCTTAGGTTGCGAAGGGTAAGCCAATGTGTATCTAAAATTAACAACAACACCGAGTAGTATCAAAATTTTAAAATTGTAAAATAATAGAAATTATCCCAAATATTTAATAATTATTTTTACGGATTTGATCGCGTTAATTTCACTTTTAATTCCCGACGTTTCGGGTGCTTTGTAGCACCCATTGTCACGAGGCGACTGAGGTAATCACCTAAAGTCAAATCCGTAAAAAAAGAAATAGTTTTATTCAATATGTAGTGTTCGCGTAAATATAAGAAGCAAGGACAATTTGAGTGTATAATAGGGCGGACATCAGCAACAAAATGGTCATCTGTTACTTTTCTTTTATTACTAGTAACGTCACTATTTATTTACCAAATGAGCCAGTGATTTACAACGTTTGTCGATTGCTGTTATCGATAAAAAATATTATACGGAATACAGATTTAATCATCTACAATATTTAAGGAGATGAATCAGTAAACGATACTGTACCCGTACCAATAAAGAATTCGGTGTGGGCCTATCGGGGCACACGGCCGTTGATTTTAACGTGAAACGTTTATGTCAGCCAGTACAACTAGTACAACCAGTCAACAAGATAGCTTCCTTTTTAAATATTTTAATACAATTCTACAACACCAGAAAAATTTCAGATGCGTTGCCAGCCTTTTAAAAAGGAGTAATCTCATTCTTGAATGTCACTAAGTCGTATCACTAATAAAAATCTAGATACACAATCCCATGTAAAAGTTATCAAAAAACTGTCTCCAATTGTTTTGACGTAATTCTAGTTGGAATAAAAATACATTAATGTAAATTCAACCTTAAATGCATTGCCTAAAGTTGTATTCACAAAAGGTACGTACAAATTAAAAGCACACCTATATGTTCGAGTGGGCGCTCATTCGGTAAAGACATTTTTTGTCACTGATTGTGTATCTAGTTTTTTATTAGTAATCGATGAGATTTATACAGTAAAACATTTAAGCGTGTTTCCCTATTAAGCATTATATATTATCTGAAAGCATTTCAAACTTAGTAACCTTCAACAACATTATCGATATTTTGATGTCGAAACGGCACCTACTGGCGAAAAACTGAAATGTTTTCCTAATAAATATTCGGCGTAGTTGTGCTATGTTTCGCTAGAGGGCGTCACACACGCGCGAGCTCAAAGTTTTTGTATGCAATTGTTCCCAATGTTCGCTCTATAGCATAAATATATATTATACTAGCTGACAAGGCAGACGCTGTTCTGCCCTTTCCGACGACCATTTGCTTTCCTAAAAAACTCCTGAGATTAGCAATAACAAAATTGAGGGTCACTTATCGGGATAAAAACTGTCCTGTCTCTCAAGTTGAACCAAACTAACTGCACACAGTGTGCTAAATTTCATTGAAATCAGTTCAGTAGTTTAAGAGATCATCGCGGACAAAGAATGTGACACGTAATTTTCATATATAAAGACTATACTACTATACTATACTATAGCATAAATATATATATATATACAAGGCAGACGTTGTTCTGCCCTTTCCAACGACCCTTTCTATAAAAATCCTTAAATTCGCAATAAAAAATTTTGAGGGTCTTTAAGCGGGATAAAAACAATCCTATCTCTCAAGTTGGACCAAAATGCACACAGTGTGCAAAATTTCATTGAAATCAGTTCAGTGGTTTAGGAGTCCATCGCGGACAAATAACGTGACACATATATATATATATATATATGATAAGGATATAGAACGACGAGTGAATGCAGGAAATAGAGTGAATGGGGCTCTACACTCTATTGTGAAGTCAGAATGTGTCCAAAAAGGCACGTATGGCAACTTTAATGTATGGTAGTGAAAGTTGGGTGTGGCAGAAGAAGCATGAGAGTAGAATAAATGCTGTAGAAATGCGGTCATTAAGGAGTATGTTAGGGATGAAGCTGAATGACAGAGTGAAAAATTGTTTAATAAGAGAAGAGTGTGGTTTGCAAGATGATGTTGTGACCAGGATTAAGAAAGGAATGCTTCGGTGGTTTGGCCATGTAGAAAGAATGAATGAGGAAAGAGTGACAAAGCAAATTTATGTTGCAGAGGTGAACGGCATAGTCGGGAAGGGTCGCCCTAGGCGAAAGTTTATCGACCAAATTGGCGATATATTAAAAATTGGCCATAACAAGAGTCTTTAACCGACGAGCGTGTATGCGTAGGTAGGTATAGGACAGGCGTGAGTGTTTATGTATTATGTATGTGTATATATATATATATATTTAAATGTCTTTGATAAGAAATTATTATCCCAAATTATAAATAATAATAGAATAATTAATCGTGCTTGCATTTAAAAAAACAGTTAGCATTTTAGTAATTTATAAGTAATATGGGGTAGTGGACATTCTTACACCGCCAGTATACGGTAAATATCGTCTCGTAGGTACCATAAGAGGTGACAGAGGGAACCTGAAACAGGAGGTGGGCAAAAAAACCCAAAATAAAAAAAATCGGTTGCTGCGGTGCGGCTGCGGCCGCTTTAATTGTACTTTGTAACTGAAAATATTTGAGGAAAATCACTTGAGTACAATATTGAGGTTATGATCTTATTAATAAAAATATCTCAAGATGCGGTTTAGGTTTACGATATCAGCAGAGTGCCACACCGATTATAAACGAAACTCGACTCTCAAGTGTGTGTATTAGAGTACAAGTCACAGAACAGTATTCCTAAGTACAGCATTTTGAGATTTTGTTTTAATGTGTTAATTAATTAGCAACGACCTTGAGATGCTGATATCGTATTGAAGGCGTATCAAATGATTACGCACTTGAGTTCGTCGTTGAGTAACGTTTATTAATACGGGCCTAAGAGTAAAGAAAACCCTCATCAGAGTATGACAGCGATTTTATTGGTTGCATCGTCATCGAAGATGTTGAAAGATGGTGCCGTAAATGTACTGCATGCTCTTCTGTTAAGGGACCAGAAACAAGCAGTAGAGGAAAGTTGAAAATGTACAAAGTTAGAGCACCGTGGAAACGCATAGCTATAGACGTGGCCGTCCCATTTACGGAAACTGAAGGTGGGAAAAAATACAAAATTGTGTTCACAATTACCAGAGCACTGTTGCATACATATTGAAAAATTCAGCTACTTCCATGCATCCAAATTTAAGACCTTCCAAACTTCCACAGGTGTTGCATTTGGTCTCACAGCCTTTTCATTCATCATACCTTGAACAGTCAATCTTCATCCACAGTCACTTCTTTTACCACGCCCATGTTCACGAGAACCTTAACTAGTGTTTCACTCCATACATTCTCCTTATTCATTAATTTAACACAGTATGTTTCCTAACACTTTGTAATTTCTCTGTCCTCCGTCAAAACCTTGCCTGCTTCATCCTTTACACAGTTTAATATCCCTTCCAGTCTTTCCTCTTTCTGTCGTTATGTGATACCAATCTTTATGATCGTGCGGACTCTCCAGTGACTTGTACAGTCTATTCTACACCTTGGCCTTTGCAACCGCAGCTTTCTTTTTACATTTACATATGGTACCATTTTGTCCTTTTTAACTATGTCAGGGGTCGGCAACCTGCGGCTCGCGAGCCACATGCGGCTCTTTGGATGTGAATCTGCGGCTCTTTAGTTTCATACACACATATTATTTATTTTATAAAAAAAAAACATTTAAAACTGATCCACACTGAGCCATTTGGAGCTGATACTGGATCTCTAGAAATGCAATTTATCGATTTAAAAAGTAAAGCTTTGTGGAGTTGAAAAGCAAGTTGAAAGAATTGGAGGTCCAGAAATGTATGTACGTAACGCAACATAAATGAACAGCTTTAAAAGAAATCTGTGGTGCCCATCGGAGGCAGATCCCAGCCATGGTTTGATCGCTCATGTAAAATAGCATTACGCTATAAGCAGGAGTGCTACCGGGCCGGGGCTGACGCATCAACGTCTCGGGATGTAAACACCAGCGCTCTTAAAAAGAAGTATAATTCCGCCTGCAGGTTCTTCAAAAGAGTCATTGCCAAGCCAAGGTCTGATCACATCGGCAGAATTGGCGAGAAGCTAGTTCGCTTTCCTTCGGGAACCCGTGCATTCTGGTGTCTCGCCAAGGCTGTCCAAGGGAACTTCTGTCTTGCACAGAGAGGACGACTCACTGGCCCATGCCGCATAGGAGAATGCCAATCTGTTAAGCTCTCTCTTTGCACCCAACTCGACTCTAGATGACGGGAGGAATACACCGTCGACCACCTCGCGGTGTGAGTGCTTCATGCCGTATGTGCGGTTTACACAGCGCTCGGTTCACAACGCACTCTACTCTCTGGACGTCAGCAAGTCGAGTGAGCCTGATGGAGTCCCTCCCATTGTGCTGAAGACGTATGCTCCGGAGTTGGCACCGGTTTTAACGCGTCTTTTCCGATACTCCTACTTCCAAGGCGTAGTCCCGAATTCATGGACAGCTTTGGTCCACCCGATCCCTAAAAAAGGCGACTGCTCAGACCCATCCAACTACAGGCCTATCGCCATCACCTCCTTGTTCTCCAAAATAATGAAATCCATTATAAACTGCCAGCTCATGAGGTACCTTGACGATCACCAGCTGACCGCCAGTACGGTTTTCGTCGGGGTCGATTAGCTGGTGATCTTCTGATCTACCTGACTCATAGATGGGCGGAGGCAGTAGAGTCCAAGAGGGAGGCATTGGCCGTTAGTTTGGACATAGCGAAGGCCTTCGATCGGGTCTGGCACAAAGCGCTTCTTTCGAAGCTTCCTTCCTATGGGATTCCCGAGAAATTGTACAAATAGATCACCAGTTTCCTTGCTGATCGGAGCATCAAAGTCGTAGTAGACGGTGCATACTCTGGTTACAAGCCTACTAACGCTGGTGTTCTACAAGGCTGCGTGCTATCACCAACGCTGTTTCTCCTGCATATCAATGATATGTTGCAAGCCAGTAACATTCATTGCTATGCTATGCTATTCACCAGTAGTGATGCCTTATATACCGGCCCTTCCAATATTTCTCGGGAAAACGTCGCCTTGTACCAAAAAAACAGAAATGCCGCAAGTTGAGGCACTTATATTCGACGCATGGAATAGTCTTCCAGATTGCTACAGTGAGGTGAAGAAGTTGGCATTTGGTTGACATATTCGTACGAGCAAGCGTTCTCTTGCATGAATATAATTAAAAGTAAAGAAGCGAACTAATAAATGAAAATTCTGAGTCGTGTTTGAACTTAAAACAACAAGTTATGATATATATATATATATATATATATATATATATATATATATATATATATATATATATATATATATATATTATTTATTTATTTCTTATGAATAAATCGATAAGTTTTATTACGCAAGTACTATTTATGGTTGGCACGAAAAAAATTGTGGCTCTTTAAAAACTTTGAAATTTTGTAAATTGTAATTTTTGACTCTTCCGACTCAAAAGGTTGCTGATCCCTGAACTATGTCATTTCCTACTTCCACACTCTTCCATTCTTTGAATGCATTCTGCTCTTCTTTCAAACTGATTTGTATTCCTTTATTCCACCACCAAGTATCCCTATCTACTTTACCTTTACCTTTCGTTTCTCCAAAATCATTCTCCCTGCACTTCTGATACATATTACAATTTCATTCCAAGATTCGTTCACAGACTTTCTAATCATATCATTCATTTGATTTTTTTTTATAGGATAAGGGTGACAAACGAGCACACAATCCACCTGACGGTAAGTAGTTACTGAGGCCCATAGATATCTACATCCACCCTCAACTACGAATCAAAATGTAGATGCATTGTCACCCGTAAGGACTAAGGTAGAAATGCCTCGTTTCCAGTAAAAGGGGTATCCGGTTCTCTACACTCACCATACGAAACACAGCAGCGTTAAGCTGATATTTTACGCTAGTATTCTGTAAGAGAGCGCTCCTTCCCCGCGCGAGCCGACTCATACGTGGTACAACTATACTACTGATATAGCTGCGGCATGGCTCTACCACGTATGAAGAAATCACGTAATATAAATCAATTTAGTTACAACTCTATGATATTTATCATATACAACTGTATAAATTTTATTAATTAGATGCAATTTAGTTTGGGGAGTCATTTTTTATCTTATTTCATTGGCCTCATTTAGATAAGGTCGCGATTTTTTTTTTTATAGGAGAGGGGGCAAACGAGCATGCGGCTCACCTGATGGTAAGTGACTACCGCCGCCCATGAACAACCGCAACACCAGGGGAATCGCAGATGCGTTGCCGGCCTTTTAAAAAGGAGTACGCTCTTTTCTTGAAGGTCCCTAAGTCGTATCGGTCCGGAAAAATCGCTGATGGTAATCGATTCCACAAGGAGGTCGTGCGAGGAAGAAAACATCTTCTAAATCGCACAGTGGTGGACCGCCAATCATCCAGATGGTGTGGATGGTATCGGGAGTTCTGCCGCGATGTGCGTTAAAGATGCGATTTAAGATTTTACAACCTATTTATTAAGCAATGTTATTATAAAATGAAAAACGTACTATAGAAATTCTATATCATCTCGGCAAAATTTATATTTTGTAACAAAGTAATTATATATTTAAAGGATAAGGGTGACGAGCCAGCACACAGTCCACCTGATGGTAAGAGGTTTCTGTCGCCCATAGACATCTACATCCTTGTTTGCGAATCAAAAGGCAGATGCGTTGTCAACCGTGAGGACTAAGATAGAATGCCTCTTTTCGAGTAAATAAATAAAAGGTTATATGTAACAAATTACCTGGAACTAAGTAGGGGGAACATTATCTGATGCATATTCTCTGGGAAACTTTCCCAAACTTCTTTCTTACTGCCCGTGGGCGATATGTCGTAAATCTTCAGTATTTCTTGTATTGTCAAAGCATAACAATCCATGTTCTGTAGAAAAAAAAAATATTTTGTTGAAAACATACCATGCACTCGAGATCCTTTCTTAACCATTAGTTCGCGATTCTACGAACTATATGGATGTAATTAGGAAAGTATTTCCAATTAACACATAGAAACATACCATTGTATCTTTCTCGTATTGAAACGCTCTAGAAAGTTCTACTAGAGCAGTAGCAGCAAAACAATTATCGACAATAGAGAAAGCGAAAGGCGATCTGTCGGGCTGGACATATTGACGAGGCAAATGTCCGGCTTCGATGGCACCTAGCTGACCGAGACAAGAACCACTAGCATCACTGACTTTGCTATCAGGATCTTTGCAACCTGCAACGTAAATAACAACAAAATTAGGTTAATACAAAATTAAGAATCAAAAAAGCAATAGTGACAAATTAAAAACTTTCAATCAAAATATATTAACTATAATAACAGAATATTTGTTATTTGTTTCGATAATTGTTCTAAAATCTGATTCAAATTAATACGCCAACTAAATGCATTAAAGTTACAGTCTATAAACGTCCCACGGCTGAGCACAGGCCTCCTCTCATTTCTGAGAAGGTTTTAAGGCAAGGAATTGTCCGCCACGCTGTCCCAATGCGTGTAGGCGAACTTCATATGTCTTTGAAACTATTTTTTTCTTTATATCTCAGACATGCAGGTTTCCTCACGACGTTTTTCTTCACCGCCGAGCACGTGGTAAACAGCACTTAAAATTGCAATTAACAATTTCATTGGTGCCGGCGGGGATTGAACGCGGATTGCTCGCATACTGTGTTTGTAATTTACAGCATGCGCTTAGCCCCTGAACTACCACGGCTCTCACTAAATGCGTAGATGTTGTTTATTGAAAATTGTTAGCTCTGAAAACTTTTACATTCTAAACTTAAGCTCAGAACGAATAAAAAAACGTCACTTATGTGTGCCTTCCATAAAATTGGTACTTTATAAATGTTTGTTGTAATCTCGTAAGAATTATAAACATACTAAAGATTTTTATGAATAAGACTGAACATTTGTGAAAACTATTCAACAAATTACACAAGTATGGAAAAAAAGTAAAATGAGAAAGAAAAAGACAGCAATTTTTATTATGTCCAATATCAATGTTGTAGCCAATCTCGTGTTTTATTTTCCTCTGTCGCCTCTAACAATACCCACGGGATAATATGGGTTAGTGAATTATATTACGCTACTATTTATTTATATATTCTTTCCCACTACACTACTTACTGTCTGAAAAAAAAATTAGTAAATACTAACCAATCAGTAAACAGTCTATTAGCTCCACTATTACAGGATCTATATTTTTGCCACCAAATATAGCTTTGTGAATTTCAGTTCTGTTGTTTTTAAGCAACTTATCCAAGTGAGAAAAAGCAAAAGATTTTATAGTCGGAATTTCATGATTTAAATGCTCCAAATACCATTTGATTTTATCAAGAAACCCCTCAGGTTGTGTCCTATTAACGTGTCTTTTTATAACTATTTTTACTTTTTCGGAAATGTTTGAATCTTCAAGAAAGAAAATATCGGATAAATGACTGCTCAACAAGTTTTCATTTTTCAGCACGAGATAGTGAAATATTTTATTTATTTCTTGCGGAGCGTACTCAAACTGCTGCAATAACGACACAGCCAGATTTGACAACAAAGGCCCAAGAGATATACTATCGATGTTGTGAATGAAGGCACCCCATGCATCCGCTAGTATTTTAGGAAATTCCTTAACCAAAGGTAAAGCAGATCTCAAAGTAGCGAGCACTTTAAACCTTAAGGGAGTAATATACTTTACCCCCATAAGTTGCATCATGTCGGGAAAACTTTTTAAAGCCTTACGCTTCACGGATAATGCAACTTTAGCGTTCACTAGCTTATGATCAAAATATGCAAGAACGCCAAGGAATTTTGGATTCAGGAAATCCGCTATTTGCGATGTACTCATTTTCATATGGCCGCTTGAAGTAGATACGTCTGGATCATGGCAGGCTAAGTACCTACACGCGTTCAGTACTTTCTCTGGGTTACAACTATACTGTAACAGAAACTCTGTTAGAATCACTCTAAAATGTTTCTTAATAAGGCTCAAAATTGAGCATTTGGTCAGTTTTTCTATAACTGAATAGCACTTATCCGCTACTGGGTTAGATTCGTTAAGATAAACGTGAACATAAATCAGAGGAAATCTTTCAACAATAAAATCTGACACTGAACATTGAACTAGCAAAGCAATTTCTTCAATCATTGATGGGACTTCGTTAATAGTAACAGAATAAGGTATCAAATATGGCAGGAAATGATGTACATCCTTGGATATGAAGTCTCTGTAGCCAACAAAACCGAAAGCTCGGACTACTTTCAATAATGATATTGCAAAGTCTTTTCCACTATAAAGGCTGCATTCTACGAAAAGCCGGCAAAAATCTTTCTTATATCTATGATACACTTGATTTGGAGTATAACCATGAAACTCGCATATTTCCCTCAAATAAACAACAGCTTTAGGCGCTAAGCTGCACTGTGGATGCATGATGAAGTATATAAATAATTTTGTTACTGGTAATATTGCTCTCTCGTCACTGTGTAAACCAAATTCTTTTATTAGATTAAGCGTTTGTGTTTGTTGATTATAATTATTGCTTTCTAAACTTGCTTGAGTCTGTTTTACTAGTACATTAATACACTGGAGGAACACCTCTTTAGTTTTTGAATCATCACCGTCTTGTATCTGAAAAAAAAAAGTAATAATTATATAAAATTGTTGTTACTACCGAGCAGTAGTATCTCAAGCTTGGCACTAGCCATCTTAAATTTAATAGTAAGGGGTGAGGAAGCATCTCGAATATAATCTAAGCCTTTGGCAAAAAAAAATTGATTCCATTTTTAAGCACCGATTCACCACATATTTGGCTGTAAAAGAAAACAGCGTGAGGAAATATAATGAATTTGCATGGTATGAAAGTAATAAAAAAATAATTTAAAGCCATGTAAGACTGACCTATAAAATTAAAAATAGCTTCGGGGCTGTAGAGTTTGATATGAATTACACAGTATTAACAATCACCTCATATCAAGGTTTAAAAACTTAAAAAGACAATACTTACACTTGTAGTATTAATAAAAGGCTTAATTGCTTTTAAAACATTCTTAATGTTTTCTTCATTGATAATTTCGGTTGTAATACCATAATCAAACACATAGTAATGATTGCATAGGCATTCAAATAGCATCCAGTATTGAGTTTTTTCTATATCTATATATTGTTTCAAGTTCAAAAACTTTGTAAACAAACTGCGTAAACCGTTAAGTGTAGTTTGTTGTGATGGTGTTATTTCGAAACACTCTCTGCAAATCTCTAAGTACTCTTTTTGTATATTTGCAAAAAAAACTGCAACTCCTCTCTTGTTTTTGTTTTGACAATTGTAACACACAACTGATATATCGAAGGCTTTATTTTTAAATATTGAATGCCTTGTGGATTTTCCTGGCTCCCCAAAAATAACTACAAATGTCCCCAAAGATATACAAACAATAGCTTGAACAACAGAAGTAAGCTTAGATTGAATTTCTGGGTCCTTAGAAAGGAATGCCGGTATTAATATCTCTCCAATAAGCTTGCTTGCGGAGAACAGTTTATTTAAAACTAATAAAGGGCATAAATCAATAATCTGAAACCAAAATAAAAAAAAATAAAACGACTTGCGGTTTGCAGCTCCATGATGAAAATGAATCTTTTCTGCCATAAACCTAAACAATTATACTGTCTTTCGTCTTACTTTTGTCATTTTGATTTCCTTTTGAAGAAATTAAGGTTACAATTTTTTTAATTTTCAATATATTAATGAGGGCTAATTTTCTGCTCACCAGATGTCGCTAGTTCTTTTTTTTTATATAGGATAAGGGTGACAAACGAGCACTCAGTCCACCTGATGGTAAGTGGTTGCTGTGGCCCATAGACATCTACATTTATCCTCAATAAAGAATCGAAATGCAGATGCGTTGTCACCCGTGAGGATTAAGATGGAATGCCTCGTTTCCAGTAAAAAGGGTCTCCGGTTCTCTACACTCACCATACGAAACACAGCAGTGTTAAACTGCTATTTTACGCTGGTATTCTGTGAGAGCGTGGTCCTTCCCCGGTCGAGCCGACCCATTCGTGTTACAACTATACCAGAAATATAAGTTCACACTGAGGTAAAGGTTTTTGTTACACAATGTCATTTATTTGAGAAGTTAGTTTTTAATAAAAGTTTATCAGTTTCTAGAGTATTAGATTATTACACAAAACAATATCTCAGTGGTTTGCTCTTCAATTTTTTACACTTATTAACTTTTTTTTAATATTTCTACTTTTATGAATATCCGTGGTTTGGTTTATTTTTTTTAATCTTAGTAATAGAAAATATAGCTAATATTACAGAAAGAAACATTAAATTTGACATTTGACCAAACTAACTTCCCCACTATGAAATCTGTCAAATATCACTCACTTTTAAGTGGCGCCGCCCTGGTGGTAAAAAATGTAGTAAATGAATTAACATGAGTAATTAAAATATTTACACTAAAGTATGATATTTAAAGAATCGAAAGAAAGATATTGTACTTAGTACATTTCTAAGATGACATAAATTATATTCATATATTTTGATAACACAAGCATATCAACAACAGAACATGAATAACTCAAATTAAAAATTTAAAAAACCCCCGAAAAAACAGCTGACCTTCAAACGGTTGAACCGATTTTAATACAATATGTCAAAGAACAACCGCCAGAAAACCTGCTTTTAAATTAAAAAAACACCGCACCTAAATCGATTCACCCGTTTAAGAGCTATGGTGCCACACACATAGTGGTGAAACTTATAACACATTTTTTGGTCGGGGTTTAAAAACAAAAATTACATATCGTTTAGTATGAGAACCAGGGTAAGCAAACTCAATAATTCACATTTGTTACATACTATCCCATAAGTAAAGACTACTATGATGCTGTGTAGAGGCGGCATAATAATATTCACTACCCCATGTCATCCAGTGGGTGGCGTAAGCGGCGACAGAGAGAAACAAAGTCAGGAAATGGGCAGCAGCATAATAAAAAATTGTGGTTGCCAACCCGATTCCCAAGGATACCACTATGGCAAAACATCACCCCATTAGCCATTTAATGATGAAGATAATGACATGAAACCTGAAAAGATTGGCCAAAATTTTATATTTTTAAAAGACAGTCATAAAAATTTAAATCAACTTGAAATTATCAAAATCGGTTATCAAATGTCTGTAGTTCTAAACATTATGTCTAATAAAAATGAAAAATTAAAGCCAAAAACTGGACTACCCACATATTTTGTTTAAGTTAGTATTATTTTTTGGATAATACTATGAAATTCTTAACACTACCACCAGTCGAAACAGCAAGAATAGACCTTATTATATATATTTATATTTATATATATATATATATATATATATATATATATATATATATATATATATATATATATATATATATATATATATATATATATATTAAGTAAAATTTTGTTTGTTTAAATTATTTATGAAAACAGTTCAAAACTGAGCTCAATGCTGATACAATATAACCTTATGATGCATTAAGGTATGTCCTTTAGTTGCTATAGGTTTTAATGCTGTTAAATAGGTCTTACAATCTATGAACTGAAGAAATGATGAAAACACTACGTGCAAGTGCTGTATTTGCATACTATTTTTTTTTCTCTTTTTTCTGTGCAGTAGTCAAATAGAAAATGGCAATGCAATTTTGTAACTTTTACTTGTTCTACTTTCAATTTCATAGTTGGCTTTATTTTAAAGTTTGACATTTGTTTTTGTTATAGTATGTAAATGTATAAGTATCGATTATAAGCAGACATCTTTAATCTTATTTCAGGTTAAAAGTCCCACCAGCAAAAAAAATCCACTAACGTCACACAATCATAAAACAGCAATAAAAGTGTAATTTTGACAATATTTATTGTAATAGCTAGTTAGAAAAACATACCTACCTACCTCTTTATATGTGTTGGCATTTTTATTTTGTAAGACAGCATTAATAAGAAGCAATGTCATTTTCTCCAAATTTTCATTTTCCTTTCCCTTTAAAATTAATCTTGACATTAGAATATATTGTAAAATCTTAATTTTAATGTGGTCAGTATAACCCATCAAATTATCTAAACTATGTGGGGATGTTTGTAAGCACAAGATTTGCACTACTAAGTTGACATTTAGAGAAGATCTACAGAGGCATAGTGTTAATAACGCAATGTCAAGAAATATAGACATACAATCATGATCCTGAAGTAAGACATGTTGATGTTTCTTAAGTAGCCTTCTTAAAGTTTCCCACATTTGCTGGGATTGGGCAATGTCAAAAAAAGATAAATCTCTGTTATGCTTTCTATATTTCATAGATACTTTTTGCAATATTTTTAATGCAGCATGACATTTCATTAAATTGAAAGAAATTACACAGGCATCTGCATCCAAATCTTCACTCAACTCCAAGCAATGTATTACAGTAAGTACTTGTTTAAAATACCAATTTTCTTTTAAGTTATTATCATCACATTTCTCTCCCACATTTATATGTTGGAATATTTGATTGCAATAACATTCTGCTACCATATCAATTTCACTGGAATTTTTCTTTTCTATTTCCAATATATCTTTAGGAAATTGAACCCTATCACTTAGTGATAAGCAATATAATTTTAGGTCTTTATTGAAGACTGTGTTTAATCTTCTTTTCAAAATAGTATTGCATATAGTCAAAATTAATTCCATGTGTTCATTTTCTAGGTGGTTTGTACAAGTTGTCATAAATTTTAGTAAAATTGTGTTAAATCTTTCAACATCGTCTGTGCTAATATTATATTTATCAACTAACATATCTGTAGATTGCACCATCCATTGTACAGAGCATAATATTTTTTTAAATATAATAGAAAAATTACTTTGAAAATGTATCCCTCCTACACTATTAGTAGTTTTAATTAAATTTATAAAGAAAGACAGTGAACATAATTTCACTTCAATACTATAATTATCTATCACGAACAATACTTCATCAAACAACTTATTTAGGTCACTGAAATGTTTATCTATATGCAATAAATTGGGCGGTATACATTCTGATAATAATTGCAACACAATATCAATCAAAGAAGTGCACATATTAATGTTTTTAACTTTCACACTTATTGGTTCCAAATTTAATTGTACATTTGGAATCTCTATTTGTTCTGGTTCAAAGTTATTTATAGTAAGTTCTAGAGCAGTGGGGTTGCTTGAATTTTCCTTATAATATTTTATTAACTCATATAGAATAGCATAGTACTGTGAAATTAGTTTTTCATAAAATGAAGCTCCATTCACACACAGGATATTTAAAATTTTTACTTGGGCATCTTTACTTGCAATGTGTATTCTGGAAAAAAGATTGTTACATATGTAAAGTTCTTCTTTAAGCACTAATTAAAAATCTTACATGTTTGCATAAATCATTACTATCATTTTTAATTATAGCCCTTGATAAGTCCACTGCTGAACATAGGCCTATCCCAAGTTATGCCACAAAGCATGGTCCTGAGCAAATTTCATCTATCGACTTCGTTTATGGGGATTTACACCCTGCTTACCGGTATGGGGCTGCCATCCAAGAACCTTTTTTCCCCATCAGATAACCGTTTATTGAACTATATGACTGGCCTATTGCCACTTAAGCTTACTGATCCTCTAGGCTATTTCAGTTAACTCCAGTACTGCAGTGGATTCTATAGAGGCTTGTAGATTAAGTAGGTAATTACAAAAGTGGAAAAGAATAAGCAAAAAAGCGGAACTTGGCTCATTAATAACATTATCAATAAGTAAAATTAAAATTGTAGTAGTATGACTGACTCTTTTTCCATCGACTTCAAAAAGGAGATGGTACTCAATTCGACTGTATGTTTTTTTATGTGTGTGTTACCTCATAATGTTTTACTAGGTGAACCGATTTCGATGATTCTTTTTTATTTGAAAGCTGGTGCTTCTCAAGTGGTCCCATATAAATTTGATCAAGGTCTGACCAATAGTTTTTCAGTTATTCTTAATAATTTATATTGAATTCGATTGTACATAATTTTTAATTTTTAATTATGTGCTTTTAGGAGTCAGTATCAATATGTACCACACTCTTACATAATTATTTCTAAAGGGAAGAGTCAGCAAAATAAAGGACTATCAGACATTTCATCTCTTTCAGAAGGAACAATGCATTGCAAACAATTTCTTGTTTTTGGTTGTTATTTGGCTGTTTAAAGGGCAATGTCCACTTAGCCTCAAGTGAACAGCAAGTAATTTGACAATGTAAAATTTTATAAAATTAGATGGTCAGTAGAAACCATACTTATTCAACTTACTTGTTTAACTCCTTTACTGAACATATGTAAAATAATCTGCCTAACAGCCATGCATTAAAGGCACAGTAATAAGAATCTGGACATTTTGTAGAACCTGGTCGTGGAACTAAGACTTCTGAAGAGTCTCTAAAAGAAATTTGTTTTATGTTATTTAATATATGAGTTTAATATCATATATCATAATCATCAAAAATGTACAAAAAGTCTTAATCTAAGTTAATTCAATAAATTTTTATATATTCAAAATATAAATAGGACAGCTTCCTATTTATATTTTGAACATAAGCATTCCTAAAGATTTTTGTTTTTAAAGGATTTTAAGTTCCCAGTAAAGCAAAATAATTTTCATAAACACTCAAATCCTGGATAGAGCAATATCACTGTTGGAAATGTGAAACAACAGTAGACTTAAGAAAGCTATTAATGAATAGTAGCAGAACTTCTCCAGGAAATAAAGCAAGAAAAAGCAAACTTGAGTAAACATAATAAAACTGTAATACACTCTTACTGACAAGTGCTTCAAGGAGCTTGGGTGGCTGAAATAACATTAGTTCTTGCCCACACACAAAATATGCACTTAGGAGTTATGGAAACAAACCCATATAACACTAACAATAACACTTACAAGTAATTGAGTATCCTTGGATTTTTTACTCTGCTTACCACACTAGCTCTAGCTCCAGCCATAGTAGCTCACTAGTTAAGCACTTGTTATAAATACACAACTTGTGGGCAGCTTAGGTTACATTACATGCCGAACGGTCAAAGAAAACATTATGAAAAAAAATAATTCAATTAATCTGTGTGGCGGACTATTTGTTCCATAAATCTCTCAGAAATTAGAGTCACAGCTTTGGGAAATATAAATTGTTCTTTTATTACAGTATACTTGCAAGGAAGCTGTTTAAAATCAATCCATATACAATATATATAAGGATCAATAATTATAATATATGCAATTTATTTTTACGTTATAATATAACTTACCCTGAAAGTTTCAATATTGATGTCAATAGTCTATCAAGTCCATCTGCTGCGTGTTCCAAGTTACTGAACAGTACCATTGTAGGTGCATTAAACATTTGCCAAACGGTAAATGGCCCATCATAATTTTCCTCATCCATATTTTTATTTATTTACTATTATCTTGCCTGCCCAAAGAATATTGAGTATACTTACAAAACAGTATTAACAACTAACTATATATAACTGTCTATTTCATTCTCATTCTACGCATCTAATTTAGATATTTATTTTATTAATTATCTAATATATGTACATATTACTTTTTAATTGTTTATATTAGTTCCAGTAGAAACTTTTTTCTTTTGGAGAATAGTACTAAGATAAAAGAGTAAATAAATCACTAGAACCAATAGTTTACTCCCTAACGAATAACGAGAGACTAGAGTATAAAGTAACAGTAACAGCCAAAAAGTCAACAACAGAATGGTAATCTGATGGTAATGGTAAATGGTAATGGAAAGAAGAAGAACAGGAAGGAAAGGAATAGTGATTATTACTGATTAGTGACAGATGACGGCTGTCAACTGAAATACGAAATTCGCGCCAGATTTAGTTTGATGATAGGTTTTTTTTTTGTTTATGGCCTGGTATCTACACCTTTAGGCCAAGTCTTAAGTATTTTTATTCGGTTTATTGTAATTTCCCCACTCCTTCATAGTATACTGCTTCACAATATGTTGATGCGTCACATTGTGCAGTTCTTGGGAGATTTTGGCGGCAACTTGATCCAGCAGACAGCTGATAGTTGGCGATGGTATCTAAAGGTGCCTATGCAAACAAACAGCTTATCTTGAGAATCCATCACCATCAGAGCACTTGTTTCACTGTTTCCACTAATAGTTCACATGCGTAGACACTTAATACACAAAATCGCAACACTTTTACATATCAAAGTCCACTTCAAACCATTATTTAAACAATAATACAGGAGCAGCAAACCGCCGCCGGTCAATTTCCAGCCAAAACCAGTTTGATGATAGGGATTCTGCTCAGTGATGCCAAGTTAGGCGATTTTCCGTCTTTTAGGCTACCTTAAAGGGTGTCGGGGCGACCGAAAATTTCGATTGGCGACTGGTCGTAATTTAGGCTACTTCGGAAAAACACAAGGGCGATGTTTGGCTATATAATTCCCTCTCTTATTAAGTAAGTCTATTAGCATAAATAATAAAAGAAACGTGTAATGAAACATATGTTTTTGACACAGAGAAATATCAAAGAAGACTAGATTTTAAGGTATCAATGACCTAAGAAAAAAGGGTCTTTCTTATATATATTTATATGTATATAATCTTGTAATCTCTTTAATTGTAATTTAAATATTTCGCTTCAATTTTGTGAAATATTAACACATTAAACGCCATGCTAATTATAACCAAAATTCATTTATTTTGTCCTGGTGCACTTTGATGTATTATTAGGAGACATGAATATCCATATATACTAGACCGCTGTAAAAGGTATAGTTTAGAAAAAAACCTATAAAACCTCATGAGGTCACGGGTGTCCTACGCGGCGCCATGATATAACAAAGAGCGTTTCCGTTACCGAGACGCCGCGTTGGTCACGCTTCCGGCCACCCGCCCCCGCACTCATCTCGTCGGAACTTTACGAAAATTACGAAAAGGGTTACCAAAAGAAGTAATCGAATCAAAACTACAGCCAGGCGAGTCTATTGCCAGGCAAAACGAGCGAGTTATTTGTGTCCTAAAATGGAAGTCCAAAAGGGATGTGTTAATGCTCTCTACAAAGCACTTAAAGGGATTCACCACCGTCGTGAAAAAAGGAAGAGTGATTCGCAAACCAAAAATGATTGTTGCCTACAACAAAGCAAAAGGCTCAGTAGACATAAGTGACCAAATGACTCGTCGCCATTGCGAAAAACAGTAAAATGGTACAAAAAATTAGCTATAGAGCTTGTTCTGAATACTGCTCTTGTAAATTCATGGGTGATGTATTGTGAAAACAAAAAAACAGATATAGAGTTAGTCCAATTCAGAAGGCAATTGGTAGACTACTTGACTCAGACAGAAAGTGGACCTGAAGCAAGCAATGAGCAACCAAGAAGAGTTAAACATAAGCTTCAAACCAAAGAAGCTACTGTGAGAAGTACAAGGCGTTTTTGTGCCCAATGTTATAAAACTAATGTTGGTACTTATGGATCCAAGGCCGCCAAAAACAAAACTAAAAAAGTCTCTACATTTTGCAGCGAATGCGATAACGAACCGCATTTATGTTTGCCTTGTTTTAATAGAATTCATAAAATATAAAGGATTAGTTTGAAACGTTTTTCTACTTTGTAAGTCCTTACATCATTGCAAATTTTGTTATTTGACTACCTTAAGTTTTGTAATAAATATAACCTTGTTTTTCCATAGGATGCTATGTTTCTTTTCATAGACAAATGTATTAAGATAAATATTCAGAGTATACATAAAGTAGCTTCAGTCAAAATCTAAGCCGGCTTCAGTGAAAAAAGCACAATACAGGTCTAACGTGGGAATGTATGGGTAAATGTACCTAACTTGGTGTCTCCGATGTTTGCCTGAAAGTCGCGAACAGCTTAACTGATTTCGATGTAGCTTGGACCATTAGTTAAAACATTTAGTCGGAATATTCCATATTTAATTTTATTGAAATATATTTCATCGACTTTTTTCTGACAATATTTTTCGAAGTCGCTGTGTGAAGCCGGGGTGGGTCGCTAGTCAACCCATAAATTAACGTTATGGAATGCTACATAATATTTATGAGGTTTAAAAGCCAAAAAACGTATTTTTAAAAGTAAATTAATGCTTCAAAAAATGTTTTAATAATGTTGGCAAGTAGAACCGCGGACGGCAATAAGGTTTTCCTTATAACTTGAAAAAAAAATTAGCTACACAAGAACCATTCAGCAAAAGTGTTCTACAGCGCCACTCCGGCCACATGCTTGCTATAAATCAATGAAATCTAAGTGCTTAACGGTAGAAATAAGGTTCAAAGTCAGATATGCCTCGAGGTCACCGGTGACCTACGTGGCGTCTAGACACGGGGCAGGGTCCGGTCACCGGTGACCTACATGGCGTTTAATGTGTTAATACATAAAAAAAATAAAACACATATTTTATATGTTGATATTTTCTTTCACGTTTACGATAAACTGCTTCAAATTTTATCTTGTTAAAATTATAAATAAGGTTGATTAAGGTAGGTCTACGTTTAAAAATAGCCTTTATACTACCTGAAAATTCAGCAAGCGATCTTAGGCCACATTACAGAGAAAACAAATTAGGCGAATTTAGGCTACTTGACGACAAATTTTTGGCGACTCCGACTGGTCTAGACTTGGCAACACTGATTCTGCTGTCAGAGTGTAGACACTCGTGTTTCAGCAATTTTCGGATATATTTTTGGGGTGAGTTTCGTTAATATCTTTGCCGTCTTCTGTGTATTCTTATAAAAATTTGTGTGGTGTTGTTCATTACTTATTGGTTGGTACTTGTAAGTAGCGATAGTTAACTAATTTATGTATTCTTAACTAACACGATGGACGTCGACGGGGTGGATTCGGAACCACCGGATAAAGACAATCCATCTGGTTTCCGTCCCTCTAAAGGAAAATGTACGGGTATAACACCAAGCATTCATAAAACAAAGTTGGTCATGAAGATACGCCTTCAGCATCATATCAAAATATTTATACCAAATTTACACCCACCCTGATTTTCTAGAAAAGAAAAAAAAGGGCCTTTTACAATTCACCTTAAGCGTATAGAACCCGATCCTTCATCTGGTTATACAATCCGACCTGTCAAGATCGGCCATAGCCTATTCCAAAATATGGTTTCCAATATTGAATAACAAAGCATAACGAATTTAGGTCGTAACAGGGTCTCAATAGCTTTTAAAACTGCTACAGATGCCAATATCTTTATCGAATCATCCTTTCTTGCTAAATACAAACTATCAGCAGAGCAGCCATTCCAACCTTCAATGTTATCAGAATGGGTGTTGTTAGAGGTATACCAACCGATATTTCCATGGATGACTTGGTGTGTGATTCGGAACTACCCCCTGGTAGAGGAGACATTATAAAGGCTAGGAGATTACACCGAAAAGTAAAGAAAGGCGATGATATTGAGTGGTTGGCCACCCAAACCATTGTCCTTACATTTTCAGGCCAATAGCTTCCTTCTCACTTATACTGCTTTTACACCTCAATTCCTGTCGAAACCTACATACTCCCTTCCATACAGTGACTGAAGTGTTGTCGCTTTGGACATATAAAGGCTCAGTGCAGATCAAAGCCACGCTGTTTCAAATGCTCAAAAGAGCACACTGGAGATAATTGTGTTACCGATATCTCCACATGTCTGTTCTGCTCTGCTAATCACTTGGCAACTGATAAAAGCTGCCCTGAACATACAAGACAAAAAGGCATTATGGTCATGTCCCAAGAAATTGTTTCATATCTAGAGGCATCTGCTCGATTCCCTACAGTTAGAAGACCTTACCTGATGTAGCTGCATCTTTAGGGATTCCTTGCCTACCCACTTCATCATAATAGTTATCAAGTATTCACTCTGCTCCTCCTGCTTCTCAATCTTATAGAAAGACTGTTTACAGAATTAACCCAACTAGACCTGTTCCAAATTCTGTAGCCTATGATATGGTAGCACACAACAATATTGTAATAACCCCTACTTCTTCCCTTCCAAATGGTCATGTTCTTCAAGCTAATTTATCCCCTAATGATAATCTCCTGGAAAACCTTGTGTCCTCCATCTCTGATATAATTGGCAAATTTGACGACATACACTTACCGTTTAACGTGAGAAATAACCTTGACATGCTCTTCCATAAAATCTATAAAATTCAATCGCCTCCACATCCTCCAGTGGAATTGCCGGAGCATCAAGAACAAGAAATCTGAACTAACTAATTTGATAAATACTCATAACCCCTCAGTCATTGCTATTTCGGAAACCTGGCTAAGACCTGGTTTTAGATTCAGAATCCCTGGTTTTTCGTGCTTCCGTGACGACCGCAGCGATAGCTACGGCAGCACTATAATTCTTCTAAATAGAAATTTTACCTCTTGCTCAATTCCCCTTCCACCTCTGGAAGAGAATGCTAGTGCAACAGCTGTAAAAGTAATGGATATCACAATTGTGTCAATATATATTTCCAATCCTACTCCTGCCTGTGTCCCAGAGCTTAACTTAATCCTGTCTAGTATATCTCCTCCTTTTATTGTAATTGAGGATTTCAATAGTTACAACGTACTGTGGGGTTCTCATAAAAATGATTCTTTTTCCTATCTTTTGATAGATGTCTTTAATGAGTTTAATCTTTGCATTTTGAATAATGGCTCTCCCACCCGCATGGACTACCCTTCCCAAAGTCATAATTATGTTGTAGATCTATCTCTCTGCTCTGTTAATTTAGCTGCAAGTATCAATTGGAGCACTCTATCGTCCACCTTTGTTAGTGACCACTTCCCTATCCTTTTGTCTTTGTCTAGTAGAAGCCTTCCCACTAAAAATAAATCATGCATGTTTAACGTTTCCAAAGCCAACTGGCATGTATATCTTTCTGATATAGAAACTAAAGCTCATTCTCTCCCTCCAGTGTCTCACATTAACTTACAACATGCCCACTCCGATTTTATATCCCTTTTAAATGAATCTGCTACAAAATCTATTTCCCTTAAAAACGGCTCCCATTACAAAATTTCCTCACCTCCTTGGTGGGATGGAGAGTGCTCTTCTATTGTTAAAAATATGTCCATGGAAAATTTTATAAAATACAAAAAAATAGCCGCTCAAGCCAAAAAAACATTCTCAGAGAAGAAGATAAAAGCCTGGCTTTTATTTTGTGAGAATCTGTCACATCGCTCTCCAGCCTCCCTTGACTGGAAATATATAAAGTGATTTTGTGGTTCTGTCAATGATAGCCAAATAAATAACCCTGACCCCTCACTTTGGATAGACAACTTCTGTAGCAGTTTGTCTCCTCCATGGGTTCCTTCCTTAGAGGAGACATTCCCAGTGACCTCCCCACCTTTCCATCTTTCTTATGAATCTATGAATGATACTGTTACGAGCTTGGGGTTCGAGACAATTAAAAACTGCCGATTGAAGTACCAAAATTGACACTTTAATTACAGAACAATAATTACAACTTAAAACCACACTAATAATAAAACACAATTGTACTACTGACCACTTTAGTTCGCAGTTATACCGCTTCGAAGTATTCGCGTATATCGCCAATTCAATACTGCCTCAGTCGTGGTCTATACCAGCCTTATATAGGGCCTCAGATAGTTTCCAGAACCTTCTACTGTAAAAACATCTAGTATGTTCGAGTACATATTGGTCCCAAAATTTCTAGGATCTTGACACTCCTAGTTCTGCTACTCGATACTAGAAGGCGCTAGTGGTATTAATTGTGGCGCGCAACACTGCCCCCTCCTAAGACATGCTGGTCCCGAGCATTATTGGCCCCATAATAACGTGCCAGTACCCGCCAGTTTCCCTGCTGCTGTTGGGCGGTGCTGTTAGCCGCACTACCCTCTCCAGATCGGTCACCTCCCCTTTCTACAGTTCGCTTAGGGTAGCTGGATCGAAGATGGCCGTAGCACCTAGGGCTGTATCCTTTATTGCAGTCGCGAACTGTAGCTGCTGCAACCTCCCCGACGCGATAGGAACGATGATCCTGTCACATGGCTTCCACCTCCAGTGCACGGGCCAACGCGTCCTTAAGCGTCTCGTGGTGCCCGAGCCTCACAGCAGCTCTGACTTCAAGGTCGCGGATGCCGTCGATGAATGTCTATACCAGGTTCACTATAATGAGCGCAGGTACAGCCTGGTATGCTTTTCGAACCAGCTTCTCCACCTCAAGGGTCTACTCCTGCAAGTTTTCGTTGCTGCGTGCGATCTTTGAGCTGCGCACGAAAGACGTGTTCCAGGTGAGCGTCGCCATATCTCGCCTCCAATGCCTCAATGAGCTGCTCGTAGGTCACTTCCTTACCGAGAGCTTCCAGAACAGTTAAGGCCTGGTCGCGCAGGCCGAGGGTGAGAGCAGTCATGGCCTGACTTTTATTCCAGCCGTTCGCCTTCATGACAGCCTCTAATTGGATTTTGTAGGCCGACCAGGAAGAAGTCCCGTCGAACGGCGGCACTTTGAATCCGCGTAGCGAAGGTGTTGTAGCTACCACGGGAGCTGTAACTCCATCACCAAGTTTGAGGACGTACAGCGTTTTCTTGACCTCAGCCATCACGTTGTCAACCCGATTGTACACTTGGTCGATTCGGGTTTCAGCTTCCGATAGGCGGTTGTCATATTGAGCAACCTTATCCTTCACCTCCCTTATCTCTTTCCCGAAGGTAGCGTGAAGGTCCTTCATGAGGAGCATCTGCTCTTTTATACCGCACTGCAGTTGCTCTTCCAACCGACGGGCCTGTTCCTCCTGTCGGCGGGCCTGTTTCCCCTGTCGGCGCGCCTGTTCCTCTTGTCGGCGGGCCTGCTTCTGCAGCATCATTATCAGAGCACCTAATGATGCATCTGCAGCACCTTGATTGGATCATTATGTACACAGACGCTTCAAAGACTTCTAACAAAGATTGTGTAGGTTCTGCAGTTTAGATCCCTAAATATAGAATAATATTTAATTTTAAGTGCCCGCCTGAATCATCAGTTTTCACAGGTGAATCTATTGCCATTTTAGAGGCAATCCGATATGCCGAATCTCACAACCTGGAAAATACCTTAATTCTCTCTGACTCTCTTAGCTGTCTCCAAACTATCATCTCCAGCTCGTTTCACTCTAAATCAAATCTTTTCCCTATCCTCTTTATTAAAAAAACATTATATAATTGTCACAAAAAAGGCCTAAAAGTTGCTTTTCCAGACCATTCTGGGATACATGGTAATTAGTGTGCGGATTTCTTGGCTAAGAAAGCAACACGAACAGGTACCCTCTCTCAGTACCAAATTTTCCCCCATGATTTGCTGCCACTGGCAGGATCTGACTTCATGGCATCTTGGCAATATCTCTGGGACCAAACTAAAAACATAAAATGTAAACACTACGCTCGGGTCCAAGACGCAATCCCATACAAACCTTGGTTTTTCCATTATCGTGAAGCTAACAAATTTACTACATCAACCGTTTACCGTCTGCGCTTCGGTCATTCTTGCACACCGGTACACCTAGCCAAATTAAGGATAAGGGATAATTCTTTATGCGAATGTGGTCTTGATGAAGGTTCCACCGATCACATATTTTTCGAGTATCCTCGACTCAAGTTCTCCTTATATGACATCCTTCCCCAACACATCCCTCGTCGAACTAATTCTACCTGTCCGCTGTATCTCATGTTCTCCTCATTTGTTCATATTTTATGTGATTTTGTTTATACTAATAGTATTAAGTTGAAACATAATCATTGTTGGTGGTAGAAATATAAATGTTTGTTTTGTCTTTTGTTGTAGATTAGAAGCCAATCACAAAAAATATTAAAAAAAGTAATTAAAAAAAAGATTGTTTTACCTTGTTGTCACTCCCATGACCAAAGAGTATAGTATAACTGTCCCAGGAATGCCCATGACAAGTACTCTGTGCCCATGACTGACTTGACACTGGCAGAATGCCACAAAGTCATAGACATAGTATCTTATCAATCTTGTCAATACTCTATCTACGCAAAAAGTAAAGAAGAAGAAGAAGATTCATAGTTTATACTTTCTTTATTAACTGGCTTTACGGCTCTGGGTTCTAGTCTTTCTGTGCTTATAGTTTAAACTTATGACACGTTTACATAGATTATAGGCAGCAGGCACGAGCAACTCGCCGAGTGATTCGTTGACGAGTACGATGCGTTTACATATTCGCCTGTATCACAGAACAAATAATAGTACTACGTCTATATTCATCATAAATGTCTGTATTATATAATATAGAAGACACCCGATTCGGGTGTCCTCGCTACTCTACTAGATTACACATATTTTAAAGGGATTAAAAAACTAGCTTCGACAGTCACTTAAGTAGGTACCCACGTAAATCACGTAATTACGTGTGTCTTTTCAAAACTAAAGGATATTATTCAAAAATATATTGACATTACATTGAATGTTTTACGTAAATCTGCGATCAAGTAATGAAAAATACTATTATTATATGATAAGTTAACCTATTTCAGGGACAGTGGATTAATTACATTTTTAAGTTAATATAAACATCGTTTTAAAAATTTATACCTGTGTTTTACTGATCTGCTAAAACCTACCATATACTTACAAACCTACCTAATATTTACTAAACACTTTATGAGCGTCTATAGAACATCTGCTTACGCTTGGTGTATAATAAGTGCGCTCTATAGCTTGCTCATATACACTCTAGAAGCACTGACATCTACATATACAAGTACGCTGGACTGGCTGTACATCGTGGCATTGTTAGGCGATCTGATTTTCGCCATTTTGGCACTGATTTAGTAATTAGTGTCCATGGAACTAATAATATAGATTGGATAGAGTGCCAAAATATATCGACATAAATTTTCATACCCAGGCCTATACTTAACATTGACTCTATTCATGTTTCACTTAAATAGAATGCCATACAATAAATAAATGTATCAATTAATACTTATATCTTAGACACAAGCTATATAAAAGTTAAAGTTACAACCTATACAGAAAGGGTCCCACATATAGGCAATAAATTAAACCACATGCTTGTTATCGCCTTTGCTGACGATATATAAAATATGAATGTAATCAGTCCAGTAATTGGGTCAAAAAGAAAGTAGAGATTTAATTTTAAGCAAATTTGAACTCTCTATAGAATTGGGTCACTAAGTCAATGATTCAATTAACTTGAATCCTTGAACATTAAAAAGCGACGTTGCCACGCCGTGCAAACTATTACGACGTTAGACTATATACGTCGACAGCGATGTTATTTGGCGGCGTCCATAAACAAGCGGTACGAGGCACGCGGCGTTCTTGAAAGGCGATGGCGCAATTGCGCGCGCGCCTGTGTTGTAGAGTAGGACACCTGTTATCGACCATTAGCTTCTTTCAAAAGGAGTCATGATCGAAAAAAAACATGTTTAGCTTTAAAATAGTTAGGGCATGGTATTTTTAGAATTATCGTGTTGTTATGAAATTCTAAAAACACTACGACCTAAGTATTTAAAGCTAAACTTTAAAGCTTTTCTGTTTAAGTGTGTTCTTGTAGATTTAGGGATAATAAATTATTTTGACATGATAAAAAACCCACAAAAACAACCAATTAAAAAGTCATACTTACTTACCCGTTTGGTATCACAAAACTGTAGTTTCGTAAGTTTAATTGTACAAAAATAAACTTTTTTTAGCAATCAATAACTTGTCAATTGTTATCAAAATTACTTGTATTCAAATGTCTTGTAGTAGGTAAGTGTTAAAAGAAAAGTATCGATAAACGATAATTGCACCTTGTGCCCGCCCTATTTATTACTTTTATTATTTTCGCCATTTTGGAATTTGAAAGATTTGTTTTCAGTTCACTGCGAATCTTCCAGGATAGTGTGTTATTCTACCTATTCACCATTTACCATTCACCATTTTGTTTCTATAGTTCATTTTAGAGGTTTTAAAAGGCCCAATGAGTAGGAAAACTAGAGTAAGTAACTACTAAATAAAAATATATAATTTTGTGAAGAATGTATTGTTTACCATTCATTTAATCCTCGTACTAGAGAGAAAAGAGTCAAAGTTACTTAAGGTGTAAGCACGAGGGTGGCCCACGAAATTCAAATTTTCTTACGTTTTTTGGAATTTGCAGGTCAGTGTCAGGTTGTATGTTTAACAAAATATGCTTCACGACCGTAACGAGTATGTGTTTACAGAATTATTATCATTAAAATTCACAATACCACACTCTAAGTTCAAATAATCCCTTTGAATGAGTTTTTCTAGAAAAGGCCATACAATGGGATTTTACGAACTCAGGGGGTTCTGTTAACGGTAAATGCATACTCGCTATGGCCGCGAATCATATTTTGTTAAACATATAACCTGACACTGACCTGCAAACTGCAAAAAACGTAAAAAAATTTGATTTCGCGGGCCACCCTGGCGCTCTACCTTAAGGGGCTACTCCATGCGAACGACCTTGAGCATTTGGTGTGCCGCGCCGACTCGCTACAATATAATATCCCGTTAATATGTAAGGCGCCACCTACTGTAAGAACGTAGTATTTTTTCAACATCAATAAACTATTTTATGGAAATAACACAGCGTACAACGATAAATGTATTTAATTTTTTTTATTCGGTATATTAGTTGCATTATACTAAAATTATGTATTCTTATATATTATCTAATTATGAAATTTTATAATTAATTATATATTAAAAATGAAGCATTGAAAATTGTGAGTTTAAAAGATACCACTATAGGTAAATAGATAGATAGCTCACATTTTGTACAAATATTTGGTGCAATAAAGAATAAATAAATAAATAGGACATTTCGCAGAGTGAGAGTAATATAGAATGAGAGTCGTGGAGGCAGTTTACAAACATAAATTGCACAAGGACAAACATCCAGACTCGGAACAATTATTTGTAGGCCATACAAATACTTGTTCCGTGCGGGATTCGAACCCGCGGCCACGGAGCCGTTGTCGGGTTATAGCTAAAGTGACCATACGTCCCGTTTTGAACGGGACTGTCCCTTTTCTCGATCACCTGTCCCATTGTCCCCAAACAAAGCTCCGGGACACAGAATTGTCCCGTAACTCGTTGGATGGAAGTATTCAAAGTCAACAATCTTCAACATAATTTTTTTTAATCGAATATATTTTATGTCTACCTGGTACGAATGCTCCGGTAGAAAGAGTATTTTTTTATTTTGAATAAATTGTGGACGTCTGAAAGAAACACTTACGGTTCCAGAGTTCTAAAGGCGATGTTGTTAACAAAGATAACAATAAAAAAACTTAAGCAGAAATTTATTCTTATTTAAAATCATCACCAACTTTATTAAAGCAAATTTAATCCACTGACAAAGGTAATTAATAATTAAAAAAAATATGTTGCATTTAATAATTACCGTCTATACCGAATATAATTTTATAGTGAACACTAATTGTGTAAAGTTATAGTTTTTAGAGTATAAATAAACCCATGTCCTGTTTTGAGTTAAAAAATAAATGGTCAGTTTAGTCTTTTTAGTTAAATTTTAAAAATTTTTAGTTGATAGTAAAAAGTAGGTATATTAGTACCTACTTAGATACTTTTTACCGAATTAAAAGTATAGAATACCTTATGTACTCAATTATTTTTTGAAAAAGAAGAAAAAACAAGCAATAAATAATATACTATATTTTAGCATAAAACTATAAGTTAGTAATACTAATTATAACTTAGAACATAAATGAGAAATTCATAACTGACTTTTTGGCCCGACCCAGGATTCGAACCCGGGACCTCATGATCAGCAGTCGCACTACTACAACCACTAGACCAACGAGGCAGTACTATACCTAATAAGATATTGTGGTTGGGTGATAATATTGAATTAGCCTTTTATAGTGTAAATTATAATATTTGTCGAAATTTTAATTATGGATTCGAACCTTACATGCTAATGGTGCTTCATTTTTTATTTGCATTTACTTCAAAGAAAATACACGCAAAAAGCTTCATCGCGCAGTAAAAAACACAACAAATATATGTATAACTAATACGAAAAATTATACCCAAAACAAACAAATAAATATACCTATAAATAACCTAATAAGTAATATTATTAGCGACTGATATGACGTGAGTGTATTATGCGCTGGTCGACGCTCTAACGACACGGGCTTCACGTCGAAGAGCTCAGGGCTCACTGACTTCAGCAAGCCCGTGAGCAGTGAATATGCCCAAATTTTAAAATAATTTCTTAATAAAATCAAATTTTGGTCTTTTGAAAAAAAATTTACTATAGAAATGTTCATTAATAAATTGTCTATCCATTGGTGTATATCGCAAAATAAAATAATACTTACTTTACGAGGAGATGCATGTAATCAATAATAATTTCACATTTATGTGGTTTCGTTGTAAGGAGATTATATTAATATTTATTCCTTTAAAAAAAATTGGATATAGCTTTTATAGAATCAAGATTATGTAAAAATATAATGTGTTTTTTATTTGTTGATATATCTTTTAAATAAAAAGTAGATAGCTCCTAAAAACCGCACAAATAACGACTAGCGCGACATTTTGCTCAACCTGCGCCTTAAGAAGAATTGTCAAAGTTATAAGTCCCGCCAAAGAGTGTGTAATAATAAGAAAGGACCCCTTAGAACAATAGATAAATGTTCAAAACTTAGAGTACAAATAAGCATGGTATAGAGCGCGCGTATCGCTAAATGCCCATTATGCCAAAGGTAACCAGATGTTCTATAGATAAATTAGAAATAGCTTGGTAGCGATCACCTCATTCCCAGGGGTTATTACCATCCATAAATCCTTAATATTATAATAACCCTTTTTATACAAACTTTGTTTAATAAAGTTTTTGAAATTTTGAGCAGGTCAAATTTTGTATATTTTCTAGGATTTTGTTGTAAAAGCGTTACATCGCCCCAAGGATGAATAACTGACTCGGTGGATTCGAGTAACTGGTACCGACTACTGCTACAGATTGAATATCACTTATATTTGTATAACTAACCTTTATTTTTTTTGTACTTCATAAATATATTGAGAGGCCAAAGTTAATACATTAATTTCCTTAAATGTTTGTAGGAGCGACTCTGTAGGTTTTAAATCATAGATTGCTCTTATGACCCTCTACTGTAATACATATATAATTTCAGTGTCAGTCGCGTGTTGCCATAGCAAAATACCATACGACATTATGATATGGGAAGAGCTAAAGTAAACAATAGACTTGTTTACTACTGTTTCCACATTGGTAAGATTTTTAATATTTTTAACAGCATATGCTGTAGAACTAAGTCTGCGTGCTAATTTTGACACATGGTTGCTCCATTGAAGCTTCGCGTCCAGTGTTATTTCAAGAAAAATCGTGGTATGGACAAGACTTAGTTAGTAACTGTTTGACATTTGTAGTCATAAATTTCATACAATTCGTTTTAGTGTCATTTAAATGCAAATTATTAACATTAAACCAATTTACTAATTTAAATATAGGATTATTTACTTCGTAATATTTTAATAATTGTCGTTTTAATTTGAAAAGTAATGATATGTCTTCAACAGCAAATTAACTATATAATGGTTATCTCCTACTATGTAAGGTAAGTCATGATAAAGAAGGTATTTTTGTTAAGTTTATAAAAAAATAATTATTCTGAAAGGACTGTAAGGTAAAAAAATATTATCAACATGGAAATCAAATTCCGTAGATTTCAATTCAATTTCCGTAGTTCCGTAGACGATAAAAAATTCCGTAGATCTACGGAAAAATCTGTAGATTTGGTAACGCTGTTCAAGTGTCTATCATTTCTATCAATCTACTGATTTGAAGTACATATATTTATATCTCTATGTATCAATCGATATATCACGCGTAGTATCCACTTAGTAGTCTGTGGATGTATCGTTTTTCGTTTTCATCCCTACACATGTCTACGGCATAGATAAATAAAATGAATAAATATGTATATGTAGTGTCTAGTGTAATTTATAGGTACTATAAGCATAGATAAATAAATATATAGCAAGTTAACTATAAGCTGGCTACGGGCAGTAATCTTCATAGAAAAAATACTGGACAAGGGAAACGTCATAGCAAGATGATATTTGACAGCAACATCCTCCCTCGCCTCTCGGTATCCCTTCTAAGCATGGAGTATAGAGTAGAATACTCTATACTCCATGCTTCTAAGCTCAATTGCAAGCTGTCGCAGGCATATTTTTTTTGTTTTTTTTGTCAATTTGTCATTGTCACTGAGCACTGAGTGATATATTTGATCCACCAGATTTATTCAAAGGAATGTGAAACAATTTATAACAAAAAATGTACAATACCAAGAAAAGATTTCTACATGGACAGACTGTGAACATACAGAAACACGGTTATTACACAAACTTAACGACAAACATGTTATTCCTGGAAAAGAAAATTAAGGTATAAAATAATTGTGATTTTATTTCAATTACATGTAATTTAATTTTTGTATGTGTAATACACGTTTTTCTAATCAAATTGTTATGAATTATTTACAGGTTGAGAATTATGTTCCTGTATTTAGCAAAACCGTGGAAGGACCCTTTAATTATACCTCTACATTTATAAGTTATCATATTAATTATTTTATTAAATATATTAATACATAGCACTATAAAACTGAAGTGTTTTACACGGCTAGTGGTGAGAACCAGTTACCTTTTTTTACTGGTAACAAGGCATTCTTTTGGTTTAGCTTTCCATTGACGTCCGTCGAATTGGAGGTTAATATTTTTTTTACAAAAAGGTTACATTATTATAAGCACACACACAACAGTTTCAACATGCGGAAATGCACACTTTTGAGAAAAAAATGAATGAAAATCAATTATTTTTGCAATATTTATGTCAATTCCTACCGCAAAACTACTTCCTGCTCCAACGTTAACGTGGGCACTGACTGTCCTTGCAGCTACTTAAAAGCGGGGATCGGTATTACGCGGGCAAGGGGTACGTGGTAGAGCCATGCTGCAGCTATATTATGGTTGTAGCACGACTGGGTCGGCTCGACCGGGGAAGGACCATGCTCTCACAGGAAACCAGCGTAAAATAGCAGCTTAACGTTGCTGTCTTTCGTATGGTGAGTGTAGAGAACCGGAGACCCTTTTTACTGGCAGAGCTATTTCATCTAAATCCTCACGGGTGACAACGCATCTGCATCTTGAGTCTTTATTGAGGATAGATGTAGATGTCTATTTGTCACAGTAACCACTTACCATCAGGTGGACTGTGTGCTCGTTTGTCACCCGATCCTATAAAAAAAAGGGGTAAACTAGCAAGTCAAGTGCTTGCCGGGGCCTCACAGACCTCACGTCGGTACTTAAAGGTTAATAATGTATATATTAATAAGTTAATTATAAAATTTGTGAACGAAATTATTGTACAGTAAATATTAAGGACTAATAAAAAATTGGTAAATTTCAACATTGTTACTTTTGTATTTATCTCATTTTATTTTCAATGTAATAAAATTAATTTTTCAAGTGGCTATTATTTGGGACGTCCTTTGCCTGGTATAGCTGCTTCAAATGAAAAAAAAAAAAGAAATGTCATATATAATTTTGCTACAACCAATCAGGACGCAGAAGCCGAGTAAGTTTAGTTTGTGAGATGTCCGTCTGATTCGGGCGGATTCAGGTAGAATCAAGGACAATTACTATACTCTTTGGGTAGAATGTATTAGTTAGTCTGTGAACATAGTAGGGATGCTCGATGTTTTAGAAACATCGATGATGACATCTATAGCTCAACATCGATGTTCGATGTTTATCCTGCTCAGAACATCGATGTTGGTCATTATCGATGTTTTTGCACATGTATTTAATAGGTTTGAATTACACTAATAAAACAATTGTCATGTTGTTCATGGGTTATAATTAATGAAATATTAGAAATTATTAAACAATATACAGTGTTAAACAGTTATAAAAATTTGGAAGAAGTTCACAAATATGTAGTTCATTTGTTATACAGTGCAATATTTTTGCCGATTTTTTTTTTATAGGATAAGGGTGACAAACGAGCACACAGTTCACCTGATGGTAAGAGGTTGCTGTGGCCCAGAGACATCTACATCTATCTTCGATAACGAATCAAAATGCAGATGCGTTGTCACCCGCGAGGACTAAGATGGAATGCCTCGTTTCCAATAAAAAGGGGTCCCCGGTTCTCTACACTCACCATACCAAACACAGCAGCGTTAAGCTGCTATTTTACGCTGGTATTCTGTGAGAGCGTGGTCCTTCCCCGGTCGAGCCGACCTATTCGTGCTACAACTATAATATAGCTGCAGCATGGCTCTACCACGTATAAAGTAAAAAGGGTCTCCGGTTCTCTACACTCACTATACGAAACACAGCAGCGTTAAGCTGCTATTTTACGCTGGTATTCTGTGAGAGCGTGGTGCTTGCTTGGTCGAGCCGACCCATTCATGCTACAATTATTAATTAATTTTTTGATGGATTTATGATATAGTAATTTTGATAAAGAAGTACCTTTCAATCTGTTTTTCTGTTGATAAAGAGTTGAGCCAGCTATGGATAAAAATTAAAAATAACAATTTTGTACAACTGACTTCAATATAAATTATTAAGGACAACTCAAAAACTATTGGTTAGACTTGTATGGGTCAAATTTATATCGGACAGAAAAACAATCATCGAAATCGTTTCACCCAGAAAAAGTTATGAAAAAAAGAACATTCAGTCGAAATTAGTACCTCCTCCTTGTTGAAGTCGGTAGATAACCGCTCAGATGGCGTGGATGTGGCGATTGTGGTCAAATATCTCACCGCAAGTTTTTTTTTAATTTTAGATAGGTACAATATACAATAACATTGTTCTAAACATGCATTGGATCGTGTTTAAGATCAACCATCGGCTTTTTTAAAAAACAACCGACAAAGAAACAGACACCCTACAACAACACCAATAACAAAACGAAATCAGTGACCACTGCGAAATTACATTTGACACTTAAATTTGATACACCATAATGATATCATATTTAAATCATTATTATATAAAGAACGTAAGGATATTGTGAGCCTCTCTGTTGAACGAATTGTAGAAATGGCTTGTGTCGAGCTTGAGCACCTCATTGTTGTAAGTGTTTACAGACCCCCATGTGCTACTTATGACCATTTTGAAAGGATTGTGGAAGAAGTTTTACTCAAACTTAGTAAACAGAACAAGTCTGTTGTAATGTGTTTTGACTTTAATATCAATCTCCTTGAAACTTCTTCCATTAGTATTAAGTTTCGCTCATTGTTTAAATCGTATAATCTTGTAAATTTATTCTTAGAACCAACACGTATTGCTGGGCCTAGTGCGACCTGTATAGATAACATTTTTACAGATGTTAAGCCCTTGCATAAATCAATTATTCAAAATTTAAGTTCAGATCACTGTGGACAGTTAGTATCACTACCTTACATACACAAAAAACAGAAAAATAAGAAAGTTGTGTTTGTTCCAATAAATGAACATCGCTTGAAGAGGTTTAGAAGTAATATAATAAAAAGACTTCCATCACTTTCGTTTAAAATAGTGCTAATTATTTGTATGCTACATTATTTGAAATTATAAGTTGTGAATTTAGTAGAATATTTACTTCTAAAACTTTCTCTTTGAACAGTCGCAAATCATTTAATGAATGGGCGACAGTAGGAATTTATAAAAGTAGGCGAAGGTTATACGAGCTTTATGATGAAAGATCATATAATAGTAGTGCTATATTTAGAGATTATGTAAAAACATATTCTAAAATATTTAAAAAAGTGTGCTCCACTGCTAAGGCTTTACATTTAAGCAACAAAATTAAAACTGCATCTGACAAAATTAAAATGACCTGGAGAATAATAAATAGTGAAACGGGCAAGGTCAAATCGCGCAACTCGGATTTTCAATTGAATATTAACAATAATTTAACGCGATCTGATCAAGAAGTTGCTATGGCTTTTGAGAAACATTTTACTGATGTTCCTTTTTTGACAACAAAATCATTAAATTCTTCACCTACTGTCGCCGAATCATTGCTCAATCAAAATGTAAAGGCTTGTTCAAATTCTTTTAAATTCCATAGAATACTGCCAAAAGATATCGTTAAATATTTTAAAACTATTGATGTTAAGAAAACGGCAGACTTATGGGGGATTTCCGTTAAAGTTATTTTATCTATAATAGATATATTAGCACCTTATCTAGCCACTATATTTAATATAAGCGTCGAATCTGGTGTGTTTCCTGATTTAATGAAACATAGTAAAGTCATACCTATATTTAAATCTGGTAGTACATTAGACCCCGCCAATTTTAGACCAATTTCTGTCCTACCAACATTAAGTAAAATTTTTGAAAAAATTATTTTAGATCAGATGTTAAGTTACTTTAATATCAATAAATTGCTACATAAAAATCAATTCGGTTTTACAAGGGGTCGCTCGACAACTGACGCTGGAGTTGAGCTTATTAAACATATTTTTTGTGCATGGGAGAATTCAGAGGATGCTTTGGGTATATTTTGTGACCTTTCCAAGGCCTTCGACTGTGTTCACCATGAGACATTAACCAGGAAGCTACAGTACTATGGTGTCAAGAACACAGCGCTTAAACTTATTATTCATATTTAAGTAATAGAAAACAGAAGGTTATTATCAATGGTAAAAGCTCTTCCGGGTCACCTGTACTAATGGGTGTTCCTCAGGGCTCGATTCTCGGCCCATTCCTGTTTCTGGTGTATATTAATGACTTACCTCACCTTGTAGGGGATAGTCATGATATAGTATTATTTGCTGATGATACTTCCTTGATTTTTAAACTTAAACGTCAATCATTTAAATGTGACGAAGTGAATAATGCTATATCAAAATTAGTGCATTGGTTTAACGTTAATAATCTGCATTTGAACGGAAATAAAACTAATTGTGTTAAATTTACAACAACGAATGTTAAAAATCTGAATACCAATGTGTTTTTAAATGGGGAGGCATTGAGCCCTGTTGTATCCACTATTTTTCTTGGCATCACTCTTGACGCAAAGCTCCAGTGGGGCCCCCATATATCCAAATTAGCAAGCAGACTAAGTTCTGCAGCCTATGCTGTAAAAAAGATTAGAGGTCTCACTAGTGTCGAGACAGCTAGATTAGTTTATTTTAGTTATTTCCATAGCATAATGTCTTATGGGATTTTGCTATGGGGAAATGCGGCTGATTCAGAAACTATTTTTGTTTTACAGAAGACGGCCATTAGAGCTATTTACAATCTAAAACCGAGAGAGTCTCTTAGAGATAAATTTAAAGAAATTAATATATTAACTTTGGCCTCTCAGTATATTTACGAAAATTTAATATATGTTCACAAAAACAAAGATAGTTTTAGTAAAAAAAGTGATATACATTCTGTAAACACTAGGAACAAACACAAGCTAGTGATGCCAGTTTCTGGACTCCACAGAGTCAGTAATTCATTCTTGGGGCAATGTATACGCTATTACAACAAGGTCACGGAAAGTGTACAGGTTCTCTCTATTGCCAAGTTTAAATGTTTTATTAAGCTGAAACTATATAAAAAGGGTTATTATAGTATAAATGAATACATGGTTGATATTAACCCCTGGGAATGAGGTGGTCGCTTCCAAGCAGTTTTTAAAATAAATTTTGTAAATAGTTCGTAATTATTTATATTGTAAAATTTATTTTTAAAAAAAAAGTCCCGCTGGGTTTCTTGCTGGTTCTTCCCAGGACAGAGGGTTTTTTTCGAACCAGTGGTAAAGTAAAAAATGACTTTCAATAAGAATTACACATGTAATGTATATTGAATAAAAAATATTCTATTCTATATTTTTCTTCATGCATTCTGAATTATTCAAAATTTTAATTTTTTTAGAGATGCAAGATTTATTTGATATTGATTTCGCGGGTTCGTAATCTTCGCAAGTATCCTATAATCGATTATGGGTTTATTGACATCGATGTTTCGATGTTTGACATGTGGCAGCATCAATGTTTTCATTTTTGACATCGATGATCATCGATCATCCCTAGAGCGATCACCTCTAGTATATATACAGCAGGGGGAGGAAAGTTGGTAGTAAAAATTTGAAGTTTAAAATGTATGGAAACAGACTCCCTCTTACGACGTATCGCGAAAAAAGTTTGGCGCCATTTTTAATAAAATGTCAACAGATACAGGTACAGGTACTCTATTGTCAACATCGCCATTTTTTATGAGCGCCATAACGCCATTATGCATCACGTTCACGAGATTTAGTTTGTTAACCTAATAATTTTCTTTGTTCTTATTAATATTTTTGTTACATTGCATTCATTACTGTTATTTCGTTCTTACGATGTCGTCACGAAAAAAGATTTGTGTTTTTGGATGCGACGAATAAGGTAAGAAATGTTTGACTGGACTGGACTCGTCTATCAAATGCAGAATAAATGAGTAATCAAGTAGCATTTGAGAAGATCACCAAAAAGCGTTTTTAAAGCACCATTTGCAGCGAAGCGTTTGTTGATTGGCGCTTACTGCACACGGCGTTAGTGTCTGTGAAGCCGTGTGCCTCTCCCACATTTTTTTAAAATGTGAGTGAGCGAAATCCTTGTATCTGGTATTTTAATATAAATATTTTAAGCCTTTTCCAAGCGGGAAGGTATTAATTAATAAAGAATAACGGCCTATGTCTAGACCTTTAGAAAGATCAATATATTGATTATCTGATCACGTATATTATTCATTTTAATATAGTTATATTTTATAGATGACCATTTTTATATATACAATAGAGGGGGCATGGTTATAAAAATATTTCTTATTTTGTACTACCAAAGTTGTGTTTATGAATCATTTATTGTAAAAAATGTTATTTCCATATTTTGTCTTGTGAAAATTTATTGTTAGAGACGTTAGTTGTTTTTTTTTATAGGAGAGGGGGCAAACGAGCATGCGGCTCACCTGATGGTAAGTGACTACCGCCGCCCATGAACAACTGCAACACCAGGGAAATTGCAGATGCGTTGCCGGCTTTTTAAAAAGGAGTAGGCTGTTTTCTTGAAGGTCCCTAAGTCGTATCGGTCCTGAAAAATCGCTGGTGGTAATCGATTCCACAAGGAAGTTGTGCAAGGAAGAAAACATCTTCTAAATCACACAATTGTGAACCGCCAATCATCGGTGCGAAGAGCCGAGAAGGGCATTGACGGAAACCTAATATCCGTCCGGATGAGAAGTCAGCAGAAGGTCCAACAGGGAAGGTGTATGATCCTCCACATCTGGAATCCGCGTAGGCGAAGTAACCAGTTATGTCAGACCATATGCCAAGGCATTTAATATTTTGTCAGTTTAATATTTTGTTATATCAAAGCTGTGTTTATGAATTATTTATTGTAAAAAATGTTATTTTCATATTTTGTTTGTGAAAATTTATTGTTAAAGAGATTAGTTTAATATTTTGTTATAATAAAGCTGTGTTTACGAATCATTTATTGTAAAAAAATATTAGATTACCGTGTAGTGACGGTCTCAGAATATCCACAACCCCATATTATCATCCCGTGTGTGTCATCGTAAGAGGCGACAGAGGGAAACACATCAGCAGGTGGACTGATCTTCCTAATAACTGCAGTTGCCAACCCACTTGCCAAGAGTGGTTACAACTTTGGATTGATTCATAGCCGTTTAAGTTTACTGTTATGGTATTAGCTTAACATTTTATAATGTTAAAGTTAATTATGATTCATTTATTATAATAAACTCATTCATTTATAAAAGTAATAAAATTTACTATTTTTATAGACACTAGCTGTGTTATTAACCTATTAATGATATAAACATTTGAATAAAAATATTAGTTTTATTTGTTGTATTGTCAAAACTATGTTAAATCTTTATCTATCTCCTTTATTTTCATTAAGTTCAAAAATATAGAATAATATATTTTTGAACTTAATGAAAATATAGAATAATAACTTTGATAGCGCGATTTAAGCTTTCGATGTGTTTCGCTTGTGGCGCGACGACAGCGCCGCCACAAATGTACCAATTATTTGTGTTTTATTTCATTCATGTTAAATAATATCATAGTTAATTCCTATTTACAAATTATGAATCACACTTTGTGTTAGGATTAATTATTAACAACAGACTGTTAAATTAAACATTTGAAGCATTTAGTTACTATTCAGTTATCTTTAAAAAATGTTTCAAATGTTTAATTCACAGTTGGTTGTTGATAATTAATCCTAGTACATAAAGCGTAATGAATGATCATGAACAGAGGTGTATGTGTATACGCACTCACGCACACATTCTCACAATATTGTGGCGAAAGAACACCAGACGGCGCTAGCACTCCTCGGTTGACAGATTTCGCATGAGTGGGCTCTCTTTTCCTGTATAGGACAGTTACTATACTCCAGGTACATTGAGATATAATGTACTACGTACTAGAGAAGACGCCTCAACTCGATTGTTTGTAACACGAGTTAGAGTGCGCGCTCTCAAACTCACTTAGTCTGTGTCAAGCGGTTGTTGCAACGTGAGCAGTTAGAGTGAAGAATTATTTCTAAATTAATATGCCTTCGTGTGCATTGAGATACTGTTCAAACTACTCGAGAAATATAAGGAAAAGTCAAGGAGTGAATTTTCACCAGTAATTTAAACTTATTATTATCTTTAAAACACGCTTAATTTAATTATATTTTATTATTTGCAACGTATACGTGAATGTCAAAGAGTAAAACATTTTTATGCGCAGACTTGACACTATCGACGTTTAATGTTAAGTAATTATGAACAGTAAAATATTTATATATAATCACTGTAGGAAATGTTAATGCATTAAAATTAATATTTTTTATTATTATTTTTATTTAATGTTTTCCTCGGCTGTGTCATGAAACAAAATAATCATGGATCAAATTTGTTCAGAAGAATTGCAGCGAAGAATCGTCAGATTATTCACGCACATTTTCCGTGCAGTTCAAAAAAAATGACAAATAAACCGCAAAAACAGAGTGTACTTCAAGAAATAAGCAGTACCTACCATGCGACAATGTAATTATATAATTATATAACATTGCTGAGATTTTTGTTTTATTTTTTGATTAGACGACGAACGAATGTTTTGTAATGTTCAGTATATTTACGGGACTTAAGAGAGACGGAAACCTCGGCGCGCGAGTCATTCTAGTATATGACGGTTTTTTAATACTGTAACACTAGAATTTTTGCAGGCTTCCCAAATAACTAGTATCTTTTTTTCAGCCAACAAAATGTGGTGAACAGGAAGTATCAGAACCGTTGTCTGAATCAATAAGCAGTACAAATTCAATTTTAGATAGTCCGAGCAAAATTGTAGTTAAAAATAAATTACTCAAATGATGTCTCCTAAGCTAAGTTTGAGTGATGTATACGAAGCCTAAGCTTTTAAATATAGTTCTACTTTAATAACGGTATCAATAATTCTAGGTTATTATAAAAATAATAAAATATAAGCACGTTGTAATATTGTGTTTGTATTTAATAGCAAGGAATCTGCAGCTAGAAAGAAACTTACTGAGAAATTTAAGACAAAATATTTATCTAAAGAAAAAATATGCTTCTTACAAATCAATTGTAGAAAATTTGAAACATAAATTCGGTCTCAACTTAAATGCTGAGATTGATTTAATGGGTAAAGCAGAAGTTATGGAGTAACATAAATCTTTAACGAAAAATAATAAACAGAGCACGCATTATTAATTATACACTGCATGCACCTTTACGTAAATTCGCATTGATTTTACACTATTATTCACCAGCTGCGTATATTACGTTAGAGAATGCTAGAAATGTAATAATAATGATCTTTGAAAATAAATGCATATTTTTATATTCTACATATTTACCTTTTAAAGTTTTAAATAAAATATAATTAAAATGTAAGTCTGTGTCTGAGCCGCGTCTACGTGCTGTTTTCGAGAGTCATTACGAATCGTCTCGCGCGCAGACTTGACGACTTCCAGCCTCCCGAACAAGCCGGTTTCCGAAAAGGCTTTAGCACCATAGACCACATACATACCCTTCGGCAAATTGTACAGAAGTCCGAGGAGTACAATTTGCCACTATGTCTGGCGTATGTGGACTATGAGAAAGCCTTTGATTCCGTCGAAATTTGGGCGGTGCTGCAGTCCCTTCAGCGATGCCAAGTTGACTGTCGGTATATCGAAGTGTTGAAGTGCTTGTACAGTAGGGCTACGATGGCTATCCGAGTACAGAACCAGAGTACGAAACCTATCCAATTGCAGAGAGGTGTAAGACAGGGTGACGTCATATCCCCGAAACTCTTTACCGCTGCATTGGAAGATGTTTTCAAGCTTCTGGACTGGAAAGGATACGGTATCAACATCAATGGCGAGTACATCACTCACCTTCGATTTGCCGACGATATAGTCCTTATGGCAGAATCGCTGGAGGACCTAAGCACTATGCTCAATGACCTCAAGTGTTTCCCAACGGATAGGTCTTAAGATGAACATGGACAAAACAAAGATCATGTTTAATGTCCATGTCACACCTATGCCGGTAGTTGTTGGGAACACTAAGCTCGAAGTTGTTGACGAGTATGTTTACCTGGGACAAATAGTCCGACTAGGTAAGTCCAACTTCGACCGAGAGGTCAATCGACGGATTCAACTCGGTTGGGCAGCGTTCGGGAAATTACGGCACATCTTCTCGTCAGGTATACCTCAAAACTTGAAATCGAGACTGTACACCCAGTGCGTGTTGCCAGTGATGACATACGGAACTGAGATGTGGTCCTTCACTGCTGGCCGGATGAGGAAGCTCAAGGTCGCTCAGCGAGCTATGGAGAGGGCTATGCTCGGAGTTTCTCTGCGTGATAAACTCAGAAATGAGGATATCCGCAGTAGAACTAGAGTGACCAACATAGCCCAACGGATTAGTAAGCTGAAGTGGCAATGGGCCGGCCATATAGCTCGAAGAACCGACAACCGATGGGGAAGAAAGGTTCTCGAGTGGCAGCCTAGTACCGGCAGGCGAAGTGTAGGGCGTCCCCCCACTAGATGGAGTGACGACCTGGTAAGATATGCAGGAAGTCGATGGATGCAGGTGGCTCAGGACCGTGCTTTGTGGCATTCTTTGGGGCCTATGTTCAGCAGTGGACTTGTGAAGGGCTGTAATGATGATGATGAATTCTGACATAATATTATGTTACATTATATTAACACATTATGCAATAAAAATAACAACTTAAAAAATTGTACTCGATACAATTTACAATACAATCTAAATAAACATTTACTTATTACATACTGATCATTCTACCTACGTATATAATCTATGATGACAAAAACCGCGCATGCGCGACTGTACTATTTACCGCGCATGCGCGAAGACATAGAGTAGTGCACAGTTTTTGTTCGGAATAGCTTCTCTAGTACGTAGTCCATTATATCTCAATGTCCAGGTATTAGTAGTGTTCTGTGCTATACTCTGATAGCCGTGTTCTTATTCTGCTCGTATTCTAAGAGCTTGATCTGTTTAAGTATATAAATATACAGTTTGAAGTTAATGATATAACTTTTATATCATGGGTATATATGCCATATTTATTATTATACTAATAGCATTTCTTCTGAGGATTTTATATCTTTTAGTTAAAGTAGTGACGTCCGAATGTGCCTTATCAATACAAGCATCATCGTTTAAAACTATAATTTGTATTGGATCGGGTGGTCATACAAGTGAAATACTCAGGCTTATGTCTAATTTGAATACTAGAAAGTTCGGGCCCCGTTTGTATATTTTGGCTGATAGTGATACCAGCAGTGAAGTTAAAATACATAATATGGAAAATGGGTCGACAAGTTATACATTATGCAGAATACCTAGAAGTAGAAATGTTAAGCAAACATATTCTTCATCGATTTTTACTACAATTTATGCCACATTGAGTACTATACCAATTGTATACAAATTCGCGCCTAATGTTATTTTATGTAATGGCCCAGGTACTTGTATTCCAGTATGTGCTGTTGCTTTTTTATTAAGATGTTTATTTCTGTTGGATAGTAGAATTATATACATAGAAAGTTTGTGTAGAGTGAGAACATTATCATTATCAGGAAAGATTCTTCAGTACTTTGCTGATATTTTTATAGTTCAATGGCCTCAGTTGAGAGACAATTGCTATAGAGCCAAATATTTTGGGAGGTTAACATAACATTTATTGTATTAATATGGCAAGTAAGCTAACTGTCTATGTGATATGCTAAGTGGCTTTATACAAGCAGAAAACTTACAAAAATGGCAGGCACATTGTTATTCCTGTGAAGTAAGGTGAAATGTCACAGAGCCTTAAATAATGCATGCTCTGCAAAAAAGAACACAAGCAATGATTGTAGTGCTGCTTGGTGGCAGAAATATTTAAGAACCCAAATAAGCAGGGTTATAATCCAGATTGTAAGTCCAAAAACTACAACCTCACATAATGTTCTTACACTTACGGAATTAGTTAAAAAGTTGAGATGTATATTGTAATTTATCATCAATGTGTTTAAAATGATGTAAGCATGTATTTGTAATAAAACACATTTAATAATCAAACAAATTATATGTAATTTAAGAGTTAGGGAGACAGGAAACTCTTCACAATATGACTAGATAAATGCAATGCAGTAATTCAAACAAATTTGGTCACTTCCAAGATCTTGACGGAAATTAATTTTCACAATTAAAATAAAATCAATGCTTGTATCACTGAATTTCATTTCTCTTTTTTTAACCCTACATTGTATAATGTTGTAATGTGCAAATATATTAAGAGACAGCCTCATAAATATATAAATTTCTAGTAATTTGTTATTAATTTTGACATCAAAATGAAAAAATAATTATATACATAAAGAAAGCAAATTGTTTATGCAGTTTTATTAAAACACTTGGATAAATAAAAAATGTAATCTTCTTGCTGAAGTAACATTTTATCAGATCAATATTACAACTATTCTATAAAATATAATTGTTCTTTTTATTAATTGCCAACAATTGTAAATGCTTCAGTCTTCACAACATGTGCAATATCAGACCACTTATCAATTCGAGGTTGAGGCCAAAATGCCTTAATATATAAAGCATAATTTTTTAAGTTAAAAGATTATAATTAAATAGATTACATGAATGTAATATATAAGTTACATTAAATGAAATGCAAAACACGTTATTTTTCAAAATAATATTCCTATAAATCTATAGGAATACTATTCTGCATTGTATCATTTTGTTATTTAGAATATGTACATAAATATATATTTAATCTATATTTATGTATATAGAGATCAATAGTCTTGCAAAAACTTAAAAATGGCTGATCAATTTTGATAATTCTGGATGGTTCAGATTCACAATAGGACTTGGTAGGTGGCATTGTTGTTGAGATCCAGAAATCACCAGTGCAAAGCCAGGGTGGCTCGCTAGTGTATAACAAAAAATATAATATATCATGTGCATATTAAACACAAGTACTTATGATTCAAAGCTGTCTATTTTAACTGTAATACAGATATTGGATCATTACCACCTTATAAAAACCTAGTCACATAATATATTGCTTTATTTGCTAAAACCATAGAATTTGATATTACCTTCTGATGAGGCTGATGTAGTGTTTTTTTAATTCTCCCCTAACAATCATTGGTCTTTTAAAGCTAGAATGATCAAGAATATCAGATGAAGAATTAATAGTACTAACATAATCACCCATTCAACAATATTATGTAACCTAAACAACCTTTCCCTAACCTCAATAATTAAGTTCTTTCAATGTTTCATATGCCTGTTGCTAACTCTTACAAAAAGTTAAACATGTTAAAAATATTTACGACAAAAGTTATTTGCTTATGCATATTATATGCTCTTTTATTTATTCATCCTATTCCCAGCAATGTAAAAAATATAATATTATTTATTTAAAGCCAGTATTTGTTCCAGCTGGTACTAAAAGAATTATATAAACAGCTTTTTAAAAATCACAGTGACTGCATTATTTTATAAAATATAAAACTTTTACAATCTGGTTGAAATTTATACAGGACTGATGTTTACCATATCTCTATATCACATCTCTTTCGACAAAAAATAAAATAAAATAAAACCAGTGTGTAGAGAAATTGATAACTCCTAACCCCTCTGTTTTAAAGTTAGTTAAACAGAAAACAAATTCTCTATTATTGTATTCTTATAAAGTCTCGGCTTTATTTGTACTGGAATAAAGAAAATGAAAAAGTACATATTTACACTGGCAATGGGGTGCGTTGATCAGAATCCTCGGTAAATTAAATAGTAACTTAACTTAGAAATCAAGTACATAAATATTAGACAAGTAGATAAAATTATGGAAATTTGTATACAGTGTATTTTGTGGACATAATATATTCCAGTGGTAAGCATTTAGCCGAAAACATTGTCTACTTCTATTGCGCTGTGTAGTGGTAGCCTAAGATAACCACTTCCCCTTTATCAAGCCTGAAGGTGTTGTAAGAGATGATAGAAAGAAACAGGAGATGGGCAGTAGTATTGTTCTGATAACCATCAAACATGATAAAAAACCCACTTGCCCAAACCACCTGTCAAGTGTGGTAACTTTGTTACAGTGCCCCCTATTGAAGCAAGCTATGAGGGAGGCCTATGTTCAGCTATAGACTTTTGATAGGCTGTCCTGAATTAATAAATTGCCTACTTCATATAAACAATCACAATTGTTTTTTTTTAAATTAATTTCCTTTTAAATATAATATCATTTAAGCATAAAGGATTAGGCACTTTTATCTTTGACAATAAATCAGAATAGTATATCATCCCTATTTTTACCAAAGGCAAGCAAAATTAATTTAAAATTTCTTCATAATCCAGTTATTTTTTTATTAAGGTGGAAGCTCCAGGGTGGCCCGCGAAATTCAAATGATAATAATTCTGTAAACACATAATCGCTACGGTTGCGAATCATATTTTGTTAAATATACAACCTAACCCTGACCTGCAAATTCCAAAAAACGCAAGAAAATTTGAATTTCGCGGGCCACCTTGGAGCTTCCACCTTAAAGTTGTACTTATATAAAAATAAAATATTAACTACTAATTATGTTCTTACTTTTAATACATCACATAGGATTTAAATAAAATCTGTAAAAAAATCTTGCCTCAGGAAATCTAGAAAAGAGTAAATCTAAAATTTACAGTTCATCTTAAACTTTTTCCTTAAATTTAATTTTTAAAGGCATCTTAATAACAATATTGCCAATAAGTCAATATTTAGGCACATCTGAGAATACTATGAATTAACACGTAGCAGACTATAAGTAATTTATAAGTACAAAGGAAGAATTAAGTATTACTTACACAACTATATATATAAATAACAAAAAAATAAGTTTCCCATTTATGGTTTGATGTTTTCAGAATTGGAACTTGAGGTTTGGTTACTGGTCTCTTGTTTTGCACTGTTATCTATCTTAATTTCCATTCTAAATTTTTCATCACCAATAAGGTACATAGCTTCGTCATATGTGGGTGGGGGTGGTTCAGAACTAGATGCTTGGGGCTTACTTGATGCAGCATTTGTTATTAAAGCATCATAGGATGGAGGCAAAGTTGCACTAGAAGCAGTTCTAGGTACCTGACCACCAAATGCCTGTTCTGCTTGTACAGCTGCCATATCCTGCAAATAAATTTTCTTGTCTTTAATTCTACAATACACTATAACTAAGCACCAACTTTAGAAGCTAGTATGTGGAAATTATTTTATTCATTTTAATTTTTGAAGCCAATTTTTTTACGTTTTTTAAAGTTTATATGTATTTGAAGTTGTTGTGTGTCAGTCCTACCTTGACTACTGGTGCTGCTAAAGCTTAAAACATCGTCAATATGAAAATAAGTCAATTAAACTAGGTAAAATTCATACAAAAAGTGTCATTCAAAAAGATAAAAAGAAAAATAAGGTGGACATATTTGTATCACATGTCCTTAGAAGAGTGAATTTCTTAGACATGGAGATTTCCTGTCCAATGTTCAACCATTGAAGCTTAGTTCCTGTGAAACCACAGCCCTTTATCAAACATAAATAATTAAAACATCTCTTGATTTTCACCCTTGGACTTGAGCATCATGTATCATGCTTATGTATGTAAATTTGCGTACTGTCATGTCATGGCAGCATGGGCCAATAATTGCTGATGTTCACAAAAATAACTTTATTATTTTATTTTTATTCTCTAGTGGTAATCTTGTACCGGTATGCTATGTGTAGTGCGACCCCCTACTAAATTTCTCATTCCTCATTTGTCATTTTCAAAAAAGTTACCTCCACACTAGAATTTTCTCATTTTTTTTATAGGATAAGGGTAACAATCGAGCACACAGTCCACCTGATGTTAAGCGGTTGCTGCGGCCCATAGACATCTACATCTATCCTCTATTACAAATCAAAATGCACATGCGTTGTCACCCGTGTGGACTATGATGGAATGCCTCATTTCCAGTATAAAGGGTCTCCGGTTCTCTACACTCACTATACGAAACACAGCAGCGTTAAGCTTAGCGTTATTTTACGCTGGTATTTTGTGAGAGCGTGGTCCTTCCCCGGTAGAGCCAACCCATTTGTGCTACAACTATACTACTAATATAGTTGCAGCATGGCTCTACCACGTTCTCATGTACCGTGGGGGCAGTTTACATACATAGATTTCACAAGGGCAAACATCCAGACCCAGAACAATTATTTGTAGGCCATACAAATACTGGATCCATGCGGGATTGGAATACTTGCGGCCCTTAGCGGTGCAACTCATTGCTAAGCCACTGCACCACAGAGATGTCACTATATGAAGTGACATCCTGGTAAGATATGCAGGACGTCAATGGATGCAGGTGACTCAGGATCAAACTTCATAGTTTTCCTTGAGGAAGACTTTTGTTCAGCAGTAGATTTGAGAAAAGCTGTGATGATGATGATGACGCCCGCAGGGGGTTGACAGCTTATGCATGCTCATGTGTCAGCCGATCTCATGTGCCCATTTGACAATTAAACATACCTTGTCTTTAATCTATGTTGTTCAATTATAAAACGCTGTTTTAATTTTTGAACAACATAGATTAAAAACAAGGGTGTAAGGTAATGTTTTCAAATGGAACATTTTAGGTTGTTTTAACCTGTTTTCATTCTGCCGCGTAAAAGGTGGTAGATATTAAAAAGTTTGTTGTGTGAAAAAAATGTATTGAGGGTGTGTGTTTTTTTTTTTTTTTGATATAATGTTGTATAGTTATGCAAGTAAAACAAATACCTTTTTATATAATGGCTTAATTTCATAATCCTTACACTTTATGTACAAGAAATCGGCAAAGTCACACCATTTTGAAATGAGATTGATAATATTATAAAAATAGAATTTAATATTTATAAAGTAGAATTAAATATCTCAATTCATAAGAAATCAATGAATATAAGTTTTATATATAGATGGCATACAAAATTAAAAAGATATCATTGTTTACATTAGGACCTACAGGTATCACTCGACCTCCCGAACATCCCCTGACACTTGAATCGTAAAAACAAATTGGTCAGGAACATGAGGGGATAATTAAAGAACTGTTCTATGATAATGATGTGTTATATTTGATTTCATATATGATTTCATATTTGATTCAATAGTATGTGTCAACATAGAAAATCTCTACATTCATATTGTGTCTATGTTCACTGATGGGTACCTACAGTATTGTCTGGATGAATGTATAGGTACAATTTCAGCAGCAACAGCAATAACTGCTTGGGAAGTAAAGGACTACTCCATACAAATACCCATAGCAGGGTTTTACAAGCTCTGAACAGCCATATAATAAACTTAGGGCTAATACACAAATACTATGAATATTTAAAATGAGGTAAGTAAATTTAACAGCATGACCTTGCAATGTATCAAAGGTCACAATGGTTTTAGAGGCAATGACACTGCTGAAAAGCCATTTGGAGTTGGTTCAGCATTGGGTACCATGGGGCCAGAACCTATTCTACCCAATTCCATTTGGACACATTCATGCACAGGTATGTGAACAATTTAATAATCAACATGCTCAATATTGAACTAATCATGCAGACTGCAGGCATGCTAGATAAGATCCATATAGGAACCAGTTCTATTAAAAGACATGGTTCTTTTAACAAGTACTTGTTTACCATAGGTACTACAGACAGTCACACAAGGAAAAAGAATTGGCAGCACACATGCTGTTAGTATATTTGAAGTTTGCCACTTACAGGGCTAAATATTTTCATGCTGAGTTTGCTCCTCAAGTTGAATTTCTACAATTATTGTTAATGATAATGAATGAGATCAATAATATTATGTGACAGTCAGCCTGCTAAACAATGAATTAAGTTATTCCCATTAATTTTTATAGTTTTCTATTGGTATTAACAATTATATAAAGTCAATTTGGCTAAACCAGCTGTTATTGACATAAAGGGCAACAGATAAACATTATGAGTGATACACTTAAATCTTTAAGAATATAATTTTTGAAAATCATGAAAAAAACCTAACATGTAATGGCATATAAATTTGAAACACCTTGTAATTCAAAAATTTGTATACATTGATAACGAATGTGGTTACTAGGTGAAGGCTATTTAAACATGGATTACTGTTGAGATACATTTCTTTTTGATAGTAATTCAAATAAGGTCATAAACAGTTCTTATGGAATTAAATCTTGTGATTTTATGAAGGCCATTTATTTAAATACTAATGTAAATTTTATGTATTAAGAGAAGGAGAATGACTTACCCTTATAATTGCACGCTGGTGGAGCAGCATTTGTATAACACTCTTCCTACGTAAATACAACATACTTTTAACAGCAACCATCATTCCAGAACAAATAAATATAGGTCCAACCAGCCACATGTGTCCTAAGTTGCTTAATATATAGCCATCTGTGTCTCCTAAGGCTAGTACTGTAATAACAGTACCAACAGAAAATAGAACCATCGACAGCACGAAATAGGAATAACTTGTACAATCACATCGGCCAAATCTTTGATCTTCGTCTAAGTCAAAATCACGATGCCGCAAACGATGTAGACGTTGTCGGATGAAAGGGCTATCAAAAACGGTAGCCATTTTACTATTTACCAATATTATATATATTTAATAATATTATAAGCAGAACTCTGCGGAAACCACTTCAATAATTAAACATAATTATTCTGTTTTGTTACAAGTATGTAATAGAAATTTGCTATAAACAAATTATGAGGTTTATAGTTTCAAGTGTGTTATTTTCTTTCAATACAATTTGTATTTGTAGGACTTTACCATAGATTTACGATTACGATACGATTCGCTAATTAAGGCAGGCATAAGTCATCAAACATACAGTCTAAGCCGAAATGTTTATTATTCTTAAAAAAAAAATCAGAACGCTAGTACGTTGAATTGCTAAGATTTTAAGAGACTAACGAAAAATTAACCCAGCAAACAGATGATGATAAAAATCAAGGGGATTATTTCAAGCGCCCACATGTAATTTTAGCTGCCGGAGCTGCGTCGAAGTATTTAAAATCATTTTGTAAAAATATTCATAAATCACTAATTATTATCTGAAACGGAATTTAAATTACTCTAAATTCTTACTTTATTTTAAGTTAACATTGACAGTGGCAGATATACTCGACTTCGTGACTCGCGTCATTAGCATCATTCCGTTGCTTCCGAGTTTACGTGAATGTCAATCTGCCTCCTGTTTTTCGACGACTTCGCTACCCCTGTGGACACCAAATGCTTGCTATTTTACGTTTTTGGAAATGGCGAAAGTAATAAAATATGTTTACTTAATAAAGTAATTTTTATTTTCGGTGTTTTATTTAGTGCAAGAGCGAGCGAAACGAGCTTGGGACTTGGGGCACCATGAATCGGACAGGTTAGGTTAGAAGGGGATGGCGGTGCAGTGAGCGAGCGAAGCGAGTGAACAGACGCCTCTATCCCCTATGTGGCTATTTTTTCATAATCCATTCAGAAATAGGAGCCCCGTTTAGCGAGGGGGAACGCCCCCCTCCCTCCCTATTAAAGCAATTGTTCTCAGAAATCAACCAATAAACATTTTAATTTTAAAAAATTGGCACATCAGGCGAGGAAAAAAGGTGGAAGGTGAGTCTACCCCTCCCCCACCTGCTTTCCTTCCTTCCCCACCACTCCTTTCTAGGCAACGATTTTGAACCTTAATCCTATTTTGTCCTGTAGGTATCATATAAGACAATTATGGGCAACATCCGAGAAAAATAATATGGTTTTGGATAGATAGTCCGTTTACGTTATACATAAAATACCTAAGACAGGGAGCTGTAACTAAAGCGTGAGACGTTTTACACTATAATCTTCAAGCCGTCTGCCAAGTGCGACGATTGAAGAAAATTATCCATACAACCGGAGAGGGCAAAGGAAAAAAGAAGAAGAAGAGGATAGGCAATAGTTACAAGGAACCTAAAAAAATATTTATATCACTTATTATTTCTAGAAGCAATCTATCGTGTTTTATTATTTAAAGATTCTTTGAGTAGAAACTCTTACATGCCTACAAACCTACACAAAAAATATGTAGACCTTGGACATTTTCAGTGTTAGTCAGATAATGCGCATAAAAGATGTGCATCCATTTGCATGACATTAGATTCTGAGCTACGCGTAAACAAAAAGATCTAATTTGATACTTAAATTGATATTCGAAAATAAATATTGGTTTTGATATGTCAAGATTAACAATTTCGACTACTTTAAGTAAAAGTATCGACTTTTGATGTATCGATATATTATGCGCATGCCTAGTAGATACATATGTCTATGTAAGGATGGGTAAGGGAAAAAAATATATCGATATATATCGAATCGATATTTTTAAACAGTAACGATATATATCGCGTGATAAATATCGATATATCGTCATTATTTGCATGATGTAAAGATAAGGTCCAAAATTATATTTACTGACGGTTGAACGACGAAAAACACGATACAATATTTTAAAATACATCGAAATTGATATGAATTCTGTTAGCGACGTGCTCAAAAATCGTTATACAAATTTGTATTAGCTTAAGGTGGCGGGTATGACGGCCCAATCATCTCATATGTTTTAAATATAATATTAAATTTTAAGGTAGAAATCGAACGGTGACGCAGTCAGTCAGCCTTTACGATCGCTCGCGACACACGTACCTTCGCTCTCTCTCATATGCTTTGTTCGTGTACCTACGTTGTGTAATTTAAAATAAACGGTTTTAACGAATTTTTGGTTTTCGAGTTTCCTACCATTTTATCACGCCAGTGCACCCTTTACAAATTCGATACTCTAAAATAAATATCGTTATATCGATATATTGCGATTTATAATATCGACGATGTATATCGATATTTTTATTGTAAAATTTCGATATCTCGATATTTTTTACCCAAGCCTATGTCTAATGTCTATTGTCTAATGTTAATAGTCTGTTCTGTGTGCGAATTTGATTATTTGATGATGCAAAAAACCAAAACCAAACTGATAAACTAATAAAATTTAAGCAAATTTTATTTTCACTTTTTATCGGCAAATATTGTGTTTATAAGTGTCTGAAGCTCGTTTAAACAACTGTCTACTCCTTGTAAGGTTATGTAAGGTTTTATAATTTATATCAACAAAATGTCTAGCCTACCGTTTGTTATTTATTTCATGTTTATGTTCAAATTTGGTAAGTTGTCAATTACTGTCGTGGTATTTACGCATCCCTTAAAATTTACCGTCATGATTTAGTTCTTGGTAATTTGTTTTGTTTTAGTTATATGCGTACTCGACGTGGCACTGTTAAATAATGGTCCCGCAGTTCGTGGTTCTAAAATTACATTCACCGCAAGTGTAATAGGCTACGCTGGTGAAAGCCTGAAATATGTTTTTTGGGACGACGTCCACCCACAACATGAAGATGAGGTAATATTTTTTAAAAATATTTACTAAGATAATATATGTTTCGAATGTTTATTTAAAACTAGCTTGGAACATTAGTAGGTTCTATTTTTGTACAATGATATATCCTTTCTAATGCGGAGACTAACCGCCCTACTCCATTGACTGCGGAGCTGTTTAATTAAATGGACACCTGATTGGGTGCAGTCAGTCTTAACGCAAATTTCTTGATTCTGGTATATCAAATACACATTGTACAAATTTCCTATAAATGGGTACATAAATTTAATAAGTCCCAGAATAATTAGTGTAAGTAAATGTTGAGTAAAGTCAAAATTGTCATATTTCTCAATGAAACAAAGTTTTTTAATAGTTCAATTTTATTTATTTTAACCTTAAATCTATCATTTACAATATTTTATGTGTAAAGTCATAGACTGCTATACAGTTTTTTTTATCATAAAATGCATTAAATTAAGCTTAGAAGTACCCAACAATCAAATTACATGCATGTAGAATGTACTTGTAGTTTGGACTGAATGCGGCATTAGTTTAGTCATTAGTCAATAAAACTTGGAGGGTTTTGTATTTTTTAATGACTTTTTAGTAAATTTTTTAACAAATTTTGAAATGAAATTTACTTTTTTTTAGTGCTTTTTGATTTATGAATTTCGCAAAGTACATATAAATAAAATGTGCATTAAAAAAACCGCTATAAAAACTATGTTTCTGAGGTAACCTTAAAATACCACAAACTTTATTATATTAAAATAAAAAACAAATAAAAATTTTAACTATTAAATAGGTATTAAAAATATTAATATAAAATATTTAAAAAAATATGTTAATACTTATACTTTCTTCTTTTCTTTTTTAATAAATTGTTTAAAAAAAATCCAAAGTCTTGTGTTAATACACATGGCACATCCAAATGCCACATCCAGTTTCTCCTACAACATCAAATTGATCGTAGAGTCAAACAAAGCTCCGATTGTCTGCTCGAGGGTGGTAGCTCCTTTACCAATATAACAATTCAACCGTATTTGGGCTTTATACAATATGACAAACTTTAGTTCCTTTTTTCGCCACCGGCAAAACATAGAACTAGAATCCATAACTGTGGGTGTCTTAGAAATGGCCACCATTATTATCTATTACATATTTACATTGAAATATTGAAAATATTGCACTTTATCCTCATTTTGATGTATTGAAACTGAATGATGAACAATTACACATATCTTAACACAAAACTGACAGTAAAAACTAAAATTTTATATAAATTTCAAGTAGACTTTACGCAACCTGCATGTTAGTTTCTAAGATAGCGGTTTGCTTCATACAAATTAAAAACCATTTCACATGTATTTAATGTAATGATATAAATTACAAAATGAGGCTACAAATGGGAAGGTTAGTTACTCAGGCATTGTTTTAACATATTTTACCACACAATCAATCAAAATTTGTACGAAATAATTATAAACAACTCCGATGTTAGCGCGCGTGAATCACACTGATGGCTGACTCAAGGGACAGACGAAATCATCAGATGAAGATATAAAATCCTACTAAAATTTGTAAGCTGTGGGGTTTTAATGCTATCCTTTTTTATCCTGTACACATTGACATAAGATAGAATGAGTTAGACATAGTGCTTAATGCTTTGTTTCTTCATTAAATAAGCGAGTAAAAAAGTCTAACACTTGGTCTAAGTGTTAGACTTTTTTACTCGCTTGTTTGTTGTAGTTGAAAGGATATAATATGTAATACATAAAATTAACATTTTTTTTAAGGAGAGGGAGCAAACGAGAATACGGCTCACCTGATGGTAAGTGACTACAGCTGCCCATGAATAACTGCAAACCCAGGGTAGTTGCAGATGCGTTGCCGGCCTTTTAAAAAGGAGTAGGCTCTTTTCTTGAAGGTCCCTAAGTCGTATCGGTCCGGAAAAATAGCTGATGGTAATCGATTCCACAAGGAAGTCGTGTGAGGAAGAAAACATCTTCTAAATTGCACAGTGGTGGACCGCCAATCATCCAGATGGTGTGAATGGTATCGGGAGTTTTGCGGCGATGTGCTTTCGTGAAATTTGGCGGCTGGGATTAATCCGAACAATTCCTCAGAACACTCCCCGTGGCAAATGCGAAAGAAAATGCAAAGGGATGTAACATCTCTTCACAGTGCCAATGAATCGAGCTGATCGGAAAGGACTCGGTCGTCGACGATTCGAGCCGGTTTGCGCTGTATGCGGTCAAGTGGAAGGAGCTGGCACTGGGGAGCCCCTGCCCAGAGATGGGAACAGTATTCCATGTGAGGCCGAACCTGCGCCTTGTAAAGTTGCAGGCGGTGTGCCGGCATGAAATACTGTCCCGCTCTGCTGAGCACGCCAAGCTTTTTAGAGGCCAATTTGGCTTTCTCTTCCAAGTGACCATGAAACTGCATGTAACTCGATATGTCCACTCCGAGGATTCCGATACTGGCTGAGGCAAGAAGGAGGCAAGAAGGGGAGTGCCTGAAACTAAGGAGACACGACAAAGAGGTTCTTTTTAGCGGTAAATGCAGAAACTTGTGTCTTCTGATGATTAAACTGATTGATGATGAGATTTAGTCGCCCCCAATCCAAGACTTTGTTCAGCAAAGACTCTCAGAAAGAAGAAGAAATATAGGCACGGCTGGTATATAGAGCATCAGCAGTGCTGCCTTCCGCATAGTAATGAATGTTACCAGTTAGCAACATATCATTGATATGCAGAAGAAACAGCGTAGATGATAGCACACAGCCTTGTGGAACACCAGCGTTAATAGGCTTGCAGTCGGAGCATGCACCATCTACAACGACCTTGATGCTCCGATCTGCAAGGAAGCTGGTGATCCAATTGCACAATTTCTCAGGAAGCCAATAGGAAGGGAGCTTCGAAAGAAGCGCTTTGTGCCAAACCCGATCGAAGGCCTTCACAATGTCCAAACTAATGGCCAACGCCTTCCCCTTGGACTCTACTGCCTCCGCCCGTCTATGAGTCAGGTAGACCAGAAGATCACCAGCTGATCGACCCCGACGAAAACCGTATTGGCGGTCACTAATCAGCTGGCGATCCTCAAGGTATCGTATGAGCTGGCAGTTAATAATGGATTCCATTATTTTGGAGAACAAGGAGGTGATGGCGATAGGTCTGTAGTTGGACGGGTCTGAGCGGTCGCCTTTTTTAGGGATCGGGTGGACAAAAGCTGTCTTCCATGATTTCTGGACTACGCCTAGGGAGTAGGAGTACCGGAATAGACGCGTTAGGACCGGTGCCAACTCCGGAGCACACGTCCTCAGCACAATTGGGGGGATTCCGTCAGACTCACTCGACTTGTGGATGTCCAGGGAGAAAAGTGCTTTGCGAACCGAGCGCTGTGAGAACCGCATATCCGGCATGGAGCACTCACACCGCGGGATGGTCGGCGATGTTTCCCAGCCGTCATCCAGAGTCGAGTTGGACGCAAAAAGGGAACCTAAAAGGTCGACTTTGTCTTTTGCGGCTTGGGCCAGTGAGTTGAGTGTGCAGAGATGGTAGTGATGGCTTACAGAAATTCCCTTGGATAGCCTTGGCGAGAGACCAGAATGCACGGGTTCCCGAAGGAAGAACTAGTTTCTCGCCAATTCTGCCTATGTGCTCTGACTTTGCCTCGGCAATAACTTTTTTGAAGGACCTGGAGGCGAAGTTATACTTCTTTTTAAGTATGCTGGTGTTTACCTCCCGAGTCGCCGAAGCCGCAGTCCAGGCTTGATAACACTCCTGCTTACTGCGTAATGCAGTCTTACAGGAGCGACCAAACCAAGGCTGAGATCTGCCTCCGATGGGTACCACAGATGATGGAATAAATAGTTCCATTCCCTGTAGCACCACATCAGACACAGAGTCAGCAACAGCGCTGGGATCATTCGGCGAGAAACAAACCCGCCCCCATGGGTAGGGTGCAAAGAAAGACCGCATTCCGTCCCAATCCGCCGACCTGTAATGCAAAACATGGCGGCAACTTGCAGAACGCAACCGCGAGAGGAGCGTGAGTGGCACCACACTCTGGATCAGACAATGGTCCGAAGAGCCGAAAGGGGCATCGACGGAAACCTGATATCCGTCCGGATGAGAGGTCAGCAGAAGGTCCAACAGGGAAGGTGTATGATCCTCCACATCTTGAATCCGCGTAGGCGAAGTAACCCGTTGTGTCAGACCATATGCCAACGCAAAGTCATAAACAGATCTCCCCGCATGATCGGTTAAACGTGAACCGAGCCATTCGGCGTGGTGGGCGTTAAAATCGCCAGCGATCACGATGTCTGTGGATGGGACCTGTTGTAGCACGGAGTCTGCAGCCATTTGGAGTCGGTCTGTTGCGGCATTACCGCTATGGGACGTATAGAGGCACCCGTAGACGCGCGGATGGTCGTCGCTGTCTACGCGTAGCCAAAGGATGGACAGGTCCGAACCTTCACGACTGCCGAGGCGTCGAGAACAGATGTCCTCTCTGACATATACGCAAACTCCAGCCCGAGGAACAAAGGAGTGGTCCAATTTGTACCCCAGGTAGGAGAGATACGAAGTATCAGCCGGAGAGGACACCTGTGTCTTGGTCAGAAAGAGCAAGGTCGGCATCGCCGTCTTGAGATGGTAGTGGACGGTGTTTAGTTTCGAGTGAAGTTTTTTTTTTTTTTTTTTTTTATAGGAGAGAGGGCAAACGAGCATGCGGCTCACCTGATGGTAAGTGACTACCGCCGTCCATGAACAACTGCAACACCAGGGGAATCGCAGATGCGTTGCCGGCCTTAATTCCCCTGTAAAGTCCCCTGATGTTGCAGAAATTCATGGATAGCGTGGCAGGGGTCGCCTTGGTATTGTTGCTCAATTTGCCCCGAGCAGCTATGTTTTGAATATACCATACCCCCAGAATACGCGCGGCAACCTGAGCACCCACGCTCAGGAGGAATAACATGGTCGTGGATGCTCAGTGAGGGATTCCATATTCCATTCCAGATATCCAGGGGTGCTGGTACCCTCCTGGGGTAGTCTTTGGTGTAATTCTGCTACCATGTTGAAGGGGGGGGGGGGGAATTGGGCCTCCGGCCACCTGCACTCACCAAACGAAACACAAGCAGAGCTCCTACTTCACGCCGTTATTCTGTGAGGTCGTGGTACCAACCCAGCTCGAGCCGGCCCATACACATGCAACAGCAAAAACTGCCGCGTGGCAAAAACCACCGTCCAAACATTTGTTTGTTCGTATTTTATGTGCTAATATACCGTTCATCAGATTGAGGCAAAACTGTCAACTTATTGCTTGCACTTGTGCAAAAATTATGGGCATAGTACAAATTTACTTAAAAATTATTTGAAAGTCATATATCATTCAACTTCAATGAATGGATTATCATTCTTAACTAAAAAACGTAACTCTTCTAAATTTAAAATGATATTCCCACAATTATTTCATCTGCAGCTGCAATACACCAAGTACCAGTTAGTTAGAAATAAGAAATACCTATATGTTGATGGTTATGCTCTTAATTGCTGGAGTTTGAATAACTGGCCATGAAATTTCATGCCAGAATCAAGGCTCTGTGAAAAAATATGACAGCAGATTGTGTCCAGGCTAAAACACATCACAGTTGCAGTTAATTATAAAAATGCAAATTGTTTCCACACAAATAAACACATTATCAGAATCCTTACTCTTATGTATTAAAATAATGAATTTTAGATTCAAAGTACAACATCCACTCGCTGTAGAGCCTCTCAATTGATAGTGTGATACTCCAAACAAAATTTGGCACATGTTGTTTACAGTAAAATGTCACATCTAGTATGTCTTTATATGATTTCAATGTGTATTCATAATAAAACTTGACTTTTGGAGTCAATATATTGAAAAATTATTAATTTGACAAAATTTAAATATGTCACCCAATAGAATAGAATATTATTTAACTGATGTTTAGCAGTAAAAAAACAGTTAATATTTAAAGCATTTTTAATATTCAAACAACTAGCAAGTAAATTATTTACTCCACTATATACTTTATGAAATTTTTAATACAACTTGCCTACACTGGAACCACAATATAAACAGAACAGGCTGAAAGTTATAAGCATATTATGATCAGCTATCAAATATATTTATTCCATAAGCTGTACTCAATAATGTTTCTTCCACGTCAGTTGTTCATGCTATTTGTCTGACTTCGAGGGGCAAGCAAAGTGTAGGATGTGGTCATAGACATGTACATTTATTGTCAATTAAGAATCAAAATGCAGATGCGTTATTACCCCTGAGGACTGAGATGGAATGCTTCCTTTCTAGTAAAAAGGGTCACCGGTTCTCTACGCTCACCACACGAAACACAGCAGCATTAAGCTGCTATTTTACACTGGTATTATGTGAGAGCGAGGTCCTACCCATTACTATTTATTACATGTAAATTTTAGCTTTCAGCTTGTCCATATAAATTTTAACTAAGTATGCCAAATATCACACAGTCACACCCCGCCGGGCGTGTATTATGTGTTAAAAGGGGTACAAACTTTTCCAACTGGATGGAGTGATGACTTGGTAATAGAGATACAGGAAGGCGATGGTTGTAGGTGGTTTAGGACCATGCTTTGCTACATTCCTTGGGGAGGACCTATGTTTTTTTTTATAGGATCACGTGACAAACAAGCACACAGTCCACCTGATGGTAACTGTCAAACTGAACATTACGTAGTGATCGTCTCCGCATTTTAATTAGTAACAATAGTACAAAAGTGACCGATCGGAAAAAAAGTGCACTAAAAATATCGAACAAACAGTAATGATAAATTTAAACTAATAATCCTTTAGTGGGAAGTGCTAAATACAGTGAAATAACCATCGAAAGTTTGCAAAATTATTGAAGTTATTAAAAACCATAGACAAAAATTGGAAGTCCAACTACTGTCAAAACCCTCAAAAGTTGCCAGGTCAAGCCAAAACCTACCAATTTGGTAGAAAATCGGTACCAAGTATGGACGAACAAACAAAAATGCTGTTGGCCACTATAAAGGAAGAGATTGAAAAACAAAATGATAAACAAACCCAAACCATAACCGAGACTATCAGCAAAACTATTGAAGAGCAACTGTTACCAATAAAAAAGGAAAACGAAGCTATGAAGGCTGAGATTTTGCTACTAAGATCGAAAGTAAAATATCTGGAACTTGAAAAGAGGAAAAATAATGTCTTACTGCACGGGGTTGAAGAAACTGAAAATAACAATCTAGAATTAATGAATACTGTAATAGAACTATTCAACGTTCCCTGCACAACAGAACAAGCGGAGAAAGAGAAACACGACTGGGATAAATGGGAACTAAGCAGCATATACAGAGTTGGGAAAAAGACAGAAGGCAAGATAAGACCTATAAAAATTTCATGTACCTTAACATGGAGAAGAAACGAAATCTTGGAAAAGAAGAAAAAATTCCCAGAAGGAGTCTACGTAACAGAAGATCTGTCTAAAGAGGAACTGGAAGAAAGAAAGGCTCTTATCCCAAAAATGAAGGAAGCCAGAGCATCTGGAAAGTATGCAATAATAAGGAATGGCAAACTAATAATACGAGACAAAATGGAACCTGAAAAGAGGAAGAGAGCCCAATCCACCCCACCTTCTACTCCCCCGGACAACTTCAACAAAGCCCCTGGAGAACCCAAGTTATACCAACTTGCTAAAATGTCGAGAATCAACCCAGCAGAAAGAATGAGAAGCCAACCGAAAGCGAATATAGAGGAGACATCAAAAAACTAGAAATAGGCGGTAGTCGAAATGAAAACAGTAAAACAACGAATACCACCAAAACTAAATTAACATTCCCCAACCCGGCTGGTCCCCGTGGGGAATTAGACCACCACCCACCAATCTCAAAAAAACCAAACAAACATACACTTCTAAACAAACATACACTAGAAAACAACAACATTAACAACAAAGATAAATGTAATGCCCCCTTTAAAGAAAGTATCCAAATTGCAGCACTTAATGTTCTAACCCTAAAGTCGGACGAGAGTCTAACAGAACTAAGTAAAGCACTAAATGATATCAAATGGGACATTCTGGGTCTGAGTGAAGTAAGACGAGCTGGAGAAAACATACAAGAATACGAGGACTTCCTTCTATATCACATAGGCGAAAAAGAAGGCCAAAATGGGGTAGGATTTATTCTCAAAAAGCACATGATACAATATGTTGATGAGTTCATAGGAATTTCGGACCGTTTAGCAGTGCTAAATATAAAATTACCCAATTACGAAGATATGTGGTCTATTGTGCAAGTGTACTCTCCAACTGAACAAGCAGACAAAAAGACAATTGAAGAATTCTATGAGAATCTAAACAGTACTATAGAGAGACATACGCACAAAAACTTAATAGTGATGGGAGACTTCAACGGCCAGACAGGTGAAAGCTTGCCAGAAGAAAGACGTGTTCTCGGACCTTTTACATATGGAACTCGACGAAGCAAAAATGGAGAAAGACTCATTAATATGTCTTTCGAAAACAACCTCTATATTCTAAACAGCAAATTTAAAAAGAAAGGTTCAAGGAAATGGACATGGGTATCACCAGGAGGCAAATACAAAAATGAGATTGACTTTGTTCTCACCAACAAACCAATGTGTTTCACCGATTTAAATGTTGTGAACAAATTTAATTTCAACACGAACCATAGAATGGTCAGGGCAGATCTCACACTACGACATATAAAGACACAAAGACCCAGGAGGCACTTTGTTGGTAAGTTGAGTATTCAAAACCTAAAAGAAGCTGCAAATAAACTGACCGAAAGATTTGCAGACTTTGAGAAAGAAACCAAGAACCTAGATATTCAACAGAAATACGACTGGTTTGAGACTTCAATCAAACTAGCAAAAAGTACCTGCACTAATAAAGAAAAGAAGAAAAGCTATTTATCAATAAAAACAAAAAATCTACTCGAAGCAAGGAAACAAGTAATCAGTTCCAGAGACACAGAGAATCGTAGAAAACGCATATCAGAGCTGAGTAAAGATATAAAACAGAGTATGAGAAGGGATAGAAAACAAAACAGAAGAAAAAAAATAGAAGAGCAAATCATTAGAACAGGAGGAACAAAAAAAGCATATAAAGAACTGTCAGAATCAAAAGATTGGGTCACAAAAGTTAGAAATGAGAAAGGAATAGAACAAAATAGAAGATCAGACATAAAAGATATTGCTACATCATACTATAAACAATTATATGAGAACACACAAGAAGAACCTGGCGAATTAATAGTACTAAACGATGATGAGGATGAGAGCATACCCTATATACTGCAACGAGAGGTAGAAGTAGCATTACAGTCCCAAAGTAAAGACAAAGCCCCAGGGCCAGATGGCATTGAAAATGAAATCCTATTAATGGCAAAAAATGTCCTGTTACCAGTTATCACGAAACTATTTAATGAAATTTTCGCAAACGAAGTTATCCCGATACAATGGACGCAATCTAATATAGTATTGTTATATAAAAAGGGTGATAAACTTAATATAGGTAATTATCGCCCGATCAGCCTTATGTCCAACTTATACAAAATATTTGCGAAAATACTGCTAAGAAGACTCGAAAGAAAATTAGACGACAACCAACCAAACGAGCAAGCAGGTTTTCGTAGAGGGTACTCAGTATTGGACCACATACATGTTATGAGGCAGATTATAGAAAAATCCCATGAATATAACCAATTATATTACATGGCATATATAGACTACAGCAAGGCTTTCGACTCTTTATTTCACAATAAGATATGGCAGGCCCTAAAAGAACAAGGTATAGAAAGCAAGTACATAAGGATACTGAGAGAGATATACAAGAAAAGTACAGCATGCATACAGTTAGAAAAGAAAGGAGAACCATTTAGCATACAAAAAGGGGTGCGACAGGGCGACCCGCTATCCCCAAAACTTTTTTCTGCGGCCCTTGAAATGATATTTAGAAGACTAAATTGGGATGGATATGGAATCAGTATCGATGGAACTTGGTTAACACATTTAAGATTCGCAGACGACATCGTTCTCTTTGCAAAAACCCCACATGAACTGAATGTCATGGCAAATGATCTGGCATTAGAAAGTCACACGGTGGGATTGAAAATGAACATGGAGAAAACGAAAGTAATGACCAACGGACCTAAGAATGAAAACATCAGGGTTGGCCAAAGTGAGATAGAATACGTTGATGAATACATCTATCTGGGCCAAATGATCTCACCCACAGACAACATGGAAAAAGAAATCAACAGGAGAGTAGCTAACGGATGGAAAAGATATTGGAGCATGAAGGAAATAGTGAAAGATAAAGAACTGCACATATCCATTAAATCCAAAGTATTCAACACATGCATTCTTCCTGTATTGATGTACGGATGTCAAACATGGGCTCCTACTAAATTAAACAGTAAGAAATTAAAAATATGCCAGCATTCGATGGAGCGAAGCATGATGGGAATCAGGAAAAAGGATCGAGTCAGGTTAGAAGACATTAGGAAAAACACAAAGGTTCGGGACATAGCAACAAAAGTCAGGAAATTAAAGTGGAAATGGGCTGGGCATATGAGTAGAGGGAAGGAAAAGTGGAGCAGGAAGGTCACAGAATGGTACCCCAGGAATGGCATAAGAAAGAGGGGGAGACCCCGCCAAAGATGGGAGGACGACCTGGTCAAATTCGCGGGTGTGACTTGGAACCGGGTTGCCAAGGATAGAAACGAGTGGAAAAGGTTGGAGGAGGCCTTTGCCGATTGGCAATCAGCAGAAGACAATGTAGATTTTATATGACTTAGATATTAAGAAATTGTATTACATACTGTTGAATAAATGGCTTTATTATTATTATTATTATGCCAAATATCACACAGTCACACCCCTCCGGGCGTGTATTATGTGTTAAAAGGGGTACAAACTTTTCCAACTGGATGGAGTGATGACTTGGTAATAGAGATACAGGAAGGCGATGGTTGTAGGTGGTTTAGGACCATGCTTTGTTACATTCCTTGGGGAGGACCTATGTTTTTTTTTATAGGATCACGTGACAAACAAGCACACAGTGCACCTGATGGTAAGTGGTTGCTGTGGCCCATAGACATCTACATTTATCTTCATTTACGAATCAAAACGCAGATGCGTTGTCACTCGTGAGGACTAAGATGGAATGCCTCTTTTCCAGTAAAAAGGGTCTCCAGTTCTCTACACTCACCATATGAAACACAGCAGTGTTAAACTGCTATTTGACGCTGGTATTCTGTGAGAGCGTGGTCCTTCCCCGGTCGAGCCGACCCATTCGTGCTACGTTTAGTTGTGGACTTATATAGGGTGTAATTATGTTGATCATAATAATCACTACCCCATGATGATGATGTACTTAACAAGTCTACTTAATTATCTACATAATTAATAAAGCATGCAGAATTTGTGTTTCTATCAGATCAGATTTGTTGGTGGCGCCAGAAATATTTTTTCAAAATACAAATCATTGTAAAACAGTGGTTAACAGGGTAATTCTATAATTACTGTTGAAATACAAAATGTTTAAATCTTTAGTAAAATTAGTTATTTTTTGTTTAAATTTTTGATACAATACGTGACTTTCTGCTTGCTTTCAGTTCATTTTGTCCTCAAATGAGTCTAAGTGGACTGTGGAATACCCAAAAGAACTGTATGAAGCGGGAGAGTATACAGCAAAAGTGAGGCTTATGAAAAGTTTTTTAGGGATTTGGTACTTTGTGGCTTCATCCAGCACTACTTTTAAGCTGACAGGTACACAGTGACATTATCTAAAATAAGTATTTTTACTGCGCCAGTTACCCGGCCAGCCGGGCGGATCCACAGTTTTGGTTCTGCATTGCTGGTTTAGTAGTATGAATAGAAGTCTTTGTTTTTAGTGCTTCACAAGTCCACTCCCTAGAGCTCTTCCTTATATTGCCACATAGCACAATCCTGAGACCCATTGAACCTATTGTTTATGTGTAAGATAATGTATCTAATGCAAAATAATATAAATCTTACAAAAAGTGACACGGCTTCATAGACATGAAGATTTAAAAGTGTGCAGCAATAATAAATAATTAAAAAGCATTACATTATTAAATAAAAATATTTAAAAAATTTATACCTCTGTATTCTGCGGGAGCTTAGTTTACTATGGGCTATTTTCTGCAATTTGACATCTAAAGCATTTGCATATGGACAGGTATATAATACTTATTTGAGACATGAAATCGACTCGAAAAAGTTCATCAATGTCTCGGAAGTTACTGACGACCTCTGGAGGTGACCTCAGAGCGCTGACCGACCTAGGCACCTTCAAGAAAAGAGTACTCCTCCTTTCTAAAAGGCCGGCCATCAATTCTTCTGGTGCAGGTGTTCATGGGCTCTTCCATAAAAGAAATTATAAATACGTAGAAATTACAATATTTAATCGAAAACTCCATATAATCCTAAAATCTTGGAGTTCTATATAGAAGCATTTACATTTTCGGCATATTTTATAAACAATATTTTTTTTTTCAGATTCATTAAATGGAAATTTAGTACTGAATCAGAATAATTTGGATAGACCCAACAACTTTGTAGCTGTCAATAAGACTGTTCTCCATTACATAAAATTGCCAGATAATGAGATGCAATTTCTTAGGGAAAATGCTTCTACCATTATCACATATTGGTTCATAGATTGTATTTATGTAGATCAAACCACAGATCTGTCACTAAATTACACATACCTAGATCTAATGGGTGACCATTACATAGATGCATTGGTTGTGGCCAACAATATGCCATTACCACCAATTACCACAACTACTACTACGACTACCAGTACCACCACCACCACTACAACCACCACTACCACTACTACACCAAAACCCCCAAAAACAACTACAAATAATGCCACTCAGTTCTATTCCATAACTCCATCTACACAGTTCAAAACAACAACAGAAAGTTCAGTGCCAGTTACTCATAGATTAGTGAAGCGAATGATTTCTAATAGAACTATAATGAAGAAAAGAAACAACTCCACAAAAGATTACATTTGTCATAATTCTAGCATAGTTCCTATTGGGAAGACATACACATATGGTCATTATCAAGAGGCGATTAGTGTTAGAGGTGAGTAACTATTTCTATATTTCATTAATATATTGTGATTTTAATATTTCTGACAACCACAATTACAAACAAGCTTTGTTAGTAAACTTGATTGTTTTTTAGGTTTTGTGTTATTTAAATCTTTTTAACTGGCGGAATAGATCTTGAACACATCCACAGGCTGCAGACTTTCCAAAGTGTTGATGTTTACATTCATTCATTAACATCTAGCTTTATACATAAATACGGTTCTTCGGATATTTTAGTTCGAAATTTAATTCGAATTCAAAACATATCTTTTCTACATAGTATACAACAAAATCGCTTTCCGCCGTTTGCACGCTTAGATCTTTTAAACTACGCAATGGATGCCATACACGATCCAGTTTACCGCTAAGTTAAACTTGACTCGGTAAACTTGACGGTGTATGCCTATCAGTGTGCATGACAAGTCTACTTGAAGCAACAATTGAATTTCGATTCTGCCGACTTGATCAAGCTTACAGCGTCATGCAAACTTGAACGTACCATATGTGGCAATTTTGGCAAATATCTCCCCTATGAGGCAATCTGTTTGTGAGGGCATGTTCGTTCAATGTGGAAGAGACATGTTCAGAGGTTCCCACAAGAATTGTTTTTATCTGTGTCTCATAAAATATTACTGATATGATTAATATTGTATTAATAAAAGTAAATTATCACTCCAAGTCATCTTACGTACGACAGAGCCAAACTCAAACAGGGGATGGGCAGCATAATCTATGAGGACTATGCTCAGTAGTGATATTTGATAGGCTGTGGGATATATGGATTAGCTTACATTGTTCCAAAGATGATGCTCAAGCCTCATGTTATTACTTTGAAGGGTTGTGAACAGGGAAGAATATATCAACTTGCTCCAATGTCTTGACGGACTTTTCATGTCCTCTATGTTTTTTAACTTCTCAAACAAGCAAGCATGTTTACTCACAATGTTTATCATGTAATAAATTTTATATAATAAGAGTGACAAACTATATCACAGTGCTGTGACATAATATGCCGTGGCTCATAGACACCTACATCTATCCTCAGTTAAGATTAAAAATGTAGATTTGTTGTCACCTCTACGACGACATTGGTCTAAGACAGAACGCTTAGTTACCAGTAAAAAGGATCTTCGGTTCTCTATAAGTACTCAACATACGAAACAACAGCATTATTTTACGCTGATATTCTGTAAGAGGGTGGTACTTCTCGGGTTGAGTTGACCCATTCCCGCTGCAACCAAAATATTGTTACAGCATGGATCTACCATATTAAATTTTTCAATGTTTTCATTAATTTTCAGAGGAAATTTCGACCATTAATATCACTGGTCTCAATTGGCTGCAGCATGGTGATTTACTGAATTTGCAAGTGAAGTATACGGGCTCGCCTCCCTTCGACTATTGCGCCCTTTACAGAGAGGGCCAATATAATATAACTGGGAATGAGACTTGTAATTTTAAAACGAGGACTGAATCCAATGCTTTTCCATTGGTTCACTATTTCTCAGACAGCGATCAGCACACTGTCATAGTGATTGTGGAAAATGATGTTGGAAAAAATGTTTCAAGGGCGACGATTAACATTTACAAAGGTAAGTGTGTATTAATTTTATCAAATATTTTAGAGGCAGTCCATTAATTACGTGAGCTGTTTACGTGGTGAGGGGGGGGGGGTCGAGCCGAACCTTACCCAATGTTACGTGGGGGAGAGGGAGGGTCTCAGAAAATGTCACGTAATTTTTTTCCCGCAAGATACAGTGTAAAATATCGAGAAAATTGGGTTAAATTAAGTAAAGTATGCCTAAATCCTACACTGACATTTATCGCGACTCCAAAAATTGTATAAAAATAATTAAGTAATGTTTTTTCTTTTTAAATAAACCCGACGCAATCAAGCATAGATTAACGTATTTACACTAAAAATATGCATTTTGAAAAATCTCACGTGAGATTTGGGTCAAGCCTATCTCAAGACATCTCACCAGTAAGAGGGAGACGGTAGAAAAATAGCCAAAATCGCCTCACGTAATTATTAATAGACGCTCTCTTACATAATATATGTATGTATATTATATATTGTAGTGACAAATTTTTAAAAAAAAAAGTTATTAGTCCACCTAATGGTAAGTGGATATTGTGCCATTGGCCGCCTGCTTAATTTTTTTATTTAATTTTAATTTTTATAGGTATTTAATTAAATCAAGAAGAATGCATGTGTTGTTATTCCTGAAAACCAACATGAAATGTCTCATAGATTTTTTTTTCTTTTATTTAAGGGCCAGTAAACAACTCCAACAGAGGATTAATAACTAATCTTAATCCTAAAATTTAAATTTAGTGAAGCCCACACCACCAGCCTCAGATAATAATTTATAAAATAAATTACAAAAATGAGAGATGTGAAGGAGGACTTTTTTTTTTATAGGATAGGGGGCAAACGAGCATGCGGCTCACCTGATGGTAAGTGACTACCGCCGCCCATGAACAACCGCAACACCGGACTTAGTACATATGCAATATTACGAAATGACATTAGTTGGAATTACTTAAACTCTTATATAAACTAAAAGTAAAAGGAAACAACAATTTAAGTAGACAATTATCAAACTATTTGAAAACATTACAATCTAGTCATAAACAACTAAACAAACCTAAAATGTTAACATTTTATAATAGGTTTGTTTAGTTGTTTTTAATTTTAGGATTTTAAACAATTAAATAATTTAATTGTATTTTGATTTAATTTTGTTTTTTTTTTTTTAATTTGTAAGACTTATAAGCTTATTAATCACTTTGTTTCTAAAGGAAGTTAGCACGATTATTAAAAATGTCATTGTCCCAAAAGTGAGTGAGTGAGATTAATTTTAGATACACAATTTAAATTAAGTAGATAAGATGAATTTTTAAAATTTCTTTTATACCTGCGCCAAATTTGTGCATAATTGTTAATGAGTAAAGATATATAAATTATGTTAACATGGAGCAACATGCACTTGACTGTAGCATTGAAATATCAAATTTGCCTGAGAGCCGTGGAGAGAATCTTGTTACAATCATTATTAATATTGGCGTGCTAATTAACCAGCAAATCCAGCCATCTGACATCATCTTGGCCCATCGGGTTCCTCATGTTGGTGAAAATTATAAACGACCTAAAAATGCAATTATAAAAGTCCAAAATTTTACGTGATAATTTTGTAGCTTCGTACATTGCTAAAAAAGACTTAACTTCAGATCAGTTGTCTATCACTGGATCATCGAATAAAATATATATAAATGAACATCTAACCTTGAAAAATAAACAGATATTTCGAGAATCCCGTGAAGAGGCCAAAACATTTAACTAGAAATATGTTTTGTACAAGAATGGTACAATTTTGGTACGAAAAACTGACTCATCTCCTATTTTACCAATACGCTCGCTACAGGATCTTAAAAAAATTAAGCCTAATTTGTTACAGTAATAATTTGTATTAATTTTATTTTTTATTTTCTTGTCATTTATTTTTATATTTTTGTACTAATATTTGGGGGCATGAGCATGTTGTTCACATTTTTATTACTACAAAAAGGTCGGTAACTAATTTTATAGGCTATATTTGATAAAACTATAATTTAAAATATAATTTGTCAGTTTGGTCTCCATAACCAATAATTTGTCAGATAAATAACTGTCTTTAGAGACTTAACTTTCTACGGACTTAAGCCACGTATCAAACAATATTGACTGCTCATTAATATCGAATAAAGTAATATCTACCTCCGACAAGTGATTATTTAAATCTTTAATACCTTGTTTTAAATTAATTTTCTCATCTCGCAGCTCGGATATGGTTGTGTTTAAGCTTTATAATGAATGGGATATTTTAGTCATATTTTAGTAATTCACTACAAATCGTGGAGGTAACTACATTTGGAATAGTTTGCGTAATTTTTACGTCTAATGTGTTAAAATGTTCGTCAATCAGTGTGGACAGAAATTCCGAGTCACACCCTTTAGTGACGCGCTTACGTGTATTTACATAATTAGCATCCGATGTAGTTAGACTTATGTCTGGGTTCGATGGGCACTTAGGCGGAGTTCTCTGTAACGTGAACATACGCACGATGAACTTATGCGCAAGGAGTAATAAGACAAAAAATAATACGCATTTTAGGGTACCGTACCTCAAAAGGAAAAAACGGAACCCTTATAGGATCACTTTGTTGTACTTCCCGTGAACTCAGAGTCTTGAAATTTGGTACGAAGCAACGTTTTATAGCACAGATAAAGGAAAAATTGCGAAAAGCATAAATTTTTAGTTACATCATATAATAAAAATATTTTTAATAATTTTAAACTTATATACCTACGGATTAGTTCGGAACCCTCAGTGCGCGAGTTCGACTCGCGCTTAGCTGGTTTTTTAGTCTTGAGGGGGTGATGTGCCCTTCAGTTGCAACTCTCAGATGCGATGCAAGGACTAGATAAACACAAGTATTGATACTGATGAGTAGTAGTATTACACTGCACAATAAAAACTCTTAACTGGGTAGTCACAAAGTTCAATTTTAACTAGTCACTATTAAAGGAATTATTTAAACAGCATGTACACGTCCAAATCCAACAACTCTCATACGAATACTGATTATGCTGGCTCTCGTTGACTCTGTTTGAAGTTGTCTTTTGGTAACTTGGACATCAAGTCCATTGACTTCAAGTTCTCAACTCGAATGTCATGATTTCGGCATCTTTGTTTATCAGACTTGATTTCATTGCTTATGGTCCTTTGAGAATATGCCACATGAACTATTTCTTGAGAGATTTGTCCTTGCTCTATATGATGGGATGACAGGTTGGTCAGTTTGGAGCCAATACCCTCACATTGGTAATGTTGTTTCGCATCACCAGTACCTATGTGGAAAATAAGGGATTTGGACAGTCGTCAGGGTCTCGCCCGTATAAAACTAGGCTCCACCAAGTAAGGTTTGGCAATTGAAGTTAAAGTTGATATATAAATAATCCCATCACTTTTTTCAAAGTGCTAGAGCCACGCTGCAGCTATATTATGGTTGTAGCACGAATGGGTCGGTTCGATCAGGGTGAGACCACGCTCTCACAGAATACCAGCGGATAATAGCAGCTTAATGCTGCTGCCTTTCGTAAGGTGAGTGTAGAGAACTGGAGACCATTTTTACTGGATATGGGGCATTCCATTCTAGTCCTCATAAGTACCTATTATAGACCGACCTATTATAAAAAAGAATCGATTACAATCGATACAGATACATTTTTATCATACAACAAAACCAAACATCAAACAAAAACGAAGCCGAATCACAATTCCCACCAAAATTACACATTCGTAACACTATATGTATTATTATATACTTATGTATGAATTAATTTACTTATTTGAATTATCATAACTCATGAAATACCTCCGATAGCTACACTATTTACGTGTGGTTACTATAGCAAATAAGGTATTATTTTTTACCGCTGCACGAAAGGGTCGGCTTGATCGGGGAAGGACCACGCTCTCAAAGAATACTAGTGTAAAATAGCAGCTTAATGCTACTGTGTTTCGTATGGTGAGTGCAAGGAACCAAATACCTTTTTTTATTGGAAACAAAGCATTCCATCTTAGTCCTCAGGGGTCTGCATCTGCATTTTGATTCTCAATCGAGGACAAATGTAGATATCTATGGGCCGCAGCTTCCACTTACCATCAGGTAGACTGTGTGCCCGTTTGTCACCCTTATTCTATAAAAAAATGATCTAATCTCTTTAAAATACAGGGATAAAAGTAAAATATTTAAGGTAAGTGTTTTTTCCAGCTGCTGTCCATGCTCAATTATCAGTAATTGTAGTACCCGTAGTATTCTGCCTGGTAGCTGTTATCCTGGTGGTGTTTGGTATAGCTTATTACCAACATCGGTCCAGGTAAGCAAAATGTTATTAATGTATATATATTTAAAGTAAGGTCGATAATTGAATGCACAGAATTGAGATCCGCTGAATGGTGACGGTGTTAGAGATCCGTTAGATGATTTCTGTTACTACATCTCCTTTCCAACATAGTCGTATCAATCAACTAGGGGAATGTCTTGAATATGAAGTTATAACCATACCAGATGGAAAAATACCTAGAATAACGACAGAGAAGCAGTCATAAGTGTGAGACATCTTAATCGATTCTCGCTACATAGTTTTTAAAATAAATAGAACTCAAACACTAATGACTAATTCGTCCGTTAATTTATGCGTAGAGACTACTAGTATTTAGTGTAATACTTTTTAACAAATTTTGAATGATTTGTACATGGTAGAGCCATGCTGCAGCCATATTAATTGTATACTTCCCCGGTCGCCTCGACCGGGTAAGAACCACGCTCTCACAGATTCACAGAATACCAGCTTAATGCTGCTGTGTTTCATATGGTGAGTGTAGAGAATCGGAGACCCTTTTTACTGGAAAAGAGGCATGCCGTCTTAGTCCTCACGGGTGACAGCGTATTTGCATTTTGATTCGCAAACGAGGATAGTTGGACTGCGTGCTCACTTGTCACCCTTATACTATATAAAAAGAATTGTTTTTAGGAATACTCATTACATTTTCTATCATGCAGAAAAAAATAAATTTCAAATCACCAGCTATGAGCAGTGAACAACTACTTTTCGGTTCTATAGGTCGTCACTGGTTAACACACACTGACTTAATAAATATTGATGTGTAATTTTTATTTTTTCAGGTATACGATTGAAGTCGCCGACTTTGATTTTGGCCAACAAGCTCGCCTTGATTATAAAACTTTTACAGAACGACTTAGGGATAGTTTTAGGAACGCATTCGATTTCAGGCAGAGGGACGACAATGACCCTCTGACATCCGATACTAGATACGATTCCATGTCGTAAGGACTATTTAGTGAACAAATTAATTGAATAGTTTTTTATGTGGAAGTGGATTAATTATTTGTAAATTCTACTATGCAAATATTGTATTCAAATCAAATAAAAGCTTTAAGAATTCCAATTTATCTAATACTTTAGTGTTTACATATTGTTATAATTATTTTATTACGCTATTATTTTTCGCTATTATTTTTTTAATTACGATAATTATTTTCATGTTCACACTTGGGAGTTTGGTTTAGTTTAGTTATATACGTATATTTATTAATATCTATATATGTACATTACCTACTAGAGAAATTATTCCACGAAACTTGACGGCTATGTTTTTTATTCGACTTCTAAATATTAAACAGTATATCATAATCCACTCCAACAACCATCCATCAACCACAGTGACACATCGATTGCGTTAAAAGTTTTTATTCCAATTTTAAGTTTTATAATATTTTTTTAATTTTCAAAATAATCAGTTGGCAACATATGACACCCCGTGGATGTTTGGTTATTTCTACTACATAATTTCGTGGAACAACTTTATTAACACCAAAAGCTATGTTTATTATTTGGCTAAGTTTCCTATTGAACGAACAATATTGTTAGTTGTGCCGGCGAATTTTGATACAAAATAATATAATGTAGAATATATAATCATGTAAATATTGTGCCACTTGTTAAATTATATAAGTTTTAATATCACAATTATATTTATCGTAATTAAATAAACCAAACGAGAATGATCTGAATCAGTTCTCCGTCTCTCATCCATATTCATGTTGTTATTTATATTTTAAAGAATGTCTAAAGCTAGATACCTTTCTGTCTTATTATGGTTTATTGATAGCTACCCATTTAAAAATTTCTTAAATTATAGTTTAAATCCGAAATCACATTTTATTATATTACTGACAGGGTTATACTTCATGGTTTGTGTTTAAATGAGTCAAATCGATAGTTTGATGATTGACCAGTATTTTATATATATGTATTAAAGATATTTCTGAATGAAGATATGTTAATGTACAAAACGGGTTTTTCAAAATTTTCATGCAACTATGCATTGCGAGATCTTAACATGTCAGAGCTACGTCGAAGCCATAAACGCTTACAGCCATATACGTCATTGTAGGCCATACCAGTTTAAAACAGCAAGATGATACCGCTTTGTTATGTATACTGTGCGACGACAACCGGAGGCAACGAGCCTTAGACTAAGAAGTCCTTAGGGGTGACAACGCATCTGCGTTTTGATTCTTAATCGAAGATAGATGTTGATGTCTATGGGCCACAGCATTCATTTACATATTAGGTGAACTGTGGGCTCGTTTGTCACACTTATTCTATACAAAAAGCTTTAAAGGATGGGCATTTTATGAGGAGGTGATTTGTAGAATATAAAAAAATAATTTCGAAGGCAAAATACCACTAAATCTTTGCCACAGCATCCACTATCTACTTACTGTTGTCAGGTGTACTATGTTCTTGTTTTTCAGATATACTTATTATATACAAGAACTTCTTAGTTTGTTGATGTTAAATCTAATTAAAATTTACCAGTGCGTTCTTAGAATTGGCAGATCTGCGATTAAAATGTTGCTGTCGCTGGAGGCCTTTCTCGCCTTCCATGCACCACTAACACACTCGTAAGGTGAAGATGAAGTCGTTCTTATAACGAATAAAGTAGTATAAAATGCGTTTGTTTAACTACAATTTTAATTTGCTTTGTCAAATTTATTTGCATGCCATAGTTGACAGGATCAGTTTGATTTGAACAGCTAAGCTTTTGATTCAATAGCACATAATATATAATAATTCTACTAATAATCAATAATTTTCTTATTTTTCAAGTAATAACTCTTTATATTTACGGTGCACGATGAATGACAATCGGTGACAAATATAATATTAAATACATTGCCAAAAACATGTAAGAACTTTTTGTGTATGTTTTCACTTTTTTATATTTTTTAAAGATGATATTGTTGTAATGCGATGAATTAAATTAACTCAATTATATTAACCAGTTTTACAATTCTATAGTAGTAATAACGTCATTATTTAACAAAATTGATAACTTAAAATTATTACTGCTGTTTAGTGGCGGTCCACTACCCCATATCATCCCGTGGGTGTCGTAAGAGAAGACAGAGAGAGAGAGAGAGATTAAACGGGAGATGGGCAGCAGGATTTTATTGATAACAACTCAATATAAAAAAAAACATGCCAACCCGCTTGCCAAGCGTGAAGGAGGAGGGGAGGATTAGCTCTATGTTCAGCAGTGGACTTTTAATAGGCTGTGATGATGATTATAATGATGATGATGATAATTACTTAAATAATGACGTAATTTTTAGATTAATTAAACCTTGCATAATTTTCTTCGGTTATATACATATAACCTATGCAGGGTTATTTTTCAAAGAGTAGCCAAATTTTAAACTTGACTTCCAATATTTGTGTATAATAATTATATACCGTTAATCCAGTTTTTGAAAATACGAATAAATGAGACTTCTACTTTTATTTGAAATTATCCCAAATTGAATGTGATTTATGGGTAATAACATTTTTGCCTGCTAATCGACCCGTACGAATGTGTGCGTGCGCAGTAAAATCAGTTAAGAAAATGCATTAGCACGCATTTTGAATTTAAAAGATAAAAAGGACAGAATGTATGAGATTTTTTTTAAATAATTTTATATCACCATTTGCCTATATCACTTATTTTGAACCTTCTCTGCATTTTTGGCCGTTTATTGCAAAATAACCCTGTATATAAAATAAGATTTCAACAGACTGAATGAATTCAAATTTTCATTATAATATAATATTTTTATACTTTCGTGATTGTACCACTGCTTATATTTTAAATAGATTTTCTATATTTCTGTACTATAATTATGTTCTTTTGTATTGGTTTAACAAAGTTTTGTAATATAATGCAACTGAAAATTAAATCGAAAGTGATCAGTCATGTTTTGTGATATTTTAGGTTAAATCAAATTAGCACTATTTATAATTTATTTAGTCATAGCATTAAGTGTTCCTGCACTTTGGAAGCATGGTACGCTAATTCTTTAAATATATAATTTCGTATAATTTCGCGGTAGGTATGGTAGGCGAGGCGTATCGACTAGTAAAGGTATATTTTATTTTTGTCTCTTATCGTTCGCAAAATGCTTTTGTGTGTAATAAGTGTCGTGTCATGCTTCCAAAGTATAGGATAAAAAATAATTGTAGTTATATTAAAGTGTTATCTGGATTTGAATATTTTGTTTTATTATTGACAAAATAAACCCGTGTGTCTAATTCGGAATTTATGGGACTGTTTGACTTTTCTGAGTGTTTGGGATACATAAAGCTATAGAATCTAAAGAATAAGGTTTCAGAAGTCATTATATCTAATTAATTTAAATTTCTTTACAATAGTTTTCTAACTTTAGTGTTCTATAGTTCAAAGGGAAAATATGAGTGCTTATAGATAGGTAAATAAATCAAAAAAATTAAAATGCAAGGGACGACGTGCGGAATTGCCAATGTAAACCACAGACATCCTGTGAAAACTAAAGAACTAATTAATGTACAGAATAATACCAGAGAAGGTGCAAGAAATATTTCATAGCTTTTCACAGATGGCAGTATTACCAACCCGTTTAAGGCCCGCCACGTACGTTCTGGATTCCGTTTCGGAATTCCGATTCGAGATTCCGAACGCAGCAAGTTCATATAAAATCTATGACCTGTCATACACGTACGATAGTTTTCCGTTCGAAATTTTGCGGGCAAAACGGGATTCCGTATGTGGTTGGCCGACCCGTTCGGAATTCCGTATGTATGTTACATACGGAATTATATATATGTTATACACGGTAGAGCCATGCTGCAGCTATATTAGTAGTATAGTTGTAGCACGAATGGGTCGGCTCGACCGGGGAAGGACCACGCTCTCACAGAATACCAGCGTAAAATAGCTGTTTAACACTGCTGTGTTTCGTATGGTGAGTGTAGAGCATCGGAGGCCCTTTTTACTGAAAAAGAGGCATTCCATCTTAGTCCTTACGGGTGACAACGCATCTGCATTTTGATTTGCAAACGAGGATAAATGTAGATGTCTATTGGCCACAGCAACCACTTACCATCAGGTGGACTGTGTGCTAGGGATGTTCCGATACCATAAAAGTATCGATACCTACTCATATAAGTATTACTCAAATCATTATTCGATACTACTCATACATATATTCCTAATGTATCGATACTTACTGATATTGATACTTTTAGATTTATTTTAAAGAAATTAACGCACCAAATGTTTGAAGCCCCTCAACGATCTATTCTGCCCTGCCACTTTAGATAACATCGCATAGTGCCAACCAATAAACTAACGAATTATTATGAACCTAACCTAACGAAATTAATTAGTGAAAAGTTGAAGATCCTACCTTTTGTTTGTCCCTTTATCTTTTTTTTTCTGTAATTTGCCTTTATCCACAGTAATTCCATGAGTTTTGGAATGCTTGAATAAATTAGACGTATTGCCACAACATTTCACTGACTTAAGACATTGTTTACATTTTGCAGTGGTTTCGTTTGTTTTGGTAAAATATGTCCATATTAATGATTTTGGTGGTGCCATGATAACATTGGAACAATAAACCGATGACTACAATAACTTAAATTACTCGTAACGTAATCGTAAACAATCACTTGTGGAATGCTGAACACTGCTAGTGCTGACTGGACCAGTGACAATTTTAGTGTAATGGCAGCTCTCTGTCTTGGTCTCGGCTCGGGTGAAGTCGGACGAGTTCGGCTCGCCGGATTCGATACCAAGTACTTTTGTTTCGATACCGAGTAAGTATCGCAAGATTGATTCGATGCTATTAGTACTTGGTATTGAGTACCTACTCGTATTTACTAGTATCGGAATGTCCCTACTGTGTGCTCGTTTGTCACTCGATCCTATATAAAAAAAATATGGCCGTAAAACAGGCGTAAAATACACGGACTGATGACCGGGAGCAATGTCAAAGGTGCTACGAAGGGCACACTTAAATATTACTTACTTAATAGGGAATAAGAAAAACCACATGCACGGTATAGCTAAATTGTATTTTATTGTTTTTCGAAGAATTCTCCGTTTAAATTAATGCACTTTTTTCCATTCGTGCAAACCAATCATTAAAACAGTACTTAATTCCAGTCTGAAGTTGATATTGACAAAATGGCTGATTTGTACGCTTCCACAGCTGTTTCGGGGTCTTCAAACCATTGACCGCGTAATAAATCTTTCATTCTAGGGAATGTAAAGAAATCGTTTGGGCTCAGGTTAGGACTGTACGGAGGATGGCTGATCAGCTCAACGTTTTCCTGCTTCAAAAAATAATTTGGCTTCCGAGCCGTATGGGAGCTCGCATTATCGTGATGTAAGATGATGCGACGTTCCGGGTTATTTTTTCGGATTTCGGCTATAATTTCTGGCAAACAAACCATGATATACCACTCAGCGGTAACCGTTCTGCGTTCCTGTAAAGGAATTGTAGCAACATGCCCCTTTTTCGAGACAAACGTAGCGACCATTTTCTTTGATACGGTGCGGGAGCGAACCACTTTCGTTGGTTTGACCTCGTCTTCGAAGACCCAAACTGCAGACTGATGTTTCCTTTCAGATTCGTATGAATAAATCAATGATTCGTCACCTGAGACGATATTATAAACGACATTTGACTTCCCTCCGTTGAAGCGTTGCAGAGTATTCCGGCACCAATCTACACGAGCCGCCTTTTGCTCTTCGGACAATTTGTGAGGAATCCAGCGGGAAACTAGCTTTCTTACACACAGCTCATTATGTAATATCGACTGAATTGCAGTCATTCCGATACTGATAACAGCCCGAATCTGCTCGTATGTTACATGACGGTCATCTAATATAATAGTTCGCACGGCTGCGATGTTTTCAGGCGTGACCGCTGTTCTTGGCCGACCTGCAGAAGAAACAGTGCTGAGCGACACACGACCGCGTCGTAACTCTGCATACCAGCCGTATATTGTCGTTTGACTCGGTGCTTCAACATCATAAATCAAAACAAGTTCGCTGAGACATTTATCTTGAGATAAGCCGCGACGAAAATTGTGATAAATTATGGCACGGAAATATTCACGCGTGAGCTCCATTTCTGATAACGACGTGTCAACTTTAAACCAACATAATTATTGTTTTTAAACATTTTTTTTAAATTGTTTGAATGTGATTAAGATTCTAAGAGGCCTGTATTCAGTTTCCAAAAAAGGTTTAATTGTAACTCAATCCGAAATATTATATTCCTGATCATTTTAGTGTGCCCCTCGTAGAGCTAACTAGCAGAGTGTCTAGACACTCTGGTACTCGGATCGCTAATATGCCTGCCGAGCGTGCCGATTATGGTAAATCCTTCCTACGTCTACTCTAGCAAGAGACTTAAAAAATATTGATTCATTACAGTTTACAGCCCATCAAATCCAATGCTGAACATATGTAGTTATATATTTTTTTTAAATAGGAATGGGTGACAAACGTCTATACAATCCACCTGATGGTAAGTGGTTGTTGTGACCCAAAGACATCTACATCTATCCTCGATAAAAAATCAGAATGCAGATACGTTGTTATCCCTGAGGACTAAGATGGAATGCCTCTTTTTCAATAAAAAGGGTCTCTGGTTCTCTACATTCACCGTACGAAACACAGCAGTGTGAAGCTGCTATTTTACGCTGATATTCTGTGAGATGTTAATTATATCAGATTGACTCATAGTTACTCGCTTGACAGGCAGGTTCGCAACCTCAGATTTTTAAACAAGTTGTTATTAGAAAGACGCTGCAGACCATCTTGTTTGTTTCCCTCTATCGCCTCTTACGACACCGATGAGACTTTATGGGATTATTTATATATTCTTACGCCGTCACTACTAGTGTGGATTTGTATGACTACAAATTGTTATATCGTACATTGTTTTAAATACCCAAGTGACCGTGTAGCATGGCGGTGAAAGAATCTGATTACAATAATATAATCCATGCCCTAAACCATAAGTCCTGGGATCGGATTCCAAACGGAACAAACGATTGTGCAAATAAATATTGTTGGTTTTCTGATTATGCTGCGATTGTCGCATGTCTGACACCATTGGTTCATAATGGCAAGTTTGTGCCTCTATCTCTCTCGTCTCTACCTAAGCACTTTGTACTGTTGCACTAATTTTATTTACGTTATCGTTGTGCTATTCGTTAGGTACTTTTTCTTAAATCTAAAAAAAAAGAGGCAATTAAGGGTCATCCCCACTCCTACACCCTAGATTGCCCCTGCGGCAGGCATGTCAGTAGCGGCCTTTAGTCCTCAGATGTGACAACGCATTTACATTTTGGTTCTTAATCAATGATAGATGTACGTGTCTATGGACTACAGCATCTACTCACCATCAGGTAGGGTTACCAGATGAAAAAATTAAAAGTCCGGAGAAGAGGCCTGATTTCCATTTAAAAATCCTGAGATTGTTTTAGTTTGAGAAGAAAACCTTTTTAGGTATCTTCACATATTAAGTATGATAAAACTGTTTAAGTACCTACTTGGATAAATAAGTTTTGATTTTAATTGTGGAATTATTACCAAAGGAAAATTATTTTTAGTTTGTTTAACTTTTTATTAAGATATCTTTTAAAATGTAAGCTGTATTATATTGAAAGTTCTAAAAATCCTGAGATTTCATGAGATTTGCAAAATCCAGCCGCAATCCTGAGAAGAGTCTAAAAATCCTAAAATCTCAGGACAAATCCTGAGATATGGTAACCCTACCATCAGGTGGACTGTGTATTTGTTAGTTACTTACATAAAAAGTTCTGGTTGTAATAATCATCGTCACCTTCACACACTTCACCACCTCTGCAAAATAGGTACCTACTATTCAAAAACATATGACACATTTGTGCAACGTTTTCCAGTTAATTTAACCACGAGCGCTTAAAAGTCGACTTAAACCTTTTAAAGTACTATTCGTTTTTCGCATTTCATTAAAATTTTAACTCGCTAAGCGCGGTGTAGGCATTTTAAGTGGCTTTAGGGTGAGTTTTTAAAACGTGTAACGAATACGTTTGTAAGTACTGTTTGTGTAATTCTAGCGTAATAATAAATTGCATTATTTCCTTTGAACATTGTGGAAGATAATGATTACTGTTTTCAAATTATATTATTAAAATAGACAAAATTTATTGTTCATAATCTTTTTTTAGTCCACTACTGGATAAGTATTTATAGGAAGGCGCCAACTGGTATTAAGATAGGCCAATTGGTGAGCACGAAGCCTACATCACCTTACCAACTGATAACTTAGATGGATTTTCCGCCAGCCATGTTGCTATTATAGCCTCGTCCAATAATCAGTAGGATACTATATGCAAGATGCAAGTGAGGTTCACATTTGTAGGAAAAACAGTTCTTTCTTCTTTAATAAGTTTTTATTGGGCATTTTTATAGCATCAACAGCTTAACACTTTCACTGTCCGAATTTCAGACACAATAGTAAGACTGTAGCAATGAACTATATGTGTAGCACACGGGACAGTGAATGGGTTAATAATATTTCAGCGCTCACTCTAATCCCACGTGAGAGTGGGATACTCGTAAGTAGTCAAGCACTGGCTTATAACAGTAAAAAAAATACTAAATACTAAGTACATCTAAATATAGGCGTCTCCTGTTTGCCATAATTCCGGCATTTATATTTTTTAGATGCATATCCCCGTTTCTTATATGAAGATTTTAAGTTTTCATATTTTTGTTATAAATTATAAGTTTCTTACTGGTAATGAGGCATTCCATTTTAGTTCTCAGGGGTGACAACGCATCTTTTTTTAAAGATGTTAAAACTGATTAGCTAATATCTGCGGAATAAAATAAAATGATCTGTCTCATTTAGCTTGAAGACACATCTATACAAATAAATAAAATTGAACTGTCTGTTTGTAATCTCAAAATAACAGCTTTTTACTAAATGCATATGGTTTGGCCATGTAGAAAGAATGAATGAGGAAAGAGTGACAAAGCAAATCTATGTTGCAGAGGTGAACGGCATAGTCGGGAAGGGTCGCCCTAGGCGAAAGTTTATCAACCAAATTGGCGATATATTAAAAATGGGCCATATCAAGAGTACCTTTAACCGACGAGCGTGTATGCGTAGGTATATGGATGTGGAGGAAGCGAGAGAGGTGTGTCAGGATCGTGCCAAATGGAAGTCCATAATCTCTGCCTACCCCTCTGGGTGACAGGCGTGAGTGTTTATATTATGTTATGCATATGAAAGTACAAACGGTACTTATAACAAAAACACAATTTTAAAATTTTTGTCTGTCTTTCTGTCTGTCTGTCTGTCTGTTTGTTCCGGCTAATCTCCGAAACGGCTGGACCGATTTTGACCGGACTTTCACTGATAGATAGCTGATATTTTAAGGAGTAACTTAGTCTACTTTTATATTAGATAAAAATAATTAGGGTTCCGCGCAAAAAATTGAAACCCATGAAATCTAATCATAATAAATAATACGCGGGCGAAGTCGCGGGGAACAGCTAGTCTTTAATATAATCGATTTCCGCAAAGTTACGTCCGATGCTATTAAGCATCTTTTTTATAGAATAAGGGTGACACGCGAGCACAAAGACCTTCTGATGGTAAGTGGATGCTGTGGCTCTAAGACATCTGCATCTATCTTCGATTAAAAATCTAATTGCTGATGCGTTGTCACCCTGTGGACTAAGATTTAATGACTCATTACCAGTAAAATGGGTTCCCGATCGAGTCGACCCATTCGTGCTGTAACCATAATAAAGATGCAGTGTTGCTCTACCACGTACAAAAACTATATTTTGATTCGTTATTGACGATAGGTGTAAATGTCTATGGGACTCAGCATCCACATACCATCAGTTGGACTGTGCGCTCGCTTGTTATAAAAAAGCTTAAATATGATTAGTGGTAAAGCAATCTTGGGGATGAAATGTACTAGCATAGAACTTTAGCGCAAAGAACGAATACTTATATCAAATTAAGTTATAGTTGAAAATGAGTTACGAAATCAAATGCGTGTAAGCGGCGTTTAAATACGTTCTACACACAAATATACCTACATAAGTGTAAGCAGTACCGTATTTTACACGAATATAGGGAAATTATAACATTTTTATTAACTTTTCGTAAACAGAAAAGTTAATACCCAATGGAATAACTTCTTTAAAAAAAATCATAACTCACCGTCTGTCAGATCGTGAATGAAGACCACTATTCAATTTAAGAAAAAGTGATTCGTCACTGTCACCCACCATATTGCAGTAATTGACCAAATACTCAAAGAGCGTCCCTTCAAACTGTAATTACTTTGCCGGAATTTACTGAATAGCAATTGTCGAACTTACTTTAATGGAATTTTATATATTGATTTATATACCGATCTATCAAATATAATTTACGTAGTTGAGCCAAGCTGCAGCTATATTATGGTTGTAACACGAATGGGTGGACTTGACCGGGGAACGACCACGCTCTTATCTTACAGTATACCACCGTAAAGTAGCAGCTTAATTCTGCTGTGTTTCGTACGGTGAGTGTAGAGAACCGGAGACAATATTTACTGGAAACAAGGTATTTCATCTTAGGCCTTAGGGGTGACAAAGCATCTGCATTTTGATTTTTAATCGAGGATAAATGTAGATGTCTATGGGTATCCATTTACCATTAAGTGAACTGTGTGCTCATTTGTACGCCTATTCTATAAAAAAAAAATACCCTATTAGAAGAATTTAACTTCTAGTGTTTCTTACTAAAATATTCTTCTTATCAAAAACCATTGCACGTCACTGTCTAACTCAATATTAGTGACTCTTAAAATGTAATAATCTACATTCTATATCAACCTATAGGGCGGATGCCCCTAATTCCAGCCTTTTTGCCTTTTTAATTCATCAATAAGATTTCTAAGAGTCTTAATTACAAGTTTTGTCATCTAAAAATTCTTCGTAACTAGTGGAAAGTATATTTTAAATATTAGCACATAGTTATATATCTATCAATGTTATATTTATAAATTAATATTAAAAAAATCATTTTTATAAACAAGCTTTTATTTGTTTTTTTTTAAAAATGCTCTAAAAAGAAGAAAATGAACTTTAAATTAAATCAAACCCATTAACTTCCATTATACAATTTGTATGATATATAAAAGTTTGTCGCTAGATTTACCTGTGAAGCCAACAAAGGCGTACTATATATGTACGCTTGGGTTGTCTTCATGTATGTTATGCTAGTCATTGAACCGGCTATCATTATTGAATGCATATTATACAATATATGGTGCATGTGCTGTTGGTCGGTTCCTTCGTCACTCGGAATCCAAGCCTGAGGGTAGTAGACATGTCATGGCGAATGATATACGGAGCCGCCATATTGAATTTAAAATTTAGAGTGACGTCGTTTTATTATTTGTATTCTTCTCAGCAAATTCTTATCATTTGAAAAATATATCATGATGGTAGCTAGAATGGAAAATTTTGTTCGCAAAATTTCAGCTCAATCGGTTGTGGATGACTGTTTTAAAATTCAGTTTTAAGATTTGTCCTATACAAACAAACATACAAATATTGTAAGTTAAATAAAATCTTGTAAAATCAAAACATTTAGGCAACGGAAAACGCTAATTTTGCAAATTTTTGATAAGTTATGGTCTCGATAAAATTAGGCGGCTTATTTTACATTACCTATCTATTCTTAGGCTTTTCGATTTGTATGACTGTAGACATAGTAATACAGTTATTTTTATTTAAACTTACAAGTTTTTTATTTAGTTTTAGTAAATTTAATGGGGCTGTAATTAGATATACCTACGAAATATATACTCGTAGAATACATAATATCAGCGCTCAGTTCGCAAAGCACTTCTCTCCCTGGACATCCAGAAGTCGAGTGGGCCTGACCGAATCCCCCCAATTGTGCTGAGGACGTGTGCTCCGGAGTTGGCACCGGTCCTAACGCGTCTTTTCCGGTACTCCTACTCCCAAGGCGTAGTCCCGAATTCATGGAAGACAGCTTTTGTCCACCCAATCCCTAAAAAAGGCGACCGCTCAGACCCGTCCAACTATAGGCCTATCGCGATCACCTCCTTGTTCTCCAAAATAATGGAATCCATTATTAACTGCCAGCTCATCCGGTACCTTGAGGATCACCAGCTGATTAGTGACCGTCAATACGGTTTTCGTCGGGGTCAATCAGCTGGTGATCTTCTGGTCTACCTGACCCATAGATGGGCGGAGGCAGTAGAGTCCAAGGGGGAGGCGTTGGCCGTTAGTCTGGACATTGCGAAGGCCTTCGATCGGGTTTGGCACAAAGCGCTTCTTTCGAAGCTCCCTTCCTATGGGCTTCCCGAGAAATTGTGCAATTGGATCACCAGCTTCCTTGCAGATCGGAGCATCAAGGTCGTTGTAGACGGTGCATGTTCTGACTACAAGCCTATTAACGCTGGTATTCCACAAGGCTGTGTGCTATCACCAACGCTGTTTCTTCTGCATATCAATGATATGTTGCTAACTGGTAACATTCATTGCTATGCGGATGACAGCACTGATGATGCTCTACACACCGGCCGAGCCAATATTTCTCGGGAAAACGTCGCCGAGTACCGGAACAAACTTGTGTCTGAAGTCGAGTCTTTGCTGGACAAAGTCTCGGATTGGGGGCGACTAAATCTAGTCCAGTTTAATCCTCAGAAGACACAAGTTTGCGCGTTTACCGCTAAAAAGAACCCCTTTGTCGTATCTCCTCAGTTTCAAGGCACTCCCCTTCTTGCCTCAGCCAGTATCGGTATCCTGGGAGTCGACATATCGAGTGATGTGCAGTTTCGTGGTCACTTGGAAGAGAAGGCCTAATTGCAAATTGGCCTCTAAAAAGCTTGGCGTGCTCAGCAGAGCGGGACAGTATTTCATGCCGGCACACCGCCTGCAACTTTACAAGGCGCAGGTTCGGCCTCACATGGAATACTGTTCCCATCTCTGGGCAGGGGCTCCCCAGTGCCAGCTCCTTCCACTTGACCGCATCCAGCGCAGAGCGGCTCGAATCATCGACGACCGAGCCCTTTCCGATCGGCTCGATTCATTGGCACTGCGAAGAGATGTTGCATCTCTTTGCATTTTCTTTCGCATCTACCATGGGGAGTGCTCTGAGGAATTCTTCGGATTAATCCCAGCCGCCAAATTTCATGAACGCACATCGCGGCAGAACTCCCGATACCATCCACACCATCTGGATGATTGGCGGTCCACCACTGTGCGATTTAGAAGATGTTTTCTTCCTCGCACGACTTTCTTGTGGAATCGATTACCATCATCGATTTTTCCGGACCGATACGACTTAGGGACCTTCAAGAAAAGAGCCTACTCCTTTTTAAAAGGCCGGCAACGCAACTGCAATTCCCCTGGTGTTGCGGTTGTTCATGGGCGGCGGTAGTCACTTACCATCAGGTGAGCCGCATGCTCGTTTGCCCCCTCTCCTATAAAAAAAAAATCAGCCGTCAGGCTGTTATTTGGTTTGACGTATCTACCTAATAAGAAGTTACTTATTTCAGGCACGTAATATAAATCAGGGTTCTCATAAACAGGAATGAATACTATTAATTAGGACATAAATTATTTTAAAGTTAATGAAGTTATGATCAATTCATCTATGTTATAAAATTGGTTTTTGATTTAAAAGTTTAGCAAAAGATGTACTTGCTTTTCTATCAGATATTTGGTGTCTATTAAGAACACCTTATATTTTCTTTATTTTCTGAGAAATACGAAAAACAAGTAAAATAATTTTTTTTCATGGTAACATGCCTAAGTATAGTCGTCCCGTGGGTCTAAAAACGAGTTATACTTATATCGGATCCGCACCGATAAAACTCCACCTTCGCCACATATTGGCACCGGGGTTCTACCAAATTCAGTCATCTATTTGTTGGCAGCCCAACTCGGGAGAGGATATCTCTTCAACTCTTCAAGACCAGCGAGCCGGAATACAAGGCGTGTCTTTCAACACGGCCTCTATCGCCACGTCAGCGGTGCGTCTTCTCCAGAGTCGCTAAAATTAGGGCTATTCGCCGCGCATTCTACGCGTATTCTGACACTCCTTTTCCAAAGTGAATCCATCCAATCAATCTCGGCTGCGGTTGGCACAGAAAGAGGCCGCAGTCCATCTAAACATAACACGCTTTCGGTTTTGGGCTCTTCAAGATCGAAAGATCAAACCTACATAAAGTCAGACTTCTAAACAGAAAAGGAGTCAGAATAAAGATATTCCAAACTTCCATAAGTGGTTAGGTTCCTCGTTTGGATAAGCGACTCTATCGTCTATTTTTGTGGCAAGACCGATGTAATTTTTTTTTATTGACTTTATAATATGTCCTTTGTTCATTCATTTATTTCATTTTTATTACAGCCCATTAAGAGTCCACTGCTGAACAAAGTCCTATTCCATAGATTGCCCTATAGGGGACTTGCTGTCGACCACGAAGATAAGATGCAAACTATTCCAATGCAGTCGGGCCAAAGTTATGATCAGACAGTATGGAAAGGAGGATTTCATGATTAACTGTGTTGAAAGCATTTGAGAAATCAACTACTACCAGTACTGTTACAAGCATTCCATACTTCTCTTTTTGCGGGTTAGTGTACGTTCGAGTATTAGGTAAAGAAACTTTCAGTGATTTCAAGCCTCTTAATCCCCTGTATAAGATAAAATAAGAAAATCTTATCTCTAAAATTTAATTATACATCAAAATAATTTTTTTATTCCGAAATTGTTTTGAGCTTTAGTAATATTTCAATAAACTTAATTAATTAACCATGGTTCATAATCGTCCACGGATTTCGTATTCAAATTCTTAATCATAAACAATTGCTTATCGTCACAATTCACAAGTCTGGCTTAAATACATTGAATCTGCGGGATTATTGATGATTTTGATTATCTTCGTTCAGACATTCAGTGTCTTTGTTCCCATCTGCTATCATCAATTATTCTCGTGCGCGTTGAGCGGCTAATACGCGGGCGGAATTTTACGAATTCTCGGAAGACGCTTGTTGATTTTTATTAACAAACATGCGATCGAATTCGGTATAACTATAACAAAATAGAATAAATTTATAATCCTATTCAAAGAATTCTCTTTATTTTGTTTTTTTTTATCCTACGTAAGATTTGTAACAATCCCTTTGCGAAGAAAAATTCGAACCCTTCCGACCTAGGTTTAATTACGTAATACATACTTGAACGCTTCTTTAGCTGAAGATGATAATCACTGTCAGGAGGACTGCGGGCTCGTTTGCTACTTTATTGTTAAAAAAAACCAAAAAAATTAACATTTAAAAAAAAGTGGTTAGCTCAGTTTTATGTAAATGGAAATATAAATCAGATCAACTTTATCACAGTATATCAGCGAAAAATAGCAGGATAATGCTAGTGTGTTTCTTATGATAATTCATCTTAGTCCTCGGAGATGACAATGCATCTGCAGTTTTTTTTTGATAGAATAAGCATGATAAACGAACATACAATTCTCCTGATGGTAAGTGATCATCTATAGGTATCTATCCTCGATTAAGCATCATGTTGACACAATCAATGTAGATGCTTTGTCACTCCTGTTTCGTTGTCACTAAAAAGGGTCGCTGGTTATTTTCTATTGATATACCATGCTTTACTATGTTGGTTGGTCGTTGGTACTCCGTGTGAACGGCGTCCCCGTTCGAGTCGTCCCATTCACATTCATGTTGCAGCCATAATTCAGCTGGTAAGTGGTTCTACTTCTTTTCAAGTTATACTTAATCGAGTTTTTAAATGTTCATAAACCACAACTTTACTTACCATTAGGTGGACGGTGCCCGTTATATATTTTATTACGCCATTACTAACCTAGGGCAGTTCGTCGTTGGTTAACACAGTTTTTCCCAACATGTGCTTTTATCTATATCTCTCAAATTCGGCAGAGGATCCAAATGTTGATCTCGGAAATACATCAGGATAGCATTAATTGTTAAAAATAATAAAAGTGTGAGAGTGGATGTTCAACTTGCTCTCTTGCTTACGTATTTACTCATTATCAGTAATAAGGCAACGTAACGCACTATACATTTAGTATAGTGAAGTTACAGTTGGCAGCCTCTCAGCAACACCAATCCTCTTTGCCTGCATTAGAATAATTACAACAGTGTAACGTGAGGTATGTAATTACATGATATCACCAAAGTATGCAAACCAACAGCAACACTACTTATGTCAGTGTAACACAGGGCAGTCTCTCAGCAACATTAATCCTCCTTGCCTGCACTAGAAGAATTACAACAACGAACAGAACCACGACACTATCTTAGCACTAGTAGAATGACCACGCTCGTAGAATGACGCGACGCGGAATCTCTCGCGCATTTTTATTTTTTTCCTGATAGTGTTCGCTGTTGGCCCTGCGGCTTTCATAGCTTCATCTAATTAGGCTCGTAAGCGAGGACTTACGAACTATTGAGTGCAACGATTCCCGAGGTACCCCGACCCCTGCTTTCGGAGTGCGGCACCTCGTGCTATGGGGGGGGGGGCTCGATGGGATTCAAGGGCCCCTCAGAAGGAGGTACGTACCTCGGGTTGAATCACTATCGCAATTTTGTTTACGGGTCGCAAGATTAAAAACGCCCCGTATCACGGGTGTTGTACCTCATGTACGGGGTGTGTCTGTGATCGCCGGCGAACGCGGTGTGCCTTAGTATTCTGTACTAGAGTACATGAGTCAGGGTACATGTATTCTGTGTAGAGTAGTGTCTGAGTGTGTGTGTGTTAATGTTTTGATCTCGTTGTCGGGATCAAGAAGAACGTTCTTGGGACGTATCCTGTGGGGGGGGGGGGGGGGCAGCATCCCTCTCTGGGGAGTACGTGCCCGCCTCATTCACCAGCGGATTTTTGTGCTCCTTAATCGAATCGAAGTATCTTAAGGATAATTCCTTAAAATACGAATCTCTCGCGCACGGCGCCTACAGTGAACTTTATACTTTACAAACAAGTGGGGATTTCTCGATGTTCCCTCAATTCCACCTCAATCCAACCTGTATTTTAGAAACGCTCCGACATATTTACACAAATAAAATGATAGAGGTTTGCAGTTGTGCGCGCATCACGGAAAAACTACTGGATGGATTTGAATTAGGTTTTCTAAGTTTTATTTCTTAGACACTTGGCCTTTATCTAGAAAAAAAAAATATTGCGATATCTTCATTTAATATAAAGTTATTAAAGTTTTAAGATACAACGATTTTTATACGGGGTTTTTCACACCATCAACTGTACATACGTCGCTTCCTCTCGCGCTACTAAACCAGATAATTTATATATTTTAGCTACATCTAAAAAGATACTAAAACCAGATGATAAACTCATTATTTGTATAGGAGAAAATGATTATAATATAAGGCTAGTTCTATCACAACTACAATTTATACTAGACACCTTTAGTAATAATACGATAATTGTGCTAAATGTTATTGAAAATATGATATAAACGTTAACAAATTAAATTATCTTATGAGAAATATATGTAAGAAATATAAAAATTGTCATTTTTTGGATTGTAAAAACTCTAATCGTTCGGAAATTTGTAAATTAATTAATTATGTTGTTGACTGTAATGATTATGCAAAAAAAATACTTAAACCCTATCGAGATCAGTAAACATATACATACAAGTAATAAGTCAAGTTTTAAAATCTTAAACGAACCCAAAAAAGGCACAATCTCCTTTTACTTTAAAAAACAAACTGTAAAGTACACAAAACCAGTTGAAATTTTTCAAAGAGGAACTATACCATATTATTTTCCCGTATTAAAAAAGAATAATACATTTTTTCGACCGTAAAAATCAAATAACTACTGCTATATGCAATTTTATAATTTTACATCAAAATATTGCCAGTGCTTTGTTGAAACAAGATTTAATAGAAATAACTATACAGGAGTTATGGGATAGTAACAATAATCCGGCTGTCATATGTCTTTCGGAAACTTATATAAAAAAAGGTTATGAGAATTTTTTAAGAATAAGCGGTTATGTAATGGCCGCTAATTTCTGCAGAGAAAAGCAAAGAGGGGGAACTTGTATCTTAGTTAAAAAATGATTGATTTTTAATGAACTGTCAAATATAAAAAAAATATGCGTCCCAGAATACGTTTGAAGTTTGCGACATAGAACTAACGTGTATTAAATTAATAACTGTTTGTCTCTGCAGAACACCCCAATCATAAACGTCCCAATTTCTAAACTAAATAATCTCTTACACGATTTAACTATGAAATACAAATCTAGAGTACGTATAGTATTGGCTGGACTTTAACATAAACACATTAAAAAGAGGTAATATCACAAATGAACTTCAAGATTTACGTTATAATTACAATTTGAAAATACACATTGATGTACCTACCCGTAAGTCATCTTGCATCGATCATGTTTTGAGTAATATTCCGGATGCAGCTGCAACAGTGTTACCACTTTATCTATCTGATCACGACACAGCACAATTGTTAAGCTTTCCTTTAAAAGGTAATATACAAAAGCAAGCGATATACTTTATTTATAAAAGAGATTACAACTTAGATAATATTAGGAAATTTAAAGAATGTCTACAAAAAATGTATTGGTCTGAAGCGTATACGGCAAATGATGCTAAAATCGCTTTCAGTATTTTTCATGACTTATTCTGTCTTTTATATAATCTTTGTTTTCCAAAAGTACGAATTAAAGTAGATATAAATAATAATAAGAAACAAAATTGGATAAGTAAAGGAATCAAAACAAGTTCTAAAACCAAACGAATCCTAAGATATAAATACTATAGAAATACAAATGCTGTTAATAAAGCAAAATATATGACATATTCCAAATTATTAAGGAAATGTATTTATAATTAAAAAAAAATTCCAACATTGTTGTCATTGTTATATATCATAACAATGACAACAAGTGTAAGGCCACGTGGAACATTATTCAAAATGAAATAGGTAGCTTACATAGCAAAAATAACATAGAAAAAATTATAATTAATAACACAGTCATCATGAACACAATGGAAAAAGCCTCTGCGTTTAACAATCACTATATTAATTCAACACACGAAACAACACACACAAAAAGAAAAAACTTACTAAGTAACAGTTATCATATTAACTCTATGTTTCTCAAACATATGTCGAAAGACGAAGTTAAAAGAGAGACAATGTCATTAAAAAATACTAATTCTGCGGGCTATGACGACATAGGTACAAAAATTATAAAAATTTGTATCAACGAAATTATAGAAATCTTGACTCATTTAATAAATCTATCATTTTCGTGTGGAACTTTTCCAGATGCACTTAAGTTATCCATTGTTAAACCACTGTTTAAAAAAAGGAGAGAAATATATAGTCAGCAATTATCATCATGAAAATAGATGAAAATAAGGATCTCATACCGTATTCATCTGAATATAGATTCAATAGATATGGCGTCCTATTTTATTTCTATTATATATAAATGACATTGTTAATATAACAAATCATAAATGCATATTATTCGCGGATGACATTTCAATAATTGTGACCTCTAATAAAAAATGTAATACTATTAATGACCACGAGACTGACATAAATAATACTATAGATAATTTAATTATTTGGCTTGACATAAACAATTTGAAAATAAATCTCGACAAACCTGTATATATACAATTCAATAAATGTAATAATAAGAAATATAATCTTAATCTTAACATACCAAAAATAAAAGCAGTAACAAATAAAACATTTTTAGGAATAACTATAGACGAAAATTTAAACTGGAAATTGCATGTAAACGATGTATCTACGAGATTAAATAAGTTTGCATACGCACTTAAACATTTAAAAAACGTTACAAACATAAAAACGCGGCTGCAGTCAATACTGCGCTATGGACTTATAATCTGGGGTTTAAGCACGGATCAAAATAGAGCATTTAGTGCACAAAACAAATGCATCAGAGCAATATGTGGGCTTAAACCAACTGAATCATGTCAACAGGTGTTTAAAAAACTTCACTTATTACTATTATATTAACTAATATTACACTAATATTATATTAACTAAGAATAATTTCTACAGCATTATAGACTTTTTAATCATAACCATTAATGTACAAAACAAAACCTTTGCAAACTGTAACTGTAGCAAACATGTTGTTCAATTGTATAATATTTGTAAAACCTTTTCATACCATGTTTTAAGCAAATAAATATATTATTATTATTACAAACGGAGCAACGAATAAGATTGTTTACAAAGAAATTATGTAATCAAAGTATTTTTGATTGGGATCTTTTTTATTTTTTTTTTACTTCGCACATAGGAAAACTTTGTAAATACAATCAAGCAACGTGGACGAAGTCACGGGTATCAGTTAGTATTTTATATTAATCTTTCAAGAGAGCACTTACGCTAAGCGAAATTAGCTATGGGTATAATAATTAATAATAACAGAGAGGCGTGCTACAGCGTGAATATTTTAGTTTTAAATCAATATTGTTTAGCAAGCATTTGATCGGCCTGTCATGTCATTGGCGTGATATCAGAATTTTAAAGCGAAATTACGTACACCATGCTGTTTGATATGTCATTGTTGATTTATTCATACACCTTTAATAATGTAGATACCTAATATTGTTAATTGAAGACGGTAATTGGTGTCACTGAACAAAGCGTTAGTTACAATAAATAGGAATTAATTAGGTACATAATTTTGTATGAATAATTCCTTGTAAAAATCCTTCTGGAAAAAAAAGGAAGTAGGTAGGTACGTAATTTATTCTTATTATTGTATATTATTGATTTACTGTTAGTTTTATATAGACTAAGGATGACATACGAGCACACAGTTCACTTGATGGTAAGTCGATGCTGTGGTCCATAGTCATCTACATTTATCATCGATTAAGAATCAAAACGTAGATGCATTGTCACCCCTGAGGACTAAGATGGAATGACTTGTTTCCAGTGAAAAGGTTCTCCGGGTCTCTACACTCACCATACAAAAAGTCACAACATTAAACAGCTATCATATCTGCTCTGGTTTTCATATATGTGCAGCGTAAAAAAGAATGTCTAAATCACTATAGTAACCGCACTTAAATAGTGTAGAGTTGTTCTGATAATTCGTTAATTTTGACGGTGTTAAGCTGTTATTTTACGCTGGTATTCTGTGAGAGCGTGGTCCTTTCCCGGTCGAGCCGACCCGTTCATGCTACAACTAAACTACTAATATAGCTGCAGCATGGCTCTACCATGTATATATACGTGGTAGTGCCATACCACGTTTTGTTGTATGATAAAAATGTATCTCTATCGATTGTATCCGATGCCTTTTTTATATTAATAACTTATTTTAGGTTAGATAACATAATAATGAAATAATATAACGCAGGTGCGGAGTGATTCCCACGTGTAAATAATTCACACCAAAGTTATGTAATCAGCACTTCTGATCGCAGAGTACTTTGTATATACCCGTAACTTCTGATGTTACTTTGTCGATGTCTATGTATCATACTGAATACGAGAAAGTTAGACTAAAATTTGATATGAACCTTGTGTTGGTTATTTTTATATGATCAATAAAATTCTATGTAATATCTTTCATGATACTTGGTGTTAATCAAATGTCTTTTATGCTTGTAAAAAAACCTCACGCCACAGGAGAAATTCCTAGTGTAGCAAGGGTAAAGTTAAAAAGAAACTAAATATGATGATATAATTTATGACAGCTGATTAAAAGCTTAGTGAGAGTGTAGTAATGGGTAAAATATTTTTTGATTCTCACTTTTAAAATCCTCTAAAAATTTTACGTTCTCTCATTTAACAACTTTTACTTTTGCAAATAACGAGCAAAATAAAGATCGACGTCAAAAATTGATATTCACGGGATGAGACCATGAGTTACAGCTTTTTAGGGAGAGCCTAACCTAGCAGTCTAATTCATTTGCATAATTTAGGTGGACAAAAATTTCTTAACAATTTTTCAGGTTCACCAACTTTAAGAAGAAATGTGTACTGAGGAAAACTTCAAAGTATTACATAGAAGTATTGAAATATGTGTTTTTAGTAAGGAAAATTTATAAGTTCACTTTATTGTCCGTCCGTCCGTCTTTCAAGACCCCAGCAACATGAATTTCTCAGGAACAGGTAAAAGTATCAAGACAAAATTACTATCGTAATACGTATCAAAGGTCCCTTAGACACAATTCCAAATCAAATAATCTAAATATACTACGATTTTGTCACATATTGTGATACTTCTCGTCGTTTAGTGACCCCGTATCACCCCGTGGGTGTTGTCAGAGGCGACAGAAGCAAATTAAAGAGGATATGGGCAGTAGATCTACCAGATAACAAGTCGAAATATTAAAAAATTGCGATTGCCGGTTATGAGGCAATTTATAGGAGAGGCCTATGTTCAGCAGTGGACTTTTGAAAGTCAGTAATGAATGAATGAATTAATCAATTTTGATATTTGCAGATTTACAAGGATTTTCGCAAGGAATAAGGTCTCACAGCACAAGTAAAGGTAAAGAAAGACATGATTAATTAGTAGCTGCAGTCGGCGCATTAACCGTGATAGAATCTGATGTCAAAGATAGCTTTTTACCACTGCAATGTTAAGTTTGTCCTTCAATCCGACATACCTTTTCATTAGAGCAATATTCGGTATACCTTAGCTATAATCTATATTACATTATTTTATACAGAACCCTCAAAGCGCGAGGCCACTTGTGCTTGTATGATTTTATTTTAATATCTACCATTAAAAATAATTTTCACAATTCACCTTCAAAAATGACTTATTTTCGTACATATTTACGTCTCTTCTTTACACCCTTACGAATGACTATCGAATAGCGCTGAAGCACCATAATCTTAATTTTTAATATTTTTAATCAAAAGGATAAATACGAATATAATATAATATTGATAGTTCGACTACAAAAATGAGGTAATCCCTATACAAATTTTCACCCCCCCCACCTTCCTATTTTACCCCCTAAGTGGAATTATTTACAACAATCTTGGAATACTTTTTTATTTCTCAACAAAGAGACCAAATACCAATTTTAAGTATTACATCATAAATGGTAACATCAGAAGTTACGGGTATATACAAAGTACTCTGCGATCAGAAATTTACCTGCAAAATTAAAGAATTTTTATACGAACTTATATTCCCTATTTAACTCCATTAGGGGAAGAATATCGTAATATCTTTTCTTAGTGGGTGATTACTTTGTAGAAGAAACTTATAGTTCAAACTTCAGCGGTTTCGGCTCGGAAATGATCAATCAGTCATTTGGAACATGTTCTTTTATATATATAAATAACAAATAAGTATATACAAATCAACGCGTAGGTTGTCTGCTTGTGTTAGTGTCTACCTGTAGATCACAGGTCAGGATCACTGACTAGAAAATAAAAATCAGATTCCTCGGCATCGAATGTGACCACGAAACTTCACGATATGTCATTCGATATGACGTGCAATTTCGTGGTCACTTGGAAGGGAAGGCTAAATTGTGATCTAAAAAGCTTGGCGTGCTCAGCAGAGCGGGACTGTATTTCATACCGGTACATCGCTTGCAATTTTACAGGGGCAGGTTCGGCTTCACATGGAATACTCTTCTTATCACTGGGCCGGGGCACCCCAGTGCCAGCTCCTTCCACTTGACCGCATCCAGTGCGGAGCGGTTCGAATCTTCGACGAGCGAGTTCTTTCTGATCAGCTTGATTCACTGGCTCTGCGAAGAGATGTTGCATCACTTTGCATTTTTATCGCATTTAACACGGGGAGTGCTCTAAGAAATTGTTCGGATTAATTTCAGCTGGCGGATTTCACCAACGCACATCGCGATAAAACTCTCGATACATCATCTTGATGCTTAGCGGTCCACCATTGTACGTTTTACTAGAATTGAAGTTGTCTTCCTCGCACGACTTCGTTGTGGAATCATTCACAACAGGCAATTTTTTCGGACCGATACGACTACAGGACCTTCAAGAACCTTATATACGTGGTAGAGCCATGCTGAAGCTATATTAGTAGTATATAGTTGTTGCACGAATGGGTCGTCTCAAACGGGGAAGGACCACGCTTTCACAGAATACCAGCGTTAAATAGCAGCTTAACACTGCTGTGTTTCGTATGGTGAGTGTAAAGAACCGGAGACCATTTTTACTGGAAAAGAGGCATTCCATCTTAGTCCTCACGGGTGGCAACGCATCTGCATTTTGATTCGCAAACGAGGATAAATGTAGATGTCTATGGGCCACAGCAACCACTTACCATCACGTGGACTGTGTGCTCGTTTGTTACCCTTTCCTATAAAAAAAAGAAAAGAACTTACTCCATTTTAAAAGGTCGGCAACGCACCTGCTATTCCCCTGGTGTTGTAGTTGTTCATGGGCGGCGGTCGACACTTACCATCAAGTAAGCCGCATATTCGTTTGCCCCCTCTTCTATAGAAAAAAACGAAATATACTCATTATAGTTATTATATATTGCATTTCGGTACCATTGAACAAATGACAGATGTACTTCTATTAGGGTCAGAAGTTCTTTCTGTTATCTACATTATCCTCGTTTCCTTTTTTACAGTTCACAGATTTTTGTGATCATCACACTTGGCTGGCGTATGGCTATTTTATACGCTTCGCATATTAAATTCTGTTAGCTGTCCGTTGGTTCTGATATTTTGACAATTATTCAGATGACGATTGTCTCATTTTCGGTTACAATTTTTTTCCCGCTCGTCTATTTATGTCCACAAGATGAAATAGAATCTTGGAGAATGATGGATTACTTTACGTTTATATTATTTACAAAGGATATTTTCATATTCTTAAATAATAATCTATACATCTATACAAATAAATAAAATTGAAGTGTTTGTTTGTAATTTCGAAATAACACCTTTTTACTATATGCACATGAAAGTATATACGGTACTTATAACAAAAACACGATTTTTTAAATTTTTGTCTGTCTGCCTTTCTGTCTGTCTGTTTGTTTGTTCCGGCTAATCTCCGAAACAGCTGGACCGATTTTGACCGGATTTTCACTGGCAGATATCTTATTTTATAAGAAGTAACTTAGGCTACTTTTATTTTAGAAAAAAAAAATTAGGGTTCCGCGCCAAAAATTAAAACCCATGAAATCCAATCGTAATAATTTACGCGCGGACGACGTCGCGGGGAACAGCTAGTTGAATAATAAAATCCAGCAAGCTAAAATGTATCTGTGTTCATCAACACTGTGATTGTTCTTTTGTTAAAGTAGTAATAGCGCGTAATAACGTCTTTTGCGAAGGCACAGGTTTCCTCTGATTTTGAACGAGTACTAGGGAAAATATAATCAGAAACCTATAGGTAAGCAGAAGCCTTAAGTTATAGTAATAGGCTTTCATACTGAGACATGCGAATTTTGACACGCAACTTTCCTTCAATGCTGAGCATGTGATTAATAACTTAGCAGATGTTAGACAATCACCGAAATGTCATATGATGAATATTATGATGGCGTAATGATCAGTTTTCAACCATGGTGACAACTTTAGAAAACACGAATGGGTCGTCTGAAGCGATATACAACATGTAACAAAAACCCTGTGGTTCCCGTTAAGTACGTTATCAGGAGCAGTATTCAAACCTATAGAAATAATGTTTTTTTTTAAAAATCGAACATATTTTTTTTAAATTTTATTAAAAATAATAGTACCGAAGCCGAAATCCATGGCCAACAATTCGTGTTTTAACACAAACATAAATTTTGACTGGCTGTCGAACCCAGGGGTCATGATGCAGCTTGGTACTCTGACCAAGAATTTGGTCAATATCAGACCGATGATTCGCATTGTACGAATAATAAAGTCGATAATGCTCTAATTAGCTATTATTAATTTTTACCTTACACAAGAATGTTCGCTTGTTACGGAAATTGCTGTTACATCGATATGGAATATTGAGGTTGCATGAATCATTGCGGTTACGTCTACAAGCATTTGATTCGCGTCCTATGTGTAGGTACTCGTATACCTATTATTTCTTTGAACATTATACAAAGGATTACTGCAAAAGTAACGTATAAATTTCATATAAACATTGACAATGTAATGTCTTTTTTTAATTTAGGTTAGTAAATATGTAGTTATATTTTTATAATGATTACTTAAGTTATAGGGTATTTACCAAATAATTTGCTCTTAGATTGTTTGTTTATCAGATTCAAAGTAGTCCTCAGGAATGTTTGTAATCTATACAAATAAATTAAATTGAAGTGTGTCTGTTTGTAATGTCAAAATACCAGCATTTTAACTAAATGCATATGAAAACATATAAGGTACGTTGGGGTAATACCGGACGGATTTTCGAAAAGTTGGAAGAGTCTGCCAAAAACTTTAATTTCTCGACATTCGTATACGTCAAATTTATGGAACCTGGAGCAAACCGTTAATCGTTAAACGTAGTTTAGCTCTGAGAGTCTTTTGCTTGTGTAAACTCAACGGTTTCTGCTTTAAAGGTGTGCGAAAACTAGACATACTTTTTTATATGCATAATGAAAAATTGGCCATTAAGGGGTAAGACCGGACTTAAATTTAAAACCACTTCTACTGCTTAGAGAAAAAAGTTTATAAAAGAGATTTGTCCTATATTTAACGCTCAAAAACATATTTCAATATGATCTATAAATTACTAGAAACATAAATGTTCCAAACGATTTTCTCTTTTTTTGTTTTTTGCCATCCGATCTTATCCCTGATATAAAGAAATTGTAATTTTATGTTTCTCAAACTTTGTTATGACATAAGATGGAATTACTCAATATAAGAGAAAGATCGGATGCATTTGATTTTATATGGGAAAAAAAATAACAGTAAGGACTGGCGAAATGCCCTGGGATAATGCAGGAGTTAAGGAAGATATTTTAAGAAAGCGGCATTTATTATTATAAATTATTTTTTAAATAATTATTATAAATTACATTTTGATTTGTAATAGAGGATAGATATAGATGTCTATGGGCCGCAGTAATCACTTAACATCAGGTGGACTGTGTGCTCCTTTGTCACCCTTATCCTATAAAAAAAAAATGTATTTTAATGTGTACTTAAAAGTAATAAAACCATCGTATTGTTTTATTACTTTTAAATATACAGACTTGCTAACGAGACTGAGTCCCATAGTCACTTGAGTAATCAACGAAAAAATATACACGACCAATGAAAGTTTAACAACCACTGCCATATTTGTAACAGGCAAAGATCGGATAATATTCATCCGATCTTCACTCACGAGGGGAAACATCGGATCTCGGCCTACAGCGATCTTACCCCTGCATGGACCAGCTTTATTTAGCTATAACTTCATAAAAATTAGTATCCACACAAAATAATAACAAAAGAAGCCATATTCTCGCTAAAAATCGTAAATAAAAGTGATAGGGAAAGATCGGATGGACAAAAATAATACAAAAATTACATTGTTTTATAAAATGCCACGCAGCACAGGTCCCACTTGCCGGAGTGACTGGCGCGAACTGAGGGTCGGGGCAGGATGAAATGGCGTCGTGTAGCATATTGTTAGCTTTTCAAAATATAGCATAATTCGCCGGGAATTTGAATCCTACGGTCTTGCCCCATCACCGATCTTACCCCAACGTACCTTACGGTACTTATAACAAAAACACAATTTTATAAATTTTTGTCTGTCTGTTTGTTCCGGCTAATCTCCGAAACGGCTGGACCGATTTCGACGGGAATTTCACTAGCAGATAGCTGATGTTATAAGGAGTAACTTAGGCTACTTTTATTTTAGAAAAATATTTAGGATTCCGAGCAACATAATTAAAACCCTAAATTATACGTGGGCGAAGTCGCGAGGAATAGCTAGTAAATAATTAAAACTTTACTCTAATTCCGGAGAGAACTTTTTTCAATAATGGATTGATGTAGGTTTGTAAATTGAAAGTTTTAACCTCTGGGAGGTATATGCGGTATATGCGGTCGAAATTTTTATATGTCTCCATGTATTATGGTCTCAAGAGTGATTTTTTTTTATAGGTTAGGGTGACAAACGAGCCCACAGTCCACCTGATGGTAAGTGGTTGCTGTGGCCCATAGACATCTACATTTATCCTCGTTTACGAATCAAAATGCAGATGCGTTATCACCCGTGAGGACTAAGATGGAATGCCTCTTTTCCAGTAAAAAGGGTCTCCGGTTCTCTACGCTCACCATACGAAACACAGCAGTGTTAAGCTGCTATTTTACGCTGGTATTCTGTGAGAGCGTGGTCCTTCCCCGGTCGAGCCGACCCATTCGTGCTACAACTATACTCCTAATATAGCTGCAGCATGGCTCTACCACGTACAAAAAGAGAGTCTCAAGAGTGGTTGGTATGTTTTTATAATTATACCTGTATGTATGATTTGTGCGTTTGTTCATATATCATCATCATCTTCATCATTACAGCCGTTCACAAGTCCACTGCTAAACATAGGGCATCCCCCAAGGGATGCCACAAAGCGTGGTCCTGAACAACCTGCATCCTCGATGGGTCTTCTTGCATGTCTTACCAGGTCGTCACTCCACTCAGTCAGAAGCTACCCCACAGATCATATATATTTTGTTCATATATGTTCTTTGTTAATTCTTGCCTCATATATCTTGACTACAAATAAGATACCGACGTCGAACTGGTTTCATGCGATGCACATTTACTAGTATGTAATAGGAACCTGTTTAACTTTTTATCAAAATAGGTTCAATAATCTTTTGCTATGAATAAATTAATGAAAGAAATGGTACACTAACCGGATTCTGAATATGGCCCAGATAGTGATCACTACTTCTATGTATATAAAATAATTGCTGAATGAGTTTGCTGCTAGCAACAATAATAAAAACTTTTTTATTTTTTTCATTCAGTAGAAATTCGAAAGAGTTTAGTTTAGTATGAAATACGTTGTTAGGATAAATGTGAAAATAATATAATTACAACAAAATACATAAAATAAATTATTTGCTAAATAAAAAGAAACATTTTTGAGATCTTTAAATACTTACATAATTTAAAACAATTCTTTTTTTATACTTGGCTTTAATTTTTTATCCCTAAAATAGTTCAGTCGGAGTCATTCGTTCAGTTTAAAATTATTCTAAGCATAGATTAATGATGACTTATCATTAATCTATGGATTCTAAGCTTGGTTTTTTAAATTTCAATAAACTTAGACGAATTGACTCATTAATTTGCAAAAAGAATAAGGTCATTTTTAAACCTCATATTTTCGGTGGTATTTACATATAACCTAAAATGTATTACAGATGTCACTTAAATAAAGACGAGAGGATGATTATGAAACGTGATAACTAAATTGTGTTATATTTAAAATAAGTAGGTACAATGAAATTTGAGTTTTGTTTTGAAATATATTTTTATAGGTGCATTGGAACTAAATTCAAAATAACTAATGGCCATCTTTGTAGAGTAAATTGTTAGACAGTGTAATATTTCAAAAACGTGTAGGCAGGCATTTATTTCTTGAAGATGGTACAACACCATGCTTATCAGGCGGATTAATATCGAATTTTTGGATGATTTGTCAGTTATCAGTCGGCTTCAATTATAACGATTAAAGTAGATTTATAGGATATTTTAGTTTTATAGATATTTTATGTATAATATTATAGTAAATAAAGCACACAGTTTAAAAACTTTACAATTTATTTAAATTACAAATTCTATATTAATAAAAAAAACTATGTGGGACACTTACAGTTAAACATAACTAATTGTCTATAGTCAGTTTGATATAACGGAAAAATCCTTTAGTTAAACAAAGGTTCTCCAGCCACAATGGAACTCTCAATGCCGCAGTGGTCCTCACCTCTAAGAATCTTGAAGAAACCATTGTCACCCCAGTCACTGTTCCATGAGTTGGCAATGAGCCAGTACTTATTGCCGTTTTCAACACCCCATCCTATTATTTTGATTGCATGTCCTCCGAGGGCATCGCCAGCAACATGTTTGTATACACCGCTTTTGTACGCAAGCAAATCCGAGTATACAGTAAAAGCACCTTCTACAGGTCCATTCTTAAATAATTCGGCTTTGATATGATCCTCACCTCCTCTCACTGAGTAAACATGTTTACCATAATGTTTATCTTGCTTATAGGGAACATTATAACTGGAATCGCATTGTTTGATACATTTTGGGGTTTTAGTGTCACCACTACACGGCATTCTGTTTCCAGGCACGTGATGTTCGCAGGGTGGAATTTCGTATGGCTTACAACCCTGACTAGAATTATAGCTGCCTCCAGAAACGAGACCGAAATGCTTCCAGTATTCCCATGCCAGCGTAGGCATTCCTCCGTTACAACCAAGACCGCAAATAGGACAGCAACTTAAAAGATCTTCGGACGAAAAATGAAAATGTTTTGTACCATTTGAGTATGTACATACGCGGTCCGTCATTGCTTCAACAGCTCCAAATGCCCAACAGCTTCCGCAGGAGCCCTGATCTCTAATTTCGTTTAATGTAGGACAATTAGGCCATTTGTCTCTCGGGTCAAAGTTCTCCGGCAGACTCGCTATTAATTCGGCTTCATGTGTTTTCGAAGAAAGCGTGTAAAAGTGGTCATCCTTCAATGCACCCATTAGTTTCTTGATGTGTTGGAATGGCGTATTTAACGGAAAGTTTCGACCAGCTTCCCACGTGTTCTGTTGTACATTTATCAAGTCGATGAATTCATCGGAAAGTGGATGTGGAAGTTCTGCTGATATAGCGAGTGTGCACAGAAGCAAACTCGTAACACGTAAAACAATCATTTCACTTTCTTTGTTTACTGAATATTAAATAGGTAAATGTATACGCGCAATTTGCTCGACTGCTGCGCGTCGACTGAACTCATGAACTGTGCTGTGTTCATATGCCGGGTAATTGCGTCGGACCACACGATATAGGCTGAGTCAGTGATTGACCGCACATAATGTCAAAGGTTAATCATCTACGAGTTACTATAGTTATCACTAGTTAACTAAGCAAACACAAGTTATTAAACGCATAACAACCATCAAATATTTATCTTTTACTGTCCAAAATAATTAGTTGGGGAAATCTCGAGGCGCTTTTGTTTGAACACAACATATTGTTTGTAATGCGTGTTCTAAAGGTGATTGACATTAATGTAGGGGACATCAAGCTGTCGCAGAATAAGTAATAAGTAATGTTTTTTGATAACTGGAGATTTAATATGGGTAATTTTTTTTCAGTTTAGAAAACTTACTTTTTTCATATTTGATTGTTCAAGCTTTGGACGTAAACATTAACTCAGTTCTATTGAATTATAATAAGCAGGGGTTTGCCGTAATTAAAATACAAATTTGGGTCTACGTATAATTTAGATATGGTAGGTATTTAGTTTCTGTTTGTTCAATACTCGCGGCGTAAGAGAATCCATTACTCTATAACTATATTATTTTGCTCACTGTTACGTATCCCTGCTCCATATCGGGCTGCTGTTGCTGAGAATTTCTTAACAGAAAGACCCAATAACTAATTTTGATTCAAGATTAGCAGCTGCCTTAGAGTATACATGGGAGCCTTGGTAGCTCAGGGGAGCCGTGGTAGTTCAGGGACTAAGCGCTCGCTGTAAATTTCACAGTACGCGAGCTACCCGGGTTCGATCCCCTCTGGCACCAATGAAATTGCACCTATAACAAATAAGACAAAAAATATATCGATGACAATGTGAAGGTAGTCAACTCAGCGTGGCGGACATTTTCTTGCCCTAAAACCCTTTCAGGTATGAGAGGAGGCCTGTGCCCAGCAGTAGGACGTATGTAGGCTGTAACTTTAGAGTATACATGAGATTTAAGGGAGTCGCACTTACGACTACTACACCAGCGAGGCCGTCACATATATCGAACCAGAATAACTATAAAATAGCTCGTGTAGGTACTATAAAATGTAAGGCGAGCTTAGCCTTTCAGCAACCACGGCCACGGCTCATAATAAATATAGGTATGTATTCACTCATACAGCCCATCAAAAGTCCACTGCGAATCATCTCGCATAATAATAATAATAATGTCCTCCAGACCGAATTTCTAGGCGACTAGGCATCTGCGCAGGACAGGATCATAGTGCCCAAGTGTATGCGCAAGCACAGGTGCACCCTCTATTCCCTCGCTCTCATAGTCCGATGGGACGGTAAACCGGCACGACAGGAGAGAGATCAGGCGCAGGACCAACGGCTTTATGTGCTTACTGAGGCACGGGGGTGAGACACCGCCTACTTCCTGACTCCGGGCAGCTACTGAGAATTTTTTGATGGAAAAACTCAATCTGATCTGATCTGATTTTTTTGGCTCGACTTCGGATTCGAACCCGGGACCTCATGACCAGCAGTCGCACTACTACAACCACTAGACCAACGAGGCAGTGAGAAGTTCCATCTAGCTTATATTCTGCTTCATAGGGGGGATATATGCCAAGCTTGCCAGGTGAGATGGAGACCGCAGTTTTATATTATTTTGAGTTGTAATCAGAAAGATGGTGCTGCCACTTTCCTTTATCGCCTCTTACGGCACCTTAAGGGACCCTCTCTTAAGGAGCCATGCCATGACTCATGTGGCAATTTAGTCTCTTACGACAATTCAGAGGAGATCACTATGAGCGAATCTATGGAGAAGGTTGTAATAGATGGATGAAAAATAAAACAATTTTATTTAAAACTAGCTGGTACCCGGCGCGTTGCAGACCCATAAGAAATAATTGTGGAAATATCGTTTTCAATTTGGAAGGATTATGTTGTTTAATTGGGAATGATAATACATTCATTGAAGTGAAATGATATATATATATATATAACTTAGCTCAAATAAATTTGTCGGTACGATACGTGCGCCATCTACTAAAAGTTTTTTGTACTATGCCTATAACGTTCGCACAAGTGCAAGCAATCACATGATAAAATTTTAGCGCAATCTGATGAATGGTATGGCAGCGCATAAAACACGAACGAACAAAAATATTTTTTTATATATTAGATCAATTCTTTCTTAAAATGCATACCAAAAACATTAGGTAAGTAATTTATTTACATAATGCAATGCAGTTGCATTAACTGCTATAATTGGAATGTGGAAGTCTCGTTACATGATTTATTACGACGGATATTTATGAAATCAAAACAATATGATGCATTCACACACATTAAGCATTTTCCTGTTTATTCAGATATAATTTATTCTTAAGCAAATAGTTTTGACAGAAATAATTTAATTTAATAGCTAGCCATAGTATTCTTTATTTATGTGACACCTCAAAAATATAGCGGTGTTTTGGCTTTGAATTTTGTTTATATTCCACAAATTATCTCACCATAAAACCGTTATAAATTCCTATTCATTAAAGCTCAATCATATTTATGTTTATTCCCTCAGCATTATCTTGCGTATTACTTCATAATGCTCAGGAATTCACTACCGCCTTTTATTCGTGAAATCAAAACAGTGACTTTCCTTGTCTTTGATATTTATCACTTAAAGTCATTATATATATATATATATATATATCTGTATGTATGTATGTATATATATGTGTGTGTGTTTGTGTATATATTTACTAATGAGTTGTATATATGAATATATCTACGTATTTGTATATTTATTTTATGCTTGTATGTTATATATAATAGCAGTTGTTACTTTTTCTTTATCATATCTCTTTATAACTGGCCTACTGGAAGAATATGTAGTTCCAGAAGCACTTTATCATGATATGCCTTCTCCATAGCGTGTGTATGCATGAATTATTTAATATATAAATAAAATGTTATAATAATCGATATGTCGTTATTTTATATTCTCGGTAGCGCAGTGGCTAAGCGTTTGTCGCGTGTTCTAATCCCACCAGGAGCAACTATTTGTTTGTTTTTACACACAAACTAATAGATAACTGTTTCGGGTTCTACTCAATGTTTGCTAATGTGCCACTTACGTATGAACGCCTCTACGTCTCAAATTTCTTCCCGTGGATGCCGTAATTGGCGCAGGCGACTTTTGTGAAAAATCTTTACGCTTCATTTGGGCACTCCGACAAATTTTGATACAGGGCTCTAAGGGCTCTAAGGCACGCTACTCCACTGTTCTGGACCTAATAAAATCAGGCTTATTTTACATTATCTCATCTTTAGGCTTTGTGATTTGCATGAATATGACTATAGAAATGTGATTAACGAGTTCATTTTTTAAAATTTACCAATGCGCATACCTAGCTCGTCTGTCAGTCATAAAAAGATATAAAGCGATTGGCTGGTCTTTTATCCATATTCTTATTTATGCTCTGTCAAATTTAGCTTGATAATTTTGACAGCTCACTTTAGGGATGGGGTGGTGTATAATCGTTAATGAATTTATTCTATTATTATTCTCATAGTACTTGCAATCGATAGTTGCATGTTTACTCTGTATAGATTTTGAACAATTTCTTATCTATTGAATTAATAAAAAAATCCATCCCAGAATAACGATTTCGCCTCGTGCATATTTTTATTCGGTCAGTCAGACTATTTAGTAGAATACGTGCGAGTCGAAATAATTTTGTGAAAGGGCTTAGAGAGAAATCAAATAAGGAATTATAGCTTAAACCTATTTATTATTAAAATAATGGTGCACAACCTAAATCAAGTTCATTATTACCATCATCATCATCATTAGGCTCCCTACTGGAACTGTCCCTTACGTTGATTATTAATTCTTGTTCACAAACTCTGTCAAAATGGACATCTCGCTCTCAGTCTTTTGGTACATATTTCTTTGTGTGTTCCACGACTTTTTTCCAGTCATCCACAGTAACCTCATCACAGGCATTTTGCAATAAAGTCAGCATTTTCCTAGCCGTAAATGGTGGAGATGTGTTATGTTTAGCTGCATGACCTAAAAAAAAATAAAGTATCTGTATATGTAGTAAACGTAGGTACTAGGTATAATGACAAAAAAAAAACCTTTCACATGAGCCCATATCTGTTCGATGGCATTGTAACGGCAATGATATGGTGGCAATCTAAGCACCGTATAGCCATGTTGTTCAGCGATTTCACCCAAAATGTTGGTTGGCTTTCTGGGTTTGTTTTCTTTCACTAATCGGACCAATTCGTGTTTCAACATATTTTCATTGGCTTCAATGCTTTTGCTCTGCAGCCAAGATATAACCTCCAGTTTTCTGCTGCTGGATGTTGGAGCTTTGTCTTTTTGTAAGAATGGTACGGTGCATAATGATTTCTTATATTTACGCGAACACTACACATTTAAATAAAACTAGTTTTACGGATTTTATTATATAAACTTATTTCATATTCTCGACGTTTCGAGCACTTTACAGCACCCATGGTCACGGGGGGTCCGAGGTGTATGACGTCCAAATGTCATAGTTTACCACGGCTACCTCCAGATTAAAATTATTATTTTTTGTTCCGATCTACGCAGTATAAACTTACAGTATCTTGAAGTCTTGCAGTTGTATGCTTGGGTTGGGATTTAATTTTATTAATTATGTAGGTAGCACCCAGCCATCTTCTCTATTGATAGGATGTTTTTTGATTTCAATAGCCTCGCGAATCATCCTGGGAAGGAATCGGTGTTCTTTGGCGAGGATTTGTGAACTATCAAATCTAATGTAGTGATGGGGGCGATCCTGTACGTGTTCACAAACTGCAGACTTACCGGAGCATCGATTCTTCACATCAGCTATGTGTTCTTTAACGCGGGTTTTTATGGATATTTTAGTTTGTTCTATATAAGAGAGACCACATTCACAATCAAGCTTGTACACTCCTGCATCTTGCAGAGGGACATTACACTTGACTGATGGTAAAAACTGACTAATCTTCTTCGGTGGCTTGAACTATGTTTTAATGGAAGCGCGCTTCAAGATGTAGCCAATCTTGTCAGTGACACCTCTGACATATGGCAGTACAGCAGGCACTCGCTCGACTGTGGCTGGCTTCACTCGTTCACTGTGACTTTGGCGTAGCACCCGAAGCTTATTGTCGTGCGAAACTTGCTTGACGTGCTGGAGCTCGGCGGCAAGATGTTTACTGTCACAGATCCCTCGTGCTCTCTGTAACAAAGATTTACCCACGGTAGCTAACTGTGAAGGATGGTAAAGAGAATCACCGTTTAAATATCTATCTGTATAGGTCGTTTTTATACACAGTGTGGCTCAAGGTATTATCAGGATTCCTAATTACTAACACATATAGAAAAACTAAAGAATTGTTTGCCTCTATCTCCATTGTGAACTGAATTTGAATGTGAACGGCGAAGCCGGCCTTGCTCTTTTTAACCGAGACTCAGGTGTCCTCTCCGGCTGATACTTCATATCTCTCCTACCCGGGGTGCAAATTTGAACACTCCTTTGTGCCCCGGGCTGGAGTTTACGTATACGTCAGAGAGGACATCTGTTTTCGATGCCTCGGCATTCTTGAAGGTACGGACCTGTCCACCCTATGGCTGCGCGTAGACAGCGACGACCATCCCCGCGTCTACGGGTGCCTCTATAGGTCCTATAGCGGAAATGCCGACACAGACCGACTCATCGACCACGTCCAAATGGCTGCAGACTCCGTGCTACAACAGGTCCCATCCGCAGAGATCGTGATACTCGGTGTTTTTAACGCTGAATGGCTTTGTTTCCGTTTAACCGATCATGTGGGTAGATCTGTGTATGTCTTTGCCTTGGCATATGGTCTAACACAACTGGTTACTTCGCCTACGCGGATCCCAGATCTGGAGGATCATGTACCTTCCCTGTTGAACCATCTGCTGACCTCTCGTCCGGACGGATATCAGCTCTCCGTCGATGCCCCTCTGGGCTCTTCGGACCATTGTCTGATCCGGAGTACGGTGCCACTCACGCTCCCATCGCAGTTGCGATCTGCAGCTTGCCGCCGTGTTTGGCACTATAGGTCGACCGATTGGGATGGGATGCGGTCTTTTTTTGCATCCTACCCTTGGGGGCGGGTTTGCTTCTCGCCGGAAGATCCCAGCGTTGTTGCCGATTCTGTTGCTGATGTGGTACTTCAGGGTATGGAACTTTATATTTCATCCTCTGTGGTACCCATCGGAGGCATATGCCAGCCATAGTTTGGTCGCTCCTGTAAAATAGCATCACGCTTTAAGCAGGAGTGCTACCAGGCCTGGGCTGACGCATCAACTTCACGGGATGTAAACACTAGCACTCACCACCAGTTTTATTGCAGATCGGAGCATCAAGGTCGTAGTAGACGGTGCATGCTCCGATTATAAGCCCATTAACGCTGGTGTTCCACAAGGCTGCGTGCTATCACCAACGCTGTTTCTTCTGCATGTTGCAAACCAGTAACATTCATTGCTATGCAGATGACAGCACTGGTGATGCTTTATACACCGGTCGTGCCAATATTTCTCGGGAAAACGTCGCCGAGTACCGAAACAAACTTGTGTCTGAAGTCGAGACTTTGTTGAACAAAGTCTCAGACTGAGGGCGACTAAATCTAGACCAGTTTAATCCCCAGAAGACACAAGTTTGCGCGTTTACCGCTAAAAAGTATCCCTTTGTCGTATCTCCTCAGTTTCAAGGCACTCCTCTTATTGCCTCAGCCAGTATCGGTATCCTCGGTGTCGACATATCGAGTGACGTGCAGTTTCGTGGTCACTTGGAAGAGAAGGCTATATTGGCCTCTAAAAAGCTTGGCGTGCTCAGCAGAGCGGGATAGTATTTCATGCGGACACACCGTTTGCTACTTTACAAAGCGCAGGTTCGGCCTCACATGGAATACTGTTCCCATCTCTGCTCCGACTTCCTCTGCCCGAGGGAGTAGCCATGACTGCCTATGCCGATGATGTTACAATCTTGATTGAATCGGGATCGAGAGCGGGTATCGAATCCAGGGCCAGAGGCACTCTGGACCTTGTACGGGAGTGGGGGCTAAGGAATCGACTGGAGTTTTCCTCCTCAAAGTCGACCAACATTACTGTTAGAGGGAAACTTCAGCGCCCCCTCGTTATTAAACTTGGTGGAGAATCTATTAAGACTGTGACTAACGTTAAGGTATTAGGCGTGGTTTTAGACTCGGGACTATCGTTTGTGCAACATGCATCCGATACTCTGAAAGAGCGACCAAGGGATTCGGCAAGATGTCTCGCGTATCTACATCATCATGTGGTGTACGATATCCGAGTTTAAAATTAATTTATAGAGGAGTGTTTGTGTCCACGCTTACGTATGCGGCAGAGTGTTGGTACGAGCGTGCAAACATGTACACAGTTCGTAGCGTACTACTGAGATCGCAGCGATCCACTCTTGTATTGTTAACCAAGGCGTACCGATCCACTAGCACGGCGGCCTTATCGGTGCTGGCTGGCGTTCTCCCTGCTGACCTAGAGGTCATCCGTGCTGGTAGGATGGGCACGTTTGACCGCGCCCAAAGAGGAGTTGAGCAGACGGAATCGCGATATCTGGACTGAGGTGATCGGCGCCTGGCAGAATAGATGGACGTGTGATACAAAAGGACGTGAGCTACATCGATTTTTCCCGGACGTGGCGTTGAGACTCAGGTATACCTGGGTCTCACCGGACTACCAAACCTCTCAGATTCTCACCGGACATGAAATTGTGTGAAATTAGTATGTGTGAGTGCGGTATGTCAGAGGAGGATGTTCACCATGTTCTATGGGAATGTCCTCTGTAAGATGACCTAAGAGTGAAAATGATTAATGGACTAGTTCGTCTGGTTCAGGGACCAGCTTACTACTCGGATCTCGTCTGCGATGTGGTAAACTACGAAATGTTGCGCGAGTTTGCGCATAGGTGGCACGATAGCAGGACAAGGCAGGATGGAAGGCTGGTAGGAGGGCCCAACGACGTAGGCGTCAATGTGTCGTCAGCCCCAGAAGGGGGAGAATGACGTTAAACTGGGACAAGGAATAGATTAAATATTTGTAGGGAGTCAAGAAAGTGTGCGCGGGAAAGTGCCACGTGCAAGTACCGCTCGCATTGTCGCCTTTCTTGAAGAACAAGACCACCGCACTACTGCTCCACGCCTCCGGAGTAGTGCCACCATGGAAGACGGAATTAAGAGCTGCTGTAGGACTTCAAGTACCGGTTTTCCACCCGCTTTCAAAAGCTCCGCTGTAATTCCATCCTCGCCCGGGGACTTGCCATTTTTAAGGGGCTGGAGAGCCATTCTAATCTCGCTCAGACTGACGTCCGGGATATCTTTGGAAAAGTGTCGGATAAGACTCACTCTTGGATCGTTACTCGCACTTGCGTGTGGCTCCAACGATGACGTATACAGCTGCCTATAGAACCTCTCAATTTCACTCAAAATCTCAGGTGTCCCGGAAACGATGCTGCCAAACTCCGTCTTCAGCTTTTACAGTTGGCTCTTTCTGGCAGACAGATCTCTGGCAAAGACTTTGGAGCCTTGGTTCCGCTTGATCGCTTCTTCAATAGAAGCTGTATTGAAGTTGCGTATGTCACACCGCATGCATTTGGAGATCTGTCTGTTCAGTTGCCTGTATCATCTCACAGCTATGAGATTAAGAGTGTGATCGGAGAGTTTTTGTGTTCTTCTGCGGCGGATCTTGCAGAACTTAGCTCCGACCGCATAGACAGTTTCCACGAGCTTGTCATTCATATCGTCTACTTCATTGCAGTCTTCTAGGCACTGAAAACGGTTTTGTAACTCGAGCTGAAAGGTTTCGGAACTTTGGACTAGAGCATGAGAGGGGGACGGAGCGTTGACTTCATTAGACGAGATCTCTCCAACTTAACGTTTAGATTCAGTGTGCCTCTAACCATTCGGTGATCGCTACCAGTTTTCACCCTCGCGATCACTGAACAGTTGTCGTCTCGTCGTCATAATGCAGTCAATCGCATTTTTTGTCGAACCGTCGGGGCTCGACCAGGTCCACTTCCTGTGGGGCCGCTTCTGGAAGAAAGAGTTCATCATAAAGAGTCCCTCTTTCTCCATGAAGTCGGCCATCTGCTGACCCCTTGGGTTCTGTTGCCCTGTTCCGAATTTCCCTACTTTCAGCTCACCGTTCTCTTTTGTGCCTAGTTTTGCATTGAAGTCTCTCATTAACACCGTATAATGTGTTTTGGAGGAACCCATGGCTCTAGAAATATCTTCATACATTTCCTCCACCTCCTCATCGGGATGTGCCGAGGTTGGTGCGTAAACCTGTATGACCTTCAGCGAATACCGTTTGGTGATTCTGAATATAAGGTACGCAACCCTCGTCGACACATTCTTAATCTTTAAAACGTTGTTAACGGGAGACTTGTGGACGATAAATCCGACACCTCCTTGGGACAGATGGTCGCCCTCCCGGTGATTGAGCAAGTTGCCGGATTCGAGGATTACCGTGTTCTCCCCCTCTCTTCGGACCTCGGATAATCCTATAATATGCCAGCGTAACTTGCCTATCTCTTCTTCCAGCTCCACGATCTTCTCTTCAGTCCTCAGGTTGCGTGCGTTGTATGTTGCCAGGTCGAGTCGTCTTAGGTGGCAACCAAACCTCTACCGGAGATTCTTAGCACCTCCTGCCCCGCCGTTACCATGGTTGCCACCGTAGCCAGGAATAGAGGGGCCGCCGGGGACTGTGGGCCGTCTCTTTGTTGCTCTAATCATTGGGGGGTATTTGCCATAGTTGCAACGCTTGGCGACGATAAAGAATATAATATATAATAATATGTCGGATACTTACTACAGTTTTTTCATTCCTCCACTCATTTCTAGCCTATCGAATTCCACTGTTGAACATAAGCCTGCTCATAGATTGCTTCATAAGGATAAGGATTTAGAATGACGGGTTGGCAATCGCAGTCTTTTATTTTATAGTTGTTATTAGGAATACACTGCTGCTCAATTTCATGTTTGTTTCTCTCTGTTGGCGTGCTCAGCGCTTACGTCATCCAAGGAACGATGACGTAAGCGCTGACTTACGTCATGTAGGGGCAATTATTACTCCATCACAACACCGCGGAAATAAATGTGAAGATTTCTATTGCTATGCAAAATTTTACAACGTTTTATTATTCTTACTTCTTAGCATTTGCTAAAGCGGAATATAAAGTCAATAGTCATTGGGCATAACAGAGTTAGCTGTTTTCTGAAACACTTAAATCAGACTATATCTACTGGCTTCCTTTATTATCAAGCGAATTTAAAATTAAATTGTGCTCTATTCTGGAGTAATAGACAAATTATTCATTTTATAATTATTACTACCACCTTGCAAAACACTGGCTGTATCACCCGTATAAAGCTAACGGGAGTATGATAAAGGCGAAATACTTATACGTTTTGGAAATCAGATGCTTATGACGCTGTTTCAAAGTAAACTGTTAGTGTGGGACGAAACACAAAAGTAATAAAACTACTTCTAGGCTAAGGAAACACCTGCAAATGAAATATGTCATCAAGCTTATGAAAATACTCAAAAAACAGCCTAGCAATAAATTTAATACAACTGAGAGGGCACTTCTTCAATGACGACCATACGGGAAATTAAGAGGGTAATTACAAAAAGTTGGATGCAGAGATTGGAAAAATAATTGATTATTACTAGCTTTTACCCAGATCAGTAAATAAAATAAAAAATGTCTTTGTCAAGGCTACTCTTGCACCAAAATGACATTGTTAAGAAATAATATAATGTTCTCCAAACCGAATACGGTACCGGTGGCCAAACTCAACGGAGATAGCAGGACAAGATTACAGTACATAATTTTGTGAGCAAGTATAGGTATAAAAGTAAAAGTATAATTATAGCCTATATACGTCCCCTGTTGGGTACAAGTCTCCTCTCTTTTCTGAGCACAGGTATAGACACTCTCTATCACCTCACTCTCATAGTCCGATGGACACGACTGGAGAGAGTCAGGACCAACAACTTTACGTGCTTTTCGAGGCACGAGGGTAACTGACTTCATCTCTCTGGGCTGCTGCTGTGAATTTTATAACAAGTAGTCTACCCTAGTCTCAAGTTTAAAGACAGCAAATTCCAAGCTCTTAGTTCTGTCACGTATAAGGTGTGTACAAAGTTATTAAATACTAAAGTTACTTCCAGACCACCACATAAAATCATCATTTACTCGTAATAATTTAAACCAAATAATTTTATGATAAGTAATAAGTATACAAATATTAAACGACGGCTCTGTAGCGCAGTGGCTTAGCAATAAGTTGTTGCGCTGGGGGCTGCGGGTTCGAATCCCGCACGGAACAAGTATTTGTATGGCCTACAAATAATTGTTCCGGGTCTGGATGTTTGTCCTCGTGCAATTTATGTTTGTAAACTGCCTCCACGATACAGGAGAAAATCTTAGTGTGGGGGTAACGTTTTTTAAAAAAAGAAAAAAAAAGTTAATGTTAGCACATTAATAAAATTGATTACCTACGAGTACATGAACAATACGTTTTGCGTACGGATATTAAATGAGTCGACGTATTCTGATAGACTACGTCCATAGAGAACATTTTTGTTTAAATAGAGAACTGCGCCTAATGTTCGCAGTTTTTGAATTGTAAATTAAGACTATTCAAAATAGTTGGTAACTTTTGCTTTAATAATAATGATTTATTCTGCATGAAAGAAAATACCGTTTTAGTATTCACTATTTTGTTAAATTATTTTGTAAGCAAGTATTAATTAAATTATTTATAAAATCCATTAAACCCGACTGCACATTGATATAAAATAATACTAATATTGTATCAAATAATATATAATATATAATGCGCTGCTGATGAAGTTAATAAAACGTTTGTGTTGGTTACTCTTGCTTTTCGTGGCATTACTTTGGGGGGTCTTTTAAATGTGATGTACATTTGACAGGAAGAATTCATAGCCTTCGGCAAAGGCGGTAAGATATTATGAAATCCATGCTAGCGAGAAGAGGAGCAGTATTCAATGTAGGAACTAGAGTCTAGTTTAACCAAACTGGCAAAGTTGGCGATAATGATATGTCGTACCTTTTATTAGAGAGACATATGGGATGGTTATGACCTCATAAGGAAGAAATGAAGGGGAAGAATCTAAGAATAGGAATTGGTCCTAGGTTTTACTCTGACTCTAAAACAACTTTAGGTAATACTTAGTTACGTGAATACTGTAGACCGTCATCATCATGTTTACAGCTCAAGTTACAATGTTTCAGTTATAACGCTTCACTGCTTAACGCTGCTGTGTTTCGTATGGTGAGTGTAGAGAACAGGAGACCCTTTTTACTGGCAAAGAGGCATTCCACCTTAGTCCTCACGGGTGACAACTTGATGATGATGAAAATGGAGATGCGATGGCAAATGCATTCATTTACCATCAGGTGGACTGTGTGCTCGTTTGTCACCCTATCCTATAAAAAAAGTGTACTGCTGAATATAGGCTGCCTTGAAGGAATGCCATAAAGCACGATCCTTAGCCATCTGGATCCATCGACTTCATGCATCTCTTACCAGACAGGCACACCATTTAGTTGGGCGGGGGGACGCTCTACACTTTGTTTACCGGTACAAGATTGCCACTCGAGAACCTTTCTTCTCCGCTCGCCCATGTTTATCAATTCTGAATAAAAACACGGATGTGTTGTGACTCATTAGGGTTAAGATGGAATGCCTCGTTATCAGTAAAAACGCTACGCTACACTACGCTACGCTACTAGAGGTTTCCCGAAATTTAGAAAGCACGATATGTTTTAACCGACTTCAAAAAAGGAGGAGGTACCCAATTCGTCTGTATTTATGAATTAATTTTTAATGTGTGTTACCTAAGAGTTTTTTTCTAGGTAAACCGATTTTTATGATTCTTTTTTTATTTAAAAGCTGGTGCCTTACATGCGGTCCCGTATAAATTTGATCTAGGTCTGACCAGTAGTTTTTGAGTTATCATTAATAATGCGTATTTAATTGATTGCGAGTACATTGATGATGCTCTCATCTTATTTATATTGAAGTCAGTTGTACAATTTTTATTTTATTTTATGGCTTGTTATTATTATAAGACAAACATTCTAAAATACAAAATACTCAGTACTGTACTCGTAGTTTCACAAAATAATTAATTAGGAAACAGATGGGCACGGAATAAACGGGCTCAGTGTGCTTCAGACTCGGACATTTTGCTTGTGCTTAATAAATTAATGTGTTTCGACTTGTCTGCTCTAATATAATGTTCGGATGTTTGCAAATTAAAACAATTGCTATGTTGCTGACTTTTCTTAGAAATATTTTTTGTTTCAACTATCCTTATGGATTAGTTGTATTCTATAAAAATAAAATAGAAGTCTATTACATTTTCATGTACTGCCAACACGTATTGTAGTAAATTAGTACTTAAATTGTAATTAACACTAACAATAATATTAATATTGACGATGGAGGGCATCGGTTCGGGTTGCTGACTGAATATTGTGACATTTCCCGCCAAAAGCAGGTTGCAAATAATGTAATATTTATTAACGCTAACTCTATTCTTCACTTTCTTATAGAATAAGGGTGATAAGTTAGCACACAGTCCGCCTGATGGTAAATGAATGCATTTGCCCATAGAGATCTACATCGAATCTCGGTTAAAAATCAAAATGCGTTGTCAACCCTAAAGACTAAGAGGGAAAGCCTAGTTACTAGTTAAAAGGGTCTCCGGTTCTCTACACTCACCATACGAAACACACCACCACTCTGCTGTTTCACGCTGGTATTCTGTGGGAGTGTGGTTCTAAACCCGTCGAGCCGACCCGTTCGAATTGCAGTTCCATAACATAGCTGTAGCACTTATTCTCACTTGATGAAACGTCTATAAGATAAGGACGATGAAAAATCCGATACAGTGGCTGGTGACATCGGGGCGTTCAAATTCTATATACCACACGTCCTTTGCACGAGATGGTGCGCTTATCTTTTTTTGAATTTTTTTTATTGAAAACGTTTTACGTTATAGGAGAAAATCTCTTGTATTGTGGAGGCAGTGCACAAACATAAATTTCACAAGGACAAACATCCAGATACGAAACAATTATTTGTAGGCAATACAAATATTTCTTCCGTGCGGGATTTGAACCCATGGCCCTCAGCTTCGCAAATCAATTTAAAGCCACTGCGCCATGAGGCCGTCATAATATAATGATCAACATAGTGGTCGAGCCTTTTTGCAAAGTACACTATTCCTGCCGTTATGCTGAGTTTGGTAATTTGATGTTTGATTCATTGAATGTTACTAATTTTAAGAATTCTATTGCTTTTAATTTATGATTTGTAGCACCTATGATCAAGGTCAAGGGATCTTTTATTGAATTTATTCTCCTTTTTCTTTAACAAGTACCCTATTCATGTATTTCTGATATCAACCGCAATATTCTGGAATGTAAGACATTACTATAACAATAATGAATGAAATTTGCTTACAAGTAATGTAAAGTTAGAGGCATTCAAAGAATTCCTTCATTTAGATCTTAATTAACACTTCTAGTAACAATTTAATCAGTGTTTGAAATTAAATTGCTTTACCTTTGAGTTTCGTGCTTAATTAATATAAAACAGTTAACAGTATTTGAGTCTTCGTGACTAATTTTCAATCCTCATGACACAATAAATACAGATCAAATTCTATATTATTATTTGTAAATATTGTAGATATTCTGTCTTTTGTAATTAATAAACTATCTGAAGTAGTGACTTTGCTTCAAGTTATGCTGGATTGAGTTTTTCATTAAAACTTGTAAACATCCTTTGGTTTGAGCATTTAACCCTTACATTGGCATGTGCCCTGGAGATCACGGGAATTTTAATAAAATGTTTTGTTATAATTATTTTCAGTTTTAAAAAACTTTCATTACTTATGATTTAGCTTACTTCAAAAATATACAGAAAAAAAAATTTCAATGTGTCAAAAGTAACGTTTGCTGTCATTGCGAAACAAAATGTCAGGAGGGTCGAGTAGTCGCCGGCGCATTGAGGTAAATAATAATAAAAATATCCTAGTAGATCTATTAACTTCATTGTTTTTCAATTTGAAATTTATAGTAGGAACATAAAACTTCTCATATGTAGTATTTGCATAAATTATAATTATTTATAAGGTAATTTTTATTGCGTCGAAATTCAGTTGTGCCTTGTAGGGCACCTTATTAGGTTACCTGAAATTGTATGTTGTGCCTTACAGTGCACACGTTCACTTAACAGAAAAGTGTTTATGTGCCTTACAGCGCACTTAGCCAGTTAATAGTACTTCTCTTGTGTCTTTTGTAGGTTACTTTAATAATACTTTTTCACCGATATTGCCCATGCTTTTACATTCCTCCAGCTTTTTTTTTTGTTTTGAGATGGTCATAAAGCTGGAAATAGTGTTACACTGACGTCAGTCACATATATATATATATATATATATATATATATATATTAGCAATAGTTTAGACGTACATATATGCTATAGTTTTTTGTGCACAATTCTTTGTAAAACTGATCAGCGACCGAAGTCAGAACAACATTATTTCCAATCGAACGCTGTCGATTGCTGACAGTACGAGACCGACGTCAGCGTAATACTATTTCCAAACTAAATACTTTTTTTTATATTTTCAGCGCATAATGTCTTTCGTTCTACCTGATAAAGCTAGCGAAGAAACTTCTGATTCAGATGATGCTCAGAAATTCGTCACTACAAACATATATAACAGTAAAACTTTTAGTGAAACTGAAAGTGAAGATGAGATTTCAGTATCCCCAAAAGCTATGATAGTTCCTTCTTTGAGTCTAAACTATGTTAGATCCAGTCAAGCTACGGTTCATCAAACCTCTGCTGTCCAATGTTTGAATTCTGTTGAATATCCATATAGTTATGATCCTTATTTGCCGCAAATACCCAGTGTTTCGGAACAATCCCTTGTCAATGTTACCGATTCCAATCAGAATTTACCATCAGTGTCATTCTGTTATGAGACCCCATCTATAATGGACAAAATATGCTATCTGAAATCGGTATCATTGAGTCACCTTACACGCAAAACAAAGAAAAAACTGATGAGATATTATCAAGCCCTTGTCCTAACTTTCTGGATGATTTCTATTTGAACAGTGACTGTGAGATAGAAGATGTAGCGAAATCGACTCGTAAGCAAAAACTAGTAGCTAAGACGTCTACTTCAAATAAAAGAATTAAAAAATCTGCTGAACTTGCGGAAATTACGCCTAAACGAAGGTCTCTTCGTCAGAAATCTTTGATTTCTCAAACGCAAACTCAAAATAGTCCGAAATTATATATACAAGCTTCATCTAAAGATTCCTGCTACCATCATTCACAAACCAAACCCACAACAACTAATACAAATAGTAAAAGTAGCAATAAAGCAAAAACAGACCAAAATTTATATAAATCAAAAACTAAAACGATTTTACGGATCCATAACAAAAAAGAATACACTAATAGGACTAAATCAACCTCAAGATAAACTTACAACTAATAAAACAAGTAAAGCTATTGGTCTTTGTGAATGGGTAGGAAAAGAATTTGCTTATGGAGTACAAAACTTAAAGGAAAACCAGTTTACAACTCCTAATGAAGTTGGCAGCCCTTTAGAATATTTTTATAAATTTATTGACGAAGATTTAATACAGTACATAAGAGATCAAACAATTTTGTATGCGTACCAAAAAGATTCCAAAGAATTAACGTTGAGTACACAAGATATCAAGGATTTTTTTAGTGTTGAGATATTTATGGGTATTATCCAGTTACCCGCGTATGTTGATTATTGGTCTAAGGATTTTAAAGTAGATTGTGTTATAAATGTGATGTCCCTCAAAAAATATCAGTTAATAAGACGTTATCTCCATTTCAATGACAGTGAAGTTGAAAATGAGAGCAATGACCGTTATTACAAAATTCGCCCTCTGTTTGATAAAGTTATATCCAACTGCAGAAAGATTGAAGAAGAAAGTAGAATGTCCATTGATGAGATGATGGTACCGTATAAAGGGAAGAAGTCAGGTGAATTAAAACAATACATAAAAACTAAGCCTAAAAAGTGGGGGTACAAAATGTTTGTTAGAGCAGGAGTCTCTGGTATAGTGTATGACGCAATTCTATATGGTGGACAGTATACTTTTTCGGGAAGGGATTTTAGTGATTATGAAAATACCTTGGGATTGGGTGCCAAAGTTGTCCTTTCTTTATGTCGCACGATAAGAGATCCCGTACTAACTGTGGTATACTTTGATAACTATTTTTCAAGCGTCGAGTTAATGCACCATCTACGAAACGAACTGGGTATCTTGTCGATTGGCACATTTCGACAAAATAGAACGAGAGGACGTATTCTGAAGTATTTTATTCTGTATGATGACAAAGAAATGAAGAAGATGCCTCGAGGATCGGTGGATATGAAAGTTTGTGAGGAAAAAAAAATAGTTTTAGTGAAATGGTTTGATAATAAAGGAGTTTTGCTAGGTAGTAACTACACCGGCGTTGAACCAATGGGTGTATGCAAACGATATTTCAAGGATAAAAAAGAATATCGAGAGATTCCTTGCCCAAACATCGTAAAAGAATACAACAAGCATATGGGCGGTGTAGACTTAGCCGATATGTTAGTGGCTATTTACCGGACCATCTACAAAACAAATAAATGGTATATGCCTATTTTTTCTCAGCTGTTGGACGTGGCTATAAATAATGCATGGCTTTTGTACAGAAGGGAATGTGGCCTCAAGACTGGCGTCGACGATCATATTGCTTTGAAAGCATTCCGTTTTAAAGTGGCACAAGAAATGAGTTCATATATTCCAAAAGCACTGGCTGAAAATGTCAAGCCTCCGAATCGAGTAAACCAACGCCGCATAATTAGCAGGCCTATCGCAACTCGACCAGAAGCAGAAAGTCGATATGACGGTAAAGAGCACTTTCCTCAAATCACAACAAAAGGCCGTTGTAGACTTTGTGTGAAAGGAAAAACTACTTTCTTGTGCATAAAATGTAACATGCGTCTATGTATTCAACAAAATCGCAATTGTTTTTATACTTTTCATCAAAAAGAACAAGAAACATAGCAATAAAATATTTTTATTACTCTTTAGCCCTTCAGTTAAATTAGAAAATATACTTAGCTGATAATTTACTTAGCTTATAAAAAATTTAGAACCTTTACTTGATTATTGATCTCAAAAGTGTGTACTTTCATATGTAAGCATTTTTGTAAGCAGAATATTTATTTTTTGTTGTATTTTTATATCCTTTATGGCGTTTGATCTCAGATTAAAATAATGATATAAGTAAGGAGGATTTAATAATTTTGTGAAGTATATTTTTATAAGATTTATGATGTTTTATCTTACATCAATAAAAAATCTCAGCACTGTTAATTCCACAGGTTTAGTAGTATATTTTTACGAAAATTTAAAAATATAAATCAAAAAATTTATTGCTAATTAGTCGGCAATGTGCTCTACAGGGGACAGGAAAATGCCGATTTAATTTTCTGGAGACATAGCGAAGTGCCCTCTAGAGCACATATGATTTTCCAATAAATAAACAAAAAATATTTTTTCTATTATTTTTTAAGATGCTTTTGTTACTAATATATTACAAATAAATAGTTTTTTCAGTCAAAATCGTCTTTTTGTGTTTTGCCAATCTAAGGGTTAATTAAACAAATTTGAACTTTATTGCCCTATTAGACTTGCTTAAATTTATCTTAATTTAAAATGTGATATGAAAAGGAAATTTATTTATTATGTCATATATAATTAAATCATTATTATATTTTATTACTAATATATCGCAAAAAACAATGTGTCTTAAATGGAATAGAATAGATAAATTATCTTAAACTTTTGTGCCAAATTATGTTTTCCTATTTAATATTTTAATCGACTGAAAATAACCCCTTGTCGTATCTCCTCAGTTTCAAGGCACTCTCCTTGTTGCCTCAGCCTGTATAGGAATCCTCGGTGTCGAAATAAAATAAAATATAAATATGCAAATAAAAATGGTTCTTAAATGGAATAGGAAGGTTAAATTATATTAAATTTCTATGCTAAATTATGCTTTCGATTTAATATTTTAATCGACTGTCTGACAGTTTACACATTTAGTAATTTTAAGCTTTTAAACACTAATTTTAAACATTAATGATACTCAAATAGGTGTGGTAGGATTTCATTTCTGTCTAAGTGCCCTGTCTTGGTAGGTACAATTCTCTAACATTTTCTGCGATCAAATAGCAAGGCTTGAACAGTCATTCCGAATTGTAGAGCCAGTATAATGACAGGCTGGAAGGTATTCTATCGTAGTCTTCAGAGGTGACAACGCATCTGCAGCCTGCTTTGTTCGAAGTTGTTTGCAGGTGTTCATGGGCTAAAGTAGCCGTATACATCAAATGGACTGTATGTTCAAGTCAATTATTTTTGTCGTGGTTTTTAAATTAAAACGAAACATATTACAATACTCGTAAACTTAAAGTACATATGTATACTTAACCAAATTTGGTGGACGTTGCCGATCATTTCAACGATTTAAAATTTGACCAGAAACTAGTTAACAAATTATATAATCCGTGTGGTGGCGGCTTTATCATTACCCCATTTCGTCCCATGGGTGTCGTAAAAATACGAAAATCTTTAAGGCTTCCGATAGATGGCCTTATAACCATATAGTTTACGCCAGATGTAAATTATCCAGGCCAGTGACTGGCAGCAGCGTCAAAGTTTTGAGATGTCTGATACTGCGATCTTCAACCGCGGGGCGTGACGATCAAGGTTCGTTAAGGCAAAGCCTCCGTCCGAACGGAGAGGCCTATGTCCAACTGTGGACTTTTATGGGTTAATGAAAATGACGAAGATTATCAATGACACAGATTTTTAAGCTGTTGTCATAAAATTTGTAAATGTACATACAGCAGACTGGTATCTAAATATCATTTACCAACATTTTAGTCAACATTACGATCGTTATAATTTACCCAGTATCTTTGTGAGAAAACACACCGCATGTATATTCGGGCGTTCCGAAATATGCTTAAGATGGTCACTTACTTTTGCTCATGACTTGGCGTCTATTGTGACGCCACCGCAGGAAATAAGTCATTTACATTTTTTTAATTTGATTGTATGCTTGTGCAGAACGTACCTATATTAAATTTAATTTAGCAATTTTAGACAGTTCTCTTACTTTTTAAATTGGTATTCCACTAATTTCTCTATTTTTCCATATGATGGATAGGTTTATAGTTTTCTGAAGAATACATAATTAGTTTAGTCTCAGGCCATAATTCCAAAATCATTTTTGCACACGAAGGTAATGAAATTAAAACTTACCTTGAAATATTAAACCTAAGTTCATTCTGATTTAAACTAAACTTTTTAAACTTTTACTAACGATGACGTCATAGAGAGAACTGAGGAGGTCGTCACCTTTGTCAAGCATAAAGAAGTGATAACAAACTCCATAGACATTTGTCATATTACATAGATAACATGTTATTGTTTACAATAACCAAGTAGTTCTTGCTTTTTATTATTTTTATGACATTAAATTTATCAATTTTTGCATTACCTTTGTGTGAATGACCAATGCAACTCATAAACACATGCAGTTAACAAATAAATAAGGTCACAGATGCGTTATCGTTCCTTGAATGAAATTATACTGGCTTTCTTTGTTATCAAACGAATTTAAAATTAAATTGTACTCTATTCTGCGGCAACAGGCAAGATATTCATTTTATGATTACTACTATCACTCTGCTAAGCACTAGCTGTGTCGTACATTCTATATACAATGCCGCTGAATCCTGAGAATCCACATATGTGTATAAAGCTAAGAGGGGTATGATAAAGGCGAAATACTTATACGTTTTGAAGTGAAATCAGATGCTTATGATGCTGTTTCAAAGTAAACTGTAAGTGTGGGACGAAAGACAAAAGTAATAAAGCTAGTTCTTGACTAAGAAAACACCTGCAAATGAAATGAAAGTTTATCGCATGTCATCAAGCTTACGGAAATACCTAAGGAACAGTCTAGCAATAAATTTAATGATAATGGGAGTGCACTTCTTCAATGACGATTATACGGGAAATTAAACGGATAATTTTAAAACGTTGGATGTAGAGAGATTGGAATAACGACTGGTACTAGCTTTTACCCAGATCAACAAAGTAAAATAATCATTGGGCATATCAGAGTTAGCCGTTTTCTGAAACATTTAAATCGAGGGACGAGCAATTTTAAATACATAGAACCCACATGTTGCACAGTCTCACGATATAATTAATTAGAAAACAGGTGAGCTAGGGATAAACAGACTCAGTATGCTTAGCAGTAGTACGCAGTAGACTTACAGATATAAACCGCTTGTGCTTAATGACCTACTCCAAAGCATTTACTGTCATACTTTCCCAGTAGTTAATGAAACAAGCTTAGACAATTTATAAATGTGTAATTTACAACTTAAAAAAACTTCTTCATAAGGAGAATATATCAGTAAAACATAGTAAGCGTGTGACAGATGTGCTTTTTATTATTTTTATAACATTAAATTTATTAATTTTTGCATTCCCCTTTGTGTGAGTGACCATTGCAGCTCATAAACACATGCAGTTAACTCAACAAATAAATAAGGTCGCACTTGTGTTATGGTTCTGTGAATGAAACTATATCTACTGGCTTTCCTTATTATCAAGCGAATTTAAAAATAAATTGTGCTCTATTCTGAAGTAACAGGCAAAATATTCATTTTATAATTATTCCTACCACACTGTAAAACCCTGGCTGTATCGTACGTTCCATATAAAACGCCGCTAAATCCTGACCAGTAAAATTCACCCACCTGTATATAGCTAAAAAGGGTATAATAAAAGTTAAATACTTATACGTTTTGATATATCAGATTCTTATGACGCTGTTTCAAAGTAAACTGTTAGTGTGGGACGAAGACAAAATTAATAAAACTACATCTAGGCTAAGGGAACACTTGCGAATGAAACAAAAGTTTATCGCATGTCATCAAGCTTAAGAAAATACCTAAGAAACAGTCTAGCAATAAATTTAATGATAATGAGAGTGCACTGCTTCAATGATAATCATACGGGAAATAAGCGGATAATTTTAAAATGTTGCATGTTGTTGTGTGTTACTAGCTTTTACCCAGATCAACAAAGTAAAATAAATAATGTCTTTGTCAAAGGGCTCTTTTTGCACCAAAATGAAAATGTTAAGAAATAATATCCGAATAGGTAATGTCCTCCAGACCGAATCATACGCCAGCAGGATAAAATTAGAGAGCACGAGTTTGTACGCGATCCCATGTATAGGCGCTCTCTATTACCTCACTCATAGTCCGATAGGTCGGCAATCCGACATGACTGGAGATAGACCAGCTCAGAAACATCGGCTTTCCGCGCTTTCCGAAGGACGAGGGTATCTGACTTTATGACTCCAGGATGCTGCTGAGAATTTTATAACATAATAGTCTAGTATAAGTGTACAAAGTTATTAAATACTAAAGTTTCTCACAGACCACCACATAAAATTAAAATTTACTTGTATTAATTTAAACCAAATAATTATATGATAAGTAATACGTTTACAAATATTAAAAGTTAATGTTAGTACATTAATAAAATTGATTACCGATGAGTACATGAATAATACTATTTGCATATGGATATTTAGTGAGTCGACATATTCTGATAGACTGCCTCCATAGAGAACATTTTTGTTTAAATAGAGAACGGCGGCTAATGTTCGCATTGTTTCTACAGTTTTTGAATTGTAAGTTAAGACTATTCAAAATAGTTGGTAACTTTTGCTTAATAATGTTGCGCGCCACTATTAATATCTTGTACATGGCAACACTAGTTACACTAGCGCCCTCTTATGTCGAGCAGCAGAACTAGGAGAGTCAAGATCCTTCCGGAAATTTCGAGACCGATATGTACTCGAACATTCTAGATGTCGCTACAGTAGAAGGTTCTGGAAACTATCTGAGGCCCTATATAAGGCCGGTATAGACCACGACCAAGGCAGTATTGAAGTAGCGAAACAACTGCGAACGTAAGTGATCAGTAGTACAATTGTGTTTTATTATTAGTGTGTGTCAATTTTGGTAATTCAATCGGCAGTTTTAATTGTCTCGAACCCCAAGCTCGTAACAATTGGTGTCAGAAGTGGGATCAAATATGCCGATTTTACCTAAAGATGACACGGAGGGTATCCGTACCCGAAGTCAACGCCAACAGGAGATGGACCAGAGACTTCGGGTACGGATACCCTCCGTGTCATCATTAGGTAAAATCGGCATATTTGATATGAAGGGGGGGGGGGGGGGACGCTCTACACATCGTTTACCGGTACAAGATTGCTACTCGAGAACCTTTCTTCCCCGCTCGCCCATTTTAATCAATTTTACGGGGTAGAGCCATGCTGCAGCTATATTACTGGTATAGTTGTAACACGAATGTGTCGGCTCGACCGAAGAAGGACCACGCTCTCACAGAATACCAACGTAAAATAGCAGCTTAATGCCTGCTGTGTTTCGTATGGTGAGTGTAGAGAACCGGAGACACGTTTTACTGGAAAAGAGGCATTCCATCTTAGTCCTCACGGGTGAAAACGCATCTGCATTTTGATTCGTAATCGAGGATAGATGCAAATGTCTATGGGCCCCAGCAACCACTTACCATCAGGTGGTCTGTGTGCTCGTTTGTCACCCTTATCCTACAAAAGAAATTAGAATAAAAACGCAGATGGGTTGTCACTCGTTAGGGTTAAGATGGAATGCCTCGTTATCAGTAAAAAGGGTGCCGGTTCTTGTCACTCTCCGTACAAAACACAATAGCATTGTAGTGTTATGTTACACTGGTGTTTTATGAGAGCGTCGACTTCTCATGTTAAGACGACACATTCTTATTAATGAAGGTATCAGAATATCTTTACGCTACTAGAGCTTTCCCGAAATTTGGAAAACACGATATGACTTCAAAAAAAAGGAGGAGGTACACAATTCGACTGTATTTTTTAGTTTATTCTTTAATGTGTGTTACCTCAGTTTTTTTTTCTAGGTGAACCGATTTTTATGATTCTTTTTTTTAATAGCTGGTACTTTTCATACGGTCCGATATGAATTTGATCAAGGTCTGACCAGTAGTATTTAAGTTATTGTCAATAATGCGTATTTAATTGACTTGGAGTACATTGATTATGTTCTCATCTTATTTATATTGAAGTCGGTTGTATCCTACCGTTAGGCATAACATGCCATTTCTGTAAGGGTGATAAGTTAGCACACAGTCCGCTTGATTGTAAATGAATGCATTTGCCCATAGAGATCTACATCGGATCTCGGTTAAAAATCAAAATGCAGATGCGTTGTTACCCCTAAAGACTAGGATGGCAAGCCTAGTTACTAGTAAAAAGGGTCTCCGGTTCTCTACACTCACAATACGAAACAAACCACCACTCTGCTGTTTAACGCTGGTATTTTATGAGAGTGTGGTTCTAACCCGATCGAGCCGACCCGTTCGAATTGCAGTTCCATAACATAGCTGTAGCACTTATTCTCACTTGATGAAACGTCTATAAGATAAGGTCGAAGAAAAATCCGATACAGTGGCTGATGACACCGGGGCGTTCAAAATTTACATACCACACGTCCATTGCACGAGATGGTGCGCTTATCTTTTTTTGAATTTTTTTTTTATTGAAAATGAATGATGACATGGAGGGTATCCGTACCCGAAGTCAACGCCAACAGGAGATGGACCAGAGACTTCGGGTACGGATACCCTCCGTGTCATCTTTAGGTAAAATCGGCATATTTGATCCCACTTCTGACACCAATTGTTACGAGCTTGGGGTTCGAGACAATTAAAACTGCCGATTGAATTACCAAAATTGACACACACACTAATAATAAAACAGAAGGGGGGGGGGGACGCTCTACACATCGTTTACCGGTACAAGATTGCTACTCGAGAACCTTTCTTCCCCGCTCGCCCATTTTAATCAATTTTACGGGGTAGAGCCATGCTGCAGCTATATTACTGGTATAGTTGTAACACGAATGTGTCGGCTCGACCGAAGAAGGACCACGCTCTCACAGAATACCAACGTAAAATAGCAGCTTAATGCCTGCTGTGTTTCGTATGGTGAGTGTAGAGAACCGGAGACACGTTTTACTGGAAAAGAGGCATTCCATCTTAGTCCTCACGGGTGAAAACGCATCTGCATTTTGATTCGTAATCGAGGTACACAATTCGACTGTATTTTTTAGTTTATTCTTTAATGTGTGTTACCTCAGTTTTTTTTTCTAGGTGAACCGATTTTTATGATTCTTTTTTTTAATAGCTGGTACTTTTCATACGGTCCGATATAAATTTGATCAAGGTCTGACCAGTAGTATTTAAGTTATTGTCAATAATGCGTATTTAATTGACTTGGAGTACATTGATTATGTTCTCATCTTATTTATATTGAAGTCGGTTGTATCCTACCGTTAGGCATAACATGCCATTTCTGTAAGGGTGATAAGTTAGCACACAGTCCGCTTGATTGTAAATGAATGCATTTGCCCATAGAGATCTACATCGGATCTCGGTTAAAAATCAAAATGCAGATGCGTTGTTACCCCTAAAGACTAGGATGGCAAGCCTAGTTACTAGTAAAAAGGGTCTCCGGTTCTCTACACTCACAATACGAAACAAACCACCACTCTGCTGTTTAACGCTGGTATTTTATGAGAGTGTGGTTCTAACCCGATCGAGCCGACCCGTTCGAATTGCAGTTCCATAACATAGCGTAGCACTTATTCTCACTTGATGAAACGTCTATAAGATAAGGTCGAAGAAAAATCCGATACAGTGGCTGATGACACCGGGGCGTTCAAAATTTACATACCACACGTCCATTGCACGAGATGGTGCGCTTATCTTTTTTTGAATTTTTTTTTTATTGAAAACGTTTTACGGATTTTCTCCTGTATCGTGGAGGCAGTTTACAAAAATAAAATTCACAAGGACAAACATCCAGATACAAAACAATTATTTGTAGGTAATACAAATACTTGTTCCGTGCGGGATTTGAACCCGTGGCCCTCAACGCCGCAAATCAATGTTAATCCACTGCGCCATGGCGCCGTCATAATATAACGATCAATATAGTGGTCGAGCCTTTTGCAAAGTACAGTATTCCTGCCGTTATGCTGAGTTTGGTAATTTGATGTTTGATTAATTGAATGTTACTAATGTTAAGAATTCTATTGCTTTTAATTTATGATTTGTAGCACCTATGATCAAGGTCAAGGGATACTTTATTGAATTTATTCTCCTTTTTCTTTAACAAGTACCCTATTCATGTATTTCTGATATCAACCGCAATATTCTGGAATGTAAGATATTACTATAACAATAATGAATGAAATTTGCTTACAAGTAATGTGAAGTTAGAGGCATTCAAAGAATTCCTTCATTTAGATCTTAATTAACAATTCTAGAAACAATTTAATCAGTGTTTGAAATTAAATTGCTTTACCTTTGAGTTTCGTGCTTATAATTAATATAAAACAGTTAACAGTATTTGAGTCTTCGTGACTAATTTTCAATCCTCATGACACAATAAATACAGATCAAATTCTATATTATTAATTGTAAAGATTGTAGATATTCTGTCTTTTGTAATTAATAAACTGCCTGAAGTAGTGACTTTGCTTCAAGTTATACTAATATGCTGAATTGAGTTTTTCATTAAAACTTGTAAACATCCTTTGGTTTGAGCATGTAAAGAGCTTTATTGCCCTATTAGACTTGCTTAAATTTATCTTAACGTAAAAAGTGATATGAAAAGGAAACTTATTTATTATGTCATATATAATTTAATCAATATTATATTTAGTTTATATCTAGTTTTTTTTTTATTATCATATATTATATCTAGTTTTAGTTTTTTTTATTATCATAGTTTTTAATATTGTAGATAAAATTATGTATTATGTAGAATTTTATCCTATCTTAATAAATATAAATTTTAAAGAAGAAATTAATATATTAAATATATAGTACACATTTATATCAAGATATTATATTTTATTACTAATATATCGCAAAGAAAAATGTGTCTTAAATGAAATAGAATGGATAAATTATATTAAACTTTTGTGCTAAATTATGTTTTCCTATTTAATATTTTAATCGACTGAAAATAACCCCTTGTCGTATCTCCTCAGTTTCAAGGCACTCTCCTTGTTGCCTCAGCCTGTATCAGAATCCTCGGAGTCGAAAAAAAATAAAAAATAAATATGCAATAAAAATGGTTCTTAAATGGAATAGGAAGGTTAAATTATATTAAATTTCTATGCTAAATAACTTTTTCGATTTAATATTTTAATCGACTGTCTGACAGTTTACACATTTAATAATTTTAAGCTTTTAAACTCTAATTTTAAACATTAATGATACTCAAATAGGTGTGGTAGGATTTCATTTCTGTCTAAGTGCCCCGTCTTGGTAGGTACAATTCTCTAACATTTTCTGCGATCAAATAGCAAGGCTTGAACAGTTATTCCGAATCGTAGAGCCAGTATAATGACAGGCTGGAAGGTATTCTATCGTAGTCTTCAGAGGTGACAACGCATCTGCAGACTGCTTTGTTCGAAGATGTTTGCAGGTGTTCATGGGCTAAAATAGCCGTATACATCAAATGGACTGTATGTTCGTTTGTCACTACTCGCTATAACCAAAAACATGTAGTAAGTCAATGATTTTTGTCGTGGTTTTTAAATTAAAACGAAACATATTACGATAAACTTAAAGTACATATTGTATACTTAACCAAATCTGGTGGACGTTGCCGATTATTTCAACGATTTAAATTTTGAATAAAAAATAGTTAATATATTATATAATCCGTGTGGTTGCGGCTTTATCATTACCCCATATCGTCCCATGGCTGTTGTAAAAAACACGAAAATCTTATGGCCTCCGATAGACGGCCTTATAACCATATAGTTTACGCCAGACGTAAAATATCCGGGCCAGTGACTGGCAGCAGCGTCAAAAGTTCGAGACGTCTGGTACTGCGATCTTCAACCGCGGGGCGTGACGATCAAGGTTCGTTAAGGCAAAGCCTCCCTACGAATATTCATTAATTTCATTTAATTCATAATATCATTTATTAACATTTTAGTTAATACTACGATCGTTTTAACTTATCCTGTATATTTGTGAGTAAACACAAACATACATACTCGGGCATTCCGAAATATGCTTAAGATGCACTTACTTTTGCTTATGACTTGGCGTCTATTGTGACGCCACCGCAGGAAATAAATCATTTAGCAATATTAAATTTAATTTAGCAATTTTTAGACAATTCTCTTAATTTTAAAAATTGGTATTGCACTAATTTCTCTATTTTTCCATATGATGGATAGATTTATAGTTTTCTGAAGAATACATAATTAGTTTAGTCTCTGGCCATAATTCCAAAATAATGTTTGCACACGAAGGTAATGAAATTAAGACTTACCTTGAAATATTGAACCTAATTTCATTCTGATTTAAAATATTAAGATCATTTAAAATATATTTTATTTTTGTGTTGAAAACAGTGGTTAACTTTTTATTAAACAGTGGTTAACGGGCAAGGTCAAACCGCGCAACTCGGATTTTCAATTGAATATTAACAATAATTTAACGCGATCTGATCAAGAAGTTGCTATGGCTTTTGAGAAACATTTTACTGATGTTCCTTTTTTGACAACAAAATCATTAAATTCTTCTCCTACTGTCGCCGAATCATTGCTCAAACAAAATGTAAAGGCTTGTTCAAATACTTTTAAATTCCATAGGGTACTGCCAAAAGATATCGTTAAATATTTTAAAACTATTGATGTTAAGAAAACGGCAGACTTATGGGGGATTTCCGTTAAAGTTATTTTATCTATAATAGATACATTAGCACCTTATCTAGCCACTATATTTAATATAAGCGTCGAATCTGGTGTGTTTCCTGATTTAATGAAACATAGTAAAGTCATACCTATATTTAAATCTGGTAGTACATTAGACCCCGCCAATTTTAGACCAATTTCTGTACTACCAACATTAAGTAAAATTTTTGAAAAAATTATTTTAGATCAGATGTTAAGTTTCTTTAATATTAATAAATTGCTACATAATAATCAATTCGGTTTTACAAGGGGTCGCTCGACAACTGACGCTGGAGTTGAGCTTATTAAACATATTTTTTGTGCATGGGAGAATTCAGAGGATGCTTTGGGTATATTTTGTGACCTTTCCAAGGCCTTCGACTGTGTTCACCATGAGACATTAATCAGGAAGCTACAGTACTATGGTGTCAAGAACACAGCGCTTAAACTTATTATTTCATATTTAAGTAATAGAAAACAGAAGGTTATTATCAATGGTAAAAGTTCTTCCGGGTCACCTGTACTAATGGGTGTACCTCAGGGCTCGATTCTCGGCCCATTCCTGTTTCTGGTGTATATTAATGACTTACCTCACCTTGTAGGGGATAGTCATGATATAGTATTATTTGCTGATGATACTTCTTTGATTTTTAAACTTAGACGTCAATCATTTAAATGTGACGAAGTGAATAATGCTATATCAAAATTAGTGCATTGGTTTAACGTTAATAATCTGCATTTGAACGGAAATAAAACTAATTGTGTTAAATTTACAACAACGAATGTTCAAAATCTGAATACCAATGTGTTTTTAAATGGGGAGGAATTGAGCCCTGTTGTATCCACTGTTTTTCTTGGCATCACTCTTGACGCAAAGCTCCAGTGGGGCCCCCATATATCCAAATTAGCAAGCAGACTAAGTTCTGCAGCCTATGCTGTAAAAAAGATTAGAGGTCTCACTAGTGTCGAGACAGCTAGATTAGTTTATTTTAGTTATTTTCATAGCATAATGTCTTATGGGATTTTACTATGGGGAAATGCGGGTGATTCAGAAACTATTTTTGTTTTACAGAAGAGGGCCATTAGAGCTATTTACAATCTAAAACCAAGAGAGTCTCTTAGAGATAAATTTAAAGAAATTAATATATTAACTTTGGCCTCTCAGTATATTTACGAAAATTTAATGTATGTTCACAAAAACAAAGATAGTTTTAGTAAAAGAAGTGATATACATTCTGTAAACACTAGGAACAAACACAAGCTAGTGATACCAGTTTCTCGACTCCACAGAGTCAGTAATTCATTCTTGGGGCAATGTATACGCTATTACAACAAGGTCCCGGAAAGTGTACAGGTTCTCTCTATTACCAAGTTTAAATGTTTTATTAAGCTGAAACTGTATAAAAAGGGTTATTATAGTATAAATGAATACATGGTTGATAATAACCCCTGGGAATGAGGTGATTGCTTCCAAGCAGTTTCTAAAATAAATTTTGTAAATAGTTCGTAATCATTTATATTGTAAAATTATTTAAAAAAAAGTCCCGCTGGGTTTCTTGCTGGTTCTTCCCAGGACAGAGGGTTTTTTTCGAACCAGTGGTAAAGTAAAAAATGACTTTCAATAAGAATTACACATGTAATGTATATTGAATAAAAAAATATTCTATTCTTCTATTCTATTCTATTCTATTCTATTGCTTTATAAACTTTTACTAATGATGACGTCATAGAGAGAACTGAGGAGGTCGTGAACTTTGTCAAGCATAAAGAAGTGATAACAAACTCCATAGACATTTGTCATATTACATAGATACCATGTTATTGTTTGCAATAACCAAGTAGTTCTTGCTTTTTACTATTTATATGACATTAAATTTATCAATTTTTGCATTACCCTTTGTGTGAATGACCAATACAACTCATAAACACATGCAGTTAACAAATAAATAAGGTCACAGATGCGTTATCGTTCCTTGAATGAAGTTATACTGGCTTTCTTTGTTATCAAGCGAATTTAAAATTAAATTGTACTCTATTCTGCGGCAACAGGCAAGATATTCATTTTATGATTATTACTATCACTCTGCTAAGCACTAGCTGTGTCGTACATTCTATATAAAATGCCGCTGAATCCTGAGAATCCACATATCTGTATAAAGCTAAGAGGGGTATGATAAAGTAATAGTCCAATAGGTCGGCAATCCGACATGACTGGAGATAGACTAGGTCAGGAACAACGGCTTCACGTGCTTTCCGAAGCACGAGGCTATCTGACTTCATGATTCCGTGCTGCTGCTGAGAATTTTATTACAAATAGTTTACTCTAGTATAAGATGAACAAATTTATTAAATAAAAAAGTTCCCACCAGACCACTTCTTCAAATTATCATTTACTCGTATTAATTTAAACTAAATAATTTTATGATAAGTAATAAGTTTACAAATATTAAAAGTTAATGTTAACACATTAATAAAATTGATTACCTACGAGTACATGAACAATACTATTTGCATACGGATATTAAATGAGTCGACGTATTCTGATAGACTGCGTCCATAGAGAACATTTTTGTTTAAATAGAGAACGGCGGTTAATGTTCGCAGTTTTTGAATTGTAAATTAAGACTATTCAAAATAGTTGGTAACTTTTGCTTTAATAATAATGATTTAGTCTGCATGAAAGAAAATACTTACGTTTTAGTATTCACTATTTTGTTAAATTATTTTGTAAGCACGTATTAATTAAATTATTTATAAAATCCATTAAACCCGACTGCACATTGATATAAACTAATACTAACATTGTATCAAATGATGATGCACTGATGATGAAGTTAATAAAACGTTTGTGTTGGTTGTGTCTTGTTTTTCGTGGCATTGCTTTGGAGAGTCCCGTATTACGCAGTGATCTTGTATGATTGTGAGTTAGCTGTAATGATGATGATGATGATGTGACTAAAATTATATAAATTTGATATAATATACTTTTTAATACTTTTTAAACGTGATGTACATTTGACAGGAAGATTTCATAGCCTTCAGCAAAGGCCGTAAGATATAAGATCGATACTAGCGAGAAGAGGAGCAGTATTCAAAGTACTAGAGTCCCAGTTTAACCAAACTAGCAAGCTTGGCGATCATGGTATGTCGTACCCTTTATTGGAGAGACATATGAGATGGTTATGACCTCACAAGGAAGAAATGAAGGGGAAGAATTTAAGAATAGGAATTGGTCCTAGGTTTTACTCTGACTCTAATAGAACTTTGGATAATACTTAGTTACGTGAATACTGTAGACCGTCATCATCATGTTTACAGCTCAAGTTACAATGTTTCAGTTATAACGCTTCACTGCTTAACGCTGCTGTGTTTCGTATGGTGAGTGTAGAGAACCGGAGACCCTTTTTACTGGAAAAAAGGCATTCCACCTTAGTCCTCACGGTTGACAACGCATCTGCATTTTGATTCGAAAACGAGGACAGATATAGATGTCTATGGGCCACAGCAAGCACTTACCATCAGGTGGACTGTGTGCTCGTTTGTCACCATAAAACCATAAAAAAATGCACTGCTGAATATAGGCTCACTTGAAGGAATGCCATAAAGCACGATACTGAGCCATCTGCATCCATCGACTTCATGCATCTCTTACCAGATAGGCACACCGTTTAGGGGGGGGGAGGTGGGGCGCTCTATACTTCGTTTACCGGTACAAGATTGCCACTCGAGAACCTTTCTTCTCCGCTCGCCCTTGTTTATCAATTCAGAATAAAAACGCGGATGTGTTTTCACTCGTTAGGGTTAAGGTGGAATGCCTCGTTATCATTAAAAAGGGTCTCCGGTTCTTATCAATCTCCATACAAAACACAATAGCATTGTAGTATTATGTTACACTGGTTTATTATGAGAGGGAGAGAGATGGACATGTTAAGACGTGACATTCTTATTGATGAAGGTATCAGAATATCTTTACACTACTAAAGCTTTCCCACAATTTAGAAAGAACGATATTTTTTAACCGACTTCAAAAAAAGGAGGAGGTACTCAATTCGACTATATTTTTAATTAATTTATTAATGTGTGTTATGTCAGATTTTTTTCTAGGTGAACCGATATTTATGATTATTTTTTTAATGAAAGGCTGGTGCTTTACATGCGGTCCCATATAAATTTGTTTAAGGTCTGACTAGTAGTTTTTTAGTTATCGTTAATTATGGGTATTTAATTGACTTCGAGTACATTGATGATGTTCTCATCTTATTTATATTGAAGTCGGTTGTACAAATGTTTGATTTTACCGCCTGTTATTATTATAAAACAAACATTCTAAAATACAAAATACTCAGTACTGTAGTTTCACAAAATAATTAATTAGGAAACAGATGGGCACGGAATAAACGGGCTCAGTGTGCTTCAGACTCGGACATTTTGCTTGTGCTTAATAAATTAATGTGTTTCGACTTGTCTGCTCTAATATAAAGTTCAGATGTTTGAAAATAAAACAATTGCTACGTTGCTGACTTTTCTTAGAAATAATTTTTGTTTCAACTATCCTTATGGATTAGTTGTATTCTATAAAAATAAAATAGAAGTCTATTACATCCTACTGTTACGCATAACATACTATTTCTGAGAAGATTTATAGAGGAGAAAAAAGTTCCCCGCGCGTCCTCATGGTTTTGGTGGACACCATGATGTTTTCATTTACTGCCAAGCACGTATTGTATTAAACTAGTACTTAAATTACGATTAACACTAACAATAATATTGATATTGACGATGGAGGGGATCGGTTCAGGTTGCTGACTGAATATGGTAACATTTCCCGACAAAAGCAGGTTGCCAATAATTCAATAAATAAATCAATTCGAGTGCATGTTTTTTTTTCTGTATGTATTTTACGCGATATCTTCGCAGATTGTTGAACCAATTTTAATGATTGTTTTTTTATTAAATAGGCAATATACTTCAAGGGTGATGCCATATAAATTTGGATGAAAAATTCCACCCCTATGGGTAGCACATATATAACTTCTTTTTAGAAATTTGAAGTCGTTTTTTTCTTTTTGTTAAAAGTTATAATTATTTTCTTCCTTTATCAGCTGAAAACTACTCCTAGATTTAGATATAGGTATACCTTTCAATAGTTACACAAATTGCTTCTACACAGGCGGGTCGGTGAGTGCAAAGTTGATATGATGTGCTTTCCATTACTAGTCCATTGGATTTGGTTTTGGCACATTAGGATAAATTTTGGCCATTGAGCGCGGCCACCAGTCTCCTTCATTAGTTATTAGAATGTGCCATATGCAGGCGTAGTAGTCTATTAAGTATAATTTAGTAAAGACGATTTACCTTTTATATCACTCGACAAAAGTAGAGGTAGTAATTATAATTTAATGCAAAACCAAAAGTGTGCAGAAATTAAACACAACTGATGTGTGTATTTGTGTAACTGTGCGCGTGCGCGTGTGCGTGCGCGTGTGCGTGCGCGTGTGCGTGCGCGTGTGCGTGCGCGAGCGCGTGTGCGCGTGCGTGTGCGCGTGCGTGTGCGTGTGGGTGTGCGTGTGCGTGTGCGTGTGCGTGTGCGTGTGCGTGTGCGTGTGCGTGTGCGTGTGAGTGTGCGTGTGCGTGTGCGTGTGCGTGTGCGTGTGCGTGTGCGTGTGCGTGTGCGTGTGCGTGTGCGTGTGCGTGTGCGTGTGCGTGTGCGTGTGCGTGTGCGTGTGCGTGCGTGTGTGTGTGTGTGTGTGTGTGTGTGTGTGTGTACCGTGTAGTGGGCGAAAAGAATATCCACTATCCCATAACGTGCCGTGGGTGTCGTAAGAGACGACAGAGACAAACAAATCAGTTGGGCAGCAGCGTCTTCCTAATAACGACTAAAAATAAAAAGCTGCGGTTGTCTACCCGTTTGCCAAGCGTGGCAACTATAGCAAATATCCCCCTATGAGCCAAACTATGGGGGAGGTCTATGTTCAGCAGTAGACTTTAATAGGCTGTAACCGTAACGGTAATGTGTCTATCTACATCACACAACCTCAACAGCCTTTTTAAATCCACTGATGTGCAAATGACTCTTTAAGAAGCTTCACGTTAACATGAGGTATGCCTTTGAAAAAAAGTGACATATTCCTCCTAATATCCATATAACCAACAGCGATGTAAAATAAAATAAAAAGCCTATTGAATACGTCATCGAGTATATCATTAGTGATTTAACTCGATCGATCTCCGATGACGAATTCAATAGAGCCATAGAATAGAGAAAAGCACAGGTAGTCCTTTCTATATTTTCCATGCGGCTGATTAGTGTGTTTGTCATTGTTTTTGCATAGATATTGCACACATCGAACGCGAAGCCGACGATGTTGTGCACTATTCCCACCAAATTAAAAAAAAAAATCTAAATTTAAATCACTTCCACCAGATTTATATTGCAATTATATAATTAAAAATTTCACCATAGCAAGAGGAGATTTCAATTAATACTTCTGACGTAGTTATAAGATTATTTATTTCGATTATTATTAAAAAAAAATTAATTGAAAATAGTTTCACTTGGATGTCAGTTGGTCGGTATGGATGTTAATAAGATATCTTTCGAAAAACTGAACTTATCACTTGGATTTTTTTTTAATTAGCTTTGATTTTAATCCTTAGCAATAATTGGAATTTCACTATTGTGAACTGTCCCGTTCGAAGTGTGCACTTTTGGATTTTACAAATTTTATTTTTCTATTTTTACCAGCCCGTAACTGTCACCTGCTGTTAGCTAAAACGATGTGGTTATACGAGTACTTCTATCTAATGGAGGCCTTAGCATTTTGCTGGTATGTCCAATGATAACCTCTTGTGATACTTACAGGTCGATACGGATACAAACACAACGATTTTATACATAAAATAAATCTGAATGTGTTGTTTATCAAAAATGTTTATTTAAGTATATCGTCTATACTTTAATCACACACACAACATTTTTATTCTAAGCGTAAGTTTTAAGCGAATAGAATATGGATGTCCTGTACATAGTCTTTGACAGATGGATTTAGAATAAAATACAATATTCGTAAATATTACCTCTGCAAGCGAAGTATTAATGTTCACAATGATAAAAGATAGCTTAGTTTCTGTAAATGATTGAAAGTGGGCACAGGGTACGATCATTAGAGGACAGTGACGTATCGTTGCTCTGGACGACTAATTAGTTATCTAATCACTTACTCACATTGAAGGCTGCACATCGGCATCGGCTATACGCTAAGGATAGTTAATTGTTTAGGCCTGTGCTTGAAATTGAATAAATCCAATGATAAGTAATAGTTTAGACGCAAAATATAATTAAACACCTCAAAAAATGCTCTCAAAATCCTAGGTACAAAATAATATGAAAGGAATGAAATGTGGCTTTCATATTATGTATAAATTTATCTTCGTCTTTCTAAATAGTCCACTCAGCAGTCACTGGATCAACAAAGGCCTATCTCTTTGTTGGAAGAATTTGCCATTTTAATGTTTATGTGTATTGGTGACTGCAGTACCACTTTTAACTTTATTTTGCCACTGGTATGGGTACTTTATAACTAATATATATATATATATATATATATATATATATATACATATATATATGACACGATTATATATGATCATATAATTTATTGGAATTTATCAGATCTTTCAGATATTTCTTATGATCGACGGCAATCAGGGTGCGAACCGGGATACTTTTACGCCGTCATTTTCATTTCATCGTTCATTAAACTAACTTTTTATGTTAAAAATGCTTGATGTATTGATAAAATACGAAAATACATCTTCCAATTTAAAGGTTTCCCCTTATTTTTGACTAAAAATAGTCCACCATGTTGCTCAAATGCGTATTGTCCACTACATATCCCACTAAATATTAAGGCTTGCTGGTGTCGTCACAAAGATTTTCTTCACCTCAGAACATGTAGTAAATCAGCACTAAAAGTTGTAATAACCAATTTTATCGGTTATCGGTAACAGCTATTAAATTTAAAGCTGTAGGTTATGATTGTGTTGGCAGAGTAATGCTTGTCTATCTTAGATCACATTCATTCTAATATTATATAAGTTATCAACTTTCTCCTGACTGATCTTTTCTGTCACATGCCTAATGGGGTTTTGTTCTTCAATATCTAAATATCTTTAACCCACTGTATCCGTCTAATTTTGATCTCATTTCCATTTGTCATCAAGTCGGCTTGTGTCGCTGTAAATACTTCTGACTGGCATGAACTTGACGCTGGCGTCCCACAAGGTGGCATTATTTCTCCTCTGCTCTTCTCAATTTTATCGACCTTATCACCGTGTAGTGGCGGTCAAGAACATCCACTACCCCATATCCTCCCGTGGGTGTCGTAAAAGGCGACAAAGGGAAACAGGCAGGAGATGGGCAGCAGCATCTTCTTGATAACAACAAACTAACAATAAAAAAACTGCGGTTGCCAACCCGCTCGCCAAGCGTGGCAACTATGGCAAATACCCCCCTATGAAAACTGTTCAGTGATGTCTCCGTGATCGCGAGGGTGAAAACTGGTAGCGATCACCGAATGGTTAGAGGCACACTGAACCTAAACGTTAAGTTGGAGAGGTCTCGTCTAATGAAGTCAACGCTCCGTCCCCCTCGTGCTCTAATCCAAAGTCCCGAAACCTTTCAGCTCGAGTTACAAAACCGTTTTCAGTGCCTAGAAGACTGCAATAAAGTGGACGATTTGAATGACAAGCTAGTGGAAACTGTCCATGCGGTCGGAGCTAAGTTCTGCAAGACCCGCCGCAGAAGAACACAAAAACTCTCCGATCACACTCTTAATCTCATGGCTGTTAGACTGGAGATGAAGCTACATTCTTCAACAGACTTGACAGCATACAGGCATCTGAACAGACAGATCTCCAAATGCATGCGGCGGGACTTACGCAACTTCAATACAGCTCGTATTGAAGAAGCGATCGAGCGGAACCAAGGCTCCAAAGTCTTTGCCAGAGATCTGTCTGCCAGAAAGAGCCAACTGTCAAAGCTAAAGACAGAATGTGGCAGCATCGTTTCCGGGACACCTGAGATTTTGAGTGAGATTGAGAGGTTCTATGGGCAGTTGTAGACGTCATCGTTGGAGCCACACGCAAGTGTGAGTAACGATCCAAGAGCGAGTCTCATCCGACACTATTCCGAAGATATCCCGGACGTCAGTCTGAGCGAGATTACATTAGAATGGCTCTCCAGCACCTTAAAAACGGTAAGGCCCCAGGCGAGGATGGAATTACAGCGGAGCTTCTGAAAGCGGGTGGAAAACCGGTACTTGTAGTCCTTCAGAAGCTCTTTCATTCCTTCCCCATGGTGGCATTACACCGGAGGCGTGGAGCAGAAGTGCGGTGGTCTTGTTCTTCAAGAAAGGTGACAACGCTCTCTTGAAGAACTACAGACCGATTTCCCTTCTGAGCCGCGTCTACGTGCTGTTTTCGAGAGTCATTACGAATCGTCTCGCGCGCAGACTTGACGACTTCCAGCCTCCCGAACAAGCCGGTTTCCGAAAGGGCTTTAGCACCATAGACCACATACATACCCTTCGGCAAATTGTACAGAAGTCCGAATAGTACAATTTGCCACTATGTCTGGCGTATGTGGACTATGAGAAAGCCTTTGATTCCGTCGAAATTTGGGCGGTGCTGCAGTCCCTTCAGCGGTGCCAAGTTGACTGTCGGTATATCGAAGTGTTGAAGTGCTTGTACAGTAGGGCTACGATGGCTATCCCAGTACAGAACCAGAGTACGAAACCTATCCAATTGCAGAGAGGTGTAAGACAGGGTGACGTCATATCCCCGAAACTCTTCACCGCTGCATTGGAAGACGTTTTCAAGCTTCTGGACTGGAAAGGATACGGTATCAACATCAATGGCGAGTACATCACTCACCTTCGATTTGCCGACGATATAGTCCTTATGGCAGAATCGCTGGAGGACCTAAGCACTATGCTCAATGACCTCAAAAGTGTTTCCCAACGGATAGGTCTTAAGATGAACATGGACAAAACAAAGATCATGTTTAATGTCCATGTCACACCTATGCCGGTAGTTGTTGGGAACACTAAGCTCGAAGTTGTTGACGAGTATGTTTACCTGGGACAAATAGTCCGACTAGGTAAGTCCAACTTCGACCGAGAGGTCAATCGACGGATTCAACTCGGCTGGGCAGCGTTCGGGAAGCTAAGACACATCTTCTCGTCAGACATACCTCAAAACCTTAAAACGAAATTGTACAACCAGTGCGTGTTGCCAGTGATGACTTACGGAACTGAGACGTGGTCCTTCACTGCTGGCCGGATGAGAAAGCTCAAGGTCGCTCAGCGAGCTATGGAGAGGGTTATGCTCGGAGTTTCTCTGCGTGGTAAACTTAGGAATGAGGATATCCGCAGTAGAACCAGAGTAACCGACATAGCCCAACGGATTAGTAAGCTGAAGTGGCAGTGGGCCGGCCATATAGCTCGAAGAACCGACAACCGATGGGGAAGAAAGGTTCTCGAGTGGCGGCCTCGTACCGGTAGGCGAAGTGTAGGGCGTCCCCCCACGAGATGGAGTGACGACCTGGTAAGACATGCAGGAAGTCGATGGATGCAGGTGGCTCAGGACCGTGCTTTGTGGCATTCTTTGGGGGAGGCCTATGTTCAGCAGTGGACTTGTGAAGGGCTGTAATGATGATGATGATGATGAACTGTCACCTGCTGCTAACTTAAGTTACATTAGGTTATAGCCCTATCTAATGGAGGCTTAAGCATTTTGTTGGCATGTCCAATGATAACCTCTTATGATACTTACAGGACGATACGGATACAAACACATCGATTTTATACATTAAATAAATCTTAATGTGTTGTTTATCAAAAATTTTTATTTAAGTATAGCGTCTATATTTTAATCTTTAACATTTTTATTCTAAGCGTAAGTTTTAAGCGAATAGAATATGGATGTCCTGTACATAGTCTTTGACAGATGGATTTAGAATAAAATACAATATTCGTAAATTTTATCTCTGCAAGCGAAGTATTAATGTTCACAATGATAAAAGATAGCTTAGTTTCTGTAAATGATTGAAAGTGGGCACAGGGTACGATCATTAGAGGACAGTGACGTATCGTTGCTCTGGACGACTAATTAGTTATCTAATCACTTACTCACATTGAAGGCTGCACATCGGCATCGGCTATACGCTAAGGATAGTTAATTGTTTAGGCCTGTGCTTGAAACTGAATAAATCCAATGATAAGTAATAGTTTAGACGCGAAATATAATTAATCACCTAAAAAAATGCTCTCAAAATCCTAGGTACAAAATAATATGAAAGGAATGAAATGTGGCTTTCATATTATGTAATGTCTATTGTTACATATTATGTATAAAGTTATCTTCGTCTTTCTAAATAGTGCACTCAACAGTCACTGGATCAACGAAGGCCTATCTCTTTGTTGGCAGAATTTGCCATTTTAATGTTTATGTGTATTGGTGACTGCAGTACCACTTTTAACTTTGTCTTGCCACTGGTATGGGTACTTTATAACTAATATATATGACATGATTATATATGATCTTCTTGATTATGATGATATTATCAGATCTTTCAGATATTTCTTATGATCGCCGGCAATCAGGGTACGTTCGTTAAACTAACTTTTTATGTTAAAAATGCTTGATGTATTGATAAAATACGAAAATACATCTTCCAATTTACATAAATGTTTCCTCTTATTTTTGACTAAAATAGTCCACCATGTTGCTCAAATGCGTATTATCCACTACATATCCCACTAAATTTTAAGGCTTGCTGGTGTCGTCACAAAGATTTTCTTCACCTCAGAACATGTAGTAAATCAGCACTAAAAGTTGTAATAACCAATTTTATCGGTTATCGGTAACAGCTATTAAATTTAAAGCTGTAGGTTATGATTGTGTTGGCAGAGTAATGCTTGTCTATCTTAGATCACATTCATTCTAATATTATATAAGTTATCAACTTTCTCCTGACTGATCTTTTCTGTCACATGCCTAATGGGGTTTTGTTCTTCAATATCAAAATATCTTTAACCCACTGTATCCGTCTAATTTTGGTATGTAAACATTATTATTTAAATAACAATACTGTTGTGCACCTTCGGTGAAATAATTCTACTAAGCAACATACATAGTTTAAAAGATATATTTGGAAGTACTTAATTAAGAAAAAATAGTAAGTTAGAAAATACTTTATTACTTAATACTTTATTTAATCAACCTATAACCCGTCACGAATCCACTGCTTATCATAGAACTCCATGACAAACAAAGAATGATTCTAAAGTTGTGAGCCACCTTCATCCACCAGTCCCGGGTATATTTTAATTTTATATTATATTTGTCAATTCATCCATTTAGATTATATAGATATTTATCCAATTTTTAACTATTTTTCTGAAACCTTCAATAGATCTATCAGCATACTCAGGTCATTGTAACATAAAATTAGTAAATTATTTGGGCTAAGTTTATTCTAGTTGCACTGAAATTATCATAGTATTGGATTCAGTTACCAGGAGAAATTCAGATAATACGTTTCAAAGAATACGAGTGCCTGCAAAAATGATATCGTAATCATTTTTTTTATACTGAATTGGGTTGGTATAAAAAATGTATATGCAATTGCTGAAAATAATAGGCATTTTTAAATAATTATTTTTAATAAAGTATACAAAAATTGAACTAATTGAAATAAAAACTAAAACTAACTTCTAACTGGTTAACTTTGTGTCGCTAGTCTTAGCCTTTGTGTGGAAAGAGAATCAGCCCTCTTGTCACTACCAGCTGCGAATACACTGCTGTTGCAAGTAAGATAAAAGTAAAAAGTGAAAATTTTATAGTAATTATTACAAATTTCTTAATTCAAAATTAAAGCACTTAGGAACAGATAACAAAGTTATTATTTTCATTACTTTCTTGTAAAGTGGTCGTAAAGAACATATAGTTGATGAAAGATAGTGTTAAATATTATAAAACATGCTCCATCTCATATTCATTGGCGGTTCATTCGAAGTTTAGTTTGAAAATGTAGTTGCTTCAGTTTTATGCGATATCTTAACATGGAATGGGTGGATTTCCTTTAAATTATTATCTTGCACAAGTACCATTTTATATTGATATGTCTCTCTGGTTTTATTGGCAGTTTTATGTAGACAAAAGAAATGTTATCGTAAAAATTATAGCTAACATCGTTGGTTATTAGTAATTTATAATAATATAAAGTAAATTTCGACACGTTTCTCATATCTACATGAATTTGTTAATAATTTTACCGTTTACTGGGGATATCTTATATAATGGAATTATAGGTCCATCTTGCTATATACTACTGCTATTCTATAAATGTAAAAAAATATAAAATGAAATCTTATAATAGCTTAAGCATTGTAAAAATTGTTTCATTTTATTAAAATTATATTTCTTGTACATATATTAATGTAGGTAAGCACTTAAGAGGACTTTTAGTTGTTATGGCAAAAGCGCTTTTAACATCAAAATGTTATCGTAATGACTATAGCTATACCAATGCTTCGCTCGTGAAAACTAACCGTGTAGAAGAAATTACTTATTGTATCGAAAGTAATAAGAAAATCTTTCGATCACTTTTTATACTTGTAATAGTTAGATGTTAAAGGACTTCAAATTATTCTTGAAATATTTAAATCAAAGTAAGTAAAGTTACCTATATTTAATGTATTTGCAATATTAGTAATACATAGGCTGCACTAAAAGTATCGGGAATGAAATATTTCCACTGTTCCTGTCATATTAAAATCTTTTTAATTGAAAAGTCCTTGGTTTTAAAAATCGAATACCATTTATTTATTTAAAAAAACATTCTCGGTCTTGTCACAAGGTTTTGTCAAACTTGTTTAGTCGTTGAGAAAATGGAATTGACTCGAGAAAATTCAAGAGCGATGATTTATTATGAATTTCGAAGTGGTTTAACACAAAAACAGTGTGAAACTGGATGATTTCTGCATTTGGTGATGAAGCCCCATCCAAAACCATAATTTATCGCTGGTTTGCTGAATTTCAACGTGGATGTGTCAAGCTCAGTGATGATCCCCGTCAAGGTCGTCCAAAAACTGCAGTCATCCAAGAAAACGTTGATGCTGTGCGTAAGCTGATAGAGGAAGATCGACATGTGACATACCGCGAAATTCAGGCAACTTTAGATATTGGCATGAGTCAAATACAAACAATCTTGCATGAACAATTAGGTGTAAAAAAGTTGTTTTCCCGATGGATACCGCATTCGCTCTGTGAAGAGCAAAAAGCGGCTCGCGTTACCAAGGTGCGTCAGAACTCTCGAAAGATTCCACGCAGGATCCTCAAATGCTGTATTCAACATCGTATCAGGTGACGAATCCTGGATATACGCGTACGAACCCGAAACAAAAAACCAGTCACGAGTTTGGGTGTTCGAAAATGAGTTAAAGCCAACAAAAATTGTTCGTTCACGGAGTGTTGCAAAACAAATGATGGCCACGTTTGTCTCCAAAACTGGCCATGTTATGACTATTCCTCTTGAAGGACAAAGAACGGTTAATGCAGAATGGTATGCTAGCATTTGTTTGCCACAGGTCGTTTCTGAACTCCGTAAAGAGAACTGTAACCGCCGCATCATCCTACATCACGACAATGCGAGTTCTCACACCGCACACAGAACAAAAGAGAGCTTTTTAGAGCAAGAAAACATAGAATTATTAGACCATCCGCCGTACAGTCCTGACCTAAGCCCTAATGATTTCTATACTTTCCCTAAAATAAAGAATAAATTGCGTGGGCAGAGATTTTCATCACCTGAAGAAGCTGTGGACGCCTACAAAACGGCCATTTTGGAGACCCCAACTTCCGATTGGAATGGTTGCTTCAATGAGTGGTTCCATCGTATGGAAAAATGTGTCAAATTTCGCGAAGAATACTTCGAAAAGCAATAAATACATTTTTAAATAGTAATGTTGTGTCACTTCCTTGATTCCCGAAATTTTAATTGAAATGAAAATTTAATTAAAAAAAAATTACATTTTTGCCACCTAAGTAATAAGTACTTATTTTAAGCGTGTGTAGTAATTGTACCAATTTCACTAACTTACAAGTATAAGGTTTTAACTTTTGCTCTTGTCGCACTACAGGCGCTACAACAGATGGTGACGACAGAGTTTTTCACCGACAGGTTCTGTATTCGATGCGTATGCTTTTTAACAAGCTATTTATTAGCTTGGCGTGTATCTATCTATACAGGGTATTTTTGGAACGCTCCCGAAAACTAAGACAGGCGACAGCACCAAGTATACCTTTGATCATGGGTTACAAATAAAGTCGATCCTGATGAAAAAAAAATCATCTTTTAACAACGTTTTATTAGCTTTACTCACGCGCCATCATGTTAGTACAGCTAAATGAAACGATAATTTCATAAAAAATATCATGAAAATACTGAAACATAAAACCAGCAGTGGAAACTGAATTGATATCACCTGACTAATGGAGGTTAATGTACGCGCGAACGGTGAAAAACAAACGCTGGCCTTGAACTTGGGCACTGAGCGATTTATCACATATTGGTACGAAAGGCGCGCGACGGGGGAACAATCCGCCAGTATTAGTGTGCCTGCATGCTATTGGTTCCCGCGCTTTGTTCGCTCCAAAAATACAGTCGCATACACAGCTTACTTTGCGACTCGCGACGATGTTTTAAAAAGGAAGGAAAGAAAAATTATTTATATCTATTGTTTTATGACTAAACTAGTGATCAAAAAGGTAAATATGATAGGAGAAGGTGAATGGGGAAAATTGTGCAGTAAAGTTAAAAGTGTGGAGGAAGAATACCGAAAAAATTACCATGTGATCGACCTGATGACGGAAGCTCAAGCGAAGATGAAAGTGATGATCAAGTAGCATCCAGTAACACCAACACACCATTAACATCTGGCTTCCATGTGACCCAAGACGTCATAATGGACGGCGTGTTACCCTTAGCTAAAGTTTTCTTGTTACAAACTACTTTATATTTTACGATAGAAATAACAAATAATGCTCATGTAAACATTATCCATTTTTAATTCCCACCTCTTCCAAAGTTCTAAGTAGCTAGTAAAACACCTATTATGATTCTACATTAAAACAATTAATTACTATAATATTATAAAACAATAGCCCAATACCATGTAGTACTTTAGAACGCGATTATACCCACACCCCCTCCGCTATCGACCTGTATCTAGCTCGGTACAAAACACGCGGTCGTAAGAAAAAAGGGCGCATCTAACAATTTATGAATAAATGAGTTAAATATACCATTCGATTCATGATAAGAAGGCGCATCTACTAAATTTTTTTAATATTCACAAATATCAATATTTTAGAAATTATCGTAAGAATTTTAGACGTAACTGTTGATCACAGATGACTTTTTTTAGTAGAAAAGACTTATACAAATTCAACATAAAAGAAAAGACTTATTTAACCAGTTGCTACGTCATCTTTAACAATATTTGCATCGATTACTTAAATTTCAATTATTCTTGGTCTTGTCTTATTATTCTATATCTTATTATTAAGAGCTTATATCTTATTGTTAAGAGCTGGTGTTTCACATGTGGTCCCATATAAATTTGATCGAGGTCAGACCAATAGTTTTTGAGTTATCCTTAATTATTTATATTAAAGTCGGTTGTACAAAATTTTTAATTTTTAATTATTATCGTAGTAAGTCTTGTATGATATCCCCTTTAAAATCATTACTTTTTAAAATTATTATTTTTTGTGTCTCACTACCAATGCTTTTCTAATATTTATTAAAAAAAAAAGTAGTAAATTACTATTAGCGTCCTTTCAACTTCAAATGACCTTTCCAAAATATGTAAAATTGTTAAATGAATGGCAGTTTTTTTTAAATTTATTAGGTTGGAAAGACGCAAATAGTTCTTTCCTTCGATGATTTTGTGTTGCCAGGTGTATTTTTTAAGCTAAGATGAAAAGGAAAATTCGTTTTATTTAAATAAATAAACAAATTATCAAAAAATTTGTTCGTCCTTAAAATCTTCATGTCTCTTCCTATTTTCATATAGATACCTTTTAATATAGGTACTTTAGACACAGGGTCTGAAAGAAAAATTCATCAATTTATTTTTTATTTCCATTTTACGTTTTTGTTAGTTGCGTCCTTCTTTATATAACCCGACGACGGCAGAATGTAACCCGGCCGGCTCGTGTCGCCTCACGCTGTGACGCAGTAGACAAAGCAAGGAGTAAAGTATTCTGTGAGACAAAGAGTATAATAACTGTCCTAGCAGTAGGTTTCAGTTTTGTTGGGGTTCGTTATTAATTGTAGTTTTTGAAACAGTTCCGTGTTGATTTTGTACACGCGTGCGTGAGCGACAGCTCAATCGTATTGTTATTACTTGTGATTACGTGTTGGTATTATTCCTATTGTTACGTTTTTTGTTTTAATAATGCTTAACGCGTACTTTTATAGTGATTGTGAATACAGCAACATGTTATCCGAACCCAGGTACACGAAGTATCGCCAAATAAATTGTTAAGACGTCGGGATGCGTTTGTGCAGTGCACAAAGTGTTGAAGCGTAACCGAATGCGCCCATACAAATTGCACAAAGTGCAAGCTTTAGTTCCCGGCGATCACGTCCGCCGACGAGTTTTCTGCCGTTGGTTATTATACCAGCGACAACGTGTGCCTGGTTCCATTGAGCACATTATCTGGACGGATGAGTCGACATTTACCAGAAACGGCCTGTGGAACCGAAGAAATACACACGTGTATTCAGAGGTTAACCCGCACGCTGTTCGACAAACCGGGCACCAAACCCGATGGTCGGTTAACGTATGGGCAGGTTTATTTAAGGATCGCATACTGGGACCAGTGTTTCTGCCACAGCGACTGAACAGACAGCGATACCATGTCATGAGGTTCGTCCGTGAGCGCCTCAATGAGCTATTTGATGATCGCTGGATCGGCAGACTAGGACCACACGCTTGGCCACCTCGCTCACCAGATCTGACCCCGTTAGACTTCTTTTTGGTATGTGAAAGAAAGGGTTTTTAATCGTGAGTGTGATAGTGCTGACAAAATGCGCCAAAGGATCGTGGATGCTTTCGAGAAACTATGTACGGACTGTGTCGAAGACCACACGATGATGCCCCGCCTGCACCCAAATCTACCTTGAAATGAATGGAGCACAATTTGAGCTGCATCTCATAAGACCACGGAGGATTTAGAGCGGTAAGCTGTTTCATAACTATTTTTTTTAAATAACTTAGTACTGAACTAATGAATGAACACGATGAATAAAAACGCATGACTCCAACCTTGGTTACATTTCATTTAAGTATTTTTTCATTAGCGTATGTAGTGGTATGGCCCGCTAGTTGCGGGCCGCGCGAATTTGCGTTCGCGAGTACATTGACCTTTAGTCAGGTGATACAATTCAGTCATTCCACTGCTGGTTTTATGTTTCAGTATTTTCATGATATTTTTTATGAAATTATCGTTTCATTTAGCTGTACTAACATGATGGCGCGTGAATAAAGCTAATAAAACGTTGTTAAAAGATGATTTTTTTTTCATCAGGATCGAATTTATTTGTGACCCATGATCAAAGGTATACTTGGTGCTGTCGTCTGTCTTAGTTTTCGGGAGCGTTCCAAAAATACCCTGTATATTTAACGGATTCTTTTAATGTAATTTTCACCAAATTACAGCCGGCCGATTGACTTGAAAATTTGCACTCGTATCAACAACCGATGCCGATGACAATATATAATATAATTTAATAACTTTATCCGAGTATTCTGATTAGGATCACCAGTTTTAATTTCCACATATTCCATTCTATTTTATCTTATTAATATTAATAAAATAGTATCCACATAATTATATTTAGAAGACGGGGCTATAATAATTGTTCAATACATTATGTCTTAGCACCGACTTCAGAAATTATTATGTGAAAATTATTTTATTCTTTATAGTTTTTGAAGTCAATTTTTACTTTTTCTTAAAAGTTTTTTTTTCTTTGACAGATAAACAAAATACAATAGAAATATAAATACAAAATAAAATGATAAATCGTATGAAGTCGTTTAAAATAGGTTATTAAAATGCACATGGATGCGTTCTGATTTAACTTAGTACATATATCATTTTAATAAGAGCTTTATTTTATTGTTCAAAACTGCATTTGGAATCAAAATTCCATTGTTCTCTCTTCATATAAATTGTGAAGTCTAGTCGAAGGCATTAGGAGGTTGCTGAACTCGGTTGACAGTTGCCACAAAATTTGGTTATTGAGGGATGTCGTTTCAAGTCTTTTAATGTAGAAATATATATGAGAGTAAAAAAGCCAACAGCTGGGCATTAAAATCAAACTTAACGTTTTGTTATTATTTTTTTATAACACTGAAGTGACAAACGAGCTTACAGTCCATCTGATGGAAATTGGTTACTGCAGTCCATGGACACCTGTAGCCAACAAACAAAGAACACTACACATGCGTTGTCATATCTAAGAATATTGTAAAAAAATAATATTATTCATAAAAAAATTACAATTAGTGATACACATTTAACACAACGCAAACCACTGAGGTTCAATTTCTGTGCTTGCGTTCGTTATGCTTAAAGAGACAAAGTGTATTCAAAGAAGTATTCGCTGTTTGCTATTTAATGAACCCACTAGTAACATCCTTAGTTTGTTTATTACGAATTCGGCGGATGGGGGCTAGGCGAGAAAAAGTGTAAGATTTTTCCGTCACGACCACTTCTGACGTAGTGTAGACGGCCTTGGCGGCTATAAGGAAGCGAGATGGAATAATATCCATCTCGCTTCCTTATAGCCGCCAAGGCCGCATTTTTCCTTATCTTGCCATGCTAGATATATTATTTTATTTTAAATGACGCTTCATTTTAATAATCGCTTGTAATACATTTATTTGTATTTGTTAATCAATGATATAATAAGTTTATCAATAATAATATACTACGAAAGGAACTTCGTTCGGACCGAGTGTTCTAACACACTCACGCATGCTTTTTTATATTTTTTTATTGTTTTTTATAGTAATGATTCTAGGAATCAAGTATACAGTGTGGCTGCCGTAAGTGTACCGCGCTGCTGTCGTGAGCAACTTGCCTCGAGTGATTGCGCGAGTACACCTTATCATGTTCAACTTTTTTTTAATAGCTCTCTATAGCCTACAGAGCGGAACACAGCAGTGCAAGTACGGCTATTTTACGATAGAAATAAAATTATTTGAATAATTATGTTTTAATTGCAGCTTGTTTGAGTGATAATTTTTATTGCAATTATGTAGTCGCTACCGACCGTCATAAAATTCGATTAACTGCTCTCACCAATCCGTCCAAGTTGACGGTGATACGGATAAATTTTCCGAAAATTCTTGGGAAAGTCTCTGTGTTCATAATTTACAATGACTGGTGATTAGTAGTTGATCTTAATATACTTTATTATTTCTACTATTTCAGAACTATATACAGTAATGTGTTAAATGCAATATACGTATTTTACGTGGCGGAGCTTTTTACATGATAGAGTTTTGTTGCAGCTTTAAAGTTGTAGCACGAATGGGTCGTCTCGAGTCATTCCATCTTAGTCATCAGAGATGACATCGCATCTCCATTTCGATTCTTAATCGAGGATAGATGTAGATGTCTATGGGACTCAGCATCTACTTACAAGTAGGTTAACTTTAGGCTCGTTTTTCATCCTTATTTTATAAAAAAACCTGGGTGAATAGCATTTTAAAGTACTAGTAGTACTTAAAATGTATTAGTATTAGAATGGGATTTAGCGGTACAGAATAATAATTATTTCATACAAACACTTGATCAACTGGAGTCAACACTTGTTTGTTGTTAATCCATTTTAATATTTATTAAAATAAATCTATATAATTGGTAATATATTTAATTTATAGTGTTTGATCAATTACTACATACTAAATGTTATTATTCACTTAGTAAGAACAACTCTAGATGTTTAGAAAGATATTGTAAAATTCAGAGATTTTCTTAGGAACTTTTCAATTCTCTTATGTAAATCTGTATTCTTTTGTCAGTTTAACGGATGCGGGCGATGTCCACAAAATCGACGTCTTTTCGCCACTTTTATAATATCGATACGCTCAGTTTGCTTCAAAAAAGTTTGAAGAACATTTAATGTGGCTTAAGTATAATTACAGGCTACATGAAGCATTCTATCTTAGTTATTTAATAATTATATTATATTTAACATTTAGAGTATTTAGAGTATTTTATTTATTTTTTGAAGGTAGATTAATTCCGACTTTAATATTAATTATTGGTTGAGAATGTCACAACCTGAACGAATTCAGGCTGGGATATATTTCTTATTTTATACTTTATTTCCTTCTTTACCAATATTGATAGGAATTTTATTTGATTGTTTAAATTATTTAACCATTTATTTTATAAAATATTTTAAGCCTCATCCATGGGCTGTATGGCTTTCTGCATTCAGTTTTATTAAAATAAAGAATACATTTTGTAACATGTAATTCATTTTTTGTGTGATATATATTATTATAATTTTTGGCCAATGTTTACGATGATGTAGTTGTGTAGTTATACTCAATAATGATTGTGCGTAGCTAACTTGAGTAAAGATAATATGCAAGATACTAAGCTACGTTGTCGATATCATAAGGATTCTATATTATAGCGTAAGAAGGAAACTTTTAATAAGAAAGTTGTATATTTTTTTAATTTTCGTGTTTATGTTGACGAGCGTCTGTATATCTGTTACATGATATTTGATTTATTTAAAAAGTCATCAGAATAGTAATATGTCATCCATTCATTCACTACAGCCTATGAAAAATCTGGTTTTCCATGTATATTTATTATCATATAATTATCTGTTTTCTATTTTAAAAAAAAATCACTTCGCTATTTATGTAAGTTGTGGTTACCTGTAAGAAGATGAACACATAGCATGTAGTCGCATTGTTAAGTTATATTTTTGTTAGTATTGTGTATCGTCTGTTGGTGATCCTAATAAAGAGAAAAAAAAGTCCAATACTGAATCTCCCTCTATCACCTTTTATGATACTTCCGCGATGATATGGGTACACAGTGTAATTTGTAATAATTTTATCATTAAAATCGTTAAAGGTGAATTTTTTTTTTATAAAATAATATAGATGATTTTATAATAAAATAATATAAGACTTTGAAAAACTCAAACAATACGTATCAGTCAATCAACTGTGTGGCTGTGATGATTCCTAATGAGGTATTTTTTTTTACAGCAGAGGGGGCAAACGAGTATGCGGCTCACCTGATGGTAAGTGACTACCGCCGCTCATAAACAACTGCAACACCTGAGGAATTTCAGATGCGTTGCCGGCCTTTTAAAAAAGAGTAGGCCGTAATGTTGTAATGCTGTAATGTTGCTGCGGTGAAAATATTTTACTGTCTTTGGTTACCAATAGTTCTGAAAATTTTCAGATTATTCAGGCGTCTGGTAGTGGGTGAAATCTGAAATATAAAAATCATTACATTCGTACATGCATAGGTAAATAAAAACATATAATTGGCAATTAAACAGAATAAATGCACTTTTAATTTGCTCAATATTTCTTCACGCAATGATTACTTTCACAAACATTGTTTCAAAATATTAAAATGATGTATAAGATTTTAAAACTACTAAAATAAAGCTATATTTCAATGCAAATTGCTAGGTTTCTCGAGGCAATGAATAGAATAAAACAGTACAGTACCGTTCAATGGGCGACATCATCCATGTTGAATGCAATATTCATCCGACTGTCGAGACACTTGCATTATAATTTATAACTGGATTGTTCTAAAACATATAACTAAACTATTAAATCTTTAGTGATACTTTGACGTTGTATTATACGTCGTGGACCATGTAATTAATAGGACATTTTCTTATCGTCCGAACAGTATGAAAAATCCAATATTATCATATTGGATTTTTCAATATGACAATAACTATTGAAAATATTAAATTGATCAGGCTTTATGTTAAATGCCTTTCACATATTGGGCAACATAGTTAAGATGCAAACTACATTATTTTCATGTAACAACAATATTATGAAATGAAGAAAGTGACTAATGATCCGGTTACCAGATGAATAATTTATCTGGCTATTAGGGTTTAGCCGGCTACAGCTAGGTGCTGCTACTTGTGGTTAATTAAGGTTAGGTGTATTCGATTTATTCATGTCTAATTTTAAGTGTAAAACTAGGTTTAATTTAGAACTGAAAAAACTATGACTCCTGTATTTGTTTTATTTCTCATAATTATGGAAAGCAGCTATTAAGTAATATAAACAACAGTAGGTTAATATGCGGCTAGGGTTTTATTGTATAAAACATTAAATTATTTGGATTTTATCCAAAAAGCGAAAATCTTAAAAGAGAAAAAGAAAGAGAGGAGGCTATGCCCAATAGTGAAACGTGTGTGCGGTGTTACTTATTTTCATAAAACTGAAATGACAAACGAACATACTGTCCACCTGCTGGTAAGTGATTAGGTACTGCAGACCATGGTACACCTGCAACCAACTTTAAACAAAGAAGTTAAAACCAAAAAATAGATGCGATGCCAGTTAGTTGGAATGCCTCACAGTCTGTAACTATACTGGCTCTCAATAATTTACTTCTCCATAATAATCAATGATAATAGTTTTGACGCGCGGTTATTAATATTATTGGCGATTGTAAAAAAACTTGTTATTTCTACCGAAAATTCTTACCAACCGCTAATACCACTTTTAAACAAAACCCGTACTGACTCGAACGATTTCACGGTCACGAAGTTGTAATAAACAATCATATTTCAATTATTATCTGCTACATAATTTATATTTCTATATATACTGGAATTAATTGTAGTTAAGTCGAGGCAAACCTAGATTTAGAATTTCTTTGTTTTCTGAGTCCTGCCAAAAGTAATTAAATTATGTAGCAATAGTCATAATGACTAGGGACTGTAATAATGTACTTTCAACACCTAATTATTGATTACATGGCCTGTTTTGCCTTTTTTTTATTCACAGCCTAAGCATTGACCCTTTGCCACTCTTCGCCCCATTTTGCCCATAACATACGAGTATCTTATTTATAATTAGTACTTTTTAGTTATGTTCTTTTACAAATCTGTTCATATTTCTATTTTTGACTAGCTGTTTTCCGCGACTTCGACCGCGTGGAATTTGGATTTCATGGGTATTAATTTTTTGCTAATTCTTTTCCTAAAATAAAAGTAGTTAAGTAACAATAGTAATAATAATAAAGTTTATTCTTTTCTCTCACCAATTTAATAATTAACATTTTTTTATAGGATAAGGTAACATAAACCTACAACTTAATATTAATATGCTATAATCCATTTGTAAGAGACTGGTATCCGTACTAGGATTCCCTGTATGATAGATCACCAGCCCCCACCTACAGACCAATCTATAATCTAGGTAAAATTAGGTGTATGACAAACATGCAATATACAATAATGTGTTTGTGTGTATGTGTGAGTGTATATGCGTGTGTGTGAATGCGTGTGTGTGATTGCGTCTATTTTATAGGATAAGGGTGACAAACGAGCACACAGTCCACCTGATGGTAAGTGGTTGCTGCAGCCTATAGACATTTACATCTATCCTCGTTTGCGAATCAAAATGCAGATGCGTTGTCACCCGTGAGGACTAAGATGGAATGCCTCATTTCCAGTAAAAAGGGACTCCGGCTACCTGCACTCACCAAGCGAAACGCAGAGGTAAATCTCTACTTCACGCTGGTATTCTGTGAGGTCGTGGTACCACCCCGGTTCGAGCCGGCCCATCCGTGCGACAGTAAAAGCTGCCGCGTGGCTCTACCACTGTTAATTGCGTGTGTGTGAGTGCGTGCGTGTGAGTGCGTGTGTGTGAGTGCGTGTGTGTGAGTGTGTGTGTGTGTGTGTGTGTGTGTGTGTGTGTGTGTGTGTGTGTGAGTGCGTGTGTGTGAGTGCGTGTGTGTGAGTGCGTGTGTGTGAGTGCGTGTGTGTGAGTGCGTGTGTGTGTGCGTGTGTGTGTGTGTGTGTGTGCGTGTGTGTATGGCGTTTAGGATTTATTTCATGATTTTAAGTAGTTACTCAATCGTTTCATAATCTTGACTTAATAGCGAAAGGATTACCATCTTTTTACATTTAAATTCGGTAAATTTGTATATGAATACAATGGAATTGATTTTGTTATATAGATGAGAACCTAAAAAGCAGAAGAACTTATGTGTATAGCTACATTTGTATGTAACTCTTTATAATATTAGCTATATGGGAGTGAAAGTCCCATTAAAATCGGTTCACAGGTTTTTGCGTGATGTGTGTTCAGACAGACGTCGTGTAAAAGTTTCATTATAGTAAAATATAGATAGATTTATTTTTATCTAAAATTAAATCTGCAGACGTATTTTGTATTCATTAATTCATAGAGTATGCATCTTTGACATACGACAACTAAAATAGGAAGAACTAAAAGAAAATAAGAAATATATTTTCAATCAGACCTTTCAAATAATTATTTCAATCTCGATTTAATGCTAGTGTATTGCTAAGTCCAATCTTTCAGAAATACAAAGTCAAAGCACCTGCTTTTGTATTCTGTTGTCCATTGTATGGGGATTGTACGTCGGATACGCTTCTTTGATAAAATAAAATCTTGAAATTCAGCATGGATGAAATTCAGGATGGATAAAATGAACGCAATTTTAGTGTTTCCAGCTAAAATTAGCTAAGTGAAACACTAATTTGACGTGGTAGAGCCATGCTGCAGCTATATAAGTAGTTTAGTTGTAGCAAGAAAGGGTCGGCTCGACCGGGGAAGGACCACGCTCTCACAGAATACCAGCGTAAAATAGCAATACTTAACACTGCTGTGTTTCTTATGGTGAGTGTAGAGAACCGGAGATCCTTTTTACTGGAAAATAGGCATTTCATCTTAGTCCTCACGGGTGAAAACGCATCTGCATTTTGATTCGCAAATGAAGATAAATGTAGATGTCTATATGGGCCTCAGCAACCACTTCAGGTGGACTGTGGGCTCGTTTGTCACCCTATCCTATAAAAAACAAATAATAGAATAGGGAACACAGGGGACACACAGGGACTGTCTGTCTGTCCATCTGTAACTGACATGTTTTCAGAGACTGTTTTACATTGATGATTAAAATTTAGAGCAGTTATAATTTAGGGTTACTTTTATTTGGAAATTTTGACTTATAGGGTTTTAGGGACTTGGGGTTTTTGTAAAGTCGAAGTTAAAAATAAAGAAAAAGTCTTTAGATCACCATTTTAGGAATGAATAATTCTTTAACTTTTTGTGTTTATCTTTATATATTTTTGATTCTCCCAAAAAAGTAAAGCTTTAAAAGTGTTGTCTCTCAATATATCTTCAAAACTATCATGTTAAGAAATGTGAAAAAAGCCATAAAGGCATAACAAAAAAAGTACCATTTCAAATATATATAGTTCATTGCATACGAGTCGGTTTTATTGTTAAGGCGCGTCTATAGAACGTTACACATCAAAATATATTTTGAATATTTAAAACGAACCCTTATAAAATTATGTCCTTATTTAATCATTACAAAAAAAATCTAAAATTCTTTCATCTAAAAGAAAATGCAGCGATAACTCTCACAACCGTGTCAAATTTCAAGTTGATTCTAACGACAGTCAAACTAATCACTGAAAAACATGATTGACATGGTCATGACACATAAATCGAAAAGACAAGAAAATCTTGTGATAGACCCATCTGAAATTTTTAAGTATGGAACCCCAACAAATAAACGTATGTTGTATCAGAGAACCTTTTTATAAACAATGGATGTTTTGTTTTGCGGTGTTAAAATAAATAGTTCAGTTGTATTGTAATGTAATTAATTAATATATATTATAATTAATTATTTGTATTATGTTCATATATTTAAACATTTAATATGTATATATACATAAGTAAATAATATATATGTATGTATATATATATCTTATATGTTTATATATATATATATATATATATATATATATATATATTTATATATATATATAAAGGTAACATAATATATCATTCTACCTGACTATCTCTCCTGATCTGTAAACTTATGACCACCTTCATTACATTGAATTGCTTATAATTTTGCTTATAATTTATCTATTAGATTGTTCTTTTTTCTTTTCTTCTAACAACAATACACCTACCATCAAACAATATAAGGGAAACCTGTTATTGGCCATACTTTAAGTTTGTTACATTAATGTTAATATTTTCTATATACGCTGTTGGTTTTCTAAATAAATAAATAAATAAATAAATAAGTATTGTTGACACAGGACAGCATCACGTAGAGCGGACGAATTGAGTAGCAGCTATTCGTGTTAGTCTAAGACTTGTTTGAGTAAATGCTTACCTGGTTTATTTTACACCGAAAGTGACAATTGTTCAAGAATAATGATATTCGGAAAAAAAAAACTCCTTACACTCCCATTAAAATCGGTGTACATCTATGCCTCTACCACGTCCGTTCGCATGAAATAGAAAAGTGTTGTGAAAGTCAAAGTAATTTAAACATACATCTATCATTTTAGTAACAAACCTAAATTTTATTAACTTATTAAAGACGATTATACTATACCTATCCATTGTATTTAAAATTAATGAGAAAGTATTATACTCTAACGAAAACCTGAGTTTCACTCGTATACATGTATAGAAGATACATATATGCGCATATGAATTCGCAGGCACAACTAGATACTTTTAAGCAGCATGTTCTTATTCACTAAATTACAAGTATACTAAAATAGGATTTTAGTCATAGAATGTAAATTCGTCAATACTTTTTACATATTTTACACTGCTGACGACAGGTCTTTTCTAAAAAGAAGATATTAAAAATATTTGAGTGATAGTAGAGTGAATAGTAGAGTTTCAATGTATACGCTTTTACAACAAAATCTCAGAAAATTTACAAAATTTGTCAATAAACAAGTTTAAATATTTATTAAAGAAAAATTATACAAAAAAGGGTATTATAATATCGCAGAATACATAAATGATGCACCTGATGAATCATGTGCACGGAATAGCAAACATAGCTTTAATAAAAAGGGGCCAGAAATAGACTGGAATGGAATGTTTGTGAAGTGCGATCATCAGAGGACATTAGTTGATATTCCCAGATGGCTAACAAGCGACCGAATCATTTACGCATAATAATTACACGAAAGACCAGATGTTTACCCTCAGAGTTACATTACCAAATAAGCTAAATAAGTATTACTTATATAATTTGCAGATTAATTTAAACTTAATAAAAATTACCACATCTACTTCTAATCAACATTTAGTTTTAATCAAATATATAAAAATAATTTTTGTTTGTTCATATTTTATGCGCTACCATACAATGGTTTTTGAACTCTTCGAGCTCAAAAACGTAATTTATTACGTCCAAAACGATCCGAGAAGAAATTTAAAAGTTATTTGAAAAAACAAAAATTACTTTTTTAGAAATTTTTCGTTAACGATTTCTCTTCAGTGTATCAACCGATTTTGATGCGGTTTGCAGCAATCGACGGCGTTCTTTGAGTTTAAGAGCTGATTAGATTTTGAAATTGACCGTTACAGTTCTTTAAAAGTTATTTAAAATACATGTTTTCAAAATTTTTATTTTTGTGTTTTATAGAAGTATAAAAAATCTAAGTTTGGTGAAGCCCTTTCGAACGCCGTCAAGTTCATTCAAATCGTTGAACCCTTCAAAAGATATGAGAAGGTTACATACATTATAACATTAAGAGAGTGACGCGCGAGGTTTAGAGTTGGTGTGTGTGTGGTAGTCGCTTTGAGCAACGAGCGCGAACCGGGATATATATAACAGAACGAGGACCTGGCAAGAATCCGCGCCACTAGATCTACACGCACACGCACACGCACAAATACATACATAGTGACATCTTCGAAGGAATAGTCAGAATAGCTTCATAGGACCTCAAAACGCAGAGTTCTGATGAATCCTCGATTTTCGAAAACTAGGGTGCAAAAAATACCTTCCCGATTTTTTGAAAATCATTGATTTTCATAGCGAGAAGTTAAAATATAACTTTATTGTACACCTTAACAATTTACAAAAAAGAGAAAAAGTATATTAAATCTGTTCTACAATGGGCAAATTATATTACACACGTAGCATAAGACGATATACGCCGTAAAAGTAATCACGTAATACTTTCCTTTCATTCATAAGAGGACTATGCTCAGCGGTGGGTATAAATAAACACTCACGTCTGTCACTCATACGAATAGGCAGCGACAATTGACTTACATTTGGCATAATCCAGAGACATCTGTCTCAACTCTGTCATGCCATGCTCCAGGTATATTATTAGTATAGTTGTAGCACGAATGTGTTGGCTCGAACATCGAACGTCATAAACGGTGGAACTTGGAGCTCTTTGAATTTGAAATTAGCAGGAAGTATTAAGTTTAAATATTTCTATTACGCTTTAATTTCCTAGGTGAATAGCAATTAATTGATTACCAATTTTTTCCTTTAATTACAGCCCATCCAAAGTCAACTGCTGAATATAAGCCTCTCCCATAGGCTGCCTAATTAGGAGGATATGCCGTTGTTGCCACGTTTGGCACGCAGGTTGGCAAACACAGCATTTTTATGTTTATTATTGTTTTGTAATCAGGAATATGCTGCTGCTCATCTACTCTGTTAGGTTCTTTCTATCGCCTCTTACGTCACCCACGAGATGATATGGAGTAGTGGATTCTCATACGTCGTCACTACATGGCGATATTGCTCCAATAATTTTGACTATATATAGAGTTATGAATATAAATTTATAATTAACTCATTTCCTGTTTTCATTTTGCGTTACTTTGCGCTATTTTTAGCCTTTAACAGTCCATAGTTCGATATGAGCCTTACCCAACAGCAGGAAGCATCTGCCAGCATCGCTTGAGAAGCACCTTTGGTGCTATATTGCATTGTCATTCGAGATATTTTACATCGATCAAACGTGGTACAGCTACACAGAAAGCTATATTAGTAGTATAGTTGCAGCAAGAATGGATCAGTTCGACTGGGGTAGGACCACGCTCTTACGAAATCAGTGTAAAACGGCAGAATAATGCTATCTTTCATATGGTGTGTATAGATTACAGAGAATGGACTCTTTTTATTGGTAACGAAGCATTCCATCTTGGGATAACAACGTATCTACGTCTATGGGCCCGAGCATCCACTTAACATTAGGTTAAGTGGATGCTCGATGGTGGATGAAGGAACTATATGCTCGCTAGTCACCCTAATTCTAAAAAAATACCAGATGGTGTATATGGGGCCATGAGGTCTTTTTGGTCTTTCAAATACGCGCCTCTTACGATACTGAAAGCACGTAATAGGGGTAGGCTTCCACACCGCTAACACACAGCAAATTTAATAATAATAGTTACGATTTAAATATTTGTACAAATGGAATTATTTTGAGGTTTAAATTAAATAAAATGATTTAATAATTTGCACATTTGATGCAACTGAAACAATGCATCTGGTTAAATTCCCAGATGAATAATTTATTTAACATGTCTGATAGTGCGATGGCGTTGATAGAGCGCTGTCTGTGTTATATTCAACGTACATGACGCCGGTGGCGTAACAAGACGCTGTAAGCAAATACTATTATAAAGTAACTCCAAGGTTTTATTAATATCATATGTTTATAAAAAAAGAAGCTCAAAATTTAATTTTTTTTTGCAGAAGATGTGGATATGAGAAAGGTGTCGTAGAATATAAAGTTGAATTTAGTTCAAATAAAAATAAATTTCTCGAAAGTTGAAAGTGCTGCGGAAATGACATGATTTAATAAAATAGTCTTATGTTATGTCGTTATTATATTTTTAACAGTTTTTTTATTTAAAATCGGTGTATATGGTGAACGATGAATATAATGGTAACTGATAAAAACCTAATAAATATAACCCATTTCTATAAGAACCTAGCAAATGTCCTGGCAGATCCACATTAAGGCTGGGTGTTCTTGTTTTTGTTTGTTTTAAAATTGATTTTTGATAGGCAATTATTACATTTAGAATCTGAAAAAAAAATTTTAGATACATTATTTCTCCTTACGGCAGAGATATATTCTTGGTGTTAGTGTTATTAGTACAACATGTCTTACCGATATTCGGTGTGTAAAATTTAAAGTGTTAGGTTGTTAGTTTTCGATTGACATTACAACGATCATAATTAAAAATATATGTATGTGTAAGGCAATCATATAATGTCAAAAATTACATGGAGAAAATCAGTTACAGTGTAGTAGCATTTTTCAATTAAAAGGTTGAGCCTCTTTGCACGTCTCCCCACTAAGTCTAAAGCTACGAGGTGGCATTTTGCAGCACCAGCCCATATGTAACACCAGTACTCCATGCACGACCGGTCTTACTGCCCCTGCTGGACTTACTGAAGCTGCCCCGACATGAAGTACCCCCGCACCCTTGCCTAGTTTCAAACACCTAGTTTCCTTGCGGCTGCTTTGACCCGGGACTCAATGAACCACCCATAGTTGAGGTTCGGAGGAAATTCAACCTCTAACAACTGAAGGCGGTCAGTGTGGATACATTCCGGAAAGTAGGAGCCAAGGTGAGCGAGCTCGTTTTAGCGGAGGAAAGACACGCTTGTGTTTTGGAGGCGTTGACTCTCACGCGATTGGCATCGCTCCATTCGGAGACTGCCTGTTGTGGTAATGAAGACGACTCGGAGAGATCGTTCACTCAGAAAGTCCTTTACTAAGTCAATCAGGCCAGGGGCCAGTCAATATGCCGTACGCTGAAAGCTTGCCCAATAGGCTAGCGTGCCAAACCATGTCAACGGCCTTCGAGACATCTAGGGAAACAGTAAGTACACAACAAGCATACGCTAGAATGTCCCATGTCTATACTGCCCCTGCTGGTAAAATCACATGGCTCTTTCTGCTTGCAATTATCATCTGGACAGAAGCAACAGCGTACCTGACAGCGGTATCTCTATGTCAGAGGTGCGTATTACCAACAAGGAAGTTCTTTAAACCTTGCGAAGTTTAGACGTGGACAAAGCTAGTAGACCTGATGGTATATCAGCTATAGTTTCACATCAGTTTATCATCAGTTTATCAGTTTATATAGTGTTTGTCGCGCTTGTTCCGCCTCTCATTCAAATCCCAAATCCTAGAAGCTAGGCAATGTGCAGCCGATAAATGTACCGATACTGCCAACTATCGGCCAATCTCAATTACCTCCATACTCTGCAAGATTATGGACATATATTGAACGCCCACCTCATGGCATACCTTGAGCAGAATAATCTCCTCCGCCAGTACGGGTTTCGCCGAAATCAACTGAGGACATTCTAGCATATGCCTCTCACATATGGGGCAAAGCCCTCAGAAATCAGAAATGTTTATTTGCTTTAAAGATGGTAGTACAAAGATCTTAATATAGTGATATGTCCTCATGTTTGACTTATAACTGTCATGCAAATTTAAAAGTAGTTACATTTTAATCTACTTAGAGTTAAAAATAAGTTAATAGACTAAATATAAAACTAATGGTAAACATGAATCATAGACAGAACATTACATTACATTTATAAATTGTATAATATTTTATGTCAATATGAGAAAATTTTATTGTATCGTTTTACAATATTTTTTCCAATAAAAGGTACATCGTAAGGAGAAAGAATGTATCTAATTTTTTTTTCAGTTTCTAAAGGTAATAGTTTGGCTATCAAAAATCTATTTTAAAACGGACAAAAACAAGAACACCCAGCCTTAATGTGGATCTGCCAGGACATTTGCTAGATTCTTATTGAAATGGGTTATATTTATTAGGTTTTTATCAGTTACCATTATATTCATCGTTCAACATATATATCGAATTTAAATTTAAAAAAAAAACTTTTAAAAATATAATAACGACATAACATAAAACTAATTTTTTTACATACAATACGTGTAGGGAGTCAGGATTCAAGTAATTCTTGCGGACGCGAGCAGCTTCATCCCCCTAAAATTTTCCGTATGTGTCTGAACTTCTGATTCAATATTCCATTTTAGGTCAACATTTTACATAGTACAAATACAAAAACTTTAGGTCTGTTACTCATTCCGTCTACGAGGTAGAGGTTTGTGACATACGGACAGACATCAGATTGGCATTAATAAGGCTCTGTTTTATCCTTTGGGTACGGAACCCTAAACAATGAATATTTTGCACAAGAACACAAGAACATTAAAAAGTGTCTTTTTCTGTCTAATAGAGCTCAAAAATGTAGAAACTCGAATCAGTTGTGTGAGGAAGAAGAACATATTCTTTACCATAAGTCGCTGAGCGACCATAAACTTCCTTATACGGACAGTAGTGAAGGACCAGGTCTCCGATCCACACAAGCCATATGTCATCATTTGTCGTCACTGGCAAAGCACCCAATGGTTGGTATACTCTTGATTTCAACTTTTGAGGTATAGCTTAAGTAGTAACATACATATTTGTATGAGGTATAGATGTAAACAGATACCTCAAAACTTGGCATGTTATACGAATTGATTATATATTGTACAGAAACAGAAATAGAAACATTTTCATTCAGTATACGAGTACATTATAAAATAATACTTATTGAAAGTCACTCATTTGTTTAATTAATACTGGTTCGGAAAAAAACTTTTGTCCTGGGAAGAACCAGCAAGAAACCTAGCGGAACCGTTTTTTTAAATAACATCTTCCAATCATGTATATTACACAATTATAAACACAAAACAAATTAGAAATAGTTTAGAAGAGATCACCTCATTCCCGGGGATTATTATCATCCATAGGCCTGCTATAGAAGGTACTATTATAGGTCTATCAAATAAGTAAAAGAGAAAGGTGTAAATCTCTATAATATATATACTTTTATAAAAAGGATCTGACTATATTCTTTAAGATGTTGCCCTTGAATCGTTACATAACATAAAAAAGGATTCGAGGCATGTAGTATAAATAAGATGAAAACATTTGTCTCAGCTGGAATGAAAAAATGTCCCTGTCTATGACGCATCTATTTGTACATAAAAAGACATTTGTTTGTTCTTTGCCTTTACGGGGTCATGCCTCTGAAGGAAATTTTTACAAAGGGACTTAGTTAAATTCTTTTAGGAACAAAACAATTTGGCGGCTTACAGTGTTCGCAGTAAAGTAGACCAATGAATTTTCATTAAAAAAAAAAAACATAAATATTATTGTTTTATGATGATATAAATTTAATTTAGTACAAGCTTTTTTAACTATTATAAGCCACCTGATGGTGATTGTCGACCCAACTGACAACATTTACCCAGGCCTGGTAACCGTCGGTCGACAGCCAAATTAACACTTGGATCTGCTTATTTATAGACACTACAGATGATAAAATAAAGAGTTCCATTCCCGTAAGTACCATATCGGCAGCATTAAGCGACGATGTTATTATCAGCCAACGGCCGCAAACCCATGGATTGATGATATATTTAACAAGTGGTAAAATAAAAAGAAATGCACAACCGACTTCAATATTAAAATAATTTCACTTCAATTTAAACCGTGCGAGTACGCTTGCACAAAGTTATTGTGGAATGATTACTGAGAAACGTCAAAAGGTATTTCTTAGATTTGGTGAAGTATAGCAATCTGCTTTTTGTATGTAGCGTAGATTATTATATATTATATTGGTATGCATGTTACGTGATAGGTTTACAATATAATGAACCGATTTTAGTGATACTTTGTATTAAATAGGTTTATATCAAACTTCAAGGGTTATTCCTAATCAAACAAAAAATAAAAAAGAATAATAATTACACTATGTCGTAGCACCGATTTAAACCTTAGGAATATGAAATTATTTTAAACTTTTTAATTCTTTGAAGATGACTTACTTATTATTAAAAGTTATTTTTTAAAATGAAATAAACATAACAATTAATAATGGTCGACTAGTGTTCGCAATTAATTTTATTTTACTTTCAACTTTTATTATATGAGACATACGAGCAAAACGACAGCAAATGAGCATACGGCTCACCTGATGATAACTACCGCCACCCATGAACAATTGCATCACCAGGGGAATTACAGATTTTAAAAACAGAGGCCTTTTAATAAAGAGTATGCTCTTTTCTTGAAAGTACCTAAGTTGTATCGCTCCGGATAAACTGTTGGTGGTTTCCACAATTAAGTTGTACGAAGAAGAAAACCTCTTGTAAACAGTAGTGGACCGCCAATCATCCAGATGTTATGGACGGTGTCACGAGTTATGTCGCGATGTGCGATGTTAAAATTGAGCGGCTGGAATTAGTCCGAACAATTCCTTTGTATCACTTCCCGTTGTAGATACGATAGAATACGTAAAGGGATGCTACATCTCTTCGCAACGCCAGTGAGTCAAGCCGATCAGAAAGAGCTCGGTCGCATACAATTCGAACCGCTCTGCACTGGATCTGATCAAATGGAAGGAGCTGGCACTGGGGAGCTCCAGCCCTGAGATAGGAACAGTATTCCATGTGCGGCCGAATCTGCGCCTTGTAAAGTTGCAGGCGGTCTGTCGGCATGAAATAATGTCCCTCATTGCTGAGCATGCCAAGCTTTTCAGAGCCCAATTCGGCCTTCTCTTCCAAGTGACCACGAAACTGCACTTCATTCCGATACTGGCTGAGGCACCAAGGGATGTGCCCTGAAACTAGTGTTGCCCAAAATGGGTCTTGGTCTTGTTCTTGCATTTTTGCAAGACCAAGACCAAAACCACGACCAATACCGCTTATTTTAGCAAGACCAAGACCAAGACTGACCCTGCGAGATTTGAGCAAGAATAAGACTAAGCCTGCGAGACTCTTGCGTCTTGCAGTTAGGACTGAGTGTCGTTTCAGGGAGTATAGAGTTCGGGTATACTCTTAGGGACTCTATGAAACGCAAAAAAATATATTAAAAAAATTTGGGAAATTGGACTTATGCGCATTACGAACAATACCATAAACATACATACCCAAGCAGCATGCAAGCTGTATACGAGCTGTATTGGACCTCTTTTTTGTACTAGAGGCTGCATTTACTGTCTGTACAAAGGCTGTATAAGCGCTTATATAGCTCTTATAAATACAAAATTGGCACAAATTATACAGCTTTATGCGTTAGTAGCGCTGTACAGTAGCTGTACAAGCATAAAAGAGGCTGTATAATAGCTGTATTATAGCTGTTATTTGGTGTACAAGGAAACTATTACACTACAAATACTATCTTATAAGTATCTTTTAAAGATAAACGTTCTAAATCGGTGTTTGAATGGTATCATAAATGAATTTATGACAGACATAACTTAATAGATATATTTATATACTATATTGAATGATGACGACATTTAGTGAGTGAAAGATTATATTACATATTAATATTACTTGTATTGGAGTTGAGTTTTGACGGTGATAACTGGTGAATAGAAAGTGCAAAATTAGATTTACGGTAAACTTGTACATGATTTCTATCAAAAAATTGCCGCGCCAGCAAAATAACGAAATAATATAAGGACAAAGTACTAAATATGGTAGGTAAATATTGATTTTATAGGTTAGAATAAGAAAATATTTAAATTAGTGAATATCAATGCATATTGGGGCATAGTGGTCATTAGTCAAACTAAAAATAATGGTTTAAAACTAATGACTCATATTCCTAAATTTACAATTTAAATTTTGTTTTTATAGGTTCTAAAATAGCGACAATTTGCTAAACAGCCTAAACGATATTTCGAGGGTCTTATAGTCTTAGTAGCTGTACTATGTATGTTATGGATTCTATCATACAGCCATTAGTTTTTAATTAGCTTTATAATAGAATATTTTTATTACTAACGCTGTATAGTAGTTTTTAAAACATCACAGATAATTTTTTTTAGAGATATGTATAAAAGATGAAAAGCCTTTGTCTTCGAAACAACACTTTTATTCTTTCTTCACTTTATCTCATTTAAATAATAATATTTTAAGATGTAACCGTGTCTTAATAATTTTGTTGTTTTATTTTATGGACAAGGACAAAAAAGTGCTTACTTATTTCACTTCTTTTAAGACAGAAGTTACCTATCAAGCAAGCGCATATGCATTTCGTTTTCATGTAATACTTTTACGCTACGTAGGTACGGCTAAACCAAAAGAGTTAGCTATTTTATTTGATACATAAGTTAACTTATTTTGAAGTAATTTGACGGTGATGTGTATCTTATACTGGTTTTATTTTACTTTTTAGGAAAACAAAATTTTGGAAACCATAGAGAAACGCAAAAATTGCATTTTCATTGTACCAAGTTTGTGGAAATCAAAAGGCGTTTTAAGATGGCCAAAAAAGCGATTAGATGCTAATATTACTAGCTAATAAAATCTACAATTTGCAATTATAGCTAATTCATTTAAAGCTACTTAAGATATATTTCTTTCTGTGGCCCAATTCTTTATTTGCTGGCAAAATAAATAGATTTTTTGAAAATTCGTTGTTATCATCATTTGAACAACTTGTGCTGCTGCATGATAAATCATCATAATCAGGTGCCGAAAACAAAGTTACATTTGACATGACTGTGATCATGATTAACACTGTTTAATGTTTTTGTTACGGAACGCTCTTTGTTAGCCGTCGATGGAATTAACGCTTGACTGTAGCTTGTCTGATGTATAAAATTATTTCTATATTCTTCAGTATCACTATTATTTCATTGATAATTTTTTTCTTAAAAAAAAACGTTACCCCCACACTAGGATTTTCTCCTGTGTCGTGGAGGCAGTTTACAAACATAAATTGCACAAGGACAAATATCCAGACCCGGAACAATTATTTGGAGGCGATACAAATACTTGTTCCGTGCGGGATTCGAACCCGCGGCCCTCAGCGCAATAACTGATTGCTAAGCAACTGCGCCACGGAGCCGTCAAATTTTGTAACATTTAAATATTCCCTTTTAATCCTTCTTCTAACTGCACCAAATCTTTTTCATCATATTGATAACAAATTAATTTGTTCACTATAGCACAATGTATTAAACACGCAAATACGCATTCAAAATGGCGATATTCTATCACTTATATAGACTTAATCTGTACTATAGCTATTATTATTTTTTTAGTTTTATATCACTCTCATAGACAGAAGTTATAAAACTACTTTATTTACAAGAGTGTACAATTACGCCATAAGAATAGATTTTAGAAGGGTATTCACATACACCATTGTACAGAAATAATCTTTGAATAATACTATTATAACACTTAAAGCTGTAATAAGCAAGTGATAGCATGCAAAAAACAGCTTCTATATAGCTTTAATGATAAAATCAGATTGAAGTGTTACAAAATACTTAAAGTTGTATAGTAGAGTTTTCATATTCTGATTAAGAACCCTAAGCTTACTTAGATCCCATAATACAGACTTTATACAGCTTGAGCTGTATAATAACACATAAATCACTCTTATAAGGGTACAATCTCTTTTCGTCACTGTTATACGCTTCTAAAAGAACTCTAAGTTCTATATGAGCTGGTATATTGATGTTCATAACGCTTGTGTGCTGCTTGGGTAGCGAATGAAAATATTCATTAAAAGAAAAAAATGAGTGCATCCCTAGTTTTGAACTATATAAAGCCACACAGACAAAATTAATAAATTGAAAAATATTTTTTCATTTTTGTACCAACCTAAAACCATCGATTTCATCGAAATGATTGTATTTATTGGCAATAAATTACTACCCCTTTGATTTAGTTGAATTCACAAACCAAACTAAAAATATGACTACCTTTAGCAAATAAAGATTACCTATACATCTTTTCTTTCTAATGTTAAAAAGTGGAGTAAAGAATTAAAGCTCTCTTTCTTTGCGAAACAATATTAAGGAAGGTACATTTTATGACAGAATATTTTATCTCGCTCAGCAGTACGGTACCAGTACGAGCATGCTGTTTATTTTGTTATTGTGTTTAGTTAATAGTATTTATTTAGTTAATAGTAGTAATACTAAATACAAGAACTGTAAGTGTCTCTTAATAAATGTAAAGACAAATCGAAATCTAAATGTAAAAAAACTAATTAACGATCTTTATATGTTGAGTAGGAACTATAACAACTGTACATTTATTGACATGAACACATGTAAACATAATAATTTTAAAACACTAATACAAAAGCTGACATTCAAAATAAATATCGAAATTGATTACATAAAAAACAAGAATTCATTAATGTTAGAAAATGAATTAAGACACATTCTAAAAATAAAAATGCCAATAATCCCTTTCCTAATGCTACTCTAATGTACCAAATGAGATACTTCATTTGCTTCCTGAGATATCACACAACCAAGAAACAAAAGAAACAAACAACCCCCAAATAATACCACAGAAAATGCACCCGAACAAAAATGACTTGAATAGGTAAGAATTTTTTTGTTCTTAACAGCTTTACAATAATGTATCAAAATGTTGCCGGACTTCTTAATAAATAAGATTATTTAAAAGCTGCATGGAAGAATTCAAGGGTAAAAAGTTAGACATATATGTGTTATACTTGAGTGAAACATTTATTCAAAGCGGTGACGAAGTAAATCTTAAAATAACGACTTACAAATTAGCTGAAATTGCGAAAAAAGGGGTGCTTCATTCATCTTGGTCAAAAGCCACTTTGACTCAAGAATACTCAACATTTGCAAAGAGTTTTACTATCTGAGAGCTTTGAGTGCTGCGGTGCAGAATTACCTATGTCCAAATTGGTAGCTGTTAACATTTATCGGATACCGAATTCTGACGTAAAACTGTTCTTTATCAAACTCCAAGAACTTTTGCATAACTAACGTAAAAGTAAACCCAAACATAAAATAGTTCTGACCGACGATTGAAATATAGATATATTAAAACCAACCCGACTAAAACAACAAAACTCTAATGATATCCGGCACACCGCCTGCAACTTTACAAGGCGCAAGTTCGGCCTCACATGGAATACTGTTCCCATCTCTGGGCAGGGGCTCCCCAGTGCCAGCTCCTTCCACTTGACCGCATCCAACGCAGAGCTGCTCGAATAGTCGACGACCGAGCCCTTTCCGATCGGCTCGATTCATTGGCACTGCGAAGAGATGTTGCATCCCTTTGCATTTTCTTTCGCATCTACCATGGGGAGTGCTCTGAGGAATTGTTCGGATTAATCCCAGCCGCCAAATTTCACGAACGCACATCGCGGCAGAACTCCCGATACCATCCACACTATCTGGATGATTGGCGGTCCACCACTGTGCGATTTAGAAGATGTTTTCTTCCTCGCACGACCTCCTTGTGGAATCGATTACCATCAGCGATTTTTCCGGACCGATACGACTTAGGGACCTTCAAGAAAAGAGCGTACTACTTTTTAAAAGGCCGGCAACGCATCTGCGATTCCCCTGGTGTTGCAGTTGTTCATGGGCGGCGGTAGTCACTTACCATCAGGTGAGCCGCATGGTCGTTTGCCCCTCTCCCATAAAAAAAAAGATATTCTAAAAAAGTAACTTAAAAATGTAAATAAATACTGCAACTCGTGGAAAGGCATGTTTTGACCAAATCGCCAGTAACATGTATAGGGCCAAATCAGGCACACATCTTGTTTGCCTATATGATCATAAAACACCCCAAACTATATCATTTAAAATGAAGTTGATTAAAAAGGAGTACTATACAGTACTATACAGACATTTGACTACAGTGAAGAAAACTTGATCAAGTTTAGAAACTATATGTCTGCCCTATCTTTTTCAGAAGTATATAATTGTTTAGGCTAAAAATGGTCATTTTGGCACGGCAGCCAATCACGTTCGACTTAGCGACTCGCCCGATGGTACCAGGTGTAACGCGTGTCGCGGGGAGGGAGCAGCGGAAGGCAGCTTCCCCACGTTTGGCGCTGGCGGGCGAGAGACAGTGGCTCTCGAGCAGCGGTGCAGTTAATTACCGTATCTCGGTTACCGCTGCAGAAGTATCGCGCGACCGGTTTATGGTCTAGATTTTTAGAATTAGTGCGTGTTACTTCGCTACGTGATTGTGGTTTCGTGAAAACCGCCTCGGTTTAGTTTGTCTAGGTTTTAAGTTCGTGACAAGAGGCTTTTATTGTATTTGACTGATTAAAGTAATTTCGTTTGAAAGTAATTGCGCAAATTATATAGTGATTGCGTGTTGAAGTGCATTTTGCAATATTTAACTTGCTCGTGTGACGTAGATATTCGTGCGCGTGCCGAGTAGATATACGGTCTAGAATTCGAGCCGCGCATTCCTTTTCGAGGGCGTTTCCCGGTTGATTGTTTGGAAATCATCGTTTAATTATACCGTCGCGTTAAGAGTCTTTTGTGTGTTGACTCGGTAGCTAGTTTACGTGTCAGCTAGGTTGATTTTGAATTCTTTTTTTTTGAATGATTTTTAAAATTTGAATTTTGAATTTGAATTGCGGCGTGGTGTTTAATAGCTAACGAAGGAGCTTGATTGTGTTTTTAACGCAGAACCGTGTAACTCATGAAGAGATCGCGTTAGTTCCCTATTTGTAATTTGGTGATAAATGAATCCGGGACATTGAAGGTTGAACTTTGAACTACTGTCCGTTACTTGTGTCGTGTATCACGTGTTCGATTCTACGATGAATGTTGAATTAGGCGAGTTGAAGTTAGTTAAATGTACAATAAAGTTAATAGACTGAAATAGTGACAATGAAGAAAGAAACTGTCCATTGTGGACGCCTGCTGGAGTGATGCAGCATGGAAACCGGCCACTGCCAGGTCACCTCAGCTGGGCCAGGTCACCCACATATACACACCACTAAACACTACTTTACATGCATCTACTCTACCTACGGCCTGACCGAGCCTTGGGGCGGTCTTAGATTCGGATCCAGGTATGTACCATTTATTTTCCTAGCCTTCTCCCTATTTTGTAGTATGATAGGTCATTTTTCCATAAGGCCATTTGGGCCCGTACCCTCGGCTGCCCGTCCAAGAGGCTACTATGGGCCCTAGCCAAGGCGAACTTTGCAGGGGCAGCTGTGGGCCGTAACAATAATAATAAAAATGCTAATGAAGCTTTCAACGAATTGCATAACGTGATTGATCTATTTAATAAACTCTGTTTGCCAATGAAGATTGTTAATATCTGTAATAAATTCAGATACCAGAAATGGCTTAGTAAAGGCAATTGACTTACGTGCAAAAATAAGTGGTGCCTATATATCCAAAAAAAGTTCACACACAAGAAACAATAAAAGTTCTGGATTATCTAAAAATACGCATACAAAAAATACAATAAAATACTCATAAAGTGCGTTTATAGGGCTCAAAAATTACAAAACCAAAGAGCTATAAATAATGTTTCTAATAAGTGTAAAGCGACATGGAATATTATCAATGATAATTTATAAAAATAATGATAAAGAATATAATGACAATGATATGATAAGTATAAATGACATAAAATATAGCAATCCTAATGTAATATGGATATAACTATTTCATAAACCTAACGAACCTAGAATCATTGAGTTATAATGTACTACGTACTAGAGAAGCTATTCCAAACAAAAAATGTGCGCTACTCTATGTGTTCGCGCATGCGCGGTAAATAGTAGAGTCGCGCATGCGCGGTTTTTGTCATCATAGATTATACGTACGTAGAATGATCAGTATGTAATAAGTAATTGTTTATTTAGATTGTATTGTAAATTATATCGAGTACAATTTTTTTGTTATTTATTTTGCATTTATGTGTTAATTTAATATAATATAACATAATATTTTGACAGAATTACATTTTTATGATATTTTATTTAATACTTTAAAAGGTAAATATGTAAAATATAAAAATATGAATTTATTTTCAAAGATCATTATTATTACTTTTCTAGAATTCTCTAACGTATTTATACGCAGCTGGTGAATAATAGTGTAAAATCAATGCGAATTTACGTTAAGGTGCATGCAGTGTATTAATCAATAATGCGTGGTCTGTTTATTATTTTTCATTAAAGACTCATTTAACTCCACAACTTCTGCTTTAGCCATTAAATCAATCTCAGCATTTAGTTTGAGACCGAATTTATGTTTAAAATTTTGTCCAATTGATTTGTAAGAAGCGCATTTTTTCTTTAGATAAATATTTTGGCTTTGTATTTTCTTAAATTTCTCAGTAAGTTTCTTTCTAGCTGCAGATTCCTTGCTATTAAATACAAACACAACATTACAACGTGCTCATATTTTATTATTTTTATAATGACCTAGAATTATTGATTCCGTTACTACGGTAGAACTATGTTTAAAAACTTAGGCTTCGTATACATCACTCCAATTAGGCTTAGGAGACATCACTTGCGTAATTTATTTGTAAGTACAATTTTGCTCCAACTATCAAAAATTGAATTTGAACTGCTTATTGATTCAGACAACGGTTCTGATACTTCCTGTTCACCACATTTTGTTGGCTGAAATAAAAGATACTAATTATTTGGGAAGCCTGTAAAACTTCTAGCGTTACAGTATTAAAGAATCGCCATATACTAGTGTGACTCGCGCAACGAGGGTTTCACCTCTCTTAAGTCCCGTAAATATGCTGAACATTACAAAAACTTCGATCGTTTTCTAATCAGAAAATAAAACTAAAATCTCAGCAATGTTATATAATAATATAATTACGGTATCGCATGGTACTGCTGATTTCTGAATTACATTTAAATGATATTTTTATTTGAATATTTTAAAAGGTAACTATGTAAAATATTAAAAAAAAACATACTTAATGTATTTGTAACAAAACTTATTGATATAACATATAATTTACAAATATATTTATTTAGATTAGAATAAGAGTTGTTCATAAATGATGGGCACGCGAGAGTTAAATAATTGATTAATTTAGTCCATTTTTCCCTGTTATTTTATCAAGAATTTTTTTACATAATCAACACAGCATGTGTCAACTCACTAGCACCTAGCGAGCGACTGAGTAAAGTGCGGCAATATCACCGCAGTTGAATGGAACAGCGTAACATAATGCAGTGTCGCCTCTAGTACGTAATAATAGCTCAATGCCTAGAATAGGACAATTTAAACTAATTTAATTCAATAAAAATTCCCTATTCCTAACCACAATCAATGAAAATGAAATAGCTGCCATTATTTTATCACTTAAAAATAGCAATGCAGTTGGTCATTATGGCATAAACACACATGTTCTAAAGGCATGTGCGAGTGAGTTAAGCCGCCCTCTTGCCCATGTAATTAATTTGTCAATGGAACAGGGATCATTTCCGATATCCTTATTTAGTCTAGTGAGCATTGCGGCTGCGACTAGTTTTATTGTACGCGTGGACTTATACTTTAATAGAGGGAAACGCCTCCGTATGTGCGGTTTTCCATATACCGGCACGCCGACGGCGCCGTGGCTTCGTTTTTCCACCGCGCTGGTGCCGTTGCCGGTCTAGGTCTCGGTTTTAAGGGCAGTACTAACGCAGACTTCAGTTCTACAGAATGCAAAAATAGTCTCGTCAAGTCGTCGTATTTGTTTGCTATATTCATTACATTTAAGATGAAAATATAATCAACACAGAGAAGCCAAAATTTGAATTCTTCATCTTAAAATAAAATACTTCGAAGGAACATATTTAAAAAGTTGGAAATAGACTCTAAAAAATATTTCAACTGCTTCCGCATGAACGAGAAGACATTTCATCATTTCACAAGTCAATTTCGAGTGTCAATCTCAACGCGTCCCTTCTACTTCAACCCGCGCACACGCAAACACGCACACAGCTGCAGTACGTACACAATACACATGCAGTTTTGCCAGCCGGTAACGAGTGAGACGCTTGCTGTCACGTCACCGGCGACCGCATCGGTGGGAGTCATTGCCGTGCCGTCGCCGGCGCCGCCGGTAAGTGGAAAAACTTGCCATATATTTCATACATTTTATACATTTTGCTGCCCCGGCAGCCGTGCCGTTGTCGTCGTCGTCGCCGTGCCGTCGCCGTACCGGTAAATGGAAAAGAGCGCTATGGCTACTCCTCAAATCAATCAAAGAGTATATAATCACTACGTTTAAAAATCACACACAACAACAAACATAATACAACAGACATAATTTGTTCATTTTATGTGTTTGAAATTGGCAATATAAACATAAGCAATGTTTGCATTTAATTTAATTTAATGTATTTGTAACACATATTAATATAAATTTTTACTATTCTGCACTCTCTCTACATATAAACTTTAAATAGGTATGCCAAACCTTACACTCATTCGTACGCTTTTCCTTCAATTTTTAATATATAGATAGGTAATTATGAAATTTAGTATATAAGATATTAAAAATCTGCCAACATGTCATGAATATTTAATTCCTAGTTTAATATGACTTCCAGACAAGAAGTTTCAGTATCTTCTTGGCAGTATCAGAATGGCTCTACAATCTGATAAATATTTTATGCAGCAAGTCTGACATCGTTTATTGAATGCTGTTCTGCTCTATTCACTGACACTAAAAAGTAATTTAAAATTAAACATTTTGTACAGCCGACTTCAATATAAATTATTAAGAATAACTCATAAACTATTGGTCTGACCTTGATCAAATTTACATGTGAAGTACCAGCTTTCAAATAAAAAAAGAATCATCGAAATCGGTTCACCCAGTAAAAAGTTTTGAGGTAACACACATAAAAAAAACATACAGTCGAATTGAGTGCCGCCTCCTTTTTGAAGTCGGCAAGAAAGTGGTTCCTTGTTTAAATCGTTTTATATTAGAAACTAGCTGGCCCGAGAGACGTTATTCTGCCCTTAATGGTGGAGTTTCATTTTCACATTCATACTTTTCTATAGATTTATTATACGTATAGCATCCTATTCAGGACTAATAGAACCATCAGCAGCCATAATGATAATAAACTTAAAAAAAAAAAACGTTTATCACTCTTCTAGAAGCGGATAAAAAATTGCCTATATGTTATACACGGTCATTTACTGCCTACATACAAAATTTCGTGGAAATTCGTTCGGAAGTTTTTGCGTGAATCGTGAACACACAATTTTTCTATAGATTTATTATATGTATAAATGTAATTTTTGATTGTTCTGTAAAATAATCGAAAAGGGCTAGAGAAATGTGTAAAAGGTCATTCAAAAGCTATAGTTAGGCTCCCTTTATGATTAGGAGTTTTCTGGGTAGATAACACCTTACCTATTTCTGCCGCCCAGAAGTAGAACATAAACTATTGTGACCCCGGTTTGTAAGGTAATACATACGTATAGGCTATCAGGCATTTCAACCTTGTCAAATCCTTCTTTGTTTGAAGTTGATTGCAGATATCTATAGCGACCTACAGTCAGGTCATCTACAAGATCATTCATAATTCCAATGTTATGTATATCATTATGTATATTTTATTATAAATCTTATAATAAAGGTTTTCAAAACGATATAATGTGTAAGATAATCTGGCTTAATTGATGTATCGTGTCACCACTGTCCTTCAATACAATGAAGGTATAAGACGAGCATGAATCGGATAGAATTAACGAGGACATTGATATGCAGACACCTTTGTCGTCGTGAATTACAGCTTAACGTTCCATTATAGAGACGATATCTGGATTTATTTCAGTATGCTTTTGTTAGCAAGAAAAAAAGGTTAAGACATAAACCCGAAAATGTTTCTTGAGTAGAGTACATAGATATTTTTTACATTTTATTTTTAGTTTGTTAAGACTGTTCTTAAAGAAAGAATAGTAAATATCGTTGGCTTACGTCATATATTTCGGAGAGTAGATAAGATAAGGGTGGTACTAAAAACGTCCACTTGTTAAATCAGTATAAAAATCGACTGATTCCGGGTCCGACTCGAATTAAAAATTGGGTTTGTTTGTCAAGAAATTCTCAGTAGCAGCACGGAGTCAAAAAGTAAGCGGTGTTTCACCCCCGTGCCTCGGAAAGTACGTAAGGCCGTTGGTTCTGCGTGTGGTCTCTCTCAAATGGTGGTGGTATTGGATTATGATAGTGAGGAAATACAGAGTGCACTTGTCTTACACAGATGGCTAGTCTTCACTGAGACGAGCTGCCGGGACCGAAATTCGGTCTGGAGGACATTATTATAAAGATTGACGCAAGCAACTAGTGGGGTCATTCCATCTTAGTCATTTAATCCGCTATGTTATGTAAAGTGATTCTGTTCGTTGTGTATATTCCGCTAGAAGAAGCAGATAAGACTATTCTGTTTGCTTTCTGATAAAGTTGACCAGTGTATATCGTCACTAGAAATGTTGCTGTTTGTCTGCATACTCAAACTATTTTGGCGTTATTATGTAATTACGGCCATGGCGTTACACTATATGTGTAATTGACCGACTTGTAATACGGTATAGTTGAATTGTTGAATTTATGGATGATAATAACCCCTGGAAATGAGGTGATTGCTACCAAGCTATTTCTAATTTGTTGTGTTGTTAATTTGTGTAACATACATGATTGTAAGCTATTATTTAAAAAAAAGTTCTGCTGGGTTTCTTGCTGGTTCTTCCCAGGACAGAGGTTTTTTTTCGAACCAGTGGTTATTAAACAAAAGACTTTCAATAAGTATTATTTATAATCTATATTGAATAAAAAAAGTTTCTGTTTCTGTTTCTGTTGCTGTAATCGCACTACGCTAAAAATGTACAATTCGACGTTAAGCTAAATGTACTGCTGAAAGCTCTTCACTCATGCTATAGGATAAGGTCTCAGGGGGAGCGTTTGGTGGGGTGGAGTGGTTGGCGCTTATGATAAATACACCCTCTTTTATTATAGTGTCCAAAGTGGTGATCGCTCAAAACGTACTATGGCAAACACGCCGCTACGCTACGCTGCTCGCCGAACGCCCTGAGACCGCCTTTAGTTTTTCACAATACTGGAAAGTAATTTCCCTAGCCGACATCGGACATGTTATATAATCGTCATTATATTTATGAAAATTAAAATTATATTTCTCGAACATAATATATATATATATATATATATATATATATATATATATATATATATATATATATATATATATATATATATAAGCCTATGTTGTATGTAGTAAGTACACGGATTATGGCTACATCGCGAATGGGTAGGCTCGCTCTTACTCCTTGACACTCCCACGTTAAATAGCAGCATAATTCTTAAGAGAGTTTGAGATCCTTTATACTGGTAACGAGATATTCTATAGCCTTCAGAGGTGACAACGCATCTGCATTTTGATTCTTTATTTTTTTTTTTGTAGAGCGAGGCATTTCTCTTTTGTCCTCAGGGGTGGCACAACGCAATCGAGTATAAATGTACTCGTAGATGTCTATGGGCCACAGCATCCACTTACCGTCAGTTGGTCTGTGTTCTCATCTATCACCTAAACTGCTATGAAAAAAAGAAACGGGTAACTCAAGTCTGATCCCCGCTGGTACGTTAGTTCTATAATAAAAAATGCGTAGACGTATTTGAAGGTAATAATGTTAATCGATGTATAAATAATATAATTATGTGCATTGCTATGGCTTGCTTTAATTTTTATTAGTTTTAACCTTCCCCAGTATTATACCTATACCCGCGCAAGGAAAATAAAATGAAAACGAATCAACTTTTAATTAAAATCCAATTAAAGTTCATGTCCGCATTCTCGTTTGCCCAGTAACTGTCCACACTGGACATAGGCTTCTTCAATTAGTAGGATGAATATACCTATTTTAGTTTTGGCGAACAGTATTAGACATTTCGGCGCTTTGAGGCTACTTATGATAGAAGGTTAGTGTATTTATATTTGATATAAATACTAGATATTTATCGGCATAACATTTCTTCTTCTGAACATTTCCTATAGTTGTCTCTTTCATATCTTCACGTGATAAGATGTGAATCAAAAGCAACAGTTTGTTGTGGTGTGCCATTTATATAGAAAGTATAAAACAACATGCGAGGTATCATCTTTTTTTCTTCCGAATATGTTTTCATGATGTCTTTAAACGTCGTTTGTGTAGATTCGCCTTTTGCTTTAACGTCGAGCAAATTAGCACTTAAAATTGCAATTAACAATGATTTTTTTTGTCGTGGTAGAGCCATGCTGCAGCTATATTTTTGATATATTTGTAACACGAATGGGTCGGCTCGACCGGCGTAGGACCATGCTCTCACAGAATACCGCCGTAAAATAGCAGTCTATTGCTGCTGTGTTTCGTATGGTGAGTGTAGAGAACTGGAGACCCTTTTTACTGGAAACGAGGAATTCAATCTTAGTCCTCACGGGTGACAACGCATCTGCATTTTGATTCGTAATCGAGGATAAATGTAGATGTCTATGGGCCACAGCAACCACTTATCATCAGGTGGACTGTGTGCTCGTTTGTCACCCTTATCCTATATAAAAAAGTAGTATCGGCGGGGAATCGAGGATCGAACGCCGGTAGCTCGCATACTATAAAATTTACAGTAAATGCTTAGTCCCTGAGCTACCACGGCTTTACTTTAAAAACTAACTATGTAAAATAATTTCCAGATGATAACTTCTGGAGTAGGTGCTAAGACAAAGTGTATCGAAAAATTTAGCCGACTTCAGAAGCTATAATCTTAAAATTATTTTATTATTTTTAGATTTTATTAAATTTTTAATTTTTTTTTTGATGATCTTCCATCGTCACAATATACGTTTCTCATAGTGTAAAATATTACAAATCATTTACATTTTTAACATCACTTTTATATTTTGATAGGTAAGTGGACTAAAAAATATAAGAATTTCAAGGAAATATCTAGAAATTCGCCTAAATATTTTTATTTATATCGAAAACTTCATACCCTTTTGGCCACCCTTAATAAAGGTGGACATTTTTCTTTAAATTTATTGAAATCACCCCAGAAATATTAACCTATTTAGGTTTACAGATTCACTTAAATCGGGTCAGTCAGTTCCGAGAATCATTGAACACTCATGAAAAATATATTATTCACAGTAGAATCAAAGTAATCGACGTATCTCAACGTATCAGTAAGTTGAAATGGCAATGGACCGGCCATATAGTTCGAAGAACCGGCAACCGATGGGGAAATGTTCTCGAGTGGCAGACTCGCAGCGGTAAACGAAGTGTAGGGCGACCCCCTACTAGATGGAGTGATGTTGAAGTAATAGATACGGGAAGTCGATGGATGTAGGTGGCTCAGGATCGAGCTTTGTGGCATTCCTTGGGGGAGGCCTATGTTCAGGTGTGGGCTTGTCGATCAGCTCTTATGATTATGATGAAGATGATTATGATAGATAGGTTAAATTCGTGAGTAGTGAAGTAGCGGTAAAGCTACTCATCATCAGCACACAGATGATACTTACTAAAATTTATTACGGAGAAAGTGTATTGATAAATACAGAGAAATACAAAAGAGATAAAACACTGCATTGTGTGTGGAACACCAGCAACAATATTACACAAGTCGGAGAAAGTAACATCAACACATGTTTGTTGCCAGCGTCCCTGTTAGGGAATGAGCCAATATACAACCGATGATAACAAACTGAGCTATTGCAGGATTGCTAGCAACACCCAGTGAGCAGACAGTTATCAGTCGCATAGCGGATATCATCAGTGACTTTTATCTGTAAAAGTACCGAAAACTATAAAAGGTTTTAAAGATTGTAGTTGTTTTAAAATTTTCTGATTTAGATTAATCGAAACAACTATTTTTAGAATTTTAGAGAAAAAGGGAAGAATCGACATTGGCCTGTAGTAGGTGAAGTTAGTAGAAGAGTTATTTTTAGAATTAGGATTTAGAAACGCTTCTTTCCAAGTAGTACACAAGGTGCTAGATGATGAGTAAGATAGGAAACTATTAGGTCCGATATTGACATCACCATGATACCATTTGGACCAAGAGCTTTACTAGAAATAGCACATAAAATACTTTTTATGCCATTATCGGTTGCTGCTTCATAGCTAAAGGAAGTATTTTTTTATATAATAAGGGTGACAAACGAGTATATAGCCCACCTGATGGTAAGTGGTTTCTGTGGCCCATAGACATCTACATCTATCTTCGTTTGCGAATTAAAATACACATGCGTTGTCAACCACGAGAACTAAGATGGAATGCCTCCTTTCCAGTAAAAAGGGTCTCTGGTTCTCACCATAAGAAACACAGCAGCATTAAGCTGCTATTTTACGCTGGTATTCTGTGAGTATGTATGTATATGTGTTATATAGTGAAGGATGAAAGTGAGTATCCATAATTGTGTTGCTCTTAACTTCTGGGTCTAACATTAAGGGAACAGAATAGAAGTACTTGTTAAGCGCAGATAAATCTAAAGAGTTAGTAATGACTTTAAGTAAGTAACCTTTTCAGGAATTGGGGCAGTACGGGCTTCAATGGAGTTATTAGTGTTGGTGTTTAGCATTGCGTAGTTTTCCCAGTTCTCATCAGTGGGCGAATTATTATGGTTTTTCTTCAGAAGATCCCTGCAATACTGTATACGGTTTAGCTTTCGGGGTATGATAGTAACGCGTCCAATTTACAATCCGTTCTTGTTCTAGTTAGGAGAGCCATTGTCCATCAAAAACTAAACTTGCCGGATTAAGAATCGATGCACTCTATCGCCATAAAAATAGAGGTGGTGGACGAGGAACTAAGGATCTTTGCAGCAATGTGTAATTTGTAACGAATGTAAGGAGTTAACTAAAGCACTGGTGTTCATTTGTGTTACTGGTCTTAGTGGCGCAACTTTAACATCATGATCATCATCATTACAGCCTTTCATAAGTTCACTGCTGAACATAGGCCTCCCCCAAGGAATGCCATAAAGCACGGTCCTGAGTCACCTGCATTTTTTTTATATGCTACTAAGCCAGCGCTTATCTACGATCCCACCTGATGGTAAGTGGTGATGTAGCCTAAGATGGTGAAGCGCACTGACTTAACAAAAGCCTATTCACTCTTGCCTTGAAGACACCCACACTGTAATGGGATGGAAAGACAGATGCTGGCAACTTATTCCACTCCTTTGCTGTACGCATGATGAACGACGTGGCGAACCATTTGGTTCGAATGCGTGGTAAGTTAACAACGAAAGGGTGAAGACTGGCCGAACGTCTGGTTGTCCGATGGTGGAAGGGAGAGGGTGGAATTAAATTATGTAATTCCTGCGCACACTCTCCGAAATGCATCCTGTAGAAAACCGAAAGGCTGGCTACTTTACGTCTGTGTTCGAGGCTGGTAAGATTGGTTTTAACCAAATTCGGGTCATCAATAAGGCTCTTAGCACGCCTTTCCATTGAGTCCAAAGCTCCTAGGTGGCATTTTGCAGCACCAGCCCATATATGGCAGCAATACTCCATGCACAACCGGACTTGCGCTTTATATAAAGTAAGCAGCTGTCCCGGCGTGAAGTATCGCCGCACCTTTGCAAGGACTCCCAGCTTCCTTGCAGCTGCTTTGGCCTTGGACTCAATGAACCGCCGAAAAGTTCAAATTTGAGGATATTTCAAACCCTAACAACTGAAGGCGGTCGGTATATTTCAGTGATACATTTCGGAAAGAAGGAGCCAAGGTGAGCTGGCTCCTTTTTGCAGTGAAGAGACACGCTTGTGTTTTGGAAGCGTTGAACTTCAAGGATTGGCATCGCCCCAATCGGAGACTGCCTGTAATGTGAGATTCACACGCTCTACCATAGCTTCTCTTTCGGACTGGATTTGATCCCGACTGGCCCGAGGACTTGGTTGGTATCTCTCAACAACTGTGCTATCGTCTGCATACCCATATATACCGGGCATAAGCAGATCATTAATATGCAGCAGGAAGAGAGTTGCGGAGAGAATGGACCCCTGAGGAACACCGGCGTTAGTCGCCATAGGATCGGATGAGCAGACATCGACGACGACCCGGAGAGACCGTTCACTCAGAAAGTCCTTTACCCATTCAATCAGACCAGGGGATAAGCCGTACGCTGGAAGCTTACCCAAAAGGCTAGTGTGCCAAACTCTGTCAAAGGCCTTCGAGACATCAAGGGAAACAGCAAGTGCTTCCCCACTGTTCTCAAATGCCTCGCCCCATACTTCTATCTATCGACTTCCTGCATGTCTTACCAGGTCGTCACTCCATCTCGTGGGGGGTCACCCTACACTTCGCCTACCGGTACGAGGCTGCCACTCGAGAACCTTTCTTCCCCATCAGTTGTCGGTTCTTCGAGCTATATGGCCGGCCCACTGCTACTTCAGCTTACTAATCCGTTTGGCTATGTCGGTTACTCTGGTTCTACTGCGGATGTCCTCATTTCTAAGTATATCACGCAGAGAAACCCCAAGCATAGCCCTCTCCATAGCTCGCTGAGCAACCTTGAGCTTCCTCATACGGCCAGCTGTGAAGGACCACGTCTCAGATCCGTAAGTCATCACTGGCAACACGCACTGGTTGTACGATTTCGTTTTAAGGTTTTGAGGTATGTCTAATGAGAAGATGTGTCGTAGTTTCCCGAACGCTGCCCAGCCGAGTTGAATCCGTTGATTGACCTCTCGGTCGAAGTTAGACTTACCTAGTCGGACTATTTGTCCCAGGTAAACATACTCGTCAACAACTTCGAGCTTAGTGCTCCCAACAACTACCGCAATAGGTGTGACATGGACGTTAAACATGATTTTTGTTTTGTCCATGTTCATATTAAGACTTATCCGTTGGGAGACACTATCAAGGTCATTCAGCATAGTGCTTAGGTTCTCCAGCGATTCTGTTATAAGGACTATATCGTCAGCAAATCGAAGGTGAGTGATGTACTCGCCATTGATGTTAATACCGTATCTTTTCCAGTCCAGCAGCTTGAAAACATCTTCCAATGCAGCGTTGAAGAGTTTCGGGGATATAATGTCACCCTGTCTTACACCTCTCTGCAGTTGGATAGGTTTCGTACTCTGATTCTGTACTCGGATAGCCATCGTAGATCTACTGTACAAACAATTCAGCACTTTGATATACCGACAGTCAACTTGGCACCGCTGAAAGGACTGCAGCACCGCCCGAATTTCGACGGAATCGAAGGCTTTCTCATAGTCCACATACGCCAGACATAGTGGCAAATTGTACTCCTCGGACTTCTGTACAATTTGCCGAAGGGTGTGTATGTGGTCTATGGTACTAAAGCCTTTTTGGAAACCGTCTTGTTCGGGAGGCTGGAAGTCGTCAAGTCTGCGTGCGAGACCACCGCACTTCTGCTCCATGCCTCCGGAGTAGTGCTACCATAGAGGACGGAATGAAAGAGCTTCTGAAGGACTTAAGTACCGGTTTTCCACCCGATTTCTGAAGCTCCGCTGTAATTCTATCCTCTCCCGGGGACTTGCCGTTTTTAAGGTGCTGGAGAGCCATTCTAATCTCGCTCAGACTGACGTCCGGGATATGTTCGGAATAATGTCAGATAAGACTCGCTCTTCGAACGTTACTCACACTTGCGTGTGGCTCCAACGATGACGTGTACAGCTGCCCATAGATCTTCTCAATCTCACTCAAAATATCAGGTGTCCCGGAAACGATGCTGCTACACTCGGTCTTCAGCCTTGACAGTAAGTCTCTTTCTGGCAGACAGATCTCTGGCAAAGACTTTGGACCCTTGCTTCCGCTCAATCTCTTCTTCAATACAAGCTGTATTGAAGTTGTGTATGTCCCGCCGCTTGCATTTAGAGATCTGTCTGTTCAGTTGCCTGTATGCTGTTAAATCTGTTGAAGAATGTAGCTTCATCTCCCGTCTAACAGCCATGAGATTAAGAGTGTGATCGGAGAATTTTTGTGTTCTTTTGCGGTGGGTCTTGCAAAACTTAGCTCCGACCACATGGACAGTTTCCACGAGCTTGTCATTTATATCGTCCACTGCATTGCAATCTTCTAGGCACTCAAAACGGTTTCGTAGCTCGAGTTGAAAGGTTTCGGGACTTTGGATTAGAGCACGAGGGGGACGGAGCGTTGACTTCATTAGACAAAACCTCTCCAGCTTAACGTTTAGGTTCAGTATGCCTCTCACCATTCGGTGATCGCTGCCGGTTTTCGCCCTCGCAATCCCTGAGACATCACTGAACAGTTGTCGTCTGGTCGTCATAATGAAGTCAATCTCATTTTTTGTCGAACCGTCGGGGCTCGACCAGGTCCACTTCCTGTGGGGCCACTTCTGGAAGAAAGATTTGATCATAAAGAGTCCCTCTTTCTCCATGAAGTCGGCCAGCTGCTGGCCTCTTGGGTTCCGTTGCACTATTCCGAATTTCCCTACTTTCAGCTCACCGTTCTCTCTTGTTAGGCACAATTAACACCGTATAGTGGGTTTTGGAGGAATGCATTGCTCTAGATATATCCTCATACATTTCCTCCAACTCCTCATCGGGGTGTGCCGAGCTTAGTGCGTAAAAACTTGTATGACCTTCATCGAATATCGTTTGGTGATCCTGAGTATAAGGTACGCAACCTTCGTCGACACACTCCCAATCTTTACAACGTTGTTAACGAGAGACTTGTGGCCGATAAATCCGACACCTCCTTGGGACAGATGGTCGTCCTCCCGGTGATAGAGCAAATTGCCGGATTCGAGGATTTCCATGTCCTCCCCCTCTCTTCAGACCTCGGATTATCCTGTAATATGCCAGCGTAACTTGTCTATCTCTTCTTCCAGCTCCACGATTTCTCTTTAACATATGATGAAGTAATAATATTATGCAACATTCGCAACTTATCGTCAATATTGTCACTATTGTAAGAGTGAGACTGATTCGCGTTGCAGATCTTTGAATTGAATTTTAATTTAAGGTAGGTAAATTAGAGGTCAAGAATCTAAATATTACTTTACTTGACCTTCTCGTTTTTTGAACTCGTTAAAAATTATTTTGTTCTTTGTTTGTGTTGGGTATTCCATAGACGATGATTCTTCTTTGTAACTACACTTTGTAACCTAAATAAAATTTTTATTTATTAACAAAGGTAAAGTGATATTGTAAATTACATGGAATGGTTCCCACTTGAGTTAATAATTACAAAATCAGATTCAAGTTATGTACTTACATTTATAATAATTTGAATTTATAAATGTAAAGAAAGTTTTGGAACTAAGTTCTTTATCCGACGGTACGAATTTGGCGGACGGGGGCTAGGCGAGAAAAAGCGTAAGATTTTTTCGCGGCGACTCCTTCTCACGTGGTGTAGACGGCAACGGCGGCTATAAGGAAGCGAGATGGAATAATATCTATTTTCCTCGCACTTTTTCTTATCTTGCCATGAAAGAAATATTATTTTAAATGACGATTAATTTTAATAGACGCTAGTAATTCATTTCTTTGTATTTGTTAATCGTTCCTACCGAGTGTTCCATGACACTCACGCATGTTTTTATAAATTCTTGTTCTTTATAATTTCTTTTTTTTTATAACTTCTTGTCTTATAAATAACCCCAGAGATCCTGCGGTTCGTGGTCCGGTTTGTGCACCTGGAAATCATATGTTTGGCCAGCTTCAGAAAAAGTAGATGCTTTAAAATTCGATTGTATTAATTTGTATTTTTTTTACGTCAATTGTAACCCGATTTTGATGGCTCTTTTTATTAAATGAAACCATTATTAAAAATTGAGGGGTGGTCTCATATACGAGCATATTTCGAGGCAATACTAAGGGTGGCAAAATAGGGTACGACATTTATCGTGTAACTATTTAGACTACGTTGAAATTGTGATATTCTTAGTGCACTCAAAAGTCTAAAATAAATTACTTTAAATAAAAGTTAAAAGTCGAATTCAAAGAACTAAAATAAATAAAATAATTTTATTTATTTAAATTTTTTGAACATTCTGAAGTTGTTGCTAAGACATATTAGTAGAAGACTAGTTAAAGCCCCGAAATTATTTTTTTCTTTTTGGGTATTTGTAGAGAAATTTTTAACTTTTTAAAGTTAATTTAAAAAAATATGGGTAATAAATGGATACTGTGACCCTTAGACATTATTATTTAATACAGATCATGCTTCTAAATGAGGATGCGCTTTAATCTCTGAGTTCTAAGAATGTTTCGCTACTAGTAAAAAGGGTCTCCGGTTCTTGTCATTCACCATTCGAAACACAGCAGCGTTACATTGTTATTTCCCGTTGTTATTGTGTGAGCGTGGTCCTTTCTTGGACAAGCTGACCCATTCATGATGCAACCATAATAAAGCTATTATAGTAAACGTCAAAATAAATGACATTAAAATGTCACGCTGTAGATTTATTTTGACGTTTGGTTTCGTTATTTTTGAATTTTGTACATAACGTTGTTTGTATTAATTATAATCCCAATATCACTTTATGCGACAAATAGTAGGTCATTTTGAGAAATCATAACGCAGTTGCGGATTTTTATTTTCTTTATCTTTTTTTAGTGTTTTCTATCCTATCCTGCTTTTCTTTATATGTACTATATATTTTTTGCATGTTGTACTAAAGGTAAAATTAGTTATTTGAATCTTTAAGTTAAATTTACATCACATTATAATATACATAAGTATGTATTACTGTCTGAGGGAAACATAGTACTCTTAAATGCAAGCGATTTTAAATAAAAGTATATCCAGAAAAATCCGTAAAGGATTTTAATATTTTTTATAGATATTTAGGTTTCATAACAAATCGGTAATCAATGAAGTAAAAGCTATTATCCAATAGAAATCCCTTACCTTTAATCAGTCGCATGAAACGAATACCTCTTGACGATTTTTACCTTTGTAGATTACATAGATTCAATCGCTATTTACTTTTTATCAAAGACCGAATTCATTAAGCTGGTGCGTCTGGATATCAAGGCAATTAAACGAGCTTGCTGTGTTTACTGTTGCTGAAGGTATTTAACATTGACACGTTAAATAATTACGTTTAAAATCTAGTACTCCAATCCAAAACTGCTCATTGATAAAGGCGCAATCACCTTTATAGTAACCTGCAGCTTATTATTCATTCTTAGTAATCCTAAAATTGATAACCGTGCATATTAATATATAGTAAATAAAGGTTTGAGCTTTGATTGATTGTTTGTTCTATTCCAAAAAATATTTTTTTTATAGAATAAGGGTGACAAACGAGCACACAGTCAACCTGATGATAAGAGGTTGCAGTAGCCCATAGATATCTACATCTATCTTCGTTTGCGAATTAAAATGCAGATGCGTTATCAGCCGTGAGGACTAAGATAGAATGCCTCTTTTCCAGTAAAAAGGGTCTCCGGTTCTCAACACTCACCATACGAAACACAGCAGCATTAAGCTGCTATTTTACGCTGGTATTCTGTGAGAGCGTGGTTCTTCCCCGGTCGAGCCGACTCATACGTGCTACAACTATACTTGTTTACGCCCAAACGCTGATTTCGGGATTGACGTCAGAGGGCGCGCGGCTCGGCGATACCGGTTTGACGTTCGGTCGTGGCGAGAGCGCGCGAGCGCAAGGAGTCGTCTGCCAGCTGTGCTTGGGACAGCACGCTGTCATTTTTGTCAGGAACTCGGAATAATTTAGGCGCGTCTAGTAAATATACTGTCTGGGATTTGTAACGCGCATTCCTTGCTTGAGAGCTTCACCCGAGACTCATTGTGTATGACTCAGAATCTGTATAAGCGTATTCGACAATATTAGCTAGTGCGGCATTTGATATTCAAGAAATAACTGTTGCCATACGAAACGGTAGTGACCTTTGATCCGGGCACTCCGTGTTCGTATTGTGTGTTAAGCTTAATAACAAACGAGAGTTAGTGGCTTCTTTAAGTTAGTTAATTGTACGATAAAGTTAAGGACTGTCCTCGTGACGAACGAAGAAAGTGACTGTGGACTACTCCGCGGAAGATTACCACAATTTTGAGCAGTGCTGAAGTCCGAGCTGCTAACGACGGCAACGGTCTCATAAGGTCTACCACACTCAGTCACACACAGATACACATCACAGCACATTACTTCCCTTGCACCATACACCCACATCCGACCTGACCGAATCCTGAGGGACCAGTCGCCTTGGATATAGGTAAGTAAGCTCGGTTTAATATTCAACCTGTTGAATTGCAGTAGGATAGAACGCTCCCCCCCTTATTGTTATTGTAATTAGAAACCTTCCACGCGGCCATATTGAGGCCCGACCTACGTCTGTTCGTTGAAGCTCCGCTGATACGCCCCGGAGGATTGAACCTTTATGGGAGCAGCCGTAGGCCGTAACAATACTATTAATATAGTTGCAGCATGGCTCTACCACGTAAAAAAAGCGGACATATACAAAATCACATACATAATTTTTATGACTTTAATATATATGTAGATTATGAAATAAACAGGCGCCGCGCCGGTTCAGCTCATCATGATCGCCTATCAAGACATACGGCAGTGCGTCAGCCAGGGTCTGTTAGTGATCGTGAAACTACTGAACGACTTGAACGATTGAGGTTATATTTTCACAATAATATATCATCACAATACATATTTGTTTTGTCGAGACGATGATTCATATGATTCATAGGATCCGGTAGCGCTGTAATTAAGTTATTAACAAATTCTATATTTATGAACCATAACGGCTCATATTCACAATATAAGTTGGTTAACAGCCAGCAAAGAAAATCATATCTGGATCCGATAGGTGGCGATGTGGTATGATCTCTATTTTTTTTACAGGATAGGGTGACAAACGAGCACACAGTCCACCTGATGGTAAGTGGTTGCTGTGGCCCATAGACATCTACATTTATCCTCGTTTGCGAATCTAAATGCAGATGCGTTGTCACCCGTGAGGACTAAGATGGAATGCCTCGTTTCCAGTAAAAAGGGTCTCCGGTTCTCTACACTCACCGTACGAAACACAGCAGCATTAAGCTGCTATTTGACGCTTTTTATAAAAATCAACTGCTGTCCGGTAGTCCCGCTAAAATTATTTTAAAAACTATTCTAAAATTATTTTATTTTATACGTGATAGAGCCATGGTGCAGCTATATTAGTAGTATAGTTGTAGCACGAATGGGTCGGCTCGACCTGGGAAGGACCATGCTCTCACCGAATACCAGCGTAAAATAACACTGCTGTGTTTCGTATGGTGAGTGTAGAGAACCGGAGACCTATTTTACTGGAAAAGAGGCATTCCATCTTAGTTCTCACGGGTGATGACGCATCTTTTTTTCATATATGAGAGGGGGCAAACGAGCATGCGGCCCACCTGATGGTAAGTGACTACCGCCGCCCATGAACAACTGCAACACCAGGTGAATTGCAGATGCGTTGCCGGCCGCTTAAAAGGAGTAGGCTCTTTTCTTGAAGGTCCCGAAGTCGTATCGGTCCGGAAAAATCGCTGGTGGTAATCGATTCCACAAGGAAGTGGTACGAGGAAGAAAACATGTTCTAAATCTCACAGTGGTGGACCGCCAATCATCCAGGTGGTATGGATGGTATCGCAAGTTTTGTCGCGATGTGGGATGGTGAAATTGAGCGGCTGGAATTAGTCCGAACAATTCCTCAGAGCACTCCCCGTGGTAAATGCGATAAAATACGCAAAGAGATGCAACACCTCTACGCATTTTGAATCTTTATAGAGGATAAATGTAGATGTCTATGGTTCACAAAAACCACTTACCATCAGGTGGACTGTGTTCTCGTTTGTCACCCTATCCTAAAAAAAAAACTAAAAACGGCTCGACCGATTTTGATGATTTTTTTTTTGTTTGTGTATGAATGGGACTTGTGTATGAAATCAACATTGAGAAGCTAGGGCGGAGCGCTAGTTATTAATAAATTCTAGATTAACACTGTGAATCGGAAAGTGCAGAACAACGTCTGCCGGGAAATTTAGTGTTATGTAAAATATATACAACTGTAAGGAATGAGGGTATTTGTTTACAGCCCTAATGATTTCATTTAAAATAAAAATATATACTCTAACAAATCCGTGTGTTTTAATGGTAATTCTATGTATTTTAATTAATTAAATGTTTTCATGAGACACTGAATAAATAAGAAGCTTTCGTCACTTGAATTTAAAATCTGTATATAAAGTCCATTGTTATACCTCGTAATAGATCAAGTTGCGGACCAAAAGTGTTATTCATTAAAGTTACTCAACTGTGACATTATCTTGTTTGCGTTTGCAAAACGTTAAAATATATTTAAGAACAAACTCTGAGGAATATTGAATTTCATCCCTCGAGCTTATGATTTTTTATGCCGAGATTAGACCCTTTTACGGATTAAAAATTAAAAAAATGTATTTTTTAACAAAGTATTGTAACATAAGTTGTTATTTTAGTGAAAGAGGATAAATTTTAAGGTAGCGTTGTTGAAATATTATTGAGTTTTCGCAAAGTAAGTAGTATTCCTACTTTTGACATTACCGTCAGTCATCTTAAACTGGAAGTGAATTCGCATAGTGGTTTCAAGAGAATGGTCTCTGCGGGCGAGAGGCAATATACTTTAGGCTCCATACAAATGTTTCAATTGAGATCGGATTTCTTGTTAGAAATAAATCCGTGAAAAGGAAATCTAAACAAGTGTATACCTAGTACCTACCTCTCTTTTCATCGTAAATAATTTTTTCAGATCTAACTATTCGCATCAAAAGTTACGCATGAGGTAGGTATAATAACTGCAATATTATTTATTTTGCGAGGGATCGTGTATATTAAAATTTTATATATATATAAAGGGTTATTTTGTAATAACCGGCCAAATTTGCAGAGAAGGTTGAGAATAAGTACACACATTCGTAAAGGTCGATCGGTAGACAAAAACGTTGTTGCCCATAAATCACATTTTATTTGGGTTAATTTCAAATAAAAGTAGAAGCCTTATTTACTCGTATTTTACAAAAACAGGCCTAGTGGCGATGTAAGAATATCCATCACCCCATATCCTCACGTGGGTGTCGCAAGAGGCGACAAAGGAAAACAAACCAGGAAATGGGCAACACCGTCCTCCTAACAACATCTTAAAAATAAAATACAGCTGCGGTTGCCAACGCGATTGTAAAGCTAGTATCAGTAATAGGAACTATGGTAAATATCACTTCTATGAAGCAATCTAGGGAGAGGCCTATGTTCAGAAGTGGACTTTTGTTAGACTGTAATGATAATGTTGATAATATTAAGTTGCGTTCGTGTCATTTTAAGCGGCATATTCGTGTATCTACATTAGAAAATATGTGATTGCATTCTAATATTTTTTGTTGAATTAATTCATTCAGTGTATATATTTTTTTTGCAAGAGGGGCCAACGAGTATGCGGCTCACCTGATGGTGTCGACCGCCGCTCATAAACAACTGCAACCCCAGGGGAATTTTTTAAGATTACATTTTGAACTGGGCATTGTTTCAGTATTATAGAGGTGTTTTACATACACAAATTTCAAAAGAATGAAATCCTAGACCTGGAGCAATTACTTTATTAATTGTAGCTACATGCAAATACTGATTTTATGCGGGATTCAAACCCGTGGCCCGCAGTGCCGCAGTCAAACGTTTAGCAAATACGCTTACAGGTCGTAAAATAGTATAAAAAAAAGATAACATCTATTAAATTGATAGTGTAATTCTTTCCTTAGATTACGAGAGCACAGTGGTGACCCATTTTTGCAATCGTCGCGGGATTCGTTGCGGACGAGTTTATAGTTTTCAATATTTGCAAGGCTATACCCGAGTACTCTCATATCATTTTAAGCTTCTACTTGTAGTGAAATCGAATGTTCTGGGTAAACATTGATGGAATGCTTATGTGACCTATTTTTGAACTCTGTTAGTACTTAGGAAAATTGTCTTACGCAACACGAATAACCCTCGTAAAGAAGTATTATCCGCTTTGAGTGACTGACATCCAATTACCGACTTGTTATTGTGTGGCTTCGACCACAACCTTGTAATTGACGCCGAAGTAGCACTGAAGCGTATTAAGTATTATCTAGATGATGAATCATACCATGCAAAAACGCTTTACAAATTTGTGACACGTCTCGTCGCAGGCACCCAATCCTCTTAATGCTTTATTATTGTCTCGACTATAGTAGGTTCCAATAAAAATAACGTAATTCACCGTCCCAATAAAACGGTCTTATAGGTTTAGTTTAGAAAGTTGGCATCTTGTCCATAGCGGTTATTTCGAGTTCCCTACATTGGCTACCGGGCGACAGGTTTCACAAAAAGAAGGCACTATTCATTGGAGAATGATTTGGTAAAAAGAACTCTGTTTATTCCGATGAGAAGAGTTAGATTACTGTAGCCGGATTTAAAAACAAACGTACTACGATTTACGTACCGTAAACTCGTTACGCGATACGAACGAGGCGAGTTCGGGAATCGGGGTTGTCATTGCATATTGTTGTTTTTGTAATGCAGATAGGGTTGATATTGGTTTGTATTGAAGATAGGCTTAGTGCGTAGCACTAGCAGACAAGCGGCGAGAGAGAGGCGAGCTTATACGCAGACTATAGAGAGGTTCGTAGGTTCATTCGCGAGAAGTATCGTTATCACAGTCGCTGTTCGGCGGCCCGGCAGCGTGCTTGTTTGAGGCGAGGTTGTACAGCCTTTGTATGTGATTAGACATCGGACGAAGTTTTACGGGTATCGTGTACCGATATTACATAAAAACCGTATCGTGCTTACTCGTGACAGTATGAACTAACTGCTGAAAGTGAAATCGATCAACTAGACGTGATAATAAAATTATGTCAGGATTTTAAAGTCAGATGGTGACATTTTAAGTGACTAAGTGGGAGGATCTATTTGAACGTGATAACTATAAATATATTTTAACTGTTTCCGATATCAGCGCAGTTTTAATTATTTAAACTGTGTCTTGAATATTGAAGTGCATACCTATTGATATTTTGAAAAACGGTAAGTAGTTTAATTCCGAAAACAAAAAGAAATGTTTGAATAAGGTTAAGTTTATATTAATTTTTGTAATAAAAAAATAAACTGGGTTGTAAAAATGTAAATTGCTTTTCATCCCCCAATACATACATTTTCTTGCAATAGGGGAGCAGCCAGCTTAAGTATTCATGAGTAAGGAAGTAAAAGATGAAATATCATTAGATCAGCGCGCTTGCACCCCATTTTTGCGTGGTTGTTTGCGACGGCATTAAAATTTAAGAAACTCAAGGAATTTAAGAATATATGGATGTTTTAAATTTTTATACAATAAAAAGTAAAGTAAAGTTACAGCCTACTTACGTTACGTCCCACCGCTGGGGCTGGGCACGAATTGAACGAATAAAGATTTGTCCGCCGCTTAACCCCAATGGGTGTTGGCAAATTTCACATGTCTTTAAAATCGTTTTTTATAGTAATATAATACAATGATACTACTGATAGAGAATGCGCTGTTTGGCATGCATTGTATGGGAGACTTGTCGACTTGCTCATGTCTCACTACGCTGGGCAGGCGAGTTAATGTAGAACATACACCATTGGTAATGCTGGCCGATCACCAGCTCGTGAAATTTGAATTCGTTGTTTTAGGATAAATTATCCGCCATCAGTTGGTCCTCAATTAAGATCACAATAATAGAATAGATGAGAATAATAATAGTGAAACACAGCCAGCCTTCTTGGCACGATACCGCTGGGAGTAGGACTGTATGATAGTTAAGTTACTGGTTTTAATTTTTTTTTATAGTTTTTAATATTTTATATAATAAAATGTAAAAAAAGATTAGAAAAAATGTAAAAGATAGGGGATTAAATTATTTATGTAACGTATTAAGATGACATTCCAGTTGTCACCTAGAGTTTTTACTTAGTGTTTCTAGAGCTTTAAAATTAAATTTTTGATATAAATGCAACCTTCAAAAAATTAAAATTAAAAATAATAAAATAAAATAATAAAATAGGTTCTAAATTCGGGACTTCAATTCAGCTATAATACTACAACTTAGCAATTAGCTATTATGTGAAAATTATTTTTTATTTTTTCAAGTCGGCTTTTACTTTTTTTTGTTTAGAGCAATACACATCTATAGGTAATTCACGCGTTCTTAATACGAATACAAAGATTAAATAGAATTACCTACGTAAGCATTATACCATTCGCTTCCTCGGCAAATGCGCTTATACGTTAACATGCAGCTGAATGGTATCCTTGCGGTGTAACCTTAGTAGTGTTATAACAGGATGGTAGAGGAGCTCCTAAGAGTTATCTCACTTTTTTCATGAATGTATCGAGAATGTAGAGATAAGTTTATATACGTAAATATATATCCAACAATGATAACTAAAAAAATACAATAGTGAGTTTGTTCTATATCCACTTCCAATAATAATATTTGAAAAACTAAATAAATGCGATTTCTAGAACAATAAAAAGTTTCAATTAATATCGATATAATTATTTTCGTTTGTGGTTGAAATTTTAATAGAAAGACTCTGGAAGCTTAACACGTTTAACTAATATCAATTATACTGTGTTATAAAGCTTAAAAGAGGAACTTTTTTGAATTTAGTACACACATTACATTTAAAAGTACGTATTTAATATGTATTGAGGTAACTAGTCGTAATAATGCACACCATAATGTGGCAAGGAGAAACATGCTACGTCTATCAAAATTAACAAAGACAACTATGGCAGTAATGTAGCGTGGGTTGCTGCCGCCCGGAGCCACAAGAGTCAAAAAAGCTTTTTGCGTGGTAGAGCCATGCTGCAGCTATATAGTTGTAGGACGAATAGGTCGTCTCACCGGGAAACGACCACACTCTCACAGAATGCCAGACTAAAATAGCAGCTTAATGCTGCTGTGTTTCGTATGGTGGGTGTAGAGAACCGGAGACCCTTTTTACTGGGCACCCTTTTACGAGGAATTCCGTCTTTGTATTTAGGGGTGACAATGCATATAAATTTTGATTTTTATCGAGAATAGATGAAGATGTCTATGGGCCACAGCAGTCACTTACCATCAGGTGGCTGTGTGCCCGTTTGTCACTCTCATGCTTTATAAAAAATATAGGTTTCTTACTTATTACTTAAAGTTAACATAAAAGTTTATTTACATTTAACAGTGCCATATCATGGGTGGCTACGCCAAAGCCAAAAATGCCACCCTTCACCCCAACCCCCGTTTTCAGTAGTATCTTAAAATTATAACAAATTCTAAATTGTAATTGGTCTTTGTCATTTTTTTAAATATAAATATTTAAAAAAAATATACACACACTTTGAAGTGTTTGCAGATTCTCCGAATTATCAGAAAATTCAATGGTACACAGTTATAGTAAGAAAGTTATTTTCATATTATCTGGAATTTTACTGGCATCGTTTAAAAAGTTAAGTTATTAGGCGCTGACTTTTCTTTCCCAAAATGCCGCCACCTAAATATACCGCCCAGGCCCCTTTTGCCACATCACTGCTTTATTAGGTGAAAAGGTTGTTCCATAACAAATGGAGGAAAAGAATACTTATTATAGATAACCGTAAGATAAAAAACTGTCAGTTATAGGACTGCACCTCACAAGAGAAAAGTAAACATTATTTTTGGGTTGTTAAGAAATATAGTATAAGTATTTTTTATTAGAAATTATTATTATCAACGTATTAATATAGTTGTACAATTTTCATTTAATGCGATATTTTACATGAAAAAGAATGATTATTATCTATATAATATAAACAAATTTATAAATACATATTATGTATCCAAGCGTTCTGTGATTTTTTGCCCATCCCAAAAGTGCCTAATGTCTCTAAAGAAGTTTTATGTCAAAAATAACTCATTCTTCTACTTTTTTATTGGGGACTATTTTCATATTTTAAGACCTTTCTTATTTTGAGAAAGATTAATCACTAAGCTTGCCAGGTGTATTGGAAATCGCAGCACGAGAAGTCTCGCAAGTTTGACGCTGACACACACATTAATATGGAGTAAAATTAACACTATGAATAGAAACGTGGAAGATATAAGATAATAGTGAAACAAAAAGTTTAAGTGGAATGCCGGTCTCAATGGACTTAGGTGGCCACGCTATATGCCTATAGTATAACTTAAGTATTATGAAGTATCACTATAATATTATTAGTAGTTTAATTCCAACTTTAGAGACATGTAATTTTAAAAGTTATTGGATAAATAAATGTAATATTATTTATAAAAATATGACACTTTTGACTTCGTTACATTTTTTTTATAGGATTAGGGTGACAAGCGACCACATAGTCCACCTGATGGTAAGTGGTTGTTGAGACCCATAGACATATTATCCTCGTTTGCGAATGAAAATGCAGATGCGTTGTCAGCCGTGAGGACTAAGATGGAATGCCTCTTTTCCAAAAAAAAGAGTATCTTGTTCTCTACACTTGCCATACGAAACACAGCAGCATTTAGCTGCTATATTACGCTGGTATTCTGTGAGAGCGTGGTCCTTCCCCGGTCGAGCTGACCTATTCGTGCTACAACTATACTATTGATATATCTGCAGCATGGCTCTACCACGATAAAGTAATTATAAAAATATCACTTCGTCATTTTAAAATTTTTACAGATTTAAGATTTTTAAAGTATTTAGGCATCTTAACTATTTACAGTTCTTATAAACAAAAGCCTATTATTTACACTGGTTAACACTGGTTTTCATAAGACACGATGAACGTTAACGCTTGTACATTGGCTACAACTGTGGGCGCACATTTGCCTAGACAACAAACTTGGTATATTTTTTTTTATAGGATAAGGGTGAGAAACGAGCACACAATCCACCTGATGGTAAGTGGTTGCTGCGGCCCATAGACATCTACATTTATCCTCGTTTGCGAATCAAAATGCAGATGTGTTGTCACCCGTCAGGACGAAGATGGAATGCCTCATTTCCAGTAAAAAGGGTCTCCGGCCACCTGCACTCACCAAGCGAAACGTAGAGGTAAACCTCTATTTCACGCTGGTATTCTGTGAGGTCGTGGTACCACCCCGGTTCGAGCCGGCCCATCCGTACGACAGTAAAATAAAAGTAAAAGCTGCCGCGTGGCTCTACAACTGTTAAAAATCAGTGGTATACGTACATTCTTGGCTCCGTCATGGGAAAACTTAAAAGATAACAGGGAAAAGCTATTACAGCGTATGTAAAGAACCCCCCGTTCTAAAAAGGCGCCTTTCTCGGAATTATTCGGTAATATAAAAAAACCTATCGATGTTTTATGCTAAAAACATAATTAATTTTTTTAATTAATTCTTTCGGTCGCCGTGAAAGCTGTCACATCTGCATAGACTGAGTGTTCAATTTAGATTTATTGTTACATGAATATTAAATGGGATTACGCGTTGTTTGATCGATATTATTTAAGAGGTCTTAAAATTGTTAGTTTGTTAAAGAAATTTTATAAAGTTAAAGTACAGCCTATATACGTCCCACTTCTGGACACAGGCCTCCTCTCATTTCGGAGAGGCTTTTAAAGGTTAAATTTACAGCCTACATATATACGTCCTACTGCTGGGCGCAGGCCTCGTCTCATTTCTGAGAGGGTTTTAGGGCAAGGAAATGTCCGCCGCGATGCCCCAATGCGTGTCTGCGAACTGTACATGTCTTCAAAAAAAATTTTTTCTTATTTCTCAGACATCCAGATTTCCTCACGATGTTTTCCTTCACCGCCGTGCACGTGATATATCAGTACTGCAAATTGCAATTAAAAATTTCATTGGTGCCGGCGGGGATCAAATCCGCGTATTGTAAAATTTGCAACGAGTGCTTAGCCCTCGAGCTACCACGGCTCTTGAAGAAATTTTATACAGTTTTTTAATGTTAATCGTTGACTTTACAAAATAATTAATGGCTGCTAAATTGAAACAAATAAAAATCTATTAAAATTGAGAGAACGAACGGACGAAATAGAGAATGTTTATTGTTTACATTGAATTTTTAATTCTCTGACCAATAAGTAATAAAGAGGCGTTGGCTATCGCCCGAAAACCGTTTCGCCATTAGTTTGCCCCTTACCGTTTCCCCCAAATACGTAGTGACTTGGCTAGCGAAAGAGATGAGATTAATGACAGGCGTAGAATGGATTAATCCTGGCTCTATTTACACTATATAAAATAGTGAAAAGAAGGCGAGCCCCAATTTTACAATACAAATTCGGTAGTTTTAAATCAAATTTACGTCTTGAGTATATTTATTATGATAAAACCCAAATTTCTTTGAATTGAAAGTGAATTATTTAGTTTTTTGTTTTAAATAAATTGTGTTCGTGATCACGGATATGTTATTATGACATTAGAGATGTTTTTATACATGGTAGAGCCATGCTGCGACTATATTAGTAGTAAAGTTGTAGCACGAATGCGTCGGCTCGGCCGGGGAAGGACCACGCTCTCACAGAATACCAGCGTAAAATAGCAGTTTAACTCTGCTGTATTTCGTATGGTGAGTGTAGAGAACCAGAGACTCTTTTTACTAGAAAATCCATCTTAGTCCTCACCGGTGACAACGCATTGCATTTTGATTTTTTATTAAGGATAGATGTAGATGTCTATGGATCACAGCAACCACTTATTATCAGGTGGACTGTGTGCTCGTTTGTCAACCTATCCTATAAAGAAATCGTCTAATGCTTTGATGATTCACAAGAAGTGTTATAGTCTTAAATATGTACGATAATATTTAAGACATGAAGATTTTCTATGTTATTGCAATGATATTTATGCATCTTGTTTATTTCTATTAATCTTTACGGCCTAAAAAAGTTCAACGGTGAACATACGAGTAGGCCTTTCCAAGATTGCCTCATAGGGATCCCCTCTATTCTAATGTATTCACCATAGTTTATTTATTATTTTGAGTTGTTATCAGGGCGATGCTGCTGCCTATCTCCTTTAATTGTAAGTGAATTCATTTCCTCATTCAATTGTAATTGAATCCACTACCCCATAACATCACCCTAGAGATGTTTTTATTAAATTTATAAAATAAGAAAATAATCATTTAAATTTCAGCCGTTTCCGAAATATCAGTGAACTTACACAAAAAACATTCGCGTCAAATATACTCGTATAACCATGAAGCAAATACAAATAACCTTCTCATTTTGTTAAACTGAGTTAACAAATAACGTTCTTTCAAAAAATAGCCAGTTAAAATTAACGTTGACATTTTTTCAAATATTTATTAAATTTAACACTTTCACTGTCCGGTTTTGAGACACAATAGTAAGACAATAGCAATGACCTATATGTAGTGCACGGGACACCGAAAGGGTTAAGTGTTCGCTGCAATCTGATAAACTGGTAATAGGGAAAATCAGAAGGCGATAGTGTTTAGAATTAATTAAATTGATCAACTGACAAGAAGAGAAATTAACTTTTATGATGAGACTTTCATTATGGTCTTTCTATTTTGTTACAAAACCGTGTGATAAGCGACCGTTTTTATCAATGTCCGACCGAAATGACAACTCGAGGTAATAATAGGTCGGGGAAGAAGTTTCTTCGTATTTTGTTTGTATAAATTTGAAGAAAAATCTCTTTATTTGTACTGTTTGTATCTGGCTGGTTTTAATATCAATACATACAGTATATTAAGAAAAAAATAAAAAGTAAAAAACACTTTCCCGCTATTTTTCAATTGTTTTTCTGTCCGCCAAAATGAGTGAATCTAACGAAGAAATTCAATATCACACAAATCTGAAGTTTTATTACAAAAAAGATAAAAATGCGACTCAAGCCGTGAACAAAATTGTGACGTTTATGAACCTAATGCAGTGTCAGTAAGAGTAGTACAAAATTGGTTCAAGCGTTTTCAGCCCGAGAATTTTGATCTCAAAGATGCAGCTTGCTCTGGTCGCCCTCATACGGATAAAGTTGATGCCATTTTTGAAAAAGTGGAGCAAGATCGGCATATTAGTAGTTACGTCATAGCGGAAGAATTGAAAATTGACCACAAAACAGTTTTGACCCATTTGACAAAGTCTGGCTATACAAAAAAGTTCCATATTTGGGTACCACACTAGCTCACTGAAAGAAACCTAATGAACCGTGTACTCATTTGCGATTCTCTATTGAAACGTAATGAAACCGAACCATTTTTATATTTAGAATTCAAACAATTATTTAAACATTGCATCAAAGTTATTGTAATATATCGTGATTCTTTATAATGATGAATTTGAATAAATCTCAGAATTGTTCTTTAAATTGAGGAAATGAATGATGTGAGATAATGCATAAGAAGGCAATAAAAATGTTTCGTTATTTCAACCAGTTTCGATAATCTACAAACTTTTCGGTTGGGTAAATATCATAATACCATTTTTTTACTCATTTTTTCCGGGTTTGGGTAGCTACCTACCTCTTATCTGTTTCTGTCGCCAAATAGCAGTGAGAGTACCTACTGGTGTTTTCCGTCTGAAGGTTATAGAGAGCCAATATAATAACAGTCTGTGAGGCATTGCATCTTATTTAATGTTACTTGCAGGTGTCAATGAGCTCGTTTGCCCCCTCCTAAAAAAAAATAACACCGGCTTGTTTGTAGTTTGTAGGTTCCTTTATTAAAACTATAATTGATATTAAAGCTCATCATTTTATTTCGAGAGGTAAGCTGCAAATAGCAGTAAATAGCGATTTTTATTCATTCATAATTAATTATTGAATAAGGTTTTTCACAATTGCCCGCAATTTTTATTATTAGGAAGATGCTGTTGCCCATCATCAGTTCCATTTCAAACAATTATCCGATCCTACGAAATTGTTTATTACAATTTTATGTGCTCATCGATTTCTCGCTGATGTAAAAACATCATGAATAACTTGGTCTCTCTGGTTCCTGCCAAATAATATACATTTAGATCAACTTAAGCTCTTATAAAAATTAGCGCTCTGCACTTTGCATGTCTATAGGTATATTATCAACAGTCTAACTAACTTGTTGGTCTAGAGGCCGTAGACACGACTGCTCATCATGTGCTCCCAAATTTAAAGCCAGGGTTGGGCCAAAATCAGTTATTGGAATTTTCCTTAGACTATAAATGAGCGTTGCTTGCTTATAACTATAGTACGTGAGGGTAATATGGTCATCCGGTTAATATGGTCACTTTGTTATAACTCAAAAACAACAGTCTTATTTCCATAGATGGCTTTGTGATACGATAGTTCTTCATCAGTCATTAAAATAATAAAGGATCAAAAGGGCGCCGCTTTATCAACGCCATTTTGACAGTTGATATTATAGTAAATATTTTAGTCGATATTGTGTAGTGTAGTTAGTTTTTTTTTAAGTTTTCGAAGTATTCCTAATTGTTGCCAAGGCTTGTTTGCTATTTTTTTAATATATTAGTTATAGTATACGACTTTGTGTTTTTGTCTCTGTTCTCCTCCTAGTTTTGATTTTATAGGCCGGCAAATCTTAACGTGACCATATTACCCTTACGTACCTTACTGTAAGGATTTTTCTGTCACCATAATCCTGTCCTGCGCTGATGGCTAGTCTCTGACGAGACTCGTCACCGTGACCGAAATTTTATCAGGTGAACATTATTATTATTATCAACCATCTGGAAATTCCACATTTTTAATAGTATACGAGATAGTGATCTGCCAAGTTTAAAGACGACTTTTACGCTACCAACTTTGTGGAATAAACTATACTAATAACACAAAAAAGGTAAACAACAAATTCCTTTTGCTGTGAGCACTATTGAACTTTATTGTCAACGCTACGTAATTCTCAGCATTCGTCACAACCTCAAAATACAAAGTTACACAACGGCCTGTGCAATCGACATGAACTAACCGTTATCATAAAGGTCCAGTAGTTTGCAATAGTCTCGTCTAAAGTTTGTATAATACTTTCATTTTTTCGCCATTATCAACAATTACAGATTTGTAATATCGCCCGGCTCTAGTTTTTACGAAAGGTTGTTTGCAAACATTGATACCGATTCTAAGCTTTACAAAGGTATTTCTTCCGCAACAGAAATGCATGCGCTTGAGTAAGTGTGCAAACAATTAAAAGTATTTTATTGAGTCAAATTTTGTTTACGCTCTTGCAGTAACCGTGTAATTTAGCGCTCGTGGGACTGTAAACTAGAGCATGTATTCAAACAAAAACGAGCGAATATAATGCGCTTAATAAAACTGAAGCTGTGGTATGTGTTGTAAACAATGCCGCTGTAAAATGGCTAAAACGGGGACTTCTTGACATTGACCGATTAACACCATGATCGTCATCTATCGATAGCATTTTTAAATTATAATTGAGAATTAATTGATATCAGACAATTTTGAAAAGTAATTTATAATAGCATAATCCATATAGATATCAACAAAAAACTCTCAACACAAATGTTTTTATTATTTTTTTAAATTACACTTTATTTTCATTTTATGTGCATTGAAAAGTTGTTATTATTAGCCAAGCCAATGAATTGTGTAAATAATTATTTTAATCTAAAAATATTAATACGTACCTGTTAATACAGTAGTGTTGTTTCTCATTTATTGCTATTTCTTTATATATAGAAACATTTTTGATATGTTACAGGACTTTGTTTTCGTCAGGTGTTCAATCAGCCTATTATCATGTTATTTCCTGTTCCCAAAAACCACAAATGAGTTGTTTGTCAATTGCCTGCAGTTGATAAGGTTTTTCGTGCGTATGATAGACACGCGAGATGTAGTGACAGGCGTTTTGCGGGGACAGCTTCGTGGACCGTTACTGTACGTGCCGGAATTCGATGGATACCGTTACAGCGATCCGATGCGGCGATTGATAGTTAGAGACGTCGACTTCACCTTCCTCATGATATTACAAGATATATTACTTATATGTCCCAAATGAAACGCCATTTGTCGTTTGTTTGGTAGTAACTAATGTTGACGTCATGATGACGTATAAATAGTTGACTGTTTAAATAAATATAATATAAACGTTTTATATCTATCAATTCCATTTCATTATAGCCTATAAAAGTTCACTGCTGAACATAGGCATCCCCAAAGAATGCATCATATTTATAATGCACTTTATAATACACAGGATTATGCTATAGATGCCACGCTTGGCAACCGACGTTTTTTTTTAAATTTTATGTTGTTATCAGTTAGATGTTAATTCCTATCTCTTGTTCTTTTTCCCTCTGTAGCCTTACCTTATACGATACGGGACTATATGGAGTAGTAGATATTCTTACACCGCCACTACACGATTAAAATATTTCAGATACGTGAAATGTTTAGTATATGTTATTGTAAAATTGAACTATCTAAATTTGACCAATAATTACGCGTTAATTGAAATTCTACAGCTTTTTTACATAGCGTCACGCCTGTAATCCCCGAGAAGATATGTAGAGTTCAAAACGCAGCGAGCTACTCGGACCACGATTAGCTAAAAACATTGTGGATGTCTATCCAACGCATGCACAATCACAAAGCCAGTATAAGCGTCAGCAGCCCAAAGGTAGGGCGCGGAACGCGAACTCGAAAGGTCGTGGGTTCGAAACCGCCATTCGACTACTGTCGTAAACCACTTCTAACACAAGCATTTTAAGCTTACCAGAAGTGGTTAAAGGGAATATTAGTAATATTTAATAGCATTATTAGTATTTTTTTAAAAAAATATCATATTTGCCTCCTTTTACGACATGCTAGGTAAGTAATACACTTGGTATATTCTTTATTGTTATAAGTCCCACATAAACATAAGACCTATAAAAACTAGGCTAACACGGAAAAAAATAGTCATATCTATACTCTATACATATAAATAAAATTGAAGTGTCTGTTTGTAATGTCAAAATTACAGCGTTTTACTAAATGCATATGAAAGTATATACGGTACTTATAACAAAAAAAAAAATTGTCTGTCTGTCTGCTTGTTCCGGCTAATCTCCGAAACGGCTGGACCGATTTTGACGGGACTTTCACTGGCATATAGCTGATGTCATAAGGAGTATTTTACACTACTTTTATTATAGAAAAATAACTAGGCTTCCTTGCGAAAATATTAAAACCCTAAATTGCATGCGGGCGAAATCGCGGGGAAGAGCCAGTATATTTTATAAAACTGAAGTGTCAAACTTACAGCCCACGTTGTGATAAGAGACTACTGCAACCATTAGACACCTGCAAGCATGGAACCAACTTCAAACAAAATCTACAGATAGGAGGACTAAGGTTGCTGCTTGGCGGCACAAATAAGTAAAACGGGGGTACCCATCCAGATATACTCCCAGACTGGAAAGGAGTCGTTACATCTTGCAATACTTATTTTTTTTTATACGAGCAACTATGCAGGTCTAGAGAGACCAGTATCACTGCGACCTAAAAGGTCTATTGTGATCGCTGCTATGTCTACAGTTCACTGCTAAGCCATACTTCCTCAACGAATAGAAGGAGTTACTTAGCTGTGAGTAATTTCACTCGTGGCGGAATAGGGGAGATCTCCCGCCGGGCAAGGTGTTTTGCCCGGGGAGCGGCCAACGCTCCAAGTGGTAGTTCGGAACTATTCTATTCTATACATATACTGCTTTAACTTCGGAACTTTGTTAGCGCGATTTAGGTTTCGCTTGTGGCGCGACGACAGCGCCGCCACACACTTCTTCTGGGTGAAGTATATAGTTATCCAGACGAGTGCTGCGTTTGCGCATTAAGGGTCCGCAATTTGTCAGGATGTGTAAAGGCGTTTCCTCCTCTAGGGAGCAAAAGCACATGTGGTTTTTAAGACAACAGTGTTAAGACACAAGAATGCAATACTTACATGTATAATAACATAATATTTTAAAATAGTCGATAGTCTGAAAGTTAGTATAATTGACAGAAAAACCCCGTCCACTTACGAGCATATAATTATTTATGACTATAAATATAAAACAATTTCAATTGATGAATTTTAGAGAACCGGAGACCCTTTTTACTGGAAACGAGGCATTCCATCTTAGTCCTCACGGGTGACAACGCATCTGCATTTTGATTCGTAATCGAGGATAAATGTAGATGTCTATGGGTCACAGCAACCACTTACCATCAGGTGGACTGTGTGCTCGTTTGTCACCTTTATCCTATATAAAGAAAACAGATTTTTTTCTAATAATTCAAAACAATGAACATATTATGCAGAAAGGCATATATTATGTTGCATGTACATGTACATGGGGCAATGGGTGAATTTATTTTTTCACATAAAAAAACTGACCAAGTGCGTGTCGGGCCACACACAATGTAGAGGTACGGTTCCGTAGTTGCCCGTCACAATACGTGGGCTTTCTTGATAATAAGCATAATAAGTGAGTTCGCGGTTTGGCCGCTATAACAATTAAAAACGGGCCAAAATAGGAAGATCGTAACTGTCGGATTTAGTTTCAAATCAGACTCGTAGGGAGTGGTATTCAAAAATAATTAAAAAAAAACTTTTCGATTTTGAAAATAATACAATTTATATCAAATTATTCAAATGCCAAGGTACAAAGTTGATCATAGTTGACTGTCTATCTATATATTGCCAGCAGTGCAACCCTAAGATATCTATATATGACCGTAACGAACCTTCACGTAAACCACCACTGTCCTAAATTATCCTGAGGTTGCCCGCGTAAACCAAGATTGTGACGAATGAAACTCTATGAGGCTATATTATGATTGTATGAATACTTTGAATGAGGGCTACAATAACTACCAATTAACAAATAAGTGAAAGTATTACTTAAGTACGTAAGAAAGATCCTCCCAGCCTATCCCGCAAACGAAAAAGTAAAGATATGGTAGTAATGCATATAAGTCGTTTTCTTCATAAAATGTTTATTTTCAACCGACTTCAAAAAGGAGGAGGTTCTCAATTCGCCGGAATATTTATTTATGTACGTTCACCAATTACTCGAAGACGAGCTCGAGCTCGTCGGGAAGTTAGTTTAAAATCAATTACTAAATTCCCCTCGGAACGACATACAAGTGACTTAACAAAAACCTTCTTTAAATTATGTATTAAAAAAATTTAATATACCACGTTTTTCACATATTCCCACATTGTCATCCGATTCTGAGCTATGTTAAAAATTTCAAGTCTCTAGCTCATCACAAAGTTGAGTTGCTAGATTCTACCCGGAACGACGACGTTCTTTATCCTATACTAAATATAATATATTTTTTTTAATTTTATAAATTCATAACTTGACATGTTTTTTCTTTACCTACCTCCTTCTCGCCTACTTTGTTTAGGTACAAGAAAGTATGCTGATATGGGTTTCATTAGAGGACAATAAAGTCACAGCTAAAACTTTGTTTTTATCAGTGGAGAGGGTGCGCCGTGAGCGTGTGTGCGCGCGTAACCGTGCGTGTGCGCGTGCGTTCGTGCGTATGTTCGTGTCTGCGCGCGTCATGCGTACGTGAGCGTATGCCTCATTAATTTTTTTAAGATAGGCAATACATATTCTGCTATACCTTTTGACCAACTTTTACTGTCGAGATTTTTTATAATTTAGTGAAAATAAATGATGTTAACATGAGACTGTTATTTGAATATTGATTGACATAAAAACTTTTTGTTTTGGGAAAATAATATTTTATCTCGATAGTAATAATAATAATTTATTTTTCTTCAAAAACCTTAAATTAATTGCATATTTGATTGTAGTGCGGTTTTGTGCCTTTTATATATTTCTTCTGCCAAGTTATTATATATGCACCCATTATTGTCATCCGGTTTATTATTGTATTACAGGCTGTAAGGCATTTCTTCGACCCACAGACATCTACATCTATCCTCAATTAGGAATGAAAATGTAGATGCGTTGTCACCTCCGAGGAGATAGATGTCTCATTTCAGAGTGTTTCATTAAAAAGGGTGTCCGGTTCCCTGCACCCACTATACGAAACTTTTAGCATTGAGCTGCTATTTTACGCTGGTATTCTGTGAGAGCTTGGTCCTACCCCGGTCGAGCCATTCATGCTACTACTACAATATAGCTGCAGCGTGGCTCTACCACGTACAAACCACTATAACTATATATATGTAAATATATACTATAATAACAGTATATACTAACTACACTACTAATAAACAAATAATTAACTCGGGTTTGGCAGAATGTTTCAATACACTAAATATTTTTTCCATAAAAACTAATGGTACCATAATTTCTAAGTTAAAAGAATATATTGTAAAGTAAATTGCGAGGATGCGCAAATTCAATAAGTTGCGCTAATACAGTACCGTTAACGTCAGAAGCAGCTGCTCATATCACTGTTGTCTGCTTACTTGTTAAGTTAGAACAGAAATTAAAAATGTCGACGTTTCTCTGTTAAATCTGTTTAGAACACTTTTTGCTTTTTATTTTATTATTAAACATTTTTATTTATTATATTATTTTTTTAAATATATATCTATGCAACTCGCAGACAAATTTGTTTAAGGCCTTAACAGTGGTTGCAATGCCTAAATCTAGGATATTTAAGTAAAAAAATCTCAATAGCTGTTCATTTAATCCACAAAGAAAAAATACAGGGTAACAGAAGAAGATTTGGTAAATGTTTTTAATTTAACAAAATTGTATTTTTGTCAACCCCTTATTAGAAAAAAAATCCCCAAAGAGTACCTATCTTTGTCATATTTTGCAAAATTTCTCCAAAACGGCACAAGCTTTTTAAATAGTTCTTACACTAAAAAAAAGGTCTTAAAAATATTAATATTTTTAATTGAGAGTTTTATTTTTATTACCCGTTTTATAAGAGAATATATCATTTTTCTCTGAAATTGAATATATTTACGCGAGCGCGCATGCTCCGTCGCCATGTAAGCTCTGTCACAGTTAAAGATGGGTTAATACCGATATTTGTCAGTATTAGTTAATATGAATATATTCGTCAAGTTATATTATAATATTTAAACTAATATATGAATATTGCTGATATCTTAATATAACGGTTATACGTATCACTATTCTATTAATGTAGGTAATAAGTTTATTTTACCAAGCAATCTTATTAGTTTTTATACGAATGTATGCTCGGTTTATATGCTTTGATGAATATTAATGTTGTTAATAAATAAATGATATTGTGAGGAATTGGAATGAAAAACAAACAACATTTTATATAATGTGTATATGAAAATTTTATTTTTTATTCGTATGTAAAAACATCAATTTTTTCACCTTTTCTGACGACAGACGAGTTCGTCGGTCAGAAATTAGTTCCCCAGATTTTGAGAAAATTCTTTCGCAAGGTACTGAAGTGGCTAGTACACAACAGTGCTGTTTGAATACCTTGCTGAGGTTAGGGTACAAAAAAGAATGTTTACGCCACCAATCATTGGGGCTTGCATTTCTTGGTAACATTCTATCATTTATGAACCTCTGAACCTCGGCAATAGCTGTTGCCGTTGGTGACTCCAGTGTATGAACGTCTTGGATGTCAATATCCGCCCAAATATCTATGAAATTATATGGCTTGCTGGTATCTTCTGATATTCCGGTTTCTGTTGATGTAGTCGGCGCTGTTGACGTTATCGTTGACCGTGATTCCTGTCTAGCACTTTCTTTATTTATTTCAATAACTGCCATTTCAATCACCCTTTTTTTGGCTGCTTCAGCTGCTCTTTTATCAAGAAAAAATGCCATTTTAAATCTTGGGTCGAGAAATGTAGCTACTCCGAAAGTACCACTCATCTCTATATTATTCAGTCTTGTGAGCAAACTACGTATAATCCTATTGCATACAACTTTAGCACCGGAATGTAGTGTTTCATCGTGTGAAATTTTGTCGGAATACACATTATTTAATAATCTATTAAATATTATGACAAGACTACCTGTAAGGTATTTTTCTCCACTAATCTGGACAGTAACTTGCTCTAACGGTTTTAAAACTGTGCATAAATCTGAACACAGTTTCCATTCATCGGCACTAATATTTTGAAGGCAAGTACTACTTGCGGAGTCTAAGATTGCCAATGTACTTGTTACTGCTTCCTTTAACAATAAAGCTCTTTCTAGCATATAAAAGGTGGAATTCCATCTGGTTGCGACATCTATTATCATTTTTTTTGGTCGTATTACATTATTATTTACTTGGTATTTAAGGAGTTTTTCGACAGCAGTGTTACTTCGTCTGAAATGACTCACAATGTTTCTTAATTTACTCAAAAAAATTTCGACTTCCGGTATCATTAGGCCATTTTTGGCTATCAAATTAATTGTATGTGCAAAGCATCCAAAGTTTTTTAAATGAAGATCTTTAATGCAGTTTTGAATATTTGGAGCATTGTCAGAAACAACTAATTTAACTTTTTTTGTGAAGTTCCAATCGTTCATGACTTCATTCAACTCCGTACTCAAATTAACTGCTGTATGCGGTCCAGACAAAATGCGACATTGTAGAAGAGCAGTTTCTAAATTAAAGTTTTTATCTATGTAGTGCGCTGTTACCGCTAAGTAGCCCTCTTGTGCTCTTGATGTCCAGCAGTCTATTGTGAGACAAGCAGAATCGACATTACTGAGTTCTTCTCTGACTTTATTTGAACAATTGTGATATTCAGCATCTAACAATGTATTTGATACATGTTTACGACTCGGAAGCTGGTAAGCTGGGTTTAGCTTTGCTACAAAATTTTGGAAATATACATCCTCAACTATTGAGAACGGCAGAAAACTTTTAAAAAACAATAACATTAATGCGTCATCTATTTCTTTTCTTTGTTTCGTCGATAACTTTTTAGTATTAGCGAACATTCTTAGGGTTGACTGAATTTTATTAGATGCTTGCGGGTCCGAAGTTGTCTGTACGCTTGGCATACTTACGGTTTGTGAAGATCCAGATAAAGCAACGTAATCTGCATGCTCAACGTTGGCGTTGGAGTCAATCACTGGTAAAGTTAGCGGCCTCGTTGGAATAACTTCCTGTTCCTGTCTTGAGTTTTGAGTAGGGACAGTCATAAAATGCTTATTTTTTAAATGTTTATTTAAATTGGAAACAGTTCCTTTAAAACTAAATTTCGATTGGCAGATAGTACATTTTGCAAGCTTATTTTCTTCAGAATCAACTGTGAAATAATTCCATACTTCACTTACTCGGGCGCGCTTCATATTTCTAATTTAAAGTGTTTTTGTTTTATGATATAGCAAAAAATAGATATATGCCTTTACTTTTAACCGCTTTAACACTCAGCAAGTGAACTAAACTTTTAATACACTGTTTAAGATAATTTTAATTTAATGTTCACGAATTCACGAATTACCAAATGTGTTACACCACACCGTACCCAGAAAGTTAGAAATGAATTTCATTGGATCAAAATACACCTTTTGTTTATATAAGTATTATATTTGAAAGTGATTTTAAGTGGTTGGAATAAAAATAAATCCACTGCACAAAACAAGGGCCCTTGTTTTGTATGTTTACATTTTAAGAATGATTTACAATATCTAACAATATGATAACTCATTTCAAAAATACCATGACAATTAAACTAATATATGTCCAATTATTTATTAAAATATATAAATGTTAATATACACTATTAAAAAACTACTAGAGAGTCAATAAATTTTAAACATTTATAAAGAGTTTTATTTGTAAAGTCCCGCTGGTCACCATGATATAAAATATCCAATTGAAAATAGTCCCTAAATACTATACAATAGAGAACGAATACCCGCCAAACGCTCATATCGGTTAATTCATTTGGTCATTCGGCTCGCTCGCTTGCACCGCTATACTTACAATACGAATGATACAGATATCCATCACGAATAGCAGCAGTCAAGTCGAGCCGAGTGATATTATCCAACCGACGTTGAACAGTTAGTGTATAAATGAAGTGAATATGGAATATTAGCATATCAGAATCCGTTGGATTACTGATCTATGAATCCACACAATATTACTAATATCTTAAGGAATACGAATATATCGGTTACATCTTTAGTCACAGTCCGTTTTCGGACATCGTCAAGGGTGGACCGCACGTCGGTGTTGGAGCGACTTCGTTCAAATATATATTAGTTTTTTAAAAGTTTATACTCAATTAGAAATATTTTTATGACTAGAAATACTTAATTTAGTTAATATCTGTATACTGGTAACTGTAAATATTATTTTCTAAATAAATGAATTTTTAAAGTGCCCAAAGAAGAAGAAATTTTTGCGGCGACGTTGATTAGTGAAATTGAAAAATGCATTTTTATATAATTTAGATGTGGAACGACGAACATGCTCTCGTTACTTAGATTTCGATAGTTTTTAATACCTATGTAATTTTATTGTTGCATATTTTTATTAATTAGTTGATACTGAATTTTTTAATTATGTATTACAATAAAACGCTGTTTATATAAGTATGACTTTATAAAATATTATTGGGGAGGGAAATATAGGTAAAGATACTAACATTTAGGTACACTGTTATCAAATTAAATCAATCAATTTAAATAAATAAAAAAATGGTGTTTCCCTAAGTATAAATACCTATATAAAGACATTCTTGGGTTTATGGTTTTTTTTATGTTAGACAAACTATCACCTAAAAAATGTTAAAATTATTAAATGTTAAAAAATGTTAAATGGTAAATATTCTCATACGCTTTTCTTCACACATCCACACAAACATACACACACACACGCGCGCACACACACACACACACACACACACACACACACACACACACACACACACACACACACACACACACACACACACACACACACACACACACACACACACACACACACAAATTGGTCGCAAATAATACTTACCTAGTACTATTAGGCAAGAGTGAATAGGTTTTTGTTAAGTCAGTGCAATTCACCATCTTAGGCTACATAACCACTTACCGATGGGATTGTAGTTGCTTTACTACTTGCTGGGTAAAAATAGTAAAAAAAAATGTACCCTGTGAAAGTTTGCATTTAGATATAATTTTTCTAACCAACCATAAAAATATGATGAGAATATGTATATAAGTATAAAGGTTGCCTCACACGGGACAGTAATAATATAATATTATATCTTCCATTATCTACGCATGAAAACTTTTAAAATTTCTAAATCCCGAGGTATGTTCATATTAAGAGGCTGAATATAGTCTAATTTAATCCCCACATTGAAATGCATGGGGATCATTTTGTAATTTTACGTCATTATCGAAAAAAATTGTACATATTTCAGGTGGCGGTTTGCAAAACACGATTCCACAAAAATTAACTCAATAGAAAATAATTGCAAAGTTGCTTCTAAAAATACTTAAATTTTAAACGTCAATTTTTTTTTTACGTGGTAGAGCCATGCTGCAACTATATTAGTAGTAGGTATATTTGTAGCACGAATGGGTCGGCTCGACCGGGGAAGGGCCACGCTGTCACGGAATAACATGTAAAATAGCAGTTTAACCCTGCTGTGTTTCGTATGGTGAGTGTAGAGACCGGAGAACCTTTTTACTGGAAACGAGGCATTACATCTTAGTCCTCACGGGTGACAACGCATCTACATTTTGATACGTAATCGAGAATAGATGTAGATGTGTATGGGCCGTAGCAACCACTTACCGCCAGGTGGACTGTGTGCTCGTTTGTCACCCTTATTGTATTTAAAAAAAATTCACTCAATTCAAATTCAAAAAGGCACTCGTACAATTATGTCTCATGTTAATAAAGCTATTGGGCTATTTTGATTTGTAATAAAGTGATTTTAATATTTACTTTTACTTTCAAGACTACCTTGTTTTATTTTATTACGGTCATATAATATTTATTAGGTTATAAAGCAAGTATTTTTGTAAATGTTTTGTATGTAAATGTAAATGTTTTCATTATTTTGTTATTCTATTGTTTACAGTTATTATCACTTCTTAGCTTTACACCAAGAATTACATTAGAAATTCTTGATGGGATGCGATGTAACGCGCATACATTATTTTCATCAAGACCTATAATATATATATTTGTTTTTTTTTACCAGTAGAGTTTCAACAAAATCTTAAAACAGTTCAATGAATTAAAAAAATGCCAATAATTATATAATTTCAAGTCAGTATTTTACATTTAAAGATCAGTTATAAAGAGCCAATGTTATTATTTTCATTTTGATTAATTTAATTCGAGACTAAAATAAATGTGAAAGGGCTTTTATCTGTAATAATAATTTTCATCAAAAATAACATAGACTTATAAAAGTCATATACATGGTCAATCATACTGAAGATTATCAATTGTACTACAAAATATTTAAAAGACTATTTCCAGCATAATGACCCGAATATCATCATTAATGTTTGACTGCCACACTTAAAAGTTTTATCACATGGCTAAATTATTGACTTTTATATTATGATAAGGTCATGCTTTTCCATAAAAAGTTGCAAGAAATTTTAATTCACGGCCCTATTGGTTTGTTTTACTTTTTACTTAATTAGTGAAAAACAAAATGGACTGATCTAAAAGTTTACTTTCTTGTGTAAAAAGTGCTATTTAGAATTTTATGCAAATGACAATTAAAGTTTCTATGTAAATAAGTGTAACATAGCGGGTATTATATTCAATGGTAGCGTCCATCCATATTTGCAAAGCCAGCATCATTTTCTGTACAGAAACCGGCAGTGTTGCTCAAGGCACTATAAACAAAGCAGCTGATAAAATGTTACACTCATAACTGTTAACAAAAACTGTTTTCGCAAATGGTCTTATATATAATAATAACTATTCCGCCGTGTTAGGTGCAGGAGCTATTATTAGAAGGAGAAGAGGTAAAATTTTGTTTTAGAAATGCACAATCAATATTGTTTTGTCTGCATCGAGCATAAAATAAAAAATAACTTCAGCCAAAGAGCATAACTGGCATTATACTCAGGCCCATCAATTGGTATGGAAAAAAATAATTTTACCAGGTTTCAAAACATCAATCAAAATTCAAAAAACATAAATATTAAAATCAAAAAATGTATATATGTATGTCTATACATACATATAATGATTTATGGCCGCTTAGTAACTGACGGTGACTCACTATAACATACTACAGTCACGCCGAAACTAAGAGGAGAGAATCACTGTAGAAAAGGTAATAATTTACTGCGGAAATTTTGTGATAAAATTAAAAAAATATAAACTTATCCAAGTTAATCTAACTTAGTCTAACTTATCCTTATGCGTTACAAAAAAAAAACAAATAATAAAATAGTGAGATGGCGTCAGTTTTTAAGAAGATAGCAAAAATAAACAAAAAAATTAATTTCAAAAAAGTTCAGTATTTAATTGATTATATACCGCTGACACTTAATCACGCTTTTAGAAACCACGCCAGTTGTAAACAATACTTGTGTGAAAAGACAAAATCTTCTTTTCAAATTTCCGCCGAGTTGTAAGTAGAAGGCCAAATAGGTCACGTGTCAATTTTAATTAAATATATTTTATATGAAGTGATCTTGACTAAGTTTCATTAATTAGCCATTGGTAAAAATTAAAACAGGAATTTTACGATTGTGTTTACAAAAAAACATTATTAGTTGAACCTAGCAGCTTGTTCATTATTTTTATTATAAATACCTATAAATGTATATATTATTAATAAATAGTTCCCATAATATATTGGATTATTTTTTATTTTGTCCTATCTGCAATGTTCTACGCTCTATAGTAAATGTGGCGTATGACATGACTGACAATCTTTCGAACGTTTTATCTAGGTACAAAGATGTTTTACGTTTTCGTCGCCTCCACATGATATTTTTGTCAACATAAAGTACCTTTCTATATCTGAAACGAATATAAATATTGCTACAAAGTGAAGTAATAGGCTATACAAATCCCTCTACTGGGCACAGGACTCTTTTTTTATTTCTGAGAGGGTTTTAGGGCAAGGAAATGCCCGCTGTGCTTCCCCAATGCGTGTTGACGAAAATTGCAATTACGAATTTCATTCGTGCTGTCGGGGATCAAACCCGGGAAAATTTACAGCGAACGCTTTGACGACATATTTTTAATACGACACAAATAAATACGATTTAACATATATAATAAAAATTCTTACGTACTTGAAACTTGAACACTTGATAGCTCGTGATGCCTACCGGACAAAGCTACAGCACCACACCGTGCAATGTAATTAAAGATGCGTAACTGCGACATAATTCTCAGTGATGCGCAAGCATAACAGGCAATATGTCACTTATATTATTGTCATCTCTACAGTCTATTAATCTTTGCACTTTTATAAGTAATACAGAACGTAGTTGCTAGACGGTGTTGACATCGGCTAAAATCTCTGCGATCGCCGTTTCGTCAAGGTTATTCAGGCTAGTTAAAGCCTTAAGTAGAGAACAACCTTATAGGTTGTTACTCTTTATTAACGTATAGTCTGAACAACAACGTACAGTTCAACTGCTATTTTCAGACTTTTTCTCCATTTTTAAGAATATTCTGAAACAGAAGAAAGTCATTCGCCGTACCTTATTAATATATGTGTTGGCGGACATATTTTTTGAAACGTTTTTAATTATTCATGTTTATCAGTAAAATTAAGAATACTTTCAATGTTCAGTAAGTTAGGGTGGTATTATAATTAGATTTATTAATTATTATAAGGTTTTATAATCTATAACAGACAGACAACTAGTTTGAACCGCCCCAGTGCGATGTTTGATTGCGAAATCCTATGCGTTGAGTGAGCAATTCTTGTATATATATATGTATATGCAATTTGAAATTGGTTTTTGGCACCGGCTCTAATAATTTGGATGAAATTTTATTGTTAGAAAGTGTTTTACTTTCCAAGTTGATTTAGATTTTTATTAAGTTTAGATTTAGTTAGAAAATTAAGATTGAAAGGTGCTCCCAGGTACGCTTTATATAAAATGTGCGTATACAATCGAAATTCAAAAATTCTTAATTTCTTTTATATATTTCATAATATATAAAAGAAATAATAATAATAATAGTCTAAACCGTGCAGTGGCGGAGTAAGAATATCCATTATCCCGTATAGTCCAGTAGTGGATAACTGAAATTTGAATACTTTAAGACTGAAATAGAAGATGGGTAGCAACATAAGGAGATAACAACTTAAAATAATTAAAAAAAAAAACTGCAGTTGCCATCCCTTCAGCGTAGCAACTATTGGGCAATCTATGAGGGAGACCTATGTTTAGCAGTGTACTTTTATAGACTGTAATGGATAGATAAATGGTAAAGTAGTTTCAATACTGTACTTGAGTGCGTGCGTGCGTGTATAAAGCGTGCGTTCGTGCGTACGTGAGTGCGTGCCTCCGTGCGTGCGCGCGCGCGCATTTGTGTGTGTGTGTGTGTGTGTTCGTTTTTGCGCGTGCGTGCGTGTGTGTATGCGTACGAGTGTGCGTGCGTGTGTCTCACTTCTACAAGATTTTTTTAATTAGATAATATGTTAGTTTTATTTTAAACTGAATATATAGTCTATGACATTGTACTATACAATTTATTGCTGATACATTTAGCTCTAGAATTTTGATTTTATTGCAACAAAATAATTTCACAATCATGGATGAAGTATGCAAATGCATAATATGTTATAGCAATACATTTAATAAGTATACTGTGTGGCCTTGACGTTTACAAATTGATTAAGAAATCGGTCAAACATCGGTCAAATTTAAAATCACGAATAATCTTCGTCATTCTAAACAGGTTTAGTAACAGCGTGACTTACGATTATCTTTTATTGCTATAAATATATAGATACAGCGCTTGATATAGACATACGATCTACAATTTTACTACTAAACAGATAAATAAGATAATCCGTGTATATATATGTATAAGGCTTGAGAAGTTTTGATGACGGCATTAAAATTATGGAACATTTATAATTTATAAATAAGTTGCCAGCATCTGTCTTTCCATCCGATTACATTGTGGGTATCTTCAAGGCAAGAGTGAATAGGCTTTTCTTAAGTCAGTGCACTTCACCATCTTAGGCTACATCACCACTTACCATCAGGTGGGATCGTAGATAAGTGCTGGCTTAGTAGAATATATATAAAAAAGATTTAGTTTAGATATAGGGCGACGAAGGCAAAGGTTTATTTGTCCTTATTTATTTTAAATGAATGTATTTATTCTCTCTTCACAATAGGTAATCTTAATTTTCGAAATAGTATATTTAAAATAAACTCAATAACATAAATATGAATAAAAATACAATTGTATTAAATTGAAAATTTAAAAAAACTTCCGTACAAAAAGAGCTGATGATCTTCAAACGACTAAAAAAATTTCTTGAATCATAGCTAAGAACACTCTCGATCAAGTCACCTTTGAAACAAAAGAAAACTAAATCTAAATCGGTTCATTCGTTTGGGAGCTACCATGCCACAGACAGTCACACAGATATATAGGCATAGGATACACACGTTAAACATATAACACCCCTCTTTTCATCGGGGGTTAAAAAGGGATTTAGAGAGTTTGTCAATCACTTGTAAATATAAAAGAAACATTTTAAAACTTTAAAGCAAGCCATTTTAATCTTGTCCATATTTATTAATCATAATAAAAAGGAGATTTTTATTGTCATTGCGAAGCAAATTCTCACCAGCACCTAAGCGGGTAATTAAGTATCACTGCGTCTACCACGTCCTTTTAAGAAGCGACAAATTAGAACCGAGTATTTGCCGAGTACCGTTATGAAGGTTTTGAGGATTTTATTTAAAAGAATTCCTAATGAACAATGATACTTATATCTTAAAGTAAATATAGCAATGGAAGATCAATTACCTTACTTTTTCCTAATACAGATTTTATATCAGATGAAATTCCAATAAACACGATGAAGATTTCTGTTAAAATGTGGTCTTTGTCTGTTTTTGATTTTTTTTAGCAAATTGTAAAATAGTAAACTAGTATATCCTTTTCCTTTTTTTTAAAAAAAAAAAACGTTACCCTCACACTAGGATTTTCTCCTGTATCGTGGAGGCAGTTTACAAATACAAATTTCACAAGGACAAACATCCAGACCCGGAACAATCATTTATAGGCCACACAAATACTTGTTCCGTGCGGGATTCGAACCCGCGCCCCCCAGCGCAGCAACTCATTGCTAAGCCACTGCGCCACGGAGCCTTTTACAACTTTTTACAACGGCCTTGAAATAAACTACGTTCGGGAAATCAAGACATAAAAATCTGGTTATCCTTGGTACTGAAAGCGAGGTATGTGAATTGTTAGAGTTCAATATTCGGGAAAATAACGAATTCTAATAATTAATTACAACCATAGTGCGAAAATATCCCATTTCTTGTATTTAAAGGAAGATGGCGTCTATTACTACAAGTTTAATTAAGTATAATAATATTTCAATAACTGATAATGTAACCGGTAATACACCAATGTTACATTATCATCGCTTCCTTTTAAACTTAAAACGAACGTAATTTACTGTTGCCGTTACAGCATATGAAAGTTCAATGCTGAACATAAGCCTCCCCCATAGGTTGCCTCGTATGGGGGGATATTTGCCATAGTAGCCACGCTTGGCAAGCGAGTTGGCAACTGCGGTTTTATATTTTTAGTCGTTATTAGAAAGATGTTACTGCCCATTGGCAACCGCAGTTTTATATTTTTAGTCGTTATTAGAAAGATGTTACTGCCCATTGGCAACGGCAGTTTTATATTTTTAGTCGTTATTAGAAAGATGTTACTGCCCATTGGCAACCGCAGTTTTAAATTTTTAGCCGTTATAAGAAAGACGTTATTGCCCATCTCCTAGTTTGTTTCCCTTTGTTGCCTGTTATGATACCGACGGAATGATATAGGGTAGTGGGATATTCTGACACCGCCAAGTACACGCCACGGAACGTAATTTAATTTAGGAAAATAATAAATTCGATTTTTATATACGTGTAAGCTAATTTCAGCTGTAACGTTAATTTAAAATTTATAATAAGCAGTATTATCAATAATCCCAAATTTTAAAAGAAAATGTAAATCTTTTTATTTAAACTGAAAGTAAGCTCGCTTGACTAATGTGACCTACGCTTAAGTCTCAAATGTGTTTTCTTGCTTTCAACGCTCTTTCATTATTAAGCCAACGAAGTACTTATCCTTTTTTTAATTTACACTCTTTTTTAAATTTACTCTCATAATTGTGTTTTGCAAACATGACCCATAAAGAGACACTGCGCAAGTTTTTCAATGGGTCCTTTTATTTATACGACATAATCAACTTTTTGTTCAACATTTTAGTTTGCTTTCTTTTATATTCTCGTCTAGTTTTTATATTATTAGGTTGATTATGAATGGTGAAGAAGTGGTTCCTTTCATAGAAATTATATTTAAATAATTAAATAAATAGAATAATTCTATTCAAATTACTCATATTTTTTTAAATGTTAACAAATCTGCTGACAATTAATAAATACATTAAGTCTATATTGACTTTTGCAAATATAAGGTATTTGGGTGAAAGAGCTGTTTGTGCAAGAATGAAAAAACAAAATAAAAACGTGAAATTTTCTTGTCCTAAATAATATAAGGAAAAATAAAACATGATTGCGACGCTACGTTTAATAATAAGTTACGTACAAAACAGCCTGTACTGACTTTGGGAAATTTACATAATATATGTTAAGAGCAACATAATCCAGTCTGTTCGGTCAAGATTATAAACAATATGGAAATTACCAGTTTATAATTGAATTCTTATATATTAATCAGCTGAGATCAAGCTGATGAGATGATTGACAAATGTATTTTAAATGTTGATATTTTACTTACATTTTTATTGATATTTTTACTTACATTAAAAATATTTATACGTTTAGAAAGTACATGTTTATTTTAAAATTAAACTCGTATAGGTTACATTCTTTTTTATTCTCAATAGTTTAAAGAAAACGAGAACGTTCCATATTCAACGGTATATTTTTAACCGATATTTTAACTTATTTAATTTTTTTTAACTAAATAAGTTATACTTGAAAGATGGTTACGTATAATTTAAAAGAAAAAACTCCATTCCTAATTGTGGAAAAATTGGAGATAAAGATTTTATTGTATCTATTTAAAAGACATCCTTGTTGTTACCTTGAACTTGTGATATTCTTTAGACCATTCAAAAGGGTCAAATAGTAAAGCTATAATAAAAGTAAAACCTTCATCAAAAATTAAAAAAATATAATAATTGCCGCACAATAAGTTCTGCCAGTCGTTGCTTTTAAAATCGGGGTTTCACTCGTAGCTCTTCGATACACTATATCTAATGACCGACTTCAAGAGTTTACGGAATTTATATTATTCTTTTTTTAGTTTTTTTAAAGTTTAATTATAATAAAATGTAAGGAGGATAGGAATGAAATATTCTAAGAATTTCTGCTATGATGTAGATGATTTTAACATACATAAAATGCCAATAATAAATAAATATCCAGATCTGGATTGAAACGGAAAGAACGTATTCGTAAAGTAAAGTATACCATTACTTACAAGCCACCACATCTATACAAATAAATAAAATTGAAGTGTCTGTTTGTAATGTCAAAATTACAGCTTTTTACTAAATGCACATGAAAGTATAAAAAAATAAAAATAAACACAAAAAACACTTTTTAAAAATTTTGTCTGTCTGTCTGTCTGCCTGTTTGTTCCGGCCAATCTCCGAAACGGCTGGACCGATTTTAACAGGACTTTAACTGGCAGATAGCTGATGTCATAGGGAGTAATTTAGGCAACTTTTATTTTAGATAAATAATTAGGATTCCTTGCAAAAAATTGCAACCCTAAATTACACGCGGGCGAAGTCGCGGGGAACAGCTAGTTTTTTATAAGATACTAGAATTTAAGAAAGAGATTGTGTTTTTTGCATTATTGATAGAGATTGAAAATTTTTGAAACAGTCAAAATAATATTACTATAAATAAATTAATTGTATTTATATAATATCATTACTATTGTCGTTTTTGTGAGTCCAAGTCTTAAATTTCATCAAAATAACTCGACGTATCTGAACTTGCAACACTTAAAACTTTCTAATTTGATCAATTGCGGTGATCAATGGATTAAGTCTTTGCATTGCATTATGTAACGAGAAAGTAGCAGTAAAGAACTTTGAAGCATTAACTAATACATTTTTAGTGTTAAGTAACTTTCACTTAGTCATAACGAGTTAAATTTAACACATCACAAAGATTCGAGACTGGCCGATTTCTAAGATTTCGGAGTTCAAATGAGATAAATAAATGCTATATCTATCAATTACGCGTTTTATAGTTTCATAAAGGGATTTATTTTATTATTGATTTTTATCCTATATTGTCACGCGCAAGTTGAGTCATTTTCAGATTGCATGGGACACGACGAAGTTTAATAAAATTTGGGCACCCTCCTTTGTGTCAGATCTAATTATAGAAGGGTGTGAAATATTAGCTTCTATTCTTTTATTAAGAACGCATATGTTCAATTCATTTTATTTATTTATTGAATATGTTTTATATAATATTAATAATGAAACTATTAAGAAATAAGACGGGATATGTAATAACATCTGTAATTTTCATTGTATCTGTACTTGGTGTTCTTGCAATAACTTTAAGGAAAAATCGTAAGGAAACCTGCATGAGGATTAAATTATTTTGAGGGCATATAAAGTCCGCTAAGTCTCTGCGTAATAGAGCAGGGCGTCGAACCAATTGCATATGACCCCTCAGAAATGAGAGGAGGCATCTGCTCAGCAGTGGGATATATACAATCCGTATCTATAAATATTTAGCTACGATTACTTCGAGCATACGGGATTTAATGATCGTCTTAGCCATATCAGCTGTTCTCGTTTGCCAAGGTCGATTTTCCTACTCTTTTTTCTCTATTTGGCTCGATCTTGAGCAACTCTTCATAGTTTCATCTAGCCATCTTAGTAGTAGTAGTAGTAGAGCCATGCTGCAGCTATATTAGTAGTATAGTAGTAGCACGAATGGATCGGCTCGACTGGGAAAGGACCACGCTCTCACAGAATACCAGCGTAAAATGGCAGCTTGACACTGCTGTGTTTCGTATGGTGAGTGTAGAGAACCGGAGACCCATTTTACTGGAATAGAGGCATTCCATCTTAGTCTCGACTAGACTAGACTAGACTAGACTGTGTGCTCGTTTGTTACCCTATCCTATATAAAAAAAATAAGTCGCAATACGTGACATAATTATGACAGGCGCTTCTTTTATAATTTTTCCGGTAATTGTACCCCAAGACTAACGTGCTCAAATGGATAATATTCTTCCTTGTAACTCAACGATGGAGCGTAGTATCTTTATTTCGGTAACGTTACTACCTTGTATTGTATATGCCGCGCTTTCATTATTTATTAAACAGGTCTTATAGCTACATAGGTCATGTGAATGATCATTAAGGTCATTAGTATAATACCGTGGGCACACACATTGCGCTAGCGCAAATTAATACTTCGTCACTGCGTGCAAAGTTTCAAGCACATCGCTTCGCTGTCGGTAAGCTCTCGCATTTCAAAGGGTTTTATGGCGATGGACTTCGCATGTGCGGCCACACTTCAGCGTGCCCACAGATACCGTGCGTAGCGGATGTGTTAAAGTAAATTGGGGTTTGCGAAGTATTTCCGACATAGATTACTGTAATGAAAAATATTTTGAATTTATCAGTAATTACGAGTCGAGTAGCTTTTTACAGTTATCCTTCAAAGCGTTTCTAACTAAGCGTTATAAAGCAAAAGTGAATACCGCTGCAACGACAAAGGCAAGTCGACAGTTGCCTCCGGTCGGTTGCCTTTCACTTATGTACATTTATGGATGGTGGACCAAATACTTTTAACAGGTGTTTCTAATCCGTGATAATCTTGAAGGATATAGTACATCGAAAAACACTCGAAATATCTATTTTGCGGTTGGTGTTTAAGATCTTATACGATCGTAAGAAATACACCGTTGTCTATTCGTTTCAGAAATGTGTAATAAAATTAGTAATTTTGATTTAATATTAATATTATATAGAATGTAAGCATTAAATCCACAAATTGTAGCTATATCAAATCTGGTTTCATGTATATTTATTATCATATAATTATCTGTTTTCATTTAAAAAAAAATCACTTCGCTACATATGTAAGTTGTGGTTACCTGTAAGAAGACGAACACGTAGTATGTAGTCGCATTGTTGAGTTATATTTTTGTTAGTATTGTGTATCGTCTGTTGGAGATCCGAATGAAGAGAAAAAAAAATATCAAGGATCTAATCGGATATTTGAATAAGATTTTTAGTAAGAAGTTTAGTTAGAACCGCATGTTATTGTGTAGTGGGTGTGTAAGAATATCCACTACCCCATATTATCCCGTGGGTGTCATATTAAATGGTGGCAGAAGGAAATAAATCAGGAGATAGTCAGCATTGTCTTCCTAATAACGACTTAAGACTTTCACTGTTTCGTGTTCAGACACAATAGTAAGACAGTAGCAATTATATGTAGTGCACGGGATAGCGAAAGGGTTCAAATAAAAAAACTGCGGTTGCCAACTCGCTTGCTAAGCTTAATAACAATGGAAAATATCCCTCCTATGAGGAAATCTATGAGGGAGGCCTATGTTCAGCAGTGGACTTTAATAGGCTGTAACGGTAACGGTAACGTTTTTAGTTTTAAAACTTAAGAGGACAATTATCATGGAACAAGCGTATTTAAAAACACATACAAACATTGAAAACTTAATTACTTACTTCGATTGAGTTATTGGTTCCAGCTTGAGTTTCGAAAGTGCTCTTCATTAATGACCTGGTCTAAGTATAGGCACTGATTTGTGCTATAAATCGACACGATCTAAAATCGCCGAGAGCTCACAAATTCGTGGTCGTTAATGGAATTTCCGCGTCAGGGGTTTACGCGCTGTGTCAAGCGTGAGTATGAATCTGATGCTTTGCTTTTGCGCCACATAAATTCATCACGGCTCGATCATAGTTTCTGTTCTCTAATTTACGGGGGCTTAATCAGATTAACTTCTAATGGCACTTCCTACTCGAAAGGATTAGGGCGTGTATTTAAATGATTTTTGAATGTGGTATTTCGACGCCATATTGGTTGGTACCTTCATCTCCTGATAATTGGGTCTCTCTTGTTGTACGATGTGTAAAGAATAATAATGACTCCAATTAACAAATAATTTTTACATTATAACTAAAATGGGATTCAAATTATTGTTGTTACTAATGTTTGATTAGCAACTATAACTTTTCTTCCTTCAGCTATATAAGAATAATAAGAAAAGCTTTGTAAATTTCCTAATCAAGTTCCGTAGCAGATTTATATATTTACCATTCAGTTTTTCTTTAAAAGTTGTAATGTTATACGCTTTACTGTAACTCCTTCTTTTACATCTGCAAATGCATCTGCAAATTTTGCGTGAAAAATTAATTTTCACGCGAAATACATGAAAGTTGAAATATATTCGATTATATCAACATAGAACTTTCCAATTTGAACATAACTGTGCAACTCAAATAAAGATATTCGCATCCAGATGGAATCAGTGCACAGTGCTCATGGTTTGCTTGATTTTAATCAAAAGTTTCGATTGGACTCCCAACCATTCGATTGAGTGCTGTAGTGGCGTATGTTCTGGTCGTATAGGATGGGCATGATCCGACTTTAATGTCTGCACTGAAATTTGTGTGTTCAATCCAATACGTGTTTGCACTTCCATAATTGTTCAAATTTCCTACAACATATGACGTACGACTGAAACAGCTTTCCATCTACACCAGTTTATACGTAACTCATTACAAGTTTGTCATAGGCTCGTTCCGGGAAAGTCGGAGCGAACTGAATAGTTGGCGTGGACCATGTTGTTATGTGTGATAAGAAATACACAAATTATGCAATAGAAATCCTTTTTATGATTTTTTTATGATTTAACATTTTAAGAATTATAAACAAGCGTTCAAATCATCCTCAGAATTCGTCAAAAATGTAGAAAACGAATTCAAATCTCATCTTTGCGATGCTTAAGTGAAATGAAAAAAATAAAAATTGTCCTCCAAGTGGAATGTTCACTCAAATTAAGCACCTGAATAAATTGTGTGATAATCCACAGCAGTCTGTTAATAATGCTTTATTTTAGGGCGCCGCTGGCGACGAAGGCTGGAGAGAAAGAATAAATGAATAAGATAATGATTACTCTCATTTCATTACATCTCCTTGATCCTAGTAATTGAGAGAATTGGATCGAAGTGATCGGATACTACGGGGCGTTATTGGACCGGACTCGTTAGATACCTTTTAATCGAATTATACGCCCTTCTCACCTGAGGATAAGCAATGGACCGTGGCAAGACATGATTAAAATTATTTAACTTTATGTTTCTGTTATCAATTTATTTGATTACCTATTGTTAACTTGTACGTACTGCAGGTTACCGTCCACACTTGGTTGACATTCCGAATATTCACACTAAGCGATATAAGTCATCTTTTATAACGCGCACAGCCAAGGACTGGAATGTTCTGCCGGCGTTTGTTTTTCCGAAAGCGTATAATCTGAATCTGTTCAAGGTGTGCAGGCTTTCCTGGCCAAACTCGCTCTATCGTAAACCTCATCTTTGCTTTCGGGCCAGAAATTAAAAAAAATTAAAATAATAAATATATCGTACTAAGATCCTTACAACTAATCGAGATAAGACACAGTTACTTACGGTGGATTTAATTTATATTTTTCTCTTTCCCCCAAGTCTGCGGGCAGAGAGTTCATAATGGACAAAACATTAGCCCGGCCTACTTTGGTAGAAAGCTTTCAGAGCTTTTCGACTCATTTTGTGTTAATATTCCCATTAGATAAGTATCCACTGATGCAATTTACTTGAAGTTCGTAATTTTAAATACTATTTTTTTGAGAAATAAATTATATTTTCATGAAAAATTAATCAGGGAGATACAAAGTAATTATATTAACTTTCCTTATTTTTATTTATGCCCTCTTAAAGTTGATTAATATTAATTACACTAAAGAAACCTCGTAAAAGCAAATCCATTTTGACATCGCTTGGTCTTTAAAACGCTCCGAAACGAGAAAACTTCGGCTTACGACATCATTAATTAAGCAGAATTTTGAACAAGCCTATAAAATCATATTTAATTCAAATTTTGAAGAAATTTAGTGCTGAAAATAAAGTAAATTAATGTGTTTATTTAAATACAAAAGCGGGCGGTGTAAATCAGTGAAAGCGCTTTAAAAGTAAAACCCAGAAATGGGCACACTTTCCTATGCATACCATTATGGACACATGTGTGTTACTGGTTTGAAAATGATTTGTGTAAAAAAAAGGTATTTATTTATAAGTGCAAACTCGCGCATAAATGTTTATAAACAACTTTCAACGCGCAATTGAATCAGATTTAAATAGAAAGAAAACCAGTTTTATTTACATAAGAACAAGGTGATTTGGAGGTTGTCTCAATAATGTTACATAAAATAGCGATGATGGTATCAAGTTCATTCCAGATGTTAAAAACCGGTAGTTTTTTTTTATTATAAAGAATAATACCCCTTCAGTGGGATTCTCCTGTATCGTCGTCATGTAGACATGGCATAATTATTTGTATGTTTGTAGGCCATTCAAACTCTTGTTCCGTGAGGAATGCGAACTTGCTGCACTGCAGTGCCACGACCGTACTATATGCGCTATGGAGCCGTCTAGTTTAAAGTTTTCTTTCATTAGTTTAAGGTAGTATGACGGGCGCGTTGACCATGACATCAGAATGTCAAACATCTCAGTTCCCTCGTTACTATAGCTGAGCTGACCCGAAACGTTCGGAATTAAAATAAGTAAAAATAAGCCAAAATAAACGGAACAAAACGTGTAAAATTAGTTTTAGTCAAAGTTTTGTATTCATGTAAATATAAGAAATCATTCGTTTAAAGTGAATGAATAGTAAAGAGGAGTCTTGCTTGCATATTTTTTTTTACAAAAAAACCGATTTCAATATAAATAAAATGAGAACATCACCAATGTAGTCGAAGTCAATTAAATATGAATTATTAAGGATAACTCAAAAACCACTGGTCAGATCTTGATCAATTTATATGGAACCACATGAGAAGCATCAGCTTTCAAATAAAAAAGTGATCCTTTTTTATTGTTAAAAATCGGTTCACCCAGAAAAAAGTTCTGAAGTAACACATATAAAAAAAACATATTAAGAACCTCCTCCTTTTTTGAAGTTGGTTGAATAGGTGCATCTGTATTAGACTACCTCTTACCTACTTCAGCTATCAAGTAGCAGTGCCCCCGTAGCTATATTCCGGTTGGAATTAAGTAAGAGAGCCCATCCTAAGGGATGAAAATGCAAACTTCTATGTTTAAAGTTGGTTATACCTTACCATCCAATGGGTTATTCTCTTCTCTTTTCTATAATATAATCTTTGCTTATGTGTCACTCAAAATAAATAATTTCGATTAACTTTCAACCGTCCTTTCCCTATTAAATAGTATAGACCTACATGCCTGCAGTTTTGCAAGTCTAATAAGGCTACTTTGTATACCTATAATCCTAAAATTCATTAATAAATTTATTAAAATTCTTGCGTAATTAATGTCTGAAAAGTATTATTTCTACATGTAAATTACGGTTTTATACTACAAAACAATTTACGAACAATCTACCACAAACCTTGTTTGTACCGAATTTTATTTATCTAAAACGATATTTGATCCAAATTTTAATATGATTGATACAAATAGGTATTATTTAAATTAATTTCAAGTTGTAAAATGTAATAAAAGTCTGTTTTTATATAAAGGGATTACATATTAATAAAAATAATAATACCTTCAAGGAGAAGTCGAAACAGCCGCGCTGTCGTTTTATCACGGATGCAAAGTTCGCACAGTGTCATTTGGCAAGATGATTTTCTGTTTCGAATGAAAAAAAATGAGTGACGAAAATCGAAGGCTTATTTTTAAAGATAACGAAGTATTTCATTTTAGTCCAAGTCAGGCGAGACAATCCATCTTAGTTTTTAACTGTCTTTAAAAAGGAGGAAGTACTCAATTCGAAGGTATATTTTTATGTGTGTTACCTCATAACTTTTCAAGGTGAACCGATTTTGATGATTCTTTTTTTTATTTGAAAGCTGGTGCTTCTCATGTAGTCCCATATAAATTTGATCAAGGTCTCTGACCAGTATTTTTTGAGCAATCCTTAATGATTTATATTACACTCATTTCTACAAAAAATTTTAATTTTACCACTTGTTAGAGAGAAATATTTTCACTTTTAATCGAAGATTGATGTAGTAGCTATGTGTGACGATATCCACTTACCATCTGATGGATTACGGGCTCGTTAGTAATTCTTACTTGTAAACATCATCGACGACCGAGTTCTTTCGGATCGGCTTGACTCACTGGCAATGCGTAGAGATGTTGCATTTCTTTGCGTATTTTATCGCATCAACCACGGGGGTGCTCTGAGGAATTGCTCGGACTAATTTCAGCCGCTCAATTTCACCATCGCACATCGTGACAAAACCCGCGATACTATCCATACCATCTGGATGATTGGCGGTCCACCACTATGCGATTTAGGAGAAATTTTCTTTCTCGCACGACTTTCTTGTGGAATCGATTACCACCAGGGATTTTTCCGGACCGATACGACTTAGGGGCCTTAAAAAGCCTACTCCTTTTTAAAAGGCTGGCAAGGCATCTGCAATTACCCTGGTGTTGCAGTTGTTCATGGGCGGCGGTAGTCACTTAGCATCAGGTGAGCCGCATGCTCGTTTGCCCCAACTCCTATAATTTTTTTTTAATTAAAATTAAAAACCGATTACAAACTACTAAAAAGAATATAAAAGGATTTCACCTTATGAATTAGGTGCTAATGGCGCGTCTCCACCAAAGTTTTGTTGTCAACACAACATTTATCAACACGTTTTGTCAACAAATGTTTCTGTAATCACCTAGTTTTAGCAACAAAACGATACAATGTCGGGAATCGTGTTTCCATTTTCGGCGGCAACAACAAAGGAATACGCTTGTTGCCGAAAGTTGTTCCCTCGGTGGAGACGCTTCTTGCAACATTTTGAAACATTTTCGGAAACAAATGTCGTCAGCTTTTGTTGATTTGTCAACAGTTGGAAACATTTTGTCAACATTTTTGGTGGAGACGCGCCTTAAGACATATCGTATAAAATAATTAAACCCGGACTACAGATTGTGAATTCATTTATTATATTGTTTTATATTCCTTTTAGTTCTTTGAAGTCGGATTATACTTACAAGTAATTTTTTTTACCTTCGAGGAATATCACAAACTCAATGTCATCTAAATAGTTCTATTAAAAACTTTATCCCCCTTTGCCACCCTTGGGGGTGAAATTTTATCTCCAAATTGAACCACCCCTACAGTACAACCTATTTAATAAAAAAGTATCAACAAAATTGGTACGAAATTGACGAAGATATTGGGTATCGAACAGTTAACCTCCGCCTTTTTTGATGTCGTTCAAATAGTTTCAAAACCTTATGTGTTAAGAATCAGTTTAGTGCTTATTTGTTACTTTTGTGTTTGAATAATGCGAACGAATAAATTTACTACGAACCGAGTAATATTTCGTCAATAGAATCATTAACCTCACTTTCTGTTAAGGTAAAGGTCGTCATTGTATACGAATAAATAAGAATGTTGATTTGCGGTGAACCTGAATTCAACCACAACCAGTTGGTTTCGACACCTGCTTCGAAAGTGCATTGCGATGTGGGACACTAGCAGTGCCTCGATCTAACCTACATACCTATTCTAGTCTTGCTAAAATATAAATGCAATTGGTTGTAATAAAAGTAATATTAACACGCAATAAATTCACTGTCGTAAGCAAAAACTAGAACAGTATTAATTTCTATGAAACATGATTGTATTAATTTACATAAATCGTATAAAAACAACATAGAAGGAATTTGCAATACTATATTAAAAAGCTGTGAACCTAAATGGTTGACGAACATATTGATTTTTGGATCCTAGACTATAATATTAGCCTGAGCTATATTTGTGTAAATACCAGGATATCTGTGTTATTTATTGATATAGAGGTTTGACTAGGATTAAGAAACGAACTCTTTTGTGTTTTGGATACGTAGGAAAAATTAGGAAAGAGTGATAAAGCAAATTTATGCGGCAAAAGTGTGTGGCGCAGACGACATTATAGTCGACATATCGACGATCACACGAAAGGGATGTCCTAGATGGAAGTTTCTCGGTTAAATTGGCGATAAATTGAAGATGGTGCAAATTAAGAGTACCCTTAACACACAAGCGAGAAGCGAGATAGGTTTGTTAGGATTGTGTCAAACTGAAGTCCGTAGTCTCTGCCTATCTCTTGGGGTGACACTTTATGTGTTATTGATATATTTTGTATAATATAGGCAGGCTCGTTGATAATATATTTGTGGTAAACTTATGGCGCCACTGAGCCAAGCGTGGTGATTACAATGAAACTTTCTTCCGAACATCGAAGCACATCATGAACATGATTTTTTTAGGAATATTATCTAATGTTTTTTTTTTATTTCTCTGCTAAATATAACAGTTAAAATTAAATATATCATTGGTGCTAGCTGAGTCTGCGTTCCAACTCGGTTTAGTCGCCGATTATGAAATTTAAGGCGAGCGTTTATCCACCTGCAACTGCTACTACAATATCATTTAATAATCTATATATATTTAACACAGAGTCACATTTAAATTATATAGTGACTTTTATTTCATAATAATAAGTAGTTAGTAATAATAGATGTCGTTATTAATTGTTTCCTTTAGCAGGACATTTGACGTTAGACTTATGGCTTAAAGACTGTTGAGTGTAAACATTATTGTGAGTCAATATGACAGTATAACGGGAAACAATGTTGTGTAAGTGTAATAACAGATCCAAACTTCCTTTACGAAGTCGCTCTGTACCTGTCTCGAATAACAAAACTTCTAAAGCAACCCGTGTTATTGCACGAACTTGTAATACTGTATTGTTATATACTTTAAGTGAAGAATTCACACGAATTGATGCGATATACACAACTTAAATAATTTCGTAAACAGTTTTACTTAATAAAACATAGAAGGGCTGTTTTTTGTTGATTTGTTTATTATAATTGTGAGGACAGGTTAAAACAAAAATTTGTTTACATTTTGGTAATGATTCTAAAATTGATAGTACTCAAGTTGTAGATATTACATATTACAAGTTATTGTTATATTATTTCATCCCTCTCAAGATAAATTATTAAGTAAATTATAAGCTCGCTAACAATACATTTGGTAAAATTAAATAAAAAAAAACATAATGATATTCAATGTTTTTCTTTAATATATATTTCCAAATACTATGTTTACTCAAAACTTTTGCTAGAGTAAAATAATTTCTATGGTTAATGTTTTTATTATTAATTTTTTCAAAGAATCACCAACATCTATACAAAGTTTCCAGCATCTGAATCAATTTTTGAAACATTTTTCTAGTCCGCCTCATACATTTTAATAGCTTGTTCAGAAGCTGCTAGCGGCATCTTGCGGCGATAAAGTTTGTATCCCATTCAGTTTATTAGTATTTAGGAATAAAAAAATAAATCAGAGCTGTAAGAAGGGTGACCAAAAGGCTTAACCCGTCTGCTGTCCATGCCATTTCTCGCTTTGTGCCCTGAATACGAGTAACTTTATAAAACCAGACGGATTTTTTGGCACCTATGACTGTGACATAATATATATACGTGGTAGAGCCATGCTGCAGCTATATTTTTTTTATTCATAGATAAAGGGGTTTGTCGCTGATGCGATTATGCCGTCCTGGTAGTTACAAAAAAATCTTAAATATAATAATTACTTACAGTTAAACTTATTATACTTACTAGTTACTTAATCTCTTATTAAGTAACAAATACAGTTTTTTGGCATCATCTGATAACGGGTCCTGCATCTATATTTCTGGTATAGTTGTAACACGAATGGGTCGGCTCGACCGGGGAAGGACCACGGTCTCACAGAATACCAGCGTAAAATAGAAGTTTAATGCTGCTGTGTTTCGTATGGTGAGTGTAGAGAACCGGAGACCCTTTTTACTGGAAACGAGGCATTCCATCTTAGTCCTCACGGGTGACAACGCATCTGCATTTTGATTCGTAATCGAGGATAAATGTAGAAATCTATGGGCCACAGCAACCACTTACCATCAGGTGGACTGTGTGCTCGTTTGTCACCCTTATCCTATAAAAAAATTAGGATGTTGTTCGGGCTGCTTCGATTTTGTGTTGCTTCCAAACAGTTTATCATGGCGCATGTGGATGACTTCAACACAATGGTAAGAATGTGGTGTGCTTCAATGCTGAACCGAGTATTCAATAACACCATTTAGAAGAACAAGTGGGACGCTTCGATATTCGAGCGTTGGCTCTGTATGAATATGACATGGGCGAGGGGATTTGTGAATCGTGGGTGACAGTAACACAGCAGTTCACGTACTGCTGCTTGGAATCAGGAATAATTTAATAAAATTTGATAAGTACCTACTTGTCAATATCAATACATAATCCCTTATCCGATCCTCGGCTAGTCAAGACTGTTCTGGACCTATTGTAATATTTTAGACTCAAATTAATTATTGACCAGATATCTATTAAAATAATAAACAGTTTTTTTCTGTTTATCTGTCATTTGTACATGCTAAGCTTCACATCGACTTAAATTTTTTTTGGATATGGCTTATACTCGTGTATTGGGATTAAGATAGGTTAACATTCAGTGATTTTTTATTTATGTCACTTGATGATTTCTTATATTTACGCGAACACTACACAATCTAATGTAATGGCGGGGACGATCTTGAGCATGTTCACACTGCAGTTCAGACTGCAGACTTCCCGGAACGTTTTTCTTCCGCCAGCGCCATTTCCGAAAATGTTATGTGTACTCATAACATTTTAAGTAGATGTTTCTTCTATTTAATCTGTACTAGTTCTATGTTGCTTTAGTTATAAACTATTAATTTAATATTTTTGATTTCTTTAAGACGATTTTATTACTTTGTTGTATGTTAAAAAAGTAACAGCCTATGTACAACTCACAGCTGGTTATAGGCCTCCTCTCATTTCTGAGAGGGTTATAGACTGTGGATATATAGTATGTATGAGCGTATGAAATCGCGGGCACAGCTAGTGTACTGTAATATTATATTACATTACATTGACTGCCTCGTTGGTCTTAATGCAACTTCAGATCACAAGGTTCCGGGTTCGAATCCCAGGTCGGGCAAAAAAAGTTATTGGGTTTTTTTGTCAACAAATTCTCAGTAGCTGCTCGGAGTCAAGAAGTAGGCGGTGTTTCACCACCTTATCTCGGAAAGCACGTATAGACGTTGGTCCTGCGCCTGACCTCTCTCCGGTCGTGTTGGTTAACCGTCCCACCGGACTATAAGAATGAGAGAACAGAGAGTGCACCTGTGCTTACGCATGAACTCGGTCACTACAATCCTGCCCTGTGCAAATATTTATGATTTAAAATTTAAAATTCGGTCTGGAGGACATCATTACTATTATATATTATATTGTATTTAGGTTAGGCTGTGTTTATTACCCTGTTAATTATAATTGTTTGTAACTGAATAAAACTGTTTTATTAGAATGCATTCAACGTCATGGGAGGATTAAAGCGTTCGATGTCCTGAAGTTTCTACGTGGTAGAGCCATGCTGCAGCTATATTATGGTTGTAGCACGAATGGGTCGGCTCGAACGGGGAAGGACCACGCTCTCACAGAATACCAGCGTAAAATAGCAGCTTAACGCTGCTGTGTTTCGTATGGTGAGTGTAGAGAACCGGAGACCCTTTTTACTGGCAAAGAGGCATTCCATCTTAGTCCTCACGGGTGACAACGCATCTGCATCTTGAGTCTTTATTGAGGATAGATGTAGATATCTATGGGTCACAGTAACCACTTACCATCAGGTGGACTGTGTGCTCGTTTGTCACCCGATCCTATAAAAACAAAGTCATAGTTTTTCCTTTTTTATCTGTACCTTGCATCCCGATCTACCTTTAGCTTCAACTATTAATTTATGTACTGTCTACGCAGATAAAGCTTATAGTAACATTACACAGAAAAAAAAACTTAAATATATTATCACTGTCACCATATTCGTAATTAGCTTAAAATCGATTTAATATAGTGTACTATATAGGCCTCGTGTAAAGTTAGAAGGTTGAAGGGATAAAACTAATTCATATACTAAATATCTGTTTTACCCAGATAAAGATCGAGCACAGATCAGACTTGTTCTATTCAGTCCAATTTAGAAGGTTCGTTGTTCGCTTATTACTTGCAGTAATGTGCCCTTTAACTTTTATGGCCTAAAGTTGCGAAATGAGTCCGACCGGAGTTCAGAGGGGACTAATAATATAGGCCAAGAGTTTTATCATTGCTTTTTGTTAAATTAGTATTAATTTTGTGACTAACATTTATCTAGGTTAAAATTTAACAATTTAACCGTTAAATTGTGAAAGCAGAAAGTGAAGTAAGCTAGACGGATAATGGAATAAAATTATATCTCTTTATGTTTAATGAAAGAAATTAAAATTTCTTTTTAAAAACATTCTCTGGAAAGTTAACAATAAGGGAACTCTGCAGCTAAAATATTTTAGTGCTTTGAAACATTCTAAATAAATACAAATGTGTTTGATTAATTGAAACACGGTCAAGTAACCACTACACAAGAATATCCACTACCCCATATCGTCCCATGGGAGTCTTTAGAGGCGACAGAGAGAGATGGGCAGCAGCGTCTTCCTAATAACAATTAAAATAAAAACTGCCTGTAAAGCGTGGCAACTATGGCAAATATCCCCCTATGAGGCTGAGGTTGTAACGGTAAAAGTAACTGTAACGGTAACAGTAATTGAAACATTCCTCAATTACATCTATACCTAAAATTATCTATACATCTATACAAATCAATAAAATTGAAGTGTCTGTTTGTAATGTCAAAATTACAGCTTTTTACTAATTGTATGTGAAAGTATATACGGTACTTATAAGATTTTTAAAATTTTTGTCTGTCTGTCTGTTTTGGTCCGGCTAATCTCCGAAACGGCTGGACCGATTTTGACGGGACTTTCATTGGCAGGTAGCTGATTTCATAAGGAGTAACTTAGGCTACTTTTATTTTAGAGAAAAAATTAGGGTACCGCGAAAAAACATAAAAACCCTAACACGCGAGCGAAGTCGCGGGGAACAGCTAGTAACCAATAATATTAAAGTTCTGGCTCATGTTCATGTTCATGGCTCATGTTCTGGCTCAGGACCGTGCTTTGTGGCAGTCCTTGGGGGAGGCCTATGTTCAGCAGTGGACTTGTGAAGGGCTGTAATGATGATGATGATGATCATGTTCAAATCTTACACCAGCTTCTGTTTTACCAACCCGTAAAAGTTTACTGATGAAATTTCTCACTGTGGACTGTTGTAAGAATGAAAACATGAAAGAAATTTGTAATAATGACCACACTTAATCAGTATCATATTTATCATGATGATAATGATGAAGCGTGATGAAAACCTTCAATAGTCCTGCTGGACTTTCCTTTCGTTTTTTATTAATTTTAAACATATAAATCAGTATCTAAGATATGTACTGCAGTACATAGAAATAAATTCGTAAAACAACTTACAAAAATGCTTCATGTCCAAATTTATTCTGACATATTTTGTTATTTATGATTTTTTTTTTGCAAAAACAACTTTCTTATTAAGTATGTCAAATTGCAAACTATAATCATTGAAATATATTAATTTTGCATTATTTAATTATAACATCATATCTTTTTTGTTTCAGGTAAGTGGCAAGTAATTCAATGAATCATGAAGATGGATAGTGATCATTAATTTTTGTAACTATTAAAGTAATTTAACACACGTCAACTCGTGTAGGTAGTGTTGTTCCAAGCATATTCAACTTATCCCATATATCTAGAGCCCTTTTCACTTCATCGAATAATAGAGAAGGACCTTTTCGAACAATTACAACGGAGAATATATTACATAGAGCCGGTAAAGAGACCGCGAATAATTTCGCGATATTAACTTATCTCAGGTGCGTAAGGCCGTAAATATACAGAGTGCCTACTTTAAAGGTATCCGAGTTAATATAGGGTGAATGGAAGCGTTTATTTTAGTGTAAAACAACAGGACATTTTAATGTCGTTAAGTGAAGCACAGTCGTAGAATCTTTAATGGTTTTGTATTGATCGTAGTTAATATTATCAAGTTTTATTATTAAAGTGGATAGTAATTGGATAGATTGTTTCAATATAAGTAAATATTTTTGTAAATATCATTCATCATATGGTATACGTTTATGGTGGTACGTGTGACAGGAAGGTTGCTAATTTTATTTTCTTGGTACATCTGCTTCTTCTATCGACATTTACGATCCCGTCGAAAGATCGTAAGTTCAATGTTGTACACAAGACCCCTCGGACAGGGTTGTGTATGGACATAAGCACACTTGAAATGGGCTGAAATGGTGATGAAAATGTAAAGGGATTATATATTATAGGCTGTAATGATAATAACGATGAGGTGACGGCGGTGACAGAGTATCCATCACCACATATCATTACGTTGGTTTCGTAAGAAGCAACTAAATTAAAAGTAAAAAAGATTAATCGTCGAAAATAAAAAAAATATAATTATAATTTAAAATTAAAAAATTTATACAGCCGACTTCAGAATAACTCAAAAACTATTTGTCTGACCTTGATCAAATTCATATAGACACGAGAAGTACCAGCTTTAAAATAAAAAAAGAATCATCGAAATCGGTTCACCCAGTAAAAAGTTATGAGTTAACACACATAAAAAAAACATACAGTCGAATTGAGTACAGTCTCCTTTTTGGAAGTCGGCAGAAAAGTAGTCCATTCTCTAAAATGTTACCGTTCGTGCTTAAGTGATAAAATTAAAATTTTTCTACAACCGACTTCAATATAAACTATTAAGGATAACTCAAAACCACTGATCAGACCATGATCACCAGGACTACATGAAAAGTACCAGCTTTCAATTCAAGAATCATCAAAATCGGTTCATGTAGAAAAAAGTTATGAGGTAACACACATAAAAAAACAAAAAAGTGTGTGTGTGTGTACTAATGTACGCACGTAGGAAGTTATACTTCTTTAGCGTAATAAAACAAAAAAAACTTTAGAGACAATTACCCACTGATGTTGTCGCTTTTAGGTGTCAGTGTGTGCGCGCATCGTAACAACTTCATGGTGTCGTTTTTAGGTGTCGGTGTGCGCGCGCATCGTACAAATTCACTCTCAGCAATTTTTCCCAAACGCCCCAAAAGAAGTATAACTTCAATACAGTCGAATTGAGTACCTACCTCCGCCTTTTTGAAGTCGGTTAAAAATAAATATGTACACACAATAGTAAGTTTATCGCGATAGAGCCATGCTGCAGTTATATTATAGTTGTAGCTTGTAGCATGAATGGGTCAGCTCGACTGGGATAGGTCCACGCTCTCACAGAATACCAGCGTCAAATAGCAGCCTAATGCTGCTGTGTTTCGTATGGTGAGTGTAGAGAACCGGAGATCCGTTTTACTCGAAACGAAACATTCCATGTTAGTCGTCAAGGGTGACAACGCATCCCTATTTTGATTTTTAATCGACGATAAATGTAGATGTCTATGGGCCACAGCATCTATTAAGTTTAATATGCGGTAAAATAATTATAGTTAATATAATTATTAGTTTATATAATTAAATTATAGTTTTTAATATTGTATATTTTTCAAGGTTATGTTATTTAAATAATTTAGAAGTAATAAATTATTTTGATGCTCAAATTTTCTGGGACATAATATTAAAGCTTGTTATAAAAAGCCTGGGTATAATATTAAAGCGGCGCATGCAATATCGTGACATTGAGAATGTCAAAGACGAGATCGTTTGAGTTTATTAAAATCGTAATGTCTTTTTTGAGTCATCATCACCATTAGCTATTCAATGTCTATTCAACAGCCAACCATAAGATAGTTATTTTAGCTGATAAAATGCGAATGGGATAACAAGATCATGTCCTCATATAAGAAATTTTATTTCTCAGCGAATGTTCCCAGTAAAAGTGTCGTATTCTCGACGGCCCGTTCCAGGTGGATATGCGTCAAATTATCGCGAATATGTATGTGATAACGCAACGCTTCGTTCAGGGAAAGAACCATTGTGCTCGTAGCGACCTCGCCTCACATAAATTTATCCAATTACAATTTATACCCCAGTTACCCCGCTATGTTTGTTGGCGTGTGTAGAACGCACTGTCATCTAATCTCTTTCTAAACTGTGTATTCTGTATTATTAACATTTCAAAATTGACGCATTATACTTTTAAATACATAAAAGTAGAATTCAAAGTGTTATGTTATACAAGAACAACTCAAGTGAATAAGTAAACGATTTTACAAGGCACAGGGACCTTTCTAATTTGGAATTTAATCTACGTCAACATTAGTACTCGTTGAAACTCGGAACTATTTGGCATTCGATGTGTTGTAGAAAATAAGCATTCTCCTACTTAAGTACTTTGTTATTTAATAATATTGATTTTGTGTTTTATTAAGGTCATGATACGTTCTTTTGTGGTAAAATCATGTTTCAGCTGTTATAGCACGAATGTGTGGGGTCGGTTGAGGAAATATCACGCTCCCACTGAATACCAGCGTATAATTGCAGCATAGTACTGTTGTGATTCGTATATGTGTGCCAAGAACCGAAGACGCCTATTTCCTGGCAAAGAGATCCTAGTTCTCAGAAGATTTCCCAAGGCAAATAAGATATCGGGGTCAAGACATCTGTCTGTTTATTAATGCACTCTTACTTTACTTCTACTCTTCGAGAGCCGTTTGTTAGAATAAAATTTTATATAATTTTCTTTTATAATGATTTCTTATATTTACGCGAACACTAAACATTGAATGAAACTACTTTTACGGATTTTATCGCGTTTAATTAATTTTATATTTCCGACGTTTCGGTTGCTTTCCAGCAACCGTGGTCATGGGGCATAATTTTCTTTTATTTTAGAAAGGAAATTAGTTAATAAGACGTACTAACAAATCACAATACATGAGAATTAATTGTATTTAATATAGCTATCGGGTTAGTCCACAAAGTTTTGAACACATTAATAGACTAAAGTTTTAATCTAAATTAAATCTATGAAATCCGGGATAGTCTCCATGCTGAATAATTGTAGTAGATTTCCATGAAGCTTGACGCGAATATAAACGCTACGCCTTATAACTGAGATCGATTGACTTCGAAATACTTGAAAGTTACAGCGGGTTTGGAGTTTGAATTGATGAAGAGATTCAGACATTGTCAATTTTGAGATTGGAGTGTAATCCGAGATATGAGTTTCAGTTTAGTGTTATCCGGGAGAATTAGGGAATGCGGGCCGTGACCTCCAACAGTAGCTTGCTGGAGCTTACGTATTAGTAATCCACTTGCCGTTACGGGTTTCATCGGTATTACTACTGGTGACAAATTGCAGACTTTCAAAAAAAGTAGCTTGATTGTTTTAAATTCATTGTAAGACGTTATAAGTTTTAGAGCCACATCGCAGTCGTGTTATGAATGCAGCAAGAATAATTGGTTTGACCGGAGAAAAATCACGGTCTCTCAAAATACCAGGCTTTACAGGACCAGGGCAGATGTCTTTCATATTATAAGTAGCAAGAATCGGAGACTTCTTTGGTACCGAGGTACCGAGGCATTCTTTATTAGCTCTCGGGGTTTCTACAACGTATCTAGTTCACATCAAACTTAAGTGATGAACTGTGAAGTTATCACTTTTAATCAAACATAAATGAGTACTTGTGCATGGTTGGATTGGTTTTAATTGAAATTTTACTTTCCGTTACTTTTTTGCACAGTTGTCCAATATATTCTCATAATATATATTAATAAAATTTATCAAACTATTTTTTTATAGAATGAGGGTGACAAACGAGCACACAGTCCACCTGATGGTAAGTGGTTGCTGTGGCCCATAGACATCTAAAATTATCATCATCATAAGACTAAGATAGAATGCCTCTTTTCCAGTAAAATGGGTCTCTGGTTCTCTACACTCATAATACGAAACGCAGCAGCATTAAGCTGCAATTTTATGCTGGTATTCTGTGAGAGCGTGGTCCTCCCCCGGTCGAGCCGACCCATTCGTGCTACAACTATGCTATTAATATAGCTGCAGCATAGCTCTACCACGTGGATTTTTTTTTAATAAATAATAATATTATTGCAATAAATGTAGTAAAAGCAAGAATAATATAAAAATAGGTTTAATATTCTCCTTTACGAAGCTAATAGAGCTCCCAAAGCGTTTCTTATGAAGCCATTTTATTCTCAGTTAATAAAATAAATGTCATATGAAAATGAAAGTCTATTTTGTATATTTGTTCCCGAGGCGATTAGAGGGGTAATTATGAAGTATGTTCAAGTTATTGGAATAAGATCATAACTAATTATTTGAATATTGGAATAACTCCAATTAAGCCGGTAAAGTTACAGCTTATATATTATGTACGTCCCACAACTGAGCAAAGGCCTCTTATTTCTATGGATCAATTGGTTTGTCAGGTTGCTCCAGTTCAAGGACGCACACACGCATCCTTGAAATATTTTATTTTGCAGATAAGCACGTTCACTCACGATATTTTCATTCAATGCTGGTGGTAAAAAATATTTGCGACAGTAACCGGTACCTTCGCTGTCGTTAGTTAATATTCTCTATATGACTCGTAATTAAAGTTATGTGTTCGATATGCCTTATTTAAAGGTTATACTAAGAAAGAAAGAAGAAGGAGCTAGTACATGTGATCGTTATTCAGATGTTTGAGGAACTTAAAACTGAAACCAACTTTGTGAAGAAAGGCTGTATGTGTGTTCTGTGGCTGAAGCATTTTCAAGGCTCTTTAACAGTGTTTTAGATCCACTGCTGGGTACGAGTCTCTCTAAGATGGAATGATACATTTCTTAAAATGAAAAGGGGTTATATGGTGAGCGCAAAATCGATTAGCTCGCACTGACAATGAGGGATATGGCAAATGTATATAACAAATGGATACCATATCATATACCAGTTAGTATTCCATATCATATTGACCTGAAATATTTATATTCACAAGAGTAACGATAAAATTGTAATCGTTATTCAAATTAGGCCGTATTCAAATTCGATAAATTTGAGGAGACTACGTGCACATAAAAATAATAATCAAGTAAATTGCGTCTCTTGCTATAAAATCCTTTCTCGTTAATAATCAAATTATAGATAAGCGACTGAGTATTAAAGCCTCTTCCAGATGTTCTGCGTGTTCGCCATAAACATAAGAGGCTATTTCCCGTCCCCGATACCGCCGCAATCAGCTAGATAAGCCGCCCGTTCCACTGCGCTACTGGCGTCTCCTTTTCACTTTATTTTAAATGTTACTTTTAGTGTTTAAGCTCCCAAGAGAAGAAAGATATAACATTTCAAAACCGAAGCTAATAGTTTTCGTTACACATGGTTTTGAAATCAATTTTGCTATGATGTTATTAAAATAGCAACACTAGTGAGATAATGTTACTTTTATTTTTTAACCAGAAATTTTTAAATTTACTAAAAATCCTTGCGGATTTTTTGTTATCGATTTCATCACATTTATAATATAAAGTAGTTATTTTAAAACATTATTCCATATGCATTTACATAACATAATATACAATATTTTATTATATACTATATTAAAAACTATAATAAAAAACCTAAAACTAGTAACTTAATTATCATACAGTCCTACTCCCCGCGGTATCGTGCCAAGAACGCTGGCTGCGTTTCCCCACTGAATTTCTTATACTTAGCCTTTGAGCGAGAAAAGAACCAGCCCTCTTATCACCAGCAGCAACATACGAATTTACTCCATATGAATCTGCTTTGTCTGAAGTGAAGTTTTAATGTAATTGTGGGTATGCTATAAACATAAATTCGTAAGCACAAATAAGTGTTTAAGAAGTGAAAAGGCATACTTTCTCGTGTATAACGTGCGCTAATTTTATTAAAACAGGTTTAGGTCTTCTTTGCTGGTGAAATTTGCCTTTTTCGTTTGTAATGTTACCATTATTTCAAATAATTTCTTGTGTCAAATTATATTAATAATGTATCCTAGTATGAATATACGTTCTGCGTATTAAAACTTGTTTTTAAAAAAAAAATTAAATAGTGTAGTAATAAATGCATACATTTTTTTAGAAGTTTATACGATTAATTTAAAACCACTTTCTTACAAGAAATGAATGAATGATTCACTTAGGGTTTTGCGGCAAAGAAAAACTACGAAATTAAAAAAAGTTATTTCGAAGACATGTGAAGTCCGTCAACACGTATTGGGGTAGTGCAGTGGGAACTTCTTTACTTTTTAGGGACTCTCAAAAATGGAAGGGCAAACATCAGAATAACTTGTGCCCAGGAGTAGGACGTACAATATAGGCATAAACTTACCTTTCTTTTAGAGATTGTCCCTTCTGTTCTTTATACACCCTATGAGTTTATCGGTACAGTTTAAAGTAAATGGAACGTTACTCATTACATTGAAAGTTTGTTGCGGTATTTGTTACCTACAGACTTTTCGTGTGTTTATGAGCTTTTGTTGACTAATGACATTGCTGTAATATGTTGTCAATGTTCGCTTTGTGGCTTCTTTTCTTTTCAATGGATACCATAAATGTTCGAGGGAATTACGGTCGGAACTCATCGGAGTCCATGAAAGTGCTCCTTGTGTGGTAGGCAGGTTTTTGTGCATTAAACAAACTGATCGCCAACCTTGGTGAATATGATATGGCATAAAGACGGTTTACACGCTCGACATAACTTACGACAGTTAAGGTACCTTTATCCAGAATTATCAGGTCTGTTTTACCCAACAAACTTATTCCATACCTTAACGCTTAAACTCTCAACACAGCCTGTTCCATGGATACATGGTTCTGAAAAACGTTTGCCTTCTTTACTTTACAATCGTTCTCTTTTCTCATCACTTAAAAATCCACCTTAAATTTGTCTGTACAGACTTCCAGTTTTCAGTTCCAGCCCAAATGCTAGCGGGAAAAACATAATCAAGCCACTAATTCGTGAACGTTGACCATCTTCGTGGAGTCAGTTCCGAATGGTTTGATCACTATTGCAAAAGATGTTTGAGACGGACCTCTTGAAACAGCAACCGCAATGTATGCAATTTTTACATCCATATGACGGCGAAAACCAAGTATAGTAACAAAATGAAATGTCTAAAAAAGTTACATTCAACAGCAGTTTATGGAATCAGGCTGAGAACACAAGTGACGAGAATTTTCGACAATTGATTTTTCACCACCTCATTTTCCCTGGAAATACTTAAATATATAAACTATCGTTTTAAACATTGTTAAGGAATCTTATGTTAGCTTTATCTTTAAATTCTTCACTCATCTGATAATAAAGTAACGAATTATCTATTCGAAATAAACTTGTGGAGGGCCATATTTTGTTTTGAGTATTTTTTTTTTATAGGATAAGGGTGACAAACGAGCACACAGTCCATCTGATGGTAAGTGGTTGCTGCGACCCATAGACATCTACATCTATCTATTACAAATCAAAATGTAGATGCGTTGTCACCCGTGAGGACTAAGATGGAATGCCTCATTTCCAGTAAAAAGGGTCTCCGGCCACCTGCACTCACCAAGCGAAACGCAGAGGTAAACCTCTACTTCACGCTGGTTTTCTGTGAGGTCGTGGTACCACCCCGGTTCGAGCCGGCCCATCCGTGCGACAGCAAAAGCTGCCGCGTGACTCTACCACTGTTAAAAGCGTAGTAAACTTTCTTCTAGCCACCATTTGTGAATTCATTCTAATGTGTATTTATATTAAATTTCGGTGACCTTTCTTAATGTTCGAAAAATATTTAATTTTAAAATTCGTGATACATTTCGTAAATCGTATTTTGAAAGGTACGATTAAAATAATATTATTTCATTTTATGTTTGTGCTTGCATGTCGGTAAGGATCGGCTTAACTGTGTTTACAAAACAAAAGAGTATGCGACCTAACATAACATGGTAGCTAAAGCTTAACTACTCGGTTTTCATGATTTCGAAGGGCGGTAAACGTGTTTTTTTTCTGCCTGTGAGGCTTATTTTGGGTATGTTATACTTTTATGTTATTTTTTAAAAAATGTTTCAAGATACATATAAATATATAAATACGAATTATCTTGGAGATGTATTCAGTGTCACTCTTCATTTTATTATATTGAATTACATCTTATCTTATCTTATCTTATCTGCCCATAACGCCCCACTGCTGAGCAAAGGGCCCCAACCTCTTTCCACCTTTCACAGTTCTGTGCTATGGAGGACCAGTCTTCCACGAAGGAGTCCAGTTCATCCCGTCATTGTTTTCTGGGTCTGCCTCGGGGTCATCAGCCATTTATAGGAATACACCTAGTTGTAATTTTGGCCCAAAGTTCTTCTGATGTCAGATTGACCAATCCCATTTTAGTTTGACAGATTTACGGGAGACGTCAGTGATGTTTTTATAGGATAGGGTGACAAACGAGCACACAGTCCACCTGGTGGTAAGTGGTTGCTGTGACCCATAGACATCTACATTTATCCTCAATAAAGAATCAAAATGTAGATGCGTTGTCACCCGTGAGGACTGAGACTGAATGCTTATTTTCTAGTAAAATGGGTCTTCGGTTCTCTACACGCACCATACGAAACACAGTAGTATCAAGCTGCCATTTTACGCTGATATTCTGTAGGTTCCGGAGAGCGAGCACAGAGTAGTATTTTTGATGCAGTCTGTTAGTCTCACTCCTACCATGCTGCGCTCCGTTGCTCACTGACACACCCCGAGATCGGATCTCTGCTGTTTGGTGAGAGACCAGGTTTGGGCACCATTTGTTAAGACGGGGAGGATGACATGTCTATGAGTTTGCGTTTAAGGGATATTGGTGCGTCACCCTTCATTACATGTTTTCAGGCCCAACAGCTCTTCCAGATGTCTTCTGGTCGTCGGGTGATCTCTTATTCTTATATCGTCTGTTTATTTGGCCCAAATAAACATACTCATGAACATATGCAACCTTCACGTTATCCATACGTATCCTGTGCTAGACAAAGTTTGTCATTGACTTAGTCTTTTCCATATTCATCAGAAGTTCAATCTCCAGGCTAGCTGTTCATAGCTCGTTGAGCATTTATTCTAGTTCGTTGGCCGACGAAGAGAATAATGTCATCAGGAAATCTAAGATTGCTTAACCTTTTTGATCCTATATTGAAACCTTTGTCAAGCCAACTAAAATTTATGATTTTCCTAATTCTAAACCTTGTTTAGCTCTTTTCAATGACGTTGAATTCTCTTGTGCTGATGTAACATGTACATTCGCATTGAATTATAATTAAATGATAATGTATAGACTTTATTTACGTAGGTGCGTCTAAATATTCATAACCTTAACGAAACATAATTAATCTATGATCGTCAATCTGCGATAGATTCTTATATCTCTTTTATATTCATCTTCATGATCCCATTACACAGAAAACAGTTATCGGCAGGGAATTTCACTCCTTAGTGTACGTACAATGCAAGCATACTCAAAAAGTTTGACCCAAAACTTTGAACTCGCTCAGAGATAGAGTAGCTTTTTATTGGTAAAATAATTTTTAGAATCCATTTAGTAGTTATACGTGGTGTTAGTGGTTATCCATAACAAACAAAAATTAAATTAAAAAAAAACCTTTTCTCTAAGTAATATTAGTTTAGATTACAAATTAAACAATTTGCTGTAAATTATGAGCATTTTAGAGAACCGGAGACACTTTTTACTGGAAACGAGGTATTTCATCTTAGTCCTCAGGGGATACAGTCTATGGGCCACAGCGTCCACTTACCATCAGGTGGACTGCGTACTCGTTTTTCACTCTTATTTTATAAAAAATAATTTAAACGCGTATAATAAGAAACTATTCTGCGAAATTGTTGGTGTTCGAAAGTACTTTTATAAAAGTAAAATAAAAACCGTTTTCGGATCCGAGCTTGAACGCGACTAAAGAATTCAGGTAAATATTGTCAGTGTGACCTTTGCAAAGTAATCGCCTTGTCACTTTCTTTTTGAGAATGAAGGTATTCGGGTTTCTTTTGTTCCTTAAAGGAATAATATTTCTAAAATCTAATTTAGTTAAACGTAATATATATTTTTTTGCTATTTTCGAGTAAAAGATTTATTTAGAAAAATTCAAGAGAATATGTAGTAGTGTACACTTAGGGGATAAGTGCATTAAAATTTCAAAGTGCACGAACAAACCGAGTTCGATGCTCACCTGGAACAATAATTGTTCATTGCAGTCTTATTTGCCGATTTGTCACGTAATCGACGTTGAAGAGAAACGTGAGAAAATTTGTATATCGGTGATATAAAAAAAAAAACAAGAATATGTGAAGTTTTGATGTGGTAGAGCTACGCTGCAGCTATATTATGTTTGCAGCACGAATGGGTCGGCTCGACCGCTAAGGGTGAAAAACAGCATTATGCTGGTTTTTTTTCGTAGAGTACCTGAGCTCTTTCTTACTAGCAAGAAGGCATTTTATCTTTGTTCTCAGGGGTCAGCACATCTGCATTTTGACACTTAATCGAGGATCGGTGTGTCTACGGCCCACAGTATCCACATCAGGTGGATTGTGAGCTCATGTGTCATCCTTATTCTATAAAAAAAGTTCTTCAACATGCATTAAGGTGGAGTAACGGGGCAAACTATATCTCCTACAAAAAGTCCCAATGATGCGATAAGGCCTGTGTCTGTTACTTGGCTTTTGTCGTTACGTTTTTATATATTACTAGCTGTGCCCGCGACTTTGTTCGCATAGAAAAATTTTTAGTAATTTATGCTTATAATTCCCTATAGTTTATTATTATACTTCCCTATTTGAATCCGATTTTGTTCGGCATTTTATGAGTTTTAAGTTTTTTGTGCAGAAAACTAATTGTTTTTCTAAATTAAAAGTAGTCTAAGTTACTCCTTATAACATCAGCTATCTGCCAATGAAAGCCCCGTTATTATCGGTCCAGTCGTTTTGAAGATTAGCCGGAACAAACAGACAGACAAAAATTAAAAAAAAATGTTTGTTTTTGTTATAAGTACCGTACATAATTTCATATACATTTAGTAAAACGATGTTATTTTGACATTACAAACAGACACTTCAATTTTATTTATTTGTATGGATTATATTATACTAAAGCTTAATTTATAAAGGAGCTTACCATTCACGTCAAGTATTTTGAATGGGCACTTATGATCGAACGAGGCTTCAGGTTTCTAATAAGAGAAACGAAATAATGGCGATATTGGATCCCATCGCGTACATTGAGAGGTGTTAATATTCCAAGGTTTGTTGTTTCATTCTTAATTGGCAACAGAGTCATAATTCACCGATAACAAAAGGCGAACGGCACGCGGGATATCGGTGTGATTCCAATTAACATCGCGAAATTGAGTCAACTGAGTAAGTTACCCTGCAGCTAAACAACAGGCTCAGTGCAAACAAAGGTTCATTGCCTCCATTGTTTTACACTTGCCTCGACTTAATGGTGACATTCGAGGAAACGTTAATTAAACCAACAAGGATTCAGTGAATGAGATATTTTGAACCCCTTCCCCTCGTATCTCGTAATCATAACCGAATGATGATGTATTTTCGATAAACAATTTACTAAGTTTTCGAAAACCACGTACAAGTAGTACATTTCCTCTATAAAATAATCTGATATATTTAATAAACGCTAACATAAAAATATCCATCTGAATTTCTTTTTTTTTTTTGCCACTTCTATCCGATGTTTTTAATTTGCAATAAAAAGAACTTGACACAGATCGTCGTACTTATAATTGGAGCGTATCGAATGAAAGGAATGACTCATCAAAAAATCGCTCCACTTACATAATATAAGCCCATTTAAAATTCTGATTAGTTAGTACATTTTATTTTGCTTTAGTTGGTCAACATGATCGTTTTTATAAATAACAGTTCACATTGTAAAATAAATGAGTGATTGCTAGATCTTGTTAAATTACTAAAAGCTTTATTCTTGATTTAAAGATAAAATCTAACATCATCATCATCGTCATCATCATTACAGCCCTTCACAAGTGCTGAACATAGGCCTCCCCCAAGGAATGCCACAAAACACGGTTCTGAGCCACTTGCATCCATCGACTTCCTGCATGTCTTACCAGGTCGTCACTCCATCTTGTGAGGGGTCGCCCTACACTTCGTCCGCTGGTACGAGGCCGCCACTCGAGAACCTTTTTTCCCCATCGGTTGTCGGTTTACTTACTTACTTCCAGTACTTACGTACTTCCAGTAAGTCTCTGTCTCCTTTGAGAGACCGTGTTTTATTGCCAGTTCTTGGTGTATAATTTTTCCCACATTGTCGTGGCGCTGGGTGTACTCGGTTCCAGCAAGAGCTTGGCAGCCGCCAGTTATGTACTTATTATTATTATTATTATATAAAATCCGCTATAGTAATTGACCTGAATATTTCAAGTGTCGTATGTAATAATGAATGCCTTGGTTTTCAATTAATTTTTATTTACTTATCTTGTTAAACTTATATTTAACTGTGTTAAATACTGTTTTGAACTTTTGTTTCATTTGTGATGCCTTCAATTACTTCAAAATTCATTAATTAAAAACTGCGCAAACGTTCGTTGAAAAACCAAAAGTGGCTTTTCAAAACGGATTTTACGGGTAATTCTATGGACAACATTTTCGCTGGCAAGCATACAGCTTCCCATAGAAAAGGTGAGCTGTAATAACGCTAAGAGGGCGCCTCTCTCATCCATCATTTTCTCTCACTTCATTAGGCGTAGCGTACAAAATATAAAGGCATGTTGTCCGTAAATTGCTCGCGAAGAAATAAATATACCCGTTGTCACGTCACGTAGGCTACGCGCATTAAATTAAATTATAAGGGATAACTATTAATAGAAATATGAATTTACTAACAAATTTATTCGCAAAATATGCAAAAATACAACGTCTGCAATTGAGCACACAAATACAGTCCTAACTCAGAAATCACAGAGGGGTTAGGTCTGATAACTGGCTGTTAGTAGGAGACCGTTTTGAAAAAAGAAAAAGATGCGAGAATTTATAAAGTTGGGGCTTAACTATTTTTGCAATGATTTTTTTTATTTTTTTTTCTATTGGAGGCAAGGAGCAGTCGTCATCACTCCAATAAATCATCTTAAATCAACAAACCGACAGTGTAGTGGCGATGTAAGTAAGTAATGTCCACTATTACAGATTGAAGGTGTTGTCATAAAAGGCGACAGAGGGAAATAAGCCAGGAGATGGGCAGCAGCGCCTTCCTAATAACAACTAAAATATAAAAAAAAACTACAGTTGCCAACCCGCCTACCAAGTCTTGCGACTATGGCAGATATCCCCCCAATGAGGCAATCTAAGGGGAGGCTTATGTTAAGCTGTGGACTTTTGATAAGATATAACGGTAATCAACATTCAATATTTGAATTTGACATAAAGCACAGTAACAGTAGCCATGAAAAATAGAAAATTTATAATATGAACTTTTTTTTTATAGGATAAGGGTGACAAACGAGTACACAGTTCACCTGATGGTAAGTGGTTGCTGCGGCCCATAGACATCTACATCTATCCTCCATTACAAATCAAAATGTAGATGCGTTGTCAACCGTGAGGACTAAGATGGAATGCCTCATTTCCAGTAAAAAGGGCCTCCGGCCACCTGCACTCACCAAGCGAAACGCAGAGGCAAACCTCTACTTCACGCTGGTAGCCGGCCCATCCGTGCGACAGCAACAGCTACCGCATGGCTCTACCACTGTTAAGACTCTTACCTCTTCTTTCTGTAGATCAAAATTAATTGCTGTCCGTTAGTTCCGTTAGATTTTGATGGATTTTTTGAGTGTTTAAGTGGGTCCCTGGATGGTTTAGAATCACAATTGAACTCGGCAGGTAAAGCTGTTGCCGAGATCTAAAAATCACCATTGCGAATCGAGGTCGGATCGCTAGTTATATATATATTTATAAAGATTCAATTTTATTTTTTATTATCAAGGAATGCATCATCCCCTTCGCTCATCCCATGAGAGTCTTTACAAGTGATTGACGTGACTGATAAATAGGGATGGATAGCAGTGTTTTTCAGATAAACCTTTTTACTGCAGTTATCAATCAGTCGACTGAATGTTGTAAATAAATAACGAGGGAGTATTTATAGATCAGTGAATTACGAGTAAATAGTTTTGGACACACATGGTATGACGTAACATTATGATTAAATTATAATTATTTATTATAATAGACTTACATTGTTTAAAGAAGCTCTAACTGAAAAACATTTTACAATACAGTACAATACAATACACTTTATTGTACACAAAGGGAAGATTAACATAACAAAATATAAAAATATTACGGAAAGAATTCTTCCAGAGAAGCCAAAAAATAATGAAACAAAAGAGAGAGAAAGATTAGCATTATAAATAATTTAAAAACAATAATCATAAAAAGACGTAAAAATTCTTTCGTCAAAGGGATTCACGTGTAACACTCTCCTTAACCTAAATTCTAAGCGAGCTTAGACAAAAAGAGGCGCTTTAAAAAGCTTGTCGCATCTTTACAAAGGTAACTTTATCCTTTCAGACTGTTGCAGAAAGACTAGCGAATCTGAATATTGCAGCCTCTTTTACTTTCATACACTGTCGTGTATATTACGAATGAAACTCATTTAACTATAGTTATTTATGTAACAGATACTCTTAGTAGCTTTAGTTCTCTATATGAATGTCATACGTAATAATATATTGTTATTTATATTAAATTTAATATGGGTAATTCCTTCGTTCTTCACAATGCACAAGTTGCTTAGACTTTAAGATTATGACATGCATATAATATTACACGAGTATAATAATGTCCTCCAGACCTATTTCGGCCAAGGTGGCCAACTTCAACGGAGACTAGCCATTTGCGCAGGACCGAATTATATTGCACGAGTGTGCCTCACAGGTGCACTCTCCATTCCGTCACTCTTATAATCACGATCTTGGCAGAGAAAGATCTTTCCTACATTTGAGGTGGTATTTCTGCCCAGGGGCTCCTCTGGGTAGATACCACCCTCTTACCTAACAGTGGGGCGTGTATTACTTTGTGTGTGTGCTGCGTGTGAAAGGTATAGCGACCCAGCATAGTTACAGAATCTGAGGCATTCAATCTTATTTCACAGAGGTGACGATATATCTGTAGCGTTCTTTATTTAAATTTGTTTGCTAATGTCCATGGTCTACATGAGCCACATACAAGTATCATCATCATCATCATCATTACAGCCCTTCACAAGTCCACTGCTGAACATAGGCCTCCCCCAAAGAACGCCACAAAACACGGTCCTGAGCCACCTGCATCCATCGACTTCCTGCATGTCTTACCAGGTCGTCACTCCATCTCGTGGGAGGACGCCCTACACTTCGCCTACCGGTACGAGGCTGCCACTCGAGAACCTTTCTTCCCCATCGGTTGTCGGTTCTTCGAGCTATATGGCCGGCCCACTGCCACTTCAGCTTACTAATCCGTTGGGCTATGTCGGTCACTCTGGTTCTACTGCGGATATCCTCATTCCTAAGTTTATCACGCAGAGAAACTCCGAGCATAGCCCTCTCCATAGCTCGCTGAGCGACCTTGAGCTTCCTCATACGGCCAGCAGTGAAGGACCACGTCTCAGTTCCGTAAGTCATCACTGGCAACACGCACTGGTTGTACAATTTCGTTTTAAGGTTTTGAGGTATATCTGACGAGAAGATGTGTCGTAGCTTCCCGAACGCTGCCCAGCCGAGTTGAATCCGTCGATTGACCTCTCGGTCGAAGTTGGACTTACCCAGTCGGACTATTTGTCCCAGGTAAACATACTCGTCAACAACTTCGAGCTTAGTGTTCCCAACAACTACCGGCATAGGTGTGACATGGACATTAAACATGATCTTAGTTTTGTCCATGTTCATCTTAAGACCTATCCGTTGGGAAACACTATTGAGGTCATTGAGCATAGTGCTTAGGTCCTCCAGCGATTCTGCCATAAGGACTATATCGTCGGCAAATCGAAGGTGAGTGATGTACTCGCCATTGATGTTGATACCGTATCCTTTCCAGTCCAGAAGCTTGAAAACGTCTTCCAATGCAGCGGTGAAGAGTTTCGGGGATATGACGTCACCCTGTCTTACACCTCTCTGCAATTGGATAGGTTTCGTACTCTGGTTCTGTACTCGGATAGCCATCGTAGCCCTACTGTACAAGCACTTCAACACTTCGATATACCGACAGTCAACTTGGCACCGCTGAAGGGACTGCAGCACCGCCCAAATTTCGACGGAATCAAAGGCTTTCTCATAGTCCACATACGCCAGACATAGTGGCAAATTGTACTCTTCGGACTTCTGTACAACTTGCCGAAGGGTATGTATGTGGTCTATGGTGCTAAAGCCCTTTCGGAAACCGGCTTGTTCGGGAGGCTGGAAGTCGTCAAGTCTGCGCGCGAGACGATTCGTAATGACTCTCGAAAACAGCACGTAGACACGGCTCAGAAGGGAAATCGGTCTGTAGTTCTTCAAGAGAGCGTTGTCACCTTTCTTGAAGAACAAGACCACCGCACTTCTGCTCCACGCCTCCGGTGTAATGCCACCATGGAGGACGGAATTAAAGAGCTTCTGAAGGACTTCAAGTACCGGTCTTCCACCCGCTTTCAGAAGCTCCGCTGTAATTCCATCCTCGCCTGGGGCCTTACCGTTTTTAAGGTGCTGGAGAGCCATCCTAATCTCGCTCAGACTGACATCCGGGATATCTTCGGAATAGTGTCGGATGAGACTCGCTCTTGGATCGTTACTCACACTTGCGTGTGGCTCCAACGATGATGTGTACAGCTGCCCATAGAACCTCTCAATCTCACTCAAAATCTCAGGTGTCCCGGAAACGATGCTGCCACACTCTGTCTTCAGCTTTGACAGTTGGCTCTTTCTGGCAGACAGATCTCTGGCAAAGACTTTGGAGCCTTGGTTCCGCTCGATCGCTTCTTCAATACGACCTGTATTGAAGTTGCGTAAGTCCCGCCGCGTGCATTTGGAGATCTGTCTGTTCAGATGCCTGTATGCTGTCAAGTATGTTGAAGAATGTAGCTTCATCTCCCGTCTAACAGCCATGAGATTAAGAGTGTGATCGGAGAGTTTTTGTGTTCTTCTGCGGCGGGTCTTGCAGAACTTAGCTCCGACCGCATGGACAGTTTCCACGAGCTTGTCATTCATATCGTCCACTTCATTGCAGTCTTCTAGGCACTGAAAACGGTTTTGTAACTCGAGCTGAAAGGTTTCGGGACTTTGGATTAGAGCACGAGGGGGACGGAGCGTTGACTTCATTAGACGAGACCTCTCCAACTTAACGTTTAGGTTCAGTGTGCCTCTAACCATTCGGTGATCGCTGCCGGTTTTCACCCTCGCGATCACTGAGACATCACTGAACAGTTGTCGTCTGGTCGTCATAATGAAGTCAATCTCATTTTTTGTCAGACCGTCGGGGCTCGACCAGGTCCACTTCCTGTGGGGCCGCTTCTGGAAGAAAGAGTTCATCATAAAGAGTCCCTCTTTCTCCATGAAGTCGGCCAGCTGCTGGCCCCTTGGGTTCCGTTGCCCTATTCCAAATTTCCCTACTTTCAGCTCACCGTTCTCTCTTGTGCCTAGTTTTGCATTGAAGTCTCCCATTAACACCGTATATTGGGTTTTGGAGGAATGCATGGCTCTAGAGATATCCTCATACATTTCCTCCACCTCCTCATCGGGGTGTGCCGAGGTTGGTGCGTAAACCTGTATGACCTTCAGCGAATACCGTTTGGTGATTCTGAGTATAAGGTACGCAACCCTCGTCGACACACTCCCGATTTTTACAACGTTGTTAACGAGAGACTTGTGGACGATAAATCCGACACCTCCTTGGGACAGATGGTCGCCCTCCCGGTGATAGAGCAAGTTGCCGGATTCGAGGATTACCGTGTCCTCCCCCTCTCTTCGGACTTCGGATAATCCTATAATATGCCAGCGCAACTTGTCTATCTCTTCTTCCAGCTCCACGATCTTCTCGTCAGTCCTCAGGGTGCGTGCGTTGTACGTTGCCAGGTCGAGTCGTCTAAGGTGGCAACCGAACCTCCACCGGAGATTCTTAGCACCCCCTGCCCCGCCGTTACCATGGTCGCCACCGTAGCCAGGAATAGCGGGGCCGCCGGGGACTGGGGGCCGTTTTTTTGTTGCTCTCATCATTGGGGGGTATTTGCCATAGTTGCCACGCTTGGCGAGCGGGTTGGCAACCGCAGTTTTTTTATTGTAATTTGGCTATTATCAGGAAGATGCTGCTGCCCATCTCCTGGCTGTTTCCCTTTGTCGCCTTTTACGACACCCACGGGAGGATATGGGGTAGTGGATATTCTTGACCGCCACTACACGGCACAAGTATGACTATAAGAATTATAAAAAAGAAAGATTATAAAAATAATCACAGTGAACGTTTCATGAGAGCAGTGCCAATGGAATATACATAAACATTTTACCAAGCAAACACTATTATTATTTTATAAATATACATTAGGAATTGATAAAACTCTAAATAAGTTAAAACATACAGAAATCATTCTATTTGATTAAACTATGTTTGAATCAGTGAGGGTGTTTTGGAAAAGTCAAAGATTGCCGGTTCGACGCTTCTCAAATCGGGTTATATAAGGGATACGGTGTCTGTTGAAGAGAGGATTTACAAAATAGGCTTTTAATAAATCTCTCTCTACGGGCATGAAATAGCCTGATAAAGTTACGTTTGGTGTAAACAGACTCTTTATTCAAATCGGCTGAGTGTTTGATTACACTATACTATAATGACTTCATGATACAGTCAGGTCATTCTGCGTAGATCGCACTTAAGTTGATAATAAATGCTGCAGGTAGTCCTGATTCACGATGACAACATGACGTGAAACACCTTAGGCTTCCAGCAAACGAAACATTGGGGGTAAAATATAACTTAAAATAACGCGATAACGTCTGTAAAATTTTTTTTGATTTCATTACACTTTTCTACTATAAATAGTTAAATATCATTTACCTCAACAGTTAATATGGCTTTCGCGTCGTAATATAATAGAAGAATCTAATAATAAGATTTCCAATACGACTTTGAGCACAAAAGATTAGTGTTTGGAAGATAAGAATAGATAAAAAACTATGTGCACATAATACGGTTGCATTATTAGCACATATTAGGTAGGTATAATGTCTGAAAATCTTGGCTTCTCGTAGGTCCTATAAAAATGAATGCGCTCGTTCTTAAGCCATCACGGCTTTGTATGGGTTTGAGGGCATTGATATGAAATATCATTTCACTGTACTAGATCATCGCACGATTCGGAATCGTTTTGCGAGAAGAAAACGAGTTATTGGAAAGCCATTTAGCACAATAGGTCTCTCCGACATGTTCAAATTAAACACATCATTCACGTTTTGGTGCAAATAATGTCGAGCTCGCGTGTTTGTTGATTGACAGTGGTGGAATGAATTGTGTGAAATTAAATTTGATAAACAAGCTTTTGAATTATATTCGTGTTTTTGAATAGACTTAATAATTTAAATATGATTTCCAAGCATAAAGTGTCAAACAAGTTTAATTTTTAATTTCGTTCCAATATATATATATTCTTAGAAAGAAATAAAACACCACAATGTTATGGTAATGGTATGCTAAATTGAAATTTGCAACCAACTTCAAATAAAGAAATGAAAAAGGCAGATGTGTTGTTACATTTTTTTATAGGATAATGGTTACAAGTGAGCACACAATCCACCTGATACATTTACATCTATCCTCCTTTGCGAATCAAAATGCAGATGCGTAGTCAACCGTGAGGAATAAGATAGAATGCCTCTTTTTCAGCAAAAATAAGGGTCTCCGGTTCTCTACCTCATAATACGAAACACAGCATCATTAAGCTGCTATTTAACGCTGCTATTCTGTGAAAGCGTGGTTGTACCCCGGTCGAGCCGACCCATTCGTGCTACAACTATACAATTAATATAGCTGCAGCATGGCTCTACCACGTATAAATACATACACATGAAGACTAAGATGTAACTCCTTACATACGTTTTTGCTTAGCGAAAGAAATGAGTAGGAGGGTGAGGGTTACCTAGTTAGACGAATTCTTAGGCAGAGAAGGGAATTTACCACTTAGTGTTAATTGAATCTTACACTATGTTTATGCAAATTAAGAACATTCATACACATTCTTAAAAATAGGATAGACTTTGCGCCGACTCAAGTTAATCCATATTTTTGATTAGCGTAGTAGATGAGATATCATTACTCATAGGGTGATGGAGCCATTACTATACCGTGTAGCTCCTATGAATGTTTACGGACTTTACACATCCTTGAAATATATTTAACAATTTTTTCTTCACCGTCGAGCACGTAGTAAAACAATACTTTAAATTGCAAATAACAATTTCATTATTTGTGCTAGCGGGGAGCGCGTCAATGTTGCTCATGTACTGTGAAATTTGCTGCGAGTGCTTACGAGTGGCTCTGAACTATCACTTCTATATTAAATGTTAAATACTTATAAAGAAAAAATAAATGTATCGGACATATAATGGAAGAGCGTGAAAGACTTTAGTTACATTACTGTCCCAAAAACCTTAAAAGAAAGTTGGGTAACAACTCAACTTTCACCTATTTATCATAATTTTATAAAAGACAAAAATAATTAGGTTTTTCTAAGCAAGAAAATGTCTATCATACAAAGCGATCGTTTTGTTTTTCTACATATTATCCTCTTTTTGTTCCTAATCATGTTCGCACATGTCATTAAGCAAATAAAACACGAAAGTCAGCGAATCGACAACTTACGAGGTGTTCCCAACGCGATATAACGCAAGATAGGGAAAGGCGCCCTCCCATTCCGGGCCATATACGGGCTATTCATTGCGTAGGGTAACAAAATTTTATTTCAAGTTAAATTGTATTCGGAACTGTGCCACTTCTTATTTATTGGGGTTGAGTATAGACGCACGAGGCGCATATACAGCGCGTGTATAGCACGCCGACTTAATAACAATATCAATGGGTTCTTTGTAACCGTCTATGCCAATTTTGCAATCTATTTCGTGAGCTCCGTTGTTGCGGAGGCGAATTTTAAGTGTAGTCGTATGCGCAAGTAGCAACTTAAATATTTATTCTTTATTCTTTATTCTTTATTGTACACACTAAGTTGGTAACAATTATTAAATATTCACATAAAATGTACAAAGGCGAGCTTAACCCTAGTAAGAGTTTTCTTCCAGCAAACCTATTGGGAAAGCGAAATAGTTTTACATATAAAGCAAGTAGGTAGCAGCGTGCGTACTTAATATTTAACTTAACACTACTTAATAGAAATTGCCTAAAGTTACAGTTGACAATTAACATATAAGTGTATAAAATATAAGTATAATTTATTTTCTTATTTCTATTGATTTACATACATATATACTAATAAAGATAATAAACACATACACATATACACATACACACACATACATATATATATACACATACATACACATATACATACATGTACACAAATATAAATACATATATATACAATTATACATATAAATACATAACATATATAAATATTTGTAATTCTAAGTTGATAGATAATATTTCTTTACTCTGCTCCGAAATGTATCAAGAGAAGAGCTAGCACGTATGTCATGTGGAAGTGAGTTCCATAGCTTGACCGCCCTTACAGTAAAGGATCCACCACATCGGCTTGTGAAATGAGAAGGAGTTCTGAGAAGCAGCTGTTTAGTGGTCCGGCACTGAGTTTCACGAGGTACAAGATACTCAAAACGCTCGCGGAGATATGGAGGTGCAAGAGGATTAAAGAGTAGAAAGTAAAGAAATGATAACACATGTAAGTCTCGACGTCTACGGATAGGAAGCCATTTTAATTGAGCCCTGTACTCAGAAACATGATCAAACTTACGAAGACCAAAAATAAAACGTATACACAAATTTTGAACACGTTCCAGTTTGTTCAACAGCTCCTCTGAAGCATCCAAAAAACTAACATCAGCGTAGTCAATGAGAGGAAGAAGAAGTGCTTGAGCTAAGGTTATCTTAGTTTTTACCGGTAAAAACATCTGGAGGCGCTTGAGAGATTGAAAAGAATAGTTCACTTTTCTGCTAATCATATTAATATGAGCAACCCAAGACAAATTATTATCAAAAATAACACCTAAGTTCTTAGCAGTCTCTGTATATAGAATTTGAGTATTATCATACGTTACTGCAGGGATCTTCGAACGATCTAATAAATTAAGCATATATGAGCTGCCGATAATCATTACTTGGGATTTAGCAGGATTAACAAGAAGACCAAACGATTTCGCCCAACTGCTTATGCTACTTAAGTCAGCATTCAGCTTATTAATAGCCTCATCTATATCTTGGACTTTGAAATGACGGTATAATTGCAAGTCGTCAGCATAGAGATGATAATGAGAGGTGAGAACAGTAGTGAGAGCGTTGATAAAAATAGAGAAGAGAAGTGGGGAAAGAACACCACCCTGAGGAACACCCGCCGTAAGATCACACCACTCGGAGAAATCCTCCTCATGGCGTACACACTGCGAGCGACCCCTAAGGTAAGAATTAAACCAAGAGATTACTGATGGTGAAATGTTTAAGGACGAAAGAATACCAAGAAGTATGTCATAATCAACGGAATTAAATGCACTGCTGAAGTCCAATAATGTTAGAACAGTGAGAAATTTTTTGTCCATGGCCCAGCGAATGTCATCAGACACTTTAATCAGAGCGCTGACTGTGCTATGGCCTGGACGAAAACCAGATTGAAAAGGGCACAGCAGGCTGTGAACAGTTAGGAAATGAGATAGTTGCCTCTGAACTATATTTTCTAGTACTTTAGATAAGATCGGAAGAATAGAAATAGGGCGAAATTGGGATAAAGATGTAGGATTAGAAGTTTTTGGAAGGGGAATGATGAATGCCTTTTTCCAGCAAGTTGGAAAGGAGCTCGTCTCAAGCGACGTAGAGATAATGTGAGTAATAATAGGGACAAGTTCATTAGTGATAGGTTTAATCATTTGTATACAAAGATTGTCATAGCCAATAGCTTTAGTGGAAATAGATAAAAGGCATTTTTTTATTTCACCATCAGTAACTTTACTGAAATTAAAAGGAGAACACAGCGGCTTAGGAATATTGGAGAGAAGATTAAGTGTCACAGACTTAATAGAGTCATCAATAGAAATCGGAGGCTCAGAAAAGTGCCGGTTGAGTGCAGTCAAATCAAACGAGATATTAGGATCATTATATGATTTGCCTATACCCAGAGTTCTAAGAAATTTCCACATCTGAGCGGAATGAGAATTTTCAACCTCATCATAGATATGTCTCCTCTTAGCATCACGACACATCTTACTACAGCGATTACGTAGTTTTTTATAAGTGAATAAATTTTCATTAGTAGGGTGCTTCTTATATCGCCTCTTAGCTTTATCTCTTTTGGACATTATTGCTTTTATAGACTCTGAAAGCCAGGGGGCTGGAAAGTGTTTAACCCTGACTCGCTTAAGTGGTGCATGTGTATCGAAGAGTTTTAAAATGAGGTGATTAAAAGCATAAACCTTATCATTAACATTTTCGGAATTTAGAACAGGGGACCAGTCAATATTATTTACATCATCTCTCAAACGCTCCAGGTTAATTGATTTAAAGCTTCTTAGGAATAATAATTTCGATTTGCGCCTAGGACGTTGAATTTTATAGGAGAGGAAGATAAGATCGTGGTAAGAGAAAGACGCAGATAGTTGACCATGCGAAGCAACCCGGTCAGCATCAGATACAAGAATAAGGTCTAAAAGAGAAGGGCTACTATTAGGCGAATGGTGAGTAGCAGAAAGAGGAAGAATATGTAAATTAAAAGATGATACCAGGGAGAGCAATTTTTTGCTACGAAAATCATTCTTTAACAGGCATGTGTTAAAGTCACCTAAAATAATGGTATTATCATAAAGCGGAGTAAGATTCACAAGTTTTTCTTCCAGAGAAGAAAAATAATTTATATTGCGAGAGGGGGGATAATAGACCCCAAGCAAAGTCCTAGAATGATTAACAGTAATTTCAATAAATAAATGTTCAGCAAAATTTGAGTAAATATTGGGTGAATGATCAACTATTTTATAGGGAATGTCAGCTCTCAAATAGATTGCCACTCCACCATAACCTTTGCCGACCCTGTCATTGCGTATAAGTTGAAAACCAGGGAGACAATACTGTACCGACGGAAGTGCAGGTTTTAGAAAAGTTTCAGAAACAAGTATGGCATCAACATATTTAGAATCAAAGGTTGATAAAAGGTCAGCGTAATGAGCATGAATGCTTTGAGCGTTAATATGGACTATATTAAGATTTTTACTATAATTACAGAATACGGCTACTAGTTGATCATGTAAATGAGTGGAATCATCGCTTAAGGCGCTTTTATAGGTCTTATCGGAAGAACCAGAAGAAGAGCAAGAAAAGTAACTATCATCAAATTCCAAAATATCACACATGCTAATCAAAACTATAACAGAAACTAAGCTACAACAAAAACAATAAAGATTAAATATATACTTGTATAATGTATAATAAAATAAATATTATATAAGTCTGGATATAATACTTACAAAATAAATAATAATATGTTGTGAAATATTATGAAACAGTAATTAAATTAAAATTAAATTGCCAACAATTATGCACTTAACTAAACATTTCTTTCATACCTGCCGGCAGTGGCATCAGTAGAATTTTATAATTACATAACTTATTTAAGACTAATTAATATAATAAAAATATAGAAAAAGGACAGTCTTACCATCAATAATAAAACAGACAAATATTATTTATGGATCCTGTATTTCAATTATTTTTAAATCATTTTCAATTAAAAGTGACAAATGAGATATCAATCTTTAGTTTGATTAAAATTACGAATGTTATACAGGTTTATATTGCAATAACTGGTCAAATTTGCAGAGAAGGTTTAGAATAAGTAATATAGGCAAATTTTGAAGAAAAATTAATTAGACAAATCTCAAACATTCTTACCTTATGATAAACATTTTTATGTTTTATTATTTTAACTGATTTTACTGCACACATTCGAGTCGATCGGTAGGCAAAAACGTTGTTGCCTATATTATATCACATTCAAATAAAAGCAGAAGCCTTATTTACTCATATTCTCAAAAATCGCAATAACGGTATATCATTATTTAAATATTTGAACTTAAGTTTAAAGTAAAATTATTGCAATACATAACGCAGTGTTGGTACCGACTTTGTTATATGGCAGCGAAACCTGGGTATGCCAGAAGAAGCATAAAAGTAAGTTGAATGCAGTGGAGATGCGATCTCTTCGTAAAATGTGCGGCGTTACTATGGCCGACCGAAAGCGAAACGAAGAGATTCGCAATATGGCAGGTTTGAAAGATGACCTTATCACAAAAATTGATAAGGGCGTGCTTCGGTGGTTTGGGCACGTTGAGCGAATGAGTGAAGACCGAATGGTGAAGAAAATATATAGCGCGAAAGTTAATATTAAAAGGTGTCGAGGTAGACCGAGACTAACTTTCGAAGACCATGTGAGCAAATTGCTCGAAGAGGGTAGGGTCAAGAGTACTCGGATACCTAGACGTGCATGCATGAAGAAGATAATGAATCTGAAAGAAGCGAAAGAGATATGTAAGGATCGTGACACTTGGCGATCTGTTCTCTCTGGCTACCCCGTCAGGGATTGTGCGTGAAGTTTAAAATTTGGTTAATTTTTGGAAAATAACCCTGTATAAGTGAACAATATTTTTTATTAGGTTGAATTGAAATTGCCGTTTTATAATACGGATTAGTTTGGAGTTCTTTTTTTATAGGATAAGGGTGACAAACGAGCACACAGTCCACCTGATGGTGGGTGGTTGCTCTATCATCTATTACAAATCAAAATGCAGATGCGTTATTGCTATTGGACACAGCTGCCCAATAGACATCTACATTTATTCTCAATTAAAAATCAAAATGCGGATGCGTGTTCACCCCTGAGGACTGAGATAGAATAATATTATAGAGATAGAAGAATACCTGGTTTCCAGTAAAAAGGGTCTCCGGTTCTCTACACTCACCATACGAAACACAGCATTATTAATATGGTATTCTTAGAGAGCGTGTTCCTACCCTTGTCGAGCCGACCTATTCGAGCTACAACCATAACACAGCTGCATCGTGGTTTTACCACGTATAAAAGATCAAGTGCACTGTGAGTCAAAATTCGTTGTGATAGTTCGTGGCTTCGTTTGAATTTTTATTACTATAATGTGGTCCTATGGGGATGCTTGGCCATTAAAATGATTCGATTAACTGAAAGCTATTCTCGGTGTTCCGAGCTAAAAAATATATTAAATTTATTTGTTTAAATAAGGTTCTAAAATAAATATAGAGATACATATCACTATATTCATTTTAGAATATTATTTACCGTTACAGCCTATTAAAGTCCATTGCTGAACACAGGCCTCCATAGATTGCCTCATAGTTAGGATATTGGCAAGCGGGTTGGCAGCCGAAGTTTTTTAGTTTCGGTCGTTATTAGGAAGACGCTGCTGCCCATCTCCTGATATGTTTCCCTCTGTCAACTATTACCCACGGGATGTTATGAGTAGTGGATATTTTTACATCGCCACTACGCGGTTTAATAATATATTCACGGAATATTATTTAAACCTTTTTTTATAAGAGCCTTGGTAAATCTGGAGATAGGCGTTAAGCGATCGCCTTAAAGTTTCATACTACCTGAGTGAACTGTGTTTGATTCCCCCAGCACCAATGACATTGCTGAAATTTTAAGTGGTGATTTACCACGTGTTACGTGCTAGACAGTGTAGAAAAAACATCGTGAGGAAATCTGCATGTCTGAGAAGGTAGAAAATATTTCGAGGATATAGGAAATCTGCCAACACACACGACAGTATTTTCCTCGTAAAAGTCTCATCTAGGTTCTCACGAGTACACGCAAACAAACGGGCTTTGGAAGAAAATAATCGTGTAAATATTAAAAGTAGCAAATTTAGCTTAAACTAAAATTTATATTTATTAGAACGATGAGTAGAAATGTATTAATGGAATTTTAGAAAGCCACAAGCTGGGAAATGAATCGAAAAATTTGAAATCCCCATATTTTATGGCACCTATTAATAGGGCCGATAGTACGGATGGAATATCGCTAGTAAACAATATGTCGTAAATTATAAAAAAGGAATAGAAGACTACGAAATACAATACTACTTTGCCTAAATAAAGAAGGGTAAAAAGTTAATGACGTAACTCGGATAATTTTTCTTCAAACATTTCCTTGTATCTTGAAAAATTTTCTTCTACCTTAATTTGCCTTTCCAAGCGTACCTTTAAAAATATCAATATTTTTAAAAGTATGGTTGGAAATGCAACATTTTTAAAGGTACGGTTGGAAAGGCAATTTCGGAACATTGTTGCGGAAAATATCAAAATAAAATTACAACATAAAGAAATGATTTATATATGTTTAAAATCTATAAGCCTGTCTGCAATTGATCCCACCTGATGGTAAGTGGAAATGCAGCTGAATATGGCAAAGGACACTGACACTCGTAGCTCAACAAAAGCCTATACATTCTTTCCTTGAAGACATCCACATTGTAATGGGATATATATGGGTCTTTATAACAAAATTGGTTTAATGTTAATGAAACTTGAGCCTGTCTTGAAATTAACTTTATTTAAATTAACATAAAACACAAAATGAATAAAGGCTCGGTGCCGTAACATCTTGTGAACGTCGGCGCTCTGAACAAGTGTGCGTTGTTTTATTCATAGGCCTGTTTGAATAAAGATGGAAATATTAAATCAGGTCAGAGAAAAAAAACAGCCGGGGGCTAATATGAGTTGGGGGTTAATAGTCATACATATTAATAGGAAGAAGCTGCATTATTCTCATTCGTTTTTTATAGGATAAGGGTGACAAGCGAGCATACAGTCGACCTGATGGTAAGTGGTTGCTGTGGACAGTTTACATCTACACCTATCCCCAATTACGAATCAAAATGCAGATACGTTGTCACCCGTGAATACCTACTAAGATGGAATGCCTCGTTTCCAGTAAAACGGGTCTCCGGTTTTCTATACTCACCATACGAAACACAGCAGCATTAAGCTGCTATTTTACGCTGGTATTCTGTGACAGCATGGTTCTTCCACGGTCGAGGCGACCCTTTCGTGCTACAACCTATACTATAATATTGCTACAGCATGATTCTACCACGTTATAAAGTGACTATTTTTTTAGTATCAAAGTATTTTCCAATATTAATATAGTGCTTATTATAAATCTTGTACAGGGGACTTTAAAAGCGATGAACAGGTAGGTATAAGAAGGTGCTTCCTTAATAAATAGAAAGACATCCATGTAGATTTTTTACATCTATCCAATTAAAAAATGCTGTTTTAAATTTGAGTATAAAATATGTGATTCTGTAGCCGTGACACGTAACGTATCCCGGGAACCGTAATTAAAATGGACGAAGAAGTGAAGACCTGAATAGCGTTGACATAGCTTTTTTTAAATAGGTTTTCTGTAGTGTTTTAAATGAATGTGAACGTTTGTAAATTTGACGTAGGGGATCTCTTGTTGCAGCAAAAATCTGAACACCGAATTGTCATTTTTGTAGGACGTCTATTCAGCAACGAGACTAGATTTAGTCTAGTGAGCAGTGTGGGTGCAACTAGTTTTAATGTACGCGTGCAGAGTGGGAACGACTGCGTGTGGCTTTTCTACTCGGGTTCGCCGGTGTTCTTCTTATGGTACAGGATTATGGAGAAAATATGCATTTCTTATTTGTTCCGTTTCTTTCTTCTCTGCTTCGTAACAGTCCATTGCTGAACATGGGACCCTCCATAGTACGGAGAGTTTGAAAAAATAATTTATTTATGTATTTTTATTTATTTATTCCTTATTCAATCTTACACAATGTATAAGAACAAAAGCTGGACTTAATTCAAAAAGCGTTCTCTGTCAATCAACCTAAACATATACTGTATATATACCAAGTATATTGTATGTGTGATATGTGGCCAATAAACAAGAATAAAATATCATTAAGGGGTGTAGCCAAAATCTTCTTCTGAGGTAGGACCAATGGAGTACAGACCCTGTGCTGTCATGTGCCCTACGCATGTCCTATGCATTGCTAGATAGCGTTCAAGATTTTCCTTGAGTGAAGATACCAAGTATTACTGTAGGAAGAGTGAAGTGGGGAGGGTTAGGATTACTGATGATTTTCAAATGTGTGTCGTACCACACACTAAGAAACCAAAACGTTCCGTTTCTTTATTGTTTATAAAATTTAAATATTAACTTTCTTTCTTTATTTACTCACGTCACTAATATTTTATATAATATAGGGTACCGTAACTATATCCACAAGTAAGAAGCACTTACACGTTTTTATATTTAAGTGGCCAACTAAATGTATAAGTGCAGTTCGATGTACTTGACAATTGTAATACAGTGTCCTGAGTGACCGCACAAAATGTGTGCCGAACAAGCCGTTACGGCACACACACCCGTTTCGCACTCAGGTCGTAGGCTAAGCGATACAATCTGAGAGAGTAATGTACACAACTAACAGCGGAGTCATAAGCCATTATCACGATAACATTTCATTACTCAACGCTGAACACCAGCTTCTTAAAAAATTGACAATACCATGAATCTGAGTCACCGACATCGACTTCCTACATGTTCGTCATTCCATCTGGCGGATGTCACCTGAACGCGTGCTTTCTGCCAGAGGCGTAGGTAGCATGGACTGATATAGACGTGGGCGAAGTCGCATCAGCTAGGCCTTTCTTCTTTCCTTCCCAAGATCTACCCAATAGATGTATTCTACCAAACATGCTTTGAGACGACATACCGACTCATAGCTATTAATTCCTGATAAGTCTCGTATTCCGTCAATCAAACGGTCGCGGTCTTTGAAGGTAGTTACAACGGCCTCGAAGTCGCACTTACTCGTAATAAGGGTGGAGCTTTTTGCGAGACCCCAAACAAACACGCTTTTAAATTTGAGACTTTCTTTTTCGAGCGTAAAAGTGATCAAATTAGTTAGTCATCTGTGATAAAGTTGCTGTGGGGGTATCACATTTTAAGGGGCCTCGCGAGGCCCCTCTAAGTGCGAGGCAGTGGGCGAGGGCGCACTTCACCCACGGCTAGCTGCTTTCTGCCATGACACAACTATACTCCAGAACCTTCTTTTCTCGTCAGTATCAGATCCTCCGAGCTGTATTCTAATTATTTTACCACTTCAACTCACTGATCCGTTGAATTATGTCGATTACTCTGAATCTAATGCAAATATAGTCTTTACACATAAACGTTGATGAAACAGGTACTGGATTAACATTTTTGTTTTCAGGTTTTGAGGAAAATTCGAAGAGTTGAAAACGGCCTATTCAAGTTAGATTTGTCAATTAACCTTTTGTTTAAAGTTTGGTTTATCTACTGATAGTAGTAGGTATATCATTAATTTGTGTAAATGTAACCAAAAACTGTGTTGTTAACTAAATTTGAATTGAGGAACTTTCGGGTCATTAGGTACCGAGATGATGACAAACGGAATAAATAACAGGCGATTTATTTATTTTGATTGCATACTTCTATTTTAAAATAGCGTAAAACAATAAAGCAACATTTATTGTTGTATTTTGTAAAAAGTCTTTTTGAAAAGAAACTAGTGTTTATACCAAACAATCGAAATTACTGAAAAAATATCACAATGTGGAAATGATAACAAGAAGTTGCGTATGACTCGAAATTCCAAACTCAGTTTATTGACATATTAAAAGTATGATGTTGCTTTTAAAATCGATTAATCATATTTTCAAATTATAAAAAGGTTTTTTTTCATTAAAAGGTTTGTGATCAATGAAAATTATGAAATTCACGTTATTTTGGGATTTTAAATTCCGCCGTGATATCAGTTCTGAAACAGACGACAGTATAAAAGACGTGTGTGGAGCAGGTACTGCTAACGAACGCATAATAGGCTTTTGGTTTAATTGCTTTCATTTCTAAAATTTCGACCTTGATAACGAGCCCCGTGTACGACCGCAGATTAAAGTGGATTATGATGAGATGAAAGTTGAAAGTGGAAGCGGATATATCTCAAAACACGTTCCGCGTCAAATCCGAGACATCTCAATTGCTCTAGTCCACTAATTTTTTTTTATAGGATAGGGTGACAAACGAGCACACAGTCCACCTGATGGTAAGTGGTTGCTGTGGCGCATAGACGTCTACATCTATCCTCGTTTGCGAATCAAAATGCAGATGCGTTGTCACCCGTGAGGACTAACATGGAATGCCTCTTTTCCAGTAAAAAGGGTTTTTTTATAGGATAGGGTGACAAACGAGCACACACTCCACCTGATGGTAAGTGGTTTCTGTGGCGCATAGACATCTACATTTATCCTCGTTTGCGAATCAAAATGCAGATGCGTTGCCAACCGTGAGGACTAAGATGGAAAGCCTCTTTTCCAGTAAAAAGGGTATTTGGTTCTCTACACTCACCATACGAAACACAGCAGTGTTAAGCTGCTATTTCAAGCTGGTATTCTGTGAGGGCGTGGTCCTGCCCCGGTCGAGCCGATCCATTCGTGCTACAACTATACTTCTAATATAGCTGCAGCATGGCTCTACCACGTATAAGTTCTCTTCTTCTCAACATTGCAACTCGTTCACACTACACAATAGACTACATCGAAATTACAAGAGCTTTGAATGGAATTTTTCTTTCATCTACCATACTCAACAGATCTTGCGCCTACTGTTTTTCAAGTTTTCGAAGTTTTGTTTTTTCAGGGGAATAATTTCAACTGTCAAAAGGCGGTAAAAGATGTTTAAGAATTCATCGATCCCTGTCCTAGGGATGTCGGAATTCCTTTAAATATAAGTGTATTTAAATTCCGTAAAAACTTTCTTTGAAATTGCTAAAACTCAAACGTACAAAATATGGATGGCCGGTACTTCGATTAATTAAATATATAATTTTTCTAATGGTTACTTAATAGTAAGAGCGTATATTAAAATATTTCAGATTTCCCCTGACAAAAGAATTATATTTGGTTCATAACGCATAGAGTAAGGGAGTACCATAATTAATCAGCATCTGTCTTTTCATTCGATTACAATGTGAGTGAGAGACAATGTGATTGTGCAAGGAAAGAGTGATTAGGAATTTGTTGTCAAATCAGTGCAGCTTACCATAACACTGAAATGATTGGATTATAGCCTTCAGCGATAATCGATTACTGGTTCGAAGCCGCAACTTGACTACTGTTGTTAACCATTATTAGTAAAGACAATGGAATTAACTTTTAATAATATTAATCGTATGCAATGAAAGAATTACTTTTACTTAAAGAGTGATTAGGCATTTGTTAAGTCAAATCAGTGCAGCTTACCATCTTTAGCTACATCATCACCTACTATCAAGTGGTCAGCATTCAAGTACTTTTTTTTATAGGAGAGGATGACAAACGAGCATACAGTCCACCTGATGGTAAGTGGTTGCTGTGGCTCATAGACATCTACATTTATCCTCGTTTGCGAATCAAAATGCAAATGCGTTGTCACCCGTGAGGGCTATGATGGAATGCCTCTTTTCCAGTAAAACGGGTCTCCGGTTCTCTACACTCAGCATACGAAACACAGTAGTGTTAAGCTGCTATTTGACGCTGGTATTCTGTGAGAGCGTGGTCCTTCGCCGGTCGAGCCGACCCATTCGTGCTACAACTATACTACTAATATAGCTGCAGCATGACTCTACCACGTAAATACTTGTCATATCATTGCCATTACCCATAATAATTAAATAAATCTAGCACTGCCGTTAAACTTATTTTATTATTTTCAAAATATGCCGTCAAAACTTATTGGCAGTATGTGCTACTGGTGATAGGTAATTAAGAAATCGTCTGTTGGCATTCGGGACATAATTTTATATTTTTAGATTTTTATTATAAAATTTTCATAAACATTTTTTGATGTTTTCTTTATAAAAAGGCAATTGCATTTTATTTATGTTTTTTGATACCCGGGCCTGGCACAGCTATTATAAAATTATTAATGTTAATTATAAACACGATTAATTTTCATAGATGTTAAAAATTTACCGTGGGTATCGTAAGAGGTTATAGGGATGGAGTAATACCAGAAAGAGATCACGGAGTCCCATGCCATGTCCAGAATGCGGTGTTATTAACATTTTACGCCAGATGTAAAAATACATTAGACCAGCGTCGAGGAATAAATTCAAACTGACGAGACTTCTGATACTGCAATCTGCGTGCCAAGCATTGCAATTAAAGCAAATCGAGATGCAGATAAAAGAAAATACAACGAGAATTGCTCACTTTTATTTCTAAACTTTTACAGGCTGACAACAAAAAAAAAATTAAATTGTATTCGTAGTTGTTTTAATATATTCAGTTGTTTTTTAATTTAAATGAAATTGTACAGTCTGTCAACTCGCCGTGTAGTGGCGGTGTAAAAAGATCACTACACCCCATAAATTACGTGGGTTTTATAAGAGACGATAGAGGAAAACTAAAACAGGACATGATAACAACTCCAAATGTTAAAAAAAAAACGGTGGCTGGCAAACTACGTGCCTAGCGTGACAACTATGACCAATATTCACCCTATGAGACAAAATATGCTTTATATTGGCAATATGAGCAAAAGAAAATATAGCATTGTGTTCAGCAATGGACTTCAAAAACAACGCAGTCACTATTTCGAAAAAAATATTATTAAGTTAAAAAATTCTATAAGAACTATACAAGATAGAGAAGATATTTATAAAAAAATTCAAAGAACTATTATGCCATCGCCCTAATACAAATAGCTCTGTAGTATTTTATTCGTAAATTACACAACGTGGAGCCACAGGGCATCTTAAAGTAAGCATTTAATTCATCGGTACTTATGCCATTCTTCGCTGGAGATAAATGCGTGTTGTCTGAGTTTTAGTACGCGCCACGTGCTTCTTACGGTCTCTCGAACGTCCTTCTAAGCATAGAAAAGTATCTTGAAAATGCTGCTAATTTAGCGTCTTTACTCTGCACATTTTGTTGCAAAGCACCTAACTAGCAGGTACTACATATACTAGAGTATTAAAACCTCTTTTAAAGAAAAATACTTTATAAAAACATGGCTGATAGTCATAATTATTTATTTATCTCATGAACGATAATAAGCTTTGTATTCATTCTAATATCACACATATACTTATATATTTAAAATGATCATAATAAATATATGTCTGTCTCTAAAATGATTTACATTCACACGTGTTTGCTATGCTCGACTTCGTCAAATCCCCAAAAAAAAAAATGCAATTACATTTTGTGCTATAAATACTAAATATGATTTATCACGTCTTTTTCAATACAAAATTAATAGCAAAGAATAGGAACTCGAATAACTTCTCTTTGCTTAACGTCCATATTATATATGTATACGTTGGTTTACAATAGATTTTAATCCTTATACAGGCGTGAGATGACGTTGATGACGTTTGAAACCGTAGGAAAACAATCTTCCGTGCCATAGGGTTTTTTTACTGTAAATTATTAATGTTAATCTTTATTTGAAACTCAAAGAACGAATTAACAAGACCTAATATTGCATTATTTACACACTGACTGGAATTTCCATAACACTGAAATGATTGGATTATAGCCTTCAGCGATAGTCCATTAGTGGTTCGAAGCCGCAACTTGACTACTGTTGTTAACCATTATTAGTAAAGACAATGGAATTAACTTTTAATAATATTAATCGTATGCAATGAAAGAATTACTTTTACTTAACCAAAAATTACCACGTGGTGGCAGTTTTTGGAATCATCATGTTATTCTGTCCCTAATATATCTTAAATAGTAACTATGGTAAATTTCAGAATTATTTAATCACTTCAAATAGTTTGAGGTATAAGCATTTTATTACGCCAGGCGTTAAATATGTGATAGGGAGCAGCGTCAAAGGTACGATAAATCTGTAATGTGAAAATCTTTAGGATGCTAAAAAGTTTAAGTTAAAGTTACATTAGCCTATATACGTCCCACTGATGGGCACAGGCCTCCTCTCATTTCTAAGAGGGTTTTAGGGCAAGTGTGTGTCCGCCGCGCTGCCCCAATGCGTGTTTGCGAACCTCACATGTGTTCAAAATACTTTTTTTTCTTATTACTCAGATATGCAGGTTTCCTCACGATGTTTTACTTCACCGCCGAGCACGTGATAAATCAGCACTTAAAATTGCTATTAACAATTTCATTGGTGCCGGTGGTGATCGAAGCCGGGTTGCTCGTGTACTGTGACATTTACCGCAAGCGCCAACCATCTGAGTTACCACGGCTCTCTAAATGGATCTGATAAAGAACCAAAAAAATATCACGTTCCGCTAGAAGGGCTAATTAAAGATTAGTTAGCTAGACGAAAAATATTAGATAACAGTCTGAAGTTTGTTATTCTTATTACTTGTACTATTATTTATTCTGTGTTATTAGCAAACTTGCTAAAAGCTACTGTCTGTAAAATATTACTTCAAAATATGATAACAGAGAAGGGAGGACATCAAATCAATCACAGGCTCTACATTATAAGTCTTTCACTTATCAGAGAAGACCAACAACAAATTAATATATTTTATTTATTTAATTTAAAATATTTTTTGGATAGTGCCTGTAGTTAAAGGGATTTGAAGTAGCTATGACAAAGATTAAATCAACTCTGTTTGCATGGTAGGCCAAGAATGATCTGGGCTATGAAAGAACAAAAGAATGAGGTTAGCTGTTTAGCATTTATTCTTCTTTGAAGCACACTACGCCTTGCTTGTTCCTTGCACTTTAATTGTCATTTCGAAATCTCGGGAACTTTAGGGAATGTTACTAAGAGCGTTTTCCATTAAAAGGGAGCTTACAATTTCCTATTACAAACGGCTTTGAAAAATTGATACGTTCGAATTTCGTAAAAACAAAAATCGTGCACCTATGTTCACTTTTACGCAGTTTTGTTTTTCCTCGTTTTCGTTTAGATTAGTCGGAAGCGGCAGTATTTTTCGTTTAGAGTTCCCTAAAGAGTCGTTTTGTTACTCACGTGTAAGGACGTGGGATCGGTTTGCTATTATCATTTTATGTAATTGTGTATTAAAACAATCTTTGATAAAAATGGTTGTGTGTAATATATAGTCTAACATAAAATTTTATTACTATATTATATATAATGTGTTGAAGCGCCTGTCAAATTATATTAGCAGTTCTCATGCCAATATTAGTCCGTAAGCTGTGTAGGTATGTTTAAAAAATGTTGTACCTGTCGTCGTTGTAAAATTTAGAGATCAAGTAAAGGTCGATTGAGCAAATTACTGCATTTTATTATTAAAAAGAGATCAATTTCCTATTCATGGTCCTAAATCGAAGCCGGATTTGAAAAAACGTAATTGGACAAGATATTATTTAGTGGAATACGCTTGGGAAGTCTTAAATATTCGTTGTGGAAATACCACCGAGGGAGTGAAGATATTTAACCAAGAAATCTGGAGTCTTAGCCCCTTAGATATTGGACTATTATTTAATTTATTTAACCCAGCACTCATTATCAGGTAGTATTTTGTGTAAATCGACTGCTAATTTATCAGGTTAGTACCAAATTACCTATAAAATAATTACGTATAATTTAAAGTATTTAATCGGCTAAAATTCATTTAATATTGTTTTATATAGTTTCTAATAACCGTCAAATCATGATTAAATCAAATTATAAAGCTTAGTTAAATTATATTGACGATATTATAATTTTTTTTTCTCTTTATTGGTTTAAACTGTTTTTTAAAAAAAAAATAGTCAAGAGAGTGTATAATTGAAAAAATTGCATAATATTATTTATTACATACTAAGGCATACCTGTGAAGCTGTTTGATGGTCTGAATTGTATTTGTTACCCTTAATTGTTGTTAATTATAAAGTTAAATATCAAGGTAGTACATGTACCATTTTGTTTAATTATTTAAGAGTTTGAAAAATAAGTAAGGGAATTAGTTTTCATTTCTTTACAACTGTAAGCAAAATTGTATAAAACTACTTATGAATTATATTTTATAAAATATAAACTTCTTGTTTGTATAAATTTCAGGCATTTGCACTAGTCTCCCAATACCAGCCAGCATGCCAGAAGATAAGGAGCAAATTAGGAAACGAGCTAGTTACAAGGGACAAATAACAGCTTTTTCAAATTATTTAAATTCACTGAAGGTATCTTCATTGGCTGCTACTGAGGTAAATGAGTTGCAATTACGTATTAGTAGGATTGAGTCAATGTATGAACGATATGATGAGGTACAATTATCCATCGAGTGTAATACTGATAATATAGACGCCCAGATATCAGAACGAACTGATTTTGAATCCCTGTATTTTAAATCGCTTTCTCTTGCAAAAAGGATCTTAGCAGATTGCATTAAGTCAGATGACGTAAGCAGTGACGGTGGCTCTCATTCCGGCAATCATAAATTTGTTAAACTGCCCACTATTCAACTACCTAAATTTAATGGTTCTTATGATAATTGGTTAGAGTTTCATGACACGTTCATGAGCCTCATACATTCAAATGACGAGATAGATGACATAAATAAGTTTCACTATCTGAGAGCGTCGTTGGAAGGGCCCGCTGCTGTGGTAATACAGTCAATCGAATTCTCGGCAGCTAATTACACCGTCGCATGGACTATATTATGTGATAGATATGATAATAAAAGACTACTAATTCAAAATCACGTGACGGCCTTATTTAATATAGCACCAATTAATAAAGAATTGTCTGTCAACTTAAAACGTCTTATTGACCAAATAAATAAAAATTTACGTGCACTAGAATCTCTCGGTGAGCCAACTAAACAATGGGACACACTTCTCATTCATATTATTACTCAAAAATTAGATGCTAAGACATATCGTGAATGGGAAGAGTCTAAAGGTCGTTTGGAGAAAGATACACCTATTACGTTCGATATATTTTTGATGTTTTTAAAAAATCGAGCCGATTTAATCGAAACACTAGAAATGTCTAATTCTGGTGCTACTAACCGTTTAAATTCTTCTATAAAATATGCTCCAAAAGTTAAGGCAATGGTTTCAGTGCGGGATACCGGTAATAAAAACGGTTCGGCCTTTTCCGCCAAACTGTGTCCTAAATGTAAGGGTGACCATAAGTTAAGCAGTTGTCCTCAGTTTCTTGGATTAAGTAACGATGTGCGTCTACAGTTACTGCCAGAGTATAAAGTATGTTTCAATTGTCTTAATTCAGGACATTATGCAAATCACTGCAAAAAGCCAGGATGCAAAATATGCCACCGAAAGCATAACACTCTCGTGCACGTCGCAGATTACCAGTCAAAACCAATTACAGATATTAATACATCTAACACGAGTAGTGGTAATAATAAGCCCGTTATGCAAGGTCATTTCGAACAAACAAACAGTTCGACAGGCTCACAGTTGTCATCCAATTCTAACGCACATCTGTCATTATCCGCAAAGGTAGGCACTGCATCGTGTAGTGAACAAGGCGACGTATTGTTATCGACGGCATTAATTAAAGTTATAGGTAAGAATGGTTGTCCATATATTGCTCGTGCTATTCTTGATAGTGGCAGTAACGCTTGTTTAATAACTGAAGAGTTATATCAAAGGCTAGGTTTGCCCGCTCAAAATGTAAATCAGTCGGTAGTCGGTATTAATAATGCTTCGGCACACATCAAGAAGATTTGTAAGGTATCGATAAAATCATTGAATGATAACTTCTCTAGTAATCTTCATTGTTTTGTCCTACCATCAATAACCCAAAATGTACCTACTAGATATGTTAATTTGTCAAACTTAAAAATTCCATCTAATATTTCTCTGGCAGATCCTAATTTTCACTCACCTGCTCCCGTTGACATGCTTATAGGTGCTGATGTCTTTTGGGACTTAATAGGAACGCAGAGATTAAAATTAGGGGACGGTCAGCCGATTCTTTGTGAAACTAGCTTAGGATGGTTAGTATCAGGTCCGATAGATTATAGATATGTAAAGAAAGGGGTTAACTTTATTAAATGTAATTTTACAAGAATATTTCAAGATGAGGCTAGTAAAGATTTAGATGAAGATATACAAAAACAGTTAGTACGCTTCTGGCACCTCGAAGAGGTAAGCCCTGCGTCTCATTATTCAAACGAAAAAAAATTATGCGAAGAACACTTTTTAAAAGACACCACGCGACTGGCAAATGGTCGATTTTGCGTGAGGATACCCTTAAAACATAATCCTGACGTATTAGGTGATTCTTGGCCACGAGCTAAGAAGTGTTTACTATCGCTAGAGCGCAGGTTAGCAGGTCAGTCTCAGGTCTATGAAATGTACAAAGAATTTATGTCAGAGTATGAAAGTCTGGGTCATATGGAGAAATGTGAGAAAGATAATTTACCACGTAAGATGCATTTTATACCATATCACGGTGTGCTGCGGGAAAGTAGTACTACTACTAAATTAAGAGTCGTTTTCAATACTAGCACTCCGACTTCTTCTGGTGTTTCCTTGAATAATATACAGATGGTAGGTCCCGTGGTACAGGACGACCTTTTGTCCATTCTGTTACGCTTTCGGCTACACAAATACGTTCTTACAGCTGATGTTGAGAAAATGTACCGGCAAATAGTCATTCATCCTGATGACCGCTATTTGCAACAAATTGTCTGGCGTGATAACCCTTCGGAACAGCTTCAAGCTTATCAACTTAACACCGTGACTTACGGCACCTCTAGTGCTCCCTTTTTGACAACTAGGTGCCTCCAACAATTAGGCTAAGAGTGTACCGATAACAAGGTTGCTCAAGTGATCATTCACGATTTTTACGTTGATGACTTGCTAACGGGAGGGGATGATATTAACGAGATTATAGATTTGCGCCGTAAAGTGACTTCCACACTTGCATCAGCTCATATGGTTTTGCGAAAGTGGAAGTCGAATGAATCTCAACTGGTTAGTGAAAATGATATTTCTCCGCTTGATTTGAATATTGGTGGCTTTGAACCGACTAAAACTTTAGGCCTTGGTTGGCAATCACATACTGACCAACTTTGTTTCCCTATAGGAGGGCTATTCTCAGGTAGAACAAAGCGTGATATGTTATCTGTGATTTCTCAGATTTTTGATCCACTAGGACTTCTATCTCCCTGTGTAATTAAGATGAAGATACTTCTTCAAGAGTTGTGGCTGCTCAAGCTGTCGTGGGATGAGCAGTTGACGCCAGAAATCAGCAAGATGTGAGCTGAGATAATAGTCGATTTACCTAAATTAAATACTCTACGTATTCCACGTCGTGTTATTTGTGACTCGCCTAGTTGGTTTGAATTTCATATTTTCTCGGACGCTTCTGAGCGAGCATATGGCGCCTGTTTATATGTGCGTAGTGTTAATGATCAGTGTGAGGTTTTAATTCAATTATTGATGGCGAAAAGTCGTGTCGCGCCGCTTAAACCTATAACAATCCCAAGACTGGAACTTTGTGGTGCACTTGTTGGAGCTCGCCTTTACCAAAAGGTTGTAGCATCGCTGAGACAACAGGCTAAGCGCACTTTCTTTTGGACAGATTCGTCCATCGTGTTAGGATGGTTAAAGGTGTTACCTAGCAAGCTACAACCCTTTGTCAGAAATAGGGTTGCTGAAATATTAGAGAAGACTGGAAATTGCGAGTGGAGGCATGTCCCAACAGAGTGTAATCCGGCCGATCATATTTCTCGCGGTGTGAGTTGTAAGGATATTTCATCCATGAGTAAGTGGTGGTCAGGACCTGAATTTTTAAAGAAAGAGGTCTCTCACTGGCCTGCAAATTTCTTAAGTATTAATCACGAGTTGCCTGAGATTAAATCGTCAAATGTTATCCTCCACGGAATACTTCATTCTAGCAACAATGAAGATTTAGGTGGGAATAAATTAATTGAATTTAAACGCTTTTCTAAATATACTAGATTAAATCGGACCGTTGCTTATGTGCTGCGTTTTATTAATAATTGTAGAAAGCAATCCGTTCACGGTCCTCTAAGCAATCAAGAGTTGCAAACCGCACTCAATGTTATTATAAGAATATCCCAGAGTGAATCATTTGAGGAATACACCATGTTAATTAAAAATAAAAGTTTACCCACTAAAAGTCCGTTGCATAAATTTAATGTATTTCTCGATGATAATAAAATAATGCGTGTTGGAGGGCGTCTTGAAAATTCCGATTACTGTTATGAGAAAAAACATCCCATACTTATACAGTCCACTCATTATTTTACCAAATTGCTCTTCAATTATGAGCACATAAGGTTAATGCACGCGGGACCACAGCTAATGTTGGCCACTATAAGAGAGATGTACTGGCCGATTAGAGGTCGTAATTTGGCCAGATCTTGTTATCGACAATGTGTAAGATGTAATAGAATGAAAGGAAAAACCATCTCTCCAATAATGGGCAACCTACCACACCAACGCATCCTTTCTGGTTTTCCATTTCAAAATATTGGACTAGACTATGCGGGACCAATTCAATCTGTTTCTCGCCATGGCCGTGGTTGTAAAATTGTAAAGGTGTATATAGCTATTTTTATTTGCTTCGCGACTAAGTCAATTCATCTTGAATTAGTGGGTGATTTAACTAGCAATACCTTCATATTAGCTTTGCGCAGATTTATGTCTAGAAGAGGGAAACCTCTTAATATTTATTCGGATAATGGTACCTCCTTTGTAGGCGCATACAATGACATTTCAAAATTTATTAGGACGTATTGTAATTCTTTATCTGAGGTAATGGCAAATGAAGGAATTCATTTCCATTTCACACCGCCTTATTCTCCCCATTTTGCTGGGCTTGCGGAGGCTGGTGTCAAATGCATTAAATATCATTTAGTTAGAGTGCTGGGCAATTGTAATGTGACTTACGAGGAACTAAATACCACATTAATACAAATTGAGGCTATACTTAACTCCAGACCACTCACACCTTTGTCAACGAATCCTGAAGACTTGCTACCACTAACGCCCGGTCATTTTTTGGTTGGACGCCCCTTGACTTCCTTGCCGACACCAGACTATAAAGATCATTCCGTAAGCTCTTTAACCCGATTTCAACGAATAGAACAATTACGTCAACATTTTTGGGCTAGATGGAGCAAGGAATATATATCAGAGCTTCAACTGCGGATGAAATGGCGTTCCTGTAAAGGCTCTTTGAAGTTAAATTCACTGGTACTCCTAAAAGAGGAGAATTCACCGCCATTAAAGTGGAAGATGGGTCGCATCGTCGCAGTCCATCCAGGCTCGGACGGCGTATCAAGGGTGGCGGATATCAAAACATCGACTGGTATAGTTCGCCGATCATTTAGCAAAATTTGTCCGCTTCCTGAACCTGAAGAATCTGGTTGAAAGGTAGACTTTCAACGCCGGGGGGCATGTTGAAGCGCCTGTCAAATTATATTAGCAGTTCTCATGCCAATATTAGTCCGTAAGCTGTGTAGGTATGTTTAAAAAATGTTGTACCTGTCGTCGTTGTAAAATTTAGAGATCAAGTAAAAAGGTCGATTGAGCAAATTACTGCATTTTATTATTAAAAAGAGATCAATTTCCTATTCATAATGTTTTCATATTTTTATATATTTTATATTATACTAGCGGGCCAGGCAGACGTTGTTCTGCCCTTTTCGACGACCATTCATATAAAATCTCCTTAAATTCGTAATAAAAAAAATATTGAGTGTCACTTACCAGGATAAAAACTGTCTTTGAAGTCGGATCAAACTGTACGGAGTGTGTAAAATTTCATACGAAATCAATTTTCAGTAGGTTAGGAATTAGAGTTAGAGACACGTATTTTTTATATATAAAGATTTACATTAATAATATTAAAGCTAGCTATGTAAATTTCATAGCACGCCATTGCTCGCATGTTATGTTTTTCAGTTGGATCCCCTCCAGCAACATTAAAATTCTTAATTGAAATCTTGTTTGCTTATTTACCACGAGCTCGTTTTTCAAGAAAAACAAGAGAGGGAATTGAGGAAATCTGTATGCGTGCAAATCTACTGAGGAACTGCCTACTGCTCCTTAATCTTCTATAAATGAATGGAGGCCTGTACTCGGCACAGACATGTATTTAAGCTGTAACTTTACTCTTAGTTTTTACTTTTTATGTTTAAAATTTTTCTTTTATATATATTTCTTGTATCATCTATTAGTTTTAGCATGAGCTTTTACATAAACAAGATAAGTTAAGACTGTTGGTGCAATTTTTTTTATTGTATAGTGTATAAATATACAATCACAATTTAGTATATTCATTTTAGATATTGTATGTAATTATATAAAATAAGACAACAGATGCAAAAATTTATTTAATTTCTTAAGGCTCGTCCCGCTCTTATAGGATTAATTTGTTATGCATCCGTCCATCCGTCGGTCGGTCCATCTGTTTATTAAAGCCACTTTTCTTCGGAACGGGTAGGGCTATCAAGTTGTAATCAATATCAAATACTGAGGCTTACTAATAATTGTATTGTAATTTTTGAGGTAATTTATGGAGGGGGCCTATGTTCAGCAGTGGATTTTAATAGGTTGTTAGGTAAAGGTAATTAACATAGGCTTGAATGTATTTATGTTTTAATTTCTAATTTCTAAAGTATTTATATACGCTTTAGAAAATTTCTTTGCGTTTAATGAATTTGAAAGCAGTTCAGCGCTAGTTGTGGATCACTCATCTTTATTCAAACAAGCTCATGAATAAAACAACGACTGTAAATACAACTCCCTAGAGAACAGATCTAGTGATAACACACAGACATGGGAAACGTAAAGGGCAATTCAGTTCAGGATCTTTATTACTGCGTAATCGTAACAACGAAGTTTTGGTCCTAAATGGGGCTTAAGATAGGAAGAGCACAAGATTAGAGAAATTTCAATTCGGGTTATAAATTTTTCTATTCTCTTGGCAATTAGTGAGCATAACTTTAGGTATTCTACTTTAGCATAACGGCTTTGTGTATTTTAATTTGTATAGCAGAATGGCTTTAGGTATTCCAGTTTCCCTAATCTAACAATCTGATAACTTTCCTTCTGTTTGAACAGAGAGGGGGAAACACTGACTGCCTTGATGGTTTAGTAGTCGTAAGCGCGGGGCTGTTGATTATCAGGTCCCGGATTCAAATCTCAGGTTGGACTGAAATCAGTTTTGGGGTCTTCTGTTAAGAAATTCTCAGTAACAGCCTGGAGTCAGGAAATAAGCGTTTTTTCACTTCCGTGTCTTTTTCATCTCATCGAACTATGAAAGTAAGGAAATAGAGAGTGCACCTGTCTGCGCACGCACTCGTGCAATGTAATCCTGTCATGCGCCAACTGCTAGTCTCTGTTGAGAACTGAAGTATGGTCTGCAGGAATTTATTGGAGAGAGAAGAAGATATTTATTATTATTGTATTTATTTTTTATTATGTTTTATTTTACAGTTAATAATTTTTTTGTTTCTAAAATCCTTTTTGAAACAAAGACATTGTAAACAGACATTTGCATAGACTGTTGCGTGATGAAAATAGTGATAAAGCAATATATATTTTATTCGTTCAATGTCGTGGCTCTTTTCACTTTCATCTTTACTTAAGACTACGCATTTGTACTCTTCGAAGTGATTGTCGAATGTACTTAACGTAGAAATTGTAAGACCAGCGTAAGTATTTGCATCATCGTACTAAGTGGACGTACGTAGAAAGGCTTGTAAGTATTAGCATTGCATGGTAACGTTATTTCTGACGCATTAGGATTCCGTAACTGTTTGTAACTTTCCTATTTGTGTTGTTCTTTTAAATTTTGTTGAGTAGACAGCACTGTATTATACATTTACTATTACTATAGTGTAGTTGTACGTGTATAGATTATAACTTAAGAGAATCCATCGCCTTTCATCCTGTGAATGAAAGTGATGTTAGAGTCATTAAGAAAACGTTAGGAAATTTAACAAGTTAACTAATGAACTCGTGATGTAAAGTTAAAGTTACAGCCTATATACGTCCCACTACTGGGCACAGGCCTCCACTCATTTCTGAGTGGGTTTTAAGACAAAGAAATGTCGCACGTGGTAGATCACCATTTAAAACTACATATAATAATTTCATTGGTGTCGGCGGGAATAGAACTTGGGTTGCTCGCGTACTGTGAAATTTACAGGGAGCGCTTAACACTTGAGCTGCCATGGCTTATGAAGCGTGATGATTGCTACAAATCTACTTTACATAAGAAACGCTCATGACCAGCCGAAAATTACCAAGGAACCACTTTTTAATAAGGTAATTTAAAAAAATAATTTGATTTAAAAAATGTCAAAAAAAAGCCGTATACGTGACCGCTAAGTATAGCACTTACTTAAAAAAATGTAAAAAATCTTTGGAATGCACCAGCAGACTTCAGATACTATGGTTGAGGATTTTCAAACCACAAGTTTTAGCGGTTTATTGTGTCCAAGACCAAAGCGGCCATAATTTAAGTGCCTTTGTAAAGGTTAGGTTCTTTAGATAACTTAGTATAAACACTTTTATATGCGGAAACTTCGCTCAAAACTGTATAAAAACTTGCAAACGCTCGAGCAGCAAAAATAGAACTTATATTATTGATGAAATTAATATTTTATAGTAGCAACTTGGCCTACATTTTCTCTACTCCACCTATAAAATTAATAGAACCTGATTTAGACTTAATTAGTAAATGTTAATGAGTTATTGAAACAAAAAAGAGAAGAGCGATTGCTGATATAAACAAAAATATCCAATTAAAATACTGCAAAAAATATTATTAGGTATTACGAGTGTCTGTAAGATTGTTTGTGTACTAATAATGCGCAAACAATTATTTTATAGTTTTATTCATAAAAACAGGTAATTTATTGAGTAAACTTTAAAACTAAAATTTTGAGACAACGGTTGCCATAAAGTATATTATGAATATGAAATCGCGCTTATTTTTTATAACCAATTTGAAGTACCAGCACTACGGAAGGAATTACTTAATTCATTTTGTACAGAAAACCTTCAATGTTATAGCAGTTAAAATTAAAATTACAGTTACAATTTCTGAGAGGTTTTTTAGGGCAAGGAAATGTCCACCGCACTGCCCCTATGCGTGTTGGCGAACTTCACATGACTTCGAAAAATTTTTTTCTTATTTCTATATATTTCATTGGCGCCGGCGGGGATCGAACCCGGGTTGCTCGCGTACTGTGAAATTTACAGCGAGCGCTTAGTCCTTGAGCTACCACGGCTATGTTTTAACAGGGATATGAATAATTGATTTATCTTCATCGTAGTACGATATGGTATACCTCAACTAATGGAAGAATATTTATAAAATATTAAAAGCTAATACTATTATAGCTTTGCATTCAGAAGACAGCAAAGCAATACCCAGAACAAGAATTAATGTGTAATCAAATTATTCTTAATACAATATTCACGCCAGCTCTCTACACTTTATTAAATTTGCTCTGAATGCACACATGCGTGCGGCATTTCATATAGCCTTGTAAATCAAGTAATAACCAGCACGAGCGCAGCTTTATTAAATCGTTTTCACGGAAAATCGGAAACCCCTGTTTCGACGTCGATGCATTTTCTATAATCTCTGCTCTATTTACACTTGCTAGCTTCGTACAGCTCTTAAATCGTGATTAATTTGATTTTTATTTCAATTATAATACCTATTTTTGTTAATTGAAAATTTTTGAAGTGAAAACTTTTGAAGTGAAAACTTTTTTAGACACGCTGGGCACTTTTGGGATTGGGGAAAAACACTGATCTCGCGTGACCACGTATATGTATAAAATTTAATATTAAATTAGTTAATAGTTTAATTTTTCATCTAAAACAGCGCAATAAATGAAAATGTTACTTACGTTGGTAAAAATGCGTGAGTGTCGTGGAACACTCGGTTGGAACGAAGTTCCTTGGGTAGTATATTATTATTGATAAACGTAGGTATTATATTATTGATTAACAAATACAAATAAATGAATTACTAGCGTCTATTAAAATGAAGCGTCATTTGAAATAAAATAATATTTCTTTCATGGCAAGATAAGAAAAAGTGCGAGGGAGATGGATATTATTCCATCTCACTTCCTTATTTCGCCGCCAAGGTCGTCTATACTATGACACAAGGTGTCGTGACGAAAAAATCTTACACTTTTTGTGACCTAGCTCTAATCCGCCAAACCGTACCGTCCGATAAGGAACTTCGTTCCAAAATTATTTCTAAAAAAATACTTCCCAAAAATATTTCTTAACAACTCAAAAATAATGTATATGACGTGCCATCTTACGCCTGACAATTTTTTAGTTACAACTGACTTTTAAAGAGTAAAGGAATAATTAGGAAATTTGGTGTTCTTTGTTTTTATTAGTTACAGTATGTTGACGTTATTATTCTCCATTCAGCCATAAACTTGCGGAGAGCTGCCAGTCATCCAATACAAATAGGTGGGATTTGTCACCGCCAGAATGTTACCTAGATTTGCCTGCAAAGTTCAGTTTACCCGGTCTCAACTACCACATCGTTTAAACAAGCATCAAGTCAAACGTTTCAGTCACAGCTTGGTTCAATACGAAAACTGTTTAATGAATAAATTAAATATAATTTTATTTGTTATATATAAATAGGGATAATTTATATTAATTAATTCAATATTAAACTGCATCCATAATCTCTACATAGTATAAAACAATATTGCCTTCCGCCGTCTTTACGTTTAGATGTTTTAAACTACGAACGGATTTTGATGCGGTTTTCATCAATGGACAGAATAATTTAAGAGGAATACATGCATGTTATATATTATATAATTCTGCTGTCCGTGTGTAGGTAAATGAAATCCTAAACGGCTGGACCGATTTAGAATAAATTTTGTGTGTACTTACTTAACTTAATCACGATTGATTAGCGAACGGTTTAGATTCACAATTGGACCCGGTAGCTGACGTTGTTATCGAGATCCAGAAATGAATCATGCGAAGTCGAGGCGGGTCGCTAGTTTTATATGCTTAAGTATATGAAAGTTTTGCTATCTGTCTGCTCTGCATTTGTCATACTGCTATTTGGCAACTTTTTCAATTGACCGTGGACATTTCATCTGACAATTTTTGTTATTGTTTGACATCTATATTTATAACTTTTTACCTTAAAAGCTTAGTGATTATTGTTAATTAAGATGGAGGCCTGGGGACCTATAACTCAGGTTTTAATTACCTACTTCAGGCACCAGCGATCCCCAGCCATTCTTGTTTAATAGCTATTAATTTTTAGTGTTATTTTTGTAGTTTTTTTGGTGAAATAAATAAATTTAAAATTAAGTTTGTCTTGACGGCTCTGCGGCGCAGTGGAATGTTAATAGTTGCACCGCTAAGACCCTCGGGTTCAAATCCCACACAGAACAAGTATTTGTACGACCTACAAATAATTGGATGATTGTCCTTGTAAAATTTATGAATAAACACTTCGATACAGGAAAAAATTCTAGTGTGGAGGTAACGTTATATACGTACGAGGTGCGTCATAAATCACGTCAAATATTAAGATAAAATTTTGAAATATGTATCGTACAGCATACAATGTAAGAGCCAAATTTTGGCATACACTACCGAAAACAAGGCGGATTTAATTTAAACTTTTACTTCATACGTTATTGGTACTGATAAGTCGAAATCTTTTGATGAGTTTGGATAGGTAACTTGTGTACTCGGAGTTAAAAATAATGAAGTTTTCCATAACCCTGGTAAACTTTATCTACCAACAAATTCATTTGCTAAATAAAAGGTATTAAATTATACAAAATTGTGTAATTAATATGAACGGTTATAAATAAAAAAACATGCCAATATAAAGAAATAGTGGAAACTTTTTTTTTATAGGATCAGGTGACAAACGAGTCACACAGTCCACCTGATGGTAAGTAGTTAATGTGACCCATAGACATCTACATCTATTCTCAATAAAGATTCAAGATGCAGATGCGTTGTCACCCGTGAAGACTAAGATGGAATGCCTCTTTGCCAGTAAAAAGGGTCTCCGGTTCTCTACACTCACCATACGAAACACAGCTGCGTTAAGCTGCTATTTTACGCTGGTTTTCTGTGAGAGCGTGGTCCTTCCCCGGTCGAGCCGACCCATTCGTGCTACAACCATAATATAGCTGCAGCATGGCTCTACCACGTAGAAAAAAGTGTGAAAGTGGAAACTTATTATTTATTAACGTAGTTTTGTAAACAGAACATCTTGCGTGTCATTTGTCAAATACATAGAGCAACGCGGGCCACCGGCTGATCGGAAGGGAGTAGTAGCCATATGCAGGCCTTCCCCTCTGTCAAAGTATAAGTCTACAATAGTAACTAGTTGCAACATAAAAAACTAAACACTAGACTAAACCTAGTTGCGCGATTATTGCGTTATAAAAATGCCGATTGTTCAGTTTTTTGCTGCAAAAAGAGATCTACCACGTCAAATTTATATAAAGATGACGTTATATTTCATATAATATAACTAATTTTTAATCACATTATTGCTATTTACTTCTTTTAAACTTTAAAATTACAAATATAATGGTCGTTTTGTTTCGGGTTTGTTTACTAACATAGGCGCTCGCCATCATACAATATGCAAATGGTCGAGTGACCGATTCGAATCTATATCCGAGTTCTCGCTGTCACCGAGCGATACTGTTATAATGTTGAATACATTGTGTGTGTATGAAATTGTTAGTTTATTGTTTTAATTGTTATGTGTGAGTTTCGTAGTGACAGGCGATTGCTTTTGATTTCCCCCCGCAAAAAATGACAGAGAGTTCTGTATCGGGGGAAAACGCTATGGCTACTCCCCTCCGGTCGGCCGGTGGGTCGTGCTCTATGCTCAAATATGAAAGACATTCTAACTAAAAAGAATAACATCATTTTATACATTTATACAACAATTTATATACGGGTACTCGAAAAAGTTTTAACCACTGCATTGCACCGGATATTACCCAGAATTTACATAGGATAGGTGATAATTTAAACCATTTCTTTCAAGTTTACGAGATGAGTGGCATATTTCGAATAGAAATTAAAACTTAATTTTTTTTTGTGCTCTTTGATTTAACAAAAAAGTGACATTTTATAAAATTATGTATTATTATTTTTTATTTATGTACAACTATTTTCATATTCTTATATTTTCATACAATTATTCTGAGCTATGTTCAAAACTTCAAATCTCTTGCTTATCGGGAGTTAGTATAAAATCAATTGCTAAATTCGACCCGAACAGACATACACGAAAGCGAGTCAATAAAAACGTGGTAAAAAGAAGCGTGAATATATCGTCAGTATAAAGTCACGCACGATAGGTATTACGGCAAAAAGCGTAGGATGTTTCATTTCCGCTCAACTCTTGGCACCACTAATTAAATGTTTCGTGAACTTGTTGCCCAGATTTCATTTAAATCTCGTAAAGCGGCGGGAACTTGAGACGGAAATTAAAAACAGTGAGCTTTTTATTGTAAAACTTTCTGACATTGTTGTATACGGAGACAAGTTTTGTTTTCTTTCAAGATTTTATTAGTTTCCTTAAAGCGTTTGTGTTATGAACTCGCCATTTATTGGACAGTTGACTTTAATTACATCGCTCTGTGAATTAGTGGTGAAAAATTACAAAAATATGTTAAACTATTTCGATAATAGACTTACAAGTAGTAAAAGGGATTTTCATTACGAAACTATTTAAAATACCTACTAAAATATAATACATTTTATGTGAATTTCGAAATATGAGTAGCTATCTCTTTATCTCTTTTTTATATTTATTGTTATTATTTAAAATGCTGGAAGTGGTTAAACTTGTGTTAGAAGATTAAAACTGTTAGAAAATTAACGAGTATCGCTGTCTATACCTACTCTTTAAAGTAAAAAAATAATATTATAATAAGTTATTCATCTATATGTAAAAACCAAGCAAAAGCAATTAAAATTATTTTAGGTACTTTCAGAACAAATAAAAAAGGCGTAAGCGGCGACAGAGGGAAATCAAAAAGGAGATGGGTAGAAGTATCTTCCTAACTTCCATCTTTCATCTTGCCAGGGCGCCTGTAAATCGTTAGATTAATGGTACATATTTACACCATAAGGCAATCTACGGAGGACTTTTGATAGATTGTAATGAATTAATGAAATAATTGAGTATCCACAAAACTTTTGGACCTTTTTAGTATATCTAGAGATGCGAGATGTAAAGAATAACTCTAGCTACGAAATAAACAATGAACTTTAGTATTTTATAATAAAAAAAATTGCTTATTTAATTTATATCGTATAAATTAATTACATACTTTAATACATGATGGTTTCCTAATGGAACGTAAAACATTGTATTTGCCCCTTACGTATAGTACAAATGAAAGTTTTGTGAATAATATTAGGCTGTGTTTACAGAATCTTCCGCAAAATTTGTGAGAAGTCAATAAACGATTTTACGGTCGGATAACTATGTTAATGACACTCGCAAGAGGAACAAAAACATTACCACATCTTGTTAGGTAGCTTGTCTGATTGAATTGTTGTTTCACAGTTACACGATAAAACTAAAACGCTGGCACGTCTCGGGGTTGTGAGCGAGAGGAAAATCTTATTTAGGTCCAGTAAATTGGAAGGCAATTTTTTTACAAATACGTGGGGCTTCAAAAGAAATCACTATAATATGAATGTACAAGAAATAAGCAAGGTTCGTGTAAAATACAATTTTGGGGTAAGAACCAAAATAATATTAAAATTACTGGCTTGTTGATTTAGTGCTCGTAACTGTGGCGGTTAATCATGTAGCTCCGGATTCAAAACACGGGTCGGGACAAAAATTGAATTTTATTGAGTTTTTTTGTCAATAAATTCCTAGTCATCAGCCCTTAGTCAGGAAATTGGCGGTGTTTTACCCCGTGCCTCGGAATTCATGTAAAGCCGTGCATCCTCCGTTTGATCTCTCTCCGGTCGGCTCGGATTGCTGTCCATAGGAATAGTAGAATGAGCGAATAGAGATTGCGCCTATGTTTGCGCACACACTCGTGCGCTACAATTCTGTCCTGCGCAGATGTCTAGTCTCCGCTGCGATTGGCATGTCATTATTTAGTTTTAAAATATGTAAATGTTTCATTGTTGTCATCAGAGCAATCCTTCATGGGTCTAAGGCTAAAAGTTCTTTTGGCTTTTATATATCATTACTAATTATCTTAGGCATGATATATAAAAGCCAAAAGGTTTAGTGAAAATGATCTTTATCTTATGCATGATATATCATGCCTAAGATAAAGATCATTTTTACTGGCGGTAAGTGGTGATGAAAAATGAATTAATGAATTCTTTTAAATATCTGCCACATACCAAAAAATCTCTGATAGATAGAGCAATCCTTCATGAGTCAAATAATATATATAAAAGTTATATAAGAGTATAGATAAAATTTATATATATAAAATAATTTATATATGAAAACCAAAAGAATATGTAAGTAAAATAATATATTTATTTAGTTTTTCTACCCAAAATAATTTTTCAGCCATGAAAGATTGCTCTATCAGATATTTTTTCGGTACAGGTATATTAAAGAATTCATTCATTCATCATTCATTACAGGCTATCCAAACGCCACTACCTAACATAAGCCTCCTCCCTCCTCCTCCTCATTTTTGACAAGTTTTTATTATTTTTATTATTCTTTGAATTATTTCGTACCTTTTCCGACCTGTCACATGTCAACTTGTTTTGATATGATTATTGGAAGAAGTTGGCAGGATTATGAAAATAAAACTAAGACATTAAATAAGTTTCAAGATGTATTTGGTCTAATTGAGCTAGGAAGTTAATTTTCTTGCTTAATTTCACTAGCGTTGTAAATACAATTTGACTATTTTAAGATATTTACATTATTTTTGGATCATATACAGATTTCAGACATTTTTCTAGGAATTGTCTATTTTTAAATGGAATAATTCTTAGTACTTACATACAGTCGGACTTTTTCATTAATTTATACTAAGTAGCCGTTAGGTGCTACGTATATTTGCAGAGAAATAATTTAAAAAAACTTTAAGTCTACCAGAAATTCTGAAGTAAAAATTCTTTGTGGGTATTTCACAGACGCCTATGCGTTCAAGTACTCAATGAATGTTGTCGCAAGCAGAATGTAAACAAACTTATACATAAATAAAAGTTGGTTGCCCTGCGGCTGGGAGAAAATTTTGTTGCTAATAATAAACTTGATGCAAGAGTAAAAGCGTTTTTACGATACTCTCGTTAAAACTCGGCGCACCTCTAAACAAAGTTTTTGCCAGTTTCATAGTTTCACCGGAAGATGTTTTTTTACGGTACGGTCTGTGGTTCTTTTAGGTCATTGGAAAAGAAATTTCTTTTTTTTAAATATACTGTTTTACACTTTTACTTCTAACTCTATTATCATATGATAATACATTTATCTGTGATTATATATTCATACACGGTTGTATAAGTTTTTCACTGATAAATGTACACTAAAAATCTAAAAATGTAATGAATAGCATGTGATAAAAACAGGAAAAGGGTCGATGTTTCCCTTATTACGAATTCTTTTTTGTTGCTATTTATTAAGAATCTGTAAAGATGTTACTCAGTATTTTTTCTTATCTTAAACAAGCTTTATTAATCCAATTCCCCCTTAACAAATCTGCGTGATTTGGGTCCAGCAATTTTTATTGGATAATTAATTAAAACATTGTACACACTTGAAGTTTTTATTTTGACATTTTTTAACATAATAAATAAATAAACTTAAAAATAACAAAGAAACAATTATTGAACGCACACTTGATCCTTGTTGGTCACAGCCCGATAGCCACTGCGCTACTGAGCCGTTATATCGCTCGTAAGTTGTCCTCAGAGCCCCGTTCGTTAATTGGTTGCACCAAGCGCACGTGAGATTGGTATTTGAAGAAGGATGTAACCTTATTGGACTCCTAAACTAAGTTACTATTAATTTTTTAAGAAGTTTTGAACAAAAAAATTCTTTCAAAAAGGAAATATGTGTGTACGAAATAATGTATAAATATAATAAGTTTTTTTTTTAACTTATTAAAAGCCAGTGTTTAGCCACAAGCCCACCTGGTGTTAAAATGGCCCTTTATGGTAAATCACACTGTCGTAGTATAACAAAATCCTATTCACTGTTACCTAGAAGACGCCTAGATTCGGTATTCGGACCGAAAGATAGACGCCTGCAAATTATTCCACTCCTTTGCTGTACGCATTACAAAAGATGAAGCAAACCTTTCGGTTCTAATGAGTGGAATATCGACAAAAATAGGGTGAAGACCCGTAGACTGCCTGGTTGTCCGATGGTGGAAAAAACAGAGAGAAATTAAAGCATATAATTTCTGCGTACACTCTTCGAAATGCATCATATACTACTACGAGGCTACTTTGCGCCTTGCCAAGTCACTAGTCAACAAGTCTCGCCGTGTTCAGTTGATGATCACGATACGGTCTGGTAAATATGTATCTAAATTTTGTTTTACAAACACGATAAATCAAAGCACATTTTTTCTGTTTTTTTTTTCTACACTAAAATAATACCCTTAATGAGTAAACCCATTAAACGTTCCGTTACTGATGGAATAAATTAAGGGGTCTAGCTAGAAAAAAGTTAAAAGACAAGTATTTAAAATTCGTTATTTTTTCCAACCAAATTATTTATTCAAATTTCCGCAAAATTATAATAGTTTATAATGCAATGAAACGCTCTCAGTTTAATTTGCTTTTTAAATTTGACCGAGGCTAAAATATTTACAATTTTATTCGAAACAGTTCATGGGCCGTTTATTACAAATGTTTGCATAAACAATAAATTCATACGAGTAAAATATTATTTAATGCTATCAAGTTAGTAGTACCTAAATTTCTACTTAATTAATATGATGTGTCTTAGATTTGATTTAAATTTGAATATTTGCACTACAGAAAAAATGTTTATCTGGGTTTGGATGTATTTTCACATTTTACCGAAAGATGTCGTCACAACATTAGTCGCGTGGGGATGGCTTCTATTATACCAGTCGCAAAGTAACCACATCGGGTACTTAGAGCACCGTCTAAGGTGTAAAACGTCTGATAAAGCGATCGCCAATTCATGCATGTGAACGTGATGATTATATCGAACTTTTACTGGCTGATGATTATGATGATAATGAAAACATCACTCTCCCTGATCAAAACTTAATGGATAAACTGTTTAGCATTTAATTCACCGTTTAGGAATTTAGTTACATACATATTTTCAAAAAAGAAAGAAAATCCTAAGCCGAAATAACAGAGCTTCTGAAAGCGTGAAGCAAAATCATTACGATACAATACTAAAACATTTACAGTCTATTTGATTTCGAAGCCTAATGGTGACGCAGCTTAGTTGTCGGATTATTGCCTGGCGGCAGATATAAATCCCAGGATCGAAGACAATTTGAAAATCCAATGACAAAAACGTGAAAAATTCAATAAAGAAAAAATGGAGCTCTTTCCACTTACAGATGTACACTGTCAATATGTACGGCCAAAAAATAATAATTTCAAATCATATTATGCGCATATTCTAACATTTTTCTTTTTAAATAAAGAAATAGTATAAAACAGCAAGCAATTTTAACTAATAGGGGGCTTTGATTAAAGTTTTACTTCATCATTTGTGGCAGAAATTCTAAGAGCCTACATTACTAAAGTGCAATGAATTCCTCAACATTGCTATTGTTGCATGAGAATACTTCCAGAGTCCAAGCAAACTCAACCTACATACAAAGTTATAACTTTTTCGTGTATAGGTACACTGGAAACTCGTCCTCAGTCTAATTAGTTAGGAATATTTCATGTTGTTTCAATTGTTTCATTTTTTTTTAATTACAAAGATGGTTCTGTTTAAAGCTAAGACATATTAAAGACTTGTTTTTAAAACAGTTTTAAGTAGTTCATAACGACAAAGATTATAGAAATATTTTATTCTTGACTTTGTTATTTTATACAAAAAAAAAAGCTCTATTCATACTCATGACTCGTTTATCGGGGCGGAATGAATAGAAGTCACTTAAAACAATGAAGCTTTGTCACAAAAAAAAATATATAAAAGCAAAGTTATATTTTGTAGACTGTGTTAAACCGTGATTGTGACTGTGTATTTTTTTTAAAGAGAAGTAAATTATACGCTTTCCCTTTCATCTGTTTAATAGAGAACTATTTTTTTTTTGTTGATGTTTAGGATTGCTCTTTCTTGGCCTGAAGATTAATAGATCGACAGTTAAAAAATCTGATGTATCACTACTGTGTCCTGTTGCTGGTTTTGCTTAATTTGAGAAATTTTGATATAAAATCCCAATACTCGTATTAAAAAGCATTTTCCACAAGAACGTAAAAAGCATAAATCCCTGAATGAGAGGCGAGCTATGTCCGTATGAGAACTATGTCTCACATTAATTGATGAAAAAAATGTATTTCAAATTCAATATAACTTGTTATATGAAATCAGTTTTTAAGGATTTAATCGTGTTTAATTAACTTATTTTATATTCCCGAAGTTTCGAGTACTTTACAACACCCATGTTTATGGGACTAAAAACTAGTTTCATTCAATTTGTAATGTTCACTTAAATATAAGAAATTATTAGAAAACGCATTGTAATAAATAAGTAAACATGAAAATGATATAGAAGTTTTTTCATGTTGCCTTTTTCAAACAAGCTTGAATTATTTAACGAGGTTACCTCAAACATATTTTGCTGTTAACCCTACATACAACGGCTTGGGGTCGCACTTTACGCCCTGTCGCCGCACCGTGACGTAACGTAGATTGGACTATTCCCACAAAGCGGGACACAATTTCGGGTGAACTTTGCGGACCGCTATAGAAATTTTAATACCCGCCTCTGAGCGCCGGTTTGAGATGTCATGTGCAGGTGTTGTGGTCAATCGCCATTCAAACTTTTGAATGCTAGTAAGCTCTATATACCATTATCTATATATACCTACTTAATGATCATAAATTACATTTGTCAATAATTTTACGACACGTTATTTTTTATAAAACTGAGGTGACAAACAAACGATACGACGAACAATATGACGGCTCCGTGGCGTAGTGGCTTAGCAATGAGTTGCAGGGCTGGGGGCCGCGGGTTTGGATCCCGCACGGAATAAGTATTTGTAAAGCCTACAAATAATTGTACCGGGTCTGGATGTTTTTCCTTGTGCAATTTATGTTTTTAAACTGCCTCCACGGTACAGGAGAAAATCCTAGTGTGGGGGTACCGTTTTTTTGAACAAGATAATGAAAATAGAAGATAATAAAAACTTTACTTTAACTTCAGCCCGAAACGACTGTAATTCTAAAAGTTTTTCTTATAAAACTGAAATGACAAACGAACTTACAGTTCACCCGAGAGTAAGTGGCTACTGTAGTCCATGCAAAACCTGCAACCAATTTTTTATAGGATAGGGTGACAAATGAGCACACAGTCCACCTGATGGTAAGTGGTTGCTGTGGCCCATAGACATCTACATTTATCCTCGTTTGCGAATCAAAATGCATGCTGCAGCTATATTAGTAGTATAGTTGTAGCACGAATGGGTCGGCTCGACCGGGGAAGGACCACGCTCTCAAAGAATACCAGCGTAAAATAGCAGCTTAACACTGCTGTGTTTCGTATAGTGAGTGTAGAGAACCGGAGACCCTTTTTACTAAAAACGAGACATTCCATCTTAGTCCTCACGGGTGACAAGGCATCTGCATTTTTATTCTTTATTAAGGATAGATGTGGATGTATACGGGTCACAGTAACCACTTACCATCAGGTGGACTGTTTGCTCGTTCGTCACTCTATCCTATAAAAAAAATGTTTTATGCCTTTATTGAGGCATAAGAAAAAACATCCTACTAGGCTTAAACTTGATAGCCTTTATTCGCCATTGGTTTTCGATTCTTCAAACTATATTTTTTTATCGAATAAGGGCACACAGTCCACCTGAAGGTAAGGTCGAAATGCAAAAACGTTATCACCTCTGAGGCCTAGGATGGAATGCCTCGTTTCCAGTAAAAAGGGCCTGCGGTCCTCTTCACTAACCATACGATACACATAATTAAGCTGCTATATTACACTGGTATTTTGTGACAGCGTGGTCCTACTTTGGTCGAGCCGACCCATTCGTGATACAACCATAATATAGTTGCAGCATGGCGTTGAAAATGTCGACCTCTTGCCATTTTTAGTCTACTGTGCTCTTGTCTACACCCCCGTGACCATGGGTGCTGTAAAGCACACGAAACGTCGGGAATTAATAAAAATAAGAAAAATAAGTTCGTTAAAACGCGATAAAATCCGTAAAAGTAGTTTTATTCAATGTGTAGTGTTCGCGTAAGTATAAGAAATCACTAATGTGCGTTTCTTTATTTTCGTAACATCTATTCTATTTGTATATTACGCTATATATACTCTGAGCACAGTAAGCTATAATAACTGATTGCAGTGTATTATGACGAAGTGGTTGTGTTTTCGTTTTCATGTCGTCAAATTATTTCATTAACCGAAGGTATTGTGGCTTATTTTCAAGCACCCAACAATTTCTTTTAAGTGAGATCGGCAAGCACTCGATCGAAGAGAGAAATCTACTGATATTTATTTATCGCTTTCGTCGGCACAGGCAAGAGGGCGCAATTACCGAGGACCCTCACGCTACTGCAATTTTGCAAATCGCTGATTTTACTTTTGCCGATGGCAAGAACTTTCAAATTGCAAGTCGTTTCATGCATTGAAGAACTCATCTTTGATTTAGAGATTTCTTTAGTCATGACGCAGACTTCGATTTACAAGGTAATAATGAACTTTTCAACTAACTTCAAAAAACAAGGCTTAATGGATGTAAAGCAACAGTAACTCAAAGTCGTGGGATCGAATTTGCTATTCGACTGCTGTACGACACTTGTGTCAGGAGTGGACCTGCTGCTTGCAGTTTAAATGAAACATTGTAAAGAAATGATAGGAGGCTAGCCGATCGCCTACAAAACACAAAACTATCCCGTTTTTGTTACGCCTATAACTTAGCCTTTTATGCTAGGCAAGTAACACAGTTGGCACATTATTTTGTTATAAGCCCTCACATAAACTTGGGACCTATAAATCCAACATGTTTTATGTTGAAATCTAAATATATCTGTACTTAAATAATACCAACATTAACTTCTTTGATGATAATAATGTTCGAAATATATCAGTAGGTATCAACTGCGCAGGGCATTTATACACTTTATAATATCACAATATAATAAGACATGGGAACATTTAAATATATTGTGTTATGTTTCTCATATTTTACGCATAATATATTGATATTAGTCCTGTAGGTGTATCTTCGTATTTAGACTGTACGATTTAGCCGGTTAAGCCAGCTAAAAAAGTTAGCTAAGTTAATTAGCTAACTAACCGATCAGCTTCGCTAATTTATCCAGTTATCTAAATTAACTTAGCTAATTAGCTGGCAGCTTAACCGGTAAATCAACTTTAGCTCAGCTAATTAGCTAACGCTAACCGGCAATTTTTTACGGCGGTAATAATGACTAATATATAATAGTATGCTATTATATAATAGTCATTAATATATATTGATATATATATATATATATATATAGCTGGCCGACTTCATGGAGAAAGAGGGACTCTTTATGATGAACTCTTTCTTCCAGAAGCGGCCCCACAAGAAGTGGACCTGGTCGAGCCCCGACGGTTCGACAAAAAATGAGATTGACTTCATTATGACGACCAGACGACAACTGTTCAGTGATGTCTCCGTGATCGCGAGGGTGAAAACTGGTAGCGATCACTGAATGGTTAGAGGCACACTGAACCTAAACGTTAAGTTGGAGAGGTCTTGTCTAATGAAGTCAACACTCCGTCCCCCTCGTGCTCTGTTCCAAAGTCCTGAAACCTTTCAGCTCGAGTTACAAAACCGTTTTCAGTGCCTAGAAGACTGCAATGAAGTGGACGATATGAATGACAAGCTCGTGGAAACTGTCCATGCGGTCGGAGCTAAGTTCTGCAAGACCCGCCGCAGAAGAACACAAAAACTCTCCGATCACACTCTTAATATCATGGCTGTTAGACGGGAGATGAAACTACATTCTTCAACAGATTTGACAGCATATAGGCAACTGAACAGACAGATCTCTAAATGCATGCGGCGGGACTTACGTAACTTCAATACAGCTTGTATTGAAGAAGCGATCGAGCGGAACCAAGGCTCCAAAGTCTTTGCCAGAGATCTGTCTGCCAGAAAGAGCCAACTGTCAAAGCTGAGGACCGAGTGTGGCAGCATCATTTCCGGGGCACCTGAGATTTTGAGCGAGATTGAGAGGTTCTATTGGCAGCTGTACACGTCATCGTTGGAGCCACACGCAAGTGTGAGTAACGATCCAAGAGCGAGTCTTATCCCACACTATTACGAAGATATCCCGGACGTCAGTCTGAGCGAGATTAGAATGGCTCTCCAGCACCTTAAAAATAGCAAGGCCCCAGGCGAGGATGGAATTACAGCGGAGCTTCTGAAAGCGGGTGGAAAACCGATACTTGAAGTCCTTCAGAAGCTCTTTAATTCCGTCCTCTATGGTGGCATTACACCGGAGGCGTGGAGCAGAACTGCGGTGGTCTTGTTCTTCAAGAAAGGTGACAACGCACTCTTGAAGAACTACAGACCTATTTCCCTTCTGAGCCGCGTCTACGTGCTGTTTTCGAGAGTCATTACGAATTGTCTCCCGCGCAGACTTGACGACTTCCAGCCTCCCGAACAAGCCGGTTTCCGAAAGGGCTTTAGTACCATAGACCACATACATACCCTTCGGCAAATTGTACAGAAGTCCGAGGAGTACAATTTGCCACTATGCCTGGCGTATGTGGACTATGAGAAAGCCTTTGATTCCGTCGAAATTTGGGCGGTGTAGCAGTTGACAGTGCCAAGTTGACTGTCGGTATATCGAAGTGCTGAAGTGATTGTACAGTAGGGCTACGATGGCTATCCGAGTACAGAACCAGAGTACGAAACCTATCCAATTGCAGAGAGGTGTAAGACAGGGTGACGTTATATCCCCGAAAGTCTTCACCGCTGCATTGGAAGACGTTTTCAAGCTTCTGGACTGGAAAGGATACGGTATTAACATCAATGGCGAGTACATCATTCACCTTCGATTTCCCGACGATATAGTCCTTATGGCAGAATCGCTGGAAGATCTAGGCACCATGCTCAATGACCTCAATAGTGTCTCCCAACAGATAGGTCTTAAGATAAACATGGACAATACAAAGATCATATTCAATGTCCATGTCACACCTATGTCGGTAGTTGTTGGGAGAACTAAGCTCGAAGTTGTTGACGAGTATGTTTATCTGGGACAAATAGTCCGACTAGGTAAGTCCAACTTCGACCGAGAGGTCAATCGACGGATTCAACTCGGCTGGGCAGCGTTCGGGAAACTACGACACATCTTCTCGTCAGATATTCCTCAAAACCTTAAAACGAAATTATACAACCAGTGTGTGTTGCAAGTGATGACTTACGGATCTGAGACGTGGTCCTTCACTGCTGACCGTATGAGGAAGCTCAAGGTCGCTCAGCGAGGTATGGAGAGGGCTATTATTACGGATCGCCGTAATGCCGTGCGAAAAATGGAATAAAACGCGCTGGTCTTGCTTTTAACTGGAGGCAAGCGGCGGTGAGGAGGAACTTGTACTTTTTCTTTTCTTGCTGGTGCCTTTTCGGTGGCTGGAGAGCGACTGCTGACCCTAGCGGCCGGCCCGTCTTTTATATGATTTGGCCGCTGCTGGCCAGCGGACCCTTGCCTCACCCCCGCGCCTATCTTTATTTATTTAATAACCTTACAAACTAATAAACATAATTCACTATATAATATTCTTATAACTACTTGTTAGACTAGGGTGTACATATCAATATTTTTACTTATTTACGGGTTTACATTATAATTTTCAGCTGCTTTAGGCGGAGAATCCTTCCCCCCGCCTCAGCACTATAAATATAAAACGTCGTGGCGCGGTGCGCGTTGCTTCATTTGCTCCGCGGCCGCGTCACGATAACATGCTCTTTGGTTACACTACTACTATTTTTTTTATGTGCCTAACGGCCTAATATATTTATTATATAATAAAGTAAACATTTATTATATTTAACAATTATAGTTTTCATTAGAAGACTATGCTAACTCTCCCTGTTCATACGGTGCCTTTATTTGGGAGAGTTATTGCACAGTTACAACTCAACCTTAAACTTAGTTATAATACAATCATTATTTTTTTATCGTTCGATACAAGTAATACAATTATTTACACAAATTATAATTTAAATTCAACATAAGGTTGCGCTAGTTCCGCCGTATAACCCTTGCTAGTTGTCGAACCAGAGGCGTGGCCTGATAATTACACCGTCGTCCTGGCTCCGCCCACCGCTCCTAGGTTGTTCAACTAGCGCCGGTTACAATAAGCATTTTCTTTCGTTTGTTTAATATTGTTGCGTCGTGCACATTCTCCCGCCGTCGCCACGCTGCGATCCCTCTGGTAGCACGACGATCTTCTTCGTTGGTCTTCTTAGTATGTGCCCACTGCCGGTGGTTACGTCCACTACTCGTACCTCTCCGTCGACGCCAGGATATACCTTACTTATTTTCCCTCTGGGCCAGGTGTTGCGTGGTAGATTGGAGTCACAAATGATGACTAGGTCTCCAATCTTCGGCGATACTCCTATGCTGCTGGGCTCCCGCCGGTGTTGGAGTAGGGGCAGGTATTCTTTAACCCATCTTCTCCAAAACACGTCGGCTAGGGCTTGAGCTCGTTTCCATTGCTGGCGGGCCGTCACGTCATTCTTGCTGAAGTGTCCCGGCGCAGGTACGTGCGAGTTGGGACCGATGAGGATGTGATTCGGCGTGATGGCTTCAGGGTCTCCTGGGTCGACTGAGACGTGTGTGAGAGGTCTGGAGTTTACAGTATTTTCGACCTCGGCGAGCAGGGTCCCCAATGTTTCGTCGCTGGGATAGCGCTCGTTGAGGGTGACGCGTAGGGCTTCTTTTACGGAGCGAACCATTCGCTCCCATACGCCGCCCATGAACGGTGCTGATGGCGGTATGTACTTCCACACAATCTGTTGACACGTGGTTTCGTGCTCGAGGGCTGCGAGTGCTGCTTCGGCCATCTCCTTGTCTGCTGCCTTGAAGCACGTAGCGTTGTCACTCCATATTTCTTTTGGGCATCCTCTTCTGCTCATAAAACGCCTAAGTGCCGACACGGCTGAGTCTGCGCTCAACGAGTGGGCTACTTCTATGTGTATTGCTCGCGACGTCATGCAGGTAAATAACGCGCCATAGCGCTTTTCGCGATGTCGTCCCACTGTGACTTCTATTGGCCCGAAGTAGTCTAGTCCGGTGTATGTGAACGGACGTGCGTGATGAGCGAGGCGTGCGGACGGCAGGTTTCCTGTAGACGGTGATGCAGGCTTGGCTTTTCTTAGACGGCACGGCAGGCATCCTTTGACGACAGTTTTCACTACTGGACGTATTTTTCTTACGTACAATCTCTGTCTTAATTCATTCACAACTGTTTCCACGCCTCCGTGATGCAGCCTCTCGTGTACGTGTGCTATGTACAGGCGAGTGTATGCGTGCTTCCCGTCTAATATGGGAGGGTCGTACATGTCGTCCTCCACTTCTGATGCCGCTTTTATTCGACCTCTGAGGCGTAGGGTCCCCTCTTCATCAATGTATGTGCTCAGGTGGCCTAGTTTGTCGTCGCCTCCCGGAACACTTCCGCTGGTGATTCTCTTGAGCTCCTTCGTGAAGCTTTCCCGCTGACTGGCTTGCACCCACAGTTGTTCGGCTCTCATATGATAAGCGGCCGGTATTCCTACAAGCGAAGAGGCAGTAGGAGTCGCCTTTTTCTCCTTGGCGGGGGTGTTGCGTTTGTTTGTTCTCTGCCAGCCAGGGTCGCTACCTTGTCTTGCTTTGTTGCGTTTACGCCCAGCCTTCACTACGTGCTTGTTTGGTCTGCACATGTCGATGAATAGGAGGACTCTCGCTGTCGCCCTTATGAGGCGAATCCATTTAGAAAATCTTCCTATCTGTGGAAGATGTGTTGTTGTCGAGTCTTCACTTTTAACAGCGATGTTACATATTTCTCGCTCTTCCCCGGTGTCATATTGTGTCGTTTTCTCTTCCTGCGGCCATTCTGCCGGTGGACGCTGCAGAAACGGGGGCCCTCGGAACCATCGGTGCGACTCGTCGAACCCTTCTGGTGTGGCTCGGGTTGCGTCGTCTGCCACGTTTTCTTTAGACGGTAGCCAACGCCATTCGTTCTTTTTGGTCGTATCTTCTATCTCCGCCAGGCGATGAGCGACGAAAGCTTTGTACGCGCGAGGCTCCGATCTTATCCACACCAGTGCAGTACGGGAGTCGCACCAGTATGTCTTGCCTGCTATGTCGCCATCGTGTTCATCGATCACGGTCTGCGCAAGACGAGCTCCCAGCAGTGCCGCTTGTAACTCGAGCCGTGGTATGGAAACTGGTTTCAGTGGTGTTACGCGGCTCTTGGCGGCGGCCAATGATATGTTAACGCTGCCGTCTGCTCGCTCCGTTCTCCAATACACTGCTGCTGCGTAGGCCTCCTCGCTTGCGTCGACGAATGTGTGTAGTTGGCGCGTCGACACCGGGTTGTAATCGTAGCATCGCGGTATTCTTAGTTGTTCTATGGCGTTAAGTGAAGTAATCCAGCCTTCCCATTTTTCTTTTAATTCTGTTGGCAGAGGGTCGTCCCAGTCCGCCTTGTAACGCCATGTGTCTTGAAATATTCTCTTCGCTGGGGTGGTCACCGGTGATATTAACCCCAGCGGATCAAATAATGCCATTATGACGCTCAACGCTTCTCGTTTAGTTGGCAAGCATTGTTTTTCTTTTACGTCGGCAGGCATCTTCATATTGTTAGTATTGAATCCAATATGATCGCTTTGTACATGCCAGAGCAGCCCTAGCGTCTTCTCAGTTTCTTTTCCGCCCAGGCACACGGTCGCGTCGTGTTGTCTATGCTCTGTCGTTATTTCTTCTATTGTTTTTTCTTCGTTCGATGTCCACCCGCTGAGTACGAATCCCGCTTGTTTGTGGACGTGATCGACTGCTTTTACTGTTTGCTGAGCTTCCGTGACAGAGTGGAAGCTCTGCAAGTAGTCGTCCATATAATGGTTTCTTTTTATGGCGACCGCAGCTTCTGGGTACGCTTCTGCATGTTCTTCAGCATTTTTATTTTTGATGTATAATGCTGTGCATGGTGATGATGTCGCTCCAAAGATGATTGACGTCATCCTATATTCCTCCGGTTGGTTCTCCCGCCGCTTGCCTCTCCACAAGAAACGTAAAACGTCTCTATCTTCTTTGCGCACTTTAATCTGCATGAACATTTCTTTTATATCGGCGCTCACTGCATACGGATACTGTCGGAACCTCATGATCACTCCGGGCAGTGATTGTAATAAGTCGGGCCCCGAGTGAAGCATATCGTTGAGACATATTCCGGCTGTCTTCGCTGCGGCGTCGTGTACCAATCTCGGCGGTTTGTTCGGTTTCGCAGGGTTGATGACTGGGAAGTGTGGCAGATACCATGTCCTTCCTTGCGGCGGTGGCATTGGCGCGCGCTCTGCGTAACCCGAGTTGAAGAGGTTCTCGATGCGTTCTTCGTACTGTAGCTTGAGATTGCTGTCTCGGTCGAGCCTCTTCTCTAAGGTGTGCAGGCGCCTTTCCGCTTCTTTATAATTATTTGGTATTTGGAAGTCCTTTTGTTTCCACAACAACCCTGTCTCGAATCTGCCGTCCGCTGACCTCTGGCTGGTTTCGTCCAATATTTGCATGGCTCGCTGCTCGGGATCTTCTTTCGGTCTTCTCGGCTCGATGCATAGCGACTCCAATTTGAAATAATTTTTTATTTCTTCTTCTATCGGTGGTGCATCTTCCCTCTGATGTAGTCTGCCGCAGAAGGTGACCGTCGACGTCAATGAGCTATGACAGCCATGCAGAACCCAGCCCAGGTTGGTGTATGAGGCGACTGGTTGGTCTCGACGGCCGACGCGCAGTTTTCTAGACACTATGAGGTGCCAGTTATCTTGCCCGATTAGTACTTTCGGTGAGGCGCGTTCGTAGGTGATATCCTCTTTGATATCCAACAGATGTGGGCAATTCCCCAAGTGATCTTCATTCACGGATTCTGGCGCGAAGTCCAACCGCTCTACAGTACGCGCTGCTTCTATGTTGTGTTCTTCTTGCGCGTACGTTCCTCTTATTTTAAAGCTGACGATCTTGCTCTTCTCGTGTTTCACCTCCGAGCCGACCCCTTGTATCCACATTGTGTGGGCTGGGCCGTCGGCGCCGATGACGTCGGCGATTGAGGCATCGACTAAGGTGACCGTGCTCCCTTCATCCAATAATGCGTATGTTTCGACGCAGCTTAGCGGCCCCCTTATTGTTACGGGCGCAATCTTTAGGTAAGCGCGGCGGTGCTTGTACGGTCGAGTCGCTGTGTTGACCTCCTTTGCCGATGTTGCGGTTTCCATAGCGGGTTCTTTTTCCATTACTGCTGTTCTGTCGTGATGCAACAATTTATGGTGTTTCATCATGCATCCGCCTTTTCCGCACGGTGGAGCTTTGCACAGTAATCGAAGATGTTTGCCTCGCAGACAGCGGTAGCAGATATTGTACTTCTTTGCTACTTCCCATCTGTCATTTGTGGACAGAGCGGCGTATGACTTGCAATCGGGCAGTTTGTGTTCTTGTTTGCATTGAGGGCAGCGTTCTTCATATGGTTTCTTGCTTGTGGCGAAGGCACGTTCTATTTTTCTCGGTCTTCGCTCTCTCGTTTCGCTGTCCTCTGCGATGAACTCCGGCAAGGCATACGCGCTGCATTTATCCGCTTCTTCGTTTAAGAACATTGATATCTTCTTAAGCTCTGGGATATCTTCTTTCTTTCTGGCTGCATAGTCGTACCATTTGCTTTTCAATATGGGCGTGAGTTTGTCTGTGATAACTCGCGTCATTTCTGGACTATGCAGATAGTGTGCTTTCTTGAGTGCTTCCACGGTGCCCACTACGTTCGCTATGCGATTTGCGAATATGCATAGCTCCCTGGGATTGTCCGTAACTTTGTTCAGCAGCTTCAGCTCTATTTCCAAGTGAATTAACGCTTCTGGTCGTCCGAATCTCCTTTCCAAAGCTTCTATTATAATTCTGGGATCTGGTTGGCTTATAAGTAGGCAACCTGCGGCTTCTTTTGCTGTCCCTTTTAAGCTTCGGCGTATTCTCGCTATGTTTTCGTTCGCCGTGAAGTACTTTGAAGATTCTTCGTACATTGTCTTGAAGCTGAGCCACTCCTTGCTGCTACCATTGAATGAGGGCAGCTCTTGTATATATTTCGGCGGCTCCCTTGTGCTTCGTACTGCTTGTGATAGAGCAGCGGCTAAGGTAGCGACGTCGATTTGCTGCTGCGCCTGTACATAGTCTTCTTTCTGCGGCGCGGTATGTTGCGGAGCGTATTGCGGCGCACACTGTTGAAGTACGGGTGGTGCGATCTGCAGTGCTGGTTGCGGCGCGAAGTACGACGTGGGTTGCGGCGCGGGCTGCGGCGCGGGTTGTGGCGCGGGTTGTGGCGCGGGCTGAGGCGCGGGTTGCGATGTAGGTTTTTCTTGCAACCATGTACTAATGCGCACTGATGCCAAATCGTCTTCTATTTCTTCATCTTCATCGGTTGATCCGGCTTCTGCTTGTAGTCGCTGCACGTGTATTTCTTGCAATTCTGTTCTTGCTTGCAACTGAGCCTGCTCGAGCTTGAGTTCGGCTAACCGCTCTTTCGCCACTAACTCCGCGAGGAGTCTCTTGCGTGAGGCTACGGAGCGGCGTGACCTAGTCTCGCCGGGCTTCAATGTGCACTGCGATCTTTGATCACCCTCTTGCTGGGTTTCTTCCGTTGCGGTTGTTCTATCGGTTGCCGAGGTAGCGGTCGTATCGCTGACCGTTGTGGTTTCGCTAGTGGTGTTTGTTGAACCACTAGCGGCTGAGTCGCCCCCGGAGGCCTCTTCTGTGGCCCCCTGGGTTGTTTGTTCATCCTTGCGACGCTTCGATGATTCTCCGTTGTTACTACGCGTAATCACCATTCTTCTTCACAATAATATTTTTTCGTTCTTGCGGTTTGCTTCTTTCTTCCGGCAATACCAAGACCGATATTGTCTTTTTCTTCTAGTAATCCGGCTTCTCGAAGGACCATTAATATTACGGATCGCCGTAATGCCGTGCGAAAAATGGAATAAAACGCGCTGGTCTTGCTTTTAACTGGAGGCAAGCGGCGGTGAGGAGGAACTTGTACTTTTTCTTTTCTTGCTGGTGCCTTTTCGGTGGCTGGAGAGCGACTGCTGACCCTAGCGGCCGGCCCGTCTTTTATATGATTTGGCCGCTGCTGGCCAGCGGACCCTTGCCTCACCCCCGCGCCTATCTTTATTTATTTAATAACCTTACAAACTAATAAACATAATTCACTATATAATATTCTTATAACTACTTGTTAGACTAGGGTGTACATATCAATATTTTTACTTATTTACGGGTTTACATTATAATTTTCAGCTGCTTTAGGCGGAGAATCCTTCCCCCCGCCTCAGCACTATAAATATAAAACGTCGTGGCGCGGTGCGCGTTGCTTCATTTGCTCCGCGGCCGCGTCACGATAACATGCTCTTTGGTTACACTACTACTATTTTTTTTATGTGCCTAACGGCCTAATATATTTATTATATAATAAAGTAAACATTTATTATATTTAACAATTATAGTTTTCATTAGAAGACTATGCTAACTCTCCCTGTTCATACGGTGCCTTTATTTGGGAGAGTTATTGCACAGTTACAACTCAACCTTAAACTTAGTTATAATACAATCATTATTTTTTTATCGTTCGATACAAGTAATACAATTATTTACACAAATTATAATTTAAATTCAACATAAGGTTGCGCTAGTTCCGCCGTATAACCCTTGCTAGTTGTCGAACCAGAGGCGTGGCCTGATAATTACACCGTCGTCCTGGCTCCGCCCACCGCTCCTAGGTTGTTCAACTAGCGCCGGTTACAATAAGCATTTTCTTTCGTTTGTTTAATATTGTTGCGTCGTGCACAGCTATGCTCGGAGTTTCTCTGCGTGATAAACTTAGAAATGAGGATATCCGCAGTAGAACCAGAGTGACCGACATAGCCCAACGGATTAGTAAGCTGAAGTGGCAGTGGGCCGGCCATATAGCTCGAAGAACCGGCAACCGATGGGGAAGAAAGGTTCTTGAGTGGCAGCCTCGTACCAATAGGCGAAGTGTAGGGCGACCCCCCACGAGATGGAGTGACGACCTGGTAAGACATGCAGGAAGTCGATGGATGCAGGTGGCTCAGGACCGTGCTTTGTGGCATTCCTTAGGGGAGGCCTATGTTCAGCAGTGGACTTATGAAAGGCTGTAATGATGATATATATATATATAATAGTTTACATTAATATATATATTTATATATACAAACAAGTCCCCCTCGGAAATTTTTTTTGCACAACCGGAAATATTATCAGCTCTAAACGGAACTGCTTACTTCCCGAAAATGCAAATTTATTAATTCTCCTTTACCAAAATAGAGATATAACAGAATAAAATCAGCAATTAATTTAAAAGCCATTCTTATAAATAAAATATTGTAAAGTATTAATTAACCCAATAAATATATCTATTGTCGTTTTGCTTTTCATAATAAAATTATATTTTTTTAAACCTGTCCGTCAGTAAAAAATCATTAAATAAATTAAAAAAAAATCCGTTTAGCCAGTTAGCCGTTAGCTAATTAGCTGAGCTAATTTAGTTAATTGGTCAAATTAGCTAAGCTGATTGGTTAGCTAGCTAATTAACTTAGCTAACATTTTTAACCGGCTGAACCGGCTAAATTGTACAGCCCTACTTCGTTTATATTTTATTTTGATAGTGTTTGGCTAATTAATTGAGATCACAAAATATTAAGATAATTCAAACATGTCATTGATCTTGTAAAAATAGTAAGTATATTCCAAACATTGTTTAACTTTTACTTTTTATCAAATGTGATTTAGCGAAGTGTATAAGGAGTAGATTACATTTCGGGAACGTCTGCTTTTAATGTAAGTTTTAAACTGCATTTAGATTAGTTCATTTAAATTTCTATTGAACGAGGTACATGGTAGATATAATAATATGTAAATCTGTAGTCTTTTGAATTGGGATCGGGAGGGAGATCATATAAGTTTGCGAACTTGGATTAATTGAACACGACTTTTGAAGGAGTATTTAAATGAGTAGGTTAACCTAACGAAAGTTTCTAGCCTAGATTAAAATTAAGCGAAAATTAAATAAGAAGTTAAATGATTAAAGCTTCGAATTGACCGAAATATATAATACCTGCCTCAAATTTTTTAACACCCTTCTTTGTTTTTACATAATGTAAAACATTTATAAAGGGTTTCTATGAATATGTATTTAGGATTAAGTATAAAGTAATAACTCAGCCCGAATTCTTAGTGAGGTTTAAGTAAAGAGACATAAGTGGTTCATGTATATTATTTTTTTGAGTTTATTTTTATAATTGTAAATATTTTTATACTCCTATTATAAATAGCGAATTGCTAGACCCTACATTTATCAAACGTGTATGTATTTGTAGGCTGCTACCTTATATTTTTAAATAGTATGTTTATTTACAATTTTTATTTTAATCACCAGTTTTTACACACTTAATGATATATACATGATATACATAAATAGAGTACACGAGAAAGCAATCTAATGAAATCCTTCAAAAATCCCCGTCTTCAACTGGCTTATCTTTATCTAAAGGGACTCCATTGCCTACGTGACATGGAATGAGGGTTTACTGTCTTATGATTAAAGTTAATAAAACACCGGCAGTTGCTACATTTTATTTCTTTGAAGAAAATAAACAAACAAACTGGTTTAAATTAATTTAACAATTATAAAACAATGTTATAAAGTAGGTAGTACATTTTCGTAAAGTTATTATAATAAAACATGGTGATTACCTGTCAAAAGATATCTGGCTGCAACATATAAATACCCAGAGTTTGCACTTTGGATCTTGCTGAGAGGTAAATATTATTGTTTTAGTTATATTGGTCTATATAAAATATTATAGTTTTATTAAGCATTCATAAGCTGCGTTATCCAGGACCTAAGTACTTGTAAATATCACGCGAGTGCACCGGTTCGATATTCACCGGCACCAATGAAATTGTTAATTGCAATTTAAAGTGGTGTTTTACTGCGTACTTGGTGGTGAAGGCAAACATCGTGATGGATCGTGCATGTCTGAAAAGTAAAAAAAATATTTCAAAGACAAAATATGGCAAAATTCGCTAACACTATTGACGCAGCGTGGTGGACAGCTCTTTTCTCTCAAACCCTCCCAGACATGAGAGGAGACCCGTCCAGGAGTAGTACGTATAAAGGCTATAACTTTTACAGTTAATCAAGTCAATGATGACGACACTGTGTGTCTATCTGCGTGACAAATAAGTTCACCTCAGTCCGGACTAACGACATCTGGTGAACGTAAGATTTTACCCCTTTATTTTTTTATGGAATAACGACAAACAAGTGACAAACGAGCACACAGTCCACCTGATGGTATGCTGTGGCCCATAGACATACATTTATCCTCGATTAATGATCAGAATGAGATGCGTTGTCACACCTGAGGACTAAGATGGAATGCCTCGTTTTTTGTAAAACGGATCACCGGTTATCTACACTCACCATAAAAACACCTATACGAACAACCTCCTCTTCGGGTTTCATAACAGAAAAAAATCCATTGCATTGCCAAGAAATGTCCTCGAAATACTTTAATTTCCCAGAGATGCACGTTTCTTGATATTTTACTTTATCGCTGAGGTCGTGGTACATCGGCACATAAAATAACAATTAACAAAGCTTTTGTTGACATCAGGATTGGAACTCTGATTGTTCGCCTAGTGTTAAATAACATTAGAAATAAAGAAGAATGAGTTATTATTTAAATATTTCATCTCGCTTTTACTAAGCAAGCTACGACTAAAAGGACGAGCTTGAGCACGAGACCCGATAACTTGTGCGTTAATAATTTAAATACCAAAGGGGATATAGAAGTTTTCTTGCTTTTTTTCAATCCTGCATACTATTAAACTCAAATGGTTTATAAAAAATATCTCGGTACGTGATACATTCGCGAGCATTTCTTTCGAGAGCTCTGGATTAGTCGCGTTGAGATTTATTACTCGTTTGTTGGCGTAACGCTTTGAACGGAGATGTGCGTGCACCGGATACAAAGAGTTTTTATGAAACGATAAAAGGCTTAAAGGGCGACTTTTGTGCCTTAAATAATTTGTCATGATACATAAATATTTGTACATTTGTATACATAACTATTTATTATCGCGACTAAACGATGAAAGCTTAACGCTGCCGCAAAATCCTAGATTTTATATTATATAAGTTTATTATTGTTTTCTTGAAGTTAATAACAGGTGTATATAGGAGTACCATGTAGTTGCGATGAAAGAATATCCACTAACCCGTGGGTGTCGTAAAAGGCGACAGACGGAAACAAATCTCTAGATGGGAAGCAGCGTCTTCCTAATAACGACTAAAAGTAAAAAATAAACTGCGGTAGCCAACCCGCTTGCCAAGCGTGGCAGCTATGGCAAATATCCCCCCTATGATGCAATCTATGGGGGGCCTATTTTCAGCAGTAGTCTTTAATAGGCTGTAATGGTAACGGTATATAGGAGTAGTTAGCTAGCAATACAATACAGTAGACGATATAAATGACAATCAAATAAAATGCTAAGTTCTGTCAGACTCGTTGCATAAGAACTCAAAAACTCTCTAGTCACACTCTTAATATCAAACTGTTAGACGTAAAATGAAGCTGCAGCCATTTGCAAATGAAACAGCATAGAAGCAACTGAAAAGATATACGTACAATTGCATGCGGTGAGACTTACGCAACTTGTATCAACATATTTCTGTGAGACTTTAGGTGAGATTGAGAGGTTCCACGAACAGTTGTACACATCGCCGTTGGAGCTACACGCAAGTGCGAGTAACGATCGAGAAGACAATCATTGGGTTTGATCAGATTTCTTTTCTGAGCCACGTCTACGTGCTGTTTTCGAGTGTCATTACGAATCGCCTCGTCCAGCCTCTAAACAAGCCGATTCCTAAAAAGGCATTAGTACCATAGACCACATATACACCCTTCGGGAAAATTGTGCAGAAGACAATTTGTCTCTTGGTTTTGCGTATGTGGACAAAAAGCAAAGCCTTTGATTCTTTCGAAATTTGGGCAGGGCTATATAGTTGTTATAGCGGTGCCGAGTCAACTATCGGTGTATCGGAGTGCTAAAGTATTTATACAGTATTATCTCAGTACAGAATTATGCTGCTATTTTACGCTGGTATTCTGTGAGAGCATGGTCCTTCCCGATCGATCTGACTCATTGGTGCTACATAATATAGCTGCAGCGTGACGTTATACTGAAATGTTCACCGTAACATTAGAAGACGAATTCAAACTACTGCACTGGAAAGAATACGGTATCAACATCAATGGCGAGTACATGACTCACCTTAAAGCCGACGATAAAGTAGTTATAGCAGAATCGCTGTAGCACTGTAGCAATATGTTCAATCACCTCAATAGTGTTTCTCAACGGTTAGATTTTAAAATGAACATAGTCAAAACAAAGGTTATGTATAAAGTCCGTGTCACACTTAAAGTACCTGTAGTTATTGGGAGCACTAATACACTTTAAGTTGTTGACGAGTATGTTTACATGGGGCAAATAGTGCGACCAGGTAAGTCCAACTTCGACCAAGAGGTTCAACCACCAATCGATGGGGGAGAAATAACCGATAAGTGAATTATTGAGTGCCGTTTGGATGTTGTGACGCCCTGGTAAGAGATGCAGGAAGTCGATAAATGCAGGTGGCCAGGACCTTACTTTGTGGCATTCCTTGGGGTGGGCCTCTGTTCAGCAGTGGGCTTATAATGGATTGTAATTATAATGATGATGGTTAGTTAGTGTCAAGTTCCCAATTAATTTATTTTAAGAATATCTCAAACATAGAGACTCACATAACGCTAATATGTAAAGATCGGAATCAGAGAGACTACGACAATAATAACACACCCTGATTAAAATACCAAATAGATTTACAAATGTTGACTCTCGTTACGATTTCAGCCCTCACCGTGTCTCAATAGTGAGGTACTTTAACCACAGCCACCAAGAAAATCTACAAAAACGATTAAATTGAATTTACAACGACGGTTTAAATATAAAACTTCTGTTAAAAAGGAAGCAACGTTGCTTGTATGTTTTACGTTACATAATTTGCTATCTTAAATAGATTATTTTCGTAGAAGGTCTATCAGTTGTTTAATACGAAGCTTCTCTCTGCACCGTTTATTTTCGCTGACATCCGGCTTAAACGATCGCTTCATTATTCCTGGACATATTAATTTATTTTATAACTTAAAACTTACTAAATTATTTAATAAGGCGTTAGGCTATTAACTAACATCTAAGTTTAGATATTAAACAACATTTAGATATTAATTAACACTTACACAAGAATTCCTTCGTCGTCAGCTTGTAGACGGTCCACATTTAAATGTCGACCTCTGCCATGGTAGGCACTTTGTCACTTCAAATCTAAAATAACACTATTCAATATGTAGTATTTTGCTTACTATTGTAATAACTGCCAATCCAACTAGTAAGTAACCTTACGTGTTAGACAAATATTTAAAGTTTAGAACATTCTTTGTAATGTATTATGTATCCTCGTTTTTAAATGTTACCTTAAGCTTGAGGAAATGTGGAGAAGATTACATGTACATTATTAAATAATATTTAAATAGTTTTTGAAAGAAGAAGGGTGACAAAGTTGCATACAATCCACCTTATGGATCGTGGATGCTGTAGCACATACACATATACATTTAATATCAATTAAGAATCAAAATGTACTTGCGTTATCAACCCCCCCCCCCCCCCCCCCCCCCGAGATCTAAGATGAAATGCCTCGTTTTCAGTATATAGAGATTTCGGTTCTTTACACTCACCATAAGAAACAGCAGCTTTAATTTGCTATTTTACGTTGGTATTCTGTAAGTGCGTGGACCTTCCCCGGTCGAGTCGATCTATTCGTGCTACAACGATAATATAGCTGTAACTACAGCGTGGCTCTGCCACTTAAAATTATGCAATAATAATAGCTGCATAACATTATAACCCAATAAAGTCCTTCCAAAACATGTGTAAAATTTGCTAGTCACGCGAATTTTTATTGGTTTTACTGCACATTTGATATTGACATTGAATGTTCTTAAAAATAATTACTTAAAAGCAAAAAAAGACCTTTTACGTACTTCTTCCGATCTGAATCCGACTAAACACAAATTTGGAAAACTCGTACCGAATTCGGAAGTCGATTTTGGCAGTCAGATAAGGCAGATCCAGTGTCTGATCCGAATCCGAGAAAATACCAAAGTAGAGAGATTTTAGTCGACTTTTAAAAATGATCTTTCCTGATTCGAATGTATGTTATTTTTTTGTGTGTGTTACTCGATATTGCCCATTTTGTTGTTGTTTAAGCGTTTCATATTTGATTGTATCCGCTGTCAGCTTCTGGCTTTGTTTTTGTGAAGACTCGGATTCGAATCGGAAGAATTGCGCTAGGGTTCATACAAATAATACTGCGGTTACTTTGCTTCCCAATATAATGATCCGAACTAGAGATATTCTTCATTGTCTATCGTCAGCAAAAAGGAGGAGGTACTCAATTCGACTGCATTTTTTTTAATGTGTTTTCCTCATAACTTTTTTCTACGTCAACTGACTTCACTGATTATTTTATTTGAAAGCTGGTACTTCTCATGTTGTCAAGGTCTGACCAATAGTTTTTGAGTTATACTCAATGATTGCACAACTTTTTTAATTTTAAATTATGTATACGAAATTCGTATATAGTGCGCAATCCATCATACAAATAGTACTACGGCTGTTTTGGATGAAAATTTCTCGGATTCGGATCGGATGCAGTGCGCAAATTCTCTAAAGAACGCTGTGATATAACAAACACGATTTTAGTTTTAACATTGGGTTATTTGAAATTTTTTAAAGTTTACAAGCCAATAAATTATCAGGACATCTTAATCTGCACAGATAAATAAAATTGAAGTGTCTGTTTGTACTAAATTCATATGAAAGTATATACGGTACTCATAACAACAAAATAATTTTTAAAATTATTGTCAGTCTGTCTATTTGTTCCGGCTAATCTCCGAAAATACTGAACCGATTTTCTCAGGCTACTTTTATTTTAGAAAAAGAATTAAGATTTCGCGCAAAAAATAAAATCACTGAAATCCAAACGTAATAATAAACGCGGACAAAGTCGCTGGGAACAGCTACTATCTAATAAAACAGGGAAGTCACACTATATTGTACAGTAGAGAATAAAAACGGTGGTCTACCATTTAACCGATATAATACGAGGTTAGCTTAGTTCGAATAGGTTCCGGGAATTAGAAAATTATTTTCAAGCGTACGATAGACACAGGGAGCTCACTTTTTGTGTGGCAATCTTCATTGCTCGATAAACAAACCGTAGTATAAAGGGGATTCGCTGGGGAATCGTAGCTTTCTGTTTGAGGAAAATGCTAAAAGAAAATCGTTATGGACTGTGTTCACTTGGAATTGCATAAATAGTTGGTTAGGTAATTTAGCTCACTTTAATAAGAATAAATCTGGTGAATGATGTTTATTTGTGGAATTAATTTGATACTTTGCTTGTAAACATTTTATGCTCAATACTAAGAACTTAGAATGCTGCCAAGCATTCTAAACCTTGGGTATTAACTAAAATGTAAAGATAAAACTTAATAAAATTCTTAAAACTAATTTTATTCTATATGTGGTATTATTTTTTGTGTGTGTGTTTTTGACGATATAATATTTTTATAACTATGACCTAGTATTCTCACCAGGGTCATCACAACTCATGATCAATGCGTGTATAGTTTTTTTTAACTCTAATGTTATTTATAAGTTGCCGTTATTCTATATAATACTTACACTTTACTTTGATGACAGATTAAAATTAGTTTTACACGTGCTAGAGCCATGTTGCATCTATGTATTATGGTTGTAGCACTAGGCAATACCGGGGAAGGACCAAGCTCTCGCAGAATACCAGCGTAAAATAGCAGCTTAATGCTGCTGTGTTTCGTATGATAAATTTAAAAAAAAACTCCGGAAACCTTTTATACTAGATACGAGGCATTCCATCTTAGTCCTCAGGAGTGATCTGCATTTTGATTCTTAATCGAGGATAGATGTAGATTTCTATGGGCCACAACAACCTATTACCATGGTGGGATGTGTGCTCGCTTGTCACCCTTATTCTATAAAGAAATGCATTTTTTCATAAAATTGTAGAGACAAACGAACTTATAGCTCATCTGATAGTTAATGGCTACAGCGGTCATGGACACCTGCCAACTAACTTCAAAGAATACTACCAATACGTTGTTATATCGGGGGACTAAGATGAAATCCTGTAATTATACAGAGCCAGTATTTGCTCCTCAGCCTAGAACACAGCAATTAATGCACTAATTAATAGAATCAGGCGTTACTTTGCGGAAATCCATTATATTATATTATATAAATATGATGTGACCAAATTAATTTTCTGGGGATTACTTTAAAATTAAAAATTTTGTACAAACGACTTCAATATAAATTATTAAGGATAACTCAAAAACTATTGGTCAGACCTTGATCAAATTTATATGGAACCACATGAGAAGCACCAGCTTTCAAATAAAAAAAAGTATCATCGAAATCGATTCACCCAGAAAAAAGATAAGAAATAACACAAATAAAAAAAACATACAGTCGAATTGAGTACCGTCTCCTTTTTGAAGTCTGTAGAAAAGGGTTGTATCTACTCAGTCGGATTCCTAAACAGCCAGAAAAGAAGTAAAGTTTGTAAAGAAATCGATTGTTGTACATTTTTGCCACGTTTGCTTTATTCTTTTAAGTTAGTAGTAGTAGGCTTGTAGTCAGAACATGCACCGTCGTTGTAGACGGTGCATGTTCTGACTACAAGCCTATTAACGCTGGTGTTCCACAAGGCTGTGTGCTATCACCAACGCTGTTTCTTCTGCATATCAATGATATGTTGCTAACTGGTAACATTCATTGCTATGCGGATGACAGCACTGGTGATGCTCTATACACCGGCCGGGCCAATATTTCTCGGGAAAACGTCGCCGAGTACCGGAACAAACTTGTGTCTGAAGTCGAGTCTTTGCTGGACAAAGTCTCGGATTGGGGGCGACTAAATCTAGTCCAGTTTAATCCTCAGAAGACACAAGTTTGCGCGTTTACCGCTAAAAAGAACCCCTTTGTCGTATCTCCTCAGTTTCAAGGCACTCCCCTTCTTGCCTCAGCCAGTATCGGTATCCTCGGAGTCGACATATCGAGTGACGTGCAGTTTCGTGGTCACTTGGAAGAGAAGGCCAAATTGGCCTCTAAAAAGCTTGGCGTGCTCAGCAGAGCGGGACAGTATTTCATGCCGGCACACCGCCTACAACTTTACAAGGCGCAGGTTCGGCCTCACATGGAATACTGTTCCCATCTCTGGGCAGGGGCTCCCCAGTGCCAGCTCCTTCCACTTGACCGCATCCAGCGCAGAGCGGCTCGAATCGTCGACGACCGAGCCCTTTCCGATCGGCTCGATTCATTGGCACTGCGAAGAGATGTTGCATCTCTTTGCATTTTCTTTCGCATCTACCATGGGGAGTGCTCTGAGGAATTGTTCGGATTAATCCCAGCCGCCAAATTTCACGAACGCACATCGCGGCAGAACTCCCGATACCATCCACACCATCTGGATGATTGGCGGTCCACCACTGTGCGATTTAGAAGATGTTTTCTTCCTCGCACAACTTCCTTGTGGAATAGTTTACCACCAGGGATTTTTCCGGACCGATACGACTTAGGGACCTTCAAGAAAAGAGCCTACTCCTTTTTAAAAGGCCGGCAACGCATCTGCAATTCCCCTGGTGTTGCGGTTGTTCATGGGCGGCGGTAGTCACTTACCATCAGGTGAGCTGCATGCTCGTTTGCCCCCTCTCCTATAAAAAAAAAAAAAAAAAGTTACGTGATTAAATTAAATCGACTATGGTAATCAGCAAAGGTATATTATACCTCATGAAAGACTGAGAAATAATGATTTTAAGTACGCCCAATCTAAAATATATTCAAAACAAGAGGTCACTTAATAACTGTGATGGTTTTAAGTGACTCAATAAACTGTCAATATTTTAGAGAGAAAAAAAAAACAGATTTCTCTATGCAAGATCTAGGAGTGACTAAAATACTTATTATTTGCCATATTTACCACGCTTGGGAATGTGAGTTGGTAATTGCAGTTTTTTATTATTTTTATCTGCTGTCGTGTAATGGCGCCACTACTCCATATCATCCCGTTGGTATCTTAAGGAGTAACAGAAGGTAAGGGAACAGGCGATGGGCTGCAGCATCTTTTTGATAATAATATTTTTTTATTAAATAGTGGTTTACATTACTGCAAATATTTTACACCAGAATTACTACTAACTTCTATTACAATACTGGTGTTAAAATGGCGTAAATTGTTCAGTTAATAAGACATAATTATTAATTTTCAATTTCACACGTTAACAAATAGTTACTTCACATAATTTGCTATCGGTGTTGTTAATAACTAGTTAAACTGTAAGCATCTCTTAATTACTGGAAATTTATTACAGCGGTTTGATACTTCGTAGTAAATCATTAGAGGTTTGGCCCTAATAACAAAATGTAGCTTTCACATTAACAAATACTGTAAATTTGGTATGTTTTAATATATTATGAACTAGCGGCTCAGACCAGCTTCGCTTGGGTGGAATCTTTTAATGTGGCGTTATTTATATTTATATCATCAAACATTATTTATTTTATAAATTTTTTCATTTTACAAAAAATAAAAAACCCGTTTTCTCTTTTTTAGATAAAAATTTAGCTTAAATCACTCCTGGCATTACTGTAAATCTGTTCGTAAAGTTTCATAACAATCGGTTCAGCCATTGAGAAAATTAGGTAAGACAGAATTTTTTTTAAAGGATAAGGGTGACTAACGAGCACTCAGTCCACCTGATGGTAAGTGGTCGCTGTGGCCGATTGACATCTACACTATCTTCGATCACGAATAAAATCAGTTGCGTTACGACATGCATGGATGATGACCTAGTAAGACATTCAGGAAGTCGATGAATGTGGGTGACTTAGGACCATGTTTTGTGATGGATAACCTACACATACTTTCTATTACCGGGCACAGGTCTCCTTTCATTCTTGGGAGGGGTATTAGTGACTTTTATAAATACTTTGTTTAGACATTCAGGTTTTTCTTCTTTTATTTCTTAGGAAAAATCTTTCATAATTGCATAATCTTTTCATATTTTTCCAAATTAAAAAAAATTTATTGACATAAAATTTAAATAAACGCTTTTTTACTAATAGGTACACATTTTTGTAAGCTTACATTCGAATGAATATTAAAGTTAAAAGTTACAGCCTATATACGCCCCACTGTTGTGCATAGGCTTCTTCTCATTTCTGAGCGGGAGAGAGGCAAGGAAATGTCGGCCACGCACGACGAACTTTACGTGTGTTCGAAATTTTATTTTTCAACTGACTTCAAAAAAAGGAGGTGGTTCTCAATTCGACTGTATTTTTTACGTGTGTTATACCTCAGAACTTTTTTCTTGGTGAACCAATTTTAATGATTTTTTTTAATTTGAAAACTGATGCTTCCCATGTAGTTCCACATAAATTTGGGTAATATATAACTAGAAGTTTTTGAGTTATCCTTAATAATTCGCATTTAATTGTCTTCAACTACATTGATGATGTTCTTATTTTATTTATATTGAAGTCGGTTGTTCAACATTTTTAATGTTACCACTTGTTTCTTATTTTTAGAAATGCAAGTTTCCTCACGATGTTTTCCTTCACCGCCGAGCACGTAGTAAATCAGAACTTGAAATTGCAATTAAAAATTCCATCAGTGAATAGGGAGATCTTACCCTGACCTGTAATATCACATTGCTGAGCTACCGCAGGGCTAACCGCTCGCTGTAAATTTCAGTTGAATATTAAATATAGGAAAAGAAAAAACAAAATAACCTAAATATTTAAAATTACACATAGAATTATTTACATGTATATATATTATATGGTACTAATTTTGAAACACATGTTAATTAAGGTGTTGGGTTGATATGATCTGTCGAGCCGTAATTGAATCGGGTCACGCCATTTTCAACATTTGAAATACTACAAATAAACGCATAACATTCTATAAAATACTGAAAAAATGAGTCCATATATTTGTAGTTTTTGCGGCAATATTTATGTAGTGGTTTGGTTTCCCAAATCTATACAAATATTTAGAAAATATTGACACACCTAGCTTAGCTAGGATTTGAGCTATTAATGTGCCGTATTTAGATTATTTTAAAGTCCATTTTAAAGTCCATTTATCTTGTCAAAGTTTTGATTTTTAAAAGAAAAATCTCCAAGATTTTTAGATAAAATTTCTTGCATAGATCACTTTAGGCATTGCTCTGTATCTATTCATCAAGTTTCATCACAATCAGTTTTACCATTCCGAAGAAAAGCCCGAAAAAGAGACATATTAAAATTAGAAAATGGGTATTAATATCTAAATGGCATGCAAATAGCTCAGTAAAAGGCAGTTTTTTAGATATTATTTAAAGATAGGGTGACAAACGAGCACACAGTCCACCTGATGGTAAGTGGTTGCTGCGGCCCATAGACATCTACATTTATCCTCAATAAAGAATCAAATAGCAGATGCGTCGTCACCCGTGAGGTCTAAGATGGAATGCCTCTTTTCCAGTAAAATGGGTCTCCGGTTCTCTACACTCACCACACGAAACACAGCAGTGTCAAGCTGCTATTTTACGCAGGTATTCTGTGAGAGCGCTGTCCTTCCCCGGTCGAGCCGAACCATTCGTGCTACAACTATACTACTAATATAGCTGCAGCATGGCTCTACCACGTAAAAAAGACAGTTATTACGATATTATAACAAATCAACTCGTGGGTTTGATAAGAAGCGACAGAGAGAATCTGAGACAAGAGATGGAGATGTCTTCCTGATACCAACTCAATAATAATAAAAACTACTGCAGTTGCCAAACGGTCTAATAAGTATGGCTAGTAACTACGACAAATTTTCCCCATTTGAGGTACTCGTAGTCTATGTAACATAGACATCGAAAGGTTTTCAAGCTAATTAATTTTCATCACCTAAATTTTCGACAAATAAACATAAAGTTTTCCGATCCGTAATTTTAGTCTAAGGCAAGAAATTCTCAAACATCTTTAATATCATACCGTTATATATGTATCACATTGTATCTGCAAAATTTATGTTTTACAAGTCATCTTAGTGCAGCTGGTCAGAATCTCCTCTAACCTTGGAAGAACCAGCAAAAACCTCTTTTAATATTTGGTCATATTTTAAATTATTTTATGTATAATAAAAATAAAAAAATATAAATACCATATATGTATTTTTTATATAGGATAGGGTGACAAACGAGCACACAGTCCACCTGATGGTAATGAAATAAACGGGTATATGCGCAAGTACAGGCGTACTCTACGTTCCCTCAGTCATACCGACGAGACGAAATCTGAAACCGGAGAGAGATCAGACATAGGACCAACGGTTTTATGTGCTTTTCGAGGCACGGGGTGAAACACCGCAAAATTATTGGAATACTACCGCCAATCATCATGTGAAATATGGACTTGGTGTTTTTGGTTTGATAGACTCCGCTATGTCGGTCGTCATTGTCGTGCCATGGTCGATATCGTACGTCAATCAAAAATGTTGAAAAAGCATTGCGTGTCCCTCCACCTCGCTAAATATGAAGTACCCATTCAATGGTTCTAATTGGCGATTACGGCAGATCTATGCTTCTAAGAGCGTTTATGAAGAGGATTAGGTAATCCTCTTCATAAATATTAGGTAATAAAACAATTAATCACAAGTATACTTTTAAGGTAACGATCACCGTTGCTAATTTATTTAAACTCATATTTTTTAAATGCAAGAGTTCGCAAACTCTACGTACAACACACGTACACGTACTTTTCTTTGTTGTATGTATGTATGAATATTAAATGATAATTACCTACTTGTTGATAAAATATTTATCTACCTTATTACCTTAATGTAGATTCATTGAAACACAAATGTTACAATAAATAAAATTATTATTCAACGCATACTTTGTTCGGTTAATCGAAATATCAAATAGCGTATTATTTTCCAGTTTAATTATGAAATGGTTGCGTGGCGTGTATACAATTTTTAAGATTCCATCACTGATATTCTGAAAACTGATGTAATTGTATTTATTAAGTCTGGCGAGGTGTAACTTTAGGTTTATCTCAATTTACGAGGACAAGTGGGTTTGGCCTTTCCAAAAGTATGCTATGCATGACATGTGCTGTCATGTTGACTGCAAGTGCAGTCCATGACTGCAATAGCTACTTCATCATCATCATCACAGTCCTTTACAAATCCGCTGTTGAACATAGACCTCCCCCAAAACACCACAAAACACGGCACTGAGCCACTTGCGATCATCGGCTTGCTGCATATAGCTACTCACTAGTATTTTATATATTAGATAAATATAGACTAACTTAACTTAACCACTTTATCTCGGATTAGTGAATTACATAATATTATTTTGTATTTAATTATGTTTTGATATGAGTGCTTGTCATCAATTTCACGGCACGCTTTTCTACTAATTTCCTTGTTCGTTCCCCATTAACTAACCGAATTGACTAATGAAATTATTGATTGCAATTTTAAGTGCTGATTTGCCACGATCTCAGCAATGAAGAAAACAAACGTTTTACCGTTATAATCTAAAGTTCATTGCTGAATATATGCCTCTCCCATAGATCGCCTCATAGGGTGATATTTGCCGCATTATGCATATTCTTCATAACAACAATTTGTTCCATAAATCTCTCAAAAATGAGAGGAGACCTGTTACCAAGAGTGGGACGTATACATGCTGTAAGTTAACCGTTTTATTATTATTAATTAATCCAGCAACATACTCAAATATTGATGTACTGTACGTTATTATCGACTCTTTTTATATTTATTTGTTTTATTTTATGACTTCGGTAAAATGCAGCTGACACACAATATTAATTTTAACAAAGCGGCGTAAAACTCGACGCTGCTCGTTTATGTTATAGTTGAGCAGAAATAAAACTATTCAATATTAACACGCTCATTTTATAAATAAAAATGTTATTAGGGTTCAGCTTTAGCAACTAAGAGGAAAGAAAAAACAAGTCGAAGGGCCTACTTAAGTGTTTCCTCATTGCTCCTTGTAATTTTTCCTATAATTTAATTGTTCATTTTAAGAAATAATGTACTCGTAAATAAGCCTCTCTGATTCTTTGCCTCTCATGAATTTCTCGTCAAAAGTGCGAGACATCTAGTACTGTGATCGATGATTGTGAGAAATTCTCCCCATATCCTGCAGTGAACTGTACTGGGTTGATGAATATAAAGATTTTATTATTAAAATTATATAATAATAAACGAACTGTGTATTTTCAAAAACCTTTGACTATTCGAATGTAACATTTTGCGTGCACCATTATTACACTTGACAACATCGCGCTTTGCTACTTACGTAGGAATTTAATTCACAAGCTCACGGGAGCACAGAAATGAAGAATCGAATTGACTTCTAGACAATTCAATTAAGTTGCACGTTAAGTACAAGTTTGCAAACAAGCGTGCGAGTAGCTAGCCAAGTTTCCATGAGTAAGTTTATCAAAGAGATTGTAGCAGGAACAAGTTAGCCTTCGTCCGTCGGCAACGGGCATATACTAAGGTGTGGCGACGTTAGTACGGATTTAACCTTAAAAATTAATAAAAACTAAAAATATGTTTAAAATTTTAATATCCAAAAAGCAAACAATATACGATATCATTATATTAAGAAGTAAATTTAGTACAGTTCAATAAAATCCTAGAACTCCTTGTTTATTCATGATACGTTTTCAATTGACTTGCTTAAAGTAATAATTCCAGTTCACAATTTTTTGTTTGCGGAAAGATAAGGTTTCTCTTAGTAACATTGACTTTTGTATAAAACACAAACGGTTGTGAACGATTTTATTCCTCTTTGAAATTATATTATTGAATGGAACTATCCACATTATGAATCCGTCATTTAATTAAAAAAACAATGGACGGAAAATAAAACAAGTCAATTTGCATATACCTAGTAAAATAATTTTATATTAATATAAAAAAAAAATGTTGCGTTGACTGCGATGTTAATCTAATAAATGACAAATTTAACAGCGACATTTTTAACCATTTCACAGATGTAACGTAAATAAAAGTTAGCTTAACATCTAAATCTCAAAACAGCTAAACAAAAAAGTTTAATCGTTTAAGCCTATAAGGATTATTTGTTTACCAGTAACAGCTTTAGAGAATCCTCTATTTCATATCATCCTGCAGGTGTAGTAAGAGGGGATAGATAGAAATGAATTAGAAGATGGGCAACAGCATCCATAAACATGGTAACTATTCAAAAAACTGGTTGCTAGTCCGTCTATCCCGTAATCCCGTAACAGTGGTAGAGCCACGCGGCAGCTGTTGCTGTCGCACGGATGGGCCGGCTCGAACCGGGGTGGTACCACGACCTCACAGAAAACCAGCGTGAAGTAGAGGTTTACCTCTGCGTTTCGCTTGGTGAGTGCAGGTGGCTGGAGGCCCTTTTTACTGGAAATGAGGCATTTCATCTTAGTCCTCACGGGTGACAACGCATCTACATTTTGATTTGTAATAGAGGATAGATGTAGATGTCTATGGGCCGCAGCAACCACTTACCATCAGGTGGACTGTGTGCTCGTTTGTCACCCTTATCCTATAAAAAAAAATCTATGGGAGAGGCTAATTGTTCCGCAGTGGACTTTTATAGGCTGTAATGGATGTATAGATATTAGTACATACTATGCTTATTTCTATATATGAGGCACATTAGAGATACAAACTTCATAAATTTTACTGAACGTCGCCGTACTTAACGCGCAATTTCATCGCAAAACTTTTTTAAGTTTTTACGTCTCTTGCTTAACTTGAGAATTCTTTTAACTTACGCTAAGTAAAAGAATTTTTAAGCTAAGCATTGATTCAAGCAAAAACTTTTAAGTAAAGAAAATAAGAAGAGTTGCTTTGACGAGTTGAAGCACTTAAAATTCAAACGTAGTAAAATAGCTATAAATAATCAAAAGGCGCAGTGAAATTAAAACGTCCTTTTTAATAGCACTTAAAAGTTGACTTTCTGCGAACTTCTAGAAACTTCACCATACCATTCAATAAATTCATAGTTTGTTGGTATCATAAGTAGTAAATATACTTGTACATCCCGCTGCGGGGTACAGGCATCCTCTCTTTTCTGTGAGTGTTTAGGAGACAGGAAGAGCCTGTTACGCTGTTTCAATGCTTCTTCAAATGCGTCTTTATTGAAATGCATTTAAATTTCTCACCGCCTCCGAGCAACTTGTGAATCTGCACTAAAAATTGACGAGGATTGAATTTGGGTTTTTGGATTTTATGAAATTATAGGCGAGCCTCAAGCCTGGGTTTTCTATAGTTATAATATCAACACTGTTTTAAGATCATTGGCTGTCATCATCATCATCATCATTACATCCTTTCATAACTCCACTGCTGCACATAGGCCTCCCCCAAGGAATACCACAAAGCACGGTCCTGAGCCACCTGCATCCATCGACTTCCTGCATGTCTTACCAGGTCGTCACTCCATCCCGTGGGGGGTCGCCCTACACTTCGCCTATCGGTACGAGGCTGCCACTCTAGAACCTTTCTTCCCCATCGGTTGTCGGTTCTTCGAGCTATATGGCCGGCCCACTGCCACTTCAGCTTACTAATCCGTTGGGCTTTGTCGGATACTCTGATTCTACTGCGGATATCCTCATTCCTAAGTTTATCACGCAGAGAAACCCCGAGCATAGCCCTCTCCATAGTTCGCTGAGCGACCGTCTCAGATCCGTAAGTCATCACTGGCAACACGCACTGGTTGTATTTTGAGGTATGTCTGACGAGAAGATGTGTCGTAGTTTCCCGAACGCTGCCCAGCCGAGTTGAATCCGTCGATTGACCTCTCGGTCGAAGTTGGACTTACCTAGTCGGACTATTTGTCCCAGGTAAACATACTCGTCAACAACTTCGAGCTTAGTGCTCCCAACAACTACCGGCATAGGTGTGACATGGACATTAAACATGATCTTTGTTTTGTCCATGTTCATCTTAAGACCTATTCGTTGGGAGACACTATTGAGGTCATTTAGCATGGTGCTTAGATCCTCCAGCGATTCTGCCATAAGGACTATATCGTCGGCAAATCGAAGGTGATTGATGTACTCGCCATTGATGTTAATACCGTATCCTTTTCAGTCCAGAAGTTTGAAAACGTCTTCCAATGCAGCGGTGATGAGTTTCGGGGATATAACATCACCCTGTCTTACACCTCTCTGAAATTGGATAGGTTTCGTACTCTGGTTCTGTACTCGGATAGCCATCGTAGCCCTACTGTACAAGCTCTTCAGCACTTCGATATACCGACAGTCAACTTGGTACCGCTTAAGGGACTGCAGCACCGCCCAAATTTCGACGGAATCAAAGGCTTTCTCATAGTCCACATACGCCAGACATAGTGGAAAATTGTACTCCTCGGACTTTTGTACAACTTGCCGAAGGGTATGTATGTGGTCTATGGTGCTAAAGCCCTTTCGGAAACCGGCTTGTTCGGGAGGATCATTGGCTGTAGTTGTTACTATTATAATAGAAATAGTAAGTAAATTTCTCGTAACTTCACACTATTCCCCAGCACGGGTACGGACATTTATATCTTGGTAATTTATAAAAAAAAATTACCCTATGATAAATATCGCTTAAATATCGTGTAATATCGAGTTTTATTTTACTACGCCCACGGTTATGTGGTGACTGATCCTCTTTCGTAGTAATATTGGAAATAACTTATTTAAACATAACTAATGTAAATTACCAAAGCTCATTAAAACAAAACCGCAAACTCACAAGGGTAATTGTTTGGAGCTCCCGAATAATATTAGCAATGGTAAGTTCGATATTAGAAACGAACGCATCGATGATAATTAAATGTGCTCTATGCGCAGCGACAAATTAATCTATTATCATGTGATCATAGAGTGACACTAATTTCAATGTTCGTTTTGTTTGTAATATGATTTCCGCGTGAACATAAATAAATGTTTTTATAGAAAAACATTGCAATGATAGCTAACCTGATGAATCTCTTCCTTCATCTTCTATTAATCGTTTTAATCTACTTCAGCATACAGACCTTTTCGCTAATTGCTTTTCTGGAAATACTTCACGTTTAAGAGTCGCCATTGCTCTGACCGCTATTGATCTGAAGAAAAATCATAACAGTTAAATGATCATTAGCTTAAATTTAAAAACTAATATAAGAACTACTTGAATTAAAAAAAATAATAGAAAGATGCAGTAGATTTTAACATTATTATCTAACAGTTGTCTAAATTTTACGTCTATTGAACACACCTTATATATTTAAATTTAATCCTATAAATTGCGTCCATTAGTTGAGAAAGAGAAAATTTTAATTCAAGTTTTTATATAAGTTTTTAGGAAGTAAGTAAAAATGTACATACATAAGTTATACTTACATGTTAAATATGATCCTCATGTGCAGGTCATAAAATATTTGAAACAGTGGCTCATATTAGAATTTACTTTGACGCAAGTGTGGAGTATACTAGGGCATTGTTGTGCATGAAATAAGATGTTGCATCTGTGTTTGTTTCAATACACAGCTTCATCTATGTATAATAGACTTGATTGATTTGACACCATCAGTTCTTTGACCCCCATTTTTTGAGTCAAAAACAAGAAACAAAAACGAGAAAATTCAATATTCTTAATTTTAACACTATTGCTAAGTCATTGTCACAGCTTTAATGGTATTTACGGTCTCTTGTTGCTTTTAAATGAGTCAAATAAATCAGGGGTAACTTTGCGACTGATTTATAATTGAGAAGGCCTTAATACTGCCGCAAGAGAAAGAAAAATAATTTCAAGATTAAATTTCTTGGCGGCTTACGTACTAAATTTAAAGTAAAGCCTGAAATTACCGGAGCATTTGCCGGAATGCTCAATTTACTTGGAGCGTCTGAAGTGTGCTTGTACTGGCTTTCCACGGCGTTAACAATATTGAAATTGTAGCCTTTAAAATATCAAAATATGATACCAATACTACATTGTATATTTTTTAATTAGCTACAAATTACTATAAACCACTATTAATGCAACAAAATTGATAGTTTTTGTAATGTCTCTCGATGTTTATCCAACTAAACCAAAGAATTTAAGTAAAGTAAAAAAAAAGTTTAGACAGAGTTCATAGTTAGTGTAATTAGTATAGGTGATGCAAACTTTGTACGCATAAACATGAATGCAATATTTATATTTTTTAAGTAATAATTTCATTAATTATATGAATTAAGTAAAATAACTAGATTAAGTATTTTTTGAGCAAATTGAATTTCTTTTTTATCGGTGCCATTTTCTTTATAACTATAAAACCGTCTTCAAATCCTAATAAGCACAATTTCCGACTCCTGTCGCTTTCATTGCGCCGAAAGATCTTTGTGAAAGTAAAATGGCAATTTTCGAAGGGTTCTAAATAGCTAAGTAGTGTCAAGTGAATTTCTTTTTTTGTCAGATAATCAAATTCTTATTAACTCAATAGGTACCAGATTTCTTCTTGCGTGAAATAGACTTATTTCTATTTGGGTGCTTAGGTACAATTTATTACGTTTCTGGCTATTCCTTAGCCTTAACTTTCGAGTAATATAATTTATTTTATTTCGGGATAAGCTAATGGACTTCATGAGATTTATTTGTTCAAAATAAACGATAAAGATTTAATTGCTATTATTTAGTTTTAAGGATTTGAAATAGGAATGAAATATTTTTAACAGCCGATAAAATAATATTAATTTTAATATAAGCATACATACATACATACATACATAAATACATACATATATACATAAATTCTTACGTCTGTGTCCCAGAGGGTTTAACAGAGTCTAAGGACATCCATTTGGTATGACCCTGACACACCTTTCTTGATTTGGCCCATCTTCATTATATCACTAATTTAGCCGATAAATGTACGTCTAGGGAATCTCTTGCAGACTCCGCCACTCGCTTCTGCAACATATAATATTTGCTATATCTCTCTTTCCTCAAAAAACGTAAATAAACGTGTCCAAACCACCGAAACGTTCCTTTCTTAATCCTGGTCACAACATCTTGCAACCCAAACTTTACTATTATCACATAATTTACAATTGGTCCTAATAAATCATAAAATACTTCATTTTCATTCATTATTACAGCCCTGTACAAGTCCACTGTTGTAGATAGGCCCCATAGATTGACACTAAGCACGGTCCTGAGCCATTTGCATTCAACGACTACCTCCGTGTTTCATCAGGTCGTCTCTTCATCTATATGTGGATGTCGGCCAAAACCTTTATTCTCCATAAGTAGTCGGCAATATGGCTTCCAGCTATATAAATTGAAAAATACTTTTAAACACAATCATATGGTTTATTGATTGAAATATGAAAGTTCAATAGAGTCCTGTTGATAAAAGAATTTAGTAATCAAAATTTATTCAAACATTTTGATTCGTTAAAAGGGGAATTGGCATCTCTTAACAACGCTTTTACTTTTAATAATTCTATTTAGGTATTGATGAAATTGAAAGGGTAGGCCTTTAAAAAAAATAGCTGTTTAAGTGCAAATAAATCATACAAAATATCGGAATAAAAACATCTTACATTCATCACTTCTTCATCATCAAATCACAACACTATATATATAACAACAACTATATATATAACATGGGTTAATGTCATAGTGTGGTGTGTGACGTTTGGTATATAAATTCAGTAACAATTGACTGGCACCATTGACGCTATTAAATGTCGACGGTTAGTGCATTTCACAACATGTATATAGTAGTGGTGGCGACCGATGGGAAAGCAGTTAGCAACATCTTCCTCATTACAACTTAAAATTATAAATAACTGGAGTTGCCAACCCACGTGTAGAGTGTAGCAACTAAGACAATATCTATCTGATGCTAAAATAGGGGGAGACCTATGTTTAGCAGTGGACTTTTGATAGACTTTAATAGTGATGTTGATGATGATGATGATATACGATTTAATTATATCGACTCATAGTCGCCTCTTGAGACACCTACGCTATGAGCGAAATGTTTGTAATTATGTAATACCTTCAATTCGGTGTAACATTCGAAGATCGAATGTTACACCGATCTAGTTCGAGTTTTTTTTTTTATAGAATAGGCTGACAAACGAGCACACAACCCACAGCCCACCTGATGGTAAGTGGTTGTTGTGACCCATAGACATCCACATCTATCCTCAATAAAGAATCAAAATGCAGATGCGTTGTCACCCGTGAGGACTAAGATGGAATGTGTCTTTTCCAGTAAATAGGGTCTCCAGTTCTCTACACTCACTATACGAAACACAGCAGTGTTAAGCTGCTATTTCACGCTGGTATTCTGTGAGAGCGTGGTCCTTCCCCGGTCGAGCCGACCCATTTGTGCTACAAATATACTACTAATATAGCTGTAGCATGGCTCTACCACGTTGCTTGCATTTGTGCTCATCACGCAGAGTAGGCGTGAAGGTAAACGCAAAATCGATATCGTCATATTTGAAATAGCCCGCCATAACCAGTCTGCGAAATTTGGTTTTGATATTATATTTTGGATGGGTTTTTGCCTATTGGGTAGTAGTAGTCAGACCCTTGTCTGCCTTTCAAGTTGCACTACAAGCAAGTCAGCTTGACATTCAAGTTTTACATATTTTTGTGACATTAAACTGTGAAAGGAACTTTTAGTCCACTTTAAGGTAAGTGATAACCACAGGTCATGTTACCTGCAACTATTTATTTCATACTGCGTATTCATTCATTTAAATGCTGCATATTCTTGCCGCGTGGGGGCCAGGACGGGTTACGGGGTCGGTCTCGTAGCCATTAAAATATGGTTATAATTTCTGAGGAATAACAAAGAATATATCACGGCATGTATCATAATCATCATCATATACATCATATATATAATCATCATCATCATTACAGCCCTTCACAAGTCCACTGCTAAACATAGGCCGGCATTACAGCACAAAGCACGGCCCTGAGCCACTTACATCCATAGACTTCCTGCATATCACACACTGCCACTCGTGAACCCTTCTTCCTCATCGGTTGTCGGTTCTTCGAGTTATATGGTCGGCCAATAGTGACTTGCAATGTAATTGAGACCAGAATACAGCAGTGCATGCAATGCTGATTATCGACAGAAATAGGTATGAGTACGACACTCCAACATAACATCCTAACCAAATGGACTTTTGGATATGACTGTTATTTATACATATTACTTTTTACGGGCATAAAAATGTGTGCGATAAATTCAATAATAATATTTCCTAAATAAATGTGTAATACTTCTTTTTAATTATGTAAAAACAGTTAGTACGTTCAGTTAGGCAATCCTTATAAACCAATTTGATTTTGGTATGGCCAGACTGATTCAATATGTATACACTGAGCCATGGGGTTGTTAAAAGTGTCCTGTATAATGGAGAATCCGGAGGGGGCTTTAATTAAAAGTCAACGCGATGGTCCTTGTGCAGGACAATAAAAGGTATTCCCTCTGAATACTAGTCGTATTTACTCTTTCAATATTCGTTCGGATTGTACTGTTTAATTTTTGAATAGCATCGGAATTAAGTTCACTTACAGTTACATGTTTTATTTTAACGTCTGAAATACGGGGTGAAAGGAGAAACATGGTAACATTTTTCCAAGTGCTAAAGTCAAATTTACACGGTTTACCCTACTGATTGACGAATGAGGTAATCAACTAAAACCAAATTTCATAAAATCGACTCAGTGCACTCCAACCACCTACCTTCCATGATAACCTATGAAGAAATATTTGATGAAATACTTATCATTATAGCAGCAGCAGCAGCAGTATAATATTCGGTCAAAAGAGGCGAGTAAATATTAAAATGTATATAATATTGAATCTAAGGTTTTTTTGTCAAAATTTCTTCATTAAATAGATGTTTTATTAAAGTTGTCACATTCTATTTTCACAATATTTTATGTAATTCGTAATTTTAAGTTTCGAAAAAAGATAATTCAAAGGTTGAGTGGTAGAGAATGCCTCAGGCATTAAGTCCGCCTATACAATCATGTTGTAAGTTAAATAAAAATAAAAGTAATTTAGAAGTTTAGTAAATTTAGTAAAATTTTTCGTAGGTACACTTAAACTTAGGCAGAAAAAAATTGAAAGATGTAGTTTGAAAACAGATTCGTTATTTTCTTTCAAAGCTTACGAGAATGAAATTCAAAGGCTGTTATGTTTTCATATTTTGTTTAAATGACCTAGTAATCGGATTACTACACTGTTGAATAACAATAAGTAATTTTATTCGTCTGTAGCCATAATTACACAGCAAGCGCTTTCAATTTTGCAATTGTTTCCTGCGCCAAATTTTCTCAGTTATCAAATATAATCTGCTCATATTTCACTGGGACTAAAGCTTCCGATGAAACAGGGCATTCCCCCGACATATCGCTTTGATTTATGGACTGTTTAAGTACCCTTTAAAACTACTACAGCGAAAGAAAGTCAATATTCTTGAAGAGGAGCCGCAATGTTTTTGTTCATGTTATCTTAGGTTGCGGAAAATAATTATGTACTGTAAATATTATAAAAGTTAAGTTATATATATGCACTATTGGGCACATGTCTATTTTTATTTGAGATGATTAGAGAGCAATTAGTTTGCCGCGCTGTTTCTATTGTGTATTGTCGGAGTTTACAAGTCCTTGAAAAATTTTTTTTTAGATACGCAGGTTTCTTCACCGTAGAGCACGTGGTAAATTAGCGATTAAAATTAAAATAACTATTTCGAACTTAGATTGATGTTTAATTTTAAAAATAAATAAATATTTAAGTTTTTTTTGTTGTTGGCGTACCGGTTGAATTACAAGCTAGAGTCACTGACAGTATCAAAACAATTTCTTGTTAGTTTCCTTTTTCGTCACTACCTTTTTACGAAATTGGTTTTATGTGCTATTTCTGTCATAATAGAGGTCATAATCACGTGATGCCTGTAAATATGCTACTCAAGGATGATGAAAATAGAGTGCAGTTGTTTCTGTTTAGCCTCTCCTACATTAGTTAATAGTAGTTATTACAGTGATGTAAAATTCTCTATGTATAAATATTGATTTAGTATAAAGCTTAATTATAAATAGAACATGTGAGCAACCTTTTGCAAAATTTCATTTAGCACAATTTGGCTGACACACTCGAATTTGCGGCAGCAATACCGAATACATTACTAGCGGAACGCAATTTGTCCCGACCCTAGAATTTATGTCTACAACCCACTTTATGCAAAGGAAGTGACGAAAAAAAGGAACAAAAGTTTTTCGTGTCACTTAATGAATATTCATGAACGACTGATTTATTATGAAAGACATTAAATATTGCGTCGACGCCGTATAATGAGCCCGAAAATATTTTGCTTTACATAATTTAAAATCCACAACATGGTTATAATATTTCGTGTTTTCATTTAAAAAAGGAATTCGCTAGCCTTTTTAATTTGCAGGAAGAAACGGTGTATATAGTATTTACTTGATATGAAACACGATTAAACAATATTGTTATAATAATTATTGTCCCACTGTCGTTTTAGTGAAAATGGAAGGCTAACGAACATATAAACATATATTGTAAGCCTTAATTGAATTTTGATGACTCCATTTACATTCGGTTCAACCATTGTCGTTATACACTACAACGAACATGTGAATAGTGGGCATAAGAGATCAAACTGTCATTTCGTGACGTCATTCATGAACTATAACATACGCACCCCTAAGATAAACAGTTAAAACGGTCATAAATAACTAGTAACGATTAACAAACCGATGGCTAGTGCGGAGGACCGTAATATATTCACTGGCGATCCCAATTTGTCTGACCTAACGCAGTATTGGGGGATGGGACTAGTTCGCTACGTTTGCAAATCTATGGACGCTGGTACAAACTATTTAAATTAGAGTAGTACTTTATATTTAGGTTAATTCTGTGGTAAAATGTTATTAGAGTTGAAAATACGACAGTTTGTAATTTTCTGTTTTTATTCTTCTATGTGATAGCTCAATGGAAAAGCACTGGTCTTAAATTTGATAGTATAATCAATACGGTGAGTTTGATCCCTGTCGGCATCACTGATACTTGTTCAATGCAAATTTTAGTGCTTATTTACTACATACTCGGTGTTGGAGGAAAATATCATGTGAAATACTGCATATTTGAAAAATAAAAAAGATCGCCATGTATGCCATGTGTGCGAGTTGCACTAATGCAGCTCAGTGGAAAAAACCCTGAAACCCTGTCAAAAATGAGAGGGGAGGAATATTTCTAGCATAAAGATTTATACAGGGTTATTTTGCAATAACCAGCCAAATTTGCAGAGAAGGTTCAGAATAAGTAATATAGGCAAATTGTGAAGAAAACTTAATTAAAAATATCTCAAACTTTCTGTCCTTTTTATCTCTTAAATTCTGCAAATGCAAAATTTGGTTTCTTTAAACTTGGTCTCATGAATCAGTTAAAAGCCAAAAGTATTTAAACTGATTTTACTGCGCACGCACACATTCTAAGGGTCGATCGGTAGGCAAAAATGTTATTGCACATAAATCACATTCAATTTGGGATAATTTTAAATAAAAGTAAAAGCTTTATTTTCTCGTATAAAACTGCAATAACGGTATATCATTATTTATATATTTTATAGTTTAAAATTTGGCTACTCTTTGAAAATTAACCCTGTATACGAGTACGTTTCATCATTTCGATAGATTTATTTATCTTAAATGTTAAAATAATAACATATTATGTAAGCTGTGTTTTAAATTGACATTCATAAATAACTGGCAATTTTATATCCGTTAAAATCCATTGCGGATTACGATTAATCCGCGTTCAATGTTATTTCTGCACGAAAATAAAATTCCAATTTAAAAATTACTTTTGGTGGCGAACTAGGATTACGCACGTATTTTTGTATTGATTGGCATTGTTTATGTACAGCTACGGCCGATTTTTGACCACAGTGGTTGAGCCACGATGCTGCTTTTGATTGTTGCAGCATGAATTGGTCCACTCGACCGGAGAAGGACGACCACGCTCTCACAGAATAACAGCATAAAATAGCAGTTTAATACTGCTGTGTTTTCTATGGTGAGTGTAAAGAACAGAAGACCCTTTTTATTGGTAATAAGGAATTCTATGTAAGTCCTCAGAGGTGAAAACGCATCTACATTTTGATATGTAATCAAAGGTATACGTAACTGCCTATGGACCACAGCATTGATTTACTATTTCCAGTGAACTGCCTGCTAGTTTGTCGCCTTATATCATAAAAAAACGGGGCAACTTTCTTATAAAGTTTCAGAAGTTTTCGTCCGTTCGAGAATTATTATAGTATCACATGTGCACATATATAGTACTAGCTGTTCCCCGCGACTTCGCCCGCGTGGAGTTATTTTTCGCGGAATCCTATAATAAAAGCAGCCCAAGTTACTCCTTATAACATCAGCTATCTGCCAGTGTGTATAAATATTGACAAATATTGACATTAATATTTATACGATACTAACGTCACACAATTGTTTTGTCTTCCCGGAACCCCTCCACTAACACTTAAACTTTATGGTATGGTATTAGAGTTCAAATTGACTTTAAGTATATTTACGAATCTTTTGTATGGGAATATAGAAAAGTGTTGTTTTATAGACTTTTTCAGGAAATTTTAAATTATTCTCTCCGTAAGAACCATCTTCATACTTCAAGGAATATTATAAAAAAGAATTACCGAAATCGGTTCAGCTGCTCTCGAGATTTGCGCTTAGCAACACATTCAGCGATTCATTTTTATATTATAGAAAGAAGAAGACGTGTAAGAATATTTACCACCCCATGTTATACCGTACCTCGTTGGTACAGTGGTTGTAAACATGACTGCTGGTCATGAGGTCCCGGTTTTGATACCCGGTTCGGGCCAAAAATCAGTTTTTGGGTTTTTTGACAAAAAATTCTTAGTAGCATTCCTGAGTCAGGATTTTGGGTGTTTGACCTCCGTGAATGGGAATGCACGTAAATGCAGAAGAAACCCAAATCTAACTCTGTATTGTTTACCGTTTAATAATGAGGATGACAATCTTAAAAACTTTCTGTGATCACTGTTTTATGAACTGCATGGTAAATAATAGGAAGATATTTTTGATTCTCTTGGCATACAAACAGTAGAACAAGTCTATAGAGTGCGGCACAAGCACAAGTGTGTTAGTTTCAGTGAAGTTTCGACTCGTTTAATTGTTTTCCCATTTGGAACGCTCTCCGCATACGCCGAGCCTCCTCCCGGACGTTTGCCTATTACGGGAATAATTAAATTAAAGCTTGCTTATTGGATTCTTTACGTCGTGTGCTGTCGCGTTGTGTTATTAACTTACAAAGATAATTTAGTGCGCTATGCAAGCATTACGCTTAAGTTTTGTAGCTTGTCTGAATTACAAAAGTTTAGTATTTTTTTAAAAACATTTCATAATATAATCATAGGTGGAGTTAGAAATTGAAAAAATTTTTTTTTTTATAGAATAAGGGTGACATACGAGCACAAAGTCCACCTGATGGTAAGTGGTTGCTGTGGCCCATAGACATCTACATTTATCTTCGTTTGCGAATTAAAATGCAGATGCGTTGTCAGCCGTGAGGACTAAGATAGAATGCCTCTTTTCCATTAAAACGGGTCTCCGGTTCTCTACACTCACCATACGAAACACAGCGGCATTCAGATGCTATTTTACGCTGGTATTCTGTGAGAGCGTGGTCCTTCCCCGGTCGAGCGGACCCATTCATGCTACAACTACACTATTAATATAGTTGCAGCATGGCTCTACCATGTAAAAAAACCATGCCCACCATATTTTAAATACCAAGGCTCTTAACCTAAGTATTTTTGTAAAGAGTCTTGGTATTTAAAATATGGTGGGCAATCTCATATCTGCCCCGGTGCCAAACATCACTGTAATTGATAATTATTCTCCCTTGGCTTAGTGCAGAGTGTGACGGCTTGATCTTTGTGTCAAGAAAGTCTTACAAGTAGCCCGGAGTCACGAAGTTGCCGGTGATTCACCGCCGTGCCTTGTAAAGTTGTTGATGTTACACCAGCACCTTATATCCGGTCATATTTGTCCCATCGGACTATGAGAGTGAAGAGAGAGTGCATTTGTGCTTACAAACATACTCGTGCAGTACAATACTGTGCTGCGCAGATGGCCAGTCTCCGTTGAGACTGGTCGCCGCGACTGAAATTCAGTAGGTACATAGGACATTATTATTAATTACCAATTCAATACTTAGTAGTGCAGAAAAACTTCAGGAGGAATTCTGAATGTCTTAGAAATACAATGTAGGGAGGTTTGTAGGCCGTATATACGCTGTTGTGATAAATTAGTATTTAATTATCAAATAATATAGTAATGGGTCTTGTAAAGTTATCAAGGCAAAAACTTTGCTAATGCTAACGAACTCATCAAATCAAAAGTAGATATTCGTCGAGATTCTGAAACCATTAGTAGCTGTTAATCAGAGACTATAAGTCGCACTACTCCGCTTTAACTAATTATTCTAAACACGTCTAGTTACTGACTTACCGCACAGTAATTAGTACCTATATTTTGGCTGATTCAGCTACTACTAAACAGTCTGTCTGAAATCGCAAGAAATTTTAATTACATTTAGGCTTGTAAAATAAAATTGTAACCCAATTGAAGTTACTAATTACACTTTGAATTCAGAACACGTTACTTGTTCTAAATTATTTTCGAGAAATTCGAACACGTACACGTTCGGAAAACATTTTGTTTTTATTTTACTTTAATACTTGATTAAAATTTTCTATTTGCTTCGTAACTCCTGTTAATTTATAATTGTTTGTACGGATTAGAAAGCTTGAGCGTTAGGACTGAAGACATGCTACAATTAAGCTCATATCTTAACAACTCACCTATAATTTAACTCGCAATAAAATTTTAAATCAGTAAACGTTTAAATTACCTTATTTATTACTTTATTTCACGAGTATTGGGTGAATGACGGTTCCGTGGCGCAGTGACTTAGTAATGAGTTGCTGCGCTGTTGGCCGCGGGTTCGGATCCCGCGGGGAACAAGTATTTATATGGCCTACAAAAAATTGTTCCGGGTCTGGATGTCTGTCCTTGTGCAATTTGTGTTTGTAAACTGCCTCCACGATACACAAAATCCTAGTGGGGGGATAACATTATTATAAAAAAAGAGAAAAAGAAAAAAGAAATTTATTATTCAAACCCAAGAATATGAGTGAGTAGGCAATTGATTAGTTTAAATTTTAAATATGGTATTATGACATATAACTGAAAGCGACTATGAGGATTTTTTTCTTTGGACATTTTTAACTAGTCCGTCACTGATGACCTACAAAATGTACTTTGGTTTCTTTACAGTTGGCCTCATGTGAAAGTTTAAAGTATTTGTGGGGTATGGTATGTATGGTAACCATACCTAGTGTAGTGTGTAGTAACTACCAAGTGATCTTGTAAATTTCGAACGACTTGACCGATTCAGATCAAATTAATGTTATATATTTGTTTTGTCTAGACGATGGTTAATAGCTAGCTAGGATCCGATAGGTGTCGTTGTTGTCAAGATATCAAAAAAAGTTTGTGACAATGAGACATCACCCACACTGCTAACACAGGTGATCATAAATTTGGACTTTGATGATATTGGTAAAACGAAGTCTACGCGAGTAAAACTGCAAAAAAAATACATGTAAAATTTTAATTGTCCACAATTTTTAGTAATTGTAACAAAAAAAATATGCAGGATGGGACAAAAGGATTTTAAACATCAGCGGAATGACGCACGCTTTTAGTGATTGCTCGTTAGAAACCACCTGGGAGTTTCACGGCTGATGGTTCCCACATATACGAGCTAGGAATGTGTTATATACGTATGTATGTAGTATTAAAATACAAATTAAGTTAGCAGTCAGTAAGCGCACTCAGGGTATTCAACATGGCGATATAATCATCATTATTCTACAGAACACGGACCACACCTACCGGCAACCATCATTTTATGCATACCTTACTCGTCAATCATCTTCTTGAGGGCTCTACACTTCGCTTGCCGGTGTGGTTATGATGCTACTTGAGAACCCTTTGTTCCTATTAAACACTATTTTAGTATTTTATTTTTTCCTTTTTCATGACGACTCGATAGCGTAGTGACTAATCGTTGGTTTGTGGCGTGCCGTGTGCAGTGCCGCGGGTTGAAATCCAGTACGTGAAAAATGTTTTGGCCTACGAATAATGGTCCAGGTTCTGGTTGTTTGGTTGATGAAAACTTACTATGACAGCAACGTTTAAAGTAATATATTAAATACTTAAATGATAGCGTGTTGAACCTCCACAGTGCGTCACCAACAAATAACAAAAACAAGTCTTCAGTTCGGTTACGAAAATTATACAAAAATACAAGTTGTTAAATAACGCGTCTGGAATTGTTGTGGTTACTGCTCCCGTGTCTGACACACGCTCGAGATTTCAGTTTTCAAAATATTTTTAACTTATTTTAATACTAGCTTTTTCCCGCGGATTAGCCCGTGTGTGAGTCGGAAAACGACATCATTTTGGAATATAATAGCCATATTTTATCCAAGAATTCCGAGACCATAAGGAGGTAGAACAGAATAACGCTTCAAATCTTTACCACAGGAACCGTGCATTTATTTGGGATAAAAGTAGCTTATGTTCGTTTCAGGCCCATGAACTATCGCGGTGCAAAAAAATATGTTGATCAGTAGCCCTGTTGACGCATGGAAGAAGGACAAATGATCAAATGTATATGTTATTCAGCGACTAAGAATATTTGGTTTTATTTCCTGTAAAATTTATAATTTTATAGTTAATTACATTAGTTTATTTAATAACATATTCAGTATTGAATTCGTCATTGCGATGGACAATAGATTGAAAACTATTAATCTTCATCAGTTAAAGTGGTTGACTACACGCCAGCGTAGAGATTTCCGAATCCTGTCTACTCTGTTTTCAGTTCTTAATGATTCTTCCTCACCCCTTTATCTAAAAGAAAGACTTCAATTCCTTAGTGACACTCATTCTCTCAATCTCCGTTCTTCACAAAGTTTATTCCTGTCCACTCCTCTCCACCATTCTGGATCTATGTCAAATTCTTTCACAGTTACTTCCATTACCCTCTGGAACAAATTGCCTGTTGACCTGCGAACAATACCTGCCAAAAATGTTTTTAAAAGAAAACTATATGAGCATATCCGTAGCCTACAAAGTTGAGTCAACTTACTTTATGTTTATAGTTATTTATGTATATATAATTTATACATTTATTGAGATATATATGTATAAATGTGAGTATTTATTTATATATGTATATGAATTATATATATATATATATTTTATTATATTTTATGTATATGTTGCATGTATAAATTATTTGAACTGAATTATATCATTTTTATACGTAGTAGAGCCACGCTACAGCTATATTAGTAGTACAGTTGAAGCACGAATGGGTCGGCTCGGGCGGGGAAGGACCACGCTCTCACAGAATACCAGCGTCAAATAGCAGCTTAACACTGCTGCTCCGTATGGTGAGTGTAGAGAACCGGAGACCCTTTTTACTGGATAAGAGGCATTCCATCTTAGTCCTCACGAGTGATAACGCATCTGCATTTTGATTCGCAAACGAGGATAGATGTAGATGTCTATGGGCCAGAGAAACCATTTACCATCAGGTGGACTGTGCGCTCGCTTGTCACTCGATCCTATAAAAAAATATATCATGACAACTTAACTGCCCAAACTCACTCTCTGTTCTACCCAAGGTTAGCTGGTAGAGAATGCCATATAGCATTAAGCTTGCCTTTTGTACAAATATTTGGTGCAATAAAGAATAAATAAATAAATAAATAAATTATATAGCAAAAACATGGACTTACCTAAATAAAACTTTGATGTTAGCTAATACTCTGAATACCGTTACTGTTACAGTCTATTAAAGTCCACTGCTAAACATAGGCCTCCCTCATAGATTGCTTCATAGGGACCCCCCTATTTACCGCAGTTTTTATTTAGTCGTTATTAGAAAGATGCTGCTGCCCATCTACTGATTTGTTTCTATCTGTCGCCTCTTAGGACACCTACGGGATGATATGGGGTAGTTAATATTCTTGCACCGCCATTACATGATACAACGTGAATACGTGAAGTTTTTAATTGTTGCTTCTTAAAGGATTTTATATATTTTTATTACTGTGTTTAGTGTAATGATATATTTACGTTAAAGTAATACAATATGATCGTCATATGGACTTGCTAAACACAGTGCGGTTCATAAGTAATACATCTAAATATATCCGTACCACAAGACTGTTTACATGTAATGTACTTGGACCATTTCTCAGATCGCTGCAGTGGGACTACTGTAAAATTCCGAATTTCCGATTCGTGTGTCCGAACACAATGAGATGGACGCTTTTAGTGAAATTAAACTGTTGGGCATCGACGACAGCTCTACATTTATTTTTTATGGATACATTGTATTTTATTTGTATTTATGTACTTTATTTATATTTTATGGTATTTGAGGGACATAAAGTCATTAGGATGGATGCAGGTGGCTCAGGACCGTGCTTTGTGGCATTCTTTGGGGGAGGCCTATGTTCAGCAGTGGACTTGTGAAGGGCTGTAATGATGATGATGAAAGTCATTAGTTAGTCTATAAATAAGAAAATCAATATGTAGAAATTACCTAAACGTTATTTTTATTGATAGTATGTATATTTGATTTATTTATATAGTATGGTATTTGAGGGACATAAAGTTCTTAGTTAGTCTATAGATAAGAAAATTATATATGTAGAAATTACCTAAACGTTATTATACTACTTATTAGTATATTAGTATTATTATATATTACTTTACAAAACTAGGGTAGTAAGAAAACCTTTGTTCATTTCTCTACAAGTGAATTGTTATTTTTTGGAATAAATGTAAGTACGTAAGGCTACTAAACATACTCATAAATGATTTATTGTCGAATACTTAATTTTGAAGATACAGGTCATTTGTTAATCAAAATAATTAAAAAGAAATTCTGATAGTTACCCAAAATTATACTTTTAAATTATATCTACTGTGTATAAAAAGTAAAAAGATCACACTATCTCTATCAACATAGCTCATCACAAGTCCACAGACAGAACATCAACAAGGCCATAGATTGCCACAAAGTACGGTCCTGAACTTTATCCTTTTCATAACAGTTAATAATAAAAAAACTGCAGTTGCAAACCCGCTTGCCAGGGGCGCAACTATGGCATATGAGATATATGCAATAATTCCATGATAGCATTTCCTATATATTATTGGAGATGCAGGTATCCTCACGATGTTTTCCTTCACCGTAGAGGACATGGTAGATTAGTATATAAAATCGCAATTAACAATTTAATTGTTAACGGCGAGGATCGAACTCGGTTTGCTTGTGTGCTGTGAAATTTATGGCGAGCGTTTAGCCCATGAACTACTAAGGCTTAGTAAAACGAATTGCTTGGTGTGCGTCCCAAATCGAATTGTCAAATATTTTCGAGCGAATAAGTTCCTAAGTTTAATTAAAACTTCGGCAACAAAAAAAGAAATGGCTTTTTTAATTCTTAATTCTAATGTTTACTTTTACACATGATATTTAGTTTCATTGTGACATTGCAGTCTCTAGTACACCTGATGATAAGTGGTTACTGCAGTAAACGAAATACTACATCAAAACAATTTCTATATACCTATACATTTAAATATAGATTTTAATAATATAGTTAATTTGGACGTGTTAAGGAATTCGGACAAGTCATTAATGAAAAAGAGCAATATCTCGGAGACTTGCCCATAAATGAATTGGGCTATTTCTTCAAATTTTCTGATATAGTATTTAAAAACAAAAATTTATGTATTCTATATTTAATTCATATATTTGTACTGTATATAATCGAGATAAATTCTCTATTACAATCAAATTTTACTTATTTTTGGCATCAACATAATTAAAAAAAATAGTATAAAAAGAGCATAAATACGACATTGGTTTTATGTTTTGAAATTCTATAGCTTGAATTTTTTGATAGTATCATTAATTATTGTGTTAATTTATATATTGACTAACGGTGTTATAAAATTATGATTTTATAGTGTTCTTAATAACTTTTAATTTCTGTTTTAACAGGTAATTCACAATCTTGAGTAATTGCAAGAAGTGATTTTCTGTGTGGAATATCAACTAAAATGTAAGTACCTAAGTATTATTACTTTTAAAAGAGTTTGAAAATGTTATTGTAGAAATTTACTCCAATTCTGTATATTCTTTATTGTAAACTTATATACAAATATACCATATTATAAACTAAAATACATAAATATAGTATAAACAATACACATAATTATTGCAAAGGAAGCAATTTTTAATAGAAAACATTAATGCCGAGGATGAATATATAGTGAAAGGATAGCTTGGAAAATGGTTGGTGTAATGAGCTTTAACTACATTTAAAGAAAAAAGCGACTAAGCACGTAGAAATGTTGATGTAAAGAGTTTCATAAACGCACAGTTGTAAAGGATTTCTGTAAATTAAGTTAAAAAAATCAATAAAGCAATTAACCATATCAAAATTCAAATCCTGTGTACCCTAACTTATGTGTAGCAAATAATTATTAATGAATTTGTGACGCTCTTGACCTCGAAGCCGGCCGCTAGGTTTAAGTTTACTTTAAATTAGGAGAGGCGTTGCAGGGGTTGGAATTACAAACATTGTGTATTTATGGCGGAGCCGAATGCCTTCAAATAATTGTTCCGGGCCTAAATATGTGTCCTTGTACAGTTTATGTACGTAAACCGCCTCCACAATACAGGAGAAAATGCTACTGTGGAGGGTAACGTTCTTTTTTCAATAAAAAAATTTGCCTGAATTATATAGGACAGATTGATAATTGTACCAGTTGTGTTTGACAGATAATCACTAGAAAATTCGAAGATCGTCAGTATATTATATGTAAGTATGTAATAACTGCTGAACATAGATCTTCCCCAAGGAATGTCACAAAGCACGGTCCCGAGCCACCTGCATCCATCGACTTGCTGCATGTCTTACCAGGTCTACATCCAGAGGGGGGATGCCCTACACTCGCCTGCCGGTACGAAAATGCCGCTCGAGAACCTTACCTATGTTTAGCAGTGGACTCGTGAAGGGCTGTAATGATGATCATGATGATGATATAATAGCTATACAAATAATGAAAACAGCAAACAGGAGAGGACGACTTGTGTCCTTGTAGCATTTCGATGTATAGTTAACATACACCGAAATAGAAAAAGTAAAGATAGAACAACTTCCTTTTTTCACCACTCTGTTATAGTCTACATTTCATTAATAGTAATATTATAAATTAATTAAGCAGCTGCAACTGTTTCAACGTCTATCTTGAACGGATGACAATACAAATATGAAGGATGCACGATCGTGTGGGCAGCTGCGCAATGATTGTGACAATCATGGCCCATTCTGTGGTTGTCAATCATGACCGATGGTGTATAGTCGTGGTAATATTCACCACGCTGTGCACGTAGTCTGGTGAGACTGGTGATGGTGCTCACCAATGTACCAATGCAGAAATTAGTGGGGTTCAGTTTTTTCAGATATCTTGATATATTTCCAATCTCTGTTAGTCGCTAAAATTTGTGCGCTGGTTTAGTTGATATTTTAGGAAAAAATAACTCAATCTCTAACTAAAAAAAAAACTATTCTAAACTAACTAAAAATCAATAGACACAGAAAGTGAAATGTGTGCTTAAACGGACAAGTTATAGACAAGAATGTGGCGGCGCTGTCGTCGCGCCACAAACGAAACACATCGAAGCCTAAATCGCACTAACAAAGTTCCGAAGTTAAAGCAGCATATATTGAACTACCGATCGGAGCATTGGCCGCTCCCTGGGCAGAACATCTTGCCCAGCGGGAGATCTCCCCTTTTCCTTCCACCGGCTACAAGAATATATATACATATAGAATAAGGGTGACAAACGAGTACACAGTCCACCTGATGGTAAGTGGTTGCTGTGGCCCATAGACATCTATATCTGTCTTCATTTGCGACTTAAAATGCAGATGCGTTGTCAGCCGTGAGGACTAAGATAGAATGCCTCTTTTCCAGTAAAAATGGTCTCCGGTTCTCTACACTCATCATACGAAACACAGCAGCATTCAGCTGCTATTTTACGCTGGTATTCTGTGAGAGCGTGGTCCTTCCCCGGTCGAGCCGAGCCATTCGTGCTACAACTATACTGTTAATATAGCTGCAGCATGGCTCTACCACGTATATAATTAGATTTGGAAAACTTTTAATTGTGTTAACATATTGTCGTTGTAATCTTCAATAATTCATCGTAGTCTATCACGTGTCTACTGCTAAACATAGGTCTCACTCCTAAATTACCTAATAGAAATATTTACCATAGTTGTCACGCTTGACAGGCGAATTGTTTACGGCAGTTTTTATTATCTAGAGTTGTTATCAAGAAGATGCTGCTGCCCATTTCCTGTAACATTTTCCTCATTCACTATTTCGTCTCTTACCACACCCATGGGATTGTTGTAATACTATTAGACCAGAAAACCATAATTATAATTATACGGTCATTCTTTCAACCATAATTTATCTTAATAAAACATATCGCGTAGCTTTTTTTATAGGATAGGGTGACAAACTAGCACACAGTTTACCTGATGGTAAGTGGTTGCTGTGGCCAAGAGACATCTGCATTTATTCTCGTTTGCGAATCAAAATGCAGATGCGTTGTCACCGGTGAGGACTAAGATGGAATGCCTCTTTTCCAGTAAAAAAAGGGTCTCCGGTTCTCTACACTCACCATACGAAACACAGTGGTGTTAAGCTGCTGTTTGACGCCGGTATTCTGTGAGAGCGTGGTCCTTCCCCGGTCGAGCCGACCCATTCGTGCTACAACTATACTACCAATATTGTTGCAGCATGGCTCTACCACGTATAATTTTAGCTTAGTATAATCTTGGAGACTGCAATGTAAAATTCATTTACTTAGTTATTGCGTTATTCTCATCTGTTGTTCAACAGTCCGCCCGAGCCCAGTAGACCGTTTCGCGTCATGCTCCACAAACAGATATTATACTTTTATGAGATAACGTCATAATTGCTGCGTGGTTAAAGTTAGAGAGCCATGATTGCAATAGCGACTAAACTATTTTGCATTGCAAATATAATTAAAATTACTAAAATAATTAGTAAAGTTACCTTTGTAAATACAGGCCATGTTCATGGTATTTTTTAATTAAAAACTAAATAGAAAAGTGTAAGAAGAAAGTTTTCATTATTATCTAAACAAAGCGAAATAACTCACAACTTTGCAACCAAACTAGTTTAAGTATTTAGGAACAATTGAAAATTGAAAGGAAATATAAAAGCTGAAATGTTTCATGCCCTAATATCTAAAGGAATATGTTGTCTTTGTCAATTAGAAAGGTAATTGCTTGGTAACTTTCCTTTTTCTTCGTGGTGAAGAAAAGTAAAAAAAGCAGAAGTTACTAAGTATTTAAACAACTTTCATTGTCGCTGGTTATTTTTACAAACTTTTGAGATTGTTGTTTCTTTTAGAACATTACTGATTTGATTTGCGCTAACTGACTTTTATAAAATAATATTATTTAGGGCGATATTTAGAGCACTTCAAAAAAGGATGAGGTTCATTATTTGGCCATATGATTTTTTAATGTATGTTACGCGGTTATATTCAATTGTGAAACCATTTTGATGAGCATTTTTTGTAGATTACACATCAGGGGTAGTTCCTTATAATTAGGAGAATAATTCCACACTACGTGTGGAAAATAGGAGGTTTTAAATATAACTAGTGCAGAAGTCATCCTTGTTGTTAAATTATTTGTGATTTTCCTTATTCCACTCAAAAGGGCCAATAAGTAAATAAAAAGTGGAAGCCGACTTCAAAGACAAGAAGAATAAATTAATTTCCTAGCTTCTGAAGTCAGGGCTCTAATTCTGATATACACTATATTAGTACCTACTTTAAAAGCTATTGTGTGGGAATTATTTTGTAATATTTAGATCTTTGAAGTGTGTCCTTTTACCTTTAAGAAACGTAAAAGATATTTATATAAAAGATAAAAGCAAGAAGACCGTGAAAATATTATTTTATGACTGCGGAAAAGCTTAATGAAGGCTATTGATTTTAGCAGACTACGTATATGTGTAAGTATATTCATAGTGTACCTTCAAGTCTAAAATATTACTCGTCGTATTTTGCCGAATTGGTATAGCTGTAAGAGTCGTTCTTTTCTGTGGGTTATGTTCATAAAATCCAACATGGCGGCTTATTGCGGACATAAAGTGCTACCTAAATTAAACTTTTAATAAAGTAAAAGCTGAATTCAAAGATCTAACTTTTTCGTTCTTTGATCAAATTACAGTACTTTTAAGTCAGCTTTTAGTTTTATTAAAAGTTTAAACTTTTGAGTGGAGTAAAAAATATCGAAAGCTCAAGTTCAACTAGAACGTCGTCTAAATAGTTGCATTAAAAATTTCATCACCGATTTTGTTACAATTATTGGTGATTTTTTTATCAATATTTATATGGAACCACCCCTTTAGTATAATCTTCTCAATAAAAGAAAAAGAAATAAAATTGGTTCACAAATGACGAAAATGTATGTAATCGTATTAGGGTTTTATTATAGTATGTATTATACTATAATAAAACCCTAATACGATGTCTGTCTGAACACGCATCACGCAAAAACCTGTGAACCGATTTGGATGGAACTTTCAGTGACAGATAGCTGATGTTATGAGGAGATTTTATTTTAGGAAAATAATTAGGGTTCCGCGCAAAAAAATTATCATGAAATCCAAATTCCACTATTCGAATTGAGAACGTTCTTCTTTCTAAAACCGTGCTAAAAATAAAATTATCGTGTTTGATATCTAATGAAAGTTGTTAATGAAAAACATCCCAAAATTCATAGACTACCAGTAAGGATATATAAAGAAACCGCATTTTTTATTTTATGTTTAATTATTCCCACCCTGTAACAGGTAGGAAGACCTAGGTGGGTACATACACCTAACGATCCAACGAACGAATTTTAACAAAAACTGATACCTATTTACTAAATTGCATGTCTTAAGCGCAAAGCGCGTAGGTGTGATGTTCTACTAGCGCCTAAAAATCAAGATTCCAACGTTTTGTCGCATGAAATCGTATCTAACAATCATATTAAACATAAATTATATAAAAAGCACATTGTCAGAAAGATAAATGATTGTTGAACTTATTTTGACTTATAGTGGCCTAGCGGTTGAAATTCGAATGTAATTTATTAAACTTGTATATATTTTTTTTTTATAGAATCGGACGACAAACGAGCACACAGTCCACCTGATGGTAAGTGGTTACTGTGACCCATAGACATCTACTACGACTCAATAAAGACTCAAGATGCAGATGCGTTGTCACCCGTGAGGACTAAGATGGAATGCCTCTTTGCCAGTAAAAACGGTCTCCGGTTCTCTACACTCACCATACGAAACACAGCAGCGTTAAGCTATTATATTTCACTTTCAACTACTCATTAATAATTAATTTGCAAATTGTATTTGCATGCCATTAACATAATATGAATAACCTTCTTAAAATTTTTGTTTGCTTGTCCGTTTGGACTAATCTTCGGAGTGACTAACCCGATTATAATGAAACTTGACGAACGGATAGAGAGCCAAGAGTGATCTAGGCTAGGTATATTTAATTCGAAAACTTGGAGTTTTTTTGAAAATTCAAAATATTTATAAAATAAATCGTGTTTGTGGATTATCTTAAATCGAAATCACGCAATATTAATAGATCTTACCAAAATAAAGCCGGAGCTGATAGCTAGTATTTGAATAATTTTCTAACTTTTGCTAAACATAATGAAATACAGTAAAATTTCAATATTAAGTGAAGAGTTGTAATTATATGATATAATTACTTGAGGGATAATTAAAATATAGGATAAGATTACTCGATCAAGGTTCATTACCTTAATTGAATAAGAGAGCTTATCAAACGAAGCTTTTATTAGATAGGAAAATGAAGATAATAGCTGTCCTGACCGGGTTGTCTTTTAGAAGTACGTCGATAATAATTTTACTTAATATCTCCATAGTTTTGGAATTTTAGGAGAACCTGCCTACCGCGGGCCTACTGAAATTACACAGTATTTTCCCATCAAATTACTTTAATTTGAATCCCTTCATTTTCCTCAATTATTATTATTATCCCTTTGAACTTAGGCTTGTCTCGGTTTTGGTAAATTATATCATGTTCTTATATAAAGATGATGAACATTAAACAGTTGCCTGGACGATGAAGATCAAAATATTACAGTTAATTTATAGATTATTGAGCGTTATAAAATTTTATCTATTTTCGTGTAAAATTAATAAAAAGGGAATATATCAATGTTTTTAATATAAGCAGAATTTCAGTTAAGTAATGCCAAATAGCTGTTTATGTTTCTTTTTTAAATCTCGTGGGAATACGCAGAATAATCTACATTAAATCTTGGAACAAATATATGTAGTAGAGGTATAATTAGCAAATGCAAAACTCAAGAATTAGGTTTATTTTTCAAGAAACAAGCTAAATATACGCGAGTACATTGAGAAAAATTGACCGCAGAATAATAAAATAACGTGAAAAATAATAATTTACAAAAATTTATATTTTAAGAGTGGCTATAGTTTGAGAAATTTTGATAAATATGTAAAGAACATATTGTAGCTAATAATACTGTAAGTTGATAATGCCAAAGCAAATATCGTCATAATCAGGAACATGACATAGACTGAAATAGAGACTGAGCAGGCGCGTCTAAACAACTGGCGGAATGCATGGGTTGCGAAATAGTTATATGTAATGCTATTGTTGGCTATTATCACCATATAATTTGAGGCCTGCTTATTTTTAAACGGCATAAACTTTAAAATAATTTATTGCCGCATTTACTTTTTCAAGAACGTGTCAACTGATTTGCTGATGTTAAAGGTATCTGTATTTTCCATGTTAGGATGTAGACTGATAAGCTCATAGTTGATAACCTCGCACTAGTAGATGCGTATTAGTGCTCCCCATCAGATCTCATAGAATAGTGCCAGGGGATCTGTTTTCGAAATTTCTAAATGGGTTTACTACAGATGCTCGGAGTAGATGTATGGCAATTAATCACACTTCTCGAACAAGATTAATATTAGTAGATATGATCAACATACAAATTCACACATTTATGTTTCACTTCCACACCTGAAAAAGATAAACGCCGAGCATTAATAACGTTTGCAAAAGTAGTCCATTAATCATAATACCACTTAATTCGAATTTCCTCACAGTGAGTTTTATCACCGTGGTCTATACTACGTCTGTGGATAACAGATACACACATAGTTTATATCTTGCCAGTCGGTATCAAATAAATGAGTCCGTTCGGTTTGATTCATGTGAATGGGGATCGGAAAATACCCGGCAACGAATAAAACAAATCAAACTACTCTGTGTAGGGTGCCGCTGAATTCAGTGCACCGTTTCACGAATACTACGCCTACTATTAACCAACGGCACTGGATTTTTTTTACCAATAAAACTACTTTTCGTATTGAGCACGGATACCTAACTGCGCAGTTTATTAAAATTGAATTCCATGCTCTAATAAAGTCTTTAGTTGGGTGATCACCATTTATGAGATTCAACGATATACATAGGCAAATAATTTATTGCGGCAGTAATTCTATCGTCTTTCACATAAGGAAGTGTAGTAGTAGAAGTCACATAAAGTGAATATTATGTTTGTGCAATACTTAAAGCTAAAAGTTTCTACATTTTATTTATATTGGTTATAAAAAGTAGAAAGTATGAAATATGCTAGAAAATCTGTGAAACAGACGCGGATAAGTAAACGAAAAGAAATAAGTTGATATACTGTGGAGACAAGCTAACTATGAAAAGCATCAATTTTGCGACTTTTTACCTCGCAGAGCAGTCTAATTCGCTACCAGTAAAGCTTCACAAGATCGGTTCAGTGATTTTGAACAAATGATAGAGGGAAAAGGAGCACGTAAAAGAGCATTTCCCAAAAACGCGACGCTACAAAGGCGGTCCGCAATTAAAAGCGGCAATTTTCAGTTATATGGTAGCAGAAATTCATTGCATTCTTTAGTTACGTACATTTTGTGACGTACAGTGCAGAGCACTAAAGCAGTAGTGATATTGATTGTGTAACGTTTTTGAGTGGACATCCCTCGCGGCTGTTTGCGCTTGGGTGCTTTTAATGCGATATTGCGGTGCTACGTTATATAATTAACTGTGCTAAAATAGTATTCGAATTTTAGCTTCCATTTATAATCGAACAGTAATGGTAATGTTTTTAATATTTAACACTGTTACATGAAAATTGCACCTTTGGTATTACATTTTGTGATAACATAAAATTTATAATCATTAATCTATACGATAACAATAACATATTGAATAAAATGTTTAAAGGTATTTATTATAACCGTGTAGCGGCGGTGTAAGAATATCCACTACCCCATACCGTTCAGTGAGGGCCGTAAGAGGCAACACAAACAAAGACAAAGGGAAACAGATCAGGTAGATGGGCAGCAGCGTCTTCTTAGTACGAGTAACAACTATAAAAAAAAACTGCGGTTGTCAATCAGCACCCGTCTACTAAGCTGTCACGTTGCATTGTGGCGAATACCGTCTTTATGATGCATTCTATGTTGAGGCATATGTTTAGTAGTGGACTTTGATAAGCTGTAATGAATTAATGAGAAAATATTTTATGTAGTAGTATTTAAAAAAAAACTAATTTTATAAATTTAATCGTGTTAAATTGAAACTCTATTTAAATAGCCAACGTGTCGATTGTATCCAGCACCCATGGTCATAGAGAAACTGAGGTGTTTGTTGTCGCAATTTCAGTTAACCCGGACTACTTATTAGCTGTTATTTATTAATGTTCGATCCGATCTACGCAAAACAAACTTACAGCATATTTTGAAGACTTGCGGAGGTATGCTTGAAATTGGCGAGAAAGCCGATAGTGGAATACAGTTATATTTTATATTGCATTAAGGATGTTTTAATTGTTCCGAAACAAAATTTTCTATTAAACTGAAGTGACAAACAAGCTGATGGTAAGTGACTACCGCAGTCCATGGACATCTGGAACAAACACCAATTAAATAGGGATCCATCCAGGGATAGGTTTTAGAGACAAGCATTACTGCTTAGTCCTCAGAGACGACAACATCAGAGGTGAAATTTTCAGAGGTGACAACCTCTCCTGACTAAGATCAAATGCCTCAGCCTGTTATTATACTAGGTTTCTATACCCTTTAGACTGGAAACATAGCAGCACTGGTATTTGACGGAAGAAATAGGAATAAGATTATTACCTACCGAAGTTCGGAAAAATAGAAAACGCAGGAATTACCTTGGTGACTGTTGATCTGTTTTTCTGTCACAGAGGTTCTCTGACAGTCTCTGATAAAGTTTGGTATATCTTTAAAATGCGTTTGCGAAAATAAAGTAAATAAGTTAAATATCAATACGAATCACTATAAACAGGAATAGATATTTCTTTGCGATGTTTTATAATGTATTAATTGTGATGACGTAGCGCGACCAGTCTCAAACTTGTTCACAGTCTGCTGAGTTCACAGAGCGTAGTATACAGACACTATAACTGCTAGCATACCGGTCATCACAGTCTCAAATCATAACACCTTATGTACTTTCTGTAAATATACCAATGCTTGTTGTCAATTAAGTGTATTATAATTTAATCAATCGTACTATTTCTAGAGATTAAAACTTTTTAAAGAAAAATGTTTATTCAGACAGCTCTACGCTGGAGACAATTATAGGGCTGCTGATACTAGAGCCTTTATAAGCCCTGGCTCTAATTGAGTGTTACTTAGTACACTGTAATTTTCAGCTTGAGCCATATAAATGAGTTACTAAGCCGATAGGCACACTAACCGACCAATAATTTCGTAACGTTTGTACTTAGTTAAACGTTCTACGAAACTGTAATATTTAGCTTAGCGTACAGTTAATCTCTATACAATACAAGTTTTTAGATTTGTATTTGTTAGTACTTGAATTAAATGAGATGAATATGTTTCAATATAATTATAACTTTTAACAAAAAGAAAAAACCGACTTAAAATTGCCAAAAAAGAAGTTATTTATTTGCTATCCTTAGGAGTGAAATTTCTTCTACAAGTTTATATGGGACCACCCTTGAAGTATAACCTATTTAATAAAAAAAGATACATCGAAATTGGTTTACAATCTGCGATCGCCTAACATACATTAAAAAGACTCGAATTGAGAATATCCTCCATTTTGAAGTCGGTTAGTAACAGTAAAAAATAATTTACTATCCCATCTCATCCCGACATCGTAAAATGCGAATAAAAAAAGATTATATAAAATATTGTAGACTTTGTGATAGATAGTATACCATTTTCTTTCTTACCTTATCCCAAGTCATTTGGGGTAAGCATAGCTTCTTCTTCCATTCTCCTCTATTAGCTGTTATCTCTTCACTCACCACTTCCTTACGCATATAATTCTTAATACAGTTCATCCATCTTTTCTTACGCCTGTCTATACTCTTATATTCATCCACTTTCATAAACAACATTCTTCTTGTTACATGATTTACTGCTCTCCGCATAAAATGCCCATAACCAAAGAACTCTATGTATCGTGTACATAGAAGTCTTTGCCTATACCACGCTAGTCTATCACTTCTCAACTTTTCCGTGTCTGGGGCTACTTTCTATACGCAGATCGAAGACAAGAAGCATTGTAAAAGGAATGATAAATCTCGTACTACATTTATTGGATTTATAAGATATTTTAATAAGAATAAATAAAGGACAGTAATTATTTATAGCCTATCGAATAATTAAGTTTTGTTTATTGGATTTATTAGATAATGTAATAAGAATAAATAAATAACAGTAATGATTTAAGTAATAAGTCAGCACTTAATTATTCGATAAGCTAGTGAAGCAAGAACCGGAAGTAGATAACATGATACAAATTTAATTTAAATCGTAAGTACCAACAGTCATGTTTTGTGGGGAGCTATTAAAATAAAATATATCAACTACCTCACAAACTAGTTATCTACCCATCTTATTTTCTATAATCTCTTGCTGGTGTCCATGGACTGCAGTAGTCACATACCATCAGGTGGACTGTAGTTCGTTTGTCATTTCAGTTTCATAAAAAAGCCACTTATGGATCTATATATATATATAGGTATATATTACACTTCAGCAACGTACTATCAAGCAAAATCCCCTATTACAACTTCATTTAATAGCACTCACTACTGTATAGTAAATACCTAGTTAAAATTGTACCCATTAATTTTCCACTTGGGTTCTCGTGAAATAAACTCGACTTATCGCACGCTTGTAAATTTACTCGCATGCGGTAACTACAAAGGGGTCGGGAGGTAGCACATTTTTAGCAAAACGTTCCCGCGTTGGATTTTTCTTTCGAATAATTGTCTTTACAATTTAATAGTGATGATAGATTTAATGCGGTTTTAATTTTTTAGCGAATAAAGATTTTGATTTAATTGCTTGATTGTTACAGAAGTAAAGGTGATAAATTATTAGTAATGGATAATGGATGATTAATTGTGCGTTATGTGTAAATGGATCCTGCCACATATGTAACCTAACGTAAAACAGGTGCCGATTAAAAAAAATAACCGGCCAAGTGCGAAGGTTTCCGTACCATCGACAATATATTTTTATTTTTATTATTTGTTGTTATAGCAGCAACAGAAATACCCATTCTGTGAAAATTTCACTAATTATTACGGATCATGAGATACAGTCCGCTGACAGACAGACCGACGGACGGACGAACATCGAAGGCTTAGTAATAGGGTCCGTTGGTTACCCTTCGGGTACGGAACTCTAACAAATCAATTAATTACCAGACGTGGTCCCCAGCTGAACTATCCTACTCCAAATCTTTCGTCTTCTTTCAGTTGCGCTGCAAACAATAATTATTGACTTCTCTTTTCGCTGCTTTACGTGCTAACTCTTGTATTGGTATATTTTTTCACCTTCTGAATCCCTTCCTCTATGCAGCTTATTTCACTTTTACACCGCAGTTGCAAACTAAATCGCGAATGTAGCAACGAAGGTTATAGGATAGGCGTCAAATTCAAGTTGACTATTATAATTAACCCTTTTTATCTGTAAAGTAAGGGATCAGTTGTGTTTATATTCAAAATAATCCTTTATTCGATATTTCACCGTGTAGAGAAAATATGCTTATACGAGTATGCATCTTTTCTTTAAACTGATATTATAAAATTACTGTTATTGTAAACATACATTCGACATATTTGGGGCTTTTAAAATATTATGCAGTCGACTCGTTTAAGCTAGAATACTTTATTCTCAGTAGTAACTTACTCTGACTGTTGATGAAGGACATAGCAGAAATAATATTTTGCCTTCTCATTCTCAATGGTCAAATTATAATATACTACTACTAAAATCAATTTTCTTTAAATTGTGTATAGTTTTAATACATTTCTTACGAGTAAAATGTCTTCCATACTGAATTTCGTACACGGCGGTCAATCTCAAAGGAGACAAGCTATCTGAACAGGAGAAGATTATGGTGCACGAGTCGCAGTCTTTAGTCCTTCACCATCATAACTCGATGGGATGGGAATCCGATACGATCGGAGAGAGAGATCAGCACAGAACCAACGGTTTACATGCTTTCTAAGGCACGTAGGTAAAACACCACCAATTTCTTATATTGTTTAAGTGATAAACGACCTCACAGTTTTTTAAGTTACTACTGCGTGCACAGAGTACTTAATTAAACATTTAAATAAGATAAGTAGCAGGATTGTCATATCTACGGTAAAACCACTTACAGAAGGCTTTTATTATACTGGCTTTTTGTATTTTCAAATTGGAACATAACAATGGATGCACTTTTGTTTGGTGACAAAAATGTATAAGAGGATGGTATTTACTCAGATCTACTCTTAAGTAAAAAGCAGCCCTATCGCCTAGAGCAAAATTTTTAACAATTAATTATAAATATAATATTTGAAACAATTTGAAATTCAAAAATATATATTGCAGCATCAAAGGACCCTCATTTCTTACAGATTACCAAATCTCAAACGAAATCAACGAGAATATTTTTTATTAACTTCTTATTTAATACGATAGAAAAAGGTTGTTGTCATAAAATTTTAATTATATTTATTGTAACGTGGTAGAGCCTTGCTGCAGCTATATTAGTATTATAGTTTTAGCACGAATGGCTCGGCTAGGCCGCGAAAGGACCACGCTCTCACAGAATAACAGTGTAAAATAGCAGCCTAACACTGCTGTAGCCTAACACACTGTTTCATATGGTGAGTGTAGAGAACCGGAGACCCTTTTTACTGGAAAAGAGGCATTTCATCTTAGTCCTCACGGGTAACAACGCATCTGCATTTTGATTCGCAAACGAGGATAGATGTAGATGTCTATGGGCCGCCGCAACCACTTACCATCCGATGGACTGTGCTCGTTTGTCACCCTATCCTATAAGAAAAAAAAAACCTAATTTGTCTCGTGGGGTTCATAAGGAAAATCTTATGGTTTTCAATAGATGATAAAAATAGTGTTAATCCTACGATTGCCTATCATATATAGTAACAAATTATTATATTTACCGATTAGCGGTACAATTAATCTTTCCTTAGTGTGGACGTAGGTTACAAATCGAACTGTAATGTGAGTATGTTTGATATTTATGAGAATATGAAACTGTAATGCATGCGTATTGTGGGAACTAGAATGAACGCTTTTGTAACATGAAGTGTTTAATGTGAAAATTGTTTACGTGTCTGCACTTTGAATGGTGTATACCTCGAATCGTGGTTATGCGACCTATTAGCGTTGGTTAACAATTACCTGTTAATTACCTACAACAAACAGACATTAAATCATGTGGTATGGTATGGACCATGATAATGGACTTCTTTTTGCCACAACTGACTTTATTAGAAAATAGCGATCCGCCTCCGACTTCGCACGGGTGATTTCTGAATCTTAATAACTGCGCCACCTACCGGATCCAATTGTTAATCTAAATTATCCAGGGACCCACTCAAATATACACACAAGTTTTCATCAAAATCGGTCGAACTATTTTCGAGTTTTTGCGAGACTAACGCACGGCTATTGATTTTTAGTACAAGGTTATTTTTCAAAGTCTAGCCAAATTTAATAGTTAAGTTTAAAATATAAATATTGATATACACTTTTTTCAGTTTTAAAAAATACCGTAAATAAGGTTTCTAAATTTATTTGAAATTATCCTAAATTGAATGTAATTTATGGGCAAAGAAGTTTTTGCACATCGATCGACCCTTACGAATGTTTGCGTGCGCAGTAAAATCAGTTAAAATAATGCAATATCATGCATTTTGAATTTAAAAGATAAAAAGAACAGAATGTTTGAGATTTTTTTAATTAAGTTTCTACACCATTTGCCTATATGACGTATTCTGAATCTTCCATGCAAATTTCGAAAGTTATTGCAAAATATATAAAATAAATGTATAAAAATATTTTTTTAGTTTGTATTTTATGTTACCATACCGTTCATCAGATTGCGCTAAAACTTTATCAACTTATTGCTTGCACTTCCGCGAAGGTTATAGGCATAATATAATTAACTTATACTAGGTGACGCGAGTGTCGAACCGATAAATTTATTTGAACGTTATAATATATCATTCAACTTCAAGGAATGTATCATCATTCCCAATTAAACAATATTTCCGTAATTATTTCTTCTGCGGCAGCAACGCACCGGGTAGCAGTTGGTAAAGAATAAAAATTTCATTTTCCTATTTCCTCTCCCCTTGTTTACATTTCAGTTTGAATTATGATTTATATTCAATGAGTTTGTACCTATTCATTTTGACAGTTACGTTTATGATTTAATATTTTTGAAATGGCACTTTATTAACTCGTATTTTCAAAAGTATATATTGTATATAAGGTACTTATTATTTATACAACATGTAACAAAAACCCTGTGGTTCCCGTTAAGTACGTTATCAGGATCAGTATTCAAACCTATAGAAATAACCTTTTTTTTAAACTCGACCATATTTTTTTTATTTTATTAAAAAAAAATAATTCCGCAGTGTAAAACTATAATCTAAGTCCAAATTTAGGTACCTATTATAGGATAAGTTTACCTAACTGTAAAGTATAATCAGATTCTTACTGTTTAAAAGATAGTAAAATAATAAAGTTGATGATTAATTTGAAACATAAGCTTTTAAGCAATACTATTTTTTAAACAGTAAGAATCTGATTATACTTTACAGTTAGGTAAAGTTATCCTATAATAGGTACCTAAATTTGGACTTAGATTATAGTTTTACTCTGCGGATTGATCGAACACTGAATACTTTAATTGTGAGTAATTCATAAGTCCTATAATTTCGTCACTCCTGATTTTATCGTAGTAGTAGTGAAAGTACGTATTTCAGTAGTGCAATTATTTTAATAACTAGATATGAGTCCTGACATTGTAAGTCCCATTATGAGGCCACTGCCCTCAGTGATTAGCCTCAAATAATTGTATCTATCGTTTCACGATAAATATATCAGTTTTGTGCTATTTAAGTTTTAGTTACTGCTTAGTTGAATATTTCTATAAAATTTTAAATATGTAAATAAATAAAACTTTAAATATTAGACCAGTACACAATTTAGCGCTCCAACCGACTGAACATAAAAATAAAAATTATTCTTGAAAAAAAAAGGTAATAATATTGTAATCCCAATTCTAAAAGCTAATTTTAACCTAACAACCACATTTTCAGCGCAATATGCGAATATAATGTCGAGAAAAGCACAGACGTTCAATTAAAGCTAAAATATAGAAGTGCATCGGACAGGCCAGACTCGCAATAACAGATACGCTGCGTGGATATTATTGCCAGTTATAACTTCCGGCCACCTTATCGCATCACAATAAATGAATTCTAAATAGACAATGCCTTAATAAATGCTGCAGTATATAAATTACATAAAAACTCCAAGTAGACTGTAATAATACAAATATTAACCTTATAAAAATTAAAATGATGACACCTTATTGAATAATTAAAACATATTCTTCTTGTTACATACATAATATGTGCAATACAACTATAAATATAATATTATATAATGTAAAAAGAATTAATAGCTTACTACTAAAATTAGTTAATATTAAAAGTTTATTTATAAAATCATATTATTTCTTCTAAGTCTTAAACATAAATTTATCGATTTGCCTCGAATAACATGAAAGAAAAGATTCAATTTCGTAATTAACTTTAGATATTACCGGATGATGATTTAAGAGATAACCCGGACTCAACTTTATTCGGGAGAAATTAAATTAGACGGCTTTGATCCTTATAACAAAATTTTATAATTTAATCTGCTGATAGATCCAACACTCCGTTTTTATCTATTTCACAAGACGGTATTTGTGTTCTTGGTATAAAATTTACGTTATCAATAACTGTGAATATGTCCCTATTATTTTAAGTTTCTTATGCAATTCATCTGTCTCTTACAACAAGGTGCCAAGCGCTTTCCATAAGTTTTTTTTTATAGGATAAGCATGACAAACGAGCACACAGTCCACCTGATGGTAAGCGTTTGCTGTGGCCCATACACATCTACGTCTATCTTCGATTACGAATCAAAATGCAGATGGGTTGTCATCCGTGAGGACTTAGATGGAACGCATCGTTTCCAGTAAAAAGGGTCTCAGGTTCTCTACACTCACCATAGGAAACACATACATATAGCTGCAGCATGGCTCTACCACGTATAAGTTTTAAATTATTTAAGAAATGTAGAACTGCGTGTTATTTAAAAACTGGTTGCCCGTTGGTCTAGTGTTTATAAGCGTGACTGCTGATGTGGTCTCGGGTTTCGAATCCCAAAATTAGTCAATGGATCTTTCGTGCAAGAACTTCTCATTAGAAGCTTGGAATATTTTCATGGGCGGCGGTAGTGACTTACCATCAGGTGAGCCGCATGCTCGTTTGCCCCCTCTCTTATAAAAAAAAATTAGAAAGCCGATGGCGTTTCACCCCAAAAGCACGTAAAGCCGTTGGCCCTGCGCCTGATTTTTCTCCGGTCGTATCAGATAGTCGTCCCATCGGACTATGAGAGTGAGTTAATCTTGTACTACGCAGATGGCTAGTCTCCGTTGGGACTAGGCAACGTGGTCGAAATTTGGTATGGAGGATACTAAGAATTGTAGAAGTACTTTGAGTGTCAAAACTCCTTAATCTTTAAAAACCTCTTTATATCCACGCCTGAGTTATTGTTTTTCAATAATACGCAGAAAAAGTTGCATAACTAGAAAGTTAAAGTTACAGCCTATATACGCCCCACTGCTGGGCCCAGGCCTACTCTCATTATTGATAGGGTTTTATGGCAAGTAAATGTCCGTCTGTTGCCAAAATATTAATTTTTCTTATCACCGCCGAGCACGTGGCAAATCAGCACTTAAAATTGCAATTAACAATTTCATTGGTGCCGGCGGGGATCTAACCCGGGTTGCTCGCGTACTGTGAAATTTACAGTGAGTGCTTAGTCTCTGAGCTACCATGGCTCTTATTTACACTGAGGGACATAGGTAGGTTGGTACCATTCGATGCCATCGCACTAGTGTGCTGCTCCCCGTAACCAGGCTGTGAAATTTAGGTTCGGCATTTTTAAATGGATATACCACCATTGGTTGGTTTCAAAAATCATGATGGTGAAACAGCAGGTTAAGGCTACTTGAGAAAAACGTTTTTAAGTCTCCATTAGACCTCATTTTTTTTAAAGGATGGGGTGACAAACGAGCACATAGTCCACCTGATGGTAAGTGGTTGCTGTGGCCCATAGACATCTACATCTATTCTCGTTTGCGAATCAAAATGCAGATGCATTGTCACCCATGAAGACTAAGATGGAATGCCTCGTTTCCACTAAAAAGGGTCTCTCTTAGCTCAGGTTCTCTACATTCACCATAAGAAACAGCAGCTTTAAGGTATTCTGTGAGAGCGTGGTCCTTCCCCGGTCGAGCCGACCCATTCGTGCTAGAACGATACTATTAATATAGCTGCAGTATGGCTCTACCACGTGCAAAATGTTAAATGTTATCTAAAATATTAATATTATATCAAAATCTAAATCTATACAAATTTTATATCACTATTAAAAATTTAGTTAATAATTTATTAAAATACATTAACGGATCAGGATCAGTAATTGGGCCGGCCGTATAGCTTGAAGAACTTACAGCCGATAGGGAATAGTGATTCTCGAATGGCAGTCGCAGACAGGCAAGCTAAGTGTAGGGCGGTCTTTTACCACATTGAGTGTGGACCGGCTGAGAGATGCAGGTAGCCCAGGACAGTGCTTTGTGGCATTCCTTGAGTTCCACTACTGAATATATGCCTCCATCTTCAGCAGTCGAATTGTGATGGACTGTAATGATGATGATAATGATGATGATGATTTAATTAAATAATTATGATTAATTGATTTAGCACGTTAATTATCATATGAAAAATTACATAATACCTATTTTACATGTTTATTTAAAGAAAACTTGAAAAAGTAATGAATTACAAATGGTATCAAACTTTACAAACAAATGAAAGTTCTTCGCGAAGGGACAATTCTTTTTGTAGACAATACAAGAAATTACCTTCAAACGTGTTGCCTATTTATTTTGCTGTTTAATTTACCTTTGCTTTGTCCCGGTTTCGTTTTTTTTTTGTTATAACAACCCCGGTCAGGGGTTCATTTGGGCGTAATAGAGATAAGTTTTTAATGAAAGCTTCCTTTAATCTCATTGTTATGCAAACGTTCTCAAACTGCGTGCCAGTTTGCGTGTAACGAAGAATCCAGTTAATAAGTACCAATAGCCTTGTATTATAAAAGAAAATTACCCACTTTTCACCTTAACGAGTAATTTTTGTTTCGAAAAAGATCATTTCCTGGTGTAAATGTACATTTATGGATAAAGGAAACGACATTGCTGTATTTTCTATGGGCTGTCAAAAGTAACACCGTTAAAAAACCTAAGGCTTACTTCTTAAATAATTTGTATAAATTATACGGCTTGCGGTAAAAGTTTATAGCTGAGCCACAGCTGTGCTATCTAAGTAATAGCTAACGTAATTCTAGTATAATATATGAAGTTTTTTTTATTATTATTTATTGTTTTGAAAAGTACTACAATCAGTTGTAGTACTTTTCAAATAGTACAAAAAATGAGTCACAGTCACCAAAAGATCCGCCATCTTGGCGATTATCCTGTGGATAGTCTATGTTTATGGTGATAAAAGATGTTGCTGGATATAAGAAGTTCATGTCCAGTATTAACTATTTACGGGTTAATAAAATAAATAATAAAATACAGTATAATATAATTCTGTACAAATCAGGTTCTTTTGATAAGATCGAAGATAAATTAAAATAAACTAGAATAAGAAAAGGAAATGTCCACATACTCGGCGATTCGCTAAGATTCCTGCATAACTAAGAAATAGAAAAGTTGAGGACATGTTGTGCATTTTAGCACACGCATTGAGGGAACGTGACGGGCGATTACCTTATTAGAAATTAGAGGGTTTCCTGTGCACATAAGTGAAATATTTATATAGGCGGATATTTTACAAATCCTAAAAATTTCTTAGTAAATGTATACCATTTAAATTAAGCTAAAGTCGCAAAAGTACGCAGCTATTAACATCATTAATTAAATATTTTATACCAAAAGTTAGAAATATCCTATTTTATTGAGCGCTTTCAAAACATAAAATCCACACGATCGCGGTAGCTTATACTCGTTAAAATACGTTACACGGTGTGCATGATAACTAAAGAAGAAATTAAATCTGTCGAGAGACTAACGTAACTTTACCATCGTTAAAATGTGGCCAACTTGAAATATGCAGTAGTCTAAAAATATCAAGAAGCCGCGACTCCACGACATTTAGCAAAATTAACAAATAAAGTTTTTGAGTTCGGGTTGGACTATCGCATCTGTTAATGAGTTCATTCATCATCATCATTACAGCCTTTCATAAGTCCACTGCTGAATAGGCCTCTCCAAGGAATGCCACAAAGAGCTTCCTGCATGTCTTATCAGGTCGTCACTCCATCTCGTGGAGGGTCGCCCTACACTTCGCCTACCGGTACGAGGCTGCCACTCAAGAACCTTTCCTCCCCATCGGTTGTCGGTTCTTCGAGCTATATGGCCGGCCCACTGCCATTTCAGCTTACTAATCCGTTGGGCTATGTCGGTCACTCTGGTTCTACTGCGGATATCCTCATTTCTAAGTTTATCACGCAGAGAAACTCCTAGCCCTCTCCATAGCTCGCTGAGCGACCTTGAGCTTCCTCATACGGCCAGCAGTGAAGGACCACGTCTCAGATCCGTAAGTCATCACTGGCAACACGCACTGGTTGTACAATTTCGTTTTTCAACAGCACTTTTATAGGTTCTAATGGATGGAATTAAAGTGACTCTTGGGTATGAAGTGATCACTACCATGCTGGTTCTATTAAAATTATTATAAATAATTGTACTCTATCATTGTAAAATGTTATGTTTAAAAACATCTCGCTGAGTTTCTTGCTGGTTTTTACCAGGACAAAAGTATTTTCCGAAATAGTGGTAAATCTATATTGAATAAGGTGTATATACGTATATAGATTGCTACTTTGCTTTTTATTTTATCTTAAAAATTCAAAAATATTGTAATAAGTGTTTTCGGTTTAGTAATAGTGTTAAAATAAATTTTAAGTTTTAATGTTGACTGTTTTGTGGCTATTTCCATGTCCACATTACTCTACATTGACCAACCTCCGATCTTATGACATAAGCACTGCATCGGGTACGGATAGTTAAGGATTAGTACCTTTATGCTTGCGAATACACTTGCGACACTGTACTCGTAACTAATGCGTAGATGATAGTTTCCGACAATATTTGAAAGTGGTCGCTGTTATCTTGATTGGCCTCGACCTGTAACGAAACGATGTTTTATAAATTTATGGTGGAAAATGAATAAACATCGTTTCAATTTAAGATTTGATTACAGTATACGTGATATCTTTTAAATTTTTGCTTTCAGTTATGTTGTCATTTTATCCGTAGAGAAAATTGGAACTTTTTACCGGCAAAGTGCAATTAGGGCGTCGCAAAATCATGAGACATGAGACAAAACTCGAATTATTAGGCGTGCTTAGTGTAATGTAGAAAGAAATAGACATTTATTGTTAGATATCATGCATGTTGGTTGAAAATTATCACTATGTAAATGTCCGCTTAATTAACTTCTGAATACTGCAATGCTTCATTTTCTCAACAATTAATTATTAACAACAAATTATTAACAGTGGTAGAGCCACGCGGCAGCTTTTGCTGTCGCACGGATGGGCCGGCTCGAACCGGGGTGGTACCACGACCTCACAGAATAACAGCGTGAAGTAGAGGTTTACCTCTGCGTTTCGCGTGGTGAGTGCAGGTGGCCGGAGGCCCTTTTTACTGGAAATGAGGCATTCCATCCTAGTCCTCACGGGTGAAAACGCATCTGCATTTTGATCTGTAACAGAGGATAGATGTAGATGTCTATGGGCCGCAGCAGCCACTTGCCAACAGGTGGACTATGTGCTCGTTTTTCACCCTTATCCTATAAAAAAAAAACAATTGTGTCTTTAAGTAACTTGTATCCTTTGAGCAGCTAAACAATAAAATCACATTTAGTGTCAAAAATACATCAACACAATCGTCACAATACATATAAATAGGAAATCGTTTGTACGTTATTAATACAGGTTTCAACTGGATGTAGTTTTCGACTCAATCATCAGTTGCCCTAATAATTGAACTTCACGTTCATCGCAAACATTTGCAATGCTTCTAAATTGTAATTAGATTCGTGTATAATGTATTTGATGTATGTAATTATTAAATGGCTAGCGATACGCCCCGGTTTCACTATTTAATGTGGCGTAATTTAAATTTAAGATAGGCAAAGGCCATTTATTTTATCCATTTTTTGGCCAAATACTCAAAAGCTACTCAATTTTGAGATGTCGTTAAATCTCATGATGTCACAGTCACTTTGAATTAAAGCGATAGAGACAGCACGAGACTTAACGGAATCTTAAAATTGAGTAGCGTTGAGTATTCGGCCTTTGTTAGTTTTTTTTAAATCTTCTTCTTTTTTCGGATAAGATACAGCCTAGATTTCTCCTGGAATTGCTCTCATCTATTCGTAAAGTTTCATCACAATCAGTCATTCAGAAGATTAGCCTAGACAGGCAGACCGACAAACAAACATTTTAAAATTGGGGTGTTTATGCTTTTGCATGCCTTTAAGACATAAACACCCCTTGAGCTAGTAGAAGAATAGAAGCCAGTTCTTTCAATATTAAAGACAGACATTTCAATTTTATTTAAATGTATAGATAATAAATTAATTTATAGTTTATATAAAATATACAACATAATACTCTGTCATATTTTTATTTACGTATAAACTGTGTAGTGGCAGTGTAAGAATATCCACTATCCGTGGATGTCGTAAGAGGCAACAGAGGGAAATTTAATCAGGTGATTTACAGCAGCCATGTTCTAATAAAAATTTAAAATAATAAAAAAACCGCGGTTGCTAACCCGCTTGCCAACCATGGCAACTATGAAAAAAATCCCCCCTACGAGTCATTCTATGTGGGAGGCCCATGTTCAGCAGTGGACTTTTATAGGCTGTAATTAATGGATGGATGATATATTTTAGGATTCTGAAACTCAGAATCAACCTAAAATACTTTACCTATACGAAACGAACTACGAAAACGAACGAATATTCCCCAATTTCGCAAGATTTCTGTTATAAATAACATCTCTCAAATACTTAACTTTATTACAATTTTAACTAGACTCTCGGTTTGAAGCAAAGCATGCAGTTAAAGTATACGCGCGTATGAAGTCGAAGCAGGTTACCGCGCTCCGCTGATCTCACAGTCGCTGAGTTGGCGAGTGGTTCCGCTTCCGATTCCCTTAATTGGTAAATCTTAGCTGAGTCGGCTCTTTGCAATTACGCCGGGGCTCTATGCAACCCTCTCGGATGAGCAAAATTTAATGTACTCTATCGCCGCTGAATGGAAATTGGTTAATGTTAATTAATAAGTCTGCCGAAGTTTATATTTACTTTTATTAATCGAATCAAGTTAAGTTCGCAATTGTGTAATAAATTATACCTCCATGTTATAAATGAATCTTAAATTTGGTATAATTAATGTGCCTTATTTCTTAACTTATCCAATGTTTGACATGGGTCTTTAACATATGATAGAGAGAGAGAGAGAGAGAGAGAGTTTGGCGAAATCGCTACGCTTGGTTGGCGGCTTGCCTGTTCCCAGTTGCCGTTATGAGTATTTTATGGCAAGTAATTGATCAAGTACGACAAAAATTTCCCGTTAAACGGTTTTAAGCAATGCTGCTATCCAAATAGTTTTCGACTGCGCAGAATATTTAATACCTAGTACCGTAGTTGACATAAGTAAATTAGTTTCCCTATTACCTACTAAAGTAATAAGACTTTGTGTATTTAGTATATCTGACAACATAGTTGCGGATCCTGGCTTAATTGTCAGAGAAAATAGAGCTTTGAATACGCTTCCGGTTGCAGGAACTGGTTTCATAGCTTCACCGCGGTATACGGGGAGAACCAGAGCAGGCAGCTCTTCAAAATTACTAGCTACGCTTTTGCCATGTTATTCTATAAAAGTTAGATCTGATAATATCAGCCTCAGTGATTGCTTATAAAGTATGAAATAAATAATATAATTAAAGGCATTCTTTCTTCCTTAATATAGGTATTTTTTTATAGGATAAGGGTGACAAACGAGCACACAGTCCACCTGAAGGTAAGTGGTTGCCGTGGCCCATAGACATCTACATTCTTCGATTACGAATCAAAATGCAGATATGCGTGGTAAGAGCCATGCTGCAGCTATATTTCTGGTATAATTGTAGCACGAAAGGGTCGGTTCGACTGGGGAAGGACCACGCTCTCACAGAATACCAGCGTAAAATAGCAGCTTAACACTGCTGTGTTTCATATGGTGAGTGTATAGAACCGGAGACCCTTTTTACTGGAAAAGAGGCATTCCATCATAGTCCTCACGGGTGACAACGCATCTGCATTTTGATTCGCAAACGAAGACAAATGTAGATGTCTATGGGCCACAGCAACCACTTACCATCAGGTGGACTGTGTGCTCGTTTGTCACCCTATCCTATAAAAAAAAAGAAACACGGCAATGTTATGCTGTTATTTTAGTTATTTCGCTGGTATTCTGTGGAGCGTGGTCCTTCCGCAGTCGAGCCTATCTAATCGTGCTACAACTATACTACTAATATAGCTGCAGTATGACTCTACCATGAACTGCAATTACCTCTGCAATTACCACCAGGTGGACTGAGGTTCGTTTGTCACACCAGTTTAAAAAAAGTGCAAATACACCGAAATAATGATAATGATTATACAGTAAGAAAGCCTATAAGTGTAAGCATACAATTTGCGTTCCATTCAATTACCTCAACATATAAATTATTTTTTATTCTATTTGATCGCGGTAGCTTGAATCATATTTCATAATGTTCATAGAACGGAATTAACATGGAATTTTTCATAGGGAACAATCTTTTTGAGAAAAGGCGGAGATAGCATTTTTCCCGATTTTATTCCGAATTTTCGATTCCCGAAATTAACTGAAAAGACAAGAAATAACGATCGAATAACTTCGGATAATTTTTTCATCTATCATAACTTTTAGAGAAATAGTGAAGGACAGCCTTAAAAAACTTATTACTCTCGTATATATAAAATTAAAAATAAAATAACGATTTAAAAATTTTTGAAACGATGCTTCAAATAACTTTCGATTGACGTTATCAACATGCTGATTAAAAAAAATATTTTCATTAAAATATGTTAATCACTACTTGAACATGGTATGTTTTTTGACATATATTACAAATAAAAAAGCGATTCTCGAAGACGTTACCGAATTTAGGCATTGATCGTGTTGGTAATTGAAATGAATCGTGTTGGCAACATTCGGATCACGTACGAAAGTTGTCCGGGGTGGGGAGAAGGATGTATTTGCCACCGAGCGATCACAGATACTATATACATTACCTTTATCACGGCTGCGAAATCAATTATCTGCACGTGTTGGTTTATAACTCCGAAGTAGTTTCTAATTTTAGCTCGATACGTGTTACTTCATTGTTTTCGTTTATCGAAACAATGATAGGTAGTTCAAAGCTGTTCTTTCTTAGTATTTTCAACGAAGTTTTAGTTTCATGAAATGAAATATAATTACATACATACATAGCATCACGCCTTTAATACCCGAAGTGGCAGGCAGTAGCCAGATACCATAGAACAGAGAGTTACTCGGACCACGATTAGCAAAAAAGATGTGTAATTAATAGAATCAGGCGTTACTTTGCGGAAATCCATTATATAAAAAAGCTTATAGAAAAATTTTTTTTTAGAAAATTTTTTAAAATTTTATTTTATTTTATAACGCAGATATTTGCGAAGTATAATTTTTCTAAAAAAAAAAAGAAATGGTCTTAGATGGAAAATTGTGAAAGAAAAGAAATAGGTGATTACATTAATCACAAACCCAATGTCCTTGGTCATTGTCGTCTGGTCATTGAAGGCGGCTAATGCCTTTAACGACAAGTAACAGAATTAATACATTTTTTTTTTGCTATAACTTGGTACTTAATATAATCACGTGACCTATTTTAGTCACAGACAAACATAGAATAAAAAGCAATTCCATTACAAAGCAATTTCGTGGTGAAGCCCTGTTGCAGCTACATTTAAATAACTAAATCAAAAACGAAATCCAGATTCGACGCCTCTACCATGCGTTGCGATTTTGCAAAATCCTTTATACCGTGAAAGATCGAGTGATAAAGCAGTGGACAGCCAATGTATTCAAAATCATGATTAAATGAAATTGATGTAAAACTTAATTAAAGGAAATGCAAATAATTTTAATAATTATTTCAAAACACTCATTTAATTTGCAGAAATGTTCAATAACAAGCTAATTTCTAAATAGCAGTAAACTATCTGTATCAACTTTTTAAACCTTTTCTTCATATTTATCGTTTATATACACATATACATAAAGCCTTTTTATGAATTTTTAAAATTCTTCTCTGTGAAATTTATTACATGATCCATTTTAAATAATTTCATGTCTCATCACCTGATTTTTTTTACAGAATAAGTGTGACAGACGAGCATACTGCACTATCTGATGTTAAGTGATCACTGTGACCCATGTGATAACGTGATATTTAGAATGATAATGTACAGCTATAGTCAGCTATATATGTACAATATGTGATACGATTGTATCATAAAATTATATAGCAACCTAATGCCAAAAAGGCTTTGGTTGATTAGGATCATAACATGTTTTAATGATAAACATAGTATTTAATTTCCAAATTGCGAATTACAGAATCATGCTCCATTTTGTAATCTAAGCATTTCATGCAGTCAAGTCGTTAAGTCTTTTCTGTGCAAACGAGTTAGATCAGCCATAAATTTACCATTCGTTGGGCGTGTCAAATAACTTATCATCGGCAGTTACGACCGTAACAGTGAATTTTATCTTTCGATAAAAACGCTCCTTCACGTCGTAATATTTCTTTATATCCGAAAAATATATATCTTTTGTTTAAATAAGAACGAAAAACAGATGGCGAATAAGCTATGACCGTAATGAAGCAATTTGTTATATAAGTGTGCGCAAGAGCGCTAAAGTAATACCAAAGTCGTGGGAATTTTCTGCGTCACGAGTGAAAACAATTAAATTTATTCCCATGCGTTACCATAATACGTTTGATGTAACACGTGCCTTGTAACATTATTAGGTCTATTTATTTGAGTTGTCTTCGCTACATTATATTTATTATACATCTTGTTATTGTTTCATAATATTCAATAGCCTTAGTAATCCAAATTTTACGGATTTTATTGTATATATTATATTATTTTGTAACTCCTGGTAGCTGGATGCTAGCAGTTTTTTTATGTATTGTGTTTTTAGAAAACGTAGTAGCACCATCGTGCAGCTATTTTATGGTTGCAACACGGAAGAAGACTGATGAAGAATAGCAGGGGGGGGGGGCACGCGCTCAAAGAATACCGACGTAAAATAGAAACTTAAAATATGGTCACCCGAGCTAAGTGTGACATAAATTAATTCAAATTATAATGGACATTTAAATACGTCTACTCTGTAAGGATTTAATATGTATAATTTAGTTTCTTGATATCAATTATTAAGTGCTTGTTTGTTTGATCAAGCATTTCAGTATCTACAAGTAGCATTTTGTAATTTAAGGTAATTAAAACTAATTGAGGTGAAAGGCTGTCACACTTACCCCATCAATGAGGCAAGTGTGACAGTACGATTATTTTTTTAGTTACTATATTATTATATGTGGTTATCAACAAAATTGAAGAGATGATACTAATGTCAAAATATTTTAAGATCTATAAATAATTTGAACATCCATTTTTGTCTGATAATAAGATTTCCCCCACATGGGGCAAACTTTGTGAGTAGTTTTTAAAAAATAACGTCTGTCTATAAAATAGTTGAAGCTATGTACTTAACTGTCGGTATAGTCAATAGCGTAAAAGTTCCTGCGTTGTTCAATAGATGGAATTTGACCAAAAAAACGTGTTTATGCCGCATAACTTGCATTTGTTACACTTGCCCCACTACTATACTATATTACGATGGTTTTCTGTAAGAGCGTAGTCCTCCCCGGTCGAGCCGACCAATTTGGGCTACAACTTTTCAGCTGCAGCATGGCTCTACCACGTATGAAACGGAATATTTACTTATTTTTTTACACAATGATTTTATACCTATTTTACCTATGAATTAAGAAACACATTTAAATGTGATTTAATTATAGTAATTGAAAAGGCAAGGATGAACCGCTTTGTCTTTGACACAGTCGATTAAGTTCTTTCTTAGTCGTTGTTAACTTTCCCCGACTTCGGGAAAGTTGATTTAGATACAATTCAACTTTCTTCCGTTCCGAAGTGAAATGTCACCATAGACTGACTTTTCCATTAAGAAAAACCTATAGTACAATGCGATACTTATGGATTGGAAAATAAACCCGGCAGTAAAGAGTTAATGGTGTGAACATGAATCTATTTAACTTTTCCCTCGAGTTTGCGAATACTGATGCTAGTGTTGTGTTGTGCCGTATTATGATGGCTATTTATTGAACCGGTTAGCGTCGCAATACTAGATGGTCGCTTTCACTCAATCGTTACTCCAAGTTCCCTATCGAGGTGTCTCGCTGTGTACACGATTTCCTCATTAAGACGTTTTTGTTTCAAACGTCTCCTTTGCAATGTTTTGTAGACACTTGAGCTGCGCCATTGCCCTTTTAACTATGCGTGATCCCAACATGTATAAAATATTGTCTTTTTTTTATAGAATAGAAACAGACACAAACAGAAACAGAAACGTTTTTTATTCAATATAGTTTATAAATAACACTGACTGAAAGTCATTCCTTTGTTTGATTACCACTGTTTCGATAAAAAACCTCTATCCTAGAAAGGACCAGCAAGAAACTCAGCGGGACTTTTTTCAAATAACAGCTTACAATCATGTAATCACAATTAACCACACAATTAGAAATAGCTTGGTAGCGATCACCTCATTCCCAGGAGTTATTATCATCCATAAATTCTTTAATATTATAATAACCCTTTTTAGCTTTGTTTAATGAAGTGTTTGATCTTTCAGCAGGTTAAATTTTGTATATTAATAAGGTGACAAATGTACACACAATTCACCTGATGGTAAATGAGCCATACATTTATCCTCGATTAAGAATCAAAATGCAGATGCGTTGTCATCCCAGAGATGAATGAAGAGATGGAATGCCTCGTTTCCAGTAAAAAAAGTTATTTTAGATTTAATCTATATACATATAATAAAAATGTAAATTGCAGCAAATGTAATACAAAAAGGCAGGTTGTGTTTTTCTTTCCTGTAGGTAGAATAACTTAAATACAAATGTAAACTTTATTATGTATTTTCTAAAATATATTAACCATATATATTTTAAAAACGTATACGTAACGTAAATATGTAACCCCTTGTAGTCAAAACTTAAAATATTCTTCTTCAATTAAAATGTAACCTAACAGCTTTTATTCGTCTCACAGCTGGGCACAGGCATTTTCATATTTCTAAGAGGGTTATATGTAATTTTTTTTGGAACTGTTAAGAATTCATCGCGTTGCGCGTGCTGCGTGCGTGCATACTGCGTGTTGACAAACTCATTTATTTATCAAATCTATACAAATAAATAAAATTTAAGTGCTTTTTTGCTAAATGCATATGAAAGAATATACTTATAACAAAAAAAAACAATTACAGTTTTTTTTATCTGTCTGCCTGTCGGTGGGGCTGTCTATCTGTTTGTTCCAGCTGATGTCCGAAATGGCTGTACCGATTTTGACGGCACTTTTACTGGCAGATAGCTAATGTTATAAGGAGTAACTTAAGCTATACTTTTATTTTGGAATATCAATTATGGTTTCGCGCAAAGAAATCAAAACCCATGAAATCCAACCGTAACAAATTACACGCGGACGGAGTCGCGGGGAACAGGTAGTATTAAACTAAAATTGAAAAAGATACCTATCAATTTTGTTTCTGAATATATAAAGTCAGAGTAGAAGTTAACAAAGGACGTGAAAAGTTTATTTTTATTATCAGTTTTTATATAATTTTTTATTGCGGTAAGTCATTTTAAAGGCATTTATTAAATTTTACTCAAATATTAGATACGAAACCTTCATACGAGTACGCTATTCATAAACCATAAACTTGTGATCTTGTTATTTTCGTAATATTCGCTAAAGCGTAGTTAATTCGCTTAGTATGGCTTATGGCATCATAACTAAATAGTCGGTTTAAATATTTCGCAGAATAACGCACGCTTTTAGCATCTTACTTTCGCATGTCTAAAATTCACTTGTCGACATACAAACATGTCATAGTTTACGTGACGTGTTACGAGATGCTTTGAACATTATCAAATTATGATTAGAATTTCAATTGAATTTCCTTTGACGCAATATTCCGCATCAAAGGATTGTAATTGACAAATAAAATTGAATGTTTACTGTGAGATAGGTAGGATGAAAATTGAATGATGAGCTTATTATACAGGTTAAGTGAGACCATTGAATTATTCAAGAATGAAAAGGAAAATAAACAACTAGGATGTTGTTATTTGGTTTTAAAGAACTGGAAATCTCGTATTTTCATACTGTTCTTCGTCGTCGGTTAGACCATTCACGTCAGGTGTTAATGAGACAATTAATCCGCTACCTATCAAAAGTTATAAGATCTTTCTGGCACTACCTCTTACTACACCCACGGAAAAAATTGGGATGGTGGATTCTCTATCGCTGCCACCGGATACCAAGTGATTAAAGTATTAACAATGAAATAATATCGGTTAGAATGTAATTTGTTACTGATATGTTTGTTAGAAGTTGCACTGAGTGTGGGAAACAATAACTTTACTAACTACTAAATGTCAAACTTTATACAAATTAATAAAAAGTTGTGTCTGAAGTTTACAACGTAGGGTATTTATGAAAGATAATTGAGTTTACTTGAGTTTACCGCAAGTGATTTATTTATTGCTGTGACATTTATGTCATAGTGAAGTTGCTAGTGAAACGAATTAATATTTTCAAAGCTTTAATACTTACATGAAACTAAATAAAAAATGAGTAGGTATATAAAAAGTTATGTGAGACAAGAAACTGCCTTTCATTTTCTGCTGACTTCCAAAAACGAGACGGTACTAAATTCGACTGTATGTTTTTTTATGTGTGTTACCTCATAGCTTTTTACTGGGTGAACCGATTTCGACGATTCTTTTTTATTTGAAAGCTGATACTTCTCTTGTGGTCCCATATGAATTTGATCAAGGTCAGACCAATAGTTATTGAGTTATTCTTAATAACTTATATTGAAGTCAGCTGTACAAAATTTTTTATTTTAAATTATTGCCTTTAAATTTAATTTAGTGTGGGTGGTGCGATGAGTTTCACTTCAAATTCACCCCAGATTTCTTTTAGTGTAAAATAAAGACACGACCAACCGTGTTTAATAAATTAAACACGGTTGGTCGTGTCTTGAATCAGTAGATGAGCAGACATTTTCCTGAACCTTTACAGCCTATAAAAGTCTACTGGTGAACACAGACCTTCCGCATAGATTGCCTCATGGGGGGATTTTGCCATAGTTGCCACGCTTGACACGCGGGTTGGCAACTACAGTTTTTTATTATTTTGAGTAACTATCAAGAAGATGCTGCTGCCCATTTCCTCTTTCATTATCTCTCTGGCGCCTCTTAAGACAGCCTTAGGATGGCACGACTAATATATATAACAATACAACCGGCCAAGTGCGAGTCGGACTCGCGCACCGAGAGTTCCGAACAAATTCGTAGGTATATAAGTTTAAAATTATTAAAAACATTTTTATAATTTTGATGTAACTAAAAATTTATTTTTTCGCAATTTTTCCATTATCTGTGCTATAATACGCTGCTTCGTATCAAATTTTAAGATTCTGAGTTCACGGGAAGTACCCTGTAGGTTTTGATTCCCTTGCGAATGTCAAAAATTTGCAGCATAAACGGCTGTATCTTTTGATTGCTTTGGCTTAGAAATTTGATTTTTTCACAGCTCCAAAGGACAGTAGATTTGAGTATTTGATATGAATTTCAGCTTGATACCTCCACGCGTTCCTGAGAAAAAGGGTCTTGACAGACAGACAGACAGACGGACACCAAAGTGATCCTATAAGGGTTCGTTTTTTCCTTTTGAGGTACGGAACCCTAAAAATGATTAAGCGACGTGTTTCTTGTTCAATGTAGAAGTTCAAGGGTTAATAAGGGAAAATACTCCCTAACCAACACAATTTCCTTAATCTTAACTCTTCTCTGCAGATTGTTCCCGTCCCTTGATTAGTTGGGGGTGTCTATAACGTTGCAATTTTCGACGTTATATAATCCCCTATAATGACCATTGGACGTCTCGCTGACGCGACGGGAGGAACCAACCCCTCACTCTGCAGCTGACATGCTATTTTCACTTGTTTTTTTTTATAGATTTTCCGCCCCGCCGTGCTTACAACATGTTATTGGGTGTTTGTCGCATGGACAATTTATGTAAAACGTCTCCACCATACGGAAGATACAATGTGATAGCCACATTAAAAAGAAATAATTTAAAATCAAAAATTTTGCACAACCGACTTCAATATAAATTATTAAGAATAACTCAAAAACTATTGCTCATACCTTTATCAAATTACTACTACATGTGAAGCACCAGCTTTCAAATAAAAAAGAATCATCGAAATCGGTTCACCCAGTAAAAAGTTATAAGGTAACACACATAAAAAAACATACATTCAAATTGAGTACCGGCTCCTTTTTGAAGTCGGTAGAAAAGAAAGTAAGGTCTCATTTAAGGGTTAATAATTTACATTTGTAAAGATACGTCATGTAATATTATAAGAAGCAAAAGTTATTCAATAGTAAACCTGAGGTTTTCTGTGCCAATTAGAATAGAATTATGTTTATTCAATATAGATTATTATATATATTACTTGTTGAATGTATCTTTAAGAACCAGCAAGAAGTAATATTATCGTCGAAATCAAACTGACATCATTTATTTCATCTTTATATTTATTCTGATAATACCTACGTATGTAATCTTATATATATATATATATATATATATATATATATATATATATATATATATATATATATATATATATATATATATATATATATATATAATATTCGAAATATACAATATTCGCCATCTGAAAATAACAGAAACTTAATTAAGGGGGGTGTATTTTTTTTTGTCTTTACTTTTTTTAAATGTTAACCCCACACTAAGATTTTCTCCTTTGTCGTGGAGACAGTTTACAAACATAAATTGCACGAGGACAAACATCCAGACCCGGAACAATTACTAGTAGGCCATACAAATACTTGTTCCGTACGGGATTCGAACCCGCGGCCACTGTTTTTGGCATCACTCTCGACGCAAAAATTTAGTGGGGCCCCCATATATCCAAACTAGCAAGCAGACTAAGTTCTGCAGCCTATGCTGTAAAAAAGATTAGAGGTCTCACTAGTGTCGAGACAGCTAGAATAGTTTATTTCAGTTGTTTCCATAGCATAATGTCTTATGGGATTTTGCTATGGGGAAATGCGGCTGATTCAGAAACTATTTTTGTTTTACAGAAGAGGGCCATTAGAGGTATTTACAACCTAAAACCGAGAGAGTCTCTTAGAGATAAATTTAAAGAAATAAATACTCGTATATTAACTTTGGCCTCCCAGTATATTTACGAACGTTTAATGTATGTTCACAAAAACAAAGGAAGTTTTAGTAAAACAATTGATATACATTCTCTAAACACTAGGAACAAACACAAGCTAGTGATACCAGTTTCTCGACTGCACAGAGTTAGTAATTCATTCTTGGGGCAATGTATACGCTATTACAACAAGGTCCCGGAAAGTGTACAGGTTCTCTCTATTACCAAGTTTAAATGTTTTGTTAAGCTGAAACTGTATAAAAAGGGTTATATTTAGGGTTTTTTCGAACCAGAGGTAATTTCGAAGCAGTGGTAAAGTAAAAAAGACTTTCAATAAGACTTACACATGTGATCTACATTGAATAAAAAATTATTCTATTCTATTCTATTCTATTCTATTCATCAGAAATTCAGAGATCGCTTGCGACTAGGTAAGGTGCTTTCTGGTTTCTCCCCTCTTCTATAAAAATATAATAAGGCTTGAATACAAAATATGCGAAGTATTGAAGTGTTTGTAAGTATATTAGGGCTACGATGGCTATCCGAGTACAGAACGAAATCTATAGTACGAAATCTAAGACTGAATGACGTCATATCCCCTATTAACCGCTTAACTATTATTTATGAACCGTTTCATTGAAATATGTTTTCAACTGGACTGGAAAGGATACCAAATCAACATCGATCGCCTTTCTTCTATTGATGACGATGTAGGCATTATGACTGAATCGCTGGAGGACATTTGCACTGTTCGCGATGACTTCAATGATGTCTTGAATAAACCTAATGTTACAGATTTTATTGCGTTTGATTTTTCTAATTTTTAACTCCCGACGCTTCGGATGTTTTACAGCAACCATAGTCACAGGGGGGACACAGATTTTTGACGTCTCGATGTCACAGTTGCCCGACAACCTTTAATTTTTGAATATTACTTTTTGGTCCGATCTACGCAGAGCGAGCTTACAGTAATTTGAAGTTTGCGGTGGTGTGCTAGGGTTTGTATTTCATTTTGTTAATTATAGGATCCCAAGCAGATGGCAGCACCCACTCATCTTCTCTATTGAAATCAGGATGTGTTTTTAATTTCATTAGCCTCACGTATCATCCTTGTTAGGAATCAGTGTTCTTCTGCGAGGATTTATGATCTATCAAATCTGATGTAATGGCGGGTTACGATCTAAAACAATATGAGAAATCATTATTCAATATTGTCTTCCAACGGATAGGTTTTAAGATGAACATGATCAAAACATCATCAACACACCTATGCCGATATTATTGGGAGAATTACGCTTAAATTTTATGACGATTGTGTTAAACTAGGACAAATTATCCGACTAGATAAGTACACCTTCGACCGAGAGGTCAATCATCGGATCCAATTCAATCGAGCAGTTGGCGGGAGATTACAAAACATCTTCTCGTCTCGAATAAATTCAAAACCTGAAAACAATAGTATAGCCCTCTCCGTAGCTAGTTTCTCTTCATGAAGGAGCTCTTAATGGAGATGATGCAGCGTAATTGACATAGCCCAACGGATCAGTAAGGTGAAATGGCAATGGGCTGTCCATACAGCTCGAAGCGACAACCGATGAGAAAGTTTCCAGTTCCAGTCCAGTTACGAGTACTAGAGGAGCCGGTGCTTGTGAGTACCTTACCAGAACCGGTAAGATTCCGCTAATCCGTAGAGCGTCCCCCTACTAAAAAGAGTGATGCCCTGATAGGAGATGCAGGAAATTGATGCCACCTGCAGGGTAGATCTGGACCATGTTCTGTGACATTACTTACGAGAACCCTGTTATCCGAGGGGCCTAATAATAATGGTGACAAAAATATGCATGAATTTTCTATTCGCATAAATTCATAAATTCATTCCGGAGTTGGCACCGGTCCTAACGCGTCTTTTCCGGTACTCCTACTCCCAAGGCGTAGTCCCGAATTCATGGAAGACAGCTTTTGTCCACCCGATCCCTAAAAAAGGCGACCGCTCAGACCCATCCAACTATAGGCCTATCGCGATCACCTCCTTGTTCTCCAAAATAATGGAATCCATTATTAACTGCCAGCTCATCCGGTACCTTGAGGATCACCAGCTGATTAGTGACCGCCAATACGGTTTTCGTCGGGGTCGATCAGCTGGTGATCTTCTGGTCTACCTGACCCATAGATGGGCGGAGGCAGTAGAGTCCAAGGGGGAGGCGTTGGCCGTTAGTCTGGACATTGCGAAGGCCTTCGATCGGGTTTGGCACAAAGCGCTTCTTTCGAAGCTCCCTTCCTATGGGCTTCCTGAGAAATTGTGCAATTGGATCACCAGCTTCCTTGTAGATCGGAGCATCAAGGTCGTTGTAGACGGTGCATGCTCTGACTACAAGCCAATTAACGCTGGTGTTCCACAAGGCTGTGTGCTATCACCAACGCTGTTTCTTCTGCATATCAATGATATGTTGCTAACTGGTAACATTCATTGCTATGCGGATGACAGCACTGGTGATGCTCTATACACCGGCCGTGCCAATATTTCTCGGGAAAACGTCGCTGAGTACCGGAACAAACTTGTGTCTGAAGTCGAGTCTTTGCTGAACAAAGTCTCGGATTGGGGGCGACTAAATCTAGTCCAATTTAATCCTCAGAAGACACAAGTTTGCGCGTTTACCGCTAAAAAGAACCCCTTTGTCGTATCTCCTCAGTTTCAAGGCACTCCCCTTCTTGCCTCAGCCAGTATCGGTATCCTCGGAGTCGACATATCGAGTGACGTGCAGTTTCGTGGTCACTTGGAAGGGAAGGCCAAATTGGCCTCTAAAAAGCTTGGCGTGCTCAGTAGAGCGGGACAGTATTTCATGCCGGCACACCGCCTGCTACTTTACAAGGCGCAAGTTCGGCCTCACATGGAATACTGTTCCCATCTCTGGGCAGGGTCTCCCCATTGCCAGCTCCTTCCACTTGACCGCATCCAACGCAGAGCGGCTCGAATTGTCGACGACCGAGCCCTTTCCGATCGGCTCGATTCATTGGCACTGCGAAGAGATGTTGCATCCCTTTGCATTTTCTTTCGCATCTACCATGGGGAGTGCTCTGAGGAATTGTTCGGATTAATCTCAGCCGCCAAATTTCACGAACGCACATCGCGGCAGAACTCCCGATACCATCCACACCATCTGGATGATTGGCGGTCCACCACTGTGCGATTTAGAAGATGTTTTCTTCCTCGCACGACCTCCTTGTGGAATCGATTACCATCAGCGATTTTTCCGGACCGATACGACTTAGGGACCTTCAAGAAAAGAGCGTACTCCTTTTTAAAAGGCCGGCAACGCATCTGCGATTCCCCTGGTGTTGCAGTTGTTCATGGGCGGCGGTAGTCACTTACCATCAGGTGAGCCGCATGCTCGTTAGCCGCCTCTCCTATAAAAAAAAAAAAAAAAAAGCTACCCAAAGTTTTTCCAACATTCAAATTGAATGTAAGCACATAAATTTGATTATATTATTGGAAATCAGAAATAATTTACACGAATTATCCACTTCAACGGAGCTCACCGCTTTAAAATTATCGCAATGTAAATTTGTCAAATTTATTTGAAATGTAAATTTTCCACATAAAAACTAAAAACGAAATTCGTCTAACTCACGGTAACTCTTAATCCAACAATCGATGAGTCACCGAGTAGCTAAAGACAAAATTGTCTTTTGTGTCCTCTTGTAATAAAATGTTACGTGGAAACTAAGTTTTCAGCTGGTTGCACTGAATAGACCATTCGGCTTAGACGAACATTCACTTTCACGATAATTGTTGGTAGCCACTATTAAAGGCTAGTATTCAGGGTAAGAATTTCCAATGCGGCTTGCTGTCGCGACAAATGTGGGTAAATTTACTTTAATTTACAAAAACATTTGGGTCGTCCTATCGCGTAAGTTTCAACACTAATGTAGTTTTATATGGCCGTTTGCTAAACAATTACATATTTACGAATTAAGCTAGAAATCTAGTAAGACAAATATCATGATAAATATAATAACAGCGCGATGTTTATTTCTATTTATTGAAGTACAAATATCATACATACAGTTCATTTGGTAATAAGTTTTCTTTTTATTGGATAGGTTACACCGAGCACACCTGCCACCTGATGGTAATCGATTGCTGTGATCCATAGACATCCAAATCTATCCTCAATAAAGAATCAAAATGCAGATGCGTTGTCCCCCGTGAGGACTAAGATGGAATGCCTCTTTTCCAGTAAAAAGGGTCACCGGTTCTCTACACTCACCATACGAAACACAGCAGTATTAAGCTGGTACTTTACGCTGGTATTCTGTGAGAGCGTGGTCCTTCCCCGGTCGAGCCCACCCATTGTTGCTACAGCTATACTAATATATCTGCAGCGTGGCTCTACCAAGTGGATGATATCCTATAATATAACCCATCAATACCTTCGAAATTTGATTTAAGTGTTTGCATACGTATATAGATGCGTTACCAACCCTTGAGAACTGAACGCCTCTTTACGATTAAATAGGGTCTCCAGTTTTCGTCACTCACCAAACGAAAAGCAAGAAATGCCGCTATTTTACGTTGGTGTTGTGAGACCGTTGACCTTTCCAGGTCGATCAGACCCATCTGTGCTACAGCTGTGATTGAGTTGTAGCATAGCTTTACGTGACTTCCACGTTCTTATTAATCGAATTGAAATAAAATAACAAACATATAACTTAAGTTACAAAAATAACAGTGAAATTTTAAGGGGATGACATTTTTATGCGTCATAAATTTAGAGGGGAGACAAAAAGATGGTAGGTATTTGTTACGAGTGCGGTCGGTTTGTTTGTTTTTCCGATATTGATTTATTTATGTCATAAATCTAACATCGGATTAATCAACATAACATGTCGAATTACCCATATGTCAGTTGTCAAAAACATTTTTTTTTGTAGTCACTTTCTGACAAAATACAATAGGCGCTGAGCGAAGTATTGTTTGGCTTTAGAATTTTATGTTTAAGAAAAATTTTATTTATATTTTTATTTCATTTATCAATATAGAATGAGAGAAACTTTACTGTTCAATATAGATGCCCTATGAAGCAATTTATAGGGGAGGATACTATTTGCAATCGCTACTACACTTGACAGGCGGGTTGGCAACCGCAGATTTTTTAAAAGTGTTATAAAGTTTTATCAGGATGTTTGCTGCTGCCCATTTCCTATTTCAGTTTTCCTCTGTCGCCTCTTACGACACCTACGGGATGATATGGGTATAATGGATCCTCTCGCTGATCATACACAGCAGTTTCGATGTATTTTATTTAAAATTTTAATTAGGTAATTATTTAAATAAATTATTAATACAAATAACCATATAATAATCTCTTTATATAATCTCACAGTCCTAAAAATAAATAGTTATGTGTCCTAATAATGCTGACATTCAGCACGATCGCAGAATGCATGCTGACCATATTACGCTATTTTGTAGTTATATTTTTTTCTTTTATTGCAATGCAATCAAATGTCAATGTACGTCTATGACTTCTTCATAAATGGTTATGAAGAAGTCATAGACATACATACTAACTAATCCTATAGCTAAATGTCATTCTTAATCGAGTTACACTCGAGCAACTCGAACAAAAACGATGAAGTTCTATGTTCGAAGCGTATGTTTTTTTTTTATGTATGTTCACTGATTTATCGGAAATCATTCTCCGAAATATTCTTCAGGTGTTGATATAAATTTGAAGAAAAATTCTAAATTTCATATCGAAGGGTGCAAAAATAAGGGATGACGATTTTTATGTAACTATCGACATGCTATTTGTTACCTTACATTTGCAAAAAATATTTTTTAATGAAGTGAAAAAACTGACTTCAAAAACTAAAAACAATACAATAGTTTCCATATTAAAGGGCTTCTGAAGTTTCTAATTTTAAAATAGGTTTTACACTTTTTAAACTTTAATTTAATATAAATATATATTTAATTAAAAGCATTCAAGTTGAAACATTTTATGTGACTTCTTATAATTAGTTTAGAAAATAAAACACAAATTTAATTTTGATCTTAAAATAGAATAATTATTTTCAAAATTATGAAGATACTTGGAAGTATTCAAAATTAGAAAATAGAAGCGGGAACCTTTCAAAAAACCAGTCTCGAGTACTGACGAACAAAGCATGTGGAGACTAAAGTAAATATCAAATTGCTAATTTGTTCGCCGTTTGACTCGAATGTTTGCTCCACGGTCGACTCAAAGCAAAACTGAACCACGTCACTTAGAAATAAAAATTTTCATATTTTTTATTTTTCTGCGTGCGGCATATGTGAAAAACTTCTAATATACTTTTACACGCCAAAAACAACACTTAGAGCAAGTCCATATTTATACTTTTATATCGGGTGAGTAAAATTACATAAGATAAAGTTACACAATAATGTGTACTAGGAGTTTAAAATGTCAATTTCTAGAAAGGAGCCCTAATACTGCTACTACTAAAATTTTTAGTTTTTTCGACACTTTTAGTAGTAGTATTAGGGCTGTTTGTCTGAGTAGATTCCACCAGGTGTGTAAGAGCCTATTACTAGCCTAGCCAAAAAGCCGCCTTTTACGTGACTAAAATTACATAAGATATAGTAACACAAAGTGTACCTACTAGAACTATAAAAAGTAAATTTGTAGAAAGAAGTCCTAACTACTAAATAGATGGGCAACAGTATCCATCTACCAACAAGGGCACTGATAGAACATTTTTAAATCTATTCATATTTAAAAAAGAAAACGATATAAAGTCATGTTATTGTACATTTTCAAGATACACTCTTTATAGAATAAGGTTAACAAACGATCACCCACTCTACCTGATGGTAATTTGATGTTGTGGCCCGTAGATATCTTCATTTATCTTCAGCTAAAAATCAAAATACGGCTCCATGGCGCAGTGGCTTAGCAATCAGTTGTTGCGCTGGGTGCCGCGGGTTTGAATCCCGCACGGAACAAGTATTTGTATGGCCTACAAATAATTGTTCCGGGTCTGGATGTTTGTCCTTGTGCAATTTATGTTTGTAAACTGCCTCCACGACACAGGAGAAAATCCTAGTGTTGTGGTAACGTTTTCTAAAAAAAGAAAATAAAGGAAAAGAAAAAAAAAGAAAAGACATTCTATGAGAGTGTGGTTCTTCCCCGTTCGAGACGACTCATTCGTGTTAGGTACAAATATAAAATAGCTGCAGCATGGCCACCTAAATAAAAAATACACAAATAATATTATAATTTGACAAGTTATTTTCCTATAACAATAGTTATAACGATAAGAATTTTAAAGATAATAAATTCTTAGCTATATAAAATTGTAACCTGGGTAAGTTTTTGGTTGGTGCTTTTTTTCATAATTAAGAGACAACAAGGCATATTTAATATCTTAGAGGAAAATAGGAAACCCTAAAAAAGTCAAATTTTCTTCCCGCCCTAAGATAAAAGTTTGTGAAAGCAATCAAAAACATTTCGAACAAATTAATAAAAAAAAAATCATATTATGAATAAAAATGAAATATCGCAGACGCAAGGTTTCTTTGATATGAGGAGTTTTGTTCCCCTTCCGATATCATCTAAGTTTGGCAACCCATCTTTTAAATACGTCGTCGTCAATTATCATTACAATCTGAGAGTCAGGCAAGGAAAATGCGAACGTAATTCAATATTAGTGCCTATAAAGGTAAGTGATAACCGGAACTCCGTTGGTCCCTTTTTATACTACTTTACTATTTTATAACCGGACATTATCAATGAATTATTTTGGCACCTTTCTATGGATATTTACTTATATATAAAAATCAGAATTGGCGAAGCTATTGACCCATTTTTAAAAGGCTTTTATCCGTCGCAGTATTGCGGTTTTGGCATTCCATTCGAGGACAAATGTATTTGTGTTGAATATTTGTGTGGTAGTTGTTTCTATTGTTACAATTCTGAGAGTTTTGTCTTTTATTCTTTTCCTGAGATAGCATGAACGGATTTATTATGCAATTTACTGTAAGTTCTTTATTTTACATTGCATTTAGGTACAGTAGAAATGGTTGGCTTGTTAGAGAAGGTCTTTCTGGCTGCGAGTTTAATCCCCGCTTAGAACGTTTTTGTTTGTTGTACAAGTTCCGTGCGAAAGTGTTCTTTCGTATGGCCTGTTATATGTCCTAATTATACCGAGTCTGGTTGATTGTTAATCTGCAATTTATATATTATGGAATACACCTCCTCAACATTTGAAACAAGTAAAGCAAACAATTATTATACGTGGTAGAGCCATGCTGCAGCTATATTAGTATTATAGTTGTAGCACGAATGGGTCGGCTCGACCGGGGAAGGACAGCGCTCCCACAGAATTAAAAAAATTGCGCGTAAAATGGCAGCTTGACTCTGCTGTGTTTCGTATGGTATCAGGTGAACTGTGTGCTCGCTTGTCACTGTATCCTATATGGCCTACGCTCTCAAAGATTACCAGCGTAATACTGCTGTGTTTTGTATGGTGAGTGTAGAGAACCGAAGAACTTTTTTATTGGCAATAAATATAACGAATGTATCTCTATACATAAATTGATGTTTATGTATAGAGATATATTCGTCATATTTATGGTCATTATTACATTTACAAAATAATTCAGCTCAAGTAAAATATAAGTGCAAATTCCTAGGCGTATAAGACAGACGGGTCAGCAGTATTGTAATGCAGCTCGTGTGAACGGAATTGAGGCTCGGAATTTCGGATGTGGGCAGTGGAGTGGTACTAACACGAATATAACCACGTAACTAGGGTACACATATTAGATTAAACTCAAGTCTATTTTCTTTTGTATATATTTCATAAAGGATGTTATGGAATACTTAAAGAATCCTTAGCCTATAATGTGACGTTGGTATCACAATGGGCGACGATGGAAAATGCCGAAACTATTATATGGTCTCCGATAGGTGACAGTTGACCGACTTCAAAAAGGAGGAGGTTCTCAATTCGAGTGTATATTTTTTGTATGTATGTTACGCGATATCTTCGCAGATTGTGGACCAATTTTGATGATTTTTTATTAAATAAGTTATACTTCAAATGAATGTGGAATATACAACTTATTTTTTTAGCAAATTGGGGGTTAACTTTTTGTTAAAATTTATCATTATTAACATGGCAGATATAAAATATTTAGACTGAGACAGGGGCGAGACGTCAGCCATTAGCAATATGACCCCAAAGTGTGGCGATCATGACAAAACCTTCATTTGCAGTGGTCCAGCCATAGAGGGTAACGGTCTGATTAAGGAGATTGATGATGTAAAGATTTTTTTACTTATTTTTAAAATATTTATATTTTTAATCACACAGTTTCCAAATAGCAAACCTTATGGTGAAGAAAAGACTTCATAACAACCTGTGTCCTGTGTGATTTAAAACATAGGATCTTATAAAGTATCTTCTTATGTCTTATATAGAAAATACAATAGCCTTTGAGAGAAACTTTTGACTAAAACATGGTAACACATGGTACGTAACACGTACATTCTGTAGCTGGTAGGCTCGGCACGTCTGCTTGCGACGGTCTCCTAAACCGATTACAGTCGCCCTCGATGAAATACAGTTTGAAACACCAACTACAGCCACAGATTGTGCAGCCATTTCTATAATTTAACACTTTACTATGTTTAAATGTTTTTCTTACATAATTAATGCCTATGAAATAACTAAGAATAATGGGTAACTTTTTTTAATAGAATTAAGGGTATTAACCGAGTACACATATCTATACAAATAAATAAAATTGAAGTGTCTGTTTGTAATGTCAAAATTACAGCTTTTTACTAAATACATATGAAAGTATATACGGTATTAATAACAAAAATTTTTAAAGTTTTTGTCTGTCTGTCTATCTGTCGGTCTGTCTGTCTTTCTGTCTGTCTGTTTGTTCCGGCTAATCTCCGAAACGGCTGGACGGATTTTGACGAGATTTTCACTGGCAGATAACTGATGTCACAAGGAGTATCTTACTTTTATTTTAGAAAAAGAATTAGGGTTCCGCGCAAAAAAATTAAAACCCCAAATAACACGCGGGCGAAATCGCGGGGAACAGCTAGTGTACAATATAATGATATATACTTCATGATTTCAATAACCATTAAATGTTAAAAAAGATTAAATATGCTTATTAAATATGCGATTTCAAATAGATAAAGGCTTAAGTAAGAACATTCAAAATAGTCAAAAGAAAACAAGAAGAGCCTGTGCCTACGAGTGGAGCGTTTATAACTGTGATTATATTTGTTTAATAAAATAGCATTTAAATGTAGCACAATGTAAAACTAACCAACCTTTTTATGCAAATGCAATAAATGCTTTAGCTTGTTTCAAAAATAAACTTTGAAAATCATTGTTGCAATTTTATTTGAATACTAGCAGTTCCCCGCGACTTCACCCGCGTGTAATTTAGGGTTTTAATTTTGTTGCGCGGAACCCGAATAATTTTTCTAAAATATAAGTAGCTTAAGTTACTCCTTATAACATGAGCTCTCTACCAGTGAAAGTCCCGTCAAAATCGGTCCAGCCATTTCGGAGATTAGCCGGAACAAACAGACAGACAACAGACAAAAATTTTAAAAATTGTGTTTTTGATATAAGTATCGTACGTACTTTCATGTGCAATTAGTAAAAAGCTGTTATTTTGACATTACAAACAGACACTTCAAGTTTATTTATTTGTATAGATGAATGCAGAAATAAATCCTTTACTACATTGCTCCGTTTCCTGCATGTGGGGTATGCTTGGTTACAGCTTTGAATTTATTTGAAATATTTCAAGCTTCTACATACCTATATACTCGAGAATTCCACTAAATATTTTTATAAATGTATCATAATGTAACTTTTGTTATATTTACCTTTTTAAAACGCCCATGTTAAAAGTATATATATTCGTATTGCTATGTCCATTTCTTGATACTTACTTAGATAACTGGAATGTGACAATGTTAACTAAAAGAACAAACACATAACGTCTAACAAAAGGATAACAACATGAAATTTTTGGAAAAAAATATTAATATAACAGAAATATATTGGTATGTATTTTCCTGAGATACAATAAGTGCGGTGATTCGGCCAGTTTCCACATAACGGATGTCGGACTCGACAAAAGAACTTGTGGTCAAAAGTACTATATGAAACCGTTCTTATTAGTCTGACAACAATTTATGTCGACTCTGTTCACACCTAATGGTCCGACACCCTTCTTTCCTACACTGAATAACGTCGTTATGGCAGAGACTTTATGGTGGTGGCTTACTTCGTTTATTAACGTCTGAAAAGCTCTAAATGAAAATATTCATTCAGAATTGTGTGCACACAGTAGTTTAATTTATCAGCTTCTTAGAAAGTATGAAAATGGCTTCATCTTCAATCGGATCCGACATCCAACTAGTGTAAATATTGGGTTTCGTAATTTGAATAACTTGGTGGATTGAAATGGGGAATAGGGAGTAGTGGTTACCGAAAATGTAAAATGACGTACTGTTTTATTATTAAAAAATATATAAGTTATCTCATTATTGGTATTGCTATGTAGGCTGTACTTATTAGTAATTCTACGTGTTCTTTCTAAATCTCTGTCTAATGTCTAATCTTGTTTGTATGGACGATTTTAATAGGCAAATAAAATTGTGGATAGTAGGCACATTAAGCAGCTAGTACTTTCAATATCAGACTAACGGAACTAAGCTTACTAACAATCAAGGTATATAATATGTTGAATAACAGCGTTAACGTAAACCGTATTGTCTGTAATTGCATTGTGCTGAATTCCATTAACGTTAGCGCACCAATCGTAGTTGCGTGCAAGGCGCGACCCTACGCCTCCGTCAGATCCGATTAGTATCGGATTCAATAATAGATTTCGACTAGTGTCGAAAATCTACTAATGTCTAACACGGCTTTTGAGTAATCTTCGGGTTTCGTATTTGCTAATTTATTTACGAGGGCGATAGCACAGTTTTGAGTAGGTTATGGGGCATTCCATGGGGTCGATGCTCAGCAGTGGAGTTTTGACTGTAATGATGAAGATGGTGTAAAGCTATAAAGATTTTTATTTTTATGCTTTGTTGAAACTTCACTTTTCTACTGATTTGAAAAAGAGGAGGTACTCAATTCGACTGTATGTTTTATGTGTGGCACCTCATAACGTTTTTCTGGGTGAACCGATTTCGATGACTCTTTTTTTATTTGAAAGCTGGTGCTCCTCATGTGGTTCCATATAAATTTGATCAAGGTCTGACCAATAGTTTTTGAGTTATTCTTAATAATTCATATTGAAGTCGGTTGTAAAATTTTTTTAATTTTAAAATATTATTCTAGGTTTCAAATAATGCCAACCCAATTCTACAACGCGGGTAGTAACATTGCACTTGTTTAGTAGTCTTTCAAACTATTACGCATAAGTAATAGTTTTAATTTTAGTTTAAATAAAATTGTTTGAACGTGACATTCAAAATTAAATGGTAAAGAAACTGAACTAAAATACTAGATGATAGGACCTCTTTTCTACTTCGGAGTCGGTCAAGGTAGACACTTCTTTTTTACTTATTTTTGTCTCTAAATAACAGTGCTTGCAGTAACTGTATTTCTTTCTGAAGAATATAGAGAGACAGTACAATTACAGTCTGTATAGCATTCCATATTAGTCCTCAGTGGTGGTAACGCATCTATAGCTATCTTTGTCTGAAGTTGACTGCAGGTATCAATGGATTGCCATATGTCACGTGCCATTAGGTTGGCTTCGTTTGCCACTTTTCAGTTTTATAAAAAAAAAAATCATCTCAATTAGTGCTGGGGTTAGTGTCACCACTTAAAAGGGGATAGTGCACGCAATTTTATACGTGGTAGAGCCATGCTGCAGATCTATTAGTAGTATAGTTGTAGCACGAATGGTTCGGCTCGACCGGGGTAGGACCACGCTCTCACAGAATACCAGCGTCAAATAGCAGCTTATCACTGCTGTGTTTCGTATGGTGAGTGTAGACAACCGGAGACCCTTTTTTCTGGAAAAGAGGCATTCCATTTTATTCCTCACAGGTGACAACGCATCTGCATTTTGATTCTTTATTGAGGATATATGTCTATGGGTTACAGTAACCACTTACCATCAGGTGGACTGTGTGTTCGTTTGTCACCCTATCCCATAACAGAATTGAGCAATGTGCTCTTCAAATTAGGTAAGTAACTTTTTTTTATTACGCGGAAGATCGGCGTAATAGAATGAAATAATAACTGTTTAATAACTCACTTCATTTTATGTCTATAATATAAAAAATATTATGAAAAATGTTAGCTAGATTTTATGTCCATTGACACATAGGAACATCTTGTATGAGCGAAATGTAAAGCAACTAGACCAGTGACGGGGAGTAGCGTTAGCATCTAAGGTCTTGCGACTATTAAACACGTATACATGTCAAAAGTATGATGACAAATCACTGACCTCTATATATACATAGAGGTCAGTGTGGCAAACGTATTAGTAGCTTAGAACACGAGTGTTGCACTGTCTTTAAATAGTAATTGTCAAGGCGTTATAAAATAGAAATGGCTGTCGCAGTTGAATCGACGTAATTGTTTGCATTATTGCCGTCTTGAACTAGTCAAAGAGGCATGTATACCATTATAGTTTAAGAGCCAGTGAGCGGCAGACTTATGGTATTTTAATAAGCTTCACGTTTTTTTTCAGTTAATCCCCTATATCTGAGGTACATGAAATTGGGACTATTTTGTTTGACCGGTGGTCGATATAGTGACACTCGTGTGTTAAATGTGTAAAAAATAACCAAAAAAAACGTGATAGATCATGACATTGGCAGACACCTAAGGCGGTCGCAAGGTCATGGCAGACAGATTGACAAGTACAACTTTTTCTTAATATTTACGTTTTTTCAATAAAGCTGAAATTTATATATGTTGTTGATAATATTATCTATATATACATATAATAAAAATGTAAATAGCAGACGTCTGTACATTTTATATTTTTGTAATAAAAGTGATTGAGAGATACTAAAAATAAGTAATTAAATACATTTCTACCGTTTTTAGAATTGTCTGTCTGTCTGTTTGTTTGTTAACGTATCACATATAAAGTAATAATTTATATCATGAGAATCGTTAAGGAAATTATAAAGTGTATCTTCGGGTTACATTTAGTCTTTATTTCATTAAAATCAGTTCATTCCATCAAAAGTTATGATAAATATTCTGAAGTATGGGTACGAGGTATATGTACGAATTTGTTCAATGGTAGCGTTGATTGAGTCATCAAGTGCATTTTAAACTAATATCATATTATAAATCATAATTAAATGATGTTAAATGATGTTCTGTAATGATATAATTATATCTAAAACGCAGTAAACAAAAGATTATTATTAAAGAAAAAGAACGTAATAAGTATATACAAAAATATATTAATCTTATTATCAAGTCTAAAGTACAATAGTTAACCAATATCGTCGATAGATGGCGGTGTTGTAAAAATGTAATACAAAAAGGCAGGTTGTGGTTTTTTCCTGTAGATGAGTTTTCATACTTGCTGCTAATCTTTATATTAATCGTTGCCCTACTGCGTGTTGACAAACTCAATTATTCTTTACCGCCGAGTAATCTAATTGGTAAATAAAATTTTAAAGAGCTATTAACATTTTCGTTGGTTTCGGCTAGGATCAAACTTTCTTTTTTGCTTACTATGCATGCACTGGTTTATAAGTGTTTTTATGTTTTATATAATGTATCCATTGCGTCAATTAATCTCTTTTATTTTTAGAACAGCGCCATCTCTCTTTAAATCTATACATATAATAAATATGTTGATAACATGTTGTGTCTGGTTATGTACATTGTATAGTAGGTATGTTTGTGACTAAAATCATTATGGGGACTGAAAATCATTAAATAAGTACATTTTTATATCTTTTAGAATTGTCTGTCTGTCGGTCTATCGGTCTGTCTGTTTGATTATGAACGCATAACGTTTTGAGTAAATATTTTTTTTGCAAAGAAGTCGTTAGGAAAATCATAAAGTGTATATTTGAGTTCATTTTTAATCTTTGTTTTATTGAAATTGGTTAATTCTATCGAAAGTTATGATTATTATATTGAAATCTAGATTCGAATCTGTTAAAAGGCGCCATAAAACTCAGAAATAGTAATAAAAAGATTCGTGTGTAAAAAAACATTCTATTATAATATACTTAAAACAGTAAACAAAAAATATGTTTTCCTTTAATTAAAAAAAGGATGTTTTCTCACAAAGAACATAATAGATCGCGTTGTATAAATTACAACTTTTTCTGAATTGCGGTGGCACCCCTTTTTCCTAAAGGGGGTCGCGTCCGATTCCACAGGTGGTGTTTAGTGGGTAGACACTTCTTCAAAGTGAGTCCCACATAACAACGCTGCCAGCTGCCGTGGTATGCTATGAGCATTCACCACCTCCCTCCCCCGCTTCCATAGGGTAGCCTCGCTTTGGGCGCAAAAGAAAAAAAAATTGCGGTGTTAAGATTTCACGTTTTTTTTATCGTATTGAGACTCACTGAAGAAATTTGTACCTATGAGTACGATGAAGTTGAAAGAGCCGTGTAGGCTAACAGCACAAACATCACCAGAAACCAGAAAAGAAACACGCCCACCCAAGCTATGCAACGAAACTCGATTGAAAACTAACAAAATTGCAACAAAATGTCGTGTTATTGTTTTTATACCCAGAATCCCTCTAATCCCAAATAACTTTCCTTTCAGTTTTAAGCGTGTTCAGTTCCCAGTCAGCGTGTGTTATGCGACGACCGTAAATAAAGCGCAAGCTCTAACTTTACGCGTTCCAGGAGTGGACCTCAGTACTAACTGTTTTGCACATGGCCAACTCTATGTTGCTTTTTCCCGCGTTAGTAAGCCCCATAACCTATTTGTGTACCTACGCCCCGGCTGTCTACTTCTAACGTCGTTTACACAGAAGCTCTATCATAAACGACTTAGAACTTTGAGGATAACGATTTATTTTGTGACCACTTATTGATACAGTAATGATATAAATCGTTTAATATTCTCTTAACTAAACGTCAAATTCTTTAAGTAAAACCTACATACGCGAGCTACGCCGCGGGCACAGCTAGTTTGACATATATATTTTGTATGGCAGACATATATTGAGGTTATATCACCCAGGCGGACAACGAACTTCAGTGGAGTCCATAAGCGCGTAATATAGCACTCGCTCTAATCCAGTATTTTTTTAGGGTTTCGTAGGTAGACAACAAGGAACCCTTATAGTTTCGTCATGTCCCTTCGTCCGTCCGTCCGTTCGTTCGTCCGTCCATCCGTTCGTTCGTCCGTTCGTCCTTCCGTCCATCCGTCCGAAGTTTTACTCAGAGACCTTAGGCGCTACATATCTGTAATTGGGCATAGTTATAGATATTAATCATGCCTAGAAAACTGTGAAATAAAATCTTTAAAAATGGCGATTACATCACTCACCTTCGATTTGCCGACGATATAGTCCTTATGGCAGAATCGCTGGAAGACCTAATTAAACACTATGCTCAATGACCTCAATAGTGCCACCCAACGGGTAGATCTTAAGATGGACATGGACAAACTAAGATCATGTGTAACGTCCATGTCACACCTATGGCGGTAGTTGTTGGGAGCTATGTTTTCCTGGTACAAATAGTCCGACTAGGTAAGTCCAACTTCGACCTAGAGGTCAATCGACGGACGGATTCAACTCGGCTGGGCAGCGCGTGTTGCCAGTAATGACTTATGAATTTGAGACGTGGCCCTTCACTGCTGGCCGTATGAGGAAGCTCAAGATCGCTCAGCGAGCTATGGAGTTTCCGCAGAATACCCCCAGTAGAACCAGAGTTACCAACATAGCCCAACGGATAAAGCAAACGACAACCGACAACCGATGGGGGAAAAAGGTTTTTCCAGTGGCAGCCTTGTAACGGTAGGTGAAGTGTAAGGCGATCCCTACTAGATGATAGAGTGACGAACTGGTAAGACATGCGGGAAGTCGATGGATACAGGTAGCAATACAGTACAGTGATTTGTGCCATTCCTTGGGGAAGACCTATGTTCAGTAGTGAACTTGTGATGGGCTGTAATGATGATGATGACTAATACTATAGAACAATTGAAGTAAGTATTTTAATTGATTTAATATACATTTTAATTTAAACTAAATACTGGATTAGGGCGAGTGCTATAGTACGCGCTTATGGACGCCACTGAAGTTCTTTGTCTGCCTGGGTGATAGAACCGCAATATCTGTCTGCCTTGCAAAACATATATGTCAAATAATATTACCAACAACATATATAAATTGCAGATTTATTGAAATAACGTAAAGTATAAAGAAAAAATTGTACTTGTCAATCTGTCTGTCGTGCCCTTGCGACCGCCATAGGTGTTTGCCAATGTTATTTTTCGGTAATTTTAATTGAATATTTCAAGATGCGGCAGATTTATTACTATCACGTTTTTTATTGGTATTTTTTTACAACTTTAACACCTGAGCGTCTCGATATCGACTGGCGGTCAAACTAAAGAGTCCCCATTTCATGTACCTCAGGTATAGGTGATTCGGAATGGGATGCCGTCACCACCTTCTGCGAAGCAGTGATGCTAGCGAAGGAGGTGGCGGAGCGGGAGAGGGAAAGAGCAACAGCTTTCCTTCCCGGCCGCCGCGGGAGACGCCCCGGGCGTCGGGGGCTACGTCGTGGCCCCCGACCACCGTAGGCGCGGGCCTGTGGACGGCGAGCAATGGGTAGCTCGCCGTCCGTCCGTCTAACGACGACAGGCCGTGTCGACGGCGCGTTTTGTTCCACGCGCGCCTCAAAGAGCTGTCAGCAGCGTGAAGGGGCCCGCAAGGGCCGACGCCTGCCGGGGCTGCGGGCTGTTCGAAAGAGATACCGCGGCTCCGGAACGTAAGGGCACTGAAGGAACACGGATGGTTTTTAGTCAGTAAAAGTCTGACACTCCCTTCCGCTCCACCCACAGCGAAAGGCGTCATTAGATGATTTTCCATCCGCAAAAAAAAAAAAAAAAAAAAAAAAAAAGGTATAGGTGATTGACTGAAAAAAAAACGTGAAGCTTATTGAAATACCGTAAGTCTACCGCTCACTGGATTTTAAACTATTAATAAAATATAATATGCACAGTGAGTAATTTTTGAATCAGAAAATAACATATGGTCATAATAGTGATATCAATACTTTTCAAAATAGCAATATGTTTATATATATTATATAATTTTACTCTCATCCTAAACGGCTGTACAGATATTGATGAAATTTTTGTGTTTGAGTAGGTCCTTAGAATTTTTAGAATAGACGAAAATTTCTAAGCCTACATGGCTTTAGAAATTCTTTTGAAAATGAAGACAAATATAATGATGCAAATACGTAAACTTCCATGTAAGTATAAAAAATAAACGATTAAATAATAAAACCTTAAGTACATTTCTCTTTAATACATTACATTATCAATGTGATAAGACAGCGTACAGCGTTCACTACAGGGGACATTAAATAAAATAAAATGTTTTGTCAGAATTCGCTACAAAAATATTAAACAACATTTGTAAGCGGTTTACGTCGGCCGATGTTAAAATAGACAGGTGAGGACAGCACGCCCTCGCCTACAATAGCAAGAAAATCTATTTCCATCAAAACCAAATGCGTTAAAGAATTGAAGAGATGGGAAAAGATATCGCCGTGAACGAAATTTAGATTCGTCTGCGACATTTTGAAATACGTTTACACACAAATATAAATTTACATATTTGGTTTGCTTCGTCTTCTTAACGGAGCAAAAAGCCTGGTTAAGAGTATCTAAATAACGCTGCATTAATAAGATTCCACTCATCAAAGCCAGGGCGAGTCGCTAGTTATTTATAAAAATTTAAACACCATGCATTAATCAAAAGCTTTAATAATCATAGTAACAATACCAGGTCACAGTCGCGAAATTTTTGTAAAATTGTCATCAGTTCTTAATACTTCTGCAAAATTTCAGATTATTCAGATATCTGGAAACTGAACTACAAAATTCCATTACTTATACGTGGTAGAGCTATGCTACAGCTATATTTTTGGTATAGTTTGTAACACGAATGGGTCGGCTCGACCGGGGAAGGACCACGCTCTCACAGAATACCAGCGTAAAATAGCAGCTTGATGCTGCTGTGTTTCATATGGTGAGTGTACAGAACCGGAGACCCCTTTTTATTGGTAACAAGGGATTCCATCTCAGTCTTCAGAGGTGACAACGCATCTGCGTTTTGATTCTTAATTGAGGATAAATGTATATGTCTATGGGTCACAGCATCCACTTACCACGAGATGAACTGTGTGCGCTTTTGTCACAATTATTGTATAAAAAAAGTAACAAAATATACAATTTGTTTAATTAAAGGAATGATTTGTTTTCAAGTTTTGTTACAGAAACTGCGTTTCATTATTCGATAATTTTGTATAATGGATGACTTTCAACGGACTTTCTATCATCTATCAAACCAATCTCCAGAGACGAAAGAGGAAAAAAATAATAATATCGTAAATCAATCGGAAAGTTTTCGTAACACTTTCGCATTATTGTAATAATATGGCTATAAATCTCCGTTACATCGTAACCTACAATTATCCTAAATGTCATAGGTCAAGGCACTGCACTAAGCAAGGTAACATTACAAGGTTTCTACAAAGAATAACAGTAACAATTAAGATGTTTTCTGTATTCTTTTTAAATGCATTTTATTTGAATATCCTTTGGCTTATTCTATCAGCCAAGCTCATAATATTTTTGTTCTTACAAAAATCCGACTATCGTTTTTCAGCTTATTAAGACTATCGTTTGTTATTGTGTAAAAAAGCGATTATTTTATTTCATTCTCTATGATCTACGAGTAAGACATCATAAACATACTTACAGTTTTACGCTCCAAAATGATAATTGTTATATGGTCTACAAGTGTTAAAACCTAGGTACTATTATAATGTTTACTTTCAAATTCAAAGTCAATGTGTGCTCTAAAAGAGCTCGTAAACGGGTTGTAAAAATTGCATTTTGCTGGAAATCTTGCTGAGAACTCAGTAATATTGCCAGTGATAACCTTTGCTGCAATGTTATTGTGCAACACCTTTCAGAATATATTCCGGTTATGTTGCTTCAACTGTATCGCCGAGCAATTAAGTTAATAAACGTGAAGCAATATTGAGGCTATATGCTTAGCAACACTGCACTGCATTGCGCGATTTATATGACAATTTGACGGATATTCTGAAATTGCCACAGAACGGGCCTTTTTACGAGGCGCTTACGCTTTTATAAAGGTCTGCCGTATAGTAGCGCTGTAAGAGAATCCACAATCCCACTTCATTCCGTGGGTACCGTAAGAGGCGACAAAATGTAAATTGAAACAGGAGGTGGTTAGCAGCATCTATTTGATAACAACCCAATAAAAATAACAGAAATTGGGGCCACCAATCCTTCTGATTAGAAATTTGGTTAAGAGACTATTTTTATTTTTGACAGTTTATTGTTGAGGGTTCTTCTACTTGTGTATGTTTTCTAGGTGGTTGACACCCCCCCCCCCCCGAACGGGTTTCTGCCTTGTCGTGGCGGGGGGCTTAGTATTCGTTGCTTAGTCACCCGCGGTGAACAAAGAGGGACCTCTTCGCCGGCCCGTGGTGTAGGGCCGGCCCGAGGTGGCCACTCCGATTGGGCTTCGCAAGCCCACTTCGGATGTGTGTCGGTAGGCTACTGCTGCAGCTGAGGTGGAGTCGCGGAGGAAGAGGAGTGTTGAGCTCCGCAACTTTGACGAGGCCGCACTGTTGATGCGGTGATGGTGGGGCCGCGGGGGGAGAGGAGTGTCGGTATTACGAGGCGCCGCAGTCAAAGCCCAGATCCGCCGCTGGGGTCGGGAAGGGGGGTACTACCGAGCAGGGAGCGTGCCTTGTGTTCCTGGTGTGAATTGCCTGAGTAGGAGAATGGAGAGGAGAGGTCCTTCATCATCTTCAAAATGCAGATGCGTTGTCACCCGTGAGGACTAAGATGGAATGTCTCATTTCCAGTAAAAGGGGTCTCCGGTTCTATACACTCACCATACGAAACACAGCAGTGTTAAGCTAATGCTATTTGACGCTGGTATTCTGTGGGAGCGTGGTCCTTCCCTGGTCAAGCTGAACCATACGTGCTACAACTATACTACTAATGTAGCACGGCTCTACCACGTAAAATTATGGTATAATTACAAACTGTTCTGTGGTGTACATTTTAACCTTCTTTGTACAAAGTTGGTTGCAGGTGTCTATACTGTAGCCACTTACTGTCAAGTTGAATGCAAGTTCGTTTGTAACTTACGTTTTATAAATACACATGCCTTTCAAAGTTATTATTTATTTACAAACATACATAACGTTGTCATAAATATACAAAGACATAAGTTTCGGTATGCTTACTTCTTTGAATAGCTCTTGCAATTATTCACGGGATTTTATTGTTATAAATGGTTGTTATTGCTTGCTTTTATAATAAGTTTTTTTTTCAATTATTTACATAACATTCAAATTTATACAATATTTATTATTATCATAAATAAAACTAAAACTAAAAATTTTAACTATCATAGAGTCTTATTTCCGCGGTATAGTACCACGAATGCTGGCTGCGTTTCATCGCTGAATGGCTATTGACTATAAGTACCTATTTAGCCTTTTTAGCGACAGATCCTATAGTTTCAAACCGCACGCAGAGCCCCGGAGCTCAATATCATAACTTATAGGTATAGGAGGTATTTTCCGAACCAGTGGTAAATAAAAAATGACTTTGAATAAGAATTATGTAATAATCAATATTGAATAAAAAATTATTCTATTCTATTCTATATAACATTACGAAAATATGTAAAAAATACTAACTCCTGTTTCTATAAATATATTATTCTTAGGACTTGATATGCAATTAAGACTTTCCGTATGTACCGCATGTGCTGCAATTCTTCTTTTTTGTAATAAGTCCGAATAACATAGGCGACAACTTTGTGCAAAATTATCCACTACTAAATGCCAGAAATTTGGTGGAGTTTTTCTGAAAACGACTGATGACATGGCCCCTTTGAAGATTTTTTGATTGCTCAATTAATTATAAGCAAAATTAATTAATATATATGGCAACTCTGTACAGATTTTAAGTCTCTGTGCAGACTTTGGCTGTGCCTTGATTTTTATGAACATAAGTAAATGTAAAATAAGATGACAATATTCACATGCAAATGTAGTGCTTTTATTATCTTACAACGAGAAATATAGTCTTTGCTTTTAGTTTGCTACATCGTATACCAAGAACGCTTTTAAAGACGGCAGGGGAAACTTCACGAAAATTGGTACTTAAGACTCGCTTCATTTTGATTTAGAAGACTATTAAATCGTTATATTATTATAGTAAAGTTTTTATTAATAGTTATTTTTATATTGCTTCAGTTTTAATGGCTTATAAGTTATTTAATTTAGTTATCGTTTCTCACTTAGAAAGGGGGAAAGAGGAAAGAGTGACAAAACAAATTTATCCTGCCGAATCGGCAAGGGACGCCTTAGACGAAAGCTTTTCGACCAAATTGGCGGTATATTGAAGATGGGCCAAATTAAGAGTACTCTTAACCGACAAGCATTCTACGTCGATAATATAGATGAGAAAAAACAAGAGATATGTCAGGATCGTGGCAGTGGGACAGGCGTGAGAGTTTATGTGTATGTATATTTTGTTTTTGTTTTATGAATAGGTAAGGTAAGGTAGGAGACAATGTGTGTCCCCATTTGTCTTAAAGTATTCTGTGTTGTAGTTGTCTGGAAGGACTGAGACCTGTGAAGAATATTTTTCCTTCGCTTAGGGCCCCAGAAATGACTGGGCTAATCGCTTCAAATTAATATGTTACTTTATGTGCTTAAGCTAAGTAATGCACTTGATATCTCTATTTCTTTTTAAATTTAAAATATAAGTAAGATACCTAAATAAAACTTTTGTTGAATGACAACTACGTAGTCGCCTCAATAGTATTTAGCTACGTCGCTTACTCAGTATTTGAATCTTAGCTGGAGCCAATATTTGGATAAAACATTCGGCCAGTCTGCCGAGCTTGCCTATGTCACAGGTCCTTGGAACTGCAATTTATCGCATAAACGTTACCTATACGCTGTTCAGCAAACACAAATGTGGCAATATAACGTCTCCTAAGCAGTTGATAGATTGTCGCCGTGGTTGAAATTGGTTACGAGGACGTCATCTTCAAATATTTTATATTTATTGATATATACACAATACGAACAATTTTTAATATAGAGAAGAGACATGATAGATCAGTGGCTAAGCGCTCGCCGTTAATTTTATAGTACTCGAGCAAACTGGATTCAATCTTCGCTGGCACCATTGAAATTGTTAATTGCAATGTTAAGTGCTGATGAACCACGTTTTTAGCAATGAAGGAAAGCTTCCATGTCTTCGGAATAAAATGTTCGAAACGTTGGAAAATTGAAGTCGGCCAACAAGAACTAGAGTAGCGCGGTGGACTAATTTCTCTGTTTTTCAGAAATAAGAAGAGACCTGTAGTGTAGTGTAATGTAAGTAGGATTTAATTTAATTTTTTTCTACGTTTATTGTAATTTTATTGGAATCCAATTAGCCGAATTTTATCGAAACATATAAAGCATTTTGTGTAAAATTGTTTTACGTTGATTCATTTCGCCAGATAAACGAGTAATAAAGTCTTACCAAACAAGCATTTGAAATGTAAATCAGTTGATTACACATTGCGTTAGTTTTATTAGACGGGGATGAACTGGAATTCAAAGGGAAACAAAACCGTGTTTTCCTTTTAGTTTTAAAACTGCATTTAATTGGTGAATAACTAACGGATGCAGCCAAGTTTTTCTCAGACAACTAATTGTTTTGACCTCTTTTAGTTATATGGCTTTAGAAAAAGTAAATGCTGGTAGTCCACGGCTTTTTCTGCCACCAGGGCGGCGCCACTTTATAATGAGATAAAATATTTGACATATATCTTAGGAAAATCTAAGCTTTAATGTTTCTATCCATATTATTAGTTACATTTTATTAGATTAGAAATGAATAAACCGAGCTATAAATATAACTAAAAGTAGAAAAATTTAAAAAAGAGTTAGGTATAAAGTGCAAAAAATTAAAAATCAAACCACTGACGTACTGTCTTGTGTATTAATATTTTATACTAGCTGTGCCCCGCGGTTTCATCCGCGTCATCACGTGTCCGAGGTGCGCGACATGATCTAGTTCTTGAACATTTTATAACGGCTAGGGTTTAAACATCGTTCGCGCGCCCAGCAAAGTATTGAATTATTTTAATTTTACATTATCTCTTAAACTATGCGTCCAAATAACGTGGTGTAAAGTACAAACATCATATAAAGAACAAAGTTTATCTTCATAAAATTGTCTTGGTGATGAAGTAACTTTCGTTCGTAAGGATGAATAGGCCATGCCTAATAATAACGCTCATAAATCACTTAAATTTTCAATATTTTTGTCACAAAATACCAAATTATGGGTTATGTATAAGAAATAGATATATGGTATCGCGGACTTTTTTTTAGTCGGAGTAAAGGTCTATATTTTTCTAGAACATTGTATTTACGTATCCCTAACGATAACACCAGCGCACGCGGATAAATCATTTCGGGAGTGCTTTTTCTTCTGACTTGCTTAACAAATATCCATATTTAAGGCTAGGTGAGTAATATAGCTTAAGGCTAGATAGCCTATACTATTCCACATGAATCTGGCTATAATATGCAAAATGAAGTTTTCAAATCGGACTGGTAGTTCCAGAGATTAGCGCGTTTAAACAAACAAAAAAAAACAGAAAACTCTTCAGTTTTATTATATTAAAATATTTTATATAAACTACTAGCTGTGCCCCGCGGTTTCACCCGCGTCATCACGTGTCCGAGGTGCGCGACATGACCTAGTTCAAGCATTTTATAACGGCTAGGGTTTAAAAGTCGTTCGCGTGCCCAGTCAAGTATTGAATTATTTTAATTTTACATTATCTCTTAAACTATGCGTCCAAATAACATGGTATAAAGACCAAAGTTTATCTTCATAAAATTGTCTTGATGATGAAGTAACTTTCGTTCGTAAGGATAAATAGGCCATGCCTAATAATAACGCTCATAAATCACTTTTAAATTTTCAATATTTTTTGTCTTGTGACATCATGTATTTTGTAATACCAAATTATGGGTTATGTATAAGAAATAGACATATGGTATCGCGGACTTTTTTTTTAGTCGGAGTAAAGGTCTATATTTTTCTAGAACATTGTATTTACGTATCCCTAAAGATTACTTGCTTAACAAATATACATATTTAAGGCTAGCTGAGTAATATAGCTTAATGCTAGATAGCCTATACTATTCCACATGAATCTGGCTATAATATACAAAAATAATTTTTCAAATAGGACTACCAGTTCCAGAGATTAGCGCGTTTAAACAAACAAAAAAACAAAAAAAAACTCTTCCGCTTTATTATATTAAGTATAGATTATTTGAAACTAATTTCTCAATTAACTGACATTGTGTAGCAAAAAAGTTAAACCTCAGTCACAACTAGCGACATCTGATGAGTTGAAGATTATTAGAGCCCTCATTTTAATGTATCTTTTTTTAAATCATACTATTTATATAATATTAAATAATAAGTTAAATTTATTTGAATTTTTCTCATCTGCTTATGGGTGCTTCAGTTAATTTGTAAGAGTATGAAGCTCTTATAAATAGTACTAATTAATGATTGTTATGATTGCGCTAAATATGAAATGGAATCAATATTTTTTTAAAGGAAAGTAAAAACCGCAAAGTTACTCGCAGGTTCTCCTCTATAAAGATCTAACTTTGCGAACCGGTACGGTAGTAGAATTTAACGTCTATAAGAGCTTTCATTAGCCTAAACTTATGAAATATATTTGACTGTGAATCACCATATTGCTGCTAATGATGCAGTGCTTATTGCACCATCAGAGGCAGAACTGCAGGCATTAGTCACGTGTATGAAAGAGGAATGTGAAATTAAAGGTCTCCGTTTGAATGCTAATAAAACTAAGGTTCTGGTATTTGAAAGGGACGAAGAGAGAACGAAGTGTGAAATATGGGTAAATCAGGAATGTCTAGAACAGGTAAATGAAATTGTATACTTGGGGAGTGCTTTTAGCCGGGATGGAAGATGTGATTTAGATGTGGACAGGCGTGTCGCTGCCGGGAACAAGGTCAATGCTGCCCTAACTGCGTTAGTCAAAAGGCAAGGCATAGCGAAGAGTGCACGCCTTGCAATACATAACGCAGTGTTGGTACCGACTTTGTTATATGGCAGCGAAACCTGGGTATGCCAGAAGAAGCATAAAAGCAAGTTGAATGCAGTGGAGATGCGATCTCTTCGTAAAATGTGCGGCTTTACCATGGCCGACCGAAAGCGAAACGAAGATATTCGCAATATGGCAGGTTTGAAAGATGACCTTATCATAAAAATTGATAAGGGCGTGCTTCGGTGGTTTGGGCACGTTGAGCGAATGAGTGAAGACCAAATGGTGAAGAAAATATATAGCACGAAAGTTAATATTAAAAGGTGTCGAGGTAGACCGAGACTAACTTTTGAAGACCATGTGAGCAAATTGCTCGAAGAGGGTAGGGTCAAGAGTACTCGGATACCTAGAAGTGCATGCATGAAGAAGATAATTAATCTGAAAGAAGCGAAAGAGGTTTGTAAGGATCGTGACACTTGGCGTTCTGTTCTCTCTGGCTACCCTGTCAGGGATTGTGCGTGAAGATAAGTAAGTGAATCACCATGCTTAATAAGTATCGTTACCGTTACAGCATATTAAAGCCAACTGCTGAACATAGACTTCCCCATAGGCTGCCTCATATTTATCAACTATACCACGCTTGGGATCTCTTGATTTGTTTACCACTGTCGCCTTTTATGATACCCACGAGATGACATGGGGTATAATTATAAACCATGGCATTGAATTATTTTTGTTAATTATGTGTAATGTGTTGTGTATTCAACAAAATGTGAGTCTTAGTTACTCGAATGAAATGAATTCTATTATTATTTTATTTCAGTAACTTTTTTGTCTTTAGGAAAATAATAGTATTTTTACTTTTGTGGTCATGCGTAAACAATCACCGCGTGTCGAAGTAGACAGAGTACAAGAATACTGTGTCACTGAGAACTAAATCCTGTGTTCAAATCCAGCAATGTTGACCACACTTATAAAAGTAAAAACTGATGAATATTAGTTGAATATGCTCGTATTTGACAATGTTTGCGTATTTTTTGTAAAAATATCATTGTATTCAGAAGATTATTTACTGTCTCTGCGTTTGCACGTTTACTAGTTGCCCTATATTGTCCCAATTTTTTATCCATTTTAAACTGTTTAAGCCCATATTTATCAGAGTGCACGCATAGTGAATGCACTCTCTGAATATAATATGCCATTCATTCGACGTGAAATTTTAAACGTACGTTACTAGTATATGACTGCGTGAAATACGATAAAGCGGTGTTACTTTGTGTTCGATTTAATCAGCAATGGTGCCATCAATCATGATTAACCTTCATATGTAATACTCGATATAAACATTTTGTGGTTGCAAAGCTGCGTGCACGTAATGTGAGTTGCCGTCGCTTATTAGCATGCGGTGTGAAAACTGTTTTATAATATAAAATGATTTAAAACGTATTTGCATTCTGCGAAATTTCATTCCAGTCCTCATGGAAGACAATGATATGCCCATTTCTTTTATAGAACAAGGGTGACAAACGAGCACACCGTCCATCTGATGGAAAGGTTAACTGGTAGAGAATGCCTCAGATATTAAGTCCGCCTATACTTCATATTATATGAAGTTTAAATAAATAAATAAGTGGGTGCTGTGACCCATATACATATACATCAATTAAGAATCAAGATGCAGATGCGTTGTCATTCCTTACGACTAAGAAGGAATGCGTCGTTTCCAGTAAAAAGGGTACGAAACACAGCAGTATTAAGCTGCTATTTTACGCTGCTAATCTGAGAGAGCGTGGTCCTACCCCGGTCGAACCGAGCCATTCGTAATATAGCTTCAACTTCATATTTCAACCACAATAAAGCTGCAGCGTGGCTCTACCACGTTTTTTTAAGATTCTCTACCTAAAGGATAAAACGGTTCCCTGTTAATGTCACTGCTGTCTGTCTGTCTATTCGTCGGTCCGTCCGTATGTTACGGATTCTAGCTTGCGGAGTAAGATACAAGCCTGAGATTGGGATATTTCGTGAAGGAAAACCAATAAAATTATTTTTCAGGAGGCAGGAGGTGCCGTGTATAAAAAAGAGCCGAATTTTTTTTTCTTACCAAGGCATGTGTGTCAGTATAGACCTTTTTTATTTACTTATTAATAACAGCTTATCAAAGTCTTCTGCTGAACACGGGCATTCCTCATAAACTGCCTCAAAGGGGCGGGTTGGCAACCGTAGTTGTTTTTATTATTTCCTCTATCGATCTCCTCATTTGCTTTATAGTCTCTAACATCTGCCTCATATCCCCTACACAGTTGATAATGTCCTACTATATTTCGGACAAGAAGTAAAAAACCGGCCAAGTGCGAGTCGGACTCGCGCTCCGAAGGTTCCGAACAAATCCGTAGGCATATAAGTTTAAAATTATTAAAAATATTTTTATTATATGATGTAACTAAAAATGTATGCTTTTCGCAATTTTTCCTTTATCATACGTTGCTTCGTACAAAATTTTAAGATTCTGAGTTCACGGGAAGTACCCTGTAGGTTTTGATTGCCTTGCGAATGTCGAAAATTTGCGGCATAAACGGCTGTATATTTTGATTGCGTTACCTTAGAAGTTTGATTTTTTCACAGCTCCAAGGGACAGTAGACTTGAGTATTTCATATAAATTTCAGCTTGATACCTCCACGCGTTTCTGAGAAAAAGGGTCTTGACAGACAGAGAGACAGACAGACGGATAACAAAGTGATCCTATAAGGGTTCCGTTTTTTCCTTTTGAGGTACGGAACCCTAAAAAGAAGTCGAAGAATATTGCTATAGTCAAAAATCTCTTTAATCTGTATAAGATAGTAAAGTAAAGTAAAGTTGCAGCCAATTTACGTCCCACTGCTGGGCACAGGCCTCCTCTCATCTCTGAGAGGGTTTTAGGGCAAGGAAATGTCCACCGCGCTGCCCCAATGCATGTTGGCGAACTTCACATGTCTTCGAAATATTTTTTTTTCTTATTTCTCAGACATGCAGGTTTCCTCACGATATTTTCCTTCATCGCCAAGCACGTGGTAAATCAGCACTTAAAATAGCAAATTAAAAATTTTATTGGTGCCGGTGGGGATCGAACCCGGGTTGCTCGAGTAATGTGAAGCTTACTGTGAGCGCTAACCATCTGACCTACCACGGCTAAGATAAGAAACAATGAAATATTTGTCCCAAATAAAAGTAAGTCTACTTCAAAGAAATAAAAAAAAATCCATACAATAGCTTCTGAAGTAGGCGATAAAACAATGTATAGAAGAATTGAAGTCTCGAAGTCAGAAAATATTGCGTGAAAATTATTTTATTATTTTTATTTCATTGAATTCGGCTTTGACTTATTAATTAAAAGTTTAATTTTTGATCATTTTAAGTGAACTTTGGAACATCACATGATCAAGTTAACGACTAGAATGTCGTGTAAATAGTTACGTTAAAACCTTCATTACCTAATTTTCTACTCTTACAGATTTTTTCTCTAAATTTATGAGTCCACCTACCTGAAGTAGGTTATACTTTTATACCAATATTAATCATTACAATGGGTTCACAATTGAACAAAATACTGCATAACATACATATAAAAATTTAACTTTTAATAAAAAGTAAAAGCTGACTTCAAACAACTGACTGGAAGGGGTGGAATAATTTGCCATCTGTCGTTCCATCTGAATATAATGTGGGTGTTTCCAAGGCAAGTGAATAGGCTTTTTCTGAGCTCAGTCAGTGCGCTTTATCATCTTCGAATACATCACCACTTACCATCAAGTGGAGTAGTATTCAAGCACTGGCTTGTAAAACTAAAAAACAAAACTAAAAAGAATAAAATAATTTCCACAAAACAACTTAAGAAGTCGGTGTTAAGACATAATGCTTAGAAGAATTAATTTTAAAAATAAAAACAACCACAGTCACATTTACAACTTCCTCTTTTTTTTGAAGTCAACTAAAAATACTTTAAAAATAAATAAATAATATTATACTAAGTACTTAAATACGAGTAACATATCTTCTCGAACTTATGTGTTTGCATTCAAAAGCCGTATTAAACAGGTAGATTATAGTATTTAGAAAGTTGAAAGTTGTCACATTTATAGGGCCTGGACTGCGATGTTAAAGCCGGATTTGGGGTTTTCTCTTTAGCTAGTAATGCCATTATTGGACAGGAGAATGCTCTCGCTATATGTGCATAGCGAGAGCATTCTCTTCTTTTAAATATTGTATTGACTAATGCTTCAATTTACATGTTTGATTGCTAACTTGTTGACTCTTTATAGAAGAAAGAGCAAACGATCGAAATCGATAGTAAATTTCACAAATTGGGCGTGCGTGGCAGTAAATTTCTGGATAAGCGCGCGGTGGTGGTTTCCTAACAATCGAGAAGATTGTTAAACGGTCAAATCAAATAAATTAATTACTAGCCTCTATTAAAATGAAGCGTAGTTTAAAATAAAATTTCTTTCATGGCAAGATAAGAAAAAGTGCGAGGGAGATGGATATTATTCCATCTCGCTTCCTTATAGCCACCAAGGCCGTCTTTACTACGTCAGAAGGGTCGTGATTCGTGACGGAAAAATCTTACACATTATCTCGCCTAGCCCTCATCCGCCAAATTCGTACCGTCCTATAAGGAACTTCGTTCCAATAAAATAATTGGAACGAATTGTTCTTGAATTGTGAAAGGCCACCAGTGTGGAAATTGTCAATCAATTTATATATTTCATAATAATTGCATTTATCTGACAAATTCTTACTGAAACTGTCAAAAATGCAATTAAGGTATAAATGTTGTGTGTCGACATGATTGGCGGTTAATAATTGTCTAATAAATGAGCCCAAAAGCGTTGTAATCTACGTTTGGGGATGCAATAAAGCGAATGTGAAATTCGCAATAAACAGTGGTTAGGGTTGAGTCCAGACACGTTGTTTTTTGCCTCCAGTTATCCTCTCATGATTTATGCTGTGCCTGCTTGGAATATGATTACCAGTTACGTTTCGGAAGTGCCCTTAATGGATATAAACGTTGTAATTTACTGGACGATAAAGAGTGATCGGGGTTTGATATAATTATTCTATTAATTAACAAATATACAACAAATTAATTTAATATAATATAAAATTATAAAAAAAATTGTGACGAAAATAAAATTAGAAAAAAAATATGTTTATTACGTCAGAATATTTTTTTTACATGAAACACCATTTTTAGTCTATAGCCGTTTCAAAATGAGACTCTACTACCATTACCATCACAGCCATATACAGCCTATTAGAAAGCCACTACTGAACATAGATTGCTGCTGTTCCTCTATATATTGCCTTATAGGGTTGGCAACGCAGTTTTTATTTATTTATTTATTTATTTATTTATTACAATTTTAGGAGAACTTACAGCTGGTTATAAATGTATGAACAATAAAAATAAAAAAATGTACTGAAGGCCAATTAAAAGTTCCCACTTATAAATAAAGTACAGAGAAAAATTGCACAAGTGACGTAGACGTAGATTTAATGACACAATAAAAGATGATTTAAAAAGTAAAATGAAATAAATAACAATGCATGGTATATGTAATACACATCAGTAAACGAAAAACTTATTACTCAGTAGACGCTTAAGCTGCCTGCTAGAGGTGTTAAATAAGTCTACATTTTGTATTTTCGCCACGTCATTGAAACACTTGCTCACTCTTATTAAATAAGAATTTTGCCTGTAGTTTTATTAGTTTATTCTTATTCAGCTGCTATCGGGAAGATGCTACTGCTCATCTCCTGGTTCAGGTTTGATCTGTCGCCTCTTACAACACCCACGGGATGATGTAAAGTATAGGCCGTTGGTACTGCGCGCTTCGGGGTGTCGAATTGCCGTCCCATCAGATGAAGAAGGTAATGAAGTAGAGATTGCAACTGTGCTACGGCTACGCACACATTCTTCTATGAGACTGGTCGCCGTAACCGAAATTTGATCTGGAGAACATTACCGTCCTTTCTCCTTCGCATGTTTTTGCATCACATGCCTACAATAAAGTATGGGTAAACCTTTTAAATGACGCTTTGTCACTCTTTCCTCATTCATTATTTCCGCGTGTGCAAACCATCATAAGTATTTAATATAATATGACAAAAAATCACAACTTAACTTTTATACATAATTTTTCATTGTATATTTCCTTTATTAACCATTTTAGAAGTATTAATTAACTCAATTTAACTCTTCCTATTAGTTGGGATTACAAAAAATTCATTAAGCGTTCAAAAAAAAGATGGTTTAAAAGTCATCGAGACGTTAACGTTAAAAAGGAAAAGTTGGAATGGAAATAATTTGTTCGAGAATTGACGTCACAATTTAAGAAACTTTCAGCACATTGTTATCGCCAGTAAAGTTTAAAAAGCACCTGTACTTTTTTTATGGAATAAAGGTGACAAAAGAACACTCATTCCACCTAATAGTACCTAAGTGAATTCTTTGACCTAGATACATCGACATCAATCCTCGATTAAGAATCAAAGTTTAGTTGTGTTGTCATCCCTGAGGACTAAGATAGAATGCTTCGTTTTAAGTTAAAAGGGTCTTCGGTTATATACAGAAACAAAGCAGCATTTACACTGGTATTTTCTTACAACGTTTTTACGTGGTAGAGCCATGTTGCAGCTACATTAGTAGTATAGTTGTAGCACGAATGGGTCGGCTCGACCGGGGCAGGACCACGCTCTCACAGAATATTAGCCTAAAATAGCAGCTTAACGCTGCTGTGTTTCATATGTTGAAAGTAGAGAACCGGAGACCCTTTTTACTGGACAGGAGGCATTCCATTTTAGTCCCCACGGGTGACAACGCATCTGCATTTTGAGTCTTTATTGAAGATAGATGTAGAGATGTCTATGGGTCACAGTAACCACTTACCATCAGGTGAACTGTGTGCTCGTTTGTCAGCTTATCCTATAAAAAAAAACACAACGCGGTCCTTTCACTATCGAGCCAACCCATTCGTGCTACCATCATAATGTAGCTGCGCATGGCCCTATCACGCATATTTAAATAGCCATCAAAGTAATAAATATCCACACAAAGTTTTTACGTGTTTATTTATACGACGCCAATTCCTTTTTTCCGAATGTTAGTTAGCCGACGATATCATGGTTCGTAAGAGTCTGTAATGAGGAAAAACGGCGCTATGTTGCGGTTTGGAAACACGAACTTTCTGTTACTGTAAGTTTTAGCAGGCAATTAACTAGCTCTGTGCTTTATTTCCAGCGATCCTTCATGAAATAAATGCGCTAATGGTAGTCGATTCAATTTTAATTGAACAGAATAGACGTATTAATGTTGTATAATGGAATGTATTTGCCTTTTAAGAGGTTTAATTTAAGACAGAGATTGGCTCCCTAGATTTTATTTAAATTTATTAGCTTGATATAAAAGCTGACTTATATCAATAGCGTAATGTATAACAACAGCTTTAGGAAAATGTTTTTTGATTATTTTAAAAAAGAATACATCGTAAAAAATATTTGTGTCGTAAAATTTTAAAGATTTATCTTTTTTGTGAATTTTATTTATCTTGTAATATATATTACTTTATTTAAGTATTTAATTACCTTGAAGCCTCAAACTTTACGGTGGTTTAAGAGTTTTTAGCGCTGTTAATGGACAAATTAATTTTTCTTTTTTATTGTTTAGACTTTATATTGTTAACCATGAAGCTAATACAAAGGGGAGACGGCATAAGCAACTGTGCACTGTGATTCTAAGTAGGTCCTGACGTCATCATAGTGGGCGTGGCTTTAGTTAGTATACTGTCAGCATTCGTCCTGTGCGCTCATGTGTTGAAAAAAATCGCAAATCGATATATTTTCGTAGTATTAAGAAGAAAAGGATGAAGTGTTGTGTTTTATTGTGTAAAAACTACTCAGATAGACGCTCTAATGTTATGGATGGCATCACATTTCATTTGTAAATAATTTTACACCAAATTTATTAAAATAGTTCTAGAAAAATCTCTTTGCATTGGCTTTCAAATATAATTAAATATATTCGACACTAGATGGCGACACTTTGTGTCATGTGAACTAAAAATATAAAGGTCCGTAGAGCTCAGTATTGGTAAAATAAACATACGAAGGTGCTGAAATTTGTTTTGCATTCAGATATAAAGTAATTTTAATCGCAAAATATTATTTTTATAGTTTATAATCATTATGTGAAACAGGCCGTATTCTATCGTCAAGTAAACCTCATAAAGATAACAAAAAGACAGTGCCGTAATTAAAATTCAATTATTTTATTCAGTAATCCAACTTTCAATATTAAAATGAAGGAAATTGTACTTAGGCTGATTTTCACGAAATGTTTAAGTTATATTTAAGTGACATTCAATATGCAAAGAATCACTTAAATACAATTTAATGTTCTTAGATTGGCATTCAAAAAGTGCATTCGGATGACTAATTTGCAATAAAATATTTATATTTTAATTGATTTGTAAATAAAATTATATTAATTATAATAATTTGTCTATTATTTGTTCTCCCTCAGAGATATTAAGTAGTATAACCCACAGATAAATAATAGTCCAGCCGTTTCTGCGTGAAAAAATTACACAAACACAGTACATACTTAGTGTGGAATAAGCTCAAGGAGACAGAAAGAACACACAAAATTTCGCCTTTATAATATTAGTGAGATAAATAGGATATTTAGTTCCAAATTAAATATCCTACTTAATATTAAACATAGAATATTTAGTTTCAAAGAGACTTTATTTTATGGATAAAATAAATATTTTTTGAAGGTTGACTTTCACGAAATGATAAACATATTTAAATTGTATTTAAGTGATTCTTTGCATATAGAATGTCAGTTAAATATAACTTAAACATTTCGTAAAAATCAGCCAAGTACAATTTCCTTCATTTTAATATTGAATGTTGGGTTACTGGGTAAAATAATTGAATTCTAATTGCGGCCCTGTCTTTTTGTAATTTTTTATGAGGTTTACTTGACAATAGATGGCGGCCTGTTCCCAAAATTATTGTGAAAACTAAAAATATTATTTTGGCGATTAAAATTTCTCTGTCTGAATGTATTTGCTTCATGAGATAGACGCTCCGATGCTATGGATGGCATCACATTTCATTTGTAAGTAATTTTACACCAAATTTATTAAAATAGTTCTAGAAAAATCTCTTTGCGTCGGCTTTCAAATATAATTAAATATATTCCACACTAGATGGCGACACTTTGTGTCTTGTGAACTAAAAATATAAAGGTACGTAGAGCTCACTAATGATAAAATAATCATACGAAGGTGCTGAAATTTCTTGGCATTCAGACATAAAGAAATTTTAATCGCCAAAATATTATTATTTAGTTTATAACATTTTGTGGACATGCCGCCATCTTCCGTCAAGGTAGCTAAGCTACATTGCAACATCGATATGGAAAGATTCGAGTAGTTTTACTATTTATCGGTAGATGTAGATAGTGTAGTGGGCGGGGCTTTGCATCCCCTCACCCGGCAAATTGTCACGCGTTGTTACATAGTGAAATTTGATTACAACGTCTCCTCTTTGTATTTGCTTCATGTTGTTAACTGTATCCGTTAATAGTGTAAAGATTGCGTGGCTTAGTGATTAGAGTGCCTGACAAGTTTACAATTTTACCCATGTTCGAATTCGGCAATTCAATTTGCGGATTTATTACTATACTACACTAAAATAAACATTAACAAAATTATCATCAAATACTACGGAATGAACAAAACTTTTTACCACATTTTTATGTATATGGCAGTATTTAATAAATAAAATTAATATTACTGTGCCATTACCAGAACATATCATATCAATTTTAAAGGCTTATACGTATTTAGTACATGATTTAGATAATACATTGGATAGGTGGAAGAAACGTTCTCGAGAGGCAGCCCCGCACAGTAAGCGAAGTGTAAGGTTGTCCCTCACTAGGTGGAGTGACGACCTAGTAAGAGATGCAAGAATTCGATAGATGGGGTGGCTTAGGACCGTGCTATGTGGCATTAGTTGAGGGAGGCTTATGCTCATCAATTAACTTGGGCTGTGATGATGACGTGTGATTAATTTTATTGCTTATTTAGTAAAACTTTAATGACTTGAGTTTTTGTACTTAAAACAAATTTATTATTTACCTGATGCAGATGCATGCAGTTTATGTATTACACGTTTAAATTGAAAAGTTATATCTCGCATAAAACAACCATTGATACTGTATGTAAGCAGAAGATAATTTTTCGCACGTTATAAAACTGTGCGATGAACGTCGTAGTAACTTAAGAAAAAAGCCGTATAACCAGGGGAAATGTTCTTGTATTTCGCCGGCGCGGTAACAAGGGCCTTCTACATGACTGGAATATTTTTGTCACCAATTTCCTTAAGCGAACGGCTTAACGCCCCGGAAAAAGTTACTTATACTTACCTGAGGCCCCATTGTTATTACAGAGTTTTTGTCTCCTGCCTTTATTCGACCCTCGAAGTTACTCTATCGAAATAAGGCCCCATGTCCCTTCAGTTTTATGGTGATTTAAATTAAATATTCTTGTGTGTTATTTATTATTAAATAGTTCTTCAGTGTAAAGTGTAGCAAGTGAAGCTCCATTTAAAAACAGTTCTGAAATACAAATCCACCCAATCATAAACTCAAATAGTAACTTGAGATATTGAACGTCTTGCAGCACCGAGTTGAGGCCTATATATCACTTAAAACGACAGAGCCATAAATCTATAGGGAGTGCTCGTTATTTGTAGTCGCCATGTGAACCGCCAGTTTCGGGTGAATATTAACGATATCGCCAATTTTCCGCAAGCTTAGCTCCGTCGCAATTTCTCGCCAATTGAGCAATAGTATCACGTCGAGGGGACGCGTCGTCGTCGCGGATTAGTAAAAAATCTTTCTAAGTGTACATAATGTTCTCTACCGCCATATAGTTTGAATGAAATATTACAACCACCTTCTCTAATACTGAAACATCCCGCCAATATTACTCTAATACTTGGCTTTATTGCTATACTACCCGTATCTGTACTTAGCCTCATGACTACTGCATCTAATTGATGACTTTACTCTACACTTAAGCTTGTGTAAATTCCAAATCATTTAAAAATCAAAAGTGTATAAGTAATTCATATAAGAAAATTTTAAGAGAATCTTTATACGCTTATATACGCTTTAACAACAAAATCCATGAAAAAGAACAAAATTTGTCAATAAACAAGTTTGTTTTAATAAAGAAAAATTTAAAAAAAGGATTATTATAATATCAAAGAATACATAAATGAAAACAACTCCTGGGAATGAGGTGATCGGCACCATGCTGGTTCTATTAAAACTCATTTAAAATTTGAATAACCAAAAAACCAAAATGATTGTAAACTGAAATATGTTTAAAAAAAGTCCCCTTGACAGACTGTTTCTTCCTAGAACAGAGGTATTATCCGAACCGTGCACTGGTGGTAAATAAAAAACTTACTTTCAGTAGTATTAAATAATAATGTATATTGAATAAAAAATATTCTATTCTATTCTTTTCTAATCGCCATCATCATGTCCACTGCTGAACTTAGGACTCCACGAAGGAATGTCACACTAAGCCTCATGCATGCATCGAACGCCTACAAATTAACAATTAGGTAAAAAATAAGGATATATATCTATAATATTTTTTGATTTTCTCTGGAAACGCATATCACGATGATATCTTTTTTGTATTATGTGTAACATAGAAAGGTTACGCATAAAATTTTACCCTCGAATTCTGTGTACGTTCTTAGAAAAAAGTTATAAAGAAAAGCACGTCGAAGCTTGGGGCTCACGAACAATGTCATGCTTTGTTACCAACGAAATAATAGCCACGAAAAAATTGCGTGGATTACTGTTACAGTAGCTAACATGACAATAGGACCCCTTCTTGTCTGTATACACAAACCCAAACATCATTTGGGTAGGTCCACGAACTAATATTTACTTTAGGGGAGATTAACGTAGAACTCTGCTGTAAAAGTTCAATCTCGTAAAGATCATAACATTTTTGTTTTGTGTGCTTTTACTGTTTCAGTCACGATAATATTTTCTAATTCTTCTTCATCACCTCGTGTGAAGCGTCTGTCATTGGTCTCTCTTATTACGTGGAGGTTTTTCTCTATAATCGCTACTCTCCGGGCGGAATGGTGATCATAGTGTCAGACGTCTTGCACTTTTGATGCTGCTTCCCATCGCCAGTCTGGATATTATACGCTTGGTGTACATGATATAGTTATACCACCATCAATAGGAAAGAAAGAAATCTTTCTGACATTCCCCATAGTTAATCTTATGACACCGGCAGGATGCTATGGATGATGAGTTTTTCCACACAACATGATCAAATATACATTGCTAATATTTTATTTAAAAAAATTAACTAATTTAAATAAAACTTGAAAAATCATATATAAAACGTTAAATAAAATATATGCAATGCTATTATCAAAATGTTTTTATCAAAAATTGACGCGTATACTACGCATTGAATAAAACTACGTTTTACGGATTTTATCACATTTGATTGGGTTATTTTTCCTATCCCAGTACAGATTATAATTGATTTACATATTATATGTGCATATTTTATATTTGAGTTGCATGTATACATAATTTGAATTAAATTATTGATTTTGATCATGAGACACTAACTGCCCCTAACTCACTCTCTGTTTTACCCAAGGTTTGCTGTAATGTAATATAAAGTAAAGATATTACATTACAGCTAACATTGTATAATGTAAAGAATAATGTAAAGAAGATGTATTACATTACAGCTACGCTTGTGTAATGTAAAGAATAATGTGAAGAAGATGTATAACATTACAACTACCCCTGTGTAATGTAAAGAATAATGTAAAGAAGATGTATTACATTACAGCTACCCTTGTGTAATGTAAAGAATAATGTAAAGAAGACGTATTACATTACAGCTACTCTTGTGTAATGTAAAGAATAATGTAAAGAAGATGTATTACATTACAACTAACCTTGTGTAATGTAAAGAATATGTATTATCATTACAGCTAACCTTTTATAATGTTAAGAATATGTACAATACATTATAGCCTCTTATTAGATTACTTCATATATTCTCATATAATATATTCCCTTTAAAATTTTTAAATTTACTTTCTTTGTCATTGAATTTTGCCTCCTTGACATAAATGAATATTGCAGAAGCTACGCTGTGAGGGAGTAAGTACGTATCCAATTTTACTAGGTGTCAAGTACACGCACATATGCCTTGCGAGCGGACAGGTTGTAATTCAGGCGAACTGCAGCAATCAGTGATGGGTAATGGCCCGTTGCTTTAAAAGGGATTATGACGAGACTAAAGTTCCCGCCTCTATGAATATACAATGCGTATCAGAATTAACGGTTTATCGTTTAATTTTTAAGTTGTGATATGCTGTTTACATTTGGTAATGGTTATTTTGTAATCAGGAAGGTATAAATTATGCGGAATATATTTATATTATTTATTTATTTATAGCCTATATACGTCCCACTGCTGGGCTTAGGCCTCCTGCCGCCGGTAAATCAGCACTTAAAATTGCAGTTAATTGGTTAAAACAAATTTGGTGCCGGCGGGGATCGAACCCGGTTTACTTCATCATCATTATCATTACAGCCTTTCATAAGTCCACTGCTGAACATAGGCCTCCCCCAAGGACTGCGTAAATTTAGTTTACTTACGTACTGTCAAATCTACAGTGAGCGCTAAGTCCCTGAGCTACCACGGCTCATGGGGAATAGTAACAAACAATAATTTTCAAAGTTCTATCTTATCTATGTGGTAGTGTCATGCTGCAACATTATTATGGTTGCTACACGAATGAGTCAACTAGACCGGGGAAGGACCACGCTCTTACAGAATATCAGCGTGAAATAGCAGCTTCATGCTGCTGTGTTTTGTATGGTGTGTGTAAAGAATCAGAGATCTTTTTACTGGAAACAAAGGATTCCATCTTAGTTATGAGATGTGACAACTCATTTTCGTTTTGATTCTTAATCGAAGATAAATGTAGATTTATATTCCATTTGTTACAACATGCACTTACCATCAAGTACACTGATGCTCGTTTGTTACCCTTATTCTATTTAAAAAAAAATCTATATCTAAGACAAATTTCATAAAGATTATAAAAAAAAACTTTATTAAATGTAGACAATGAGACTTAATTAACTTTAACTTTCGCTAATTTTACTAAATACCTTTTTGCTTAAAACGATACGGAAAAAACTGTAGACTTTTGAATAATTGAAACAAACTTCTGCCACTCCGGACGGATTATACACAAGCACATTATGAAAATTTCCCAGGGGCCTTTCAGAATCTCATTACTGATAAGTCCACATGTGCACATGACAGATGACTGATATCAATTATTACATAATATGTTATGATATATCATACATGTATTTTGTATGGTGTCATTATTATAGTTGCTACAGATTCGCGCGTCGTTTAAACCGCTAACATTTTTCATGGCTAATTTAAAAAAAGTATGTTTATCTACAAGCGACATTAAGCCAATAATAAAGGCAAAACTTTAAAAAAATCTTCGTTCGATTCTGTCATTTGACTATTGACGTGAACCTCTTTTAACACAAGTATTTTAAGCTTGGAGTATTATCATCCTAATCATTACAGCCCATTACAAATCCACTGCTAAATAAAGGCTCCTTCCCAAGGAATGCCACAAAGCACGACCCTGAGCCACCTGCATCTAATGATTTCGTCACTTGCATCTACATAGTAGGAGACCGCCCTACTATTCGATTACTGGTACGAAACTGCGACTCGAAAACCTTTCTCCCTCATCGGTTGTCGGTTTTTCGAACTATAAGATCGAACCATTGCCACTTCAGCTTACTGATCAGTTGGACGGTCGGTTAATATGGTTCTACTGCGAATAAACTCATTATAAAGTTTATAACGCAGATGATTTCCGAGAATAGTGCTTTCCATAGCTCGCTGAGTGACATTGAGATTCTTGATACGGCCAACAGTGAAATACCATGTCTCATATCCATATGTCACTGGCAACACGCACTTGTTGTACTCTATTGTTTTTAAATTTTTATAATATGCATATAGGTAGAAGATTTTTCATATATTGTTACAAGTATCTCCTTAACCCTATCCAGCTAAGTTGTATCCGTCGAATAGTATCAGATAATAATTTATTCTAAGTAAACAAATTCGTTAACAACTTCAACCGTAGTGTTCCCAACAAATATAGGCATAGATGCAAGCGTAAAATGTATTTTTTTATAAAATAACTGTGGCCTATAGATATCTACATATATCCTCGATTAAGAATAAAAATGGAGATGCGTTGTCACCCCTGAGGACTAAGATGGATTACTTCGTTTCCAGTAAAAAGGGTGTCCGGTTCTCTACACTCACCATACAAAACACAGCAACCTTAGGCTGCTATTTTACGCTGGTATTCTGTGAGATCGTGGTCCTACCCCGGTCGAGGCAACCCGTTCGTGCTACAACTAATATAGCTGCAGCGTGGCTCTACTACTTATAAATGGCTAACGTAAATATTATATAGTTTTTTTTTACATTTTTTATACAAGCAAATTTGACAAATGAGCACTAAGACTCCTACATTCAAGTGCTACATAAAAAATTATCATTTTAAAAACCAGACTTCATTATATGAGATTTGTATATAATGCAATACAACAAATGATATAATACTATAACGTCTTTATATATTACTAAAGCGTTTAAAGATAAAAGAATCTTCGATACAGATACGATTTATCTCAAGAGACAAGAATACGAATATGAATATTCAGCCGCAGTTTCCAGTTCCGTAATATATTATATTCACGATAACAAGGTTCGTCAGCAGAATTGCGAGACCATAGTCGAATGCAACACTGTTCCGTGCTAACACGTACGGTTCGCTGTGATTTTACGCTACCGTAACTCTTGGCACACGAGACGAACTTCATAATCCTATAATGTCTTAAAATAAGCCCGAGTACAGATTTTCAGAATAGCAACTACATAGGAATTAAGAACAAAATCGGATATGTATTCAAATCTAATAGCAGTATAAGAAAAATGTCTTTCTGATTTTTCAACAGTGGGTATATGTTACTGTTTCATCACTTACAAACACAGAATATTCAAATGCGGATACTACAAGTTCATTCCAACTAAACAAGTTCCAACAGAAATAAGCAGCGTTTGCACACTTGTTTCCATAAGCCTCAGGGAAAAGAAAGAAACGTAGGAAACTCGCTTCCCATTGTCCCGTGCGGGTGCATATGCAAGGTCGGGGAGTGGGATTACGGCGCAAATCTCTCTTGTTCAAAATGAAGTTACAGATCCATTCCAAATCCGTGTTTTATATTTCTCAGCCCATGTGATGCGAGAAAAAACTTCGAAACGACTCCCAAGCAATTTTTTACCGGCGTGGAACCCATTCGTACGCTACATTGAAAGAATAAAATTTCTTTCTTTATTCGCGAACACTAAATTAAATTTTCAGTTTGGAACTACCTCAGTCTGCGGTTATTTGCGTTTTATTTTAAAGTAATAAATGGAATTTATTACTTTAAAATAAAACGAAAGAGCCGTGGAAGCTCAGATGGTCAGCGCTCGCTGTAAATTTCACAGTACGCGAGAAACCCGGGTTCGATCCCCGCCGCCACCAATGAAATTGTTAATTGCAATTTTAAGTGCTGATTTACCATGTGCTCGGCGGTGAAGGAAAACATCGTGAGGAGACCTACATGTCTGACAAATAAGAAAAAAAATATTACGAAGACATGTGAAGTTCGCCAACACGCATTGTGGCAGCGCGGCGGACATTTCCTTGCCCTAAAATTCTCTCAAAAATGAGAGGAGGCCTGTGTCCATGTGGGACGTATATAGGCTGTAACTTTAACTAACTTAACTTTAAATGGAATTTAATACTTATGTACGTTAAGTAAAAGGAAAACATGATTTAAATCATTGTATGTCTATTCCATTGCGAAGTTGTTTTATAGTTAGCAGTTGTTATCATTATTAAGCCAACTTACGAGTCGAGGCGGGTTATGCATACGATTAAACCCAACCAAGTGCATCTCTTGCACAAGTATGCAAATTAACACCAACATCGCTCATATACTTACTTAGTTGTTTTGACAACGACTTTAATAATTAATTCGCATATAATATACTGATGATTTTTATTTATGTGATAATCATCGAGAGTGGAATTTAGAATTAGCCTAAATCTTTAGAAACGTTTATTTAAATGACGACTTACGTTAGTAGGTAGTTGTCAAAAACGAAAGTGAATGTTGCTATATCCGTCTATTGTTTGTATTGGTTAGGCGTAGGTAACTCTCGCAACATTAATGGGCGGTATATAAAGTAATGACAATCGTGCTAGCGACATTTAAAATATTTTGTAACCAATTTTTAATGTTTTAGTTTACGAAGTTAAAAGCCTAGGTATATCAAAAATAGGTATAATCAATTTTATAAATAATTCGATATTTTACTTTTAGTATGATGGCTCCGTGGCGAAGTGGCTAAGCAATGAGTTACAGCGGTCGTGGGTTCGAATCCCGCACCGAGCAAGTATTTGTATAGCTTACAAATAATTGTTCCGGGTCTGGATGTCTGTCCTTGTGAAATTTATGTATACAAACTGACCCCACAATACAATAGAAAGTGTGGAGGCAACATTTTTATTAAAAAAAATATATATACTAAATAGTACTTACCATCATCTATCGGGAGCCATAAAATCTTAATTTTATCATGATGACTATACGATTTGATGACATCTGACATAAGTTGCTAGATAATTTTATCATGCCACTACATGATGCGGCTGTACATTATGCGTCAATAACCGAATAAAAAATGGGATGTGTTCCTACAAAATTCCTAGACAAAATTGTTCAGTCCAGTAATGAGAGATGTGTCTAAGTTTAAATGTATTTGGCAAACCAACCTCTAAGTTTGGCGAGTGCAAAAAGTTTTAATCAATATGCAAGTAGGCTAAATTTAACCATGTATTAATAAACACAAATAGAAGCCTATAGACGTCCCAGTATGTGCATAGACGTTCTTTTACGTATAAGAGAGTAGTGGCTTAAAAAATCTCATCTACTCACTCACTCAGGTGACTTAGGTTTCCTAACGATGTTTTCCTTCACTTTAAAGCATATGTAAAATCTGCATTGAAAATTGGTGACTATTAAATTTTATGGGCGCAGACACTTGCAATCGAACTTTTTGGCCAACTACATACTACTTACTTTTTAATAAATAATCACGTTTTGAGTCCGTAGCGTCGAATTCTACTGGTTTTTAAAAAGATGTTTTGATTTTACAAAAGTTTTTATTAAATAAAGGCTTGTTTAAAGCTTTTATAAACATCTAAATTTGCACTGATTCGGAGAACATGACCTTCCCAGAGAAGAACCGGCAAGAAATTCTAATGAATACGAACGAGGAATATCTAAGCAATAAATGGAGAAAGTCTGCTTTGATTTAGGCAATAGCATGGAATTTAATAATTTATATCAAAAAGCAGGCCATCAGCTTTAAGGCTTGCAAAACATCCACACCGAATTCCTGCCTATCTAAACAATTAAGAGTCTAACAGTAAACACTTCGTGGTTTAGACATCAACGTCTCAAAGTCTCGCTCACTCTGTATTTCAAAACATCGACACTCGTGATATCTACTCCAGTCGCGGCGATAGGCGACTCTACACGTACACTTTGCTCCGGTCGCACGCCTCCATAATTTTGGGTAGTTGTTCTGTTCTAACTTTGCATTCAATTGCAGTTAATTGAGAAAATTTCAATTTAAATACGAATGGCATACTTTTACTTATAAAATCATTTCTTTTGTTTCAGATGTCCTTGAAACTGAATTTGTTCACCTGAGTGGAAAATATCGTGACAGTCAAAGGTGTGAAATGTGAATTTAGTGTTTAAAGTGTTAAAATCTAATTTCAATTGTGAGTTATATTGTTTTCCGATGAAGATTCAAGTGTAACTGTTGACGGTTCTCGCTAATTGTTTACTGAAAAATCTGTCACCATGGAGACCGAAGAGCTTACAAAACTTGTGGATGGCATATATAAGGTGGGATATATATCTTTATTTCTGAGTACTTATTTTTTGAGTTTTTTTGTTGAGTTGAGTCTGATTTTTCATCTTTACAATATTAAAACAGTAACTGAAAATTTTTAATAACGAAAGTATTTACTTAAAAATATTAGTGAAAATTATTACGTAGAAATAATGTACCCATACAATATTTTAATAAATTTATATCAATTCTTGCTAGTTATTAACGTAGTTTTTATTAGTAGCAGACATGCTACATAGTTTTATTAGACACATGCAAATTGAAATGAATTCTAAAGAAAAGTACATCAATTATTCAGAATTCTAAATTGTGTTTTTCGTTTCTTACTTTAAATCTATATTTTTTTATGACAATAAACACGATGTCAAATAATTTTAAGGTAATAGTTTTAAAGAAACTAAAAATAAAATATTATAACATTACATACTTATAATTAAACGAAATATTTTTATATCCAAATTACCTTGCAAACATCATGTCTTGCTTAATTACACTACCATGACAATAGTTCATTAAAATTTGAATAGGAAAGTGAAATACCATAACTAATGGAATTTACATACAAGCGGATCTTCGTGCACCTGCGTCTTATAAGTCAAGGTCAAGAAGTCAACCGACCACTATAAAAATATTTAGTAGAGAATGTTCCGTACGATTTCACTAAAACGTTTCTCGAATAATAATATAAATGCCTATGAACTGATTTCCATGAGCGCCTATTAATACATAAAAAGGAATTGTATATGGCGGCCTATTTACAATTTATAAGGCTTTGGTGTAAGCCAATAAAAACAATAAGAGAACTTAACCTACTATTCCCGTTGTATAAATATTTGTTTTACCAATAGTGTAACAAAAGAATGTAATATAAATATTTGTATGCTTGAACACTAGCGGTTTGTTGTTATTTTGTTTATTGAAAAGAAAATAATTATAAAATTATTGAGTATTTCATATAGTTTTACTGTCATATGCATCTCATTCTTTTTTTAAATAATTTCTTTAACTCCTTTTCCGTCAGGGAATTTGTCAGGTTAGTAAGATCTATTTCTGTTGCTAATCAGTAGTGAATCCACTGTTATGTTATGGCTATAAAGCAATTAATCTTCTTCTAGGATGACAAGTGAAAGCGTATAATAATAATATAAAGAGAGAATGCGCATTTTGTGAGTTTGTATATATGTGGAGGGTAATCTCCGGAACCACTGCACCTATTTGAAATTTTCTTACACCATTGGAAAGGTATATTATTCCAGATGGTCATAGGCTATATATTATGTGTATATTTTATATTAAGGCTAAAATTTATGATGATATTTGTCAAATCAACCGGAAAAAGTCGTGCCTCTTGTGAGCTTTCATCGCGTGAGCTGCGTCAATAGGTCTCTTGAAAAGCTCTAAAAGAAAGTCCGCGACAACATATGTCTACCTTTTAAGGATTACTCACAATAACCTTTTTTATATAAATACTCTCGCACGGCACGGCAATGACGGGAGGAGGTGCGGTATGCAAAGGGCCATATAACGTGTCAAAGTGAGCAACCCGAACGGGCAGACACGTGAAAAATAAATCAACCACTTAGTCCAGGAGGAATCGGCGCACGAGTACCGAAAACTATTCCACTTCAATTTTTTCATGCGATTCGTTTTATACCTAAAGAAATGTATAAAAAAATATTTTTTCTATTCTCGCTTGAGGAAATTATTAACTAGGTATTGTTTAAAAGCCTGAAGAATATAAAAATATATAAAATCTTTCATATTTTATTCTTTTTCTTAATATATTTTCAAGTCAAATGTATCCGAATTCGGGATTTTTCAAACTTTTAATAATTCACAACTCCGAAAAGTATTAACTTTATCGTAAGTTATAAATCCTTTTTTATTATACAAAAGACGTTGTGTATTACTTATAGGAATTCCTTAACTCCCTTAACCCTTCAGTACTTCCCCCTCATACTCTATAAATTAAAGTCATTATTCCAATAACTTTATTGCGAAACCTGAATCCACTTGATCTATGCAATGGAACTAGACTTCAAGTAAAATTGCTACGTAATAATGTGTTTGAAAGTACCATTCTTACAGGACCAGCAGCAGGTCAGTTGGCTCATATTCCCAGCATTTCCAACTTCCCTGCAGATATACCTTTCTAATTTAAGGGATTACACTTTTCAATAAAAAATTTCATCAATAAATCTGAAGACCATACATACAAATATGTTGGACTTGACTTAAGGGAAGATATATTGGTTTCTTTTTTATAGGATAAGGGTGACAGACGAGCACACAGTCCACCTGATGGTAAGTGGTTGCTGAAACCCATAGGCATCTACATTTATCCTCGATTACGAATCAAAATGCAGATGCGTTGTCTTTGATGTAGACTAAGATGGAATGCCTCGTTTCCAGTAAAAAGGGTCTCCGGTTCTCTACACTCACCATACGAAACACAGCAATATTAAGCTGCTATTTTACGCTGGTACTCTGTGAGAGCGTGGTCCTTCCCCGGTCGAGCCGACCCATTCGTGTTACAACTATATCAGAAATATAGCTGCAGCATGGCTCTACCACGTCTCTCTAGTTCGGGAAATGTGGAGTCGAGAAAAAGTCGTTATATTAAAGACGCAGAAAAATGGAATATAAGTGTTGTATAAAGTAGTTTTAAGATAAGTTATATCTACTAAACTAAATCTGATGTATATTATACCTATGTAATATAAAAAATGGAAACTCGTAAGAACTACCAGGGGACATTCAAAACAGCCTAGAATGAATGCTATACGAGACCAGAATGGCTGTATTCTGAATGACGAAGTTTTGAGTTTAAGAAGATGGAAGGAATACTTTGAAAGCGTGTTTATGAGTGATGAGACGTTTGAATTAAATGAAATAGAAATTCCGAAAGAAGAGGAAATAGATAGAGATATAAGTATAGATGAAATAATGAAAGCAATGAAAAGTATGAAAGCAGGTAAGGCAGCCGGTTATGATAGAGTATCTCTCGAAATGCTAAGGGCTGGAGAAGGAGTGGTGGCAGACCTGCTGTACACCTTGTTTAATTTATGTTGGGAACTTAAGCGGGTACCGGGAGACTGGTGCAAAGCCGTGATAGTCCCAATATATAAGGCAAAAGGATCACAGCAGGACTGTAAAAACTACCGTGGTATCAGCCTTCTTAGCATTGTGGGAAAACTGTATGCTAAGGTACTAATTGAAAGAGTTATGAAAGAAACTGATGGAAAAATTTGGGATGTACAAGTGGGATTTAGAAAGGGAATGGGATGTACGGATCAGGTCTTTTCCATGCGCATGATCGCGGAGAAGTTTTTGGCCAAAAACCAAAAAGTTTTTTGTGCGTTCATGGACTTGGAGAAGGCTTATGACAAAGTGAACAGGGATATGTTATGGCAAACACTGAACTCATTTGGGTTGAGCGCTGGTCTGATACAGGCATTGAAGTCTCTATATAGGGACTCTAGTGCTTGTGTCAGGATCAACAACTCGGACTGGTTTGGCATCGATAAAGGTGTCAGACAGGGCTGTGTGGCTTCCCCGTGGTTGTTCAACCTATTTATGGACAGTTGTTTGGAAAATTTGAAAGAAGAAGAATGCGGGTTAAGAATGGGTGAGTTAACCGTCAAATGCCTTTTGTACGCCGATGATCAAGTCATACTTGCGTCGTCGGCAGCCGAGTTGCAAATGATGGTTACATTAATGAACAGGACATTAAAAGAAAAGGGAATGAAAGTGAATGCAAGTAAGACGAAAGTTATGGTTTTTGAAAGAGAAGAAAGTAAAACGATATGTGAAATAAGAATAGAAGGGGAGTTGGTAGAGCAAGTAGATGAGTTTGTATATTTGGGATGTGTGTTTAGCAGGGATGGTAGATATGATAAGGATATAGAACGACGAGTGAATGCAGGAAATAGAGTGAATGGGGCTCTACACTCTATTGTGAAAAGTCAGAATGTGTCCAAAAAGGCACGTATGGCAATTCACAATGCTGTGTTAGTACCTACTTTAATGTATGATAGTTGGGTGTGGCAGAAGAAGCACGAGAGTAGAATAAATGCTGTAGAAATGCGGTCATTAAGGAGTATGTTAGGGATGAATCTGAATGACGGAGTGAGAAATTGTTTAATAAGAGAAGAGTGTGGTTTGCAAGATGATGATGTGACCAGGATTAAGAAAGGAATGCTTCGGAGGTTTGGCCATGTAGAAAGAATGAATGAGGAAAGAGTGACAAAGCAAATTTATGTTGCAGAGGTGAACGGCATAGTCGGGAAGGGTCGCCCTAGGCGAAAGTTTTTCGACCAAATTGGCGATATATTAAAAATGGGCCAAATCAAGAGTACCTTTAACCGACGAGCGTGTATGCGTAGGTATATGGATATGGAGGAAGCGAGAGAGATGTGTCAGGATCGTGCCAAATGGAAGTCCATAATCTCTGCCTACCCCTCTGGGTGACAGGCCTGAGTGTTTATGTATGTATATTATAATTGTTCAACCTGGGCAAAGCCGGTGCGGGCTGCTAGTATTATTTTTTTTTTTATAGGATAAGGGTTACAAACGAGCACACAGTCCACCTGATGGTAAGTGGTTACTGCGGCCCATAGACATATCTATCCTCTGTTACAAATCAAAATGTAGATGCGTTGTCACCCGTGAGGACTAAGATGGAATGCCTCATTTCCAGTAAAAAGGGCCTTATATAAACTAGTCTTATTTTTTTGAAGTTATTTGGAGGCGGTAGGTAGTACGTCATATCGGAGACTGTTGACTAAACTTTCACTGTAATATAATTGAAAAAAAAAATAGTTATCGGGCTTGAATTTTTAGAACAGGTAGCTAAAATATAACTGGTAGTAAGATCATTATGTAAATTTGAAAATGAAAGTGCAAAATAAATTTTAAAAATAAAGATTAATATACCGATAAAGCAACTAATTAAGTGTATTATAGTTATATTTGTATTTCTCTAATTTTATTCACCAAATCTTGTTTAAATTTCATTTGAAAAACTCTTCTAGAGAGTAAACGATGTTTTATAAATATTTATGGCAAAAAATGATTAAACACCGTTTCTATTTAAGATGTGATTACAGTATACATGGCAGCCTTTAACATTTTGCTTTCTGTTATGTTGTCATTTAAGCGTAAATCCGTGAAGAAAATTAGAACTTTTTGCCTGCAAAGCGCAATTACGTCTCCGAATCACGAGATAGACTCATATCAGTCGTACAAAGTAATGTAAAAAGAAATAGGCAACGATAATAAGAGATCGGTCATGTTGTTTAAAAAAATATTACAAAGTAAATGTCAAGTTAACTGACTTCTGGGTGACGTTCAAATTAAAACTTCATTTTCGTAACAATCGTTTCTTTTGTCAACGTGTATCCTTTGGCTGCCTCGTTGATTTAGCGGTTGCAGTAGTGCGACTGCTGATTATATAGTCCTGGGTTCGAACCCGGGTCGGGCCAAAAATATCAGTTATTGAGTTTTCGTTGAGGCTGCCGGCCGTGACCGAAACTCGGTCTGGAGGACACTATCCTTTGAGCAGCTTAACAATAAAATCAAATTTAGTGTGGAAAGTATAGAAATCATCAGAATATAATATAATTATATGAATAGGAAATGGTTTGTTCATTAGTAATACATCCTTGAACTGGATATCTTTTTGGACTTAATCAATAGCGCTAATAATAATTGGAACTTCACGTTCATCGGAAACATTTGCAAAGCTTCTAAAATTGTGATTAAATTGTATATGTAATATACATATATATATATATATATATATATATATATATATATATATATATATATATATATATATATATATATATATTTGATATAATATGTAATTATAAAATTACTACTGACCCGCCCCGGCTTCGTCTGGAAAGGATGGCGTTATTTAGATGTAATATTACCGGAGACCATATATTTAATCAAATTATCGTCATCGTATCTCAAAAAAAACAGACATGAAAAATGTATAAAAATGGTTGTTAATTTAATATAGCTTCCAAATAGCCCCTGAGTTTAATTGAAGCCAATTTTTTTGATATTATAGACAAATATTTTAATTATATTTATATATAAGTATAAAATATATGGATATATTAAAACAACAATAGTTAACGTGATAAATGTGGAGTGATCATGTAACTTCGTGACTTGACCTATTGAAGTCATATTTATACAATATATGTTTGTTTTCTCAAGAAACTGGAGTTATGGCTATGCTACGATCAATTTCGTTATGCTGCAGTCGAGTAATTAACAAATTCTTTACTTAGTGAGAATATTTAGTACCAAAAACTAAAACCACAAAATCTAGATCCGATAGGTGGCATTGTGATTGAGTTATTAATAAATTTTATATAAATTTACGGAGTGGATGCAGACTAAGCCAGAGTAAATGCAGATTATTCAGCGCATTTTTATTTTTTGCATTTTCCTGCTTCAGAAATTCATCAATCAAAGTAACATCTAATTTACAATTTCTCAATCTCAAGCAAGACACTAAATGTAATTACGAAATCAAATTCATCGCGCACTCACTGAAAAGGGCAGTACGTTTGCCGGGACAGCTATCTACAATGTAGATAATTTACTCAAGTTTTTCTTCAAATTTATTGTTTTAATGCGTAGTAAAATTATGAATTCGAGTTATTTAATCTATGTAATAGATTACAAACGTATTACTTCGTGGCAGAGGCTGCGCTAAAATGTTTCCGTAATCATCGTCATCTAGCATTCTAAGCCACAAGCATCCATCGACTTCCTCAATGCTCACTTCTTCTAGTCCGCCCTACATTTCGCTTACCGGTACGAGGCTGCCACTTTTTACTTACGTTTGGTAAACAATAAAATATTAATTATCTTGCGATAGTTGCCACGTTTAACAGTTGCATTGGCAACCACAGTCTTTAATAATTTTGAGTTGTTATTAGAAAGATGCTATTGCTCACATCACGTTTAAATTTCCCTCTGTCGCCTATTACAACAGCCACTAAACTATAAGGGGGTATTGGATATTAACAATGACAATTGGAAAGTTTCTTTTTTATTTGAATCTTCAGTAGCTTAATTTATTGTTATTTATTTAGATCACTAGATTTTAATATGATACATATCAAAACACAAATCTGTAATAAATTATGTCTCCGCAACGAGACTTACATAATGGTGCTACTGTTCTAATTTGGGCTCTCAGCTTAATTACATTTAAGGACAATATCGTATAATCGCATTAAAGCTGCTAACATTGTCATTATATGTATTTGATTGCTGTCATCAATTAACGCTTATTTTGTAACGGAGAAGATAGTTGATCTGATTATCTTTATATTACACTATTACATCATCATCATCATAATTACAGCCTTTTGAACTCCATTGCTGAACAAAGGCCTCCTCATAGATTGCCTCATAGTGAGAATATTTTCCGGAGTTGCCGCGCTAGGCAACCATAGCATTTATTTTGAGCTTTAACACGATGATGCTATGGGCAGCAGACTGCTGCCCATCTTTTGTTGTTTGTTTGTTTGTTCCTCTGTCGCTTCTTACGACACACATTCAAATTAGGTAGTGGATAGTCTTACACGGCACCACTACATGGCCAAAAATAGTGTTCTAATACTAATGAAGAAAATAAAGTTACGGCCTGTATGGCTGGACTCAGGTTTCTAAGAGGGCTGTGTGACAAATATGGCAAAATCCCCTCTATTAGGCAATCTATGGAGGAATGCTTATGGTCAGCCTTGGACTTTTAAGGCTTTAACTAGCCTGAATGACCTTGACTGGATGGACGAGAACACTATTTTACTGGCATATTTATTCAGAACATTTAAATGAAATTAATATTTTTCGCAATAAAAATAAACTAGCACACAACTCACTTGACGGTAAGAATATGTTTTTGCCCATAGACACCTACGTCTATCCTCGATTAAGGAAAATGTAGATGCGTTGTCACTCCTGGAGGCTAAGATGAAATACCTCGTTACAAGTAAAAAGCGTCTCCGGTTCTTTACACTTACTATACAAAACACAGCAGCATTATGCGGCTCCGTGGCGCAGTAGCTTACCAATGAGTTGCTGCGCTGGGGGCCGCGGGTTCGAATCCCGCACGGAACAAGTATTAATAATTATACCTACCTATAAATAATTGTTGACCTATAAATAATTGTTCCGGGTCTGGATGTTCGTCTTTGGGCAATAAATTACGCTGGTATTTTGTGAGAGTGTATACAGCTGCAGCATGGCTTTACCACGTAAAAATGAATACAATTATACTCAAATATACCAAACGTCTTAAAGTCATTTGAATATAAACATACATTTTTACATATGTAAGAAAATCTGCATCATTGAGAACAAAGTTAAACCATTATGAAGGGTAGTGAGGTATAATGAGCATGGAAATTATACGACGCAGCTCTGTTTTAATATCCGTTGGAGTATGATATTGTAGTTACGTGTTCGTCAAATTTCCTCCAGCGAGCCATTTCAATTTTATGTACTTAAGGCTTGTTGTTTTGTAATGTTTATTACTTCAGATACCGTAGCAGGGTTTATTAGTGCCCACCGAACAATAAAACCTTCCAATTTAAGGGCTAGTGTAACAGTTTCCACAGATAATAAAAACTTATTGAAATGGTAAATATAAATATCAGAGGATCATATTGCACACAAGATAACGAGTAAACGGAATTTTTATAGCGGCATCTATCAGAATTTTTTATAGGATAGGGTGACAAACGAGCACACAGTCCACCTTTTTTTTTATAGAATAGGGTGACAAACGAGCACACAGTCCACCTGATGGTAAGTGGTTGCTGTCGCCCATAGACATCTACATTTATCCTCCGTTTGCGAATCAAAATGCAGATGCGTTGCCACCCGTGAGGACTAAGATGGAATGCCTCTTTTCCAGTAAAAAGGGTCTCCGGTTCTCTACACTCACCAAACGAACCACAGCAGCATTGAGCTGCTATTTTACGCTGGTATTCCCCGGTCGAGCCGACCCATTCGTGCTACAACTATACTACTAATATAGCTTCAGATGGCTCTACCACGTAAAAAATGATGGCAAGCGGTTGCTGTGGCCCATAGACATCTACATCTATCCTCGTTTACTAATCAAAGTGCAGATGCGTTGTCGCCCGTGAGAATTTTACCCTAAGATGGAATGCCTCTTTTCCAGTAAAAAGGGTCTCCGGTTCTCTATACTCACCATATGAAACACAGCAGTGTTAAGCTGCTATTTTACGCTGGTATTCTGTGAAAGCGTGGTCCTTCCCCGGTCGAGCCGACCCATTCGTTCTACAACTATACTACTAACATAGCTACAGCGTGGCTCTATCACCTATTATAACAAGTTGGGGAGCAAGCTGGTATTATAGACGTGATAACTTTAATGAAAATCCCCCATAAATCTGCAGTTTTCTTAATATTGTTTTGAAATATTTTATTATATCTCCTGACAGTAATTTATGAATTTTATTTAGGACTTTACATTTATTTTGAGTAATGACTGGTTAATGAATCGAATAATGGGGTGATAGATTCTCTTACTCTGCCACCGTACTAGACCACAAATCCTCGCGGAAGAACATCGATTTCTACCAAGGATGATAAGTGAGGTTATTAAATTAGAAAAAAACATCCTAATTTCAATAAAAAAGGAGGCAGGGTTGTGCCACTTGCTTAGGATCCTGTAATTAATAAAATTAAACTAAACCCAAGAATATCACTGCTAGACTTCAAGACGCAGTAAGTTCATTCCGCGTAGATGGGTAGACCCACGAGACTATGTGTGCCGCAAAGCACCTGAAACATTGGGAATTAACAATAAGTGAAATTAATCGCACTAAAATCCATAAAAGTAGTTTTAGTTGTAACAGTTAGATTACTGCATTTTAGATCGTACGCGGATTTGAAGATTTGTGTGTAACAATACCTTATATTTAAAACTCAATAAAGTAACACAGTACGTGTGTGTTACAAACACGCGATTCATAATAAGCGTATCAAAAAAATTTACTGGTTCTCGTAGTAATTATTTCCACACCCAATCTCCAATTATTACGAAAATAAGAATGTCAAGGTTTTGTATACCGAAAAGCTGCTTAGAGATATGCGCCACATTTGTCTTTCTTGCCGTATCGTGCGACGAATCGTAACTGACGTAACGAAACCAACTCCACCGACCTGTATTACTTCAAAGAAATTAAGAGAGAACACTTATCCTAGAGATCAAAGCTCACTGGTTGAGTGCTACCCAGTTTTCTCTCCAAAATGAGATTGCTTTGCGACATTAAACCCGCCTAATGTAAATTTTCGTCATTACGCTGTGTCTGTTTGTTCGCAGAGACGCTCGCGTGGTGTATTGTGTGATTTCCGTAGGTCGATATAAATTTTGGTGAGTTTTCGGTCATGCCCTTTGGGAAAACATAATGGTTATAATCGATTTAATGCATTGTATCAACGATGGTTAAGCGAATTTTTATTATAATAGTAATCCAAATTAGGTACGAGTAATTTCATTTGCTTCTGAAATAGGGAAAATTTACTTGATTCACCATTACATGTAATCAAATATTATTGGATGGTTGTGGAACCGCGGTAGCCTAGGGGCTTATCGCTCTTTGTAAATATCATAATACGTGAGCAACGTTAAGGCGAAGAAAAACGAGGTGAGAAAACCTGCATGTCAGAGACGTTTTAAAAAAAATTCGAAGACATGTGAAGTCCGCCAACGCGTACTGGAGCAGCGCGGCGGCCATTTGCTAGCCTTACGCGCTGTGCAAACGTGGATACTTTTTGTTACCGACACGGCACACTATCACAGAAAACAATAGTTTCTGTGTTTTTTTATAGTATAAGGGTAACAAACGAGCACACAGTCCACCTGATAGTAAGTGGTTGCTGTGGCCCATAGACATCTACATCTATCCACGTTTGCGAATCAAAATGCAGATGCAGTGAGGACTAAGATGGAATACCTCGTTTCCAGTAAAATGGGTCTCCGGTTTTCTACACTTACCATATGAAACACTGCAGCTTTAAGTTACTATTTTACACTGGTATTCTGTGAGAGCGTGGTCCTTTTCCGGTGGCCGACCCATTCGTACTACAACTATACGATTAATATACCTGCAGCATGGCTTTACCACAGTCAGTAATCACTGTCCGTTAGAGGCAATCGGACACAGTAGCCGGTTGCTACATCTGGACACTGGTAACAATTCGTTGCTTGTTTTCCGTCTGTTTCATCTTGGATGTCGATGGGGGAACATTATCTTTGCTTGTTGTGTTGATTTCACGTTTACAAAATATTGACATCATTGCCGTCAATATTTACATACAAATCAACCACGTCAATGTCAGCGCCGTACAATGTAAGGAAATTTGCTTTGTGTTGCTTGTGTCTTCAACTGACGACGTTTGCGCAGCGCCTTAAAAGACTGTCAGAAATCAAAGGGGCCTGTATCCAGGACTAAGACGTGTGGGTGCGCTGTCGTCGAACCGTAGGCGAAACACACCGAAGCCTAAATCACGCTATCAAAGTTCTGAAGTTAACGCACCATATATAGAACAGTTCCGAATTCGCCGCTCATTTGCATTTCGGCATGTGCCGCTTCCCGGACTGAACTCCTACCCTTTTCCTTCCACGGCCAAAGACGTTTGCGTCAAAATTACAATTATTTTATTATTTATGGTATTACAATAATTCAAGGAAAATAAGTTATACGATACCACAGTACGATATAGTTAATTCCCATAAAATAATAATAAAACCAATCGAAGGTAAGATTCTTTAGGTTTTGAATATATGATTTATTATTGCCACCTCTTCATCTTATCTTTTTTGTTTGTTATAATACATTCACTATAGTATAATCTTATATTTAGTGTATAAATATGTATACTTATTTTAAATTTGATATCAAAATTTATCAAAATAAAACTTTAAAATAAAAATAATCTTTTTTCTTAATGAGTCAAAAACTAGAAGTTTTAATGCGGATATTATATTATATGGTGTATAGTTTCCTTATCAGAAAAACCTAAAATCCTTTCATCCATTTTTATATCATACCAATAAAATTCATTTATATAAGCATGAAAATCTAAATTTTATCCAACAGCTTCACCAGCCACAACTAACATATAGTATTTGACCTAAACGTATGGAAAGTTTGATAATTAAGCTACACGTTTTACTTTCAATTGGGCTGAATCAGTAAAAGACTGGTGATTCGCATGTATTTTGGAAATAACTGCTTTATACGATCACGAAATAGATACGACGTCTTGCATGAATGAAGTACCGTTGTGCCTAGAGGTAGCAATGATGCAAAATCAACTGAGATGTTTCGATCATTTGCAGATTCGATAAGAGAAATTTGAGAAACTAAAAAAGTTAATACTGCAATAATACTTATACGTTTTTTTTTAAATCAATATTTAACTATAAAATCAACCTCGTTATACACACATAGTACCTTGATAAGCTTCGTTTACAAATGTATAGGTATTCAAATCTCGGTCAAAATTATTTCTGCTAAATGTATTGTGCTTTCCTGTGCTTAAAAATCTGCTTTCTATTTATAGAGCTACTGCTATACTGTAATCTACATGACAGCATAAGGCTAATTATGGAAAGTTGATCAAAATTCAATATTGTTTTTTTAAAATATAACCTACTGTCATATAAAGTAAAAAAATTAAAATAGTTAATCTCGACTCCATAATGATACTCTATTAATATTAAGCAATAAAAAAATCTAACGAATCATTAGAAAACTTCTACCCATATGACGTCACTGTTACATTATCAGACTTTTTAAAATGTATTCTAAAGTTATCTCTAAAGAAAGTTCAATAAAAATCGCTTCGATAAAATGAATGTTCATAAAATTATCGCTATTGCAGCAGATACTGGTAACGGACACTATCTAGAGCAGTGCAGCCATGACTCTCTAGGGCAAATCGCTGCCCGCACTTATTTGAATAAGAATGGCCAAATTCAGGATCCCTTGGGACCCTGTAGTATAGACGCCTGAGTTCACCTTCATTCACTCGACATATCCAATACGCAATTTAGTCGAAATTTACTACCCTACTTTGTCTATATTCATAATTTTTAATGTATTATGTTAAGTAATAATTTCAAGGATATATTTGATAATTTAATATTCTGGCTGGTGACGCATTATTTATTTTAGGTATAAAAATAATATTTTTATTTTATAAAATGTTACAAGAAGTTGACAATCAATGCAGACGATAGTTGTACATAATTTAAGTGATGACAATGTAAAAATCGCGAATTAATATGTGTCTGCTTTATGAATTAATTTCAAGTTATACTACTCGTAATATGTTATAATGATTTAAAATATTATCAAAATAATTTTTAAAAACGTAAGTGTGAATAACGGCTACACAGTTAACCTTAGCTAGGATGGTAGGTGTTGGCTGCCCATATGTTTATAGAATTAGGGTGACAAACGAGCACACAGTCTACCTGATGGTGGCTGCTGTGGCCCATAGACATCTAAATCTATCCTCGATTACGAATCCAAAATGCAGATGCGTTGTCACCCGTGAGGATTAAGATGGAATGCCTCGTTTCCAGTAAAAAAAGGGTCTCCAGTTCTCTACACTGACCTGACACAGCAGCATTATGCTGTTATTTTACGCTGGTATTCTATGAGAGCGTGGTCCTTCCCCGGTCGAGCCGACTCATTCGTGCTACAACTATAACAGTAATATAGCTGCAGCATGGCTCTACCACGTAAACTTTACTACAGGTAAAAGCTCTCCGGTTCTCCACACTACGATCATTATATAAAATACTGCTGCTATTTAACGATGCTCTACCGTGAGAGCTCTGTTAACTGCACTGCTTCACTATGTAACAAGTACATTGATGAAACAAAAAAGGCTGTCGATCTTATTAGGAATATGTTATAATGCATGCATCATATAGAAGATTTGCTACATCACTTTAGACAGACGGATGAGTGCAGAGTTTTCCCTCCTGGTAACGGTGTTCTCAATTACCTGTCAATAAAATGTTGGTTCAGCATTTAAGATGGATTTTCTGCTGTCAGTCTGTTGCCAGAGCTTCTTCCATCAATCAGCAGTGCGTACTTCTTGCAAGTAAGGTTGACGCTAGGAGAAAAGGCCGGCAATTTTCCCTTACATGACATAATCTTAAACTGTAGCATTATTTTTATTAGGTTTAAGTTAAAGTTACAGCCTATGTACTTCCACTACTGGGCCACAGGCCTCCTCTCATTTCTGAGAGGGTTGGTGAAAGTGTTGGTGAACTTTACATGTCTTCGAAATATATATTTTTTTATTTCTCAGGTTTCCTCACGATATTTTCCTTCACCGCTAAGCACGTGGTAAATGACCACTTAAAATTGCAATTAACAATTTCATTGGTGCCGGCGGAGATTGATTGATTGAACGCTTATCACCAGAGCTACCTATAACTTATTTATCAAACATTTAATAAAATAAAGGTACTGTTTTAACAGACCATAAGACCCATATTATGAAAGGGAGACAGATCGAGAACTATTAATAAATTATAACTTCTTTTATTATGGTATTCCCAGTCATATATCTCATGTACAAAAAGCAAGTTTTCCATTGTTGTCTTATGTTTAATCGTATTAAATTACAAAATATTCTTGGTATTTAAAAAAAAATATTTCAATAGTATATACAAACTGCTCTATAAGCGGCAGTCAACCAGAACGTTTATTTAGATGTCGTAAAAACTTTTAATTGGCAATTTCGGTCGATCGGACTTAGCAATAATCGCCATCTACATTATATGATAGAGAGTTAATAAAATATTATGTCCAGCTGACAGTGAAAGGCGGTGTGAATGCTGAAAATTTACATTATTTTACAATTCGAAGCCTTTATGTAACGCAACTTATAATGTTAACTAAGAGGAGAAAGTCATCTTTATTGAACGCTTCTTTATATAATTTGCGCATACATTTTAAGCATCATGTTACGGATATAGTAATTTGGCAATTGAAATTCATTAACTCATTATGCTATTTATATATTTTTTTTAGCAAATTTATTTAATTATTTTTATGTTCATTTTGTTTCTTAAATATTATTATTTATATATTATACTGTATGCCATATTATGTCTTTTAACAACGAGAAAAAACGTTTACGCTATAAGATATATGACTTACATATTTAGATATATAGACAGATAACTCTTTATTGCAAGTAAACATAAAGTTTTTACTTTTGTTAAGTAGCATTAAAGCGATCAATTTCCTCCAGACGTAACCGAAATACGGTCACAGCCAGTCTCAACGGAGACCAGCGCAGGGCAGAATTAAGACCACGGATATATAAACAAGTATAAGTGTGCTCTCATGGTTTTATTTTAATATTTTGTATAATGCTTTAAAATTATGTATTAATTTTTTACCCCGTCATTATCGTAATTGTGTTCATTCACCTTCACATAATTTGTCAGATCCTCCTTTGAGTTACAAAAAGTAACCTTGGAGAAAAATGCTACTTATATTTGTGGTTACTAACCGCCTTACGATCTAAGAATTATGCTAAGTTTTTTGACTTATATTGTTGATCAGTATTATCGACGAAAATGTTATAACAGGTCTTAATACACAAATCAGCTGGATTTTGATTCTCTGATCGACATTTGAAAACAGTCTCCAATTTCACATAGAGTATGTTTTTATCGAAATATAACTAACAAATGCTTTGCATGGCTATAACTATGCTCATAGTTCACTGTGTGATACAATCCGTTACGAAGATACCCGAACAAGAACAAGGGTACCATGTACGATAACACACAGTACACATCAACAGAATCTAGGGATATTTTATATTTCATCAATTATCTAAAAATCTATGAAGAATTTTCTGATATAGTAAATGGAAGAATGATAGGTTTCAATCTTTATACAAACTAGGATTTTAAAATCTTTAATAAAAAATAAAAAACATTTCGTAATTTTTTTCTTTTAAATAAAAATGATATTTTTTTAATCGCTAATATTTTTTAATCGATAGTAAAAGAAAACTTCTTTTTTTTATAGGATAGGGTGACAAACGTGCACACAGTCCACGTGATGGTAAGTGGTTGCTGTGGCCCATAAACATCAACATGTATCCTCGTTTGGGAATTAAGATGCAGATGCGTTGTCACCCGTAAGGACTAAGATGGAATGCCTCTTTTCCAGTAAAAAAGGTCTCCAGTTCTCTACACTTACCATATGAAACACAGCAGTGTTAAGCTGCTATTTTACGCTGGTATTCTGTGATATAATGATTCCTATAAACTATTAATTTTAATTAAAATTTTTAAAAATCTTATAAAATCTAATTATTAATAATCAGTGTTGCCACCTCTTACATTAATTACACATCGACATCGATTGTTCATACTTAAAATTAAATGGTCAATGTCTTGCTGCGGTATGAGGTCCTATGTTCTTTGCAAGTGTTCGTAAAGTTGTTGTTCCGTCGTCAAATTTGAAAGAAAATCGCTCAAAGCTTTTCGTGACATGTTACTCGTACAAGTGCCAGGCATGCTCGATAGGATTTAAGTCGGGTGACTGTGCAGTCTAATCCAAAACTTGAGAGTAGAAATTCCTGGTCCATTTGGATTCTGTGAGGGACAATAACAGGCTCTACTACCTCCTTGTGGTATTTTTGTGCAGTCATGCTGCATTTGATCAAAACGAGCTGGGTTCATCCGCCAATACGAATTCATGCCCACACTACGATTGTCCCGCCTTGTTATGTGTGGACCTCTTGAGGGTTCCGTAGATGGCTAACTCTCCCTGGAGTTCTCCGAACGCGTGTTCTTCGTAAATCAGGATGAAACACAAACCGGGACTTATCAGTGAACAGCATCAAAGACCATCAAGACAAAGTTTGACCTGTTCAAAGTTCAAAAACTTTATTAAACTAAGTTTGTATAAAAAGGGTTATTATAATATTAAGGAATTTATGGATGATAATAACCCCTGGAAATGAGGTGATCGCTACCAAGCTATTTCTAATTTGTTGTGTTGTTAATTTGTGTAACATCATGATTGTAAGCTGTTATTTTAAAAAAAAAAGTCTCGCTGGGTTTCTTGCTGGTTCTTCCCAGGACAGAGGTTTTTTCCGAACCAGTGGTAATCAAACAAAAGAGTGACTTTCAATAAGTATTATTTATAATCTATATTGAATAAAAAAGTTTCTGTTTCTGTTTCTGTTTCTGTTTCTGTCTATTGTTCGTCACTCCATGGCAAATGCTCCCAAGCCCATGAAAGCCTTCGAAAGCGATTGCCTCGTCGCAATGTTGGAACACGTAGCGGTCTTCTGGCATTAAGACCAACTGCATGCAACCTCCTTCGCATGGTTTGGTCGCTTACCAGCAGCTGGTGGTCCTCCTGGACCCTTTGTAGTAGTTGCATCGCTGTGATATTGGGTTGTCTTCTGGCGGTCATTTGGAGAAATCGATCCTGTCTCTGCGTAGTAACACGATATCTACCCGTGTGCCGTTCAGCCACATCCCCAGTACTGCGATAACGTGATCACAACCTTGACATCATGTTTTGACTGGTGTGTAGGGCCTCAGCAACGACGCGTTGAATAGCACCATTTTCTAAGATGCTCGTAACATTTCATCACGACTCAAAATGACGATGTGATATGACTCTTAAAGCTCACATGGCACGTTAAATTAAGAAGAAAAAACAATCTAATTCATTTGCATTAATTAATATCAGTTGAACAATTTTAATTTTCATTGACGTAACGAATTACTAACAATTTTGCCGCCGTATTTTGTTTTTTCTTTTGTTTATTTTTATTTATATTTTTAAATGATGAAAAATATAATAAAAGAGGTTTCAATCTGTATATAAACTTTTTATGGAAACTAACAAGATTTTAAACTATAAAGTAGTAAATAATTTAGGATTAAGGTATCCCTAGATTCTGTTGATGTGTGTATAAAATAAAACTTAATTGTCCAACTAAACTATTAGTATTTCTTCAAGAAAAAATGAATAAATAAGTCGAGCACTATTCATAATATTTTATTGCTATAATATATACCCGTAATACACATTTTTTTAGAACAATGTTAGTGCCAGAATGATTACTTTGAACCATTACTTTGAACATGAAACTTTTATTTAAATCTGACGCTTAATACATTCAAGAGTGACTCGAAAAATCTTCGCTAACATTCTCACAATTTTACATTTTTGCCAAAGAAGCAAGCATTAGCAGCGATTGTGTCTAAACTCTCATAAAGAGATCGATTTGTTGACGAAAAAGATCAACCTGACTGATGGATAGACATTAAGTATCCCATTTTAACCGTGTAAAACGATCTTTCCTATTTGACTTCTTTTTTTAACAAATTACTCTTATGTTAGCAGTTATCTATGCCTATGTTAATTTGACGACTCGGTAGCGTGGTAGCTCAACGTTTATGAATGAATTAATGAATATACTTTTATTGTACACCACAAACAAATATACAAATTACATAACAAAAGACAGATTAAATGTACAATTTGGCGGCATTATCGCTACATAACAATCTCTTCCAGGCAACCAAGGGTGTAAAGGAATAAACAATGAATACCATGTAGGTGGTGCAATATAAACATACAAAATATAATATCAATACATGCGATATATACACAATAAATGCATTAAAATAACAAATAAATAACTAATACATGAAATGATATAAATTACTATTACATAATAAAAGATAAAGTAAAGCATATAATATATACATATACATACATCTATAAGAGTATTTAAATAAACTTACATATCTACCCAAAATATATAAATAAATTACAAAACTCTCTCAAACAATAATATAAAGCTGATAAATACAATAAATACATAATCACATAATTTATCCTAACGGTGTCGTTTGTCGGTTGTCGATTGAGACAAGTAATGTTCTTTAAGTAGTCGCTTAAAGATTACAATAGATTGTGCTTCACGTATATGCAAAGGTAGGGCATTCCAGAGCTTAATAGAATGGACAGTAAAAAATTTATTAAAAAATGATGTTTTGTGAGTTTATCTGCGGTGCTGCAAAGTCGCGGGTTTAAATCCTGCATAGAACACGTGTTTTGTTCCGGTTCTATATTTTTGTTAATGAGCAATTTGTGTATGTAATATATTGGAATAATCCTAGTGTAGGTTTGTGAACCTATTTCAACAGAAAATATATAGAAAATTTTAATCTTATTATCGAAATGCCTTATTATATATTTATTTATAATGGTCTATAAAAAAAGAAATTTAAAATATTTTTTTTGTACAAAAATAAGTGAAGTTAAGTCTCAACCGTTCAAACAACCGATTCAAAAGCGAAAGCTTAAAGTACATTTTAAAGTGCAATCTCTGAAAGTGATCATTATGGAACCTATTCCGAGCACACTTCGGCATATGAAACGGGTATATCATTTGATAACGGCACGGCAAAGATATCGAAGTTTAGTCACTGTAAAGTAATTTTTGCGTAATGTTAAAAACTTATTTGTGTTAGCTATTATTTAATTATTTTAGGGCTGTATTCTGTATTCTTTAGGTGCTGTGCTGTATTCTCTAGGGCTGTTTTTATTACCATCTATAATCCCTAACTAGAAATAATATTTTGACAAACCTATCACAATCGATTTATCATATTGGTGCGAGTATTAAAAACCATTATATATAGGTGGACACGAACCGTGAAAAACTTGCACCATATAAAATAATAAAGGTAAGCAAAGATATCTTGTATAATATATATATATATATATATATATATATATATAAGATTTTGTCATCATTATATGTTACTCATATATATCTGTAATTTAGACATTAACTTCAGATATATATGAGAAACAAATAATGAAAAATAGCTCATATTAACTGTTAACAATAGATTATTGCAGGCAGGTTCTTTGTTGGTAATATTAATTTATTTCTTAATTATACAGTACACAAATAAGCTAAATAAATTTAACCTATATTTTAAACTCGGCAGAATGTAATTTACAATTACTCATCTTATAATATTTTAAGTAGAGTTATTAGTTATAATATTAGTATATATATTATAGTTATTAGCTAGATGGAGTGACGACCTGGTAAGACGTGCAGGAAGACGCTGGATGCAGGTGGCTCGGGACCGTGCTTTGTGGCATTCTTTGTGGCGTTCAGCAGTGGTCTTGTGAAGGGCTGTAATGATGATGATGATTAGTTATACTCGTAATAAATTAGAAAATAATTTCAAAACAATTAGAATATTTTCCACGCAAGTACTTGCTATATCACAAAAATATAATAGCGTCTTTCACAATCTATTTAGATATACAAATGGGAAAAACACGAAGCCGCATATGTATTTAGTTTACGCGTATTCGTCCAAATACAATTTAAGGAAGGAAATTGCCTCTTGGTTAGAACCCGTACAAAATGGAAGATGTGATATTAAATCTGGATGACAGTTATTAGGACACTGCGGAGTGCCGTCGCTGAATCTACAAAAAGAACTCATAACGAAATGAGATGATATTTTGTTGACAAAATTTTTAACTGCGAGAAAAACGAGATTTGCATTTAAACGTAAACATTTTTTGAAGTTTTTATTGCTTGGATAGACATTTTTACTTTTAACGAATATGAAACCTTAAAAGAAATAAAAATAAATCCGAATGCTGGTTTAAATATATTTTTGTATTTTCGTTTAAATTTTATTCATAATGATATTATTTTAAATTCTTTTCAAAAATGGTTCGTTAAGTTGTGTAATGAGACTATTCAGAATTACAATTTTTTTCTTTACATTAACTTGAGGACTACCCGATCCGCTATAATGATATGAGATGGCAACCCTGTAAATTAAATCATATAGGATAATAGATAACAAATCCCATTGAATTTATTCGAAATATTAAGTATTGTATCGAAAAATACCACATACTAGTGATCTAGTGAAGACTGTTATGACATTGTACTCGTAAATAAATACAGTCACGGTGGGTCGACAACGTCTAGTTTCTGTGATGTTAGTACTGTTATCGCTTACAGTTTTATCGACGTTAAAATCAACCATTTCATCGTATCCAGTGGATATTTTAATTGCGGCTGTCTTAAAACGTAGACGTGTGTGTGAGTGTGTGTAAAATCGTCTCGAAAATCAACTTTTCTTTAAGTTTACGAATCGGAAGTAACAACGGGATCTAATGCCTCGCAATGCTTGAATATTTTGCCACATTCTTGTGACATTCATAAGTCCAGCAACGGGTTGTTAAAACTTAAAGTTGATGATAAAATAAACACAATTCAGATTGAATCTAAACAATGGAGCAATATTGACTGCTTACATGTAAATTTGTGCAAGAATTGTACCACTCGCTTGCGGCATATTTCATTGCAAGAGCGTAACTAAAGCAGAGAGAATGAGCGGCAGTGGACTGAGTCAACGGCATTGAGAAAATTACAAGCAAGATTCGAACGTGACTGGCACTCAACCAACAAAAGAGGCAACTTAAAGAAATAAATGTACCAAATGGCAAGATATTACTAAATGTATTTTGCCTAAGACAAAGTGATCATAATAAAAAAAACAATATTGATTTATTTGTTTTGATGATTGTACTCCTAAAAGCAAAATAACTTCATTCTTACTATCAAATTGTTGCGAGCATTAATCAAAAATAATATCAATTACGATAAAATCATTTTGCTGCTATTTTTCGCTTGTAGTTTGCAAGAGCGTGGTCCTCCCCGATCGAGCCGACCCATTCATACTGCATCCACATTACAGCAGCACTGTTACTCATAATTTTAATCAAAAGTACGATCAGTTAAAAAAGTCAGATATTTTTTAAATAATACTAAAATGCCCTTTTTTTATAAATATAAGAAAAACACTTTTTCAAAACAACCATAGGAATGATTTCTTATTTATACAAATACCACACAATATACGACAATACAAGCATAGGACATACGACCTCGTAGCAGCATTGTTTGTGAGTGATCCTTATTATTCGGATGTGGCGCAGATTCCAAAATCTGATCGCTATTTGTATTCATCCAAATATACGATTTTTTTACTTATTTATTTTAAATTTTGTTTTAAAGTGATGCAATTGTTTAACCCTGATGCTGTTATGTTACGATAGTTATGGATTTTTATTGATTTTTAATAGAGGACAGATGTAGATGTCTTTGGGTCACAGCGTCGTTTACCATCAGGTGGTTATATAAAAGAATAGATATCTCCCAATGTATTTACTTTTTAACTCTTATGTTTGGATTCTAATCACAGGATGTCATTATAGAATTTCGCATATATTAGATGTATACGTAAAAACCCATACTCGCGACGAGTACAACCGCAGCATCAAAATTACGAAACTTCTGGAACCGCGATTGCAATATATTAGTAGATTACACATACAATTATAACTGTTACGGAGTAATAAGAAGAAAGAACCAGAATACGTTAGCCACGAATATCACCCCATTAAAGGAATAAAATCATTAATCATATAAGGTAATTTATTCGTGTGTGCGTTCCCTCTTTAACACATGGTTTTACTCTAGTAAAATGTGCATGATATTTAAGTTCAATGAAAAAAAAAAACCTTTCGTAAACCCGAAATTCGCCAATTAAAATAAAAGTTGACTATTGCATATTGCAATGAGTTTCAACTTGTATGAAACAAATGCCTGTTGTTTTCAGTTTTCAACTGTTATTTTTCTCTAAGATTTTTTTCTTTCTCTGAATTCATTTGCTTAGTCATTCTCAAATTTATTTTTAGGGCGTTTCATTTAAAACTAAATAATTTTCAAAAGAGTGTTTGTTTAACAAACACGTACATGATTCAAATCAGGCATAGTTATAAAATGCGGTTATTCAAACACTGATAAGTGGTTAAAAACGAAGATGATAAGATTTTTTGAGCTTACCTTGTGATTAATAAATAATCATAAAAATCAATTAAAAGGTCTTAAAGCGCCATACCAGCAATAGTATTCAATTTATTGTTTTGTTTAATTTTATTACAGAATGCGTGTATATTTTTTTTTATAGGAACGGGTGACAAACGAGCACACAGTCCACCTGATGGTAAGTGGTGACTGTGACCCATAGACATCTACATCTATCCTCAATAAAGACTCAAGATGCAGATACGTTGTCACCCGTGAGGACTAAGATGGAATGCCTCTTTGCCAGTAAAAAGGGTCTCCGGTTCTCTACACTCACCATACGAAACACAGCAGCGTTAAGCTGCTATTTTACGCTGGTTTTCTGTGAGAGCGTGGTCCTTCCCCGGTCGAGCCGACCCATTCGTGGTACAACCATAATATAGCTGCAGCATGGCTCTACCACGTATAAAATATAAATAAATAATGCTTCAAAATTGCTGCCCCGCACTGGGTTTCTAAAGGTATAAAATAAAAGTTTAATACAACAATGGCTACAGCGATACTTTTAAAGTTAACAATAATATATTATTGCTGTTAAAATTATGATGCATGACGTTCTGGGCGATTTCGAACACCACAACAACTTCCGATTACTAAAGGTAGTTATCAGCGATGGATACAATAATAAAGTGTTATAAGTGTATAATATGCAACTCAAAGTTATTTTTTATCACTTAAACGTACCAATGACGCATATTTAAGAGTAATAAAATTACCAATAAACTTGGATGCACTATAGGGCCGTATCTGTACGGCATAGTTGGTACGTTATCTATACTTTCAATTTTCCATCATTTGTTTTTTTTGTATGAATTCAAACTAAAGTCCATGACTAAGCCGTGCAGTAAAAGGTAAGAAAAAATCAAAAGTATCAAGCGATATCAATGCGAAAGCGATGTCACTTAATTATGTATACGATTATTTCACACTAACACCCATAGAGTCTGTTATTTTAATATTTTGTTTGATATGGCACTTAATTATTACATAGAAAAGGTTATAATAAAACAAATGAACGTCTTATACGTGGTAGAGCCATGCTGCGGCTATGTTATGGTTGTAGCACGAATGGGTCGGCGCGATCGGGGAAGGAACACGCTCTCACAGAACACCAGCGTAAAATAGCAGCTTGACACTACGGTGTTTCGTATGGTGAGTGTAGAGAACCGGAAACCCATTTTACTGGAAAAGAGGCATTCCATCTTAGACCTCACGGGTGACGACGCATCTGCATTTTGATTCTTTATTGAAGATAAATGTAGATGTCTATGGATCACAGCAACCATTTACCATCAGGTGGACTGTGTGCTCGTTTGGCACCCTTTCCTATATAAAAAAATAAAAAAACTTTAAATTTCTGATCGCGAATCCTACTTAGCACAGCAGTTACAACATAAGAGTTATTCTTCAATTTTTATTATTGAATTGTTCGGACTTTTATATGACGCGAATATAAATTGCTTTATTGTAAAAGCCAACGTCATTATCATTGAGATAATATGGTTCTTCTCATTTAATTATTTTTATATAACACAACATATTTGTGGCGGTGTGCTATCCGTCACGCTGCACGGTGTTAGCGTGGCATATCTGTATAATTACGTTATCCGTCTTTCCCTTTCTGACGTCTTTGTAACGTTGATTGTCGTTTATATAATTACCTACATTCTGTAACATCACGACATGGTTTTCTTCTCGTCTCGAACGAAAGGAAATTTTTTACACAACGCGAAATATTTTCTTAATTATGCGTTTGGGACTCAGGGACGAAGTATTTCTCATTATGCTCGGATCATTGGTGCTCTCTTTGTGCAAACGAACTTAATTGGTAATGTTACGTGATATTAAAATTTTGATAGGAAAGCCCTTGTTGAAGTGAAATATATTGGCGAATTGATAACTGAATAACATTTATTACATTTATTTATTTTATAGCTTACTTTACAATTTATTACAATTAATAGGGTCACATGATGCATTATTTTATACGTAGTAGAACCATGCTGCAGCTATATTAATAGTATATTTGTAACACGAATGTGTCGGCTCAACCGGGGAAGGACCACGCTCTTACAGAATACCAGCGTAAAATAGCAACTTAAAGCTGCTTTGTTTTGTATGGTGAGTGTAGACAACCGGAGACCCTTTTTGCTGGAATCGAAGCATTCCATCTTATTCCTCACGGGTGACAACGCATTTGCATTTTGATTCGTAATCGAGGATAGATGTTCTTTTTCTTTTTTAAAAAAACGTTACCCCCACACTAGGATTTTCTCCTGTGTCGTGGAGGCAGTACAAACATAAATTGCACAAGGACAAACATCCAGACCCGGAACAATTATTTGTAGGTCATACAAATACTTGTTCCGTGCGGGATTCGAACCCGCAGCCCCCAGCGCAACAACTGATTGCTAAGCCACTGCGCCACGGAGCCGTCATGTAGATGTAGATGTCTATGGGCCACAGCAACTACTTACCATCAGGTGGACTCTCGCTCGTTTGTCACCCTTATACTATTAAAAAAAATTGAACGACTGACAATAAGTTATTTCTTGAGTATCGACATCGTCACAATAAGCTTTGAAGAATCTATTGCTGTACATGTACAAGATTGAAGAATTTACCATGCATGTTAGAGAGAATAATTTTGGCAGTGCCAGACGTTTTGTTTCTCAAAAATTCTTATATTATTTGACATAGTTTGTCGCCCAATCACATTATGAGAGAACGGATTTAATTAATGTTTGGCAAATATGTAGGTCACGTCGTGGAATAGAAAATAGGATACTTTTTCATGTTCCATTGGGTACAAAAGCAAAGCCGTCGCCAAAATCTATAAAATATAAAGTACTGTAATGAATTGTAACACTTTTTGTCGCAAAAATTTTTAAAATTAATACTCAAAAATACTTAAAATACTTATGTAAAAATATATCAAAGAAAAAGGACATCACACTGTATTACTAATGCAAACATACATTAGTGCTTGTAGCGGTTATATCATTACGTATTTACTTATTTTAATTTCCGCATGTTTTTATTAGACTTTCACACTGTGTTTTACAATTACATTCCTATGTACACACATATTTGATCGCAGTAGAGCAACGAGTATAATTATAGCATATTGAAGAAGTTATCTCGGCCGGAAAAAGCAGCGCCAGGTATATTATAGTTGAAGCACGAATAGTTGGGCTCAATCGGGAAAGGAACAAGCTCTAAAGGGCCACGACCACGGAATACCAGCGTGAAGAAGCAGCCATTTCCCTGTTCCATGAATCATATATGAACATTTCGATTGTTTACTATAATACACTACATAAATGTAGACATCCAATTATAAGGTGGACTGTGTGCTCGATTATCACCCTTATTCTTTAAAACAAAAAAGTAAATTTTGTCTGTTCTAATACTAATAATTTCAATAATAATAGAAAGACTTTTAAGTAATGCTTAAATGTTAGTAAGGATATTCGAAATAATATCTATTGCTGAATTTGCGAATAATTAGATGTAGGGACTGCATACTTCGATTCTTCAATTGAGACATAGAAAGATCAAATCTGCCATCAACTTTCGTAAACCGCTCTACAACGATTTTAATTTTACTTATAGTAGCTAATGTCATGTCAATAAGGTTACTAGTATTTTTTTAAACTAATACTATTTTATTTTTCTACTCAAGCAATTATTTTCACACCAAAAAAAAACTAGTAGAGGCTATTTCAAATGTTTTTTTTTAAAGCGGATTCTCTAAATGGATAATGGCCGTACATAAGAGTATAATATGGTTGTACAGACATTATTTAATTACACGTCGTGTAAAACAAATTTATGAGCTATTTTTCTAAATAGTACTAATTTCTAATATAGTCTAGCACAGTTTTTTACGAAATATTCTTTGATTGCGTAGACTCAATTATTTCCAGATCCAAAAATCTTAGTAGTAGTAGTAGTATATACTTTATTGTACACCACACATATACAACGAATAAATACATTACAGAGAAAACTTAATATATACGTATGTACAATAAGGCGGTCTTATCGCTAAAGAGCGATCTCTTCCAGACAACCTTTGGGCTAAAGAGAAACTGGAATTAAGAACAGTAGGAGGTGGTGCGCTTTATGTTACACTTACATACTAATATCTAAATAAACTAAACTATATTTTGTTAAAATACCACAATAATACATAAAAAATAATAATAAAATAAACATACATATTAATAAATAGGTATATACATATATATATATATATATATATATATATATATATATATATATATATATATATATATAAATATATACACATACATATATATACAAAGATAATAAATATTGCTAGAATTGGTTATCAATAACCACAAAGTGTTAGGTAATGCTTCTTGACGTCACTTTTGAATCTTTATTCTTAAAATCTTAATTTCTTTATTGAATATAAAATCTTGCCATGCTCAGCGATTGTGACAATTTCTTCGTATAATATATGAAAAATCAATTTCCAGCAGTGTGTGTATTGCTGATAATATATGTTTTGTTTTATTTTTGTGAATATAATATTCATAATGTACATTTTATTCGATTGTTTCAACATGATCTCAATCCAACAAAAGAAAAATAGGGGGGGGGGGGGGGGGACTGCGTTTCAAGTAGCGCTGAGACCTAGCGAAAACTATAATCAGCTAATAGTAAGAAAACGCACCCACGTATAAACATTCATCGCATTTGCAACTTACAAAATGGTTTTAGGAGCATAGTGTGTGCGTCTATCAGTGAACTTTTAGAATGATGATCTGTGTGTGAGTGCTTGTCAAGAAGTTGAGCACGGTTTCTGTATCTCTTGGAATGTACGCAGTACTTCGTCATTCTTTCCTTATTACTGTAAACATTTGGTGTTCCTTGTAAAAACAAAAATTAAAGAGAAAACTTATATTCCTGCTACTGATTGGCAGAGGCTTCTAATTTCTGAAAGAGTTTAATAGCTATCAAACAAGATAGTATAAATCAACACTTAATGTCGTAAGTAACAATGCTGTTACTTTTAGAGGATATTCACCTTCCTTGTATACTGTGACTTAAGAAAAAAATTTAAGAAGCAATTAAGATTCAAAAAAACATAATATCTCTGCAAATTTTCATTAAAGTACTAGCTAGTAACCGGCACGTAGAGCCGCAGAAGAAATAATTTGTTTTAGATTTGGAAGGAATATTGTTTAATTAGGAATGTTACATAATATATTCATTGAAATTGAATGATATATAACTTTAAAATAAATTTGTTATGGCGATACGTGAGCCACCTACTGTAAGTTAATTGTACTATGCCTATAACCTTCGCGCAAGTGCAAGCAATAAGTTGACAAAGTTTTACCGCAAACTGATGAACGGTATGGCAGCGCATAAAATACGAACAAACTAAAATTAATATTTACATAGTAGATTACAAAATTGGTTAAATGTCATTTCATTTATAAATTAATTGTGGCGTTTATTTCAAATACTCTAAAACTATATAATATAAAATAAAATATTATTTCATTATTTTTTTAACATATTTTAAACAAGTGCTTGTCCAAAATCCCACTCATAGGTAAGTGGTGATGTAGCCTTAGATGGTAAACCGCACAGTCTTTGCGCAACAAAAGCCTATTCACTCTTGCCTTAAAGACATCTATATTGTAATCTGATGGAAAGACAGAGTAAAGTATTAAGTTATTACAATCATTATTTTTTTTTTAAGTTAACATTATATATTTTTTCTTCATAACTAAATTTGCATGGAGTAGTACTGCTATATTTGAGCTGATGTTGCAAAATGCCACCTCTATAGAAAGGCGTGTTAAGAGACTCAAATCTGGTTGATACCAATATCACAAATCAGGCACATAGGCGGAAAGTAGCCAGCCTTTCGGTTTTCTACAGGATACATTTCGGAGAGTGCGCAGGAATTGCTAACTTAATTCCTCCATCGCTCTTCCACTATTGCATAACTAGACACTGAACCAGCCTCCATCTCTTCGCTGTTAACTTACCATGCATTCGAAGCTAACGGTTAGCTGATCGTTCGTCATGCGTACAACAAATGAGTGGAATAAGTTGCCAGCATCTGTCTTTTCATCCGATTATAAGGTGGATGTCTTCAAGGCAAGAGAAATAGACCATTGCTAAGCTAATTCAGTACGTTTTACCATCTCCGGCTGCGTTAACACTTACCCTATGTGGGATAGTAGTCAAGCACTAACTTGTAACAGTTAAAAAATTAGATCGCAACAAAAGCCTTTTTGTACTTTCTAAGTGGAATAACAAAAAGCAGCAGCGGCCGCGAAATCTAAATTACACAAACAACAGCTCGACACTTGCTTATTCTTCGCTTGAAGCAAACGCGAATATTCTATTCACTGAGTCGCCTACATAGCTGCCGTGACCGATGTATGAATAACGCTGCGTTCGAATTCCGAGTCATTTAAACGTTGAAGAAAAAGTTACCGCGGGACGAATTTGAAACTAGGAACGAACAATGAAGTAATCAACGCCTTACTACGGTTTTTAGTTTTAGTTTTAGTTTTAGTTTTTCTTTAAAAAAACGTTACCCTCACACTAGGATTTTCTCCTGTGTCGTGGAGGCAGTTTACAAACATAAATTACACGAGGACAAACATCCAGATCCGGAACAATTATTTGTAATACTTGTTCCGTGAGGGATTCGAACCCGCGGCCCCTAGCTAACTGCTAAGCCACTGCACCACGGAGCTGTCAAACTGGCATCTGGTCACACCGCCAGTCTCTAAGAACTTTATGAAATTATTGATTAATTATTATTACAAGTTACGTGTACGATCAGCCACAAAATGTTATGGTTGTAACAAGAATGTGTCGGCTCGCCTGAGGAAGGACCACGCTTTTATGTAGTACCAGAGTGAAATAGCACTTTAATGCTACTGTGTGTCGTATGGTGAGTGTAAAGAACTCTTTAATCCCCGATGAAAACAGACAGGTGTCATTCATAAGATTGTAGTGTGTATCTATATCTGTACTACATAGCTCCTACACGGATGAACTGATTTTGATTTTTTTTTCGTTTTAAAGGCGTCTTAATGGAGAATTTTCTTAGCTATTTTTCAAGAAAATCTTTTCAGTCGTTGGAAAATCATCAAGTCTTTTTGTTTTGGATTTTTTTTTAATTTTAAATTTAAGTTCACTTGTTACTGTTAACGAGGCATTTGATGTGAGTCCAACACATTCTGCTATTTGATTCTTAATCGAGGATATCTATGAGCCACAATATCCACTTAACATCTGTGGTTATACTCTGTGCTCGTTTATCACCCCTACTCTATAGAAAAAGTATCATGGGAGTATAAATTTCAGACTCAAGACTATTTACGAACTGCAACTTTAACGACGCTGATATCTAAATGCTTACTGCAGTTTAGCGCTTATAAAAGCCTGTCGTAAAGTGTGTTTATAATTACAGGGATTTTTTTCAGGGAGTCAAACGAGTATTATAAGTTCATATCGTTGTTTTAATTACATTATTCCTTATCTATCTTTGACAATTTCAAATTTGAATGAAATTATTAAGAAAATAATTCCTTTACACTGATTTGATTATAAAAATATTTCTTTTAATTGATATTTCATTGATATTTATCTCTGAGTATCTAACAAAGCGTAGAATGGAATATCGTTATATTAGTACGTGATTATCGAAAATAGAAGAACCTTTTTTATATTATATCTCTTAGTAATTATCAAAGCGTAGGATGGAATAATACTTTTTACGTGGTTGAGCACGAATCAACCGGGGTAGGATCACGTTCTAACAGAATACCTACATGAAAAATAATCTTCATGCTGCTATGTTTCGTATAGTGAGTACAGAGAACTGAAGACCATTTTCACCGGTAACGAGGATTTCCATCTTACTCCTCAAAGGTGACAACACACCTTTTTTTATAGAATTAGACTGACAAACGAGCACACAGTCCACCTGATGGTAAGTGGTTGCTGTGGCCCATAGACATCTACATCTATCTTCGCTTGTTAATTAAAATGCACATGCGTTGTCAGCCGTAAGGACTAAGCTAGAATGCCTCTTTTCCAGTAAAATAAGTCTCCGGTTCTTTACACTCACCATACGAAACACAGCAGCATTAAGATATCTGAATTTTCATTCTTAATCGAGCACAGATGTAAATGTATATAGACCACAGCATCCACTTAACATTAGGTGTGTACTCGAAAATTGAAGAACTTTATTTGGTATTTATAAGGAAAAGAGAGTAACTACACTCAAATAGTTCTAAAGGTAATGTGCCATAGATATGCAATAAAAACATGTTGCCGTTAAGATAGGTAAAATAAAGTTAAAAAAAAATATATCATTTTTCTACACAAAATGCTTTAAGCTATTAAATGAAAGTATTTTAATCACGTTCTTGGCTGTATGAGCTAAGATCCTTGCACGGGTAAATATTACAAACAAATAAGATTTAAAGTAATTAGGTTAAATGCGATGTTATTAGACATTGGTCAAATTCCGACCAAAAGCGATATTAGATGCTATGAATGTAAAAGGAAGTGTTTCATTTCCCAAAAACAGTCTAAAATCAAAATTTATAGACGTTGCCAAAGCAGCTACCAGCTACATAGTCATTAGTGTCGCTGGTATGACATCGGCGAGTTCCCAATCAAAGCTGATTACAATTCCGAGCGGTTAACACGTAAATCCGATGTGGATAAATATTTGCACGACAGGTTGTAAAGCGTACGTGCTCCAGCGGATTAATAGGCGGGATACAGTTACTCGACCGATGTCCATGCGTAAACATGAAATTTAAATAAAGTACGGGCATACAGTTCTAATACGAATTAAATCTAAAACAGTTGCAAATGATGAAATGATTTATAATTGATACAAACAAAAATAATATAATCCTCTGACATATTCGATATTATCAACAAATTCGCAATACTTTCAACTACGGAGGTTGTAACTTTACGTGGTAGAGCCATGCTGCAGCTAATTAGTAGTAGGTATAGTCGTAGCATGAATTGGTCGGCTCGACCGGGGAAGGAACACACTCTCACAGATAGCAGTGTAAAATAGCAGCCGAACGCTACTGTGTTTCGTATGATGAGTGTAGAAAACCGGAGACACGTTTTAATGGAAAAGAGGCATTCCATCTTAGTCCTCACAGGTAACAACGCATCTGCATTTGGATTCGTAATCGAGGGTAGATGTAGATGTCTATAGGTCGCAGCAACCAGGTGGACTGTGTGCTCGTTTGTTACATTTACCCTATAAAAAAAGTAGTATAGTGTCAGGAATAAAAAGTAAATTAAAAAAAATGACAAAAGAATTCGTTTTATTTATCCATATCTAATGTAACATGTTGTGCGAAAGAATATTCATCGTTTTCGAGTACGAGATCATTAAAAAGAAGGCGAAGGAAGCTTTATATTCATACTCGAAACCCAAGAACCACGTAATCAATTATTTAAACTAATTAAGAATGTGCTTTTGAATTGAATAAGCTGAATAAGATTCTGAATTGACCGTTGGTGGTAAAGGATCAATATATTTTATTAAGTCAACCCGAAAATTTCAGGCTTATGAAATTTAAAAAAAGGCAGCTCTCACAACACGTAGAGTTGAAGTAGCTTATTACGTAATCCAGGTGATTCTTTTTATAAATACGTTAACAAAATAAATAGTAATAATTATTTTATTTTCATCATCATCATCATCATCATTACAGGCTATCAAAAATCCACTGCTAAATATAGACCTTCCCATAGATTGCCTCAAAACAAATATATTCCACAGTCACCACGCTTGGCAGGGTGGGTAGCAACCGCAGGTTTTTATTTTTCAGTTGCTATTACGAAGTTGCTACCGTCCATCTCCTGGTTTGTTCCGATGATAGATGATAGATGGGACAGTGGATGTTCTCACCGCTACTTTACGGTCGGTACCAATTCCTTTATAACATTTAATTAAGCGAATAAAATTTGGGGAGAGGGCGAATCAAGAAATAGGCGAATGAATAATCATGAATGTTAAATAATTTATTCTCTTCGCTTTTACAGCAATAGGATAAAGACAATGAATTCAGAACGAAATAATAGCAAATAATATTCTATAAATACTACTAATTATATTCTAAGAAAAACAAGTAGGTACGTAAACAAATCATGAATACAATAGCAAATTATTTATGTCTTATTTGCAAATAGCAACATATTGTTTCTAAGCTTATCATCCGAAGAAACCCTGAGCATAGCCCTATGCATAGCTCGCTGAGCGACCTTGAGCTTGAGGAAGTTCAAGTTATGAGTGAAGCAACAGCAGCAGCAGTGAAGGAATACACCTCATCTCCATAAGTCAACTGGCAACACGCACTGGTTGTACAATTTTGTTTTTAAGTTTTGAGGTATACTGACGAGGAGAACTGTCGTAATCTCCCGAACGCTACCCAACCGAGTTAAATCTGTCAATTGACCTCTCGGTCGAAGTTGGACTTACCTGGTCGGACTTACCTAACTTAGAAATGAGGATGTCCGCAGTAGAACCAGAGTAATCGACATAGTCCAACGGAATAGAAGCTGAAGGTGTAATGAACCGGCCATATACATCGAAGAACCGATGGCGAAGAAAGTTTCTCGAGTGGCAGCTTTGTACCGGTAGGTGAAGTGTACGGCGGCCCCCCATAATATGGAGTGACTATCTGGTAAAATATGCAGGAAGTCGATGGGTGCAGGCCTATGTTCAGCAGTGTACTTGTAAAGGGCTGTAATGATGATGATGTTAGTTCGAAGGTTTCGTCTATCGTTTGTTCTTTTCTCCCAACTCCAAAAAGGAGACGGAACTCAATTGGACTGTAGGTTTCTTTTTCTTTTTTTTTATGTGTGAACCTGAAACTTTTTTCTGGGTAAACCGATTTCGATGATCCTTTTTTATTTGAAAGCTGGTGCTTTTCATGTGGTTTCATCTAAATTTGATTAAGGTTTGACCAACAGTTTTTGAGTTATTTTTAATAATTTATATTGAAGTCGGTTGTACAAAATGTTTAATTTTAAATTATTATCAAACACATTCTATCTAGAATAAGTTCATAAAAGGCTTTTTATTTTACGCTTCTCTTTTATTGCGTTCTTTCGAATGTTCTGAACAGTAAACGACTCACATACAAACCACACGCGCAATTACGTGAATTTTAAACCTAAAGGAGGGAGAGCGATATTTAAAGAATTTCATTATGCTAAAACTCCTCCTAGACCGGCGTCGGAATTCATTCCGTTTCAAACGCACCCACTAAAACTTTGAATTATATTGAAATGGCTATAAAAGAAAACTTTCCATTATATTTTTATTGTAGAACTAGCTGTTCCCCGCGACTTCACCTTCGTGGGATTTATTACGATTGGATTTCATGCGTTTTCATTTTCTTGCGCAGAACCCTAATTATTTTTCTAAAATAAAAGTAGCCTTAGTTACCCCTTATAACATCAGCTATCTGACAGTGAAAGTCCCATCAAAATCGGTCCAGCTGTTTGGAAGATTACCCGGAACAAACAGACAGACAAATATTTTAAAAATTGTAATTTTCTGTTAAGTACCGTATATATACCGTACCGTTATATCCTTTCATATGCATTTAGTGAAAAGCTGATACTCGTATTTGGACATTACAAACAGACACTTCAATTTTATTTATTTGTATACATAAGTATCTTGAATAATGTTGAATGGCACATAAATATGTAATATTATCTTTATGTATAAAATTCTTCTGTCCACTACTCTTAAACGGCTGGACCAATTTTGATGAAATTTTGTGCGTGTGATTAAGTTGATTCGAGAATGGTTCAGATTCAGACTTAGACCCGGTAGGTGGTGCTGTTGTCGAGATATAGAAATTACCCGTGCGAAGCCGATACGGATCGTCTTTATATAAATTAGTAATAAGAAAATAAGTATTGTACCAGAAAAAAATGTTTATATTTAGTATTTACTAACTAGCTGTTCCCCGTGACTTCGCTCGCGTGTTAGGGTTTTTATATTTTTACGCGGAACCCTAATTCTTTTTCTAAAATAAAAGTAGCCTAAGTTACTCCTTATGAAATCAGCTATCTGCCTGTGTAAGTCCCGTCAAAATCGATCCAGCCGTTTCGGAGATTAGCCGCAACAAACAGACAGACAGATAAAAATTTTAAAAACTGTATTGTAGTTATAAGTAGCGTATTTACTTTCATATACATTTAGTGAAAAACTGTAATTTTGACATTACAAACAGTCACTTCAATTTTATTTATTTGTATAGATAAGTAATAACATTTACTTATTTTAATTCTCTATCTTAATATTCATCAGCCTTCTAAAATTAAATGCTAGATGAAATAAATGAGTGCATAAGCGTCTTTTGTTATAGAAATAAATTTTCCTTAATCGCAGCAGCATGCAGTTGGCAATCGCAGTACCAGATATATCGTAATTTTGACGCCGCTTCCCATAGTCGATTATAATTAAAAAATTAAACATTTTGTACAACCGACTTCAATATAAATTATTAAGAATACACTCAAAAACTATCGGTCAGACCTTGGTCATATTTATATGGGACCACATGAGCAGCACCAGTTTTCAAACAAAAAAAGCTTGCGTGAGTGTCGTGGAACACTCGGATGGAACGAAGTTTCTTTCGTAGTGTAGTGTTTGCATATATAACGTTTTATATAAAAAAAAGAAGAATTACTAGCGTCTATTAAAATGAAGCGTCGTTTAAAATAAAATAATATTTCTTTCATGGCAAGATAAGAAAAAGTGCGAGGGAGATGGATATTATTCCATCTCGCTTCCTTATACGCCGTCTACACTACGTCAGTATGGGGTCATGACGGAAAAATCTTACACTTTTTGTCGCCCAGCCCACTTCCGTCAAATCCGTACCGTCCGATAAAGAAGTTCGTTCCAAAAAGAATCAACGAAATCGGTTCACCCAGCAATAAAGTTATGAGGTAACACATAAAAAAAACATACAGTTGAATTGAGTACCTCCTCCTGTTTGAAGTTGGTAGAAAATACATATTATAATTAACATATTATTTTAAACTTCTTATTTCTATGAGATAATCTTAATTTAAGTTTTGTTTTAACGTTTTTAAAGCCATCTATCGAAAACCATGAGGTCATGCTAAAAATTTCGTGTTGCCTTTAACAAAACCCACAGGATGAACTGGGTCAATGCATTTTCTTATACCACCACCGTTATTTTAATTAAATCTTAGTATAATTTAAAGCTCTTAGCAAAAAATTTTTGTAGTTTAAACAAAATATTTCTAAAATACGTAATATTCCTATTAAAATTAAAGTTAAAGATGATTATGAAATTCGTTCAATACAGGCTGGATGAGTTTTCATCCTAAATTATTATATAATATACAAATAATAATAATATCTGTCTCAGAGAAGGCCATTGCAGCATCAAGAAAGGAATGTAATGAATGTGGTTACGATGTTTAATTTCGTGACTGTAAGGTTAACAGCGTGTTACTCGACGCCGTGCACTGTAACTATTTATCTACGTTGCGGTCCACCAGTTCTTTGCCTACGCTTATTCCAGTGACACGGCTTTTGTCTTATGAAAAAGGACTATTTAATAAATCTTTGAGAATTTTGAAGAAACTACCTTCTGTAGGCGACCATTGCTGGTGTATTCGATTTAGTCATGGCCACAGAACACAATTACTCCACGTCATGACTCAAAGTAAGTGTAAGCGGTTGCTTTCGGCTAAAACCATATCTAGTCAAGTCTGAATAATAAGAATGACTTCTGTAAACTGTCTAAAATATGGCATTACCTATCAAGTAATATCAGGGTCAATGGTGCGAATACTTATGAAATATAATTAATAGAATGAAGCGTTACTTTGCGGAAACCCTTTATAATGGGGTTGTTATGAACTAATTTGCTACTAATTTACACGTGTTTCGCCTCTACACGAGGCATCCTCAGTCAAACAGAGTCAAGCAGAGTTTACTTCACCTGAGGATGCCTCGTGTAGAGGCGAAACACATGTGTGTCGTGTAGAGGTGGTGCAGGGGATGGTAGTGCTGGGATTGACGGCGACGTATAGTGCGCGCGATTGACGGAGGGTGGGAGGTTGGGAGGTCCCCTTAAAACTGGGCAAGGACACATCATTTTCTTTATTTACACGGAATTAAGCAAATTAGTTTATAACAACCCCACTTATAAAATATATAAATCATTCGGACTTTATTCAAAATGTAAATCCAGGTTTGCAAACATTAAACAAATCAAATACACTGTACACATTTGTTGAACCAACCACTGCCGTTTTGTAGTAGTCCATCAAACCTAGTTTATACTGTTAGTTGAAACTGCCTTGTTGTTCTAGCGCGCATAAGCGTTACTACTAATCATAAGGTCCCAAGTTTTTGAACTGAGACCGAAAAAATCAGATATTGAGTATTTCTGTCGAGGAATTCTCAGTTGCAACCCGGAGTCAGGTGTTTTACCCGCGTGCCTTTGAAAACAAGTAAAGTCGATGGTCCTGCGCCTCCGGTCATGTCGAATCCCATCGGACTATGAGATTAAGGGAATAGAGAGTGCAACTGTGTTTGCGAATACACTCGTGCACTATTATCTTATCTCACAGAGTAAAGGAGTTGTCCCGCGCAGATCTCCGTTGCGACTACCACCGTGACTAAATTTCGGTCTTGAAGATATTATTATTACTGTATTACTAGTTAAGAATACTAAGAGCTGATTTAATAAAATAAAATAATTCACGCCGTTAGCCGGTAAATTAGATTCAGCCTTAATATTCTGGTAATGTACGTATTTAGAATGTACCAAGAACAATGTTCACGGAACAAAAACAACAATTCATTTTCATTATAACACAACAAAAATGCTTATAATTTATTGTATTCGTTGCATAGACTAAAAACGTAGTTGATAATGTTGTTATTATTTTTATAGTTGTTGATAATGTTGATTGTGTTTCCTATTCTGCTTTGCACTTTATTGACATACTTATTTACTTGTAAATTTTTAAATTTTATCCATTTATAAAAGTTTAAATTATAATGAGAAAATAATTTAACAATAACGTGCCTATTTTAAATACTCCATCGATAAATGTGATAAATGTTTGCAACATTCGAATACACGTAGCCGCAAATTATAGCAGACCACAGTTAAATTCGTTTTGTCTGTTTCATTACAAACCGCACGCTGATTTTTACATTTGAAGAATTTATTTAACATTTCCCTCGTTCTCCTATTTTTTTTATTATAACACACATGCTATCACTACCAGCAAATGGGAATGTATAAAAAAACGTAATTTTACTTATAAACAGCTCTTTGGGCTAGAGGCCGCTACAGCTGTATACGAGTCTCGAGTCAATTCCATTTTCTCAACGACTAAACAAGTTTGACAAAACCGTGTGACAAGACCGATAATATTGTTTTAAATAAAGAAATAGTATTCGATTTTTAAAACCAAGGACTTTTCAATTAAAAAAAAATTAATATGACAGGAACAGTGGAAATATTCCATTCCCGATACTTTTAGTGCAGCCTATGTATATTACATATATGCAGGAAGAATGGGTCGCCTCCGGGAAGGACCACGGTCTTACATAATACCAAGTAAACAAGCAGCATTATACTATTATGTTTCATATAGTGTGTGCAGAGAACCGGATTTTTAACTGATATCGAAGTATTCCATCTTAATCCTCAAGCGCGACAATGCATCTGCACTTCAATTCTTAATTAATGTAGTTGCAAGTGACTATAAGCGACGCCATCAACTTCCAACTTCGTGAAATATGATCGTTTATCACCGTTACTCCCATAAAAAGCTTACTCAAGATAAATTTAAAAATATTGTTAAAATCTAACCGATATAATATTTTGATTCATTAATTTATAACTAGTATGCAATGGTTATACCATCAGTTCAACCTTATTGCTGCTACATTGCTATAATGCTAGAAAACAAATGCGTTTTTTTTACTCTCTGTACCTATTTGGAATTCTGCATGCTTTTAGGTATTTTAACGATTTTTTGTTATTATTCTTGTCTTCCTGTTCATCAATCTAAGTATCTAGGACGGTAATCAAAATACTGTGAACCTGGAATAAGCCTAAAGTCAGCGATAAACTATGTTCTCTTTAATAATGTACACTGACGTCGCCGACGGTTCATTTTTAGGTACAAATATTCGTTCTGCAAACGAAACTTTATTAATAGACGAATTAAGTTCACTAAATTTGAGACAATTTAATGGTATAAAAAATGCCCATGGCAGGATCCTTGACCTTGTTTTTTTTAGCGACTCTGCAACCGTTCGTGATATAAGTGGAGATTCTCTTATTACTGTTGATCCTTACCATTGTGTTCTTTTAATATATTTTGATAACGTTGATTGTGAGTCATTCATAGCAGCAATGCTGGTCACAAGCCTTATCTCATTTCTAAGATGTAGTTCATGTATTCATGTAAGTTGAATACTAAAATATAAATAAAAACTATTATTGGTCTAATATCCATTAAATCAATAGGTATACCACTTAGGTCGGCCACACACATACGGAATTCCGTTTCGGGATTCCGTTTCGATATTCCGAACGGGTCGGCCACACACATACAGAATCCCGTTTTTCCCGCAAAATTTCGAACGGAAAACTAACATACGTGTGTGACGGGTCATATATTTTATATGAACTTGCTGCGTTCGGAATCTCGAATCGGAATATCGAAACGGAATCCCGAAACGGAATTCCGTATGTATGTGGCGGGCCTTACTGTGTTCATATCTTTCCGATTTCTTTGATGCGTCTTGTGGCTTCGAAAATAGCTTTGTCGAATTGAAAAATGTATATTTCTAAGAAATGAATAACTCTTTTAAATAAATGAAGAGGCGACAATGAGAAAATCTTGCTTAAAGAATGGCGACCATGTTCGTTGTACTATTACGTATTGATAAAAAGGTGAATTACAAAGAAATCATTTATACCTCAACAAATAAGTAGATAGAATTCAATATACCATTTCTTCTCGTCAATGTCGTAAGAGACACTATGAGAAATGCTAGAAAATCTTATGCCTTCCGATAGATGGCAGTGTAACCGTTTTGCTTACGCCGTATGTAAAACACCGCGACCGGCGACAGGGAACAGGATCAAAGGTGCGAGAAGTTATGGAACTGCGATCGTCCATCCACGCTCCAAGTCCAGCAGTGGACTTCTACGGGATAGTGGTGAAGAGTAAGATGAAGGAAAGAAGTATTACCTACAAATTAGTATGTGGATTTTTTTAAATAAACACAATATAACTAAATAGCAGAACACGATTCCTGCATTTAAGAATGCGGCAGTTTGAAATCAGTTTTAATGAGGTACTAACAAAGGCGGAAACATTAATTTATACAACTGATATAAAAACTATAAACAGTTCTTATATTCAATTCATACACCAGTAATAAATTGAGCTTACTCATATTATATGCTTAAAGAATAGTTTATTCTTAATGACTTATTCGTGCGTGCTATAAAATGCCATATTATGCGTCAAGACCGTTTTCTTGCGTAATAGATCTAAGCCTGTAATGAACAAGAAATTATGTTTTTTTTTATAACATTAAAAACAAATAAAATGCTGCTTCTATCGAATTGCGGAACCATTTAGAAACAGAATTCATACAAGAAACGTAAATAGTCAAAATGGTTATATTGTGTATGTACTATCAAATGGATCAACTTCTATAATGTATTTCTTCAGCGTACAATTATTGGATGTGAATGTTTTTGAGTCACTGATACTGGAGCATTTGTAGACGGTACTTGAAGGTCGTAGAAAGCCTTCCCGTAGAACTGAACTGTGTTCGGAACTACACGTGAGTAGTAGCAAACACTATAATAGAAAATGTTACAGAAATCCAACCCAAAGCTCTCACATAGATTATTAACATTTCGAACTTACCGTTTTTGGCTAACTTCGAAAAAGACTAAATAAAGCAGCCAGTTTGTATAAACGCTAATACTAGTCCTATATACTTTTCACTTACAATTTTGTATGAATCTGTGGTCGGATAATGTAGTTTTAGTAGCAATAGACATACCAAGCATTCAAACCAAGGGGTGTGCTTCGTCGTTCATAATATGTAACGCAAAAGAGTGGAATAATTTCAAGCATCTGTCTTTTCATACGATTATAATTTAAATGCCTTCAAGGCAAGAGTGAACAGGATTTTGCTAAGCAAAGTCAGTGCGTTTTACTATATCTTCGGCTGCATCATCACATACTGTCGTCACGTTTGACAGTAGTCAAGCAATGGCTTATAATAGTAAAAAAGACGTTTAGATTAGATTGTACCACAATTTCTCAAAACATTTTTATTAGTATACCCTCTCAACATCATATCAACAGCCTTTTAGGTCCAAGGCTGGACATATGTCTTTGCAAGAGCGCGCCAATTTAGATTGGCCTTTATTTACCACGCAGGGTATGCGAGTAGATGATTGCAAATCTTATAATTTGAAATTGAAACTTTGAAATGTGTAATTATGCTATTAACCCCCTAAATTTTTCTCAACAATTGTGCAGATAAAATAATATTTTATAATAAAATCTTGATTTAATTTATTCTTTTTCGATTTAGTGCTGTATTATCTAATTATATTATAATATTGTAAATTACGCGTTTTTCCATTGCCCGCCGAAGCCGGTCGGCCCAAGGGTTCTGGTACTGGTGTAGAGTCGCTGCAGTGTCGGACGTAAGTCTGATACTGCGTTAAAATTAATATGTTGCTTGAAATGTATATTTCTCACATTTAAAATATTTACCTTTCTTGCCCACAGTCAGTTAGTTGTCTAGATGGAGCGAAGAATTAATGAAATATGCGGGGAGTCATTAGGTACGGGTAGGTCAGGATCTTGCTTTGTGGCAATTTTTGTGGCCTACTAAGTAACTAGAGTCATGAGCTATTGTATCTGATTCTAAAAGCTGGATTTTTAAGGACATTAGGGCCGTCTGTAATTATTCAATGAAAGTATTTTTTTCGTATTTTCTTCACCATTAGCCTTCACACGCAACCTGCAACAGTTTAAGTAATTATCAATATCGCCGGGACGGCGATAACAGAAAACTTGCAAATAGCGATGCCGGAAGTTTAAATATAATGAAATAAACCATTGTCATATTATCATTACGACTTTATTATGATAATGTGACTATGTTTTAAAAATAGAACATAAATCTTGTCTTAATTTATTTTAAGCTATACAAATAAAATATGGATTTCATTGTATAAGAAACATGTGAGTTGCTCAGTTTTCTCGTATGTGTTATAGAAAAAAATCAGATATTAGCTACACAAATAATAATATTATAAGCAATATTTTTCATTCAAAACTCATTACATTAACTGTACGAGTTAGTAAGGCACCGTGAAAGCCATTTACTGACATGACTAAAAATATATTGACAGACACCCATTTTTGGAATGTATATAATTTGCAAGCCATGCTATGGAATTAGTATTTAAAACTTCTGAAAAAAAATATTTTCACTTTCATTCAAAAATATGGGAACCGGCATCAAACCCATCAACCAAGACATATCAATTTCTATAACAACTCAATCATGTGGTCGCAACTATCAAACACCATAATCCCACAATGAGCACAGGAATGTAAAAAAGATCATATAGTATAAACGTAAGTAAAACTGGTATAGTGGTTTAGTAGGAAACATCGTAGTGTATGTACTTGTCAATAATATCGACCTTGGAACAGCTCTAATTGTGGTTATAGGCTGGGTGAATGGCGACGGACGTAATACCAAACAATAGAAACAGGCATCAACACTTGAGCGTTTAGCGCGCATATATTACAATAATATTAACAGTGTCAGTGTCTTTGTGGCTTTGTTTTGAAGTGTTAAGTTAATATTATATTGGTCTCTTCTACCGTAGGTACTCACTATTATGAGAACATTTCGAAGAACGTTGGTTGGCAGACAGATTTGTTTACCAGTCTGTAAAAAAAGTTTTTTTTTTATAGGATAATGGTGACAAACGAGCACAGAGTCCACCTGATGGTAAGTGGTTGCTGCGGCCCATAGACATCTACATCTATCCTCTATTACGAATCAAAATGCAGATGCGTTGTCACCCATAAGGACTAAGATAGAATGCCTCGTTTCCAGCAAAAAGGGTCTCCGGTTCTCTACACTCACCATACGAAACAAAGCAGCGTCAAGCTGATATTTTACGCTGGTATTCTGTGACAGCGTGGTCCTTCCCCGGTCGAGCCAACCCATTCATGCTTCAACCATAATATAGCTGCAGCATGGCTCTACCACGTATAATAAGTTTGCATAGGTTTAGTACCAGTGCAACGGTATCGACCTAGACCACGACCACGGGTTGTAGCCGCCCGACCGCTAGAGCCTAGAATGCCGTCCTCTATTGCCTCTATGCCGTCCATTACCCTCCCATTATATAAATTTAAAATTATAAGTATAGTAAGTATCTTACAAATTAAAAATCAGTTAGTCTTCCATAGTATTTAAAATGAAAACATACTTGCGCGCGCGTGTGTGTATGTGTGTGTGTGTTCGCACGATAATGCGTGTACGTATAAGTGCGTGTGTGAGTGCGTGAGTGCGTGCTTGCTGTGCGCGCGATCGTGAGTGTATGAACAAGTGGGTGAGTGTGTTTTTGTGTGTGTGTATGATATTCATATTCAAATAAAAATATTCGACATAATAGTTAATTTATCGAGGAACAGGAAATATTGCTCAATCGCATGACAAGAATGAATACCAAATGATCGATTTTCTTTTCTGAATAAATGTAACTAAGAATCCACTCAAAGTTATTTGAACTAAAACTTTTATTAACATTCAATCTCGACCCTTAAAAGAAAAAAATATAAAAGTAAAGATAAAAATCAAATTGCTTATACATTCGAACAAGAATCTTAATCTTCCACTTTTACATATTTGCAAAGTCTCCCGGACGCAAAGTTTTGTAAAAAATTTAACTTCTGAAAGTGCAGATCGAAGTCGAGCGGTCTACAACGCCCGCTCATTTGAATTACGCCCCGCTCCGCCTTTTGTAGTCAACTTCATTTAGCGAACTTAAAGAAGCTCCTTTATTTTGCCCCAGCAAAGAACTTAAGATGCATTGTTAAATCGGTAACAAATTGCACGCTATGATTACGTTAAGAACTTTATCGGCGAATAAAGGTGAAGCTTAGATTGGAGTTTAGCTGTTACACACTCTCCTTGATGGCGACGAATTAAAAAGCGATGAAAGGAGTTTATTAACTGAGCTTGAACGCGGTTTATTAATTCGTACTTGAAAATTGTTGACACTAAAATTATAAAGTTTTGTAGTTTTACATATAAATCTCAATACTTTAGTTTGTTTTTTTACTTTAACATGGAAATTAATTATTGGATTTAGATAAGAAAATTTATAAGTTTTTGTTACAAGTACTATAAGTACAGGTTACTTGCGGTTCTCAAGTAAACATCGAACGCGTGTTCTTATACCGTAAAGTTGCAACAAGTGTACACTGCAAACATCTCCGTCTCGTATGCATCTCTTGTAAATATTTAATCTGTGGAATACTTTTCTATATAAAATTTATATTTAACATTCATAAAACACCTGTATTCTATAGAAGAAAATAATATCTTTTTCTGTATAACGAAACAAAAATAAAATAATAAATAAAGCTCTGTCGAAGACATTATTATACATCACTGGGTACATTTATTCTATGTATACAAAAAATATTGTACGTGTGCGTAAGACATTAGGACGAGTCACGGGTGGAGGGAGCGTCACGAAGTCTGCCTGAGGCAATTTGGTACCAAATGTCGTTTGCTACGTGCCCCACAAATAAAGAGGATAGGAATGGGATAAGCCATGTATTACTTTTGAACTGTTAGTTTAGAATAAAATGTGAGTTATGTCATTGTCGTGAAACTCGTACATGGTTTTTAAATGGAATACCAAACGATGTGATCTAACAATGTACAACACTTATTAACCTGCTTATACTGTTAGTTAAAATCGATATTAGAGTAATAAATGAATGGAGTTTATTAGTACGTAAATAATTATCTATACACAGAGATTTTTTTAAATGTCAACAGCTCTCACAAGTCCTCTGCTAAACATAGGTATCCCACATGTCACAAAACGATCCTGAGCCAACTGCATTCATCCACTTCTTATATCGACATGTCTTAGTAGTCAAGTAAATGGACTACTTAAATATATATTTTACAAATTTAATAATCACAAATTTTAAATAAAACTAAGGGCGCTTTACAGCACCCATGGTCACGGGGGGGGACTGAGGTGTTTGACGTCCCGATGTCATAGTTAGCCCGGCTACCTTCAGTTTTTGAATATTAATTTTTGGTGCGATCTACGCAGAATCAGCTTATAGTATCTTGAAGTCTTGCATTGGTATGCTTGGTTTTGGCTTTCATTTTATTAATTATAGGATCCCAAGCAGATGGCAGCAAAATTAAGGTGTTTTTTTTCCATAGCCTCGCGAATCATCCTTGGTAAGAATCGGTGTTCTTTTGCGAGGATTTGTGGTCTATCAAATGCAGGCAGGGACGATATTGAACATGTTCACGGACTGCAGACTTCCCGGAACGTCAGTGCTTCAAGTAAATATGTTCTTTTACGCGAGTTCTTATAGATCTATATAAGATAAAGATCTACGTCGGGATGAAACAGGAACGATGATTAGAATGAAGTCGGGATTAGTCGGGATGTCGGGAAAAAACGCCGGGAATTAAGAAAAAAAAAGTTAAATTTATTAATTTAATTAGTTTCATTTAATGTGTAGTATTCGCGTAAATATAAAAAAGCATTAACACAAATCTTAATTTAATCCAAATTCATTGTAATTATTGTATTGTTTTTTTGTAATCTACTGTAAGCGGGTGTTTGACTATCCCCACGTAATGGTAAGCTGAAGATGGAATAGCGCACATAGCTTAACAAAAACCTATTTAGTCTTGACCTTAAACGCCGAAAAATTATGATGTTACAAAGCTAATATAGCTAGCTATGCTGTAGGACAACACAGCAAGCAGACAGGTTTATGCAATTAGTTCAAGGTTAGACTCAAATGCAATGTCAGATGTAAAGGTAATTATTATACACCTAGAGCTAAACGCTAATTATATTTTATACTTATATTTGTAGGATTATAAAATAAAATACAATAAAAATGTCTTTATTTCACTGACGTAAGAAATGATAATGTCGAACGAGGAAAAAATAAAAAACATATATAATAAAAATAGACTTTTATATATAATATATTATGAATATTTCTTTTATATATAGTATATATTTATATTTTTAGTACGAACGATTAAAATTTATTCCGTGGTGATTGTGTTTCCGTGGTGATTTAGAATTTTTTATTTTCACTTTTTACTTTAATTGGCCGAATATAACTACAAGTCTACGGCTCCTAGATTTTAATCCTAGAGCCGCAGAAGATGTAGAGCAATGGCTGCCCGTTTGTCCGATTAACTTATAAAACTAATAACCAAACTTGCTAAGACAATTAAATTTTCCTTTTCAATTTCTGTATCATATTCTCCTTTTCCGTTTCATACTTAACTTTTATAAGTGCGCATCTATTTTTCTTTTCACCCTTAGCTTCAGTATTTTGTATACGAAACAACCCCCTAAGATTTACGCATGAGACGCGAGCAATAACCGACCAGCCTACCCACGACATAGAGTATTCTGTATTTTAAAATGTGTGTTCGAAACCCGTGAAATATTACTTTCCGCCCTCCATGAACGATAGTCCATATATTTTAGTCATCATTGGAAATTGAACAAACGAAACACGAAGATGGGGCCGGATAACTTATTTAAAACACTGGCGCGTGCTGAAAACGATGGCCCCAGAATCACCTTAAAATTAAAGTAACACTTGAGTGACACTTACAAATTTCGTTAAGACTCTTAATAATGCAATTTAGCTTCTCCCCCACCCTCACAAGCCATGGTAAGGACTAATAACTAAAATTTTGACGTCTTGAAAATAAATTAAGTGTCTTTCTTTATTACTGAAGAAGCATCATAAAACATGGTTATGTCGGAAATATATTCCGTATGAAATGTCTAAATTTGTCGACGAGGAACGTGATTTGATTTGTGGGCTTAATGTTATTGTGTCATAAAACAGAGCCGGGGGCAGGGAAACTAAACTTTCTTGATCTTGACAATCCTCTTGGGGAAGCGGTCGCAAACATGTGGATATCATATGGCGAAGTAACGAAAACGGAAAAGGTTTGTCTGAAACGCGAACAATATAAAAGTTGGTGTCCTAAGTAGTTTAAGAAAGATATTTTGTAATATACAAATGTTTGTCTCTTGATTGTTACTACACTCGTACATATATATGTTATGCGATGTACAAAATTTAAATGCGATTTAATAAAACGCAAAGTTGGCCTGAACGCTGTTATGCCTTCTTCAATCCGTAACAGTCCACAGCTGGCCACCATTTACCAAAAGGTTTGTAATAATCCCACGTCATTTGGCGAACGCAAGTACCAGATATCTTGTCGCCGCGCCGTTCTCGTTGCCTTTCCAGGTATTTGTATCAGTAATATATCATTTGTAAAATGCCATCTATCTGAGACAACGAGGTCTTCTCCTTTCTCACAGTATGCTTAAGTGTCACAGTTCATTCTCAAGATCTCTGTCATGAAACTAGTCTTATTTTAACTATTTTAACTAGACTTACTTATTGATTATGTATACGAATAACGAGTTAGTATGCGAAATAGTTAACCACTCCTTTTTTCCATCATCATCATCATCATTACAGCCCTTCACAAGTTCACTGCTGACCATAGGCCTCCCCCAAGGAATACCACAAAGCATGGCCCTGAGCCATGTGCATCAATCGACTTCCTGCACGTCTTATATCTAGTGTGGGGGGGGGGAGCGGTCGCCCTACACTTCGCCTACCGGTACGAGGCTGCCACTCGAGTACCTTTGTTTATTAAGTATCAAATCAATTAATTGTTATTGTTTTTACTTCTTTAGTAGACGACCCTTAACTTTACTCAGCCTTATTTACGTCCCGAATAGGGACACCGTTATAAACTAAATATCAATGGCCGCTAATACAAATAAGGGACCAAAATTTAAGTTCGGCAGATCGTAAAACACATTAGCACGTAGTTCAACCCTACGCGTGCCACCGGGCCGACGATATTGGGGTAAAAGGGAAAATGCATTGGCTTTTTGTAATGTGGCAATAACCTGGGGATTAGGACGGTGGAATCTGACGTGAACTTCCATTTTGTTCAAGGCACTTACGTACTTTAATATGCTCACAAAGGAGACGTTATATCCATGATCGTAATAGATAATATAGCGTGCATAAACTCTATTCAACGTTGGTATTTGTTCAGTAGCGAACATTGAATGCCGCATACTTATGGTTGCGTTCAAAGTTCACATCATAGAATTGAATTGTCTTTTTGAAATATAATATAAGATTGTTATTACATATTATAATTATTATATATATAATAATTAATAATATATATATAATATTAATATTTTAACGTTTAATATTAATAATATTTGAGTTTTAAACCACAAGTGTTCTTATAGGGTTAAACTTACAAATTAGTTCTACAGTAAGTATATAAGTACCTACCTTAACGATTACGAGCCATCTAAAAGATAAATTTCTCGTCAGTAAAACGCAATTAAAACGTGTTACGCAATTAATGTAATATAATGTTTTATATCAAGCAGTTTTCAATTTCAATTTATATTGGTTGATTTAGCTACAGTAATATTTTTCGTCAATGAAATGAAAATGTTTTTTTTTTACTACTAAGAATATAACGAAGCATAAGCTTCAGTTTCTAATTACGTTTACTTATTTTTACTTATGTTTACTTATTCCTATACAATGAAAATCCTGAGCATTCCGTTCAAGATTGTTTCAGATGCAATCTTAATTAATTTTAAACGACTATGTACGTTAAATAATTAATAGTTATATCACAAAAATTAAAATCCTTACAGGTGTGAGTCGGGCTGGGCTCTATTAGGGTTCCGTACATATAATGACCAAAGAAGTATATTGTTTCCGAGCAAGACATGGCAACAATGTTCACTTATATTTGGTCACATCTTACAAAGTACACTATGAATCGATATTTTCTGTATTTTTGTTTAAACACAGTTTATGGTACTTACATAACATAAAAATTTCAATTCCTAACTAGTTTAATTATTGTGATAGACACCATAACAAAACCGATCTATTACTGACAAACAGCCTCCCATTTCTTTATTTTTAAGATAAAAAGAACAAAAATATATTCGTACTCCACCCATGTATTGATATAAGACAGAATCTGTCTGTATAATAGAATTTAAATCAAACTTCTTATCCCGTTTATGCGAAAATATCATAATGAAAATATTTGAGAACCACTTTGATGGCCTAAGTTTGTTGTATATACAATAAATAAACTACGTGTTAACTACTGCAAACATTTGCAACTGCAAAAGAAAATGAGGACTTAGACCGTAAATAGAGGCTGGTGCTGGAATGCGGCCTCTCAAGGATGCTGCTATGAGCCGGCCTCGTTCCTAAGGTGCGGCCAGCTTACTCTACGCACCGCGACATTCCATTGTAAATATTACCTTAAACTTTTTTCGGTACACGTACACGGTACTTCGGTATTCCGTACACATTAAAGTATTTAAATATATGTTTAGGCTAAATACTACTATGCAAAATTTTACTGAGATATTATTTTAAGAGTTTGACCTAAATTAACTCAAAAATATCTAAATTAGTATAATATGTATAAATAAATGAATAAATAAAAGTTATTTAAGAAAAAGAAAAGATTTTTTTTGTACTCTTAACATAAAAGATCATAAATACAAAAGAAGGAGACGTCTCCATACATTCTTGGGCCCAGGTGTTAACAAGATGAAAGTAGAACCATTTGAAAGCATATAATATATAAACAATTCATAGCTAAAAATCTGGCAACATTTGTCAATCTAGGAATTAAGTTATTGTAGAATAAGTAAAAGTTTTTCTACAATAACTCAGCTCCTAGATTAACAAATCTTGCCAGATGTTTAGCTATGCATTAGTTAACCAATTAGTTAACTTCAGGCCCAAAAATCCCATTCCCCCTTGTTATTTGTGACATATTTGCCATATGGCGGACGCGTAAGCAACTCCATATTGTTCCGGGGGTGGCCGGGGAAAAGCATAGAAACCTTTGCTGCCAGTACCAGACGACTTGCACCTATAACGCTTCTCTCAATTACGAGCCTAAGTATTTTAAATCTAATGAAAACCGCCTTTATAGGAAGCCGTTTAAGTTCTTATTTTATAAAAAATATCAGAAAAGTAATGTTACATCTATATATGTATATAAATAAGAATTTTACATATATACGTATATAAACCCAAAGACTATCAAGTTGTATTATATTCTAAGCCTACCATAGATAATACCAATTACCGAAGCATTACAAGGGATAACGCTGGTGAATATGCAGTATCATGTTCTAATGTATTGCAGTCCTTACACTAAACAACGACCGTTTAGTATTCTGTAGGAGTTGTATAACGTCAACGAAAGGACGTCTGTGATTTATCATTACCCCATTATTTAGGCTGCATTATACGGACATCGTGATATTAAATAATAGCAAAATATTATTCTTCCAGTTTACGAAATAAACATTAATTTAAACGAACTTTAATAGATGTTATATTTATTTTTTGTTGTTTGTAGCAAATTTTTTGTAGCAAAGTTGTTATCAACTTTTCGTTATAAGTGAGCAATAAAAGTGAGATTATAAACTAATATTTATGAAAATTAATAGGTATCACTAATGAAAAGTATTTTAGTGATAAGAGTGACAAGGAGCACACAGTTTACCTGATAAAACACATGGGCCCATAGATACCTACATAATATATGCACGATTAAGAATCAAAATGCAAATACGTTGACAGGAAAAATGCAGACTTTGATTGAATGCCTCTTTGCAGGAGAAAAAAAAGAATTCCGATTCTCGTCACTCGTCATGAGATAAATATAGCTGAATGCTGCTCAATACTCGTACACCCACGCATTATAAAAGGTAGTGGATTCTCTGCGAATACACTGTCAATGTCTGTGTCTGGTTAAACTTTTGATTAGACAATATTATATGACTTACAAACGCAATGTGCCGCGTAGGCTACGCAACATTAAGAAGACATCCCGTCGGCATTTTGATTTTTATTTGAGGATAATTGAAGGTGTCGTTGGTCTATACCACCCACATTACATCAGGTTGAATGTGCTTTTGTTTGTCACTCCTGCTTTAAAAAAATACTTACACTAAAATGGCAAAGTTTCACTAGTATAATGTTTTTTAATATTTAATTTCTCTTTGTTACAGAATATCCTGGATAAATTCAATCCAGGCGCCCGACAGATGATAACAGCTGGAAAAGCTTATCTGAAAGCTTTGCATGGTAAGTTTGAATTAATATTAAAATCAACAAAATAATGTTATTTTTAACCAAGTTTAAAAAACGAGAAGGAAGGAAGATATCCAATTCATATGTTTGTTATATATTCGTCGATTTCTCGGAAACGATTAAACCGATTTTAATGATTCTTCCTTTATTAAATAGATTATTTAGAAAAATTCTCTCCTAAGTGTAGTAAAATAGTAATTAAGTTTTTAATGTAATTATTTAGATGGCATTATAGTTGTTACTTTAAACTTATGGTATTATTGAGTCCACTAAAAGAGGCGTAAATAAAAAAAAAAAATTTAAAAAATTTAAAAAGAACATGCTTGAGTGTCGTGGAACACTCATTTGGAACTAAGTTCCTTTCGTAGTATATTATTATTGATAAACGTATTATACGAGTATTATTGATTAACAAATATAAATAAATGAACTAGGTACTAGCGTCTATTAAAATAAAACGTATAATAAAATATAAACGTAAAATAAAATAATATTTCTTTCATGGCAAGATAAGAAAAAATGCGAGGGAGATTGGATATTGGATATTCCATCTCGTTCTCTTATAGCCGCCAAGGACGTCTACACTACGTCAGGGGTCGTGACGAATAAACCTTACACTTTTTCTCGCCTAGCCCCATTCGCCAAATTCGTACCGTCCGATAAGGAATGTCGTTCCAAAACCAACTTTAAGAACTTAAATAGTACCGAATTCAGAAGCTTTTATGTGAAAATATAATCTTTTTTTGGTTTTCGAAGTCGGTTTTTACTTTTCGTTAAAGTTATTTTAATTTCGTGGACTAAAATTATTCCAAACGTCACGTGACAAAGGCTGTAAACAAATCCAGATTGAGTCCTCTATTGAGTGAAACACAAACAATTAATTTATATAGTGTTAGCCAAATGGGTGCATCTATATGTAAAACCTCAGTATTGTGCGCTTGTTTGGCTTCGGAACTAGGGCGCAGTTTGTGCCAAATTGTCTCTGTTGGCTTATCTAGAGTATTATAGCCGACGCTCTAACAGCAATAAACTTGGGCATTGTGTAGGTACGATGCATAGCTCTTGTAGCTTGTTTCTACTTAAATTCGACGCTTTGTGTGGCCAGTTAAATTGTTTTGCAACATGAAATGGATCCTGCATTAGTTTTAACTAAGTGCTTGTACGAAAGGTCAGTTACGAGTGCGTAATTGCATTGTCAACACTTGTAACGTTCGGATTTTATAATTGAAACTGGGAAATGTGTGCATGCACTTACTCTTATTTAGAACTAGCTGTTCCTCGCGACTTTGCCCGCGTGGAATTTGTTGCGATTGGATTTCATGGGTTTTAATTTTTTGCGTGGAACCCTAATTCTTTTCTTAAAATAAAAGTAACCTAAGTTACTCCTTATTACATCAGCTATCTGTCAGTGAAAGTCGTTTTGTAAAGTTTTTGCATGATGCGTTTTCAGAGAGACGCGTCGTGTTAGAGTTTTATTATAGTAAAAAAATGAGCCAAATCAATATCTATAACTGCGTTAAATCAGTCATCATCACATAACTTCAAGAAACTGAAATTAGTTCATGGATTCAGTTTTAGGTCAATATTTTAACACCTTAACTGATTCAGATTCTCTGACTTATGTTTAATTCTTCTAATCTCAAACTGGTATGGGAACAGGTAGTACCTACATATGTTTTATGTACCTATTAGTGCAAAGCATTTGTAGATTTTTTACATAGAATCATATGACGCGAATGATATTTACTGTGCAGTTAATAAAATCCGCTTGAAGATAGTGACTCATTTCAAGTTATAATATCTTTTTTTTTTGCAATTTTAGTATCTTTTCTACAGACTGTATAAGTCCACAGCTGGACATATTGTACTGTACTGGAGAGACCCTATCTCGTGTTAGAGGGGATTTGCATTAATCATTACGTCTGGCAGGCGGATAAAAGATAGCAGTACCAGACGTCTCGCACGTTCGGCGCTGTTGTACGTCGCCGGTCGAGGTATTTTATTATCTAAGACAATATAATGCTGATGTAGCAATAACTTCTCATATGGCAATGGTTTACATGATAGAGCCATGCTGCATCTATATTATGGTAGTGTCAAGAAGTTGGCGGTTTCTAACCCCCGTGCCTCGGAAAGCACGTAAATCCGTTGGTCCTGCGCCTGATCTCTCCGGTCGTGTCGGTTTACAGTCCCATCAGGCGATGAAAATAAGGGAATAGAGAGTGCACCCACTTGGGCACTATAATCCTGTCCTGCGCCGATGCCTAGTCTCCGTTGAGGCTGCCTGCCATGACCGAAATTCGGTCTGGAGTATATTATATTATGGTAATAGTACGAATGCGTCCACGATGCTCTCACAGAATACTATCGTAAAACAACAGCTCAAAGCTGCTGCTTCGTATGGTTAGTATAGAGAACCTGACACCCTTTTTACTGAAAACAAGGTAATCCATCTTAGTCCTCAAGGGTGGCAATGCATGTATTTTGATACTTAATCAAGGATAGACGTAGGTGTCTATGGGCCACAGCATCCACTTACCATCAGGTTACCATCATCATATTCTATAAAAAAAATATAGAATTTATTATTAAACTAAATAATTTTCGAGTTATATCCTTGTAACAACAGACATTAAATACGTGAAAAGACGATGAATAGATAATGACGCCAGGATCGTCGGATGCTGCAAGAATATTTTGAGAAGTATTCAGCTGTAGACTTTTGAGCTAAAGTGAAAACTATGACGATAATTCATTTTAAAACATAATTTTATAACCTCCTAGCTGGTACCCGGCGCATTGCTGCCACAGTAGAAACAATTGTAGAAATATTTTTTCAAAATTTGGTGATCGAATTGAGTAATATATAACTTTCAAAAAAATTTGTTGGTACGATACGCGCGCCACCTATTGTAAGTTAATTGTATTATGCCTATAACCTTCGCGCAATTGCAAGTAATAAGTTGACAAAATTTTAGCGCAATCTGGTGATCGGTATGGCAGCGTATAAAATACGAACAACTGTGAATAAATACTCGAAATTTTATTACCTAAAATCAAAGAGAACATTATAATATCTTCATGAAACAGAATACGTAAAGTTATTGATAAAATCCGACATACATATATTTAGCTAACTTCATAGTTTCATGCGTATATTTTCCTGAATCTAAATAAATATATGAATTTATTCTCTTTCATCAGGTGCTGCAGCAGCGTCTCGCATGTACGTGGACGCTGTTGGTAAGTTGGGCCGCCAGGCGCAGCAAGGAACATGGGGAGGTTGTGCCGATATTGGTAAGGTTTCCTTCAAAACTTATTTTCCTCATATGATATATGAGGAAAACCCTTTTAATTAACCAGGTTTAAAAAATCATGCTGTTGCATTCAAAATAATGTATATTTTCTAGGTTTTTAGTGTGCTATAAAGACAGTATAATATTAAGGCATTTATCATAGTATTTTGACGCACGGATAATACAAAAGAACAGAATGTAAAAGGATGACAGTAATCTGATCATGTGCATATAAACTTTGTATGTATTTTCACTATTTGGTGTAGCGGCGCTAGCGGCGGTATTCTCGTACCGTGTACCAGGAGATAAGCAGCGGTGTTTTCCCATTAACAACTTGAAAAAACTGCGGTGCCAACCCGCCAGCCAAGCTTGGCAACTATGGCAAATATGAGACAAATAATTATGAGGCATTCTATGGGGAGATTTTACTGGAAATGTGGCATCCCATTTTCGCCCTCTCAGGGGTGACAACGCATCTGTATTTTGATTCTTGATCGAGGCTAAATGTAGATGTCTACGGACAGCACCCACTTATCATTAACTGGACTGTGTGCTCTTTTTCGGCCTTATTCTATAAATAAAATGAATTTAAGATGTAATCATTGAATTAGGATGTGATGGATTTATTACTCATCATTATAAAAATCGATTTTCTAATATGTTCGTAATTAACTAACGTGTACCGTGCGACACAGTTATTTAATTCGATCGTGGATTTAAATTTTGAAAGTTTGGCGTCTGGCGTCAAACATAAAAACATCAGGGTAAATATCACACTTGAACCTGATTTAAAACTAATATTTTATAATACGATCAAAATTATTTTAATAACCTCTAATCAAAAAAATAATACGTTTGTGGAGATGTATAGCTTTTATGTCCTCGTTTACTTTAAATTCTTATTTATTCAACTTAAGCATCGTTGTTTACAAAAATGCGAGTTAGCTTTTAACTGTTATGTTTACTCTGCAGTCACATTTGCAAGGTAGTGCGGGTTAGCTCAGTTTATATAACTTAAACGAGTTTACCTTGATCTTAGACAAGATCTCTCAACTACTGCATTAAAATAATTGAATCTAATGGAATAAACATCTGGATATTAACCTACAAATCTCCTTTGTGACCTTTAAATCTAAAACTTGTCATTATAGTCCGACTTGATTTAAGTATTTCATATAATATGAGAATAAGACAAACAAGTCGTAGATTGTTGTAAAACTAAAGAACGACAGAAAATAACTCAGTACTCGTAGTTAGAAGTATTATGATTTTTGTATATGTAAAAATGGTAATGGACATACTAAAGAAGATGTATGGAGTAAATGAGAACTGAAGGCCTAAATGTAATGGAGCAAATTACTGCTTACTTAGTTTCTACTACTGGGCACAGGTCTTCAGCACTTAAAATTGCAATTAACAATTTCATTGGAATTTAGGAAGTGGATGTTGCGGCCCGTAGAAACAAACCTAACCTTTTACCGATTAAGTTTTAAAATGCAAAGGCGTTGGCACCCTTGAGGACTAAAATGGAGTGAATCATTAGCAGAAAAATATCTAGCTAAGCCGACTTCATCGTGTCTTTACCTAATAATACATCTGCAGCGTGATTTACCGCATAAAAAACAGAATTTTTTTTTATAGAATTAGGGTGACAAACGAGCGCACAGTCAACCTGATGGTAAGTGGTTGCTGTGGCCTATAGACATCTACATCTATCTTCGTTTGCGAATTAAAATACAGATGCGTTGTCAGCCGTGAGGACTAAGATAGAATGCCTCATTTCCAGTAAAAAGAGTCTTCTAAATTCTTTTAATTAATAAAATATTTTCATTAATTCTGAATATTTTTATTATAAATTATAAAACATTACCTCTAGCTGTCATTCTTCATCTTCACATATCTATTCCGGACGTATACTTTTCCGTAGCATTAGTTTTGAGGTTTGGCTGATTTTATTGTTGGATGCACAGGAAATATAATTTAATAATTACATACCTTAATTTCAGGAACTGCCCTCATGAAAGTCGTAGAAGTATATCGAGAGATTCAAGATCAACAAATGAACATTGTAAGGATATTTTTAAGCGCAATTACAAAATATTCGACTTTTTATAATTATTAACAATAACTTTATTATTTCAGCTAAAGGCGTTTTACGTAGATTTGTTGGTCCCCTTGGAAACTAATTTGGAGAAGGATACAAAAGTAGTACAGGTCGGTAAATAAGAATTTTCTTTTCATAATCATTGCGTCCCTAGTTTCGGGTTTGTTTGCTGGATAAAATAAGTAGAGCTCAGAGTTCCAAATAACCTTAAGTGTCTCGTTTATCTGCAAGATAAGAATTTCTATTAAAAAACTTTTGCACGGGATAAGATATTCCATATCATGTCTATTCTATGGAGAGTATGAAACATCTCTGTGGTATTACAATTGAGATAAGTCCAGGGAAATAAATGTTGTTTTATATTTACGTTGGTAATACAAAAGCAAATACGAATGTTCAAAAGTTAGGTTTTAAAACTTTACCAGCTAATCGCGTTTTGTTTTAGTCGGAACAAAAAAGATTCCTTCAGCAACACAAATTGCGCTCGGAAAGTTACAGCAAGGCTGCCGCTACGATTAAAAAGCAAAGGAAAAAGAAAACTAATGCTACAAAAGTTGGATCAGCTATGGACAAAGAGATGAAGGTGAGTTGACTAATTAAAATTTGTTTTAAAATATATTATCATGATAGAATCCATTGTGAGTGAGAGAGCGTGAGAGAGAGAAAGAGAGAGAGAGAGAGAGAGAGAGAGAGATTATTCGAAAATTAATATCTACTAGTATCGCCACTGGTAAAAATTCGAATAACTGTGTGAAAACAACTTGAAGTATTTGTAATATTTTCCCGTGCAGAAAAGGCAAAGGGATCTTAGCTCATACAGCCATGAACGTGATCAAAATGCTTTCATTTCACTGATTTAAGCGTTTTGTTTGGGTAAATAACTTGCAACATACACACAAGTTTTATTTCGCATCAATGGTACAGTGTATTTTGAATTACAGATATGTGGATAAGTTTCATTTCTCTACTTTTGTAATAAATACTAATAAAAGTTCTCCAATTTGCGATGTACATGCTATTATAATGATGATTAAATAATCGTGTAATAGTGGTGTAAGACCCACTACCCATATCTATCAACCTGTGGGTGTCGTAAGAGGCGACAGAGAGAAACTGAAATAGGAGATGGGTAGACATCTTTCTGATCACTCCTGATCTCCCACTCAAAATAATAAAAACTGCGGTCGCCAACACGCTTGCAAAGCGTGGCAACTGTGGCAAAATGTCCCCTATGAGGAATTCTATGGGGAAGTCCACAGAGGTGGGGCCACAGAGTAAAGAAGACGGCTGTGATGGATGGATGGGAGGAAAGTTAAATAATCGCAAACTTTCATTTTAGTAGTATAACTACTACTTTCATTTCTTAATCAATATTCTAAATGTGATAGAAACTTCAACCATCTACAAATTCGAAAAAATCTTTAGACCTTGCAGTGGCTAAATTCTCTATGTAGACAGTGCTTAAATCCATATATTCGTTATCAGGAGTAAGTCTTTTAAATCAAAGGCGGCCACATTAAATAAAATTGTTTTAAAATAATCGCTTAGACTTTAATAAACAATAAAAATACAATTAATACTTATAACACGTTTCAACGTGTAACAGAACTTATAGCCATACCAGGTATATATTTAAAAAAAATTAGGTTGAAAGTGTGAAGACCCAATTTCTGCTCCAAATGGTAACCTCACCTGCAAACGGTGTATAAATAATGAACGAGACTCTAGCTACACATCAAATGTAGTCTATATCTCAGACTATCTTATGTTGTAATGATGACTATTGACGAGCAGCTTTCTAAGTTAAAATATTATATTGAAACTGTGCTCATCAAACCGACTCTAAGTGAGGAGTATCAACAACTTCGTCAATTGTAAATTGTGACCATTTTAAGGGTTCCGTACCCGAAGGGTAACCAACGGGACCCTATTATTAAGCCTCCGCTGTCCGTCCGTCTGTCTGTCATGATCTCATGATCCGTAATAGCTAGGCAGTTGAAATTTTCACAGACTGTGTATTTCTGTTGCCGCTATAACAACAAATACTAAAAATAAAAATAAATTAAAAAATAAAGGGAGCTCCCCTACTAGAAACGTATTTTTACCTATATAGTATTAAATCTTCCACGATTGAACCATTCACGCGCGAGTCTGACTCGCGGTTTTTGGAAAATCTTTTCAGCAAGGCACTAAGAAGTCTAATATAACTTCCTTCACAGCCAAACTCCTACTGTTTTTTTTTTTTATATGATAGGGTGACAAATGAGCACACAGCCCACCTGATGGTAAGTGGATACTGTGACCCATAGACATCTACATCTATCCTCAATAAAGACTCAAGATGCAGATGCGTTGTCACCCGTGAGGACTAAGATGGAATGCCTCTTTGCCCGTAAAAAGGGTCTCCGGTACACTCACCATACGAAGCACAGCAGGGTTAAGCTGCTACTTTACGCTGGTTTTCTGTGAGAGCGTGGTCCTTCCCCAGTCGAGCCGACCCATTCGTGATACAACTATACTACTAATATAGCTGCAGCATGGCTCTACCACGTGGTAAAACTGAGTAGTAAAACTGTGTCTACTGAGGTGCAAAAAATCATTTAAACTAAAATAAATCTACGAGTTATTTTTAATTTGTTTTACTTTACCCCATAAAGGATGTAAGAAGGAATATGTGAACGTTTTTGCCAAATAATATTTATTTCACCTGATCAATATCGTACGAGCCTATAGTAACCGCCTGACACCCGAAATTCCATTCAAAATTACCTAAGTTTCACGGACTAGATAAACCAACCAACTAGTATAAACATTAGTTTTAACTAGTGCGAAGGTATCGGGTCTTGCTCACCCTTCGTATATTCAGTATATTCGTATCCGTATTCAGTCACACGTCCAGTGTGGTGAGTATGGCCAACTCTCAGGAAATATAAGATGGCTGGCGCAGTCTAGAAAGAGCTTACGTCTAACAGTGGACTTAAATACGTTGAAGGAGAAAAAAAGGTATTTATTTTTCAAAAATTTTACATTTTTTGCTGTTCCGTTTCCAGAGCATGCAAATACTTGAAGAAGAGAAAACCAAGTTAGACGCATTTTGTGAACAAAGCTTGAAAAATGTGAGTACTTAAAATAAACTTTTTAAATGTTTTGTTAAAATATAGTGTTCATTTTTAACAAAAGTTTTCACAAATAATATCTTTATAATATCGTAACACAAGATTTAAAATAAAGTAAAATAAAAGATATACATAATATATTATATAAATTATGTTTATTGCTACTTCGATAAAAATAAAAGGTATTTATTATAACTTAAAGCTTACAAAGCTTAGAATATGTCTAGAAATAAGTTGTCTAGTTTTTAAAAATGTGTCGTAATAAACATGATATTATTTATAAAAGCTACTTGCATAGACCAACTTTGTAATTGAGAAATGTTTTTCCATAGAAGAAAGGGTGACAAACAAGTCTGAGTGAGAGCAACGAGACCACACAGTCCAACTGATGGTAAGTGGATGCTGTGGCTCATAGACACCTATGTCTATCATCGCACGATAATCAAAATGCAAATGCATTTCTCACCCCTGAGGACTAGAATGGAATGCCTCGTAAAAATTCTCCGGTGATTCTTTCTGTAACATAACTTGCGTTTCTAAGCTCATTCCCTATCTCTTCTCTTTTACATTTATAGTGGAGAAAGTGCTGTATTCAGTGCATAGTACTGTACGTACCATGACAAGAGAAGACTACGACTACGGGTAGGTTATATCGTCTTCTGTTAGAAGTTAAAACCCAATGGATTACACGTTAATAAGTTACAACTGTCACGTTGCAACATCATTATCATCATTATTAGAGCCACTCACAAGTGCACTGCTGAACATAGGCCCAAGGAATGCCACAAAGCGCGGTCCTGAGCCACCTGCATCCATCGAATTCCTTCTTCTAGCAGGTCATTACTCCATCCAGTGGAGGCTTAATGTTATAAATTCGAATTTTGAAATTCAACAGGCAATGACGCAAGAGAGACGCCGTTACGGTTTCGTGCTAGAACGCCAATGCTCGCTCGCCAAACACTGGCTGGCGTATCACACTGCTGGAGCTTCTGCATACAACACCGGTATCGATGAATGGCTCGAGGTTTCACGCACTAGGGAGTTTCTGCCGCCTAATGTTGAAGCCATGTTCGTCAGCAAAATGAGGGTAAACAAGTTTTTTTTAATTATAATTTAAAAACAACTGCGGCCAGTTTTTTATGTAAATCCTAAAATTAATGCTAATCCGAAACTTTTTGAGACTAGCTAACATTATATATGGTGTATGATTGATTTACCAGATAACATGGTTTAAGTTTACTCTTAAAAAAAATTGATTTATCGTAATTTTTGTTTAACTCTTGTGGTAATTCATTAATAAAAATAGATGTATACATACTCGTACATATAAATAAAATTAAAATGTCTGTCTCTAATATTGAAATAGCTGACTTATATTCAGCAAAACTCATCCGCATGAACTTTTAAGACATGATAGTTAAATTTTTTGTTCTCTCCGTCTGTCTGTCTGTATGTGCTAATCTTCGGAATGGCTGAACTAATTATGTTGAAACTTCACAAACAAATAGAGATTAATGCCAGGAGGTAAACATGCAGCTCTTTTAGGGAATTTAACAAAATTATAAAATAAATAGTTTTTGATGATTATTTCATAAACTAAGAGATATATAAAAAAAAATTCGAACAAAACTTCTTTGATTTGCGATTTTACACAAACAGTTTGACACTTTATTTTAGTTCTATCTCTTAGTGTTGATGCGAAATCGGCTATTACCATATTTTTTTTATTTTAACACCATTCTACAAAAAAAATCTGCAGTTTTTTTTTTGTTTAAGTTTTACGCGGCCATTTAAAGCTGGTTACTTAAATAAACAAAGAAAATTGCATAAATATAGTGTAAAATATTCCAAATAAAATGTTATAGTTTTATTTACTTTGCAAATGGTCGATTTGAACATCAACTTAACACTTATTTAAAATAAAAAAAGCCCTTTGCCTGTATTTTTATATTATCCGTAAGCTTCTTGTTCTGCATTCATGCGGACGATGTAACGAGCATCACTGGCTTTGATAAAGATCTACGTCGTATTTTGCTAACTTTAAATTATCGCACAAATTAGCTTTACTTTCATATATTTAACAGACTGGTTTAGTTTGCATATGATGTATAAACGGAAAAAATATTTGTGCAATCTTTACGTCTTATGTCGCACCGTCCCTACCATGTCATAAAAATCTGTCGCAACTAGCGTAAAATTATTTTACGGCCTCTTATTTTTATATAGATGTTTAAACGGCGGGAGCTATAAATGGAACTCTTGACACACGGAAAAAACGCCACATAATATTAAGCCAGTTGATAGTTTGTCATTTTCGGCGTAATTTTGTGTACATGAAGTATGAATACTCTTATGATTTAATCAATCCAATATGACATATAACGTGTTATAGCAATTCTTAAATGAGAATGATTGATACTTTTAATGACATTTTTTATTATAATCGTATGGCGTGATTAAATTTTTATGACAATTATAAAGAAGATATCCCGAATCGAATGAGCCATTAACCTTTTTTTATTTCCCCATATCACAAACATACGACGCTTTTCACGTTTGACCCAGTTAGTGATTGTTTTTTATATGATTGATAGTTTCATGTTTATAATATGCATATGAATTAAAACTGTTATTTTTGTTGTTTATATAAAAGGCATTCGCACTATTTTAAAGACAACGACTTTTCATCCAAGACATTATATAAAAAAAGTATAAAAAGTAAGCTACAGTTAGCTACATAATACAATTACCTTATAGTAGGTGGCGCGCGTATCATTCCGACAAATTTATTTGAACTTACTTATCTTCACGCACAATCCCTGACGGGGTAGCCAGAGAGAACAGATCGCCAAGTGTCACGATCCTTACATACCTCTTTCGCTTTAAATTTATTTGAAAGTTATAGTTATATCATTCAGTTTCAATTAATGTATTGCCATTCCTTATTAAACATTATAACTCATCCAAATTTAAAACGATGTTTAAGTACACAATTATTTGTCACCCAGATAGTACTTACACAATAAGTATGGCCGTGTAGTTGCGGTGTTAGACTATCCACTACCCCACATCGTCTCGTGGGTGCCGCAAGAGGCGACAAAGGTAGACAAATCAGGACATGGGTAGCAGCGTCTTTCTAATAGCAACAATAGAAAACTGCGGTTGCCAACCTGCCTGCCAAGCGTGGTAGCTATGGGAAATATACCCCCCTCCGTGAGGGGGAGGCCTATGGTCAGCAGTGGAATTCAACAGTGATGGTCTGTAACGGTAACGGTAACGATATACAATAATTATATACTTTTCTCTAATTTTCTCATGTATCGTGGAGGTATATTCAAAAATTTTATACGAACAGACCCGCACCCGGTACAACTATTACGCTTTTATGAGCGGTTATTCATACAAAAAGTACTCTAAACTAACATTCGAAACGATTTTTCCTTTTATATTATGTATATTTAATTAATTATTTCAAATATTTACAGCAAGTTTCATTTTGGGCCGATGAAGATGTTTACGCTAGTCCGCGCTACGGTGATGATGATGATCGGGCGTCAGTTGGATCAGCGTTAAGGAAAACGCGATCAGTAGACGCGTCTTGTCTTGACGTGCGATCTATTGGAGAGCTAGGCTCACCTGCTCAAGGTCTATCAAGAGCCAAATCAGATTTCAATCTACAGGCAAGCTCCCACACTGATGAACAAGGTAATTAATGAAGGTCAATGTTTCGTATCCTTGGTTGTTGATGTTTATATAGTTTCGTCTTATACAATGGTTTTTTAAATCTTTTGTAAAAGGTATTCTCATTCTGACTTATAATCACAGTAAAGTGTTATCAGTTTTGACATTCTTACTAAGAGCTTTTTATAGAATAAGGGTGACAAACGAGCACACAGTCCACTTGATGGTAAGTGGATGCTGTAGCCCATAAACATCTTCATTTATCCTCAACTAAGAATTAAAATGTAGATGCGTTGTCATCTCTGAGGACTGCAATAGAATGTCCCGTTTCCAGTAAAATGGGTCTCCTATTCTCTACACTCACCATACGAATCACAGCAGAATTAAGCTGCTATTTTACGATGGTATTCTGTGAAAGCGTGGAACTACCGATTGAGCCGACCAATTCGTGCTACAACAGTAATATAGCTGCAGCGTGGCTCTACCACGTGGATAGTCCTAAAAAAGTACACAACTAAAATATTATTATAAAAAGCTGTTTTTAGTTGCACCATACATTTTTACCCACTTTTCCCAACAACTTATTCGTTATATAAAATTAAAAGTAATGAAAAATAACTATTTTGTAGAAAATGATACTCGTACGAACACACGACCAACATCATTGGCTCCCCCGACATCAACAAGTCGGGATCCACCTTTAGCGAGGGCTCTTTACGCATACGCTGCTGCTGGTGAAAACCAACTGAGCTTCCAACAGGGAGATATATTGGCATTATTAGGGGACCGCACTAAGGGATGGCAGTATGGAGAAAATTTGCGCACTCACAATGCTGGATGGTTCCCCCTTGCTTACACGGAACCAATTCCTACCGAAGAACCGTAAGTATCGTTTTTTAAAAATGTGCATAGTATGCATATATTTTAACATGCCGTGCCGAGTGGTGGTAGCATAAAATAATCTATCACTCGTCCCGAGGGTGTCGTAAGAGCCGATTATGGGTAATACCAGAACAATGTAATGGCTTTCGATAGAAGACAATAATATGCCATCAAAAACATAACTTGTAAAGAAAGCCAAGTCTCGCAACTCAGTTCTTCTACCGTAAAAAGTTGTGAGATCCATGTAATACCAAGTCGGTTAATTTATTCAGTCCCTACTTAAGGGTCCTTCTGTCTTAAATTATTACATAATTAGCTTACCTAACAACATCTTATGTGACCACATCAATACTAAAAATCTTTTATTTTTTAAATAAATAGATTGACTTGGCCATCTTTCATAGACAGAAATATTTTAATTTTTCCTTGATTTATATATTAAACAATAATTGTATTCCAAATTTGAAGCTTCTATGTCTGCTAAAAGTGCCTTAGAGTTTAGATGATCGGTCAGTCAGTGAGTGACAAAATTAAGAAACATTGACTTCAACATACAATAGCTGATATTCTTTTATCTCAATCATAATTTTATACTTTGTGAGAGATCATAAGCATGCATATTATAGTTGTAAGCTCGTAAATTTAAATATAATTTGTTTCTTTTTAATTGGCAGTTCACCGGCACGTTGGAGCTGTGCTCAAACCCCCAGCGAGGCACCTCCGCCTGCTCCCATAGCCCACGCTCAGGTTTCATCATCTGTGAATACCACACACTCGCATTCTCATCCACCAGCACGCATGTTTGGTGACACTGTCACAGCTCATCATGTTTATAAGGTTATTATATAACATTAAATAAAAAATAGGATTAAAAAGACCATATTTAATGTGCACTATGTTTAAGGAAATATTAATTGAATATCTGACGGTTAACTGTGTTGTGCTTTTCTCTAGTTGAGATATGTACTAGTGTACTCATATACGTAATTACATTAGTATGGGTATATTTTCACTAACTGCTTATATTTTAACTAAACTGCTACAATTTGCATCTTAGGGTCGTCTGGGAAATAATTCTCCAGGACTGCCACCGACGTTGCCAGCGCCATCACCGGGTGCTCTTAGTTCTTCAGCTAGTGCGACTTTCCATGCTTCATCAGGAAATTCTTCTGCTACTAATGCTATCAAAAGCTCCACATCTGCTGCCAGCTTTACTACTCATGCTATTATAGAAACAAGAAGCTTTGGGCCACAAACTTTACCAATGCGTTCACAGGTACTAAGAATTAAAATATTCAATTGCAGTAGGTATTTAGTTAATTTGTTATCAATATATTGATTTAAAAAAGTATTTTAAAAAGTAGCTAGTTCTAAAAGGGAATCCAAATAATGTTGATAACTAATAATCTACTAGTATGTGTACAGAGTAAAACGCTGCAACGCCGGGTGTAATAACCCAATTCCACCAATTTCAACAGGAGCGCAATCTGTTGGTTTTATAAACTGTCTTTACAGTGGTTAGCCTCATATTATTGACACTTGTGCAAAACTTTGCAATAGTAATCGGAAATTTCTCACAGTTGTAGAAATCCGTCGGAACATATGTCTTCTTATTTTATATTATTAACGCATTGTTGATCTTAAAAAATCATTTTATTCTTATATTTACGAGTATTCTTGTTTACCTATTTCTTGTAAAATCAAGTATCTTCTTGTAAATTTAGGTGACACAAAGTAAAGCTGTTCCAACGAAGAGTGCTGTGGCCACAGTTGGGGCAGTGGGTAACGTATCACTGCATAGCTCCAATGATTCTGGATTTTCAAATGAACCTCCTCCACAACCTGATGTGGACTATAGTGACGAAGAGGCTCAAAGACTTCGTGTACCTATCAGGTATTGTAATTTTAAAATATTATTTTCGTATGTTATTTTTATTTTGTTTTGTTGCTTTTTGTAGAATTGCTAGATTTATCATTTTAATTATTTTTGTAGTAAAACTCAGCAAAACAACGAGCGCAAGACACATTTACTTAAAACTCAAAGCCTTAGACGTGGCCCAAAACCCAGTAACCCTAACAATGGATATTTAACTGATGATCAACAATTACTACTTCGCAATATGCTCGATATGGACAAAGATTCCCAAAAAATTAAAAGGACGAAATCCTTTTGGAAATTTGGACGTACAACTTCCGAAGAGATAATGGAAGGAATGTCACTTTGGCAACATCGTGATATAGTTGATACTGTACCAGAATATAAGAAAAAGTTATTTGTGAAGCTGAAAAAGGAATTACGACCAGCACCAGAAGTTCCCGAACCAAGGAAATCTCCAAATACTGAAAAGATTATTCCTACTGAAAATGTGCAATTGCGATCACAAGAAAGAACAACAATAGACAGAAAAGATGTTAAAGTGACGAGTGGGCTAAGACAAGCAAAGAGTTTGGGGTCAATACAAACAGAAGAACGAACAGATAAATTAAGGAAGGAAAGTAAAAGTAACAATCAAAGCCAATTAATAAATAAAAAGAGTAATTCTGAAAAATCCGTTATAGAAGTGAAACATGATGAATTTAATCCACGAAATGAATCAAGACACTCAGATTTGACCAATACAAGCACAATAAAAACAAATTTTGAAAACAGTTTCTATAACGACGAAAATGGTGATGGATTTGTAATGAAAACAGTTAAGCGTAGAGAAATATTGCAAAGATATGATAACGACAGTAGTTCCGATGTCAATTCCGTTGTTTCAAGTACCGACCCATACGATTGCATTATTGTTGATGACCATATGACATCTAAAAAGCAGCAAGAACTTGATAGGCTCAGACAAGCTCGCTTAGATGATGATATTAAGAAAAATAAGGAGAATGCTTATATGCCTGAATTTGAAGAAATAGAAATAAATCCAATAAAACCCCACGTTCGTTCCACGTTAACAACCGAAAAATCTAAAAAGTTCTCTCATGAACGTAGTTCTCCAAAAACAATGGAATTCAAAACATTTAAAGATAATTCAAAAGAGATAAAAAGCTCTTCAACATCAACAGAAACATTAAAGTACAAAGATAATGAACAGCATACTGATATATATGGTGTTTCTATAGAAAGAAATGACAGTGAAATACGAAACGATGAACCGTACAATGGATATGATGATGGAACTCTTAAGTATAAAAAGAGTGCAAGTAAAGAAGAAAAAACTACCCAGTCAAATAACTTTGAGAGCGGAAAGAAGATTAAAGAGTATCCACAAGAGGAAACAAGGTTACAGAAAAAAGAGAATCGAACAAATGAAAACAGAGAACCAAGAATAGACTATTCTTTAGATAGACGTCAAGTAAGAAAAGATTTAAATGATTCGAAAAATAGAGAAACTAGACTAAGAAGTAGATCAAACAGAAGTTATGACGACAGCACATTACCGTATAATGGACGAAAGGAGGAAAGGTACTACGAAGCAAATATATCATACTTTAGTGACCAAGAGAGACGTGTGTCCCGTTATGATTATGAAACTGATTCTAAAAAAGCTGAAAAATCAAAGATAAGACAAGAAGAAGCGAGGCTTGAAGCAAGACGATATATAGATCATCGTAGAGAAGGACTTTATAGTGAATCAGACGATCAAAAGTTCAATGAGGCCTTAAAACAACAGCGACCCCAACTCCTGCCACGTACTAAGTTACTCAGACGAAGTGTAGATGGAAGTGGATTACCAGAGGAAGGTCATACATTTGGCCCTTGGTACGATTTATGGGGTCGTGAAACAGTCATGTATAAGTAGCATTAGAGGTTTTGGCGTTCATTTTTGTTTTTCATTTTTTTTAAGTATGTATATTTGTTTTATTTTATATTATTTAGCTATTTTATTTACATTTATATTTTATTTCTTGTTTAATGATAAATATTTTAATTTATTTTGTATAGAAATAAAAGCCTAAAAATAGTATATTCGCAGAAAATACTTACCAGTAGTTTTAGAAGTATTATATTAGCTAATATACTTTTTCGTTATTTTATAACGGTTTTATTCATAAAAAATGCCAAAAAGATACAAACTTATAATACCGGAAGTGCTACAAACTAGTAAGGCAGATACTTACTTGTATTTTAAGTAACAACAATTGTTGGTATTCGTCATTTTAATAACCAATAAAATAGACCCGCAATTATTACATAAACCTGCCATTCAAATTAGTTGGGTTGGTAAATACCCTAGAGGCAATGAAAAATTATCACTTTAAATTGAAATGCACACTGCTTATTGTCAAATATATTGTCAGATGAGAAGAATTTTATGACAATATACTTAGACATTTATACGAGGTATTGCATAACAAAACTGGTCATTTAAAGGGATTTTTATGAATAAGCCCGTACCGTAAGTAAGCTTTCCCATTACGACTTTTGATTTAATTTTAAATCGCTGAAGAATGTAGTTTATTTTTGTTAGATTATTTATAATATCAGCTTCTAAAATAAAAAAATAGTCATTTATATCAGCTAATGTATATTCAATATTATTTTGTTGGTAACGGAAAAGTGTTTTGCTAATACCTATGTTTTTATATTTTGATCTAGTGACTAAGATTAATCTCTTATTGAGAAGTTAAATCTGACCTTCGGTCATAACTTTCTAAATATTTTTGATAAACTTATATACACATGTACGTTGTATACAATATTTTTAACACTACCATAATAACCTTATTATCCATAACCAAAAGTATTTATTCTAACTTACTCCGTAAGCATTCTAAAATGTTGAATATAGTACAAAATATGACGTTTAAATACAGGTCCAATAGTTATGCTAAAGATTTTTTACTAACACAATTGCATGCCCTTTCTGCACAGGCCTCAACAATTCGCAACAGTGAAACTAAGAAAGGCATTTACAAATGATCGATCAGCGCCTGCCATTGAATAACATATTACGTGATTATTTTGTTATATTATATACTAAAATGTAAATTAGAAACCCCATGTATTTTGTACAGTTAAATATTCATAGTTTAAGAAAGAATATATCACAATTTTTTTACAATAAAGTGTGTTTCAATTATATCTCACCATATTTTGATCCAAAATCAATGGCGAATATATCAAGAACCTTTAATTCACCAACACTATAGTGATTACGGCAGAATCGCTGGAGAACCTAAGGCCCTATAGTGTGGTCAGGTCAGGTGGTTCTTAATATAAAAATGGACAGAACAAAGATCATATCGTAGCAGTGTAGTGGCGGCGAAAGAAAATCCACTACCCATATCATCTCGTGGGCATAGTAAGAGGCGACAGAGGGAAATTAAATAGAAAATGGGCAGCAGCATTTTCCAAATAACAATTCAAAATGCCAACCCGCCTACCAAGCGTGGCAACTAGCAAATATCTGCCCAATGAAGCAAGCTATGGGGAAGCCAATGTTCACCGGTGGACTTTTGATGAATAAGTAATGGAATAACCATATCTTACGTCCATTTTTTTATAGAAATAGGGTGACAAACGAGCACAGTCCACCTGATGGTAAGTGGTTGGTGTGGTCCATATACATCTACATCTATCCTCGTTTGCGAATCAAAATGCTGATGTGTTGTCCGCCTTGAGGACTAAGATGGAATGCCTCCTTTCCAGTAAAAAGGGTCTCCAGTTCTCTACACTCACCATACGAAACACAGCAGCATCAAGCAGCTATTTTACGCTGGTATTCTGTGTCACATCTACGCGGAATTTGTAGGGAACACTACTCTCGAATCCGACGACTCTATTAATGAAGTTCGCGAGTATGTTCACCGAGGACAAATTATCTAACTTGGTAAGTTTAACTTTGACAGATAAAGTAATCAAACTTTGCGGAGTAGCATTCGGAAAATTGTGACACATCTACGCATCCAGCATTCAGTAACATAAAACAAAAGCGTACAGACAGCGCGGGATTCTTCACTGCTGACCGTATGGGAGTCTTAAGTCATTCGGCAAGCTATGAAGACTACCCGCATTATTTCTACTTGATGGAATTTCGCCTAAATTTTCGCAGTAGTAGCTTGTACCCGGGACATACATATTTAGGCTGTACTTTACAAGAAGTTTCAGATCTATTTTCGGAGGGAAGTAACGTTCAGTAAAATCTGTAGTCTATTTATTACGCATCTTTCGTGTTTATAAAGGCAGCACGACTATACGAGATCATTTCGTGAGTATATGTCGTGTTATAATAATATTATACACGTATAAAGTAATATTTTCAGACATTGTAAGTACATGTACGTTTAAATAATAGATTAATGATAAATCATCGCGCGCTCTGACCGCATGATGACTTATCATTAATCTAAGGTTTAAATTTATTTCTATTCCATTTTCATGTCTAGTTCAATATTAATAATTATAATTATGGAATTTATAAACGTTTTATTAATAATTTAAAATTATTACTTAGTAAAAAATAATAAAAATAATGCAAAACAGAAATAAATTATTTATTAGGTATTATTATTAATATTAACAAGTTTTACATCATCATACAGCATCGTAAAGGTCATCATAATGAATATCTTATTCATAATCTTATTCATAAATTTCTTAAAGGATAATTAAATATACAATTTAACTATTGTTGAATTCAAAGAAAATTTTAAATGCAAGATAAGTCCGAAATTTAGCATAAGGTTAATAATTTAGCATAGGATAAGTGAGACAGATGAAACTTCTCTAAAGAAAAGCTTTAAAGTTACCGCTGTAATTAAATCAGGTGAAGTATATTGCCGACAGAAGTTTATCCAAACTGCTTAAATTACATAAAGTATGTACATTATTTATTGTTTCAGCAACAATTCTATAAATAAAAAGTAAGGAGTACGTATCGTACGATCACGTATTTTTCGAAACCGTGAAACAATAGTGTATATAACCAGTACGTGTTGCCAGTGATAACATATGGAAATGAGTTTTGTGGTCAATCCTCAATTCCCCGGCTATGTCGTAACTACTAATATGCCGATCTTGCTCCACTTTTTCAAAAATGGCATCGACTTTATTCATATGACATCAAAATTCCCGGACTGAAAACATTTGACCTTGCTTTACTCTTACATACACTGCGTTAGGTTCATAAACGTCACAATTGTTTTTTTGCGGCTTGAGTTGCATTTTCCCTTTTTTGTAATAAAACTTCAGAATGTATCAAATTTTTTCGTTAGAGTCACTCTTTTTGGCGGACAGAAACACAATTGAAAAATGGCGGTAACGTATTTTTTTTATACTTTTTCTTTTTCTTTATGTTATATATATGTATTGATATTAACACCAACCAGATAAAAATAATATAAACAATAAATAAAAGACTTTTAAATAAAACTAATTTTACGGATTTTATCGCGTGTATTAACTTATTTTATATTCCCGACGTTTCAAGCACTTTACAGCACCCATGGTCCATTAATTACGGGATCCCAAGCAGATGGTAGCACCCATCCCATGGGATCCCATAATTAATAAAATTAAATCCCAACCCAAGCATACAACTGTAAGACTTCTGATACTGACTTAAGATACTGTAATTTCATACTGCGTAGATCGGAAAAAAAATATTTTTTAATGTGGATGTAGCCGTGGTTAACTATGTCATTGGGACGTCATACACCTCAGTCCCCCGTGACCATGGGTGCTGTAAAGTGCTTGAAACGTCGGGAATACAAAATAAGTTAATATACGCGATAAAATCCGTAAAATTAGTTTTATTTAAATGTGTAGTGTTCGCGTAAATATAAGAAATCATTATAAAAGAATTTTCTTCAATTTTATGCAAACATAATACGAATAAACTTTTTCCTCGAACTATTACTATATTATTTGGATACTCTCAAACTCACCCAGAAAGAATCAGTTTGAAATTAGTTAATTTATAGTTACTTCACACTTAAAAAAATATTTACGAATATAAACTTAAATTTGCAATTGGAGCATCCATCGTGATGTTCACCGATATATGGAATCATATTTTTCCTCCACAAGGCTTAATTGTCACTCCTGGAAACTAAGATTGAATGCTTTATAACTTTTAACTATGTTCATAACCTTCGGTTCAGAACACAGGGGGGGAGGGGGGAAGCAATGCTGCTTCCGTCAGAAATATGTAGGAGGGCGATACCTGTCTAGACAGATTCCTAGACTGAAAATCTATCCTGACGCCTATTACCTATATACTATACAAACACGCAGATTTAATTCAAACAAAATAAGTAAAAAAGCCAAATTTAAAATTAATTTACAAGCTAATATTAAACTTAGCTTTTCTTTGAAAATGGAACAGGAATGACAAAAACAAATTTATCAACGGATGACAAACAAAACGCTTAGAAAATGAGAAAAACTCGAACGACATAAAAATCAATTTGCAGTGCAAATCGAGCGATGAGACCAATGCTTTCCGAGTCATCAGCTCCCTTTAAGCGCCTTGGCCTGGAAAAATCCACAATTTTGTAAAAAATATGTGGGAACTTTTTAAATGCAGTGGAGCTTGTATGCATCAGGGCATCAGGGACGCATCGCGCAAAATGAGAATTTTATTTGAATCGGGTTTTACCACGAATATTAAAAATCCGAATCAAACTACACAAAACGTGCAACGTGCTCTACCACGTTATTAATTATGGTTTGTCGTGTTTATATTTTGTACTCTAATTTTGGATTTAAGCATATTTTCAAATTGACCTCTCTTGATTATCAAATTAGTAAACGTCTCGTGGCGTAGTACTGATAACGGTAGAGAATTTATCCCACCATGTCGTCTCGTGGGTGTCGTAAGAGGCGAATATGAGAAATGCCAGTGAAAAATCGTATGGTGTACAAAAGATGGCGTTTGAACTGTTTCGCTTATGCCAGCTGTAAGTTTAATACCCAGACCAGCGATGGGCTGCAGCGTCAAAGATGCGAGATGTCTAGTACTAGGTATTTTACTTTATACAAAAATGTACAAAGGCGAAATTAACACCTTAAGGCCTTCTCTACCAGTCAGCCTATAAGTAAGCAGATTACAATGGTTTGAAGATGCAATATGAATGAAATTAACTATATTGCTTGTCTATACATCTATACAAATAAATAAAATTGAAGTGTCTGTTTGTAATAAAATAACAGCTTTTTACTAAATGCATATTTGATATATACAGTATGATGTTTTATACAGTACTTATAACAAAAACACAGTTTTTAAAATTTTTGTCAGTCTCTCTGTCTGTCTGTCGGTCTGTCTGTCTGTCTGTCGGTCTGTCTGTCTATCTGTCTGTTTGTTCCGGCTAATCTCCGTAACGGCTGGATCGATTTCGACCGGTCTTTCACTGGCAGATAGCTGATGTTCTAAGAAGTAACTTAGGCCACTTATATTTGAGAAAAAGAATTAGGGTTCTGAGCGATATAATTAAAACCCTAAATTACACGCGGGCTAAGCCGCTAGTATAATTATAAATTCATAAATTTACCCACACACACACACACAAACACACACACACACACACACACACACACACACAAGCGCGCGCGCGCGCGCTAGCGTATGTGTGTGCGCATAATGAAAAAAAAGTAACATTTTCTCATTATTCTATAATTTTAAAAAAAACACATTTTTCATTCCTCAGAGAACGTAAAACTACATTGTCTTATTTTGGCGTTAAAGCTATCACATCATATCACACTACGAAGCCTTTTTAACTCTTTTACTGCATATTGCGTTGCTTAGATTTTAAGCGAGCGGTACTATACATGTTTTCGCGCTGGTGTGGAACATTTCTCCTTTGTAAATTTTAGGAGTACGATAAGTTAAATATAATTTTCAAATTTTTGTTGCAGGCCTTTTTTGGTCGATCAATCATTTGATCTACTAAAAGAGGCTGGTGACCTCGTGGCCTGGGACTTGTTACTACAGCGCAGCAAGTCAGAGCTGTACTCTATCGAGAACAGCACTTTCGTTTTTTGCTCTAGTGTTGATGTGTTGATATTTAATGAAAAATTAAAATATATGTTTGTAGCTGATTGAATTGTCACTTTCAGATTATTTATTTTTATATATTTTTATCCGAATTTGAGCTGCCTTTTTCCTCTAGCTATGTGGGGAATATTTAATCTTTGTTGTCTCAAATTTCGCTCGCTCGTGGGTAAAGTTGTTCTAAAGCATGCAAAACGTCGGGAATTTTCAATAATTTAAAATTAAATACGATAACATGGGAATACATCATTTTATTCAATAAATTATATATACAAAGTTTGTTTTTGTTTAATTTACGTAAATCAAACAAATGTTTTCGTTTTCCTGTTAAAGCTGCTGAATGAAGGTCGCTCCATAAATGCGCCAGTTGGCATGGATCTTTTAAAACAGTTATTCAAACTCAAGACTCTGGGCACGGATACTAACTTTGTTCTGGCAGTGTTCCTGACCATCACCGGCTTGTGGAATGTAGTTTCGGCGTATTAAGATGTTTTTTCTACTATGAGATGTTCGTCAAAGTGACATGTGAAGCACTCTGTCAATACAGAGGAGGTTTTCTTTATAGAATGAGGGTGACAAACGAGCATACAGTTCCCCTGATGGTAAGTGGATGCTGTCTTCCGTACATATCTTCGATTAAGAATCAAAATGCGAATGCGTTATCACGGCTAAGGACTAAATGAGAATACCACGTTTCCAGTAAAAAGGTTCGTCGGTTCTCTACACTCACCATACAAAATACAGCAGCAAAACAAAGCGTGCCACTACGACAGTTGTCAATCAGTTGGTTACTCGACATGCAAGCGAGTTCGACTTTTGGAGAAAAGGTAGCCGTATTTCTTCTTTTACCCAATATTACTTAAGATTAAATGTTATAAAGAATAAAGTTACTATGATATTTATTTACACAATATTGTAAAATACAGCTTCATTAAATTTTAGTCCATCGGTGGCTATCATTATTTTCCAGTCTCGCCCCACACATAATTTAAAATGTGGGATATTCGCGTGACATGGCATATTGTTTGCTGCGCTAGACGTACTCGTAATCCAAACGATAAGCGGACTGGGCAATTTGGCACCGCTGGCGGTTTCTATCACGACCAATGCCAACCCACGCACACCCGTACACGCGACGTGATCCGCCATTTTAGTTTGTTGTGTCGAATTACATAAAATAAACTTACTAATTTGGTTATCCACTCAATTTCGTTAATTAGCGAGAGGAAAGTATAGAAATAAAGCTATATTCAAATATTGTTCTTCCTTACACTCCTTACCTGAGTTATTTGAAAACAGATTAAGATATTAAAACACCGATATTTAATGCACCGTTTATAAGTTTCACACCATGTCCAAAGTTGGATGGACTATAGAGGGCTGATATAAAAGATTAGATGAGATGAGTTCATTACTTGATTTACCATTAACACAACAATTGACCAAGGAAGGAAAACCTGACGAGTCTAATGACCTTCAATAAATTGCACTGTTTTAACCTTTTGGTATGGAATCCTAAAAACGGTTTGGCAACAAAAATCATGCCAAGAATATGAATGATCCATCCATTACAGCCAATAGTCCACTGTTGGACATAGGCCTTCCTCATAGATTGCCTCATGGGGGGATATTGCCATAGTTACCACGCTTGACAAGTTTGTTGGCAACCGCAGTTTTTTATTATTTTGAGTTGGAAGATGCGATCAGGAAGAACTGCTGTCTATCTCCTGTTCCATTTTCCCTAAGTCGGCTCTTACGACACACTCGAGACGACATGGGGTAGTGGATATAAGAATATCATCCTTATCGTCATTGCTCAGTTATATTATATTATCATTATATAAAACAATTTTCATTCAATGATAACTTAATTAAATAAAAATTGTTTTATAAACTTATTAAAAATAAAAAATGTGTCGCGTCACGCGTTACTGGAGTTATTGCCTGCATCAAGGTCCATTATCAAAACAGCTCCATATTTTAATATTATTGCATTGTTATCAATTTTACATAAGTATGCCAAATTTCAGCTGAATTAGATGTCAGCAAGATGTCAAACATTGCTACAAAAATTTATTACAAATTTTGAACCCCTAAAGACGTACGTAAAAAGCAAGTACAATTAAAAGCTTGTAAAAATATGCCATACGTCCCGCTGCTTTACACAGGCCTCTTCAGGAAAAACGCTGCCGCGCGTTTTAGTGGACTTTACATGTCCTAGAATTTTTTTTAACTTTTCAGACACATTATATAATTTTTAATTACCGTTTAATTCCAAATTATGGATAGTGCTTAATTTTAATTAGACTCTAATGTTTGGTCCACCACGGTGCGCTGGTCGACCACGTAAAGACTTCCTCTCAGACTTCTACCCTATATAAGGATACATATAGGTACTTATCAATTATTTTATTAAAAATCGATTAATTGCCACTCATGAACAATTCGCATTTCTTATATTTACGCGAACACTACACATTTTTAAATAAAACTAATTTTACGGATTTTATCGCGTATATTAACTTATTTTTTAACTTATTTTTATATTCCCGACGTTTCGGGTGCTTTCCAGCACCCGTGGTCACGGGGGACTGAGTTGTTTGACGTCCTGCTGTCATAGTTAGCCCGGCTACCTTCAGTTTTTTAATATTAATTTTTGGTTCGATTTACGCAGAATGAGCCAGTATCTGCGTAAATCGAACCAAAAATTAATATTAAAAAACTGAAGGTAGCCGGGCTAACTATGACAGCAGGACGTCAAACAACTCAGTCCCCCGTGACCACGGGTGCTGGAAAGCACCCGAAACGTCGGGAATATAAAAATAAGTTAAAAAATAAGTTAATATACGCGATAAAATCCGTAAAATTAGTTTTATTTAAAAAAATTCGCATTTGGTGCCAAGAATACAAATAAATAAAATGATACTTTAATGAATTTTATTTCAAACATTGAACTACTGTAATTGTCTCGTTGGTCTCGTGGTTTTATACGCGGTTGCTGGTCATGTGGTCACGGCTTCGAATCCGTGTCGGGCCAAAAATCTGTTATTTTTTCCCGTCAAGAAATTCTCAATTGCCGCTCGGAGACAGGAAGTTAGCGGTGCGCATACATTCGGTCATTATAATCCTATCCTGCACAGATATCTAATCGTTGTTAAGACGGGCCGCTGTGACTGCAATTAGGTCCAGAAGCCATTAATTATGACGTAATTTTCCAATCAATTATATCAGTTACAATGAAATGTTTCATCAGCTTAGGAATCAAAACTAAACAGTTTAAAATTTGATTTATAAGAATATACATTTTAGAAGCTCTTTGATATCGCGTTAATGGGTGTTAATCAGCAGCCATTTTGAAAATAAACATCTAAAAAAAGAAAACGTAACACATCTATAATGCACTTCCGTAGTCGAATAAAAATCCATGTCGTAGTTTTTGTAGTCTTTCAATACACAGTCATACAAAAATAGATCTCAACATGGAACCAGTATTCTTTCAAGCTAGCCCCAATACTAGCTTTTTCCAGTAAATATTAGATTTACAGACTAAACTTTTCTACTGTGTATATTTAATACCCCCCGTGACTATGGGTGCTGCACCCGTGCGATAAAATCTGTAAAACTGTTTTGTTCAATCTACGAATACAATATTGTAACACCTTTAAAACTATTTCGCTGCTCAATTCTTTTTTTTTATAGGATAAGGGTGACAAACGAGCACACAGTCCACCTGATGATAAGTGGTTGCTGTGGCCCATAGACATCTACATCTATCCTCGACTACGAATCAAAATGCAAATGCATTGTCACCCATGAGGACTAAAATGGAATGCCTCCTTTCCAGTAAAAAGGGTATCCGGTTCTCTACACTTACCATACGAAACACAGCAGCGTTAAGCTGCTATTTTACGCTGGTGTTCTGTGAGAGCGTGGTCCTTCCCCGGTCGAGCCGACCCATTCGTGCTACAACTATACTACTAATATAGCTGCAGCATGGCTCTACCACGTATAAAAATCATTTACGTTACTGTTAATACAAAGTTACCATTCAATTTCGTTTGAGATATAAAATAACCATATCGTTCTCCATATCGTTCGACCTGGATATTTTATATCTCAAATAGTCAAATAGTGTTTGGTAGTTTGCAATATCTCACTGTCCATAAAATAAGACATTGACATATTCCCAGTTACTATGGAACATGCTTGTGCATGAAGAAAAACAACTACGTCATTGTTCCATTTACTGATAGCACATCAGCGTAGGCCCTAGCAAAATTTTACAGTTTTTGCAAAGAAAAAGCAATATTTATTTTTAAAAACATAATTTTTAAAGCAAGAAGATATGTTGCTGTATCACTAAATATGTAGTATAAAATAAATCCGCTTATCAACATCTGTCTGGGTATTAGTTTAAAGATTTAAAACTACTTATTGGATTTTAATGCGGTTTTCACTAAAATACGAAAGAGATTATCAATAATGTAAGCGTCAGCAGCCTAATGGCAGGGCGTGGACCGCGAACTTGAAAGGTCGTGGGTTCGAATCCGTCATTCGACTACTGTCGTGAACCACTTCTAACACAAGCATTTTAAGGTTACCAGAAGTGGTTAAAGGTAATATTAGTAATGTTTAATAGCATTACCAGTATATTTTTTTAAAATTCATAGAATGATACACACGGTTTTCACTAAAATACATAAAAAAGTATTCATAATCAATTCACATAAATGATAACACCGTAATGATATATCGCATCTGTTCACGTCCGGGACGAATCGTTATATTTTTTTGTGAAATCGAAAAATTCATATAATAAATGGTCACTGATAATTATTTTTAAAAATGCAAATGGGGGGGGGGGGGGGGATATATTAATGTAGCATCATTAATAGATTCCACCCAGGCGAAGCTAGGGCGAGTCGTTAGTATATATGCTCTGCCTTGATAGGATCTATTAATGTGACGATATTTAGATATAAGACGATATTTAGATTTGACGGTGGTAGAGCCTTGCAGCAGCTTTTGCTGTTGCACGTATGGGCCGGCTCGAGCCGGGTTAGTACCACGACCTCACAGAATACCGGCGTGAAGTGGAAGCTCTGCTTCCGCGTTTCGTCTGGTGAGTGCAGGTGACCGGAGGCCCTATTCCCCCCCCCCCCCCCATCAACATGGTAGCGGAATTACGTCATAAACTACCCCAGGAGGGTACCAGTACCCCTGGAGAATCCCTCGCTGAGCATCCACGACCATGTTATTCCACTCCTGAGCGTGGGTGCTCAGGCTGCCCCGCGTATTCTGGGGGGGGCAAAATTCCGCTCAACACAATAACTGCTCGGGGCAAACTGAGCAACAAGACCAAGGCGACCCCTGCCACGCTATCCGTGAATTTCTGCAACATCAGGGGACTTCACTCGAACCTAAACGCCTTCCACTACCATCTTGAGACGGCGAAGCCGGCCTTGCTCTTTCTGACCGAGACGCAGGTGTCCTCTCCGGCTGATACTTCGTATCTCTCCTACCCGGGGTACAAATTGGAGCACTCCTTTGTGCCTCGGGCTGGAGTTTGCGTGTATGTCAGAGAGGACATCTGTTCTCGACGCCTCGGCAGTCTTGAAGGTTCGGACCTGTCCATCCTTTGGCTACGCGTAGACAGCGACGACCATCCGCGCGTCTACGTGTGCCTCTATAGGTCCCATAGCGGTAATGCCGAAACAGACCGACTCATCGACCACGTCCAAATGGCTACAGACTCCTTGCTACAACAGGTCCCATCCGCAGAGATCGTGATCCTTGGCGATTTTAACGCCCACCACGCCGAATGGCCCGGTTCACATTTAACCGATCATGCGGGGAGATCTGTTTATGACTTTGCCTTGGCATATGGTCTGACACAACTGGTTACATCGTCTACGCGGATTCCAGATGTTGAGGATCATACACCTTCCCTGTTGGACCTTCTGCTGACCTCTCATCCGGACGGATATCAGGTTTCCGTCGATGCCCCTCTTGGCTCTTCGGACCATTGTCTGATCCGGAGTGTGGTGCCACTCACGCTCCCCTCGCGGTTGCGTTCTGCAGGTTGCCGCCGTGTTTGGCATTACAGGTCGGCGGATTGGGACGGAATGCGGTCTTTCTTTGCTTCCTACCCATGGGGGCGGGTTTGCTTCTCGCCGGACGATCCCAGCGCTGTTGCTGACTCTGTCACTGATGTGGTGCTACAGGGAATGGAACTATTTATTCCATCATCTGTGGTACCCATCGGAGGCAGATCTCAGCCTTAGTTTGGTCGCTCCTGTAAGACTGCATTACACAGTAAGCAGGAGTGTTATCAAGGCTGGGCTGCGGCTTCGGTGACTCGGGATGTAAACACCAGCACGCTCAAAAAGAAGTATAACTTCGCCTCCAGGTCCTTCAAAAGAGTTATTGCCAAGGCAAAGTCAGAGCACATAGGCAGAATCGGCGAGAAATTAGTACGCCTTCCTTCGGGAACCCGTGCATTCTGGTCTCTCGCCAAGGCTGTTCAAGGAAATTTCTGTAAGCCATCACTACCATCTCTGCACAGGGAGGACGACTCACTGGCCCACGACGCAAAAGAGAAGGCCGACCTTTTAGGCTCCCTTTTTGCGTCCAACTCGACTGTTGATGACGGGGGGATCACACCGCCGACCATCCCGCGGTGTGAGTGCTCCATGCCGGATGTGCGGTTCTCACAGCGCTCGGTTCGCAGAGCACTCCTCTCCCTTGACATCCACAAGTCGAGTGGGCCTGACGGAATCCCCCCAATTGTGCTGAGGACGTGTGCTCCGGAGTTGGCACCGGTTCTAACGCGTCTTTTCCGGTACTCCTACTCCCAAGGCGTAGTCCCGAAATCATGGAAGACAGCTTTTGTCCACCCGATCCCTAAAAAAGGCGACCGCTCAGACCCGTCCAACTACAGGTCTATCGCCATTACCCCCTTGTTCTCCAAAATAATGGAATCCGTTGTAAACTGCCACCTCATGCGGTACCTTGAGGATCACCAGCTGATTAGTGACCGCCAGTACGGTTTTCGTCGGGGTCGATCAGCTGGTGATCTTCTGGTCTACTTAACTCATAGATGGGCGTTGGCAGTAGAGTCCAAGGGGGAGGCATTGGCCGTTAGTTTGGACATAGCGAAGGCCTTCGATCGGGTCTGGCATAAAGCGCTTCTCTCGAAGCTTCCTTCCTATGGGCTTCCCGAGAAATTATGCAGTTGGATCACCAGCTTTCTTGCAGATCGGAGCATCAAGGTCGTTGTAGACGGTGCATGCTCCGACTACAAGCCTATTAACGCTGGTGTTCCACAAGGCTGCGTGCTATCACCAACGCTGTTTCTTCTGCATATCAATGATATGTTGCAAGCCGGTAGCATTCATTGCTATGCGGATGACAGCACTGGTGATGCTCTCTACACCGGCCGTGCCAATATTTCTCGGGAAAATGTCACCGAGTACCGGAACAAACTTGTGTCTGAAGTCGAGTCTTTGCTGGACAAAGTCTCGGATTGGGGGCGACTAAATCTAGTCCAGTTTAATCCTCAGAAGACACAAGTTTGCGCGTTTTCCGCTAAAAAGAACCCCTTTGTCGTATCTCCTCAGTTTCAAGGTACTCCCCTTGTTGCCTCAGCCAGTATCGGAATACTTGGCGTCGACATATCGAGTAGCGTGCAGTTTCGTGGTCACTTGGAAGAAAAGGCCAAATTGGCCTCTAAAAAGCTTGGCGTGCTCAGCAGAGCGGGACAGTATTTCATGCCGGCTCAACGCCTGCAACTTTACAAGGCGCAGGTTAGGCCTCATATGGAATACTGTTCCCATCTCTGGGCTGGGGCTCCCCAGTGCCAGCTTCTTCCACTTGACCGCATCCAGCGCAGAGCGGCTCGAATCGTCGAAGACCGAGTCCTTTCCGATCGGCTCGACTCATTGGCACTGCGAAGAGATGTTGCATCTCTTAGCATTTTCTTTCGCATTTACCATGGGGAGTGCTCTGAGGAATTGTTCGGATTAATCCCAGCCGCCAAATTTCATGAACGCACATCGCGGCAGAACTCCCGATACCATCCACACCATCTGGATGATTGGCGGTCCACCACTGTGCGATTTAGAAGATGTTTTCTTCCTCGCACAACTTCCTTGTGGAATAGTTTACCACCAGCGATTTTTCCGGACCGATACGACTTAGGCACCTTCAAGAAAAGAGCCTACTCCTTTTTAAAAGGCCGGCAACGCATCTGCGATTCCCCTGGTGTTGCGGTTGTTCATGGGCGGCGGTAGTCACTTACCATCAGGTGAGCCGCATGCTCGTTTGCCCCCTCCCCTATAAAAAAAAATAAGATAATCAAAGACCATTATTTATTTTATCAATTTTTGTTTTTAAATAATCTCTGTTAAAAGATCTCTCTAGATCACTCCAGGCATTGCTAACTATTTTTTCGCAAAAATTCACTATATTTGTGTATAGATTCATATTTAATTACATCAATAACTATTGAACACAAACATAATTTATCAACTTTTATTTATTTATTACAAAGTATAGTTATTTAATAACATCCGACAGTACAAATAAACTTACAAAAGTTTTTCCATGTACCGCCAATTTGTAACTTCGATCATGTTCAATCGGTTCGCGTTGCAACAACTTATTTAATGACGTATATAAATGGTGTGACAAAATAGCAAGATTTTTTTTTATCTAGGTGTGTACCAAAGCAAAATATGGTTAGTATTAAATGAAAATTAGTAAATTAGTAAATGTATATATTTATTAGTAATTTTTTTTAGTTATGTATATTATTATAATATGATGTGTGTTAGTGGATATAGTTTTAAATTTTAGTTTAAGTTATTATTAGGGACTTTAACTGAGCAGGACATATTACTGCTGTGGATTGGCGGTGTAAGAATATCATCATGAGTTCTTACTCACTGGCAACAGAAGATGAGCAGCAGTAGCTTTATAATAACAAGTGGAAATAATAAAAACTGCGATTACTACCCCGCCTGGAAATTGTAGCGACTATGACAAAATCCCCGCTATGAGGCAATTTATGGGGAAGCCATATGTTCAGGCGTTCACTGAGTGACAGTACGCAATGAGCTCTCACTCTCACAGTCAATGTCATAGTACGTAAGCAACCCCAGTTTGACCCTCTGAAATTTTGTTTACTTCCGTGGCCCGTGGCCAGGAGTGGAAGAAAACTGTAAGGAGAGGGAGGGAGCAACTTTATTATTTGAAGAAATATTTTTGTGTGTAAAAAAGTCATCAAACATCAACATCAAACAATTTATTAAACAAAAGTTGCGTAAATAAGTTTAATTATTAAAACAGTTATAAGTAATAAAACCGAACAAGTTTACTGAGAAGAAAAAATTTGAAATATTATGTCACTTCTACAACTACGGCAAATCTAACGAATCCCCATATGTTAAAATCCAATATCAATGTCATAATCAAATAACTACTATAATGAAAGAAACAAAGACATAGAAATACTTGAAATTTCATAAAGAAAAGAAATATATAATATAATGTCGATATACTCAGTAGGAGCCTTTAAAAAATAAACAAAATATTCAGTCATAGGCAAAATATACTTTATTACGCTATAAAATACTAATTATATAAAATACTATTGCAAAATAACCCTGTATATCGAAATTATAACATAAAATGTAATTTTTGCACATTGGACTTTGTGGAATATGAAATCTTGTGTTTTTACATGATTTATAGTGATAACTCAGCCTTTATATTTAATTTTCAGTTACTTCTTCTTTACACGTGAACGACATGTCATTTGAAATGCAAATTTTATAGTGTATAAAATTGTTATGAAACAAAATATAAGCAAATAACTTATCAAAACAGTGTAATTATTTACCTTTTATATAAAAAACTAACAACATTTTTTTCTTTTGTACCCACTTAATTTTTTTAAATTTGTAATTTCCTCTTATACTCAGAAGTATATGAAGTAAACGCGACGCGTAGGTAAAGGCGGAAACTCGTCATTTGAAGTAAATTTTCTTAAGGCTTTAACTAGCCTAAATGACCTTGACGAAACGGCGATCGCAGAGATTTTAGCCAACGTCAACACCGTCTAGCAACTACGTTCTGTATTACTTATAAAAGTGCAAAGATTAATAGACTGCAGAGATGACAATTATATAAGTTACATACTGCCTGTTATGCTTGCGCATCACTGAGAATTATGTCGCGGTTACGCATCTTTAATTACATTGTGCTATAGCTTTGTCCGGAAGGCGTCACGAGCTATCAAGTGTTCAAGTTTCAAGTACGTAAGAGTTTTTTATTATATATGTTAAATCGTATTTATTTGTATCGTATAAGTAGATCTGGGTCAAAGCGTTCGCTATAAATTTTTCCCCGGTTTGATCCCCGACAGCACGAATGAAATTTGTAATTGCAATTTTCGTCAACACGCATTGGGACAGCGCGACGGGCATTTCCTTGCCCTAAAACCCTCTCAGAAATAAAAAAGAGTCCTGTGCCCAGTAGAGGGACTTGTATAGCCTATCACTTTACTTTGTAGCAATATTTATATTCGTTTCAGATACAGAAGGGTACCTTATGCTGACAAAAATATCATGTGGAGGCGACGAAAACGTAAAACATCTTTGTACCTAGATAAAACGTTCGAAAGATTGTCAGTCATGTCATACGCCACATTTTCTACAGAGCGTAGAACATTGCAGATAGGGCAAAATAAAAAATAATCCAAAATATTATAGGAACTATTTATTAATAATATATACATTTATAGGTATTTATAATAAAAATAATGAACAAGCTGCAAGGTTCAACTAATAATGTTTCTTGTAAACACAATTGTAAAATTCCTGTTTTGATTTTTACCAATGGTTAATTGATGAAACGTACTCAAGATCACTTCATATAAAATATATTTAATTAAAATTGACACATGACCTATTTGGCCTTTTACTTACAACTCGGCGGAAATTTGAAAAGAAGATTTTGTCTTTTCACACAAGTATTGTTTACAACTGGCGTGGTTTCGAAAAGCGTGATTAAGTGTCAGCGGTATATAATTAATTAACTTTTTTGAAATTTATTTTTTTGTTTATTTTTGTTATATCTTCTTAAAAACTGACGCCATCTCGCTATTTCATTATTTGTTTTTTTTGTAACGCATAAGGATATGTTAGACTAAGTTAGATTAACTTGGATAAGTTTGTAATTTTTTAATTTTATCACAAAATTTCCACAATAAATTATTACTTTTTCTACAGTGATTCTCTCCTCTTAGTTTCGGCGTGACTGTAGGATGTTATACTAAGTCACCGTCAGTTACTAAGCGGTCATAAATTATTATATGTATAGACATACAGATTTACATTTTTGATTTTAATATTTATGTTTTTTTGAATTTTAATTGATTTTTGAAACCTGGTAAAATTATTTTTTTCCATACCAATTATGGGCCTGAGTATAATGCCAGTTATGCTCTCGGGTTGAAGTTATTTTTTATTTTATGCTCAATTGCAGACAAAACAATATTGATTGCGCATTTCTTAAACAAAATTTTACCTCTTCTCCTTCTAATAATAGCTCCTGCACCTAACACGGCGGAATAGTTATTATTATCTATAAGACCATTTGCAGAAACAGTTTTTGTTAACAGTTATGAGTGTAACATTTTATCAGCTGCTTTGTTTATAGTGCCTTGAACAACACTTTGCCGGTTTCTGTACAGAAAATGATGCTGGCTTTGCAAATATGGATGGCCGCTACCATTGAATATAATACCCGCTATGTTACACTTATTTACATAGAAACTTTAATTACCATTTGCATAAAATTCTAAATAGCACCTTTTACACAAGAAAGTAAACTTTTAGATTAGTCCATCTTGTTTTTCACTAATTAAGTGAAAAGTAAAACAAATCAATAGGTCCGTGATTTAAAATTTCTTCCAACTTTTTATAGAAAAGCATGACTTTATCATAATATAATAGTCAATCATTTAGCTATGTGATAAAACTTTTAACTTTGCCAGTCAAACATTAATGATAATACTCGGGTCATTATACTGGAAATAGTCTTTTAAATATTTTGTAGTACAATTGATAATCTTCAGTATGATTGACCATGTATATGACTTTTATAAGTCTATGTTATTTTTGATGAAAATTATGATTGCAGATAAAAGCCCTTTCACATTTATTTTAGTCTCGAATTAAATTAATCACAATGAAAATGAGAACTGGCTCTTTATAACTGATCTTTAAATGTAAAACATGACTTGAAATTATATAATTATCGGCATTTTTTAATTCTTGAACTTTTTTCAGATTGTGTTGAAACTCTACTGGTAAAAAAAAAACAAATATATACATTATAATTCTTGATGAAAATAAAGTATGCGCGTTTCATCGCATCCCATCAAGAATTTCTAATGTAATTTTTGGTGTAAAGCTAAGACGTGATAATAACTGTAAACAATAGAATAACAAAATAATGAAAATATTTGTTAATACTTGTTTTATAACCTAATAAATATTATTTGACCGTAATAAAATAAAACAAGGTAGTCTTCGGCATGAAAGTAAAAATAAATATTTTCAATTATTTTTGCAATATCTAACAGCTGGATCAGCGCGCGATTCTGATCCATCTAAAGATGCAAAATTTCAGCAAGCACTGTCAAATTCAATAAGAGTGACATAAAAACGGTTCTTGATATAGAAAGGTAAATAAATAATTTAACCTATAAAGTAAAATCACTTTATTAAAAATCAAAATAGCCCAATAGCTTTATTAACATGAGACACATAATTGTACGAGTGCTTACAATACTTAACATTATTTTATTGAAATGTCAGAAAGTTTTTTTTTTAATAGAATAAGGGTGACAAACGAGCATACAGTCCACCTGATGGTAAGTGGTTGCTACGGCCCATAGACATCTACATCTATTCTTGATTACGTCTCAAAATGTAGATGCGTTGTCACCCGTGAGGACTAAGATGTAATGCCTCGTTTCCAGTAAAAAGGTTCTCCGGTTCTCTACACCCACCTTACGAAACACAGCAGGGTTAAACTGCTATTTTTGACGCCAGTATATTCTAAACATACATATCATAACATAAGTCTATGTTCCCTTCTAAATATTACCATACTTTTTGGAGGGTTCTACAAATTTGTTAATTGGCGTCCTCATGCATTACTCAGTACTCCACAGATTGTGTTTGAAACACTTACAGGTTCTATTACGCCACCGGTAGCCAATGTTATACTTAATAACTATGATAAGTTCAAACGTAGGCATGTAATCAATGTCAACATATGTTTTAACATAATTTATAATATTTTTACGTAATTTATCTTTTTTTTGTATAGGATAGGATGACAAACGAGCACACAGTCCACCTGATGGTAAGTGGTTGCTGTGGCTCATATACATCTAAATTCATCCTCGTTTGCGAATAAAAATGCAGATGCGTTGTCACCCGTGAGGACTAAGACGGAATGCCTCTTTTCTAGTAAAAGGGTCACCGGTTCTCTACACTCACCATACGAAACACAGCAGTGTTAAGCTGCTATTTTACGCTGGTATTCTGTGAGAGCGTGGTCCTTCCCCGGTCGAGCTGACCCATAAAATACTAATGTAAATGGCAGTAAACCTCACATTTAAAGCTGTAATTTTGAATAAAATCGAGTAAAAATCCTAATAATACGCCTTATCCTGAGATAGCCACGAAGAATTGCTCCGATACATTTCCGATGCACATCCATTCAACTCCTTGTATACGTCGGTATTCCTTTTGCAGGCCGTCACTTTCTTTCCCATCGATTGTCGGTTTTACAAGCTATATTGCTGGTAAATGGAAACTATTAGCATATATTATTGTTATATTATATATTATATAATATATTATTGTTTGCAGTCAGAGTAAAAAAATAAAAGAAAATATGAAGAATTTAGGATAGAACTGTAACCTCCCACTCGTTCTAGCAGTTTAAAGTATCGCGCGACAAAAGGTTAACTCTACGAGTCTCACTTTCGCTATTATGCCCGTTGGGGCAATTCTTCTAGTGTAGGAAAGGAAGATCGTGTTTCTGACAGGCTGCCCTTTGGTACATTAAGATGGGTAGTGTTGCTGTTGGTTTGGATACTTTGGTGTTATCATGTAATTATGTCCTTATTATGTTTATATATCTTTAAAGTTTTCTCATCTGGTTGGGCAATATAAATATATAATTTTAAATAAACATGGTAAACGTACATAAATATCAATAAAATAAAATAAATACATAAAAAATACATAAATATATAAAAACCCAACCAGATGGAAGCCCTCGGTAGAGGAGACCAGACGGTCGAGGGTTAGGGGGAAAGGGAAAGAAACCGGCGGTCGATGTGGGCGGTATCGAGGAGCACCGCCTTCTGCATTTGAGCTTGGAGCGGTCCGTCACGGAGTCCCAACCCCTCATATGACCCGTGAGGCTGACTGGAATTAACCCATTCGCAGAGAAGACTACAGGTATAATTTCGGCCGGCAATCCACCCCACATGTCTGTCACCTCGTGAGCCAGGTCCAGATATTTAGTCAGCTTATCTGTTTCGGCTTTCACGAGGTTCTCGTCATAAGGAATGGTAATGTCGACCAAAAATATCCTTGACTGTGCCCGGTCCATCAGCACAATATCAGGCTTATTCGCAAGAATAGTCCTGTCTGTGATGATGGCCCGGTCCCAGTAGAGCCTGGCGCGGTCATTTTCGAGCACGGCTTCCGGCAAGTACTTATAATAGGGCAGTTTTCGATCCACGAGACCGTATTTCAGAGCGAGCTCCTGGTGTAGAATCCTGGCTACTAAGTTGTGCCTGTGCAAATACTCGTTAGAATACGCCAAATAACCGGAGATGACATGCCTAAGTGACTCACCGGATGGCGACACGCTCGACAGACGTCAACGGTGCCATCCTTTAGGATGTATCTCCGATAATTGTTGGTCTTAATAACCTGATCCTGTATCGCACAGACAAAACCCTCGGTATCCCCAAAGAGGTCACCGAAACGTAGCCAGTGGAGGTAGGTGACTGTGTCTACGAAAGGCTCATGTAGAGCCTTGTAGAACCTCCCGTGGAGCTCCATCTCCTTCCATACGGTCTCCCGGTCGGAAATGCTCTGTACTGCCGGGTCTTGCCATTGCTCGTTGGCTAAGGATAGAGGGGTAAGTCCTTTACCACAAGAAATAACGTCCCAATAGTAAGGATCATCCGCTCTCGTCAGAAAGTAATTACGGAGGCTGCACACTTCGCGATTATGCATGGTAAGCGCGCTTAAAAAACCGCGCCCACCATTGCTGTTGCGGCAAGTACAGCCTCTTTACTGACGATCTCGGATGATGCATCCTGTGGGACGTCATTATAGTGCGGACTTTTCTGTCCAGAGTGTTCAGTTCGGTCTGAGTCCACCTGAGTATGCCAAAGGTATACATGAGAACAGGCATGATCCAACCGTTATAAGCGTGTGTCTTATTAACGCCCGACAAAAGACTGTTAAGCATTTTTGTCAAGCGTGCATAAAACACATCGCAAACTGACTGCTTCATAACCACCTCATCGACACCGATATTCTGTGACATACCCAGGTATCGGTATGTTTCAGCCTCGGAAAGGGTTCTTATGCTGATTGGCATAGATAAGTCCATGCCCTCAGAGTTAGCAACCCTTCCCCTTTCGACATGGAGGATCGCACACTTATCCGTCCCTAGCTCCATTCTATAGAATTGCTAAAATCACAAGTGATGTGTAGCAATTCCACAAGATGGGAGCGACTGGAGGCGAATAACTTGAGATCATCCATACAGAAAAGGTGGGTAACTTTTGTACCTCCTTTCCGAAGCTGAAATCCCCTCCCGGAACCCTCCAGCAAGGTACTGAGAGGGTTCAGAGAGAGGCAGAACCAGATTGGACTCAAACAATCGCCCTGGAAGATACTTCTTCTTATCTTTATGTGGTTCTCCGCAGCCGTCATCCGCTGGCCTAGATGACAAAGGATCGTACTCCACTGCCCCATACATTGCCGGAGGAAGTCTCGAACCCTACAGTCAACCTTGTACAGCTCGAGGACCCTATTAAGCCATGTATGAGGCACCGAGTCGAATGCCTTTTTGTAGTCTATCTAGGCGGCGGAGAGGTTCCGACGGTTGCGTTTAACCACCTTGCCAATGACCGCGTCAATGAGGAGTGGTTCCTTGGTTCCACGACCACCGCCTCGACATCCATTTTGAGCGCGCGACATCACCTGATTTGAGTTCAGGTGACGAGTGATTCTCGCCCTCAAAATGGATGTTAGTGTCTTGTATATGGTAGGTAGACACGTTATGGGGCGGTACTTGCTCGGGTCTTTGGAATCCCGGTCTTTAGGAACCAAATGAGTGATCCCAGTAGTGAAGAGGCTCGGGAGCGACTTTTAGTCGAGAGCCTCTTGAAACTGTCGGGCGAGCACAGCGTGACACACCACGAACCCCTTCAGCCAGTAGTGATGCAGTCCGTTGAGTCCCGGACTTTTCCAGTTCGGGGCCCTACGGACCGCCTCAGCTACGTCATCCGGCGTTATGATGACGGGGTCCATGGGCGTAATATTCGCACACTGACTCGCCACAACTTCCGTCCAAGGGCCCTCGCTGTGGTTTACGGGCTCTGACCACAGGCCACGCCAGAATGCGATGGTGTCGGCCTGTTTCGGTGCTGGGCCCATTCCACGTACCATTGGTCGCTCCAATGATTCATAGAGCCTCTTCTGATCACTCTGGAAGAGACGATTCTGGTTGAACCGTGTCGACCTCTCGATATATCGCCGAATCCGCTTCCCCCAAGCAGCGATTCTCTGCTTCAGGTCGTCTATGCGCTCCGTCAGATTTTGCGTTATATCCGGCTGGGACAAACTGATATAATTTGTCCCAGCAAACGCCATCCTGAGGGTGCGCACAATTCTCGGCCTATTATTGCCCGACCTGAAGCTTATCAGTCTGCCGATGAGGAGCCTTGCCTTTGCGATACGGTCCTCAATCCTTCTTCTCCAGGCTGGGATGGCGCTACTTTGTCTAGTAGCGCGTCCTGCCGTGGGAAGTTTGGCGCCAATAATACGGCAAACTGCCAGTGCGGCGCCAAAAAGAATTGAGTCCGTCTCGCAAAGGTCCCGACTGGCTTACAAATAGGTCACCAGCATTGGGTTGAGAGCCCTCACGACAGCCCGATTCCGCTTGCTTAGGGGTATGCGCGGGAGTCGCGGTCGATTTTCGGAAGGCGTACTGCGCGTTTCCAAAATAGCCTCTTCCAATGTACTCCTCATTTGCTCTAGTTCTAGTTCCTGGGCGACTGTTCCATCATCGTCTGAATCAACCATAACTGAAAGATTCACGGCGGCTTCCACGTGTGCTGGTTGCTCTGCAACTTGTGGCGCCGCATCCTCAGCCGTAGCATTGTCATCCGATGAGGGTACAGCCTCACGTCGTAGCCGTTCGAGTTCGGTGCTATCGAATATGTTTGAGCGCAAGATATACCGAACTCCGTCTGCCAGGTTTTGCTCGGTGACGGTTATAGATGGCTCCAGCTCAGCAAAAAGTCGATGCATCCTAGCCCGATACGCAAAACCTCCAATTTCTCCCCCTTTCGCCCTAAAATACGCCCGCAATGCGTTGCTGTTCATCTGCATTGACCAACGCATGCGGCGTACTCCACCAGTGGCGGGTGCTGATTGCTGGGCCCGCGAAGACCCTGCCAACACCAAGCCAGCTGGTGGGGATGATGGATGCGAGGGACTGCTAGGTGGTCGTGTAGCATCTCGCACTCGGCTGGCGGCCCGCATGCTGTCGCATCTAGCGCCAGCTCCAGACGCGCCCCGGCGACCCCCAGGCAGCGGCCCTAAACGCAGTCTATTTCCTTCCATCATCCATAAATTGGGCGTCAATTAACGGGAGACGCCCAGGCCCGGCACCGTTTCATGATTTGGCCGAAAGCACAAGCGGGCCCAAATTAGCACCCTCAATTCTGCCGAGGCACGGCGCTCACACCTCTTGGCAAGATGCTGACTGACTGCGCTGACGTAGCAGTTTTGTCACATAACCATTACGTCAGCGGGCGATGGGGTCGTCACTTCCCTACGCCTTATTATTATTATTATTACACTTATGTGTGATTGTGACGTCGACATGTTATTACGATTGGTCGAACTGTATTGCTCTATACGGAATGTATAGTGCAGTACGCTGTTTAATTGCTGATAATGAAACGATTAATTGCGTAAGCAAGGAGCAAGTTGAATATCCACTCTCACACCTTTAATATTTTTAACAATTAACCTCCAGAATAATTTCTAATAGTAAAGAAAGTTCGTTACCCAGAAATATTCTTTAATTTAGATAATTTTGAGAATAGTTTCTAACATTATAGATACAATGAGAATAATCTAAAGCAGTCTGGGACTCTAGGTGGTAGAACTTGTGTTTTGTCTAGGAGTCTGTATGGGTAGGTCCCCTCTTACTTATTTATGCTGCCAAATAAAGGTGCTTGCTACTGTGGCTCAATATTTCAATTGTTAAAGATTATTTACGTTATACCAACAATAAAAAAGTAGAATATTTTTTTAACGGGTAATTAATCTAATGTGTTTTATTGTAAGCACAGTCGTTGGGTATCTCGTCGCATTTTCTATTGTGCTACTTGTATTCGAGCCAATAGTTATGGACCGGAAGCCAAAAATTCAGATTGGCGGTATAAAGACTGCGTAGTATTTCGATCTATTCCTATTGTTCAAAAAGTCTTGACTCAGCACCGATACAGTCTTTTGTTCACTTTGAATTGCTTATCTTTAAAATTTAATACGACATCTAACTGATTTACTGCCGTAGCCATCGTTAAGTTATAAAATGTTTTAGCTTGGAAAATGTTTTTCTTTTTAAGTATACATTCTGTGTACTAAATATCGGGAATTTGTCAATAAAACAAAAAATACAAATTATTCATCTAAATTTATTTTATCGCCTTCAAAGTAGGCCCCATCGCTTGCAATACAACATCTCCAACGCTTCACCCAGTCTTCCATACATTTTTCATAGGCTATTTGCGGTATGGCCTTTAGCTCATTCAGCGAATTTTTTTTATGGCTTCTATCGACTCAAAACGTTTTCCTCGAAGTGGTAATTTTAACTTGGGAAATAAAAAAAAGTCAGACGGAGCCATATCAGGTGAATACGGTGCTTGGTCGAGAACTTTTGTTGAATTTTTCGCTAAAAACTCTTTCACTATAATGGCTGTGTGTGATGGTGCATTATCATGGTGCAGCATCCATGAGTTGTGTTGCCACAAATCTGGACGTTTTCGGCGGATACTCTCACGCAAACGCTTCATGACGCCTAAATAATATTCTTTATTCACTGTTTCTCCCTTTGGAAGGAAATCGGAGTGAACCACACCACGGTAGTCAAAAAAAACTGTCAGCATCACCTTGATTTTGGAGCGATTTTGCCACGGTTTTTTGGGTTTCGGCTCGTTTTCGAGACGCCATTCTGAAGACTGTTGGCTTGTTTGCATGTCGTACCCATAAACCCATGTCTCGTCGCCAGTTATTATACGTTTCATAAAGGTCGGATCCGTAGAAGCTCGGGAAACCATGTCTTCAGCGACATGCTTTCGCTGCGCTCTTTGAACAAAATTGAGCTCTTTTGGAACTAGTCGAGCGGCGACGCGTTTCATGCATAAAATGTCAATGAGAATGTTGTAGACGGACTTAAAAGATATGTTCACCTCACTAGCCAACTCTCTCAGACTCATACGTCGATTTTCGAGCACTAGCTTCTTGATTTTGTCGATTTTTTCTTTGGTCGTAGCGGTTGAAGGTCTACCAGAACGAGGCAAGTCTACTACTACTTTTCGGCCTTCTTTAAAAGCCTTATACCATTCATAAGCCCATGTTTTCGATATACACGATTCGCCGTAGGTATTTCGCAACATTTTTAGTGATTAAACACATGAAATATCATTCGAAACACAAAATTTAAGGCACACTCTTTGTTCAACAATATTTTCCATTGTAAAAATCGCCGAGAACTCAAAACTATGACCAACAAAAATGTAGTTTAAAACAAATTAAATGACAGATCCCGCTCAAACTTTGCGCGCTAAATCAGTACAGTGCTACCAACATGCAGTAAAAAAATTAGAACGACCTCTTTTACGTGGGTCTTTTTATTGACATATTCCCGATACTTTTTACACAGAGTTGTACTTAATGCTAGCTACTTAACAAGCTAAAATACTTGGTCTAGGGGTGGTTCGCGGTAATCTATATCCTTAAAAATGAAAAGGATATGATAACTTTCAAATATTTACTATTTATTTATTTACCATTCCCATTTCCATTACCATGCAATCAATCAAAAGTCCACTGCTGAACATAGGCTCCCCTCATAAATTGCCTCCTATAGAGACATTTTTCATAATTACCACGCCGGGTTGCCAACCGTAGTATTTTATTTTTATTGTATGATCTGTACGTGGTAGAGCCATGTTGCAGCTATATTAATAGTATAGTTGTAGGACGAATGGGTCGGCTCGACCGGGGAAGAACCACGCTCTCACAGAATACCAGCGTAAATTAGCAGCTTAATGCTGCTAATTTACGTGTTTCGTATGGTGAGTGTAGAGTACCGGGGACAATCTTTACTGGAAAAGAGGCATTCCATCTTAATCCACACGGCTGACAACGCATCTGTATTTTAATTCGAAAACAAAGATAGATTTAGATGTCTATGGGCCACAGTAACTCTTACCATCACGTGGACTGTGTGATCGTTTGTCACCCTTATCCTATAAAAAAACATGTTATTCTTACGACACCCACGGTAAAATATAGGGTGCTTAGTGGATATTCTTACACTGCCAATACACGGTCAGTTACGGTTTATTTATTCACAAAACTTTAATTAGTACATACAGTCTGATGGTGTGTTTTGAAAATCTCGTAAGACAATTGCCAGACAGATCTCTGCCCGAAAGTCAGATCTGCTATGGCATTTTATGCGACGGTTGAGATCTTTTGTCAAAGACTAGCGATTCGCCCCGTCTTCGCTCGGGTGATTTGTGAATCTCGACAACAGCTTCACCTACCGGGTCCGATTGGGAATCTAAATCATCTAAGGACCCACTTAAATACACAGAATTTCATAAGAATCAATTGAGCCAGATTCGAATTTTACCGAGACTAACGGACAGAAATTGATTTTTATAAATAGAGATTGTTTATTTTTCGACGGACGTACGTAAAATACCCAGGCCAGGTAAATTTCTTCGTTGTGCTAGCGTCTGTTAGACGTTTTCTTCGTCGTTCATAGTGAGGAATGCAAAAGAGTTGAATAATATGTCTGCATTTGTCTTTCCTTCCAATTATAGTGTGGGCGTCTTAAGGCCAAGAGTAAATAGGCTTTATTTAAATAAGTCCGTGCTCTTTACAATCATGGGCTTCATCACCAATTACAACTAGGTGGGATAGTAGTCAACCACTAGCTTATAATAGTATAAGAAAACAATACCTTATTTAGGCACGAACCGGGATTCGAACCAAGGATCACATGATCAGCAGTCGCTTACAAAAATAGACCAACGAGGTCGTCAACTTGTAATACTCGACTGTTGAACATGGGCCCTTTGCTGTTGTAAGAAGGATGTCTTAGGTCCGTATTAATAAACGTTACTCAGCTCAAGGACACGCACTTGAGTACAATCTTGAGGTAATGATCTTAACATATCTCAAGATGCGGTTTAGGTTTACGATATCTGATTAATAAACGAAACTCGACTCTCAAGTGTGTGTACTTGAGTGCAAGTCACAGAACAGTATTCAGTACAATTTATTAAGTACCGCGTTTTGAGGTACTGTTTTTATGTGTTTATTATTTGGCAACGATCTTGAGATGCTGATATCGTAATGAGGGCGTATCAAATGATTACGCACTTGAGTTCGTCGTTGAGTAACGTTTATTAATACGGGCCTTAACTAGCTTGGCAAGCGGATTGGCGATCCAAATACCAGATATCGTACCTTTGACGCCGCTCCTTACGGCTATTTCACATGGTACGTCCCAAGATAATACACCTTTCTAATCTTTCCCATAGTAGTCGTTTGCGACGGTACACGGGAAAAATGGTGTGATGGACTTGCCTTACAACGGCAACATGCGGCAACGTTCTCTATTAAAAAAATTAAAGTTCAAGCAGTGTATGTAAAAACAAATAAAAAAGCAAGAATATATTCTAGTACGAGAACATTTTCAAGTTGCTCGTGCCTTTGAAACCTAATACATATTGCATTAGCGGCGACTTCGCGCGAATGTAATCCGCGGCACGATATTGTTTTAGCTCTACTTTCCAAAAGATTTCGCCCTTCGGGAGCAAAAGTAAGAACGTGGGATAGTTTCACAATAATGTACTAAACAAGGCTTTACGAAATGGATATTTTCTTTATCCTTTGATATGTTCGAACATTTGCATTCAAAGTCTATTTTGTTTTTATTTCTGTTAAAGTAGATTGATCATAAGCATTATTTACGTGGTAGCGTCAAGCTGCAGCTTTAATTTGGTATATGGTTGTAGCACAAAAGGGTCGTCTCGACCGAGGAAGGACCAGGCTCTCACAGAATATCATGGTGATATAACAGCTTAATGTTGCTGTGTTTCGTATGGTGGGGTAGAGAACCGGAGACCCTTTTTACTGGAAACGAGGCATTCTATCTTAGTCCTCAGGGGTGACAACGTATCGCAATTTTGATTCTTAATCGAGTATAGATGTAGATGTCTATGGGCCACAGCATTAAATTACCATTACCATGTCACCCTTATTTTATCAAAATATTAACATTAACTTTGTAACGTTCATTAGAAAAAAAATAGTTTGGAAAAACATTTCACTCCATTCTATTATGGCATACTATTTATGAAGAATACGAGACAAGACGGCCCTTGTCGTTGTTTACATCCGGAAAGTAAATGTCAATAAACTTCAAGAGCGTCCTCGGAGGAAAAACTGTCCACGCGTGCACGCACAGCTTGTTGTTTATAAGGAAATGGGCTAAAGCAAAATACATGTAAATTTGACCTATTTCAGAGTTTTATAGTAACTTCGTGTATTATAAATGCTTCCATGTTTCTTCTTTTTTTTTTTCATATTAATTTATAAATTTTAATTATTATAATTTCAATACAATTTGATCATGTTATTTAAAATTTGTAAGTCCAACATCTTGTGTCATGTGCCTTATTAGTTATTTCGAACTTTAATATTATATGTGTGCTGAGCATGAATCTGGATGATTGGCGGTCCACCACTGTGCGATTTAGAAGATGTTTTCTTCCTCGCACGACCTCCTTGTGGAATCGATTACCATCAGCGATTTTTCCGGACCGATACAACTTAGGGACCTTCAAGAAAAGAGCGTACTCCTTTTTAAAAGGCCGGCAACGCATCTGCGATTCCCCTGGTGTTGCAGTTGTTCATGGGCGGCGGTAGTCACTTACCATCAGGTGAGCCGCATGCTCGTTTGCCCCCTCTCCTATAAAAAAAAAAGAAAAAAAAAACTTCGTTTATGACTTTTTATTTGCGTGTTTTATTTTTATTAATCAAAAATCTACTACATAAAGGCGTATTGTATGACGTAAAAATTAATTTGAACCAAACAACGACAGTAAATTATTTTAAAGTCAGAGAATTTCAGATTGTGTGGGAGTTACTTGTTTTACTAAAGCTTTTGTTAAAGTTTGTCTCCCTGCCTTCCTCTTCGTGAAGTTAAAAGTGATTCTAAGTCACTAGTAGCGTGTAGTGATCTTGTCGAATTCATCGCTAAATCGAAGCACTTATTGTTTCGAATTTTGTTCGAAGACTTCTAAACATACATATTCTAACAGCTTATAGTTGCAAGGATTTGTGTTGAAGCGATTTGTTTTTAAAGTGGCCAACATACTTACAAACTCTTATCAAGTTGGTTTTATTTTTCGCTTATATATTTTGTTTCAAAATATACTTTAAAAAATTGCATTATGTAAAAATAAAAGGTTCGTGAGTGGCCTCTTACTGTAAAGTGCATGTAAAGCAACCTTCCTACATGCAACAATAGAATTTTGATGTATGTGACAATTACTTTCAAAATGAAGACAATTTTCATTATACAATGATTCATTATAATCATCATTACAGCCCTTCAGAAGTCCACTGCTGAAAATAGGTTTCCTCCAAAGAATGCCACAAATCACAATAATGAATAACTATTAATAAGTTGTTAAGTATTACATAACCTAAAATAAAATATAAAGTGTATAAAAGAATGCACTCGTAAGTTTAAAAACTTACGAATCAATTCTTCAATAAACTAAGTCTCTCAGGACAAACAAGCAAGGTACACCGCGGATTCGAATCCCGCACGGAACAAGTATTTGTATGGCTTACAAATAATTGTTCCGGGTCTGGATGTTTGTCCTTGTGCAATTTATGTTTGTAAATTGCCTCTACGATACAGGAGAAAATCTTAGTGTGGAGGTAACGTTTTTTAACAACAAATAAAGAAACAAAATAAACACTGTAGTTGTTACTGTATTTTTTTTACTGTATTTCTATTTTTTTTTTATAGGATAGGGTGACAAACGAGCACACAGTCCACCTGATGGTAAGTGGTTACTGTGACCCATAGATCTCTACATTTATCCTTGATTAAGAATCAAAATGCAAATGTGTTGTCACTCCTTAGAACTAAGATAGAATGTCTTGTTTCCAGTAAAAAGAGTCTCCGATTCTCAACACTCACCATACGAAACACAGCAGCGTTAGGTTTCTATTTTAAGCTGGTATTCTGTGAGAGCCTGGCCCTACCCCGGTCGAGCCGACCGATTATTGCTACAGCCATAATATAGCTGCAGCGTGGCTCTACCACGTACCCATGGCTGGCAAATTGGCAACGTCTGAAGTAACATACCCCATACGTTATGGTATATGGTATACGTTTATACCGCCATCTGTCGGAAGCCATGAGATCTCCTTGGCATTTCCTATAATGGTCAATTACGACACCCACAGGTTGAAATGGAGTAATACATTCTCATAATATATCGGTACCGGTATCGCAGTGACGGTGCCTATGTGCAATTAATTCAGATATGTGTCAGTTGCACAGGACATTCACATCCCATTCCCCTGTACAGTTTGCGTTATCAAATTAAGTTAAAATCACCTAAAAACCCTTAACCCCATTGCAAAATACGATACTAATTATAATAATCCCTAATTGTTACGATCTTTAATTAAGAACCTGCAGATAGACGGTGCCACCGCACCAGTTGAAACACTCAGCAAATTGGTACTTAAATATAATGCGGCGTCATTTACTTAACTGTTTATGCTAAGTTACGTAAGCGGATAATATTTCGCAGTTTAAATTAAATCTTTAACGATTTGAGATTATAGGTGAACGAACCAAACTTTGTGACGGAATGGTTAGCGCAGAGCTGAATTTACCCTCGCCTTATAGAATAAGACTGCTCCTCATCACTAGTCTATAAAGTTTGGATTCATCGTTATAAGATATTATATTTTCCGCCACAAATGGAGTACTAGAACAATTAGCACAAAACATTGCAGGCAAATGAAATTGGCACTTAGGAAAATTTATACTATATAATGCTGGAATCTGTTGGTAGCTGAGGTTGTAAGCAATCGCCGTGAATTTCAGAGACAACTCAGTTTAAACTCAAACTCCACGCTACACACACAATAATGGGCACCTTAAATTAGAAAAAAAAATTTACCGACATGAGACACTCCCTAAAATGTAGAAAATCGTTAATGTAATTAATGGACATTGTGACGAAGACAGGACATAACTTAAGCATGAGTTGTCGAGAGGATGCCTCTGACCAGCATTGCCGCTGAACATAGGTTCTGGTAAGCGAATTTACTTTTGTCACCCTGCTAATTCGTATGTTGCGACGAGAAACGGAGTCCCTTTGTACTATCAACGCGACGTTCCATCTTATATTATATATTAGTTCTCAAGGGTGACAATGCATCTACATTTTAATTTTTAATCGAGGATAGATGTTGGTGTCTGTAGGACACAGAATTTATTTACTATCATGTTGACTGTGTCAATGTGTTCGTTTGTCTGCTCTACTTCTATAAAACAAATGTTTAAAAATGTATGACGCTTTGATATATGGAGAGTCAATCTGGCAAGTAAGCAATGGTCTTTTAGGGGGTCTTTTCTTTTTTTATGATACTGAGTTAGCAAGTTAAAACTTGTGTTCTTGATCGTTGGTCGATTCCATGTCTTAAGACGTTGTAACGTACTTAATAAACATTCAGTGCTACATGTTATCGGTGCTATAGATAGGCCAGTCTTGATTGCCGCAACTGGGTAAAAAGGAGTGGTTTGAGAAATCAGATCTTCGTATTCAGCAAAGGATTCATTTAACGCTACATCACTCGCTTCGTTTGTCGTTAGTAGAGACGCGTTCTAGAAATGCAAATTAATACCCAGACGAAGTAAATATGTCAGCAAATTACTTGCTATAGCGTAAATGCCAAGTTTATATTATTATACGCTGTAGAGCCACGTGTTCGAATTGCGTAATTTTTTCATGTCTTGATGTTTGACCAAGTGTGATTTACATATGTAAAATAAATAGAGTAAGAGAGGGAGGGAATAAGAAGTAAGGGAGTCAATATTTTCTTTATATAAAAGATTGAAAAGAAACCAGAATGTTTCAAAAATCAAAAAGATATTATATAATAATTAATTAAATCAGGCGTTACATTGCGGAAACCCATTATATTAAAGAAGTTAAAATTAATCAGCTACGATCCGATGTGTCTTACCTAATTTGAATAGCACCTCCCGTGTGTGTGCGTGCACTATCACCGACACCGCTAATACCTTCATCATCAAACACCATTAACCCCAACACCAGAATCTAAGGGTGCGTACAGATCAAGTAACATGTTGTATAATTTTTGTTTTATAAACACGTCCATATTATGTAACATTGTTTTTCAACATTGCAACATATAATAATACTGTACACATTAGAATAGCAATGCAATATAACAATGTTATATGACATTTTCGTATGACATTGTAGTTTGTCGTTCTGCTGTTCGAGTTATATAACATTGTTTATAACATTCAGCCTCCGCATTACTGAAACATGTTTTATAACATGTTATGTTATATAACGTGTACGCACCGTAAGACTTGTGAAGTCATCCAACACGCAATCTCAAAATGCTGGAACGATTTGCCACCCCCACTACATAATCTGACATCATAATTGGTTTTTAAAAAAAAATTCAAAATTCATGTTCTCAATTTACAAAAACAGGCAGGGTATTCCATAGCAGTGTGCACTGCACAGTAAAAGAGGAATTAAATAAGTCATTTTTATGTGGTGGAATAGGAATTTTAAGTCTATTTTGGGAACGGGAATTCTTTTGTGAGTAGAATACAGACACAGAAAATTATCCTTAAGATAGAAGGGTACGCGAGGGGTATGTATATTATTACAAACTATCTCTGTTACAAAGTTTTAAATTTTTATTAAACAAAGACAATACATATTTTATTTTATTAATCGTGTAGTGGCAATGTGAAAATGTCCACTACCCCATATCTCTTGTGGGTGTAGTAAGAGATGGCAGAGAGAAACAAACCAGGAGATGGGCAGCAGTGTTTTACAAATAGCAACTTTTTGACAACTTCCAAATAGAGTAGAGGTCAGCTAAGAACGGATTATACAAAATTCCACTCGCAAGAGGGGTTGCGGGGGCGTTAATTTAATATATATATATAGGTATAAAAATTGGCCAGAATATACTTTTTGTATGTGTTTAAATGGGTCCCTAAAAGGTTTGGATTCACAATTAACGCCGGTAGGTGGCATTATCCGTCGATATCCAGAAACCACCCGTGCGAAGATGGGGCGGATCGAGTATAGGATATTTATACATAAATAATTAATTAGCATTGGTCGCGGGAGATTCACATTTATCATATAATATATTCTAAATATCTTTATTTATATTATATAATTTTACTGCCCGTGTGTATGTGACTGAACTCCTCCTAAGCGGCTGGACCGATTTTCATGAGATTTTGTGTGTGTGTGTGTGTGTGTGCGTGTGTGCGTGCGTGCGTGCGTGCGTGCATGCGTGCGTGCGTGCGTGCGGGCGTGCGTGTGTGCGTGTGTGCGTGTGTGCGTGCGTGCGGACGTGCGTGGGTGCGTTGTGTGCATGAGTGCGTGCATGCGTGCGTGCGTGCGTGCGTGATGGCGTGCGTGTGTGCGTGCGTGATGGCGTGCGTGCGTGCGTGCGAGCGAGCGTGCAAGCGTGCGTGCGTGCGTGCGTGAGTGCGTGCGTGCGTGCGTGCGTGCGTGCTTGCGTGCGTGCGTGCGTGCGTGCGTGAGTGTGTGCGTGCGTGCGTGCTTGCGTGCATGCGTGTGTGTGTGATTCAGTTGACTCGAGAAGGGTTAGATTCACAATTGGACCTTCTATGTCAAGATATAAAAATTACCCGTACGGAGCCGGGGCGGACCGCTAGTATTGAAATAAAACCAGAGCTTAATTTAAAGTTCTAAGCTAAGAGTTCCGCCGTTGGAGCACCTTCATTATATATTTTCGAACAAATTGTTTACAAGACGTTAATGGGCCAATATATTATATTATAATTTATAAATGTAAACATATCAGCATCAGCCGATTTAGATAACTATAAACGATCACCGTGTGGTGACGGCGAAGAGAACTCATTACCCCTTTTCGCCTCATGTGCGTGTAGCCATTTCCTTTATTTCAGACGTAAAATACCCAGATCGGCAACCAGAAGCAGCGTTAAAAATGTGAAACATCTAATATTGTGTTTGAAAATTCACCTACCCAGCATGACAATAAAGACAAATGCTTCCTAGCGGCAGAGATTCAAGTTCATGCATTGGTTTTACGGGCTGATGAAGAAGAACCAGTGTAACTGCCGTGTTGTATTAGTTTAAGAGAATCCATCAACACATTTCGTCTCGTGGGTGTCATGGGGACGGCTATTGCATATGCTAGGAAGATCTTGTAGGTTCCGATAGATATCTTTTTAACCAGCTCGTTAACGTTAAGTATAAAAACTCAGACCGGCGGAGGGTACTGCGATCGTCATTTTGCCTGCCGTTTGTGACGATGTGGTGAACCCTTACAACAGAAGAGGCTCGTGACCAGCGATGAACTTTAATACGCTGAAGAAGGTGAAGATAACACATACTTTGTAAATATTCACTGATATGGTACGACTTAATAAATAGGTATAACATTCTATTATGAGAAAAAAAAAGAAATATAAAAAATATGTTGTATAAATGTGTAGTTTTTTCGATAATATTAATAAAGTTATTCTCTTTTGTAATTTCAATTATCAGAATGCAACCGTCGTCCTAAACGGATTTTTAAATCCACTGCCGGATACAGGTGCTTCCTAAAATACAATGACTATTATGCTAGAAATATTAGAATGGTCAGCACAGATTCGAGTCGATATATCTTTACATTGATAATGTTGTAACTTCCCATCAGTAGTCCGACGAATTTGGAATCGACATATTTACCACTGCCGTGTAGTGGCGGTTAAGAATATCCACTACCCCATATCTTCCCGTGAGTGTCGTAAAAGGCGACAAAGGGAAACAGGCAGGAAATGGGCGGCAGCATCTTCCTGATAACAACAAAAATACAATTAAAAAAAACTGCGGTTGCCAACCCGCTCGCCAAGCGTGGCAACTATGGCAAATACCCCCCAAATGGATAAAATTACTAAGAGTCGGCCCCCAATCCCCGGCGGCCCCGCTATTCCTGGCTACGGTGGCGACAATGGTAACGGTGGGGCAGGGGGTGCTAAGAATCTCCGGTGGAGGTTCGGTTGCCACCTACGACGACTCGACCTGGCAACATACAACACACGCACACTGAGGACTGACGAGAAGATTGTGGAGATGCGAGAAGAGATAGACAAGTTACGCTGGCATATTATAGGATTATCCGAAGTCCGAAGAGAGGGGGAGGAAACGGTAATCCTCGAATCCGGCAACTTGCTCTATTACCGGGAGGGCGACGATCTGTCCCAAGGAGAGATTGAGAGTGTGTCGACGAGGGTTGCGTACCTTATACTCAGAATCACCAAATGGTATTCGCTGAAGGTCATGCAGGTTTACGCATCAACCTCGGCACACGCCGATGAGGAGGTGGACGAAATGTATGAGGATATCTCTAGAGCGATGCATTCCTCCAAAACCCAATATACGGTGTTAATGGGAGACTTCAATGCAAAACTAGGCACAAGAGAGAATGCTGAGCTGAAAGTAGGGAAATTTGGAATACGGCAACGGAACCCAAGGGGCCAGCAGCTGGCCGACTTCATGGAGAAAGAGGGACTCTTTATGATGAACTCTTTCTTCCAGAAGCGGCCCCAGAGGAAGTGGTCCAGGTCGAGCCCCGACGGTTCGACAAAAAATGAGATTGACTTCATTATGACGACCAGACAACAACTGTTCAGTGATGTCTCAGTGATCGCAAGGGTGAAAACCGGCAGCGATCACAGAATGGTTAGAGGCACACTGAACCTAAACGTTAAGTTGGAGAGGTCTCGTCTAATGAAGTCAACGCTCCGTCCCCCTCGTGCTCTAATCCAAAGTCCCGAAACCTTTCAGCTCGAGTTACAAAACCGTTTTTTGTGCCTAGAAGACTGCAATGAAGTGGACGATATGAATGAAAAGCTCGTGGAAACTGTCCATGCGGTCGGAGCTCAGTTCTGCAAGACCTGCCGCAGAAGAACACAAAAACTCTCCGATCACACTCTTAATCTCATGGCTGTTAGACGGGAGATGAAGCTACATTCTTCAACAGATTTGACAGCATACAGGCAACTGAACAGACAGATCGTATTCATGAATCGATCGAACGGAACCGCACAGACAGCTCGTATTCATGAATCGATCGAGCGGAACCAAGGCTCCAAAGTCTTTGCCAGAGATCTGTCTGCCAGAAAAAGCCAACTGTCAAAGCTGAAGACAGAGTGTGGCAGCGTTTCCGGGGCACCTGAGATTTTGAGTGAGATTGAGAAGTTCTATGGGCAACTGTACACGTCATCGTTGGAGCCACACGCGAGTGTGAGTAACGATCCAAGAGCGAGTCTTATCCGACATTATTCCGATGATATCCCGGACGTCAGTCTGAGCGACATTAGAATGGCTCTCCAGCACCTTAAAAACGGCAAGGCCCCAGGCGAGTATGAAATTACAGCGGAGCCTCTGAAAGCGGGTGGAAAACCGGTACTTGAAGTCCTTCAGAGGCTCTTTAATTCCGTCCTCCATGGTGGGCTTACACCGGAGGCGTGGAGCAGAGGTGCGGTGGTCTTGTTCTTCAAGAAAGGCGACAACGCTCTCTTGAAGAACTACAGACTGATTTCCCTTCTGAGCCGCGTCTACGTGCTGTTTTCGAGAGTCATTACGAATCGTCTCGCGCGCAGACTTGACGACTTCCAGCCTCCCGAACAAGCCGGTTTCCGAAAAGGCTTTAGCACCATAGACCACATACATACCCTTCGGCAAATTGTACAAAAGTCAGAGGAGTACTATTTGCCACTACTTCTTGCGTATGTGGACTATGACAAAGCCTTTTATTCCGTCGAAATTTGGACGGTGCTGCGGTCCCTTCAGTGGTTTCAAGTGGACTGTCGGTATATCGAAGTGCTGAAGTGCTTGTACAGTAGGGCTACGATGGTTATCCAAGTACAGAACCAGAGTACGAAACCTATCCAATTGCAGAGAGGTGTAAGACAGGGTGACGTCATATCCCCGAAACTCTTCACCGCTGCATTGGAAGACGTTTTCAAGCTTCTAGACTGGAAAGGATACGGTATCAACATCAATGGCGGGTACATCACTCACCTTCGATTTGCCGACGATATAGTCCTTATGGCAGAATCGCTGGAGGACCTAAGCACTATGCTCAATGACCTCAATAGTGCTTCCCAACGGATAGGTCTTAAGATGAACATGGACAAAACAAAGATCAAGTTTAATGTCTATTTCACATCTATGCCGGTAGTTGTTGGGAGTACTAAGCTCGAAGTTGTTGACGAGTATGTTTACCTGGGACAAATAGTCCGACTAGGTAAGTCCAACTTCGACCGAGAGGTCAATCGACGGATTCAACTCGGTTGGGCAGCGTTCGGGAAATTACGGCACATCTTCTCGTCAGGTATACCTCAAAACTTGAAAACGAGACTGTACAACCAATGCGTGTTGCCAGTGATGACATACGGAACTGAGACGTGGTCCTTCACTGCTGGCCGGATGAGGAAGCTCAAGGTCGCTCAGCGAGCTATGGAGAGGGCTATGCTCGGAGTTTCTCTGCGTGATAAACTCAGAAATGAGGATATCTGCAGTAGAACCAGAGTGACCGACATAGCCCAACGGATTAGTAAGCTGAAATGGCAATGGGCCGGCCATATAGCTCGAAGAATCGACAACCGACGGGGAAGAAAGGTTTTCGAGTGGCAGCTTCGTACCGGCAGGCGAAGTGTTGGGCGACCCCCCACTAGATGGAGTGACGACCTGGTAAGATATGCAGGAAGTCGATGGATGCAGTTGGCTCAGGACCTTGGGGGAGGCCTATGTTCAGCAGTGGAATTGTGAAGGGCTGTAATGATTATGATGATGATGATATTTACCACTACTAGTTGATCTCTAGGATCTAGTTCACTAATTAGGAAGGTACAGTTAGTAGTCTACGGTAATGTCCTCCAGACTATCAACTCTCCACATCAAGTGCACTCACTATCCACTCACTCGCACAGTTCGATTGGACGGTAATCCGTGTTTTACCAGGCACGGGGGTGAAACACTGCCAACTTCTTCACTCTTCTTGACCCTAATAAGAGACCCTAAAATAAGAAAAACCCAATAACAGATTTTGTCCCGACCCAGAATTCGAGCCCAGGACCAAATAATCATCAGTCGCGTTTTCAACTATTAGACCAACGAAGCAGTCCCTGACATACAGATGATATGAGCATAATCATAATGTCAATCGTTACAAGTTTTATTAACAATATATGACCATTTTTTACGTGGCAGAGCCATGCTGCAGCTATATTAGTAGTATAGTTGTAGCACGAATGGGTCGACTCAGCCGGGGAAAGACGACGCTTTCACAGAATACCAGCGTAAAATAGCAGCTTAATGCTGCTGTGTTTCGTATGGTGAGTGTAGAGAACCGGAAACCCTTTTTACTCGAAAAGAGGCATTCTATCTTAGTCCTCACGGCTGACAACGCATCTGCATTTTAATTCGCAAACGAAGATAGATGCAGATGTCTATGAGCCACAACTACTGGACTGTGTGCTCGTTTGTCACCCTAATTCTATAAAAAAAAACCTATTTCGCAAACGTAGTGAAGCGTACGCTGTCCGGAAAAAGCTTAGTAGTTGGAGGACTTTGTATACTGTATTTAACCCCGCTTATAGGACACGCTGGTTATTCTCACGATGTTTCCCTTTGAACAGCATTATTCTCAGGCAAATAGATGAGTATATTCCTGCAATATTTTCTTTTATCTCAGGCGAAGTAGAAAATCTATTGTATAGAGGAACAATTCACATCTACACAGCATTTTATATTCGTGGAATAATAACTCTGAAGTAAAAAAAACTTAATTTATTAAAATTTATTTCACTTTATGTATACACCGCATAGTCCGATAATATATTTTAGATCTAGATCTGGTCTAGTGGTCCTTATACTTAACTCTTTTCCTGTCCCGTGAATCATATAAGAACATTTCGATCACTTAATAATTGTGTTCATTTCGCGAACAAAGGAACCTGTTCTAATCTTGCAAGGATTAACAGATATCCTTTCATCACTTTTTTATAGAATAAGAGTGACAAATGAGCATGCAGTCCCCCTAATAGTAAGTGGATGCTGTGGCTCATTGGCATCTACATCTATCTTCAATAAAGAAACAAAATGCAGATGCGTTGTCACCCCTGAGGACTAAGATGGAATGCCTCGTTTCCTGTAAAAGGGGTCTCGAGTTCTCTACACTTACCGCAGCAGCATTAAGTTGCTATTTTACGCTAGAGATTCTGTGAGAGCGTGGTCCTTTGCCGGCCGAGCTGATCCATTCGTTTTTTGATTTTGTAATGATCCACCAACGATCTTCACCGGCTAGCCACCGAGATCACGGTAAATTTCATGCGATGAGTTCAGTTATTTTACACTATTATTTCTAAGCTATTTAAAATTTTATAATTAAAAAAAATGTATAAAATATATGTAAAAAGACTAGTGTCATGGATACGAAATATTTTTTGTCCATTTTTAACATAATTTCATTGTGTATTGACACACAATTTTGCCGAAAATATGTTGATTTTATGTTTTAGCAACGGAAGCTTATATAATCGACATTTTAAATTTTGGGCTACTTCCTACCACATTAGATTTACAAAACAAGCTGATAAAACAATTAAAAAAAATATTAAAATATTCATATAAACATTCCAAGTTCTACACAAACAAGATCAACGAGGCCTCACATAAAAACTATTAAATATCTACTACAATAAAATTGCACTACTCGTACTCCACCTTAAATATAACCAATTATTATTCATGTATGTAATTATTAGTAATGTAAAAAAATATTATTTTAACGAATGTCATGCAAATTAAATTCGGTCACGAATTAACGCTCTTAAATTGCAAACATAACTCCAACATCACAACTTTTATATTTCTATTTCAAACATTAAAACTGATTCTACTGCATTTTCATCACGTTATGGGTCAACGAGAAAGAAGTGACTTGCTTACTAATTGCTTGGTTATTTACTAGCTAATTGTAAGTGGAAAAAAGTTTTATATAAATCTTTTCTCAATAATTTAATATACAAAAGAGTTAGCAGTTTATTTTTGTCTTTTCTCATGCTATGTATGCTATAGACAATTCCCAATTATCTTGGCGTGTTTTTTTCTATAGCCAAACAGTTTTTTTTATTAAGGTACTTTCTTAAGTTTTAACTTGTCAGTCCCATTGTACCTTATAACTAAATAACACAAAGAAATTTATTAAATTACTTTTACCACATTACTAAATGATACTCCATTTGAGCAGCACTTGACAATGGTTCAGAGAGACGGGTTCGATATCCACCTATATGATATACATTCTGTTGTTAGCTTTTTCGACCAATAGTTTCCACTCGTGATGGTTCTTAGAACATTCTGAGAGCAAGTGTTGTATATCTTGAATTGTATTACATGTTTCGCAATTTGTAGATTGTTTCTTTTTCATCATGAAAGCAAACTTGTTGCACGGAATGTGTCCGAAACTAAGTCGCTTTGCTAATACAACAGATGTTCTATTCAAGACACTTTTGGAGGCTGACTCTGGATGAGGTTATTTTCAAAGTGAATAACATTTCTCTTTATTTTTAATTAAAATTTCTGAATAATCTGGATCAATATTATATTCTCTGGCTTGTGTAATTGCCAACCATGGTTTTTCTTCATTAAAAAAAGTTAGTAATGTTATTAATTCTATCAATACTTCCACCCGAACTACCCGAACTACCCGAAATAAACATACATAAATGCTTGTATTGCACCTGTGCTCAATACTGGTAAGATGTATTTTAACCACATTGAGGTCACCAATAAGCCTCTCGGCACGATTTTCCATTCAGTTCAAAGTCGTTAGTGCACTTTGTAGTACCAGAACATATAATGCAGCACAAAGCAATACTCCATGCACTGCACTTGCGCTATAGTGTAGGCAACTGTTCTAGCGTAAAGTATCGCCGCACCCTTGCAAGGACACCTAACTTTCTTGCATTGAAGTTGCATTACAATCGGTTCTGCTGTTTCGAAAATTGGTCTGGACAGACAGATAGACAACATTTTTATAAACGGTTATTCGCATCTTAATAGCTTGAAATAATACCGCGAGTATATAGAAAGTTAGTTATTTCGATATTATATACAGACGCTTTAGTTTTATTTATATGTGTATAAGATTCAGAGATAAAATAGATTACGACAAAATGTCTCTGTGCAAAATATTTCTTAAATTAAAAGAGTTTTCTTCGCCATTTTATGTTGCTTTGTCAGTCACATTGTGTGGTGACGTCGTAAAATTCTGTGTACGAACCGTTGGTACTACAAAAATCAATTACAAGCAATACAAAAGTCCTAGACGAATGTCAGGACTTTCCTGCAAAATATCCATATGTCTAGTACGTGCACGTGCGATCGCTACCAGATAGATTAAAATATTAGACCGACAACCAGCTGAGCATGGCATTACTCGAGAGAAATTCATGATTCATTTACGTTACATGCACTTACAGTGCAATTTTTTCGAACTACGAATATAGCTGAAAGAAATTTTTGAAAAGTTGAAATGATTATAACCCCATTTTTCTTGCACCTCCCTACGAGACAGGCACGTAGCGTAGGCTACACCAGTAAATAAATATATTACATAATATGTGAAATTACAATACCAATACGTAAATTATTAAATAAATTTACCAATATGCAGTATATTCTCAGCAGCTACATCCGAAGTCACAACTCACAGCTCGAAGGAGTGACCTCACAAGCAAGTCGCTCCTGAAGTCCGCCTCTTATTTTTCTAAGTACATGAAAATTGAAGAGGGAGTAATTATTAGCAATTAACTTACACTTATGTAATATTGCTTTGGAAGTGTCATCAGACATTATAACGACAATGATTAAAAGATAATTAAGACAAAATATTGAACATAGTAACGGCTCATAATTTAGAAAAATATAAAAAATATAGTACCTAATGCAATGCTCTATGAAAATTTTGTATTTACATTGTCCATCAATTATCCATGATAATAGACAGGACTTGTGATATTATAATTCGATGTTCTATACAAAGATTTTATTGTCCTTGGACGAATTATCACATTCACTACGTGTTACTTCTATATTTTATTTTTATAATTTCGCAATCAGAATACTAGGAGTATATTGTATATCTGTGTTCAAATAAGATTCGGTTATTTAAATTAAATACGATAACAAGCAACCAATTTTTAAATAATAAAGTTATAGAAACTATTTTAAAAACAGACAGTTAAAAACAGAATTAATACACGAAAACAATGAAAGATATTTACAACTTTATATATATATAATTAACATTAAAAATCTAGCGAATGTCTAATTTCGGGATTCCACTCTAAGATATTTTTGTGTGAAGCCTGTATGCTGACATTCTACTGCGATAAGGCTGCTGCTATAGGTAGCTCAAGTGACGCTGTTCGCTTTAAATTTCATAGAACGCAAGGAACCTGAGTTTTACCCGTTACTGGCCTTGTGGAAATTATTAATTGCTACGCTACCGGTAAAAGATACTCGTAATGTCGTTAGGAAGCCTGCATATAGTCCTCATAAGAACTAAAACTATTTTTAGACTATGTAAATTCTACTAACCCGTCTCGGAGGTGACGACCTATCCTCCATCCATTCATCCATCACAGCCTACAAAAACAGGGACGAAATGGGGTAGTGGATATTTTAACACCACGACTACTAAAAGAAAGGGCTTGTCCTGAAGTGAAATTTCACTGCAGGGTAGGTGTCATATTACCAAATTGTTTTAATTTATTGCAGACAGGTGATAACCTAAGGGTAATGTAAATTTTACATTATACACCGTTGCTGATAAAAACGAATGCCTCATTAAAACACACATCTCTGTCGAAAATGACTATTATAATTATTATCGTTCTTATATCGTTACGGTTAAGATAATTAAGAACCTAGAGATGCTGTAAACGGATTTCAAATACTCAACAAATTGGCGGTAGAGCATAATGAGAGATCGTTTAGTTAAACGTTTATGCAAAGATGTAACATATGAAATGTTACATATTTCGGTGACATACTTTTTGGGCTCAAGCACTTTAGAAGTAATTTTGGGCATTTTAACTGTATAAAGTTTTTCAAGCTTCTGGACTGGAAAGGATACGGTATCAACATCAATGGCGAGTACATCACTCACCTTCGATTTGCCGACGATATAGTCCTTATGGCAGAATCGCTGGAGGACCTAAGCACTATGCTCAATGACCTCGATAGTGTTTCCCAACGGATAGGTCTTAAGATGAACTTGGACAAAACAAAGATCATGTTCAATGTCCATGTCACACCTATGCCGGTAGTTGTTGGGAGCACTAAGCTCGAAGTTGTAGACGAGTATGTTTACCTGGGACAAATAGTCCGACTAGGTAAGTCCAACTTCGACCGAGAGGTCAATCGACGGATTCAACTCGGCTGGGCAGCGTTCGGGAAGCTACGACACATCTTCTCGTCAGACATACCTCAAAACCTGAAAACGAAATTGTACAACCAGTGCGTGTTGCCAGTGATGACTTATGGAACTGAGACGTGGTCCTTCACTGCTGGCCGTATGAGGAAGCTCAAGGTCGCTCAGCGAGCTATGGAGAGGGCTATGCTCGGAGTTTCTCTGCGTGATAAACTTAGGAATGAGGATATCCGCAGTAGAACCAGAGTAACCGACATAGCCCAACGGATTAGTAAGCTGAAGTGGCAGTGGGCAGGCCATATAGCTCGAAGAACCGACAACCGATGGGGAAGAAAGGTTCTCGAGTGGCAGCCTCGTACCGGTAGGCGAAGTGTAGGGCGTCCCCCCACGAGATGGAGTGACGACCTGGTAAGACATGCAGGAAGTCGATGGATGCAGGTGGCTCAGGACCGTGCTTTGTGGCATTCTTTGGGGGAGGCCTATGTTCAGCAGTGGACTTGTGAAGGGCTGTAATGATGATGATGATGAACTGTATAAACAGACTATACACTCAGAACAATTCAATAAACATGAGATTGGATATTGACTTACATAAAAATAAACATTATGTAAGAAAAATCATATGCAATGATTAAGAATTTTTTTATTTTAACTTACCCATGGCCATTATCAATTTTATTTACACTCTTTCTTATTCAGTTCATTTTCGTATGCATGTAAATAGGAATTAAAAAATTCTATCATACCTACTATAAACCTAGAATTAGTTTTTATAACCATGACTTTTTAACTAGAAGCGATTCGCTTCGGTTTCACCTGGATAGGATCTATATATTTACGTAGCGTTATTTCAATTGAAGATAAAGACAATTTATTTTATCAATTAAACGTTTTTTTAATATTTAAGTTTTTCGGCTAAAATATAGCCTAGATTCCTTCTAGTAATGCATTCTATCTGTTCGTAAAAATTTATCGCAATTGGTTAAGCCATTCCTAAGATTTGTCCGGATAGACAGACAGACAGACAAAAATTTAAAAATGGTTATTAATGTCTTAATGCATGCTGCAAAGGACCTCCTAAGCTTAATAGAAGCCAGTTATTTCTATTTTTAATATTACAGACAAATACTTTAATTTTATTTATGCCTACGTTAGATTGACACGATCTCCAATTTTTTTTTATACGATAAGGGTGACAAACGAGCACGCAGTCCACCTGATGGTGAGTGGTTGCTGCGGCCCATAGACATCTACATCTATCCTCTATTACAAATCAAAATGTAGATGCGTTGTCACCCGTGAGGACTAAGATGGAATGCCTCATTTCCAGTAAAAAGGGCCTCCGGCCACCTGCACTCACCAAGCGAAACGCATAGGTAAACCTCTACTTCACGCTGGTTTTCTGTGAGGTCGTGGTACCACCCCGGTTCGAGCCGGCCCATCCGTGCGACAGCTGCCGCGTGGCTCTACCACTGTTAATTATGAAATGTTGAAAGAATATTTGGATCCCGCAAATATCAAATGAATTTCCCGTTTGTTTTGTTGAAATGTGTTATGAAATAACACAAAATATATATTGAAATGTGTTATGAAATGTAATATGGCATAATTTGTTGTCTCCTTTTCTTTAACCTTTTAAGTCCACTGTTGGACATGATCCGGATTGAGTTACTGACGAAAACCGAAGACCATTATAGGTCTATGGATCACAGCATTGACTGTGTGTTCGTTTACGTTAGGTAGTGTTGAAAAAAAAGGCAACGGGTCAGCTATATAGCTCAAAGGAACAACAACCGACGGCGAAAATCAAAAGTTTCTCGAGTGGCAGTTTTGTACCGATAAGCGGGATATAGGGCGACCCCCAATAAATAGGCTGACGACCTGGTAAGACTTGCAAGTTAAGTCGAAAAATGCAAGTCTCTAAGGGCCGTATCTTGTTTGGGGCCTTGCTTGAGGGAGACCTATATTCAGTAGTGAACTTATGGAAGTCTGTACAGAAGGTAATAATGATACGAGTACCTAAATCATTCCTCTCATTTATTTTTTAATTACTAATAAAAAAATTGGAAATAAAATAAAATAAATTATTCAATAATTATTTCGTATTACATATATATTTATAAAATTTATTACACACTATGATAATAATAAAAAAACTAAAACTAGAAACTTAATTATCATATAGTCCTACTCCCCGCGGTATCGCGCCAAGAACTCTGACTGCGTTTCCCCGCTTAATGAAGTGCTTAGCCTTTATGTATTTTCGTAATCCATTTTCGAATTAATTATATTATACAATCGTTGGTCGACCTACTGATCAGCAACGATAACCTGAGGTCAATATTTGTTTTTTTTTTGAGATGAGAGTTTATAGCTAAACTAGGATCCAACAGGTGATGTTATATTTAAATAAAACTAATTTTACGGATTTTATCGCGTATATTAACTTATTTTATATTCCCGACGTTTGAGCACTTTCCAGCACCCATGGTCACAGGGGGAACTGAGGTGTATGACATCCCAATGTCATAGTTATCCACGGCTACCTCCAGATTAAAAATTATTAATTTTTGTTCCGATCTACGCAGTATGAACTTACAGTATCATGAAGTCTTGCAGTTGTATGCTTGGGTTGGGTTTTAATTTTATTAATTATGGGATCCCAAGCAAATGGTAGTACCCAGCCATCTTCTCTATTGAAATTAGGATGTTTCTTGATTTCAATAGCCTCGCGAATCATCCTTGGAAGGAATCGGTGTTCTTTAGCGAGGATTTGTGGTATATCAAATCTAATGTAGTGACGGGGGCGATCCTGTACGTGTTCACAGACTGCAGACTTCTCGGAGCGTCGATTCTTCACATCAGCTATGTGTTCTTTAACGCGGGTTTTTATAAATCTTTTAGTTTGTCCTATATAAGGGAGACAACATTCACAATCAAGCTTGTACACTCCTGCATCTTGCAGAGGAATATTACACTTGACTGATGGTAAAAACTGACTAATCTTTTTCGGCGGCTTGAAGTATGTTTTAATGGAAGCGCGCTTCAAGATGTAGCCAATCTTGTAAGTGACACCTGTGACATATGGCAGTACAACAGGCACTCGCTCGCTTTTTATTTAAATGTGTAGTGTTCGCGTAAATATAAGAAATCATTAGGTGATGTTATAGTCAAGTTAAAAATTATATACCAATTGTAGGTATTATATATTTAAATTCTATATAATGTATTCACCAAAATTACATATCACTTTTATAATATAATATGCATGTTAAGTGCAAATAATTAAAATGACACAATATGGACCCTATAGACGGGTCTGTAGTCGAGTTATTAATTAATTTTATATGTAGACTGTAAAAAAATTAAAAATTTAAAATTTTGTACAACCGACTTCAATATAAATTATTAAGAATAATTCAGAAACTATTGGTCAGATCTTGATAATATTTATATGGGACTACATGAAAAGCATCGGCTTTCAAGTAAAAAAAGAATCATCGAAATCGGTTCACCCAGAAAAAAGTTATGAGGTAACATACACAAAAAAAACATACAGTCGAATGGAGTACCTCCTCCTTTTTGGAGTCGGTAGAAAATCCGGAGTGAATTTGGTGTGTAATTCATCGTGCCACCTACGGGAAAAGGGCACTACAAAGCCTGCTGAGCCATCTAGACTAGTTATATTAAACTCTAATATTACAAAATCAAATCTAACCGTGAAGTGGCGGTGTAAAAATATTCACTATTCCATATCGTCCCGTGGGTGTCGTAAGAGATTTTTTTGTAGGTTAGGGTGACAAACGAGCACACAGTCCACCTGATGGTAAGTGGTTGCTGTGGCCCATAGACATCTACATCTAGCCTCGATTACGAATCGAAATGCAGATGCGTTGTCACCCGTGAGGGCTAAGGTGGAATGCCTCGTTTCCAGTAAAAAGGGTCTCCGGTTCTCTACACTCACCATACGAACACAGCAGTGTTAAGCTGCTATTTGACGCTGGTATTCAGTGAGAACGTGATCCTTCCCCGGTCGAGCCGACCCATTCGTGCTACAACTATACTACTAATATAACTGCAGCATGGCTCTACCACGTAAAAAAGAGGTGACAGAGAACGGAAATAGGAGATGAACAAAAGTATTTTCCTAATATCAACTTAAAATTATAAAAAAGGCAGTTGCCAACCCGCCTGCCAAGCATGGCAACTACGGCAAAATCTTCCCTATGAAGAAATATATGAGTCTCTATGAAATCTATGAGGGAGGCCTATGTCAGCAGCGAACTTTAGGCTGTAATAAAAGGATGGAATGAATTAATATATATATATATATATATATATATATATATACCAGCTCGCCAGGCAGACGTTGTTCTGCCCATATCGACGACCCTCTGTCCTATTAAAAAATCCTTATATTCCCAATAAAAAATTTTGAGGGTCATTTATCGGGATAAAAACTATCCTATCTCTCAAGTTGGACCAAAATGCACACAGTGTGCAAAATTTCGTAGTTTAGGAGTCCATCGCGGACAAACAACGTGACACGTAATTTTTATATATAAAGATTTGGAATTAAGGACTTGAAACGAGTTGCGGGTGACTCGAAATTTAGGCCTAGTCAGTTTGAATAGCCTTTCATGTAGAGAATGTCATGGGGGCATGGTTAAATTACATTCCTAAAAGGTCGAAATATATCATATATATGAGGTCAGTGATCTTTATAGTAAAAGCAAAATTCAGCTTTGACTGATGTCAAATAAGGTGTCAATATGCCAAAAACTTTTGTGACGCTACTAAAGGCTTTTAAGGAAAAGAGGATTAGAACGAGTGACGTTGTTATGACAACAGACGTCGATGGCGCCATGAGTGCACTATCTTCCCTTTCGTCTTAGTTTACTATCAATAAAATACAAGTCGCTGTATTTTATCCGACTTATTGCCTTCTTAGAATAAAAAATGGTCTTTGTTAAATTCTAGCACAGTGATATTGATAATATAAACCTCTATGTTTCGTAGAAGTATTTTCTTAGTCCTTGGGCATACGAATCAACATCATCATCATAACAGTCCCTCACAAGACCACTACCAAATAAAGGCATCCCCCAAGGAATGCTACAAAGCAAGGTCCTAAGCCATCTGAGTATCCATTTAATTCCTCCACATTGCTTACATTTACCAGGCTGCCACTCGACAACCTTTCTTTTCCATCGGTTTTCAGTTTTTCGAGGCGGTCCATTGCCACTTCAATTTATTGATCCGTTTCGCTATGCCGAATACTCTGCATATATTGCGGATATCTAAGTTTATCACGCAGAAAAACTCCGAGCACAACCTTCTCCATAGCTTGCTGAGCGATCTGGACCACCATCAGCTATGAATGGCCAAGTTTCAAATCCAAATGTTATCACTGCAAAAACGCACTTATTGTAAGCTATTGTTTTCTCCTTTAGTAATATTGTCCAAATGAGGATATCTGCAGTAGAACCAGAGTAACCGACATAGCCCACCGGATTAGTAAGCTGAAGTGGCAATGGGCCGGCCATGTAGCTCGAAGAACCGACAACCGATGGGGAAAAAGGTTTGCGAGTGGCAGTCTCGTACAGAAGTGTAGGGCGACCTCCTACTAGATGACTGACGATCTGGTAAGACATACAGGAAGTCGATGGATGCAGGTGGCTCAGGACCGTGCTTTGTGGCATTCATTGGGGGAGACCTATGTTCAACAGTGGACTTGTGAAGGGCTATAATGATGATGATGATGAATATTGTCCACTAGACCAAATTTCAGTCACGGCAGCCAGCCTCAACAGAGACTATCCATCTGCGCAGGAAAGGTTTATAGTGCCCAAGTTTATGTGCAAGAACCGGTGCACTCTCTTTTCCCTTATTCTCATAATCCGATGTGACTGTAAACCGACACGACCGGAGAGAGACCAGGCGCAGGATCTGAGGCTTTACGTGCTTTTCGAGGCACGGGGTTGAGACACCGCTAACTTCCTGACTCTGGACAGCTACTTAGAATATCTTGAAGGAAAAACTCAATAACTGTTTTTTTTGGCCCGACCCGGGATTCGAGCCCTCATGAACAATAGTCTCGTTTACAACCACTAGACCAACATCTAACCAGCTTCTCCTTTAGTCAGTTACTAAAAAAAATATTAATTATGTATTTTATATCACCTTGTCAATTTATATAAACTACATAAAACATAATATTAAAATGTATTCATTGCATTGAAAAAAAATTCTCACGCTTTTTAACCTTCTATTATTTAAAAATGAGGTTTCTCTGTCTTTAATTTTTAAAAATTAATGATAAATTAACTAATAGCAATAAAGATAGAGCAATTTCAGATTCTGCTGGAGCAATTAAGAAGCAATTAATTGACATATAGTTTAATTTTAAAAAGCAGATATTTTATGTTTTATAGCAAAATTAAATTTTCGATACTTATTTTTTTTTTAATTTATTATAAATTAACTAATAGCAATAGAGGTGGAGCAATTTCGGATTTTGCTGAAGCAGTTAAGGTGCAATTAAATGGCATACAGTTTTATTTTAAAGAGTAGATATTTTATGTTTTATAGCAAAATAAAAATTTCGATACTTAAATATTTTAAAAGTTAATTATAAATTAACTAATAGCAACAGAGGTGAAGCAATTTTGGATTCTGCTGGAGCATTTAAGGAGCAATTAGTTGCTTACAGTTTTATTTTAAAAAGTAGATATTTTATGTTTTATAGCAAAATTAAATTTTCGATAATTATTTTTTTTTTAATTAATTCTAAATTAACTAATAGCAACAAAGATGGAGCAATTTCGGATTCTGCTGGAGCATTTGAGGAGCAATTAAGTAGCATACAGTTTAATTTTAAAAAGTAGATATTTTATGTTTAGTAGCATAATTAAATTTGTGATAATTAAATATTTTTAATTAATTCTAAATTAACTAATAGCAAGAGAGGTGGAGCAATTTCGGATTCTGCTGGAGCATTTAAGGAGCAATTAGGTGCTTACAGTTTTATTTTGAAAAGTAGATGTTTAATAGCAAAATTAAATTTTCGATAATAATTCTTTAAATATTTATTATAAATTAACTAATAGCAATAAAGGTGGAACAATTTCGGATTCTGCTGGAGCATTTAAGGAGCAATTAAGTGGCATACAGTTTAATTTTAAAAAGTAGATATTTTTTGTTTTATAGCAAAATTGAATTTTCGATACTTAAATTTTTAAAAATTAATTATAAATTAACTAATAGCAATAGAGGTGGAGCAATTTCGGATTCTGCTGGAGCATTTAAGGAGCAATTAATTAGCATACAGTTTAATTAAAAACACAATGTTCTACGCTAACTTCCTTCTGGTGTTTTGTATACTGACATTTTACTAACTACTCTAGTCATGAAATTTTTTAAATATTTGAATTCAGCTGACTTCACTCCGTCTACATCAGCTATATTCATATCGTAGTTTCTCAGACGCCAGCGCTATTGTGGTAGGTTTTGGAACCTCTATTTTCAGTATATAGGGGGACACTTTTTCAACTTTCGCACCTGATAAGATGGTTCTCTTTCTACTCTACAATCCATAGTTTCACTCCAAAGTTCACACCACAGACTAACTAGTAGATTATACTTAGTCTAGTTACGCCTTAGTTACTCGACTCCACCGAGTCAGTAATTCATTCTTGGGGCGATGTATACGCTTTTACAACAACTGGAATTTTTTAAATATACGAAATTTGACCTGCTCAAAGTTCAAAAACTTTATTAAACTAAGTTTGTATAAAAAGGGTTATTATACTCGCAATAGTAAGGAATTTATGGATGACAATAACCCCTGGGAATGAGGTGATCACTACCATACTATTTCTAGTTTGTTGTGTAGTTAATTGTGTACATGATTGTAAGCTGTTATTCAAAAAAAAGTCCCGCTGGGTTTCTTGCTAGTTCTTCCCAGTACAGAGGTTTTTTCCGAAACAGTGGTAACAAAACAAAAGAGTAACTTTCAATAAGTATCATTTATAATCTATATTGAATAAAAAAGTTTCTGTTTCTGTTTCTACCGAATTTCCACACGATACTTTTCTACTAGGATACTCTGGTACAGTTGTAAAAAAATATTTAATTGTTAGTAGAGTTTTATTCAGAATTACATTGAAATTCAAAGTTAAAGTTTTATACCTAAGTTGACTGTATAATGAATGGAGACTTTATTATATAAAAAAACATCACTATGGTTATGAAATAAGTGCCTATTTAATATAATTCTTAAAAAAATAAACAAAACCCGGTTTCGATACGTTAAATTTTTAGAGAGTTATCGTGACCACGTAAAAAAAATCTGGACGTCCACGAAAATTATTTTCAGTTTTCTTAAAATAGCAAAATAAAATTGATTTGTACAAAATATGAGACAGATTGATTAAATTTTCTTGAAAAAAATCTACTCATATTATCTTATGAGTGCAAATCAGTTGTTGTAGAGGTAGTTAAAGAGCAAAAAAAATTCTTGACCATGACTTGAGAGTAAAGCACAAACTCAACCGCTTCGCGGTATGAGGTGTGCGATATTTGAAAAAAAAAAAAGAAATTGTGTACTTTACAAAAAGATATGAAATCCGAACAAAAACAGTTTCACTGTAAAGCATCGCGTCAAGTACACTTGCTTTACACTGAAACTGTTTTTGTTCGGATAAGAAATTATATTATCATCGGCCCAAAAAAGAATTATATACTTTTCTTATTCTAAAATGAGAATTATCTGTTTCGTTATTGTTTCTTGATTCGCGGTGATGTATATCATTGTTTCTTGATAAATAAAATTCATGTTTTAGTACATACACAATGTTTTCGTATAAGTATAAATGACTAAAGAAAGTTGTTTTAATTATTTCTTTAGAGATTTATTGGAATATGCGGATCTAATTTAGTTTATTGAAAATTCGTGCTACTAACGAAAGAAATCCTATACTTCATTGTTCTACTTACAATAGGTTTTAGTACTTCTTTAAAGTCACATTCATAAAATAGCTTTGGATGAGACTATAAAAAGCATACATATAAAAGAGTCTAAGCAGGATTTCATAATTATTTAATTATGTAATTCAATTATAAAATCGACACAATCGTAGCAAACTTTACTTAGATGATTTAGTAAATTGAGAGTTTTATTAAAATGTGTGAAAAAAGAAAGAGTTAATTTGTTAAAATCCAATCGAATGTGTAAATAACTAAGTATATTTTATAAATTGTTATACAATATTTAATAAGAATATTATTCCTTGGCTGACGTAAGACGCAACAAAGGAAAATAAAACAGGAAATAGGTAGCAAAATATTCCTGATAACAACACAAAAAAATAAAATACTGCGGTTGTCAAACTATATGGCCTTTGTTCAGTATTGGACTTTTGATATGATGAAATTAATGAATAAATAAATCTTTTTATACGTTTTTTCAAATTTGTTACATAAATTAAAAATATTTCTTGAAAACATGTAAAGCATCGAAATGATGTTTGCGCAGTGCTAATTATCCTATCAGTTCACTCAGACTCGAGCTATTCGTTAGGCTCTTCCTTTCGTTTACAATAGCGTTTCGAACACTGATCTCATTCCTGTGCCAGTTTCTTTAGAGGTCCTCTTTGCTTTGCCTTAGTTATCCTTTAAAAGATGCACACAATTTCATATTCTAATTAGCAATAACTTTACATACACTTATTGATTTCACACTTTTCCCAACAAGACTACGTTTTAAAACAGTTGCATTTTAGTATAAAAATAGTCACAGCTCGTGGTTAATCATATTTATTAAATGAAATAAATAGTTTTTATTATATTCATATTTTATAGGTCAAACGAAAAGAAGATGAACGAGAAATTATGTTCTCTCAGGCAAAGGTGCTTGTCTAAATAATTATGCGAGCAATTAAGTTAGATTTTCGGCGTCAGCACTGCTAAGATCTCAATCGAAATTTACTGTAGCCAATTTTGCCACGTATTAGTACTTCAAGGAAATGCCTAGAAAGTTTACATAGCAAAAAAAATAATCTCTTTACTTGCACAAAGAGAACATGTAAAGACAGCAAATCTAAATTAAAGCAAAAGAACCATGCTGAGCTGTATTAAAATAGTTGTAGCGCTAATAGGTCCGCTCGGCCGGGGAAGGACCACGCTCTCACGAATACCAGCGTAAAATAGCACCTTAACGCTGCTGTGTTTCGTATGGTGAGTGTAGAGAACCGGAGGCCCTTTTAACTGCAAAGGAGGCATTCCATCTTAGTCCTCACGAGTAACAACGCATCTGCATATTTATTCGTAATCGAAGATAGATGTAGATGCCTATGGGCCACAGCAACCACTTACCATCAGGTGGACTGTGTGATCTTTTGTCACTCTAATCCTATAATAAAAAGCAATTAACGCTAAAATGAATGTTAGTCTCATGTGCGTATTAACTAATTTCTTATGGCCGTTACAGACTATCAGTTAAACTGATCAGTCCAACTGATCAGTTCAAGTACAAACGGATGTCATTTCTCGATCGACGATATTCTGAAGAGGATATTTTTCATTACTGCGACTGCTGTTTGTTGCCATTCAATCACTTCAAACCCTTATAAAATGAAAAGAATGGTTAAAAAAGAGATTAATAAAAAAGAGATATAATTACGTAATTAATCAATTATCTCATATTAATTTGTTAAATGAGATATCACTGGAACCGAGTGACTGGCGTAATTATATATAAGAATGGACGAATCTACATATTTATAAGTTAGATAACACAGACACACCATATTTAATGATTTCTTATATTTACGCGAACACTACACATTTAAATAAATCTAATTTTACGGATTTTATAGCGTATATTAACTTATTTTACTTTCCCGACGTTTCAAGCACTTTACAGCACCCATGGTCACGGGGGGGACTGAGGTGTATGACGTCCCAATGTCATAGTTAACCACGGCTACCTCCAGATTAAAAATTATTAATTTTTGTTCCGATCTACGCAGTATGAACTTACAGTATCATGAAGTCTTGCAGTTGTATGCTTGGGTTGGGATTTAATTTTATTAATTATAGGATCCCAAGCAGATGGTAGCACCCAGCCATCTTCTCTATTGAAATTAGGATGTTTCTTGATTTCAATAGCCTCGCGAATCATCCTTGGAAGGAATCGGTGTTCTTTTGCGAGGATTTGTGGTATATCAAATCTAATGTAGTGACGGGGGCGATCCTGTACGTGTTCACAGACTGCAGACTTCCCGGAGCGTCGATTCTTCACATCAGCTATGTGTTCTTTAACGCGGGTTTTTATGGATATTTTAGTTTGTCCTATATAAGAGAGACAACATTCACAATCAAGCTAGTACACTCCTGCATCTTGCAGAGGAATATTACACTTGACTGATGGTAAAAACTGACTAATCTTTTTCGGCGGCTTGAAGTATGTTTTAATGGAAGCACGCTTCAAGATGTAGCCAATCTTGTCAGTGACACCTGTGACATATGGCAGTACAACAGGCACTCGCTCGCTTTTTATTTAAATGTGTAGTGTTTGCGTAAATATAAGAAATCATTAGGTGATGTTATAGTCAAGTTAAAAATATATACCAATTATAGGTATTATTTATTTAAATTCTATATAATGTATTCACCAAAATTACATATCATCTTTATAATATAATATGCATGTTAAGTGCAAATAATTAAAATGACAAAATACGGACCCTATAGACGGGTCTGTAGTCGAGTTATTAATTAATTTTCTTCTCGACTTCAATATAAATTACTAAGAATAATTCAAAAACTATTGGTCAGGCCTTGATAATATTTATATGGGACTACATGAAAAGTACCAGCTTTCAAGTAAAAAAAAGAATCATTGAAATCGGTTCACCCAGAGAAAAGTTATGAGGTAACATACACAAAAAAAACATACAGTCGAATGGAGTACCTCCTCCTTTTTGGAGTCGGTAGAAACTCCGGAGTGAATTTGGAGTGCAATTCATCGTGCCACCTACGGGAAAAGGGCACTACAACGCCTGCTGAGCCATTTGGACTAGTTATATTAAACTCTAATATTACAAAATCAATATAAAATAGTTATATATAGATAAACTCTGGATGATGCAACAATTAGAGTATTATTGAAAGGTCTTAATTTTGCTATAACACCGAAAAAATTACCGTACTAAAAATTATCTGTAATGTCGAGGACTGTTTATTTAAAAACAATATGCAAAAGGAGGATTTGGAAGCGATACGTCAAGACATTTCGTCTATGTTACGTCGAAGTTCAGCGCCAAAACCGAATCTACCTAAAGACGAATTCAAAGCGTTGACTAACCTACGCAATAAACCAGAACTCACGATTCTCCGCGCGGATAAGGGAAATGCCACGGTAGTTATGGATACGTCAGATTATAATTCTAAAATACAAGAACTTTTGTCGGATGCAAGTACGTATAAAAAGGTTAAAAATGACCCAACAAATAACACACTTAAAACAACTAGTGATCTCATAAAGAAACACTCCGAAAAATTAAATCTAGACGTAAAATCGATAATACCTACGTGTGCTAAACCACCGAAGTTATATTATATACCGAGGTTACCAAAAATACACAAGCCCAATGCTCCACTACGTCCTATAGTGAGCCAAATCGATTCACCAACTTACAGATTGGCTCAACACTTATCGAATATACTCTCACCGCTCAAGGGACATACAAGAGCACACACAAAGGATTTCTACCATTTTGTCAGCGAGATTAAAGACCTACATCTGGCAGACAATGAAACTATGGTGAGTTCTGATGTGCAGTCTCTGTTCACATGCCTACCTGTTGAAGACTGCATCTCGATTGTCACTAGAAGGCTAGAGGAAAACAACATGCCCGTAGAATATGCAGTATTACTCAGACACTGCCTTACATCTGGCTACCTATTGTGGAAGGAGGAGTTCTACAAGCAAGTAGATGGTGTGGCGATGGGCTCACCTGTATCTCCCATTGTTGCCGATATATTCATGGAGGACTTTGAGGAGAAAGCTCTGCTTACTTCTCCCATAAAGCCAAGATTCTACAAGCGGTACGTAGACGACACTTTCACAATTCTACCTATGGATAAAGTAACTGCATTTTTAGACCATCTTAACTCCTTAAATTCTAAAATTCAGTTCACAATGGAGTTAGAGGCAAACAATTCTTTAGCTTTTCTAGATGTGTTAGTAATTCGGAATCCTGATAACACCTTGAGCCACACTGTGTATAGAAAAAAGACCCATACAGATAGATATTTAAACGGTGATTCCCACCACCATCCTTCACAGTTAGCTACCGTGGGTAAATCTTTGTTTCAGAGAGCACGAGGGATCTGTGACAGTAAACACCTGGCCGCCGAGCTCCAACACGTCAAGCAAGTTTTGCACGACAATAAGCTTCGGGTCCCGCGCCTACGTCACAGTGAACGAGTGAAGCCGGCCACAGTCGAGCGAGTGCCTGCTGTACTGCCATATGTCAGAGGTGTCACTGACAAGATTGGCTACATCTTGAAGCGTGCTTCCATTAAAACATATTTCAAGCCGCCGAAGAAGATTAGTCAGTTTTTACCATCAGTCAAGTGTAATATTCCTCTGCAAGATTCAGGAGTGTACAAGCTGGATTGTGAATGTGGTCTCTCTTATATAGGACAAACTAAAAGATCCATAAAAACCCGCGTCAAAGAACACATAGCTGATGTGAAGAATAGACGCTCCGGGAAGTCTGCAGTCTGTGAACACGTACAGGATCGCCCCCGTCACTACATTAGATTTGATAGACCACAAATTCTCACTAAAGAACACCGATTCCTTCCAAGGATGATTCGCGAGGCTATTGAAATTAAAAAACATCCTAATTTCAATAGAGAAGATGGCTGGGTGCTACCATCTGCTTGGGATCCCATAATTAATAAAATTAAATCCCAACCCAAGCATACAACTGCAAGACTTCATGATACTGTAAGTTTATACTGCGTAGATCGGAACAAAAATTAATAATTTTTAATCTGGAGGTAGCCGTGGTTAACTATGACATTGGGACGTCATACACCTCAGTCCCCCCGTGACCATGGGTGCAGTAAAGTGCTTGAAAAGTCGGGAAAGTAAAATAAGTTAATATACGCGATAAAATCCGTAAAATTAGTTTTATTTACACTATATTTAGTTAAGTTTTCTTTATTTTTCTCGTGCTTTCTCCCCTTCATCATCACCATCATTACAGCCCTTCACAAGTCCACTGCTGAACATAGGCCTCCCCCAAAGAATGCCACAAAGCACGGTCCTGAGCCACCTGCATCCATCGACTTCCTGCATGTCTTACCAGGTCGTCACTCCATCTCGTGGGGGGACGCCCTACACTTCGCCTACCGGTACGAGGCTGCCACTCGAGAACCTTTCTTCCCCATCGGTTGTCGGTTCTTCGAGCTATATGGCCGGCCCACTGCCACTTCAGCTTACTAATCCGTTGGGCTATGTCGGTTACTCTGGTTCTACTGCGGATATCCTCATTCCTAAGTTTATCACGCAGAGAAACTCCGAGCATAGCCCTCTCCATAGCTCGCTGAGCGACCTTGAGCTTCCTCATACGGCCAGCAGTGAAGGACCACGTCTCAGTTCCATAAGTCATTACTGGCAACACGCACTGGTTGTACAATTTCGTTTTCAGGTTTTGAGGTATGTCTGACGAGAAGATGTGTCGTAGCTTCCCGAACGCTGCCCAGCCGAGTTGAATCCGTCGATTGACCTCTCGGTCGAAGTTGGACTTACCTAGTCGGACTATTTGTCCCAGGTAAACATACTCGTCAACAACTTCGAGCTTAGTGTTCCCAACAACTACCGGCATAGGTGTGACATGGACATTAAACATGATCTTTGTTTTGTCCATGTTCATCTTAAGACCTATCCGTTGGGAAACACTATCGAGGTCATTGAGCATAGTGCTTAGGTCCTCCAGCGATTCTGCCATAAGGACTATATCGTCGGCAAATCGAAGGTGAGTGATGTACTCGCCATTGATGTTGATACCGTATCCTTTCCAGTCCAGAAGCTTGAAAACGTCTTCCAATGCAGCGGTGAAGAGTTTCGGGGATATGACGTCACCCTGTCTTACACCTCTCCGCAATTGGATAGGTTTCGTACTCTGGTTCTGTACTCGGATAGCCATCGTAGCCCTACTGTACAAGCACTTCAACACTTCGATATACCGACAGTCAACTTGGCACCGCTGAAGGGACTGCAGCACCGCCCAAATTTCGACGGAATCAAAGGCTTTCTCATAGTCCACATACGCCAGACATAGTGGCAAATTGTACTCTTCGGACTTCTGTACAACTTGCCGAAGGGTATGTATGTGGTCTATGGTGCTAAAGCCCTTTCGGAAACCGGCTTGTTCGGGAGGCTGGAAGTCGTCAAGTCTGCGCGCGAGACGATTCGTAATGACTCTCGAAAACAGCACGTAGACGCGGCTCAGAAGGGAAATCGGTCTGTAGTTCTTCAAGAGAGCGTTGTCACCTTTCTTGAAGAACAAGACCACCGCACTTCTGCTCCACGCCTCCGGTGTAATGCCACCATGGAGGACGGAATTAAAGAGCTTCTGAAGGACTTCAAGTACCGGTCTTCCACCCGCTTTCAGAAGCTCCGCTGTAATTCCATCCTCGCCTGGGGCCTTACCGTTTTTAAGGTGCTGGAGAGCCATTCTAATCTCGCTCAGACTGACGTCCGGGATATCTTCGGAATAGTGTCGGATGAGACTCGCTCTTGTATCGTTACTCACACTTGCGTGTGGCTCCAACGATGACGTGTACAGCTGCCCATAGAACCTCTCAATCTCACTCAAAATCTCAGGTGTCCCGGAAACGATGCTGCCACATTCTGTCTTCAGCTTTGACAGTTGGCTCTTTCTGGCAGACAGATCTCTGGCAAAGACTTTGGAGCCTTGGTTCCGCTCGATCGCTTCTTCAATACGAGCTGTATTGAAGTTGCGTAAGTCCCGCCGCATGCATTTGGAGATCTGTCTGTTCAGATGCCTGTATGCTGTCAAGTCTGTTGAAGAATGTAGCTTCATCTCCCGTCTAACAGCCATGAGATTAAGAGTGTGATCGGAGAGTTTTTGTGTTCTTCTGCGGCGGGTCTTGCAGAACTTAGCTCCGACCGCATGGACAGTTTCCACGAGCTTGTCATTCATATGGTCCACTTCATTCTCATTTTCATCTTCTAGGCACTGAAAACGGTTTTGTAACTCGAGCTGAAAGGTTTCGGGACTTTGGATTAGAGCACGAGGGGGACGGAGCGTTGACTTCATTAGACGAGACCTCTCCAACTTAACGTTTAGGTTCAGTGTGCCTCTAACCATTCGGTGATCGCTACCAGTTTTCACCCTCGCGATCACGGAGACATCACTGAACAGTTGTCGTCTGGTCGTCATAATGAAGTCAATCTCATTTTTTGTCGAACCGTCGGGGCTCGACCAGGTCCACTTCCTGTGGGGCCGCTTCTGGAAGAAAGAGTTCATCATAAAGAGTCCCTCTTTCTCCATGAAGTCGGCCAGCTGCTGGCCCCTTGGGTTCCGTTGCCCTATTCCAAATTTCCCTACTTTCAGCTCAGCATTCTCTCTTGTGCCTAGTTTTGCATTGAAGTCTCCCATTAACACCGTATATTGGGTTTTGGAGGAATGCATGGCTCTAGAGATATCCTCATACATTTCCTCCACCTCCCCATCGAGGTGTGCCGAGGTTGGTGCGTAAACCTGTATGACCTTCAGCGAATACCGTTTGGTGATTCTGAGTATAAGGTACGCAACCCTCGTCGACACACTCCCGATCTTTACAACGTTGTTAACGAGAGACTTGTGGACGATAAATCCGACACCTCCTTGGGACAGATGGTCGCCCTCCCGGTGATAGAGCAAGTTGCCGGATTCGAGGATTACCGTGTCCTCCCCCTCTCTTCGGACTTCGGATAATCCTATAATATGCCAGCGCAACTTGTCTATCTCTTCTTCCAGCTCCACGATCTTCTCGTCAGTCCTCAGGGTGCGTGCGTTGTACGTGCGCTCTCCCCTTGCGGCGACTTAAATTTTAATTTTTAGTTTATATATGTCACAGATTAAATTGGCGTGACTCCAATAAATTAAAATATAATTTCCTATCTTTTAAAATAAAAATAATATTAACACTTCAAAAGATATTTTTATTCATGATAAAATAAGTACTAAGATAATTTTAAGAAATGGATCAGATATTATGATAATTTTGTTCATTATGGTTAATTTTATTTTATAAATATGTTTATGTTATTTATTTTTAACTGTTTATTTTAATTACTAAAAATTAAACTACCCAGAGCGTGCGACATCCCACTGATACTTGCAATTCCAGAGTACGCTAGCCGGTAGTTATATAACACGAGACCTTGAACGAGTGACGGAGCCCTGCTATAAGCACGCTCACTCACGGTCAGTTTGGCGCGATCCAAATAAACGGAAACGAGCGAATTACGATGCGCACAGAAAAATCCTTGGGCATGGGCACATTCTGAAGGTCTTATTATGACCAGATAATGCTTATCGGTTTTCAGTAACGAAAATAGTTAGGATGGCCTAAGTTTATATCATTTTCTAATTGAGCACGCTATACATTACATTCTAAAATAAAGTTGAAGTACCCAAACGTGAGAATTAAAATAAGTAAAAATAAGCTAAATTAAACACAATGAAATCCGAAAAATTAATTTTAATAAATGTCTAGTATTCGTATAATAAATCATTGAGTACAACATTGTTTCATTTACAAAATCTAAAAATCTTACTTTCAGTCAAAAGTCATTGGCTTCTAAATGCCGAGTCCTGTACTCGACATTTAGAAGCTTAAGTTGGTCATTTATAGGAATTTGTGTTAATGGTTCTTGTAGGCTTTCTTGAAGTAGTCTTCTGGTTATAGTTGGTTATGTAGCTTTTTCCAGCCTGCATTCCTTTTTATTGCCTGTAAATTACATGGCAGATTTATAATTCTGTATCTACTTGGGAGTTTTGCTGGTTCCTAATTTCCTGAAAACATAACAAATTTAGTGAGTAATAATACTGTTTTTACTATTACTCAGGTTGGTATTAAGCCATACATCACAATAGATCTAGAAGGGTATTTCAACTAGTTACTTCTTCTTAAAATCATGGCATATTTACTTAATTAACTTAGTCTACTTCAGCCCTTTCAAATGAGCCCGAACACTATGGTGTTTCGTAGTGGCATCACTGAGACCTTTTACCCTACCTTCTAAGTCCACCATCATGAAGGTAAGATCATCAAAGTGACCTAGGTTTTTACAATCCCTTTCAAATAAGTTCAAACCTAACCTAAACCCACCTTTAAAGTCCACCATCAGGTAGGTGATATCATCACAGTTATCTAGGTCTCTATGATCCTTTTTGAAAATGAGTCCAAACACGATGGTTCTACGTAATAGCATCACTTAGATCCTTCACCCATCTTCTGAGTCCACCATAAGGAAGGTGACATCATCGCAGTCACCTTGGTCTCCATTCTCCGTCAAACAAATGCTCTAAATATATAAAATAATATAAAATCTAAACAGCATAGAAATAATGTAAGTAGCCACTATGAAAGTAAGTACATGCCAATAATTGAAATGAACTGAAGCCAGCGTATTACGGCGAGCCCGGAAAAATCCGTGGGTTACGTCAGTTAAAAATTTCAACTTAAGATTTCTCAAACAAGATCACTTTTCGGATGTACGTCAGTTCAACTGATCAGTTTAACTGACCGTGCTCCCGAAAAAGTCCGTGGATTGCCGTCAGAATTGATTGTAATTGTGAAAAACTTATTTTTAAAAACTTACAAAAAATTTCAACATGGAGTAGCGTAGATATGAAAACAAGAAATGAGAAGAATTGTACCAGACATTAAGTCTAGGAGTAGCTTCAGCAGTTAACGGGTAGGAACTTGTTGAACCTGAAAAAAGGATTCTTACTTCTCCTCTTATATTTAAAAATATATAACATTAAATATAAATATTTCTTACGAATGTATCATGTTTGATTTTAGCTTCACGACAAAGGCGTTGCACATTTAATTCTTTTAAAGTAAATTAAGAAATGATAAACTTAGACAATTGGAACACGCGGCATTAAGTGATTAGCCTCTAAAAAAATAATTCAACTTGTTCCGATCGTCTAGTTTTCTATCACTTGAGCTATGATCCTAGGGTTACTTAACTCATTATGATAACTTACTTTATTCTTTTTTTTGGTCGATTCTTGGACTTTGTAGATTGTCTACTGTACAAATTTTTTTTACCTTGTATCGATATTTTAAAAATATATTCATTAACCGATAGACGGCTAGTTCGAAAGTCCAAGTATTTCTCATCCTGTCGTCGGTGTGCGTCAGGTGTGCTTGATAATGATTTATGCTCGAGCCTTGCTTCCACATCTGGGAAGTTTAACTTTGTATTAACTTTTTGAAATTTGTTTCTCTTGACATAAAATGACCTAATAGTTGCTACATCAACACTAAGATAGCCATGCTCATAACCCAGTCCCTTTGTTTAAAAGTAATGATTTATTGATATTAAGTTTATTAATTATTAAAGTGGAAAATAATTAAAGGTTTTATTTGTTATGAAGATATTTTTTACATTACATTATTTCAATCATTCATTTAAAGTCCACAGTTTAATATATGCCTCCACATAGATTGCCTCATAACGGCGATATTGGCCATAGTTGCTACGCTTGACAGTCGAGTTGGCAACCGCAGTTTTTTATTTCCTAGTTTTAGTGGATATACGAGTAATTACACCGCCACTACTTAGTCAGTCATCATCATTATCACCATTACCGCCATTCATAAGTCCACTGCTGAACATAGGCCTTCCCTAAGGAATGCCACAAAGCACGGTCCTGAGCCATCTACATCCATCGACTTCCTGCATGTCTTACCAGGTCGTCACTCCATCTCGTGGGGGGTCGCCCTACACTTCGCCTACCGGTACGAGGCTGCCACTCAAGAACCTTTCTTCCCCATCGGTTGTTGCTTCTTCGAGCTATATGGCCGGCCCACTGCCACTTCAGCTTACTAATCCGTAGGGTTATATCGGTTACTCTGGTTCTACTGCGGATATACTAATTTCTAAGTTTATCACGCAGAGAAACCCCGAGCATAGCCCTCTCCATAGCTCGCTGAGCGACCTTGAGCTTCCTCATACGGCCAGCAGTGAAGGACCACGTCTCAGATCCGTAAGTCATCACTGGCAACACGCAGTCGTTGTACAATTTCGTTTTAAGGTTTTGAGATATGTCTGAGGAGAAGATGTGTCGTAGTTTCCCGAACGCTGCCCAGCCAAATTGAATCCGTCGATTGACCTCTCGGTCAAAGTTGGACTTACCTAGTCGGACTATTTGTCCCAGGTAAACATACTCGTCAACAACTTCGAGCTTAGTGCTCCCAACAACTACCGGCATAGGTGTGACATGGACATTAAACATGATCTTTGTTTTGTCCATGTTCATCCTAAAACCAATTCGTTGGGAGACACTATTGAGGTCATTGAGCTTGGTGCTTAGGTCCTCCGGCGATTCTGCCATAAGGACTATATCGTCGGCAAATCGAAGGTGAGTGATGTACTCGCCATTGGTGTTAATACCGTATCCTTTCCAGTCCAGAAGCTTGAAAACGTCTTCCAATGCAGCGGTGAAGAGTTTCGGGGATATGACGTCACCCTGTCTTACACCTCTCTGCAATTGGATAGGTTTCGTACTCTGGTTCTGTACTCGGATAGCCATCGTAGGTCTACTGCACAAACACTTCAGCACTTCGATATACCGACAGTCAACTTGGCACCGCTGAAGGGACTGCAGCACCGCCCAAATTTCGACGGAATCAAAGGCTTTCTCATAGTGCACATACGCCAGACATAGTGGAAAATTGTACTCCTCGGACTTCTGTACAATTTGCCGAAGAGTATGTATGTGGTCTATGGTGCTAAAGTCCTTTCGGAAACCGGCTTGTTCGGGAGGCTGGAAATCGTCAAATCAATTGGATTCGTAATGACTCTCGAAAACAGCACGTAGACGTGGCTCAGAAGGGAAATCAGTCTGTAGTTCTTCAAGAGAGCGTTGTCACCTTTCTTGAAGAACAAGACCATCGCACTTCTACTCCACGCCTCCGGTGTAATGCCACCATGGAGGACGGAATTAAAGAGCTTCTGAAGGACTTCAAGTACCGGTCATCCCACTTTCAGAAGCTCCGCTGTAATTCCATCCCCGCCTGGGGTCTTGCCGTTTTTAAGGTGCTGGAGAGCCATTCTAATCTCGCTCAGACTGACGTCCAGGATATCCTCAGAATAGTGTCGGATAAGACTCACTCTTGGATCGTTACTCACACTTGCGTGTGGCTCCAACTATGATGTGTACAGCTGCCCATAGAACCTCTCAATCTCAATCAAAATCTCAGGTGTCCCTGAAACGATGCTGCCATACTCGGTCGTCGGGGCTCGCCAAGTCCACTTCCTGTGGGGCCGCTTCTGGAAGAAAGAATTCATCATAAAGGATCCCTCTTTCTCCATGAAGTCGGCCAGCTGCTGGCCCCTTGGGTTTCGTTGCCCTATTCCAAATTTCCCTACTTTCAGCTCACCGTTCTCTCTTGTGCCTAGTTTTGCATTGAAGTCTCCCATTAACAACGTATATTGGGTTTTGGAGGAATGCATGGCTCTAGAGATATCCTCATACATTTCCTCCACCTCCTCATCGGGGTGTGCCGAGGTTGGTGCGTAAACCTGTATGACCTTCAGCGAATACCGTTTGGTGATTCTGAGTATAAGGTACGCAACCCTCGTCGACACACTCCCAATCGATGGCTCTGTGGCGCAGTGGCTTAGCAATCAGTTGTTGCGCTGGGGGCCGCGGGTTCGAATCCCGCACGGAACAAGTATTTGTATGGCCTACAAATAATTGTTCCGGGTCTGGATGTTTGTTCTTGTGCAATTTATGTTTGTAAACTTCCTCCACGACACAGGAGAAAATCCTATAGTGGGGGTAACTTTTTTCAAAAATACAATTACAATCTTTACAAAGTTGTTGACGAGAGACTTGTGGACGATAAATCCGACTCCTCCTTGGGACAGATGGTCGCCCTCCCATCACATACATCTATGTTTGTTACTAATATAATAAAATATATATATATATTTAACTATACTCTATTTAATTATTTATGTACCTCTACTTATTACATACACAATTTTCATTATTAGACTTAATTATGTGCATCCTAAACGCTCACATTAAAAAGTAAAATATAGTATCTAATATTATAATTATTATTTAACTGTTATCTCTATTTTCTATTTAGTGTGACGTTGTTTTCTTTGTTATTAGTTTTATTTTTTACTTTGTATTTTACGGTTTTGGGATTCCTATTACGTCTGCCTCTTTCGATGCATCCGGGAAGGAGCAGCTGGAAAGTGCGTTGAATATGCCTACTAGGAGGCAAACGAGCGGCGCGGAGAGAGATTTCAGTACCCTGTTGCTAATGCCATCGGGGCCGGATGTTGATTTATTTTTAAGGATTTTAATTACTTCTGTGACTTCGTCGACAGTCACAGGTTCTAAGGGGTCGCCCGCAGGTGGTAGTACAGACTTACGCTCGATCTCCGCTTTGACCTCTGTAAGATGAGCGGGATCTGTAGATTCACTAGAGGGAGTGCATTGGCTCTCTAGACCGTCTGCAAGGCATTCGGCTTTTTCAGAGTAGTCAAAGCCGAGATCGTGATTTTCTGGCCTAATGAGAGGCGGCATAGGTGAGGATTGATCTGCTTTCAGAGCTCGAGTCAACTGCTAGAAGACAGTTTGTGATGGTTCGATGTCCGTCAGTTGATTATCCCACTTATCATGTCTTAGCTCTTTAATGCGGTGCATCGCCTCGTTTTTGAGGTTGCACAGACGGAATTTGTTTTCTATAGTACGATAGTGATAGTATAGATAACATTTGAGTTCCAAATTTTAATAAAATTAAATTTTTTATAAAAATAAAACTGGAACTAGTTTATAATTAGTGTCAGACTTAAGCTAGAGTCTGATTCAAAAAGAAGTGGAAAATATACGAACTTAAATGTTATCTATGGAATTTGACAGCAAACGTCGAATTTAGCGAAGACTGTGACGCCGCAGCTAAGAGACTTCTTTCATGACAAAGACTCTTTTAAACTCTTTTAAGCTTTGTAATAAGAATGAAGAAATTCAAATCACTACACGGAGAAATCACTGCAAACTTGCTAAGCTTGGTTTAAATTTCTAGCTTTGAAACACACTTAACTAATTTCGACCTTAACTTAAATAATGTCCAGCTTATAGGAGTACATTTCTAGTTACATTCGAATCTCAGCGTTTTGTTTGTGTCATATACAAAGTCCAATTACGTAAGAGCATTCATTATGTGTGTCCCATATTGTAGAACTTGTTATAATTCGAGGTAACATTATTCTTGTCTTCGTAAAATGTTATTATGTATTATAATAAACACTTTCATATAATAACGTAGAAAAGATTAATGTGTTAATATTTATTTCCTTTTATTTATTTAAAACCTTTATTGTGTTCACCTTAATAAAACATCGTAACAAAGGGTGGACTTAATGCACGTTAGCTTTCTCTACCATCATCATTTATCATTACAATTACACTCCATTACAAGTGCACTGCTCAACATAAGGATCCCCCAAGGAATGCCACAAAGACTTCCAGAATCTCTTACTAGGTCATAGTTCGACCTAGTGTGGGGGACGTCGTACTATGCTTACCGGTACGAGGTTGCTACTCGAGAACCTCAACTCTGCTGAAAATGCTGTGGTGAAAATCAATGGCAGGTGCCGTAAATAAGAAATAAAAAATATGTCAATACTAACATTATAACCATCGTTCAATATATACATATACGCACACGTACAATAATACAATACATAAATACATAAATATAACCTTGTTTAATAAATTCCAATAAAGATAGGTGGTAATAATTAAAAAGTTAACAGTAAGTGGGTGTTGATGTTCTATATATATATATTTCTATATAATATGTTCTCGAACGAGTCTTTTGAAAACGTTCTTATTTACGGAGCTTTCTTGATGTTGTCGTGTAAGGAGTTCCAGGGAAGTGCAGCTTTAACAGTAATGGAGTTGCCGATAAAACCGGTGAAATGTAGTGGATCTGTAATCCTTATAAGATGAAGAACGAAGAAATCTGTCATGATTTGATGAGGATAGGTGTTGAAATTTGTCCTAAAGAAAAAAAGATGAGAAGTTATTTAAACTTGAATAGAGTATTAATAAAACTTTATAATTGCATATTTGCTGGATTGTTAGCCATCTAAAACGAAAATACTGGGAAATGATATATACGGAAATCGAAAACGAATCTGATGCAGTTATTACAAAGGCATATTGAGTAATATTAAACTTTTGCTTAAATAATTCTCCTTAAATCGCAACATTAACCTAATAATTCCATATAATATTAATATTCAAATCAATGTTAATATTATATGGAATTATTTATGTTGGATGTATCATTATTACATGAATTACTACTTTTTTTTTTATAAAGACATGTAAAGGGTTTAATTGCCATAAAAATTTCAATCTTTTCTCTTAATGGGCCCACACACAAAACTCTCGAGAAGTGATAATGATTCAAATACAGTGGAGCCTCGTTACTTTCCTATAAAAACAGGGGTTCAGAATAATGGGATATCCGCATTAGATATTGTAAGAAAAAATGTGTATATCAAAATCAAACCCATGCACAACATATTGAAATGAAACCCCGATTAAAAGCTTTATAGTTTCTACTAATACACACATATGTTATCAAAAAATTACTATTTCAAAACCTATTACAGACATATATATTTGTTGTGTAATGGCGGCGAAAGAATATCCACTACCCCATAAATATCATACGTGAAAGAATGAACATAAGAATCAACGACAAACACTTAAGTATTTATTTTACATAGTATTAAGAAAGTCTCTCATAGATTTCTGAGAACTGGACGCTATTTTTGGGGTTCCGGAGCCAAATGGCAAAAAACGGAACCCTTATGGATTCGTCATGTCTGTCTGTCTCAGTCCGTCCGTATGTCACAGCCACATTTTGAAACTATAAGAACTATGCTGTTGAAACTTGGTGAGTAGATGTATTCTGTGAACCGCATTAATATTTTTATAATGTACATAATGTTAATGTAAGATTTTAATATACGAGTAGAACAACGTGACTAGGGTACGCGCGCGGTGGCTGCGTTGCTCTAAGCGTATAATTATTGTAACAAACATTAAATTAAAATTGATTTAATTAAACATTTAATCTAAATGGTTATAGTGTTTAATTTCACTATTATGTATGTGATATGAAAATGGTTTCGTATTGGTAATCGCATGTTAACAATAACAGTGCAATTTGGTATAATCCGTTTTGATAAACAGCACGACAGCAGGCGAGCGTGTGCCGGTTATTACTATATTATGTACATAATAATACGCAGTAGGGGCAGTTGCTGCTGGTAACAAGAAGTTCGATTAAATATTTGGATAAAAATATTCCTTGTGTTTGGAATTTGATTTGCGAAAGCTAGTTTGGCTAAATAATCAAATACACATGATATTCCGTAAGTAAAAGAACGAAAATCAGACTGACTGTAGGAAGGTAATCGACTTCTTTCGAAAAAGGTGAATATCTCAGAAAAGAATCGATTGTGAGAAAAAATTAAACTTACAGAAAATTAGAGATATACTTGTAACATTCAATTAAAATAATATTTTAAAGTTGGCGCTTTGTCGGTGGAAACAGAAACACATAAACCTTACCAAATGTATCCAGCGCTCCAAACTCGTGTTGATTCCTGTAAAATACCACTTAATATCCAATAAATTATTTGATTTAACTGAGTCTTAAATTTGCGTAGATTAGTTTTTAGTCATGCTGGTGTCAGTCTGATGGCTGAGTACGCTTGTATCAGCAGCATTGTGCATGTACGATGTATGAGCTACTGATTCCTGGGTACTTTCTTCTTACCACTAAGTAGTCCTAAAAACTATTATTTTTATTTGCGGCTCTATGTCGTTTATGCATAAACAATGACAGCATACATTTGTTTCGACGCTTATAATCTCATCTTATCTGTATATTAATATTGATATATCACATATTTAGTTATATTTTTAAAGCACCAGTATCATATAATTTAGCTCTAGCATAGAGTCCATTAAGATCCCGTAGTCACAATGAAGAGCTCAGTAGCACTCCGCAGACTGATAAAACGAGGCCTCATTTTCTTTCCTAATGATATCTAAACTTTTTTATTTTGTTTTCCCTTAACTAGATAAAATTTTGAAAAATGCTTTAAAAATGTAACTTTAAGCGTTTGCTATTGAAATTTACAAATTGCGGATATATAGGAACGAAATGATTTAATTGATTTTTTTATCGTTTATATACGTATGTATATCTTATTTTTTTGTATGTATATAATATATTATAAATATAAATACCATTACCTCACTCACTCATCACGAAATCTCCAAAACTATACACCCGATTGACTTGTCATATAATACTCCTTTCTCGACCTACACCCCCAGTAAGAACGGATTTCATGGAATTCCTATCCAAAAGGGATATTTAAATTATCTATATAAATCGAAATAAATTTCCGCATGACTGAAAGATCATCACTTGAGAATGACCGATTAGATGAAATATTATATGTGTGGTTGAATGAATTCCTGGATGGTTTGGATTTACAATTGGTGGGTAGCTCAAGATTAATCTTGCAGACTTACCTCGTATTTATTACAATGGGATTACAATATTGTTCAGTAAGTCTCTAAAAATCTTGGCCTACACATTGACAGCACGCTGAGTTGGAGAACTCAGCCACGTTACGTTCTCTGTTTCGCCTAAAACATTTTCTCACTACAAAATCTAAGATCATGCATTTCCGATCGCTCATATTACCCATAATTGTTTATGCAGATGTGTGTTACCCGGATCTGTCCTAGGATCTTCTGAACAAGCTGGAACGCCTTCTCAATAACTGTATAAGGTTTATTTTCGGGCTTCGCAAGTATGACCATATTTCGCAATATAAATCGAAGTTAATTGGCTTACAATCTGGTAGAGGCGTATTTCCAGAATATTACTTGTTCTTTTTTCCATATTAAATGACCCATTTTCGCCTTCTTATCTTAAGAGTAAATTTCACTATCTCTCCTCATTTCATGATGGGATTCTACGTTCTTCTTCTAACAACAAAATATGTATTCCAGTTCTCTTCACCGAGTCCTAAGGTAGCTTCTTTACATTTCCCGCTACACGCCTTTGGAACTCCTTGTTCCTGGATGACACCAGAAAAGGTCCCATTAAGTTTGCTTTTAAAAAGTTGGTGCGTAATAATCTGTTAAAGACAACGCTTCTTACATGAATCATCCATGTCACCTGTATTTTTAGACATATATATTCATAGTTATTTATATGTACTATTTATATATGTATGTTGATATGTATATATGTATGTTTATATATATATATATTTCTAAAATGTATATATATTAGTAAAATGTATACTTGTATATAACGTATTAATTATCATTTTTATTTTGTTTTTATTCTATATTGCTACACCTACGTCAAATGGGTCACCACTCCATGGGTTGACTATTAGAGAATACCTCAAGGCATTAAGTCTGCCCTTTGTATTCTTTCATATTAAGGAATACCACAAAGAACAAATAAATAATTAAATAAATTCAATTGGATGCGCTAGGTGGCGCTGCTGTCGAGATCTATAAATCACCCGTGTGAAGCTGGTGCGGAGCGCTAGGAAATTAAACAATTGATATTGAAATGAAATTGGATATTCAGATTTTTATTTATCAATCAAAAGATTACCTGTCTTCAATCAGAATTCATGAAATAAACTTAATGAATTATTCATCATAAATAATTGTTCTTTGCTTAGGTATAAGCGGTAGAAATTCTTGCAGTAATATTATAGCAAATTATATATTCCAAGATAATATACATTTTGGGTTCATTTGTTTAAGTGTTGCTTTTACCATGTTTAATTTTTAAAATCAATTTCTCACCTAATATTATGACTTTTCATGTAAAACAATGACATACAACAATAAAAAGAATAATTAAATGTCTCCATTGCGACTTTATTTGATATTGCACTATGATTCTCAAAACCATGTCGAAGTCACACCCACATTACATTATAAGGTATTTGAGGCAGAAAATTTGCAAATTAAAAAGTGAGTAGGTATTTTATAGAATAAGGGTGAAAAACGAGCATACAACATCACTACCTGATGGTAAATGGTTGCTATGGCCCATAGACATCTACATCTATGTTCGTTTGCGAATTAAAATGCAGATGCGTTGTCAGCCGTGAAGACTAAGATGAAATGCCTCTTTTCCAGTAAAAATGGTCTCCGGTTCTCTACACTCAACATACGAAACACAACAGCATTAAGCTGCTAATTTACGCTGGTATTCTGTGGGAGCGTGGTCCTTCCACGGTCGAGCCGACCCATTCGTGCTACAACTATACTAATCTATTTTTAATTTTGTAGCTATTGGTCAGATGTAACTAGCTTTAACGATCCCTCAATACACTCGTATTTATATTGATATCATAAATAATTATTCTGAAGCAATTTAACTGCAGTTATAAGACATGATTTATTTATTTATTTATTAGATATATTTGCATAAAACATGGACAGATAAGGATGGTACAATTCTTAAAGCACGATATGTTTTGCTATGTGATTGTGAATAGCATGCAAATTTACATAAATAGCACATATACAAATGAAATTTTCTAATCATAATACAAAACAATTAGACTAAAACATATAAAATCGTAAATAAACAAAAATTATCAATACATTAAAAAATATATATCATTTACGTTTAACAAATAGGTCTCTGATGATTTTCATTGAGATAAGTCAATATTTTTTTTAAATAAATTATTATTATTCGATTTGATTTCATTTGGTATTTTATTATAAATTCGAATACAGATGGTTAAACAGCTTTTATTATATTTGTTTGATCGCGGTACATCGTCTAATACAAGTCTATTCGCATTCCTTTTTAGTCTTATATTCATATCATATGCCTTTGTAAACAGATTATTATGCTTTTGTACGAAATTAAAAACTTCGTAGATATACAGAGATGGTAGTGGCAACAAACCTAGGCTCCTAAATATTGGTTTGCAGGTTTTATCCGGTGCGATTCCACCAATAGCACTAATGCATTTCTTTTGTGCAGTAAATAATCTCTGTTTATCTGTACCTTTGCCTCATATTACAACACCATAACGTAATAAAGATTCTGTATAAGCGTGATACGAAGAGCAGATTTTTTGTCTGTACTTTATTAAGTGCATAAACAAATTGGTTAACTCTACTGCATAGGTGATGTATGTGACCTTTCCAACTTAAATCTTGATCGATTATTACTCCTAGGAATTTAGTTTGTGTTACTTCGTTTAATTTGTCGATATTAAGATTAAAATTGTATTTTGTATGTTTTGATTTATTAAATTGAATATAAGTTGATTTATTAAGACTAATTTTTAAATTGTTTCTGTCATTTAATAATTGTATCAATTGTGTTGTTAATGTCAATTTCATGATTACGTATTGAATTATTTTGCTTCTTATCAGTGCTTACAATGATTGAAATATCGTCCGCGAATAAAATATATTTATGACTGGTGATTAGAGTTATATCGTTTAAAAAAAGAATAAACAATATTGGACACAGCACGCTACCTTGAGGAATGCCATGTTTGTTCTCTTTATAAGAAGATGAGAAGGACAGCATTTCCTCTCCTACAATCTTTTTTATTACGACACATTGTCTACGGTTAGCTAAATAGGAAGATATCCATTTTAGTGGAAGTCCTCTGACACCGACCATTTCCAGTTTTCGTAATAGTATGCTGTGCGCAACGAGATCGAAGGCTTTTGATAAATCAAGAAACAATGCTGTGGTTAAAAAATTGTTATTTATTTTTGTTAAAATTGAACTAATGAGCTTAAATGTGGCTAATATTGTATATTTTTGTTTCTGAAAGCCATCTTGGTCATTCTTTATTAAATTGAATTTAATGGGGTTGTTATAAACTAATTTGCTTAATTCCGCGTAAAGAAAGAAAATGATGTATCCTGCCTAGTTTTAAGGGGACCTCCCACCTCCCACCCTCCCTCAATCGCGCGCACTATACCCATCGCCGTTAATCCCAGTACTACCACCCCCAGCACCACCACACTAGGCACGTCACACCACTCTCGAAAATACGACACGTGTTTCGCCTCTACACGAGACATCCTCAGGTGAAGTAGACTCTACGGAGGCTGGCCGCTAAGTGAGCGGCGAGATTTGTTTTTTTTTTGCGCCCAGAAGCAATTGGAAAAGGGCTACCTCGATAAGGCAAGCAGGCGGTAAATGCTTTATGCATACCACTACAGCCGGTCTGTCGTTGTTATGTGGGACTCACTGTGTCTAACCTAACCAGGAGCCTAAGTGATACCCACTAAAAACCGCCTGTGGGACTGACGATTGGCCGATTAAGCCGCTTCGTCGGATCGGAAGCGACCCTCTTTTGGGAGAAGAGGGCGCAGTTAGCGGCGAACCGCGCTCCAATTACGATTAATTGGAGCGCGGTTGCGTCAGCAAGTAGTATAAATAGCAGTAGTTTCGCTAAGTGAGCGGCGAGCCGAAGATGGCTTTTGCTTTTTGTTCCCGAAAAAACTGATTTCCATCTTTTATGGGGAAGTAATAGCGTATGGTACCTTTTTTATCATTAAGTCCACCAATACGAATATTTAAAGTAAAATACTTCAAAACCATTGATGTAAAGAAAACCGCAGATTTGTGGGGGATTTCCGTTACAGTGATTATTTCCATAATAGATTTAATTGCACCTCATCTTGCTATTATTTTTAATACTTGTATCGATTCTGGTGTGTTTCCTGATTTAATGAAGTATAGTAAAGAAATACCTTTATTTAAATCTGGTAGTACATTGGACCCCGCTAATTATAGACCTATTTCTGTACTACCAACTCTCAGTAAAATTTTTGAAAAAATAATTTTGGATCAATTGTTAATTTTTTGTATTAAACAAATAAATTACTTCATAAAAATCAATTTGGTTTTACAAGGGGTCGCTCGACGTCTGACGCCGGTGTTGAGCTTATGAAATATATCCTTAATGCCTGGGAGAATTCACAAGATGCCTTAGGTATTTTCTGTGACCTTTCCAAGGCTTTCGATTGTGTTGATCATGATACATTAATCAGGAAACTACAACATTACGGTGTAAAAAATTTGGCGCTTAAACTTATTACTTCATATTTAAGTAACAGAACTCAAAAAGTCGTCATTAATGGTAAATGTTCCTCCGGATCGGTAGTATCAATGGGCGTTCTTCAGGTCTCGATTCTTGGCCCATTCCTGTTCTTAATCTATATTAATGACTTACCTTATCTTGTAGGGGACAATCACGATATAGTATTATTTGCTGACGATACCTTTTTAATTTTCAAACTGAAACGGCAGTCAATTAAATATGACGATGTAAATAATGCTCTATCGAAACTAGTACATTGGTTTAACGCCAATAATTTGCTCTTAAACGGCAATAAGACAAAATGTATTAAATTTACAATACCTAATGTAAAACATTCGAAAACCAATGTGCTCTTAAATGGGGAGGAGTTGAGTCTTGTGGATACCACTGTTTTTCTCGGTATTACTATTGACGCGAAACTTCAATGGGGCCCCCATATATCTAAATTAGCAAGCAGACTTAGTTCTGCAGCATATGCTGTAAGAAAGATTAGAAGTCTCACAGATGTTGAGACAGCTAGGTTAGTGTATTTTAGTTACTTTCATAGCGTAATGTCTTATGGAATTTTGCTATGGGGTAATGCGACTGATATTGAAGCTATATTTGTTTTGAAAAAGAGAGCCGTACGGGCGATTTATAATCTAAATTGTAAAGAGTCCCTTAGAGAAAATTTTAAAGAAATAAACATATTAACTTTGGCATCGTAATATATTTATGAAAATGTAATGTATGTACATAAAAACATAAATAGCTTTAATAAGAATAAGTATGTACAAACCTTAAATACTAAGAACAAACATAAGCTTGTAATGCCACTTACTAGACTCCACAGAATTAGTAATTCATTTGTGGGGCAATGTATACGCTTTTACAACAGAATCCCAGAACATGTTCAAAGTTTGTCAATAAACAAGTTTAAAAGTTTTATTAAAGAAAAACTGTACAAAAAGGGTTATTATAATATCAAGGAATACATGAATGAAAATAACCCCTGGGAATAAGGTGATCGCCACCATGCTGGTTCTATGAAAATTCATTTAAAATTGTATAAACAAAATTATTGTTAAGTGAAATTATGTTTAAAAAAAAGGTCCCGCTGGGTTTCTTGCTGGTTCTTCCCAGGACAGAGGTATTTTCCGAACCAGTAGTAAATAAAATAATGACTTTCAATAAGTATTATGTAATAATCCATATTGAATAAAAATCATTCTATTCTATTCTATTCTATTTGTGCAAATATTTACTGATTTGTAAGTGATTTATTTTTTATTTGAATCCATACCAACATTAATTACCATTTAAATAAAAAAAGGCTTAACAAAATTTACACCAAAACATTGTGTATTGAAAAGAAATGATGGAACAAAATCATTATAAAACATTTTGTCACAAATTTTATGTATTTTAAGCAAACCCCTGATGGACCCAAAGAGAAAGTAATAAAAAAAAATAGAAAAAACTGTTTGCAACTCAAGAAAGCTAGAATATTGTTTGTATTGGTTCTTACCGCGGAAAACCTTTTGAGAAGCAACAAGAAACTCATAAAATATCATCTATTATACTTTTTTAAAGGAAAGGGATCAGCTCCAGGGGACAGTCGATGAGTTTGACCGATGCAGCAAAGAATATGAGGAAGCCCTCAGATTAATTGCTGCATTGAAATTACAATTAACTGAAGCTAATGAACACATTTCATAATTTAAACAATACATTGATAACTTGCAAGCACTTCAAACTCAGAGTCTGTCCGAGGAGCTCGTAGAATGTAAATCTCATAAAACGTTACAACCCTCCACAACAATAGATTTGACTGATGATTCTACCACATTAAGAACAGCAGAAAGGATTACAAGCAGCAGAAGGAAATTAAGAAAATATATAAAAATCAATAAATATATTAGGAAAGTACAAAAATTTGTTAAAACTAAAATTAATATTAAAAATTATACAAATGTATGTAAGGAAAAGCAAGAGTTAGTTAGTAAAATTAAATTAAATTCAATTGAGGTGAAAAACATGAAAAATTGTTATGAAACTGAAATAGAGTGTCTTAACTCAGAAATTTTATCACTTCAAACCTCATTACAAATGATGTCAAATAAATATAAATCTGCAGGGAATGAGATAAAAGAACACATACTGGCCATGGATAATCTGGTATAACGATGAACGTTTTGACTCCTTATTTATATTGTACATACAGCGTTATTTTGCAATAACCGGCCAAATTTGCAGAAAAGGTTCAGAATAAGTAACATAGGCAACTGGTGAAGAAAAATTAGTTAAAAATTAGCTCAAATATTCTGTCCTTTTTATCTTTTAAATTGAAAATGCGTACAATATAAAAGTATTAAGCGGACCTGAGACCATTTCACGTCTACTGTCTTACACGTACATTATTATATATCGGATTAACATCGCTTATCATTCGTATGATTAACAAATGAACTGACTGTTTAGTGAAGCGATCTTTATGTTAATTATAATATTTTTATATTTGTTGTTTGATTTTATTTTATTTAGACGTTGCATAGAATGTTGTTCCTGCGTATTACGTACCTCTGTATCAATACAATCATCTCATCATAAGAAATATAAAACATCTCAAAACATATTTCTTATAATATTTGTTAAACGATTTCACATTAAAATGAAATCCACGAAGTCAAGCCGACACTCATTCAATTGTTCAATTTTAAAGTTCGTATAAATCTTTGTCAAACACACCTGACGGTTTGAACTGAATGAAAAATATCCACCGCTCAAAGTGATTATCAATAAAACTAGATTATCTAGTATTTTATGTTCAAAACCTTAAAAAATTTACAATTTTTTTTAAATTTAATATCAGCAATATTTAAGGTTAATAATACACATATAAATAAATGTACATAAATTCGAAGTAAAAATAATAAAATTTTATATATCTATTACAGTGTGTTAAGGATTAGAATTATTACTGGCCGAGGTGACATTAAATTGCAACACACAGTTTCTTAATCTGTAATCGCAATAGAGTGCTCAGTAGCATTTCACAAAATGATGTCTAAGCCTCTTTTATTTACGTGGTAGAGTCATGCTGCAGCTATATTAGTAGTATAGTTGTAGCACGAATGGGTCGGCTCGACCGGGGAAGGACCACGCTCTCACAGAAAACCAGCGTAAAATAGCAGCTTAACACTGCTGTGTTTCTTATGGTGAGTGTAGAGAACCGGAGACCCTTTATACTGGCAAAGAGGCATTCCATCTTAGTCCTCACGGGTGACAACGCATCTGCATCTTGAGTCTTTATTGAGGATAGATGTAGGTGTCTATGGGTCACAGTAGCCATTTACCATCAGGTGGACTGTGTGCTCGTTTGTCACCCCATCCTATAAAATAATTTATTGCACAATGAATTTACCGAGAGAATCAAAGGTACTTCTATCAATCAAAATATAATTTGAATTACTCATAGAAAGTGGACACTAACTATATAAGAGTAATTTATGAAAGGGATTTGCCGCATAGTGACGACGTTGCGGAATTTTACGTTATACATATGTATATTAAGAAGAATAAATATAGCAAATTGAAAAAAGTCATGTTCGTCAAGGTATGAAGCGTCCAGTATTAAGTCAGTTAAATTTTTAGCTCCTATATACGATCTACTGCTGGACACAGGCCTCCCCTCGTTTCTGATTTCTCCATTTATCCATCCACTAGCTTCTTACCCGCGGCTTAGCTCGCGTGGACTCAATTTGGAAACATCACTAATACTGTTTCGTGCTAATATTTGCAAAATTAGATCGCTTGTAGAGAAACCTTTATATTATATAATATATATTGGACGTAAACGATTAAAATTTTAGCAATATAATGTGTTACAGAAACACATAAGTGTGTTTATCAGAACTGCATTAATATCATACGTCTAGGAACACCTATTTTATATCGGGCATGTATTTGTATGTCTACATAGTCTTTAGGAAAGAAAAATAGCCCTGGAATCAGAAGTGTTTATATAATATTCATAATTAAAGATATAGTTTTGACAAAAGAATGTTGAATTTCATGGTTTTCATTAATATTATATTAGGACGAAAAAAAGAGTTAATTGAGTTGACTCCAACGCGGGATGACCAACTTCACATATACCTAAAAATTAATTCCGAAATATATTTTAACTTCTAAGATATGCAAGTTTCCTCGCAATGTTTTACTTCACCAACGTGGTAATTCGAAATATGAGTGGAGTCGACGCGGATCGAATTTGGGTTGCGTACGTACTACAAAATTTACGTTTTGATCGGTTCAATTACCGGCTCTGACAGATGACTTTCAAGATTATATCAATACAGTTCTTCTCTTAGTTAAATAGTACCTAGGTATAATGAGTAATTTAAAAAAAAACCTGTGGAAAAAATGTGATTCCTTTGTTGTTTATGACATTACTTTTTCGCAAGAGCCTGTGTTCATTTTAATATGAACTATGAAACCGAGACTGTCACAAAATTTTGAATACGTTTTAAAAGTCTCATTAAAAGTAAAAAGGCTTTGTCGACAGTATCATGAACTATTCCATTAATTATGGATAAAAATCTCACAGTGCAATTAATTTTCAATAACATTTATCTGACTTAATACAAAAAGAAATTGGTGAAATATTGCTATGCCGATAGACACAAAACATATTATTCAACTAAACACCTTCTCTCTTAATCACAGTTTTTTGGAAACAGTTTTCTTAGTAATTTTGCTAAATTGACATTTATGATAAATCATCTGGACATGGCCACCAGTCTGGATATTTTAAGTCCTACAATTTCTGATGCTGCAATAAGTATTTAACAGAATTGTGTTTAATTAATTAATATTGTTTACGCAAGACAAATACAAATATATACAATTAAAATTATTTTGGTCAGGAGACAACGCGTCTAGAATTTAATTATAATTTCGCCAATCGATGCGATTATGGCATACCTCAACCTGGGCAGGGTATACACCCGGTTATTTACTATTAAAAAGCAATGAATCACAAGATGATGATATTGGTGAAATAAATGGATCCAAATTTAAGTGGTAAGGCTCAAATATCTGTAATAATAATTAGCTCTTAATATAATATTAGGTTAATTACACACATTGTGCAAAATATGGAACAAATATTTTAATTAATTTTCAAACAATTTACTACAGTCAAGGGAAACGTCACATTGTATTTTGCTCAAAGCAACGTCATTAAGCTTTGACGAAAACGTCCGTATTTGCATCAAGCTGAACAACACATTTGTCCGACTCCTATTTCGTTCTAGATTAAAAAGTGTATTTGCAGTCCAAATTTTATCTTTTATTTTTATTCTGAGATGTAAGGTGCTGTTAGCCTTTTTGGCTCTTACAGCTTCATCTGATTCTTACAGCTTTACCTGATATTTATATTTTTTAGCATTTTCTAGATCATAGATTCCCGACGGGGGCGATACCGATCCCAATGGCGCTGCTGCCTTCCATGGTTAACGAAACCAAAACTAAACTAAAACTAAACTTTACAGTATTAATGGTAATATAAAATAATATTCTACAGGATAGATTAAAACTTTTATAACCGTATAAATATCTTTAGGATTCCTTATGCAGACAGTGGCTATATTTACACGATATATTTAACAGATATACCTCTTTTGGTGATTCTTTCGAGCTATAATTCTACAATAGGATAAAGTGCTGTTAAGGTTCTCATATTCCTATTGTAAAGTTGTAGACTACATAGTACTACTTAGTATTATCTTGAGTGCTATATACAATATTTAAAACTCAAGTGAAGCGCTTTTATCTTCGTTATTCCTCTTATTATTATTATTCCTTCTCTTTTTTAAATACTTTCATAAAAACGTATTTAAAAAAGAACCGCGCAAACTTTCTAATTTGGTAATCAGCATTCTGAGCACTTAACCTTGCGGTCGAAATACTAAGTTCAATCAAAAAGCTACGAAGATTTTATTTCCTAATTAATGTAGAATATGTAAATGCAATATACTTAATATAATAAAGGTAATAAAGGGTGGAATATGTAAAAATTTCTTCTTTCTTCACGAGCATGTCTGTTTGACTAACAAATGATTGGATCCACCGCTCAAAGTGATTATCAATAAGACTAGATTATCTAGTATTTTATGTTCAAAACCTTAAAAAATTTACAATTTTTTTTAAATTTAATATCAGCAATATTTAAGGTTAATAATACACATATAAATAAATGTACATAAATTCGAAGTAAAAATAATAAAATTTTATATATCTATTACAGTGTGTTAAGGATTAGAATTATTACTGGCCGAGGTGACATTAAATTGCAACACACAGTTTCTTAATCTGTAATCGCAATAGAGTGCTCAGTAGCATTTCACAAAATGATGTCTAAGCCTCTTTTATTTACGTGGTAGAGTCATGCTGCAGCTATATTAGTAGTATAGTTGTAGCACGAATGGGTCGGCTCGACCGGGGAAGGACCACGCTCTCACAGAAAACCAGCGTAAAATAGCAGCTTAACACTGCTGTGTTTCTTATGGTGAGTGTAGAGAACCGGAGACCCTTTATACTGGCAAAGAGGCATTCCATCTTAGTCCTCACGGGTGACAACGCATCTGCATCTTGAGTCTTTATTGAGGATAGATGTAGGTGTCTATGGGTCACAGTAGCCATTTACCATCAGGTGGACTGTGTGCTCGTTTGTCACCCCATCCTATAAAATAATTTATTGCACAATGAATTTACCGAGAGAATCAAAGGTACTTCTATCAATCAAAATATAATTTGAATTACTCATAGAAAGTGGACACTAACTATATAAGAGTAATTTATGAAAGGGATTTGCCGCATAGTGACGACGTTGCGGAATTTTACGTTATACATATGTATATTAAGAAGAATAAATATAGCAAATTGAAAAAAGTCATGTTCGTCAAGGTATGAAGCGTCCAGTATTAAGTCAGTTAAATTTTTAGCTCCTATATACGATCTACTGCTGGACACAGGCCTCCCCTCGTTTCTGATTTCTCCATTTATCCATCCACTAGCTTCTTACCCGCGGCTTAGCTCGCGTGGACTCAATTTGGAAACATCACTAATACTGTTTCGTGCTAATATTTGCAAAATTAGATCGCTTGTAGAGAAACCTTTATATTATATAATATATATTGGACGTAAACGATTAAAATTTTAGCAATATAATGTGTTACAGAAACACATAAGTGTGTTTATCAGAACTGCATTAATATCATACGTCTAGGAACACCTATTTTATATCGGGCATGTATTTGTATGTCTACATAGTCTTTAGGAAAGAAAAATAGCCCTGGAATCAGAAGTGTTTATATAATATTCATAATTAAAGATATAGTTTTGACAAAAGAATGTTGAATTTCATGGTTTTCATTAATATTATATTAGGACGAAAAAAAGAGTTAATTGAGTTGACTCCAACGCGGGATGACCAACTTCACATATACCTAAAAATTAATTCCGAAATATATTTTAACTTCTAAGATATGCAAGTTTCCTCGCAATGTTTTACTTCACCAACGTGGTAATTCGAAATATGAGTGGAGTCGACGCGGATCGAATTTGGGTTGCGTACGTACTACAAAATTTACGTTTTGATCGGTTCAATTACCGGCTCTGACAGATGACTTTCAAGATTATATCAATACAGTTCTTCTCTTAGTTAAATAGTACCTAGGTATAATGAGTAATTTAAAAAAAAACCTGTGGAAAAAATGTGATTCCTTTGTTGTTTATGACATTACTTTTTCGCAAGAGCCTGTGTTCATTTTAATATGAACTATGAAACCGAGACTGTCACAAAATTTTGAATACGTTTTAAAAGTCTCATTAAAAGTAAAAAGGCTTTGTCGACAGTATCATGAACTATTCCATTAATTATGGATAAAAATCTCACAGTGCAATTAATTTTCAATAACATTTATCTGACTTAATACAAAAAGAAATTGGTGAAATATTGCTATGCCGATAGACACAAAACATATTATTCAACTAAACACCTTCTCTCTTAATCACAGTTTTTTGGAAACAGTTTTCTTAGTAATTTTGCTAAATTGACATTTATGATAAATCATCTGGACATGGCCACCAGTCTGGATATTTTAAGTCCTACAATTTCTGATGCTGCAATAAGTATTTAACAGAATTGTGTTTAATTAATTAATATTGTTTACGCAAGACAAATACAAATATATACAATTAAAATTATTTTGGTCAGGAGACAACGCGTCTAGAATTTAATTATAATTTCGCCAATCGATGCGATTATGGCATACCTCAACCTGGGCAGGGTATACACCCGGTTATTTACTATTAAAAAGCAATGAATCACAAGATGATGATATTGGTGAAATAAATGGATCCAAATTTAAGTGGTAAGGCTCAAATATCTGTAATAATAATTAGCTCTTAATATAATATTAGGTTAATTACACACATTGTGCAAAATATGGAACAAATATTTTAATTAATTTTCAAACAATTTACTACAGTCAAGGGAAACGTCACATTGTATTTTGCTCAAAGCAACGTCATTAAGCTTTGACGAAAACGTCCGTATTTGCATCAAGCTGAACAACACATTTGTCCGACTCCTATTTCGTTCTAGATTAAAAAGTGTATTTGCAGTCCAAATTTTATCTTTTATTTTTATTCTGAGATGTAAGGTGCTGTTAGCCTTTTTGGCTCTTACAGCTTCATCTGATTCTTACAGCTTTACCTGATATTTATATTTTTTAGCATTTTCTAGATCATAGATTCCCGACGGGGGCGATACCGATCCCAATGGCGCTGCTGCCTTCCATGGTTAACGAAACCAAAACTAAACTAAAACTAAACTTTACAGTATTAATGGTAATATAAAATAATATTCTACAGGATAGATTAAAACTTTTATAACCGTATAAATATCTTTAGGATTCCTTATGCAGACAGTGGCTATATTTACACGATATATTTAACAGATATACCTCTTTTGGTGATTCTTTCGAGCTATAATTCTACAATAGGATAAAGTGCTGTTAAGGTTCTCATATTCCTATTGTAAAGTTGTAGACTACATAGTACTACTTAGTATTATCTTGAGTGCTATATACAATATTTAAAACTCAAGTGAAGCGCTTTTATCTTCGTTATTCCTCTTATTATTATTATTCCTTCTCTTTTTTAAATACTTTCATAAAAACGTATTTAAAAAAGAACCGCGCAAACTTTCTAATTTGGTAATCAGCATTCTGAGCACTTAACCTTGCGGTCGAAATACTAAGTTCAATCAAAAAGCTACGAAGATTTTATTTCCTAATTAATGTAGAATATGTAAATGCAATATACTTAATATAATAAAGGTAATAAAGGGTGGAATATGTAAAAATTTCTTCTTTCTTCACGAGCATGTCTGTTTGACTAACAAATGATTGGATATCCATTTCAAAATGCTGCACCAAAACCCCACGTGAATTTGTTTCGGAAGAAATACTTCCAGTACGAATGTATCAGCTTACTTGTATTCTTATAGATTTACTAGATATTTTTTATTTAAAAAAATAAATATAGATGATAAAGAAAGGATCGCTGTTGAATAACTTAAGAGACAGATTCTAAAAATCGAAATATTTTATTACTACCAATTTAATAAAATAGCTTCAGTTTCAGCGATTTTCCAATTACGATGGAATAAATTAAGCTATATCTGAAAAGTTTGTTACCACGCTTTTATTTAGTGATCTAATTTATTACATTGATTTATTACATTGAATATAAGTTGATTTATTAAGATTAATTTTTAAATTGTTTCTGTCTAACCATTTAATAATGTTATCAATTGTGTTGTTAATGTCAATTTCATGATTACGTATTGAATTATTTTGCTTCTTATTAGTGCTTACAATCATTGAAATATCGTCCGCAAATAAAATAAATTTATGACTGGTGATTAGAGTTATATCGTTTAAATAAAGAATAAACAATATTGGACCCAGCATGCTACCTTGAGGAATGCCATGTTTGTTCTCTTTATAAGAAGATGAGAAGGACAGCATTTCCTCTCCTACAATCTTTTTTATTACGACACATTGTCTACGGTTAGCTAAATAGGAAGATATCCATTTTAGTGGAAGTTCTCTGACACCGACCATTTCCAGTTTTCGTAATAGTACCTATGCTGTGCGCAACGAGATCGAAGGCTTTCGATAAATCAATGCTGTGTTTAAAAAAATTGTTATTTATTTTTGTTAAAATTGAACTAATGAGCTTAAATGTGGCTAATGTTGTAGATTTTTGTTTTTGAAAGCCATATTTGTCATTCTTTATTAAATTGAATTTAATGGGGTTGTTATAAACTTATTTGCTTAATTCCGCGTAAAGAAAGAAAATGATGTGTCCTGCCCAGTTTTAAGGGGACCTCCTACGCTCCTTCAATCGCGCGCGCTATACCCGTCGCCGTTAATCCCAGCACTACCACCCCCAGCACCACCACACTAGGCACGACACATCACTCTCGAAAATACGACACGTGTTTCGCCTCTACACGAGGCATCCTCAGGTGAAGTAGACTCTACGGAGGCTGGGCGCTAAGTGAGCGGCAAGCTTTGTTTTATTTTGTGCCCAGAAGCAATTGGAAAAGGTCTACCTCGATAAGGCGAGGAGGCGGTAAATGCTTTATGCATACCACGACAGCCGGTCTGTCGTGGTTATGTGGGACTCACTGTGTCTAACCTAACCGGGAGCCTAAGTGATACCCACTAAAAACCGCCTGTGGGACTGACGATTGGCCGATTAAGCCGCTTCGTCGGATCGGGAGCGACCCTCTTTTGGGAGAAGAGGACGCAGTTAGCGGCGAGCCGAAACTACTGCTATTTATACTACTTGCTGACGCAACCGCGCTCCAATTAATCGTAATTGCGGCGAGCCGAAGATGGCTTTTGCTTTTTGTTCCCGCACTGATTTCCATCTGTTATGGGGAAGTAATAGGGTATGGTACCTTTTTTATCATTAAGTCCACCAATATGAATATTTGAAGTATCGCGGCGAAATTAAAGAAGGCCTGTTTCCAGCTGTAAAAATGTAGTCTGTTGCTCTATTTTTTCAGCAAAGAAATTTAATTTAAAGACTGTCTATTTTTATTTTTTATTGATTTATTTTTTATTGGAATCCATACCAACATTAATTACCATTTACATAAAAAAGGGCTTAACAAAATTTACACTAAAACATTGTGTATCGAAAAGAAATAATGGAACAAAATCATTATAAAACATTTTGTCACAAATTTTATGTATTTTAAGCAAACCCCCGATGGACCCAAAGAGAAAGTAATAAAAAAATAGAAAAAACTGTTTGAAAGTCAAGAAAGCTAGAATATTGTTTATATTGGTTCTTACCCCGGAAAATCTTTTGAGAAGCAACAAGAAACTCATAAAATGACATCTATTATACTTTTTTAAAGGAAATGGATTAACTCCAGGGGACAGTCGATGAGTTTGACCGATGCAGCAAGGAATATGAGGAAGCCCTCAGATTAATTGCTGCATTGAAATTACAATTAACTGAAGCTAATGAGCACATTTCATAATTTAAACAATACATTGATAATTTGCAAGCACTTCAAACTCAGAGTCTGTCCGAGGAGCTCGTAGAATGTAAATCTCATAAAACGTTGCAACCCTCCACAACAATAGATTTGACTGATGATTCTACCACATTAAGAACAGCAGAAAGGATTACAAGCAGCAGAAGGAAATTAAGAAAATATATAAAAATCAATAAATATATTAGGAAAGTACAAAAATTAGTTAAAACTAAAATTAATATTAAAAATTATACAAATGTATGTAAGGAAAAGCAAGAGTTAGTTAGTAAAATTAAATTAAATTCAATTGAGGTGGAAAACATAAAAAATTTTTATGAGACTGAAATAGTGTCTTAATTCAGAAATTTTATCACTTCAAGCCTCATTACAAATTATGTCAAATAAATATAAATCTGCAGGGAATGAGATAAAAGAACACATACTGGCCATGGATAATCTGGTATAACGAGGAACGTTTTGACTCCTTATTTATCAATATAAGTAATAACGTACATACAGGGTTATTTTGCAATAACCGGCCAAATTTGCAGAAATGGTTCGGAATAAGTAACATAGGCAACTGGTGAAGAAAAATTAATTAAAAATTAGCTCAAATATTCTGTCCTTTTTATCTTTTAAATTGAAAATGCGTGGTAATGCATTATTTTAACTGATTTTACTGCACACGCACATATTTATAAGGGTCGATCGGTAGGCAAAAACGTTGGTACCCATAAATCACATTCAATTTGGGATAATTTCAAATAAAAGTTGAAGCCTTATTTAGTCGTGTTTTCAAAAACAGCAATAACGGTATATCATTATTTACATATTTGAACATAAGTTTGAAATTTGGGTACTCTTTGAAAAATAACCCTGTATAGTACAATATAAAAGTATTAAGCGGACCTGAGACCATTTCACGTCTACTGTCTTACATTATATATCGGATTCAAATCGCTTATCATTCGTATGATTAACAAATGAACTGACTGTTTAGTCAAGCGATCTTTATGTTAATTATAATATCGTTATATTTGTTGTTTCATTTTATTTTATTTAGACGTTGCATAGAATGTCGTTCCTGCGTATTACGGACCTCTGCATCAATACAATAATCTCATCATAAGAAATATAAAACATCTCAAAACATATTTCTTATAATATTTGTTAAACGATTTCACATTAAAATGAAATCCACGAAGTCAAGCCGACACTCATTCAATTGTTCAATTTTAAAGTTCGTATAAATCTTTGTCAAACACACCTGACGGTTTGAACTGAATGAAAAATATCCACCGCTCAAAGTGATTATCAATAAGACTAGATTATCTAGTATTTTATGTTCAAAACCTTAAAAAATTTACAATTTTTTTTAAATTTAATATCAGCAATATTTAAGGTTAATAATACACATATAAATAAATGTACATAAATTCGAAGTAAAAATAATAAAATTTTATATATCTATTACAGTGTGTTAAGGATTAGAATTATTACTGGCCGAGGTGACATTAAATTGCAACACACAGTTTCTTAATCTGTAATCGCAATAGAGTGCTCAGTAGCATTTCACAAAATGATGTCTAAGCCTCTTTTATTTACGTGGTAGAGTCATGCTGCAGCTATATTAGTAGTATAGTTGTAGCACGAATGGGTCGGCTCGACCGGGGAAGGACCACGCTCTCACAGAAAACCAGCGTAAAATAGCAGCTTAACACTGCTGTGTTTCTTATGGTGAGTGTAGAGAACCGGAGACCCTTTATACTGGCAAAGAGGCATTCCATCTTAGTCCTCACGGGTGACAACGCATCTGCATCTTGAGTCTTTATTGAGGATAGATGTAGGTGTCTATGGGTCACAGTAGCCATTTACCATCAGGTGGACTGTGTGCTCGTTTGTCACCCCATCCTATAAAATAATTTATTGCACAATGAATTTACCGAGAGAATCAAAGGTACTTCTATCAATCAAAATATAATTTGAATTATTCATAGAAAGTGGACACTAACTATATAAGAGTAATTAATGAAAGGGATTTGCCGCATAGTGACGACGTTGCGGAATTTTACGTTATACATATGTATATTAAGAAGAATAAATATAGCAAATTGAAAAAAGTCATGTTCGTCAAGGTATGAAGCGTCCAGTATTAAGTCAGTTAAATTTTTAGCTCCTATATACGATCTACTGCTGGACACAGGCCTCCCCTCGTTTCTGATTTCTCCATTTATCCATCCACTAGCTTCTTACCCGCGGCTTAGCTCGCGTGGACTCAATTTGGAAACATCACTAATACTGTTTCGTGCTAATATTTGCAAAATTAGATCGCTTGTAGAGAAACCTTTATATTATATAATATATATTGGACGTAAACGATTAAAATTTTAGCAATATAATGTGTTACAGAAACACATAAGTGTGTTTATCATATACCTATTTTATATCGGGCATGTATATGTATGTCTACATAGTCTTTAGGAAAGAAAAATAGCCCTGAAATCAGAAGTGTTTACATAATATTCATAATTAAGGATATAGTTTTGACGAAATAATGTTGAATTTCATGGTTTTCATTAATATTATATTAGGACGAAAAAAAGAGTTAATTGAGTTGACTCCAACGCGGGATGACCAACTTCACATATAACTAAAAATTAATTCCGAAATATATTTTAACTTCTCAGATATGCAAGTTTCCTCGCGATGTTTTAGTTCACCAACGTGGTAATTCGAAATATGAGTGAAGTCGGCGCGGATCGAATTTGGGTTGCGTACGTACTACAAAATTTACGTTTTGATTGGTTCAATTACCGGCTCTGACAGATGACTTTCAAGATTCTATCAATACAGTTCTTCTCTTAGTTACCTGTGGAAAAAATGTGATTCCTTTGATGATTATGACATTACTTTTTCGCAATAGCCTGTGTTCATTTACTAATATGAACTATGAAACCGAGACTGTCACAAAATTTTTAATACGTTTTAAAAGTCTCATTAAAAGTAAAAAGGCTTTGTCGACAGTATCATGAACTATTCCATTAATTATGGATAAAAATTTCACAGTGCAATTAATTTTCAATTACATTTATCGGACTTAATACAAAAAGAAATTGGTGAAATATTGCTATGCCGATAGACACAAAACATATTATTCAACTAAATACCTTCTCTCTTAATCACAGTTTTCTGGAAACAGTTTTCTTAGTAATTTTGCTAAATTGACATTTATGATAAATCATCTGGACATGGCCACCAGTCTGGATATTTTAAGTCCTACAATTTCTGATGCTGCAATAAGTATTTAACAGAATTGTGTTTAATTAATTAATATTGTTTACGCAAGACAAATACAAATATATACAATTAAAATTATTTTGGTCAGGAGACAACGCGTCTAGAATTTAATTATAATTTCGCCAATCGATGCGATTATGGCATACCTCAACCTGGGCAGGGTATACACCCGGTTATTTACTATTAAAAAGCAATGAATCACAAGATGATGATATTGGTGAAAGAAATGGATCCAAATTTAAGTGGTAAGGCTCAAATATCTGTTACAATAATTAGCTCTTAATATAATATTAGGTTAATTACATACATTGTGCAAAATGTGGAACAAATATTTTAATCAATTACAAACAATTTACTACAGTCAAGGAAAACGTCACATTGTATTTTGCGCAAAGCAACGTCATTAAGCTTTGACGAAAACGTCCGTATTTGCATCAAGCTGAACAACACATTTGTCCGACTCCTATTTAGTTCTAGATTAAAAAGTGTATTTGCAGTCCAAATTTTATCTTTTATTTTTATTCTGAGATGTAAAGTGCTGTTAGCCTTTTTGGCTCTTACAGCTTCATCTGATTCTTACAGCTCTACCCGATATTTATATTTTATAGCATTTTCTAGATCATAGGTTCCCAAAGGGGCTGATACCGATCCCGATGGCGCTGCTGCCTTCCACGGGGGTAACGAAACCAAAACGAAACTACAGTAAAAGTAAACTACAGTATCAATGGTAATATAATATAATATACTAAAGGATAGATTAAAACTTTTATAGCTATATAAATAACTTTAGTATTCCTTATGCAGACAGTGGCTATATTTACACGATATATTTAACAGATATACCTATTTTGGTCGTTCTTTCGAGCTATAATTCTACAATACGATAAAGTGCTGTTAAGGTTCTCATATTCCTATTGTAAAGTAGTAGACTACATAGTACTACTTAGTATTATCTTGAGTGCTATATACAATATTTAAAACTCAAGTGAAGCGCTTTTATCTTCGTTATTCCTCTTATTATTATTATTCCTCCTCTTTTTTAATTACTTTCACAAAAACGTAGGTATTTAAAAAAAGGACCGCGCAAACTTTCTAATTTGGTAATCAGCATTCTGAGCACTCAACCTTGCGGTCGAAATACTAAGTTGAATCAAAAAGCTACGAAGATTTTATTTTCTAATTAATGCAGAATATGTAAATGCAATATCTATACAAATAAATAAAATTGAAGTGTCTGTTTGTAATGTCAAAATTACAGTTTTTTACTAAATGCATATGAAAGTAAATACGGTACCTATAACTAAAATACAATTTTTAAAATTTTTGTCTGTCTGTCTGTCTGTCTGTCTGTCTGTCTGTTTGTTCCAGGTAATCTCCGAAACGGCTAGACCGATTTTGACGGGACTTTCACTGGCAGATAGCTGATTTCATGAGGAGTAACTTAGGCTACTTTTATTTTAGAAAAAGAATTAGGGTTCCGCGCAAAAACATAAAAACCCTAACACGCGAACGAAGTCGCGGGGAACAGCTAGTACTTAATATGATAAAGGCAATAAAGGGTGGAATATGTAAAAAATTCTTCTTTCTTCACGAACATGTCTGTTTGACTAACAAATGATTGGATATCCATTTCAAAATGCTGCACCAAAACCCCACGTGAATTTGTTTCGGAAGAAATACTTCCAGTACGAAGGTATCAGCTCCCAAATCCACCATTCATCGTCAACCACTCCTAATAAAGTATTTTAAGCTTACTTGTATTCTTATAGATTTTTTTATTTAAAAAAATTAAGATGATAAAGAAAGGATCGCTGTTGAATAACTTAATAGACAGATTCTAAACATAGAAATATTTTATTACTACCAATTTGATAAAATAGTTTCAGTTTCAGCGATTTTCCAATTACGATGGAATAAATTAAGCTATATCTGAAAAGTTTGTTACCACGCTTTTATTTACTCGTAGTGATCTAATAAAACGATTTCAAAATTTATCCTAACTGATTCTATTGCTAAGAATAATTAAATATAAAATGGAGCGCCCTTAACCCGGCTTAATTAAGCAAGTTTTTAGCGTAATCAACTGCTGGAGGAAAATTATTTATAATTTGGCCAACGTTAATTCTAACAAGAGTATAACGGGTTAAAAACTGAAAAGAAATTATTCAGTTTCCGGGATGTGTTTTGTGTTATATCCATTCCAATACGTTTGGCAATCTGCCTCCCAGACATGGCGATTATAGTAATTACTTTCTACTATGGGAAAAAATATATATTATTACTATGGGTGTTGCACACGTCAAACAGGTGTCGAATGGTTCAAGTAAAACCGAAATAGAAAAAATAATAATATAAACTAAATAAAAAATTGAAAACGCACCTAAACAAAAAAGCTGATGACATTCAAATGGCTGAACAGATTTTCTTGAAACATAACTAAGAACACTCTCGATTAAGACATCTTTCAAACGAAAACAAACTTAATCAAAATCGGTTCATCCGTTTAGGAGCTATGACGTCATAGACAGACACACAGATACGCAGATACACAGGTACACACTACAAACGTATAACACCCCTCTGTTTCCGACGGCGGTTAAAAATAGAATAATTTTTTAAATAAAAGTACTTTTACGGATTTTATCGCGTATATTAACTTATTTTATATTCCCGACGTTTTAAGTAATTTACAGCACCCATGGTCACGGGGGGGGAGTAAGGTGTTCGACATCCCAATGTCATAGTTAACCATGGCTACCTCCAGATTAAATTTAAATTTATAATTTTTGATCCGATCTACGCAGTATGATCGTACAGTATCTTGAAATCTTGCAGTTGTATGCTTGGATTGGGATTTAATTTTATTAACTGTAGGATCCCAAGCAAATGGTAGCACCCAGCCATCTTCTCTATTGAAATTAGAATGTTTTTGATTTCAATAGCCTCGCGAATCATCCTTGGAAAGAATCGGCGTTCTTTAGCGAGGATTTGTGATCTATCAAATCTAATGCAGTGACGGGGGCACTCCTGTACGTGTTCACAGACTGCAGACTTCCCAGAGCGTCGAATCTTCACATTTTCAAAATATAAGTAATTTTATACAATATATCTTGTAATATATATTGAATAAAATGATAATAATATATACGTATTAAAAGTCATCCTTATGATTTTACTACTATAGATATCTAAACCTCTTTTATCACTGTTAAGAGTTGTCGCAGCAAACATTTCTGTTCCTGTAATATAGTGATGTAATATATAATAGTAAAGCTCGCTCTGATCTACCCGGGTTCGAACCGCACCAGCACCAATGAAAATATTACTTGCAATAATTCTAAATGCTAATTTACCACTTGCTAGACGGTAACGCTTTTTTCTTTTACACCCACTCAACCAATCACGGTGAAATATAATATGTAAAATGGCGGCAAATCTATCAAAATTTATTACATAATTTTTTTAATTACTTAACTTGATTGTACATTCTTGATGGGCAGACTAGTTATAAATACCAGTGCACCAAACTGATTGCTCAATTACTACCTCAGAATTGAGAGTTTACCTGTGCCCAGCAATGGGTCGTATATAGGCTGTAACTTTAGTTTATTATCTTTACGATGCTAAAGTAAGGCTCATACATTGTATCAAAAAAAGAATACATATATTATTTTGGCGGCATGTCAACTTAACCAACTGAAACTGTCGTTGGATGACGGACTTATTTTAGGTCATAATTATATAACACCTATTTTAATTACAAAGATTTTCATTTCAAAGCTTGTAAATAAATATTTCTTTTGCCCTACAGTAGACCTAGGTTATTAGCAGTTACGACACGTCACATCTTTACGATGCTAGAATTTGTTTTATTATATTTACTTAACCTAGGAGTTAAATTCTCGCTTTGAATTTTGCAGTACATAAGCAAACTAAGTTCAAACTCTTCTAGCGACAATGAATTTGTTAATAACAATTTTTAGCGTCAATATATCGAGTTTTCTGCGTTGAATGGAACACATTGCGAGAAAATTGTGAACGAGAATTCTCCCAACATCCATTAGGGTAGCGCGCCGGACTGTTCCTTGTTCCTAAACCCTCTCAGAATTACGAAGATGCCTGTGCTCAGAAGCTGAACTATACATAGCCCATACGTCACCTGCATGCTTAATAATATCGTTATTCTTTGCTTTACGATTGACATTACATTATTAATCAGTTTCTAAATCGTACTCGTAACAAACATAAAATTACTACAGCCATATTTAGAGAAAGAGTTTAAAATCTTGAAACTATGCTATTATGATTTGTTGAAAATAAAATATATAGCGATTAAAAAAACACTTTGCACAAAGTAAAATTAATGACAAAACTAAGAAAACCAACATTAAGCTTGAGTGCAGTGTCTAAGCTTATAATACATGGCATCAATTTATTCTGAGCTTACATGCCTTCCAATTTATAGCTGTACGAGAACTTAGGATATTAGTTAGTTTCGACAAGTCCGCCTGCAGACATTTATTTTCAGCCATAGTCGTCTTACTTACCTTCAAACATTAATGATTGTAAAAAATTATCGCGCGAAAATGTTCCCGACACAGATTCATTTTTCATTAAAAAAAAGCAAGCAGATATCATATCCTAGACGGCCGCCACCATTACATTAGATTTGATAAACCACAAATTCTCGCGAAAGAACATCGATTCCTACCAAGGATGATACGTGAGGCTATTGAAATTAAAAAACATCCTAATTTCAATAGAGAAGATAGATGGGTGCTGCCATCTGCTTGGGATCCCATAATTAATAAAATCAGATCCAAACCCAAGTATATTATACGTGAGGCTATTGAAACTAAAAAGCATCATAATTTCAATAGACAGAGAGAGGCTGGGTACTACCACTTGCTTGGGATCCTGTAATTAATAAAATTAAAACTAAACCCAAGCATACCACTGCAAGACTTCAAGATACAGTAAGTTCATTCTGCGTAGATCGGACCAAAATTAATAATTAAAAAATCCGAAGGTACTGCGGGTTCACTCTGACATGGGGACGTCAATCACCTAAGTCCCCCGTGATCATGGGTACTGTAAAGTACCCAAAACGTCGGGAATTAATAAAAATAAGTTAATTAAACGCGATAAAACCCGTAAAAGTAGTTTTATTCAAAAAAGCAAGCCATTTCAATTTAGATCTTAAATATACAGAAATAAATTTGAAATTGGAACATTCAGGTTTTTCTTTTTAAAATAATAGTAATTTTAAAATAAATTCCAATTGGTCAGTGTCTCCTACAATTTTTTTTTTCGCAAAACTTTCTGCGTAGCCTGTGGTATAATCGTTGGTGCTCCTGTAAGTGATCATTTATATGAGGTCATATTCACATAATGTATGTATTTATTTCGACGAGGTGATGGTTCATAGCTGTGGTAAAATCCACTAGCCGGCGCTTTAGTAAAAAAAACTAATTCCATAGTTATCCATTGTTGCGCGTATGACTGATGCTTAAAGGACCTATATACATTATTTTTTAAAACATATTTTAGTTTCGAGCCAAAAAGAAATAACAAAATCTGAATCCTACAGGTGGCACTGTAGTCGATTTATTAATAAATTTTATATTTCCGAAATAAAATCAATATGAACCTCATCACGCCACCGGCAAGGGAAGAACCAGTAAGGGAAATCGGCTAGAATATGATAAAATAAGTTTTTTTTTTTATAGAATGAGGGTGACAAATGAGCACACAGTACACCTGATAGTTTTTTTTTTAATAGAATAAGGGTGACAAACGAGCACACAGTCCACCCGATGGTAAGTGGTTGCTGCGGCCCATAGACATCTACATCTATCCTCTATTAAAAATCAAAATGTAGATGCGTTGTCACCCGTGAGGACTAAGATGGAATGCCTCATCTCCAGTAAAAAGGGCCTCCAGCCACCTGCACTCACCAAGCGAAACGCAGAGGTAAATCTCTACTTCACGCTGGTTTTCTGTGAGGTCGTGGTACCACACCGGTTCGAGCCGGCCCATCCGTGCGACAGCAAAAGCTGCCGCGTGGCTCTACCACTGTTAAAATAAGTAAGTGAAGTGAAGTGAGTTCGTAAGAAATATATTAATTCATAAGTAATTTTCCATATAATTGCGGCATCAGAGACCCTACCTACCCTATATCGTCCGGTGGGTGCCGTAAGACTGGACAGAGGGAAACTGATGCGAGCCAATTTTTAGAGGAGGCTTATGTTCCAAAGTGCATCTTTGATGGACTGTGAAGATGATGATGGAGATGACTTATAAATACAAATATTAAGCAATTTATACGTAGTAAAGCTATGCTGCAGTTATATCAGTAGTATAGTTGTAGTTATGAATGGGTTGTTATAGTTGTGAATGGGTCGGCTCGACTGGGGAAGGACCACGCTCTCGCAGATTACCAGCGTAAAATAGCAGCTTAACACTGCTGTGTTCCGTATGGTGAGTGTAGAGAACCGTATACTCTTTTTACTGGAAAAGAGGCATTCCATCTTAGTCCTCACGGCTGACAACGTATTCTTTATTGAGGATAGATGTAGATGTCTATTGAGCGCAGCAACCACTTAACATCGGGTGAACTGTGTGCTCGTTTGTCACTCTATCCTATAAAAAAAAAATTCAATTCAATTCACTTAGTGTTCTAAATAAACAGCTCGGCAGCACAGTGGCTCAGTGTTTGGTTGTGGCGCTGTTGCGGTGGGCTCTTATAAGACTTGGTTTGTATGACCTAGAAATAATAATTATTGTGTGTTTGGATGTATACCCATGTGCAAATTATGTCCATGATATAGAATAAAATCCTAGTAACGTTCTTAATTATACCCTACAACCTTGCAAAATTGTTAAAATGTTATAGAATTTATTTACATTAATAAGACAAGAATAACATCAGTTCACCGTGCTCCCAGAGCGTAATATCTTTCTTAAAGTATTGTTTCTTAATACTTAATTTGGCCTCTTGGTTCGTTATAAATTCATATTGTAATAAAGTATAAATTAATTATAATCCGAGGAGTTTTAAATCTTGCTTAGTTGAAATACGCCGCTATCTCCGGTGCTAACACCTTTTAAACGTAACATTTTTCATTTTTAGAATAAAGGTTATTTTAAATAAAAAATAATTAAATATTTTTTTTATATCTGAAGTGACAAACAATCCACAGTGCAGCTGATGGTAAGTAGCTACTGCAGAACATGGACATCTGCAGCCAAATTCAAACAAAGAAGCCAACAGATGCATTGTCACATTTTGGGGACTTAGATGGAATGCCTCACGGCTTATTATTAGCTTATTAAACTGGCTTTCCATACCCTTCAGGCCGCAACACAACAGTGCTAGCACTGCATCTCGGCGGCAGGAATACATAAGAAGGTAGGTACCCAGACGCACTCCTATGCAAAAGGAGTTTTACCACCTTGTCAGACTAGAGTAGTTTCTAAAAAAAATTGACCTGGTAAGAAATGTAAAAATTCGATGGATGTAGATCTCTTCGGACCGTGATTTATGACATTGGTTTTAGGATGCCTGTATTCAGCAGTAGACTTGTGATGGGATGTAATGATGATGATCACCGTCTAGAAGAAAAGAGAGACATGTGCGGCATAAGAAAATCTATTAGTCTATTTCGTCAAAACGATAGAAATCTACGATACTACAAAAGTTATCATCAGCAAATCAGTATTATCAACCTTTTCAAATAGGTTCAGTGGGTCACCAGAGTCTCTTCCAATAGTCCGTATTATAGATCCTATCCAGTAGTTCATATTATATCCTCTCTGCCTACAAAAAATTGCAACTTGAAGTAGACAGTTTTTTTTATAGAATGAGAAAACAAAATTTAGATGCGCTTTCACTCCAGAGGACGAGGATGGAATATTAAGTTTCCACTAAAATGGGTCTCCGGTTCTCAACACTCACTATGCGAAACAGCAGCATTAAGCTGCAATTTAACGCTGGTATTCTGTGAGAGCTTGATTCTTCTGCGTTTGAGCTGACCTATTCCTGCTGCAACCATGGTATAGTTGCAGTGTGGCACTCAACACAAAAAAAATGGCAAGGAAAGGCTGCATACGTAGCGCTTTACGTACCTTATTCCTAATTATTATTATAATATGATTACTATTAAAAAAATTTAGAGTCCATGCTCGTATATCGAGCGTACTACGTATAGCTCTTTTACTTTAATAATTAGTGAAAAAATATCATAATGTGAATACTTATATATATAAATTATAATGTAAATTTTAATAACGTATAAATAAATATACCAGGTATAAAGTACCCGGACTCGGGACAGGTAACAGCATTAAAGGACTTCTGGCACTGTGAGCATCGATTTGCCTGCCAAGCTTTACTTTACAGATTCTTTGCTACAACAGATCCCATCCGCAGAGATCGTGATCCTTGGCGATTTTAACGCCCACCACGCCGAATGGCTCGGTTCACGTTTAACCGATCATGCGGGGAGATCTGTTTATGACTTTGCTTTGGCATATGGTCTGACACAACTGGTAACTTCGCCTACGCGGATTCCAGATGTGGAGGATCATACACCTTCCCTGTTGGACCTTCTGCTGACCTCTTATCCGGACGGATATCAGGTTTCCGTAGATGCCCCTCTTGGCTCTTCGGACCATTGTCTGACCCGGAGTGTGGTGCCACTCACGCTCTCCTCGCGGTTGCGTTCTGCAGGTTGCCGCCGTGTTTGGCATTACAGGTCGGCGGATTGGGACGGAATGCGGTCTTTCTTTGCATCCTACCCATGGGGGCGGATTTGCTTCTCGCCGGATGACCCCAGCGCTTTTGCTGACTCTGTCACTGATGTGGTGCTACAGGGATTGGAACTATTTATTCCATCTTCTGTGGTAACCATCGGAGGCAGATCTCAGCCTTGGTTTGGTCGCTCCTGTGAGACTGCATTACGCAGTAAGCAGGAGTTTTATCAAGCCTGGGCTGCGGCTTCGGCGACTCGGGATGTAAACACCAGCACACTTAAAAAGAAGTATAACTTCGCCTCCAGGTCCTTCAAAAGAGTTATTGCCAAGGCAAAGTCAGACCACATAGGCAGAATTGGCGAGAAACTAGTTCGCCTTCCTTCGGGAACCCGTGCATTCTGGTCTCTCGCCAAGGCTGTCCAAGGGAATTTTTGTAAGCCATCACTACCATCTCTGCACAGGGAAGACGACTCACTGGCCCAAGACGCAAAAGATAAAGCCGACCTTTTAGGCTCCCTTTTTGCATCCAACTCGACTCTTCATGACGGGGGGATAACACCGCCAACCATCCCGCGGTGTGAGTGCTCCATGCCGGACGTGCTGTTCTCACAGCGCTCGGTTCGCAAAGCACTCCTCTCCCTGGACATCCAGAAGTCGAGTGGGCCTGACGGAAAAGTAACCCCAATTGTGCTGAGAACGTGTGCTCCGGAGTTGGCACCGGTCCTAACGCGTCTTTTCCGTTACTCCTACTCCCAAGGCGTAGTCCCGAATTCATGGAAGACAGCTTTTGTTCACCCGATCCCTAAAAAAGGCGACTGTTCAGACCCGTCCAAATATAAGCCTATCGCGATCACCTCCTTGTTCTCCAAAATAATGGAATCAATTATTAACTGCCAGCTCATGCGGTACCTTGAGGATCACCAGCTGATTAGTGACCGCCAATACGGTTTTCATCGGTGTCGATCAGCTGGTGATCTTCTGGTTTACCTGACCCATAGATGGGCAGAGGCAGTAGAGTCAAAGGGGAAGGCGTTGGCCGTTAGTTTGGACACTGCGAAGGCCTTCGATCGGGTTTGGCACAAAGCGCTTCTTTCGAAGCTCCCTTCCTATGGGCTTTCCGAGAAATTGTGCGATTGGATCACCAGCTTTCTTGCAGATCGGAGCATCAAGGTCGTTGTAGACGGTGCATGCTCCGACTACAAGCCTATTATATTAAAAATTATACTATATTTTTAATATAATAAAGCGGAAGAGTTTTTTGTTTTTCTGTTTGTTTAAACGCGCTAATCTCTGAAACTACTAGTCCGATTTGAAAAATTCTTTTTGTTTTTTATAGCCAGATTCATGTGGAATAAAATAATCATAAGGAAATTAAAAAAATATATAAAAATCAATAAATATATTAGGAAAGTGCAAAAATTAGTTAAAACAAAAATTAATATTAAAAGTTATACAAATGTATGTAAGGAAAAGCAAGAGTTAGTTAGTAAAATTAAATTATATTCAATTGAGATGGAAAACATGAAAAATTGTTATGAGACCGAAATAGAGTGTCTAAATTCAGAAACTTTATCACCTCAAATCTCATTACAAATTATATCAAATAAATATAAATCTGCAGGGAATGAGATAAAAGAACACATACTGGCCATGGATAATCTGGTATAACGAGGAACGTTTTGACTCCTTATTTATATTGTACATACAGGGTTATTTTGCAATAACCGGCCAAATTTGCAGAAATGGTTCAGAATAAGTAACATAGGCAACTGGTGAAGAAAAATTAATTAAAAATTAGCTCAAATATTCTGCCCTTTTTATCTTTTAAATTGAAAATGCGTGGTAATGCATTATTTCAACTGATTTTACTGCACACGCACATATTTATAACGGTCGATCGGTAGGCAAAAACATTGGTACATATAAATCACATTCAATTTGGGATAATTTCAAATAAAAGTAGAAGCCTTATTTAGGCGTGTCAAGAACAGCAATAACGGTATATCATTATTTACATATTTGAACATAAGTTTGAAATATGCGTACTCTTTGAAAAGTAATCCTGTATAGTACAATATAAAAGTATTAAGCGGACCTGAGACCATTTCACGTCTACTGTCTTACACGTACATTATATATCGGATTAAAATCGCTTATCATTCGTATGATTAACAAATGAACTGACTGTTTAGTCAAGCGATCTTTATATTAATTATAATATTGTTATATTTGTTGTTTGATTTTATTTTATTCAGACGTTGCATAGAATGTCGTTCCTGCGTATTACGTACCTCTGCATCAATACAATCATCTCATCATAAGAAATATAAAACATCTCAAAACATATTTATTATAATATTTGTTAAACGATTTCACATTAAAATGAAATCCACGAAGTCAAGCCGACACTCATTCAATTGTTCAATTTTAAAGTTCGTATAAATCTTTGTCAAACACACCTGACGGTTTGAACTGAATGAAAAATATCCACCGCTCAATGTGATTATCTATAAGACTAGATTATCTAGTATTTTATGTTCAAGACCTTAAAAAATTTACAATTTTTTTTAAATTTAATATCAGCAATATTTAAGGTTAATAAATACACATATAATTAATTGTACATAAATTCGAAGTAAAAATAATAAAATGTTATATATCCATTACAGTGCGTTAAGGATTAGAATTATTACTGGCCGAGATGACATTAAATTGCAACACACAGTTTCTTAACCTGTAATCGCAATAGAGTGCTCAGTAGCATTTCACAAAATGATGTCTAAGCCTCTTTTTTTTTTCTATTTATTGCACAATGAATTTACCGAGAGGATCAAAGGTACTTCTATCAATCAAAATATAATTTGAATTATTCATAGAAAGTGAACACTAACTATATAAGAATAATCAATGAAAGGGGTTTGCCGAAAGATTCCGTCTGCGCCGTTGCTCTCGAGTGACGTGGTACAGATTGTCCGCACGCGCTAACGTCCACACGTTATAGATCGGGAGATAGTGACAGAAAATATTCTCCCATTTTCTCCTGCATGCCTTTTTAAGAATTGATAACTAACCCTAAAATATGAAAGATAGAGAAAAGAGCCCTTGCGCGCTTGCACGTCATAAAGAAAATGGCTTCTCTTTGTGTAAAGAATTTTAGTATTTTTCCGTGACATTATATTGCATGCCTTTGTAATATAACGTAATTGGAACAAATTTAAGCTATAATAATTGATGGCATGCAATTCGCAACGGCCGACGGGGCTCAAAGGGTTACGTAGAAATGAAAAAAAAAATTGAACATTTCCGTGTTTACAAATTGCATGCCGTTGTAAAAAATTAGTTTTTTTATCTCCAAAATACTCTACGAAAATTGGCATGCACCCACCGTATGACCAAGGGTGGAAAATATTAGGAAAATGTTGTGAAAATTCAATACAAATTTTCCATGATTTCAAACTACTTCTAATAAAGATTTATATTAATTTTATGGCCAAATAATTCTGAAATACAAATAGCATGCATGTTGCACATGATCATTATATTATAAATAATAACAAAAGCCGTTTTGTATTTCATAAAAACATATTATTTTAAGTATATACTGAAAATGGCATGCGTATTAAATAACACGATCGTATTTTAAATAATAATGAAAGTTTCATAAAATATATGAAACATTTCCGTATTTTTAATTTGCATGCCGTTTTGGATTTCATAAAAACATATTATTTTAGGTATATATCAAAAATGGCATGCCTATTAAATAACACCATCGTATTTTTAATGATATTGAAAGTTTCATAAAAAATTACAAGCATTTCAAAATCACCAAAAAAAAACAATTTTTTATTATACGTGACTTTTTGACAATATACTATATAAAATATTTCAGTTATTTAATAAAGTAAACCCGAGTACTTAATAATAGAAACAATAACTTAGTTTGAAGAAAGCCACATACCAATGTATTGGCAGTGGTTTTTTTTGTTTATTTAAGTAATTTTTTATCAATAAACATGCATGCCATTTGTTATTGAAGTTTAAAATAATATTTACAGACAATGTACAAAAAGGCATGCAAAAAAAAACATGGAAGTGTTCCTTATTTTTAATATCGTAAAAAACTTTTTTTAATTTATGTTTTGCACAAGTTTTTTTATGTCGGGCTTGTGTAATATGCATGCCATTTTTTAATCAACTTAAAATAATGTTTTTTAATGAAATATTGAATGGCATGCAAAATAAAGTCACGGAAATTATAACAGCTTCCTGTTGTGCATGCCAAATTTGCTAACGTCAATAAATTATAAAAATTAAGTATTGTTCAAATGGCATGCAGTTTGAAATCACTAAAAGTTTTATTGAATTTTCACAACATTTTCCTAATATTTTCCACCCTTGGTCATACGAGGGGTGCATGACAATTTTCGTAGAGTATTTTTGAGATAAAAAAAAAACTAATTTTTTTACAACTCTTGTAGAGCATAATAATCTTTTGTGTTCATTGTAAGTTAAGTTAACTTAACTTTACAATGACAGAGCAATCTGCTCTGCCAAAATGTCACGGTCGTATCACGCCTAAAGGGTTATCGCTTGTTTCATTTAACATTCGCGGTTTGCGAATTAACCTCCCAGAGCCGATTTCCTCCTCTTACAGAAAACCAATCTTAAATCTAAGGACATTAAAGGACTTTCCATTAAAAATTATTCTCTTCTTCGTAATGACAGGCCCTAACACCAGGGCGGCGGTACGGCCATTTATTACAAAAAGACACTTCATTGCTCTCATATTAATACTCCGCAGCTTACCAATATGGAAGCCACGGTATGCAGGTTAGCTATGACGGGACATCAGTCCTTAGTCATAGCCTCCTGTTACATCCCCAGTGAAACCCTTCCCCTCAAAAAAGATTTTGAGGTTATCTTATCTCTAGGCAATTCAGTCATTATGTTTGGAAATTTTAACTCCAAGCATACTGAATGGACATGCCGTTCAACCTCCCATAGTGGCAAGAAACTGCTTGAAATAACGCAGTCTCTTGACATTACCGTCCACAGTCCCCTCGATGTTACGCACTATCCCGATAACACCGACCACGCCCCCGATGTACTAGATTTTGCGTTACTCAAAGGAGTTTCTCTCAACCTCAGGTCAATCGAGACACTAGACGATATAGGATCCGATCACCGACCGGTCTCCCTCATTCTTGGCCATCAGCCACTCCTCTAACACCCACAAAAACCTTCACTAATTGGAAGGGTTTTAAGGAGTCCCTAGCTAAAGCTCTGGACTCACAGGACTCCCCCATCTCCCTATTGTCGGACTTAGACAGTCCCAAAAAAATCGACACCGCGGTCGATTCACTCTAAACACTTATTAAATCCTCCCTTAAGCAGAATGAACGTACGGCCAATCGTCTTCAACGAGAACTCCGTTTCCGCCTCTCCGAACATCGAGACCTCGAAAGGAGTGAGCTCATGGATAATATATCTCCCTCTCATACAGCGTACTATCAGGTGGCTAGAGCCCTCCGTATATACGCTACCACTCACATTCCCCCCCTCTCTCGTCCCGACGGTACGGTTGCCTTCGAGGACGAGGAAAAGGCTGAGTGCTTTGTAGACAGCATTGCCGCACAATGCTCTCCTAGCTCTCAACCCGTCGACCCCTCACACATTCAGGCAGTGGAGGATGAGATCCGCCGCCGAAGCTCAACCCCTACAGCCTCTGACCCTATCACTGTGTCCAATGATTAGATTTCATCCCTTATCAAAGGACTTAAGCCCAAAAAGGCTCCGGGCGCGGATGGCATCTCCAACCAAGCCCTTAAATACTTTCCAGAACAGGTGTTAATCCTTTTATCTATTATCTTCAACGCCTGCTTCAATCTTAGTTACTTTCCCACTACGTGGAAAGAGGCAACTGTCATTGGTATTCCCAAGCCAGGCAAGCCTCTTAACCTCCCATCCAGTCATCGTCCCATTAGCCTCCTCAAGGCCATGGGCAAACTCCTCGAAAGAGTCATCTTCTGTTTCCCACAGACGGTGACCCTCTTGTCACCCCCCACCAATTTGGTTTCCGAGCAAAACACTCTTGCCCCCAACAAGTTCACCGCATTGTGGAATATATCCTCGGCGGTTTTTATCCCCGTCGTCAAATGACCATCGCGGTCTTTTTCGACATTGCCAAAGCCTTCTATTGAGTCTGGCATGAAGGCCTTATCTTCAAACTATATAGAGTAGGTCTCTCCGATCGTCTAGTACGTCTCATGGCCTCTTACTTACAGCATTGTACCTTTCGTTTTAGGTACGAAGGCACGCTCTCCTCTCAGCACCCCATCAAAGCTGGTGTTCCTCAGGGATCAGTACTTGCTCCCCTCCTGTACATCTTGTACACCAACGACATTCCAATCCCGTCGAAAGGTGTCCAGCTCTCCCTCTTCGCAGATGACACTGCTCTCTACTGTAGAGGTACCACACTACCTTTCGTACGGAACAAGATCCAAAAGTCAGTCGATGACCAAGGAGCTTGGTTCCAAAAATGGCGCATCAATGTGAACCCGGAGAAGAGATCCGCAGTTCACTTCGATTATAAACGATGCCGTATCAATAATACTCCACCAATACGTATCTTAGGAACCCCTGTCCCCTGACATACGTCTGCTAAATATTTAGGTGTCACCCTTGACACGATGCTCACTTTCGAGCCCCATGTCAAAAGAGTAACCCGTCTAGCACGTTTTTATCTAGGTAGGCTCAATAGTATGTTGGGCCGACATAGTAAAATGTCCCTCCGAAATAAGCGAACCATTTTTAAAGTCTGTATACGATCAGTCATGTCTTACGCGGCCCCTATATTTGCGCACGCTAAGCCCAAAATTATTAATGAACTTCAAAAAGTTCAAAACTTCTTCTGTCGTCGAGCTACGAACGCACCTTGGTACGTCCGTATGCCGACCTCCATCGGGACTTAAAACTCCCTACAATACAACAATTCCTTAAAAAACTCTCTGAGAACTTCTTCAAAGCCTCAGAGTCGCATTCCAATAAATTTATTCGTGAGGCAGCTACTTATGCAGCCCCACCTCGCTATCGAGTTCGCAGGCTGAGAAACTCCCTCTCGGACCCGCCTAATAGACTTTCAAACGACTTGAACTGCCTCCTGGCGGCTCAGGCCAACTTATAATAAATTTTCATAATTAATTTGCCTTAGTAGGCTCTCCCTCAGCGGCTCGTAGCCTCCTGCGCCCTCTTCTCCCAAAAGAGGGTCGCTTCCGATCCGGCATAAAAAGCTTAAACAGCTAGTTGCCAGTCCCAAAGGCGGTTTTTACCGGGTATCACTTAGGTCCCACGTAGGTAGTTACAGTGAGTCCCGCATAACCACAACAGACCGGCTGTCGTGGTATGCATAAATGCATTTTCCGCCTCCCTACGTAAAGGATAGCCCTTTTTCCAATTGCTTCTGGCCGCAAAAAAAAAGGGATTTGCCGCATAGTGGCGACGTAGCGGAATTTTATGTTATACATATGTATATTAAGAAGAATCATCATCATCATCATCATTACAGCTCTTCACAAGTCCACTGCTGAACATAGACCTCCCCCAAGGAATGCCACAAAGCACGGTCCTGAGCCACCTGCATCCATCGATTTCCTGCATGTCTTACCAGGTCGTCACTCCATCTAGTGGGGGGACGCCCAACACTTCGCCTGCTGGTACGAGGCTGCCACTCGACAACCTTTCTTCCCCATCGGTTGTCGGTTCTTCGAGCTATATGGCCGGCCCATTGCCACTTCAGCTTACTAATCCATTGGGCTAAGTCGGTCACTCTGGTTCTACTGCGGATATCCTCATTTCTGAGTTTATCACGCAGAGAAACTCCGAGCATAGCCTTCTCCATAGCTCGCTGAGCGACCTTGAACTTCCTCATCCGGCCAGCAGTGAAGGACCACGTCTCAGTTCCGTATGTCATCACTGGCAACACGCACTGGTTGTACAGTCTCGTTTTCAAGTTTTGAGGTATACCTGACGAGAAGATGTGCCGTAATTTCCCGAATGCTGCCCAACCGAGTTGAATCCGTCGATTGACCTCTCGGTCGAAGTTGGACTTACATAGTCGGACTATTTGTCCCAGGTAAACATACTCGTCAACAACTTCGAGCTTAGTGCTCCCAACAACTACCGGCATAGGTGTGACATGGACATTAAACATGATCTTTGTTTTGTCCATGTTCATCTTAAGACCTATCCATTGGGAAGCACTATTGAGGTCATTGAGCATAGTGCTTAGGTCCTCCAGTGATTCTGCCATAAGGACTATATCGCCGGCAAATCGAAGGTGAGTGATGTACTCGCCATTGATGTTAATACCGTATCCTTTCCAGTCCAGAATCTTGAAAACGTCTTCTAATGCAGCGGTGAAGAGATTCAGGGATATGACGTCACCCTGTCTTACACATCTCTGCAATTGGATAGGTTTTGCACTCTGGTTCTGTACTCGGATAGCCATCGTAGCCCTACTGTACAAGCACTTCAGCACTTCGATATACCGATAGTCTACTTGGCAACGCTGAAGGGACTGCAGCACCGCCCAAATTTTGACGGAATCAAAGGCTTTCTCATAGTCCACATACGCCAGACATAGTGGCAAATTGTACTCCTCTGACTTTTGTACAATTTGCCGAAGGGTATATATATGGTCTATGGTGCTAAAGCCTTTTCGGAAACCGGCTTGTTCGGGAGGCTGGAAGTCGTAAAGTCTGCGCGCGAGACGATTCATAATGACTCTCGAAAAAAACAGAAAACAGCACGTAGACGCGGCTCAGAAGGGAAATCTCTTCAAGAGAGCGTTGTCGCCTTTCTTGAAGAACAAGACCACCGCACTTCTGCTCCACGCCTCCGGTGTAATGCCACCATGGAGGACGGAATTAAAGAGCTTCTGAAGGACTTCAAGTACCGGTTTTCCACCCGTTTTCAGTAGCTCCGCTGTAATTCCATCCTCGCCTGGGGCCTCGCCGTTTTTAAGGTGCTGGAGAGCCATTCTAATCTCGCTCAGACTGACGTCCGGGATATCATCGGAATAATGTCGGATAAGACTCGCTCTTGGATCGTTACTCACACTCACGTGTGGCTCCAACGATGACGTGTACAGCTGCCCATAGAACCTCTCAATCTCACTCAAAATCTCAGGTGCCCCGGAAACGATGCTGCCACATTCTGTCTTCGGCTTTGACAGTTGGCTCTTTCTGGCAGACAGATCTCTGGCAAAGACTTTGGAGCCTTGATTCCGCTCGATCGCTTCTTCAATACGAGCTGTATTGAAGTTCCGTAAGTCCCGCCGCATGCATTATGAGATCTGTCTGTTCAATTGCCTGTATGCTGTCAAATCTGTTGAAGAATGTAGCTTCATCTCCTGTCTAACAGTCATGAGATTAAGAGTGTGATCGGAGAGTTTTTGTGTTCTTCTGCGGCGGGTCTTGCAAAACTCAGCTCCGACAGTTTCCACGAGCTTGTCATTCATATCGTCTACTTTATTGCAGTCTTCTAGGCAATGGAAACGGTTTTGTAACTCGAGCTGAAAGGTTTCGGGACTTTGGATTAGAGCACGAGGGGGACGGAGCGTTGACTTCATTAGACTAGACCTCTCCAACTTAACGTTTAGGTTCAGTGTGCCTCTCACCGTTCGGTGATCGCTGCTGGTTTTCACCCTCGCGATCACTGAGAGATTACTGAACAGTTGTCGTCTGGTCGTCATAATGAAGTCAATCTCGTTTTTTGTCGAACCGTCGGGGCTCGACCAGGTCCACTTCCTGTGGGGCCGCTTCTGGAAGAAAGAATTCATCATAAAGAGTCCCTCTTTCTCCATGAAGTCGGCCAGCTGCTGGCCCCTTGGGTTCCTTTGCCCTATTCAAAATTTCCCTACTTTCAGCTCACCGTTCTCTCTTGTGCCTAGTTTTGCATTGAAGTCTCCCATTAACACCGTATATTGGGTTTTGGAGGAATGCATGGCTCTAGAGATATCCTCATATATTTCCTCCACCTCCTCATCGGGGTGTGCCGAGGTTGGTGTGTAAACCTGTATGACCTTCAGCGAATACCGTTTGGTGATTCTGAGTATAAGGTACGCAACTCTCGTCAACACACTCTCAATCTTTACAACGTTGTTAACGAGAGACTTGTGGACGATAAATCCGACACCTCCTTGGGACACTTGGTCGCTCTCCCGGTAATAGAGCAAGTTGCCGGATTCGAGGATTACCGTTTCCTCCCCCTCTCTGCGGACTTCGGATAATCCTATAATATGCCAGCGTAACTTGTCTATCTCTTCTCCAGCTCCACAATCTTCTCGTCAGTCCTCAGGGTGCGTGCGTTGTATGTTGCCAGGTCGAGTCGTCTAAGGTGGCAACCGAACTTCCACCGGAGATTCTTAGCACCCGCTGCCCCGCCGTTACCATGGTCGCCACCGTAGCCAGGAATAGCGGGGCCGCCGGGGACTGGGGGCCATCTCTTAGTAACTTTATCCATTTGGGGGGTATTTGCCATAGTTGCCACGCTTAGTGAGCGGGTTGGCATCCGCAGTTTTTTTATTGTATTTTGCTTTTATCAGAAAGATGCTGCTGCCCACCTCCTGCCTGTTTCCCTTTGTCGCCTTTTACGACACCCACGGGAAGATATGGGGTAGTGGATATTCTTAACCGCCACTACACGGCAACGCAAGAAGAATAAATATAGGAAATTGAAAAAAGTCATGTTCGTCAAGGTACGAAGCGTCCAGTATTAAGTCAGTTAAAGTTTTAGCTCCTATATACGGTCTACTGCTGGACACAGGCCTCCCTTCGTTTCTGATTTCTCCATTTATCCATCCACTAGCTTTTTACCCGCGGCTTCGCTCGCGTGGACTCAATTTGTAAACATCAATAATACTATTTCGTGCTAATATTTGCAAAATTAGATCGCTTGTAGTGAAACCTTTATGTTAGATAATAAATATTGGACGTAAACGATTGAAATTTTAGCAATATAATGTGTTACAGAAACACATAAGTGTGTTTATCAGAACTGCATTAATATCATACGTCTAGCAACACCTATTTTATATCGGGCATGTATATGTATGTCTACATAGTCTTTAGGAAAGAAAAATAGCCCTGGAATGAGAAGTGTTTACATAATATTCATAATTAAGGATATAGTTTTGACAAAATAATGTTGAATTTCATGGTTTTCATTAATATTATATTAGGACGAAAAAAGAGTTAATTGAGTTGACTCCAACGCGGGATGACCAACTTCACATATACCTAAAAATTAATTTCGAAATATATTTTAACTTCTCAGATATGCAAGTTTCCTCGCGATGTTTTACTTCACCAACGTGGTAATTCGAAATATGAATGGAGTAGACGCGGATCGAATTTGGGTTGCGTACGTACTACAAAATTTACGTTTTAATCGGTTCAATTACCGGCTCTGACAGATGACTTTCAAGATTCTATCAATACAATATCTTAGTTAAATAGTACATAGGTAGAATAAGTAATTTAAAAAAAAACCTGTGGAAAAAAATTTATTCCTTCGATGTTTATGACATTACTTTTTCGCAAGAGCCTGTGTTCATTTTAATATGAACTATGAAACCGAGACTGTCACAAAATTTTTAATACGTTTTAAAAGTCTCATTGAAAGAAAAAAAGCTTTGTCGACAGTATCATGAACTATTCCATTAGTTATGGATAAAAATCTCACAGTGCAATTAATTTTCAATTACTTTTATCGGACTTAATACAAAAAGAAATTGGTGAAATATTGCTATGCCGATAGACACAAAACATATTATTCAACTAAATACCTTCTCTCTTAATCACAGTTTTCTGGACACAGTTTTCTTAGTAATTTTGCAAAATTGACTTTTATGATAAATCATCCGGACATGGCCACCAGTCTGGATATTTTACATACATACATATAATCACGCCTCTTTCCCGTAGGGGTAGGCAGAGACCAGTTCTTTCCACTTGCTACGATCCTTACATACTTGTTTTGCTTCGTCCACTTTCATTATTCCCTTCATACATGCTCTACGGTTTAGGGTACTCTTGACCTGGCCTTTTTTCAAGACGTCCCTGATTTGGTCTAGAAATGACCGCCTAGGTCTACCCCTTCCAACACTTTCATTCACACTCGCCTTATACACTTTTTTCGTCAATCGTTCTTCATTCATTCTCTCGACATGGCCAAACCATCTCAGCATACCTTTCTCAATTTTTGTCACTACCATTCCGTTTTAGCTCCTATATACGGCCACAACGTTTCCTTATCTCACTATTTCTTATCCTGTCACTCAGTTTAACTCCTATCATACTTCTTAATGCTCTCATCTCAACTGCATTTATTCTGCTTTCATGTTTCTTCTGCCATACCCAAGTTTCACTTCCGTACATGAGTGTCGGAACCAACACCCCCTCATGCACAGCCAAACGAGCCGTGTTAGACACCTTCCGACTGCTCATAAAGGAGTGCAAAGCTCCATTCACCATGTTTCCTGCATTCACTCTTCTTTCGATATCACTCTCACACTTTCCATCTCTTGTAAACTTTGAACCCAGATACACAAACTCTTTCACCTGTTCAATTTGTTCATCTTCAATCACAATGTTGCAGTCTGTCACTGCCTCATCTTTTTCAAACACCATCACTTTCGTTTTCCTTACATTCATCTTCATTCCCTTTCTAACAAAAGCTCCACTCATAGCAGTTACCATCTCCTGCAACTCCTCGGCCGAAGACGCAAGTAATACTTGGTCACCAGTATAGAGAAAACATTTGACGAGTAACTCATTCATTCTCAACCCACTTTCATTCTCTTTTAAATCTGTCAAACAATTGTCCATGAACAGATTAAACAGCCACGGTGATGCTACACATCCCTGTCTAACACCTTTTTCGATATTAAACCATTCAGTGTATGCCCCGTTTATCCTTACACAAGCACTAGAATCCCTATAAAGAGATTGCATTGCTCGTATGAGGATACTGCTCACACCGTTCACAGACAGTGCTGACCACAATTCATTCCTCACCACTCTATCATAGGCCTTTTCTAGATCTACGAACGCGCAGTAGACTTTCTTGTTTTTAGCCAAATACTTTTCGGCTATGCACCGCAAAGAAAAGGCCTGATCCGTACATCCCATTCCCTTTCTAAATCCCGCTTGTGCATCCCATACTTTCTTGTCTGTTTCATTCACAATCCTTTCAATCAACACTTTCGCATACAATTTACCGACGACGCTGAGAAGGCTTATACCGCGGTAATTTATGCAGTCCTGCCGTGACCCTTTTCCCTTATACAATGGCACGATTACGGCTTTGCACCAGTCTCCCGGTACTTGCCCATTTCACCAGCACAGATTGAAAAGGCGGTACAGCTGACTAGCCACCAGGCCCTGTCCAGCCCTCAGCATCTCGACGGTAATCCTGTCATACCCTGCAGCCTTACCTAATCTCATACTTTTCAACGCTTTCACTATTTCATCCATGCTTATCTCATTTTCATCAACATTTATATTTGTTTCCGTGGAAGGTGGCAGATGCTGTACCTGCACTTCCTCTCTTTCAAACAAACTTTCAAAATACTCTTTCCATCTCTTTAACACACATTGTTCTCCTTTTATAATGCTCCCATCTTGACTCCTGATTGTACTCAGCTCAGAGGTAGAAGTTTTTCCTCTGGCTGTTTTGATGGTTTTCCAGAAAAACTTAATGTTTGACTGGAAATCTTCAGTGAGCCTTCTATCGAAATTATCCTTTCGTTCTTCTTTCTTTCTAGACACAATTTCTTTCGCTGCTGTTTTCAATCTTTTATACTTCGTTCTTGCTTCCTTTATCTCGTCATCCGTAGCCTTTTGAACTTTTTGGTTAGCTTTTGTTGCTAACCAATCCAACCACGCTTTCTTCTTTTCTTGCACAACCTTTTGTACATCTTTATCCATCCACACGTTATCATTCTTTCTTCCTTTCCTTCTTTTAGCTACCCCGCATACCTCAATAGCAACATTTACGACCCCTTTCTTAAATGTCTCCCACAAATCTTCAATCACTCCTATCTCTTCTATCTCTTTAAAACTTTCTTTCAGTTTCTCTACATACTCGTCTTTCTTTTCTTTTTCTTGTAGATTTTCCACTTTTACTCTGTCCAAAACACTCGTAGGCTCGGCCACTCGGTGTCGCCACCGTTTAAAGAGGCCACGCATTCGGGCTATGACCAGGAAGTGGTCTGTGTCGAGGCCTACACCGCGGTATGCCCGAGTGTCTAGCACTTTCTTCCTCAGTCTTTCATCCACAATTACAAAATCAATCATACTTCTAGACTCACCCTCATCTCTCGTATATAAATGTATCTTTTTGTGGTCAAACATTGTGTTGGCCACGCACAGATTCCATTCCAAGCATACTTCAAGCAGGCTTCTCCCATTGTCATTCACTCTCTCGTCCCCAAACGTACCCAGAACTCCTTCATACCCATCACGCTTTACTCCAACCCATCCATTAAAGTCCCCTAATATCACGATCCGTTCATTTTCTCCGCATTTATTCAAGACCTCTCTCATGCTATCCCAAAATTCCTCTCTCTCTTGTTGTGTTTTTAATGACCCACCTGCACGCAGATCCGTTGGTGCATAGACCCCAAGGATAAATAAGCGAGTGAGTCCGACTTTTAACCTAATCCAAAGGAGTCTTGGGCTTATACATTCATGCTCCATCACACATTCAACCATTCGAGATGAAAGAATCACACCAACTCCCTGACAGCCTCGGCAGGTTTGGGGGACTCCCGACCAGTATGCCGTGTAGGGGCCATGAACCGTGGTGTCACATCCTTTCCTCTTGGTTTCGTTCACGCACAGAATATCAATGCAACGTTCATCCATCATCTGACATACTTCATCTACCTTACCATCCATTCCTCCTCTTACATTCAACGTAGCGAAGCGGCTCTCCGTGGGCCACTTTTCGCCCCCGCGAGAAACGAGACTTGATGGGTGGCGAACCACATCGCCGCCATTTTGGTTAATTAAATTATTTTTATGATTATCCATTGCGTTCCCACGAATAGCGAGGGAAAGGTTTGTCCCCCCCAGCAGAGCCCCGCATGCCAGGGTAAGGCTAGCCTAATTCTGGGGTCGCCCGGTCCCAGGGCAGTGTGGCACGCTAACGACTAGGCTCGCCCCTAGCCATGCATCCATCCGCGCGGCAGACGTTGGATTGGCGGAGGGTAGGAATAGGAAAAGGGGAAGGATAGGTGGTGTGAAAAGGAAGAGTAAGGTAATTTAGGGTAGGAAATAGGAAATGTAGGATATTACCGTCCAGAAGGGCACGGGATAGGACAGTAATAGCTAGGGAAGCCGGGGTCGCATACCCGTATACCATACCACAACTACCGGACAGGTAAGTTGGGATGAGTATCCCTCGACTACTTTTGATGATTTACGATTGATATTTTAAGTCCTACAATTTTTGATGCTGCAATAAGTATTTAACAGAATTGTGTTTAATTAATTAATATTGTTTACGCAGGATAAATACAAATATATAAAATTAAAATTATTTTCGTCAGGAGACAACGCGTCTAGAATTTAATTATAATTTCGCCATCGATGTGATTATAGCATACCTCAACCTGGGCAGGGTATACTCCCAGTTATTTACTATTAAAAAGCAATGAATCACAAGATGATGATATTGGTGAAAGAAATGGATCCAAATTTAAGTGGTAATGCTCAAATATCTGTAATAATAATTAGCTCTTAATATAATATTAGGTTAATTACACACATTGTGCAAAATATGGAACAAATATTTTAATTAATTTTCAAACAATTTACTACAGTCAAGGGAAACGTCACATTGTATTTTGCTCAAAGCAACGTCATTAAGCTTTGATGAAAACGTCCGTGTTTGTATCAAGCTGAACACATTTGTCCGACTCCTATTTAGTTCTAGATTAAAAAGTGTATTTGCAGTCTATCTTTTATTTTTATTCTGAGATGTAAGGTGCTCTTAGCCTTTTTGTCTCTTACAGCTTCATCTGATTCTTACAACTTTACCTGATATTTATATTTTATAGCATTTTCTAGATCATAAATTCCCGACGGGGGCGATACCGATCCCGATGGCGCTGCTGCCTTCCATGGGGGCGGTAACGAAACCAAAACTAAACTAAAACTAAATTTTACAGTATTAATGGTAATATAAAATAATATACTACAGGATAGGTTAAAACTTTTATAACCGTATAAATATCTTTAGCATTCCTTATGCAGACAGTGGCTATATTTACACGATATATTTAACAGATATACCTCTTGTGGTGCTTCTTTCGAGCTATAATTCTACAATACGATAAAGTGCTGTTAAGGTTCTAATATATATATATATATATATATATATATATATATATATATATATTGTAAAGTAGTAGACTACATAGTACTACATAGTATTATCTTGAGTGCTATATACAATATTTAAAACTCAAGTGAAGCGCTTTTACCTTCGTTATTCCTCTTATTATTATTATTCCTCCTCTTTTTTAACTACTTTCATAAAAACGTATTTAAAAAAGGACCGCACAAACTTTCTAATTTGGTAATCAGCATTCTGAGCACTCAACCTTGCTGTTGAAATACTAAGTTCAACCAAAAAGCTACGAAGAGTTTCTTTCCTAATTAATGTAGAATATGTATATACATTATACTTTATTATATTAAGGTATTAAAGGGTGGAATATTCAAACACTCTTTCTTTCTTTACGAACGTGGCTGTTTGACCAATAAATGGTTGGATATCCATTTCAAAATGCTGCACCGAAACCCCACGTGAACTTGTTTCGTAAGAAATACTTCCAGTACGAAGGTATCAGCTCCCAAATCCACCATTCATCGTCAACCACTCCTAATAAATTATTTTAAGCTTACTTGTATTCTTATAGATTTACCAGATTTTTTTATTTAAAAATAAATATAGATGATAAAGAAAGGATCACTATTGAATAACTTAATAGACAGATTCTAAAAATAGAAATATTTTATTACTACCAATTTAATAAAATAGTTTCAGTTTCAGCGATTTTCCAATTACGATGGAATAAATTAAGCTATATCTGAAAAGTTTGTTACCACGCTTTTATTTACTCGTAGTGATCTAATAAAACGATTTCAAAATTTATCCTAACTGATTCTATTGCTAAGAATAATTAAATACAAAATGGAGCGCCCTTACCCCGGCTTAATTAAGCAAGTTTTTAGCTTAAGCTAATCAACCGCTGGAGGAAAATTATTTATAATTTGGCCAGCGTTAATTCTAACAAGAGCATAACGGGTAAAAAACTGAAAAGAAATTATTCAGTTTCCGGGTGTGTTTTGTGTTATATCCATTCCAATACGTTTGGCAATCTGCCTCCCAGACATGGCGATTATAGTAATTACTTTCTACTATGGGCAAAAATATATATTATTACTATGGGTGTTGCTCACGTCAAACAGTCGTCGAATGGTTCAAGTAAAACCGAAATAGAAAAAAATAATATAACCTAAATAATGAGAAAGCCTTTGATTCCGTCGAAATTTGGGCGGTGCTGCAGTCCCTTCAGCGATGCCAAGTTGACTGTCGGTATATCGAAGTGTTGAAGTGCTTGTACAGTAGGGCTACGATGGCTATCCGAGTACAGAACCAGAGTACGAAACCTATCCAATTGCAGAGAGGTGTAAGACAGGGTGACGTCATATCCCCGAAACTCTTTACCGCTGCATTGGAAGATGTTTTCAAGCTTCTGGACTGGAAAGGATACGGTATCAACATCAATGGCGAGTACATCACTCACCTTCGATTTGCCGATGATATAGTCCTTATGGCAGAATCGCTGGAGGACCTAAGCACTATGCTCAATGACCTCAATAGTGTTTCCCAACGGATAGGTCTTAAGATGAACATGGACAAAATAAAGATCATGTTTAATGTCCATGTCACACCTATGCCGGTAGTTGTTGGGAACACTAAGCTCGAAGTTGTTGACGAGTATGTTTACCTGGGACAAATAGTCCGACTAGGTAAGTCCAACTTCGACCGAGAGGTCAATCGACGGATTCAACTCGGTTGGGCAGCGTTCGGGAAATTACGGCACATCTTCTCGTCAGGTATACCTCAAAACTTGAAAACGAGACTGTACACCCAGTGCGTGTTGCCAGTGATGACATACGGAACTGAGACGTGGTCCTTCACTGCTGGCCGGATGAGGAAGCTCAAGGTCGCTCAGCGAGCTATGGAGAGGGCTATGCTTGGAGTTTCTCTGCGTGATAAACTCAGAAATGAGGATATCCGCAGTAGAACTAGAGTGACCGACATAGCCCAACGGATTAGTAAGCTGAAGTGGCAATGGGCCGGCCATATAGCTCGAAGAACCGACAACCGATGGGGAAGAAAGGTTCTCGAGTGGCAGCCTCGTACCGGCAGGCGAAGTGTAGGGCGTCCCCCCACTAGATGGAGTGACGACCTGGTAAGATATGCAGGAAGTCGATGGATGCAGGTGGCTCAGGACCGTGCTTTGTGGCATTCTTTGGGGGAGGCCTATGTTCAGCAGTGGACTTGTGAAGGGCTGTAATGATGATGATGATGATGAACCTAAATAAAAAATTGAAGACACACCTAAACAAAAAAGCTGATGACATTCAAACGGCTGAACAGGTTTTCTTGAAACATAACTAAGAACACTCTCGATTAAGACATCTTTCAAATGAAAACAAAGTTAATCAAAATCGGTTCATCCGTTTAGGAGCTATGACGTCATAGACAGACACACAGATACGCAGTTACACAGGTACACACTACAAACGTATAACACCCCTCTGTTTCCGTCGGGGGTTAAAAATAGAATCATTTTTTAAATAAAAGTAGTTTTACGGATTTTATCGCGTATATTAACTTATTTTATATTCCCGACGTTTTGAGTACTTTACAGCACCCATGGTCACGGGGGGGAGTAAGGTGTTCGACATCCCAATATCATAGTTAACCATGGCTACCTCCAGATTAAATTTAAATTTATAATTTTTGTTCCGATCTACGCAGTATGATCGTACAGTATCTTGAAGTCTTGCAGTTATATGCTTGGGTTGGGATTTAATTTTATTAATTATAGGATCCCAAGCAGATGGTAGCACCCAGCCATCTTCTCTATTGAAATTAGAATGTTTTTGATTTCAATAGCCTCGCGAATCATCCTTGTAAGGAATCGGTGTTCTTTAGCGAGGATTTGTGGTCTATCAAATCTAATATAGTGACCGGGGGGAATACGTGTTCACAGACTGCAGACTTCCCGGAGCGTCGATTCTTCACATCAGCTATGTGTTCTTTAACGCGGGTTTTTATTGAACTTTTAAATCAATAATAATTCTCAAAATATAAGAAATCATTATATAATCATTTTATTCAATATATATTAAAAGAATAGTTATTAAAAGTCATCATTATGATTTTATTAATATAGATATCTAAACCCCTTTTGTCACTGGTTGTAGCAGCAAACATTTCTGTTCCTGTAATATAGTGATGTAATATATAGTAGTGAAGCTCGCTCTAATCTACCCGGGTTCGACCCAGCCCCACCAGACCCACCAGCACCAATGAAAATGTTACTTGCAATAATTCTAAATGCTAATTTACCACTTGCTAGACGGTAACGCTTTTTTCTTTTACACCCACTCAACCAATCACGGTGAAATATAATATGTAAAATGGCGGCAAATCTATCAAAATTTATGACATAATTTTTTTAATTACATAATTTGATTGTACATTCTTGATGGGCAGACTAGTTATAAATACCAGTGCACAGAACTGATTGCTCAATTACTACCTCAAAATTGAGAGTTTACCTGTGCCCAGCAATGGGGCGTATATAGGCTGTAACTTTAGTTTATTATCTTTACGATGCTAAAGTAAGGCTCATACATTGTATCAAAAAAAGGAATACAGATATTATTTTAGCGGCATGTCAACTTAGCCAACTGAAACTGTCGTTGGATGACGGACTTATTTTAGGTCATCATTATATAACACCTATTTTAATTACAAAGATTTTCATTTCAAAGCTTGTAAATAAATATTTCTTTTGCCCTACAGTAGACCTAGGTTATTAGCAGTTACGTCACGTCACATCTTTACGATGCTAGAATTTATTTTTATTATATTTACTTAAACTAGGAGATAAATACTCGCTTTGAATTTTGCAGTACATAAGCAAACTAAGTTCAAACTCTTCTAGCGACAATGCATTTGTTAATAGCAATTTTTAGCGTCAATATATCGAGTTTTCTGCGTTGGATGGAACACATTGCGAGAGAATTGTGAACGAGAATTCCTCCAACATCCATTAGGGTAGCGCGCCGGACTGTTCCTTGTTCCTAAACCCCCTCAGAATTGCGAAGATGCCTGTGCTCAGAAGCTGAACTATACATAGCCCATACGTCACCTGCATGCTTAATATTCTTTGCTTTACGATTGACATTACTGTAATGTAGGGTAAGCTTATTGTTAATATAAGGAAGGTAGTTTGTAACCTCTCTCTCTCTCGCAATAAATGGTTGAACTGTACGGACGTGTTTTCCTTTGTCTCACTGGCGACGAGGATTTTAATGGTGAAAATCGGCGAAAAATACGTGAAAATAGAAAATACGGGAAATTTAGACTGCGAACAATCAGCGTGCAAAATGTCGGTCGGAAAGATTAGTGAGTTTGACGTGAAAACCGGTAACTGGACTGCTTACGTGGAACGGCTAGAAATGTATTTTGTGGCAAATTCAGTGAAGGACGAAATTAAATTGCCTACCTTGATCGCGGCTATGGGTGAAAGTGCGTATGAACTGTTATCCACCCTCGCGAGTCCTAAGAAACCCGCGGAACTTACGTATTTGGATGCAGTTGTACTATTACGTAATCATTTGCAACCGAAACCATCTCCGATGGCGGAACGTTATCGTTTTAGGCAAAGGAGACAAACAGACAGTGAATCGATCAGTGATTACGTGGCGGCATTAAAGAAACTATCTAGACATTGTGAATTCGGTGCAGTCCCACAGGACAATTTACGGGATCAGTTAGTGTGCGGACTTCGAAGTGACGTCATACGGCAGAGATTATTCGCGGAAGAAAAATTATTGTCCTATGACAAGGCAGTGATTTTAGCGGGATTGCTGGAGGCAGCGGAGCGGGACGCGGCGCTCGTGGAGTCGGGCGCAGCGGTGACGTCATCGCAGGCCGCGGGTCAGCTGCGCGGCGATGGCGGCGGCGGGGCAAACGGGGGCTGAACGCCATGCGCGTCGGCCAGCGAGCCCGCCATACCCGGCACAGCGCAGTGGCGGGAGGCGGTGGCGGCGGCGTCGGCGCAGGACGCGCGGATGTGCGCGGTTCGCTATGCGGAGCTTGCGGAGGTGTTGACCATGTTGCCAGCGAGTGCAAGTTCAGAACCTACATATGCAGCAAGTGTGGCGTGATGGGCCACCTACGACGCGTGTGTTTCACAAATAACCAGTCGGTGGCGTCGGGTTCCTACAACGGAAACGCGGCGAATGTACAGGGCTTCGGAAAGAAAAGCCGGAACAGCGGTCGCGGAGGACATAATCAGAGACCGAAAACAAATTATGTCAATGCAGACGATGGGGCGGCATTGAGTAAGTACCACGAGGCACCCGAGGAAGAACCGGTGATGCAAATGTCGCTGTCACAGTACAAGCCGGTGAGTTTGTGTTTATTAGTGAGTGGACATAACTTCAACATGGAAATAGACACTGGCTCGGCGTTGTCGTTTATTAGTAAAACCACGTATGAAGATACATTTAATCATTTACCATTATTACCATGTGATTTAGCACTAACCTTTTATGATGGAACAAAAATAAAGCCATTAGGTTACTGCGAGGTTAATGTGACATATGGGCGGTCTAGCAAAGTTTTAGACTTATATGTTATTAATAACGGTACTACTACTTTATTAGGCAGACAGTGGTTGTCAGAACTTGATATCACCGTACCAAAATTTAATGTAAACAGGTTAAACGAATCAGCCATGAATGTATCTTATGCCGTAAATGAATTGTTTTCCAGCTATGCTGAGTTGTTCGACGGCGGGCTGGGGCGCTTCACGGGTGGGCGGGCTCGGCTGGCGGTGCGCGCGGACTCGGCCCCGGTGTTCTGCCGCGCGCGGCCGCTGCCTTACGCGCTGCGGGAGCGCGTGGACGCCGAGCTGGACGCCATGCTGCGCGCGGGCGTCATTGAGCCCGTCGAGTGCTCGGACTGGGCGACTCCTCTCGTTATTGTCAATAAATCGGATGGAGCTATTCGAATATGCGCGGATTACAAGGTAACCCTCAATCGTGTCTTATGTGTCGACAAGTACCCAGTGCCTAAAATTGACGACTTATTGTCGCAATTAGGGGGAAGTAAATTTTTCAGCAAAATAGACTTATCACAGGCATACAATCAGATCGAGCTTGACGATACCAAAAAGTACACAGTAATTAACACCCATCGCGGTTTGTTTATGTACAACAGACTTGTTTTCGGCTTAGCATCCAGTCCGGGAATTTTTCAAAGAATAATGGTTAACTTGTTAAAAGATATCGAGGGGGTCGTAGTATTTTTGGATGACGTTTTGATCGCTTCGGACACTATCGAAAACCATATACATACTTTACGTAAAGTGCTAGATAAATTGAAAGAGTACGGTCTTAAATTAAAAAGGGAAAAATGTGAATTTTTTGTAGAAAAAGTGAAATATTTGGGTTATGTAATGAATAAAGAGGGAATCCACCCCGATCCTGACAAGATAGAATCGATTCTGTTGATGTCACCACCCAGAGATATTTCGGAACTTCGGTCATTTTTAGGAATGGTCAATTTTTATAGCCGTTTCGTGACCAATTTGAGTACCATTTTACAGCCACTTTACGAACTACTAAAAAAAGACTCGACATGGAAATGGGATAAATTAGAACAGCAGGCTTTCACTGTAGTTAAGAGACGTTTGAGTGACGCGGTCGCGCTGAGCCACTACGAGCCGGGCGCGCCGTTAGTGGTGACGTGTGATGCCAGCGCGCGCGGGCTCGGCGCCGTGCTGGCGCAGCGCGACGCGGCCGGCCGCGAGCGCCCCGTCATGTGTGTGTCGCGCGCGCTCACCGCCGCGGAATGCAACTACAGTCAGATACAAAAGGAGGCGTTAGCTATTGTATTTGCTGTGAAAAAGTTTCACCAGTATATTTACGGGCGACGGTTTACATTGCGAACGGATCATAAACCGTTAGTCACAATATTCGGTCCACACCAAGGTATTCCTAGCATGACGGCCAGTAGATTACAGAGATGGGCTTTAATGAAATGAAATGAAAATGAAATGAAATGAAATGAAATGAAATGAAATGAAATGAAAATTATATTTATTTCTCCACCACAAAAGTATATAGATAAGTCTACTAACAAAACTTAAGAAATATTAAATATTTTAATATATTTTTTTGCGGTGGACTGGAGCCTAAACTAGGGTGTCCCTGTATTTCAGGACTCCAGGTCACTCGCTCGCTGACTACTTCCAAGTTTGTCGGAAATTGTGTGTGTGTGTGTGTGTGTGTGTGTGTATGTGGGGGGGGGGGGGGTTGTGTTATGTGTGTGTGAGAGTGAGTGTGTGTGCGTGCGTGCGTGTGTATTAGCTTACAATAGCAACAAATGATTCAGTGTCGTCATAACCAAGCTTTGAAAGATATTTTTTTAAATAAAACTTTCATTCATACAAAGTTTTTGGATAGATGTTTAATAATGAATTTATTTTGTTGTATAAATAAGGGGCGAGAAAGCAAGATTGTCTTCTGAAGAAGGCAGTATTATGTCTCATTATACTACATATTCTATTGTTTCTTCGTTGGTTATCAATAATTTTAGGGTCATAGGTTAGTTCTTTGTGCTTGCGCAAAGTTAGGTTTAATATGAATAGTTGTCTTACAGTCAGTAATTTACTTTCTTTGTACAAACTGAATGTTGAGTATCGGTAAGGCTTTCTTAGCATTACTTTAAGCAGAGATCTCTGTGCGCGTTCCACCTTAATTATTTTAGTTTTGCACGCTCCACCCCAAACAGAGATGCAGTAGCTTAAGATCGACTGAGCTAGAGCATAATAAACCGTTTTTAATAATGTTAGTTTGAGTACATTTCTAAGTTTTTTAAAGATCCATATTAGCTTACGTGTTCTTGCAGATAGAAGATCTAAGTGTGAAGTCCACGAAAGTGTTTCATCGAGTTGAACACCAAGATATTTAATACAGCGAGTTTTTTGTAATGGTAAACAAGGGCAAGTTAAAGAGCTTACGTTATCACAATCGTGAATTTATAGATTTAACTTATTACTGTTTGGCTGTGTGGATTTGTTTATAGAGAATGTTATATAACTAGATTTATGAATGTAAAGCGTTAATAGGTTCTTATTCAGCCATAGATAAATCTGATGAAGCCCTTTTTCAGCATTTGAATGTGTTTCAGCATTTAATATTAACAGCTTACGATTTCGATATCGAATACGTCTGTTGAGCGAACTGTAGAAATGGCATGTGTTGAGTTTGAGCACCTCATTGTTGTGAGCGTCTACAGACCCCCATGTTGTACATATGATGCTTTTGAAAACATTATGGAGGAAGTTTTTGCTAAGCTTAATAAACAGAATAAATCTGTTGTAATATGTGGAGACTTTAATATCAATCTCCTAGAAGCTTCCTCCATCAATATTAAATTTAGATCATTGTTTAAATCATATGGTCTTTTTAATTTATTTATAGAGCCAACGCGTATTTCTCAATCTAGTGCAACATGTATAGATAACATTTTTACAAATGTGAAGCCGTTGCATAAATGTATAATTCAAAAATTAAGTTCTAATCACTGTGGACAAGTAGTTTCGTTACCTTATGTTAACAAAAAGCAAGTAGATGAGAAAGTTGTGTCTGTTCCAGTAAATGCACGTCGCTTGGAGAAATTTAGAAGTAACGTAGTGAAAAAACTTCCATCACTTTCATACCAAAATGATCCTAATTTTTTGTATGGAACATTATTTAAGCTTATTTGCAATGAATTTAATAATACTTTTACTTCTAAAACATTCTCCTTGAACAGTCGGAAGTCATTCAATGAATGGGCGACAGTATGAGTCCATAAGAGCAGGCATAGGTTATATGATCTTTACCATGAAAGGTCATATAATCATAGCGTCGAATTTAGGGAATATGTAAAAAAATATTCAAAAATATTTAAAAGAGTGTGCTCCATAGCCAAGTCTTTGCATTTGAGCAACAAAATTAAGACGGCTTCCAATAAAATTAAAATGACATGGAGTATAATTAATAGCGAAACTGGTAAGATCAACTCTCGCAATTCAAATTACCAGTTAAGTGTTAACAACAAATTAACTGTATCAGATCAGGACGTAGCAATGGTTTTTGAGAAATATTTTACTGATATTCCGATCTTGACCACTAAGTCACTGAATTCTTCTCCTGCCGTCGCCGAATCATTACTTAAACAAAATGTAAATGTGTGTACAAAGAATTTTACATTTCATAAAGTGTCATCAAAAGATATTGTAAAATATTTTAAAACTATTGATGTTAAGAAAACTGCGGATCTGTGGGGGATTTCCGTTAAAGTTATTGCGTCTATAATAGATACAATCGCGCCTCATTTAGCTATTATTTTTAATACTAGTATCGAATCTGGTGTGTTTCCTGATTTAATGAAGCATAGTAAAGTAATACCTTTATTTAAATCTGGTAGTACATTAGACCCCGCCAATTTTAGACCTATTTCTGTACTACTAACACTTAGTAAGATTTTTGAAAAAATTGTTCTTGTTCAAATGTTAAATTTTTTTAATATAAATAATTTACTTCATAAAAATCAATTTGGTTTCACAAGGGGTCGCTCGACAACTGATGCCGGTGTTGAGCTGATTAAATATATCTTTAATGCATGGGAGAATTCACAGGATGCTTTGGGTAGATTTTGTGACCTATCCAAGGCCTTCGATTGTGTTCACCATGAAACATTAATCAGGAAACTTCAACACTACGGTGTAAGAAGTGATGCCCTTAAATTAATTATTTCATATTTAAGTAAGAGAACGCAAAAAGTTGTCATTAACAATATGAGCTCTTCCGGATCGATGGTACAAATGGGCGTGCCTCAAGGCTCAATTCTCGGCCCCTTTCTGTTTCTTGTATACATTAATGACTTACCTTACATAGTAGGGGATAACCATGATATAGTATTATTTGCAGATGACACTTCTTTAATTTTCAAATTAAGTCGACAGTTACTAAAATATGACGAAGTAAATAATGCTATCTCTAAATTAGTAAATTGGTTCGATGTTAATAATTTGCATTTAAATGGCACTAAAACAAAATGTATGAAATTCGTGACTCCAAATGTCAAACAATTAAATACTAATGTAATTTTAAATGGGGAGAAACTGAGTCTTGTAGATACCACCATTTTTCTTGGAATCACACTAGACGCGAAGCTTCAATGGAGCCCCCATATATCAAAACTAGCAAGCAGACTTAGTTCTGCAGCATATGCTGTAAAAAAGATTAGAAGTTTAACCAGTGTTGAAACGGCTAGACTAGTTTACTTCAGCTACTTCCATAGCATAATGTCGTATGGTATTTTGCTATGGGGACACGCAGCTGACACTGAAATTATATTTGTTTTGCAGAAGAGGGCCATAAGAGCAATTTATGATTTAAAGCCTAAAGAGTCGCTGCGACAAAAATTTAAGGAAATTAATATATTAACTTTGGCCTCTCAATACATTTATGAAAATGTAATGTACGTACACAAAAATAAAAGTAGTTTTACAAAAATAAGTGATATTCATTCTGTAAATACTAGGAACAGACACAAGCTAGTAGTACCAGTTACTCGACTCCATCGAGTCAGTAATTCATTCTTGGGGCGATGTATACGCTTTTACAACAAAATTCCAGAAAATATACAAAGTTTGACCTGTTCAAAGTTCAAAAACTTTATTAAACTAAGTTTGTATAAAAAGGGTTATTATAATATTAAGGAATTTATGGATGATAATAACCCCTGGAAATGAGGTGATCGCTACCAAGCTATTTCTAATTTGTTGTGTTGTTAATTTGTGTAACATCATGATTGTAAGCTGTTATTTTAAAAAAAAAGTCCCGCTGGGTTTCTTGCTGGTTCTTCCCAGGACAGAGGTTTTTTCCGAACCAGTGGTAATCAAACAAAAGAGTGACCTTCAATAAGTATTATTTATAATCTATATTGAATAAAAAAGTTTCTGTTTCTGTTTCTGTTTCTCAACTAATAATAATGTGGCGGATGCATTGTCGCGAATGATTTCTACCCATAAAGAGAGTAGGTCGGAGGAAAATCGAGAATTTCCGGAACAAACTTATTTACATTTCGCGTCAGAGGCCTTATTAATAGACAATAATAGTTTAAAGCGGGAAACCGCGAGGGACGCGATACTAGGGCGGGTCCTCGGTTATATACGGGACGGCTGGCCGCAAGATATCGAAATAAAAGATATCAAACCATACTTTCACAGACAGAAAGAGTTATACGAGGAACTGGGGTGCGTCATGTGGGGTCACAGAGTAGTGGTACCTTCTAGTTGCAGGGAGAAAGTTCTCGCAGAGTTACATGTGGCTCACATGGGGATCACCAAGACGAAACAGTTCGCTCGCAGCTACGTGTGGTGGCCGGGGATCGACGAGGCGGTGGAGGCCGTGTGCCGCGCCTGCTCGGTGTGCGCGCGCCTGGCGGACGCGCCGGAGCGACACGAGCCGCGCCCGTGGCTGTGGCCAGAGCGCCCGTGGTCGCGACTGCATCACGATTTTTTAGGGCCGATAGGGGGCGCTACTTACTTAGTCACCGTGGACGCTCATTCTAAATGGGTCGAAGTCACTGCTATGAGTTCCATTTCGGCAAAAAATTTAATAAGCAAATTAAGGGAAATGTGGGCTAGATTCGGTCTGCCAAGACAGATAGTGAGTGACAACGGTCCACCATTTACTAGTCAGGAATTTCAGTTATTTCTTAAGAATAACGGTATAGAACACATATTTTCAGCACCCTATCACCCGGCTTCGAATGGCGCAGCTGATAATGCGGTTAGAATGAGCAAGCGGGTTATAAAAAAGGCACTGGTACAGGGTGTGAATATCGATATCGCGCTTAATAGGTTTCTACTCGTATATCGTAACACCGAACACTGTACTACCGGTGTGAGCCCCGCGAAATTATTACAAGGTCGTTCACTGCGCACACGCCTCGACTGTCTGAAGCCGGAGCTGGGGCCCCGCGTGCGGCGCGAGCAGGCGCGGCAGGCGCGCGCCGCGGGCGGCAGTCGCCGGCAGTTCGCGCCGGGAGACCGCGTATGGTACCGCGATTATCGTAACTCGGTTGTAAAATGGTTAAAAGGAGAAGTACACTCCAGACTAGGAGAAACGGACTATAATATTCGAGGGGCTGATAAAGTCTTTATTCATAGACATTTCGACCAGATAAGACCACGATCGGGGGAGCCGGATAGGGAAGGGGAAGACCGGGATGTTTCAGAAGGAGGAAGAGGTTCATTATCACGTTCCTATCTAGTGTATCCGAATGGCTCCTCTCCAGTGGTGGAGGAAGAGGCCAGTTCGAGTGGCAGAGAGGCCGCGGCCGGGTCCGCGCCCGCCGCGACGTCCCCGCGCCCCCCGCCCGCCCCGCAGCCGGCGCCCGCGGCTCCGAGCCCGGCGAGGGAGCGCCCCAACCTGCCTAGAACTCGTAGGGCCCCGCGACGTTATGGATTTTATTTTGATTAGTTGTAAGTTAGTTAAGTGATATGTGCTTTATTTTATATTAGTTTAAGTAAGTTTAGAATAAGGGTGGAGGTGTAATGTAGGGTAAGCTTATTGTTAATATAAGGAAGGTAGTTTGTAACCTCTCTCTCTCTCGCAATAAATGGTTGAACTGTACGGACGTGTTTTCCTTTGTCTCAATTACATTATTAAGCAGTTTCTAAATTGTACTCGTAACAAACATAAAATTACTACAGCCATATTTGGGGAAAGAATTTAAAATCTTAAAACTATGCAAATATGATTTGTTGAAAATAAAATATATAGCGATTAAAAAAAACACTTTGCACAAAGTAAAATTAATGACAAAACTAAGAAAACCAACATTAAGCTTGAGTGCAGTGTCTAAGCTTATAATACATGGCATCAATTTATTCTGAGCTTACATGCCTTCCAATTTATAGCTGTACGAGAACTTAGGATATTAGTTAGTTTCGACAAGTCCGCTGGCAGACATTTATTTTCAGCCATAGTCGTCTTACTTACCTTTAAACATTAATAGTTGTAAAAAATCATCGCGCGAAAATGTTCCCGACACAGATCCATTTTTCATTAAAAAAAGCAAGCAGCTGCAGTTTGATATCATATCCTAGACGGCCCCCACCATTACATTAGATTTGATAAACCACAAATTCTCGCGAAAGAACATCGGATTAATTCTCGCGAAAAAACATACATTAATCAGTGGTAGAGCCACGCGGCAGCTTTTGCTGTCGCACGGATGAGCCGGCTCGAACCGGGGTGGTACCACGACCTCACAGAAAATCAGCGTGAAGTAGAGGTTTACCTCTGCGTTTCGCTTGGTGAGTGCAGGTGGCCGGAGGCCCTTTTTACTAGGAATGAGGCATTCCATCTTAGTCCTCACGGCTGACAACGTATTCTTTATTGAGGATAGATGTAGATGTCTATTGAGCGCAGCAACCATTTACCATCGGGTGAACTGTGTGTTCTTTTGTCACTCTATCCTATAAAAAAAATTCAATTGAATTCACTTAGTGTTCTAAATAAACAGCTCGGCAGCACAGTGGCTCAGTGTTTGGTTGTGGCGCTGTTGCGGTGGGCTCTTAAAGACTTGGTTTGTATGACCTAGAAATAATAATTATTGTTTGTTTGGATGTATACCCATGTGCAAATTATGTTCAGGAAATAAAATCCTAGTAACGTTCTTAATTACACCCTACAACCTTGCAAAATTAAAGGCAAGTGAATAAAAAACGTTTAAAATTTCAGCCTATATTTAATGTTATATAGAATTTATTTACATTAATAAGACAAGAATAACATCAGTTCACCGTGCTCCCAGAACGTAATATCTTTCTTAAAGTATTGTTTCTTAATACTTAATTTGGCCTCTTGGTTCGTTATAAATTCATATTGTAATAAAGTATAAATTAATTATAATCCGAGGAGTTTTAAATCTTGCTTAGTTGAAATACGCCGCTATCTCCGGTGCTAACACCTTTTAAACGTAATATTTTTCATTTACTTTAGAATAAAGGTTATTTTAAATAAAAAGTATTTTAATATATCTTTTTTAATCTGTAGTGACAAACAATCCACAGTGCAGCTGATGGTAAGTAGCTACTGCAGACCATGGACATCTGCAGTCAAATTCAAACAAAGAAGCTAACAGATGCGTTGTCACCTTTGTGGACAGATGAAATGCCTCACGGCTTATTATTAGCTTATTATACTGACTTTCCATACCCTTCAGGTCGCAACACAACAGTGCTAGAACTGCATCTCGGCGGCAGGAATACATAAGAAGGTAGGTACCCAGACGCACTCCTATGCAAAAGGAGTTTTACCACCTTGTCAGACTAGCTTCTAAAAAAAACTGACCTGGTAAGAAATGTAAAAATTCGATGGATGTAGATCGCTTTGGACCGTGATTTATGACATTGGTTTTAGGATGTCTGTGTTCAGCAGTGGACTTGTGATAGGGTGTAATGATGATGATCGCCGTCTAGAAGAAAAGAGAGACATGTGCGGCATAAGAAAATCTATTAGTCTATTTCGTCAAAACGATAGAAATCTACGATACTACAAAAATTAACATCAGCAAATCATTATTATCAACCTTTTCAAATAGGTTCAGTGGGTCACCAGAGTCTCTTCCAATAGTCCGTATTATAGATCCTATCCAGTAGGTCATATTATATCCTCTCCGCCTGCAAAAAATTGCAACTTGAAGTAGACAGCTTTTTATAATAGAATGAGGATGATAAATAAGCACATAATCCACTTAATTGTAAATGATTTATGGCCAACAAAATTTAGATGCGCTTTCACTCCAGAGGACGAGGTTGGAATATTAAGTTTCCACTAAAAAGGGTCTCCGGTTCTCAACACTCTCCATGCGAAGCAACAGCATTAAGCTGCAATTTTACACTGGTATTCTGTGAGAGCGTGATTCTTCTGCGTTTGAGCCGACCTATTCCTGCTGCAACCATGGTATAGTTGCAGTGTGGCACTCAACACAAAAATTGGCAATGAAAGGCTGCATACGTAGCGCTTTACGTGCCTTATTCCTAATTATTATTATAATATGATTACTATTAAAAAAATATAGAGTGTATGCTCGTATATCGAGCATATACTCTTTTACTTTAATAATTAGTGAAAAAATATCATAATGTGATAACTTAAATATATAAATTATAATGTAAATTTTAATGACGTATAAATAAATATATCAGGTATAAAGTACCCGGACTCGGGACAGGTAACAGCATTAAAGGTGCAGGACTTCTGGCACTGTGAGCTTCGATTTGCCTGCCAAGCTTTACTTTAAAGATTCTTTGCTACAACAGGTCCTATCCGCAGAGATCGTGGTCCTTGGCGATTTTAACGCCCACCACGCCGAATGGCTCGGTTATCGTTTAACCGATCATGCGGGGAGATCTGTTTATGACTTTGCCTTGGCATATGGTCTGACACAACTGGTTACTTCGCCTACGCGGATTCCAGATGTGGAAGACCATACACCTTCCCTGTTGGACCTTCTGCTGACCTCTCATCCGGACGGATATCAGGTTTCCGTCGATGCCCCTCTTGGCTCTTCGGACCATTGTCTGATCCGGAGTGTGGTGCCACTCACGCTCCCCTCGCAGTTGCGTTCTGCAGGTTGCCGCCGTGTTTGGCATTACAGGTCGGCGGATTGGGACGGGATGCGGTCTTTCTTTGCATCCTACCCATGGGGGCGGGTTTGCTTCTCGCCGGATGATCCCAGCGCTGTTGCTGACTCTGTCACTGATGTGGTGCTACAGGGATTGGAACTATTTATTCCATCATCTGTGGTAACCATCGGAGGCAGATCTCAGCCTTGGTTTGGTCGCTCCTGTAAGACTGCATTATGCAGTAAGCAGGAGTTTTATCAAGCCTGGGCTGCGGCTTCGGCGACTCGGGATGTAAACACCAGCACACTTAAAAAGAAGTATAACTTCGCCTCCAGGTCCTTCAAAAGAGTTATTGCCAAGGCAAAGTCAGACCACATAGGCAGAATTGGCGAGAAACTAGTTCGACTTCCTTCGGTAACCCGTGCATTCTGGTCTCTCGCCAAGGCTGTCCAAAATAATTTTTGTAAGCCATCACTACCATCTCTGCACAGGGAGGACGACTCACTGGCCCAAGACGCAAAAGACAAAGTCGACCTTTTAGGCTCCCTTTTTGCGTCCAACTCGACTCTTGATGACAGGGGGATAACACCGCCAACCATCCCACGGTGTGAGTGCTCCATGCCGGACGTGCTGTTCTCACAGCGCTCGGTTCGCAAAGCACTCCTCTCCCTGGACATCCAGAAGTCGAGTGGGCCTGACGGAAAAGTGGCCCCAATTGTGCTGAGAACGTGTGCTCCGGAATTGACACCGGTCCTAAAGCGTCTTTTCCGTTACTCCTACTCCCAAGGCGTAGTCCCGAATTCATGGAAGACAGTTTTTGTCCACCCGATCCCTAAAAAAGGCTACCGCTCAGAACCGTCCAACTACAGGCCTATCGCCATCACCCCCTTGTTCTCCAAAATAATGGAATCCGTTATAAACTGCCAGCTCATGCGGTACCTTGAGGATCACCAGCTGATTAGTGACCGCCAATAAGGTTTTCATCGGTGTCGATCAGCTATCTAGCATTAACTTGTATTACTCAGCTAGCCTTAAATATGGATATTTGTTAAGCAAGTCAGAAGAAAAAGCACGCCCGAAATGATTTATCCACGTACACTGGTGTTGTCGTTAGGGTTACGTAATTACAATGTTCTAGAAAAATATAGACCTTTACTCCGTCTAAAAAAAAGTCCGCGATACCATATGTCTATTTCTTATACATAAGCCATAATTTGGTATTTTGTGACAAAAAAATATTGAAAATTTAAAAGTGATTTATGAGCGTTATTATTAGGCATGGCCTATTTATCCTTACGAACGAAAGTTACTTCATCATCAAGACAATTTTATGAAGATAAACTTTGTTCTTTATACCATGTTATTTGGACGCATAGTTTAAGAGATAATGTAAAATTAAAATAATTCAATACTTGGCTGGGCGCGCGAACGATGCTTAAACCCTAGCCGTTATAAAATGCTTGAACTAGGTCATGTCGCGCACCTCGGACACGTGATAACGCGGGTGAAACCGCGGGGCACAGCTAGTCAATAATATGTTGCTAACTGGTAACATTCATTGCTATGCGGATGACAGCACTGGTGATGCTATATACACCGGCCGTGCCAATATTTCTCGGGAAAACGTCGCCGAGTACCGGAACAAACTTGTGTATAAAGTCGAGTCTTTGCTGAACAAAGTCTCGGATTGGGGGCGACTAAATCTAGTCCAGTTTAATCCTCAGAAGACCCAAGTTTGCGCAATTACCGCTAAAAAGACCCCTTTGTCGTATCTCCTCAGTTTTTTTTTATAGGAGAGGGGGCAAACGAGCATGCGGCTCACCTGATGGTAAGTGACTACCGCCGCCAATGAACAACTGCAACACCAGGGAGGGAATTGCAGATGCGATGCCGGCCTTTTAAAAAGGAGTAGGCTCTTTTCTTGAAGGTCCCTAAGTCGTATCGGTCCGGAAAAATCGCTGATGGTAATCGATTCCACAAGGAAGTCGTGCGAGGAAGAAAACATCTTTTAAATCGCACAGTGGTGGACCGCCAATCATCCAGATGGTGTGGATGGTATCGGGAGTTCTGCCGCGATGTGCGTTCGTGAAATTTGGCGGCTGGGATTAATCCGAACAATTCCTCAGAGCACTCCCCATGGTAGATGCGAAAGAAAATGCAAAGGGATGCAACATCTCTTCGCAGTGGCAATGAATCGAGCCGATCGGAAAGGGCTCCGTCGTCGACGATTCGAGCCGCTCTGCGCTGGATGCGGTCAAGTGGAAGGAGCTGGCACTGGGGAGCCCCTGCCCAGAGATGGGAACAGTATTCCATGTGAGGCCGAACCTGCGCCTTGTAAAGTTGCAGGCGGTGTGCCGGCATGAAATACTGTCCCGCTCTGCTGAGCACACCAAGCTTTTTAGAGGCCAATTTGGCCTTGTCTTCCAAGTGACTACGAAACTGCACGTCACTCGATATGTCGACTCCGAGGATACCGATACTGGCACAGGTAAGAAGGGGAGTGCCTTGAAACTGAGGAGATACGACAAAGGGGTTCTTTTTAGCGGTAAACGCGCAAACTTGTGTCTTCTGAGGATTAAACTGGACTAGATTTAGTCGCCCCCAATCCGAGACTTTGTTCAGCAAAGACTCGACTTCAGACACAAGTTTGTTCCGGTACTCGGCGACGTTTTCCCGAGAAATATTGGCACGGCCGGTGTATAGAGCATCACCAGTGCTGTCATCTGCATAGCAATGAATGCTACCAGCTTGCAACATATCATTGATATGCAGAAGAAACAGCGTTGGTGATAGCACACAGCCTTGTGGAACACCAGCGTTAATAGGCTTGTAGTCAGAACATGCACCGTCTACAACGACCTTGATGCTCCGATCTGCAAGGAAGCTGGTGATCCAATTGCACAATTTCTCGGGAAGCCCATAGGAAGGGAGCTTCGAAAGAAGCGCTTTGTGCCAAACACGATCGAAGGCCTTCGCAATGTCCAGACTAACGGCCAACGCCTCCCCCTTGGACTCTACTGCCTCCGCCCATCTATGGGTCAGGTAGACCAGAAGATCGCCAGCTGATCGACCCCGACGAAAACCGTATTGGCGGTCACTAATCAGCTGGTGATCCTCAAGGTACCGGATGAGCTGGCAGTTAATAATGGATTCCATTATTTTGGAGAACAAGGAGGTGATCGCGATAGGCCTATAGTTGGACGGGTCTGAGCGGTCGCCTTTTTTTGGGATCGGGTGGACAAAAGCTGTCTTCCATGAATTCGGGACTTCGCCTTGGAAGTAGGAGTACCGGAAAAGACGCGTTAGGACCCGTGCCAACTCCGGAGCACACGTCCTCAGCACAATTGGGGGGATTCCGTCAGGCCTACTCGACTTCTGGATGTCCAGGGAGAGAAGTGCTTTGCGAACCAAGCGCTGTGAGAACAGCACATCCGGCATGGAGCACTCACACCGCGGGATGGTCGGCGGTGTTTTCCCCCCGTCATCAAGAGTCGAGTTGGACGCAAAAAGGGAGCCTAAAAGCTCAGCTTTGTCTTTTGCGTCTTGGGCCAGTGAGTCGTCCTCCCTGTGCAGAGATGGTAGTGATGGCTTACAAAAATTATTTTGGACAGCCTTGGCGAGAGACCAGAATGCACGGGTTACCGAAGGAAGTCGAACTAGTTTCTCGCCAATTCTGCCTATGTGGTCTGACTTTGCCTTGGCAATAACTCTTTTGAAGGACCTGGAGGCGAAGTTATACTTCTTTTAAAGTGAGCTGGTGTTTACATCCCGAGTCGCCGAAGCCGCAGCCCAGGCTTGATAACACTCCTGCTTACTGCGTAATGCAGTCTTACAGTAGCGACCAAACCAAGGCTGAGATCTGCCTCCGATGGGTACCACAGATGATGGAATAAATAGTTCCATTCCCTGTAGCATCACATCAGTGACAGAGTCAGCAACAGCGCTGGGATCATCCGGCGAGAAGCAAACCCGCCCCCATGGGTAGGATGCAAAGAAAGACCACATTCCATCCCAATCCGCCGACCTGTAATGCCAAACACGGCGGCAACCTGCAGAACGCAACCGCGGAGGGAGCGTGAGTGGCACCACACTCCGGATCAGACAATGGTCCGAAGAGCCGAGAGGGGCATCGACGGAAACCTGATATCCGTCCGGATGAGAGGTCATCAGAAGGTCCAACAGGGAAGGTGTATGATCCTCCACATCTGGAATCCGCGTAGGCGAAGTAACCAGTTGTGTCAGACCATATGCCAAGGCAAAGTCATAAACAGATCTCCCCGCATGATCGGTTAAACGTGAACCGAGCCATTCGGCATGGTGGGCGTTAAAATCCCAAGGATCACGATCTCTGCGGATGGGACCTGTTGTAGCAAGGAATCTGTATCCATTTGGACGTGGTCGATGAGTCGGTCTGTTTCGGCATTTCCGCTATGGGACCTATAGAGGCACCCGTAGACGCGCGGATGGTCGTCGCTGTCTACGCGTAGCCAAAGGATGGACAGGTCCGAACCTTCAAGACTGCCGAGGCATCGAGAACAGATGTCCTCTCTGACATACACGCAAACTCCAGCCCGAGGCACAAAGGAGTGCTCCAGTTTGTACCCCGGGTAGGAGAGATACGAAATATCAGCCGGAGAGGAAACCTGCGTCTCGGTCAGAAAGAGCAAGGCCGGCTTCACCGTCTCGAGATGGTAGTGGACGGCGTTTAGGTTAGAGTGAAGTCTCCTTTCCTCCTTCTGGGGGGGGGGAATTTTGCCCCCCCCCCCAGAATATGCGGGGCAGCCTGAGCACTCACGCTCAGGATTGGAATAACATGGTCGTGGATGCTCACCGAGGGATTCTCCAGGGGTGCTGGTACCCTCCTGGGGTAGTCTTGCGTGTAATTCCGCTACCATGTTGAAGGGGGGGGGGGGGGGGGGAATTGGGCCTCCGGCCACCTGCACTCACCAGACGAAACGCAGAAGCAGAGCCTCTACTTCACGCCGGTATTCTGTGAGGTCGTGGTATAAACCCGGCTCGAGCCGGCCCATACGTGCAACAGCACAAACTGCTGCGTGGCTCTACCACCTAGAAAAGGCACTCCCCTTCTTGCCTCAGCCAGTATCGGAATCCTCGGAGTCGACATATCGAGTAACGTGCAGTTTCGTGGTCACTTGGAAGAGAAGGCCAAATTGGCCTCTAAAAAGCTTGGCGTGCTCAGCAGAGCGGGACAGTATTTCATGCCGGCACACCGCCTGCAACTTTACAAGGCGCAGGTTCGGCCTCATGGAATACTGTTCCCATCTCTGGGCAGGGGCTCCCCTGTGCCAGCTCCTTCCACTCAACCGCATCCAGCGCAGAGCGGCTCGAATCGTCGACGACCGAGTCCTTTCCGATCAGCTCAATTCATTGGCACTGCGAAGAGATGTTGCATTCCTTTGCATTTTCTTTCGCATCTACCACGGGGAGTGCTCTGAAGAATTGTTCGGATTAATCCCAGCCGCCACATTTCACGAACGCATATCGCGGCAGACCTCCCGATACCATCTACACCATCTGGATGATTGGCGGTCCACCACTGTGCGATTTAGAAGATGTTTTCTTCCTCGCACGATTTCCTTGTGGAATCGATTACCATCAGCGATTTTTCCGGACCGATACGACTTAGGGACCTTCAAGAAAACAGAGTACTCCTTTTTAAAAGCCGGCAACGCTTCTGCGATTCCCTCCCTGGTGTTGCAGTTGTTCATGGGCGGCGTTAGTCACTTACCATCAGGTGAGCCGCATGCTCGTTTGCCCCCTCTCCTATAAAAAAAATTTGTGATAGCTCAAGGGCTAATCGCTTTGTAACCCTCTCAGAAAAGGCCTGTGACCTAATGAATAGAAGTTGTATCTTTACTTTACTTTTTAACTATTATACTAATAAAAACTAAGTATGGTCAGTATAACAATTAATGTTGCGATGTTAAATAATCTTATAAATAAAGCTACTTGAATGTTAAAGAAAAAATAAAAACTTGTCTTATATGCAATAAAATATGTTTCAAGGTTGACTATTCTAACGAACATTTATTCATTTCGTTCATGTTGAAATATAGCTTAGCATAAATCATCGCCACATGCACCTGACGGCGAGGACAAGGTGAAAAAATGTCCAAACGGTCAAAATAGCAATCAACAAGTTTAATGTGTAGTGGTCAAACAAGTGACCGAAATGGCGATTGTGACTAAAGTGTAAATTGTGATTAAAGTCGTAAATACACAAACATTTAACAATATAACACACATGCAAACACTAATTTGAAATAAGACTCAGTTTTGTAATATTTAAATCTTCACTTATTTTCTTTTTCCCACGCCCTCACAGAATACCGTATAGCCGTATACCGTATACCCCATTGTTACGGGTGCTTTACAGCACCCATGGTCACGGAGAAGACTGAGGGGTTTGAAGTCCCGATGTCATAGTTGGCCCAGCTACCTTCAGTTTTTGAATATTAATTTTTGGTCCGATTCACGCAGAATGAGCTTATAGTATCTTGAAGTCTATGCAGTGGTATGCTTGGGTTTGTATTTAATTTTATTGATTATAGGATCCCAAGCAGATAGCAGCACCCATCCACCTTCTCTATTGAAATTAGGATGTTTTTTTTAATTTCAATAGCCTTAGGTTAGTAATAGTTTCTTTATTTTTATTTTAAAAACCAACAGCGATTTAACAATTTTAAGGACTTAAAGTATACAGCTTAAATGTAAGGTCTATTAAAGGTTTTTTTCAGTTATATAAACAAAATATATTATGGACGGTACAATTTAACTATTCTTTGGATTTAATATAATACTAGCTGTTCCCCGCGACTTCGCTCGCGTGTTAGGGTTTTTATGTTTTTTCGCGGAACCCTAATTCTTTTTCTAAAATAAAAGTAGCGTAAATTACTCCTTAAGAAATCAGTTATCTGTCAGTGAAAGTCCTGTCAAAATTGGTCCAGTCATTTCGGAGATTAGCCGGAACAAACAGACAGACAGACAAAAATTTTAAAAATTGTGTTTTTCTTATAAGTACCGTATATACTTTCATATACAATTAGTAAAAAGCTGTAATTTTGACATTACAAACAGACACTTCAATTTTATTTATTTGTATAGATGTATGTACTAATCTAATATATGTTCACAGATATATAACTAAATATTTATACTAATTGCACTTTTGTATATGTGTATGTAGAAGTAATATTTGTATAATTTATTTAACTCTGCAAAACGTTTAAGTGCAGTTAAATATCAACATTCTTTTATGTAATTTAATTTAATTTAATGAAATATCACACCAATTTATTTATTTATTTTTATATACTGTTACACTTATGTCAAATTTTCACCACTAATGCCATAAACGATAAACAATCAAGTAAGAAATTATTATACTATTATGTATACGATTATGTTGATTTACTATTTATTGCTTTTTGTGTAGTCCCACTAGATGCAAGAGACGATTCTGAACAAAGACTAACCAACTGCTGAGGATCTGAAAACAGGCGCACGCTGTATTTTCTTACTCTTTTAATCCGATGGGACAGTCATTCGACGCGAACAGACAGATCAGGCGCAGGACCATCCGCTTTACGATTAACGTGCTTTCTGAGACACGAGGATAAAACACTGCCTACTTCCTGACTCCTGAGATATTTCTTTACTGAAAAACCCAATAACTGAATTCGGTCCGATCCGGAATTTGAACCTGGGATCTCATGATAAGCAATCGCGTATCCGACCACTAGATCAACGATACAGTCAATTAAAAATTAATAAGGCTTACTATGCTATTAAAAACTACATGATTGATAATAATCCGAGGGAATGAGGTGATTGCTACGATACTGTTCCGTAAGTTTTCATACTTAATGCTAAAAAATATTATATTGTCAATTAATGTTTAAAAAAAGTCCTGCTGGGTTTTTCCATACCAGTGGTAAATGACTTTCAATAAGTATTCAATTAATCTATATTGAACAAAATTATTCTATTCTAATAGGAAATATAAAGATCTCTTATATTTACGCGAACACTACACATTTAAATAAAACTAATTTTATCGCGTATATTAACTTATTTTACATTCCCGACGTTTCAAGCACTTTACAGCACCCATGGTCACAGGGGGGATTGAGGTGTATGACGTCCCAATGTCATACTCTTATCACAATCCCTAAAAACCTCTAATAATGATACTCCAGGATTTGCTTCTGTACAATCATAAAAACACACACACACACACACACACACACACAAACACACACACACACGCGCGCGCGCAATTACATATAAGTCTACACATACACGCTTTCATATACTCACCTATACACGTCCATATCCATTGAATGGATTCAGCAATTCGCCTTATAATGTAACTTTTTATCTCTTTTATGATATAATTCCTCTCTGTATTATTTCTTTCTTTGTATTATATGTAACCTATCCGCGAGGGGGGGCTGGTGACCTGTAACCCAGGTTTTTAATAAAACCTATAATAGGCACCAGTCTCTCACAACGCTAGGTCCTTACTATGTATATCGATATTGTTAACCAGGCAGTAGTTGTGAAGAGATAAATAAACTGAATTGAATTGAATTGAATTGAAATAGTTAACCTTTTAAAAATATTTTTATAAAAATTTATTTTCTCTACACACACCCATTTGGTTACGTTGATGAATATCATGTACGTTTTATATATATATATATATATATATGCATGTGAATAGTGAATACTCACAGAAAATTAGTTCAAAGCTTGAAACAAATTGCATTTTGGTGCTAGGCTTTGAGTACCTACATCACGTATTTTTCATTTCAATTCAGAAACTGTTAGTGTAACTGGTGTAACGATGTGTTTTTTTTTTAACTTTATGACACTTTACTGAAATTGATGTCCTAACTGTATTTAACAACATACGTCGACGTCGTGTATATTTTTATTGTTAAATTTTTAAATTCTTAGTAAAATATCTACAAAATTTGAACTTTTAGTCGTTTGTCAGTTGTGTCTGATGTTTTAAATTAATTTATTAAAATGTACATATTACTTGATAATTCAAAAATAATCAGTAAGGTATAGTTGTCTATTGTGGGAAGTCAGAATGTGTCAAAAAAGGCACGTATGGCAATGCTGTGTTAGTCCCTACCCTAATGTATGGTAGTGAAAGTTGGGTATGGCAGAAGAAGCACGAGAATATAATACATGCTGTAGAAATGCGGTCATTAATGAGTACGTTAGGGCTGAATCTGAATAAATGATGAGAAATTGTGTGATAAGAGAAAAGTGTGGTTTGCAAGATGATGTTGTGACCAGAATTAAGAAAGAAATGTTTCGGTAATTGAGTCATGAAGAATCAATGAACGAGGAATGAGGGACAAAACCAATTTATGTTACAGAAGTGAACAGCAGAGAAGGAAGGAACGCCCTATACGAAAGTTTATCGATCGAATTGGCGATATATTGAATGGGCCAGGGCCAGATTAAGAATACCCTTAACCTAAACCGACGAGCATGTATGCGTAGGTACATGGATGTAAAGGAGGTAAGAGAGGTGTATCAGGATCGTGCCAAATGGAATTCCGTGAACTCTGCCTATATAACAAGAAATAATAAAAATAAAATAAAAATTTAAGGGAGCTCCACTACTAGAAGCGTGTTTTACGATGGTACGGAACCCGTCATGCGCAAGTCCGACTCGCACTTGGCCGACTTTTTTTTGGTTTTTCGGGTTATGTGGAAGATATTGTAATAAGATCGTTTTTTGTTTTTCCTCAATGGTTCCTTTTATTGGTGTACACTAAAGATTTCTATTGTATTTTATTTTTATCATAAAAATAGTAGGTACTACACAACATTTGTTATAATAACAGCCTCGGCTCTCCAACTTATTTTTTTTTATTTCAACCACATACAAAATTGTACTAATAAAATATAGCCAAATTAAGGAAACTAGGCTAATAGCCTTAGCCTAGGCTAGATTTTCTTAATCCTACTAATATTATAAATGTGAAAGTTTGTGAGGATGTATGGATGTTTGTTACTCTTTCACACAAAAACTACTGAATGGATTTTAATGAAACTTTACACTAATATGGCTCATACATCAGAATAACACATAAGCTATAATTCATAAAAGTATTTAATTAATTAAATACGTTTGTTTAACATAAAGGCGACCGTATTTATACTCTACTATTTATTATAATCCTGGTTTGAAAAGTATGTATTTATTTCACTTATTATAAGTCAGTGCTTGACTGCAATCCCACCTTGTGTGGTAAGTGGTGATTTAGTTCCACGTAAATCGTACTGTCTTAGTGTAATAAAAATCTATTACTCTTGTCTTCAAAACACACGTTATATTAGAAGGGAAAGACGCTGGCAAAATATTCTCCTGCTTGATGGTGAGTGATGCATAAAAAGGTAATTTGCTAAACTAGTGGCACGAGTTATGTTCAATGTTGTGCTTATATTATATAAGTATACTGCAGCAGACAAATAAAATGTAATGGAAAGAACCAGCATTTTATCTCTTGACGTAATAAATTAAAGTTTCCCACATAAAGCTATTTTTAGAAAATATAATAACACGTTTTACAATAACAGAAAATGAAACTGCCATTAAAACCCCTCAAATATTCTCATTTTGATATTTCTCTTCAATACATGCAGAATTTTATGAAAATTATTAGATATCGTAGGCCATAAGTTCACATCAATAATTTAAAATCTTCAAAAATAAAATAAAAATCCTAACAGACAAATTACTTTTATTTGTTTGGTTACTTTTTTTATTATATCTGTCAGTAGATAAGTGCATTTTATGAAAGAGGAAACTGAATGGACGTGTGAAATCCATATCGTAAGCTTTGCGGCTTCCGTAAGATACTACTTAGACAAAGTCGTAAAACGTAGAGTAACGGTTTCAGATCCGCAAAGAATTTCCTTTAACACTAATCAATTAATATATTTTTTATTATACACCAATATAATAAACAGTATTTATAAAGTACAAAAGACTTTCTTGTGCCCTGAAATTAATTTCTTCCAGAGATCCTTTTATGCAAAAACTGTTATTATAAATAAATAAGAATGTAGAAAAGGGTGACGATTTTAATAAATTGAAAGCGCAAAATGATGGCATAGCAATCGAAAATAAAAAACAAGATACATTGCAAAATATTTGAGTTCCAAGTGCAATAATCAATAATCTCTAAGTAAATGATACCCGCGAAAAACACGCGAACAACTGAAGAGGCAATAGGCCGGCAATATAGCTTAAAGAACAAACAATCGATGGGAAGAAAGGTTCCCACAGAGGCAACTTCGTACTGGCAAGTATAGTGTGTAGTTACGTATGCAGTCGATGAATGCGGGTGGCTCGAAACCGTATATATATATATATATCAAATAATCACTCGTTTTGTCCCGTGTGTAAAAACAAGGCCAGTTTTAACGGAGACTCACCATCTGCGCGGAAAATTAAATAAAATACACAAGCGTGTGCGATAGCACAAGTGCACTCCTTAATCCTATCTGAGCTATTGCGAAAATTGAATATTAGAGACCGTCAACGTACACGTTCATTGCTATGGAAAATACAAAACAGAAAATATGTGTTATGTACTAAAAAACAGCACAGGAGAGGATACAAGTCGCCACCATGTGGGAAGCAACAGTAACAGTCCAAGTGAAGAAGAAATCCTACGCCTGAAAACGTTGTCAGTGGCCTAACCACTTACTACAAAACCATTTATTTGAAATATTTGTTGTGACGTGGCGGTAAGAAAACAAATCAAACCTTTTGTTACCCATGGGTGCCATAAAAAGTGACTATAGAAAATGCCAATAAGATCTTTTTATATGAAATAACTTTGACAAACGGGCGCACATTTCATTCCAGGATCGAAATATAGATGCGTTGTGAGGACTAAGATAGAATGTCTTGTAATCTTGTAAAGTAAACCTTGTAATAAACTTGTAAGCATTGCAAGTGTGAATTAACGCTTTTTTATTAAGAAAGGTTCTATCGTCACATATTTTCCTTACTTACCATGGCATATATATATATAATCTAATATATAAAATTATCGTGTCGCGGTGTTTGTTACCAAGCTCCTCCGAAACGGCTGAACCGACTTATATAAAATTTTGTGTGCATATCGGGTAGGTCTGAGAATCGGCCAACGTCTATTTTTCAAACCCTTAAATGATAAGGGTTACCCACCCCTAAATATTTTTTTTTAATTTTTTTGACAAATTTTTTATTTTTATTTTATTATGATTTAGCATTGAAAAATACATAAAACTTAAAATTTTCATCCTTCTAAGATCGACCCCTGTTTTTTATCGCGATTTTTAAAACTAAAAAATATTTATTAGAAATTATGTATATGGCAAAACAACGTTTGCCGGGTTGATAGCAAGTTAATAGGAACAATTAGTCCGACTAGGTAAGTCCATTTTGGACCGAGAGGTCAATCGACGGATTCAACTCGGCTGGGAAGCGTTCGAGAGATTACAACATATCTTCTGATCAGGCATACCTCACAACCTCAAAACTAGATTGTACAACCAGTGCGTAGTGCCAGTGATGATCTATGGATCTGAACGTGGTCCTTCACTGCAGGCCGTATGCGGAAGCGCAAAATCGCTCAACGAGCTACGGAGAGAGATAAGCTCGCCGTTTCTCTGCGTGATAGACTTAAAAACGAGGATATCCGCAGTAAAACCAGTGTAACCGACATAACCTAAAGGATTAATAGGCTGAAGTGGCAATGCGCCTGCCATATAGCTCGAAAAACCGACAACCGATGGGGAAGAAAGGTTTCCGAGTGCTAGCCTCGTACGGGCAGGCGAAGTTTAGGGCGTCCCCCCACTAGATGAAGTGATGACCTGGTAAGACATGCAGGAAGTCAATGTATGCAGGTGGCTCGGGGCCGTGCTTTGTGACATTCCTTGGCCTAGGCCTCCCTATGTTCAGCAGTGGGCTTGTGAAGGGCTGTAATGATGATGATGATGATGATGATAATGATATTATAATTATGTAATAAAGTAGTTGATTGCAGCGAAATATGTTACTTAAGCTATTTACTAACGATGTTACGAGGTGTTTACCCAAACAAGCTTTATTAAAGTATTTTCTCCTTAGACGGGCAATTTCCTCAGCGCCTTGTAAATGTCTATACGTTCGCTCTACATAATTAAGCCGGGTGCATAAGCAATCTTCAGCGCGCCAGATCAGATTACGAAATCTTCAAGTTCATTTTATATGATGAAAAAGAGGGATGAGGGAGGCGAGGTTAAATAAATAAGGCTTTAAGTTTTGAAGCAATTTTATTTAAAATGCTTAAGATTTTAGTCAACTCTCTCATCTCATATGAAATAATTAAAACAAATTGCACTTATTAATAAACATCTTGATTTTGATCGTTTAATGAATTCTTAGATTAACGCAAACACTACACAAAACTTATATTGCCTAGAAATAATTATTATATTAAATTCGGAATTATTCCAAGGCCAGCAATTAAAAGCTTGTAAAAATAAAAGAACGAAAAGTTACATTATTTTTTTTTAGGTTTTATTTAATTTCAATTCTATTTATATAAAATTTTGTATGAGAAACAAAATGTATCAGAAATGGTGACGGTAACATTTCACATTCTTTTTGAAATAAAGTAAATCTTCATGTGAATACATAAGGTAAATTGTGGGTAACTTGAAACTTAATTGCTGAAGCCATTATATATTAATTAAGAAAAAGTGAAATTTTAATACTTCCAACATCGAATTATGTGTCAGTAAGACAAACCAAGTTATAAAATAATTGATAAATTAAAAATTAATAATGCCTTCATAAAGAATATAAGGAAAATGACGCCGAATTTCTTATCCAATTAGTTAAATGCCCGTCTCGGGCAGATAGCGGCGTGTTCCTGTTAATCCTTCGCTAATTACAGCAACCTCGTAATTTGAACAACAAAAGAATTAAGATCTTATGATTTAATAATAATAAAATAATACATTTAATAATTTATAACGCATAAAATATTCACTTTGGAGTCTGAATATGAATGACATAATTAGTCAAATTATAATATAACTTTTAATTGAAAATAAACTACGCTACACTTAAATTTTATCTTTATATTGCACCACTGTTTTAATTTCTCTTTATCATTCGTATAGGCATCTTCCTGAAACTTAGTTCTTACATTACTATTATTAAAGAATAAACAATATACATAAAGTTATGTAAATTACATTAATTTATACATTAAATAATAATAATATATGCGAAAATTACATATAATAAATATAAACTAATACTAATAAAGTACAATAATATATATTAATTAACAAGAAATGCAAAGAATTTATGTCTTACACGTTCCTTAATTGCTAATAAAATTTCAGAACCGAAAGGTTAATTTGTCCTTTAAAAGTGGTAGCTAAAATTTACAAAATTATTTAGAAACAAATTCATAATGAAAGCATATCAATACAGGCACAACTAAAATGTTTGTAGAACATGGAGTAACTTCCTTCCTCGTAGACAATTTGCTAGATGGCGAATACAATCTTAGTTTTATTACCCAGTGCCCATGATGGGATTATTCTATCGGGAAAATAAACAGGACATTAGCAATGTGTATCATGCTTAATACTTTAATACCTTATTTAATATTTACGTCATCCAACACCAACCGAAAACCATCTCCCCTTGCATTTTAGACGACTTCAATATAAAATGAGCTTCTCAATTCAACCGTATGTTTTTTTCCTTCTTTTTTTGTACCTATATTACGCGATATCTTCGTAAATTATGAACTGATTTTATGGTTTCTCTTTTGATTGAATTGCTTATATATATGCTTCAGAGGTAGTACCATATAAATTTTGAGAAAAAAATACTTTCTAATAGTGGATAAATAGGGGATAACTTTCAAGATGTAATCTTTACCTTGTAATATTTTAGTACTACACTATTTTAGTCAGGTGTGGTAGGACCGGGCGCGCGCGCCACTGCCTGCTACTTCTTGCGTCCTTCTCTAGCACACATCCCTCGCAACACATCCCTCGCACATATCCCTCGCACATATCCCTCGCAACACATTCCTCACACACATCCTTCCCTTGTTTTGTATATACAAAAACATCGCTCCGCAGAGCCGTTTCCACCGGAGCTACGCTGAGTGAGGCTAGGTAAATGAAGTGATTCTATTGGTTCTTAACAAACACATCCCTCGCTACATCCTCCTCGCACATCTCTGGTGGAAACGCAGCCTTAAAGTGTCAAGTTATTAAAGGTAATGAAAGCCGACTTAAAAGAACTACTCGTAAAAGAAATTAAACTATTTTCACATAATGGCTTTTGATGTTGGTGCTAAGACATAAGTATAAAAGTATTATAACCTTTTGTTAAAATTTAAGTTTTCTTAAATCTTATAGTACTTACTAAATGTAAAGGAGATAAAAAGTAACAATACAAATAATGAAATCGATTGCTAGCCATACTTATACATATCAATTTATTAGTTACGTTTATAATTTAAGTTAAAGTTCATATTCAAGCTAAAAAAGACTAGACTACCAACGAATATTCGGCTATTATTCGGTATTCGGCCTATTCGGCAAATTTAATCCTACTCGATCGAATACCGAATATCTAGGTACTATTCGGCTGAATATCGAATACCTAACTAAGAGGTCTTATTGAAGTCACATCGCGGCAGAACTCTCGATACTATCCACACCATCTGGATGATTGGCTGTCCACCACTGTGTGATTTAGAAGATGTTTTCTTCCTCGCACGACTTCCTTGTGGAATCGATTACCATCAGCGATTTTTCCGGACCGATACGACTTAGGGACCTTTAAGAAAAGAGCGTACTCCTTTTTAAAAGGCCGGCAACGCATCTGCAATTCCCTCCCTGGTGTTGCAGTTGTTCATGGGCGGCGGTAGTCACTTACCATCAGGTGAGCCGCATGCTCGTTTGCCCCCTCTCCTATAAAAAAAGTCAGATATTTAATAAAATGAAAATATTTATTTATATCACAATGAATTTTTTCTTGAAATCATTAAAGTTGTCATATGTACATAATCAACTTCTATATTATAAAAATTAAAAAAAGAACTAACAGATAAATGTCTATGCACTCGAATTATCGTAGTTAAAGTGGAAGGTAATGGTGCAGAAAGACTAATTTTTCTACATTTTCGGCAGTAGTTTACCTTTCTTCTCGTAGACCCAGCTTCAAAGAATAGACGCTCTGAAGAATAAACACCAGGTTAATCCTTGCCGGTCGAATACTTTTGCCTTATATTCGTTTATTCGGCCAGTAAGTCCGCAGAATATTCAGTAATCTAAAAATACACATTTTTGACACAAACACGGAGTTTGAAACCTTTTAATATTTGCTTAGAAATTTTTCCCTATCGTCTTCTTTTTCATTTCATTTTATTTCGTCCCATCATCATCAGCATCAGCATCATTAGCATCGGATGATGAAAAAAAACTCGTTTCAATTTCAGCTTCTTTGAGAGTGTATTTAGTTAATAATATTTTTTTCAACCAACATGAATCTTATACTAAAAAAATAAGGCACGTTACGCCTTGTTAAATTAATTACCTTAAGACAAATGTCTTAAGGTAATTAATTCAAGAAAACACACGACGATCTTTAAGGTGTCAAATCAAATTGTAAAAGCATGTCAAGCTCGGCGCAAAGGATGTCCTGATGAGGCAAGTAAATATCGCTTTAGCTGCTGGCAAGACGATAATTAGTTAATTCGCAGTGGCTGTCGGCTCGAGACATACGGCTCCGTTTCACTGTAGCTACAGTAGTTAAGATTAACAAGTTTTTATTTCACATAAAAGTGTCAATATATATAAACATACCCATATTGAGCCGTGGTAGCTCAGATGGTTAGCGCTCGCTGTAAGCTTCACAGTACTCGAGCAACCCGGGTTCGAACCCCGCCGGTACCAATGAAATTGTTAATTGCAATTTTAAGTGCTGATTTACCACGTGCTCGGCGATGAAGGAAAACATCGTGAGGAAACCTGCATGTCTGAGAAATAAAAAAAAATATTTCGAAGATATGTGAAGTTCGCCAAAACGCATTAGGGCAGCGCGGTGGACAATTCCTTGCCCTAAAACCCTCTCAGAAATGAGAGGAGGCCTGTGCCCAGCAGTGGGACGTAAATAGGCTGCAACTTGATACGCATATAATTATAATACAGAGGAGGGGGAGGTTTTATGGCCACAATTATTGTATTCTGAATGACGAAGTTTTGAGTTTAAGGAGATGGAAGGAATACTTTGAAAGCGTGTTTATGAGTGATGAGACGTTTGAATTAAATAAAATAGAAATTCCGAAAGAAGAGGAAATAGATAGAGATATAAGTATAGATGAAATAATGAAAGCAATGAAAAGTATGAAAGCAGGTAAGGCAGCCGGTTATGATAGAGTATCTCTCGAAATGCTAAGGGCTGGAGAAGGAGTGGTGGCAGACCTGCTGTACACCTTGTTTAATTTATGTTGGGAACTTAAGCGGGTACCGGGAGACTGGTGCAAAGCCGTGATAGTCCCAATATATAAGGGAAAAGGATCACAGCAGGACCGTAAAAACTACCGTGGTATCAGCCTTCTTAGCATTGCGGGAAAACTGTATGCTAAAGTACTAACTGAAAGAGTTATGAAAGAAACTGACGGAAAAATTTGGGATGTGCAAGCGGGATTTAGAAAGGGAATGGGATGTACAGATCAGGTCTTTTCCATACGCATGATCGCCGAGAAGTTTTTGGCCAAAAACCAAAAAGTTTTTTGTGCGTTCGTGGACTTGGAGAAGGCTTATGACAGAGTGGACAGGGATGTGCTATGGCAAACACTGAACTCATTTGGGTTGAGCGCTGGTCTGATACAGGCATTGAAGTCTCTATATAGGGACTCTAGTGCTTGCGTCAGGATCAACGGGACCTACTCGGACTGGTTTGACATCCATAAAGGTGTCAGACAGGGCTGTGTGGCTTCCCCGTGGTTGTTCAACCTATTTATGGACAGTTGTTTGGAAAATTTGAAAGTAGAAGAATGCGGGTTAAGAATGGGTGAGTTAACCGTCAAATGCCTTTTGTACGCCGATGATCAAGTCATACTTGCGTCGTCGGCAGCCGAGTTGCAAATGATGGTTACATTAATGAACAGGACATTAAAAGAAAAGAGAATGAAAGTGAACGCAAGTAAGACGAAAGTTATGGTTTTTGAAAGAGAAGAAAGTAAAACGATATGTGAAATAAGAATAGAAGGGGAGTTGGTAGAGCAAGTAGATGAGTTTGTATATTTGGGATGTGTGTTTAGCAGGGATGGTAGATATGATAAGGATATAGAACGACGAGTGAATGCAGGAAATAGAGTGAATGGGGCTCTACACTCTATTGTGAAAAGTCAGAATGTGTCCAAAAAGGCACGTATAGCAATTCATAATGCTGTGTTAGTACCTACTTTAATGTATGGTAGTGAAAGTTGGGTGTGGCAGAAGAAGCATGAGAGTAGAATAAATGCTGTAGAAATGCGGTTATTAAGGAGTATGTTAGGGATGAAGCTGAATAACAGAGTGAGAAATTGTTTAATAAGAGAAGAGTGTGGTTTGCAAGATGATGTTGTGACCAGGATTAAGAAAGGAATGCTTCGGTGGTTTGGCCATGTAGAAAGAATGAATGAGGAAAGAGTGACAAAGCAAATTTATGTTGCAGAGGTGAACGGCATAGTCGGGAAGGGTCGCCCTAGGCGAAAGTTTATCGACCAAATTGGCGATATATAAAAAAGGGGCCAAATCAAGACTACCTTTAACCGACGAGCGTGTATGCGTAGGTATATGGATGTGGAGGAAGCGAGAGAGGTGTGTCAGGATCGTGCCAAATGGAAGTCCATAATCTCTGCCTACCCCTCTGGGTGACAGGCGTGAGTGTTTATGTATTAAATTTTTACGATTTTAAATGTCGATGGAAATAGTAGATTTATCTTTATTTTATTCGTATTACATAATACAACGTTTGTTATTTTAAACGTATATCACAACAAAAGCATTAATTTGAAAAGTTCGGTACAAATAACCTTCGTGGTTGTCGGTTTCGCCGTTAATGGAGTTGGAATCTAATCGGGCGTCAAGCTTCATAACTATTGCTTAAATTGTAGGGTTTAGTTAGGGTCGCTTAAATCACTGTATCCGAAAAATCTATCCCCAATGTTAGCCAACAATTTTAAAAACATACAATATTTTATAGTAAATCAAACAAATTAGACAAAACACTATGACACTTTTCGATGTGAAATATTGCTTTGGCAGTAAAACCGACGCGTATACCATGATGGCAAACGCCATAACGCTCCCTTATCCCATCACGCTGCGTCACGCTCGTCATGCGCGATGCGTCATGCCACTGCTTTCGATTTATATTTCGTAATTATTATTATAATTAGAATAATAATAAAAAAATATTAACGATTAATATGTATACAATAAATATTGATTTTATTAACAAAACTCTTATGTTATGTTATGTTTTTACGTGGTAGAGCCATGCTGCAGCTATATTAGTAATATAGTTGTAGCACGAATGGGTCGGTTCGAACGGTGAAGGACCACGCTCTCACAGAAAACCAGCGTAAAATAGCAGCTTTACGCTGCTGTGTTTCGTATGGTGAGTGTAGAGAACCGGAGACCCTTTTTACTGGCAAAGAGGCATTCCATCTTAGTCTTCACGGGTGACAACGCATCTGCATCTTGAGTTTTTATTGAGAATAGATGTAGATGTTTATGGGTCACAGTAACCACTTACCATCAGGTGGACTGTATGCTCGTTTGTCACTCTATCCTATAAAAAAAAATGTTTTTCAATTTATTTTACTCTATATTCTTAATTAGTTTTCATTATAATATATTCTACCATCAACTTTGATGTTTCCTGTGTGCCGAACATCCGGTGAGTGAAAACAATTTTTTCAAGTGATGTCACAAACTTCAAGTAGCTACATACGAGCCATACAGGCCATAGACACGTGCAGCTAACTTCAAACATGAAGTCTGCAAATGCGTTGTTAATTCTGAGGACTAAGATGGAATGCCTCACACCTTGTAATTATACTGCGTCTATATGTTTTTTTATTTTGTTTGTATTATTCTGAAAAACAATGAGGTATGTAGGTACGTATTGTTAATAAAAATAAGGTTTTAATTTTTTTTTAAATCATCTCAATAATTTACCACCCGACTATTAGCATATTTTAAATTTCCCGTTTCTATTTGTCGGTGCGCAAAAGGTAATCGTATTTAGAGCCGGGCGAAACATGAGGTGCAAAAGGAAATGATATTCTGAACAGATTAGAAAGCTAATATCCCTGCAGCAAGCGTCTGCCATATCCGCTTAATAAAGGTAACTTTGCAATACCACAGTTTATTACAGACTTATTAAACATAAAAATACTGATTACAATAAAATATTTTATCATATTATAATTTGTTATTAGTTTTCTTTGTTTTTATAAAATACTTTTATTCTTTGCAAAGTGAAGCCGTCTTTCAAGAGCTATCTGGTGTTAATTGCTTTAACCATCATTGCGCAAGAGTAAACTATCAAATTTTTGATGTATATGTATAATTAATAAATAATATACATAATTTCATGTAAATTATATTAAAAATTTTGGAAATAAAGACTGGAAATGAGTGGAAATGGCTCCAACTTTAGATATAGCTAAATAGCCTATCATGTAGAGGATGTCATGGCGGTCATGGTTGAATAGGAGCCAAAAGTTCTCATTACACTCATAGGGGGTCAAAATGGCCAAAAACCAAAAAATTAAAAATTATTATTTCGTCTAGGACTCCGCTCCTCCTTCGGAAGTTCTTACACAGTCTTTACTTCCCGCATCCCACTAGCAACATATAACATATATGAACTAATACAATAAAATAATATATATTAATTAACAACATGCAAAGAAATTATATCTTACACGTTTCTTAAATGCCAATGAAGTTTCAGAACCGAAAGATTAATTTTTCCTTTAAAATCGTGTCTTTAATTTATAAAGAGAAAAAGCGTTTAGAAGTTTTTTTATAGGCATGAAATATTTTTAGATGAGAGTGGAGAGTTCTTTGATAATATTTAATTATAAATCTTTAATCATGGAACTTCTTTAGTTTAGCAAAACATTATGTGTGCTTCACGGTTGAATTTACCGCTATCCGTGTTATTAGTAAAGATGAAACAGAAACTATACATAGTGATAAAATCCAAAAATTTGTTTTATTCGTGACAGCATAACACAGCTCAAGAATCTGTAAGCTGTCGTCGAATTGTTCAACAAATTACATTGTGACATCAACATTATGATAAAATTATTAAACAAAAAACCCTGGAAAACTACTATCTTTGCATATTCAAATCCCAAAAAAAACCTATGAACGTGTTCCATTCTTCTATATGATGCATAATCTTAAAAAAAAAGTTCAGAAAATCTATCTAATTTCATGTACTGCTAGATTGCTTCTTTCTTCGTTAATGCCATTTCACTAACATTATTTTATCGTTACTTTTTTTTATTTTTTATTATTTTATTATTTAAGGTTGAAGTAGAAAAACTCAATATTATTTGGTGTTCTCTTTATAACTATAAAATAACGCAAGTCGTAAATGGCAGGTGCTTAAGGCTAGACTTGCTTCCCTAAATCAGAACCCGAATTAAACAACTTAAAAGGCTTAAAAGAGTCATTTTAAGTGTCTCCCCGTTTTGCATGAATACATGTTAACGATGTCCGAATCGCTTGGGAAATTACAAGGCAGTATAAAGCACTCGCACGCGTCGCAGCAGTGCATTAAGTACGTGAATTTAAAAGAGCCCCGCTGAGGTCGCAGCGCTGAAATAAATTGAGGTAATTTTTACTTCAGCCAGAAAAGTGAAAGTTTGTGTTATGAAATTACTTACATTCGAAATATGTTGCATATAAAAATAAAACTTTGGTGTTGTACCCTTTAATTTTTTTTAATAGAATAAGGTTGATTAACGAGCACAAAATCCACCTGATGGTTAGTGGATATTGTGGCCCATAGACATCTAAATAAAACTTTGGTGTATTTGTCCACTTTAAGTTTTTGTTTTAATAGAATAAGGTTGTAACCCACAGACATCTACATCTATTCTTAGTCCTGAGTCCTGAGGACTAAGATGAAATGCTTCGTTTCCAGTAAAAAGGGTATCTGACTCTTTACACTCATGACACGAAACACAGCACACACACATTAAGCTGGTATTTTGTAAGAGCATGGTCCTTCTTATACTCTTTACATAAGTACCTAGATTTGTATTTTACTTTTTAACTATTACTACTATATTTGCTTATTTCTAAATAACACAAAAACAATAACAAATAAGTAATTAAAAAATTAAACCGAAAAAAGAACAAATAACTGAACGTTCTGTATAATATATTAGATACTTACTATACGTGAAATACAACAGTCTTACTAATTTTCATCGAATTGAAAATCTGGCGATCTGACTGCATAGAAATATATACAATACAAACTTAAAACACACAAATTCTTAACGGCTCTTTTCTTTAAAGTGAACAACAGATGTGAACAAGCCCGCATTCAATCTAAAACCTTAAAAAACTTACAATAGGTTCCTTGAATACTACTAAATATTCAATAATTGAAACGCCAACATTCAAGTCTGCATAATGTCACCAGACATCATAAGTACGGTGGAGAGCGTTTGTGGAGTCGAGTATTTTCCCTAGGGATTAAGCGGGCGGAACTCGCGAGTCAATCAGCTCGTTACGTCCGCTGCATTCATGCCCGGTGTAGACTTGTAAACGAACCCCCGAGTCGTGCACTTTTGAACGGATGCTAGCTAGAAATATTATCTTTACAGACAATAAATTTAAAAGATCCCTTTTCCTCCAACGGAAAATTAGGTGGCGATAGTTTCAAGCTCGGTTAACCTCTATAGGGTTGAACAACAAAGCCGAGCTAAGATCAAAAGGCAACCACGTTAAAGGTTTATTTTGTCTAGAAATAAGTACTGGTACGGAATTTGAGAACTGTGCAAAGGAGAGTGGGATTTTTGGGCTATTTTTTGCTATTTTTTCAATCTAGGTTTCGAAAAACCAATAAAATAAGAAATAAGTTAGAAAATCGATTGTATTGACACAATCGATTTTATATTGATTTTATATATATATATATATATATAAATAATTATTATTATTATTAAAATTATATTATTTACTTTGAATGATATATTCATTAAGAAATAAAATAAATTATTCGCACAAAGAAATAAAAAATTTATGGCAATAAATCGATTACCATAAAGAATACACTAGTGATATTCTAAAGTTTTAGGTAGTTAGTAGTTAGTAGTCGAGTATTAGGTAGCTACCTACCACCATTACCTACTTCTTGTTAGTTTGTGCTACTTACCAATTAAAGCCATCTCATTTTGAAACTTGACAGTTCACACTTCAAAACTATTTAGTTAAAAGAAAAAGACTGATTTCCGATTCGATTTGAAACGAGCGCAATATAATCGATTCTCGATTAAATTCTAAACTTCTAAGCAGTTTAATATATATAACACAAAACTAGGGAGTTAAAAAAATACAAAATATCAACATACCATAATGCCAACAAATAACAGTAATGTAACAACTACAATTCAAGTAATCTTTTAAACCAAAAAAGTTGGTTGTTGTTTTTTTAACTTTCGTAAATCGTTTTACCATTTTGTTTCCTAAATAACCACAGCTTTCCTTTGGTGATTTTATACTGATCCTGCTTTTATAACCTTAAATAGTTATAGTTAAAAATAACCTGCTACAGTGTAATTACAGTGAAAAATCGCCAGTTATAGTGTAGGTGATACATAAAATCACTTTTACTTATTCTATAATAACTCAGCTCGTAGATTGACAAATCTTGCCAGATTTTCAGCTATAAATCGTTTATATATAAGCTCTCAAATGGTTCCATTTTCATCTTGTTAAAGTCTGGGCCCAAGAATGTATGGAGACGTCTCCTTCTTCTTTTTTATTATTAGATAGCTAGTAGATGTAGATACGTGATACAGCCATGATGTAGCTACAAAGATAAAGCATGAATGGGTCTGCTCAACCGGGAAAGACCACGATCTCACAGAATACCAGCGTAGAATATCCTTAATGCTACTATTTTTCGTATAGTCCAGTAAAAAGGTAAACTCTATTTGGTGAGTATAGACAACTGGAGAGCCTTTTTACTGAAAACTAGGCATTCTATCTTAGTCGTTAGAGGTAGCATCCACTTAACATCAGGTGGACTGTGTGCTAGTTTGTCACCTTTTATTCCATACAAAAAGATGTTCAAAAGTCGTTACTCATTTCTCTATTTTGGTTTCAAAAAGCATATCAGATCTGAGTGTTTTTTTTGATTATAAATAAAAAAATAATTCTGTCTTTTATAATTAATCTAAAAAGTAACATAAAAACCAATATAGATAAACATTTATATTATGTATCAAAAACAAAAACACTCGAAAAATACGATGATTTATCATAATAAAAACAAAAATATTAATACAGAGTGCTAGACGAATTTTAATAATATGCACATTATATGCGAAAAATATGAAATATCAAAAATTTATGACCCATGCATGCCGTTATGAATAGTTATAAATAATCGATCATAGGGCGTTCTACGAGACTAGAGAATTCAACAAGGTGCAAGTTGTAGAGGCAACTATGCAAGAACATACAAGGCATTCCCGAATATAATACCTATTCACAACTACACGCCACCACTTACGGATGAATAGTTAAAGATCAAACTGGATGGAAACAGATGCAGAAGCAAACTTCCTAACTTTACCCTAGTCGAGAAGATGTTAACTATGCCCTTACCTTTTACTCTGAACAATGTATTAACAAAAATTGTAAATAGTTAATTCAATATAAAATTTTGTTTAAATAAATTATTTCACTTTGAATATTACAACATTGAATATACAGAAAAAAATCTAAGATGGAATAGCATTAAGGTTAGGTGTAAAACACTAGTGAGGGTGACATTCTGTTCTTCTTCCTAGAGTAAATTGGGAAAAAATGCTTCTCTTCTCTTATTGCAGGTTCCATGTTAATTTGTGTGTTTGTGTGGCTGAGTGTGTGCGTGAGTGCGTGCGTGCGTGCGTGCGAACGTGCGTGCGTGCGTGTGTTCATGCGTGTGTTCCTGCGTGCGTACGCGTGCGTGTATGTGTCCGTGTTCGTGGTTTGTACCCCTTAATTATTTCTGTCGCAAAGAAGTATTAATTTCATCCATTCCATCATCAGATCACCAGACACTCAGCTTGTTCGAATCGGTCGTTTATAATACTTACAGCAAATTTGTGGGATAATTTGCCAGCATCTGTCTTTCCTTTCAATTGTAATATCTTCAAGGTAAGAGTTGTTAAGCTAAGTGAGTGCGTTTAACCATCTTCGACTGTTTCACCACTTACCATCAGGTGGGATAGTAGCCAAGCACTGGCTTATAATAGTCAAAAAAAAGCATTACAACCACTGTTATGTTTCGGTTTGAAGGTTAAGAGTTAATAATTACGGGATGATAAATTTCATTTAAATCCTCTTGGATGACAACGTATTGTGACCTACTTGGTTTGAAATTAGTTGCTGGTGTATAAAGGCTATAATAGCGATTTACTATCAGATGGATGACTAGCACGCAAGAATAAATTCCCTATTAAGGTTTTTCCAGTGGATGACCAAAATCACTGTGGGTCTCATCAAAAACACACAAATCGAATCGGCACTCATTTGTCTATTAGCAGAGGCAATGTACCTACCTAATAAGAAAAAGGAGTTCTCAATTGGACTGAATAATCTTTTTTTTTTCATATATATGTTACTCGATGTCTTCGTTAACTATAAACTAATTTTAATGTTTTTTTTTAAATAGGCTGATACTTAGGTGTACCAAATAAATTTTGTGAAATATTCGTAATCCTATGGATGGAAAAATAGGCGATGAAGTTTTAAATGTAATACTTAAGACAACATTCTAGTTGTTACCTTGAGCTTGGGATATTTCTTAGTCCACTCATAAGAGTAAAAAATTATAATTTTAATAAAACTTAAAACTAAATTATGCTAAAAAAATCCGCTTACTTTCTAAAGTCGAGATTTCAATACTTCTATACACTATGTCTTAACATCGACTTAAATGATATTATGTGAAAAGTATGTTATTCTTTAAAGTCAGTTTTTCTTTTTGTTAAAAGATTAAATTTACTCGTTCGATTATTCGAATTGATCATAAAACGAAACTAACACGACATCCGTAAAATCCTCTCGAGGATAGAAAACAAATGTTAGTTGGCTGTCACGTTGTTACATCGCGATATTTGAAAACGCGTTTGATAACGACACTGTCTCCCAAATCGCTTCGCAAGTTTTATTGTTGATTGTATTGGAAAACTTGGAATGGCAAAAATATTTAGTTCAATTCCCTTTGTTTATTCATTAACAATCAATAAGTAATTTTTATTGTTTATAACATAGACCACGTATAATTTTAGCTTTCGTGCACAATTAGTTAAAACGTTTGTCTTATTATTTCCTGTTAGAAAATTGAAATTATCAGAAGTACATATAAAGTGACAGCCTCGATATGCCCTGTAGAGCAACAAGCCTTCTTATAATATCTTTAAAGGAATTTAAGAAGAAACAATAATACGTCGTGCTGTGACCCCTGCATGGTGGCGGACTTCGTACACCCTCGAAATATTATTAATTTTTCAAATTTATGACGTTTTCTTTCATCGCCGAACATATAGTAATGAACACTTATTATTATCAGCACTCTACTATCTAGTATCTTCTATCAGCACTTACTATTACTAACGATAAACAATTTTAGTGGTAACAGAGGGTATCGGACGCAGGTTGTTTGTCGAAGGTAGTCTAATATTGAAATAATCTGGCCACACACAATGTTAAAACTTAAAATGTTTTCTTTCCTTTGTTTCTGAATTAAAATTTGAAATGCGTTTATTATGTAAGAAACTTTTAACAATTTTTCACCATTTGAGATATTGTTTTCATCGTTATTAAATTTTAATTTTAAATAACATTATGTATTAATGCACCTCGCATTAAAAAAAGACAATCACAGTGATTGCTTTAAACACAAGTAGTAAAATTAAAAAAAAATTGTACAACCGATTTCAATATAAATTATTAAGAATAACTCAACAACTGCTGGTCAGACCTTGATCAAATTTATATGGGATCACATCAGAAGCACCAGCTTACAAATAAAATATTCAAGGTGGGTTCACCTAGAAAAATGGTTATGAGTTAACACACATTATAAAAAATCCTCCTTTTTGAAGTCGGTAAAATGAGTATAAGGCCGTCAGATTTTTATATTGGATTTGAAGGTGACAAACGAGCACACAGTTGCTGTGGCCCATAGACATCGATTCAACGACCACCTGAATGCGTTGTCACCTGTGAGGACTAAGATGGAATGCCTCGTTTCCAATAAAAAGGGTCTCCGGTTCTCAACACACCATACGAAAAACAGCAGCGTCAAGCTGCTATTTTAAGCTGGTATTCTTTGAGAGTGTGACCCATTCGTGCTACAACTACACCGCTAATGTTGCTACAGCATGGCTCTACCACTAAAAGTTACTTTTAAAGATACTTTAAAAGTTAGGCAGCAGTGTATGTTTGTGTACCGCACTTTTAAAATCGCACTATAAACATGTACATCAACATTTTCTCTGTCGAAGGCCATAAAATATTGGGGCGACGCCGTGCTGTTAAAGCTGTGAACGCTGTCAAAGACAGAATTGGACGAGACGCTATAAAGAAACAAAAATATTACAGCGTGAAATGAAAATCCCCGCGAGAACCCTGTCGCGAATTATTGAAGTAAAAATTCTTTAGGCGCGACATGAGGGAAAAATATCTAAGTTAGATATTTTTTCGGCGGAAATAACGTTAAGTAAATTCTATGGTCCGTTTACGCAATTTCCGCATTTATATGGACAGGGACTGGTGGAGTGGTGGGGGGGGGGGGATATTTGCTATAGTTGCTAGAAGCGGATTGGCAACCGCAGTTTTTTTAATCGTTATTTGGAAGACGCTGTTGCCTATCTCCTGATTTTTTTTCCTCTATCACCTTTTATGATACCCACGGAATGACATGGGGGTAGTGGATATTCTTACACCGCCACTACACGGTAAACAAGACAGACATTATACATTCTTCGTTATGTGGTAGAGCCTTGCTGTAGCTATATTAATAATATGGTTGTAGCACGAATGGGTCGGCTCGACCGGGGAAGGACCACGCTCTCACAGAATACCAGCGTAAAATAGCAGCTTAATGCTGCTGTGTTTCGTATGGTGAGTGTAGAGAACCGGAGACCCTTTTTACTGGAAAATAGGCATTCCATCTTAGTCCTCACGGCTGACAACGCATCTGCATTTTAATTCGCAAACGAAGATAGATGTAGATGTCTATGGGCCACAGCAACCACTTACCATCAGGTGGACTGTGTGCTCATTTGTCACCATTATTCTATAAAAAAAAATTCTACAATAAACATAAGTTGATTCCTATTGTATTTTATATATATGTAGTTCAATTATTATTAAAATGAATGCTTTTGACACGCTATATGTGGGTAACAATATACGCACTCCTGAAAATTATTGCGTTTGGCAATGTTACAGTGAAAATACTAACTTTTTTAACGAAAACCATATTATCGATTTGCTATCGGTGTTTAACCGAGGGATCCACTAGGTCCATGTCTATTAGTTTGGGAATTCAACCAATTATATTAAATTTGATATTCAAACTAAATGTCTGACACTTGAACTAAATATCACTCAAGGTGACTTGTTTATTTCAATATTTACGCGAACACTACACATTTAAATAAAACTACTTTTACGGATTTTATCGCGTATTTTATATTCGCGACGTTTCAAGCACTTTACAGCACCCATAGTCACGGGGGGGGGGGGGGGGGGAGGTGACGATGACGTCCGAATGTCATAGTTAACCACGGCCTACCTCCAGATTAAAAATTATTAATTTTTGTTGTGAACTTACAGTATCTTGAAGTCTTGCAGTTATATGCTTGGGTTGGGATTTAATTATGAATATAAAATAAGTTTAATATACGCGATAAAATCCGTAAAACTAGTTTTATTTAAATGTTCATTTCAAGTTATTTATCTAGTTCTCGCAGATATAGCTTAATTTTTTTTATCTAGTAGTAAAATTTTCAATACAGAATCATTTCCTTGTCTTGTAAATGAAAAAAAATTATATCAAAGCAGTTTTTAAGTCATGTTGATTAATTATTTCTCTTAACTGTTTTAAATTCTTGTCTTCTTGAATCCAGATTTACCCACTATAATCGAGTACAGTCTGGAAATGTTTAAATAATAAAAAAATTACGCAAGTATGAATCTATGAAAGACGACTACTTATTTGTGCCATTCTTTATAAAGACCATCGATCCGTGTGGTCCATAGCGGTGAAGTTCCTAAACGAACTGTATTCGTAAAACATACTTAAAAATAATATTATTTTATTGATAAATATTTTATAAATAAGTAAAATTATTAATAATAATATTAAAATTTAAAACACAACAGAAACAAATATATATATTTAACATCAATATATTTTATTTCAACCGCGTAACACGCACTAATTTTTAAACAAGATTAAGGCTACGTACTTATCGTTGATACACAGGACATGCCCTAAATCAGTCACTGAAGCGATCAAAATGCTTGCTTTCCCGCAACACTTATGGAAGACACGGACATTTTCTTTTACAGATATTAAAACGTTAACGGTTGAAGAAAAATAAAACAAACGAAATAACAAAATGTATGCTCCAACTTAGTTCCAAAGAAGCCTCACAACTTGTTGAAAAAGTTTAACGTGATCTGTATCAGTCATGACCTGTATCAGTCATGGTATGGTGACGTGGATGCCTTGCCAAGGAGTTATCAAGCTTCATGTTTGTTAAAAAGGAGTAAAAGATATTAAACACTGTGGCCAAAGTTTATCACTGATACACTTTTCAAAAATTTGCACCGTGGACTCTTCAACTCAAGCCCGGCTCGAGAACAATGTTCCGAACATTATAAAAATAAAAGAATGGCTAAAGACTGGCCCCCGTGTAAAGACCTGTAATTAAACGCATGACTAAACCAAAGGCTACTTTGAACAAAATCGTTTTTAAATAATCGCTTTGACTTCGATAATATGTACAATTATGTTTTCTTATTATTACACTATTTCTTTAAGTTCCGTGTTAGTCTGGGACTTATAGACCTCATATACTCATATTTATGGGACTTAAAACTCATCTAGTATATCCAAATAGGTGACTAATGGTATACTGGGTGTGTGATATAACAATTTTTTCACTATTACAATTTTTCATCTAAAACTAAATTTTTTGGCTAAATGTGGTCTGAGCTAGCTGCTTCTTGTACTTTGCCTACCCCCTCGGAGTTACAGTACATGTATAATATTACATGTATATTTTTTTAAAGATAGATATATTTAATAATGTGTAACCTGAATTTACAACCATATTATCTATGTACCTACTCGTAATATGGATATTTCGTGAAAATAGGACTTTTTATCTAAAATTTTACTAATACGTAACAGTTACTAGCTTCACAATCTATTTAGCAAAACTTGTCGCATTTATTTTATTTTTTTCACTATTAATCTTGGGAATTTAGTTACTTAATTTAAGTTAATGTATTATACATTAATAACCAAAGTACATATTACATCTATTTTGGGTACAATTATAATACTTAATGTCAACAAAACTCTTAGCGTAAGTGTCGTACCCACAATATAAATATGTAAAAACCGTCAGATTTCAATTAAACATAGAGTAGAGACATTACTCTGCGAAATGCGGGGATCTTACGCAGAGCATTGTTTTATCGCCTGGGTCAAAACATAAATCTTCAAGGGACTTGCATCAGGCAACCCGAGGACTAAGAGATTTTCTTGTACATATTTACTTTTAAAATGGCGCCTATAAAGACAAGTTAGACAATTGATTTTTTATTATTATGTTTTATTTATTTATTTTTAAGACTTTAAGTTAGAGGTTAACATTTTTTATAATCCTAAAGCAACTGTATCCGCAACCGGTCGCCGCTGCTGGTGATACAAGGGCTAGTTCTTTTCTCGCTCAAAGGTTAAGTATAGTATTTCAACGAGGAAACGCAGCCAGCGTTCTTGGCACGATACCGCGGGAAGTAGAACTGTATGATAATTTAAGTATTTAATTTTAGTTTTTCTTTATTATTATCATCATCATTACAGCCCTTCACAAGTCCACTGCTGAACATAGGCCTTCCCCAATGAATGCTACAAAACACGGTCCTGAGCCACCTAAATCCATCGACCTCCTGCATGTCTTACCAGGTCGTCACTCCATCTAGTGGGGAGTCGCCTTACACTTCGCCTACCTGTACGAGGCTGCCACTCGGTAACCTTTTTTCCCCATTGGTTGCCGGATCTTCGAGCTATATTGCCGGGCCATAGCCACTTCAGCTTATTAATCCGTGGGGCTATGTCGGTCACTCTTGTTCTACTGTGGATATCCTCATTTCTAAGTTTATCATGCAGAGAAACCCCGAGCGTAGCCCCTTCCATAGCTCGCTGAGCGACTTTGAGCTTCCTCATACGACCAGCAGTGACGTCTCAGTTCTTAATTATAGCTTTATAACATTTCTTTTTGAAATAACATAAAGTTTTATTTAAGAAAATTAAGTATTTGAATGCTCCCAGGATTGTTTCGTTTATGTATTAATGGTTCTAAGAACTATAAGTCGTCCACCGTTTCAATAACTAGGCACTAGTTTACCCTTTCTCTGACATAACTACCCCGAACTTACAATTAGGCGTGTACTTTGAAATGGATCCATCTATCTCTGTAAACTTACTAGCGACAACATTTTCGGCTTTACGATTGTTATTTACTAGAAGTGACTGGAGTTTATTAGACCAAAAATTTTTGTACAGAGCTCCAAATTAAGCTCGGAAGGATGCCCAATAGTTTTTTGTTACTTGTCGTACGAAAGACATAAATTTAGCAAGAAGAAATAAAAGCTGTTTCTTTAGTTACGTGTCATACTCAGGTTTATTTTCAGAAGTCGTAATCATTTAGCAGATCTCTTTGATTTTTTTTTACATCTCTAAATATAAATTTCGTTACTACTTTTCATATAAATCTTTATTTTTTTTTTATTAATTAACTAAGTATCGTATGAAAAGATAATGGTTCTCTTCTTATCCAATCGACTCGATTATTTTATCTTGTGATTGATACCGTAAAGATGGAGACTGGTATGTAAGTTATGTCATGGTTTCACTATACAAAGACATTTTTAAACTACTTAATGAATAAATACTATTATCTTTGTAATTGCACTTTTCATTCTTCTGTTTTTTATCTAAAGGACACATTCCTCTTGGATCACTGAGTAAGAACTAATTGTAAGCTCATATTTTTTCTATGTATAACACTTGATTCAATTGTAAAAGTTGCTGCATACAAAGTAAAAACTGACAGTCTGTAATTGGTCCAACCGTGCACAGCCCTCTTTCCATTTTTGAGAAGGTATATATTATACCGTATGTATATTGTATACCTAGTCAGGTCATAAGTATTGTCACACATTAAAAACTTTTCTTTTAGAATGCTGGCCACAAAAAAGTTTTTTGAATTCGAATTTCGAATTGTTCATGAAAATAAAACTCTGTACTTTTTAGAATTTTACTCATTTTTAAATATGGAGTGGACGCTTAAAGAAGACCGTGTTGCAGTTATTGCGTTGCATCGTTGCGGTTACGCGCCAATTCAAATTTTTGACATACTGATAAATTTGAATATAACCAAAAGATTCGTTTATCGTACCATCAAACGATACAATGAAGACTCTAGTGTAGATGACAGGCCAAGAAGTGGTCGCCCTCGGTCTGTTAGGACTCCAGCAGTGATAAAAGCTGTGAAGGCGCGAATTCAAAGAAATCCCAAACGTAAGCAGAAACTGTTGGCCCTTCAGGTGGGGTTAAGCAGAACACGGTGAAAAGGGTGTTAAATGACGCCTTAGGGCTTCGGGCATATCGAAGAAAAACAGGACATCGTTTGAATGCTCGTCTAATGGACCTGAGACTGAAGAGATGCCGCGCTTTGTTGAAGCGGTACGCGGGAAAATAATATCGGGAAATTCTTTTTTCGGATGAAAAAATTTTTACCGTCGAAGAGAGCTACAACAAAAAAAATGATAAGGTGTACGCACACAGTAGTGAAGAAGCGAGCAACCGAATACCGCGTGTCCAATGAGTTCATTTTCCATCCTCGCTCATGGTATGGTTGGGAGTTTCTTATTGGGGCTTAACAGAGGTACATTTTTGTGAGAAAGGTGTAAAAACTAATGCAGTTGCGTATCAAAATACAGTCCTGACGAACCTTGTGGAACCTGTTTCTCATACCATGTTCAATAACAGGCACTGGGTATTCCAACAAGATTCGGCGCCAGCTCATAGAGCGAAGAGCACACAAGACTGGCTGGCGGCGCGTGAAATCGACTTCATCCGGCACGAAGACTGGCCGTCCTCCAGTCCAGATTTCAATCCGTTAGATTACAAGATATGGCAACACTTGGAGGAAAAGGCGTGCTCAAAGCCTCATCCCAATTTGGAGTCACTCAAGACATCCTTGATTAAGGCAGCCGCCGATATTAACATGGACCTCGTTCGTGCTGCGATAGACGACTGGCCGCGCAGATTGAAGGCCTGTATTCAAAATCAAGGAGGTCATTTTGAATAAACTTTAGTGTCATAAGAATCTATGTTTTGTTAAGTTCATTTTGGTATATAAATGGTTACATAATTAATAAACTTGTTTCAATTATTTTATATTAAACATGTGACAGAATTTATGATCTGACTAGGTATTTACACCTTAACTGAGCCTTCCGAGCATAATCTCTATAAAATAAGTCCCTCTATAAAATAAATATTCAACATAACTCTGATAAAAAGACTACTACTAAATATAATTTAGTCTTGTCAGTGATTTTCACTATCATGACATAGAATACGTAATTAATGCCGCAATTTAGGATCCTTGTTGAATTTAAAATTCCTTAAAATTATTAAATCGATCGTGATAACTCACAGCAACTCTGATTTGATCCCCGTCGGCACCAATAAAATTATTGCTTGAAATTTTAAGTTCTGATTTAACACGCCAAGCGGGTTAAGGAAAATATCGCGATGGAAACCTGCATGACTGAGGAATTACTGCGCTGGATCACTCCATAAAACATCTGTGTTCAGCAGTGTGGCACATATTCTGTGTAACTAAAAAAAATAGGATTAGACATTTATTACACAGCAATTTCGGATATAAGTGTGGTAGAAATAGTGCACGCAAATATGCCAGAGAGGAAGTTGTTCTTTAAGCTAAGATCCATATGAAAAAATAAAATAACGTTTATCTTACCTAATTAAATGTTTCATTTTTATTTTTAAAAATATTATTATTTTCTTTTTAATGATTATTTCTAGAAATCTATATATCCTTGTCAGCATCTGTAGAAACGTTTTGATTGCGGTCCACCGCCAGCCGGGCTCGTAAACCGGCGAACTTTCACAGGGATAACGACGCAACGTAATTAGAGCGTTTTCTTAATGCGATCACTCCAGAAGACGTGCTTGATTATTGTGTTTTATGTAATTTAGAACACCTTTTGAATACTTTAAAAATCGTAGTTGTAACATTTAATAGAAATTGTTGTCACCGTCCGTCTTATTACAAAAAGTGGTTCATTGATAACCTCAAGTAACTGTGTAGTGGCGGTGTAAGAATATTCACTACCTCATATAGTCCCGAGGGTGTAAGAGGTAACAGAATGAAAATGAAAAAGGAGATGGGCAGCAGCATCTTCCTGATAACAAGTGTGGCAACAATGGCAAAATTGCCCATGAGGCAATCTATGAGGAAGGTCTATGTTCAGCAGTGAACTTACACAGGCTGCAATGGATGGATGAACGGAATATAGTCTCAAGTTATGTAGAGTCTTTCTAATTCTAACTAAAAAAGTCCTTTAGCCGCATCGCTACAATCTTCGCGAAATTCGATATTTGTTGTCAAACTCCATACTTTACATTTTAGTTTTTAGGGTTTCGTGCCCTAAGGGTAACCAACGGGACCCTATTACTAAGTCTCCGCTGTCCGTCCGTCCGTCCACTGATTCTCTCTCTCTCTCTGATTTAATGCTGTGTGCATACACCGTATTAAATCTTGTACGATGGTAGTAGGGAACCCTTTATGCGCGTGTCCGACTCGCACTTTCCCGGTTTTTTATTTCCTTGGGACTTTTTTCAAGAAAAAGATTCTAGTTTGAGCCCGAGACTAACAATAATCAACTCTTTGTAATAAGGCGTAGGTTTTATTACTTACAAACACTAATCTTAAATTTAAATTTGCTTAAAACTTGAAATTTCTTTGATGAGTCAATGTATAAAATTTTACATTAAAACTATTTCAGTCTGATATAAAATTTTGTCAAAAGGGCAGACTACAGCGATGTGTGGAAATAACTATACGAAATAACTATAAGTTTGATGTAAATAAATAAATTTAAAAATAAGTCCCCTGGCTACGGATATTACCTTTAAGAATGTTTTAATTTATATAACTTTGAAAGAAATTGTAACGTGGCATTTCAAAAAAGATCCCATAGTTCCATGCCGGTTCTTTTTGGAGTACGTCTTTATTAAAGGAAGGTTCAAGGTCGCCTTTTAAATTAATAACTATATAAGTACTCGGACAATCACTTGGTTTAATGGTAAATATATCACAACTAAGTCGCAAATCTTGGAATCGAGTTCCCGTACTTACTTCTGCTAAAAAATTGATGTTTATTTGCAATTATTAGGCAGGAAATACAAGGCATAAACATCAAGCTAACAATACTAGTTACTCGACTCCAAAGAGTAAGTAAGTCAGTATTTGATTTTACAACAGAGCCAGAAAATATTCAGGGAATATCTATATTTATAAAAGCCAAAAAAGAGGTTTTTATATTACTAAAAAATACATTAACATTTTTTTTATTTATCATTATTACATATTTAACATTATTAACATATTTAATATTACATACAATAACAACCCTTGGAAAAGAGGTAATCGCTACCATGCTGTTTCTAAATGGTTTTTATTTAATTATACCTTGTCATTGAATTTCAAAGAATTTAAAAAAATGAATGCAGCCCGGAACTGCACTGTGGGAGAGACCTATATGTTAGGCAGTGATAGAACTTATAAGACTTGTAGGTTTATCAACGAAGTTTTCACTTGAAGGACACGATTGAGGTAAATCGTGACGTCTAAACATTATGTCTACGTGATATCAAATATGAACGAAAACTGTATCATACAAATATAAATAAATATCAATGAACCACACCTGCAGATTTTAATATGTTATTTATGTATTTACTGACAATCACACAATACAAGGTTGCTGGAAATTTCTTCGTAGTAAACGGTGTAAGCAAAGCGTTGTCGCAGCTACTGTTACCCGCAAGAGTAAATTCCCGTAATGGAGCTGTATTAAAGTAAGATTCTATATTCGAACCTTATTTCTTCCCCCTTACTCTCATTGGAGTGCAACCACAAATAATAACAACAGTAGGGACCCATTATGTTTTATGATACCCGTTTTATAACCGCGGGAAGAAAGTAATCTTCCTTATTTACTGAAGAACGGAACGTAAAATAGATTGCGTCATGTAAAATATTAGATGCCTTAACACGTTTCTTTTATTCATAATAAATATTTTTTTATTTATACTAATTCTAGAAAACGTAGACCTTGCACACTAGAAAATTAATATAGGTATTTAAAACTTATAACCTGTTAAAATTAAGGGTCATAATCATGAAGCAAAATAATGACTAATAATTACGCCTACATAATATATTAACCAAAATACCTAATCTTCAGTATGTACATGCAAACATATTTTAATTATTATTTAATCAAAAATTCAAATTCATTCTATTGCAAATAAAAATAAATTGACATTTAAAATTTTATTCATCAGTATGACCTATTTGACATTTAAATTATACAAAGGATTGAATAATTTGATATATATATATTAATACTGGCTGTTGAATAGAATAGTTTGTAAAAGTTTTAGGTACGTGCATCGATATACTATGTACTACGCACTAGAGTTCGCATTCCGAACATTGACTATGTTTAACTCAACTTACTGCAATCCGTACACTTAACTAAATATTGGATAAATTAAAGATTTGTGAATTCCATAAGATAATTACTATTACATTTTATTTAGAAATATGTTTGTTTAGATTAAAATAAGAATATTTCATACTAAATTCTTATATTTATTTAATATTAATATCTTATTTTATATTATAAATTAAATTAAATTATAAATTAAAGTCTTCGCGCATGAGCGACTCTACTATCTCCCGCGCATGCGCAAAGATATAGAGTAGCGCACAATTTTTGTTTGGAATAGCTTCTCTAGTACGTAGTACATATAACTCAATGGATACGTGTATTTTTTAAATATTTAAAAGAGATTTTAACTTCTACGGTTCAAATATACGTTGATTCAATCAAATTTACCTAGTTTTCCAGGAATGAACCAACTGGCTTACTTCTTGTAGGATTTTTCTTCACTCACCACACTGGGTGAACGATACATTAAATTATTAAGTGTTTAAAAATTTAAAACGATTCTATTGTTCAAACAAATAAAATATTTCTGCGATGATGACTTTCAATTAATAAAAATCAATAACTATGTTTTGATAACATTGAATGTTTAACAATTTACAAGGCTTTTCGTTATCAGGTTGCTGTTACAAAATCACGGGCTCTACGGGTAGCCTGGCTTAGTAGTAGATTTGACCTATTTCCTATTAATTACTTCACATACAACAAAGTAAAACGCACTAATATTGCTAAACAAAAGACTACTATCGTAAATAAAAGCGAAGAATCTCTGTAAATGTAGTTGTCTATTTTAGGTTAGTATAAATCTTATCTTACTTCTAAGATAAATAGTAAAAATTATTAAATTTGATTGCTTACACAAAGTTTCGGTTAACTCAATCTATAAAACTCTACATCACATTTAAACTGCTTAACAAAGTAAAGTTATGCAAACCAAGCGTAGTTGAGAATTTCTTTTAGTGCCGTATTGAAATACAACCCGATTACCATAAAACTATCTCCATGCTGATATAGAAATCCTCTCTTAGTTTTGAAGGATTAATCTGAAAGAGTGAACTCATAAAATATCACGGAATATATTTTATGTATTTTATTCGTTACATCCAATATTACCTCGGAGTCTAATTTTCTGCAGTGTTAAACAGTTTATTGTTAAAACGCTGTCGCACATTTTCAAGTTTTCACCTGCCTGGCGCCAGTCAAAAGATCATTGTCCTAAGGATTGTGTGAAACGCTCTCTAAACGGAAAGCGACGAAACGACGCAAAACGCTTTAAAATGATGTAGTCTAGTATAGGAACCTTTTAGAATAGGTTGAAAAAGCGTGCGTAAACTACGCCAGTTTAATATGCAGATATTTAAATGGTGAAGCAGAATTAAAAAACATGTAGTTTGATATGATATCTTGGGCCAGACCAAAAAAAAATCATTTATATATAATACAAACATTAGTTGTCTATAGACAAAACTAAGTACAAAAAGAGTTTTTGGCAGGAAGTTGACCGTCGTTGAATTCTTGTGTGTGTATTGTTGCTTAAATAATGGTTTGAGATAGATTTTAATACGGTCAAGTGGTACAATTTTGTGCATGAAATATCCTCGTATGTTTACTATTATTGGACACGATGAAACCTCAAACGGTGATGTGAACCTCAAGATAATGTGTTTGTTTATAATGTATCAAAATCTCTCAAAAACTTTTCGATGTAGTGCATACTAAGATACTTATGAAGATATTAATAAAAAAAGATTTTAAAGGATAATTTCTTATTACTTGCCACTGGAAAAAGTTCAACCGAACTCATTCCTTATTAATCTATTATATATTAATTATTATTATTATGTAAAATATATTACTTAGCTTACAGAGTATATAGATAGTCATGCCAATGGGAATAAAGCCGGAGGTTTAAAAAGTGAATATTTTACTTAATATATCAAAATAAAACGAAATAAAAGAACTGTATCATTTATTTTTAAATTTTGGTTACATATATCTGTCACCAAATAAGTAGCAGGGTATAGAGAACCAGTATAATTAACAGACTTTCAATCTTAGTCTTTAGAGATGTCAATGCATTTATACGTGGCATTTGTACGTTTAACAGTGGTAGAGCCACGCGGCAGCTTTTGCTGTCGCACGGATGGGCCGGCTCGAACCGGGGTGGTACCACGACCTCACAGAAAACCAGCGTGAAGTAGCTGTTTACCTCTGCGTTTCGCTTAGTTATTGCAGGTGTATATATATGTAGGTCTATGGGCCGCAGCAACCACTTACCATCAGGTGGACTGTGTGCTCGTTTGTCACCCTTATCCTATAAAAAAAAATACGTGGTAGAGCCATGCTGCAGCTATATATTAGTAGTATAGTTGTAGCACAACACAGTAGTATAGTTGTTAACGGTGGTAGAGCCCCGCAGCAGTTTTTTGCTGTTGCACGTATGGGCAGGCTCGAGCCGGGTTGGTACCACGACCTCACAGAATACCGGCGTGAAGTAGAGGCTCTGCTTCTGCGTTTCGTCTGGTGAGTGCAGGTGGCCGGAGGCCCAATTCCCCCCCCCCCCATCAACATGGTAGCGGAATTACAAAGTAGACTACCCCAGGAGGGTACCAGTACCCCTGGAGAATCCCTCGCTGAGCATCCACGACCATGTTATTCCAATCCTGAGCGTGGGTGCTCAGGCTGCCCCGCGTATTCTGGGGGGGGCAAAATTCCGCTCAAAAACAAAACTGCTTGGGGCAAACTGAGCAACAATACCAAGGCGACCCCTGCCACGCTATCCGTGAATTTCTGCAACATCAGGGGACTTCACTCTAACCTAAACGCCGTCCACTACCATCTCGAGACGGCGAAGCCGGCCTTGCTCTTTCTGACCGAGACGCAGGTTTCCTCTCCGGCTGATATTTCGTATCTCTCCTGCCCGGGGTACAAATTGGAGCACTCCTTTGTGCCTCGGGCTGGAGTTTGCGTGTATGTCAGAGAGGACATCTGTTCTCGACGCCTCGGCAGTCTTGAAGGTTCGGACCTGTCCATCCTTTGGCTACGCGTAGACAGCGACGACCATCCGCGCGTCTACGGGTGCCTCTATAGGTCCCATAGCGGTAATGCCGAAACAGACCGACTCATCGACCACGTCCAAATGGCTACAGATTCCTTGCTACAACAGGTCCCATCCGCAGAGATCGTGATCCTTGGCGATTTTAACGCCCACCATGCCGAATGGCTCGGTTCACGTTTAACCGATCATGCGGGGAGATCTGTTTATGACTTTGCTTTGGCATATGGTCTGACACAACTGGTTACTTCGCCTACGCGGATTCCAGATGTGGAGGATCATACACCTTCCCTGTTGGACCTTCTGATGACCTCTCATCCGGACGGATATCAGGTTTCCGTCGATGCCCCTCTCGGCTCTTCGGACCATTGTCTGATCCGGAGTATGGTGCCACTCACGCTCCCTTCGCGGTTGCGTTCTGCAGGTTGCCGCCGTGTTTGGCATTACAGGTCGGCGGATTGGGACGGAATGCGGTCTTTCTTTGCATCCTACCCATGGGGGCGGGTTTGCTTCTCGCCGGATGATCCCAGCGCTGTTGCTGACTCTGTCACTGATGTGGTGCTACAGGGAATGGAACTATTTATTCCATCATCTGTGGTACCCATCGGAGGCAGGTCTCAGCCTTGGTTTGGTCGCTCCTGTAAGACTGCATTGCGCAGAAAGCAGGAGGGTTATCAAGCCTGGGCTGCGGCTTCGGTGACTCGGGATGTAAACACCAGCACACTTAAAAAGAAGTATAACTTCGCCTCCAGGTCCTTCAAAAGAGTTATTGCCAAGGCAAAGTCAGAGCACATAGGCAGAATTGGCGAGAAACTAGTTCGCCTTCCTTCGGGAACCCGTGCATTCTGGTCTCTCGCCAAGGCTGTCCAAGGGAATTTCTGTAAGCCATCACTACCATCTCTGCACAGGGAGGACGACTCACTGGCCCACGACGCAAAAGAGAAGGCCGACCTTTTAGGCTCCCTTTTTGCGTCCAACTCGACTGTTGATGACGGGGGGAACACACCGCCGACCATCCCGCGGTGTGAGTGCTCTATGCCGGATGTGCTATTCTCACAGCGCTCGGTTCGCAGAGCACTTCTCTCCCTTGACATCCACAAGTCGAGTGGGCCTGACGGAATCCCCCCAATTGTGCTGAGGACGTGTGCTCCGGAGTTGGCACCGGTTCTAACGCGTCTTTTCCGGTACTCCTACTCCCATGGCGTTGTCCCGAACTCATGGAAGACAGCTTTTGTCCACCCGATCCCTAAAAAAGGCGACCGCTCAGACCCGTCCAACTATAGGCCTATCGCGATCACCTCCTTGTTCTCCAAAATAATGGAATCCATTATTAACTGCCAGCTCATCCGGTACCTTGAGGATCACCAGCTGATCAGTGACCGCCAATACGGTTTTCGTCGGGGTCGATCAGCTGGTGATCTTCTAGTCTACCTGACCCATAGATGGGCGGAGGCAGTAGAGTCCAAGGGGGAGGCGTTGGCCGTTAGTCTGGACATTGCGAAGGCCTTCGATCGGGTTTGGCACAAAGCGCTTCTTTCGAAGCTCCCTTCCTATGGGCTTCCCGAGAAATTGTGCAATTGGATCACCAGCTTCCTTGCAGATCAGAGCATCAAGGTCGTTGTAGACGGTGCATGTTCTGACTACAAGCCTATTAACGCTGGTGTTCCACAAGGCTGTGTGCTATCACCAACGCTGTTTCTTCTGCGTATCAATGATATGTTGCTAACTGGTAACATTCATTGCTATGCGGATGACAGCACTGGTGATGCTCTATACACCGGCCGGGCCAATATTTCTCGGGAAAACGTCGCCGAGTACCGGAACAAACTTGTGTCTGAAGTCGAGTCTTTGCTGGACAAAGTCTCGGATTGGGGGCGACTAAATCTAGTCCAGTTTAATCCTCAGAAGACACAAGTTTGCGCGTTTACCGCTAAAAAGAACCCCTTTGTCGTATCTCCTCAGTTTCAAGGCACTCCCCTTCTTGCCTCAGCCAGTATCGGTATCCTCGGAGTCGACATATCGAGTGACGTGCAGTTTCGTGGTCACTTGGAAGAGAAGGCCAAATTGGCCTCTAAAAAGCTTGGCGTGCTCAGCAGAGCGGGACAGTATTTCATGCCGGCACACCGCCTGCAACTTTACAAGGCGCAGGTTCGGCCTCACATGGAATACTGTTCCCATCTCTGGGCAGGGGCTCCCCAGTGCCAGCTCCTTCCACTTGACCGCATCCAGCGCAGAGCGGCTCGAATCGTCGACGACCGAGCCCTTTCCGATCGGCTCGATTCATTGGCACTGCGAAGAGATGTTGCATCTCTTTGCATTTTCTTTCGCATCTACCATGGGGAGTGCTCTGAGGAATTGTTCGGATTAATCCCAGCCGCCAAATTTCATGAACGCACATCGCGGCAGAACTCCCGATACCATCCACACCATCTGGATGATTGGCGGTCCACCACTGTGCGATTAAGAAGATGTTTTCTTCCTCGCACGACTTCCTTGTGGAATCGATTACCATCAGCGATTTTTCCGGACCGATATGACTTAGGGGCCTTCAAGAAAAGAGCCTACTCCTTTTTAAAAGGCCGGCAACGCATCTGCAATTCCCCTGGTGTTGCGGTTGTTCATGGGCGGCGGTAGTCACTTACCATCAGGTGAGCCGCATGCTCGTTTGCCCCCTCTCCTATAAAAAAAAAAAAAAAAAAAAAAAAGCACGAATGGGTCGGCTCGACCGGGGAAGGACCACGCTCTTACAGAATACCAGCTTAAAACTGCTGTGTTTCGTAAGGTGAGTATAGAGAACCAGAGACCCTTTTTACTGGAAACGAGGCATTCCATCTTAGTCTTCACGGGTGACAACGCATCTGCATTTTGATTCGCAAGCGAGGATAGATGTAGATGTCTATGGGCCACAGCAACCACTTACCATCAGGTGGACTGTGTGCTCGTTTGTCACCCTATCCTATAAAAAAATCTGTAGCCTTCTTTGTTTGAAGCGGCTTTAGGACTACAGTAGCCACTTACCAAGACAAGTGAAACTGAAGTTCGTTTATCACTTTAGTTTTATTTTTTTTAAATGCATTGGAGTGAATTAGGAGCCTCGCACTGATATCTTCATAGATGGAAAATAATTTTCCAACATTTCTATTTCCAAGTGAGAACGGTACCTAAGAATACGTTCTCATTATTGCACCTGAGGGAAAATGGCTTGCTATTTGCCTGCGTCTCAAAGTGACCTCGCATTTCATTGTACTAGGTTTACGAACATATTTACTTTTTATGAAATTCACACTTTATGATCATTACAACTTTATTTCCTTGTAATATATACACGAATACTCTATGTCGATTTTGTTTGTGCTGAATGTCTAAGCAAGTTGCATAAGTTGGGAAGGTCATGGTTTAACCACATTTTAAATTTTATTTTTACAAGTGGTCTATGTCGAATAAAAAATACATATATAGATTTCGAATTTCTATTTTATAACATGTTAAACGCAAGCTGTTTTCGACATGACTCCACCCGCCCAGCTGCCGCAGAATTGCAAAATTTATTTTTTTAAATGCGTCGCTTAATGTATGCGCATAAAAGGATTCAATTTTAATTTATAATAACCTTCTTTTGAAAATGGAATTTAAAGTATTACGTATAACATAATATTTGGTATGAACAGACATATAACATACATATTACAATGGCTGTCTTTACACAAATTCGAAGGGAAAGTAAGATAACGAATTTTTCCGAGTGATTTTATACTTGAAATAAATCGCCTTAGCTCCTTAGGGGCGAAGACAACGAAAAGAAACACGTTTGCTTTTCTCTTAACTTAGTAACCACGTGTGTTTTTTTTTAAAACAAGCTTGCTTGATTTTAGAAAAAACACATTAGATTTTAAACACAGAAATATACAAACTTTTGTGATAGACTTTGTGCATAATCTGCTATATTAATGAAAGAGGGCGTTTACAAAAAAAAATTACTGATTGATTTTCAATCATTAAATATTGAATATTAGCATATTAAATATTCATCGCCATACTGATAGCGATGTGTCACTTGCCCTATAGTAGGGACGCATGGAGAGAAGCGCCGCGTGTGGCCGCAGTGATATTGGTATTGCGAGGAGGCGCGCTTCATACTCTCCGCGGCCGATACTTGGTCAATGGCGGATCCATGGGCCAGATCCATCACATGAATTGAGAAGTTTTGGTGCTTCTGAGTGCTCCATTTTACTAGCCCATGGCCATTTCACAGGCTTTCATGTGAGAAAAATTCTATAAGGTTGTCTCGTCAGGGTTTTCTGGACGATAATATGGCTCGCGTCTCTATAAATCTTCCCTGGGTTTAAAGACTTATGAAATATTTAGAAACAATGGCAGAAGACCCAACGGTATGACTTTAGTCCCTTGGAAAATAGGAAAAGCCATAGTGTAGGATACTACGTGTGTAGATTGATAATTGGTGGCCTCTTATCACAGGAATACCGGGGTAGCATTGACGACGGCTGAACTGAGTAAATTGCGCAAATTAGTCTCTGAGAAATTACTGTATTATTATTAATATAAAATAAAAAATACGTAAATATAATAACCATACCAAAATAAATCACAACTCCTATTACTCTACCTAAGTAAATGTATTATATATATATGATTATATAATGAATTAATTGTATACAACTATAACTCTTTCTCAGTTAATATTATACAATGTACAAATTGTAGAGTACAAAACAGTTTGTCCGTGTGACAGCTACATCATTTGCGGTTGCGGTCTAGAATTACTGTCGCATTATCTAAAACGCTGACCAACCGTTTTCACCTATGATAGAGTTTGCTCTATTATGTAGTACTACCTACATTCTCATAAGCCTTGATACAGGCAAGTTAAAAAGAGAAAAGACTATTCTTCATTACCCGTCACCTATCAACTTGTTACATGTTTTTTATTCATTACACTTTGCGTAAGAATCTTTAAGGAATGACTGAATGAATTTTACATCTAACCCTTATAGACTAGCGAAACCTACTAAGTTTCAATTAAAATGTATGGTCACTATTATACACATAATATATTATGTGTCGGAGATAGAAGATAAAAAGAGGTAAACAGAAGTGAGGGTAGAACTCGAAACACCCACACATTTAAGCAGTAGGTACCTATAAATTTCGGTGCAAGCGTTGTGCTCGATGATGATGTTATCTTATTTAATAATAACTTTGTCTATTAAATTTGAGGCTATTACATCACGTTATACTAGATTTGTGTTTGTGGCCGACCCGTATTACGGTATGGTCGAATGTGTAGCGCAGTACGCTATTTTATTGCTGGTAACGATTATTTGCGTAAGCAGGAGGACAGATTGAATATCCGCTCTTAGATTATTATTACCTAAAAGAGATAATGGAGAGCGCAACTTTAAGCACTTCTTAAATTGGTATTGATTTTTATGGGTAAGGCGGTTAATGAATTTCACTGAATTTGGAATAAGTAAAAATAAAATATATTTATAATACGTTCGCGTATAGATATTTTATTTATTTTACATTTGGTACTTCCAAATGTAAACAGTTAATTATGATTATTGCACGCCTCATAATGCAAAGCGTTATTAGGTAGTGCATTACTCTCAATACGTCAAGGTCAAGTAATTTTGTGTTCTTAAAATGCTTCTTTCATAACCATATTGCAGTTATACAATAATATGAGTAGCCGTATATCAAGAAAACACTCGAATTTTTCATTTTATATATTTTTTTAAATCATTTAATATTGCTACCTTGAAAATAACTGTTTTAAAAACATTTATGTGGACGTCCGAATGTTGATTTTGTATGTGGTCACGATAACTCCCGAAAAAAATGACGTATCGAGACCGGGTTTGTTTTTTTTTAGCTTCAGAGTTACATCAGCTGGTTCCCTATTTCATATCAATAGCTTAGTATGTTTCGTTTGATAATAAAATGATTTTCAAGTTTTATTACTTTTAAAAATTTGAAGGCGCTTTCATATTTTTTAGACCTTGATAGACAAAGGACAAATGTGCGTATACGGCAGCCTATATCTATTATATACTTTGTGTAATTTTGGTGAATATTATTTTTTTTTCCTGTAGGTGGTGTTAAAATAATAGAGCGCTAAATGTAAATAACGAAAATAATATATTTTAAAAGTCAGGAATACAATTTATTTTTTCATGAAAATTAAATGAAACTCTCATAAGGCGTGCACTTTTGGATTTTCCAAACTATTTTCATCTGAGCATTGAGTTCGCCTATATAAATTACTGTAAATATGAAGTTAAAAAAAAAAAACAAAATAAAAACAAACAGTCTTAATTACAGTATATAATAAACAACGATAAAAATAATTCTACGAAACAACATTATTAAAATTATTGGTTTTCACATATTTGTTATTTGTTCACATTCGATACAATGACGCATCTCAACACAATGGCCCCATTCGGCAACCCTTATAATATTTCTCCGAATATATGAACCCTCTATGTGGCTTCCACTTCACATCAAACCATTACATGTAAGTGCCACTTGTTAAATCGAACGCAACCTGAAGTTAATTGACAGCAAACTTGAAAGGGAAAATTTAAAAGTAAACTTACAATATAAGCATTTTTATAATCTTGTAATTAAAAGTATAAGGATAAAAATGTTTCGTCCGTAAAGTACTTCCTTCCACCCAATAATCAACTTTTTTTTCATACGTTGAACGTAACGTATTTATTCGAAGATTATGCAGGGCTAAATTTGCCTGCCGGTCTGCCAGCCAGTTGCCTTGTTAAATCATCCTAACCATCAAGTAAAGGAAAATCAAATACAATAATAACTTGTGGTCACAAACGAATTGCCTCGTTGTTTGTAAACATTGATGTAAAGGTCTAATTACGAGAAAATTTAGTTTATTATTTATCATTTACACCATGGTACCGGCGTAATCTTCTTGTTTTTCTTCTCCCCGTAAAAGCTTATCGCTATACTTGGGTTTCCATGTTTATATTTGGCTTAGTCACCACGCTTGAATGGCGAATTTTTGATCGCAGTATTTCCCAGACATCTTATACCTGAGACGCTGCTCTCAAATCTGCATATTATTTTATACGCAACTAAAAACGCTTTAGAAGTTAAAGACTTTAATTTAGATTGTAGAAGCATATAAGAATAATTTAGAAGAGATTAATTTGTTATGGTTACAAATATCCAAGGTGTCCTAAATTTATTGAGTATCGAGTATTATCCTCGTACCGGTAGGTGAAGTGTAGGGCGACCCCCCACGAGATGGAGTGACGACCTGGCAAGACATGCAAGAAGTCGATGGATGCAGGTGGCTCAGGACCGTGCTTTGTGGCATTCCTTGGGGGAAGCCTATGTTCAGCAGTGGACTTGTGAAAGGCTGTAATGATGATGATGATGAGTATTAATAATTTCATGAAAAAATGATATTAAATAAAACTAATATAAAACTCGTAAAAGAACATATCATACTCGTAGCTGAAGAGAAACACTGACGCTTTGTACCCCTTGACTTCATTACTTACACGCTGGTGAGCATCTTAACACGTACAGTAGTCCCAAAAAACTATTCATACTTAACGTAAAGAGTAAGATAATATTTAGAATATGATTTTTACCTACTACAGAGTACTGACTTTATGCGATCAAGTCGAAATTTTGTCTTAAAGTTCGAGTACATACTCGTAAACGTTCTCTACGTTATCGACGCTGTAGTACTAAAAGTTATAGTGTTAAAGCGAGTAAGAAAAATAGAACAGCTTCATATAAGATCCCATCATCATAATTAGCATTTTTCAATCCCACAACTAGACTAAGATCTGAACTATAATAAGCTAACTGATAATAATTACCTGGAAATGTAGTTAGCGCTGTAATTTAGCCCATATTCACGCTCGGCAGGTGGATGATAATGTAGAGCCTCACACTGGCAACGCCATATAACCAGCATGTAATACTCAATCAATTGATAAGCAAACAGTAAAACAGTTTGAACTTATTAAATATAAATAACTCGAACCTACTTAGGTGCGTAGTTAGATATCAGTTATGGAACTATGAGTGGGAATCACTTTAGATTTATAATTGAAAAGTTTGAAGTGAGTATTGAGAAGCAGTAATTTCACAAATTATTATTCGAATTTTTGATAATAGTTATTGTAACGTAATAAACAAATGTAGTTATTGTCGTATATCCTTACTTCAAGGTCATTCATATTTTAAGGCTTTAAAACTTCTTCAATTTCACGCGCTCCTACTTGCTGTAAAAAGATATTCGTCATTCCTTTTCGAAAAACTTCTAGTCCTATGTCTGTATTCCAATATCATCCAATAATATCCTTTCATTAGATTTTGTGCAAAATCCTATACTGGTAGAACCACGCTACAGCTATAATATGATTGTAGCACGAATGAGTCGGCTCGACCGGGGTAGAACCACGCCCTCACAGAATACCAGCGTAAAATAGCAGCTTAATGCCGCTGTTTTACGCTGGCTTATGATGAGTGTAGAGAACCGGAGACCCTTTTTACTGGAAACGAGACATTCCATCTTAGACTTCAGGGCTGACAACGCGTCTTTGTTTCGTGACGCAAACGTGAATCATTATCGCTAGTTTCGGCGTAAAATTATACATATATATGATATATGATAAGCCATTGTGATACCGAATTTGAAAGCCCCGTTTCGCGCAAAACCTCACATCTGATACACTTCGTATCAGATACAAGTATCGTGATCGTATGGAGATATTTTACTTTATATATTCTATCACACGACGATGCGATACTAAACATGACACGCCGCGTATCGAGCCGGTTTTTCCCCGATCATCAAAGGGTATATTCTACACGCCCCTACACGGTCTTAAAAATTTGGACGTGAAAAATATACAGAGATAAGACTGTCTCTTTATCTTGTTGTGTGTACACATAAATAAATAAAAAAAACCGGCCAAGTGCGAGTCGGACTCGCACATGAATGGTTCCGTACTATCGTAAAACACGTTTCTAGTTCGGGAGCCCCCTTTAATTTTAATTTATTTTTATTATTTTTTGTTATAACGGCATCAGAAATACTCATTGTGAAATGTGAAAATTTCAACTGTCTACCGGATATACGGATACAGATACAGCCCACTGACAGACAGACGGGCAGCGGAGGCTTAGTAACAGGGTCCCGTTGGTTACCCTTTGGGTACGGAACCCTAAAAACGATCGGAAGATAATTTGTAGCGTCCATACATAAAGATCGTTAAGCCGATACAATGTTCGAAATACATTTGGTATATTATATTAAAAATTGGTTTATTATTATAAGCAAGATAAGAAATAACAAACTATTTGAATAATTTTATTTCATATTCGATTTATTTTACCTAAACTTTAGAAACTGTACCAAGATTTAATGTATCGATCAACTAAAATGATATGAAGCTGAAAAGGACAGATACTACACTTTGATAGAAATACTATGTTTCTACGACTATATACAACTAATGTCATGTACTGATCGAATAATATAATTTTAGTTAGTTGGAGAGTAAATAAAAACTAGGAAAACAATTTTAATGACTATTCTAGGACAAGGTCATATTTATATAGGTGCGACGCTAATTAATGCGAGGAGGAGATTTAATTTACTTGTGGCAATAACTTGCAAGCCAGAAGCGTTAGAAGAAAGTTTTTAGGTATATTTAGTGTACTCTCATTAATTTAGGTAATGTTAGAACACCTAAACAAAAGTCACGAAATACGAGAAAATAAAATTAAGTTTTAATGTTTAATAATCCCCCGATATTCAATCAGATCTCTATAATTTTTATATAATTTTAGGAGCATTATCTATAATATGTATCACATAGCATAATATATATATTTAGTGAATGGTATTAATCTGAAAGTATGTGTTTTAAATTTTGATCTAAAGCTTTGATCTAATTATTTCATTGATTTTTATAACAGAATAATAACATATCAAGCATCAAGATCACTATGCAAAGTTTATTTTTTACTTGATTTCGCCTCGCAACAATGCGATTATTGCGGCGTATTGAGAGACAGAATAAATACAGGCTGTGAAGCGTTCTATCTTAATCCCCAATGGTGACAGATTACGTAAGGTATTTTTATAGTTGGATCCCATAAAGTGAACTACTAGCTCGTTTGTCACTTAAATTTAATAAAAGTAAACTAATCAGATATGATTTTATAATCCATTTTTTTAGAGTCCTCTCGTAAATCACAGACAACAGGAACACAGAAACAGAAACAGAAACTTTTTTATTCAATATAGATTATAAATAATACTTATTGAAAGTCACTCTTTTGTATAATTACCACTGGTTCGAAAAAAAAACCTCTGTCCAGGGAAGAACCAGCAAGAAACCCAGCGGGACTTTTTTTTTTAATAACAGCTTACAATCATGTATGTTACACAAATTAACAACACAACAAATTAGAAATAGCTTGGTAGCGATCACCTCATTTCCAGGGGTTATTATCATCTATAAATTCATTAATATTATAATAACCCTTTTTATACAAACTTAGTTTAATAAAGTTTTTGAACTTTGAGCAGGTCAAAATTTGTATATTTTCTGGAATTTTGTTGTAAAAGCGTATACATCGCCCCAAGAGTGAATTACTGACTCGATGGAGTCGAGTAACTGGTACTACTAGCTTGTGTCTGTTCCTAGTATTTACAGAATGAATATCACTTATTTTTGTAAAACTACTTTTATTTTTGTGTACGTACATTACATTTTCATAAATATATTGAGAGGCCAAAGTTAATATATTAATTTCCTTAAATTTTTGTCGCAGCGATTCTTTAGGCTTTAAATCATAAATTGCTCTCTTTATTTTTTGTTAATTTACATTTACACGAAATAAATAAGGAAATAAATCTCATCGTTTAATCCTTTAGATATCATCATTTCCTTTATTTATTAGGATTTAAAATATAATAGTTAAGCAAACATATTTTCATTTCTAATTTGTTACGCACCACCTAAATAAACCACTAAGCGAAAGTCACTAAGCGACATTTGTTCTAATTGATTGTGTGAACCAATGTAAAGAGCATCTATTACCATGATAATTGAATTCTGGATTCACAAGCTGCGCGTGTACGACATTTCCGATTTCGTTTCAGCGACTGATTGGCCAATTACGATTGCAGCTTTGCAATTCACTTTGAGAATTTGAGAAATTTCACCACAATTTCGATCGATCAGCTTTTTATGTCAGTAATACTGTTTAAAACTGTTAAAAATTTAACATATGTTAAATATTACGGATAAATTTGAATTTGCTATCTTAATAAAAATTTGCTTTGCTATTTTAGTTAAATAATTACATGTGATCATAAAGAGACGAAAAATATACCAATTTTGCCTTATAAACTATTTTAAAGAAAGAAGCCGGGAAAAAGGAATATGGTATAAAACAATTCAAAATCAGGCTCTTCGTATACCGTGGTATAATAGTATTGAAATGAATAGAAACTATATAATTACTACACATACGTTACGTTCTGGGCACTAAAAGCAGGCTCGCCCAGTTGCGATATTTATCACATCATAGATGATATCCAACATATGCTAGCAAAATGTGTCAAATATCAAAGGGAAAGGGAGAATCTTGTGTAAAAATTTAATATTAATTTGGGTGAAATTGGTTGGTTGTTTAGTATACTTGCGGAGCCACACTCAGCGACAGCAAAAACGTTAATTTATATATTTTCTTATCACATTGATTCCACCCTTTCTAAATACTTATGATTATACGTGTAACAGGCACAAGGTATGTTACAATAAGGCTGATATATCCTTGTAGGATAAAAGCCTTTTTAAATAAAGATAAATAATAAAAAAGGTAAAGGCGTAATAGTCTACTAATTAAAATCGTTAGTGTCGTAGCAAAGGACTTTGGGAAGATTGTGGTCCTCCATAGATGGTTATTATGCACTTCTTGCCTTTCTACCGACTTCAAAAAGGAGACGGTACTCAATTCGACTGTATGTTTATTTTTCTTTAATGTGTGTTACCTCATAACTTTTTACTGGTTGAACCGATTTCGATGATTCTTTTTTATTTGAAAGCTTCACATGTAGTTCCATATTAATCAAGGTCTGACCAATAGTTTTTGAGTGATTCTTAATAATTTATATTGAAGTCGGTTGTACAAAATTTTTAATTTTAAATTATATTGTGTAGCGGTTACTGCATACTCTATCTACTATAGGATACTCTCTTGCAAAATTGATTGAATTGATTGCTTAAATAGTATGACTATTTTAACAGCTACTGATTTTAATTATTATCATTGAAAAGTGGTGAAAAGAGAATTCATAGCCCTCTTTGTAAGAGCCGACCATAATAAATGTCAGGAACTAAAAGGAAAGAAAGAAAAACCTAGACTGGCGACAAGATTACGACAAAATTTCTACGTTTTTTATTCTTTAAAATAACGTTACCCTAGAATTCGTCTGCTTAAAAATATAAATTACACAAGGCCATACTCAATTACTTGTGGGCCATAAAAATATTTTGTTCCGTACCGGATTCGAAGCCGTGGCTCTCATGGCTTGCGACATGGAGCCGACGAATGCGATTGCTAGTACGTCTTCTGAGCTCAGCGATTGCGGCAAATATATTTCTTAATGAGTGAGACTTATTCTCAACAGTAACCTGTTACAATCTCATAAAGAAGAGAACAGTAAATGTTTATAACTCAGCTTTTAAATAAACTAAAATTAACAATTATAGAAATCTTTATGTAACTATTGGAGTGCCTATTAGTGATCGTGTAACTTTTGAACTACTTGACCGTTGATGTCTAATATTACCAAATATATTATTTTTGTTAGACGATAGTTCATAGCTATGTTAGGATCCGATATGTGACGCTGTAGTCAGGTTATTTAGAAATATTGTATGTAGGGACCAAAATGACTCATAATCATAATATATTGTGATGGTTTACTGCCAAAATGGAAAATCACAAAATACGGATATGACGCTGTGGTTGATAATTAATTATTTAAATAAAATTTATATTTACATTGTTAAACGGAAGCAGAAACAGAAACTTTTTTATACAATGTACATTATAAATAATACTTATTGAAAGTCACTCTTGTGTTTAATTACCACTGGTTTGAAGAAAAAAACCTCTACACTGGGAAGAACCAGCAAGAAACCCAGCGGGTCTTAAAAAAATAACAGCTTACAATCATCCATAAATTCCTTAATATTATAATAACCACTTTTTACAAACTTAATTTGATTAAATTTTTAAACTTTGAGCAGGTCAAATTTTCTATGTTTTTCTCTTGTATGGTAAAGTTCGGAGTTAATTTAAAGTAAAACTTAAGGCGCAACCTACCATAAAGAGCATAACAACGTCTGCCGAGACAACTGGCTATGATTTTTTTTTATTTTCTTTTTTTTTTAAATCCACAAAGCACGACATGTGACACAAACAGCAGGATTTCGATCCCCTATGCACCACAGAACTTGTTAATTGCAGTCCTGAATGCTGATTTAGTACAGGTGATCAAAGAACCTTTTTAGGAATAAACGAAATGGAGGAATATAATTAATAGAATCAGGCGTTACTTTGCGGAAATCCATTATAAAAAAGCTTTTACAAAAATTTACTTCGCAAATATCCGCGTTATAAAATAAAATGATGTGTCTTACCTAGTATGAAGAAGCACCTCCCGCCCTCCCTCAATTGCGTGCACTATCCCCGTCACCACTAATCCCAGCAGTTGTGTTGGAAGTAGCGGTGCTGGGATTAGTGGTGACGGGGATAGTGCACGCAATTGAGGGAGGGCGGGAGGTGCTTCTTCATACTAGGTAAGACACATCATTTTATTTTATAACGCGGATATTTGCGAAGTAAATTTTTGTAAAAGCTTTTTTTGAAATGGAGGAAGCTTTTACCCGGTAATTACAATACGTCTTTTCATTTCCTTTTAAATTCCTATAATTAGTTATTACTTATTACAACAAACCTTTTAAAAATCCAATAGTAAGTAAAAATATGACACAATATGATACATATGAAGCGTAATATATTTTAAAAGTTCAGAATTGAGTCAACTGCGTACCGCTGTGGTAATTCCAAATGGAGTTACTATATATGTACTGGTGAATGTATACATACTATATATACATTCACCAGTGAAACTAATTTATACGTAGACTTCGAATTTGTCATATTATTTCCAGCACTGTATGGGTCGGCTTGACCGGGGAAGGAACATTTATATTAGGCAGTACGATCACAGACTGGGATGTTTCATTTAGTCTTTTTGTCAATGGATATGTGGTTTTCTTTGTTCGGAATTGGCTGGCAGATATCCATAGGCTGCATTCTTTATTTACTATCATCAGGTTACTGTGGGGTGCTCGTTTGTAACCAAAATATTATAAATAATTACTCGGAACAGCATACATCGATAAAAATAATTCTACATTTCCAATGAATAGCATTTACACTAGTAGCTCAACAACCATTGTCACACATGATAACTTTTTTTTCTTAGAATCAATCAATTTGTAATTAAAGTCCTAACGATTTCCAATGTCATCAAAATATTAGTAGAATAACGGGTATTATACGTCACCCATTTAGTGGCAAATTCCCACAGCCAGTTGAACTTCAGTCGCATTCTATACATATTTAATGAATATCGTGTCGGGAAGTCGGTAACGCAAATGAATGTTTAATGTTTTCTTTTTTTTTAATATATTAACAATGCACAAGTGCTTAATTATCTTACCTGTAATATTTAATTTAGTTGTATCTAGTGCTTTTCGTGAAGGTAATTTTTTCTCTTTATAGAAATTGTAACGTTTAATTAATCTAAAATCACTTAACGTGTTAAATTCTTAATATGATCAATAATTATATAATATTATATTTATATAAGGTATTAACATGATATAATTATTATTTTCGTACGTTTGACATAATACAGTTCTTATTTTCTGTCCCTTCTTTATCCATACAGAGTGTACTATTATAATCTTCTTTAGAAGGAAGAGTTTTCCGTTAATGTCAGATATGACAAGAGAATTGGCGATCTCGCTCCAGTTCTCGGATACCATGTTTTGTGGTCTTTCTGGCATTTCTCATAATTGACTCATACGACGTCCATGGGGAGAGATAAGGTTACGGAGTTATGGATATGTGAATTTAGCGGCTTGAAATATCATTATATTATTATCTTTATATATAAAAAATTTGTGTTACATTGTTTATCCGCGATGAACTCCTAAACTACTAAATTGATTTCAATTAAATTTTGTATATGCGTATTCCTTGCTCTAACATGGCAGGATTGAAATATAGATTAGTGACCTTCAATATTTTTTATTGCGAATTTAAGGGTTTTTTAAAATCCTACTATTAATTTTTTAAATGTATTATCAGCTACCTGACCGTTATTACTTATAATATATAAAAAAGGGATAACATAAACAATAAAGAATAATTCATAAACATTATCACTTACCATTTATGTATTATATATAAATGAACACACTTGTACATAGGCTTTTTAATTAAATTTCCTATTTGATAATACTGGAGCATATTTTAATATATTTTTTAGATTAAATAGTCCCATTCAACGATCTCATTGTATAGTCGTAAGGTTTTGTGCCTTTTTATGTGAACATAAATATATAAATAAATATATTTCAATTTTTCAGATGTTTGTGAGAAATGTGTCCATTTAGATAATTGTCCGCAATTTAACAATATGAATAGAGACGAACAACAAAGGTGGATAAGGCAATTCCCTTGTCAACAACCGAAAGCGGAAGAACCAAGTCCTTATTATGGATTTGCGCCTGTTGCTAGAGGAGATTATGTAATTATTTTTTTGGCAATTATATAACTAATGAAATAGAATATAATATTAATGAATGTACATTTCTTACCCGACTACAAAAGGGGATAATGTAATTTCGAGTGTACTAATTAAACCATTATGCTTGTTCATGAGTAAGTCATATAACAGCATACCTACGTAAAATATGTCGAATTGAACAAGGGCAGTTTTAAAAAAGGATAAATTTGTATATAAGTTAGTAAAACAACAAAATAATTTAAAGCATACAGACGAATTTTGAAAAAGGTCATATTCTCAGCTGGTATTATTAAACACATATACAACCTGTTTTAAATGTATTTTTATTAACTCTTGTAACCTACCAGGTTATACTGGTTTTGAATAATTAAACGTATTTTTCTAGTATCTTTTATCACATTTTAAGTAAACAGTAGCAAAATGATTGATTACTTGTAGTTCACTTTTTAACAACTATTTCGATTTTAGGTTTGCTGTCCTGGTTTAAATGTTTGGAGTATAGTAAACGAGGACCAAGGAGATGTTAATAAATCTCCTTACGATCAAGAATATGTTCAGCCTGGCGCTTTTAATAACAGACCAGGACGACACCCGCAGTATACTAATAATTTCCCACCTTACGGTGGTCAAAACTTTGATAACAACCATCAATCAAACATTGGATCAAATATTGGCAATAATCACAACCTTGGCAATCATTATCCAAATTATGAAAAGCCAGATATAAACAACCAGAAATTTCACAACCGACCCAATTTTTATAAACCCGATCAACAAAACGACTACCCAAAACAAACATTTCCAATGACGAAAAATCCACAAATGTTCGTACCCAATGGGCAGCAGCCAAGTTTTTCTAACCAGTATCCACCATGTCCAACGCAAAATAATTTTGGTTATCAATCATTTCTAAATAATCTACAGAATCCTAACTGTAATAGCTACCAACCAAGTTTTAATCCAACACAACAACCTCCAACTCAAGCTAATCCTGGGCGAAATAATCCTCCGAAACGGCCAGTTCAAAATGTGTTTCCAGTATATCCAACCAATCAAGGCCCCAACTTCCATGGTGTAAATGGTAATGGTAATATACAGGGCGGAACAAAATTGAACAACCAATGTCAAGGATTAACAAGTTTACCTCCCGACCCTGCATCTGGATGCTGTGGCTTAGATATGTCCAGTGGTGAGGGTATTACTGGTATGTATGAGTGTTTGTACTTGGAATTGCCTTTTAAAATACTCAATTTAATAAAAAATACGGTAACAAAATTAGTAAACGATGAATATTACATTAATAAAGCTTATAAATTATTCTCTAAATTATTCTAGATTTACAAATTATGGTTACTCAACGTATCCGCAACAGTTTTATGTATATGCGAAATAACAGAAGAACGACGAGACAAACTGAAAATGTCACTGTTGGAATAGATTTGGATAATCGTATCGCAGGTAATTAAATTATTTTTGTTTGTTTGGCAGATGGATTTGAAACAAATGACCACTAGGTGGATCTAGTGGTCATTTGTTTTGACATTTATCATGATCTTGCCAATTTTTTTTTCTAAATAGTGTAAGTAGCCATAAATGTGCTAAAGAATTTCATGTTTTTCGGTAACTAGGTGGTACAGAAACCGAACTAAATCAATTCCCGTGGACTGTACTTCTGAAAACAACATTCGACTATGGTACAAATAAAACCTCTTTCAACTGTGGTGGCAGCTTAATTAGTTCAAAATACGTTCTTACTGCTGCACATTGCATACATGAAAAAGATGCTACACTTAGCAGGTCAGTACTTCAATATTTAAACATATTTGATTCTTAAAATGATCCATCATTCAGTATGTAATATGTAATATATTAAAGTGCTCCTATACCTATGACTATACCGGTTTTTATTGTAAAGGAATATGGACAACTAGTGAAAATTATACATTTAATTGATATAATTATCATCGTCCATTATTTTCCACGCGCTTTCAAAACTTTAATGAAAGTTTGCAATAGAAATCCTAAGGAAGGCAACCCATGATTTCGAATGTAAAGGTATTTGCATTCCGAATATAAGAGAATCATTAAGAGTAAGGCTGGCAAGAACAAAGTTCTTTAATTTTGATATGGCACAGTGTAAGGAAAGTCAAGTCATTGACAAGTCTTGGTTGTTTGCCACCTTATCCATTATCCTTTATTATATTTGACAGTTTATCTCTGTAATTATTGTTTGGCTACTTCTAATGAAGCTCAGTTCAGTACGAATTATCCTCAGGTCCACCATATAGTCGCAAGCTGTTTCTTTGATACTTCAACTTTACTTTTTTCTTTAAGTTCAAACATTGTTAAAACAAGTATACTTTCAGTTAAAACATTAAAAAGGCGTTTTCAACTGTTATACAAGATCCACTTTATATTACTAATGAGAACACTGTTTTAAATCTTCTCATTTGTGTGCCGATTTAACAAATTAAGTCAAGCTTCAGAGCGAGTTTGTTACAGTTCTTCAGTAAATTCATACGGTAGATACAAATACGAGCTTAATTTTCCCAATTTCACGCAAATTAATCAATGTCATTTTGTCACTTAATACTATAGCTTGGCTCGTCATAATCAACTTTAATTTCGTGTCGTCGAATAATTTCTGGAATGGATTCGATCAAACCAAATACATACGTTCATTTGCGGTACCTACTTGGTCCGTACACACTGTTAATGGTGCCAGCTTTGTTGGTCTGACTACCTTGTTGGTCTAGTGGCCGTTAGCGCGACTACTAATAAAGTGATTCCGGGTTCGAATCTATAAAAATCGTGAGACAGGCCAAACAGTTTTAAGGCGTTTCTGTCAAGAAATTCTCAGAAGCAGCTTGGAATCAGGAAGATGTTGGTGTTTTATCCCCGTGCCTTGGATAGCTTGTAAAGCCTAGCCCTAGCCAGCGTAAACCTGCGCGTGATCTGTCTCCGGTTGTATTGAATTGCTGTCCTATCGGACTATAAAAGTAAGGACATAGAGAATACACATACTCGAGCGCTTTACTAAGCTGAGAGTGGATGCCGTGACTGAAATTCGATTTAAAGAACATTGTTAGATACCCCCTGTACACTATTGATGCCACAGTGGAACTCATATTCGATTATAATGTGAATTGTTATTACAACAACAATTTTTTTTACACAACGAAAATAAAGAAAAAAAATTATTTGAATTTAGAAGTTGATCGAAAAATAAAAAATAATTGTGACTTATAAAATTATACAAATACAAATACATACAAACACTCACGCCTGTCACCCAGAGGGGTAGGCAGAGACTACGGACTTCCATTTGGCGCGATCCTGACACACTATTTTTTATCATGGTAATAAATGAAGTATATTTTTAAAAATTATGTAAATAAAAAATATTAGTACATTATTGTTCTGAGAATTTATGCTCACCTAAAAAATTTCATAGTTAACATTGTAGTAGTACGAACCAAAAACGAAAAATATATTGTGCATAAAGTACATACAAAACAAAATTTGTTTTTAATTACACACACATCTAACTATACTTCTTTCAGTGTTGAAATTACCTTGGCAGAATATGACAAGCGTACTTTCCCGAGGGATTGCAAGCTTAATTTTGGTGGCGAAAAGACGTGTATTGAGAACGTAATAATATATGCTGAGAACATAGTTCCACACCCGGAATACGATGATAAGAAACTCTACAACGATATTGCACTGATACGCCTTCGTGGAAAAGCGCCCTATACTGGTGAATATTCCAAGATCTTCTTTTCTTTAATAATGACAAATAATGTAATAGTAGAAATAACGTTTCATATTCATTCATTTTTAACGTGGTAGCGCCATGCTGCAGCTATATTAGTAGTATAGTTGTAGCACGAATGGGCCGGCTCGACCGAGGAAGGACCACGCTCTCACAGAATACCATCGTAAAATAACAGCTTAACACTGCTGTGTTTCGTGTGGTCAGTGTAGAGAACTGGATTACTTTAAAAGAGGCATTCCATCTTAGTCCACACGGGTGACAACGCATCTGCATTTTGTATCGCATACGAGGATAGATGTATATGTCTATGGGCCACAGCAACCACTTACCATCAGATAGACTGTGTGCTCGTTTGTCACCCTATCCTATAAAATAAAATATTATCAAATTTAAATGTGAGACCACAATAACTTAATTCAATCGTTCATTTTTAATAATGAAATATTCAAAATAAATATTGTTTAAAAAACGATAAAGAAATAAATTCTTATGAAGGCAAAATAAAATAAGCTCGTTCACACAACAACGTTTTCGTGTTTTGTCACAAATCGTTTTAAGTTTTAATTACAAAAGTAACTCATGGTTATAGAAAAGAAAAGTTAAAAATGCTCAAGAATCGTGAAAAATAGGGATCGTGCGAATCCTATGGAAAGTCAATATAACGAATCATCTAATCGCTGTGTGTGAAGAAGCATTCATTTTATACTTCCATCACTAGCCCCACTAATTTCGAAGGGAGACCAATTCTGTTAAGTCACGATCTCATTTATAAATGTGAACATCTAAATGATGATTAAATATATGACCGGGCTGCTAAACGTGTATCATAAAATTATTGTTGCTCTCTTTTATTTCTGTCAAAACGAAAATTGCTTTTTAGAAATACCCTTATTCTTGCAGATGTTAACGAGAGCAAAGAGTAAAATGATCCCCGTGGTAGCAATAGAGAAAAATACATTTCATTCACTGCCTGTTTATATTGAGTACCCTTTACGAAAAATTATAAAATTGATAAAAAAATATTGTTTGTTACAGAATTCATCCGACCGATATGCTTACCTCCACTCAACGTAGATAACCAAGTGTTCTACGACTTACCACTACCTGTTGCTGGTTGGGGTCGTAATGGACCATATATGTCTGATATCAAACAATCCACGGTAGTCAACCTAGTCCCGCATGATGAGTGCCAGCAGTACTACCCGTACTTATCAGCCTCTCATTTATGCGCGGCGGGAAAAACCGGAGAGGACACATGCAAGGGAGACTCCGGAGGTCCTTTAATGATGCTCTATGATGGAAAATATTACGTCATAGGAGTCGTAAGTGGGAAGAGGGCGGACGCTCCATGTGGAACCGCAGTACCTTCCCTTTATACAAACGTGTTTCAGTATATAGACTGGATAAGAAATAATATTGTTAATTAATGAAATTTTAACGACGTCGTTAATTTCAACATATTACCGATATTTAATTGGTATATTGATTACAGTTTTCTTAATTATTCTCTAATAACATAGAGAAACGTCAAAGACGTTTAAAGTATTAAATAACACAATATTATAATACATATTTAGCAGACTGCCTTAAAAAGAGTTATTGTTAAAAATTAAATAAACTAATGTAAATAAAAAAGTGTGTTTTCGCTGATGCGTTAGTACGTTAGTAGCATTTAAAAAAATATAAACCGACTTCGAAATCATCAGATCTAGCGAACTTCAATTACCATGGGAATACTTTGGAATACATTATATCGGTAAATTAAAACATCAAATTGGGTTAAAACTAACCTCACATACATCGTAAAACATACATTAAAAATACAGTCGAATAACCTCTTAATAATGTAGAAATAATCTCTTTAATAAAATTTTAATTCAATGGAGACAATAATTTTATTACGTATTTATCATTTTATACCTATTTATACCTAACATCTGAAGCGTCTTGTTACTAACAGTTTATATCGCATCGTTCATAATATAATATATATCATCATCGTACGTTTCTCACTTGCCTTTCCATATTATGAAAAGGCAAGTGAGAAACGCACGATTTAGATGGCTTGGTAGTGTAGCAGATGCTGCGGGTCGCGGGTTAGATTGCTGCACGGCACAAATATATGTTGCCCGAAGTTAGGTGCGACGTACATTTACATACAGCAATCTCTAGTCGAAATAAAAGAAAAAGATGAAGGGGTCGGGATTATCTTTTAAGAAAACAAAACTTGCTTAGTGATTCTGGTGGATCGTTTAAACATTTTGAACGAATATTGAAATCTGAGTTTGAGGTGCTTTTACGGTATAAGGCGTATTTTATGGAATAGAATATAATAAATACATACTACATATATATATATATATATATATATATATATATATATATATATATATATATATATATATATATATATACATACAAATAAATAAAATTGAAGTGTCTGTTTGTAATCTCAAAATTACAGCTTTTTACTATTTTACTAAATACATATGAAAGTATATACGGTTCTAATAACAAAAATACAATTTTTAAAGTTTTTGTCTGTCTGTCTGTCGGTCTGTCTGTCTGTTTGTTCCGGCTAATCTCCGAAATGGCTGGACCGATTTTGACGGAATTTTCACTGGCAGATAGCTGATGTCACAAGGAGTAACTTAGGCTAATTTTATTTTAGAAAAAGAATTAGGGTTCCGTGGAAAAAAAAATTAAAACCACAAATAACACGCGGGCGAGGTCGCGGGGAACAGCTAGTATACCCATAAAATGCACCTAATTAAAAATAATCTTAATTTAGTGTTTTGTCGTCATACACTATAGAGTAGCTATATTTAGAAACAAGTAAAAGATACGTCCACATTCGAATACATCTCATCGAGCCATAAGCTCATTTGTCTCCTCTTTCATAAAGAAACATCTGTTAGGAAACAAAATTGCTGAATTGTTTCGCTTGCTCCCTTTCTGAAACACATTTGTTTCAAAAACACGCAGCGAAAACGTGGCTTTATCTTGAAACAAAATAAGATAACATCTTAATAATGGTAATAAGGTCTTAAGGAGCTAACGTCTCACTAATGGACATAGGACACCACTGATTTCTGAGACTTATGAAGTAAACAACGAACTTAGTATTTAGAGTTTGTTGCTAGTAAGTAAGTATTCGCCGCGGATATATCCGAGTATGGGAGCTTCACCTTTTTTTATAGGATAGGCTGACAAACGAGCACACAGTCAACCTGATGGTAAGAGATTTCTGTGACAAAAAGACATCTACATCTATCCTCAATAAAGAATCAAATGCAGATGCGTTATCACCCGTGAGGACTAAGATGGAATGCCTCTTTCCAGTAAAAAGGGTATCCGGTTCTCTACACTCACCACACGAAACACAACAGTGTTCAGTTGCTATTTTACGCTGGTACTCTGTGAGAGTGCGGTCCTTTCGCGATCGAGCCGACCCATTCCTGCTAAAACTATACTACTAATATAGCTGCGGCATGGCTCTACCATGTACCTTCCCCCGAAATACTTTTTATTTATTTTGACATAATCCGTCTTATTACAAAACGTAGTTAGTACCTATGCTCGGAGTTTCTCTGCGTGATAAACTTAGGAATATCCGCAGTACAACCAGAGTGACCGACATAGCCCAACGGATTAGTAAGCTGAAGTGGCAATGGGCCGGCCATATAGCTCGAAGAACCGACAACCGATGGGGAAAAAAGGTTCTCGAGTGGCGGCCTCGTACCGGCGGACGAAGTGTAGAGCGTCCCCCCACTAGATGAAGTGACGACCTGGTCAGATATGCAGGAAGTCGATGGATGCAGGTGGCTCAGGACCGTGCTTTGTGGCATTCCTTTGAGGAGGCCTATGTTCAGCAGTGGACTTGTGAAGGGCTGTAATTATGATGATGACAAAACGTGGTTTATTGATAGTTTCGGGATTAAGATTTGCTTGAGAAGAGCCTTTCTTAGAAAATAAGTCTCTCTGCTGGGGTGCCACAGTCATCGCGGAATTTGATATTTGCTGTCAAATTATATAATTTACATTTTTGTTAACATTATATCCACAGGACTAATTAATTAAAACGGACTCTAATTTAATCCTGAAACTAATAATAATTGGTAAATACTCTTTGTAACGAGGCGGCTTACACAATATTTTGCGTCACTAATAGTACGTGACAAATAGAAAAAAGTAATTCAAAGATTAATTACTCCATCGGTACCGTTGGGGATCAGTAAATAAATATAATCAGGCGTTACTTTGCAAGACGTTAAAGTAAAAATATGAGAAAAATAATTAACTATGATCCACGTGTAAAAATAAACGTCGTGTATTACTTAGTTTAATTTCAGTGTATAATATTGATACAAGCTAGGAGTTCGAGACAATTATTTTTATTTATAAAATGAAATTATGAGTCACTTCGTGCAGTTTTTATTCAACCTATGGAAAGTTAACAAATTTATTTATTAACCACCTATGCGCACTTTCTGGAATAGGCAGTTTTAATAAATTATAATAAAACATATATCTCCAAGATTCTATCTTGTATAGTTCTTTCGGATTTTCATCAGTGAGGGCTTTGATGAAGGTCTCAATTATATTTTCATCTTTCATAGAGTCAAATCTCGCATTATTCGCAGCCTTTTCCAGATAATTACAAAGAGTCTTGATTTTTTTCTCATATACAGCTCTCTGTTCTTCGGACAGATATTCCAACATATCGTTGCAATGTGTTTTTTGATAAGACATTAAATTACTCGAACCAATAAATCCCCCTGAAATTAATGGAAAAAACTGAAAAATTTAGATTTTTTTTAACTGAACAGAATATATTATAAGACAATACTAATGGTGACCTACAAATAAATACATATACCGCAGTGGTGAAGAAATTGATAAAAAGGCGCTGTACCTGCTCAAGTTATTTGTTACAACTAATTTGAGCAGGTACAGCGTTGAACTTTTTAATTATATAAGGATGACAAACGAGCCAACACATCATGATAAGTGAGTATATATATATATTGCAACTGATGGATAGCTCAGTGACTACGCTCTCGCTGTAATATCACAGTACGCGAGCAATCCGAGTACGATCTTCGTTGTCACAAATGAAATTGTTAATTGCACTTTCAACTGTTAATTTACTATGTAAAACATCGTGAGATCTGTGAAATAAAAATATTCCGAAGACATGTAGAGTCTGTTAATACGCTCTAGACCAGCGCGACGTACTAATTGCTCCATAACACGCTCAGACATGAGAGCAGTTGGACGTATATAGGCTGTAACTTTACTTTTGACACTCCAAAATAAAAATAAAAACTAATCATTTCTTATATTTTTTTATAGGATAAGGGTGACAAACGAGCACACAGTCCACTTGATAGAAAGTGGTTGCTGCGGCCCGTAGACATCTATCTACATCTATCTTCTATTACAAATCAAAATACAGATGCGTTTTCACTCGTGAGGACTAAGATGGAATGCCTCATTTCCCGTAAAAAGGGTCTCCAGTTCTCTACACTCACCATACGAAACACAGCAGTGTTAAGCTGTTATTTTACGCTGGTATTCTGTGAGAGCGTGGCCCTTCCATAAAGAATGGTCAGTGCGTTCCGTATTCAGTTGTGCAGTGAATACAGACCGGAAAGTGCGAGAGAGACAAAGCGAATATGCGGCCAGTAGTTGTCTCTTTCTAGAATTCTGATTGGTCTACGTCACTATCTAGTTGTCTCGTTCTATAATTCTGATTGGTCCACGTCACTGGCTTGCAGAACGTAGACCAATCAGGCTTTCAGGAAAGAGACAGTTATTGGCCGCACAGTCCCTTTGTCTCTTTCTAGAGAATGGTCATTTTTGTGAGGCTAACGCTCAGTCCATTCTCTATGTCTATGATTTACGTAAACAATACACATTGAATAAAACTACTTCTACGGATTTATCGCGTTTAATTATACATAAGTAGAAACAAAAGTGATAAAATCAAAAAAGCGATAAAACAAATAATGGCGATAAAATCCATAAAATTAGTTATCCGTAAAGTCAAAAATAAAACCTTTTACATAATTACAACTACTTATGTAATACAATATTACCTGGAATAAATGCAAGAACGTTTACGCCATATTCACGTTGTTCCATCCGCAAAGTTCGCGTCCAAGCCAACAAACCCGCCTTACTCGCACTGTAAGGACCAAAGCCGGGCAGAGGCTGCAAACCGCAGTGGCTCGATACGTTGATTATACGAGGCTTTATTGCACTCTAAAACGACACGTTAACTTAAAGTAAAAGACTGAAAAAGATGTAAATACGAGAAAAATAAAAAATCACTATTAAAATATTTTTCTCCTGTAAGACACTAATTAATACACAGATCTGACATCTCTGAAGACTTGTTATCCAAAAAGACTAAATTATAAAATATATGTAAAATAAAATATTCCCAACTTTTCATTAGAATAAAGTGAGAAAGCATTGTAACAAACATACAAACCAAACAAATTTATGTAATTCTATTTCTGGGCATAATTGATATAGTAGAAACATAAAATTTGTATTTTTGATACTTTTTTTTTTTAATTAAACACAAATCCTAACATAAAAAATTTATACATATAATAAATCTAGAAAATTCGTGTCTATAATTCTAATATATTCTTGAAAAAACAAGTCCAGGGGTCACAATAAAGGACACTGACGCCAGATTAGTGGTTTTTAGAGTTTATGTCTGTCTGTCTGTCTGTCTATGTATTTACTACTGAACCTATTTCTATGAAATTATATATGTAGGTATCTATTAACCCGTGATAACTTAAAGGCAACTTTTTATGCGATTTCGGAACTTCAAAAAGAAGGTTCCTTTCTTTTGATATTATTTTTCTATCATGTACTCGTCAACAACTTCGAGCTTAGTGCTCCTAACAACTACCGGAATATGTGTGACATGGACATTAAACATGATCTTTGTTTTGTTCATGTTCATCTTAAGACCAATCCGTTGGGAGACACTATTGAAGTCATTGAGCATAGTGCTTAGGTCCTCCAGCGATTCTGCCATAAGGACTACATCGTCGGCAAATAGAAGGTAAGTGATTGCCGCCATTGATGTTAATACCGTATCCTTTCCTGTCCAGTAGCTTAAAAACGTCTACCAATGCAGCGGTGAAGAGTTTCGGGGATATAACGTAATCCTGTCTTACACCTCTTTGCAGTTGGCTAGGTTTCGTACTCTGATTCTGTACTCGGATAGCCATCGTAGCGCTACTGCGCAAGCACTTCAGTAAGTCGATATACCCACAGTCAACTTGGTACCGCTTAAGGGACTGTAGCACCGCCTAAATTTCGACGGAATCGAAGGCTTTCTCATATTCCATATACGCAAGGCAAAATGACAGATTGTACTCTTCTGTCTTCTGTACAATTTGCTGAAGGGTGTGTATGTGGTCTATGGTAGTAAAGTCTCTTCAGAAACTAGGTTGTTCGGGAGGCTGAAAGTCGTCGAGTCTGCTTGCGGGACGATTCGTAATGACTCTCGAAAACAGCACGTAGTCGAGGCTCAGAAGGGAAATCGGTCTGTAGATCTTCATGAGCGTTGTTGCCTTTCTTGAAGAACAAGACCAGCGCACTTCTGCTCTACGCCTTCAGAGTAGTACAACCATGGAGGAGGGAATTTAAGAGCTTCTGAAGGACTTCAAGTACCGGTTTTCGACCCGCTTTTAGAACCTCCGCTGTAATTCCATTCTCACCTGGGGCCTTGCCGTTTTTAAGATGATGGAGAGCCATTCTAATCTTGCTCAGACTAACGTCCAATAGTGTCGGATAAGACTCGCTCTTGGATCGTTAATCACACTTGCGTGTGGCTCCAACGGTGAAGTGTTCAGCTGCCCATTGAACTGCTCAATCTCACTCAAAATCTCAGGTGTCCCGGAAACGATGTTGCCACACTCCGTCTTCAGCTTTGACTGTTGGCTCTTTTTGGCAAACAGATCTCTGGCAAAGACTTTGGAGCCTTGGTTCCGCTCGATCGCTTCTTCAATACAAGCTGTATTGAAGTTGCTTGAGTCCCGCCGCATGCATTTGGAGATCTGTCTGTTCAGTTGCTTGTATGCTGTCAAATCTGTTGAAGACTGTAGACTTTTTGGTTTCTTCTGCGGCAGGTCTTGCAGAACTTAGTTCCGACCACACGGAAAGTTTCCACGAGCTTATCATTCATATTGTCCACGTCATTGCAATCTTCTAAGCACTGAAAAAGGTTTTGTAACTCGAGCTGAAAGGTTTCAGGACTTTGTATTAGAGCCCGAGGGGGACGGAGGGTTGACTTTGTGGCAGCACGGCCGTAGCTGTTGACCGTTCGGCAATCTTCGGGAGCCCTCGGCTGCGCTGGAGCAACCGGTTCGTTTTTCGCCGCCTCGCCAGTCGATGTGACCGTCCGACGCCGTGAGGCCGCTCGTCCGCGCTCCGATCCACGACTTTAAACTTCGTAGAAATAAACGGTTATTTAATATATGTGGTGTGTTGATTATTCGCATCCCCACATATAATTGATGACCCCGACGTGATATGAACACGCAACCAACAAACCTTCGGAAACTACACCTTCAAAACTTCATCATCCTCAAGTACCCCATTCATTCACTTCCGAGCAGATATTGTCTGCAGTGTTCACATTCTGCAAGCCTTCTAGCTTTACAAAGGTTCATCGCAGCACTGGAATAATAATGCTTCCTGTTCCTTCAAGCTACTCTCTGCGCTACAGTGTTCGGCACGGCTCTGAGCATTACTGCTCGCCTCTGCTTCACGGCACTCTCGCAGATTACTTGTCTTCTTCTCGACTCACCGCAGATTACAAGGCAATTCCCTGGCACTTGCAAATTCGTCGACATCTAGACTGCACTATCGACCTCTGGTCTAACCAGGGGGGTGATGTGGCGGCGCTGTCGTCGCGCCACAAGCGAAAACACGTCGAAGTCTAAATCGCGCTAACAAAGTTCCGAAACTAAAACAGTATATATAGAATATACGAAGATCTCCCCTTTTCGTTCCACCGGCTACAACTTCATTAGATAAGACCTCTCCAACTTAACGTTTAGGTTCAGTGCGCCTCTAACCATTCAGTGATCGCCACCAGTTTTCACCCTCGCGATCACTGAGACATAACTGAACAGTTGTCGTTTAGTCGTCATAATGAAACAATCTCATTTTTCGTCGAACCGTCAGGGTTCGACCAGGTCCGCAGGGCCGCTTCTGAAAGAAAGAGTTCATCATAAAGAGTCCCTCTTTTCCTTGAAGTCGGCAAGCTGCTGGCCCCTTGGGTTCCGTTGCCCCAATCCAAATTTCCTTACCCTCAGCTCGTCTTTATATTTTATGCCTAGTTTTGCGTTGAAGTCTCCCATTAACACCGTACTGTGGGTGTTGGGGGATTGCATGGCTTTAGAGATATTCTCATACATTTCCTCCACCTCCTCATCGGGATGTGCCGAGGTTAGTTCGTAAACCTGTATGACCTTCAACGAATACCGTTTAGTGATTCTGAGTATAAGGTACGCAACCCTCGTCGACACACTCATAATCTTTACAACGTGTTTAACGAGAGACTTGTGGACGGTAAATCCGACACTCCTTGGGACGTCGCCCAGGTCGCCCTCCCGGTGATAGAACAAGTTTCAAGGATTACCGTGTCCTTCCCCTCTCTTTGAACCTCGGATAATCGTATAATATGTCAGCTTAACTTGTCTATCTCTTCTGCGAGCTCCAGGATCTTCTCGTCAATCCTCAGGGTGCGTGCGTTGTATGTTACCAGGTCGATTGTCATCTTAGGTGGCAATCGAACCTCCACCGAAGATTCTTAGTACCTTAGTACCTGCCCCGCCGTTACCATGGTCGCCACCGTAGCCAGGAATAGCGGGGCTGCCGGGGACTGGGGGCTGTCTCTTCTTAACTTTTATCATAGGGAGATATTTGCCATAGTTGACACGCTTGGCGAGCGGGTTGGCAACCGCAGTATTTTTATTGTAATATTGAAGATGCTGCTGCCCATCTCTTGCCTGTTTCTCGCTGTCGCCTCTTACGACACCCACGGGAAGATATGGGATAGTGGACATTCTTAACTGCCACTATACGGCCAAATAGTTTAATGTCATATGATTAGGCTTTGGTAGGAAAAAAAATTATCGAATTTTACTTGCTTTATATCAGCTTGAGCTGTATATCTATGAATGTATGTATGAATGTTATGGAAATTTATTACTGTTGTATATGACCTCACCATTCTCACCTGGATCATCACAACTTATGATCAATGTAGTTTAAATTTTTTAAATACTTATACTATTCGATAAAAAACCTTTTCATAAACAAAAGAAGTAGACGGTCAAGAACTGTAACATAGAATATTATATAAGTAAAATTAAAAGAATTCCAAAATATTAAACTATTTAATAAGGATCATAATTATTATTGTAATATGCTTTATCTTACCTAACTTTACTAATATATATATATCTAAGTACGTATGAATATACTGAAAATTTTGATTCGGTTTTTACCCACTTCCAGACTGACAGAGAATGATCTGAAATTTAAGATATAATATAAGAACTGGTAACAATACAATAATTTCATGACTAAGAATAGTATTATTACAAGGGTCATCACAGGTCACGATCAAAGCGTATTGTTTAAGTTTTTTTTTTTTTTTAGTTCTTTCTTATATTATTATGAAAACCTTTTAGGACTCTTAAATTTTTTACCATCTTTGTTCTGACATTTAGTGTTCTTTAAACTTTCCATGTCAATCTACTTTGTAAAGGCGTAGAAATTGTCCATTTGTTCGTTCAGTTTTAGCTATGTTATTTTATGTATAATTGTCATACATAGTAACTTTAAATTTTGGTTCGCAACAACTGGTATGTTTTAAAATAATGTGACAAGTTAACGCTTATGCTATTTTAGTATCAAAACATAATATAACATTAAGTTTGTGTTAAGTTCGGACGACGCGCTGTATCGTCGCTCGTCGAGCTTAACCATAAGCCGTGCTAATGTAAGCAATTTCGGTTTGTTTATTTTGTTGAGGGTAAATCTGTTCCTTTCAAAAAAATTATATAATGTAAATAGATGGATCTGTGAGAGCGACGAATCGCTTACTACCACGAAATAACCATTCATTCTTGCTACATATTTATTTATCTATGCATTCATCTATATCGTCCAGCAAATCTTTGGTAATGACATGACAAATTCTGTCGTTGAACTGACAGGCACCTTCAGCTATAGCAACTTCTCGTTTAAAAGAATGACTACTGTATAATCGGAGATTTCACTTCGTACATACTTTGTTACAAGTGATTGGGCGGCCTGTGAATAATTCGTAAACTTTGGAAATAATATTTGGTGCCGTTTAATTTTTTTTTTTTATAAAACTGAAATGATAAACAAACGTACTGATAGTAAGCGGTTACTGTTTGTTGTTTTTACTGTTCGTGGTAGAGCCTTATATTAATAGTATAGTTGTAGCACGCATGGGTCGGCTCGACCGGGGAAGGACCACACTCTCACAGAATACCAGCGTAAAATAGCAGCTTAATGCTGCTGTGTTTCATATGGTGAGTGTAGAGCACCGGAGTCCTATTTTACTGGAAAAGAGGCGTTCTTAGTCCTCGCGGCTGACAACGCACCTGCATTTTAATTCGCAAACGAAGATAGATGTAGATGTCTATGGACCACATTAACCACTTACCATCAGATGGACTGTGTGGTCGTTGGTCACCCTAATTCTATAAAAAAAAGTTCATGGATATGGACCTGGATATCTGCATTCAACTTCAAACAAAGTAGGCTACAGATGCGTTGTCACCACTGAGGACTAAGATGGAATGTCTTGCAGTGTGTAATTATACTGGCTCTTGACTCTTCAGACTGGAACACAGCAGTACACGCAATGCTCTTTGGCGGCAGGAACAGGCAAAAGGATCGTACCTACCCAAACAAACTCCTAGGCAGAAACAGAGCTCTACCATCTAGTAGCTATATTACCAGGTTGTGGCACTACCACAAAACATACATAAACACTCTCGCCTCTCACCCAGAGTGGTAGACAGAGATAGAGGCATTGGATTTCGGTTTAGCACGATACTGATATACCTCTCTCATCTCCTTCACGTCCATATACGTGCGTATATGGACGTGAAGCGCATTCATGCTCGCCGGTTAGCACCCATAACCGACGCGCGTGGTTGCGTACCTTACACAGACATGCGCGTCTATGTATCCATAGGTACGCATACTAAAAATGTAATTATTAATCTTTATATATAAAAATTACGTGTCACGTTGTTTGTCCGCGATGAACTCCTAAACTACTGAACTGATTTCAATGAAATGTTTCCAATATGTGCAGTTTGATCCAACTTGAGAGATAGGATAGTTTTTATCCTGAAAAGTGACCCTCAATTTTTTTTATTGTGAATTTAATGATTTGTTTAGGACACATGGTCATCGGAAAGGGCAGAACAACGTTTGCCTGGTCATCTAGTTTATTAATAATTCTTAATTTGACATTTGACACATCATATCATATAGTGGACATCTTTAAGCAAGCGTATCGCAACCATTGCGTTATATGTACTACGTACTAGAGGAGACATCTCAACACGATTGTTTGTAACACGCGTTAGAGTGCGCGCTCTCAAACTCACTTAGTCTGTGTCAAGCGGTTGCTGCAACGTGCGAAGTTTGAGTGAAGAATTATTTTTAAATTAATATGCCTTCGTGTGCATTGAGATACTGTTCAAACAACTCGAGAAATATAAGTAAAAGTCAAGGAATGACTTTTCACCAGTGAGTTCAACATATTATTATCTTTAAAACACGCTTAATTTAATTATATTTTATCAACTGCAACGTATACGGGAATGTCAAAGAGTTAAACATTTTTATGCGCAGACTTAACACTATCGATGTATAATATTAGGTAATTATGGACAGTAAATATTAATATATAATCACGGTAGAAAATGTTAATGCATTAAAATTAATAGTTTTTATTATTATTTGGATTTAAAGGTTTCCTGAATCAAAAAAAAAGAAAGAGAATCATGGATCAAATTTGTTCAGAAGAATCGCAGCGAAGAAACGTGGTTACCGTCAGATTATTCACGCATATGTTCCGTACATTTCAAAGAAAACAACTAATACTTCACTAAAACAGGAAGAGTATACTTAAAGAAATCTGCAGTGCCATGCGATAACGTAATTATATTATTATATAATATTGCTGGGATTTTTGTTTTATTTTGTGATTAGACGACGAACGAATTTTTGTAATGTGTAAATTCAGTATATTTACGCGAGTCGTACTAGTATATAGCGGGTTTTTAATACTGTAACGCTAGAATTTTTACATGCTTCCCAGATAACTAGTATCTTTTTTTTTCAGCCAACAAAATGTGGTGAACAAGAAGTATTAGAACCGTTGTCTGAATCAGTAAGCAGTTTAAATTCCATTTTTGATAGTCCGACAAAAAGTGTACTCAAAAAAAAATACTAAAGCTTCAGCTAGAAAGAAAATTACTGAGAAATTTAAGAAAATACAAAGAGAAAATATTTATTTACAGAAAAATGTGATTCTTACGAATATAAAAATAAATATTATAATATAATATAAATGTATATTTTTATATTTTACGTGTTTACCTTTTAAAATATCATTAAAATATAATTGTGACATAATATTATGTAATATTATATTAAATTAGCACATATGGAAAATAAATATAACAATAAAAGAATTGTACTCGATATAATTAACAATACAATATAAATAAACTATTATTACATACTGATCATTCTACCTTCGTACATATCATGAAGCTATTGTCTATAACTTCATGGTACATATATACCTAATCTATGATGACAAAAACTAACCGCGCAGGCGCAACGCGCTTATATCAACTGCGCATGCGCGACTCTACTATCTCCCGCGCATGCGCGAAGACATAGAGTAATGCACACTTTTTGTTTGGAATAGCTTCTCTAGTACGTAGTACATATAACTCAATGAACGCAACCATGAAGCAAATACAAAGAGGAGACGTTGTAATTAAATTTCACTATGTAACAATGCGTGACAATTTACGGGGTGAGGGGATGCAAAGCCCCGCCCACTACACTATCTACATCTACCGATAAATAGTAAAACTACTCGAATCTCTCCATATCGATGTTGCAATGTAGCTTAGATACCTTGACGGTAGATGGCGGCATGTCCACAAAATGTTATAAACTATAAAAATAATATTTTGGCGATTAAAATTTCTTTATGTCTGAATGCAAAACAAATTTCAGCACCTTCGTATGATTATTTTATCATTACTGAGCTCTACGTACCATTATATTTTTAGTTCACAGGACACAAAGTGTCGCCATCTAGTGTGGAATATATTTAATTATATTTGAAAGCCGACGCAAAGAGATTTTTCTAGAACTATTTTAATAAATTAGGTGTAAAATTACTTACAAATGAAATGTGATGCCATCCATAGCACCGGAGCGTCTATCTCATTAAGCAAATACATTCAGACAGAAATTTTAACCGCCAAAATAATATTTTTATAGTTTTCATAATAATTTTGGGAACAGGCCGCCATCTATCGTCAAGTAAACCTCATAAAAAATAACAAAAAGACAGGGCCGCAATTAGAATTCAATTATTTTACCCAGTAACCCAACATTCAATATTAAAATGAAGGAAATTGTACTTGGGTGATTTTTACTCGTACGAAATGTTTAAGTTATATTTAAGTGACATTCTATATGCAAAGAATCACTTAAATACAATTTAAATATGTTTATCATTTCGTGAAAGTCAACCTTCAAGATATATTTATTTTATCCATAAAATAAAGTCTCTTTGAAACTAAATATTCTATGTTCAATATTAAGTAGGATATTTAATTTGGAACTAAATATCCTACTTATCTCACTAATATTATAAAGGCGAAATTTTGTGTGTTCTTTCTGTCTCCTTGAACTTATTCCACACTAAGGATGTGTAATTTTTTCACGCAGAAACGGCTGGACTATTATTTATGTGTGGGTTATACTACTTAATATCTCTGAGGGAGAACAAATAATGGACAAATTTTTATAATTAATATAATTTTATTTACAAATCAATTAAAATATAAATATTTTATTTCAAATTGGGCATCCGAACGCACTTTTTGAATGCCAATCTAAGAACATTAAATTGTATTTAAGTGATTCTTTGCATATAGAACGTTCCGGAGCCGCGGTATCTCTTTCGAACAGCCCGCAACCCCGGCAGGCGTCGGCCCTTGCGGGCCCCTTCACGCTGCTGACAGCTCTTTGAGGCGCGCGTGGAACAAAACGTGCCGTCGACACGGCCTGTCGTCATTAGACGGACGGACGGCGAGCTACCCATTGCTCGCCGTCCACAGGCCCGCGCCTACGGTGGTCGGGGGCCACGACGTAGCCCCCGACGCCCGGGGCGTCTCCCGCGGCGGCCGGGAAGGAAAGCTGTTGCTCTTTCCTTCTCCCGCTCTGCCACCTCCTTCGCTAGCATCACTGCTTCGCAGAAGGTGGTGACGGCATCCCATTCCGTCTCGCTCCGGACCATGGCTTCGACCAGAGCCGGACGCGAGAGGTCGCCGCCGCCTATCGCCGCTACGAGGACACGGCGGTGCTCCGCCCAAGCGGAGCACACCTCCACGGTGTGCTCCACCGTGTCCTCCGGTCGATCCTCGCAGTGGGAGCACCCGGGCGTTTCCTCCCGCCCGATTCGGTGCAGGAACCTCCCGAACACACCGTGTCCGGTGAGGACCTGCGTCAGGCGGAAGGTGAGGATGCCGTGGCGTCTCTCAAGCCACTCCTCAAAGAGGGGTCTTATCGCCGCTATAGTGGCGTGCCCAGCACGGGGTTGCGACAGTCGCTGTCTCCATGTCGCCATGAGATCATGCCGGAAGTCTGTCCGCTGCGCGACAACTTGCCGCGGCAGCGGGGTTTCCCCCCGGCATAGTGCTGCCGCGCGCCATTCGTGCAGGCGCGCGAGGACTATCGCCTCCAGATCCCATGGCGGCAATCCGGCAAGGAGGCTCGCCGCCTCGCGGGAGATCGTGCGGTAGCCGCGAACCATCTTTACGGCGACCACCCTTTGGGGCGCGTTTAGGTGGTGGACGGCAAGCCGCGCCAAACCACGCGCCCACGTAAAAATCAGCCTAAGTACAATTTCCTGCATTTAATATTAAAAGTTGGATTACTGGGAAAATAATTGAATTCTAATTAGAGCCCTGTCTTTTTGTCATTTTTATGAGGTTTACTTGACGAGAATACGGCCTGTTCTCAAAATGATTATAAACTATAAAAATAATATTTTGCGATTAAAATTTCTTCATGTCTGAATGCAAAACAAATTTCAGCACCTTCGTATGATTATTTTACCAATACTGAGCTCTACGGACCTTTATATTTTTAGTTCACATGACACAAAATGTCGCCATCTAGTGTCGAATATATTCAATTATATTTGAAAGCCGACGCAGAGATTTTTCTAGAACTATTTGAATAAATTAGGTGTAAAAATATTTACAAATGAAATGTGATGCCATCCATAACATCAGAGCGTCGATCTGAGTAGTTTTTACACAATAAAACACAACACTTCATCCTTTTCTTCTTAATACTACTAAAATACACCGATTTGCGATTTTTTCAACATATAGTATACTAACTAAAGCCACGCCCACTATGATGACGTCGGGACCTACTTAGAATCACAGTGCACAGTTGCTTATGCCGTCTCCCCTTTGTATTAGCTTCATGGTCGCAACTTAGGTTTTATATTGCGTTGTTTTACAAACATGAAAGCCATTGTAGCATTGTAGGTATAACGTCTTAGTTAGGAGCCAGCTTGAGTGCAACGCGGTAATCTGGGCTCCACGTGAAATTAAATATAGTATCATGCTGGAGAGAATTCAAAACAAATTTCTTAGGTTTCTATGTTTCACACAGTATATCCTTTTTACCCACTTAAATATCCAACATTATTCGTTTTAGATAGGCGAGACCTCGCACTGGTATCACATATATTCTCCAAGTACCTTCAAGAAAAGAGCGTACTCCTTTTTAAAAGGCCGGCAACGCATCTGCGATTCCCTCCCTGGTGTTGCAGCTGTTCATGGGCGGCGGTAATCACTTACCATCAGGTGAGCCGCATGCTCGTTTGCCCCCTCTCTTATAAAAAAAATAATAATAAGACGAAATGTAGACGATCCTTATTTCTTGGAAGGTATATATTTGAATGTTCCGGAGAAATACGTGTGGCGAAGGCGGCGGCCGCGGCTGCTGGCGGTGCCGCGCGCTCGCACCAACTTGCTGAGGAGGCGCCACGCACTCGCGCCACCAGACTTCTTAACCTTATCCATGAGGAAGTTGACATATTTTTATGTTCAGGGGGTGAATTCACAAGGGCTGCATTATTTATAATATGTTACAATAATTAAGTTTACTGTTTTCACTAGCGCATTAGGTCATTAGATCCTGTAATGTTAGTGATAAGTTTGGCTAAATAAATAAATAAATAAAAAATCTTCAATATATCACCAATTTGGTCGATAAACTTCCGGCTAGGGCGTTTCTTGCCAACTTTTCCATTCACTTCGACAACATTAATTTGCTTTGTCACTCTTTCCTTATCAATCATTTCTACATAACCAAACCTCCGAAGTCTTCCTTTCTTAATCCTGGTCATAACATCTTTCAAAACTAGGAATAATAATATGTTATATGAGATACTTTTTTCTTAAACGACTTCAAAAAAGGAGGAAGTTTTCAAATCGTCGGAATATTTTTTTATGTACATTCACCGATTACTCGAAGACGCCTGAACCGATTTTGAGAATTCTTTTTTTTTTTTGTATCACAGGGTATACTTTCTAGATGGTCCCATTTAACTTTTATCGAAATCGATCGACCGGTTTTTAAAAAATCAACATTAAATTATTTTATTTATATTGAAGTCGATTGTACAAAAAGAAGCGATCGAGCGGAACCAAGGCTCCAAAGTCTTTGCCAGAGATCTGTCTGTCAGAAAGAGCCAACTGTCAAGGCTGAAGACAGAGTGTGGCAGCATCGTTTCCGGGGCACCTGAGATTTTGAGTGAGATTGAGAGGTTCTATGGGCAGCTGTACACGTCATCGTTGGAGCCACACGCGTGTGTGAGTAACGATCCAAGAGCGAGTCTTATCCGACATTATTCCGATGATATCCCGGACGTCAGTCTGAGCGAGATTAGAATGGCTCTCCAGCACCTTAAAAACGGCAAGGCCCCAAGCGAGGATGGAATTACAGCGGAGCTTCTGAAAGCGGGTGGAAAACTGGTACTTGAAGTCCTTCAGAAGCTCTTTAATTCCATCCTCCATGGTGGCATTACACCGGAGTCGTGGAGCAGAAGTGTGGTGGTCTTGTTCTTCAAGAAAGGTGACAACGCTCTCTTGAAGAACTACAGACCGATTTCCCTTCTGAGCCGCGTCTACGTGCTGTTTTTGAGAGTCATTACGAATCGTCTCGCGCGCAGACTTGACGACTTCCAGCCTTCCGAACAAGCCGGTTTCCGAAAAGGCTTTAGCACCATAGACCACATACATACCCTTCGGCAAATTGTACAAAAGTCAGAGGAGTACAACTTGCCACTATGTCTGGCGTATGTGGACTATGAGAAAGCCTTTGATTCCGTCGAAATTTGGGCGGTGCTGCAGTCCCTTCACCGGTTCCAAGTGGACTGTCGGTATATCGAAGTGCTGAAGTGCTTGTACATTAGGGCTACGATGGCTATCCGAGTACAGAACCAGAGTGCGAAACCTATCCAATTGCAGAGAGGTGTAAGACAGGGTGACGTCATATCCCCGAAACTCTTCACCGCAGCATTGGAAGACGTTTTCAAGCTTCTGGACTGGAAAGGATACGGTATTGACATCAATGGCGAAAACATCACTCACCTTCGATTTGCCGACGATATAGTCCTTATGGCAGAATCGCTGGAGAACCTAAGCACTATGCTCAATGACCTCAATAGTGCTTCACAACGTATAGGTCTTAAGATGAACATCAACAAAACAAAGATCATGTTTAATGTCCATGTCACACCTATGCCGGCAGTTGTAGGGAGCACTAAGCTCGAAGTTCTTGACGAGTATGTTTACCTGGGACAAATAGTCCGACTAGGTAAATCCAACTTCGACCGAGAGGTCAATCGACGGATTCAACTCGGTTGGGCAGCGTTCGGGAAATAACGGCACATCTTCTCGTCAGGTATACCTCAAAACTTGAAAACGAGACTGTACAACCAGTGCGTGTTGCCAGTGATGACATATGAAACTGAGACGTGGTCCTTCACTGCTGGCCGGATGAGGAAACTCAAGGTCGCTCAGCGAGCTATGGAGAGGGCTATGCTCAGAGTTTCTCTGCGTGATAAACTCAGAAATGAGGATATCCGCAGTATAACCAGAGTGACCGACATAGCCCAACGGATTAGTAAGCTGAAGTGGCAATGGGCCGGCCATATAGCTCGAAGAACCGACAATCGACGGAGAAGAAAGGTTCTCGACTGGCAGCCTCGTACCGGCAGGCGAAGTGTTGGGCGTCCCCCCACGAGATGGAGTAACGACCTGGTAAGATATGCAGGAAGTCGATGGATGCAGGTGGCTCAGGACCGTGCTTTGTGGCATTCCTTGGGGGAGGCCTATGTTCAGCAGTGGACTTGTGAAGGGCTGTAATGATGATGATGATGTACAAAAATGTTTAATTTAACCACTTGTATAAATGACTACTGTTTATTAAATGTCCGTCAATGGACTCGACATAAATTTATTTACAATTAGTATTTGTCTTCACACATTTTGTTCTTATTATAATGTTTTTAGGTCAATTAATTTTTAGAGTCTTTTTTTTCTATTTGATTAAAGTTCATTCATAATAACAAAAGCTGTGTAGTGTATACTAAATAAAATAAAATAATAAAAGAATACTTACGTCAGCTGCACTTTTCCTGAGTTCTGGCAAAAACGAAGAAACAATTCTCATAGAGCCAAGCAGGTTAACGTTTATCGTATTTTCTATAATTTTAGGTGTTTGCCATTCGTAATCACCAATTGTCATAACTCCCGCATTATTAACTACGGCGTACAGCTCTAAACAAAAAGAAAATGCAACTTTATAATTGCTCTCTACATATTATTTGAAGCTATAAATATTAACACATATTTATAGCTTCTAATACTGTTATTTCATATATGTATAAAAAGAAAAATTAATACGTATATAAATAATAATAAAATGTATTATTCATTTTCTAAAATATAAAAATTATCCGAATTTTCACAATGCATATTTCTGGAAAAACTTTATAATGTATTTGCCAAACGAACGCTTAATGCCAAACTAATACTTCTGTAGGTCTCGTATCAAATAGCGGATTTGATTTGATTTGTATTCAAAGTTTTTTCATTAAATATTTAATTTTGCAAGAACACATACATTTTAAGATTTCACAAAATAACACGAAAACGAACAAACATTTTGAATTGTTGTGTCAAACATCTAAGATGTTTTATAGAATATAAAAAGGCGTATCACTAAAGTGACTAAAGTGAAGACTTACTGTTATTCGAATTGTCTTTTAAAATACTTTGTACATAGTCTCGAAATCCGATCACGCTATCTGGATCAGTCACATCAAGGGGATATGTATGTGCACATAAATTCTTTAAAGCGTGTGAAGCATCTGTATCAGTTCCTTTGAACATTCCAGCTACAGTAAGCATGCCTTCGCGGGCTGAGCGCGCTGCAATAGCCCATCCAAGGCCACTATCACATCCGGTTATAGCTACCACTTTAGTCCACGACATATCTTTAATCTGTAATCATAAGTAAAACAGGTAAAGTAATATCTATGAATACGCTTGACGCTTGATACGGCAAAAAATACAAATATACCAAACAGAGATAGATACCTTAGATTGCTTTATAATATAAATTACGTAGTCTTTGTGAGGACAATGTCGGAATGATACTGGCCGTTTTACACGATATCCCCGGCATAGGATACATAAAACGGGCAGGTATCAGATATCGATGCATATGTATAAGGAATTTCATGTTTGAATTATTATATTTTGTTCTCTCAGATACGGTCAATTTTATAAATCATTGGCTTAGTGATAAGTTTTTACTTGATTTTGGTTTAACATAGCATATTTTAGTGATTTAGAATGACTGAGTATCAAACTCAAAATTTTTAAGGCGCCTTAAACATTTTGAGTTTGAGTTCCAGCCGTCCCCAACATTTTTTTATATCGACAATAGTCTGCCTAATGGTAAGTGTTTGCTGTAGCCCATATACATCTACATCTATCCTCGTTTGCGAGTCAAAATGCAGATGCGCTGTCAGCCGTAAGGACTAAGATGGAATGCCTCTTTTCCAGTAAAAAGGGTATCGGGTTCTCTACACTCACAATACGAAACACGACAGCATTAAGCCGCTATTTTACGCTGGTATTCTGTGAGTGCATGGTCCTTCCCCGATCGAGCGGACCCATTCATGCTACAACTATACAATTAGTATAGCTGTAGCATGGCTCTACCACGTACATAATTTAGAGAAAAACAAAAATGTAGGATTTGAGGTTAGTGTGTTTGGCGATTGTTAGTATGTACTGCATTGCACTGCACTGGTAAGGATAAGGTGAATGAGTGTCTTTGCTTTTACACATGCACTTGTGGTACTTAAATATGACAGAGACACTTAAATATGAGAGAGAGTACGTAAATTCCATGACTAACGAGTACACACGAGACTAACGAATCACAGTAGTAGTACCTACCTCAAATAAAATATCTAATGTACAGAAATTGTCCTCTTAGAGTTTTATTAAAGTATGATTTTTTATAGACTAAGAATGTCAAACGAGCACCCATGTTGTGGCCCATAGATATCTATTGCATGCCTTAAGCAAAAGTGCAAGGTATGTGCTACTATCGCCTAAAAATTAGATTCCAACGTTTTGTCGAATGAAATCGTATCTAGCAATCATATTATACATATAAATGATATAAAAAGCACATTGTTAGAATGATAAATGATTGTTAAACTTATTAATATTTTTTTTAATCGATTAATTGCTATTTTTAAATAAAAAAGGGGTTTTAGTGGCTTATGGTGTGGATTTATCATGTCCTCAAGGCTTGTAAACACGATAACTTTTGAAAATATCAATTGTTTAGCTCAATCTATTTTTTAATCTCTTCATCTATCATGTGGGAAGCCACTGAATGTAAATAGCAGTGTAATTTTGTTTTGTTTAGCTATAGCTAATTTTTTTCGGCTCCAAAATGGCGAAATTTTCGTTGATTTGTTAGCCTTGTATGTAAATTATTTCTGTAAATAGGCGGAAGCCGCACTCTGAGCTACAGCCACAGACTACTTTACTCAGTACTCACTCACTCAGTTCGGCGTCAGTTGCCGTCGTGAGTGGACATTGTTTCGGTTGTTTGCAGCGCCTCGCATAATAATGAGAGATTTTTTTTATTACAATATTTTAAAAGCACAGAATAAATAATAGTAGTACGTACTAAAAGTAAGTAGCATCAATTTTTTCGTCATGGGTGTCATTTTCATGGTTTTCAAGGGTGTTGAAGCCGATAGGGTTGTCGAAATGTAAATCCAAGGTGGCGGCTACAATAGGTATCAATTTTTTCGTCAGTGGTATCATTTTCATGGGTTTCGAGGGTGTTGAAGCCGATTGTGCTGTCGACATGTAAATCCAAGATGGCAGCTGAAGTAGATATCAATTTTTTCATCTTGGATGTAATTTTCATGGTTTTCGAGGGTGTTGAAGCTGATAGTGCTGTCGAAATGTAAATCCAAGATGACGGCTGAAATAGGTATCAATTTTTTTATCATGGGTGTCATTTTCATGGTTTTCGAGGGTGCTGAAGCCGATAGTGCTGTCAAAATCTAAATCCAAGATGGCGGCTGCAATAGATATCAATTTTTTCATCATGGGTGTCATTCCCATGGTTTTCGCGGGTGTTGAAGCTGATAATGCTGTCGAAATGTAAATCCAAGGTGGCGACTGCAATAGGTATCAATTTTTTCGTCAGGGGTATCATTTTCATGGGTTTCGAGGGTGTTGAAGCCGATTGTGCTGTCGAAATGTAAATCCAAGATGGCAGCTGAAGTAGATATCAATTTTTTCATCTTGGATGTAATTTTCATGGTTTTCGAAGGTGTTGAAGCTGATAGTGCTGTCGAAATGTAAATCCAAGATGACGGCTGAAATAGGTATCAATTTTTTTATCATGGGTGTCATTTTCATGGTTTTCGAGGGTGCTGAAGCCGATAGTGCTGTCAAAATCTAAATCCAAGATGGCGGCTGCAATAGATATCAATTTTTTCATCATGGGTGTCATTCCCATGGTTTTCGCGGGTGTTGAAGCTGATAATGCTGTCGAAATGTAAATCCAAGGTGGCGACTGCAATAGGTATCAATTTTTTCGTCAGGGGTATCATTTTCATGGGTTTCGAGGGTGTTGAAGCCGATTGTGCTGTCGAAATGTAAATCCAAGATGGCAGCTGAAGTAAATATCAATTTTTTCATCTTGGATGTAATTTTCATGGTTTTCGAGGGTGTTGAAGCCGATAGTGCTGTTGAAATGTAAATCCAAGATGGCGGCTGCAATAGGTATCAATTTTTTCATTATAGGTATCATTTTCATGGTTTTCGAGAGAGTTGAAGCCGATAGGGTTGTCGAAATGTAAATCCAAGATGACGGCTGAAGTAGGTACCAATTTCTTCATCATGGGTGTCATTTTCATGGTTTTCGAGGGTGTTGAAGCAGATAGTGCTGTCGAAATGTATTTAAACTACTTTAAAAAATTCCATATAATCATGTTATAGGTAATTTATTTAATGCGTTTAAGGCATGCCCAATTGGATTTACCAATTTATCTATCATTTATCCTCAATTAGAATCAAAATACAGATGCGTTGTCACCCCTGAGGACTAAGCTGAAATGCCTTGTTCCAGTAAAATGTATCTCCGGTTCTTTACACTTACCATACGAAACACAACAGCCTTAAGCTGCTATTTTACGCTAAAGTTCTTTAAGAGCGTGGTCCTGCCCCGGTCTAACTAATATAGCTGGTTCTGCCGTAAAGGTATTCGGGAAAATATCATCATTTTATTTACAAACTCGCGACCCGTATCGGCTTATCTGAATACAATGACTATATAACCACATGTTATTTTAAAGTATGTATATAGTATTATATTACGTGGTATAGTACGTGGTAGAGCCATACTGCAGCTATATTATGGTTGTAGCACGAATGGGTCGGCTCGAACGGGGAAGGACCACGCTCTCACAGAAAACCAGCGTAAAATAGCAGCTTAACGCTGCTGTGTTTCGTATGGTGAGTGTAGAGAACCGGAGACCCTTTTTACTGGCAAAGAGGCATTCCATCTTAGTCCTCACGGGTGACAACGCATCTGCATCTTGAGTCTTTATTGAGGATAGATGTAGATGTCTATGGGTCACAGTAACCACTTACCATCAGGTGGACTGTGTGCTCGTTTGTCATCCGATCCTATAAAAAAAACCACAGTGGTTATATTCCTCTATGCCTGAATAGTATCTATTAATATGCCGTTATTTAGAATTTTGATTATCAAAGACCATTAGATATATTTATAGAAATAAATAAAATTGAAGTGACTCTTTGTAATGTCGAAATAACAGCTTTTTACTATATACATTCATACTACTACTACTACTTTCATAAGTATATACGGTACTTATAACAGAAAACACAATTTTTAAAAATTTTGTCTTGCTGTCTTCTGTCTGTCTGTCTGTCTCTCTGTCTGTTTGTTCCGGCTAATCTTCGAAACGACTTTCACTGGCAGATAGCTGATGTTGTAAGAAGTAACTTAGGCTAATTTTATTTTAGAAAAAGAATTAGGGTTCCGCGTAAAAAATTAAAACCCATGAAATCCAATCGTAATAATTTACGCGCGGGCGAAGTCACGGGGAATGGCTAGTATACAATAAAATATAATATAATAGTCTATATCCCTCCTGGAATTGCTCTCTAAAAAGTTTCATCAGAATCGGTTTCGCAATTCCGAAGCCCGAACAGAATTTTAAAAATTGTTGTTTATGTCTAAATAGCATTCAAATAACCCACGAGCTAAATAGTTAAATCGCTAAATATTAATAAAACAGTTATGTATTTTAATATTACATCAGATATCAGAAGTGCGTTAATTTTTTATTTCGAAAATAGTTTTAGCATTTATTTGGTCATGTATACCACACTAAGAAGTTTTTGTTAACCGTCAAATTGGTCTCTAGTACCTATCAAATGAAAATGTCGAATAATTCAACAAAGAGACGCCAATAAAAGAGGATCGTTTCAGCACGAATGCCCAACTGAGAGATTAAACCTACTGAACGGAAACAATCTTGTATTTCTGGATGATTTAACTCGGAATCGAATCCTTCGAAGTAGAAGCGTTACGCATAATACACCACAATTATACCAACTTAACCCTTCAGGATTATTATCAGCAATAGACATTAAATTAATTTAATAATAAGTTGGAACAGTAATGCATATTTATAAAAAATTAAAGTTACCAGCAAGCCTGGATTCAATCAAGCTAGTGACGGGTGTTAGTTACGTATCACCCGTAGGCGTCTACGCCCAAGTCAAAACATAAAAGGCTTCAGATATGTTATGATGTCACCGCAGGGGACGCCCTGATAACCTGTATTTCTACAAGCTCGCTTACAGTACAAACAGGAGCAATTAGTGTGTGCACAGGTATTTTCCACTAAAAATAGATAAAAGGGTACTATCCTTTACCTATTCTTAGTAACCAGACGGATTCCTAAATAGAAAAAAACTCTATCACCTACTCCTTAAAATATATATATAAGGATTAGTCCTTTTCAAAGGAAGGGACGCTGTGGTGGGGCCGTGTGCGAAAGCGTTCCCGTAGCCCTGCCAATATGCGGCGAGGGTGGAACACCATGGGGTTTTGGTCGGTGCGAGTCCGACATAACCCGTCCTTGTCGCCGCGAGGCGGGAATAGTGGTAGCAGGCGGGTGTTGTAGGCATTTCCCCATGTAAAAAATATAGTATATTTAGGTATAAAAATAAAATTATAAATACATGATTTTTTATTCAAAATAGTGATTATATTATGGTTTATTTACCACTGGTTCGGAAAATACCTCTGTCGTAAGAAAAAGAGTTACAACAGTTAAAAATTACGTATTATGCTGCGTAATGAAATATAAAAATCAAATTAGAAATAGCTTGCTAGGGATTACTATAACGGTTTATTATAATCTATTAGTGCCTTAATATAACCCTTTTTATACAATCTTTGCCCAATAAAGTTGGGGGTGGACAAACTTAGCATATTTTCTAATTTCTAAAAGCGTATGTATACATTGCCCCAAAAATAAACTATTGATTCTGTGGAGTCAAGTATTTACGGAATGAATAGCGCTTATATTTTTTAAAACTGATATTATTTTTGTGTATATGTCGCAGTAACATTGTTAGAGCTGTGATATAATTATATCCCTAGAGATATAGCTATATGCCTACTAATATAGTTAAATGACATCGGTGCCTAACTGTCTTACTAAGAATATAACTATGATACAAGCACGGTCTAGTAACATACTTATACATACATACATCTTACTAGACTAATCTAGTGAAATAATTATAGCTGTAAACTTAATGTACAGGAGCACACTCGTGTAGACGAAATCTTCATTTTATTTGTGGAATATCGTCATGCGCTAAAGGTTACAGATCGAAAGTGAAGTTTAATTAATGCAAAACCGAAAAATACATTTAGGGCCAAAGAGATAGATCTGTACATAAATGAATATTGTAAATTGTATTAAAGGTTTTAAAAAATTATAATGTTAATGTTAATCGATTAAACAAAATTATCAAAAATATATGTAATGAATATACAAACTGTCATTTCGTGAATTGTAATTACTGTACAAAAATTGACATTTGTAAAAAAATCAATTACCTTATTGACTGTAGTGACTATGAAAATAAATACTTAAATATTTGTGAACTTCACAGAATATCAGCGTAAAATAGCAGCTTAACACTGCAGTATTTCGTATGGTGAGTGTAGAGAACCGGATACCCTTTTTTACTGAAAACGAGGCATTCCATCTTAGTCCTCACTGGTGACAACGCATCTAAATTTTGATTCGTAATTGAGGATAGATGTAGATGTCTGTGGGCCAAGAAAATAATAGGGGGTAATAAACCAAGCAAAGATAGATCAAACGTTAAATCTAACCACTACAAAAGAGGTACAATCCCATTTTATTTTAAACACAGTAACAATTTAATGACACAATGTACCTAGTACCTTATTACTTTCCCACAGTAAAAAAACACGATTTATTTCGTAACAAAGGCATCACTGAACTTTAAAATTCTTCATCAAAATATCGCAAGTATTTTGTCAAAGAAAGATATTTTAGAGCTAACGCTAAAAGATTTGCAAGAAGTACATAATGACCCTGACGTTATATGTCTCTCTGAAACATTTTTAAAGAAAGGTGACGATAATTATGTAAAACTTAGTGACTATGAAATAGTAGCTTATTATTGTAGGGACAAACAAAGAGGCGGAACTTGCATTTTAGTTCGAAAGGGCTTACTATGCAAAGAGTTGTCCTTTGTAAAAGATCAGGCAGTACAAAGCATATTTGAAGTATGCGGCATAGAAGTTACAGCAAATAAATTAATAATAATATGTCTATATAGAACACCGCAATCAGATCCTAGCCTATTTTTAATAAAATTAGATAACTTACTTATAGTTTAATCATAAAGCATAATACTAAGAAGCGCATGGTTTTAGCAGGAGACATAAACATAAATACATTAAAAAAAGGAAAATTCACTTGTGAGTTACAAGATTATGTCACAATTACAATTTAAAAATTCATATAAACGTTCCTACGCGAAAATTATCTTGTATAGACCACATAGTGAGTAACATTCCAAACGCCACTGCAACTATATTACCTTTTCATCTCTCGGATCATAACGCAGCACAAATGTTAAGATTTCCAGTAAAAAACAAATTAAAATCGGCACCATCTTACAACATTTTTAGGAGAGATTATAACTTGGACCATATTAAAAAATTTAAAGATTGTTTACAAAACTTAGCGTGGTATGAAATTTATATGGAAACTGACTTGAATAAGGCCTTTAACCTTTTTCACGAATTGATATGTCTTTTTTACAATCTATGTTTTCCAAAAATAAAACTAAAATTAAACAATTGTCACACAAGGAAAAATTATGTTTGTAAACTGCCTCCACGACACAGGAGAAAATCCTAGTGTGGAGGTGATGTTATTTAAAATAAAAAAAATAAAAAATATAGACACCATTAACGTTGGAAATAACGTATTATCAAATCCCATAGAAATAGCTACTGCTTTTAGTGATTATTATCCATAGGCCGTATATATATAGATACGGCCACAAATCACACCTCAACAAAAAATTTGAATGTAAAATACGATTTAAGTAGAAACTCAAAAGTGAATTCAATGTACCTAAAACCTATGACAGAAAGTGAAGTAAAAATGGAAATATTATCATTAAACAATATAAACTCAAAGGGATATGACACTACGAAATTAACACGAAAATTTTAAAATCATGCGCTGATAATGTATCCAAAATTTTGACACATCTTATTAATTTATCATTCTTATCAGCAAAATTCCCAGAAGCACTAAAGTTGTCAATCATAAAACCTTTATTTTAAAAAGGGAGAAAGGATGATATTCAAAATTATCGTCCTTGATACCTATTTTGGCCAAAATTTTTGAAAAATGTATGTATAAAAGAATAGTTGATTACTGTGATAAATACCAGATAATTAAAAGCGAACAATACGGGTTTCAAAAACACAAATCGACCTCACTTGCCATGTTTTCTTTAGTAAAAACTATACTCAGTTACATAAGCTATAGATAAGACAACAGGATTATTCTTTGACCTCTCAAAGGCCTTTGATTTTGTTTCACTTGATATATTTTTGCAAAAATTAGAGACAATTGGGATCACAGAACTAGTACTTCAGTGGTTATCGTCATATTTAAATGGTAGACAACAATTTTTTATCATTGATAAAATAGATAAAAACAATAACTTGACATCTTATTCATCTGGATATAAAATATAATAAATTCGGTGTTCCGCAAGGAAGTATATTAGGACCGATTCTTTTCCTATTATATATTAATGACATTGTTGACATTACGAATCATAAATGTATTCTATACGCTGATGACATTTCAATTATTGTGACATGTAATAAAATAATAATACAATTAGAAATCATGAAGATGATATTAATAATACAATTGACACATTAATAGAATGGCTTGACATAAATAATTTGAAAATTTATCTAGATAAATCCCACTACATACAATTTAATATATCTATCAATTCCAATCATAATATGAAATTTAATATACCAAAACTAAAAGAAGGTACATGTACAAAATTTCTGGGAATAACGTTAGATGACGATATAAACTGGAAAGAACAAATAGATAACGTATGCAGTAGAATTAATAAGTTTGTATATGTCCTTAAACACGTCAAAAACATTACAAATATTAAAACAGCAATTGCAACGTACTACGCATACGTAGAGTCTATTTTACGCTATGGACTTATAATATGGGGTAATGGTACTGACCGAAATAGAGCATTCGGTGCCCAAGAAAAATGTATTCGTGCAATATGCGAGATATCACCAGGAGAATCCTGTAGGCCGCTATTTAAAAGACTTGGTATATTACCCCTCCCGTTACTATACACTTATGAAGCCGGCTTGTTCGTTTTTGAAAATAAGTCATTATTTGTTAAAGCAAGTGACATATATCCTCGAAACCGACCTGACCCAGACAAACTTGTCCTAGATGGTATTCCTAGGCTTGTTAAATATAACAACAGCTGCTTAAATATCTGTATAAAAATATATAATAGAATACCTAAAGAATTTAAATTATTAAGCGAAAGACTATATAAGAAACATTTGTATGATTGGTTAAAAATTGAATGTATTTATGACTTAAAAGATTTTTTAGATTTAAATAATTATTAATATTGTATAAACATTTTAAAATTATAATTTGCATGCTATTATTAGCGAAACACGACTGCACTATATAAATTGTAACATCTTTTTATACCGTGATTCTTGCAAATAAAGATTTATGATTTAATGGTTCCATACCATCACAGATTTCTAGTAGAGGAGCCCCCCTATAATTTTTAATTTATTTTTATTATTTGTTGTTATAGCGCAACAGAAATACACATTCTGTGAAAATTTCAACTTTCTACCTATTACGGATCATGAGACGGACAACGGAGGCTTAGTAATAGGGTCCCATTAGTTACCCTTCAGGTAAGGAACCCTAAAAAGAGTCTTCCTACAAATTTCGCGACAGCAAAAAGTCGTTAAAAGTGGTATTAACCGTCAAAACCACCTTTGTCTGATTTTAGCAGTCAAAAGTGGTTTTGACAGGTTATGAGTTTTGATTGACAGAGTAATAATTATAAGTAGAGACTTGCAATTATTTCACTAAATTGGTCTAGTAAGATAGTTATATTACTCGTGCTCGTATCATAGTTATATTCTTAGTAAGATAGCTATGAACCACTGTCATATGTTAGAGTATATAGCTATACATTTATTTATTCATTTAATATTCTTTATATTGGTGTGCAACCACACGTAAATTATACAAATTATATATATATATATATATATATATATATATATATATATATAAATGAAATAAAAATGCAAAAAAAAATGAGCGCTCTTATTGCTGACAGCAATTTCTTCTAGACAACCAATGAATGAATGCAGTCTCTTCAGCGGTGCCAAGTTGACTATCGGTATATCGAAGTGCTGAAGTGCTTGTACAGTAGGGCTACGATGGCTATCTGAGTACAGAACCAGAGTACGAAACCTATCCAATTGCAGAGAAGTGTAAGACAGGGTGACGTTATATCCCCGAAACTTTTCACCGCTGCATTGGAAGACGTTTTCAAGCTTCTGGACTGGAAAGGATACGGTATTAACATCAATGGCGAGTATATCACTCACCTTCGATTTGCCGACGATATAGTCCTTATGGCAGAATCGCTGGAGGACCTAAGCACCATGCTCAATGACCTCAATAGTGTCTCCCAACGAATAGGTCTTATGATGAACATGGACAAAACAAAGATCAGGTTTAATGTCCATGTCACACCTATGCCGGTAGTTGTTGGGAGCACTAAGCTCGAAGTTGTTGACGAGTATGTTTACCTGGGACAAATAGTCCGATTAGGTAAGTCCAACTTCGACCGAGAGGTCAATCGACGGATTCAACTCGGCTGGGCAGCGTTCCGGAAACTACGACACATCTTCTCGTCAGACATACCTCAAAACCTTAAAACGAAATTGTACAACCAGTGCGTGTTGCCAGTGATGACTCACGGATCTGAGACGTGGTCCTTCACTGCTGGCCGTATAAGGAAGCTCAAGGTCGCTCAGCGAGCTATGGAGAGGGCTATGCTCGGGGTTTCTCTGCGTGATAAACTTAGAAATGAGAATATCCGCAGTATAACCAGAGTAACCGACATAGCCCAACGGATTAGTAAGCTGAAGTAGCAGTGGGCCGGCCATATAGCTCGAAGAACCGACAACCGATGGGGAAGAAAGGTTCTCGAGTGGCAGCCTCGTACCGGTAGGCGAAGTGTAGGGCGACCCCCCACGAGATGGAGTGACGACCTGGTAAGACATGCAGGAAGTCGATGGATGCAGGTGGCTCAGGACCGTGCTTTGTGGCATTTCTGGAGGGAGACCTATGTTCAGCAGTGGACTTATGAAAGGCTGTAATAAACCAATGAATGGACAGGATTGGACGAATATGACAAGGGCAGGGCAAATTTTATTTATATTATATTTATTGGCTAGTGTGGAAGTGAATTTAGAATTGATTTTTAAATATTGGTAGGGATGGTGCGCGATATACCGACAATGGGAGTTCATTCCATAAATGAACTAAATTTTCTTTAAATTATTGGATATTGAGTTTATAAAAACTGCAAAAAGTAAAGGAGATAAAATGCCTCCCTGCGGTACATGACCACATACATTACACCAAGATGATAATGTATCGTCGATACGTATACGTTGCTGGCGTAACTAAATAACTAAATAACTCCAAAACCAACCAATCGCTGTTGAAGATACGTTAAGAGAGTGCATTATGTCGAGTAGAACATGATGGTCAACGGTATTAAAAGCATTACTGAAGTCTAATAAACAAAGAACAGTCACTTCACCGCTTTCCATTCCTAATCGGATATCACCGGTGATATTCACCAATGCTGTGGTAGTACTGTGTCCACGTCAAAATCCTGACTGTAAAGGATTAAGAAGAGCATTTCCACAAAGAAAACTGTTAATCTGGGTGTATACAAGACGTTCAAGGACTTTAGATAAGAAGGGGAGTAAACAGATAAGACGATATTCAAAAAATGATGTAGGATTACTTTTCTTTGGAATAGGAATAATTTCATCGTTTTTCAAGGTGATGAAAAACTACTTGTCGAAATGGAGAAGTTAATGATATGAAAAATAATAGGTAGAATAATATCGAGAATGGGAAGAATCATGTTACGACTGACACAATCACTTCCCACTGCATTGGAAGTAATAGATAGGATACTCTTCTTAACATCACAAGCAGAGAATGGTTTGAAAACAAAAGAAGAATGATTGGGAGTGGGAATAGTTGAAAGATATGTTAGTGTATTAGTCTTAGTAGTGCAATCTAAGCAGGACGAAGAAGAGAAATGTTTATTTACACAATTAACGTTTAAATCGTTTGTCGATGGCATATTTCTAGATTTCCCAACACCCAATGATTTAATAAATTTCCAGACCTTTGCTGTATCACCATTTTCTACTGACTTATGAATATGAAGGCGTTGAGCATCCCTACATACCTTATTACAGTGTTTGCGAATGTTAATAATATACTTTTCCTTATTAAACGCATTCAGCTTACGTTTAAACTTAGCCTTAGCTATCGCTTTTTTATTGATATAGCAAAATACCATATGACATTATGTTATGGAAATACTCATAGCTAAAATAAACTAGTCTAGCTGTTATAAAGAAATCGTTATACATATATATAAACGATGTCATAGTAAAAGTATTTTGGCTTCACAGCCTACCGTAGAAAATAACTCTATTAGTAATTCCTCTAATGACACAAATTTTTCCCTTTTTTCGGAGCAAATTTACAGTTATCATCGTAATGTACCAGTGGTTAAAAGAATTCCCAGAGGTGTGAGGATGCAGCTTGCTAAAGCATTGTCATACACTATTCAAATTTTTTTCACTAATAGTGAAAAAAATTATTTACTTTCGCGTATATCCATTTTGAGGCGGCAGTACATTCAGCGCGTACATTTTTAACAAACTCTGATACAGATGTTCTTGTAAAGGTTGACCTAAGGAATGCTTTTAACTCTATCGATAGGGTAACTCTGCTGAAAGAAGTGGCTAACAAAACCCCCGAAATTTATCACTACGTTTGGCAATGTTACACTCAAAATTTTAACTTGTTTTACGAAAACCATATTATCGATTCTGCTGTCGGTGTTCAGCAGGGTGACCCACTAGGACCCACCAGCACTTTTCAGTTTGGGAATTCAACCCATTATTTCAAATTTGTAATCCAAGCTGAACCTGGACGACGGTACACTGGGAGGTAGAGCAGATGACATCGTCAGTCATCTTACTCATATTTTTAGAAATTTTCAAAATATTGGTCTTGAACTAAATAGCAATAAATGTGAAATATTTTTTTCCAATTATTTATCTACTTCTTAAAGAGACACTAATTCAAAATTTCAATCATATATCTTCAGGAATAAAAACTGTCAATACGAAATCACTATACCTGCTAGGTGCGCCGTTGTTTTTCGATAGTATTCAACCTGTTTTAAAAACAAAATTTGATCAGTTTTTAAGCCACGTTGATAAATTGTATAAAGTAAACCCCCACATAGCTCTTACTATTTTAAAATTTTTGTCTTCTTGTACCTAGATTTACATACTTACTCCGCTCGAGTCCAGTCTGGAAATGTTCGGATATTTTAAAAGATATTGATAATAATCTTAAAATAGCTATAGAAAAAATTCTAAATTTCACTTTAAATGCATCAGTCTGGACTCAAGCTACTTTACCTATAAAATTTGGTGGCATTGGTATGAGAAATATTTCTAGCGTTGCGTTGCCTGCTTTCCCTGCAGTGTCAGTAATTTCTGTAACATGATTTTAAATAGTAAAGTAGACCTGTGCTTTGCTACGGAGGCAGGGTAGACATGGCGAGCGCTCTATTCCGGCGAAAATGTTCCACTGGAAGTTAACCAACAAAAACAGTGGGATATTCCAGTGGTACAGAAGTTGCAGAAAGATTTGTTTCATAATCTCCTTAGTGACCAAGATAAGGCACGCCTTCTAGCTATTTCAACTAAGGAATGTAGTCTCTGGTTACACGCTTTACCATCAAGTAATCTCGGCACATTACTTGATGGGGAAAGCTTGCGCATCGACGTAGGAATCCGACTAGGAGCGGCGATTTGTCAACCCCACCAGTGCTCCTGTGGTGGCAGCGTCGACAAGTTTGGGCTTCACGGACTTTCATGTAAGAAAAGTGATGGTAGGTTTTCACGGCACAGTTTTTTGAACCACGTAATCCGAAGGGCTCTTGTCTCTATAAATGTTCCCTCGGTTTTAAAGCCTTGTGGAATATTTAGAGACCATGGCAAGACACCCGACGGTATGACATTGGTCCCTTGGGAGAGAGGTAAAGCCCTAGTGTGGGATGCTACATGCGTAGACACTTTGGCGGCCTCTCATCTCAATGGTACCTCGTTATGAGCCGAGGCGAAATCAGAGGCAGCTGAACTGAGTAAGTGGCGCAAATATGAGTCTCTGAGAGATGACTACATATTTGTGCCATTTGCTGTAGAGACTATCGGTTCGTGGGATCCACGTGCGGTGAAGTTCCTAAAGGAACTCCATCCGCGGCTGGTCGTTGCTGCTGGTGATAGAGGAGATGGCTCTTTTCTCGCTCAAAGGCCGGGGAAACGCAGTTGGCGTTCTTGGCACGATACCGCGGGGAGTAGGGCTGTTTGATAATTAAATAACTAGTTTAATTTTTTTTTATTTTATTGTATTTTTTTATTGTATGTTATACATATAAAAAAATGTTGTATTTATAATATTCTACCGACTTCAAAAAGGAGGAGGTACTCAATTCGACTGTATGCTTGTATGTGTGTACCTCATAACTCTTTTTTTTGGTGGACCGATTTCGATGATTCTTTTTTTATTTGAAAGCTGGTGCATCTCATGTGGTTCCATATAAATTTAGTTAAGGTCTGACCAGGAGTTTTGAGTTATCCTTAATAATTTATATTGAAGTCGGTTGTACAAAATTTTCAATTTTACCACTTGTGTGAATAATTAATAGAATCAGGCGTTACTTTGCGGTAGTCCATTATATTAAAATTGGTAAAAAAAATTACTTCGCGTACATCCGCTCGATAAAATAAAATTATGTGTCTTACCTAGTTTCAGCCACCGCAGAGTCTAGATTACCTGAAGATGTCTCGTGTAGAAGCGAAACACGTGTCGTATTGTCGTCAGTGGTGTGTCTTTCCTAGTGTAGTGGTGTTGGGAGTAGTGGTGCTAGGATTAGTGGCGACGGGGATAATGCACGCAATTGAGGGAGGGCGGGAGGTGCTCTTCAAACTAGGTAAGACACATCATTTTATTTTATCGAGCGGATGTACGCGAAGTAATTTTTTTTTTATCAACTTTAACTTGTGTCAATGACATTTCGATTTTCGAACTTAATTGAATACGATTGAAGAAAGCAAAATAAAATAAAAGCGGTGTCTGGTTATACAAAATAACAGCTTTAGATGTTAATTTGTCAACGGTAAATCTTTTTAATGGCGCGACGGGATAGCCCGGTAGGAAACAACAAACCATCCCTCGCAGCGGGACACACACTAATTGTGACGTGGCGCGGATGTGCCGTCGCCCCGTACATTATTTGTTGCATTGATTTTACATAAATCTATCCGCCGATGTGTGCGACGGTCGCCCTTATGTTACAGTTTTTACCAAGTTTGTTGCCAAATATCAAGTTGAATTATATAGCTTCATATTTTTTTAAGACTCACTATCATCTGTCTTTTACTCGTCATAACTCTAACTGCACCACCGACGTATTTTTTTATTTTTTTGTTATAGTATAGCGTGACAAACGAGCACACAGTCCACCTGATGGTAAGTGGTTGCTGTGGCCCATAGACATCTAAATTTATCCTCGTTTGCGAATCAAAATGCAGATGCGTGAGGACTAAGATGGAATGCCTCTTTTCCAGTAAAAAGGGTCCTCGGTTCTCTACACTCACCATACGAAACATAGCAGTGTTAAGCTGCTATTACGCTGACGCTGGAATTCTATGAGAGCGTGGTCCTTCCCCGGTCGAGCCGACCCATTCGTGCTACTACTATACTACTAATATAGCTGCAGCATGGCGCTACCACGTATAGTATAATTTCTGCTTCAATTTATTTAATTCTTCAAAAACAAAATTGTTCTCATTTATTATTAAGTGGCGAAACTTGCGAAGTCACTTATTGATTTCACGATGTCTGTCCGTCTGTCCGTCTGTCCGTCTGTCCCACGATTATCTCGAGAACGGTTTCGAATTTTCAAATTCTGTTTTCAGCAATCGATTACTGATCACCCAGGCATTTGTACCTCCTATTTTGAAACTGATTGCTCAACGGCAACCGTTAGAAACCGCTACAAAGCTGATTGCTTCGCCACTATGCTATGCTGTTAGCTTGCTAGGTTTATTTAATTTCAAAACTTTCTTGGCGTCAGCAGTTTTAAAATATCGAATTATGTAATATACTAGCGATCCGCCCCGGCTTCTTACTGGTGGTTTCTAGATCTCCTAGGTCTCCTAAGACCTACTGGGTTCAATTAGGATTATAAACCAACATACACCAAAAAATTTAATAAAAATCGGTCCAGCCGTTTAGTGACAAACACACGTACATAAAAATTATATATTTGATCCACCGGCGAACTGGAGGGGAGTAGCCATACGCAGGTGTTCTCGTCTGTCAAATTATAAGTCCACGAGGTCCTATTCGTACAACAAAACTCTTTGCAGCCGCACAAAATAAATCCAGGAGTAGTCTAACTTAATTTATGCGAGTGATGAAATAGAATGATGATGATGATGAAAATAGTAGAACTGATTTTATACGCATTGTATGAATGTTTAAACGTAACGTACATTTTTCTTTTAGCATTTTCCTTTTAAACCTCTTAATCGGTGACGAATAATATAAAAACAATTTAATCGGGAGATTTTGTGCAAGGAAAAAATCGAGCAAAGAGATATCTTTCCTCCATTTTTTTTTCATTTAAACTATTTTTTTATCCTATCCTTAGCCACAATAATAAACTATACAAACATAATATGTATATGTGTAATAATTAACGATTCACGCAAAAACTACTAGACAGCTTCACGACGGATTTGTATTAAATTTGATATGTAGGTAGTGAATGGCGCTGAGTAACATATTGCCGTTTTTTCGAATGCTACTTTGATTTGATTTGTTTGATAACAGCACCAACTGTCAACTTTTGCTACAACTAGCCAAACGTAGTGATTATACCTCACAGTACACAATTACTCTCTACCGCGAGAAGAACGCCAATATCATTAAAAAAAAAAGAAACACGTGTTTGTACACTGATCTACCTCATTCACACGCTAACAATACATTTTCAAATCAAAAATAATATTATACATATTTCGATTAGTATTTATGACTAAGATTGTTGTGACCAGAATTAATAAAGGATTGCTCCGGTGGTTTTGACACGTAGAAATAATTTATGAGGAAAGAGTGACGAATGTTACCGAAGTGAGTGGCAGAATCGTCAAAGAACGCACTAGACGAAAGTATATCGATTAAATATATACAAATAAATAGAATTGAAGTGTTTGTTTGTAATGTCAAAATAACAGCTTTTTACTAAATGTATCTAAATGTATACACGGTAGATACTTGTAATAACAAAAAATTAAGATCCATGAAATCCAATCGTAATAAATTACACGCGGATGAAGTCGCGGGGGCAGCTAGTTGGTGATATATTAAGAGTATATACTTAACTGATGAGCGTATTATATGCATTGGTATATGGATTGAAAAAGTGAGAGAGATGTGTCAGGATCGTTCCAAATGCAGTCAGTAGTCTCTTTTTTTTCGGATTTTTTAGCGTTATTATTGGAGACACGGTGTAGAAATTTTGAAATATTATTAAGGATAAATAGGTAGAAAAATTAAACAGAAAATAAGGATTAATATATTAAAATGCTATTTATAAATGTCCTGAAAGAGAGACAGACGAAAAACTAAGCGAATATATAAGTGTTCCATTTTGCAAATTTTTGCACCGCTTGATAATGATGCTGGTAAAGCAAGGCGCCTAAGCGAGCGAAGCCGCGGGAAAAGCTAATATTGGCATAAACTTAACTTAATTGATATATAAATATCTAAGGGCACTAAGCCTTGCAAGCGATATTTCGAACATTTGAAGGATTTTTGTTTACAGGTGATGTGCGAAAAAAGACAGTTTTCAGTAAGTTTTTACTATAGACTTTTTATATATATTCAACATACAAACAAAATTCTTGACTAGTACTAGTATCATAAATAATAGTATCTGCAAATAAAACTAGTCAACTGACGAATTTATTTTACAGTCAGTATAGCAAGAATTGTTTCCGTATTTACTTAAAAGAAACTCTATAGTTTGACTTAGACCAATGCCATTAACCACCGTGGTACACAAGTCCCCAGAAGAACCCTCAAATGAGCAAACATTATTAACAAGACTGGGGCTAAGAGAGGGCAAATTTCCCCGGAGAGCACTTTTCTTTTAAAGTGTAGGTCGAATGACCGCCGTACGAGATAAAAACTAAATGTTAGTACTCTAAATCTCGTAACTATTACTTGTTGTACTCGTGTTTGATTATGCTATTACACATTAAAAAAATTATTCTAAATATTCATTCGTAAATTGGTATAATTTATATGCTTTTCCGTGGCCGAAGTCTATGTTCAGCGTACTAATGAAGGGATGAGTAATGATGATGAAGATGAATTTTTTTAAATCATTAATTTTATTTAAGCAGGTGTAAGGTGTAAGATATTGGCTACCGCGTCATGTAATGAACGGAGAAATACCTTGCATCTAAATAACTTAATATTCTCAAAATAATTGAATCCATTATAAACTGCCAGTTTATGTGGTACCTTGAGGATTACAAGCTGATTAGTGACCGCCAATGCGGTTTTCGTCGGGGTCAATCAGCTGGTGATCTTCTGGTCTACCTGACTCATATATGCACGGAGGCAGTAGAGTCCAAGGTGAAGACATCGGTCTTTAGTTTAAATATTGTGAAAGTCGGGTTTTGCAGAAAGCGCTTCTTTCGAAGCGCCCTTCCTATGGGGCTTCCCGAGAAATTGTGCAATTGATCACCAGCTTTCTTGCAGATCGGAGCATCAAGGTCGTAGTAGACGGTGCATGTTCCGATTGCAAGCCTATTAATGCTAGGGTTCCACAAGGCTGCGTGCTATCTCCAACGCTGTTTCTTCTGCATATCAATGATAAGTTGCAAACGGGTAACATTCATTTTTTTATAGGACAAGGGTGACAAACGAGCACACAGTCCACCTGTTGGTAAGTGGTTGCTGCGGCCCATAAACATCTATATCTATCCTCAATAAAGAATCAAAATGCAGATGTGTTTTTTTCTGACACACCTCTCTCGCCTCCTTTACATCCATATATCTACGCATACACGCTCGTCGGTTAAGGGTACTCCTAATCTGGCCCATTTTCAATGTATCGCCGATTTGGTCGATAAATCTTCGTCTAGGGCGTCCCTTCCCGACTTTGCCGTTCACTTCTGAAACATAAATTTGCTTTGTCACTCTTTCCTCGTTCATTCTTTCTACGTGACCAAACCACCGAAGCATTCCTTTTTTAATCCTGGTCACAATGTCATCTTGCAAACCACACTTTTCTCTTATCACATTATTTCTCACCCTGTCATTCAGATTCAGCCCTAGCATACTCCTTAATGACCGCATTTCTACAGCCTTTATTCTACTCTCATGCTTCCTTTGCCAGACCCAACTTTCACTACCATACATTAAAGTAGGGACTAACACAGCATTATGAATTTTGCAAATTTTGCAGGTGGCCGGAGGCCCTTTTTTCTGGAAATGAGGCATTCCATCTTAGTCCTCACGGGTGACAACGCATCTGCATTTTGATTCGCCAACGAGGATAGATGTAGATGTCTATGGGCCGCAGAAACCACTTACCATCAGGTGGACTGTGAGCTCGTTTGTCACCCTTATACAATAAAAAAAAATTGCCATACGTGCCTTCTTTGACACATTCTGACTCTTCATAATAGCGTGTAGAGCCCCATTAACTCTATTTCCTGCGTTCACTCGTCGTTCTATATCCTTATCATATCTACCATCCCTGCTAAATAAACATCCCAAATATACAAACTCATTCATTTGCTCAATCAACTCCCCTTCTATTCTTATTTCACATAAGGTTTTACTTTTTTCTCTTTCAAAAACCATCACTTTCGTCTTACTTGCGTTCACTTTCATACCCCTTTCTTTTAATGACCAGTTCATTATAGTAACCATCATTTGCAACTTGCCCGCCGACGATGCAAATATGACTTGATCATCGGCGTACAAAAGGCATTTGACGGTTAACTCACCCATTCTCAACCCAAATTCTTCAACTTTCAAAGTTTGCAAACAACTGTCCATAAATAGGTTAAACAGCCACGGAGAAGCTACACAGCCCTGTCTGACACCTTTTTGAATGCCAAACCAGTCCGAGTAGACCCCGTTGATCCTGACACAAGCACTAGAGTCCCTATAAAGAAACTTTAATGCCTGTATCAAACCAGCGCTCAACCCAAATGAGGTCAGTGTTTGCCATAGCACGTTCCTGTCCACTCTGTCATAAGCCTTTTCCAAGTCCATGAACGCACAAAAAACTTTCTGGTTTTTGGCCAAAAATTTCTCCGCAATTATGCGCATGGAAAAGACTTGATCCGTACACCCCTTCCCCTTTCTAAATCCAGCTTGCACATCCCAAATTTTTCCATCAGTTTCTTCCATAACTCTTTCAATTAACACCTTAGCATACAGTTTAACAGTGGTAGAGCCACGCGGCAGCTTTTGCTGTCGCACGGATGGGCCGGCTCGAACCGGGGTGGTACCACGACCTCACAGAAAACCAGCGTGAAGTAGAGGTTTACCTCTACGTTTCGCTGGGTGAGTGCAGGTGGCCGGAGGCCCTTTTTACTGGAAATGAGGCATTCCATCTTAGTCCTCACGGGTGACAACGCATCTACATTTTGATTTGTAATAGAGGATAGATGTAGATGTCTATGGGCCGCAGCAACCACTTACCATCAGGTGGACTGTGTGCTCGTTTGTCACCCTTATACTATAAAAAAAAACCCACAATGCTAAGCAAGCTGATACCACGGTAGTTTTTACAGTCCTGATGCGACCACCCTCCCTTATATATTGGGACTATAACGGCTTTGCACCAGTCTTCCGGTACCCGCTTCAGTTCCCAACATAAATTAAACAAGGTGTACAGCAGGCCTGCAACAACACCCTCTCCAGCCCTTAGCATTTCGAGTTATACTTTATCATATCCGGCTGCCTTACCTGCTTTCATGCTTTTCATTGCTTTCATTATTTCATCTACACTTATCTCCCTACCTCTCTCCACTTCTTCCGGAATTTCTATTTCACTTACTTCAGACGACTCTTCACTCTTAAACACGCTTTCAAAGTATTCCTTCCATCTCTTTAAATTTGAAACTTCATCATTCAGCATGCAGCCATTCTCGTCTAGTATAGCATTCATTCTAGGCTGTTTTGAATTCCCCCTGGCAGTTCTTACGAGCTTCCAGAACATTTTAATATTTGCCTGGAAGTTATCAGATATCATTCTTTCTATTCTTTCTTACTTTTTCCTTTCAACAACTTCTTTTACTCTCTTATTTAAACGTCTAAAGTCTGCCTTTTTTCTTTCAACCTCATCATTCATACCGCCAGAATTACCAGCTTTGGTTGCTAGTAAATCTAACCATGCTCTCTTCTTTGCTTCAACTTCCATCCGTACCTCATCATCTCACCACAACGTATTACTTTTGCTTTCATTCGTTCTCTTACATACACCACATATTTCGGTGGCTGTATCCACCAAAACTTTCTTAACATTATTCCATACATTCTTAAAGTCTAAATCATTCATACATAATTCATTCAACACACTTATATTTTCCCTCAGTCTGCATTTATACTTCTCTTTCACACCTTCATCTTGTAACCTCTCTATTCTTATACGCTATAACGTATCGTATCCACAGCAGCCTTGGGCTTACACATTCATACTGTAGTGTATGCGATTTAAATGAAACAACCGTACTGCCAGAGAGCTGATTTATTACTGGCTCGTTCTTTCGAAGTACCAGTGCGCATATACATCACCCCTTCCGCATTAATTTGAAAACCTAATAACAACAAAAAAGTAATTTATTATTTTACAATTTTTTTTTCTTGGTCTTAGATTATAACGGCAGCGAGGGATGCTTTGTTCGGTATCGCTATGTGACGCGGAAGGACCGAGCTTAGGTGCAACAGAAGCAGACTCTGATTGTTCCCCGCCATTCTGCCGATCGACAATCCCCTCCACCGAGACACTTTGCCGATCTGCCACCACCGCCTCTCCTCTATCCTCATCTAGCATTAAAGTTGGCTCACTGCCTTCCTGTGGAGATGTCTCGGCGTTAGAATGCGTGTTCATAGATGCTGTATTGACTAGCGGAGCGTTATTTATACTACCCGGCATACCAACGGGAGGAGGTGCAGGGGAGATGGCAGTCGGATACTGCGGTTGAAATGCTGATGCACAACATACGTCATTCGCAGTTTCAGGCGTCTTGTATCTTTCCGTATATCGCAGCAGTTGGTCTATGTGTCGCTTGCAAACACCTTGACCAGCAACTGAATCTGTATACATTCTGTTACCTTCTCTACTTACAATTGTAGCTTGGGACCAAAATGGTTTACGGGACGTATAACAACGCGCCCAAACCTTTTCACCAATATTAAACCGCCTTACACTATTATCACAAGATGTTTGCATGTCTGTATTCGTAGGCGGTAAAATTAAATCTAATCGCGTTCGCGGTTCACGACCAAACATTAATTTTGAGGGTGTTTCACCGGTGCTACGAGTACTGTGAATGCTGCTGCGATATTCGAATAGACATCTTAACAACAATTCATTCATTCGTTCATTGCTTACATTTAAATTATTACTGAGGATACATTTAAGCATTTTCTTACAAGTGCGTACGGAATTTTCGGCTTGGCCATTACTACAGGGGTGATAAATAGGAGACGTCATATATTTAATACCATTAACTTTACAAAAAAATCGAAATTCTGCATTACATATTTTTGGGTCGTTGTCAGAAACTAATAACTTAGGTAAACCAAAAGTACAGAACAAATATTTAAGTTTTTGTATTAACATTTTAGTGGACATAGTGCTGCACATGTGGAGACATTCAAGCCATTTACTATAACTGTCTACAACAACGAGATACGTGCGGTGTCCGAGTTGCATGCACAGACTACTTAGTGGATACTACGTATGTTGCATGTAGTCTATGTGCATTGTGCACGCGCTTCCAGGCGGCTGCCGCGCGAGGCCAGGGTGCGGGGGGCGCGCGCGGCGGTTCGGGCCGCACAGCGCTGCACGCGCTACAGTTCGATAGTCTTGGGCATAGTCGGTCGCCGTTGGGAGCGCTCAATATAGTTCGTTGTCCTATAGCGAACTAGTTCGCTCATTTAGTTCGTTAGTTCTTTTTTAATTTTTCTGTAGATCTAATAAAAAAAGATGAGTTTATTGAATTTCAGTAAATAAAAATTAATTGAATTTACTTTAAAAAAATATTAATAGATTAATTAGTATGTAATATACTACATAATATATGCAAGATACTTATCAAGAACTATTTGATGATATGGAAATTAAAATAAAATATGATAAACGATACTAAATATGCTTTTATATTTTTGAAGTGTATTGAATTAATGAAAATAACACAACTGCAATTTATAGATTACATGTCGCTAATTAATTTAACATAGTAATACAGTGTAACCTTAATATAACAAGCCTCAATATAACGAATTCCTCGATTTAACGAATTTTTCGAAATCCGTTACTATTTTAACGTTTTACGATTAATTTACGATTTTATCAAACACATCCTTATAACGAATTTTTAATCATTGCAGAATACACACCCACACACACACACACACACACACACACACACACACACACACATATATATATATATATATAAGGTATTATTTACCTCTATTTAACCAATTTTTTTAACTTGAAATCTTGACATAACATATTATATATACCCACTTAATTCCGCAATAAATCATGTCATGACAGGTTCAGACACGTACATGACAGGCAGATGACTATTTATGTAACAGTGAAATTAATAAACAAGTTTTCTTACCTCGTTAAAACGAATTGTAGTTCCACCTAACCTCTATATAACAAACTCAATATAACGAACAAAGATGTTTTATAGGTCCAGATACCGTGTTGCTAACACACCGCAACGTTCATAATGAAGACAGTCTTTGATTCATGTGTGCGTGAGTACCACGTGACTCGCATATCTTACGCACCATGGCTGCATTAATGTGCGTGACTTCGGTAATAACAGTGCGAATCGATTACCCAAAAAATGTGGGAGATTTTATATTTCATTCCTATTGACGTACCTATTGATTCTAAGAGTATAAAATGTGTGTGCGTGGCGTGTGCATTTGTGTGTGTGTGTATGGGGATATGGTTGCTTATGTGTGTTTTATGTAGGTACGAACATCGCACTAAAATATTGAAGATATGTAAAAAAAACCTATAATTAATGTAACAGTTAAAATAAATAAAAAAGCACACTAGATATTTATGTATGTAACATATATTTATAATCTATTATTACTAAATATATAAAGAGTACTACACTTTTGTACTGTAGAACACAAAATATTGACACTTTTTACGAAGACATTAAATTATTTTTCAATCCTAAGTAAAATGACGAAAAAAAGTAAGTTTGGTTAAGCGTAAACTTCAGCCAAGAGATAGCAAAATGTTTATTTTTTTTAAATTGCTCCGTTTCGTTGCTGCGTGAAGGAAGGACAAAAACAAATAAACAAAAAAATCACACTTTCACATTTATAATATTATATTAGTATGAATTGTCAAGAATGATAGATAAACTTTTAAAACCGGTTTACAATCGGCTTTTTGAGGGTGGAACTATACCGGTTACACTATAACGGTTCTGAGTGACCAAAAAGGATAGAAGCACAAGAAAGTGCAAATTCATGCTGCCAGATGTAGTTCGGCCCTAACCCTTAAAACGGTTTAACTCTGTAGGTTGGGTAAAATCTGTAAAATTAGACTGTTTAAAACCCCTATACAGATAACCTTTGTGGTTGATCATGACATTAAAAAATGGTAAAAACATTTCATAGACTAGGCAACACTCGAATATTATTGCGCAGTATTATTACTTGTATTGACATTTAGCTTTCGTATTCTTTTACAAAGAAATACACCATAAAATTGTATAGTTACTTATGAAAAGTGATGTTCTTATCCTTATCTTTTTTCTAAGAGTAATTTTTAAATGATTTCACAGCACAAACAGTCATTTTGCGAAATTAAAAACACCGGTGCGTGACGCATGTTCACAGCGAACGTCGCTGGCGTAATGGCGGAACGATCGAACGAATACGCCAATATTGGCGCCTTTGAAATGGAAGCGTTTTAGTTGCGCGTACACGGTATCTGGACCTATAAAACATCTTTGATAACGAATTACTTAATTAACAGTGGTAGAGCCACGCGGCAGCTTTTGCTGTCTCACGGATGGGCCGGCTCGAACCGGGGTAGTACCACGACCTCACAGAAAACCAGCGTGAAGTAGAGGTTTACCTCTGCGTTTCGCTTGGTGAGTGCAGGTGGCCGGAGGCCCTTTTTACTGGAAATGAGGCATTCCTTCTTAGTCCTCACGGGTGACAACGCATCTACATTTTGATTTGTAACAGAGGATAGATGTAGATGTCAATGGGCCACAGCAACCACTTACCATCAGGTGGACTGTGTGCTCGTTTGTCACCCTTACCCTATAAAAAAAGAACTTGGTAAAATAACGAATACTTTCTAATTCCATTCAGTTTCGTTATATTGAGGTTTCATTTTGAATTTTACTTCGAATAAACTTGTTGTCGAAAAAACTACACATATTTTAATTTGAATAAACTTACCGTAAAATCGAATTGAGAACTATACGGTATTTATGTACTGTTTACTATCACTTTCATATTAATATTGTGAGCCAGCAATATTTGTTATTTGTTGTGAATTGTGCACTAATAAAACTTTTATTAGAGACTCTAAATTATATACTTTAAACTCTGGTGAGAACGGTAAGAGTAAAAATAAATCAGTCGGTTAGCCATGCAGCGCTACTCCATAATAGAGCGGACGCCAGAAAAATAAATATTTAAAGAACTAAGAGCGAGATTATTGACGAACTAGTTCGCATAGTTCACCTAAAAGAGCGCTCTTCCCACCTAGGTCGTTGGCGAACTACCCAAGACTACAGTTCGACACTAATCGCTCGATAGCAGAGTCGATTCCCGGCCACCACATCTTACCGCGCGCTATGCCTTTGGTTTTAACTATTCCTAAATGACCATTATGAAGCTCTTCTAACATACGATCCCTATATATTTTTGGAATAACAATTCTATGACCCCGCATAAGACAACCGTGTTCCACCTCCAAATCTGTTTTACAATTGAAATACGGTTGAACGTTTTTGCAACGAACTTTTCGAGGCCAACCATTATTTGCAATGTTTTATCACGTGTAGTTGCATCTCGTATATTGTTAAACGAGACAGGCAACATCGTATCATCCAAAAACTTTAAATAAGACGTATTTTCGTGGTCATCTGATTCCCTTAAGCATTTATCATTAGGTGTCCGAGAAAAATAGTCCGCTACCACATTTTTATCGCTAGAGACGTATTGAATCACATAATTATATGCTGAAAAAAATAGTGCGTACCTTTGGAGGCGCGATGCCGCCATTACCGAGACTCCATTTTTCTTACCAAATTGACTAATAAGGGCCGATGATCTGTTTTCAGCACAAAAGGTTCTTTTCGACCAAATAAATATTGGTGGAAATATTTAACGCCAAATATTATAGCCGTAGCCTCTTTATGTATTTAGCTATAATTACTCTCACTGGCTGTAAGAGACCTGGAAGCGAAAGCAAGTGGGCGCTCGTTACCTTCTGGCCCCTGCGCCTGCACCGCACCCAGACCGGCCGGGCTCGCGTCCACACTGAGCACAAGTCGCGCACTCGGGTCGAAATGCGTCAACACTCGGTCTGATGATAGTTCACGCTTAACTTGTATAAACGCCTTCTCATGACGCTCACTCCAAGTCCATGCTGCATCATTACGGAGTAGTTCATGGAATGGATGTAATATGGCTGATGCCCTAGGTATGAACTTACGATAGTAATTTATAATGCCTAGAAACCGTTTTACTTCTAAAATATTTTGTGATCGTGGAATGCTTAGAATTGACTCAATCTTCTTTGGACACGTCTTAAGGCCCTGTCTGTTTATGACGTAACCTAAGTACGTAACACTGCGTTTAAAAAAATCACACTTTTCTTTTTGTAATTTTAAACCTGCATCTTTAAGCCTACCTAAGACTTCACGTAACCTGCTCAAATGTAATTGCTTGTTAGGGGCCGTGATACAAACGTCATCTAGCCAACAACTAACACCTTCAATACCTGCTAACAGGGTTTCCAATGTCCTTTGAAAAATAGCGGGCGCATTAGCCAAACCATATACAAGCCGGGTATATTTGTATAAGCCACGGGTTGTATTAATGGTGGTAAGTTCCTGTGACTCCTCGCATAATATAAACTGATTGTAAGCGTTGCTCAAATCAATTTTCGTAAATCTCTCGCCACCCCCTATTTTCGCGAAGACTTCCTCTATGCGCGGCATAGGATAGTTATCGATTAGTAGGTCTTTGTTTAATGTTAATGAGTAATCACCTGCGATCTTTATTTTACCGTTTTCTTTTAATACAGGTACGATAGGGGTCGCATATTTAGAGTAATTTACCGGAATCAGAATGCCCGCACGTGTTAATCGGTCAATTTCTTCATTTACTTTGTGTTTCAGAGCAAAAGGCACAGTTCGTGGCTTAAAAAATTTTGGTACCGCGTTATCTTTAAGGTGCAAGGTGATTTTAAATTTATTAAATGCCCCAAGTTCTTTACTCCACAAGTCCGCGTACGTATTTAATAAATTTTGAACTTCACTTTCATAGCTGTCCACTAAAATGTTATTATTATTAACTGATGTCAACTTAATTTTAAATTGAGACATAAAATCACGCCCTAAAAGTGGTGGCCCACCATTTTTTTAACAAAGAAAGGACAATGTCCAAAATCGCCCTGTGTAGTAAAAGCATTGGACATACACGATAATTAATTTTCTATTTTATTATATTAGTTGCAAATTTATAACACGGACTAGCTGCATGCAAAAATGAACATTAAAAAGTATTCTACTCGACTAATAACATAATCGCCATCTTCGCCAAACATCATGTGGTGTCGTAAAATGATTAGGGATGCCCAATCGATTGTAATCGATTTTTGAATTTAATGAAATACATTTTCAATTTATTTCGAATAAAGTTTCAAAAAGAAGCTACAATAAAAATATAAAATTACCATTTCTTTATATTCTTTTATATTATTCCCTAAAAGTGTAATTTAAAATACCTACTATACCTAATGAATGAGGTCATACTCGATTTTGAATAAGTAGTTAGAATAATGTTGAAGAAAAATATTCGTAAAATAATTATTAAGGATTTTCTAACGACCATTTAGAAAGGATTGTATTTTACGTCTTACTAAACGATAACTTACGACTTTACAACAATTAATATTAAAAAAAAAACACTTATTGTTACTGCATTAATTATAAATGTGTTCTTTAAAACGAGCAATATTGTTATCTATATCTATACTTAATATAATAAAGTTTTTTTGTTTTTTATTTGTTTAAACGCGCTAATCTCTGGAACTACCAGTCCGATTTGAAAAATTATTTTTTTAAATTATAGCCAGATTCATGTGGAATAGTATAGGCTATCTAGCATTAAGCTATATTACTCAGCTAGCCTTAAATATGGATATTTGTTAAGCAAGTCAGAAGAAAAAGCACTCCCGAAATGATTTATCCGCGTACGCTGGCGTTATCGTTAGGGATACGTAAATACAATGTACTAGAAAAATATAGATCTTTACTCCGTCTAAAAAAAGTCCGCGATACTATATGTCTATTTCTTATACATAAGCCATAATTTGGTATTTTGTGACAAAAAAATATTGAAAATTTAAAAGTGATTTATGAGCGTTATTATTAGGCATGGCCTATTTATCCTTACGAACGAAAGTTACTTCATCATCAAGACAATTTTATGAAAATAAACTTCGTTCTTTATACCTTATTTTTTATTACCTATATTTATTATTACCTATATGTTATTTGGACGCTTAGTTTAAGAGATAATGTAAAATTAAAATAATTCAATACTTGGCTGGGCGCGCGAACGACGCTTAAACCCTGAGAGAGTGCCAGTGTGGTGAGAACTGCGAGAAGCCAGTATAGGAAGCTAAGAGCGAGGTTAGTTCAATCATTATAGCTAAAATAAATTAAAAATTAATTGAGTACTTTTATGACAATGATTAGTTACATCTTTATTTCTGAACTCTTCCTTTTCACGTTGCTATGGTATTTTGAAAATTTAATTGATTAATAAGTATAAGAGTTTGATAGCTCAAGAATCATTTCAGGCCTACACACTTTTCATTTATCGTGTACGGTTTTCTTAAAGACTGGTAAAAACCGCGCTTCGGGACACTTTCTGGGACGTGAGGTGGGGAGCGGGGGAGGCCGCTCAACCGGGAGGGGGAGGGAAAGTGGATAAAACTTAACTTCGCTCTACATCATACATAATATGCCGACAGATTAAAGTACTCCATTAAGTATGCCTTTTTTCCATCCATTGCTATCAAATAAAATATTTAATTGCAATTATAAAATGCTTGAACTAGGTCATGTCGTGCACCTCCGACACGTGATGACGCGGGTGAAACCGCGGGGCACAGCTAGTTATTAATATTGTTACAAATGTGGAAGAAGTAAAGACGTACGTGTTATTATAAGTAAAGTAGGATATTGTCATAATTGTTATGGTATTAATATTATCGTATGACAAAAGATGATGTATGATATGATGTGTGTTTGTAACGTATGACTATAATAAATCTTAGGAAATAATCATAATTCGTATCGTATTTGACACTCCTATTTTAGATGTCACTAAAAGGTCACTTGTCAGTCTCTCATGAAAAAAATACGATCTCTAAATCTATTCGAACCGAACATACTAGAATCGAATCTCGATTAAATTAAGCATTAACAGATCTATTTTTGATCAATCACGACATTTTCAAACATGCCTAATATGAACAGAGAACATTATTGACGATAATTTACCGTAAATACAAATAATTGTATAGAAACATCATTAAATTAATAAACATAACATCACACTTGTATTTCTCAGAAGGAGTAGGTAGAGATATGTAGTACTGTTATGTTATACGTCCCATGTAATAGAGGGTGCGCGTATTGCCAAACACCGGAGACAAATCCAGACTACGTGTTACAACTAGGAATATCAAGTTATAAAAACCCAATAATAAATTGTTGGACCCTGGGATTGAACCCAGAACAGAACAGTTTTTCTGTCTGTCACAAGGAACAGATGTTCCAACTATGCAAAAGTATTTCTTGAATCGTTTGAAATATTCTTGAATAAGTCCAATTCGAGAGGTTTTTGGATCGATTTATTGAATCGATGGAGTGTTCTAAGTCGATATTAGGACATTGGATAAGGATTTTTCAGATCTATATCGATCTGGAATATCGATTATTTTATTATAAACAATCGATTTCAAATCGACATGCCTACTTTATACTGTCATATTTCACTCTGTCAAAATTACATTAGTGGCGTTGTTTGCTCGTAATGTAGTTGTAAAAACAACTTATACTACCAATTAGGTGCTAAGTCAGTAAGGCTGGTTTCATAGTCACGCGTTAGAACAGCGCCGTCCAGACACACGCTTGCAAATGCACTAGATAGTAGTCGATAATATCCTATCCTATACATTTTGGTACTAGGTATCTCACCGTACCGTATATGCTAAGGACAACATCTAAATACTAACAACCATTATATACATACATTTTTATTTTTACATTAATGTACAAACATTATCTCTCATTTCGAAACCAATTCTAAGAAAGCAGCTTTGTTAACTAGATTCTATGCATTTATACGTTGCACTTACATACACTTAGGCTTGAGAACAAAAACTGCATACCTAATTGTCTAGATAGGTACTAAAAATAGCTAAATGTTTTAGGACATCGTTTTTCAGTTTGTTGAAAATCACTCGGAGCTATGAAAAACCGTAATATTCGTGGTTCGATTATAACCTCAAAATCTGATACTTTTTTTGAAATATATCTTTAATGCAGCTAGTCCGCTATAAAAATAAGATCATATATGAATTTACTAATGATCGACAATAAAACACATAATTTTCCGATGCTCTTGGTTCCAGGGCGAACAATGTATGGAAGCAGAGCAATGTCCTTTAATTGCTTCATGAAACCGTTATATTTTACCTTTGTACAGAAATAACCTAAAGGCGTAATTTTATGGCCGTTATAAACACATATTCTAATATTACATTTATAATTCAATGTTACGGTATGAAAGTATTGCAAAAAAAATTGTTCGGACATAACTGAAATGGCCGATCCCGAGTCCACTTCCATACGGAAGTTTTTATTGCTAATATTCACCACCACAGTAATAGGAGCCAAAGTCTCATACCAATTATTATGCAAACGGCACTCCATGCAGTCCCCACAGTCTCCATCTGATTCAGTTTCCTCCGTAACGGTATTGATGTTGTTTACGCGAACTTTACACATTTTTTTTAAATGACCTTTAATACCACACTTTTGACACCGATAGGTCCTATAACGGCACTTTTCTGCACTATGTGTTTTTAAACCACATACACCGCAACGGTTTGTAACCTCTTCTTTACACCCGTTACGAGATACACTCGCTCTGCCACTGCCACTGCTTCCACTGTCATCGGCAGCACTTACATGCATGCCCCCACTGCTTCTCCAACGGTTCCCGCCGCTCCGACGACTAGATTCGCCAGCTGAGTAATATACCTGCTCCTCCTTGATGTTAATACCTGTTTCGCTGCTTACTAGATAGAGCCTTGGCCTCTCTCGTATAAGCTGCCTGTTCAGCTATTTCTAAAGCCTTTGCAAAAGATAGACTTGAAATATCTTGCTCGAATAGTCTATCCCGCTCGGGGCCCGTCCCCAAGCCTAGGACGAAACGATCCAACAGAACCGTTTCTAAGGCGGTACCAAAGTTGCAATAACTTGCAAGGCCTCGTAGTCGCGCCGCCCATTCTCCTAATGGCTCGCCTGGGTTTCTTGTCGCTCCGTAGAATCTTGCTTTGTCTACGAAAGAACTGTGCTTTGGCTCAAAGTGCTTATCGAGTAATTCGACCAGTTCTCCGTAACTTAGCGATGCTAACTCGCGTGGGTACGCAAGGTTACGTACGAGTCGATAGGTTTCATCCGAGAAGTTTGCTATAAGTATTGCACTTTTATTATCTCCACTGATGTTATTGACTTTGAAAAATTGCGTCAATTTTCCTTTAAAAATCGACCACTCACTATTTTTATAGTCAAAGTTCGGTACATTTCCGATGTAAGCCATTTTTTTTTCTTTGTGGGTACTTGTACACACCTCGTCGCCAAATGTAGTGTATGCGATTTAAATGAAACAACCGTACTGCCAGAGAGCTGATTTATTACTGGCTCGTTCTTTCGAAGTACCAGTGCGCATATATATCACATACTCTTTCACACATTGACCCATTAATTCTGAAAGGATGACACCGACTCCCTGGCATGCCCGCTCGGTCTCGTCTACACCAGACCAGTAAGCGGTATACATGCCATATGCAGTGACATCTCTTCCCTTTCGTTTCATGTCTTTCACACATAACGCATCTATTCCTCTATCATTCATCATTTCACATATTTCATCCATCTTATCATTCATTGCTCCACATATCAGACGGGCCTCCGCAATCCACTTTTCACCCTTCCGGGAGACAGGATGTGACGGGTGGCGAACCTCGTCGCCGGTTTTCCTCCCGGAGATTCTTCGCACCCTTGCTCCATTAAAGGGGCGCCGGAAACTCGGGGCCATTTCTTTTAATTGTTGGCTCATGGTGCGATTAAGGCGTGGTAGATTTTACGCCGCTACCATACGGCGAGGAGCCGAGTCTATCGTTTCGGCTTTGTCGCAGCGTTAAGCTACTATTTTACGCTGGTATTCTATGAGAGCGTGGTCCTTCCCCGGTCGAGCCCCTCGTATTCCTACCCCTTTGTATTTTACCACGGGGAGTACTCTGAGGAATTGTTCAAATTAATCCCAGCCACCGAATTTCACGAACGTACATCGCGGCAAAACTCTCGATACCATCCACGCCATCTGGATGCTTGGCGGTCCACCACTGTATGTTTACTAGGAGTTTTCTTCCTCGTACGACCTCTCTGTGGAATGGTTTACCACCAGCGATTTTTCCGTACTGATACGACTTTGGGACCTTCAAGAAAAGAGCTTACACCTTTCTAAGAGGCTAGCAACTCACCTGCAATTTCGCTAGTGTTACAGTTGTTCATGGGCGACGGTAGTCACTTACCATCAGGTGAGCCGTATGCTCGTTTGCTCCCTCTCCTATAAAAAAAAAGTATTAATGTGTAGATGCAGATGCATCTCCTGAAAAGAAATTCTGGCGGTGTCCATGTGTTAAACTTGGGACTTAAACGTATGTATCATTGGCAGCAGTTACCGTGTTCTACGGCAATTGGGGAAATACTTCTAAAATCTATGGTCTACGGCAGTATCTTCATTTCTATAATAAACAGAAAGGAGAAAAAGACGTCTCCATACATTTTTGGGCCCAAGTGTTAACAAGATTAAAGTATGACCATTTGAAAGCGTATATATAAACAATTCATAGCTGAAAATTTGGCAAGATTTGTCAATCTAGGAGATGAGTTATTGTAGAATAAGTAAAATTGATATTATATATCACCCACACTGTAACAGGTGATTTTTCACTGCTATTACACCGTTACAGGCTATTTTTCACTATAATTACTTAAAGATATAAAAGCAGGATCAGTATAAAATTACCAAAAAAGCTGTGGTTAATAATGAAACCAAGTGGTACAACGATTAACAAAAGTTAAAACAACAACAACTAAGTGAAGTGAATATTAGGGAATCGATCTGAGATCGATTACTTGAATTGTTGTTGTAACTGTTACCTGTTGGAATTTTGATATTTGAATTTTTTATTATTATTTTGTAGGTATGTACGCAATTCTTTTATCTTCCTAGTTAACATAGAAAAATAATCGAAAATAGATATTATAATGCTCAATTAAATCGCGAATCGATTATATTGCGCTCGTTTCAAATCGAATCGAAAATCTGTCTTTTTCTTTTTGAAGTTTGAACTGTCAAGTCAAATTTCAAAATGAGAAGTCCTCTAATGGAAGATAACGTACAGAAACGAGAATTTCACTAGTGTATTCTTCATGGTAACCGATTTATTGCCGTAAATAATACAATCGATTTTCTAACTTATTTTTTTTTAAATTATTTTTTCGAAATCTAGATTGTAAAAAGAGCTACTTTTTGTATTTTATTTAAGGAAAATATGGACAATTTTTTTAAAGCATAAACTAATTAGTTAACTTCAGGCCCAAAAATCCCATTCTGCTTTCATTGCATCTATTTGATTCATTTATAGAACAAAGTAGTCAATGAAAAAAAATTATTCTGTCAAAAAGTGGAACCAACCTATATCCAAAGACGTGAATAGCAGTTGTATCTTGTCAATTTCACAACAATAGAAAAGCCTATGTTCCTTAAAAACAGGGCAACTTTGCTCACCGAACACGATAATTAAAATTTTGATTCTGGACTTGGCAACACTGGCTTGTGTTGTCAATGTCGACTTGGCCTAAAGGTCTAGATGCCAGGCCATAAACTCCAAAAAAAAAATCAATGTCGACTCAAAGTGTAATAAAATAATTTCAAATTTTACTAAAAATATTAACCAAAACGTAATTTTTTATTTTTCTCCAGTGATAAGTGAAATATTGTTTGAGTTTCTTTTAACTAATAATTGAATTTGATATTGCGCGTCAAAATACAATGGAAGTACAATTTGCACCAAATGCTGTTGATGAGCCGGTACTAATACTTCATAGCTCAAATTACGTTACTTTAGCTAACATAGTATCTTTTAGTTAAAATAATTAATTTTCTTTACAAATGATTTAAGTAATAAGGGTATCTAAGATGCAATAATTTGACGTTACTCATTAAACTTTTTTGTTTCAGAATCTTTTATATAAATTACAACGCAAAATTAAAGTTTTTAACACTAATAGCCCTTTACCAAACCGTGGCTACAATTTAGTGGCTAGTTCTAGCAAGTATGGTATTGTTTTCATTATTGCACCAAATAGCACATTATCAGGTAATGAGTACACCTCTTTTCCTTTTAATATTTAGCATAATTACTTAACCCTTTCCTTGTTATTTGAATCATTCATAAACATTTTTATTATATAGCTATTATATCTATTTCGTGGACAGTGTTGTATATTATTAAGTACTTAAAATTTACGTTATCATATAATATGATAGAATTTGCATTGTATGGTTGTGAGGAATGTGGGCTAAACCATCACAAAAAAAGGAAATTGCAAAATTTACAATTAGTATTGAGATATTAGGTTTAAGTTTTTAGACAAGACCAAACACAAAATGGTGGGTAAAGAGGAGAATGGGTTAAGGTGACTTACAATTTTCTTCGATAAATTTTTACTTTTTAATTAGTTTTTCTGCAAATAAGGCATTCCATCTTAATCCTCAGGGATGACAACACATCTGCATTTTCATTCTTTACTGAGGATAGATGTAGATGTCTGTGGGCCACAGCTTCCTCTTACCATCAGGTGGACTGCATGTTTGTTTGTCTTTACCTTTATTATATTTTAAAAAAGTAGGAGTATTCTTCCAATGTACGGTATGACTTTCCATTGACTACCGTCGAGTTGGGGGTTCATACGTATTTTTACAGAAAAGTTACACTATTATAAGCACACACACAAAGTTACAACATGCGGAACCGCATAACTTTTGAAAAAAAGTTATTGAAAATCAATTATTCTTGCATTGTTTATGTCTAATCCTACAATAAAACTGACGCCATTTTTTATTGTTATTGTCAGTAGGGATGTCTATTCTTTCCGAAAAAGATAGATTTTTTAAATAGATTCGAATTGTAAGCTGATGTATCGATTCCCAAAAAATCGATTTCTAAAATATCTATATTTTTTTCATGTTTGCATTTATAATGTAAATATAAATCCATTTTATGAGAAAAAAATCCCTTTCATCATAAAATATAGGGGGACTGATTCAGAAGGATTTATGGTATCTTTCTTGTTTTTCATAAAATGGAATTATATTTACATTATAAATGCAAACATGAAAAAATAGATATTTTAGAAATCAATTTTATGTGAATCGATACATCAGCTTACGATTTGAATCGATTTAAAAATTGACCTTTTTCGGTGACGACAATGACATTACAAAATAGCGTCAGTTTTATGGTAGGATTAGATATAAACAATGCAAGAATAATTGATTTTCAATAACTTTTTCTCAAAAATTATGCATTCCCGCATGTTGTAACTTTGTGTGTTATAATAGTGTAACTTTTCTGTAAAAATACGTATCAACCCCCAACTCGACGGGAGTCAATGGAAAGCTAAGCCCAATGTACTTCTGTATTTTAGGTTAAGGAAATATTACATAAACGTATTTTACTTCTATCTTGCAAAAATCAAAAACAATAACCCTTATTCATTATCTAAATTTGTTTACATTAACATATTTTATCCATAAAACAGCAAGCAAGCGATTTGAAGTGATATATTCAGTGACCTATAATTTCTTATTATAGCCTACTACTTGAGAGATCTTATAGACAAGGAATGTGAGCCACAACATGTGTCAATAAAACTTCAGATAGAACCAACACACATTGCAGTAAATTGTGATCAAGAATGGTTGGCAGTAATTAGCAAAACAATGCTCTTAGTGTATAAGATTATAGATTTTCAAAATCAGGTTAGTGTACATAAAATCTACTCAGTTTGTAACTTAATGGAATTCAAGGATATGTTAAATCCTAGAAAATCTAAAATCTGCATAAAGGTAATTATTTAAAATACATAGATGGAAATTTCAGTTATCATTAAGTTGTAAAGTTTTTATTAATATTTTTTCAAATGAAAATTCTGTTAAATCATTAATGTTTTTGTAACAAAATGTCTGAAATGAAATCCCTATAATACAGTGAAATGCCTTTAACATTGTGAATTAATGCCTGTAATGCCTTTATTACATTTTAATAGTATATTATGACACTGGAGGAAAGTATAACATAGCAACCCATGTGGTATTGTCCAGTTGTCTTAGAGGGCCTCCACTAGATGGAGTGTCAATATACCCAATGGAGTCAAAACTTCCTCATGAATATCCCTTAGTAAATATAGGCAACTTGCCATAGACTAGAAACCAGATCCGCTGCTTGGATCGGGAAGTTTGGTTCTTCTAATTGCTCAGTTTTGTTGGCCCCATAGCTGATGTGTAATGTACTAGACGGAGTATTACTGAGTTAGAGGTTAATATTACGGAGCAACCCAGTAAATTTTATTTCTCTATTAAAGAAGCTGATCACCCGGTGGTGATTACTGAAATTAAACCTTTAACCAACATTCAACATTCAGTCATCATAAAATATGAGCCTATGTTGTTGCTGTTTAAAAGCAATTCAGTATCTAGCTCTTACTCAACATGTAATATTTTATGCACCTGGAAAAATTGTATACACCTTGTATACAATATTAATATTGTTGCTTTGTGAAAACACACAAAACTGTTTGTGGACAGCACTCTAAATATTTCCGTTTTATATTTTTAATTATAATTTTTGTGTGAAATGAGATAAATAATGTACTATAATTTAAAAAAATAAATTTCAGAATATACTACCGTCATTCTCCGTAAAGTTGGATGTGAATCCATCAACTTTTGTTTCTGCCGTGCAATGGAATCCATGTATCCCAGACACAATTGCCATAGCATGTTTTGATGGTACTTTACTTGTGAGTCAAGTTAGTACCAGCCAAGTTAAGAAATTACAATCTAATGTAAGGTTAGTAACAGTTTAATAATTCAATTATAACATACTAGCGATCTGCTGCGACTTCGCACAGATGACTTCTGCATCTCGACAACACCTTCACTTACCAGATCCAATTGTGAATTTAAACTATTCTAGAATCAACTTCATCACATACGCAAAATTTCATCAAAATTGGTCCAGCCGTTTAGGAGTTCAGTCATATATACAGAGACAGAAGAATTATATATATAAACATTGGTTTCTTTTGTTTTAAATTATTCTAAAAAACCAGAGCTTTTCGCATCTTTACTTTATTTATTAAATTTTCATCATATTATTGAGCTTCCCTCATTTTCACCAATTGAATATTCTATACATTATTTGGTATATTATGTTATTGATATTGTGTTGTTTAAATAATTATTACAGATGTATTTGCTGGAGTCCAAAAGGCAAACAGCTAGTTACTGGCAACAACGATGGAACACTCTGTCAATATAAACCAGACCTGTCGCCAATGAAAACTGTACCAGTACCAAATCTATTTGAAGGAGCTGCGGTTGAAGCACTTGCAATTTACTGGATATCTACTTACCAATTTGCAGTAGTGTACAAAAATGCTACAGATAACAGTCGTCCAGGTGAATAAACAGTTTGTTTCATTATTAGTAGTTGTGAACTTGTTTATGAAATGTTATTAATTAGGGAATGCAATCTCACAAGATTTTGGATCTAGTTGAGGTTTACGAAATCTAGAGAGATTGGGTATGTTTTATTGAAAATGTATGCAAATGCTATTAATTTCATTTACTGATTATCAACATTTAAGATAAAAATAAAACATGGATTCATTTCACCCACAGCCACCCAATGATACATACAGATTATGCTACCCCACTCAATCACGCGAAATTTCACACAAAAATTGTATGAGACTCAGTCTTATAAAATATGGGTGAGACCTTGTGGGAATGAGATTGCATTCCCTACTATTAATATATTATATTAATATCACTGTTTGAATGCTTTATATTAATAAATTATCACTCTTATTTGTCTCATGAGAATCATAAGACATGACTAATAGAAGTGCCAGTAAAATCTAATGGTGGTACAATTTGTGGAATGCAAATGTAAATGAAATCCCCTAACCAGTAGGGAGAAGTTGAGTGAAGTTGCCACTCACTTGCCAAGCGTATGGCAAAGGTGCCCCCCCCCCCCCTCCTATGAAAGGTACACAATTTATGTTACTTGTAAATAATCATAATAATTATTACAGTCCATTTCTAGTTCTCTAAGAAACGTAGGCCAACAAAACACTGTCACTAAACAAAATCCTGGGCCAATTGTATCCATCGACTACTTGCATAACTTTTCATCTGGTAGGAGATGATCTACACTCCACATATCAGTACCAGGGTGCCACTCGAGTACCTTTCTTTCCAATAAGTTATCAGATTCTTGAGCTAAACAACTGTCCCATTACCACTTCAGTTTACTTATCCATAAATTATCACAACCAATCAGTATTAATTGCGGACTATCCATGTTTACCTAATTATCATATAATAATCACCACACTTATAACATTGGCACATGTTTTTTTTTCAGCTGTTACAATTGTAAATACTCCAAAAGGTGGTCAACCATCTTGCTACAATTATGAGGATATATGCTATAGCATGGGCTCAAATAGACCCTGGTATTATTATCTACAGGGATTAGCACAGTGGTATGTAAATTATGTATTATATTTAAAATGTATATGTATATTTTTGACTGGTAATTAAAACTGATTATTATATGTAATTTCAGTAGATTATAAGTAAACCTAATCATATAAAACATTCGATATAAATTGAATTAAATGAAAAATGGGATTACAAATGGCGTCACCTCTATACTTAGAGTATATAATTACAGTAGTATAGAGCGATAACAAATTGATAAAAACAAACACAAATTGCTTAGTACTCATCGTAGGCAATTGGGCTATAGATACTTACATTGATAAGTGTATAACAGATAGGGATGTATCAATTACGTACTGATCGGCAACGAGCTGTCGATAAGTTATGTAAATAAATATCTTTGTTAGGTACTTTTATGTTATTTTATTAATATTGTTGCGCGCCACTATTAATGTCTTGTGCATGGCAACACTAGTTACACTAGCGCCCTCTAGTGTCGAGTAAAAGAAAGTGTTGCGTGCCACTATTAATGTTTTGTACATGGCAACACTAGTCACACTAGCGCCCTCTAGTGTCGAGTAGCAGAACTAGGAGAGTCGAGATCCTTCCAGAAATTTCGGGACCGATATGTACTCGAACATTCTAGATGTCGCTACAGTAGAAGGTTCTGGAAACTATCTGAGGCCCTATATAAGGCCGGTAGAGACCACGACCGGGGCAGTATTGAATTGGCGATACAAGAGAATACTTCGAAGCGAAATAACGGCGAACTGTGTTTTATTATTAGTGTGATTTTAGATTGTAATTAGTGTTGTGTAATTAAAGTGTCAATTGTGGTAATTCAATCGGCAGTTTTTAATTGTCTCGAACCCCAAGCTCGTAACAATATGTTATTTCCTATACTATTCAATGAGAAACGTTTGTTTAGTTATTTATATATTTGTTTGTAATCATGAATCAATTATGTGTAGTAGAAATGTCAGAAAATCGTGTGGACTTGTTAAATATTCACGTTTATAAAATAAAAGATCAGGTTTAGTGTTAATTTTTTTATTAGTAAATCAAATAATAAAATGTTATTTACATGAACTATATTGAAAATCATTTAAGCAATTTAGATGTGATATCGTAACATTCCATACTTTACGTTTAAAAATATTAGAAAGTAAATCATACAAATCACAAATCAAAATTATTTATAATAAATAAGATTTTTAATATTAAAGTTACTTTTATATAATATGTAGTTCCCCTAGAAAACAGTTAAAAAAATATTTTAAATATCGACTACAGCGTTGGTCGCGTCCACGGAGCATTGTATTTGCTCCGTGGTCGCGTCACATTACAGTCAGTTGTCAGTCTCGCGTAGGGAGCGTGGTACGAGGGCGGGCCTGTGCGTTACCTCCTCCCACGTCTCCTTCACCCCAGAGATGCGTGATTTGTTTTCATAAAAATAAGTATAAAAATAGACTTACTGATGAAATGTGATATTAGATTTCAGTTTTGTGCGTTTCCTAATATCGTTTTTACAACATCAAACTGCACATTTGACCATTTTGATATGTATTGATGTAGTATGTATGTAGTGATATGTAAAAATCTCTGGAGGAATGCACACTGCTAGCACTCAACCTCGACTACAAGCATTATTCACGGTGGGAACATAGTGTTGTTCTCACCCGTGCCTACTGTTCCTACTTCGTTGTGCGCGCTCTATACTACTGTAATTACTCTTAAGCCTCTATATATCTATATTCTCGCTTGCATACTGCCTCTCTCTGTACTTACACCAGCCGCTCAGTTTTTTTTAAGAGGGATCAAACGAGCATACATCTCACCTTATGATGTGACTACCGCTGCCTATGAAGAACTTCAGCACCAGGGGAATTACGGGTGCATTGCCAGCCTTTTGAAAAAGAGTAGGTTCTTTCTTGAAGGAATTGTATCAAGCATACAGAAAATCGAATTATAACAACAAAATTTCGTGTTTTCTGCAAATTAGGCTCTATAAGCCACTTTTTGTAATCCCATTATTTATCCACACTTATATTTATTTTACATTACATTTCTACATGTTATTACATACATTATTCACATTATTTAACTAATTGTTAGTAATATTTTATGATTTCCACCAGGAACTTGATTCTTGCATCATCATCAAATAGCATGGAAATAGCAACCCTCGGCTCTGCAGATGGTGGTAATTGGCTACAGTGGTGTCAGGTAATATAGCTTACATAATAACTTGCCGGTGACCGGAGGCCCAATCCCCCCCCCCCCCCCCATCAACATGGTAGCGGAATTACGTCATAGACTACCCCAGGAGGGTACCAGCACCCCTGGAGAATCCTTCGCTGAGCATCCACGACCATGCTATTCCACTCCTGAGCGTGGGTGCTCAAGCTGCCCCGCGTATTCTGGGGGTGAGGGGGGGGGGGGGGAGCAAAATTCCGCTCAACACAATAACTGCTCGCGGCAAACTGAGTAACAAGACCAAGGCGACCCCTGCGACGCTATCCGTGAATTTCTGCAACATCAGGGGACTTCACTCGAACCTAAACGCCGTCCACTACCATCTCGAGACGGCGAAGCCGGCCTTGCTCTTTCTGACCGAGACGCAGGTGTCCTCTCCGGTTGATACTTCGTATCTCTCCTACCCGGGGTACAAATTGGAGCACTGGAGCAACCTCGCTGGAGGCACAAAGGAGTGCTGCAATTTGCGCGCGCTGGAGTATGCCGTTTTTTTTTTGTTCTGAGGACATCTGTTCTCGACGCCTCGGCAATCTTGAAGGTTCGGACCTGTCCATCCTTTGGCTACGCGTAGACAGCGACGACCATCCGCGCGTCTACGGGTGCCTCTATAGGTCCCATGGCGGTAATGCCGAAACAGACCGACTCATCGAGCACGTTTAAATGGCTAGAGATTCCTTGCTACAACAGGTCCCATCCGCATTTAAATAAGTTTTTATTTAATTTCTTTCCTACTGTTTTTTTAGTTATGTCCCTTCAACGTACGAAAGAAAAATGTACCTTTGCGTGATATTCACTTATCGTCCTCCACCGCCGATTTCAATCTTATATAATTGAATATTCGAATCTTGCCAATCGACGTGGCGTTGCTAACTGATAAATGCATTGGATGCGTAGCGTTACGCATGCATACGCAAAGCAACACATCAAATGTTAATTTTTTTTTATAGGATGAGGGTGACAAACCAGCACACAGTCCACCTGATGGTAAGTGGTTACTGTGGCCCATAGACATCTACATCTATCTTCGATTAAGAATCAAAATGCAGATGCGTTGTCACCCGTGAGGACTAAGATGGAATGCCTCGTTTCCAGTAAAAAGGGTATCCGGTTCTCTACACTCACCATACGAAACACAGCAGCGTTAAGCAATATTAATATAAATTCTTTAATATAAATAATTTACTTCATGAAAATCAATTTGGTTTCACAAGGGGTCGCTCGACAACTGATGCCGGTGTTGAGATGATTAAATATATCTTTAATCCTCAGAAGACACAAGTTTGCGCGTTTACCGCTAAAAAGAACCCCTTTGTCGTATCTCCTCAGTTTCAAGGCACTCCCCTTCTTGCCTCAGCCAGTATCGGAATCCTCCGAGTCGACATATCGAGTGACGTGCAGTGTCGTGGTCACTTGGAAGAGAAGGCCAAATTGGCCTCTAAAAAGCTTGGCGTGCTCAGCAGAACGGGACAGTATTACATGCCGGCACACCGCCTGTAACTTTACAAGGCGCAGGTTCGGCCTCACATGGAATACTGTTCCCATCTCTGGACAGGGGCTCCCCAGTGGCAGCTCCTTCCACTTGACCGCATCCAGCGCAGAGCGGCTCGAATCGTCGACGACCGAGTCCTTTCCGATCGGCTCGATTCATTGGCACTGCGAAGAGATGTTGCATCCCTTTCCATTTTCTTTCGCATCTACTACGGGGAGTGCTCTGAGGAATTGTTCGGACAAGGGGCAGGTTCGGCCACACATGGAATACTGTTCCCATCTCTGGACAGGGGCTCCCCAGTGGCAGCTCCTTCCATTAGACCGCATCCAGCGCAGAGCGGCTCGAGTCGTCGACGACCGAGTCCTTTCCGATCGGCTCGATTCATTGGCACTGCGAAGAGATGTTGCATCCCTTTGCATTTTCTTTCGCATCTACTACAGGGAGTGCTCTGAGGAATTGTTCGGATTAATCCCAGCCGCCAAATTTTATGAACGCACATCGCGGCAGAACTCCCGATACCATCCACACCATCTGGATGATTGGCGGTCCACCACTATGCGATTTAGAAGATGTTTTCTTCCTTGTGGAATCGATTACCATCAGCGATTTTTCCGGACCGATACGACTTAGGGACCTTCAAGAAAAGAGCGTACTCCTTTTTAAAAGGCCGGCAACGCATCTGCGATTCCCTCCCTGGTGTTGCAGCTGTTCATGGGCGGCGATAGTCACTTACCATCAGGTGAGCCGCATGCTCCTTTGCCCCCTCTGCTATAAAAAAAAGCATTGGAGAATTCACAGGATGCTTTGGGTATTTTTTGTGACCTATCCAAGGCCTTCGATTGTGTTCACCATGAAACATTAATCAGGAAACTTCAACACTACGGTGTAAGAAATAATGCTCTTAAATTAATTATTTCATATTTAAGTAAGAGAACGCAAAAAGTTGTCATTAACAGTATGAGCTTTTCCGGGTCGATGGTACAAATGGGCGTGCCGAAAGGCCCAATTCTCGGCCCCTTTCTGTTTCTTGTATACATTAATGACTTACATAGTAGGGGATAACCATGATATAGTATTATTTGCAGATGACACCTCTTTAATTTTCAAATTAAGTCGACAATTACTAAAATATGATGAAGTAAATAATGCTATATCTAAATTAGTAAATTGGTTCAATGTTAATAATTTGCATTAAAATGGCAATAAAACGAAATGTATGAAATTCATATCTCCAAATGTCAAACAATTAAATACTAATGTAATTTTAAATGGGGAGAAACAGAGTCTTGTAGATACCACCATTTTTCTAGGAATCACACTAGACGCGAAGCTTCAATGGATCCCCCATATATCAAAACTAGCAAGCAGACTTAGTTCTGCAGCATATACCGTAAAAAAGATTAGAAGTCTTACCAGTGTTGAAACAGCTAGACTAGTTTACTTTAGCTATTTCCATAATTCCAGCATAATGTCGTATGGTATTTTACTATGGGGACACGCAGCTAGCACTGAAATTATATTTGTTTTACGGAAGAGGGCCATAAGAGTAATTTATGATTGAAAGCCTAAAGAGTCACTGAGACAAAAATTTAAGGAAATCAATATATTAACTTTGGCCTCTCGATACATTTATGAAAATGTAATGTACGTACACAAAAATAAAAGTAGTTTTATAAAAATAAGTGATATTCATTCTGTAAATACTAGGAACAGACACAAGCTAGTAGTACCAGTTACTCGACTCCATCGAGTCAGTAATTCATTCTTGGGGCGATGTATACGCTTTTACAACAAAATTCCAGAAAATATACAAAATTTGACAGGCTCAAAGTTCAAAAACTTTATTAAACTAAGTTTGTATAAAAAGGGCTATTATAATATTAAGGAATTTATGGATGATATTAACCCCTGGAAATGAGGTGATCGCTACCAAGCTATTTCTAATTTGTTGTGTTGTTAATGTGTGTAACATACATGATTGTAAGCTGTTATTTTAAAAAAAGTCCCGCTGGGTTTCTTGCTAGTTCTTCCCAGGACAGAGGTTTTTTTCCGAACCAGTGGTAATTAAACAAAAGAGTGACTTTCAATAAGTATTATTTATAATCTATATTGAATAAAAAAGTTTCTGTTTCAACAATTTTATTCAATCGTAAACTCTGCTAAACATTCTGGAACAATCGAATAACACCAATTTTTATCAATGGCTATCAAATAGACTAAACGGAGAAATCAGCCAATTCGATTCTTTTTGTAACAATCGCCAATCGCTAGTTTGTATACCAGCCCGGTCCAACATTTATGTAAAAAATATTGTTTGCTTACATTTGTCTTCGTGACTGACACTGCATTGCAGTCTACCTTCTGAGTAGGTTAGATTTTGACCAATGTTTGCAAGTAAAGTAAAGCAAATAATACAAGTGTACGCGCAAACCCATAAGGTTTGCGCGTACACTTGTATTATTACAATTACTTCAGCACAGTTGATAGCTACCGATTATTCGAAAGAGTGAAGAAGCCTTGGATTGAAATCGAGTACACCATCGTCAATATTAATGTCTAAATTTTGGTTTTACTTTCTTATCAGATTGATGAAGCAAGACCTGAACTCCCTTTGACAGATAAAAAACAAGAAAATTATCCTGTAGGAATTTGCATTGATACCTGTGCTATTCATCAGTTACCTTGGGGTGAGTACTGAGAACTCAATAATATACAAGTACATACTGTACAATGATTAATGTATGTTTTAATATTTTTTAAACTTGTATAAAAGGTAGAATTATTGCCTATTATTTTCTTCTACAGGGACATAAATATTTTTTTAGAATCGTGACTAATGAGCACACAGTCCACCTGATGGTAAACGTATGCTGTAGCTGAGAAACACTTTCATTTATTCATAATCATTAGTCAAAATGCTGATGCGTTATCTTATCTGAGAACTAAAATAAAATGCCTCGTTATCTGCAAAAGGGTTATTTGGTTCACTCAAAGTGAAGCACACCAGCATTATGTCGGTTATCTAGTCAAGCAGACCCATTCACCTGCAACCAAAATACGGTTGCAGTATGTCTCTACCATATACAAAACAATCCTAGACTGAACAGAGGTATTTTCCGAACAAGTGGTAAATAAAAAAATGACTTTCAATAAATATTATGTAATAATCATGAATAAAAATTATTCTTTTCTATTCATTATAAACATCGTGTTAAATCTAAATAGCGATTATTCTAATCTGTCAATATTTTTCTTTTTATTATGCATGCTATCATTTTTCTGTAGACTTCCTAAAAGGAGACGGTGCTCAATTATACTGCATTTTTTTTATGTGTGTTACCTCATAACTTTTTACTAGGTGAACCGATTTCGATGATCCTTTTTTCATATGAAAGCTGTTACATCTCGTGTGGTCCCATATGAATTTGATAGACCAATAGTTTTTGAGTTATTCTTAATAACTTATATTGAAGTCGGCTGTACAAAATTTTAAAATTTAAATTATTTTTATAGGATCGGGTGACAAACGAGCACACAGTTCACCTGATGGTAAGTGGTTGCTGTGGCCCATAGACATCTACATCTACCCTTGTTTGCGAATCAAAATGTAGATGCGTTGTCACCCGTGAGTACTAAGATGGAATGCCTCTTTTCCATTAAAAATGGTCTCACCGTACGAAGCACAGTAGCATTAAGCTGCTATTTTATGCTGGTATTCTGTGAGAGCGTGGTCCTTACCCGGTCGAGCCGACCCATTCGTGCTACAACTAGACTACCAATATAGCTTCAGCATGGCTCTACCACGTATAACATGGCTCAACCACGTATAAGTGGTTTACTTTAAATTCAGAAAATAGCCAACCCAGCCCAAACTACGCGGCGACGCGATTGCACAGTTAACATAAATTAGCAACAGAGAAAGGACTGTCATGCGTAGCTACAGACTTATGGCACGCAACCAATTAAATTTATTCACAAATAATACAACGTGTATGGGCGGTGTAAAAAAGCGACAGAGGGAAACAAAATCAGGATATGGGCAGCAGCGTCTTCCTATTAATCGCTTTCCTACCGTGGCAACTATGGCAGTTATCCCCTTTATGAGGCAATCTATGGGGGAGGCCTAAGTAACGACGACGGTAACGGTATCAGCAACTCTAATAATTAAATAAAATACGAACGTAATGGACATTATTTCGCTCGAGAACATCCCGTAAGAACCGCAAGACGTAATAAACTTAGTTGTGATATACGTTTCCCATCATGTACAATATATGTAAATTAAATTGTTTTTTAATTATTTTTTTTTCAATTATTACAATGTAAATTATCATTCAGTAACTTATATTCATAGGTGAAAATTCGACATTGCCTCCAATGCCACTTCTCCATGTTCTGTCTCAAACGGGCCTGCTGTCAATTTTTAATGTGATTAACTTGAAGAATGAAGCTACCACTCCATGTACACCACCTCAACAATTAACATTACCTGCTTCTATGATGACAAGGTAAGCAGGTATCATATCAATTGTCTTTATAATTCGTAGCACTGGTAATACATCTTTCCAAGAATGTACTAGCTGGCAAGGACTGACCACACACTGAGCATGCGGGATGCCGAATGTCGATATACTCGCGATAATATTGATGCTCCAAATGCTCATTTCCACTTTGTGAAATTTAGTATAAACTTTTTTGGGTTGGTGTTTCTGTGGCGGCGCTGTCGTCGCCCCACAAGTGAAAATACATCTAAGCCTAAATCGCGCTATTAAAGTTCCGAAGTAAAAATAGTATATTATATAGAATAGTTCCGAACTACCATTCGGAGCGTTGGTCGCTCTCCGGGCAGAACATTGCTCGGCTGGAGATCTCCACTTTTCCTTCCACCAGCCACAGTGGTAGTGGTGACCCCGACGTGATGTGAACACGCAACGTGCAACATTCAGAAACTACAACTTCAAAACGTCGTCACCGTCCTCAAGTACCCGATTCATTCGCTCCCGTGAAGATAGTGTCTGCAGTCTTCACATTCTGCAACTCATCTAGCTTTACAAAGGTTCGTTGCAGCACTACAATAATGCTTTCTGTTCCTTCAAGCTTCTCTCTGCTAGTGTTCGGCACGGCTCTGAGCCTTAAGCTTCTTCTTCACGGCACTCTCGCAGATAACTTGCCTTCTTCTCGACTCACCGCAAACTACTAGGCAATTCCCTGACACTTGCACATTCGTTGACATCTAGACTGCAATATCGACCTTCGATCTGAGCAGGGGCGTGATGTGTCGGCGCTGTCATCGCGCCACAAGCGAAAATACATCGAAGCCTAAATCGCGCTATCAAAGTTCCGAAGTAAAAGTAGTGTATTTAGAATAGTTCCTAACTTCTACTTAGAGCGTTGGCCTCTCCTCAGGCTGAATACCTTGCCCGGCGGGAGATCTCCCCTTTTCCTTCCACCGGCCGCTAGCGGTGTGTCGTTATGTGTTTTCTAAATAACTTAACGTTATAGTTATGGTACAACGGATAACGGTATCATAACTGTCTATTTTCCATATAACGGCAACTTAACAATATACCGTCATAGAACAGTTATCAAAATTATTTTCGTTTCGTGATATAAACAGTTAAGATTTAAATATTAATTTTTGACATCTTTCTAGGAATTAAGGCATATCCATTTTTACTTGCTCCGTGCAATTGTAGATTCTATACGACCTCAGCTACGAATACTATAAAAATAATAGGAAAAAAGATAGGGTATGGGATGTTTTATCAAGAATCGGACAAAATATGTTTTCGTATATTTTGTTCGATTCTTGATAAAACTTCGTTATAGCATTCTTCTGGCATACAAAAATATTTATAAAATGTTTTTTTATCTTTTCGTAATGTGGGTATCAAAGTGTGAAACTCTGCAACTTCTATGCGTTGAGTACTCAGCTCATGAACCCATTTTCTTTTCTTCCTCACATCTTGAGATTCTTCTTCAGTTAATGCTAATAAAATTTCATTATTAATAAAAATTCAATATCAAAAGACATGTTTTCCTATTGAGAAACCAAAACTAATGACGTGCAAGATTCGCCTCAATTTGGGAGGTTAAGCGAGCGAGCGAATCGGGCAGATTCGCGTCCCGCGCGGAATTTGCAGTTTGACCGAAGCTTTACTCTACTATATGCGCGATTCTGATCGCAGATGGCCGGCGCAGTGAAATATATGGTACTTTTATATAATTAATTTAAACATAATAATAACGATTTAAAACCTAAAAATAATAGTACAGCTTAAGCAAATGTTGATGATTGTTTTGGTATAAATTTTACATCAAATAGATGTAGAACTTCAAAGATATTGAGGCCTGTATTGTAGCTTTTTCGGTCGTTAATTGAATTATGTCTATTTTTTTTTCCTAGCGTGAAAGGCATGTAACGAAAATGTATTCTATATATGTGTAGGATATTTGAGAGATAAAAATATTTTTGTTTGATGGTCGATATTCAATAGAATCTACAAATTAGAGCTCCCAAATCATATCTTCGAGAGGTTTTGCCTAAATATGCATCTGGAGAATGATTATTACTTAATAAATAAATAAGTTATCTAAAATTCGCTTTGAGCTTATTGTAATAGAGAAAACGAACTACTTTTACAACGTAATTGTTATTTCAAGCTACGAACGACAAACATACAATTACAATGAGGAAACCTTGTAATTTCGCGTTTTTTTTTTGTAATATTCCTATTAATAAGCAAAACGCTAAAATAAAAAGTGGACTGCAAAATGAAATATAGGCATTAATATCCAGGTGGTGTTTAGTCCGTACAAACCCTGAATAGTTATGACTGTAGAACAAATTTATCTACTTATATATTATACATACTTTTTCATGAACGTATTATTTTAGAATCTAGGAACTTTCCTAAATTATTAAAATTGATGTGCAGTACTTTTGGGGACTCCAATGCTCTCTTCAATTCTTTGGATTGAGATATTTTGGTCTTCTTCATCTGCTTGCAAGACGTCTTCTCTCGCTAACCATTTGACTAGGAAATCGACCCTCTGAGAATGACTGATGCACATTAATAAATACTCCATGATCGGGATGACGCTCAGCATTCGGATATCTCAGGGCCAACAACATACACTTAAAAAAGGCTATGAAGCTTTCGTTGTTTGAAGTAGGCTTAGGTAAAAAATATCGATGTATCGAAATATCGACATTTTCTCACAAAAATATCGTTATATATCGTCTATAAATATTTAAGCACGATATATCGATATACGATATTTATTTTAGAGTTTCGAATTCGTATCAATTTCGATTTATTTTAAAAGGTATTAGTCGACGTAACATTAAGCAACGAAAGCAGCTACAGCATTCAAATGCTGTTGTTGTTTTTTTTTCCGTCGTCCAAACGTCCAGTAATAAAATGTTGGGCCTTATCCGACTAAATCATGCAAAACGTGTCGATATATCGATATTTATCACGCGATATATATCGATACTGTTTAAAAATATTGATACGAGTTATGTCTATATTTTTTCACTTGCCCATCCCTAGTTTGAAGTTGATTGCAGGTGTCGATGAATTGTAGTAGCCACTTACGATCAGGTGGACAGTAAGTTCCTTTGTCATTTCATTTCACATCCACAAAAATATGATTTTAGCAATATTCCTGATGATGTCATACCGCAAGCTGCTGCCCCTGCAGCTCCAGCTGCTCCTGCTGCTCCTGCTGTTTCAACTCCTGTTAGCCAGACTGTAGTATGTATATAGTTAAGTTATTTAATTATCTTAGTTACTTCGTTATTTAATTATATGACTATTAATATTATAATATTGTGTAATTTTGTATTAAAATTGACTACCAGCTCACTGTCCATTTGATGGTAAAAGGATAGTTTTCCTGCAGGTAAACACAGTATGCTGATAGACACTATCGGTATTTTCGGTATTTTATTTATTGTGGTAGAGCCATGCTGCAGCTATATCAGTAGTATAGTTGTAGCATGAATGGGTCGACTCGACCGGGGAAGGACCACGCTGTCACAGAATACCAGCGTAAAATAGCAGCTTAACACTGCTGTGTTTCGTATGGTGAGTGTAGAGAACCGGAGACCCTTTTTACTGGAAAAGAGGCATTCCATCTTAGTCCTCACGGGTGACAACGCATCTGAATTTTGATTCGTAAACGAGGATAAATGTAAATGTCTATGGGCAACAGCAACCACTTACCATCAGGAACTGTGTGCTCGTTTGTCATCCTATCCTATAAAAAAATTATTTTCATATGCAGTAAAGAGATATGGTTGTAGCACGGATAGGTCGTCTCAACCGGGGAAGGACGAAGCTCTCGCAGCATATGAGCGTAAAATAGCAGCTCAATGTTGCAGTGTTTCGTGTGATGAGTGACACTACAACAGACGACCTTCTTTTACAACCAGAGAACCTTTTTACTGGATAAAAGGTATTCCATCTTAGTCCTCGGGGGTGACAATGCATCTGCATTTTGATTCTTAATCGAGGGTAGATATAGATATCTGTATTTGAAATCACCACATCTGATGTAGGTAGGCCACAGTATCCACTTACTATCAGGTGCGGTGTGTACCACCATTTTATAAAAAAAAATTGAATTTAAATACAAACACAAGGTATTTATTTCCATACATAATTAGCATCCAATTATTATTTCATATTAATTATGGTAAGCCTTATTTTTTGTGTTTGAAGTTTTTATCCTTATTCTTTTATCCCCATCTAAGGTAAGTAACTTATTAACGTAAAAATAAAGTCTATATAAAAAGTAATAGTCCATTATTATCTTGAATAATTTTTCTGTTTTATAATTGGAGAACTATACATAAAATACATTTAAATTCCCCTCTGCCCCACTTTTTAACTGTCCTCGTATTAATTGTATGTTTTTATGATATATTTTATTCTTTATTATTTTTTTTATTAACTTAAAAATTCCTTATTCAAATAATTTTGATTTATTTCAGCCACAACATGCACCATCACAATTTATTCCAGCACAGCCACAACTTAAGCCACAATCAATACCAGCCCCAACTAACCAGTTCAATCAGCCATTCGCTAATTCAAACATGCAAACATTTGGTATACAACAGGGACTTTTCTCTGGTAAGTTTAAGTCATAAAATTATGTTGAGTTCTATTTTGTAGTAGTTTAAGACAGTAATAAATTAACGAACCAATTTAAAATATTTTAATTTTTTTTTAATGACGAGGAGACATACGAGCATACTACTCACCTGATGGTAAGCGATCACCGTCACTCATGATCATTTTTTCTTTGTATCCCTAAGTTGTACCGGCCCGGAAAAACCGCTGGCGACAGTAAATTCCACACTGTGGTGTGCGAGGTAGAAAATTCCGCGTAAATCGCACGGTAGTGGACTCTTGCAAGGCCAGTTGACCAAGCCAAACGAAAGGACTTGATCGTCAACTATTTGGGCCGCTCTTGGTAGAATGCTGTCAAGTGGAAGGAACTGATACTGGGGTGCCCCGGCCCAGAAATGAGAACTTAATCCATAACCTGGAGATTGTGCGATGAAAAAGTGACAGACGCATAAGAAACTCATTCTTTAATAGTAGCTTACTATGATTTTTATACGTGGTAGAGCCATGCTGCAGCTATAATAGTAGTATAGTTGTAGCATAAATGGGTCGGCTCGCCCGGGGGAGGACCACGCTCTCACATAATAGCAGCTTAACACTGCTGTTTTTCGTATGGTGAGTGGCGACGAGGCATTCAGTCTTAGTTCTCACGGGTGACAACGAATCTGCATTTTGATTCTTTATTGAGGATAGATGTAAATGTCTATGGGCCACAGCAAACACTTACCATCAGGTGGACTCTGTGCTCGTTTGTCACTCTATCCTATAAAAAAAAATTACATTATTTTTCCATTTCTTTATTTCGATGACATGTGAAGTCCATAAGCCTTCCTAGCTCCAATCTTTCTCAGAAACGAGTTGAGGTCTGTGGCCTGCTGTGGGACATAAGTCATTTACGAGGGCGGCACTGAAAATTTCGGGAATCAAGGAAGTGACACAACATTACTATTTAAAAATGTATTTATTGTTTTTTGAAGTATTCTCCGCGAAATTTGACACATTTTTCCATACGATGGAACCAATCATTGAAGCAACCATTCCATTCGGAAGTTGGGGTCTCCAAAATGGCCGTTTTGTAGGCGTCCACAGCTTCTTCAGGTGATGAAAATTCTCTGTCCACGCAATTTATTCTTTATTTTAGGGAAAGTATAGAAATCATTAGGGCTTAGGTCAGGGCTATACGGCGGATGGTCTAATAATTCTATGTTTTCTTGCTCTAAAAACTTTTTTCTTTGTGCGGTGTGAGAACTCGCATTGTCGTGATGGAGGATGATGCGGCGGTTGCAGTTCTCTTTACGGAGTTCAGAAACGACCTGTGGCAAACATATGCTAGCATACCATTCTGCATTAACCGTTCTTTGTCCTTCAAGAGGAATAGTCGTAACATGGCCCGTTTTGGAGACAAACGTGGCCACCATTTTTTTTGCAACACTCCGTGAACGAACAATTTTTGTTGGCTTTAACTCATTTTCGAACACCCAAACTCGTAACTGGTTTTTTGTTTCGGGTTCGTACGCGTATATCCAGGATTCGTCACCTGATACGATGTTGTATACAGCATTTAAGGATCCTGCGTGGAATCTTTCGAGAGTTCTGACGCACCAAGTAACGCGAGCCGCTTTTTGCTCTTCACAGAGCGAATGCGGTATCCATCGGGAAAACAACTTTTTTACTCCTAATTGTAAAAGTTGCCTGAATTTTGCGAGATGTCACATGTCGATCTTCCTCAATCAGCTTACGCACAGCATCAACGTTTTCTTGGATGACTGCAGTTTTTGGACGACCTTGACGGGGATCATCACTGAGTTTGACACGTCCACGTTGAAATTCAGCAAACCAGCGATAAATTGTGGTTTTGGATGGGGCTTCATCACCAAATGCAGAAATCATCCGGTCAACACACTGTTTTTGTGTTAAACCACTTCGAAAGTCATAATAAATCATCGCTCTTGAATATTCTCGAGTCAATTCCATTTTCTCAAGGACTAAACAAGTTTGACAAAACCTTGTGACAAGACCGAGAATCTTTTTTTTTTTTAAATAAATAAATGGTATTCGATTTTTAAAATCAAGGACTTTTCAATTAAAACTAAATTAATATGACAGGAATAGTGGAAATATTCCATTCCCGATACTTTTAGTGCAGCCCTCGTAATGGCATGATCAACTTAAAGGATTAACCCATATTCACCACGCTGAACTGGCGGGTTGGTGAGGCCTGGACTGAAACTTTCGCGCTATTAATGCTGCTCCCCAATACCACTACAGAATTTTGATTCGGCGTTTCGAAAGGAATTACCGCCATATTTAAATTATTTTTCTCTAAAAATTAAAAAAAAACTATTTTTAACATTATTTTACATTGTTTTAGCTCCAACAAATTCACAAATTGCAGAAACCAAGCAAATTGAAGCCAAACCACAAATTTCTGTTGTTCAAAACACTGCTACTTTGGTAACTTCTTTATTTATTTAAAATTAATTAGATTAAGTAATAGGTATAATTGTTTATATACTCTATAGAAAATTATATTTGGATCATCCGAATGCATTATATTTGGATTATCATTATAATTATTATTAGAGTCCTTTACAAGTCCACTGCTGAACAAAGACGCCACAAAACCCGGTTCCGGGTCCACCTGCATCCAACGACTTCCTTTCATATCTTACCAGGTCGTCACTCTGTCTAGTGGGGTAACAGCCCTACACTTCGCTTACAGGGATAAGGGTGCCACTCAAGAATTGTTCATGCCCACCGGTTCAAAACTAATGTTATTGCACCATCTCTTTCCCTATCAGAATATTACTGTTTCTCATTAAAAATATTTTTTACGATATTAATTGCTCTTTTAATAGCTTGCTGTTAGTGCTCATGGACATAGAGGCCTTCTCCATCGAAAAATTTCTAAGTTTTATAGTTTTTTATTATATTAATATTAAAAAAAATACTTGAAAATGAAATTATGATTTAAAATGATATTGTCATATGGAAAACCACGTTTTACTTAAATACATTCTTTGAAAAATATACATGGGACAAAATCAAGAACCTCGCTGTATACATATATTTAAGCTAATAATAACTTAATGAACAGGCAACGCCTAAACCAGTTGCAAAAGTTGAAGCTCCAAAAGCCCAATCTCCTATACAAACCCAAGAAATGAACGCAGCGTTAAAGAGTGAACAGGAAAGAATGAACAAAATGAAGGTCAATGAGGAGTTGAAAAATATGCTCATAAAAGAAGTTAACGACTTTCAAATGGAACTGTACAAGTTTGTGTCGAAAACAAGGGACACCCATATTAAGGTAATTCATTATAGAATAGAATAATTTTAATAAACTCCAATAATTTTAATTAAACCTCCATTAAAAAGTAATTTGAAATTTTCTCTTAATTTAAAACAATGAAAACACATGATATCATAAAGCTTATGTTTATTCCCATCGACGCAGGGCCAACGTTTTTCAATGCTCACTTTGAAACTTTTTAAACGAAAAATGCATTTGCAAAGCCCGAAAAGAAGCCAACAAGTGGGGCCTAGACGGTTGGGTATGCCTCGACTCGTCGTTAGGGTCGTTGCGTTTAAAGTCCACGCACTCTTATGTTGGCCGAGCTAAAGTTAGTAGCGAGCAGGGGGATGAAACTGCCATACAAATTTACGATAATAAAAAATGCATTGAAAGTTCTGCCCTCTAGTGAACTAGGTACATAAACTTGTAGGCTAGTTTTGTTCAGCGTTGTATAGATGGCGTTAATTAGGCCAAAACCCCAGAATCCAAAGCCCAAAAAAACTGAAATCTATGTCAGTTTTGGTCTATGGTTATGGTTGACAGTTCTTTCTAATAAATACGAATATTATTGATACGATAATTCAGAAAACGAAAATATTTTGCATCTTTTTGTTACTCTCCTGTAAAAATCATAATTTAGGCTTTATGATTATTTACTAAATTTAACAATAAATGTGGTTGATCTCAGTTTATGCACCAATGTTAACAGGCTGCTAAACGGAAAATTATTAACTACTGATTTGTGATTGTGAAAATGATAATGTCAAAACTCAGGCTATTAAATATTATAACATTTATAAAAGAAAATAAAAACGTAATTAAAATTCTATTCAGTCTTTGATATTAATATTATAATAAAACATGTGAAATAGGTTAAGTTTTATTAGTGTTAATGTTTTCTGCAAAATTACCATTTGGAGATTTAAGATAATTATTGGAGATATCCAATAATTATCTGGTAGAATGCATAAACAGAAACATTGTTAATAAAAATGCAAAGTTCATAATTACCAATATAGTAATTGACAAAATACGCCATCTAGTGGTAACCATGTGGTAACTACCGCAAGCCGCGTTTTACTAAAGAATACAGCGGCATCTAGCGTACACGGTACACTCATTCTAAAACTGAAATGAGTATATAGTGTATTATCTATGGTCGCGAGTGGCTGCGCAAAACAAAATGATGAAAAGAGAGCAATGATATATCTTTATATATAAAAATTACGTGTCACATTGTTTGTCCGCGATGACTCCTAAATTACTGAACTGTAATATATATATATATATATATATATATATATATATATATATATTGGTGCAGTGATTATGATCATGTGCATTAAAGATTTTATTAAAATTTAAAATTATGTTATTTTGCGGCTACTGAAAGAATTTTCGTCATAGGAGGAGATATTTTCATTACAATAATAACTTACAATTTATTCTATAATCGATAGAGACAAAACAAATTGTTGCCTTAAGTAAACCTAGGAGCAAATATGAAGTGGCACGTCTCTATGGAATTGTGAAAAGTGTTTGTTACGGCCTACGGCTGCTCCCTTAAAGGATCCAATCCTCAGGGGCCCATGAGCTGAAGATTTCCCGAACAGACGTAGGTCGGGCCCCAATGTGGCCACGTGGAAATTCCTAATTACATTAAAATATATGGGGGAGCGTTATACTACGGCCAGTCGACCGGAAGGAATTTGGATGAAGCTTACTTACCTATCCAAGGCGACTGGTCCCTCCGGAGTCGGTCAGGTCGCATGTGGTTGTGTAGTGCAAGGGAAAGAATGGTGATGTGGTGTGTATCTGGGTGTGACTGATGGTGATTGAACCTAGACCTTGGCCGTCGGCAGCAGCCCGAGCGTCGACACCGCTCCAACTTGAGGGCGCCTTTCGAGGTTGTCCACAGTCACTTTCTTCTTTCGTCACGTTGACAGTCAATTAACTCTATCGTACGATTTACTAACTTACAGAAGGCACTAACTATCGCTGGGTATAATGGTTACCGCACAAACGCACACGGAGTTTAAAGGGTCAAAGGTCACTACCGTTTCGCGTAGCAATAGTTAATTCTAGAATATCAGAGGCCGCACTATCTAATATTGCCGAATGCACTTATGCAGGTTCTGAGTCAGACACAATAAGTCCCGGGAAGCTCTCCAGTAGGAATGCGCGTCACAATGATAGACCGTATATTTACTGGCCGCGCCGAATTATTCCGAGTTCCCTAACAGAATACAGCGTGCCAATCGTTAGCACCGTAGGTTAGCGTGTAGGGAGGTGCCAGAGGGAAATGAAACAGGACATGGGCAGCAGTCTCTTCTTAATAACTATAAAATAAAAAAAAACTGCGGCTAGCCCGCCTGCCAAGTCTGGCAACTATTTCAAATATTCCTCATACAAGGCTCATGGAGGTTGAAAGAAAAGTAAAGTTAAAACTTTTGACAAGTTATTTCATGTTATTTTATATTGGTCATTAAAATTTTGAATTTTACAATTCTCAATAAAATCTCACACAGGAAGACTGGCAAAAAATAAAAAAAATATTGATTTTGTATTTTAAGTTTTTTGCAATTTGTAATCATTATGTATGTAATTTTAGTAACAATGTTATTTCGGTTAACTCGTATGAAGGCAAAAACGCACGAATTTGCATGGCTAAAACTTATTAACATAGAACATAGAAAACACACAATGTTATAATTTGTAATAAATCACATTTAACTTTTATTTTAGTTACAACAAGATATAGATTCTATTGGCTCGGATTTTAATGTTCAATCGCAAGACATTGAAAGGTTAAAAAAAGACTACTGCATAGAGGAGTTGCGTGAATCCATAGTTCAGTTGAAACTGGAACTGGTCCGCGCTTGCGCTGTTGTTGCCGAGGCACGAACACATGCTGAGTAAGTTGAAGTTTGTTAAGTATTCTTATTCTCATAATAGCTGTTCCCCGCGACTTCGCCCGCGTGGAATTTATTACGATTGGATTTTGTGGGTTTTAATATTTTTGCGCGGAACCCTAATTCTTTTTCTAAAATAAAAGAAGCCTAAGTTACTGCTTATAACATTAGCTGTCTTCCAGTGAAAGTCCCGTTAAAATCGGCCCAGACGTTTCGGAGATTAGCCGAAACAAACAGACAGACAGACAAAATTAAAAAAAAAATTGTATTCTTGTTATAAATAACACACACACAGATTGAGTAATTAATAGACCAAAATATATCTAGGGTGCTATATTTTAACTTGTGTCTTGAAATTGGAGTATTTTCCATAACTTTTAGCTTCTTTTCATTTTCAACTATATCAAATTAGTTATTTAAGGCTTTAACTAGCCTGAATGACCTTGACGAAACGGCGATCGCAGAGATTTTAGTCAACACCGTCTAGCAACTACGTTCTGTATTACTTATAAAAGTGAAAAATATATTACTTATAAAAGTGCAAAGATTAATAGACTGCAGAGATGACAATTATATAAGTGGCATACTGCCTGTTATGCTTGCGCATCACTGAGAATTATGTCGCGGTTACGCATCTTCAATTACATTGCACGGTGCTGTAGCTTTGTGCGGTAGGCATCACGAGCTATCAAGTGTTCAAGTTTCAAGTACGTAAGAATTTTTATTATATATGTTAAACGTATTTATTTGTGTCGTATTAAAAATATGTCGTCAAAGCGTTCGCTGTAAATTTTCCCGGGTTTGATCACCGACATCACGAATGAAATTTGTAATTGCAATTTTCGTCTACACGCATTGGGGAAGCACGGCGGGCATTTCGTTGCCCTAAAACCCTCTCAGAAATAAAAAAAGAGTCCTGTGCCCAGTAGAGGGACTTGTATAGCCTATTACTTTACTTTGTAGCAATATTTATATTCGTTTCAGATATAGAAGGGTACCTTATGCTGACAAAAATATCATGTGGAGGCGACTAAAACGTAAAACATCTTTGTACCTAGATAAAACGTTCGAAAGATTGTCAGTCATGTCATGACCGTAGAACATTGCAGATAGGGCAAAATAAAAAAAATCCAATATATTATGGGAACTATTTATTAATAATATATACATTTATAGGTATTTATAATAAAAATAATGAACAAGCTGCAAGGTTCAACTAATAATGTTTTTGTAAACACAATCGTAAAATTCTTGTTTTAATTTTTACCAATGGTTAATTGATGAAACGTAGTCAAGATCACTTCAAATAAAATATATTTAATTAAAATTGACACGTGACCTATTTGGCCTTCTACTTACAACTCGGCGGAAATTTGAAAAGAAGATTTTGTCTTTTCACACAAGTATTGTTCACAACTGGCGTGGTTTCGAAAAGCGTGATTAAGTGTCAGCGGTATATAATCAATTAAATACTGAACTTTTTTGAAATTTATTTTTTTGTTTATTTTAGTTATATCTTCTTAAAAACTGACGCCATCGCACTATTTTATTATTTGTTTTTTTGTAACGCATAAGGATAAGTTAGACTAAGTTAGATTAACTTGGATAAGTTTATATTTTTTTTTAATTTTATCACAAAATTTCCGCAATAAATTATTACCTTTTCTACAGTGACTCTCTCCTCTTAGTTTAGGCGTGACTGTAGGATGTTATAGTGAGTCACCGTCAGTTACTAAGCGGCCATAAATCATTATATGTATGTATAGACAAACATATATACATTTTATGATTTTAATATTTGTTTTTTGAAAATTGATTGATTTTTTGAAACCTGGTAAAATAATTTTTTCCATACCAATTGATGGGCCTGAGTTTAATTCCAGTTATGCTCTTTGGCTGAAGTTATTTTTTATTTTATGCTCAATTGCAGACAAAACAATATTGATTGCGCATTGCTAAAACAAAATTTTACCTCTTCTCCTTCTAATAATAGCTCCTGCACCTAACACGGCGGAATAGTTATTATTATCTATAAGACCATTTGCAGAAACAGTTTTTGTTAACAGTTATGAGTGTAACATTTTATCAGCTGCTTTGTTTATAGTGCCTTGAGCAACACTTTGCCGGTTTCTGTACAGAAAATGATGCTGGCTTTGCAAATATGGATGGCCGCTACCATTGAATATAATACCCGCTATGTTACACTTATTTACATAGAAACTTTAATTATCATTTGCATAAAATTCTAAATAGCACTTTTTACACAAGAAAGTAAACTTTTAAATCAGTCCATTTTGTTTTTCACTAATTAAGTAAAAAGTAAAACAAAACAATAGGGCCGTGAATTATAATTTCTTGCAACTTTTTATAGAAAAGCATGACCTTATCATAATATAAAAGTCAATCATTTAGTTTTATTTATTTACTCTTTATTGTACACCAAAAACAAAACAAAAACGAATACAATTAAATCTAAATTAGAAAATGTACAACAGGCGGTCTTATCACTCTGAAAGTGATTTCTTCCAGACAACCTTAGTGTAGAGAACTGATGTAAACAATAGTTAAAAATAAAGGGGGCGTACAAAATAAAAAAAAAATATAAAATACATACAAATAAAGGCAAGTGAAGATTATGTATGATATAATATAATAGATTAGCCATGTGATAAAACTTTTAAGTGTGCCAGTCAAACATTAATGATGATATTCGGGTCATTATACTGGAAATAGTCTTTTAAATATTTTGTAGTACAATTGATAATCTTCAGTATGATTGACCGTGTATATGACTTTTATAAGTCTATGTTATTTTTGATGAAAATTATTATTGCAGATAAAATCCCTTTCACATTTATTTTAATCTCGAATTAAATTAATCAAAATGAAAATAATAACATTGGCTCTTTATAACTGATCTTTAAATGTAAAACACTGACTTGTAATTATATATATTTTTTTTAATTCATTGAAATTTTTTAAGATTTTGTTGAAACTCTACTGGTAAAAAAAAAAACAAATATATATATTATAGTTCTTGATGAAAATAATGTATGGGCGTTACATCGCATCCCATCAAGAATTTCTAATGTAATTCTTGGTGTAAAGCTAAGACGTGATAATAACTGTAAACAATAGAATAACAAAATAATGAAAACATTTACATTTACATACAAAACATTTACAAAAATACTTGCTTTATAACCTAATAAATATTATTTGACCGTAATCAAATAAAACAAAGTAGTCTTGGGCATGAAAGTAAAAATAAATATTTTTGATTATTTTTGCAATATCTAACAGCCGGATCAGCGGGCGATTCTGATCCATCTAAAGATGCTAAATTTCAGCAAGCACTGTCAAATTCAATAGGAGTGACAGAAAAACGGTTCTTGATATAGAAAGGTAAATAAATTATTTAACCTATAAAGTAAAATCACTTTATTACAACCCAATAGCTTTATCAACATGAGACATAATTGTACGAGTGCTTACAATACTTAACATTAATTTACTGAAATCTCAGAAAGTTTTTTTTTAAATAGAATAAGGGTGACAAACGAGCACACAGTCCACCTGATGGTAAGTGGTTGCTACGGCCCATACACATCTACATCTATTCTCGATTACGTATCAAAATGTAGATGCGTTGTCACCAGTGAGGACTAAGATGTAATGCCTCGTTTCCAGTAAAAAGGTTCTTCGGTTCTCTACACTCACCGTACGAAACACAGCAGGGTTAAACTGCTATTTTACGTGTTATTCCGTGAGAGCGTGGCCCTTCCCCGGTCGAGCCGACCCATTCGTGCTACAACTATACCTACTACTAATATAGATGCAGCATGGCTCTACTACGTAAAAAAAAATTGACGTTGAAAATTTAAGTATTTTTAGAAGCAACTTTTCAATTATTTTCTATTGAGTTAATTTTTGTGGAATCGTGTTTTGCAAACCGCCACCTGAAATACGTACAATTTTTTTTCGATAATGACGTGAAATTACAAAACGATCCCCATGCATTTCAATGTTAGAGCCACATTCAGCCTCTTAATATGAACATACCTCGAGATTCAGAGATTTTAAAAGTTTTCATGCGTAAATAATGGAAGATATAATATTATATTATTACTGTCCCGTGTGAGGCAACCTTTATACTTATATACATATTCTCATCATATTTTTATGGTTGGTTAGAAAAATTATATCTAAATGCAAACTTTCACAGGGTAAATTTTTTTTACTATTTTTACCCAGCAAGTAGTAAGGCAACTACAATCCCATCGGTAAGTGGTTATGCAGTCTAAGATGGTGAATTGCATTGACTTAACAAAAACCTATTCACTCTTGTCTTATAGTACTAGGTATTATTTGCGACCTATTTGTGTGTATGTGTGTGTGTGTGTGTGTGTATGTGTGAAGAAAAGTGTATGAAAATACGTGAAGAGAGGAATAAAGGTTGAGTACTAATTCGCTTACCTGTACGAGGTTGCCACTCGAGGACCTTTCTTCCTATTTTTTATTTGTTTTCCAAGTTATATAGCTAGCCCATTGCCATTTCACTGTAATATTCCGTTGAGCTATGTCAGTTACTCTGGTTCTAATGCAAATATCTTCATTTCTAACTTTATCACGTAGAGAAACCCCTCTTCAATTTAAAATTTTTACATTTTTTAGATGATAGTTTGTCTAACATAAAAAAAAAACCATAAACCCAAGAATGTCTTTATATGGTTATTTATACTTAGGTAAGCACCATTCTTTTATTTATTTAAATTGTTTGATTTAATTTGATAACAGTGTACCTAAATGTAAGTATCTGAATCTTTATTTCTCTCCCCAATAATATTTTATATAGTCATACTCATAAAAACAGCGTTTTATTGTAATACATAATTATAAAATTCATTATCAACTAATTAATAAAAATATGCAACAATAAAATTACATAGGTATTAAAAACTATCGAAATCTAAGTAACGAGAGCATGTTCGTCGTTCCACATATAAATTATATAAAAATGCATTTTTCAATTTTACTAATCAACGTCGCTGCGAAAATTTCTTCTTCTTTGGGCACTTTAAAAATTCATTTATTTAGAAAATAATATTTACAGTTACCAGTGTACAGATATTAACTAAATTAAGTATTTCTAGTCATAAAAATATTTATAATTGAGTATAAACTTTTAAAAAACTACTCCAACACCGACGTGCGGTCCACCCTCGGCGATGTCCGAAAACGGACTGTGACAGAGCTTACATGGCGACGCAGCATGCGCGATCGCGTAAATATATTCAATTTCAGGGAAAAATTATATATTCTCTTATAAAACGGGTGATAAAAAAAACTCTCAATTAAAAATATTAATATTTTTAAGACCTTTTTTTTAGTGTAAGAACTATTTAAAAAGCTTGTGCCGTTTTGGAGAAATTTGGCAAAATATGACAAAGATATGTACTCTTTGGGGATTTTTTTTCTAATAAGGGGTTGACAAAAATACAATTTTGTTAAATTAAAAACATTTACCAAATCTTCTTCTGTTACCTTGTATTTTTTCTTTGTGGATTAAATGAACAGTTATTGAGATTTTTTTACTTAAATATCCTAGATTTAGGCATTTCAACCACTGTTAAGGCCTTAATAAATGATTCATTATTTTCCTACAGAAATAAACATTTGCATCAATGGAGTCAAGCAGATCCTTTAACAACAAAACGAGTGGCATCTGTGAAGAAATTAGCTTATTATATACAGAACCAGCTGGATCAAGCGCATAAAGCACTCGACCACAAGTGGAATGAAATTTCGACAAGGAATCTTAATGAAAAGTTTGTAATTTTGAAAATATGCTTTTAAACTTTGTCTAATTTAGTTTTAAGAGGTGACACACCTGTAACCTTTTTGTCTGGATTGTTTTTGTTGCACGTTGATTTTCGAAATTCCACTCATCGCGGTTCGCGCCTTTTGACTCTTACCATCGTCTGTAAAGTAGAAGGCTCGGTAAATGGATAAAATACTACAGATACAATATAGATACAAACTCTTGGATGCGGAACGTAAGTTGCATTTTGATTTAATACGCGCGCCGCAACAAACGGTAGGCTATTTTAACGAAAGTCGCATCCGAGGCTTGCAAGGTATTATAAAAATTAGGGACGATATAACTAGGTTTAAACTTGCAAGTTTGCTATCAGAGTGATTCTTCTGTACTTGTGCTATTATCTATTCTGTGCATCGGGTTAACTGGTAACTTATGTTATTTAAAGGTTACAATAAAGAGTAAATAAATAAACAAATAATTACTTTCAGACCTGGTCAGCGTATGCTCCGTCCAATATTAGATGATATTTACCAGCCGCTAGTAAAACAGCAGGAGATACTGAGCCGGCAACAAGCTGTCCTCAGAACTTTGCGCAATACACTTAAAGAGTGCAGTGATATTACGCCCATGTTTAAATCCACCTCGATTTTGCGAAGCACTCCTTTCAGGAACAAAGCGTGAGTATCAGATTTTAATTATTTACTACGTCATCATTATCCATCTAATAAAGTGTTTACTATAGAAGTTTTGGTAGGAACTTGACCGTCGGCGGATTTCTACTCCTGTATTGTTTAATTTATAGTTTAAAGTGAATTTTGATATATAAAAGTGGTGCGATTTGGTGTATTAAATATTTGGGCATTTTAACTATTAGTGGAAACAATGAAACAAGTGTTCTGATGTTGATTCAGACCTCAATTTAATTTGTCTATTAGGTGAATTGAGAATATCGTCATCGACTAAAGTTGGTAAAAAAATTCTTCACTCGATAAAATAAAAAAAATGATGTGTCTTACCTAGTTTGAACACGTGTCTTATTGTCGTCGGTGGTGTGTCTTTCCTAGTGTAGCGGCGTTGGGAGTAGTGGTGCTGGGATTAGTGGTGACGGTGATAGTGCACGCAATTGAGGGAGGGCGGGAGGTGCTCTTCAAACTAGGTAAGACACATTATTTTATTTTATCGAGCGGATATACGCGAAGTAATTTTTTACCAACTTTAATATAATGGATTTCTGCAAAGTAACGCCTGATTCTATTAATTATCGTCATCGACTGTCTGCTGGCTCAACCTGCAGTCCAAATGTTCTAAATACTTCGCAATGTGACGAATCTATATATTGTGAAGAAGTTTTTAAACAAATCATTATGTAGGATAATTTCTTATTACTTGACACTGAGACCGAGACTATAAATAAACTCACGTTTTGTAATGAGACCAATATGATCTTACTACAAAATGTGTTTAGATTATAATATTTTTACCGGTTTAATGCATACAATGTAAGCTTTATGTATCAAAATTACGTGTCACATTGTTTGTTCGCTACTAAACTGATTGCAATGAAATTTTGCACACTATGTCAGGCCTGTGTCACTTTTGCTACCTGCGTGAAATAATTACCTACAATCGTGAGCTGCCCCAGGAGCTAGTTTGAATGTTAAAGTTTTTTTTAACGCTGTTTACGTAAATAATTTTTTGTAAATACTTGTTGAAATAATCTTCAAAATAGTTTTTGTTTAGTGTTTAGTATATTTAATTGTAGGATAAAATAGCTGGAAAAGTTTTAATGTAATTTAAGAATAATATGTATGTATATTACCTATTTGATAAATTATAATAGCGAAACGTCGTTCCTACTATAATTGTTGCGGGGATGGATGCTTAATGAGCAATTAAAAGGATAGATATATATCATTTTTTGAGTTACCGAAGGATAATGAAAGGTAAATTTATTTCATTTTTTTCTTAGATAGGTACTTATAGCGAAAAAATAATTTAGTAATAATTAAATGACAGAAATAATACCTAAGTACTTTATTACAAAACTTATTTGAAATTTACCTCACTACCCAAGTACCTACTTACATACCTATACTCGTCTTTGTAATTAAAATATTTTAAGTTATAATAGCACTAAATACTGAAATTAAAACTTTGTTTACTTGATTTTCAACTAAGTATATTACGAGCATATTTCTGTTAGGAATGGTATTTCGGGTTTATTTGTTGTTTAAGCTATCTACCTATACGAACCAAGTATCGCGATTCCCGATGAATGGCCTTGCAAGTTGCATGCGTTAGGCATTACAGAACTCACATACTAGATAATATGGTCGATTATAGTCAGCATAGGTACTTTACCTAAGTAAGTTACCATTTCACAATGTATTTTTTTACTCTTTATTAACAGCCCTTAGCAACCACGGAAAGTCCGTAGTAACGTAGTAAGGGGAAAAGATGCAAAGTAATACGAACACTGGCGCGCACCGATAAAGTTTTATTTAACTTGCGTGCGCGATTTATCTGATTAATAATAACTATGTAGGCTATTAAAACGTCGGCAAGCAGTCAACATCAAAAGGGTGCAACTTCTGTACGTAGTACTATTATTTATTCTGTGACTATGTGCAGTTTGCTGCAACTTGAGAGATATGATAGTTTTTATACCTATAAGTGCCCTATATTTTTTATTGCTAATTTCAGGAGTTTTTTTTAGGAAAGCAAATGGTCGTCGGAAAGGGTAGAACAACGTCTGCGTGGTCAGCTAGTATATAATAAAATCTTTTTTCGAAATCTATCAGATTGTCCATACCCAGTATCTGTTCCTTTATCTCGTTCTGAGCAGACTTACACAGATTTGACATTTTTTAATTTTTTTTAGAATAATGGTAACAAGCGAGCACACAGTCATGATAGTTTTTATACCTATAAGTGCCCTATATTTTTTATTGCTAATTTCAGGAGTTTTTTTTAGGAAAGCAAATGGTCGTCGGAAAGGGTAGAACAACGTCTGCGTGGTCAGCTAGTATATAATAAAATCTTTTTTCGAAATCTATCAGATTGTCCATACCCAGTATCTGTTCCTTTATCTCGTTCTGAGCAGACTTACACAGATTTGACATTTTTTAATTTTTTTTTAGAATAATGGTAACAAGCGAGCACACAGTCCACCGGATGGTAAGTGAATGCTGTGGCCCCTAAACATCTACATTTACATTTATTATCTATTAAGAATCAAAATGCAGATGCGTTTACCTTGTTTCCAATAAAAAGGGTCTCCGGTTCTCTACACTCACCATACGAAACACAGCAGCATTGAGCTGCTATTTTAGGCTGGTATTCTGTACGTACTTCCCCGTTGGAGCCGACCCATTCGTGCTACAACCATAATATAGCTGCAGCATAGTTCTACCACGTAAAACATAGTTTGTAGGGTGTCAAAAAGTGATACAATTCCTAAATAAAGACACTATGTCAGTTTCATAACATTTTTAATACACCTCAATTGAAATTATCCATTTTTTTTAAAATAGAATAAGGATGACAAACGAGCACACAGTCCACCTGATGGTAAGTCGTTGCTGTGGCCCATAGACATCTACCCTCGTTTGCGAATCAAAATGCAGATGCTTTGTAAGCCGTGAAGACTACAATGGATTGCCTCTTCCAGTAAAAAGAGTCCGATTCAAGCATTAAGCTGCTGCAGCGAATCCATTTTGTAAACTACACATGATTGTTATAAGAAGGGGTTCCTGTTGCTGAACCAATGGTAGAAAAATAACTATTATAACCATAGCATCAGTCTGTAAAGAATACATTGTCATCGATCAGTCTTTTTTTAAACAGGGAATATTTGACGTAATTATACTGGTGGCCACAATAACATTTAACACAGTTCCACATTTAATTGTTAAATATAGTAACTAATATTAATATAAATTTTCCAGAGACCCGCTGTCGAAACTGACCAAAAATATTCTCAATATGAGTATTGAACCAGAGAAAGATAAGGGCAATGAAAAAACGATGTCAAATCAAAAGCTTGACGCTCTGAAAGATATGCTATCAAATCACAAAACAGTCAAAATAAAACCTGTGAATGTCGAGTTGCGGCAACAATTAGCGGCCATGCGTCAAAACTACGAGCGGAGCATGAAGGAGAAGGAAGTGGAAAAAGAAAAAGTGAGAAATATGCAAACAGCTGTTAAGATTGAACCTGAAAGTCCTAAAATAGAAGCAACTGTGATTAGTGGTATGTGTAGTTGGAAAGTACTTAAAAACCAAACATTGTGTAAGAATATACTAAACTTAAGAGGACTGTGAAGGAAAAGACTGTGAAGAATTTTCATACAAAAAGCGATAACGTTTTCCCCCAGTAGAAATGGTCTAATTTTCATAATTTTTAGAAATGTAGATAAACGATGTCCGTACGTTTTTATTTTAAAGAAATATTGCGTACGATATAAGTTATTAGTATCCGAATATCTATATTTTTGACTTAAGAACTTCCTCGAGCGTTTTTTTTTTATTATTATATTAAACTGAATATTAAATAATTCGGATACTTCGACGTGCATGCATGAAGAAGATAATGAATCTGAAAGAAGCGAAAGAGGTTTGTAAGGATCGTGACACTTGGCGATCTGTTCTCTCTGGCTACCCCGTCAGGGATTGTGCGTGAAGTTAAGTATAAGTAGTAGTATTAAACTGAATTGAGCCGTGGTAGCTCAGATGGTTAGCGCTCGCTGTAAATTTCACAGTATGCGAGCAAACCGGGTTGGATCCCCGCCGGCACCAATGAAATTGTTAATTGCAATTTTAAGTGCTGATTTACCACGTACTCTGTACTCCTCACCGCCGAACATGTCTGAGAAATAAGAAAAAAATATTTCGAAAACATGTGAAGTTCGCCAACAGCATTGGGGCAGCGCGGCGGACACTTCCTTGCTCTCTCAAAAATGAGTGAAGACCTGTGCCCAACAGTGGGACATGTATAGGCTGTAACTTTAACTAAAAAAAGAAAAACCTTCAGACCTAGACTAAATGAATCTAATGAAACCAAAATTGTAGGCTTAGGGGGTTGAAAACGTTATCGTCCGAAACAATATTTGAAAAAGGAAATATAGGCAAGTGCTTCCAAAATTTGCAACTCTCTATCGCACGATACGGTGATAAAACAGGCAGAGCAAGCGGTATGAAACAGATAGCATTTTTATTATTAGCACACAGAAAACATATAAAGGACACAATGATTGTGCCTTTTTTAATTAATTTTTCTTCACTATTTGCCTATACTACTTATGCTGTACCTTCTCTGCAAATTTGGCTGGTTATATTGCAAGATAACCCTGTAACTAACTATACATACAAATTAAGTTTCTTTAAATTCTTTGAAATGAAGATAACTGATATAATCCAGTTGTTTGTTTTTCAGTTGTAAAGCCTGACGTTATAAAATCAGATCCAAAATTAGAAAATAAGACTCAACCCGTGTTAACAGTGCCAACATATACTCCAGTTAGCAACAGGGTAGTAAAACCGGCATTGCCTAATGTAGCTAGAACACTGTTTACGGATGGTAAGTACTGAACAACTCTTTGCCGTTTTGTTTTGGTATAATGTAAACATTCATCATTCTATTTCGTCCTTTGGGTATCGCAAGAGTTGCCGTCGTCAACCTTTTCCAACACCAGTTATAACTTTCGGGTGGATTTTCCATCATCAGTGAGTCTATTAGAGCCTCAGTTTCTAAATTGCACCATCTGCTGATGAGGTTGGCAATAGGATTTAAGAGGATTGTGAAGCTGTAAATTTTCATACAAAAGCGATAACGTTATTTCCACCGTAAACATCGTTTTATTTGCATATTTTTTTGGAAATGTAGATATAATGAAAAACTAGGTCTGTACGTTTTTATTTAAAGAAATATTGTGTACGATGTAAGTTATTATATCTAAATATCTATATTTTCGACTTAAAAACTTCCTCGAGCGTTTTTATTTTTTTAATTAAACCAAATTGAATTATGTACTAAAAAACAATACGTACAGACCTAGTGTACTTAATCTAATGAGATCAATTGTCTCATTTCGTTAAGCTTTAGGGGGGTGAAAACGTTATCGGCCGAAACAATATTTCAAAAAGGAAATGTAGGTGCCTTCAAGACTTGCATATCTTTCTATCGCACGATACGGCGATATGGAGCGAGCGATATGAAATAGATAGCATTTTTGAAATTACATTCCGCGCCGCGTATCGGTACTTCAAAATCCTCTTAAAAAGTAACATTAGGAGTGTAACTTACTAGCGTGAAGTACTTGCTAGGCTAAGGTAAATGCCATAAAAGTATTGTTATATCTGGTAGATGCCAGTTCTTTTTATAATACCAAAATATCCTAACTAGTATTTAGGAGTAACTTCTAAGGAGCGATGGTTCTGGTATTGGTTGCCAGCCTACCTACCAACTGTAGTGAAAACATTGAATCTTCTCTTAAGAGACTGATACTGAGTGATAAAAACCAAAAAACTAAAAATTCTTATTTCGTCTCTAACTCCGTCTCCTTCGGAGGTTCTTACGCAGTCTTTACTTCCCGCATCCCGGAATTTCTCGTAACTGACTTTTACAACATTCTGATAATATCGCAGTTTTACGTACAAAATATTTCAATTTAATGTCAACAAGTTAATATATATACTAAAGACATACAATAGTTTTGAAAAAAAATTGTGAACATACACACGTAATTACGTGGGGACCCACATAAATAACTGCCGAAGCTAGTTTTTAGTCGCTTTAAAATAAGTGTAAACTTACTTCAAAGGGCATTGTTCTGCGTCCATACAATTTTCGCCTAAGAACCAACAGTGAAGAAAAATACCTTTTTCCGAAATTACACATAATTTTATGTAAGAACAATAACTCCTGACGGACACTTCTGAAAACTTAGATATTAGCAGTTATCATGGAGATTTTGAGGTTATGTTTTATTTTTATGAAACATTACTATGTTATTGCTAATGTAAGCAGTCCAGTCTTAGCCTAGCATTTATACGGTAAATAAAACTCAGATTGGGATTAGGTGTTTTATTCATACCAAATAAATACAACTTATACAGTCTCATTTGGTTAAAGTCCGTGATTCAAGCCAGGTAGGTCGCTAAAGAAGAGTATCGATATCCGTTGTTCAAGCCGAGTCGTAATTTATAAAAACTTATCGCGTAACAAACCAACTGCACAGTGCACTTACATTCCGAAAACATTTGCAGAAATATATTTTTTCAAACGAAACCAAAACGATCGGACGTCTGACGTCTATTTTTTTTTTGGAGTTTATGGCCTGGTATCTAGACCTTTAGGCCAAGTCTTAAGTATTTTTATTCGGTTTATTGTAATTTCCCCACTCCTTCATAGTATACTGCTTCACAATATGTTGATGCGTCACATTGTGCAGTTCTTGGGAGATTTTGGCGGCAACTTGATCCAGCAGACAGCTGATAGTTGGCGATGGTATCTAAAGGTGCCTATGCAAACAAACAGCTTATCTTGAGAATCCATCACCATCAGAGCACTTGTTTCACTGTTTCCACTAATAGTTCACATGCGTAGACACTTAATACACAAAATCGCAACACTTTTACATATCAAAGTCCACTTCAAACCATTATTTAAACAATAATACAGGAGCAGCAAACCGCCGCCGGTCAATTTCCCGCCAAAACTCCCGTCTGACGTCTATCTATTTTGACGTCATAGATTACTGTATATATACTAGAGATATATTTGATATGTCGATATGTTTGACGAGTTGTCATCTGTCAACGTTATTACCTTTTTTTGCGTAGAGCAATGCTGATTTGCCAATGAGAGTACAATAGTATTGTTATTTTAAATGAAAACAGATGATTTCACTGTGCCCCAGTTCCTTGTGACATATATTAATCTGAGATATATTTTAAAATATAAACGTTTTCAAAATATATTTGAGTTTATGACTTTTGAAATATGTGAGTGAAGGTATTGTGCATTTGGCCAAATCACAGGAGGCCATAAATGCAGCACGTTAGTATAAAAAAATAGCTACAAAGTTCAAAATTGAAAAAGTCCTTTTTATTTTTGATTTCAGAATTCAGAAGTGTCCGTTACTATGTAATGAATGTTATATAATGCATAATTAAGGATAAGAATTTTGATAATTGTCAAATTATGTTGGTTCTTAGGCGAGTTTTAGCAATGTCCTTTAAGATTTAGTCTTGCACCTCCAACCAGCTTGCGCAGTCCACCCTTGGTTGCTAAAAAATGGAACAAACGAAACTTTTGATATTGGACTCCCATTTGTGCTTTTTTATTGCTACCAACCATTTATTTGCTAAATCACTGCTTTTCGGAATTCTGAAATTAGGAAAGTAATTTAACCATATTTACCTTTATAATGTACCTTTAAAACTAAGCTATTCAAAGGTTTTATGTATTTTAAAACTATATTTTTATTATTATTGTTACGAACTTGGGGTACGAGACAATTAAAAACTGCCGAATGAATTACCAAAATCGACACTTTAATTACAGAGCACTAATTACAACAAACCACACTAATAATAAAACACAATTGTACTACTGATCACTTTAGTTCGCAATTGTTCGCTTCGAAGTATTCGCTTATATCGCCAATTCAATACTGACTCGATCGTAGTCTATACCGGCCTTATATAGGGCCTCAGATAGTTTCCAGAACCTTCTACTATAGAAACATCTAGAATGTTCGAGTACATATCGGTCCCGATATTTCTAGAAGGATCTTGACTCTCCTAGTTCTGCTACTCGATACTAGAGGGCGCTAGTGGTAACAAGTGTTGCCATGTACAAGACACACAGATTACCCCCTAATACCGCATCATTGAATATTTGTTCTGTTTCGAGTTCACCAAATTTGGCCCTATGCAAGGGTTGCGGGGGACGTGGCAAATGCGCTGTGATTGGATATTTAAAGGTCAAACATAATGTACCAAACCATAGTGATGGAACAGGGTTGGGACGTTGAGCGATAAATTTGGGATTTATTGATTATTGATAATGATAATGTTAAATAAATATATTGATCAATTTTTATTTGATGTTTATTAAAAAATTAAACAATGTATACATATATTTGTACATTTAATTTATAAATATATATTTGACTGATTTTTAAAATGCTTATAAGCTTAGTATAAAATTGTCTCACAGAATTCTTAGGATCTGTCTGTCTTCCTGGATAAGTAGAATAATCTTACGAGTATGTCTATGTATTTTTCCATAACACTCTTAGCTAAATCAATGACATGATTACAACTTTCCTCCTGAAAAATATCCTCATTAACAAAACTACTTAATGTTTGTGTTAAAAAACCTGGGCGACCATCTACAGATCTGTACCACTTTCCTAGTGTTTTTACAGAGGGTAAAAAAGTATTAAATGTTTTGCGTACATAATTATAAGCCTTAGCTGAGTAATTTATGGTGAGTGCAACTGTGGTGAATAATTTTGTTCAAACAATTTTGCCTGATTTTCTAGATTTTGATTTTTCTAAGGAACTTAATGCGTCATTGTTTTCCGCTGTTAATGAATTTTTGTTTTCTAATTCTACCAATAATGACTTCAAAGAAACTATTTGTTATTTTAGTCTTCTGTTGGAATCACTTAACTTTTTAACTCTTTTATCTTTTTTGTTCATTACGTTGGTTAATTCGATGATTCTTCTACAAAGATGTTTTTAACTGGAGTATCAAATACAGATAGCGTATCAGGTATAGGAGAAAATTTTCTTTTTTGTTTTGTAGGCGTTTCTAAACAATGACTCTGATTTTTAGGTGTTGGCGGGTTTTTCGCGTCTTTCAGCGGTGAACCAGTAATCTAAATCAGAAATACATATTCGTTTCTTTCAAAACATTACCGATATAGTATTATTAATTAATACACCATACGGCACGTCTTCCAAATTTAGATGTACTTAGTAATTATAATAAGATATTACTGCAGTTCATGTAACACTAAATACCAAGTCAAAACAATAATCACATTATAACTTTTACATGTTTTATGATTTATAAATCCGTTAAAAATAGCTTGATTTTGACGTGTAACATTCACCTAAATATAAGAATATCATGTTTCACTCAACCACTTAATGATATTATTGTGTAATCTACGTTAGTACTAATCTTTAAAAAAATGCAAAAGTCCATACTAAAACTGGCAAGTATAGAGATGGTATAGCAGAGTCCAACAGCCTTATACGGTTTTTCATAATATTATGAAGATTGTCTTCTGTAAAGTGATTTGAACATAGTACACTATTTTTGGTGGGAAACCATTCGTCCCCTCGACAAGTTGCGTCGAAACACATCTTTTTTCCTTTCAAAGCATTTAGGAAATCTATAACATATAGTTACCACAATGATACGTCACTATTTATATAAAATAATATGACCTCGAAAAAAAAATTAAAAGATGACCAAACAAATATCGACTTAAAAATCACAACACTATCGATACACATGCTGTTGTTAGACAAAGACAACTATTGTAAATTACGTAACGAGTGAAAGGGACATTTCAAAAAGACATCAACGGGTGCTTAATTGTTATCACTTTGCACCATTATTATCCCAGTATAAGTTGATCACCGGTGCATTTGAAATACGTTAACGTGATAAGAATAGAATTTACTTACTGATTAAAATTTATGCCATCTTTTTGATAACTGGATGTCTTAGCTGACTTGTCACACCATTTTACTGCACAGGAAGCCATTTGTAATGTATTTTGGATACAAAACTATTTTTAAATTGTCAAAAACTCGGACGTGCCTACGGATCACAAACTTGGTCGATACCACAGAACACAATTACTCTCTACCAAGAGAAGAACGCCAACTTCATACTAAAAATCAGTAACACGTGTTTATGAGTGTACACTAGAAGCGCTACGGTGGACGCCCATATAAAACTTAGCGGGAATTTCCAACCTTTTATTCTGTAACTAAACTTTTTATATAAGGCATATTCGAGTAATTTTGGCTCAAGCCTCACAAACCTATGGGGATTAATTCCCACATACTCGTATTTGAGAGGTTGCACCAAAATTACTCGAATATACTTTAGATTAGTATGTGGGATAAAATAAAACTATAAATAAGTATATTTATGTAATTTGAATCTGAAACAGATACAATTCGAGTCAATATCGTAATAATCCCTACAAATAACGACATATAGTTTATAGACTTACCACAATATTGTCATAAGTTTTTCTTTTCCTATCATAGGAAACCTGCAGACAGTGATCAGATGATTTGTGCTTTTTATTTGCACAACACTTAACTTACTTTCGATGATGATCACAAATCGTGCATAAAACTTTGAAATAATGAATTCATTTATATTCAATATCTTATACAAAGTTAACATCTCACAAAAAGTCTTTACTGTATAATGTATATTCACGACGATATTATGACTGTGTATTCACCATACAAAAATGAAGTCCATATTAACTGAATTTAAGCAAAAATCAATAATAAATATTAAAAAATAAACTGTACTAAATTTTAATAAATTTCAGAAAATATCTTCAATATGAAAGACGTTGACAAACAGATGTCATTTTTTTCTTTTTCTATTAATTCATGGCTTCTATTGATAGAATTCTGCTAATATTATGATATTAATTAATAGGTAAATTAATTGTGCAAATCTCAGAATAATATATATGTAATTATACTTTAAAGAGCAAACCAAAAAAAGCTTAACACAGAATTAACATTTTTAGTTTCTTCCGGTTTAATATGAATTTGTGTATCTAATTTTTAAAATGGCAATCTAAAACAACATTAAGGAAAGAAACAGCGATATTTTTTTCTCGCTTTATTTTTACAATCCCAACACGAACATTGACAATATCATGATTGTGTGCAGATTTTTCAGCTTTCATACAAAGTTGGATCACCCTGGTCGATACTGATGTCGTGATTCTTAGCGTCACTTCGTATTCTAGCTACAGCAAGTATGTGTTGCGCGCGTTTGTGGCCCTGTATGCGGAATCTATTAGGGGGTAATCTATGACAAGACGTTAATAGTGGCGCGCAACATTATTTTAGAAATGTTTTTCTTTTTTTTTTTACTTATTATAAGCGTGTGCTTGACCACAATCTCACCTAAGTAATAAGTGGTGATGAAGCACTAGATGGTAAAATCTTTGGTAATACTGTAATTACAAAATATTCGTGTACAACGTGGTACAGCACTGGCTCAAATTCAAGGCAAGCATGAAGCGTGGAGCACGTGCTGTCTCGACCCGTCCGCATGCCTATCTCAACAACCTTTGACACCATAAGTAATTTTGTTAAAACCGGTGTTTTCTTATCACAATATTACTTATCGATGAAAAGAAATATCATTATTCTTCAAGTTTGTTCTGTTCATCGTTTTTACACCTTGTTACTGCACATTTCACCGTGGTAACTTAAAATTTAAGTAAATTCTGGCGAAAGGAACAATCAGCGGTTTGTGACTAATACCGTCGCCCTTGCAATTTCGAGACTGTGCTAACGCGCGCTCTATAGCTTGTTTATGTATATTCTAAGATTTGCATGTAATTTTTGGGACACTGAGAATTAAATTCAAATTATACGATGTAGTAATATATAAAAAATGGCATCTGTTATCCAATAGCCAATACTTAGTTTAGAACCAAGACTTCCATTACTGGTAAATAAGAATTAAAAAAGAAGGCAATTCATCTATATCACTATTCTTCATCCAAGATTGATAAACGCATCAGTGGCTTTCTGATAGCCTTACAGAATTCCGGCACTTTTAATCAAATAATCATCACTTGTACTAATCTAAATGTACAATAATATATCTATAAAACTTTTAGAGCCAAAACCAGAACCGGTTAAGTTCCCGACAAGTCAACAGCAACAGCAACCCCTAATGCAAGCAGCCGTCAAGCCTGAACAACCAAAAGCTACTTCTGGTATGGTCACCGTCACGAGTACAACACGCAGTTTACTAAAAGACATGCTACAGAACAAATCTCAAACTAACGCTGAAACTAAAAACGATGCCAACACATTTATGGGACAAAAAATATGTTCACCTAGCGCCTTTAATTGTATGTACAATAATTATTTATTTTTATGTGATATTGTCTTACTAAAATGGTGAAACTTACAAATATTAATTTTGACGTGCACTACCTGTATTTAAACATACATCTTCCCATTTTCACTCCGGAGTTATCACCATTACCATCATCATCATCATCAACAACAACAAAAAACAATGTCATCGTTACTTTCAGCCCATTACCAAGTTCACTGTCGAACATAGGCCTAAATAGTTTGCCATAAAGCACGACCATGCTTACCATAACTAAAGAGAGGCCTGCACTTTGTACAGCTATCCATCCATTCATCCATTACAGCCTATGAAAGTCTACTGTTGAGCATAGGTCTCTCCTTAGGTGGCCTCATACTCCCTTATGAGGCAATCTAAGGCCAGACCTACATATATTTGCACCTATATGTGCAATAGTTTCTTTGTATATAATTATTATATAACATTTTGTCAACTTAATTCTGATATTACTCTATTATTTTATGATAAAAAATAACTAATTCATTTTGTTTTAGTCTCGAAAACTCCCACAACAATGGCAGCACCCTCCGCCGTATTCACATCAAAACCAATAGCAGATATTAATAATATGTTTAGTAAATTTCAATCACAAACTTTTTCTGTCGAACCCATATCTCAAACGCAATCTATCAATGTAAAGTCAAGTGAAACTGGTGAACTTGAAGGTGCTGGTGCAATAGATAAAACACTTATTGAGAAACCTATTACGAATGTGTTCACATTGAAACCATCTAATCCATTACCAGCGCAATCACAAAATGTCCCGGATGTTTTAAAAAGTAGCACTCATACTCTTACACTAAATAAAACAGAGGTTAGTAATAAAGTAGATGTAAAGATAAAAGAAAAAGAAAATGCGAAAGTTAAAGAAAACATTCCGGAAAAAGATAAATTACCTAAGGAACAACAGAAACCAGCCGATATTGTAAAAGATAATGGTTCAAAACCACTTAGCTTGGTAAACAAAGCTGCCACTCCAATCATTTCTACTGCTCAAGGTGCCGTGCTTACACCAAATTTAGGTAAATATCATTACATTTTTTCATATTTGTAACATGATTGTTAGTTTAAAATAATAACATTTTATCATAGCTCAAGCTGAAAATAAAGGGCCTGTAGACGTTAAACCGGAAATTACTATCAGTAAATCAGACCTGGAAAAACCTGCGGTTCCTGTTATTAGTTTTGGTAGTGCTACAGGTAGTTATCTAATTGGAATATTTCTGAAATATTTTTGTCAGTAATTGATATTATAGGAACTTTTTTTCTTTCTTTCATTTTTCCATAGTTTCAAAACCACAAACGCTATTTGGAGCATCCCCAACTCAAGCAACTTCAGTAATTCAAGCAACTGTTTCAACGCCTTCCACAACCGCAAACGAATCTACTATAATAAAGGAAACGGATGTTGTTACGACAGCATCCGCATCATCTATATTTGGAACAGCAGTGGCTTCACAGAAAGCTTTCCAAACAACTGACTCAAAACCATCATCTCCAACTGGATCAATATTCGCTACATCACCGACTTCAACTGCAAGTCCATTTGCATTATCTAGTATTTTCAGTTCATCTAGTACAACTGCTTCTACCACAGGAGCTGGAACATCAACGGCGCAATCTATTTTCAGCAGCGCCGTATCAGCAACGCCTTTTACAACTACGTCAACACCAGTTTCAGCTCCTGTAGAAAATAAAACAACCACTTCTCAACCTTCAAGCGACTCTTCAACTACTGTAGCATTTACTACGTCAACGACTGGTTCTATTTTTGGTTCACAAACCACCCAAACAACTGCTTTTACTACTACCTCAACTCCAACGGTTACAACGCAGAGTATATTCGGCACATCTACATCAACGTCTCAGTCTGTGTTCGCGCCAACATCTAGTACCCAAAGCGTCTTTAATACAGCAGCCGCTACACCTGTGTTTGGAAGTGCTGCAACTACGACACAGAGCGTCTTCGGTGCTGCTACTACTACAACGACAAGTTCGTTCTGGGGTACATCTTCTACGCAGAATTGGAGCTTCCAAACTACCAGCCCTCAGACAGTGTTCGGAGGCGCTTCCACACAGGCGTCTATCTTCGGTACCCCAACTCCTTCTACCCAAGCGTCAGTTTTCGGGACACCAACACAAACAACTCAAAGTGTGTTTGGTTCTACAACGCCGACGACGCAAACTTCTGTGTTTGGAACTCCAACTACAACTCAGTCTGGGTCGTTGTTCGGTGGTGCAGAGGCTAATTTGTTCGCAGCAGCTAGTATATCCACAACCAATGCTCCGTCATCGACAAGCGGAGGAAACATTTTCGGAAAAAGGTGAGCAAAATTTATTTTTACGTTTTCATTTTTAATATTATTTTCTATAATCAAACATTGTATCATATTTCTTAATTGTTTTATAAATAAGTTCGATTATCGCAATACAATCTTATTAGTATTTTCTTTATAAATCTTAAAAATTGATAAAGTAAATGGTTATTGATGTTTACTTTGAAAAATGTAAAAGACGTCACAATATAGATCCCATTAAGGCGAAGCCCGGCTTCAGGTCGCTAGTAATATATAAAATATTAATAAATTTTGATGTATGCTGATGATTTATCTTCAATTTTCAATCACTTTTTTAGCAGTACTGGTTCAGTCTTCGGTGGCGGTAGTACAAATGTCTTTGGTAGTAAAGCGACTTTCGGTCAGTCAAATCAATCAGCTGCCGCTATATTCGGAGGAGCAAACTCTACATTCAAACAGAATAATACTTCGACTAACTTTTGGAGTGGTGGCAGCGCTACTAGTGGAAACGCGTTTGGCTCTACAGGTTTTGGTAAGCACTTTTACTGCTTCAAAATCATATATAATATACTTTGCGTGTGTAGAGTCCGTGTGATAGAATTGTAAGAGAATCCATCACCAGGCAAGGTCAAAGACCTCTGGGCCTATAGATGGCGGTATACTCTCTCGTATATTAACGGCAGATGTAAATTTTGAGAAATAAGGTTTGAGAACCTTACTACAAAACTTCATTGAAATCCGTTCAGTAGTTTAAGAGTCCATCGCGGAGACAAACAACGTGACACGTAATTTTTATATATAAAGATAATATCAAATACATAATGCCAGGAGTGATCTCGGCTATATTTTACCCGAAAACCCTGCGGTATTTTAGCACAAAACTTTCGCTATAACTAAAAAATAATTATATTCTACTTACATTAGAAGGCGACATCAAATATTTTTTAATATGTTTATCGCCAATAGGTCAACAAGCGACAACCCAAGCTTCAATATTCGGAGGTACTACTGGGGGCAGTTTCAGTGCACCTTCCACCGGCCAGCCTTTAGGAAATCCACAAGCGGGCGCCTTTGGAAGCAGTGAAGCCAAGCCGTCCGTGTTTGGCTCTCCGCAACAACAAACATGTTTGTATATAACATTTAATATTTTTAGTATGTAACCATTTATAATTTTTAATACAATATTTTATTTATAAATGATGCCTTCAATTTACTATGACATGTTAACTAATATTTTGTGTTCATTTCAATGTGTGCGTGGTTTAAAGTGGTCTTAAAATGATAGTGTTAGAATTCATAAAAAGAAGTATTATATTACATCTAAATACAAGGCATTTATAAGTCGACTTAACCTCATCCTTTTGTTACAGCATCTGCTTTTGGTGGTTCCGCTGTGTTTGGATCGAAGCCAGTATTTGGACAAACGGCGAGGTAAAAACGACACAATTATTTCCAGACACTAAATCAATTATTTTTTGTTTTTATTAACGAACGTATACCACATTTATTTTAGTTTCGGTTCTTCAAGCGGTTTTGGATCGTTTGGTGGTTTTAACAAGAGTCCCAGTGGTGGATTCGGTGCTCCCGCAACATTTGGCGGATCTCCTACATTTGGGAGTCCCGGTTTTGGTGGTACCTCGCCCGGAAAAGTATTTGGGGGTGCTTCGCCAACACCTAGTAAGTGACTCTTAATGTTTAACGCATGCAAATTCTAATAAGTCCTAAACCAAAATAACTGAATAATAACTTATAAAATAAAAAGGATATACAGAAGTATTTTGAAAAAAGAAATTAACATCTACCTGATTAAAACCACCATTAATGCTTTCTTGAATTGTATATAGATATGTTAAATTTATGTTCGTTTTTCCAGGTTTTGGAGCACCAACGCAGTCGAATGCCACGTTTGAAAACCTAGCGACACAAAATACCCTAACCTTTGGCAACTTGGCCCAGCAGTCTAATAGTCCAACACAGCCGAGTTTTAACACGTAAGCATTTAAAAAATAATGAACAAGTTTTACTCAAAAGCACAATTACTCACTAAAGTTATTAAAAATTAATCTTTAGACACTGAGAGGGATTAAGGACAACGAATTATCCGTCGCACTGCGCATATTAGCGGGCGTCACATTGTGTCTTTTTTCAGACATGTCGGTTTTCTCACGATTGTTTGTTTGTAAATGAAATTTTGCTTTGTAGCATTCCTTGGGGGAGGGCTAGCAGTGGATTTCTAAAGAGCAGCAATGATGATGAAATGAAGACTTAATTAGCCCCTTGGTAGGCCCTGGGCCAACGATTTACATTGCCATTAAACTCTCACAGAAATGAGAGAAGGCTCGTTCCTAGCAGAGACGTATAAAGACTGTCATTTTATTATATTTCCGTCGTCAAAGCAAGAATGATGACAGGGATTTGTGGGTACCAAGTAAAAAAATTCTCAAATTAAGTGCGAAATCAACGCGTAACTACATGACTACTACTTGTATTCTATGCTAATCTCGAAGGACGAAGCAGAAGTATAAGACATTATAGATCTCAGAAGTGACAACGCTTGCCTAGCTTTCTTCCTTTGAAGTTGGCTGCAAGTGTCTATTGAGTGCAGTAGCCACTTAATATCAGGTAGACTGTAAGTGTGTTTGTCACTTCAGTTTTGATATATTTGATTATATTATTGATATAAAAAATATAATGAAAACTAAGGTGGACTGTCCCGTTTTTAGTCTCCACTTCTCGTTACTTGTCATACAAAATACAGTTATATGATGCTGTTTTTTACGCTGGCGTTCTGTAAGAGAATGTTCTTTCTCCGTTCGAGCCGAACGATTCGTATTGTGCAATAATAATAATAACATTTATTTTAATTTTTTATTTAACTTTTATGTTTTTTTTTTTTTCAAAGGTCTCCTTCATTTACTGGCTGGCGAGGCTGATGACAACTTTACAAGGAACGCGCTTCGCGTATAAAGTGAAATTGCATAAACTAGATTTTTTATTACAAGTAACAATCATGACAATACTTTGAAGAACAGTGCAAAGTATCGTTTAAATTTAAAAAAATTATGATATTTCACAGAGTGTAATTGTAATAATTTAATTAGTAGGTATGTTTGATTTATTATGATTGTAATCTGTTACACAGTTATATAAAAATAAATAAATATTTGATTGATTTGCTATCTGTGCTTTTTGCAATCTAGTATATAATTTATGAATCGCCTTTAGTTTCATGTTGCTGAATGAAATCTAAAAGTCTTAACAACTGAACATTATGCTATAATCATTTCGCGTTAAAATACTCTAATTTACGCTATGGTTTCCTATTATTGCTCCAATTCATGTAAGCGGGCAAAGGATTCCAAAATGAAGAGGATGGGATGGATTAATAATTGTGACTTGTGTATTCTTTTGCAATCATTAATATGCCTGCAAATACTAGTATACGTGAGTTTTCGAAGCTCAAAACAATCGCTTGTCCCTGCTGCTTCTGCACGACAACGTGTGACCTCGTACTGCGCAACAGACGGTCTCCAAGTTACAAGAGCTGGTGTTGGAAGCTGTCCGTTATCCGCCGTACTCACCAGACCTTGCGCTTACAGACTTCTACTATTTCCAGTAGTAACTTAATAACTTTTTGCTGGAAAAAATCAATACCAATACCAAAAATCAATATAGGCAGTACAAAATGCCTTTGAAGAATTTGTTGCCTCCCGTCGAGCTGATTTCTTCAAGAAGGGCATCAATAAACTGCCACTGCGTTGGCAAAGATGCATCGATTGCACGAGTGATTACTTGGATTAATAGAAATAAAAGATATAGAAAAAAAATTACGTTAACTTATTTCATAAAAAACGGCAGTTTCATTGGTAAAGACCTAATACTTATGTACGACTATATTTGCACCTGTGGCCGTAGGAAGGAAGGGGGGGAGATCTCGCGCCGAGCAAGCTGTTCTGCCCGGGGAGCGCCTAACGCTCCGATTGGTAGTTCGGAGCTATTCTATATAATATATAGAATAGCTAAAGCCTAAATCGCGCTAACAAAGTTCCGAACTTAAAGCAGTATATTATACTGCTTCAACTTCGATGGCTTCGATGTGTTTCGCTTGTGGCGCGACGACAGCGCCGCCACATCACCCCCCTGCTCAGACCGCAGGATAGTGCAGTCCGATTGCCGGTGCGTCCTTAATGCTGTGTGCGTACGGGCAAGTGACGCCGGTGTGAACGATATGGCTGTGTGTAATGCATGCTATACTACGCACTTGCAAGTGATGCCGGTGAGAACGATGAGCCGGAGCAAGTGCCAGGGATTGCCTTGTAGTCTGTGGTGAGTCGAAAAGGCAAGTAATCTGCGAGAGTGCCGTGAAGCAGAGGCCAGCAGTAAGGCTCAGAGCCGTGCCAAACACTATAGCGCAGAGAGTAGCTTGAAGGAACAGGAAGCATTATTATTCCAATGCTGCGATGAACCTTTGTAAAGCTAGATGGCTTGCAGAATGTGAAGACTGCAGACAATATCTGCTCGGGAGCGAATGAATGGGGTACTTGAGGACGAAGGTTTGAAGTTGTAGTTTCCGGAGGTTGTTGGTTGCGTGTTCATATCACGTCGGTTGGTCACCAGTGTAGCTGGTGGAAGGAAAAGGGAAGATCTCCCGCCGGGCAAGGTGTTCTGCCCAGGGAGCGGCCAACGATCCTAGTGGTATGGTAGTACGGAGCTATTCTATATATACTGTTTTAACTTCGGAACTTTGTTAGCGCGATTTAGGCTTCGATGTGTTTCGCTTGTGACGCGACGACAGCGCCGCCACACACCTAACAAATGTATTGAATTCGGTACTTTTCAGCACCATATTATAATAATCTGCGTTCGGTATCTCATGTAAGTAAATGTAATTCTTATGAGACATAAATATCTCAAACATCATTAGGTGATGTCTTATGTGTCTACAAGTTGAACTAATGTACTTATGCCAATTGTTAGCACTTTTGAAGTTTTGGAACAACGATTTTGGGAAAGGTTTGTTTGGTAGTTCATAGCGTGACCAGGTATTTAGTAAAAGGGTGTTAGACACGATGTAAGGCGACTTCATTTCATGTTGCCAGCATGCGAACTTCCGAAGAAGAGCTTTGTGTGTATACTTATTATCTTATCAATTGTCTCTCGAGTAGAGTCGAGGCAGCCCCCCACTGGATGGAAGATAGAAGGATGGAATTTGTAAAGAAATTTAAGGACGATGATGATATTATCTTGTTATAGTAAAAAATCTCTTCGAGTTGGTAAACAGGATTTATCTGTGCCTTCCACTTATTCGGCAACCTATTACACACACACACACACACACACACACACACACACACACACACACACACACACACACACACACACACACACACACACACAAACAAACACTCACGCCTGTCACCAAGAGGGGTTGGCAGAGACTATGGACTTCCATTTGACGAGATCCTGGCACACCTCTCTCGCCTCCTTTACATCCATATATCTACGCATATACGCTCGTCGGTTAAGGGTACTCCTAATCTGGCCATTATAGTAAGAATTTATTACAAACGCCACGCTTAAAAGATGGATTTACGATCGCGGTACCTGATATCTTGTGCCTTTCACGGTGCTGCTCGTCACCAGTTTGGGCGTTTTACATCAGACATAATATTATAGGTAATAACAAATTTCTATACGTTGTAGAACCACGCTGTAAGAACAGGGAAGGGTCAGAATTACCAGCACATAGCAGCTAAATGGTGCTGTGTTTTGTATAGTGAGTGTCCCTACACTTGAATTTCAGACACTTTTTTCTGGAAACGAGATATACAATTTTTGTTCTCAGGGGTGACAACGCATCTGCGTTTTGATTCTTAACTGAGGATTGATTTAGATGTCTATGGACGACAGAATCCACTTACTATCTGGAGGATTGCGTGCTCGTTCTCTTATTCTATTCAAACAATTGGTAACTTATGTTCAGAAGTCTGGCTAAATTCTTTGATTCGGTGGGGTTTGTCGTCATGTTCTTTTCTATTACTATCGTATAATGCACATAAATTCTCGTGCGGGTTGAGCGACTACACGCATTGGACGAATTTATTCTACTTCGTATTCCTGCTTTTTATGTACATTTTTAAAGGTTATTACTACATGTGCTGTGAACGCTGCCAAAGCCAGCATTCGACGAAACGCTATAAGGAAATAAAAAATATTATAGCGTGTAATGAAATTTAGTGCTAGATACTTGCCAGGTCCATACACAGGACATGCTCTAACCCTAACTCAGACCCTGCAGCTTAAGAGAAGCAGATCGATCAAAATGCTTGTCGTCCCAATACACCGCTGGAAGACACAAAAATGTTCCCTTTACCAATTAAATATTTTACGATTGAAAAGTACCTACCAAAATGACAAACCGTATGACAACTCTAAAGAAGCATCACATCTTGTTAAAAGAATACCCACAATTTCTCTCCAAATTGGTACACTTTATACCTATATCCGTTAAGTAAGAGTATCCACTACCCCATATCCCATGGGTGTCGTAAAAATTAATAGAATATATTATGTTTAATAAATTAATAAGAACTGCGGTTGCCAACTCGCCTGTCAGGTGTTCGTTCGGAAGTCCGTGATCAATAAACGATGGTTAAACAGTGGTAGAGCCACGCGGCAGCTTTTGCTGTCGCACGAATGGGCCGGCTCGAACCGGGGTAGTACCACCACCTCACAGAATACCAGCGTGAAGTAGAGGTTTACCTCTGCGTTTCGCTTGGTGAGTGCAGGTGGCCGGAGGCCCTTTTTACTGGAAATGAGGCATTCCATCTTAGTCCTCACGGGTGACAACGCATCTACATTTTGATTTATAACAGAGGATAGATGTAGATGTCTATGGGTCGCAGCAACCACTTACCATCAGGTGGACTGTGTGCTCGCTTGTCACCCATAACCTATAAAAAAAAATTATTTGAATTGGAGGGAAGGAGGGGAGGGTCAACATTTTTTTATCTTATCGTATACAGGTGTAAGGGACTTGAAATCACTAAGATTGTTTCCGTAGGAATATTTGGACGTCTCTAGAATCATTATTTATTTTACAGACAGCTTGAGCGAAATCCGTCGGCATGAAAGGATTTGTAAGTTATCAGTGTATACATGGTAATGTCAGTAAGTTTGTTATAAGTTGGATTTGAAAAGTACAGGGCTCTAAAACGTCTCTCGTAACATTCATCAGGTCTAATTGGATCCTGGTACCATCACTTAGTGATTTCCAGGCATTGTCTCCCAATGAGATTACTTGAACCATTTAATAATATGAGAATCAAACCCATAGTTCGCCAGCTTAGACAGTATTATTGTTTGATTGAAGTTAAGAATGGTCAAGACCTAGATTGACAGCATCACTTTTTCCTTAACAGCAAGCAGATTATCAACTACGTGTAGCAGAACTCTTGAAGTCCTGAGCACCTTCCGAAAACCAGATAGCTTGAAAGGCAGTAGGTATGCCATTGATTTACAGGTACTTGATCATTTGTGTGCATACTGTTTCGTCTTGTACTTTAAATGTCGTAAATTAAACCGTTTGTTCTTGAAAAGATTTACTACTTATGTCGTAACATAATATTATGTAGGCGTGGTCATGGCCCTACCATTATTAACATCATTACTTCTTACGTTACTCTGTTTGTACTCTATCATATTGTTGCGCGCCACTATTAATGTCTTGTACATGGCAACACTAGTTACACTAGCGCCCTCTAGTGTCCAGTAGCAGAACTAGGAGAGTCAAGATCCTTCCAGAAATTTCGGGACCGATATGTACTCGAACATTCTAGATGTCGCTACAGTAGAAGGTTCTGGAAACTATCTGATGCCCTATATAAGGCCGGTATAGACTACGACCGGGGAGTATTGAAGTGGCGATACAAGAGAATACTTCGAAGCGAAATAACTGCGAACTAAAGTGATTGTGTTTTATTATTAGTGTGGTTTTAGATTGTAATTAGTGTTGTGTAATTAAAGTGTCAATTTTGGTAATTTAATCGGCAGTTTTTAATTGTCTCGAACCGCAAGCTCATAACAATTGGTGTCAGAAGTGGGATCAAATCATGCCGATTTTACCAAAGGACGACATGGAGGGTATCCGTACCCGAAGTCAACGCCACCTGGAGACGGACCAGAGACGATTTGGTAATGCAACGCCGCAAACGTCGGAGGGCCAGCTGCTGACCACGGAAGCCGACCCATCAGCAGCTCCTGCATCTGCAGCACCTGACTTAGGTGCTCTGATGATGATGCTGCAGGATCAGGCTCGCCGACAGGAGGAACAGGCCTGTCGGTTGGAAGAGCAGCTGCAGCGCGGACAGGAGAAACAGGTCCGTCGGTTGAAAGAGCAGCTGCAGCGCGGACAGGAGGAACAGGCCCGTTGCTTGGAAAAGCAGCTCAAACGCGATAAGGAAGAGCAGATGCTCCTCATGAAGGACCTTCACGTTACCTTCAGGAAAGAGATAAAGGAGGTAAAGGATAGGGTTGCTCAACATGACAACCGCCTGTCGGAAGCTGAAACCCGAATTGATCAAGTGAACAATCGGGTTGACAACGTGATGGTTGACGTGAAGAAAACGCTGGACGACCTCAAAATTGGGGATGGAGTTACAGCTCCCGTGGTAGCTACAACACCTCCGCTACGTGGATTCAAAGTGCCACCGTTCGACGGGACTTCTTCCTGGTCGGCCTACAAAATCCAGTTCGAGGCTGTCATGAAAGCGAACGGCTGGAATAAAAGTCAGGCCATGACTGCTCTCACCCTAGGCCTGCGCGACCAGGCCTTTTAACTGTTCTGGAAGCTCTCGGTAAGGAAGTGACTTACGAGCAGCTCCTTGAGGCATTGGAGGCGAGATATGGCGACGTTCACCTGGAACACGTCTTTCGTGCGCAGTTCAAAGATCGCGTGCAACGCAGTAACGAAAACTTGCAGCAGTGGGCCCTTGAGGTGGAGAAGCTGGTTCGAAAAGCGTAGCAGTCTGTACCTGCGTTCATTGTAGGGAACCTGGTGCAGACATTCATCGACGGCATCCGCGACCTTGAAGTCAGAGCTGCTGTGAGGCTCGGGCACCACGAGACGCTTAAGGATGCCTTGACCCATGCACTGAAGGTGGAAGCCGTGCGGCAGGATCATCGTTCCCACCGCGTCAGGGAGGTTGCAGCAGCTACAGCTCGCGACCGCAATAAAGGATACAGGCCTAGGTGCTACGGCTGTGAGGATATGGGCCATCTTCGATTCAGCTGCCCTAAGCGAACTGTAGAAAGGGAGAGTGATCGATCTCGAGAGGGTAGTGCGGCTAACAGCACCGCCCAGCACAGCGGAAAATCTCATGACAACGCAGATGCATTGTCATTGATGCAAAGACCGTGTCCTGAAGATTGCAAGCATTGTACCAGGCAAGAGGGTAAGGAAGTGGTATCTGTGAGGATACTCAGGACAGACCAGCTCAGCAATGAGTGGAAAGACGGCTTACAACATGCACAGCAGGAAGATTCGGACATTAAGCCGACTCTGGAATGGATGAAGGCCAGTGCTCCTAAGCCCAAGTGGGGCGACGTCTCAGCGATGAGTTCGACCACAAAAAGCTATTGGGCCCAATGGGACAGCTTGCTGATTCAGGATGGAGTCCTGTGCCGTAAATGGGAAAATGGTCGGGGAAACAATTGTCATTTGCAAATGGTTGTCCCTAAGGCTAAAGTACCGGATGTTCTACAGCTGTACCATAGTGGTTGTTGAGGTGGCCACCTGGGAGTTAAACGAACTCTACTTAAGATCCGAGAACGGTTTTACTGGGTCCACTGTCGTGACGATGTCGAGGACTGGTGCCGCAAATGTACAAGTTGTGTGGCTATAAAGGGACAAACTCGTAGTAGAGGCGCAATGAAATTGTACAATGTTGGTGCACCATGGGAGATGATAGCCATTGACGTAGCGGGGCCGTTTCCGGAAAGTGAAAGTGGTTTCATGATTGTGATAGATTACTTCACTAAGTGGCCAGAAGTCTTCGCCATTCCAAATCAAAAAGCTTCAACAGTTGCAGATAAACTAGTTGATGAACGACGGTGGTAGAGCCACGCAGCAGTTTTTACTGTTGCATGTATGGGCCGGCTCGAGCCGGGTTGGTACCACGACCTCACAGAATACCGGCGTGAAGTAGAAGCTTTGCTTCTGCGTTTCGTCTGGTGAGTGCAGGTGGCCGGAGGCCCAATTCCCCCCCCCCCCCCCATCAACATGGTAGCGGAATTACACGAAGAACTACCCCAGGAGGGTACCAGCACCCCTGGAGAATCCCTCGCTGAGCATCCACGACCATGTTATTCCGATCCTGTGCGTGGGTGCTCAGGCTGCCCCGCGTATTCTGGGGGGAGCAAAATTCCGCTCAAAAGCATTACTGCTAGGGGCAAACTGAGCAAGAACACCAAGGCGACCCCTGCCACGCTATCCGTGAATTTCTGCAACATCAGGGGACTTCACTCTAACCTAAACGCCGTCCACTACCATCTCGAGACGGCGAAGCCGGCCTTGCTCTTTCTGACCGAGCCGCAGGTTTCCTCTCCGGCTGATATTTCGTATCTCTCCTACCCGGGGTACAAATTGGAGCATTCCTTTGTGCCTCGGGCTGGAGTTTACGTGTATGTCAGAGAGGACATCTGTTCTCGACGCCTCGGCAGTCTTGAAGGTTCGGACCTGTCCATCCTTTGGCTACGCGTAGACAGCGACGACCATCCGCGCGTCTACGGGTGCCTCTATAGGTCCCATAGCGGTTATGCCGAAACAGACCGACTCATCGACCACGTCCAAATGGCTACAGATTTCTTGCTACAACAGGTCCCATCCGCAGAGATCGTGATCCTTGGCGATTTTAACGCCCACCATGCCGAATGGCTCGGTTCACGTCTAACCGATCATGCGGGGAGATCTGTTTATGACTTTGCCTTGGCATATGGTCTGACACAACTGGTTACTTCGCCTACGCGGATTCCAGATGTGGAGGATCATACACCTTCCCTGTTGGACCTTCTGCTGACCTCTCATCCGGACGGATATCAGGTTTCCGTCGATGCCTCGGCTCTTCGGACCATTGTCTGATCCGGAGTGTGGTGCCACTCACGCTCCCTTCGCGGTTGCGTTCTGCAGGTTGCCGCCGTGTTTGGCATTACAGGTCGGCGGATTGGGACGGAATGCGGTCCTTCTTTGCATCCTACCCATGGGGGCGGGTTTGCTTCTCGCCGGATTATCCCAGCGCTGTTGCTGACTCTGTCACTGATGTGGTGCTACAGGGAATGGAACTATTTGTTCCATCATCTGTGGTATCCATCGGAGGCAGATCTCAGCCTTGGTTTGGTCGCTCCTGTAAGACTGCATTACGCAGTAAGCAGGAGTGTTATCAAGCCTGGGCTGCGGCTTCGGCGACTCGGGATGTAAATACCAGCACACTTAAAAAGAAGTATAACTTCGCCTCCAGGTCCTTCAAAAGAGTTATTGCCAAGGCAAAGTCAGAGCACATAGGCAGAATTGGCGAGAAACTAGTTCGCCTTCCTTCGGGAACCCGTGCATTCTGGTCTCTCGCCAAGGCTGTCCAAGGGAATTTCTGTAAGCCATCACTACCATCTCTGCACAGGGAGGATGACTCACTGGCCCATGACGCAAAAGACAAAGCCGACCTTTTAGGCTCCCTTTTTGCGTCCAACTCGACTCTTGATGACGGGGGGAAAACACCGCCGACCATCCCGCGGTGTGAGTGCTCCATGCCGGATGTGCTGATCTCACAGCGCTCGGTTCGCAAAGCACTGCTCTCCCTGGACATCCAGAAGTCGAGTGTGCCTGACGGAATCCCCCCAATTGTGCTGAGGACGTGTGCTCCGGAGTTGGCACCGGTCCTAACGCGTCTTTTCCGGTACTCCTACTCCCAAGGCGTCGACAGCTTTTGTCCACCCGATCCCTAAAAAAGGCGACCGCTCAGACCCATCCAACTATAGGCCTATCGCGATCACCTCCTTGTTCTCCAAAATAATGGAATCCATTATTAACTGCCAGCTCATCCGGTACCTTGAGGATCACCAGCTGATTAGTGACCGCCAATACGGTTTTCGTCGGGGTCGATCAGCTGGTGATCTTCTGGTCTACCTGACCCATAGATGGGCGGAGGCAGTAGAGTCCAAGGGGGAGGCGTTGGCCGTTAGTCTGGACATTGCGAAGGCCTTCGATCGGGTTTGGCACAAAGCGCTTCTTTCGAAGCTCCCTTCCTATGGGCTTCCCGAGAAATTGTGCAATTGGATCACCAGCTTCCTTGCAGATCGGAGCATCAAGGTCGTTGTAGACGGTGCATGCTCTGACTACAAGCCTATTAACGCTGGTGTTCCACAAGGCTGTGTGCTATCACCAACGCTGTTTCTTCTGCATATCAATGATATGTTGCTAACTGGTAACATTCATTGCTATGCGGATGACAGCACTGGTGATGCTCTATACACCGGCCGTGCCAATATTTCTCGGGAAAACATCGCTGAGTACCGGAACAAACTTGTGTCTGAAGTCGAGTCTTTGCTGAACAAAGTCTTGGATTGGGGCCGACTAAATCTAGTCCAATTTAATCCTCAGAAGACACAAGTTTGCGCGTTTACCGCTAAAAAGAGCCCCTTTGTCGTATCTCCTCAGTTTCAAGGCACTCCCCTTCTTGCCTCAGCCAGTATCGGTATCCTCGGAGTCGACATATCGAGTGACGTGCAGTTTCGTGGTCACTTGGAAGGGAAGGCCAAATTGGCCTCTAAAAAGCTTGGCGTGCTCAGCAGAGCGGGACACTATTTCATGCCGGCACACCGCCTGCTACTTTACAAGGCGCAAGTTCGACCTCACATGGAATACTGTTCCCATCTCTGGGCAGGGGCTCCCCAGTGCCAGCTCCTTCCACTTGACCGCATCCAACGCAGAGCGGCTCGAATTGTCGACGACCGAGCCCTTTCCGATCGGCTCGATTCATTGGCACTGCGAAGAGATGTTGCATCCCTTTGCATTTTCTTTCGCATCTACCATGGGGAGTGCTCTGAGGAATTGTTCGGATTAATCCCAGCCGCCAAATTTCACGAACGCACATCGCGGCAGAACTCCCGATACCATCCACACCATCTGGATGATTGGCGGTCCACCACTGTGCGATTTAGAAGATGTTTTCTTCCTCGCACGACCTCCTTGTGGAATCGATTACCATCAGCGATTTTTCCGGACCGATACGACTTAGGGACCTTCAAGAAAAGAGCGTACTCCTTTTTAAAAGGCCGGCAACGCATCTGCGATTCCCCTGGTGTTGCAGTTGTTCATGGGCGGCGGTAGTCACTTACCATCAGGTGAGCCGCATGCTCGTTTGCCCCCTCTCCTATAAAAAAAAAATGAAGTCCTCTGTCGTTTTGGAGTACCTTTAGAGATTCACAGCGATCAAGGAAGGAATTTTGAGTCTCAAATATTCCAGGAAACTTGCGTTATGGGGGTTGAGTTATGGGTACTCATAAAACACAAACAACTTCTTACCACCCACAATCTGATGGCAAAATTAAGAACGATTTAATCAGACATTGGAAAGGTACCTGGCAATACTCGTAGTTGTGGAAAAACAGCAACGAGACTGGGACAGGCATATACAACCGTGTTTGTTGTCATATCGAAGCGCTGTTCACGAAAGTACATCAGTGACGCCAGCTTTCGCAAACTTTGGGAGAGAATTACGGCTGCCTGCAGACCTGATCACCGGAATACCACCTGATGCCTCACGCAGTATAACCGATTATGCAAATGACTTGCGGAACAAAATGAATGACATTTATGAGCACGTCAGACAGTCGGGCCAGCAAACATCTGAGAAGATGAAAACACGGTATAACCGCAAAATGAACAACAAAGGGTTTGACGAAGGTTCACTAGTGTGGTTACACAATCCAGCTCGCAGCAAAGGGAAATCTCCTAAGCTTCAAGCTAAATGGGACGGACCGTACCGGATTGTGAGGATCAATGACGTAACCTACCGGATACAGAAAGGTGCCAAAGATACTCCTAAGATCGTCCATGTGGATCGACTGGCGCGTTATTATGGGGCCAATAATGCTCGGGACGAGCATGTCTGCAAGGAGGGGGCAGTGTTGCACGCCACTATTAATGTCTTGTACACGGCAACACTAGTCACACTAGCGCCCTCTAGTGTCGAGTAGCAGAACTAGGAGAGTCAAGATCCTTCCAGAAATTTCGGGACCGATATGTATTCGAACATTCTAGATGTCGCTACAGTAAAAGTTTCTGGAAACTATCTGAGGCCCTATATAAGGCCGGTATAGACTACGACCGGGGAGTATTGAATTGGCGATACAAGAGAATACTTCGAAGCGAAATAACTGCGAACTAAAGTGATTGTGTTTTATTATTAGTGTGGTTTTAGATTGTAATTAGTGTTGTGTAATTAAAGTGTCAATTTTGGTAATTTAATCGGCAGTTTTTAATTGTCTCGAACCCCAAGCTCGTAACAATATTATCACATTCACTAGTCTTTATAAAACGATACTATATATTTCATTGTGTATAAATCATAGCGCACGCCTCATAACGCGAAGCGTTATTAGGTAGTGCATTACTCTCGACACGTCAAGGTCAAGAAATTTGTGGTCTTATAATGCCTCTATCATAACCATATTGCACATATACGATAATATGAGTATCCGTATACGAGTATCAAGAAAACACAAATTAATCCATCTCATATTTTCTAAAAAATTATTTTATTTTGTTACTTCGATAAAAAACGGTTTGAAAAAAATTTTAAGTGGACGTCCCGTTATTGATTTTGTAAGTGGTCACGATACCTCCCGAAAAAAATGACGTATCGAGACCAGGTTTTTTTATTAACTTCAGAATTACATCAACTAGTTCCCTATTTTATATCCATAACCTACTCGTAGTACGCGTCGTTTGTTAATGAAACGATTTTCAAGTTTTATAAATTTTATTGCTATTAATAAAGACGCTTTAATTTTTTCCTTTAGCCCTTGATATACAAAGGATAAATGTACCATACCTACAGCCTATATCGATTTTATACCTAGTGTACCTAATCGATTTATTCTGGTAAGCATTATTATTTTTTGTCCCTGCAGGTGACATTAACTACCAGTTAAAATAATAGAGCGCTAAATGTAAAACACGTAAATAATATATTTTAAAAGTCAGGAATACAATTTTTTATCCATCAAAATTGAATGAAACTCTCATGACGCGTGCACATTTGGATTTTCCAAACTATTTTATAAATATTATGTGTTGAATGCAACGAAATGCACCCAACTAAAAAGCTATTACGGTGTCGATTCACCTTTACATGAAATTTTAAAATTAAATATAAGCATTTAAAATAGGAAGCTAACTTTCCTCTCGGAGTGATCACAGCATTTCGAAGGCGGTAGTGCTAAGTGTGCTAAGTAAAGAAGTGGCTTAGTTTTCATATGCGGTGTAAATATATAGGTATACTAAAATATAAAGCGAAGCACTCTTATCGCAATTAAAAAAAGTCATCTATGGTCGTGCCAGGAAGTTAGGAAGTAAAAACCTTTTTATCACTAATTAAAAATATCTGACATTTTGTCATTCTGAACGTAGGTTGATGGAGAATGTCCACAATCTACATACCAGTACCACAATCGATACAAGTGGCAACGCTTCTGGCAAACTTTAGTACATTATAATAATGTAGTGTGAGGGCACAGAGTAAAGAGTAAGGACCAGAGGGGAAGCTTCTTAACAACGTCGAAAATGTATACCTATTCTGATAGGGTTGTCACATGATGCATGTGAAAAATTTAAGGAAAAAATAAAAATATTGTATAGCATAAGACAACATGTGTATAAGTTATAACTTATATTAATGTAACAACATATCTATTAATTGTTCGAAATCAAGAGCCGTTTCGTATCGATTAATTTTAAACAATAAGAAAAAATTAAAATATTATATACTTAGTGTATAAAATAACATGCGTATTAGTTATTACTTATGTTACATAATGTAACAACATAATATCTATTGTTCGAAATCAAGAGCTGTTTCATATAGATTAATATTAACAATATGGAAAAAATTAAAATATTATATAGGGTATAAAATAACATGTGTATTAATTATTACTTACACACTACTACATATTGTAACAACATAATATCTATTAATTGTTGGAAATCAAGAGCTGTTTCGTATCGATTAATTTTAAACAATAAGGAAAAAATTAAAATAAAATATAGTGTATATAATACGTAAAAATGTACTTCTTTTGATCTCTCAGGTACAAAAAAAGGAAATATCCTTATTTTCTCTAGAATTATTCAAGCATACTATACAACTATTAGGCACATTTGCTTATACAGAACACTTATTATTTACCAATATAAATTTATAATAACTTAATTCTTAGTCCCAATATATAAGGGAAAGGGGTCGCGGCAGGACTGTAAAAACTACCGTGGTATCAGCTTGCTTAGCATTGTGGGTAAACTGTATGCTAAGGTGTTAATTGAAAGAGTTATGGAAGAAACTGATGGAAAAATTTGGGATGTGCAAGCTGGATTTAGAAAGGGGATGGGGTGTACGGATCAAGTCTTTTCCATGCGCATGATAGCGGAGAAGTTTTTGGCTAAAAACCAGAAAGTTCTTTGTGCGTTCTTGGACTTGGAAAGGGCTTATGACAGAGTGGACAGGAACGTGTTATGGCAAACACTGAACTCATTTGGGTTGAGCGCTGGCTTGATACAGGCATTAAGGTCTCTTTATAGGGACTCTAGTGCTTGTGTCAGGATCAACGGGGTCTACTCGGACTGGTTTGGCATTCATAAAGGTGTCAGACAGGGATGTGTGGCTTCCCCGTGGCTGTTTAACCTATTTATGGACAGTTGTTTGCAAACTTTGAAAGTTGAAGAATGTGGGTTGAGAATGGGTGAGTCAACCGTCAAATGCCTTTTGTACGCCGATGATCAAGTCATATTTGCATCGTCGGCGGCCGAGTTGCAAGTGATGGTTACTTTAATGAATTGTTCATTGAAAGAAAGGGGTATGAAAGTGAACGCAAGTAAGACGAAAGTGATGGTTTTTGAAAGAGAAGAAAGTAAAACTTTATGTAAAATAAGAATAGAAGGGGAGTTGATTGAGCAAGTGGATGAGTTTGTATATTTGGGATGTTTATTTAGCAGGGATGGTAGATATGATAAGGATATAGAACGACGAGTGAACGCAGGAAATAGAGTGAATGGGGCTCTACACGCTATTGTGAGGAGTCAGAATGTGTCAACTAAGGCACGTATGGCAATTCATAATGCTGTGTTAGTACCCACTTTAATGTATGGTAGTGAAAGTTGGGTCTGGCAGAAGAAGCATGAGAATAGAATAAATACTGTAGAAATGCGTTCCTTAAGGAGTATGCTAGGGCTGAATCTGAATGACAGGGTGAGAAATAGTGTAATAAGAGAAAAGTGTGGTTTGCAAGATGACGTTGTGACAAGGATTAAGAAAGGAATGCTTCGGTGGTTTGGTCACGTAGAAAGAATGAACGAGGAAAGAGTGACAAAGCAAATTTATGTTGCAGAAGTGAACGGCAGGGTCGGGAAGGGACGCCCTAGACGAAGGTTTATCGACCAGATCGGCGATACATTAAAAATGGGCCAGATTAGGAGTACCCTTAACCGACGAGCGTGTATGCGTAGATATATGGATGTGAAAGAGGCGAGAGAGGTGTGTCAGGATCGCGCCAAATGGAAGTCCGTAGTCTCTGCCTACCCCTCTGGGTGACAGGCGTGAGTGTTTATGTATGTATGTATGTATTAATTCTTAATTATTTTAATTAAAATACTTAAATCTAATTATATAATAATTGCAAAAAATCTTAATAAATTAATCAATGTAGCCGGTGGAAGGAAAAAGGGAGATCTCCCGCCGGGCAAGGTATTCTGCCCGGGGAGCGGCCAGCGCTCCAATTGGTAGTTCGGAGCTATTCTATATATGCTGCTTTAATTTCGGAACTTTGATAGCGCGATTTAGGCTTCGATGTGTTTCGCTTGCGGCGCGACGACAGCGCCGCCACATCACCCCCCTGCTCAGACCGGAGGTCGATAGTGCAGTCCGATTGCCGGTGCGTCCTTAATGCCGGTGGGGAATGCATGCTGTGTGCGTAAGGGCAAGTGACGCCGGTGCGAATGATATGCCGGTGTGTAATGCATGTCGTACTACGCACTTGCAAGTGATGCCGGTGAGAACGATGAGCTGGAGCAAGTGCCAGGGATTGCCTTGTAGTCTGCGGTGAGTCGAGAAGAAGGCAAGTAATCTGCGAGAGTGCCGTGAAGCAGAGGCGAGCAGTAAGGCTCAGAGCCGTGCCGAACACTGTAGCGCAGAGAGTAGCTTGAAGGAACAGGAAGCATTATTATTCCAGTGCTGCGATGAACCTTTGTAAAGCTAGATGGCTTGCAGAATGTGAAGACTGCAGAAAATGTCTGCTCGGGAGCGAATGAATGGGGTACCTACTTAAGGATGATGAAGGTTTGAAGGTGTAATTTCCGAAGGTTATTGGTTGCGTGTTCATATCACGTCGGGGTCACCAGTGTAGCCGGTGGAAGGAAAAGGGGAGATCTCCCGCCGGGCAAGGTGTTCTGCCCGGGGAGCGGCCAGCGCTCCTATTGGTAGTTCGGAGCTATTCTATATATGCTGCTTTAATTTCGGAACTTTGATAGCGTGATTTAGGCTTCGATGTGTATCGCTTGTGGCGCGACGACAGCGCCGCCACAATCAATCTATAAAATTTCGAAATATTGTTGGTCTATTTATATAAATGCGCGCGACTAACAGCCCTTTCATGGATACTCTGACTGAGCCGGCGCAAACCGGTTTGTACCCCGACGGAGCGTCGGTGAACCTGTCGGTGAGAGCTCACGCACACATCGCTGCGCTATGTATGGGTGTATTCGTAGCGAGCCGTTTGTATGTAGCTTCCCCTCTGGTTGGTTTCTTTACTTATGTGGTGTGGGGCACAAATAAATATACACTCTGGAGTGATACAAATCTAAACAATCCACCGCTGGAAATGTATACCAAGTGTCTTGCACTTTCGATGCTGCTCGCTGGTTAGGCATAAATTAAAAAAAATACGGTATCATTTAAAATGATTCATTTTATTAAACACTAACTTAATTAGGCAGCGGAAACCTATTTAATTTCATTACATCTGTCCACAGATCAAGTTATTTAAAGTTGACTCGTTATTCGCCCGCTGAGCGGATGCGAATTGTGCGAGATTCCTCGGTTTGTTAGCGAGTTATCTGAAAGTGTAATGAGTCCGGCTAAACTTCAGAAAAACTTGGCCCATTGGAAAAGTTCAAGCCTTCCTTCTTTGCTAATGAGCGATTGAAGGAATTATTATGCGGGTGTTTGTCTAGAATTGATTTAAAAATCTGTTACGAATAAACGCTTTACATTAATCATCATCATCATTACAGCGCTTCACAAGTCCCTGCTGAACATAAACCTCCCCAAGGAATGCCATCAAACACGGCCCTGTAGACATCTATGAAAAATATGGAAATTGATAAGGTTTTTTCTTCAATTATACTAATCTATATGTAAACTGATTAAAACTGGTCTGTTTGCAATTATTGCAAAATTTTCATTATCTTTATAGCTTTATTAAACATATTTTTATATATGTCGTGACCAGATCGTAGAATTGATCATATACCTATCATAAAGTAGTCTATCATTTAGTGAAATGGTGTGGTCATTTCATGATATTTAGCACTGTTTGTTGACCATCTCATGATAAAGCTTGACAAAAAAATTTTATATTAATTACATGAGAAATGAATAAACCAAACTATAAATATAACTTAAAGTAGAAAAATTAAAAAAAGAGTTATAAAGTGCAAAAAATTAACATTATCAAACCACTGACTCAGTGTTGTATATTAATATAATACTCTAGATAATGATAAACTATTATTTAAAACTAATTTCTCTATTAACTGACCCTATGTAACAAAAAACTTTACCTCAGTCACAACTAGCGACATCTGGTGAGTGGAAGATTATTAGCCCCAAGATAAATAATAGAATGTTACTGAATTACGATGTAAATAATTGAAAATTTGTTCGTAGCATCGTTGGAAGGGTAATTACTAGGGAGATGTGGTCAACAATCATACACAAGCTTAGTTTCAGTTTTTAGAAATTGTATTTAAACAAATACGAGGGCCGTGTAGCTCTCGCCGTGATATTTCATCGTAGCACGGGAGCAAAACTGTTATAGAAAACTTTACGTGCTGACTTAACACGTGTCCGTTAAAGTGGTAACGAATAACTTCGTGGGGAAACCTAGATGTCTGAGTAATTAAAGTAGTCGTGGAGATGTAAAAACAGTTAATATGCATTAAAGCATTGCAGTATATTCTATTTTTCTGCCCACAAAACACTATAGGTAATGATGAGCCCTGTGGACATTAGTGAGACGTATATTAGCTGCTACTTTACTTTTTTTACCTTTAACGAGACTTATAAATCAGTTTGTAAATTAAAATAGCTTTCATATTTTCAAACACATTAAGATATATTTGATAGTCCTGGTTTCATAGCTCATATGAATACCTATATGTAAATGAACAGGCTATTTCGGAAAAATACTTACTTACTAATAAAAGAAAGCCGGTTTTACTTAAACAAAGGTTCATTTTATTTTACTTGTCAATGGCGGTAATCAAACTGATTAAAACTTAAATTTCATGGTACATAAGCATTATTATATATTTTAGCATATATTTGCATTGCAATTTGGAATGTCAATTCACCACATTTTTGGCGGTAAAGGAAAACAGAAGTTTCGCAGTTGAGGACATCCCGCGTTGGAATTGCGCAGCAAAGACTTTTGGCCAAAACTCGGCGGCCTGTGCCCTGTGGCAATAGTATATTATGCAGTATTTATTTCATTCATATTTTCGAGTATGTTACTTTTTTGTTTTCACTCTACCGTAAATATTAAGGGTTGCAAAAATTAGTAGAACTCATTATCGTCAGCCTATCAAAAGTCCACTGAAATGAACATAGGTCTCCCCCTTAAATTGTCAAGTAGCTGGATATTTGCTATAGTGGCCACGTTTGGTAGGCGGGTTGGCAACCGCAGATATTATTATTTAGGTACATCTGTTGTCAGGAAAATGATGCTGCCCATCTCCTGTTCGTTTTCCTATGTCGCCTCTTACGACAGGACGATATGAGGTGGCGGATTCTCTTTCACCGCCACAACAAGACGAACATTTTTCTACTCCCGTTCATGAGTGTAGTGATTCCCACGTTCACTGTGAATAAAATTTATAAGCAATGAAACTAATTTTAAGGTTTTTATCGCGTTTAATTTAAACTTTTTTAATTCCCGATATTTTGGGCACTTTACAGTACCCATGGTCACAGGAGGACTAAGGTGTTTGACGACCTGATATCATATTTAGAATAGAATGGAATAGAATAAAAATAGAAATGAATACAATAATAGTATGCTTGGGTTTGAATTTAATTTTATTAATTACTAGCTGTTCCCCGCGACTTCACCCGCGTGTAATTTAGGATTTTAATTATGTTGCGCCGAACCTTAATCGTTTTTCTAAAATATAAGTCGCGTAAGTTACTTCCTATAACATCAGCTATCTGCCAGGTCCAGCTGTTTCGGAAATTAGCCGGAACAAACAGACAGACAAAAATTTTATAAATTGTGTTTTTGTTATAAGTACCTACCATATATACTTTCATATACATTTAGTAAAAAGCTGTTATTTTGACATTACAAACAGACACTTCAATTTTATTTATTTGTATAGATAGGGTCCTTAGCAGATGATAGCACTCAGCCATCTTCCATTTTAAAATTAGGATGTTGTTTAATTTCAAAAGGCTCGCGAATCATCATTGGTAGGAATTGGTGTTCTACTGCAAGGATTTGTTGTATATCAGATCCGATATAATGGTTGGGACGATACTAAACATGTTGATATACTAGACTTCCCGGAGCGTCGGTGTTTCACATCAACGATGTGTTCTTTTAAGCGGGTTTTTATGGAACTTTCATCCAAAGATGCGTAAAAAAACCCCACGTAAAGAAATTAAAATTAAACGTGATAAAATCCGTAACATTAGTTTTATTCCATGTATAGTATACTGTATACTAAATTTTATAATTTCTTAAATGCAGTTCTATAATGATGTATACTGTATTCATCACTATAGAACTGCATTTACGAGTATGAAATTTTATAGTTTACTCGAACGTAAAAAAAAATATTTACTGCTTTTATGATGCCAATCAATATAAAATATCTCAAATAAGCATTATCCAGTAAATTGATAGATGACCATGAAACTCATCATTATTTTGTTAAAACTAAATTAACTTTAAGTAAATAAATTAATGTAAAGAGTAAAATGTAAATAATAGATAATAATACATTTTCATTCCGAGACAATTTACCTTTCTTATGGATACATCGGAATACATGCCCGATATAAAAAATAGTAGGTGTTTTCTATACATATAGGTACATTCACGTGTTCCTGTAGCATATTATATCTATTCCAAATATACATAATCTATGCATAATGTACGTCTAATAGTCTTTTCGAATTAAAAAAAATCTTTGACAGACATAGAGACACAGACACTGAGGTGACTCTAAAAGCGATCGAATTTTTCTAAATTTGCCACGGAATAGCATTTAATGGCGTTCCTAAATTCAACCTCACGCGAGCGAAGCCGCGGGTAAAAAGCTATCTAATAAATTAATTGCGTTGCTAGCGAGACGTTTTGCTAGCAACGCAAATTTCAACATTTCGTTGCGTTGAAAATTTTAGAGCATCTAATTTTTAAACTTAGCACCTAAAAAGCCCCTAATTTTGGATTTTTCCAAATGCAAATTCCCGACTTTGCGTTGCTAGCGATACACAACTGTTAAATTAGGCATTTAAGTACGAAAACTTAATTTACGTTTACGGAACATAATGTACAATATTACTACTAGGTAGTACGATTTGTTATCTTCCCAGGAGTCTGTATGTACTACGCTTTTACCTATTCCTGCTAAGCAGGAATATGTAAATATCCATTTTCATTCACTCATTGTTACAGCTACTTTCCCCTCTTACTAAAATATTCGGGGTTATTTTGCATTACGAGTTACCTATACGCCCAAATTTGCAGAGAAAGTTCACAATCAGTAATATAGGCGAATGGTGAAGAAAAATTAATTTAAAAATTCTCACACATTCAGTCCTTTTTATATTTTAAATTCAGAATGCGTGGTACTGCATTATTTTACCAGATTGTCATTCATAAATATCTATAACCTACTATCTTACTACGCACGCACACATTCGTAAGAGTCGCTCGGTCGGCAAAAACGTAGTGAATTGAATCGCACACAGATAAGTTCGCGTACGCGTAGATAAATCACCTTAAATTTGGTATATTTTTTTTTATTTTGAGCGGTTGTCAGGAATTATGCGGCTCGGTGGCGCCGTGGCTTGGCAATGAATTATGCAGGTGAGCGTCGCCACGCCGTTTCGAAACCCGCCCGAAAAAACTTTTAGGGCCTACATGTAATTGTTCTGTGTCTGGGGGTTTATCCTTGTGCAATTTATGTATGTAAACTGCCTTTACGATACCGAAGGAAATCCCGGTGTGGGGTTAACGTTTTTTAAAAAGGAAAGAAAAAGAATCTGCGAAGAGATGCAAAAGGATGCAACTTTTGCATTTTCTAACGCATTTACCACAGAACAGTGCTTAGAGAAATATAATGATATATAATAATATTATATATAATTTTTCGGATTAATTCCAGCAAACAAATTCCACCAACGCGCATCGATAAAACTCACGATAACATCCACATCATCTGGATGCTTGCCGGTTCATTACTGTGCGATTTACCGATTTACAAGGATTTACTAGGCGGTTGCCGCGATCCGTAGGCGGCTGGGCGGCCTCTTACTATCAGATGAGCCGCAAGCTAGTCAAGTTGCGGGAGCTGCCGTGAGCTTTTTTAAAACTAAATACAAACTAAGACTTAAAACTAAATAAAAACTACGTGTTCACAGAGAGAGATGTGAATTTATTCTGTCCATTGTCTTTTACAATACTTAATCCTATGCTTACAGTCTACTTAAATTACTACATACTCAGCCTTTATGTATTTATGCTGATGGATGCTTTATCTGTATTATGGGTGGTGCTGGTGTAACCATAACGAGCTCGTTTGCGCATTTTCTATAAAAAATGTCGTAAGGGGTGTAACTTTACTATTTATTGTACACCTGCAAAAGGTCTTTGCATTTTATAAAGAGCCATCTTCACTTTAATGATCGCAGTCATAGCGTTTCCTATATCTGAGACTACTAAGATAAACCTTCTTTTTCTGTATGGCTTGAACTCAGACGAGAAATTCTTGCAGTTATTGCTTTATTGCCTTTCCAATTAGTGTATTTCTTGCTACATATATATTTATCTATGGTGTATTGGAGTTGATCGCGTAGAAGACATATCGTCGCTCGGCATTCAGTACCGCGAATGTGAAAAAATTGCAAATTTTTATTTTTTGTTTTTTCGATAGTATTAAATCAAATACGCGATTTTGTATTTAAAACATGACCATAAACCTTTCCAAAATAGAGCAAATACGATGAAAGTATTACCGCGAATATAACTACCTCCCTCTCGCTTACGCATTACCGCGAATTCGCCAGTGCCGCCATAGTAAATGAAGGCGTAAGTTACGTGCCACGTTTAAAGGTAAGTTTTAAAATGCTATTTAAATATTTTTTGATTGAAACTATAATAACCAGAAAGGTTAAAGTATGTAGATTATCATAAAGCAAAGTTTTTCAACCTTATTGCAATTATAATTCCATAAACTTTACTTCAATATTTGATGTCACAATCGCGGATTTGATTTGATCGTTTTGTATCCGTAACTGTTACGTTCGCGGTTTCAACATAAGGATATTTAGAATGCGATTATTTATTGTGAGCATGTATTTTGTTTAAATTTTGATAAATTGAAGGCTGTTGTTTGAAAGCTTGGTAATCATAAATTTCCTACAAATTTTATAAATGCAAAAGTCAATGTGTTACCGCTCACTAGAGAATAACATGATAGTTAATAAGTAGCTTTTTAACGAGTTTTTTCCATACCTATTTTATCGTCCCATTATTATTCAAGTACGTAATTAAAAGGCATTATTTGTTGTAGAATCATGGCAGATACAAAGGGATCTTCTTCAGACGAAGAATTAATGAAGGAAATGGGGTTTAGCAAGCCCTTGTTAGATAGGGCTCGTGCTAAAAATCCCCGAACCCATAATTAATCATCTTTGTTGAAGCCTGTATCACCTGTTGCTATTTCAAGAGCGTTAAAAAAATGGAACTCGTGGTCAATGAAGTTAATAATAATGTACTTGACTATTATTTTGCATCATGTTCTGAAAAAAAAATTACCAGATTCAAGGTTCTTCAATTTTTCTAAAATCATACCTTGAAAGTAGAGAACCTAATAATATTGACCATTGTACAACAGACCTTCCCGATTCACTATCTGACAATGTAGAAATCATTTATACCAATTGCGTTCCAGTTGCCTTACTATCCGATTTTAAGGATTGCATAAATCCACGGCAGGATGGTAGTGATAAAAATACCAACCAGATTAATGAGAGATCATCACCAAAACGTACTATTGAAAAGAAAAAAACGGATGGAAGGAAAAAAAATATACTGGCTTTAGAAAGGACGAAAAAAAAATGGTTTCAAGACGTAGCAAGAGAAGAGAGAGCAATGAAAACGCGTTGTCCTTCTAATGTGTGTTTGAATGGAGGTTTATTATGCAAATAAATTTCAGAGGATGATAGAGATTTTCAAACAATTTTTGAATATGACTTGGAGTAAAAAGAAGGTATATGTAAAATCCATGATAGATATAAAGTTACCTGCTAGTAGAAGAAACAATCATGATGATAATAATTCAAGGTTCAACTAAAATCTATAATTTATTGGTTAGGCACTGTCGAGTTCATGTTTGTAGAATTTTGTTTTTGAATGCGAATTAGTGGGCACTAAGATATCGGATGACATGACAAACCTACTCAGGAGACCAGAGATAAATGCCTCTCTGATTAGAAAACTACAGAATAGCAAAAAGGAGGACTCTATTGTTAATTTTATGAATTTCTTACCGAAAGTTCCGTCACATTATTGTAGAAAGTCCTCTAGCAAGTTGTACCTTGAACCAATCGTACGAAATATAAACCATTTATATACATTATTCAGATGGGTGCACTTACCAAAATCGTATGTAATGTGTAATGCAGTAATCTCAAATACCTTACTCGAGTTGACTATTTAAAGGAATGTCGTGATCTACCAAATATAAGTTGTTAAAGGCCACACACAGATGGAGTGTAATTCTGCCCATAGCTGCATTGAATGCAGATTAAAAAACATAGAAATATATTTGCCAAGTCATATGCCAGTGTGGCTAGTGCAGCAAGAAGCAAGCCATTTCCATACGAGCAAAAGATGGTCACTTTTGAATTTTTTAAAGATTTTTTCTATTAAGGAAGTCTTGAGATATGACTTGATAAGACCATCTCAAAGATAAGGCGCAGTAGTGACGGATATCAAGGCTTTACTATATGACCCTGCTGGGAGAATAAAATTTAAATTGACCCATGATTTAGACACCCCATATGAAGACCTACCGAGGAGAGCGCGAACCTTAATTGCACCTTTAGCTTATCCAATATTGCATACAAATCCCATACCAATAAAAAAACAAAAATAGCAACATTTACAAGATTTCAAACAGTATTTTCCCCGAGACTTCCATGCCTTTTATGACAACTTACCCCAATCGTTGAAAAGGTTGCATTATTTTATTTATTAATTTTTATAGAAGAAGAAGAAGAAGAAGAGGAGAAATTAAATGAGACTGATTTTTTACTAAATAAATATGTACATTTCACAGTAACTAACTGTTTTTTTTTTTTCTTTCATTGTAAGTATAACAGCGAATGTCACTATAAAATAACCAAATAGACTGACAAAAACCGCAAATGTTAAACATTTGACCAATAATCTTCGGTAAATACCGCTAATGTGCATTAATATAAAATATAATGAATTGAGATATACGGTTATGGCGTTGGCAGCAAAAGCTGATAGTATTAATATTTAAAAACACTTCCCAACAAACAGTAAAGCGTACATTATAAATAAATCAGTTTTTTGTCTTTCCTGTAAAGTGACTCAATTACACATTCGCGGTACTGAATGCCGAACGACGATATGGCGAATTGTTAGCAATCAAGACTTTTACGCGGGTAACACGAAATAGGTGACTTAACGTCGAGCCAAAGATTAAAGGAGTAAAATTTTTAGCAGTCTTTAAAAATGGAAGAGGTTTTCAATTTGACTGTATTTTTATTTGTATGTATGTTACGCGATATCTTCGTCAATTGTGAACCGCTATTAATGATTTTTTTTTAATTAAATAAATTATACTTTAAGGATGTTCTGCAAATAAATTTGAAGAAAAAATTCCACCTCTAAGGGTAGTGAAATAGTGGATTGGTTAAGTTCAAACTTCTGATATTCCTACACTCATAAGCGTCAAAAAATTAGAATCTTAATAAAGAGTAAAACCACAGATTAAATAATGTTACTATGTAAATAATAGCTTCTGAATTAAGGTATTTAATACTTTTATACATTACGTATAAAATATATTCTATATGATTTTTGAAACTATTTTTATGTGAAAACTATTTTATGTTTCTTAGTTTTTTGTAGATGGCTTTACTTTATATTAAAAGCCTAATTTTGTACTGGCCTGTCCTCTAGTACTGACCATAATTTGTAATCCATCGGCTTCAGATCCGGAATGGACGAGGATAAGTCTTCAGCTCTAATGAAATCCGGAACATAAAACTAATCACCAAAAGCAGTATTACAGAAAAGTTCACGGTAGGTACCTTTTTGAATATGACTGAGAGACCCGTGCCGTGTAGTGACGGTTAGGAATATCCACTACCCCATATCTTCCCGTGGGTGTCGTAAGAGGCGACAGTGGGAAACAGGCAGGGGATGGGCAGCAGCATCTTCCTGATAACAAAATTACAATAAAAAACTGCGGTTGCCAACCCGCTCGCTAAGCGTGACCACTATGACAAATACCCCCCCCCCCCCCTCATGACGAGAGTAACAAAGAGACGGCACCCAGGCCCCGGCGGCCCCGATATTTCTAGCTATGGTGGCGACCATGGTAACGGCGAGGCAGGAGGTGCTAAGAATCTCCGGCGGAGGTTCGGTTGCCACGTAAGACGACTCGACCTGGCAGCATACAACCTGACGACTGACGAGAAGTTCGCGGAGCTGAAAGAAGAGACAGACAAGTTACGTTGGCATATTATAGGATTATCCGAGGTCCGAAGAGAGGGGGTGCTCGAATCCGACAACTTGCTCTATCACCGGGAGGGCGGCCATCTGACCCAAGGAGGTTTATTTATATATTTATCACCCATAAGTCTCTCGTTAACAACGTTGTAAAGATTGAGAGTGTGGCGAGGAGGGTTGCGTACCTTATACTCAGAATTACCAAACGGTATTCGCTGAAGGTCATACAGGTTTACGCACCAACCTCGGCACATCCCGATAAGGAGGTGGAGGAAACGTATGAGGATATCTCTAGAGCCATGCATTCCTCCAAAACCCACTGTACGGTGTTAATGGGAGACTTCAATGCAAAACTAGGCACAAGAGAGAACGTTGAGCTGAAAGTAGAGAGATTTGGAATAGGGTAACGGAACCCAAGGGGCCAGCAGCTGGCCGACTTCATGAAGAAAGAGGGACTCTTTATGATGAACTCTTTCTTCCAGAAGCGGCGCCCCAGGAAGTGGACCTGGTAGAGCCCCGACGGTTCGACAAAAAATGAGATTGACTTCATTAAGACGACTAGACAGCAACTGTTTAGTGATGTCTCAGTAATCGCAAGGGTGGAAACTGGTAGCGATCACCGAATGGTTAGATGGAAACTGAACCTAAACGTTAAGTTGGAAAGGTATTTTCTAATAAAGTCAACGCTCCGTCCCCCTCGTGCTCTTATCCAAAGGCCCGAAACCTTTCAGCTCCAGTTACAAAACTGTTTTCAGTGCCTAGAAGACTGCAATGCACGATTTGGATGACAAGCTTGTGGAAACTGTCCATGCAGTCGGAGCTAAGTTTTGCACAACCCGCCGCAGAAGAACACAAAATCTCTTCAATCACACTCTTGATCTCATGGCTGTTAGATGGGAGATGAAGGTACAGTCTTCAACAGATTTGACAGCATACAGGCAACTGAACAGACAGATCTCCAAATGCATGCGGCGGGACTTACGCAAATACAATACCGCTTGTATTGAAGAAGCGATCGAGCCGAACCAAGGTTCCAAAGTCTTTGCCAGAGATCTGTCTGCCAGAAAGACCCAACTGTCAAAGCTGAAGACCGAGTGTGGCAGCATTGTTTCCGGGACACCTGAGATTTTGAGGGAGATTGAGGGGTTCTATGGGCAGCTGTACACGTCATCGTTGGAGCCACACGCAAGTGTGAGTAACGATCCAAGAGCCATTCTTATCCGACACTATTCCGAAGATATCCCGGACGTCAGTCTGAGCGAGATTAGAATGGCTCTCTAGCACCTTAAAAACGGCAAGTCCCCGGGTGAGGATGGAATTACAGTGGAGGTTTTGAAAGCGGGTGGAAAACCGGTACTAGAAGTCCTTCAGAAGCTCTTAAATTCCGCCCTCCATGGTGGCACTACTCCGGAGGCGTGCGGTAGTCTTGATCTTCAAAAAAGCTGATAACGCTCTCTTGAAGAACTACAGACCAATTTCCCTTCTGAGCCGCGTGTACGTGCTGTTTTCGAGAGTCATTACGAATCACCTCGCACGCAGACTTAACGACTTCCAGCCTCCCGAACAAGCCGGTTTCCGAAAAGACTTTAGTACCATAGACCACATACACACCCTTCGGCATATTTTACAGAAGACAGAGGAGTATAATCTGCCACTTTACCTTGCGAATGTGGACTATGAGAAAGCCTTTGATTCCGTAGAAATTTGGGCGGTGCTGCAGTCCCTTCAGCGGTGCCAAGTTGACTGTCGGTATATCGAAGTGCTGAAGTGTTTGTACAGTAGGGCTACGATGGCTATCCGAGTACAGAATCAGAGTACGAAACCTATCCAACAGCAAAGAAGTGTGAGACAGGGTGACGTTATATCCCCGAAACTCTTCACCGCTGCATTGGAAGACGTTTTCAAGCTACTGGACTGGAAAGGATGCGGTATTAACATCAATGGCGAGTACATCACTCACCTTCGATTTGGAGACGATATAATCCTTATGGCAGAATCGCTGGAGGACCTAAGCACTATGCTCATTGACCTCAATAATGTCTCCCAACGGATAGGTCTTAAGATGAACATGAACTAAACACAAATCATGTTTAACGTCCATGTCACACCTATGCCGGTAGTTGTTGGGAGCACTTAGCTCGAAGTTGTTGACGAGTATGTTTAGCTGGGACAAATAGTCCGACTAGGTAAATCCAACTTCGACCGAGACGTCAATCGACGGGTTCAACTCGGCTGAGCAGCGTTCGGGAAACTACGGCACATCTTCTCGTTAGACATACCTCAAAACCTGAAAACGAAATTGTACAACCAGTGCGTATTGCCAGTGATAATTTACGGATCTGAGACGTGGTCCTTCACTGCTGGCCGTATGAGGAAGCTCAAGGTCGCTCAGCCAGCTATGGAGAGGGCTGGGGGGGGGGGGGGGGGCAAAATTCTTCTCGCGACTAATACTGCTCGGGGCAAGCGGAGCAATAAAACCAAGGCGACGCCCTGTCACACTATCCGTGAAATATTGCAACATCAGGGGACTTTATTCCAACCTTAACGCTGTCCATTACCATCTAGAGACGTCGAAGCCGGCCTTGCTCTTTTTAACCGAGACTCAGGTGTCCTCTCCGGCTGATACTCCATACCTCTCCTAACCGGGGTACAAATTAGGTCACTCCTTTGTGCCCCGGGCTGGAGTTTGCGTAGAAGTCAGAGAGGATCTGTTTTCGACGCCTCGGCAGTCTTGAAGGTACGGACCTGTCCATCCTATGGCTGCGCGTAGACAGCGACGACTATCCCCGAGTCTACGTGTGCCTCTATAGGTCCCATAGCGGTAATGCCGACACAGACCGACTTATCGACCACGTCCAAATGGCTGCAGACTCGGTTAAACGAGATTTAACCGATCATGCGGGTAGATCTGTCTATGTAGACTTTGCCTTGGCATATGGTCTAACACAATTGGTTACTTCGCCTACGTGGATCCCAGATGTGGAGGATCATGTACCTTTCCTGTTGGACCTTCTGCTGACCTCTCATCCGGACGGATACCAAGTCTCCGTTGATGCCCCTCTGGGCTCTTTGAATGCCTTGCCGCCATGTTTGGCACTATAGGTCGGCCGATTGGGACGGGATGCGGTCTTTTTTTGCATCCTACCCTTGGGGGCGGGTTTGATTCTCGCCGGAAGATCCCAGCGTTGTTGCCGATTCTGTTGCTGATGTGGTATTTCAGAGTATGGAACTTTTTATTCCATCTTCTGTGGTACCCATCGGAGGCAGATCCCAGCCATGGTTTGGTGGCTCCTGTAAAATAGCATCCCAATAATGTAATCAATTATAAACTGCTAGCTCATGCGGTACCTTGAGGATCACCAGCTGATTAGTGACCGCCAGTACGGTTTTCGTCGGGGTCGATCAGCTGGTGATCTTCTGGTCTACCTGACTCATAGATGGGCGAAGGCAGTAGAGTCCAAGGGGGAGGCATTGGCCGAAGGCCTTTGATCGGGTCTGGCACAAAGCGCTTCTTTCGAAGCTTACTTCCTATGGGCTTCCCGAGAAATTGTGCAAATGGATCACCAGTTTCCTTGCTGATCGGAGCATCAAGGTTGTAGTAGACGGTGCATGCTCTGATTTCAATCCTATCAACGCTGGTGTTCCACAAGGCTGCGTGCTATCACCAACGCAGTTTCTCCTGCATATCAATGATATGTTGCAAACTGGTAACATTCATTGTTATGCAGACGACAGCACTGGTGATGCCTTATATACCGGCCGTGCCAATATTTCTCGGGAAAACGTCGCCGAGTACCGGGACAAACTTGCGTTTGAAGTCGAGTCTTTGCTGAACAAAGTCTCGGATTGGGGGCGACTAAATCTAGTCGAGTTCAATCCCCAGAAGACACAAGTTTGCGCGTTTACCGCTAAAATGAACCCCTTTGTCGTATCTCCTCAATTTCAAGGCACTCCCTTTGCTGCCTCAGTTAACATCGGAATCCTCGGCGTCGACATATCGAATAGTGTGCAGTTTCGTGGTCACTTGGAAGGGAAGGCCAAATTGGCCTCTATAAAGCTTGACGTGCTCAGCAGAGCGAGACAGTATTTCATGCCGGCACATCGTTTGCAACTACAAAGCGTAAGTTCGGCCTCACGTGGAATACTGTTCTCATCTCTGGGCCGGGGCACCCCAGTGCCAGCTCCTTCCACTTGACCGCATCCAGCCCAGAGCCGTTCGAATCGTTGACGACCGAGTTCTTTCTGATCGGCTCGATACACTGGCACTGCGTAGGGATGTTGCATCTCTTTGCATTTTCTATCGAATTTGCCACGGGGAGTGCTCTGAGGAATTGTTCGGATTCATTCCAGCCGCCAAATTTCACGAACGCGCATCGCGTCAAAATTCACGATACCATCCTCACCATCTGGGTGCTTGGCGTTCCACGACTGTACGTTTTACTAGGAGTTTTCTTCCTCGTACAATTTCTCTGTGGAATTGTTTACCACCTGCGATTTTTCCGGACCGATACGACTAAGGGACCTTCAAGAAAAGAGCTTACACTTTTCTAAAAGCCGGGCAACGCATCTGCAATTCCCCTGGTGTTGCGGTTGTTCATGGGCGGCGGTATTCACTTACCATCAGGTGAGCCGCATGCTCGTTTGCCCCCTCTTCTATAAAAAAGCGAGCAAGACTTTTTAGCGAGACTAACGGACAGCAATTGATTTTTATATATACAGATAGTAATATTATTGCTTTGTTTTAAAAACTAAATGGCGACTTCTAAATCAATTTACTAACACTTATATACATAATATAATGTATACAAGTCATAATTAAATGAAATCTGAAATCCGTCAATATTATTAGTAGTTATGATTCTTGTAACCGTGAACGTCAGCTGTACTGTTTAGGTTTAATTTCCGTATAGTTTCCATGCCACTGCCGATCATCTAGAAATTACTGTATGCCAAAATTTCAATTTATTACACATCTCAAACGAAAAGCGGGGAACGGAATCGGGTTTTACTATCGCCTTGACAAGATCGCTCTACCCACTGCCATTAAAAACTGCCGATATTCTAATTGATAAAGAGTACGTTACCCATAAACACTACCGTTTCACTTACTGATCCGGTGGGCTATGTCGATTACTTCTACAGCGAAAATCGTCACCGAGCATATCCCTTAGTAGGATCAATAAGCTGAAGTGGCTATAGGCCATCCCTTTAGCTCGAAGTACCGATCACCGATGAGAAAGAAAGGTTCTCGAGTAACAGTGGCGTATTAGCGGAATGTAGGGCGGACCTCCACTAGATGGAGTGACGACTTGATATGACATGTGGGAAATCGATGGATGCAGAAGACTCACGATCGTGTTTTGAGACATTCCTTGGGGAGGCCTATGTTCAGGAATAGACTTATAGGGGGAGAGGGGTTTAATGATAATGGTTACGATACCTATTGTTAAAATTTCAAGTTAAATATAATTAAGCTGTGTATAAAATTTTATTTTTATGCTGCATGAAAAATCTTGCTTTTCATTTGAATTGCTGATGCTCGAATTGATAGAGAGTACTTTACGATCCTCTCCATATTTTGTAGCCGTCACTTGTATCGAGTTCAATTAATTAAAGTATGTACCGTTGCTCTTAATATGAAACAACATGACTGAATTCAGTGCAGGTAATGAACATGTAAATACATCATTATTTTAAATTTTAATTGAATTATTTAAGTTATAACTTTATAGTTACTAACATATATTCAAGTTAACAAAAACGGTATCTTTGGAATCTTTGTAATAATGCATTTTGATCACAGAGATCTTCGATAATCTCCTTTCCTAAATCCGTGATTTTGGTGGCCACTAATGCAAACTATGACAATTTATCTGTGGCATTCATTGGTTGAAGTTGGTTCACTTACCATTCGGTGAATATTCAGCTAAATCATCACTCAAATATTTTTTTAAATAAAAAAAATCATGTAAGTTTATAATATAGTATATATAGTTCTATAATTGTAATAATTTCAACACCAGGGCGTTGCTTTAAATTAAGTATACGCGGTAGAGCCATCATCATCATGATCATTACAGCCCTTCACAAGTCTACCCCAAGGAATGCCACAAAACACAGTCTTATGCCATCTGCATCCGTCGACTTCCTGCATATCTTACTAGGTCGTCACTCCATGTGGGGGTATAGTGGGGGGACGACCTACACTTCGCCTGCCGGTACGAGACTGCCTCTCGAGAACATTTCTTCCCCATCGGTGGTCGGCCCATTGCCTCTTTAGCTTATCTACTAATCCATTGGTCTATGTCACTTACTCTGGTTCTACGGCGGATATACTCATTTTTAAGTCTTTCAAGCAGTGAAACCCCGAGTATAGCCCTTTCCATAGCTCGCTGAGCGATCTTGAACTTCCTTATACTGTCAGCAGTGAAGACCAACGTGTCAGATCCATAAGTGATCACTGGCAACAGGCACTGGTTGCACAATCTTGTTTTCAAGTATTGAGGTATACCTGATGAGATTATGTGTCGTAATCTCCCGAACGCTGTCCAGTCGAGTTGAATCCGTCAATTGACATACTCGTCAATATCTTCGAGCTTCATGCTCTTAATACTTACCGGCATATGCGTGACATGGATGTTACACATCATCTTTGTTTTGTCCATGTTCATGTTAAGACCTATCCGTTATTGCTGGAGGACCTAAGCACTATGTTCAATGACCTTATCATAGAGCTTGAGTGCTCCAGCGATTTCGTTATAAGGACTATATCGTCGGCAAATTGAAAGTGAGTGAACTACGCGCCATTGATGTTAATACCATATTTACATCAATGGCGAGTATTTTAATATGTTACCCTTTCCAGCCAAGTAGCTTGAAAACGTCTTCAGCAGTAAGGATTTTCGGGTATAAAACGTTCTCTGTATTACACCTCTCTGCAGATGGATGAGTTTCGTACTCTGGTTCTGCACTCGGATATCCATCGTAGCCCTACGTATGAAGTGTACAGACACTTCATCACTTCGATTTACCAATAGTCAACTTGACACCGCTGAAGGGACTGCAGTACCGCTCTAATTTCGACGGAATCAAGGGCTTCCACATACGCAAGGCAAAGTAGTATATTGTCCTCTTCGGTCTTATGTACAAGGTACTAAAGCCTTTTCAAAAATCAGCTTGTTCGGAAGGCTGGAAGTCGTCGAGTCTGCGTGCGAGTCGATTAGTAATGACTTTCAAAAACAGCACGTGGACGCGGCTCAAAAGGGAAATCAGTCTGTAGTTATTTAAAAGAACGTTGTCGTCTTCTATCGTACTTCTGCTCCACGCCTCGGGAGTATTGCGACCATGGAGGATGGAATTTAAAAGCTTTTTACGTACTTCAAGTACTGGTTTTCCACTCGTTTTCAGAAGTTCCGCTGTAATTTCATCCTCATTCGGTGCCTTGCCGTTTTAAGGTGCTGGAGAGCCATTCTAATCTCACTCGTCCGAGCGAGATTTGAATGGCTAGTCCTAACTTCCGGCATATCATCTGAATAGTGTCGGACTACTCTTGGATCGTTAGTCACACTAACATGTGGCTACAGTTTCCCGTAGAACTTCTAAATCTCACTGAAAATCTCAGGTGTCCCGGAAGCTAGTGTCAGATGCTACCACTTTCAGTGTTCAGCTTCGACTGATGGCTCTTTCTGGCAGACAGATCTCTGGCAAAGACTGGAGCCTTGGTTCCGCACAATCATCTCTTCAATAAGTCCCGCCGCAAGTATTTGGAGATCTGTCTGTTCAGTTGCCTGTATGCTAAAGACTGCAGTTTCATTTCCCGTCTAACAGCCATGAGATTAACAGTGAGAGTTTTTGGGTTCTTCTGCGACAGGTCTTGCAGACATAAGCTCCGAACGCGTGGACAGTTTCCAGGATCTTGTCATTCATATCATACAGGCATAGGCACTGAAAACGGTTTTGTAATTCGAGCTGAAAGTTTTCAGGGCTTTGGATTAGAGCACGGAATGTTGACTTTTAGACGAGATCTCTCCAACTTAACATTAAGGTTCAGTGTGCCTCTCACGGTTATCGCTGACAGTTTTCATCCTAGCGATCACTAAAACATCACTAAAGAGTTGCTGTCTAGTTGTCATACTGAAGTCAATCACATTTATTTCAAACCGTTGGGGCTCGACCAGGTCCACTTTCTATATAATCTGTTAAGTTTATATGTGTGAAGCCAGCCGGCATCCAATCAACAAGGCCGCAGCCCTGGAGGCACGAGGCAGATTAGCAGAAGTTCAGGTGATTGCAGATGCTTTCCTTCACATCCTTTCTGTAGCCCGAATTTAGGTGCATTTGCAGTATCGTGAAATAGTAAATTCGTAACGCCTTATAATATAGTCCATTAATTTACGTAAAATCACCCTTTTAATTGCTATGAACCAGCAGTTGGTCATTTAAACCAACACGCCATTATGAGCTCTTCGCCAGGATTAGACCTAATAACTGGTCACTCCGGTCGGGATAATTAATTCCATCCATAGCTGGCCCCTCTCGCCGAATTAATTAATTAACCAATTTCTGATCACTCCGCCCAGGATAAATAATTTTGTCCATCAGGTATAGATTATATTATTTGGGTTATTTGTGATTATACGAGTATATATTTATAAGTGTATTTACACGTATAGTATGAGTGTTTTATATTTATATTCACTTATTCATATTTTCTTGTTTTTAATGCACCTGCTAAAGTTTCTCTGCCTAGCTAGTGGTTGCTGGTAGAGAATTCCTAAAGGCATTAAATCCACCAATTGTACACTTTATTGCAATACAAATTTTTCAATAAATAATTAATAGCGCTTTTCATCGCCCGCAGAGTGACTTTGAGTTTCCTCATACGGTCAGGGCTACGTTTCAGTTTCGTAAGTCAGTACTGGCAACACTGGTCTTTACTGGTCTTAACTGGTCTTTACGTGGTAGAGCGACGCTGCAGCTATATTAGTAGTATAGTTGTAGCACGAATGGGTCGGCTCGACCGGGGAAGGACCACGCTCTTACAGAATACCAGCGTCAAATGGCAGTTTAACACTGCTGTGTTTCGTATGGTGAGTGTAGAGAACCGGAGACCCTTTTTACTGGAAAAGAGGCATTCCATCTTAGTCCTCACGAGTGACAACGCATCTGCGTTTTGATTCGCAAACGATGATAAATGTAGATGTCTATGGGCCATAGCAACCACTTACCATCAGGCGGACTGTGTGCTCGTTTGTCACTCGATCCTATAAAAAAAACACACTAGCTGTACATTGTTACACTTTAGAAATCGGGCAAGAAGACTTTTGTAGATAATTAAATATAATAATTACCGTATTGCAAGAAACAAAAACAACGTATTTTGAACTTATCCATTGTAGTAATTACGAACCTTAAAAGATCGAAGTAAATACTACCTCCTAGACGAAATGAAGTGGGTTAAATAGTGTTGTTGGAATAGTGGTTCATTTGTCTCGGTTGCAATTAGTGTGATACTTGCGGCCAGCCTTGTACGAGATTGAACACATTTACCTCAGACGATGCTCGTCTAAAGTGGTTATACACCTGACAATAAATCGTTGCTTACTAGATTAGATACTTAAGTGTTAGGCTCGTTTAGGTGCTTTTACCTTGGCGAATTAGCGAATAAACAAGAACATTCATCAATCAAGTGTCGTCGCCCGTAACTGCCTCGACTTTTTGTTCAAGGAAGTAAATAGTTTGTTCAATTATACCACGGTTATTAGGTTGCCTGGAATATAATAAAAAAATAGTAACAGTAATAATAAACATTACTATCTAGGGATATCAGTCTAAAACTGTACTGAGCGCTAACCCTTTTGTTGTTTCATCGTAACATCGTTTCCACCAGAGCTGTGCGAGGCTCCGAGGTAGCTAAGCTGTGTACGAGGAAAATAACCACCAATATAAATAACTTCACCAGCCTCGCTCAGCGCAGCTCTGTTGGGAAATGCAGCACCTTTGCAAGGACGCCCAGCTTCCTTGCAGCTGCTCTGGCCTTGGACTCAATGAACCGCCCAAAGTTTTGAGGATATCTCAACCCCCACCAACTAAAAGTGGTCGGTGTATTCCAGTGATACATTTCAGAAAAAAGAAGCCAAGGTGAGCTGGCTCATTTTTGCAGTGAAGAGACACGAATGTGTTTTGGTTTTCACAAGATTGGCATCGCTCAATTCTTTACCGTGTACTTAGTGGTGGTGTAAGGATATCCACTACCCCATATTATCCCGTGGATGTCGTAAGGCGACAGAGGGAAACACATCAGGAGATGGGCAGCAGCGTCTTCCCAATAACGACTAAAAATAAAACATTGTGGTATGCCAGTTGCCAACTCGCTTGCCAAGCGTGGCAACTATGGAAAATTCAGCAGTTGGTGTATGTACTCTTTGATATAAATGACTAAAGACTACATAAAAGTTTTTATTTAAAATCTTTTAAATGAAATAAAGTCGACATAATATTTGCAATAAAAATGTCAAACCTATACCGTTAGTTCATATTGTATTGAATCACGCTAAATTTGCACTTTTCATATTATTTGCTTGCTTGCTTAACATATAGGTACTACTAACTTTAAGTTTAAGCTGTACAATCACAAAATATACAATTCCTGAGCAGTTACAATTACGTGTGGAGCACCCAATAAACACGCTCCATAAAGACGAACGTTGTTTTTGTGATAAAATGGGCAATTCAAGGGGTAATAAAATAAAGCTGTGCGATATCAGAAATGGTGCTTATGTTTAAGAGAATATCCTTAAATCATTGTTCTTATATTTTATTGTATTTAAACGTAAATACATTATTTTAAAGCTTTGCTACCAAAGATTTACTTCTTTTTTATATTTATTGAACCTTTCTGAATTAGATAGGTATTGTTTTAAATATGCTTGGGATTTTGTTGCGTTATAAAATCAGAAACAAGCACCGCCGTAGCAGAATCCGATTTAACATAATAGACCGGCCAAACGTCTTGTAAACTGACCATTGGGGGAGAATAGTTCTTAAATAGCGGCCGCTTTTGGCGGCTTTTTATATATCTCAGAAATTCAGCAGAAGATCCTACTTTTGATGTCGGAAATTCAGCAGAGGATCGCAATTTTGCTCTCGGAAAGACATCAGGATAGCATTAATCGTTAAAAACAATAAAAGTGTAAGAGCGGATGTTCAACTAAAATGCTCTCTTGCTTACGCAATTAATCATTATTAGTAATAAGACAGCTAACTCACTATATATTCAGAATAGAGCAATTACTGTTCGACCATACCGTAACACGTCCCTGCCACAATCACACAATAATTTAACGTGAGGTACGTAATTACATGATAAAACTAAAGTATTATAAGCTAAGAAAAAAAATTATTGTATAAAGAATTTTCGTGTTTTAAATTTTAGGCCCCTGACTGCGAACGGCTCCAACTGAAATCACAAAAATTACTCCCACTTCCAGAAAATAAATATAACATTTAGTTAAAGTTTTTTTTTATTTGATGAGAGATTGTTAATTAATTGTCTACTTTGTTTTATTGCCTTTTCTATATAGAAGAGTGGAACAAATGAGCATGCGGCTCACCTGATGGCAAGTGTCGACCACCCGAGGGAATTGCAGGCGCGTTGCCGGCTTTTTAAAAAGGAGTAAGCTCATTACTTGAAACTCCCTAAGTCGTATCGGTCCGACAGTATTGGACCGCCAAACATCCCGATGATGTCCGAAAACTCCCCGTGCTAAATGCGATAGAAAATGCAACGGGATGCAACATCTCTTCGTCTCGTCTTTCATCTTCATCGTTCGTCGACGATTCGAGTCGCTCGGTGCTGAATGCGGTCAAGTGGAATGAGCTGGTACTAGGGATCCCTGGCCCAGGGATGAGAACAGTATTCCATGTTAGGCCAAACCTGCCCCTTGTAAAGTTGCAAGCAGTTTGCGGGCATAAAATACTGTCCCTCTCTGGTGAGCATGCCAAGTTTTTTAGAGGCCAATTCAGCCTTCCCTTTCAAGTGACCACGACATGTCACCGCCGAAGATTCCAATACTGACTGAGGTAACAAGGGGAGTGCCCTGAAAATGAGGAGTTACGACAAAGGGGTTCTTTTTGGTGGTAAACCCGCAAACTTGTGTCTTCTGGGAATTGAACTTAATTAGATTTAGTCGCCCCAATCCGAGACCATATCCGGCAAAAACTCGACTTCAGACACAAGTTTGTTCCGGTACTCGGCGACGTTTTCCCGAGAAATATAGGCACAGCCGGTGTATAAAGCATCACCAATGCACGTTACTGGTTTGCAACATATTTTTGATAAGCCGAAGAAACAGCGTAGATGATAGCACGTAGCCTTGTGGAACACCAGCATAAAGAGGCTTTTAAATGGAGCATGCGCCTTCTAATACGACTTTGTTGCTTCATTCTGCAAGAAAATTGCTGATTCAGTTGCACATATTCTCGGGAAGCACATAGAAAAGGAGCTTCGAAAGAAGCGCTTTGGGCCAAACCCGATCGAAGGCCTTCGCTATGTTTAAGCTAACGGCCAGGATCTCCCTCTCTGCCTCCGCCAATTTATGAGTCAGGTAAGCCAAGATCACCAGCTGAGCAACCCCGACGGAAATCGTACTGACGGTCACTTTTCACTTGGTGATCCTTGTGGCGGCGCTGTCGTCGCGCCACAAGCGAAAAGAGCCCTCATGAGCTGGCAGTTCACAGTGGTTTTCATTATTTTGGAGAACAAGTTGCATAGGTCTGAGCGGTCGATTTTCGGTTATTTTTTGATCTGGTGCACTAAACTGTCTTCTTTGAGTTCGGGACTACGCCTAGGGAGAAAGAGTTTTAGAAAAGACACGTTACGACCGGTGCCAACAAGAGAGCACACGTCTTCAGCACAATGAGAGGAACTCCATCAGGTCCACTCAACTTGACGTCTAGGGAGAGTAGTGCTATTCGCACCGAGCGCTGTGCAAACCGTATTGTACCGCCCTGAAGGCGAAATTATACTTCGTTTTAACAGCGCTGATGAAGCAATCCTACTATAGCGCGACCAAACCAGGCACAACAGATGATAGAATAAAGAGTTCCATTCCCTGAAGTACCACATCAGCGATAGAATCACGTTGGAATCATCCATCGAGAAGCATACCCTACCCTGTTCTCAAGGGAAGGATGCAAAAAAGACCGCATCCTGTCCCAATCGGCCGACCTATAGTGCCAAACACGGCGGCGATCTGCAGAACGTAACCGCGATGGAAGTGTGAGTGGCACCATAGTCCGGATCTGGCAATGGTCCCAAAAGATGGGCGTCGATGGAGACCTAATTTTCGTCCGGATGAGAGGTCAGCAGAAGGTCCTATAGGGAAGGTGCACGATCTTCCACATCTAGAATCCACGTAGGTGAATTAACCATTTGTATCGGACCATATGCCAAGGCAAAGTCATAAACAGATCTTCCCGCATGATCGGGTAAACGAGAATCAAGCCATTCAGCATGGTGGCCGTTAAAATCACCAAGGATCACGATATCTGCAGATGGGACCTGTTGTAGCGCGGAATCTGCAGTGATTTGGGCGGCATTGATGAGTTGGTCTACCTATAGAGGCACCCGTAGACGTGAGGATGGTCGTCGCTGACCTTCAAGACTGCCGAGGCGTCGAGAACAGATGTCCTCTCTGACGTATACGCAAACTCCAGCCCAAGGTACAAAGGTGTCGTAATTTGTACGCCGGATAGGAGAGAAGTATCGACCGGAGATGACACCTGCGTCTCGGTTAGAAAGAGCAAGGTCGGCTTCGCCGTCTTCATATGGTACCTAGTGGACTTCGTTAACGTTCGAATGAAATACCCTGATGTTGTAGAAATTCACGGATAGCGTGGCAGGGTTCATCTTTGTCTTATTGCTCTAGTTGCCTCGAGCAGTACTAGTCTTGAGCGGAATTTTGCCCCCCCCACCCTTCCCAGGATACGCGAGGCAGCCTGAGCACCCGCGCTAAGGAAGAGTGGGGTGGCTTGGGTGTGGATGCTCAGCTAGAGATTCTCAAATACTAGGGGTGCTGGGGTACCAGGGATATTTTCTTATTTAATTACACTACCATGTTAAAGCGAAGAGGGGTAGAAGTAGAAAGAGTCTCGAAGGAGAAGTAAACTTCTACTGCACGCTGGTTATATGTAAGGTCGTGTGTCGCCTCGGTTCGAGCTGGTCCACCCATTCATTACATTCACCCATTACAGCTCTTCATTTCATGTTTTACCAGTTACCAGGTCATCACTCCATCTAGTCTGGCTCACCCGTGCGACAGCAAAAGCTGCCGTGTGGCTCTTCCACTATTATGTTGTCTACCTATATTATTAACTGTAATCTACTTCGTCATTGTTTATGCGTGACACATAATACTGAGTAGTAAGAAGCTTTGCTTTATTATGCCCTGCAGTGGGCGACAAGGAGCTGATGATGAAGAGTAGTTTTGCACCTTTAAAGTATTTACTATTTAGTTTAAATAGGGCATCAATTTATTTTTTGCCCCGGGGCCTTTGGTTACATAGCTACGCCACTGGAAACAGGTACTTATGTATACCTAATTCATATTAAACGCGAATAAAACCGCAGGGCGCAGTAAGTCTCCAAATTAATATTTTCTAATTTCTAAAACTTAAAGGCTACATACCTAGAATGTTACAATTATAATCCAATGAATTATATAGAGAGAATATTTTGTAACAGTTGCTTTTAAATTTTTTTACAGATTTTATTTAAGAGGGTCTCAAAAAATGAGAGTAAATATTTTAATAATCAATATTTTTATGATAACATTTTTTGGGGAGGCCTTTAATCAGCTATAAACCTAAGAAGGGCTGTAATGACGAAAATGATGAGTTTTACCGAAACAGAAAAAACATCAGATCTCTTTTTGAGTGTCTATATAGATTCACGGATTCGATCTCTGATCGCCACCGATAGATAAATAGATTTGTAGCAAGCTATCGCCACCTCCATTTTGCATTCAGCTGAAACAAAAGAACACTATTAGACACGGCCGACAGTAAAGAGAAGTATACAAGACTACATGGAATTTAGGCGAGAACTTATACACTATAATTATTAAGTGGCGAAGCTTGCGAAGTCACTTATTGATTTCACGATGTCTGTCCGTCTGTCCGTCTGTCCCTCTGTCCGTCTGTCCGTCTGTCCGTCTGTCCATCTGTCCCACGATTATCTCGAGAACGGTTTTGAATTTTCAAATTCTGTTTTCAGCAATCGATTACTGATCACCCAGGCATCTGAATCTCCTATTTTGAAACTGATTGCTCAACGGCAACCGTTAGAAACCGCTACAAAGCTGATTGCTTCGCCACTTTGCTATGCTGTTAGCTTGCTAGGTTTATTTAAAATTGATTTAGATAATCCTATCGAAATTATCACATTTATTATATAATAATATACTATACACAGTGTCCCTCGGTAAAGTACAACACCGAAAGCAAGTGGTTATATTCTCTTTGACCGAAAGGGGGTGAAATAGACCATAAATTATTGACAAAAAATAGACAATAAATTAAAAAAAATATTTTACTTTTTATTGACAAATTAAGATTTTTATATCTTATGTAGACTCTATGTACAAAAAATAACGATTTCGTCAAAGTAGTGGGTCGATTACTTTAAAATAAAAAATAAATATTATGACACGTACTTGGCGGTGAGTATAATACAGGGTATTTTTGAAACGCTCAACAACCAATACCAACTATACCTTTGATGATGTGTGAAATATAAATACGATCCTGATGAAAAAAAAATCATCTTTTCACAACGTTTTATTAGCTTGATTCATTCTCTATCATGTTAGTACAGCTAAATGAAACGTTAATTTCATAAAATAAAATAATGAAAATACTTATACATAAAACCAGCAGTGGAATTACTGAATTACAATCAGCTGACTAGGGGTCAATGTACGCGCGAACGCAAATTCGCACGACCCGCAGCTAGTAGGCCTTACCACAATACCTAATAATTTACAACAATTGTCTAAATTACTAACTTATCTACTTAACATACTATTTTGGCTTGTCTCCACGTAGCCACTTTAATTCGAATTAACAGGTTAAATAACACAAATAACTGGTTCGATTCCCCGCTAATGAAAAAAATACTTAAATGAAATGTAACCAAGGTTAGAGTCATGCGTTTTTATTCATGGTGTAGGTATGTTTATTATTCGATGTATTCAGTTATGTACCTATTCAGGTCAGTTCAGTACTAAGTTACTTAAAAAAATTAGGCATGAAACAGCTTACCGCTCTAAATCCTCCGTGGTGACGTGCTCAATGAAACCAGGCACACGTTGTTGCTGGTCTAAAAACCAAGCAGAAAACTCGCCGGTGGTCGTGATTGCCGGGAACTAAAGCTTGCACTTTGTACACTTTGTATGGGCGCATTCGGTTACGCTTTAACACTTTGTGAACTGTACTGCAATTGTTCCATCCCGACGCCTTAACAATTTAGCGATACTTCATGTACCTAGGTTCGGATTTCGGCGAATGACATCTAAAAAGCGCTCCTTTGAGTGAACAGCCACTTAACTTCCACCTCCTGTCGCTACCAGAGCAATGGGCCAATTTTCCAACACTCGCTGAAATGCTGCTGTTATCGATGAGAGTCAGCTGGATGTCGAACGGTCGCGAATTTCTCTCGGTAAATTCGCAATGCATGCGAAACATTCCCGCGAGCTTCTTCAAGGCACATTAACATGTTGTCGTATTCACGAGCACTATAAACGTACGCGTTAGGCATTATAAAAACAAAATAAGAAACTTAAAACATAACAACAAGAATAATCATCATCATCATCATCATCATTAGAGCCTTTCATAATTCCACTGCTGAACATAGGCCTCCCCCAAGGAATGCCACAAAGCACGGTCCTGAGCCACCTGCATCCATCGACTTCCTTCATATCTTACCAGGTCGTCACTCCATCTAGTGGGGGTTCGCCCTACACTTCGCCTAACGATACGAGGCTGCCACTCGAGAACCTTTCTTCCCTATCGGTTGTTGGTTTTTCGAGCTATATGGCCGGCCCACTGCCACTTCAGCTTACTAATCCGTTGGGCTATGTCGGCTACTCTGGTTCTACTGCGGATATCCTCATTCCTAAGTTTATCACGCAGAGAAAACCCGAGCATAGCCCTCTCCATAGCTCGCTGAGCGACCTTGAGCTTCCTCATACGGCCAGCAGTGAAGGACCACGTCTCAGATCCGTAAGTCATCACTGGCAACACGCACTGGTTGGACAATTTCGGTTTCAGGTTTTGAGGTATGTCTGAAGAGAAGATGTGTCGTAGTTTCCCGAACGCTGCCCAGCCGAGTTGAATCCGTCGATTGACCTCTCGGTCGAAGTTGGACTTATCTAGTCGGACTATTTGTCCCAGGTAAACAACAACTACCGGCATAGGTGTGACATGGACGTTAAAAATGATTTTTGGTTTATCCACGTTCATCTTAAGACCTAAGCGTTGGGAGACACTATTGAGGTCATTGAGCATAGTGCTTAGGTCCTCCAGCGATTCTGCCATAAGGACTATATCGTCGACAAATCAAAGGTGAGTGATGTACTCGCCATTGATGTTATTACCGCATGCTTTCCAGTCCAGTAGCTTGAAAACGTCTTCCAATGCAGCGGTGAAGAGTTTCGGGGATATAACGTCACCCTGTCTTACACCTCTCTGCATTTGGATAGGTTTCGTACTATGATTCTGTACTCGGATAGCCATCGTAGCTCTACTGTACAAACACTTCAACACTTCGATATACCGAAAGTCATCTTGGCACCGCTGAAGGGACTGCAGCACCGCCCAAATTTCGACGGAATCAAAGGCTTTCTCATAGTCCACATACGCAAGGCAAAGTGGCAGATTGTAATCCTCTGTCTTCTGTACAATTTGCCGAAGGGTGTGTATGTGGTCCATGGTACTAAAGCCTTTTCGGAAACCAGCTTGTTCGGGAGGCTGGAAGTCGTCAAGTCTGCGTGCGAGACGATTCGTAATGACTCCCGAAAACAGCACGTAGACGCGGCTCAGAAGGGAAATTGGTCTGTAGTTATTCATGAGAGCGTTTTCGCCTTTCTTGAAGAACAAGACCACCGCACTTCTGCTCCACGCCTCCGGAGTAGATCCACCATGGAGGATGGAATTAAAGAGCTTCTGAAGGACTTCAACTACGGTCTTCCACCCGCTTTCAGTAGCTCCGCTGTAATTCCATCCTCGCCTGGGGTCTTGCCGTGTTTAAGATGCTGGAGAGCCATTCTAATCTCGCTCAGACTGATGTCCGAGATATCTTCGGAATAGTGTCGGATAAGACTCGCACTTGGATCGTTACTCACACTTCCGTGTGGCTCCAACGATGACGTGTACAGCTGCCCATAGAACCTCTCAATCTCATTCAAAACCTCAGGTGTCCCGGAAACGATGCTGTCACATGCGGTCTTCAGCTTTGACAGTTGGCTCTTTCTGGCAGACAGATCTCTGGCAAAGACTTTGGAGCCTTGGTTCCGCTCGATCGCTTCTTCAATACAAGCTGTATTGAAGTTGCGTAAGTCCCGCCGCATGCATTTAGAAATATGTCTGTTCAGTTGCCTGTATGCTGTCAAATCTGTTGAAGAATGTAGCTTCATCTCCCGTCTAACTACCATGAGATTAAGAGTGTAATCGGAGAGTGTTTGTGTTCTTCTGCGGCGGGTCTTGCAAAACTTAGCTCCGACCGCATGGACAGTTTCCACGAGCTTGTCATTCATATCGTCCACTTCATTGCAGTCTTCTAGACACTGAAAACGGTTTTGTAACTCAAGCTGAAAGTTTTCGGTACTTTGGAACAGAGCACGAGGGGGACGGAGCGTTGACTTCATTAGACGAGACCTCTCCCAACTTAACGTTTAGGTTCAGTGTGCCTCTCACCATTCGGTGATCGCTAACAGTTTTCACCCTCGCGATCACGGAGACATCACTGAACAGTTGTCGTCTGGTCGTCATAATGAAGTCAATCTCATTTATCAAATCATTTGTCGAACCGTCAGGCCTCGACCAGGTCCACTTCCTGTGAGGCCGCTTCTGGAAGAAAGAGTTCATCATTAAGAGTCCCTCTTTCTCTATGAAGTCGGCCAGCTGCTGGACCCTTGGGTTCCGTTGCCCTATTCCAAATGTGCCTACTTTCAGCTCACCGTTCTCTCTTGTGCCTAGTTTTGCATTGAAGTCTCCCATTAACACCGTATAGTGGGTTTTGGAGGAATGCATGGCTCTAGAGATATCCTCATACATTTCCTCCACCTCCTCTTGGGGATGTGCCGAGGTTGGTGCGTAAACCTGTATGACCTTCAGCAAATACCGTTTGGTGATACTGAGTATAAGGTACGCAATCTTCCTCGACACACTCTCAATCTTTACAACGTTGTTAACGAGAGACTTGTGGACGATAAATCTGACACCTCCTTGGGACAGATGGTCGCCCTCCCGGTGATAGAGCAAGTTGCCGGATTCGAGGATTACCATGTCCTCCCCCTCTCTTCGGACCTCCGATAATTCTATAATATGCCAGCGTAACTTGTCTATCTCTTCTTCCAGCTCCACGATCTTCTCGTCAGTCCTCAGGGTGTCTATTGCCAGATCGAATCGTCGGTGGCAACCGAACCTCCACCGGAAATTCTTAGCACCCCCTGCCCCGCCGTTACCATGGTCGCCACCGTAGCCAGGAATAGCGGGGCCGCCGGGGACTGGGGGCCGTCTCTTTGTTGCTCTCATCATTTGGGGGTGTTCGCCATAGTTGCCACGCTTGGCGAGCGGGTTCGCAACCGCAGTTTTTTTTATTATAATCTTCTGTTATTAGGAAGATGCTGCTGCCCATCTCCTGTCTGTTTCCCTTTGTCGCCTTTTACGACACTCACGGGAAGATATGGGGTAGTGGATATTCTTAACCACCACTACAAGGCAAGAATAATATCATTAAGTAATAAAGAACAAGTAATAACGACACTAATTTAATAAACAAAACAATTGAACTGTCTCATGTGGTAGTCAACACGGAACGGTCTCAAAAACTAAAATTATTAACCAAACAAGCTAAAACAAATGCGCACAATGTAAAGTCCTTGTAGCACTGGAACCTTCCACACACCGTTAAAGCGTTATGTATGTTAAGACATCGCCAACGTTTAATTAATTTTAAAGTTTTATCCCTACGACTAGTCTTCATATGGGATTTAAAAGTTATGGTTGTCATTTTTAATACAATTACGCCTGCATTGTATTGTATCCTGACGCAACAAGCAGTTCTTTACTACAAAAAAATATTGAAATTAATAAACGTACCTAATTGGGTACTCAGTACTCACACAATTATAAACACTATTTTATCGTTATCTTTGATTTTGTATAAGAAAATAGAAATAAAAAATGAAACTTCGTAACACCAATTTGATCGATAAATCGCTCAGTACCCAGGTTCAAGGCCAGCGTTTTTACGTGACGGGACCTATAAGAATTCGGCGCCCGCGAGGATATTGACCCTATTGTCAGCTGATGTTATTTGTAAGTTTCACTTCTGGTTTTTTGTTTAAGTATTTTCAAGATTTTTTTATGAAATTATCGTTTCATTTAGCTGTACTAACATGATAGAGCGTAAATAAAGTTAATAAAACGTTGTGAAAACAACGTGTGTGTTAAGGTGTTGTACATACTATCATCTGTCTTCGTTTTCGGGAGTGTTTCACAAACACCCAGGGTAGAAAGGACTGGGGAGGGGCCAAAATAGGACTTACCATGATATATACTGCGGTATAGTGAGTTAGCCAATAGCCAGTCACTCCGATATTCTCGCTGCTGCTACCTGTTCCGTTGATTTGGTTTTATTCTGTTATTGATTTATTTGTTACGTTTTTGACTCTACTTTATTGTGAATTCTTGAAATGCTGCGATTGACCAAGTTCTGTCCGCGAGAAATCGCTGACATCCATTACTATTATGGAATGCCACGTGGACGCACAGCAAACGCTCGTTCTGCATACATTATTGCATTTCGGGGAAGACTTATACCGTCACGAAATTTTCAAGAAGTTCACCGGAAGCTATACAATATATGACTTGGATTAGCACAAGATGACCGTGAACGACAATAGAAGAGGCAGTTTTAAACGATTTGCTTGCTGATCCTACAACCAGCATTAGACGGTTGGCTTTGCGTCACGGTTTATCAAAGACATCGGTATGGCGAATTTTGAAAAAAGAGGGATTACATTCATACCATTACCAGCACTTGCATGAAAATGTAGACAATCGTCCTAGGTGCGTCCTGTATGCGTGAATTCAAAGAAGATTTAGAAACGATCTACAATTTTATAAAACTATTTTATGGATCGATGAAGCAAAATTCACTCGTAATGGAATTACAAATTGCGGGAATTTAAGAAAATCCACACTTAAAGTCTATATATTTTAATGTGCAGTTCTCTATGAATGTGTGGACAGCTCTTATCGATGACGTATTATTTGGTCCAGTTATTTTACCTAGTACATTAAACTCCGAACGTTTTCTAACTTTATGAACAGATGAACTGCGATTACTGCTCAATAACACTAGGCTGACTCCTGGCCACAAGGTGACGGGGGTGTATGTTTTTGCAGATGGATGGATATCCTGCTCATTACGGGCGAAATGTGCGAAGTTTTTTTAAACGAAAACTATCCAAACAGATGGATTGGCTGGGGTGGACCAGTGGGCTGGCCAGCGTGTTCACCTGATCGACACCTCTCGACTACTTTTTGTAGGGTGCTATGAAACAAAAAGTCTACGTAATCACGTTACCACAGTAAGCACCATGACCAAATTACAAGATCAAATTTTTCAGTGTGCGAATGAGATAAAAAGTGACCCAGGGATGGTGCGTGGAGCTATAAACCAAAATGATCTTCGTGCAGCAATGTGCCTCCAACAAGGAGGGGGACATTTTGAGCATTTAATGCATTAGTTATAAGAACTATAAAAAATTATGTGACTTGATTAAAACTTGTAATCTAAATCTGACTTTTAATGGTGAAATGTTAACATCTCTTAGCCAGCGTGTTTTTGGGTTACAACGCAGTTTGTTTTTAATTGAAAGGCAATATGGTAGAGAATAATAATAAATCATAAAATTTCCTGGAATTGGAGGTATAATTCTGAGATAATTAAATATCACTTTTTTGCGAGCTAATTGTTATTTTATCCTTACCGCCAAGTACGTGGCATATTTTTTTATTTTAAAGTAATCGACCCACTACTTGTATTGTCGATAGTTTAGGGTCTAGTTTCACCCTCTTTCGGAATTTCACTTTACCGAGGGACACAACGTATTTTCTTTAATGACCCGTTCAGCTAATGATGTGAGTATATTATATAATCACAACCTTGAGTACTTGGTTTAATTTTTTGTGGTATTTTAGGTTTCGATGTATTGTCTTTACATTTACTCAATTTGTTTTACGAAATACGTTTACCGACTTCCGAACACCAAATCGACTTCGCTGTCCTTTATCTTGGTGAACACAATCTTTTGACGATAATTTTTTTTTTTATATAGAATAGGGTGCAAACGATCTTGCGGCTCACCTGATGGTAAGTGACTACCGCCGCCCATGAACAACCGCAACACCAGGGGAAATGCAGATGCGTTGCCGGCCTTTTAGAAAGGTGTAAGCTCTTTTCTTGAAGGTTCCTAAGTCGTATCGGTTCGGAAAATTCGCTGGTGGTAATTGATTCCACAAAGAAGTTGTGCGAGGGAGAAAACTTCTTCTAAATCGCACAGTGGTGGACCGCCAATCATCCAGATGGTACGGATGGTAACGCGAGTTTTGTCGCGACGTGCGATGGTGAAATTGAGCGGCTGGAATTAGTCCGAACAATTCCTCAGAGCACTCCCCGTGATAGATGCGATAAAATACGCAAAGAGATGCAACATCTCTACGCAGTGCCAGTGTATCGAGCTGATCGGAAAGAACTCGGTCGTCGACGATTCGAATCGCTCTGCGCTGGATGCGGTCAAGTGGAAGGAGCTGGCACTGGGGTGCCCCGGCCCAGAGATGAGAACAGTATTCCATGTGGGGCCGAACTTGCGCTTTGTAAAGTTGCAAGCGATGTGCCGGCATGAAATACTGTCTCGCTCTGCTGAGCACGCCAAGCTTTTTAGAGGCCAATTTGGCCTTCCCTTCCAAGTGACCACGAAACTGCACGCTATTCGATATGTCGACGCCAAGGATTCCGATACTGGCTGAGGCAGCAAGGGTAGTGCCTTGAAACTGAGGAGATACGACAAAGGGGTTCTTTTTAGCGGTAAACGCGCAAACTTGTGTCTTCTGGGGATTGAACTGGACTAGATTTAGTCGGCCCCAATCCGAGACTTTGTTAAGCAAAGACTCGACTTCAGACACAAGTTTGTCCCGGTACTCGGCGACGTTTTCCCGAGAAATATTGGCACGGCCGGTATATAAGGCATCCCCAGTGCTGTCGTCTGCATAGCAATTAATGCTACCAGTTAGCAACATATCATTGATATGCAGGAGAAACAGCGTTGGTGATAGCACGCAGCCTTGTGGAACACCAGCGTTGATAGGCTTGTAATCAGAGCATGCACCGTCTACTACGACCTTGATGCTCCGATCAGCAAGGAAACTGGTGATCCATTTGCACAATTTCTCGGGAAGCCCATAGGAAGGAAGCTTCGAAAGAAGCGCCTTGTGCCAGACCCGATCGAAGGCCTTCGCTATGTCCAAACTAACGGCCAATGCCTCCCCCTTGGACTCTACTGCCTCCGCCCATCTATGAGTTAAGTAAACTAGAAGATCACCCGCTGATCGACCCCGACGAAAACCGTACTGACGGTCACTGATATCCCCCAGAATACGCGGGGCAGCCTGAGCACCCACGCTTAGGAGTAATTTGCTGTAAATATGCATGTTTCAACATTTGTAGGTCTATGAGCGATACTTAATAATTACTTGCGTAATGATAAAGGTTTTATATTATCATTCAGTGTATTTTTCGATACTAGTAGAAAGTGCAATTGTGAGAGGCAACTACATGCCTTTCCCCTTGTAGGATACTTGTGGAAGGTAAAATATGTCAAAGGAGGCATTTGATTAAAAATAAATCAAATCACGAACCGACAGTCAGTCATAATCTCGATAGGAGAAGTAAAAATGATGTGATTTTGTGCATATTATGATCTGATAGAAGAAACAATGTAATGATGCTTCCAATATGATATAAATCTCAGGTTTTTTCTCCGCTTAGGCACCTTAAGATATTATTGTAACAAACTGTCCGCTGGATTAAGCTATCGTCAAAATCTCCCAAGAATTTGCAATGTAACGCATTAGTATAATATGGGGAATTTTCTTGACTATATTATCTAAAACTTTTGCCTACCTTAATTGGCTAGTAATAAAAAGAAGTTATTATGGTTATTTGACACAAGCTGACAGTTGACACATGACGTTGACGTTTAAATTGCAATGTTTTGTTGCTCTATAATAATATACAATATACATATAAATGTATATAGGCAGTGTGACCATATGTGGCAGGTTCCTGCCATTTTGGCAGGATTGGCCTCTTATTTTAGCCTCTGGCATGATCGGTTGACGTTTTATAAAACCTGGCAGTATTTGGCAGTATTGGGGTATTCAAAATAGATTTCATTATGACAACTTAAAATGACGAAAATGGCAACACTAGATACTTCGCCAGCATGTTGGGGATTTCCTTGTATTTCACGATTTCTCGTATTATGTTTGTATCACATTCAATAAACAACTTTAAATTTTTTTGTGTATAAAGTTAATAATCTTGAAACGAATTAACACGTGTTGGTTAATATTTCAATCAGTCATAAAAGAGACATACTTTAGTTTGGTATGCATTATATTTCATGGTGATAACATCTTGGTAATAATATTTCGTTGACGATAGTAATTATAGGTGGCGGTGATGAACCGAAAATATGAAAGGGCGTATCGAGCGAAGTGGGAGCAAGATCTTTTACTTTCATCAAGGATCTCCAAAGCTAAAGATGATCGAGACTGTGTCACTACAAATTGGCACCCCGGCTGTCCGCTTTAAAGGAGCATGCCGCTAATAGTAAACATCAAAAAAATATGAATGGATCCAACATGCGAAAGAGTATTCTCTTAAATAAATTTAATTAAGACAAAAACACGAAACAGATTTATAAACAAACATTTACCGTCTATCTTATATGTTAACAAGGCATTGGTGAGCATGGCGATTGCATTGCATTCAAACCATTGAAAGATATGTTTAATTTTTATTAAAAAAAATATAGCATTTATATGTGTATTTTTACTTTTCTTAGTTTAATACAATGGTAAATAAATTTGGCAGTATTTAGGCATTTTTCACTATAGACTTTGGCAGGATTTGGCAGGTTTTTAACCAAAGTAAGGCAGGATCTGTATTTTAAAGATGGTCACCCTGTATATAGGATTCATAAATAATAATTATAGTGATTGAGCAAATTTTTGTAAAAGATCTTTATAAAATTAATTTTTTTAAGATTGATGTTTGATGCTTGCAATCTAAAAGAACGACAGTTAAAGATATGATGCGAATAGGTGTGATACTATATTTATTTTTTCTTTATTCCAGCGGTAGGGCTTCTGATGAAGCAAAAGCTGATAAAGTAGTAGTAGATTGTAATACTTTACGTCTAGGACAGTATATTTGTCCCGACCCTAGTATTAATCAAATAGATCCAGATACACAACAGTATCGCGGATGTACAAAAGGAAAAATTGTTCCATCTGAAGGTGAAGCGGAAGGTAATCAAATATTATTATTATATTAAAAGTTATATGTACAAAATTTTATATATTTAATTAATTTGAATTTGATTGAATGAAAACTATAGCATCTATTCTTGTCATAACAGTGCAATGTATAGCAGCTGATGGAATTATATGCAATGAAACTAATAATTCAACATTTAGTAAAAAGCTACCATGTAAATGGACGTAAGTAATGTTTTTACTGATGTTTTTCATTAGATCTTATAATAGTTCTAGTATTTACTTGTAACTTTAGAATCACTAGTTAATTTTACTTTATAAAGCTTAGCCTTAAAAGCAGTAGTAGCCTAAAGGCCAATACCTACTTTTTAGGATTCCTTATTCAAAGGATAAGCAATGGGACCCTATTACTAAGCCTCTGCTGTCAGTCCGTCATTCTGTCAACACGCTGTATCTCAAGATACGTAATAGGTAGGCACTGAAATTTTCACAGAATGTGTGTTTCTGTTGCCACTATAACATCAAATAATAAAGATAAATTAAAAATTAAAGGGGACTCCCCTAGTAGACACGTGTTTTACAATGGTATGGTACCCTTCATGTGAGTCTGATTTGCACTTGGCCAGCTTTTTAAAATTATTACTTTTTACAAACAAGTAAGCAGTCTATCTGTAAATCACTTACTATCATTTATCTAGTAGTGCCATGCTGCAGCTATATTATGGTTGTAGAATGATTGGGTCGGCTTGACCATGAAAATACCACACTTTCAAAGTATACCAGTATAATATAGCAGCTTAATGCTGCTGCCAGGTTTGTAAGGTGGTGTAGACAACTAAATACCCTTTTTACTGGAAACAAGGCATTCCATCTAAGTAGACATCATAGTTAGTTACCATCTGGTGAGCCGCATGCTCATTTGTCCCACTCTTTTATATAAGAAAAGAATCAAAACGCCGATTCATTGTCTTTTTTACGTGACTACCGCCACCCATGAACAACTGCAACACCCAAGAAAATTGCAAGTGAGTTGCCAGCGTTTTAGAAAGGAGTAAGCTCTTTTCTTGAAGGTTCCTAAGTAGTATTGGTCCAGAAAAATCGCCGGTGGTAATCAATTTCACATAGAAGTTGTACTAGGAAGAAAACTTCTAGTACAATGCACAGTGGTGGATCATCAAGCTTCCAGATGGTGTGGATGGTATCGTGCATTTTGACACGATGTGCGTTCGTGAAATTTGGCTGCTGAAATTAATCCAAAAAATTCCACAATTTCTTGGGAATCCCATAGGAAGGGAGCTTCGAAAGAAGTGCTTTGTGCAAGACCCGATCGAAGGCCTTCGCTATGTCCAAACTAACGGCCAATGCCTCCCCCTTAGACTCCACTGCCTCCGCCCATCTAAGAGTCAGGTAGACCAGAAGATCACCAGCTGATCGACCTCGACAAAAACCGTATTGGCGGTCACCAATCAGCTGGTGATCCTTAAGGTACCTCATGAGCTGGCAGTTTATAATGAACTCCATTATTTTGAAGAACAAGGAGGTGATGGCGATAAGCCTGTAGTTGGAAGGGTCCGAGCGGTCGCTTTTTTAGGGATCAGGTGGACCAAAGCTATCTTCCATGAATTCGGAACTACGCCTTGGGAATAGGAGTACCGGAAAAGACCGTAAAACCAGTGCCAACTCCAGAGCACACGTTTTCAGCATAATGGAAGGGACTCCATCAGGCCCAATCGACTTGTTGACGTCCAGGGAGAGAAGTGCTTTGCGAACCAAGCTCTGCGTAAACCGCACATCCGGCATGGATTTCTTACACCGCGATCAGCTGTGTCCCGGGGGGAGATATATGAAGTATCAGCCGGAGAGGACACCTGAATCTCGGTTAAAAAGAGCAAGGCCGGCTTCACCGTCTCCAGATGGTAGTGGAGTAGTCGAGAATTTTGCCCCCCCCCCCCCCACAGTATACGCGGGGCAGCCTGAGCACCCAAGCTCAGGAAGAGTAGGATAGCTTGGTCGTGGATGCTCAGCGAGGAATTCTCTGTCAACAGGAGTGCTGGTACCCTCCAAGGGTTGTGTTTATTTGATTCAGCTACCATGTTAGGGGAGGGGGGGGGGGCGAATTGGGACTCCGGTCACCTGCATTTACCAAGCGAAACGCAGAAGTAGCCAGTCCAGTTCGAGTTGGCCCGTCCGTGCGTTAGCAAAAGCTACTGCAACACGTGGCTCTACCACTGTTATTTCTCTTATACTGTTATATTCTTAACCGAGGATAGATGTCTATGGGCCACAGTATTCACTTCCCATCAGGTAGATGGATTGTGTGCTTGTATGTCACCCTCATTCTATAAAAAAATACACTCCTAACTTGTTGGATGTGAAGTTTGATGACACATTCAACCAACTTCCAATACTAAGGCTAAAGATATCTGTCACTTTTAAGCACTAAAATGGAATACCTCACATCTTGTTATTTCATATATACTTTGTACCTTGCTCAAACCAGTCACAGCAGTAGGCAGTAGCACTACTGCTTGACATCAGAAGGTGAAAATTGTTGTGCCAATGCAGATAGCTTCTCAGTCAAAAAGAGTTCTACCATCTAAACGTCATAAAAAAATCACTACATAACTAACTATCATTAATATTCTGTAATGAAAAAAAACAAGATATTGTAGCTGAGAAAGCTAAGTGCTCTTCGAAAATTTTATAGTATGTATGCAGGCAAACTTAGCTTAATCTCTGCCAGTGCTACTTAAATTGTTAATTGCAATTACAAGTTCTAACTTGCCACATACTTGGCAGTAAAGGAAAATATACCGACCTACAAATCTACCTACATTTTGAAAAAAAAATGAAAATTTAAAGTTACAACTTCTAACCATCTTTATCCTGTACGTACAAATTCCACCAAAAACAAGTGTAAGAAAGGGTCTTCCAGAATTTGTTCTAAATGAGTGGCAGAACAAGCGTGTCTACACAAGAAACAATTCTCTCTCTCAACTGTCCAGTATACTGGTCCATAGATAGTATACCTCCATCTGGTCCACTACATTTCTTCACGTCTAGATCCCGTAAGGTTGTACGAATCTCCTTGTTAGTGATGCGGATCTCTAACATAGAGGAGATCTCCAAAATGAGGTAGTTCAGGTGGACAATAAGAGATGCAAAAAAGTCTGCTTTTTCTTTAACTGTATGCGCTGGTCAGAACAGGTCTTGACTACTTTAGCGAGAGACGGTAAAGTTCTACTGCCGGTTGGTATAGCAAAGATCATTGCGTCCGTTTTTTTTATGCAATCAAAACTGCCCTTCCATAACGTCTTTTTTTGAGGAGATCGGCGGCCTTTGTGTCTCTACTTAAAAGTAAAGTGAATGAGCAATATGTTTTTGGTGGTAACACAAAAGAAACTTGCCAAATTTGATCATTATACTGCATCTTTCTGTTTCTGTCTCAGTGATATCATCTTCCAGTGACCTCCGAATAAATTTTATTTGCTTATTATTGCTTCAATGCACTGTGTAATTTGTTTGACTGTGGGATGGTTTTTTAAATGACTAATTTGATAATTAAAGATGTTAAAAATTAATTAGCTAAGATTCATTTAATAAATAACTAATAATAGTTATTAATATCTTTAATATAACGTATTTTTGCAATGTAACGCCTGATTCTATTAATTACTTCGTCTTTATAAATTTGAAGAAGTATCTACAGAACTAGATAATTTGTGACCAGATTGATTTTTAACCCCTAGAAAGTATCCATGTTCTCTGTCACTTTCTCTTCTCTTCCTGATCCGAAATCTAAACTCTTATATGCAAAGTCGACAATTGCGTATGTCGTTTGTCCAGAACTTGGCCCCCTTTTCACACTTCCGTTATTGGTGAAATATCACTAATTATTTAATTTGAAATTTAAAGTTATTTATAGTTTTATTAATCTGATTAAATACATAACCTTAAACGTTTTTTATTGCGTTTATGCCTTACTGATTTACTGTTTTCTTTTTTTAATATAAACTAAGTATAAGAATTAAATGTGGACACCCAATATTGATAATTTTAAGTTTGATTTTTCTTTTGTATATGGGTAACATTCTTCCATGATGCCAAATTTGAAGATTTTAAGTAGGCCTGGAACATAGAACATAGAACCTAGGTTTTGACAAGTGAGTCAGTGAACGAGCCATTTCAAACCTTAATATCTCAAATTGGTTTATTCAAGAAAATTTAGGTTTTTAGGTATCCCAGGATTCCTTATTTAGGTGTGCAAAATGGCAAGTGTAGGTCTAATACTTGTTAAGTTATAGGGTTTGAAAGTGGCTCGAAATTGTTTGTCTTGTTCTTTGTGTGTGTCAGAAAAAAAGGGTGACACAGAGTCAATGCGTAATATACACACTGACTGTGCGTCACCCTTTTTTTCTGAACTTGGCAGACACTACCGTATGTCTAGATGTAGTGAGATTAAGAAGTTAACATATGTTAATGTTTTAAATTAAATTATAGAGATTATTTACCTTTTTCAGGAATGGATACTCCCTTGAAATAGCGCTGCTTTTATCAGTCTTTTTGGGAATGTTTGGATTAGACAGATTCTATTTGGGATACCCTGGTATTGGCTTAGCAAAATTATGTACACTTGGGTTTATGTTCCTTGGACAACTATTGGACATTATTCTTATTGCAGCACAGGTAATTTAAAAAATGATAACAATTATGGTTATATTATAATATTGCTTATAGCTGTCATCATTACAGTTCGTGAATAGAAGATGGACATCTTTGAACATAGGCTTCCCCAATGGATTGCCATCAATCAAATCATTGTTTGCCTCATAAGGTTGTCACTTTATCTGGTCAAAATCTACATCATTTCACAAAAATAAAACCTCAGATTTGAAGAAAATTTGGAACACGAAACTCTATTTTTCTTTTTTAAATACCATAACAATTTCATTTACAACTTATATAAATCGTAATTCTTCTTCTAAACGACTTGACCGATTTTGATGAAATTGTCATGGCCAATTAATGGGTCACCTGAATGGTTCTTATCTATAATAGGACCCAGGTAAATATGGGTATACAGATTGTTAGTATATTAATAATTGTTGGTGTATCTGTTAGTGATTGCATAACTTCTGAACAACTTGCTTGATTGAGGTCATATTCACACAATATATTTGTTTTATTAAGATAATGGTTCATAGCTATTCTGGGATTCGATAGATGGCGCTGCAATCAAGTTGTTAACTAATTGTATATTAATAAACTACTCTTATATCTTAAATTAAAAATTAAAATAAAACCCTGAAACAAAAAGAGCTGATGATCTTTAAATGGCTGAATAGATTTTCTTGAAACAAAGCTAAGAACATTTTCGATCAAGGCACCTTTCAAACGAAAAAACTTAAATAAAAATCGGTTCATTCGTCCAGGAGCTGTGATGCCACAGACAGACACACAGATACGCGCTACAAACATATAACAACATAAAACGTTTTCGTCAGGGGTTAAAAATTACTCATATTCACAATATATGTTGGTTTAGTGCTAAAAACTTACAAAATCTGGACCCGATAAATGGCGCTGTGATCGAGTTATTTTACGAATTTTATAATTACACTTTAAGGTGAAAGCTCCAGGGTGGCCCGCGAAATTCAAATTTTCTTACGTTTTTTGGACTTTGTAGGTCAGGGTCAGGTTGAATATTTAAGAAAATATGATTCGTGACCGTAACGAGTATGTGTTTATAGAATTATTATCATTAAAATCACCAATACAACCCTAATTCCTTTGAATGAGTTTTTCTGGAAATAGTCATTACAATAGGTGGTAACTACGAGTAACATACTTGGTGGTAACCAAGTAGGTTGTTTTTCTATGGATTCAATTGAATGAGAGCTAATACTATTCCACTCACCAGATGTCGCTACTTGACACTGAGGTAAAGTTGTTTATATGATTTAAATGAGAAGTTAGTTTCAAATAAAAGTTTATCAGTTTCTAGAGTATTATATTAATACACCAAACAGTGCCTCAGTGGTTTGCTCTTACATTTTTTCATATTTTACCTTTTTTTTTCTACTTATAAGAATATCTGTGGTTTGGTTTATTTTTAATATAATTAATACAAAATATAAATAATAGTTTAGAAATAAACATTACCCTCGCCTTTTTTGAATTTATTAACTTCCCCGCTATGAAATCAGTTAAATATTACACCTCATTTTTAAGTGGCACCGCTCTGGTGGCAGAAAAAGTAGACGCTCTCATTAGGTAGGGTAATTTTCAATTGAATTTTTTTTAATAAATGACTAGGTGGCCAATTAACCGGCTGTTTAGACTATTCTTTAGAAGTACATAATATTTACATAATCATATATATTATTCACTAGTTATAAGGGCGGCTCCATGGTTTTTGTTGTATTGATCTTTCAGGTACTAATTTTGGAATTCAGAGTTGCTGTTAGCAGTCATTCAGTCAGGCACTTTAACAGATATCTACTTTATTTTCCTTTGATATTCTTATATTTTTCAACAGTATATTTATATTATAAGGAATTTTTTAGGTTGTAGGGCCTGCAGATGGTTCTGCATTTGTCATCCCATACTATGGGGCAGGAGTTACAGTTATCAGGAGTGATAATGAGACTTACTTACTACCACAGGCAGACTGGCATAACATTACTTGACAGTGGGGAACAATATCCTTTGAAGATGATGAGGATTATGAATGGACTTAGTAGATTTTTCAGTGCAGTGAAAAATATCATGTGATCAAATTCTAAATTTGTATTTCTTTCTTTATATAGACTCTTTTTTGTAAATAACGCACTATTGGTAAAATTTCAAAGGACCATTTGATTTACTACTGTACTATTAATGTTAAATTATCAGTAACCTAATTCTAAAAATGTGATGTTAAATATTATTTGAAATAAAATGTATTATGTATATAAAGAGATATGGATATGTCTTTGAATAAACCATTATAGTAGGCAATAATATATTATGAAAATGTAAATATAATACTTTCAAATTATTAACAGTATCCTAGAATAAGAAAGATCTGTTGTAAAAATAACGAATGTCAGTACTGTTTACAGGAAATAGTTTATTTACAAAATAAATTATTAATCCTCACTTATAATCACTTTCTTTTTATTTGTTCGTCATCTGTTTCAGTTACAGCTGGTTGAGTTTCCTGCATTGCAATGTCTGTCGGTGGTGCTGTCAATGTAAATATTACTGGTATATCTGATAACACTGGGTTACCATATTTCTCTAATAGCCTAATCCATGATAAAAGGGAATCCCTTGATGATGTTCCTGTTAAATAACAAACATTAAAATAGATCAGGTTCCATTATATATAAACATTAATGTATTATTATACAAAATTCTATAACTTGAAAGCAAGTGTACCCCGAGAATCAGAACTGTACCACAGAAATCTGGTTCTTTGCACCTTAGTTGTTGTTCCAATCGCTAGTCAGGCTGTTTAAAGTATTACAATTTTGAGATAGTTGTTCTATCATCTATCAAATGAAGAAATATTTTCACGGCATTCAGTTTAAGTCAATTATCATGACACTCAAAGAATATTTTATAAGCTCCAATACACCTATAGCAGTTGTACGATTATATTTATATGCTACATTTTTTTTATAGGATAAGGGTGACAAATAAGCACACAGTCCACCTGATGGTAAGTGGTTGCTGCAGCCGATAGACATCTACCTCTATTCTCAAAACCTCAAATCAAAATGCAGATGCGTTGTCACCTCTGAGGACTAAGATGGAATGCCTCATTTCAAGTAAAAAGGGTATCCGGTTCTCTACACTCACCATATGAAACACATCGTCGAGCCGACCCATTCGTAATACAACTATACTACTAATATAGATGCGGCATAGCTCTACCACGTATTCCATTACAGCCTATAAAAGTCCACTGCTGAACATATTGCCTCATAGGAGTTTCGTCATAGTTGTAACGCTTGGCATCGGGTTGGTAACCACATTTCACAACTTTTTTATTTTGAGTTGTTATCAGGAAGATGCTGCTACCCATCTCCTGTTTCTGTTTCTCTGTCGCTTCTTACGACACCCACGGAACGATATTGGGTAGTGGATATTCTAACACTACCACTATACGGTGGCTACATATCTATACTATAATATAATAAAGCGGAAGAGATTTTTTGTTTGTTTAAACGCGCTTATCTCTGGAACTACCAGTCCGATTTGAAAAATTATTTTTGTATATTATAGCCAGATTCATGTGGAATAATATAGGTTATCCTAGCATTAAGCTATATTACTCGACTAGCCTTAAATATGGATATTTGTTAAGCAAGTCAGAAGAAAAAGCACTCCCGAAATGATTTATCCGCGTACGCTGGTGTTATCGTTAGGCATACGTAAATACAATGTTCTAGAAAAATATAGACCTTTACTCCGTCTAAAAAAAAGTCCGCGATACCATATGTCTATTTCTTATACATAAGCCATAATTTGGTATTTTGTAACAAAAAAATATTGAAAATTTTAGTGATTTATAAGCATTATTATTAGGCATGGCCTATTTATCCTTACGAACGAAAGTTACTTCATCATCAAGACAATTTTATGAAGATAAACTTTGTTCTTTATACCATGTTATTTGGACGCATAGCTTAAGAGATAATGTAAAATTAAAATAATTCAATACTTGGCTGGGCGCGCGAACGACGCTTAAACCTAGCCGTTATAAAATGCTTGAACTAGGTCATGTCGAGCACCTCGGACACGTGATGACGCGGGTGAAACCGCGGGGCACAGCTAGTTATGAATATAATTTCCTTCTCGTCTGGTTTGGTTGCATAAAATTAAATAATTAATAGAATCAAGCTTTACTTTGAGGAAATACATTATATTAATGATGTTAAAAATTAACTATCTAAGATATGTGTAATCAAATTTTATTTAATAAAATTATCACCTGGACTTTAGCTAATTAATTATTAACATCATAATTAAATAATTATAAAATTTATATATAATAGAATATAATAAGAAATAAACTATAATATGTAATTAAATATATAGATAAACCCCAACCAGACAGAAGTCGTCAGCAGCTGAGACCAAATGGATAAAGATTAGGAGAAAAGAGACAAAAATCGCAGAAGATGCAGGCGGTATTGAGAAGCACCACCTTCTGCATTAGAGCCTGGTGCCCTCAATCACTGACTTCCAGTCGCTTTAGATGACCCGGAAGACTGACTGGGATTAATCCGTTTGCAGAGATGACTACTTCGGCTTCATGACATATTTTCGAACACATGATACCATACTCGGTTTGCCAGGCCTGCTTGTTTGTTCCGTAAAAGGAATGGATATCTCCAGCTCAGAAAATATGGCAGTACATCGCTATACGCAAACCCTCTGATTTCTTTTCCTTTTCACTCTAAAACATGCTCGTAATGTGTGTGTTGATATTTTTTTATCTAATGCATGCGACGTATTCCAGCATCAGCATGTGCTACTTACTGAGTTTGAAGAGGATCCTGTCGACACCAAGCAAACAGGCAAGCAAGGTGGCGAATATTATTATGTTTAATAGGAATGGAATATTACATACTTATGATTATGATTATAAATAAATATTACCTGTAGCACAAACTGAGACAATTGTACCATCATCTTGTTCATGCACTGTGCATTTAATAGCTGGTAACTTTGTATTACCAATAAAACCAGGTATACCAGGAGGCTTTTCAATATTGGAAACATCTGAAAAATAATTGTAATTAAAAATAAACTATAAAAATTAGTATAGTAATTTATGATAAAGATATGTCTTTTTTTCTTATATTTTTATATTCTTTTTTCTTTAACTAAAATTAACACTACTAGAAGTTTTAAGTATATTAATAAAGTTTAGTTCGAAATGCTCGCCTTTTTTTTTCTTCATCTTCCCATAGCTAATGAAGCAATCTTATTACTGTCTTACCAAACCGTTTATTATTTATTACGGGTTGAAACTATGGTTTAAGAAAATTTTAAGAGACCTTATGATAAATATGTGACCTAATAATATTTTTTTTATATAGAATAAGGGTGACAAACAAACACACAGTCCACCTGATGGTAAGTGGTTGCTGTGGCCCATAGACATCTACATCTATCTTTGTTTGCGAATTAAAATGCAAATGCGTTGTCAGCCGTGAGGACTAAGATAGAATGACTCTTTTCCAGTAAAATGGGTCTCCTGTTCTCTACACTCACCATACGAAACACAGCAGCATTAAGCTGCTATTTTACATTGGTATTCTTTGAATATAAATAATCCTTTAAAAAAATTCTGAAACCATAGATCGATAAAACTCTATATAACTAACACACACTGCCGTCAGTCATGTTTTATATGCAATACTCTGTACAAAGTGACTGACACGGCAACTAACGGATTAACAATGTTTGAAGACAAATTTAAATTTTCGGTTAGTCAATTTTAATGCTTACAATGCTAGCATTCCTCAAATTTGGGTTTGAGTTTTTATAATTTTACTTCATAATTTGGAAGAATGTCCAACTATTGAGCAGTTCTTATACCTAAAACCACCTTGAATAAATCTGACTGCTGACAGAAATGAAATCTCAAAGATATATGCGTATACATGTACACAGGCCACTATAGTATATGTCGCGTCGTTGACATGCATACGCTTGCGCGCAATACATCACGAGCATGTCGAGGTCATCGGTGATGCGAACCCATAAGTTTTTCCCCTATCAAAAATCGTTCAACGTGGCTAAAGAAGTTTTCACTGCAAAAGTTTTTTCTTAAAAATATTATATCATCAAAATATCATATTATCAAAAGTGAGTACTATACCATCAAGATCTTTGTCATCATTGTGTTCCGGTCTGATTTTACCAACCAGTAAGAAGTAAGACACAACTTGATCTTTCAAGTAAACAATGTAGGGGCCTTTAACAATTAATGGGTCATCTGGAGGTTGCTCAGCCAGCAAAACTTGCTGTATTCTACTCTGTGCACTTACAATCCAAGTCTTGTCTAATGATGCTTCTATCTCTTCTGTCTGACAAAAAGAGTTAATTCAAAAAGTTGTTTTGTTAGATAGTAAAAACTTTAAATATATAACATACTAATAAATTATAAAAAAATTATAATTTTATTGTAATCAAATAAAATTATTAATTTATAATATATTTATGGATTTGGATTATCAACATTTAGATAAAGAAATCCTCTTTCATGAAGCCACATGGGCTCCGTCCATAATTCAGCAAATTCTGTCATTATTACGCACTTAGCATGCAGATCTGTGATTGCAGTACTAGCCGTCTTGCAGTTCCTTTTCATCCCAGGTCTACTTGGGGTTTTTTTTTATTATCTAGTTTATTAGATGAGTTAAATTATGAAATCATCTTCTGATTAAATTATGAAATCATTAAACTCTAATTCTGTTCTGAATTTATTCTTGTACCAGGTCATCACGCCATCAAGTGGGTAGCCACCCTATACTTCGCTTTCTAGTATATGGCGGCCACCCGAGTACCTTTCTTCCCCATCAGCTGTTAGTTCTTATTGTGGATACCTTTATTACAAAGTCCATAACAGAGAGAAATTCCTAGTAAACAATGCAGGAAGTTGATGGATTCAGGTGGCTCAGGACCATACTTTGGGGTATTCCTTAGGGGTGGCCTATGTTAAGCAGTGGACTTGTTGGAATTGGCCTGTATTGATGATGATTTATTTATTTTTATAATTATTTATTAAAAAAATTGAGTTCTTAAGGAAGTATTACCAAATAAAATACTTATAATATTATCATGTAGTTAACAATATGAAAATACAATGGAAATAAGTTTAAGTATATTGTATATCTTAAAATTGTATACTTTTAATCAGTATATGTGGTAGAGCCATGCTACAGCTATATTGTGGTTGCAGCACGAATGGGTCAGCACAACCAGGGTAGAACCACAATCTCACAGAATACTAGCATAAAAGCAGCTCCTAGAAGAACCGGAGATCCTTTTTACTGGAAACAAGGCATTCCATTTCAGTACTCAGGTGTGGCGGCGCATCTGCATTTTGATTCTTAATTGGGGATAAATGTAGATGTCTATAGGCCACAGCATCCACTTCCCATGAGGTAGACTGTGTGCTCGTTTGTCAACCTTATTCTATAAAAAAAAAAAGTCTCCATTATTAAATGCATAAACTCTTCAATCAGACTGAAGATGTTACTAAATGTTACTTCTATCTGAAAAACTAAGTTACGCTAAAGAAGTTTCCTTTCCAAATGTTGCTCCTTTTTTTGAACAACCCATTTAATATTATAACAAAAATATTAATTCATAATGATAGTTCCATTACACACCTGCCATACACTTATTTGAGTATCTGGATCCACACTTGTTATTCTTTGTATTGCAAGCTTTGCTAACTCCAGTGTGTCATTAGGTAGTTGATCCGGTAAGTACCATGGACTAAGATTTTTAAATTTAGGCATCCAGTACATCATACGCCAAAATTTACGCAAAGGTATTCCACGTCTACCAAAAATGTTTAACAACATTTGTTCCATTTCATAATCAGGCATTACACCTAATGATAAAAGTTGTTATTATTTGTTCACATTTTATAGTACCTGTATAAGATTTTTGTATCAAATTTACCAAGAATTAATAAAATAAAGAATGTGTAAAAATTACTTAATTAATATTAAGCAAACAGTATCATTTTTACCATTATCTTCCATTTGTTCCAACAAATCAACTGCACATTGTTGCTGTTTTGGGTAATGCATGAATTCGGCTTGAAAAATATTTGTAGGTATGAATTTTCCCTTCGGTAAGACATCTACCAGAGCTTTATACACTTCCAAGTCTTTTTGTACACCAAATTCTTTCATGCGGGCTAAGGCGGCATATATAAATTCTACGTGTCCTCTTCGCCGAATATCGTTACCCTCGAACATTTTTATAACTTCTAAATATGTCTCCTTATTTTTTTTCGGCTTCGTAACGAAGGGATCATACATTGTAACTTTTTTTTCTGTACCAGAACTTTTCCATCGCAACAGAACATTACTAAAAGTAGGCCGTATAGTTCTAAACATATTCCGAAACATTTTTAAGACTATTCCAATTTAAAAACAAAAATATATTATAACTGCATAGAGAGATATCAAATCGCTTAGATATACATACAAATCATCCCATCTGTATTTGTGTCGCACAGCACACACATTTTAAGTGTCACATAGAAGCCGGGAAACAATATTATAATATTGAACAGTATTCCTTTTAGGTTATTTTATTTTTCAGATGTGATTGTGACATTAGAAAATGAAAATCTATGTTATGCTGCCTGCTGCTGTCATTTATAAGCACAGACTATTGAGAGTGAGAGGTTTCTACCACTGACTTAGAAGTATAGTCTCTACGCATCTTATTAGTGGTAATTTGACAATGCCCAAATCATTGCAAAAATAGCTACAGATTTTACATAATAGTTAGAAAATGCAACTAAAAGCGAGGCATTAGTTAGTGATTGCCCATTGGGGAATGGTTTTTGTTAATTTTAAATTGATGTCTAATTTTATTCAGCATTATCATTATTTTTTACGAAGGAATTATTTATAAAATGTAAAATTTGTAAAACTTAGTTTTTGAACGCATACATTTGTATTGGCTGCAAATATTCCATTCATTCCTGAACAAGGATATTACTGAGTTTCATTCATATTCCTTCTCGTTTTTATCATACATTCTCTTTCGTACGTATTCAAAGTTTGTTGCTGTCAAAATCATTCTATTTTACTAGTTGAACTTATGAAACGGTTAAGTGAGTACGTGTCGCGTGCAGCAAATTGATTACGTATTGAAACACGTCAAATATAAAACTTTATTGCTATTTTAAATTCAATTTGTACAATCTTAGAATATATCATTACGTTATCAGTTGTTTACTAAGACTTTCAGTTTTTAAGCGCGGACTAATGAAATATTTATAATTTTAAAACTCAGTAGTTTCTTTCAGTGTTCTAAGCAATATGACAAAAGCTTTAGTTTACAGTTTGTTTGTGTTGTTGGCATTACAATCCACTGGTAAGTGATATATTTTATTAATATATAGATAGTAAATTTATGCATTTAGTAAAATAATAAAATGTACATTTAATTAGTGATACTGAGATGTGGCTGATTCCTGTCTATTTAAATAAAAAGATACTAAGGCTATTATTCTGCACTCTGCAGAGTAGTTCTTATACATGCGTATGAGTAATTTAGAAAAGTATCTCTTCGTAAATTATATTGATATATTATAAATATATCATTTTGTCGTACTTTTTATTACCTACCCACAATAATTTAAAAAAAGCAATTCTATAGTAAGGTAGTTGTTTCTTTTTATTACAAGTTTTCTGAGCTCAAGTTTGCTGGACTCTTAATATGGGCGATCTAATAATCTAATATACATATTGATTAGCACTGATCCAAAATATCAGTCATCATTCTGACAACTTTATATCATTAGTGTAATTTGGAGCTATTGAAAAAATAAATGCTCGTATCTTTAATGTTACGTCAAAATTATTTTTCTATAAAAAGCTGATCTTGATCTCGATACAAATAAATAAAATTGAAGTGTCTGTAATGTCAAAACAGCAGCTTTTTACTAAATGTATATGAAGGTACATACTTGTGACAAAAAAAGAACAATATTGAAATTTTGGTTGTCTGTCTGTTTGTTTCGGCTAATCTCCGAAATCGCTGGACCGGTTTTAACGCGATTTTCACTAGCACATAGCCGATGTTATGATAAATAACTTAGGCAACATTTATTTTAGAATAAGAATTAGGGTTCCGCGCAAAAAATTAAAACCCATGAAATCCAATCTTAATAATTCCACTCGGACGAAGTCGTGGGGAACAACTAGTTCCTATATTATATTTTTGGACTTAGTTTCACATCTTTATTTTGTAATCGTGATCTTAAGCCCTAACCTAATTGTATATTATAATTAAAACCAATATAAAAAAAATCGTAGTAAAATAGTGTAAAAAAAAATCGTAAGCAGTTTTTTGTCTGCTTGTCTTTACGTTTGTGCACGGTGCTCGCTAATGGCTGAACCAAATTTGGATGTAGGTTACTAGTTTTCATGGATGTATTGACATAAGCTTGGGCTAACATTTAGTGTTTGTTGCATTTAAGTTGGTTGACAAACAAGTGGTAAAATTAAAAAGAATTGTACAACGGACTTCAATATAAATATAATGAGAACATCATCAACGTAGTCGAAGTCAATTAAATACGCATTATTAAGGATAACTCAAAAACTACTAGTCAGATCTTGATAAAAAAAGAATCATAAAAATCAGTTCACCTAGAAAAAAGTTTACGAGTTAACATACATAAAAAATACAGTCTAATTGAGAACCTTCTCCTTTTTTTGAAGTCGGTTGATAAAAAGATACCTAAGTCAATTTTGAAGTTAACATTTGTATTCCAAATAAAATAAATGTAATTAGTATAACAGATGACGGTGTTTGCCATGTAGTGGCAGCGTAAGGGAATCCATCACCCAATTTCGTCGCGTGGATGTCATAAGAGGCAACTATGAGAAATGGCAGAAAAATCTTATGGCATAAATATGTTATGTGTTATGGCATATGTATATAAACAGAGGGCGGTAAACCCATCTTATTTATGGCACGGCAGACGTAAAATACCCAGACCTGCGACGAGCAGCAGAGGAACGAAATGGAAGCGAATTTTTGTAACGAAATTAACATAAAAAAAATAACATAAACACTCACGCCTGTCACCCAGAGGGGTAGGCAGAGATTATGGACTTCAATTTGGCACGATCCTGACACACCTCTCTCGCTTCCTCCACATCCATATACCTACGCATACACGCTCGTCGGTTAAAGGTACTCTTGATTTGGGCCATTTTTAATATATCGCCAATTTGGTCGATAAACTTTCGCCTAGGACGACCCTTCCCGACTATGCCGTTCACCTCTGCAACATAAATTTGCTTGAATTAAATTAATCGTCATTAACGAAATTGTCCATAGTAAAATGAGTTTTATGTTAATTGTGTAACGTTCAAACTAGATATCAGCTAAAAAAGAAGTCGCGCGTCTTCCGGTGAATTCTCGCACATTCTCGACAATTTCCGTAGCTACTGTCGGCGCAGCGTGTGGAATCCGCGTGTGGCGTTATCGTGACGTTGCCGTTTCTTCCATAAATCATGAACCCAAATATTTCTTTATCTTTTTCTGATATTCTCCTTTTTCTCATCGTTTTCTTCTTCTGTCTCACAAATAAGCAATATAAAAATAATATCCAATCAACTATTTATGTCAAATAAAATATTTCGACTAAATAACTGAACGCCCTCTATAGCCTCAAGGAGCAGCCGCGGGAATGTTCGAGCATTTTCGCGAATTCGCGCGCCTTCTCCCGCGACGAGGCGAAATTGACGCTTCCGTTCCGCCGCAATCTAAATTGATCCTAAGAGATGCGAGACGGACATATGAAACTGTGATCGCAATCCTCCCTAGTACGACAGAGATCTATGTCCAGCAATAGATTTTTACGCGCCAATAAGAAAAAGAGGATCAGAATATGAGATAGTCGCAGAGTATTTACGTGACGCGTGCACAAGTTGGAAGAAGCTTTACAGCTTACATGCGTCAACTGCTAGATACAGGCCTCTCATTTCCCAGAGGGTTTTACTTTTATAGCAACGAAATGTCTGCCGCACTGTCCCAATGCGTGGTTACCGAACTCCATATGTCTTCGAAATATTTTTTTTCTTAATTCTCAGACATGCAGGTTTCCTCACGATGTTTTCCTTCACCGCCGAGCACGTGGTAAATCAGCACTTAAAATTGCAAATAACAGTTTAATTGGTGCCGGCGGGGATCGGGCCCAGGTGGCTCGAGTACTGTGAAAACAGCGAGCTCTTAGCCCCCAGCTAACAGCTAACACTTTGAAAATAGTGCACAATTGTAAAATGTTGGTTGTATGTTATATAATAATCCTTTTCAAATCCTTATTAAAAATAGAAGAAAATAGTCGACATCATAAATAATACACATAGAACATACCATGTATACTGAGAGTCCTTATTGTCTGTCAGTCAGATTTTTCAAGTGATTTTGTTATGTAGGTAATGTTATTTTAATTTTTTTAATGGTGTAGGTTGTATAAGATTGCTAATTTTTTAAAAGTACTAAAGTACCCTCCAATTAGCTGAACATGCTACGTTATGACCAGCAAAAATACGCAGGGCTGAGTATGGCTGGTGTGGACTTCAGTATCTATTCTACGTAGCGCTGTCGCATGTTAGCGCCACAATAAATTATGGCTCTGCTTCCATCATTGTCCATAGGGCATCATTACTGTAATTGTTTTTCTTGAAACTAAAATGATAAACTAACAAGTGGTAAAATTAAAAATTTTGTACAACCGACTTCAATATAAATAGAATGAGAACATCATCAATGTAGTCTACGTGAATTATATACGCATTATTGAGGATAACTTAAAAACTAATAGTCAAATCTTGATCAAATTTATATGGGACCAATGGGTTCACCTAGAAAAAAGTTCTTAGGTAACACAAAAAAATACAGTCGAATTGAGAACCTCCTCATTTTTTTGAAGTCTGTTGATAAAAGAGCCCAATTATCTTTTGAGAAATGCTAACTTTTTTCGCAGGTTTCGCAAATATGTTTAAAGTTAAATCGATTTTTACTTCATCTGTTCAATAGTTCTTCATTTATATAAACCTACGCGTATTAAATTATTTATTAATTAAAATTTATTTTACTATATAAATGTTAAAAAAGGAGAGTTACAGCCTAAATATCACAGTGTAGGGGCGGTGTAAGAATCTCCACTACCCTATATCGTATCGTGGGTTTCGTAAGAGGCGCAGCGTCTTCTTAATTACAACTATGGCAAATACGTCTGAGGCAATCTATGGGATGGGCATATGTGGTGCTGCAGTGAACTTTGATCATCCTATCAAAGTTCACTGCGGTACTAACGGTAACGGTAACAGCCTTTATACGTCCCACCTCTGGGCACAGGCCTTCTCTCATTTCAAAGAGGGTTATGGAACAAATATGGCTATCTAAGATTAATAAATATAAGCACTTATTATAAAATACACAAGAGTTTCATTTATTACTTTTGGTGGGGTGCATATATGATACATTTTTGCGCGTATGAAATCATGGGCACAGCTAGTGGTTATAAGTAATACAGTTATTATATATTTACTTTGTAAAAGAAGATAGTTTGAGACAACTAATACTTTTTGAAAATATCCGTCCATCGGTCTGTCTATTCGTCTGCCAAGACCCTTTTTCTAAGAAACGGGTAGGGAAACAGAATAAATAATAGTACTAACGTACAGAAGTTGCACTCTTTTCATGTTGACTGCTTGCCGACGTTTTAATAGCCTACATAGTTATTATTAATTAAATAAATCGCGCACGCAAGTTAAATAAAACTTTATCGCTGCGCGCGAGTGTCCGTATTACTTTGCATCTTTTCTCCTTACTACGTCACAATGGACTTTCCGTGAATATAATAGAATAGAATAATTTTTTATTCAATATCGATTATTACATAATTCTTATTGAAAGTCATTTTTTATCTACCACTGGTTCGGAAAATACCTCTGTCCTGGGAAGAACCAACAAGAAACCCAGCGGGACTTTTATTTTTCAAACATAATTTCGTTTATACAATTTTTAAATAATTTTTCATAGAACCAGCATGGTGGCGATCACCTTATTCCCAGGGGTTATTTTCATTCATGTATTCCTTGATATTTAAACTTTAAACTTTTAAACTTGTTTATTGACAAACTTTGAATATGTTCTGGGATTTTGTTGTAAAAGCGTATACATTGCCCCATAAATGAATTACTGATTCTGTGGAATCTAGTAACTGGTATTACAAACTTATGTTTGTTCCTAGTGTTTAAAGTATGCACATCCTTATTCTTATTAAAGCTATTTATGTTTTTATGTACATACATTACATTTTCATAAATATATTGCAATGCCAAAGTTAATATGTTTATTTCTTTAAATTTTAGTCTGAGGGACTCTTTACAATTTAGTTGTAAATCGCCCGAACGGCTCTCTTTTGCAAAACAAATATAGCTTCAATATCAGTCGCATTACCCCATAGCGAAATTCCATAAACGTTACGCTATGAAAGTAACTAAAATACACTAATCTAGCTGTCTCAATATCTGTGAGACTTCTAATCTTTCTTACAGCATATGCTGCAGAACTAAATCTGCTTGCTAATTTAGATATATGGGGGCCCCATTGAAGTTTCGCGTCAATAGTAATACCGGGAAAAACAGTGGTATCCACAAGACTCAACTCCTCCCCATTTAACAGCACATTGGTATTCGAATGTTTTACATTAGGTATTGTAAATTTAATACACTTTGTCTTATTGCCGTTTAAGAGCATATTGTTGGCGTTAAACCAATGTACTAATTTCGATAGAGCATTATTTACATCGTCAAAATTAATTATATAACTGCCGTTTGAGTTTGAAAATTAAAGAGGTATCGTCAGCAAATAATACTATATCGTGATTATCCCCAACAAGATAAGGTAAGTCATTAATATAGATTAAAAACAGGAATGGGCCAAGAATCGAGCCCTGAGGAACCAGATGATCCAGAGGAACCTTACCATTGATCACGACTTTTTGAGTTCTGTTACTTAAATATGAAATAATAAGTCTAAGCGCCAAATTTTTTATACCGTAATGTTGTAGTTTCCTCATTAATGTCTCATGATGAACACAATCGAATGCCTTGGAAAGATCACAGAAAATGCCTAAGGCATCTTGTGAATTCTCTCAGGCATTAAAAATATATTTCATAAGCTCAACACCGGCGTCAGACGTCGAGCGACCCCTTGTAAAACCAAATTGGTTTTTATGAAGTAATTTATTTGTATTGAAAAAAATTAACAATTGATCCAAAATTATTTTTTCAAAAATTTTACTGAGAGTTGGTAGTACAGAAATAGGTCTAAAATTAGCGGGGTCCAATGTACTACCAGATTTAAATAAAGGTATTACTTTACTATACTTCATTAAATCAGGAAACACACCAGAATCGATACAAGTATTAAAAATAATAGCAAGATGAGGTGCAATTAAATCTATTATGGACGCAATAACTGTCACGGAAATCCCCCACAATCACAAAAACAAAAAAAATCTGCGGTTTTCTTTACATCAATGGTTTTGAAGTATTTTACAATATCTTGCGGTAATACTTTTTCAAATCTAAATTCTTTTAAACAGGTATTAACATTCTGTTTGAGTAATGACTCTGCGACAGTTGGAGAAGTATTCAATGACTCTGTTGTCAAGATAGGAATATCAGTGAAATATTTCTCAAACACCGCTGCGACTTCTTGATTTGATTTGGTCAATTGATTGTTAATTTTTAATTGATAGTTTGAGTTACGAGGTTTTTCTTTACCAGTTTCGCTGTTAATTATACTCCACGTCATTTTAATTTTATTCTTAGCCGTCTTAATTTTATTGCTAATATGTAACGATTTGGCTGTGGAGCAAACACTTTTAAACATTTTAGAATAATTTTTGACATATTCTTTAAAAGCATCGGAAGGATTATATGATCTTTCATGGTAAAGGTCATATAACCTTCGTCTGCTTTTATGAATTCCAACTGTCGCCCGCTCATTAAATGCCTTGCAACTGTTTCTGGAGAATGTTTTAGAAGTAAATGTTTTTTTTGAATTCATTGCTTATAAGGGTAAATAATTCTCCATATAAATAGTTTGCATTGTTCTTATAAGAAAGCGATGGAAGGTTTTTTACCATATTACTTCTAAATCTTTCCAGGCGTTTTGCATTAATAGGAACAAATACAATTTTCTCAATTTCCTGTTTTTTGTGCATATAAGGTAATGAAACCAGTTGTCCACAGTGATCTGAACTAAGTTTTTGAATTATTGATTTGTTGATTGGTACAACACCATACAAAATATTATCAATACAAGATGCACTACACCCTGTAATACGTGTAGCTTCAAAGAATAAATTATCAAGATTATAGGATTTGAACAAAGAGCAAAATTTAATACTGATGGAAGAAGTTTCTAGGAGATTGATATTAAAGTCTCCACACACTACAAGAGATTTATTCTGTTTATTATGCTTAACTAAAACTTCTTCCATAATTTTTTCAAAGGTATCATAATTTGAACATGGGGGTCTGTAAACACTGACAACAATAAGGTGCTCAAGCTCAACACATGCCATTTCTACAGTACGCTCAACAGAGAGGCTCACAATGTCTTTACGTTCTTTACATGATAAGGATTTATTAGCTAATATTAAGGAGCCACCACGTCATTTAGTATCTCTATTGAACGAACTGACCACCTGGTGATTACTGAAATTAAATAAGGAGTTGTAATCTTTCAACCAATGTTCAGTAATACATAAAATATGAATAAGGTTACTATTTTAAAAATAATTCAATTTCTAGTTCTTTGCCTAACATACTTTGTATATTTTGATGCACCAGGTTAATCCAGTTTTTATTATTGCTATTTTGTGAAATTATACAGTTAAGTATTGTTGAATTGTATTCTAAGGTATTTAAATTATTTTTTCTAGAGATTACTTGTATTGTCTTATTATCTAATTTAAATTACTTGGAACTAATTCCAAATCATTTGTAAAATTATTTTTGTGCTCAAAAAAAGTAGGTGTTAAGGTAGCCAATAATTTGGTTGGGTTAAAATATAAATAATAATATACCGTATTTGCTATTAGTCTCAAACTAAACTTTGATAGGTAATACCTATCTCTTGTCAAAAACTTCTTAGTTAAATTATTATTATCAACTAAATGAAATTTATCATTATTATTCTTACAATTAAATGTCAAATTTAAGTTATTGTTACATGTAAAATTATGCATCATTAAATTTAAATTATATCTTAGTTTATTTTCCTGTGGTCACCCCTCTATGTAAGGCAATGTAAACAAGATAACTTTAACCACATTTATGTTATTGAGATATTCAATATATTTTAATAATTGATTCTTGTTCATATTTCCTCTTCTCCCAACAAAAATTATTAATATACTATTAGGGTTAAATTTACTAGTTAAAATTTTATTCATAATATCACTGAATGATGCTCCAGGCATGCAGTAATTACTTATTTGTTGCCTTTTTAAACAGTTATTTAATGATATACCCAAATTTTACCTATGTCATCACTTTACGCAATTACATGATTTTTTTCATTATAGGAATTACTGTTTAAATTTATCTGCTTTGTTATGGTACTATCATAGAGTGTATGTAAAGAAAATGAAGTATTACTGCTCGTCATATTATTAACACACACTGTCCCTAAAGAAACTGGCATTGAGCGCTGATATTCATTTTGATATTTTAATAAGGAGTCAAAACGTTCCTCGTTATATTTACATGACTTTACCAGATTATCCATGGCCAGTATGTGTTATTTTATCTCATTCCCTGCTGATTTATATTTATTTGACATAATTTCTAATGAAGTTTGAAGTGATAAAATTTCTGAGTTAAGACACTCCATTTCAGTCTCATAACAATTTTTCATGTTTTCCACCTCAATTGAATATAATTTAATTTTACTAATTAACTCTTGCTTTTCCTTACATACATTTGTATAATTTTTAATATTAATTTTAGTTTTAACAAATTTTTGCATTTTCCTAATATATTTATTGATTTTTATATATTTTCTTCATTTCCTTCTGCTGTTTGTAATCCTTTCTGCTGTTCTTGATGTGGTAGAATCATCAGTCAAATCTATTGTAGTGGAGGGTTGCAATGTTTTATGAGATTTACATTCTACGAGCTCATTAAACAGACTCTGAGTTTGAAATGCTTGCAAGTTATCAATGTATTGTTTAAATTGTGAAATCTGCTCATTAGCTTCAGTTAATTGTAATTTCAATGCTTGCTACTTTTCATGTAATAATAATTTAAACTTGACATTTAATTGTTACAATTATAATGATAGAATTAATTTAATAGATATAAATAATTTAATTAAGAAATTTTTGACTAGAGATAGGTATTACCTATCAAAATATATTTTAAGACAGATAGCAAATGTGCTATCTTATTATTTATATATTAACTCAGCCAAGGACTTGGCTACACAGACATCTGCTTCTTTTGAGCAGTGTAATGACTTAATATGCAATTTGGAATCAGTTCCAAGTAATTTAAATTAGAAAATGAGACAATAGAGGTAATCTCTAGCAGTTATAATAACTTAAATAATTTAGAATGTAGCTTACAAATCTTTAATTGTATGACTCCACAGAGTAATAATGAAAATTGTTTACACCTGGTGCTTCAAAATATACAAGGCATGATAGGCAAAGAGCTAGAAATTGAGTTGTTCTTAAATAGCAACAATATTCATATCTTATGTATTACTGAACATTGGTTAAAAGCTTATAATTTAATGTTTAACTTCAGTAATCACCAGGTGGTCAGTTCTTTCAATAGAGATACGGTTTTAAGAGGTGGCTCCTTAATATTAGCTAGTAAATTATTATCATGTAAAGAACGTAAAGACATTGTGAGCCTCTCTGTTGAGCGAACTGTAGAAATGGCATGTGTTGAGTTTGAGCACCTCATTGTTGTGAGCGTCTACAGACCCCCATGTTGTACATATGATACTTTCGAAAACATTATGGAGGAAGTTTTTACTAAGCTTAATAAACAGAATAAATCTGTTGTAATATGTGGAGACTTTAATATCAATCTCCTAGAAGCTTCCTCCATCAATATTAAATTTAGATCATTGTTTAAATCATATGGTCTTTTTAATTTATTTATAGAGCAAACGCGTATTTCTCAATCTAGTGCAACATGTATAGATAACATTTTTACAAATGTGAAGCCGTTGCATAAATGTATAATTCAAAAATTAAGTTCTGATCACTGTGGACTAGTAGTTTCGTTACCTTATGTTCACAAAAAGCGAGTAGATGAGAAAGTTGTGTCTGTTCCAGTAAATGCACGTCGCTTGGAGAAATTTAGAAGTAACATAGTGAAAAAACTTCCATCACTTTCATACCAAAATGATCCTAATTTTTTGTATGGAACATTATTTAAGCTTATTTGCAATGAATTTAATAATACTTTTACTTCTAAAACATTCTCCTTGAACAGTCTGAAGTCATTCAATGAATGGGCGACAGTAGGAGTCCATAAGAGCAGGCATAGGTTATATGATCTTTACCATGAAAGGTCATATAATCATAGCGTCGAATTTAGGGAATATGTAAAAAAATATTCAAAAATATTTAAAAGAGTGTGCTCCATAGCCAAGTCTTTGCATTTGAGCAACAAAATTAAGACGGCTTCCAATAAAATTAAAATGACATGGAGTATAATTAATAGCGAAACTGGTAAGATCAACTCTCGCAATTCAAATTACCAGTTAAGTGTTAACAACAAATTAACTGTATCAGATCAGGACGTAGCAATGGTTTTTGAGAAATATTTTACTGATATTCCGATCTTGACCACTAAGTCACTGAATTCTTCTCCTGCCGTCGCCGAATCATTACTTAAACAAAATGTAAATGTGTGTACAAAGAATTTTACATTTCATAAAGTGTCATCAAAAGATATTGTAAAATATTTTAAAACTATTGATGTTAAGAAAACTGCGGATCTGTGGGGGATTTCCGTTAAAGTTATTGCGTCTATAATAGATACAATCGCGCCTCATTTAGCTATTATTTTTAATACTAGTATCGAATCTGGTGTGTTTCCTGATTTAATGAAGCATAGTAAAGTAATACCTTTATTTAAATCTGGTAGTACATTAGACCCCGCCAATTTTAGACCTATTTCTGTACTACCAACACTTAGTAAGATTTTTGAAAAAATTGTTCTTGTTCAAATGTTAAATTTTTTTAATATAAATAATTTACTTCATAAAAATCAATTTGGTTTCACAAGGGGTCGCTCGACAACTGATGCCGGTGTTGAGCTGATTAAATATATCTTTAATGCATGGGAGAATTCACAGGATGCTTTGGGTATATTTTGTGACCTATCCAAGGCCTTCGATTGTGTTCACCATGAAACATTAATCAGGAAACTTCAACACTACGGTGTAAGAAGTGATGCCCTTAAATTAATTATTTCATATTTAAGTAAGAGAACGCAAAAAGTTGTCATTAACAATATGAGCTCTTCCGGATCGATGGTACAAATGGGCGTGCCTCAAGGCTCAATTCTCGGCCCCTTTCTGTTTCTTGTATACATTAATGACTTACCTTACATAGTAGGGGATAACCATGATATAGTATTATTTGCAGATGACACTTCTTTAATTTTCAAATTAAGTCGACAATTACTAAAATATGACGAAGTAAATAATGCTATATCTAAATTAGTAAATTGGTTCGATGTTAATAATTTGCATTTAAATGGCACTAAAACAAAATGTATGAAATTCGTGACTCCAAATGTCAAACAATTAAATACTAATGTTATTTTAAATGGGGAGAAACTGAGTCTTGTAGATACCACCATTTTTCTTGGAATCACACTAGACGCGAAGCTTCAATGGAGCCCCCATATATCAAAACTAGCAAGCAGACTTAGTTCTGCAGCATATGCTGTAAAAAAGATTAGAAGTCTAACCAGTGTTGAAACAGCTAGACTAGTTTACTTCAGCTACTTCCATAGCATAATGTCGTATGGTATTTTGCTATGGGGACACGCAGCTGACACTGAAATTATATTTGTTTTGCAAAAGAGGGCCATAAGAGCAATTTATGATTTAAAGCCTAAAGAGTCGCTGCGACAAAAATTTAAGGAAATTAATATATTAACTTTGGCCTCTCAATACATTTATGAAAATGTAATGTACGTACACAAAAATAAAAGTAGTTTTACAAAAATAAGTGATATTCATTCTGTAAATACTAGGAACAGACACAAGCTAGTAGTACCAGTTACTCGACTCCATCGAGTCAGTAATTCATTCTTGGGGCGATGTATACGCTTTTACAACAAAATTCCAGAAAATATACAAAGTTTGACCTGTTCAAAGTTCAAAAACTTTATTAAACTAAGTTTGTATAAAAAGGGTTATTATAATATTAAGGAATTTATGGATGATAATAACCCCTGGAAATGAGGTGATCGCTACCAAGCTATTTCTAATTTGTTGTGTTGTTAATTTGTGTAACATCATGATTGTAAGCTGTTATTTTTTAAAAAAACGTCCCGCTGGGTTTCTTGCTGGTTCTTCCCAGGACAGAGGTTTTTTCCGAACCAGTGGTAATCAAACAAAAGAGTGACTTTCAATAAGTATTATTTATAATCTATATTGAATAAAAAAGTTTCTGTTTCTGTTTCTGTTTCAAATGTAGCAATTAATCTGAGGGCTTCCTCATATTCTTTGCTGCATCGGTCAAACTCATCGACTGTCCCCTGGAGCTGATCCCTTTCCTTTAAAATATCTGTATAGTGTCTATGTATCTTAACCATATCACTTTTCAACTGTGTATTTTTCGAAATTATACTTATTATTTCCTTTTCGTTGTCATCCCTTTCTATAAGTAACCGCTCACACTGCTCCCTGGACGCCCTCAGTTCTTGGAGCGCAAGATGAAGTTGGTTCTCCATTTGGCGCGTTTTGGTGTTGCGAGTATTCATTTTACTATGTATTTTAAATAGTAAAGAAAACAAAGATGGAAAATCAAGGGAGCAGAGTAAGCAAATATCCAATTGTAGGACTCTAATTACAGATTTCAAATTAAATTATCAAGAAAACAATTCAAAATGAAATCCGAAAACAACAAAACTTAAGATATATCGTTAAGATTAAAAGGGATAACAAGAATTACAGTAACTTTTAAACGATGTTCGTTACCTGCTGTCACTTTAAATTAAGAGGCACTAAAAATTTATTTATTTAGATATTTACCCATGGATAATAATATAATATGTACATCGTTTGTCTAAACTTCCGTGTATTTACCACTTTTATTTATGACACAATACAATTTGTTCCTAATTAAAAACTATAACTTAAATTTGAGGTGGAAATGATCAATTACAATATTTATTTATTACGAAATTTTTTAGGAGCAAATTATTTAACTCCTAAGGGTATTAGTGTTCTGTGATTTAACTATTTGTCACCGGGGTTGCCACAGATAACCAAAAAAAAAATGTTGTGGTTGCTAAGGGCTGTTAATAAAGAGTAAAAAAATACATTGTGTACCTATGCTGACTATAATCGACCATATAATATACTGTGATGCCCAACGCATGCAACTTGCAAGGGAATCGCGATGCTTGGTTCGTGTAGGCAAATAGCGTAAACAAGATTTCAAACAGAAATATGATCGTTATCTACTTAGTTGAAAATCTTGTAAACAAAGTTTTAATTTCAGTATTTTGTGCTACTATAACTTAAAATATTTTAATTACAAAGACGAGTATAGGTATGTAAGTAAGTACTTAGGTAGTGAAGTATATTTTAACTAAGTTTTGTAATAAAGTACTTATGTATTACTTCTGTAGTTAAATTATTACTTAATTATTTTTTCGCTTTAAGTACCTATCTAACAAAAAATTAAATAACTTTACCTTTCATTATCCTTCGGTCACTCAAAAATGATATATCTGAATCCTTTTAATTTTTTTGAACGACGTTTTGCCATTATAATTTATCAAATAGATAAGTAATACACATTATATATTATTCTTAAATTACATTAAAACTATATCGACGTCTATTTCAACAAGTATTTACAAAAAATTATTTACGTAATCAGCGTTAAAAAAAAACTTGAACATTCAATCGAATAGAGCGCGCTAGCCCCGACTGCGATCTACCCCTGGGGCAACTCGCGATTGTAGGTAATTATTTCACGCAGGTAGCAAGAGTGACAGAGGCCTGGTAGAGGTATCAAGTTGAAATTAATATCATATACTGTATTATATAATGCATACATACATATAATCACGCCTCTTCCCCGTAGGGGTTGGCAGAGATCACTTCTTTCCACTTGCTACGATCCTTACATACTTTTTTCGCTTCGTCCACTTTCATTATTCCCTTCATACATGCTCTTCGGTTTAGGGTACTCGTGACCTGGCCTTTTTTCAAGACGTGCCTGATTTGGTCTAGAAACGTCTGCCTAGGTCTACCCCTTTCAACACTTTCATTCACACTCGGCTTACGTTTTAAAACGAGTCATTTTATTATATTTAGGTATTTTATTTTGCATCCGTTATTACATTGCAAATTCGTTATCTATTGTTTAATTTTAATCGAATAATTCAGAGCTGCGGCGAATAATTATACCTCTGATTGATTTCACATCGGTCCACATGTTGATTAATAACAGTGATAAATTATTCCAACTTAAATGCACTTCGCTCTGAAAATTTATAGAGCACTAGTTCGGGGATTTGGATATTTCTTTCAAATATATAAAGTATGTATATCGAAAATAGCAATATAACTATGATGATGATGAATGATGATGACATTCTGAACTTTAATCTAATTACGACTTAATCCCTTTAATCAATATTTAGACACTTTTAAAACTCGTTTGTTTCGTACCCTGTGTATAAACAAGAAACTATTGAAAATTTTAATATTAATTCGGCTAATATTATTTAGCTCCGAGCTAATGGCCCCGAGGTAATGGGCATTTATCATTATGGAAATTTTTTGTCGTAATTTTCACTCTTTTCAGACGGATTAGTAATTGCAGTGGAAACCGTGTAGTGGCGGTGTAAGAATATCCAACTAACTACACAATATTCTCCCGAGGGTATCGTAAGAGGCGACAGAGGGAAAATAAAGCAGGAGATGGGCAGCAGTATCTTACTGAAAACAACTCAAAATATTAATAATTAAAAATTAAACATTTTGTACAGCGGACTTCAATATAAGTTATTAAGAATAACTCAAAAACTATTGATCTGACCTTGATCAAATTCATATGGGACCACACGAGAAGTACCTACCAGATTTCAAATAAAAAAAGAATCATCGAAATCGGTTCACCCAGTAGAAAGTTATGAGGTAACACACATAAAAAAAACATACAGTCGAATTGAGTACCGTCTCCTTTTTGGAAGTCGGCAGAAAAACTGCGGTTGCTGACCCGCTTGCATATGGCAAGACTATGACAAAATCTCCCATGAGACAAATTTATGAGGTAGGCCTATGTTCAGTAGTGGACTTGTATAGGCTGTAATAGTAATGGTATGGTAGTAATCGCAGTGCTTCCCGTCGCTGGTGTGGGTTTTTCACATCTTGCATATACTCGTAATATGTGTGATGATAAATCACCATCTATCGCACGCAGTAAGTTCTTTCTAGCTTATTGATAGTCGCCTCTTACGGCACCCAGTGGACAAAATGTAGTGATTAATTCTCTCTTACGGAAACCAAATAAAAATACTGGTACCTTTCGTTTTCATTTGACAAACTTTCCATCAGCATTATGGCACACCTGTTCGTACATTGAGCCTATTTTTTCTTAAGACTTGATGCTCAAACATATGTATTACCTAGTTTTGAACTTGGATTACCTTCGTTACAATATAACAATTTACCGCGATCAAAGGTTTATGGCAAATAGAAATGCCTAAAACAGACTTAACATTTCATTCTAAGTCTAATCGGGATTTATGACTGTAGCCGCATAGTTTGCGATACAAGTCATGTGAAATTGTTTTATCTAAATTTATCGCCCGCAGAGGCCAGACTTTCGTAAATTCGGAGCAAAATTGAATCGATCAATACAGAAATGAAATATAAATAGTGAAACTTAGCATCACATTTATTCGTTAAACACTGGAATAAAATAAATTAATGCAACACTTCGCTTTAATGACTGTTGGAAAATTATCATCACAAAGCGTTCCCACTCTTGGGCACAGGCCTCATCTTATTTCTAAGAGAGTTTTAGAGCAACAGTTCCACATATTGTTCTAAATATTTTAAATAAGGTTATTTTGTCTTATTATGGCCAGTAATTTATTAGAGCTTGCAAGAAATGTGTAACTATGATGACAATAAGATGTGTAAATAAGATGGCACTAAGGCGAAAGTAGTTGTAATTTTTAGTCTTTGATTTTTTACATTAATGTGTTATATGACTAAATAGTGATGCATTATTGATTGCTTTATTTTCTACAGACTTCAAAAAGGCGGAGGTACTCAAATCGACTGTATGTTTTTTTTTAATGTGTGTTACCTCGTAACTTTTTTCCGGGTGAACCTATTTCAATGATGCTTTTTTTTATTTGAAAGCTGGTGCTTCTCACGTGGTCCCATATAAATTTGATCAATAGTTTTTGAGTTTTTCTTAATAATATATATTGAAGTCGGTTGTAAAAAAATTTTAATTTTAAATTATTTATTATTCTTTCATTCCTTTGTGTATCTTGCTCTATTTCACAACATTTTCCATGTGTATACACTTTGTATATACTTTGGCTAACTTCTTTCATGCAAATCATTTTGAGATCCTCCTCTGCCCCTTTGAGCTAACGCTTCTTGGGCTGTCATTTCAGTCTTATATGCTGTAGCATCAATCCATTATTCTCGGTGCTCTTCATCCGCCATTCTTTGAAATTATAGCTGTTGTAATTTGTAAATGCAAACCATATTTTCATTCATATTTTTGAATCTCGTTTAATGTACGACACTTCTCAACGTTACTATTTTTGCTGTGTGGCTAAATACTTACTTATTCAAGCTCTAAACACTTTCGCAAGATCTCTTTTCAAATAAAACTAATAGTTCCTATGTCACCACAGGACTAATTATATTTTTATATATTGTAGGTTACGCGATGAGCTTCACTCCAGACTTTTTACAATGTAAAATATAATATTTATTAATAACTCGCACTCAGCGCCACTTATCCAGATTTTGAGATTTTCTTTTTTGGCACTAAACCAACTTATAATAGTAATAGAAACATTTATCTCACCCACATACAAACACATACTCTGGTTACATTTATAACTTACATGGCTATAGCATTATTAGTTGTTGTGGGAGACAGGAGCCCAAAGTAGGTTACCTTCTCTTGTCTTTATTACAATTCAATATATACTAAAGATTGTATGTCAGAAACGACTATAGGATTTATATCTAAATCTATGATGTAAATACCAATAAGGAAGGCGTGACGACAGTTATGCAACCTGAGGTTGGCTGCGAGCAAAATTTTAAACCGGCGTGATTGTATGTGTATGTATGCTGATAAGTGATAACGTACGCTTACAATATGGTGATAAAAAAGGTCTTTATGCCGTATGTAGTAGATACGCGTACTTGTATGTTTCACTACTTTAAGCAAATAAGGTTCAACGTCTACAACTTCTGTCGATATACACAAGGGACTTTCTAATATTTCGTTTTCTTTGTTTAAGGAAAATTATTTTGTTTTAAACTTTGTCTCTGAACTTGTACATTTTTCTTACTTTGTTCTCTGGAGAAAAAAAAGTGATGATTATATTATACTATATCGGCTTTGACTTCCGTGCGAAATATTATGTTATGGAATAAGTGTTGTTTATATATTATTAAAGCCTCGTACCGGTAGGCGAAGTGTAGGGCGTCCCTCCACGAGATGGAGTGACGACCTGGTAAGACATGCAGGAAGTCGATGGATGCAGGTGGCTCAGGACCGTGCTTTGTGGCATTCTTTGGGGGAGGCCTATGTTCAGCAGTGGACTTGTGAAGGGCTGTAATGATGATGATGATGAATAAAAGTGCAAACATTAGGACGTTTTCTTCACTCTGCCGTGTTGTATCAAAAAATTAAGAAGGAACGAACTGGTTGTAGAGTCGAATACAGATTCTTGCGCAAATATTTTCTTAGGGATTCTAACTTGCGCACATCTACTAATGAGGTACCTACAATACTAGGTCAATAGCGAGTTATATGTATCTATATTCACATCTAATTTATTTATTTATTTATTTAGATGACATTGAGATTGTGATATTCTTTAGTCCACTCGGCAAACTTTTAATTAAAAGCAAAAGCCGACTTCAAAAAATTAAAAATAATAAAATAATAATTTCACATTCTGAAGTCGGTGCTAAGACATAATGCATCAATTTTTGAACAATAAATTAATTCTAACCATATATTTAATTTCTCCATGTTTTTGACATAAAGAAAAATTTGCTCATTACCCAATATGTCTTTCAATGTAAAAGAAAATCTAGAGCTAACCAAACCAAAGTTAGGCGACGCATTAACGCTTGCGGTGTAGCTCAAGTTCTTTACAAAAGTCGGGATGAAGTCAGCGGCCCGTGCAAAAAGTTATCCCATCTGAGGGCGATGACAAATGATTAGAGGCGGGTGCGAAGACATCAGTGAGATGGCCGATTTGCTTTGCGATTATTCAGCGTTTTATGTGTCAGGGAAGCTATTCTCTTGAGGACAGATTTTATAGGCATTAGAATATAATAGGACCATTTTTATTCAATATAGATTACATGTAATTCTTATTGAAAGTAATTTTTTACTTTTATCACTGGTTCGGTAAAGCTGTTATCGCTATGTACATTGTTTGAACTTTTGCTTCGTTCAGAGCGGAAAAAGTTTTGTTTACGCTACGTAGATGTGTTTCCGTTTAGGTATCTATACTTAAAAAAAAGAATAATTCTTTTTTAAATAACAGTGACAAATGAGCACAGAGTCTAGTTAATGGTGAGTGGATGCTGTCACCCATAGACACCTACATACAATCCTCGGTTAAGAATTAAAATGTAGATGCGTTGTCACCCCTGTCACTCGTAACTAGTAAAAAGTATAATTTTAATCTTACAGTATCTTAACTAATTCAAAATCAATTACTGGCGTCGGTAATCTAAATCCACATATTAGAAAGCAATAAACTGATGCTAGGAAAAATTGAGAGATATGAGATATACAATTTGCTGTAGTCACCGCCAAAATAACATCGTTTCATTTGATAACATATGTTTTTTACGAATAAAAACGCAATCTCGCAATATCGTTTTACTTGTCGCTACTTATCAAAGGAATTTTCCGCATTAATTTTATCGTCATATTACTACTCATCATGAAGGACTTATTTTGATAAATAAATGAAAGAACGTCATTGATGTATTCCTTGTGATGTATTATCTTAGAAGATAACACTTAACTGACTCTATTTACGGACTGTTTAGTCTTGTTCTTCTTTCTGGATTCGAATCGCAATTGGAGCTGGTATTTTTTCAACGCACATCTTTATCCTTGTTTCTCTTATTATTATTGATAAATTATATTTTAATTTTATTAGGTGGTTGGTTTGGTGTTTGGTATCGTGATCAAATCCTAATTTGGGGAAGGATAACACTATCAGATAATTTAAAATTAAAAATTTTGTACAGCCGACTCCAATATAAGTTATTAAATATAACTCAAAAACTATTGGTCTGACCTTGATCAAATTCATATGGGACCACATGACAAGTACCAGCTTTCAAATAAAAGAAGAATCATCGAAATCGGTTCACCCAGTAAAAAGTTATGAGGTAACACACATAAAAAAAAACGTACAGTCGGATTGAGTACCGTCTCCTTTTTGGAAGTCTGCAGAAAATAACAGCGTAAAACGCACGGCGTGCTGAGGTAGTGTCCGGAGAAGCGGCCAATTGATTTGTTTGTCGCACGCCTAACGTTCAGCCTCGCTACACACTTAAAGGGACAGGCAGGCGACTTTTATTCTCAGTGTGAAAAGTGAACTTACCGTAAGAGCAAGGTCAAATCGGTGGATGGCGGAGGAGAGCATCTAAAGTCGCTCTAGTGTTGCACACCATGATTGCACACTGATGAGTAAAATCTTTTATGATACCGCGAGCGACTGCCAGCGTACCACAGCGTCCGTTAGAACGTCGCGGCATCCGCCGGGACCGCTCGGATTTAATTCCGTTCCACTAGTAACTTTGAAGTTGTTGTTTTTGTCAAGTTATTTTTGCTGAAGGTTTCATAATAGCGATTTGGGATTTGGTTTTAATATCAATTTTCGCAGACGAAGAAGCACAGGCACATGAATAGGTACATAGAAGAAGAATTTTTCTCTCCTCGCGTTTGCCGCTGACGCATTCTGACCGAATCCGGTTCATAGCGTCGGACTTCATATACTGGCGGACTCCGACGCTCCACAGCGGTGTCTGTAGCGTGGAGAAAGCCGCTGCAATACACTGGGGTTGGTCTCGGAACATTCAAGTTTATACGTTATTTCAATCGAAATAGAGTGGAATATGCATTGATAAATGTAATATTCTCTGCTGGCTACTCCAGCTTGCGCTGAACATTACGTATCAGCGATGTTTTCTCATGTTAAATGACAAGAGTTGTAGACGCAATTTCGAGTGAAGTTATTGTATACTAGCCACCCGCTGAGGCTTCGCCTGGGTAGGATCTATTAAAGTGGCGTAATTTAAGTTTAAGATAATCATCAAAGATCGACCATATATTTTATAAATATTTAATTTTCTCAAAAAAAAAATCTTCAAGTTTGTCCGATATAATTTAAAATTAAAAATGTTGTACAACCGACTTCAATATCAATTATTAAGAATAACTCAAAAACTATTGGTCAAACTTTGATCAAATTTATTTGGGACCACATGAGAAGTAAGTACCAGCTTTCAAATTAAAAAAGAATAATCGAAATCGGTTCACCCAGAAAAAAGTTACGAGGTAACATATATAAAAAAGGAAAAAAAAATATACAGTCGAATTGAGTACCGTCCCCTTTTTGAAGTCGGTAAAAGATATAGCCTAGATCACTCCTGGCATTTCTCTCTATCTATTTGTCAAGTTTCATTTTTTTACGTGTTAGAGCCATGCTGTAGTTGTAGCACAAATTGAATGGGTCGGCTCGACTGGGGAGGGACCACGCTCTCACAGAATACCAGCGTAAAATAGCAGCTTAACGCTGCTGTGTTTCTTATGGTGAGTGTAGAGAACCGGAAACCTTTTTTAATGGAAACGAGTCATTTCATTTTAATCCTCACGGGTGAAAACGCATCTACATTTAGATTTGTAATCGAGGAAAGATGTAGATGTCTATGGGCCACAGCAACCACTTACCATCAGGTGGACTGTGTGCTCGTTTGTCACTCTTATCCTATAAAAAAAAGAAGAAATCGGTTCAGCCATTTCGAAGATTAGCCCGGACAGAGACAACAATTTTAATGGCGTGCAAATAACCCCCTGGGCTTAATAAATTTAATAAAATGCAGTTATTCCGATATTACAGACAGACACTTCAATTTTATTTATATGTAAAGATAGATGTATAGATTAGCCATTAGCGATAACAATGCCCTTTTATCTTCATTATACATTACTGATGTATATAAGATATCTATGGATTATAGTGATTGTTTACTATAAAGCGGATTATGTACCCGTTTTTCTGCAAAAATAACGAACTCACCTGAATTGGGTCTTTTATCAAACAAAAACAACAAAATGTCACGTTCGTCAGAATGCGCTTTAAGGAAGTATTATGTTTTGCGAGCGTTGTGTTGTTATTATTATTATCTCTGTTATATAAAAATCAATTGCTGTCTGTTAGTGTCGCTAAAACTCGACTGGCTGGACCGATTTTGATGGAAGTTTTTGTGTGTGTCTGTGGTCCCTGGATGGTTTAGATTCACAATTAGACCCGGTAGGTGGCGCTGTTGTCGAGATCCAGAGACCATCTATGCGAAGCCGGGGCAGATCGCTAGTTAGCAATATAGGGTAAGTCCGGGGGAGTTGGCCATAGTTTTTAAAGAAGTCACTAAAATAAAAACTACAAGGATTAATTAACAAAAATCAACTTTTTATTAAACTTTCGACATTAAACTCTAAGAAAATCACAACATTTTTTTGTCATTTTAACATAATCAGTCTCATAATTTACTTTTTTTTCAAATCACGATTGGCCATCTCTCCCGTAGTGCCCGGTAGAGATGGCCATAGAAGCAAGGGAGAGATGGCCAGTTTGTTAATCTACATTTTAATCACTTTTTCCCTTTAAGTTTTTGAGCCTCAGCTCATTCTTCTTTTTCTGTCCACATGATGAACACTTATCATCGAATTCGGTGCAATTTTCATGTACCCACAGTTGGCATATAACGCATTGAATCCAATCTTCGATGAGTTGCGTTTCGTAATAATTTTCTCCACAACCTACACAGTTATCCAATTCTCTGTTTCCATCTTCTTCATCAGACGAATTACATAATATTAGTTCTTCATCCTCATCACTACTTTCAGATAACTTTCTTAATGATTTTCTCTTTCTTGGTGCTCGTTTTATTGGTTTTATCTCAATTTTTCTTTCCTTTTTAACGTCTTTTTCGAAATTTTTTTGTTCCCTATTTTTTTTAAGCGCTTCCTTAAATTTTCTTGTTTTGATGTGATTCTCTGAGGTTAAAAGCATGCCTACCTGTTTAGCACGTTTGCGTACTTCAATAATTTTTTGTGGAACTGGCGATATTTGCTTTAAAATACGTGTTGGAGTCTGATCTGGCAAATCGCTTCTTGGAGGGAATTGTTCTGACATTTTTTTAATTACTGCTGCTGAAGCAGTAGCAAATAATTTTTTAGGCCTTCTTGTAATCATCTCAGGACTTGCGTTTAAAACTTTTCGCTCAACAGAGCTATTTGGCTCAGCGATTGCAAGTGATATGTCTTGTCGCACTTCGAAAGTATTTGGAACTGGTTCCAGATTAGCAGAAGCTATGTTACAAGTATTTTCTTCTTGCTCCTCGACCATAACAGTGGCTGTACACTCATTTTGAGATTTAGACATTTGCTTTGTCAATTCTTGGGTAAACGCGTAGTCGGGAATTGCAGATGGATTGAAGGGGTGGACACCTGTAGCTTTAAAACCCGCAATTGCATTCTCTGCAGAAGCTGCCTTTCCCCACGCCTTATTAAGCAATCTTCCAAATGATAATCGTGTTATACGACGACCAGGATTTTGTTTTAGCCAAAGTCGACACTGCTCGTAAAAATGAGTCTTCAGTGATTTAAACACCGTACGATCTAGTGGTTGGAGGTAGTGAGACGTGTGGCTTGGCATTGAAAGTAAGTTGATGTCATTGTCATTTGCATATTCCAGCATTTCCACAGAATTACAGTGAGTTGAATGACCATCTAGTAAAAGAAGTACTCTTCCAGCTGGTTTCCTCGGAACAAAATGTGTTTTCAACCATTCAATAAATAAATCTGAGGTAATGTACGCTGATTTTGGGGACATGAAAAGTTTCGATCCCGGTGGCATCCCATCCTCAAACTCAGGTTTTTTGTTTTTGCCTTTCATGATACAGGCAGGTGGTAAAAATGTACCTTCAGCATTGCAGCAGGCTATAACTGTAATCGTTTCTCCCTTTTCAGTCGAAGTAACTGTAGATACAGCCTTAGAACCCTTTTCAGCTAGAACATGCCCTGGTCGATTATTAAGCTGAAGACCAGTCTCGTCCATGTTGAAGATACAACTCGGTTTCAACACACCATCGTCTACTGTCAATATCCTTTCAAGAAGCTCAAAGTAAGCGTCAACCTCTAGTTTATTCATAGCAGTTGATCTAGCTAAAGATACTCCTTCTGACTTTCTTAATGTAATATCGTGGTTTCTTCGTAAAAAACCTTGCAACCAGTCATATCCTGCTTTCTCAGTTTCTCTATTAAATCTGTGATTCAAATTCAATTGCTTCGCGAACTGGTACGCAATCTTTCTGACGTCATCAATAGTCAATGGGAAACCATTTTTTTGCATAGTTTTAATATGGTTAGCGAGTTTCTTCTCATTTTTTTCGCCGAATATAGAGGATGGTCCCATTGGTCCTTTTTTGTCATTATTTTTCTTGTATCGCCTTTCGAGGGTCTTCCTTGGTACTTGATAGGTTATTGAAGCTGCGTAGATAGTCATTTCACCTTTTTTAACAGCATCCATGGCCGCCTTAAGTGACTCTTCACTCCAGTTCCCTCGTGAGCTGCATGCTTTTCTTTGGTATTTATTTGGCATCTAAAAATAAAATATTGTGATATGAAATACTAAAACCAAATAAGTATAACAGCACCATAAATAAAGAAAAATATATCAAGTTATAATAATATAACTTTCACCATTACGCATTACATATATGGTAGGTGTGAGATGGCCTTATGGTCATCTCATACCGATTATGTATGGCCATCTCTCCTAATCAGCCGGGATAGATGGCCACACATTATTTGTAGAAAAATATAAACAACCCACGCGCCATTTTGAGGTTATGTTAAAGTGTGGGTCATTAACTGAGCACTTAACTTAAAAAAAGCACTTACTTTTTATGATGTCTTTTCACCACACTGTATAACGTAAACCCTTTGAAAACTTTAGGCTATATACAAATAAATGTAGGTACATTTTACTTACTTTTTCGATTTTTTTCACCGGAGATGGAGCGAAATGTCGTTCCCACGCACAGCACAAATTGAACTAACGAGAAAGTAGTGCCATCTAGTAAGTGTAACTATGATTTTTTTTTAGTGGCTAACTCTTCCTTACGGCCAACTCCCCCGGACTTACCCTAATAGATTCCAACGACTATTGCAAGCGAATGTAACGTGTATAACGACACCAGCTACGTATTACTGGAGCCGCAGAAAGGAATAATAATACGCCTGATTGTTAGTTGTTTCCTTTACTAATTTTACAGCACGAAAAGCACCTCAATGATTATTGCAATTGTTTAAAAAATATCACACAATGGTGATAGCTACCGCTATAACCTATCCAAACTAAACCTAGCAACAGTTCGAATGTGTAAGAATTATACAATCCAAATACTTTTATAATATGAAAATAAATAAACCATTGTTATAAATATTACTGATAAGTCAATTAATAGTTTAGAAAATGAAAATACTTATATAGGCCATACTCATATTTGCAAATTTTTTTTGTGCAATTGTATTAAAAAATGAAATACTTGTATTATTTCTAGAATACCTATCTACAATTAATTGAAGTAGGTAATATTAAAACTTAAATAACATAAATATTTTTTTAATCATCATTAAGAAAGTGACGAAAATGTCACCTCCATGTCGTGTGCAAAATCAGTTTATGATACTATAGGCTAACATAAAATATATATATCAATAATAAATTAATTATTTCATTTTTTTTTACAATAAAACATGGAGAAATCTTTCTAAAAAACACAAAATAATTAAAACACAAATTAAATAAATGATTCCAAATATTTCATAACTTTTGTGCATGGAAAAATTATCACCTCCATGGATAAAGTCACTGAACGCAGCCACAATTCAATAGATCGGTAAATACAGTTCCTGAACGAATACAGACAACAAATTCAACGCCATCTTGAAAATTTTTGACAGTTTGTCTGTGCTGAGATAATAATTTTGGAGTAAAGACCTATAAAGTATGTTTTTTTTAAATTAGCAAGCTATTTCAGTCACTTTTGTGGATTACTTATCATAAAGTATTAATTTAATTAAGGTCTATCGAATATCGTAAAATGATGGGCCACTATAGCCGTTATCTTGGTATTTCGTTATTTTTAGTAATCAGCATTTGAGATTACGAAAAAACGGTATCGAAGTTTAAAATCTCACTTCCATGGATGTCACCTACGTGGATTACAGTTATCCACGGAGGTGACTTAACGTCCATGGATGTGACAGTACTGTGATCGCTCTTTGGTAATTTAAAAATTATCAATGTGATTAATTGTAGTATGTAAATATTTCTTGATCCAGGGTAATTATAGCAAAAACATCAGGAACAGATCAATCACAAGACAAAAGAATGCAAGAGGCGACGTCCGAAAAACAAAGTCCAATCCACAGTTGTACGAACAGGCTAAAGCTACAGAAAGAAAACGTTATAGAAATCTAAAATAAAATTATATCTATTGTTCAAATGTCAGAAAGAAAACAAAAAAAAAACAGAAAAAGAATGGCGTAAGAGGCAAAAAAATTGTAGAATAAATGGAAAATGCAGGGAAAGATTTCTATCGAGTTTGCGTGATGATCGCCTTAAAGTGATGTTGAAAATGATCCAGTTTCAGTTAGACATTTAAACATTAGGCATTTTCCTAATATTTCAAGCATACATTCTCTTCCGGCCTTAAGTAGATGATCTCGTTCTGTCTGAAGCCGTATTTCGTCAACTTACAGAGACCTATCTCCATCAGTGTCAGAAAATTACTCGCCTAGAATACTTGATTCATCAAGTAGTTGTAGTAAGTACTACATCATACCAAAACAAAACTAGACTTAATGCTTTTAAGACGACTTAGCTGTGCAAAATGTGATAGAAATTGATCTCATAATGGAATAGGAAAGTCATATACACGAAGTACCATCGTTGAAGAATCTCCTCCTGGCTCAAGTCATGACATTCCACATAGAGTGCCAGAAAATACTGTGATAATAACTGAAGAATCTGTTCTTAGCCCCAGTCATGATATCCCACATGAACTGCAAGAAAATACTATGATAGTAACTGAAGAACCCAACACATTTGACAGAACTCAAATAACAGCTGTAACTTCTTTTCGGGAATTGATCGAAGGCAACTGATTAAATTGTTCTGCAAAAACACAAACATAGTTTACACTGGTTAAATTGTCACTGTACTGAATTATAATTTTCTAATCTTTTACGTGGTAGAGCCACGCTGCAGCTATGTTTTGGTTGTAGCATGAATGAGTTAGCTCGGCTGGGGCGTACTGGGACAACGTAAAATAGCAGCTTAATGCTGATGTGTACGTGTCGTTTGTGTGTGTGTGTGTGTGTGTGTCGTATGGTGAGTGTATAAAACCGGAGACCCTTTTTACTTTAAAAGAGGCATTCCATCTTAGTCCTCAGAGGTGACGACGCATCTCTATTTTGATTCGTAATCGAGGATAGATGTAGATGTCTATGGGCCACAACAACCACTTACCATCAGATGAATTGGGTGCTCTTTTGTCACCCTAATTCTATAAACAAAAATTTTAGTATTATATCAAGTTTGATTCCAGTTGACAAGTGTGATGAAGAATACACGGAGTTCGTTTGGCCACAGTGTAAACGATGTTTCGGATTGTAGTTATTCCTGTTACTTTATCACATTGCCGTCGAAGTAATGTTAAAAAAATATTATTACGTTCATTCCCTCATCTTCGCCAAAATTATTCTAATGAATAAGATTCATTGCTTGGTTTTATTTTTTTCTAAAAATGATTAAGTTGTTACTACTTTTTAATATTTTATTATGGTTTCTCATTTATAATAATTTAAATAGTCTCAGTTACTTTATTTTGTAAGAGTTTTGCAAGTTATATGCTAACTAAATAATGTTGATTAATAATAATTTAATTACTATTAAAAGGTTGCTTATGTGACCACATAGAACCGAATAAAAATCTTGTTAACCAACATGTGTTCCTATAAAACTTATTAGTAATAGATATAATTAGCATAATATTAATTAAGCGTAAATACGTACTTAATTAATACTTAAAATTAATAAATACTAAACTGATTAGTTATATACAGACAATAATTAAAAAATATCGTTTTTTTCGTCCATAAATCATTAATAATTTATTAAAATTATACAAATATGTCACTACCGTGAAATTGTGTCACTTCCGTGGAAAGGTGTTTTCATTTTTCATGTTTTTTGTGAAAACTACAGTGAAAATAGATAGCCTTTTATGTGCTCTATTTAGCAAGATAAGATACCTTTCATTTGAAACCGTACCTTGCACTTCGAAATCCGTCAGAGTTCTTAACTTTGGACCATAGGAAGCCACAAAGAAACAGATATACATACATCCAAATTATCCTCTTTCTTGAGCAGCCGGATAAAAATCATAATATAAATAAATCATTTCAAAAACACTGACAGATTCACGGTCTGAAATTTGTTGTATAAATATACACGCACACATATATAATATTACGCATTACATACCATATATAAACCCGAAAAAAATTACCCTTCTTCAGACAGTCGGGTAAGATGAAAAAAAATTGATTGCGATAAGTAAGGGAGCGCAGAAGTCTATTACGCATTTTTTATAGCATAAGGGTGAGAAGTGAGCACACAGTCCATCTGGTTGCTGTGGCCTATAGACATCTACATCTATCCTCGATTAAGAATCAAAATTCAGATGTGTTGTCAGCCGTGAAGACAAAGATGGAATGCCATGTTTCCAGTAAAAAGGGTCTCCGATTCTCTACATTCACCATACGAAACACAGCAGCGTCAAGCTGCTATTTTACGTTGGTATTCTGTGAGAATGTAGTCCTACTCATATCCCGGTAGAGCCGACCCATTCGTGCTACAACTATACTACTAATATAGCTACAGCGTGGCTCTACCACGTAAAAAAAATATTAGTTGTATATGCATATATTATCAGAGTGATTATTATACGGAACATGTATTTAACACAAAATATTTGAACGCAGAAAAAGATGCCTTTTATCCTTATTACATTATTCACTTTATGTATAAAATATATTATTTATTTTTATCATCATACTTTAATAAAAGCATGAAACCCAATGACAATTTCGTCTTCAATTAACAGGTCACTAGAGATAACAGTAACAGTCCTTCTAGTCGTTTACAAATAAGGATCAGACGATGCGGCTTTCCGGATAACCTTTAAAATTCTTTCTTACTTATAATATAACCGTTTTTGTCGCGAAAACGTTTATTTTGTTTCCATTAATAACTTACGAGTATGTATTACCAGTTATCACAATGAAATCGAGTTTCTTGATATTTAACTTGCTAATTTGCTTTATCCAGTTAAATGTGGGATTTTCTTAGGTACACGTTTAATATATAGGTACTGTTGGCGATATTATTAACATCATTAAAGGCTCGTAACAAATTCACTGTTACACATCAACCCATGCCTAGCTTAAATCGCCATGGTAGTTAACAATCAAACGGACATAAACGTGCGGGTTTTGTCTACACTGGCATTCATCGTTCAGTGCTCGTGATTATACTAGTATTTCCCTATGCACATAAAAACATATTAAACAGTGAGGTTAGATAAGTACAAAAATATATAAATCGAAAATTACAACAGATGTTTCACTATAATTATGTGGAAATGGGTATTAGAAATTCTACAAAATGCCTTCCAAATTTTTTGCGGCTTATTAAAAGGTAAATGAAATAGGGTTACTGTGCGTCGGAATCATTATACTCGTAACTATGTTGCTGGGAGTACGTAAACGCCCCTGGAAGCAATGGATGACAGATGACCCATTGAAAACTCATTGAAGCGTTGCAATGATGTAACAATTACTGTTGTAAAACGTAGATAAAAAAGTTTAGTTAACGACGGGATATTTTTTTTCAACTCCACGAAATAGAGACTTTTAATATTTTCTCAATAATAAAATAGACTTAAGTCGTTTTATGATTTTCGTGAAACGTAACGTACCTATGTAATTGCGACAAAGACACCACTAATTTTAGAATCTAGTGATTTTAGTAACTAGTTTATTTTAAATATTTTATTAAATAAAGTATTTTATTGCTTTTTTATTTATCTACTGGAAAAATGGGTTGCATTTGATCTGTCTTTAAATAAATTGCTTGTTTATAAATGATAGAGAGGAGAAAGCATAAGCTCTTTTGCTGCTATGGTGTTCTCACTAGGATGATACTACGCGGACAAAGGCAGTAAAAATGATTATTGAAAAAAGAAACAAGGAAATACGAAAAAAGATCCTACTTAACGCCGTGTTAAGAGTAGAGTATAATGAAATAAGAAACAAAACTCACAAAACAATAGAGAAATCTAGAAACTTATTTTATAAAACTTATTTTGTAAAAATGATTATGGTATTTTAACAAGAGTTGAAGAATAGCTAAAACAAAAATGATGTTCGTTCATCTAACATTTGGAAAACGACGTTAGATTGCCGTAAGACGCGCAGTCCTGTAATGAATAGGAATCTTTATGGGGCAAAGGTCAACAGTCTTCAAAGTCAACATTTAATTAAAGAAGAGAGGTAAACTTCAAAAGAAATATCGATTCAGACGATAAAATAACCTCCTGAGAATTTACTTGGGGGAGTGAAACCTAATTTAATATTTATGATTAATATCTCGATAGGATTTATTTTTAAAATATCGAGTTGCTTAATTAAAAAACTTAATTGCTTATTATGTACTTAAATAATTAACGTGGTATTTTTTAAGCAGCAGATTATGCTGCTAATTCTATACTAACATAATAAAGCGGAAGAGTTTTTTGTTTTTTAAATAGGCTAATCTCTGGGACTACCAGTCCGATTTGAAAAATTCTTTTTATATATTATAGACAAATTCACGAGGAATAGTATAGGCTATCTGGCATTTGGCTACACCTCTCAGCTAGCCTTAAATATAGATTTTTGATAAGGAAGTCAGAAGAAAAATCTCTCCCGAAATGATTTATCCGTGTTCACTGACGTAATGGTTAAGTGATACGTGAATACAATGTTCTACAAAAATCTAGATCTTTACTTCATCTAAAAATAATACCGCGATACTATAAGCCTATTTCTTATACATACGCCACAATAAGGTATTTTGTGACAAAAAATTATTGAAAATTAAAAAGTGATTTAAGAGTGTATTATTAGGCATGACATATTTGGGCACATAGTTTAAGAGGTAACGAAGAATTAAAATAATTCAACACTCGTATCGGCGCGTAAACGACGCATAAACCCTAGCCGCCCATGAGAAACGAGCAGTCAACCCTTCTATGGGCGAGGTTAATTCAATAATTTTAGATTAAAAAATTCGGAAAATTAATGAAGGACTTTTATCTATCGGTATATGTAAGCTATAGTGCAGTTACATTTTATCCACTCACCCTCCCCCTCCCGGGTGACGCTCACCAAACAACTCTCCCAAATCGCGGTTTTTTCTAGTGTTAAAGAGAACGGTACATGATACAAGAAAAGTGTGTAGGTACGTCAGCTCGACCGGGGAAAGACCACGCTCTCACAGAATACCAGCGTAGAATGGCAGCTTGACACTTCTGTGTCTCGTATGGTGAGTGTAGAGAATCGGAGACCCATTTTACTAGAAAAGAGAATTCCATCTTAGTCCTCACGGGTGACGACGCATCTGCATTTTGATTCTTTATTGAGGACTAACTGTTCCTCGCGACTTCGCCCGCGTGGAATTTACTACGATTTTATGGGTTTTAATTTTTTTTGCGTGGTACTCTAATTATTTTTCTAAAATAAAAGTATTCTAAGTTGCTCCTTATAACATCAACTATCTGCCAGTGAAAGTCTCATCAAAATCGGTCTAGCCGTTTCGGAGATTAGCCACAGACAGACAAAAATTTTAAAAATTATTTTTTGTTATTGCTACCGTATATACTTTCATATGCATTTAGTAAAAAGCTGTTATTTTAACATTACAAATAGACACTTCAATTTTATTTATTTGTATAGATAAATGTAGATGTCTATGGGTCACAGCAACTACATACCATCAGGTGGACTGTGTTTTGTTACCCTACATACCCAACAGTTTGTTACCATATCCTATAAAAAACGAAATTATTCTTTATTAATAATGGGGGGGGGACCCTCACCCTGGAATTGAAGGTAGAGTGGATATAATTTAACTTCGCTCTATAACGTACATATGGCGATAGATAAATGTACTCCATTAATTTTACCAATTTTTCCATACATTGCTATCTAAAATGCTTGAAGTAGGTGTCCATGTCATGGTCGCGCGGCTCAGACACGTGATATACGCGTGTGAAACGCGGGGTACAGCTAGTAATATAATATAGCAGAACAATGCTGCTATGTTTCGTGTTGTCATTAACGAGAACCAGATACTCTTTTGGGGCATTCCATATTAGTTATCAGGTGACAATACATTTGATGCATAATCTAGGTTAAATATAGGTATCTATGAACCATAGCTACACTTACCACGAAGCGACCGTCAGGCTTAGTGTACTACAGAATATCTTACTTCTAAGTCTCGAATATTCTTTGCTCAAAAAAAAATTCTTATATTTAACACGCTTTTATTAGCTTGGTATGTATCTATGTAACGGAATTTTTGAATGTGATTTTCATCCCCTTGAAAACATCGGATTGATTTGAAACTTCACACACTTATCAAGGACCGATGACAATGAAATAATTTAAATAGTTTGTCCCATTATCACGATCAAATAAATAATAATAAAAAAAAAAAAACACGATTTTGTAGTTAGCCGCAGTAAAAATTTGAAAATAAATAATAGTTAAAAACAATAGTTACGCTTTTATAGATAACTGAAATAAAAGTAGAAAATAATTTTGAACAAGTTTAAAATAAGAAAATAGTGATTAACATAAAAAAAAAACATTTTATTGTAAAAAAGCGTGGGGTGCTTGATGTCATTTGTTGTAAATATTTTTGTGGATATTTGTAAAATTAGCGTCATCATAAAAATATCTGATTGTGTTTTGAACGTCCCCGTGTCTCTGACATTCAAGATTACTTGCGATCTTATCGCATATGCGTTACACCCGACTCGGGAAGCTTAGGTAAAGTAAATTTCAATCTATGTGGTCTTATACTTGTGTTACCGTAAAACCTGGCAACTTTGCCATTTTTTGAAAGACTTCAAAATCTAGGAAAAATTCCCACAATAAAGGTACTCTCTGACTGGGCGTAATAGATTTGGTATATATTAGTGATTTAAAAAAAAAACACTAACTTTAAATAGACAAAATACTCAAAAATAGAAAATGGCAAAGTTAATCTTACTTTGTAGAAAAATTGACACCAGGGTTTTAATGAAAATAATAAGAATTGACTTTAAGAATCCTTTACCTTTAAAGTCTAACTGAAGTTTACTATAATACACAACACTCAGAGTTATGATTTGCTCATTTAATTATGTTGCAAGTAACAGAGTTTACGCTAGTGGCAAAGTTGCTTCCTATTAATCAATTTTGCATACAAACATGAAAACATGTCTCAGGGTTGTCAAAAATCCTTGATTACGTATTTTATTTAAATTTATTATTTAAATCTTGTCACAAGAATTTCTTAGGCAAATTTTTAAATATTTCAAAATACCATCTTCTAAAATTACAAATCAAATTGTTGCAATAATAAGCTTAAATCAATTATTATATCTAGAAAAAAAATTAAGTTTGTCACAATGATTTTGACAAGTATTAGTTTTTTTTTATAATTCATCATCATTATTTTATTACGATCAGGTAAAAAATAATAATTGTAGCCAATTTAAGTATTGTGTTCCCACAAAAGCAAAACATTCATAATCAATAAAAATTACAGTGTTCTTTGGTTGCAAATTAATATCAACACACTAATTTGAAAATATGAAAAATACTGAGTAGTAATAATATATTATGTTATATACAATACATACTATGTTTTTCTATATTTTTTGAGTTTTTTAAAAGTACTGATGAAATTCTACTTTGAACATTCATTTACATTGTGTGAATAAGTATTTGATTCTAAACATTATATTTATCGCGATAGAATTGAACGATGTAGGGTTTCTTTCAATTTTGGATTTGCAATATACTGTCCAATTAATTTTGTTTTTAAATTTAGACAAAAATATAAATATATGTTGCCAGTTACATAATAATTAGGTAAATAGTCGTATTTGTAAATTAGATCTGGATTACATTCGCCTTTGCTTCTAAATTCAAATATGTAGCGGGTCCAAGCTTAACATATTATTGTTACGCTCCTTCTTGTACATTGTAACATGACTTCAACGGTATAGTCCGGGGAATTGGATTTATGTTCATAGGGGGATTATAGGCCGTTATTAGCGACAAGAAATCGGGGTAAGATTTTGAGGGATTAACCCGTCTTAATTTAAAACGAGGCTGTATATTATTCCCGACCTGTCACCGCAGCGTCCAATTTCTAAATTAATTATGTTAGCATGCGGAACATGATAGGATCGGCGGGTTTCGAAAATTGTATGACGCCATTTAATTAAATGCTGTGAAGGTTAACATTGAAATTATAAGTACGTCGGTTCCCTGATGAAATTGTATTCGCTATGAAGATAGATTTTTGGAATGCATTATATCAGCCATAGTAACACTATGTTAACCCAAGCTTAAACACTTCATTAATTTATATTTTACATAGTTCTATTGCATGTGTAGTATTTGAAATACGGCTGCCAAATATTTAGCCACTGCGTTACTGAGCCGTCAAAATAATTTAATAGGTACTTGGAATTATAACATTAACAGTGGTAGAGCCACGCGGCAGCTTTTGCTGTCGCACGGATGGGCCGGCTCGAACCGGGGTAGTACCACGACCTCACAGAAAACCAGCGTGAAGTAGAGATTTACCTCTGCGTTTCGCTTGGTGAGTGCAGGTGGCCGGAGGCCCTTTTTACTGGAGATGAGGCATTCCATCTTAGTCCTCACGGGTGACAACGCATCTACATTTTGATTTGTAATAGAGGATAGATGTAGATGTCTATGGGCCACAGCAACCACTTACCATCAGGTGGACTGTGTGCTCGTTTGTCACCTTATTCTACTTCTTTCTTACTTATTCTATAAAAAAAATATTGGATTTACGTTTTTTTTTTAAATTAGTGATTTGCACGTTTATACGTGGTACAACTATGCTGCAACTATATTAAGATTGTAGAATGAATGGGTCGGCTCGACCGAAGAAAGTCCACGCTCTCACTGAATTGCAGCTTAAAATAGTGGTGAGTGTAGAAAAGCGGAGACCCTTTTTACTGGAAACAAGGCATTTCATCTTAGTCCTTAGAGGGATAAAGCATTTTCATTATGTAGAGATCATCTACATGTCTAAGTGAAACAGCATTCACTTACCATCAGGTAAACTGTGTGTTCGTTTGTCACCATTATTCTATTAAAAAAAGCTCGGAGTAGGCTCTGGGATCGGATACTCGGGAACATGTTCATCTATAGTAACTAAATTACCCATTGGTTGAAGGCATAATGCAATAAGTGGGTTACTCAGAAAGTTTTGCCAAACTTAAAAAATAAGTTCTATGGTTAAAGTATTTAAACTGTCAAAATAGTTCATCTAGTTCGCCTCAGATACCTCTTCAACGGCCTGCTCGAACTCTGCTAGCGCATCTTCCGGCTCTAGAAACTGTAATATCCCTTTCTTTCTGGCATACATTAGGTACTATACCATTCGGCTTTGATGCTACTTTTATTTCGTAAAGAAATTTGCAAGAGGTATCCAGTCAAAGTCAAAAAAAAAACTGGCGATCAAAATCTTTAGTTTGCCGTTGGTTCAATTTGAAACATCCGTATTCCAAACTGTCTGGCGCTTCGTTTTTCTATATTGGTAAATTCAAGATTCAACATCTGTAATAATGTCGTAAAGGCGCCGAGACGAGCCTGCTTGAAATTCATTAATCAATACACAATTCCACACGGGCTTGCTTTTGGTCAATGAGGTTGTGCGGCACTCAACGCGGAACTATCCTTTTCACACGAAGGTTCGTGTAAAATCTTGTTAAACGCTTCGCGTTGCAATACGCGCTTCTTTATATACAGACAAAGGGCGACCACTTCATTCTTCATCAGTCAAAGTTAGCCGACATTTGAAGTCATAAAAAATCATCTTGCGAAAGTGTTTCCAACGCAGATTAATTTTTTAATGAAACACGATATTTCAATTTAGCGCGTAAAAAATTTGGAGGGCAATTTGAAATTGAAGCATTCGCATTCTTACTGCTAAATAAGTGTATATTCATGAATTATAATTGGCCAGTGCCGCATACGAAAAAAAACCTTTTTTTTTCTTATATGTAAATAAATATAACGTAAATGTATCGGTATAGATTATGACTTTTATGCCGATACGAGTATGTTTTAATTTAATACGTATTTTAAGTAACAAAATATAATCATACTCAAAAAACAGAACACACTTGAAGAGTGATTCCCAAAGGTGAAATGAAGATCAGCAAGTTATACACAGTCGCTATGAAGAAATCGTACCGATATGTGAAACCTTTATTAGAACTTAGATGAAGGATCGTTATGTAATTCAAATCAGGTTTTCAATCCCTGCATAAAAAGAAAAAGTTATATTATGTAGATACAGATAAAATTTGCTTTCGTTTCTAGTTTGTTGCAGGTGCCATTTAGAATTCAGATGATTTGTTTTTATAAAGATTCGATTACGTTATTCTATATGTATCTGTTGCCTGTGTTTTGGGTAATAACTAAAGAAATAGGAAACCTAGTAATAATAGTAAAATAACTAAGATTTTTGAAAAAAATCTCAAAAATACGAAAACACATGTTATCAAGTAGTAATCGGAGCGACAGTAGCTTAAGGTGTGGTTTGGGTGCCCTTGAGTCACTCCAAAGCCGTGGATATTTACATTATTAATAAATTACTCTGACAAATCGACCTAACGGTTGGTTAACCTAAGGTTAACCAGGTGAGATCACATGCACTGCAACTATCCTAGCCAGCTAAATCTAGGTGCGACCACATTTCGGCTTTCAGCCGAATTACGCGGCCATTTATAAATTAGTTATTTGCACTTTACTCAAAAAACCGAATAAACTACCTAAGTTTTAAGCGAGCCTAATACTTTTTCGGGCATTACCCATAACTTAAAAATTAATTAAGTACCTACCTATTTTGATAAAAACAATGCAGTACCAATATTTTTAAATTGCTGCCTGTATCTATCATAATTTATAAGGTTCGACCGGTTAAATATCTCTCTATGCACATTATCTAATATTTATTATTAATATAATGTTACCAGTCCTATTGTATGGCAGTGAAACATGGGCCGTAACTCAAAAGAATGTGCATACCATGCAAGTTGCTGAGATGAAGATGCTGAGGTGGATGTGCGGCGTTACCAAGCGCGACAAAATCCGCAACTGGTACGTGCGAGGAAGCTTGGGCGTGCGCGACATCGCTGACAAGATGCAGGAAAGTAGGCTGCGATGGTATGGGCACGTGAAGAGGAGGCCACCCGACTACGTAGGGAACTTGGCACTACAACTCTCCATCCCAGGTCGAAGATCCAGGGGCAGACCCAAAACACGATGGAAAGATGTAGTGGTAAAGGACATGAGAGAGTGCGAAGTCTCCGAAAATGAAGTCGAGGATAGAGCGAAGTGGAGGCGTAAGACGAGAAAGGCTGACCCCACCACCATGTGGGACACATAGCCAGGAAGAGAGAGAGAGAGATAATGTTAGCCTTATTTTAATCATTCTTGTATACCGCTCACCTAGAATGTAATTACATTTATTCCTTGGAAGATACCTAATCTCACTCATTTTCTTTGCATGTTTGCATTTTTATTATGTTATACGTTATGTAAGTATAACATTTCATGTCATACGTAATATATATAGCAATTAAACATCAACGTCATTTTGTCAAGGCGCTGTAGACTTTCTAAGACATCATCTGTAAAGAATCAATCAAATTATGTTTTTTCTACGACGCCTGTTAAATTGGCTCTCGATTATGCGGCTATTGCGTATCAACGAAATAGCCGCATGTTGTGTGTTGTTGTGTGTGTTTAATGTTAATAAGTCACCCACACATCTATAAATATCGTACGATGTCAGTCAGCCAATAGTAGAGAGCGGCGTGGTGGGCTCGTCGCCCCACCATATTATGCCATTGGAATGTGTGCCTTGGAACGGCATCGCACCGGTAAAAATAAACACCTTTTAACAGGACGCCTATTCCTATCAAGGCCATTGTCAAGATGTCACAGAGAATATAGTATTATTCATATAACTCCATCACCATTTATTACAGTATTCTCTTAAAAAGCTGTGACCCACTTTTCGGATCTTTTTCCGTTTTGAAAATAAAACAAACATAAATAATTAATAAAAAAAAAATATTTTAGTTACTAGGATGTTTCCGTTCTCAAAATAGGAAAAGAAATTTGTATTTTCTTACAGATCTTTAAAATATTAAATAGTGAAATTAATAATATCACGTCGTAATTATTTGTGTAATTGACGAAATCAACAGTTTGTAAATTTGGTACCTACCTACTATTCATAGAAACAGACTTATTTAAAATAGTACGTTTGGCAACCCTAATTACGGGATGCACCAATGTACCTAAGGAACTAATTAATAGCGACCCTTTAACAATTTTTACTAAAAAAAAATTAAACTTTTTGATAAACAGGTCCTGTATATTTTCCTTGACTTTATTGTAAAAGCGTTTGTATTGCCGATAATTCTGAAGAAACTTTTGAGAGTCGAGTAACTGGTTTTACCTACTAATTTGTGCTTGTTCCGAGTATCTATTTACAGAATATACATACCTATTTTTAATAAAACTATTTTTGTTTTTGTGTTGAACATTAAATTTTCGTAATTATGAGACTCTAATAAATTTTTTTTGTAAACGATTCTTCGCATTTAGGTTATAAGTTAATCTTTTGCCTCTCTTCTAGCAAAATTCCATAAGGAATTATGATAGAGAAATAACTAAATTAAAGTAATCACAACACATGTAAGGCATCTAATCTTTTTTACAGCATAAATGCTGCAGAACAGGTTTGCTAGGTAGTTAAATATGCAGCCCCACTGAATCTTAGCCTCAACTGCAATTTCGAGAAAAAAAGGGGACTCAGCATGACTTAGTTAGAAGTTTGACATTTGATATGGTCTTGAAAATAGAAGATTATGGAATTAAATACAATCACTGAACCTCGTGTATCACGCTCACTTGTCAACGGCGTGCACATGCTTACGAGTAAGTTTATTTCTAGATAACAATGTCGTACTCGTGCTCACGTTTTATAGTTCAGATTATAGGTACTTAATTATAGTAAAAAACAATAAAGTAATTCTGCACTATTATAGTTATATCTATAGTTACCAGATGGAATATTAAAAAGTCCTGACAAATAACCTGATTACAATAGAAAAGTCCTGAAATTTTGTTGCAAACGTAATTAAATACTGTGAAAAAAAATATAAATCAATTATTGGTTTTGTATACTCACAGGCTAAATCCACGTCGCAGTGGCATCCTTCCTACTGCTCCTACATAAAATATCTACTGTATTTTATTAAAAATCGTAAACGCCTAATATGTGTATATAATATCCGACCGCAATCCTGACAAGAGCCCAAATGTCCTGACATAATAGGACAAATCCTGACATATGGTATCTCGGTAATGCAGTGTCGTGCTTGCGTTTAATAGTTTAAAAGTAAATAAAATAACTGCACTTTATAGGTTTAAACTGAATGAAACTGCACTGCACTTAGTCTATAGTTGGGAGAACTTATACGTGGTAGAGCAACGCTGCAGCTATAATATTGTTACACGAATGAGTCGTTTCTACCAGAAAAAGCCCACAGTCTCAGGATACTGCAGAATTAATTCCTATCGATGTGATTCTTAATCGATGATAAATATCTATGGGCTACAGCCATCTATAATAATAGTTGAGAGAATTTGTTATCATTCTACGTGAAGAAGTCAAAAGAGGTACTATAACCACTACGGTTGGCAGATGGATAAACGATTTCGCTAGCAGTATCCTTAGTTTTTTTTATTGCTGACACAGTTTCCCAGTACCCATCTGGATATTTTTATTGGTCTTGTAAATTTTAAATGGTGTTTTCGATCATCTTACCCTTTCACATAATAAAGTTATGAGTAGAATTTTCATACTTTTAAATACGAGTATATTATTTAAAAAAAAAAAACTATAACAAAATGTCGCAAGATACTCCGAAAGTAGGTAAGTTAAATAAAATGTTTTTTTTTTATACACAATGTGTTTTAAATATTGCCACCTTACATTTTCTCGACAATTTGATCGATGAAACGAAAAAATTCTTCAAGCCACTTTTTAAGTACATTTTCTCAGGGTATGATACAAAGGAAAGTTCCAAAGCTTTTTTCATTTTCCGTTAACCCTTAAGAAGTGCTCAAGTCAAGACGTGCGACATTTTAAGCAATGGTAAAAAGTTTAAAGCCATTTCACTGAATTGTTAACTGGCAGACATAGATAACTACGTAGGGATTTCGTAATTAAAGTACGTGTGAGACATATTAGTATACAACGCAAATATATTTATTAGAAGCCGTACAAGATAAAAATAAAAAAGAAGCATTTTTTATATAGAATAAGAATGACAAACGAGCACACAGTCTACCTGATGATAAGTGGATGCTGTGGCCCATAGACATCTGCATTTATCCTCGATTAAGAATCAAAATGCAGATAAGTTGTCACCCCTGAGGACTAAGATGAAATGCCTCGGTTCCAGTAAAAGGGATCACCAGTTCTTTACACTAACCACACGAACCTGTGTGCTACAGCAGTATTAAGCTGCTATTTAACTCTGGTATTCTGTGACACAGTGACAGCGTGGTCCTACCTGGATCGAGTCGACTGATTCGTGCTACAACTATAATACAGTTGAACTGTGGCCCTACCATGTAAAAAATTTAATAAATTCAATAAAAAATTTCAAGTAAGTTTAAATTGCAAGAAATGATACCCGAGGCACTCTCTAACTAACGGCTCTGCAGTCAACTGATGGCAGAAAATCTATCCCAATACGTCGAAGACAATAGTCACAGTCTGGTAACGGGAAAAAGAAGGCCAAATTGGCCTCTACAAAGCTAGGCGTGCTCAGCAGAGCGGGACAGTATTTCATGCTGGCACACCGCCTGCAACTTTACAAGGCTCAGATTCGGCCTCACATGGAATACTGTTTCCATGAGACTGGGGCTCCCCAGTGCCAGCTCCTTCCACTTAACCGCATCCAGCGCAGAGCGGCTCTAATCGTCGACGACCGAGTCCTTACCGATCGGCTCGATTCACTGGCGCTGCGAAGAGATGTTGCATCCCTTTGCATTTTCTTTTGCATTTACGCCAAATTTCACGAACGCACATCGCGGCAAAACTCCCGATTCCATCTACACCATCTGGATGCTTGGCGTTCCACCACTGTACGTTTCACTAGGAGTTCTCTTCCGCGTACGACCTCTCCATACGGTAATCCTCGAATCCGGCAACTTGCTCTTTCACCGGGAGTCCCTGTCACACCTATGCCGGTAGTTGTTGGGAGCACTAAGCTCGAAGTTGTTGACGAGTATGTTTACCTGGGACAAATAGTCCGACTAGGTAAGTCCAACTTCGACCGAGAGGTCAATCGACGGATTCAACTCGGCTGGGCAGCGTTCGGGAAACTACGACAACATCTTCTCGTCAGACGTACCTCAAAACCTTAAAACGAAATTGTACAACTAGTGCGTGTTGCCAGTGATAACTTACGGATCTGAGACGTGGTCCTTCACTGCTGGCCGTATGAAGAAGCTCAAGGTCGCTCAGCGAGCTATGGAGAGGGCTATGCTCGGGGTTTCTCTGCGTGATAAACTTAGAAATGAGTATATCCGCAGTAGAACCAGAGTAACCGACATAGCCCAACGGATTAGTAAGCTGAAGTGGCAGTGGGCCGGCCATATAGCTCGAAGAACCGACAACCGATGGGGAAGAAAGGTTCTTGAGTGGCGGCCTCGTACCTGTAGGCGAAGTGTAGAGCGACCCCACACGAAATGGAGTGACGACCTGGTAAGACATGCAGGAAGTCGATGGATGCAGGTGGCTCAGGACCGTGCTTTGTGGCATTCCTTGGGGGAGGCCTATGTTCAGCAGTGGACTTATGAAAGGCTGTAATGATGATGATGATGATGATAATTATTTGATTTTTAAAGCTATGACGTCACTACTCTATATTGTCATGCAACTTCAATAGTTGTTTGTTAAACACTAAAAAAGTATTTCAATTTTAGTTAGGTAGTTATGTCTTTTAAGCCTCATGTTATAGAGATTTAACCAGTGTACATAAAATGTTCCCTACTGGACATACCCTTCTTTGGTTGACGGTCACAGTACACGTCGGTACTACTCGACGTTTATAATCAAAATATAATAAAGACACAGAATACCAGCGTAAAATGACAGCTCGACATTGCAGTGTTTCGTGTGGTGCGTGTAGAGACACACACGAAAGTCTCTAACCGGAGACCCATTTTACTGGAAAAGAGGCATACCATCTTAGTCCTCATGAGTGACGACGGATCTGCATTTTGATTCTTTATTTAGGAAAACTGTCTATGGGTCACAGCAACCACCTGTGTCTGTGTGCTCGTTTGTCAACCTATCCTATAAAAAAACATTTTTTTTGTTTCTGTATGACGATATTTTTAAACCTTATGTTAAGATATTCCTGCATTGTGAAAGGGTTCAAACAATTATTCGTAGACTATACAAAGCACGGATCGTAGTTGTACCGTGCGGGACAGTAACCGCAGCCACGCAACGAGCACTACCGAGCCGAATAATTATAATAACTTCGAAGGAATCAGCAACACCTTTACTAACCAGATGTCACTTTACACCCAAACATTAACCACATGTTATTTTAGACCCAAACATAGTCTATTTTAACTGACTCCCAAAAAGGAGAGGTTATCAATATGTACCTATGTACACTGATTTATAAGACAATTCTAGATTTACTAGTTTATGTCATATCACTACGCTTGAGAGTTCATGTTCTGAACATTTATTAGTGGCCTTTCACTGTGTAGGCAGCGCGCGGTAGCGCGTGCGATAGACTAAGTTACATCCAACGAATTTTTTTTTCAGACTTTATTATAGTAATACGGTATAAGCTAGCCTGCACGCCCGACCTACTTGCGAGATATTGCTATTGGTTTGAGATCGCATTTGAGTTTTGTTTTTCTCGATTGTAAATCTGCCATTTTTGCATCCTAATAATTTTTATTTAAAAAAAATAAGTACTACAAAGACAAAATAATTTGACTTCGTGAAAACAACCATTAAAATTTCAGCGTGTATATTGGATAAATCTGTGTGTATATCCTTTCAAATAAAAAAATCTAAATCGGTTTAGAAATTGTAGAATTCTGAGGTAAAAAACAGATTTCAAAAAGGAGAAGGTTCTCAATTTGACTGTATGTTGTTTTTGATATTTGCGCAGACTGTGAACCAATTTTCTTTCTTTTTTCTTTTTTTATTAAATAGGTTATAGGTACTTTAAGGGTGGTTCCATATAAGTTAATAGAAGAAATTTAACCCCTAAGGGTAGCAAATAAATAACTTCTTTTTAGCAATTTGAAGTCTGTTCTTACTTTTTGTTGAAAGTTATAATTATTATTGTTAAATAATGTATATACAAACCTTTTTGCATTCGATAAGAGTTTTAGAAAAGCAAAGATATTTCTTTCGCACAAAATATTCCTATGCCTTGCCTTCAACTGCCGGAAATAGGTTTCCTTCGTTGTTGGATATACGTATGTGTTATATGACTTGTGCGATTTTTATAAGATCCGAAATATATTATAGTGGGCCGTAATAGGTCATATACCTTCAGTTTCATTGTACGCGAGGTACATATAAGTTTTTTTTATAATTATTATAATTTTTATTTCAATAAACTGTACCATTAATTTCAACAATGTCTCAATTTAAAATAGTCTATAATAACAAGTACCTGAACTAGGATGAACCTGTAACTTGGTGCAATAGATACACTAATAATTTTTTTTTTACCGCCGCTTGAAGTAAAGTTATATAAACGCTCTATTGGGTGGGCATAGGCCTACTCTGATTTCTGTGCAGTACTGGAGTAGTCAGTCGTCCTGCTCCAGTGCGTGTGACAGGTCCTCAAAATATTTTATTTTTCCGTGTCTTTAGTATATTGACGGTGTTAGAATGTCTACTACCCTGAATCGTCCCGTGGGTGTCGTAAGAGGCGACAGAGGGAAACGAATTAGGAGATGTCTATAGCAACGTCTTACTAATAACTACTAGAAAACACCTAAACTACTTTTTATACGTGGTAATAGTTAGATAGTTGTAGCACGAATGGGTCGGCTCGACCGGGGAAGGACCACGCTCTCACAGAATACCAGCGTAAAATAGCAACTTAAAGCTGCTGTGTTTCGTATGGTGAGTATAGAGAACCGGAGACCCTTTTTACTGGAAACGAGACATTCCATCTTAGTCGTCACGGGTGACGACGCATCTGCCTTTTGATTTGTAATCGAGGATAGATGTAGATGTCTATGGGCCGCAGCAACCGCTTACCATCAGGTGGACTGTGTGCTCGTTTGTGACCCTTATGCTATAAAAAAAACTAAAATCTGCGATTGCCTGTGGCAAACATCAACCTACAAGTTTCTGTGGGGGAGGCCTATGTTTAGCTGTAAACTTTTGAAAGGCTGGAGTGCGATTGTGTAACTCTGGTGCCAATCCTGGTTGGCTTTGTTTTGACGTTTCACGTTTGTACTTATGACAGTACATATAAATTTAAATATTACTATCTACTGTGACCTAGTGTTCCGACTAGCATCGTCATATCATATGATCTATGCCTGTTATTTTAGATTTGCAATATTTTTTTCAAAACATTTGTAAATTAATTGTAATTTTTGTCATAATATAATAATGAAAAACATAACGCAATGTTGGAGATAAGCCGTTTGCAAACTATTCCTACCAGTTTTACAATTGCACTGGCGCACTGAATCACTGAAGTAGAGTTGTATTGCTCATTGACGATAGAGGGCCTCTGCCTAGTCACATAGCCACATAGTCAAATAGGATTGACATGTAATATCATTAATAATTATTATATTACAAGCAAGTTCATATTAATAATTAAAGTCAATTAATAATGTCGCGTGCGGTATTTGACTGAGTAAACAGGATAAGTATACGACATATAGGTTCGGTTTTGCAATTAATTACTCGTTGGTGTACATGTGTTTGTTAATTTATCAGCTTTTGATTGAGACGACACTAACAATAATTTACTCGTATTGTTCAATTATTAGTTCTGATTCATTGTAGATTATATTTGTTTTGAAACATTGTAGGTGTTGAGAATCTCACTTTATGCTCTTTAGAAATTATTTCGAAAAAAAAAATATACTAGAACTATTTTATCATCATCATTTCCTTATTACAGATCTTCACAAGTCCACTGCTGAACATAGGCCTCCCCCAAGGAATGCCACAAAGCACGGTCCTGAGCTACCTGCATCCACCGACTTCCTGCATGTCTTACCGGTGGTCACTCTATCTAGTGGGGGGGACCTAAACTTCGTCCGACGGTACGAGGCCGCCACTCGAGAACCTTCCCCCATCGGTTGTCGGTTCTTCGAGCTATATAGCCGGCCCATTGCCACTTCAGCTTACTAATCCGTTGGGCTATGTCGGTCACTCTGGTTCTACTGCGGATATCCTCATTTCTAAGTTTAGCACGCAGATAAACCCCGAGCATAGCCCTCTCCATAGCTCGCTGAGCGACCTTGAGCTTCCTCATACGGCCAGCAATGAAGGATCACGTCGCAGTTCCATAAGTATCACTGGCAACACGCACTGGTTGTACAGTCTCGTTTTTAAGTTTTGAGGTATACCTGATGAGAAGATGTGTTGTTATTTCCCCAACGCTGCCCAGTTGAATCCGTCGATTGACCTCGCGGTCGAAGTTGGACTTGCCTAGTTGGATTATTTGTCTAAGGTAGACATACTCGTCAACAACTTCGAGCTTAGTGCTCCCAACAACTAAGGGCATAGGTGTGACATGGAAGTTATACATGATCTTTGTTTTTTTTATCCATTTTCATCTTAAGACCTATCCATTGGGAGCCATTATTGAGGCCATTGAGCATAGTGCTTAGGTCCTCCAGCGATTCTGCCATAAGGACTATATCGTCGGAAAATTGAAGGTAAGTGGTGTATTCTTCATTGATGTTAATACCGTATCCTTTCCAGTCCAGTAGCTTGAAAACGTCTTCCAATACAATAGTGAACAGTTTCGGGGATATAACGTCACTTTGTCTTACATCTCTCTGCAGTTGGATATGGTTCTGTACTCGGATAGCCATCGTAGCCCTACTGTACAAACACTTCAGCACTTCGATATACCGACAGTCAACTTGGCACCGCTGAAGTGGCAAATTGTACTCTTCGGTCTTCTGTACAATTAGTCTAAGGATATGTTTGTGGTCTATGGTGCTAAAGCCTTTTCGGAAACCGGCTAGTTCGGGAGGCTGGAAGTCGTCGAGTCTGCGTGCGAGAAGATTTTTTTTTATAGGAGAGGGGGCAAACGAGCATGCGGCTCACCTGATGCACCGCCCATGAACCACCGCAACACCAGGGGAATTGCGGTTGCGTTGCCGGCCTTTTAAAAAGGAGTAGGCTCTTTTCTTGAAGGTCCCTAAGTCGTATCGGTCCGGAAAAATCGCTGGTGGTAAACTATTCCACAAGGAAGTTGTGCGAGGAAGAAAACATCTTCTAAATCGCACAGTGGTGGACCGCCAATCATCCAGATGATGTGGATGGTATCGGGAGTTCTGCTGCGATGTGCGTTCGTAAAATTTGGCGGCTGGGATTAATCCGAACAATTCCTCAGAGCACTCCCCATGGTAAATGCGAAAGAAAATGCTAAGAGATGCAACATCTCTTCGCAGTGACTCGAAAGGACTCGGTCGTCGACGATTCGAGCCGCTCTGCGCTGGATGCGGTCAAGTGGAAGGAGCTGGCACTGGGGAGCCTCAGCCCAGAGATGGGAACAGTATTCCATGTGAGGCCGAACCTGTGCCTTGTAAAGTTGCAGGCGTTGAGCCGGCATGAAATACTGTCCCGCTCTGCTGAGCACGCCAAGCTTTTTAGAGGCCAATTTGGCCTTCTCTTCCAAGTGACCACGAAACTGCACGCTACTCGATATGTCGACGCCGAGGATTCCGATACGACATATCGTTGTCTACACATTCACACGTCGACACATTGTTGCCTAACAAGGGGAGTACCTTGAAACTGAGGAGATACGACAAAGGGGTTCTTTTTAGCGGTAAACGTGCAAATTTGTGTCTTCTGAGGATTAAACTGGACTAGATTTAGTCGCCCCCAATCCGAGACTTTGTCCAGCAAAGACTCGACTTCAGACACAAGTTTGTTCCGTACGTATTGTTTTCGAGATTCGAAAACAATACGTTGACGCGGCTCAGATGGGAAATCGGTCTGTACTTCTACGAGAGAGCGTTATCGCCTTTCTTGAAAAACAAGAACACCGTAGTTCTGCTGCACGCCTCCGGTGTAGTGCCACCCTGGAGGATGGAATTAAAAAGTTTCTGAAGAACTTCAAGTACCGGTTTTCCACCCGCTTTCAGAAGCTCCGCTATAATTCCATCCTCGCCTGAGGCCTTGCCGTTTTTAAGGTGCTGAAGAGACATTCTAATCTCCCTCAGACTGACGTCTGGAATATCATCAGAATAGTGTAGGATAAGACTTGCTTTTGGCTCGTTACTCACACTTGCATGTAGCTCCAAGGATGATGTGTACAGCTGCTCATAGAACCTCTCAATCTCACTCAAAATCTCAAAGTTCAGCTTCGACAGTTGGCTCTTTCTGGCAGACAATTCTCTGGCAAACACTTTGGAGCCATGGCTTCTTCAATACGAGCTGTATTAAATTCGCGTATGTGCCGCCGCATTCACTTCGAGATCTGTCTGTTCAATTGCTGCTGAACACTGCAGCTTCATTTCCCGTCTAACAGCCATGAGATTAAGAGTGTGATCGAATATATTTTGTGTTCTTCTGCGGCGGGTCGTGCAAAACTTAGCTCCGACTGCATGGACAGTTTCCACAACCTTATCATTCATATCGTCCACCGCATTGTAGTTTTCGAGGCACTGAAAACTGTTTTGTAACTGGAGCTGAAAGGTTTCGGGCCTTTGGATAAGAGCACGAGGGGGACGGAGCGTTGACTTCATTAGACAATATCTTTCCAACTTAACGTTTAGGTTCAGTTTCCCTCTAACAATTCGGTGATCGCTACCAGTTTTCACCCTCGCAATTACTGTGACATCACTGAACAGTTGCTGTCTAGTCGTCTTAATGAAGTCAATCTCATTTTTAGGGTTCCGTACCTCAAAAGGAAAAAACGGAATCCTTATAGGATCACTTTGTTGTCCGTCTGTATGTCTGTCTGTCAAGACCTTTTTTATCAGGAACACGTGGAGGTATCAAGCTGAAATTCATATCAAATACTCAAGCCTACTGTCCCTTGGAGCTGTGAAAAAATCAAACTTGTAAGCCAACGCAATCAAAAGATACAGCCGTTTATGCCACAAATTTTCGACATTCGCAAGGGAATCAAAACCTACAGGGTACTTCCCGTGAATTCAGAATCTTAAAATTTGGTACGAAACAATGTATTATAGCACAGATAAAGGAAAAATGGCGAAAAGCATAAATTTTTAGTTACATCATAAAATAAAAATATTTTTAATAATTTTAAACTTATATACCTACGGATTTGTTCGGAACCCTCGGTGTGCGAGTCCGACTCGCACTTGGCCGGTTTTTTTTGTCGAACCGTCGGGGTTCAACTATGCCCACGTGTTTTTGGCGGGACCATGACCGGCGGCGGGACTTTGATATATAAAAGTGGTGCGATTTTGTATATTAAGTGTCTACGCATGTGAACTATTAGTGGAAACGATGAAACAAGTGCTCTAATGGTGATGTGATTCTCAATATAAGGTTGTCTGCTTAGGCGCCTTGAGATACCATTGCGAACTGTCTGCTGGCTCAAGTTGCCGCCACAATCTCCCGAGGACTTCACAATGTGTCGCATCAACATATTGTGAAGCAGTGTACTATGAAGGCTAATTATACAATTGTACTGCGAAGGATAATCATATATTGAAAAATGGAAAACATGGCTGACGCACAAACCGTGCAGGCCAGGAAATGGGGAAGAAGAAGAAGAACTATGCCCACTTCCCGTGGGACCGCTTCTGGAAGAATGAGTTCATTATAAAGAGTCCCTCTTTCTCAATGAAGTCGGTCAGCTGCTGTCCCCTTGGGTTCCGTTGTTGTCCTCACCGTACTCACTTGTGCCTTGTTTTGCGTTGAAGTCTCCCATTAACATTATATAGTGGGTTTTGGAGGAATGCATGGCTCTAGATATATCCTCATACATTTCCTCCACCTCGTCATCGGGATGTGCAGAGGTTAGTGCGGAAACCTGTATGACCTTCAGCGAATATCGTTTGATGATTCTGAGTATAAGGTACGTAGTCCTCGTCGACACACTCCCAATCTTTATAACGTTGTTAACGAGAGACTTGTGGACGATAAATCCGACACTTCCTTGGGACAGATGTTCGTCCTCCCGGTGATAAAACAAGTTACCGTATTCGAGGATTACTGTGTCCTCCCCCTCTCTTCGGACTTCAAGTCGTCTTAGGTGGTAACCGAAACTCCACCGGAGATTTTAGCACCCCCTGCCCCGTCGTTACCATGGTCGCCACCGTAGCCAGAAATAGCGGGGCCGCCGGGGACTGGGGGCCGTCTCTTCGTAATTCACTTCTTTATTCATTCATGGAGGGTATATTGCCATAGTTGCCACGCTTGGCGATCGGCTTGGCAACCGCAGTATTTTATTGTTATTTTGCTGTTATCAGAAAGATGCCCATCTTCTGCCTCAGTTTCCCACTGTTACGAAAAGATATGGGGTAGTGGGTATTCTTACCCGCCACTACACGGGGAACTATTTTATGTAAACTACGTATACGTTTAACGTGATTACCAAATGATATATCAATTTAAAATATAATGACCTTTTTAATACAAAAAAATAATCTTATAATATTTTTACACGTAGAAAGTAACACGTAAAAGGTATTTTTCGCGTCTACGTTAATAAAAAAGTTAAAAGTAAAGTTGCAGCCTATTTACGTCCCACTGCCTATCACAGGCCTCCTCTCATTTCTGAGAGGGTTAATATAATTTAAAAAGTATTATGTATTCCGTTTATACAAGTTAGTCTTTAGAGTTTGGGTATAGAACTATTTAAGCAGTCTTAATAAAATTACTCTTATATATGTATTACTAGCTGACCCGGCTAACTTCGTACCGCCTAACAGTCGATTCTTTAATTTTTTATTTTTTTTTAATACTTATTCTGCTATTCGGGACACCGGGTCAGCTAGTAAGATAAAAAGAAAAAGAAAAAAGAAAGTTGAGAAGTCAAAAATTACATTATGTCAAAAAATAAAAATTATAAAACACTATTGACAAATATTAACATTAATATTTATACGATACTAATGTCACTCAATCGTTTTGCCTTCCCGGAACCCCTCCACTAACACTTAAACTTTATGGTATGGTATTAAAGTTCAAATTGACTTTTAAGTATTATTACGAATCTTTTGTATGGGAATATAGAAAAGTGTTGTTTTTAGACTTTTTCAGGCAATTTTTTTAAATTTTTCTCTCCGTAAGAATCATCTTCGTACTTCAAGGAATATTTATTATAAAAAAGAATTAGCGAAATCGGTTCCGCTGCTCTCGAGATTTGCGCTTAGCAACAAATTCAGCGAATCATTTTTATATTATAGATATCTTATAGGTATTTAAGTTATATAGATAACGAAACGGCTAGACGGCGGGACTAGATCATTGATAATGCACTACGTACCTACCTACGTATACCTAATCTATGATGACAAAAACTGACCGCGCAGGCGCAACGGCTTATATGATATCAACTGCGCATGTGCGACTCTACTATCTCCCGCGCATTCGCGAAGACATAGAGTAGCGCACATTTTTTGCTTGGAACAGTTTCTCTAGTACGTATAACTCAATGGACTAAATATGACATGTACCCGCGATATGCCGACTTTATGTTGTGTGATGGTAGCGAAATAGAACTTATTAGCCTTAACGTCTTGTGTATGTGGTGGATTACGAAAGGAAATGCCAAAAAGTCTTATAATTTTCAAAAGTTGGTGTGGTGTACCAACGATCACATAACTAACTTTCATGAAATATTTAGACTGGCGAGAGACATATGAGATTAGATAGCAGTCATACTATCGCATATAATTTCAGAATACATACAGTAAAGCGGTAGAGCCAAACTGCAGTTGTATTAATTTTGCTGCAGCACGAATATCGAAACAGTATCAGGACACACCCAGATCGAAGGATATAGGTATGTTATGCTATTTAAGGTATGATCTTTAAATGGCATAGCACCATCCATAAAATAGCAGCATAATGCTTCTGTTTTGTATGGCGAGTAACGGGAACCAGAGATCCGGGGGGTGACTACACATTCTAATTGCTAAGTAAAAAAGTAAACAAAAATTAAAAAACTGAGAATAAATGTAGGTGTTTATTGACCTCCACATGTAAAGGTGAAAAATGTCTGTAGGAGATCGATGTGTTGCGTGCTTGTTTGATTAAAAATGCCACCTTTTGAAACGGCTTCTGTCCGCACGGAATAAGTGGTAGGCATAACGTTTTGACATTGTATAGTGAGATTGAACGGCATGTTAATATTATAGCCATTTAGAATCAACTTATTATTTATATATATAATTTTGTTCACAGATGCTAAAGAAAACTGCAACAAGGAAGAGGATCTATTACAAAGATGTTCCATGGCATTACCAGTCCTTAGCTCGCCGGAGATATCGTTTGCTCTCACGAGAGAAGAGCTAGATAAGAGTTGCATGTAAGTTTGTTTCAATTTTTGTTGTTTAATATAATTATTTCTGTCAGACCATAATTATATTTGTCAGAGTAATTTATGATGGTTCAATGACAGGCATATGTAAAGATACAACTTATCTCAAATATCATACAAAATATCCATAACTGTAATTTAAGACAGTTGTCCGGGTTTGGAATGTGGTGTGGTGATTTTTATTAACTCTTTAAGTAACAACACTGCTATTTTCTCGACTTTTCATTAGGAAATAGTCGTAAGGAGCATGAAATTGTTAAAAAAAAATTGTTAAAATATGGTTTCTCCACTTTTTGATGTCCTTTGAGTTCGATTCTCTGTCGATTCGATTGTTTGTAGGTCCTTAAGTTAATAAATATTTCGTCTCGTATGTGTTTCAAGAATCGACAGTCAAACTATCATATCGACTCAAAACCAATTTATTTCGATGCGTCATTACATAATGAGCATGATTAAGTTGCCGCAAGAAGCTAGTTAGTTTTAAAGAAAGTTATCACGCTTTAATATTTTGGTAGTTTGCTAATCTTTTGACGTCAGGAAAAGGTAAACATGTCCCATTGCTGAGCACAGGTCTCCTCATATTCCGTCGTAACATTTCTTAATTTTCTACCAACTTAAAAAAGGAGGAGTTACTCAATTCGACTGTATGTTTTTTTATGTGTATTACCTCATAACTTTTTCTGGGTGAACCGATTTCGATGATTCTTTTTTAATTGAAAGCTGGTTCTTCTCATGTGGTCCCATATAAATTTGATTGACCAGTAGTTTCTGAGTTATCCTTAATAATTTATATTGAAGTCGGTTGTACAAAATTTTCAAATTAAGATAATATTATTTATCAAACAATCGATGACCGGCACGCGGAGTTTTATAATTCGTTTAAATTTCGGAACCTTTTGAGATATTCCTATTAAAAATAGGTAAGTTATCCAGGGCTACCACCACTTACCAGCTGACCTTTTATCGATTTTTTTTCTGGTAGCATTTGCAATACATTGAAAAAGGTAGTATTTCAAGTTTTATATTTAGAAATAATAGTTGCCTTATAGTTAAGGGACCGGATTGCGAACCAAAAAAGTCGCAGGTTGGAATCCGTCATTAGACTACTGTCGTGAACCAATCCTGGCACAAGCACTTTAAGCTTAGCTGAAGTTGTGTTAATAGTATTCTTTAAAAAATATTCATGAATTTTAATGATTTTGTTTTCAACTATCATAACATAATACACGAACTCGTATTTGGATGCTTTCGGAAAGATCAGTTAAACTCGCTTTTGCAAAGCAATAAATTGTGAAAGTATGATTTTCAAGACCGAATTATGTCCCATCAAGAGCATAAACTTGAAAAGGCCGCCATGTTTAGTTCAAACGATTTGAAACAGAAACAGAAACTTTTTTATTCAATATAGATTATAAATAATACTTATTGAAAGTCATTCTTTTGTTTGATTACCACTGGTTCGGAAAAAACCTCTGTCCTGGGAAGAACCAGCAAGAAACCCAGCGGGACTTTTTTTTAAAATAACAGCTTACAATCATGATGTTACACAAATTAACAACACAACAAATTAGAAATAGCTTGGTAGCGATCACCTCATTTCCAGGGGTTATTATCATCCATAAATTCCTTAATATTATAATAACCCTTTTTATACAAACTTAGTTTAATAAAGTTTTTGAACTTGGAACAGGCCAAACTTTGTATATTTTCTGGAATTTTGTTGTAAAAGCGTATACATCGCCCCAAGAATGAATTACTGACTCGATGGAGTCGAGTAACTGGTACTACTAGCTTGTGTCTGTTCCTAGTATTTACAGAATGAATATCACTTATTTTTATAAAACTACTTTTATTTTTGTGTACGTACATTAAATTTTCATAAATGTATTGAGAGGCCAAAGTTAATATATTAATTTCCTTAAATTTTTGTCGCAGCGACTCTTTAGGCTTTAAATCATAAATTGCTCTTATGGCCCTCTTCTGCAAAACAAATATAATTTCTGTGTCAGCTGCGTGTCCCCATAGCAAAATACCATACGACATTATGCTATGGAAGTAGCTGAAGTAAACTAGTCTAGCTGTTTCAACACTGGTTAGACTTCTAATCTTTTTTACAGCATATGCTGCAGAACTAAGTCTGCTTGCTAGTTTTGATATATGGGGGCTCCATTGAAGCTTCGCGTCTAATGTGATTCCAAGAAAAATGGTGGTATCTACAAGACTCAGTTTCTCCCCATTTAAAATTACATTAGTATTTAATTGTTTGACATTTGGAGTCACGAATTTCATACATTTTGTTTTAGTGCCATTTAAATGCAAATTATTAACATCGAACCAATTTACTAATTTAGATATAGCATTATTTACTTCGTCATATTTTAGTAACTGTCGACTTAATTTGAAAATTAAAGAAGTGTCATCTGCAAATAATACTATATCATGGTTATCCCCTACTATGTAAGGTAAGTCATTAATGTATACAAGAAACAGAAAGGGGCCGAGAATTGAGCCTTGAGGCACGCCCATTTGTACCATCGATCCGGAAGAGCTCATATTTTTAATGACAACTTTTTGCGTTCTCTTACTTAAATATGAAATAATTAATTTAAGGGCATCACTTCTTACACCGTAGTGTTGAAGTTTCCTGATTAATGTTTCATGGTGAACACAATCGAAGGCCTTGGATAGGTCACAAAATATACCCAAAGCATCCTGTGAATTCTCCCATGCATTAAAGATATATTTAATCAGCTCAACACCGGCATCAGTTGTCGAGCGACCCCTTGTGAAACCAAATTGATTTTTATGAAGTAAATTATTTATATTAAAAAAATTTAACATTTGATCAAGAACAATTTTTTCAAAAATCTTACTAAGTGTTGGTAGTACAGAAATAGGTCTGAAATTGGCGGGGTCTAATGTACTACCAGATTTAAATAAAGGTATTACTTTACTATGCTTCATTAAATCAGGAAACACACCAGATTCGATACTAGTATTAAAAATAATAGCTAAATGAGGCGCGATTGTATCTATTATAGACGCAATAACTTTAACGGAAATCCCCCACAGATCCGCAGTTTTCTTAACATCAATAGTTTTAAAATATTTTACAATATCTTTTGATGTCACTTTATGAAATGTAAAATTCTTTGTACACACATTTACATTATGTTTAAGTAATGATTCGGCGACGGCAGGAGAAGAATTTAGTGACTTAGTGGTCAAGATCGGAATATCAGTAAAATATTTCTCAAAAACCATTGCTACGTCCTGATCTGATACAGTTAATTTGTTGTTAACACTTAACTGGTAATTTGAATTGCGAGAGTTGATCTTACCAGTTTCGCTATTAATTATACTCCATGTCATTTTAATTTTATTGGAAGCCGTCTTAATTTTGTTGCTCAAATGCAAAGACTTGGCTATGGAGCACACTCTTTTAAATATTTTTGAATATTTTTTTACATATTCCCTAAATTCGACGCTATGATTATATGACCTTTCATGGTAAAGATCATATAACCTATGCCTGCTCTTATGGACTCCTACTGTCGCCCATTCATTGAATGACTTCCGACTGTTCAAGGAGAATGTTTTAGAAGTAAAAGTGTTATTAAATTCATTGCAAATAAGCTTAAATATATAATATAATATATAATATAATATAATATAATATAATATATAGCTTAAATATAATATTTTCGTGGTTGTCTGCCTTCCCGATAAAAGAGGTGAGATATAAACGGGCGCTAAACTCCATAAAACGTTGAACATTCCCATAGATCTTATTATTTAAGAAACACACACACAATAACTTTGTCATTACACATTGACCCGGAATATTGATAATTTTTTTTTATAGAATGGGTTGACAGACGAGCACACAGTCCACCTTATGGTAAGTGGATGCTGTGGCCCATAGAAATGTAAAAAGTAATGATAATGAAAATAAAACACGGTAATAAAAGTTAAAATAATAATTTATTTTTCTACATAGTCTCCTAACAAATCAATACATTTAGTCCATCTTTTTTCTAAAACCAGGATTCCCTTTAAAAAAATTCTTTGTCTTGACCCTCCCAAAAAGCTTCAACAGCGGCCATTACTTCGCTATCGTCTTCGAATTTCTTGCCTCGGGGGCGTTCCTTGAGCCGAGGAAAGAGATAGAAATTCTTAGGAGCTAGATCTGGCGAATAGGGAGGGTGTTCGAGCAGTTCGAATCCCGTTTCTTGAATGGCAGCCATCGCAACTGCGGCTTTGTGAGCCGGTGCGTTGTCTTGGTGAAACAGCACTCCAGCTCGCAGTTTGTCGCGTCTTTTTTCCTTAATGGCCTCCCGTAATCTTCTTATTTGGTCTGCGTAGTAAGAGCCCGTAATAGTGGCTCCCTTTTTCAAATATTCCACCATAATTATGCCTTTAGCGGCCCAAAAAACAGATGCTATAACCTTGCCCGCCGAACTTGAAATGTTGAATTTCTTTAGCGTCGGTGAGGAGGCTCGCTTCCAAGTCATCGATTGTTGTTTCGTTTCAGGATCAAAATGGTGGATCCAGGTCTCGTCCATAGTTACAAAATGGAACAAAAAATTTTCTTGCTCTGCTTGGAACTTTTCGAGATTGACCCTCGAAATGTCAACTCGATTTTTCTTTTGCTCGTCGGTTAACATTCTGGGTACCCAACGCGCAGAGACCTTTTTCATATGCAACTCGTTCGCAAGTATTCTTTGAACGCTGCCATATGAGATCCCTGTGACCTTAGCTACATGCCTAATGGTCACTCTTCGATCTGCCAACACAATATCTTCGACTTTTTTCACGTTGTCTTCATTGAGGGACGTGGATGGGCGTCCTTCGCGATGTTCATCTTCAGTGTATGTTCTGCCCAGTTTAAACTCCTTGGCCCAGCGTGCAACTGTAGAATATGGAGGAGCAGAGTCCCCCAATGTTTCCACTAAGTCCCTGTGTATGTCTTTTGAAGACATTTTTTCAAACAGAGGTACTTGATGACAGCTCTAATTTCGTTTTTCTCCATGTTGATGTTATCTCTTTGACAGTTCGTATTCAAATGAACGTATCTCCCGGAAATCGTGATCTATTTATATGATTTTTTTAGGCTGACGTAGTGAGTATATAAGCAAGCAAAAAATATTTTTTTTGGATTTTTATGCGGACCTGAAGTAACCGATTATCATTACTTTTGGATCACCCACTTTTATCTTCGATTAAGAATCTAAATGCAGATGCGTTGTTACCCGAGAAGACTACGATGTAATGTATCGTATCCAGTAAAAAGGGTCTCCGGTACACTCGCCATACGAAACACAGCATCATTAAGATACTATTTTACGCTGGTATTCTGTGAGAGCGTGGTCCTTCCCCGGTCAAGCCAACCCATTCGTGCTGCAACCATAATTTAGCTGCAGCGTGGCTCTACCACGTAGAGTCTACCACGATTTGTAGATTTTAGATTATTCCATCTAATACGCCTAACGAACTCCCTTAAAACCAACTCTCAAGTATCTAAGTAACCTAGAAATGACCTAGGTTTTTGATGAGTGAGTCAGTGAGTGATAAAATTGGCACTCTTTCGGACCTTCATAACTCAAGGAATGCAATAGGTTTTTTCATTACATTTGGGATTCTTGGTATCCAAGAGACACTCACTAGGTATGCAAAATTCAAAGTATGTAGGTCTAGATAATGAAACTAAATAAACATGACTTGTGAGTAATTGAAAATTGAAAGGCTTCACTACCGCTCCTTATCTCGTGAACTATCCAGTGGTTTTGTAATACAAGATGTGCTTACTACTCGATGCACAATAGACGACTTTTATTACGTGAACAAAGAGCAATAGGATCTAATGTTTACTAAACTATAGATAAATGTGGATCTGTTTTCATTAATGACGTATAGTGCAAGATTATGCCGCCAAGTATATGTTCGATATCAATCGAATTTGTTCTGTACGTCACTTTGTTTACATTTTTGTGCCAAGTGTATAATAATCTATCCTCAGTTCTTCCTAGTGCTAAAATTACTGACATACAAGTGACGTCTCGTCTCAACAGTTTATCACGTTGATTACAAAACATCAGTCAGATGTTTTGTAATCAACGTAAAAATGTAGCAGTAATTTTCGTAGATAATATATATATATTTTTAAAACGTTACCCCCACACTAGGATTTTCTCCTGTATCGTGGAAACAGTTTGCAAACATAGATTGCACAAGGACAAACATTCAGATCTGGAACAATTATTTGTAGACCATACAAATACTTGAACCGCGCGGGATTCGAACCCGCGACACCCAGCGCTGTAGCTCATTGCTAAGCCATTGCGGCACGGAGCCGTCGTCGTATTATTAATATACTAAGCTCGTGCTATTTCGCAGTACGAGCAACCTAACTCTGATTCCTACCGGCACTAATAAAATTGTTAATTGCCGATTTACTACTTGTTGGTGGTGAAAAAAAAAAAACTATCGCGTCGAGAAAGAAGAGATTAAAATATTTAATATTTTGAAGACGTGAAGTCGGCCAACAAGACTTGGGGCGGCGCTGTGGAAACATTCTTGCTCTAAAACACTCTCAGAAATGAGAGAAAGCCTTTGCACAGACGTGGTACGCATATAGGCTGCTCGCATAATATGCTATTTACCACGTGTTCGGTGGTGAAAGAAAACCTCACGAGGAGAAGGTTCAAAAATTAAAATATAAAATATTTCGATTTTCGATGACATAATATACGAAGTCTGCCAATATTGTGGCAGCGCGGCAGACACTTTCGTGCCATAAAAACGTCGCATAAACGAGCGGAGGCTTGTGCCTTAAACTTAGTACTTCAAAGTTAAATATAAAAGATTGCTGGCGTTTAATTTTGACTGCTTGAAATTTTAAAATTGCAATTTTATCTCAAAGCTTATTCAAAGAAAAACTTAAAGTCAAAGTTTATACATTTTAACGTAAATAGCGCTACACGAGGCTATTCAGCTTACTCATTTAATGCCCTGCAACTCAGCGTAAACTGTGAAAGTTAAGTTAAAGAGTTCACAAGACGTAGGCACTTTAAGTAAAGTCGTGCATACACTTAACTCATCTCAATTTACGGCTCTTGTTTGAGGTAAGTAGCAATTTGAATCTAGTTGTCCCACTGTCTAACTTGACTTGGTGCTTGATTGAAGTGCTGAATAGCCAATGAGGGGAGTTTGGGTAGCGTTGTCAACTAATTATATTTTATTCAACTAGAGGCCGAGTAAATCTGTAGGATTTTTCTGTGCCCTTTTAGATTTGTGTTGCGTATGCCTAAATTCCATTAGTTATAAGCATTATGATAGAAAAAATTTTTTTATTCACCCTTTAGTACTTCATTTGATAATAATTAGACCAAAAAACGATCCAACCTACACTCAGGGCAAGTATGAGTTATATAGTATGTGAAAACCATGTAGAGACGGTGTAAATATCCTCTACACAATGTCACCCCCTGGGTGTCGTAAGAGGCGACAGAAGGAAACAAACCAGCAAATTGCCAACATTGTCTTTCTAGTAACAACTAGAAAATTAAAACTGCAATTGCCTACCTGCCAGCCGAACGTGGCAAATATGGCAAGTATCTCCCTTATGAGGCAATCTATGGGAGGCCTATGTTCAACAGTGGACTTTGACAGGCTGTAATAAATGAACATGTCAAAATATTGCCGTTAAATATTGCCGGTGGAGATCGAACCCGGGTTGGTCGCATACTGTACGGCGAGCGCTAACTCCTGCACTACCCCGGCTCTCTGCCTGTGTATTCGCTTATAACTTTTGAAACTACTTGTTGGATGCGATTTTGACATTTAAAGGGTTTCCTGAGGGAGATTTTACTGTATAATATATATATTCATTTTTATGTAGAAATAGTAGACAGTTTCGTAAACTGTTGAATAGAACTAATTTTACGAGTTTTGTCGTGTTTAAATTATTTGTGGTTATTTGAATTCTCGACGCTTCGGGTGCTTTACAGAAGTCAGGTGTTTGAATGTAACTGTTAACTCGGGCTACCTTCAGATTAATATTAAATTTATATTCAAAACCTATAGGTAGCCCGAGTTAACAATGATATTGCGACGTCAAACACCTCAGTAGTTTTATTCAATGTGTATTCGTATAAATATAAGAAATCGTTTTGTAACTTTGTTTTTTAAAACACGTAAATCACATCCGTACGATCGGAGCGGAGCGGGTCGCTAGCTTTAAATAAAATAAAACAGCACTTAAAATTTCAACAATCCCTAAGTGAAAATTTGAGTTTGGATAAAATTTTCATCCGATGTTTTAGTCTGCCGCTGTTTACAATTTACCTTTTATTGTTTTAGAGAACTTCGTGCCGGCATCAAATGTATAGATAACTACACACAACTGTGCATGGAGAAGAACGAGCAAGTCGTGTTCAGAAGAATATATGCGGGCATTATAGATGTAATTCAAGAGTTGTGTACACGAGGGCAGTATCAAGACGAATATTTGAGACACGCGGATTGTGTCAAGAACGTGCGGTCGGAGTACGAAACCTGTAGCAAGAAGTATGAGGTGACGCTGACTACTCTGAGCAGCCATCAGAATGATCAGTATCAAACGGACCAGAATGAAGTAGTCGACAATCACGAAAAACACTTGAGGACTGTTTGTTGGTAAGTGATAATATGAAAGTAGAATTGCCTAGTTAGTCTAGTGGTTAAAATGCAACTACTGGTCAAAAGGTCTCAGGTTCGTATACCGGACCAAAAAATCAGTTACTCATTAAGTTCTCCTATCAAGAAATTCTCAGTAGCGGTCCAGTCAGGAAATTGGCGGTATTTCACTTCCGTGCCTAAAGTTACGTGGTAGAGCCATGCTGCAGCTATATTATGGATGTAGCAGGAATTGGTCTGCTCGACCGGGGAAAGACAACGCTCTCAAAGAATATCCACGTAAAAAGAAACTCAATGCTGATGTGTTTCGTATGGTGAGTGTAGGGAATCGGAGTCAATCTGCATTTTAATTCTTACTCGAAGATAAATGTAGATGTCTATGGGCTGCAGCATCCACTTACCATCAAGTTAACTGTGTGCTCGTTTGTCACCTTTGAGATTATAACGGCTTTGCACAATTCTCCCTGCATAAATTAAAAAATACTGCAGGCTTATGGCTTATGCTTATTATGGGAGTGACGGAATGGAGATAGAGAGTGCCATCAAACGTAAAAGTTTGGCGAGTTTATAATTAAGTAACACCACTGTATCATAAACTGATTGATAAATAAATTTAAAAAAAATCTGTGCTTGCCCTTACATCAACACGGTATCAAAACACGAGGTGGGTTACAGATTATTAATTGTGCTGGTTCGATTTTAATAAATTATTTTAAATTTTAAAGCCGTAAATTTTTGTCAGTGCCAAACTATTTTCTATTTCAATAAACACGTTATTCGGAAAAATGAACAACGTAAACACACGGACGTTATTCGTTGACGCCCACGAACGATGTACGAACTACGCATATAAATTTTGTTATCAGCCCCTTAAAGGGCTTTGGATAGGTTATGTTTGTAGTTTCTCTGTTTGATGAATATAATATTTTTCCCGTGTAGTGGCGGGTAAGAATACCCTCTACCCTATATCTTCCTGTGGGTGTGGTAAGAGGCGACAGAGGGAAACAATAAAAAAATGCGGTTGCCAACCCGCTCGACAAACGTTGCAACTATGTCAATACGTCTCATGATTAAAGTTACAAAGAGATGGCCCCGCTATTCCTGGCTAAGGTGGCGACCATGGTAACAACGAGGCAGGGGGTGCTAAAAATCTCTGGTGAAAGTTCGGTTGCCACCTAAGAAGACTCGACCTGGCAACATACAACGCACGCACCCTGAGGACTGACGAGAAGATCCTGGAGCTGTAAGAAGAGATAGACAAGTTGCGCTGGAATATTATAGGATTATCTGAGGTCCGAATAGAGGGAGAGGACATGGTAATACTCGAATCCGGCAACTTGTTCTATCACCGGGAGGGCGACCATCTGTCCCAAGGAGGTGTCGGATCTATCGTCCACAAGTCTGTCGTTAACAATGTTGTAAAGATTAAGAGGATGTCGACGAGGATTGCGTACCTTATATTCAGAATCACCAAACGGTATTCGCTGAAGGTCATACAGGTTGACGCACCAACTTCGCCACATCCCGATGAGTAGGTAGAGGAAATGTATAATGATATCTCTAGAGCTATCCATTCCTTCAAAACCCACTACAGCACCTTAAAAACAGCGAAGCTTCTGAAAGCGGGTGGAAAACCGGTACTTCAAGTTCTTCAGAAGCTCTTTAATTCCGTCGTCCACTACACGTACGCACGTCACTTCACTTCACGTACACATTCCGACACTACATCGGTAGTGTGGAGCAGAAGTACGGTGGTCTTGCTTTTCAAGAAAGGCGACAACGCTCTCTTGAAGAACTACAGACCGATTTCCCTTCTGAACCGTGTCTACGTACTGTTTTCGAGATTCATTACGAATCTTCTCGCACGCAGTTTCGACGACTTCCAGCTTCCCCAACAAGCGGGTTTCCGAAAAAGCTTTAGCACCATAGATCACATACAAACTCTTCGGCAAATTGTACAGAAGTCCATGGAGTACAATTTTGCCACTATGCCTGGCGTATGTTTGCTATGAGAAAGCCTTTGAATCCGCCAACATTTGGGCAGTGCTGCAGTCCCTTCAGCGGTGCCAAGTTGACTGTCAGTATATCGAAGTGCTAAAGTGTTTGTACAGTAGGGCTACGGTGGCTAGCCTAGTACAAAACCAGAGTACGAAATCTATCCAACTGCAGAAAGGTGTAAAACAGGGTGACCTTATATCCCTGAAACTCTTCGCCGCTGCATTGGAAGACGTTTTCCAGCCTCTGGACTGGAAAGGGTATGGTATTAACATCAATACTATCGTACCTAATCACTAACCTTTGATTCGCCGGCGATATAGTCCTTATGGCAGAATCGCTGTAGGTCCTAAGCACTATGCTCAATGGCCTCAATAGTGGCTCCCAACGTATAGGTCTTAAGATGAACATGTACAAAACTAAGATCATGTATAACGGCCATGTCATACCTATGCCGGTAGTTATTGGGAGCACTAAGCTCGAAGACAAATAGTCCGACTAGGCAAGTCCAACTTCGACCGAGAGGTCAATCGACGGATTTAACTCGGCTGGGCAGCGTTCGGGAAATTACGGCACATCTCGTCAGGTATACCTCAAAACTTGAAAACGAAACTGTACAACCAGTGCGTGTTGCCACTGATGACCTATGGAACTGAAACGTGGTCTTTCACTGCTGGCCGAATGGGGAAGCTCAAGGTCGCTCAGCGAGCTATGGAGAGGGCTATGCTCGGAGTTTGTCTGCGTGATAAACTTAGAAATGAGCATATCCGCAGTAGAACGAGAGTGACCGACATAGTCCAATGGATTAGTAAGCTGAAGTGGCGATGGGCTGGCCATATAGCTCGAAGAACCGACAACCAATGGGGAAAAAGGTTCTCGAGTGGCGGCCTCGTACCGGCGGACGAAGTGTAGGGCGTCCCTACTAGATGGAGTGACGACCTGGTAAGACATGCAGGAAGTTGATGGATGCAGGTGGCTCGGGACCGTGCTTTGTGGCAGAAAGATCTCTGGCAAATACTTTGGAGCCTTGGTTCCGCTCGATCGCTTCTTCAATACAAGCTGTATTGAAGTTGCGTAAGTCCCGCCGCATGCATTTGGAGATCTGTCTGTTCAGTTGCCTGTATGCTGTCAAATCTGTTGAAGACTGTAGTTTCATCTCCCGTCTAACAGCCATGAGAGTAAGAGTGTGATCGGAGAGTTTTTGTGTTCTTCTGCGGCGGGTCTTGCAGAACCTAGCTCCGCATGAACAGTTTCCACGAGCTTGCCATTCATATCACTTCATTGCAGTCTTCTAGGCACTGAAAACGGGTTTGTAACTCGAGCTGAAAGGTTTCGGGACTTTGGAATAGAGCACGAGGTGGACGGAGCGTTGACTTCATTAGACGAGACCTCTCCAACTTAACGTTTAGGTTCAGTGTGCCTCTAACGATTCGGTGATCGCTACCAGTTTTCACCCTCGCCATCACGGAGACATCACTGAGCACTTGTCGTCTGGTCGTCATAATGAAGTCAATCTCATTTTTTGTGGAACCGTCGGGGCTCGACCAGGTCCACTTCCTGTGGGACCGCTTCTGGAAGAAAGAGTTCATCATATAGAGTCCCTCTTTCTCCATGAAGTCGGCCAGCTGCTGGCCCTTTGCGTTCCGTTGTCCTATTCCAAATTTCCCTACTTTCAGCTCACCGTTCTCTCTTGTACATAGTTTTGCATTGAAGTCTCCCAGTCTGTCTCCGACACCTCATTGGGACAGATGGTCGCCCTCCCGGTGATAGAGCAAGTTGCCGGATTCGAGGATTACCGTGTCCTCCCCTTCTCTTCGGACCTCATATAATCCTATAATATGCCATCGTAACTTGTCTATCTCTTCTTTCAGCTCCACGATATCCTCGTCAGTCCTCAGGGTGCGTGCGTTGTATGTTGCCAGGTCGAGCCGTCTTAGGTGGCAACCGAACCTCTACCAGAGATTCTTAGCACCCACTGCCCCGCCGTAACCATGGTCGCCACCTTAGCCAGGAATAGCGGGGCCGCCGGGGCCGTCTCTTCGTAACTTTAATCATGAGGCGTATATTGACATAGTTGGTTGGCAAACGCAGTTTTTTATTGATGAGATGCTGCTGCCCATCTCCTGCCTGTTTCCCTTTGTCGCCTTTTACGACACCCACCGAAAGATTTGGGGTAGTGGATATTCTTAATCGCCACTACACGGCAACTGGCACTATATGACAAACTACACTGGCAGATAGCTAATGTTATATGGAGTTTAGGCTACTTTTTATTTCAGATAAGGAATTAGGGTTCCGTGCAAAAAATTAAAAACCATAAAATCCAATCGTAATAAATTCCACGCGGATGAAAGCGCGGGGAACAGATAGTATGTAATGTAATTATTGTATAAATAAGCGTCATATTGTAAAAGTAAAACCTACTCCCTAAACGCTTTCACTTCTTATTACTTTTTAAATATACTAAAGCATTAAGTAGATTTATTGGTCACATTTTTTAAATTTTTTGCACATTCTGTCCTGCTTAAAATTCTACTCGAATCCTATCGGATTATGGAACGCGTTTTAACGATTATTCCTACTTTGTAAATCCTCATCGTTAATCGCTAATTTCGTTTTACTCAATTAATATAACAAAACTTTAAAAAAATAGCACGAATTAGACGTTTTTCTTCCAATACTTATTGAAACTACTAGTAATATTTAACTTTACCACTGGTTATTGTTTTTAAAATAAAATTAATTTCTTAGAATTCTTAGCCAAACGAACATTTATTTTGATTTGAAATGAAATGTACTACAGAACGGCAATTTCGTAGTAAAGACCCATTATTCTGCTGCCATTTTCCTTTGCCGCCACTACTTGCCGAATGCGAATTAAACTATTATTTATTTTCTATTTTTTAGTGCGGCTAACTACAAAAGCGTGTTTTTTTTGGGAACGAAGTTCTTTACCGCGGCTTACAGTAGATTGAACTAGCGGAAATCGTAGTTGTTTTATGAATTATTCGCAAATCCCGAGGATCCTAGCAAGGATAATGGGACAAACTATTTAAATTATTTCATTGTCATCGGTCCTTGATAAGTGTGCGAATTTTCAAATCAATCCGAAGTTTTGAAGGGGATGAAAATGTTATTCAATAATTCCATTACATAGATACATACCAAGCTAATAAAAGCGTGTTAAAAATTACAGACTTATTTAAATGACTTTTTATGTTATCTAATATAATACATTAATCTTTAAAATACTTGACATTCAAATTCACAAAAAAGATCCAGAACGTAATTTAACGGTATTTCGATGGGTAGTCTATTTATTACAGCTTGAGTTCAATGACACGATTTGATAGGTGTCTTATGGTTATGGTTGTATTCCAATTCCTCTCATTATATACTGTAACGAAGTAATTAATTACATTAATAAAGGATTTTTTTTTAATTCATTTAATAAATACCATTTGCGCAGAATATTACTATATTGAACGAGTTTTTGCGCAAGCATAGGTATACTTTCTATTCCCTCACTCTTACGAGTATAATTCGATAGGACGGTAATCCGACACGACCAGAGAAAGATCAAACGAAACCAAACGGTAAACGGTAAACCAACGGTTTTATGACTACGTATTTTCTGAGGCAAGGGGGTGAAACACCCCCCCCCCCCCCCCAACAGTCATCTCCCTGACTTTTTTATAGGAATAGGTTGACAAATAAGCACACAGTTCACCTAATGGTAAGTGGATGATATGATCCATAGATATCTACATCTATCCTCGATTAAGAATCAAAATGCAGACGTATTGTCACCCCGCCTCGTTTCCAGTAAAAATGGTCTCCGGATCTCAACACGCACTATACGAAACATAGCAGCAATAAGTGATGTTGACATTTGTGACGACGTATTATAATTATTACATATTGAGTATTATAAAAGTCGTCATATTACTGTATTAAACCAGAGAAACTTTATATAAACTTTATAAAATAGATTATAAGTCGCAGCACGTAAGTCTAGCGCTCAACGAAACGTGGAGGGGATAGCTGCGCATGGGTACTGTCGCGCAGAAATAGAATTGCACGAATGCGGACTAGAGAGCCAATCAGCGCGTGCAAACGATACGCATGAGCCAATCAGCGCGTGCGATTGACGCACGCCCACCCCGCGACCCGTTTACTACCCCATGATACCTTATTTTCGACTTATGCGCAATAACGGTCACCGCTAGACTTTCGTGCCGCTACTCATATCATCATTATCATTACAATCCTTCACAAGTCCACCGCTGAATGTAGGGCTCCTTCAAGGAATGCCATGTTGTTTTTATTGGATATTATCGCGTTCAATTTAACTCAGGAACTCTTGTGAACGTGGGTGCGTCGAAACACTTATAAATCGAAATTTGAAAATAAGTTTATTTAATTTTAATCGTTTATGTAATATTAAAAAGTCGAGGTATTATAAGTTTGTAGTGTGTATCTCTGTATCTGTGTGTCTGTCTATGGCATTACAGCTTCTGAACGGATGAATCGATTTTAACCCCCGGCGGAAAAAAGGGGTTTTATATCTCTAGTGTTATACACACTGTGTGTAGTCTGTGGCAACGTAGCTCCCAAACAGATAAACCGATTTAGATTAATAGTTGGTTTTTGTTGATTTGATTCTGATTTTGTTGAGATTGATTGAGTTAAGTTGACTTGATGATGATTCAAGAAAATTCTTTTAGCCGTTTGAAAATCATCCGCTCTTTTTGTTTCGGTTTTTTTTAATTTTCAATTTAAGTTACGGTTAAGATTTTTTCGTTTGTAAGGTGTCTTTTCTTAATCTTGAAACATAGCTAAGAACACTCTCGATTAAGAAAAGACACCTTACAAACGAAAAAATCTTAATCGTGAGTGTTCTTAGCTATGTTTCAAGAAAATCTGTTTAGCCGTTTGAAGATCATCAGTTCTTTTTGGTTCGATTTTTTTTTAAATTTTCAATTTAAGTATACGATTAAGTTTTTATCGTTTGTAAGGTGTCTTTTCTTAATCGAGAGTGTTCTTAGCTATGTTTCAAGAAAATCTGTTTAGCCGTTTTAAGATCATCAGTTCTTTTTGTTTCGATTTTTTTTAAATTTTTAATTTAAGTATACGATAAAGTTTTTTTTTCGTTTGTAAGGTGTCTTGTCTTAATCGAGAGTGTTCTTAGCTATGTTTCAAGAAAATCTGTTTAGCCGTTTGAAATCATCAGCTCTTTTTGTTTCGGGGATTATTTAAATTTTTAGTTAATGTTATTTTAAGTTGTTAATAAAAAATATTTTATTACCCACTATCGCCTCTTACAACACCCACGGGATGATATGGGGTAGTGAATTCCCTTACGACGTCGCGTACGTTCTGTATTGTATTTTTATTCATTTGATATTAAAATTATGCTTGCAGTTCATTCCAAGAGTATCTTCTGTGTTCGGAGCATACGGTACAAAGATCATGCGGCGATGAAGCGGCAACGTTCACGAGCACATTTCTTAAAAGGATGGCATCCAATATTATTAAGGTATGTTTATCGAATCTTTTTTTTAAATACTTTAATACATTTTATTTATTGAAATATTTTAAGTAAGCTATCTAATATATAAAAAATAATGTTTGTTTGTTCATCAGATTGCGCTAAAACTTTGTCAACTTATTGCATGCTTGTTATTGATATAGTAAAATTAACATACAGTACGTGGCACGCGTATCGTGCCGACAAATTTATTGGAAATTTATATATCAATTCAATTTCAATGAATGTATTACAGTTCCTAATTAAACAATATAATTGTTCTAAATTTGAAACGATATTTTCACAATCATTTCTTCTACAGCAGTAACGTGTCGGGTTCAGCTAGTTAATATTAAAAAAACGTAAAATACCCAAAGGCTTAGCCAGGTTGACTCTACAATCGTTAACGCTAATAGGAAACTGTAAAAATGAGTTGAATGACATTTCTCATAGTCACGTGACAATCACGTTGACGACGTATCGATCGTTTAGTATAATAAAACACACGTTTGACGATCGCTATCATCATCATCATTATTATCATCGTCATCATCACAACCCTTCACAAGTCCACCGCTGAACAAAGAAACGTCACAAAGCATGGACCTAAGCCGCCTGCATCCATCGGCTTTCTGCATGTCTTACCAGATCGTCACTCCATCAAGTGACGGGCCGCCCTACATTTCGGCTAGCGGTACGAGGCTGCCACTTGAGAATCTTTCTTACCCATCGGTTGTCGCTTCTTCGAGCTATATGGGCAACCCATTGTCACTTCCGCTTACTAATCCTTTGGCCTATGTCGGTTACTCTAGTTCTACTGTGGATATCCTCATTTCTAAGTTTATCACGCAGAGAAACCCCGAGCATAGTTCTCTCCATAGCTCGCTGAGCGACCTTGACGATCGCTATTACTTCTATCATAAATAATTATTACCTCATGGCCGATTTCTTGAAAATTTGTGAAAAAAATGCGAATGCTTTCGTATTATAACTGTGTAAAATATTTGATGACGCGCAAGCCTACGCACAAACACAAAAATGCGACGATTTTAGATCAGCGCTACGGTTGACTGCAGTGCCAGAGAGACAAGGAGACAATCACTATACTCGTACATTCAAACTGGAAGCCATTTATAGGTGGTTTTGGCTAGGGGTTGTAATTCCAATTTAGGAATCAATTATACTCGGGTACTGTGACTACAAATTTATCGATTTATCCGTTCAATTTATGAAATGTAACTATCCTAACTCCTATTATCATGGAGGGCTTTTAAATTAGATGTCGAACATCATCGTTTGCAGGATCAGTGCTCGCGTCGCTACGGCAAAACATAGCCACTGCCATAACGGGATGTCGACAACCATCAACTATCTCATTGGTGGCATTATCAATATTCATCTTTTACGAGTATAATGCTTAAAATTTCATAGCACTCGCGCAAACAGGTTCTCCTGCAGCTCCGCTGGCAACTAAATTGTTATTACCACATACTCGGCGGTTTAAGAAAACTAAAGAATACATTGTAAGAAAACTAAAGAAAACATTGTAAGGGAACACTAATTTGAAATATTAAAAAATTTCCGAGCATATGTGAAGTCCCTCAACTGGCGTTTGTGTAACGCGGACTCTGCTTCAAAAATCCTCATAAATAAAAAAGCCTGTGGCCAGTAGAAAGACTTATAATATGTTATATATATATATATATATATATATATATATATATATATATATATATATATGGCTGTAACTTTACTTTTCGTAGTACAACTCCTACAAAAAATATATATATTTTATATATATTTATTTTTTATAGGAGTAGCAAGCAAGGCTCTTACCGGTTATGAAACCACTTTAAAATTATGAATATGAAAAAGGCTCCCACCAGTATTGTATTGTGGTATTGCAATGTACGCGTGTTAGCGCAACGTCTGAGCAGTTAACCGATTTATGCTGCTCATTGAAGCCTAAAATTATTTCTTCATTGTATTTATTTCTATTTTGCAGAACTTCTGTCTAGAATATCGCGGACAGGAATGCGGGTTGCCTGGTAAGGCGACTCGAAGCCAGCACACTGCGACGTTAATTGGCTTTGCAATTTTAATGCAAATAATTTATAAAACTGGCAACTTAGTTCCGGCGTAAAGTCAAACGACATAAGTGATGGAAAAATGGAATTTTAAGATTAGAACTACGAGGTAGAAGTAAGGCTTCCAGTTATTAGAATGTCAGGAGTTCGTTGCAAGTTTAAAGTTGCAATATCTAGTGAAATGTAAATAATTAATGCAGTTAAAGTGATTGTACTAGTTCCTTGTGTATGTTGAATCTATTGTTGTATTTACTAAGTAATTACCTATCTATTGTTATAAAAGTCAACCTACGTTAAGTTCCATGCTTTTATGAGATACGTCATGTAATTAAAATGCCGATATATACGTTCGTTATAAATGACGTAGAAATTGTCATATTTCAACTTTCCACATAAACCATAAAAGTACATATTAATCACTAAAGTACATTAAAATGTATTACCGATAATTATTATTCTTAGGTATTATAAAACTGTATTTTTTGTACTTATAAGCATAGTCTGTGTAATCGTTAATCAAACTTAATCATTATAATACGTCCGATCAATATTTTTTTGGTCCAATAGTTTTATTAAGTTTCCTGTTTGTTTATTTTAGAATGAAATAAAAAACATGCGTGAGTTTCGTGGAATACTCCATTGGAACGAAGTTCCTTTCGTAGTATATTATTATTAATAAACGTATTATATTATTGATTAACAAATACAAATAAATGAATTACTAGCGTCTATTAAAATGAAGCGTCATTTAAAATAATATTTCTTTCATGGCAAGAATAGAATGGAATAGAATAGAGTAATTTTTTATTCAATATAGATCACATGTGTAATTCTTATTGAAAGTCATTTTTTACTTTACCACTGGTTCGAAAAAAAACCTCTGTCCTGGGAAGAACCAGCAAGAAACCCAGCGGATAGAAGACCCAGCAAGATAAGAAAAAGTGCGAGGGAGATGGATATTATTCCATCTGGCTTCCTTAAAGCCGCCAAGGCCGTCTACTCTACGCAGCTGTGGTCGTGACGGAAAAATCTTACACTTTTCTCGCCTAGCCCCCATCCGCCAAATTCGTACCGTCCGATAAGGAACTTCGTTCCAATATTTGAAGTATACCATAACATGGCGTCGTTGGTATATCATTATCATCGTTATACTGTAAAAATGTATTGCTGGTCCTGAGACCTCTCCAGCTGTGGAGAAGATTTGACATAATTATTTGCTCCTCGATATTTTACATCTGATCTGGCGCAACCAGAAGTGGTTACAACGCCATCTAACGGACGTCATGAGTCAACCCACGGAACCAAATTGAAATATGAATTATTTTGCGTCACTATGCAGTTTACATTGATATTTCATATGTATTTCATTTAAAGTGGAATTATTTTAGATTAAGTAAATTACTCTCATATTGGCAAACTTATGTTTTTCAAATCACAACAAAAATATTGTCACCATATTAGTACTATAGTATTTATTATAATTTTAAGCTAAGCTCAGAACGTTCTGTGATAATTTGTAAACTTATATTCAATCTGATTGATTAAAATATTAGCCATCACTTCATTTTTTGTAGTATATGAGATTGTTTGTTAAATTCATTTAAGTTATTATTGTCATCTTTAAACAATTTTCAAAACAAATTTTTATTGTTATGTTTTCAATTTTAGTTGTATGCACATTTAATTTTAACAACCTAACCTTAAAAAATTAAAACTTAGTGCTTGACTACAATACTACCTAGTGGTAAGTGGTGATGAAGCCCAATCTGTAACTGTATTTTAAAGAGACAATGATTGCTCACAATATTTCTCTTAGTTTGGTAGATTGTGATTCTTTTGTTTATAATTGCATTATGAGTCTTTTTAAGTTCAATACTGAAAAAGATTCTTTAAAATTTGCGCCACCAGGCATTCTGTAATCGAACAATTTTCTTTCACTCGCCGCGCTTGCCAAGCTGGTAAGATAACGATAAACGCATATTCGATACTTTCCTATGGCCTGCGGGTAATGTTAATCCATATGATTAGTTTAAAATTTTGGCTCAACGTTATTTCATGATTTGTTCACAAATAGTCGGTCGCCAAAGCCTCGTCTGCCAGTTAGCACTATGCAGCGTATAGGAAAGCGTCCATTTTGTTTATAATACACCAAAACTCAGTTCTACACATTGAAACACGTTACGTGGCAAGTCGCTCAGGCGAACCGCCTGTGTAGCTGGCCGATAGTGCGTATCAACACTAAGATGGAATTTCATTAATTCTATATTTTTTATTTTTTCTGACTATTGTGATTTACATCTAATGAAATGTATTTCCTATTTACTGTTATCAATCCAATAATTTAAAGTTAATTTATCTTCTAAGGTGAGGGAGGTTTTGGAGAAAGTTTGTATTTTCCCTCTAACAGTGGATTTATTTTTTTAAATTATTATAAGCCAATGCTTGACTATGCTCCGTATCTTATATCGTATCTTAGCGTAGTAAAAGCCTATTCATCAATTTGTATGTTTGCACAAATATTGGCTTCTTCGAATATGTGTATAACCGACCGCTTATATACATATAGCCTGGATAATACGGTGTTGTATTTCCACAAAATCCAATTTACTGCTGTTTATTTTAAATCTAACCCAACCTAATCAGTTTTAATAAATAAAATTAAAATATGTTATTTCATCCCATTGACATTATACCTATTATCATTATATAATCACGTCCACATATCATTGTTACATACACGTAATGTAATAGTTAAAAATATTGTTCAATGTAAATAGTTTTAAATGAAATATGAAAAAGTATAAATATGGAAACAATATTACAATGAGAAAACATATTCATTATTTGTATAATATATTAATAAAAATATTGGTTCTACTTCATAAGTGTCTTATTATTATTTACTTACCTGTTTTATTTTGAAATTTAATCGACTCTTATCACCTCGAATTCCTATGTGGACTAAAAGTGAACGCCCACTATCCGAGCCGAACGCGTCGTACGATACGAATTTTAAAATTATTTACTTATATGAAATTAGTATATGAAACCTCGCACAACTGCCCGCGTGGAATTGTTTGAATCAGGAAGAACTTCAGAACTCCTAGATGAATTGGAATGACGTAATCAGATCCGGCGCGGGCGATGCGGTCGAATCGACCGATTACCTCGCATTCTGACAGTTGCATGCGACAGCAACGTGCGAGTACTACTTCTTCATTAAAAAAATGAGTGATTGTAATTTAATTTAATTAGTACTTTCTTCGTCTTCCATTAATAAAGCACTGACAATAAAAACCTCGTCAAAATCCATCACAATTTACAAGTTATTACAGTGCAACAGGTGTATATGAAATGGAAACGATTTTTTGGCGCGGTCGATTCTTTCGGCGCAGATATGTGTGCGAGCCCTCCTTGAATCCGATTCGTTCGACGCATTCGGCTTGGATAAGTGTGCTTTCACCTTAAAAGTCCAAAATAACTACAGTTGCAGTATAACAGCATTATTTTTAAGAAATAGTCAAAAATTAACTTTTGAAATCACTAATTGGTAAGTACACCATTAAATGATTCGATTTTTGTGCTGCACATATTATAACCTAAATGTTTTTTAATTTGTCTTTTACGTAACATGTTATTAGTAATTTTTAGACGGTGCTTTCGCTAAGATTTGTGTATTATGAACCAATCCAATCATTTCATCCCGTTGGTGTCGTAAGGCGCCACAAAGGAAAATTAACTGAGATGGGCACCAGCGTGTTCCTAATAACAACTCAAAATAAAAATAAATTATCGGTTTCCATCGCTGCCTGCCAAGAGTGGCAACTATAGCAAATATCCTTTATGACATGTGTGCTTATGTTCAGATTTTGATAGATAAATTAATGAATGATTACAAGTGTCACATAATTAGAAACAAATAAGACAGCCTATAGAAAACATCTACATGAAGAATTTATAAACACATATCCAGAATTAGCTCATGTAACAGAGCAAAGATTATCTGATCAAACAAGAGCTATTATTAATAACAAATATATTAACAGCAACAGACTAGAAGAAATTAAAAACCAAGTAACAATAGAATTAAGGAATAATAACACTAACACACAAAATATTGAATACATGAATATTGAAGATTGGAACACACAACCGCCAAACAACTTAGAACAACCTGGTGAATACATCCATACACTAAACACTCAACATACAATAACTTACACCTCTGACACACCTACACCTTGCCTTCAAAAATACCCCACAACGATAACACACTGACTAATATCGTATCCCACAGTCTCTTAAATACAAATGATGAAAATATCTTAAGTAGCACATACATTGATCAATTTGGACCTGTGCAAACTAACTTTGATGCTGCTCCAGAAATAAACTCTGAAATAGAAGACATGTTTCTACAAACTCAACAATATTTTTCAAATACACACCCCATTAACATGCCATACATTCCCAAGCAGAAATCGTCTAGAAAGTTCACTGCTATAGTAACTTATATAAACTCTATCATTCTTCCTAAGAACGTAAATCTACACACCGATTTCATCACATTGCAAATAAAATTTTATTGTGCAGCATGGACGGCAGCTAAATGCAATGGGGCTAAATATCACACTCTACACAAAATGAAAGACGAACATATATAAAGAAACAAACCAACATGGCAGGTCAGATTAGAAAGGAAAATCGAAAATTTAAGAGCACACATAGGCAGACTGACACAATTCATTAACGGTAGCAGAAGTAAAAAAGTAGTAGCTGCAGTAGAAGAAATAAAGATAAAATACCAAATACATGCACAACATGAAAACTCGAATACAGAACACTTACACTTTTTGGACACTTTAAAACAAAAATTAAATGCAGAATCCAGTAGACTTAAAAGATATATAACATGCACGAACCGCAAAGTACAATACACAAAATTTACCAACAATGAAAAATTATTTTACAGAAGCCTTACATCTAATAACAAAGACACCAGAAACCAAAATCTGGAAACACCTTCGTTCGAAACATTGTGGGAATTCTGGGCCAACATCTGGGAAAATCTAGTATCGCATAATAATCACGCAGACTGGATCAACGAGGCAACTCCAGAAATTCCAGAAATGAAATTTGAATTTATACCAATAAATACATTTATAGAAGTCCTCAAAGGCAGACATAACTGAAAATCGCCAGGCACAGACAATATTCACAACTACTGGTATAAGCAATTCACCAGCATACATCCATTCATACATAACCACTTAAAGACATTCATCCAATCACCACATTTACTTCCAACATACGTAACACACAGAGTAACATATACGATACCCAAAGACATGAATGACACCATAAACCCAGCGAAATACCGACCAATTACTTGTCTACAAACCTTGTACAAAATATTAACAGCCTGCGTAAGCGAAATAGTATATGAACATTTAACCAAAAATTATATTCCAGCAGAAGAACAAAAGGGATGTCGTAAGAATAGCAAAGGATTTAAATAACAACTTACTATTGATGCAATTATTTTGAACAGCGCTGTTAAAAGCAAGAAAGATATTCACACAATGTTTATTGATTACCAAAAGGCTTTCAATTCAGTACCGCATAGCTGGTTATTAGATGTCTTAAATCCGTATAAAATTCATCCAACACTGAAACCTTTCTTAAAAAATCAATCGTCTTTGAGTGTAACTACTGAACCAATCTGTATAAAACGTGGTATATTTCAAGGAGATGCCCTAAGTTCTCTGTGGTTTTGCATGGCCCTCAATCCACTTTCACACTTACTAAATAATACTGACATGGGATTTACATTAAAAAATAATAACACATAATATACCCTAACACACCTTATGTACATGGATGACATAAAGTTATATGCAGCAGACAAAAATACACTATTCCAACTAGCACACATAACACAAAAATTTTCTCAAGATATTTGTATGTCATTCGGAGTAGATAAATGCAAAATATTGTCTATTATAAAAGGCAAGATTCAAAGCAATAGTTACACACTCAATTCATGTGAATCAATAGTATATATATATATATGTATCAATGATCGAATCGTAATTTAATAATAATTTTCAATTATTAGTTTAGTTAAAAGAATATCAGAATTTCTATAAATTAATAAAACGAATTGTCTGTGAAGAGCGAATTAACTATTATGGGACATAAAAATCCACTCATTGATTATATACCTGCCATATAACCAAAGTATCCACTATGCGCCTCTTCTACAATAATTCCAGGATTTTAAGCAATCGCCACGCTTAACAGGTGCATTGGCGCAGTCTCAGTTTTCATATTAGATTGCGCTAGCACTTCTTATTAATTTGTGATATTAGATGGTCCTTTCCATAGACTAGTAAATATTATTATTTTTATTAAAAAATACTTTATTGTTCTAACTAATAAAAAGGTTACAGAGGGCGGACTTAATGCCTGTTAGCATTCTCTGCCAGTAAACCCATGGCGTGGTGAGAATTTTTTTTATTATTTTTTATAGGAGAGGGGCAAACGAGCATACGCCTCACCTGATGGTAAGTGACTACCGCCGACCATGAACAACTGCAACACCAGGGGAACTAGGGGAATTGCAGATGCGTTGCCGGCCTTTTAAAAAGGAGTAGGCTCTTTTCTTGAAGGTCCCTAAGCCGTATCGGTCCGGAAAAATCGCTGATGGTAATCGATTTCACAAGGAAGTTGTACGAGGAAGAAAACATCTTCTAAATCGCACAGTGGTGGACCGCCAATCATCCAGATGGTGTGGATGGTATCGGGAGTTCTGCCGCGATGTGCGTTCGTGAAATTTGGCTGCTGGGATTAATCCGAACAATTATGTTAAACAGTAAATGCGAATATAATTAATAGAATCAGGCGTTACTTTGCGGAAATCCATTATATAAAAGCTTTTATAAAAATTTACTTCGCAAATATCCGCGTTATAAAATAAAATGATGTGTCTTACCTAGCTAAGTACTTACCGGTTAGCCACCGTAGAGTCTATATCACCTGAGGATGCCTCGTGTAGAGGCGAAACACGTGTCGTATTATCGTCAGTGGTGTGTCTTGCCTAGTGTAGTGGTGTTGGGAGTAGCGGTGCTGGGATTAGTGGTGACGGGGTTAGTGCACGCAATTGAGGGAGGGCGGGAGGTGCTTCTTCATACTAGGTAAGACACATCATTTTATTTTATAACGCGGATATTTGCGAAGTAAATTTTTATAAAAGCTTTTAGTAAATGCGATAGAAAATGCAAACGGATGCAACATCTCTTCGCAGTGCCAATGAATCGAGCCGATCGGAAAGGACTCGGTCGTCGATGATTCGAGCCGGTCTGCACTGGATGCGGTCAAGTGGAAGGAACTGGCACTGGGAAGCCCCTGCCCAGAGATGGAAACAGTATTCCATGTGAGGCCAAACCTGCGCCTTGTAAAGTTGCAGGCAGTGTGCCGGCATGAAATACTGTCCCGCTCTGCTGCTTTTTAGAGGCCAATTTGACTTTCTCTTCCAAGTGACCACATATCGAGTGACGTGTAGTTACACGTCACTCGATATGTCGACACTGAGGATTCCGATGCTGGCTGAGGCAACAAGGGGAGTGCCTTGAAACTGAGGAGATACGGCAAAGGGGTCTTTTTAGCGGTAAATGCGCGTACTTGTGTCTTCTGAGGATTAAACTGGACTAGATTTAGTCGCCCGCAATCCGAGACTTTGTTCAGCAAAGACTCGACTTTATACAGAAGTTTGTTCCGGTACACGGCGACGTTTTTCCGAGAAATATTGGCACGGCCGGTGTATAGAGCATCACCAGTGCTGTCATCCGCATGTTACCAGTTGAATGTTGAATGTTACCAGTTTGCAACATATAATTGATATGAAGAAGAAACAGCGTTGGTGATAGCACACAGCCTTGTGGAACACCAGGGTTAATAGGCTTGTAGTCGAAGCCTGCACCGTCTACAACGACCTTGATGCTCCGATCTGCAAGGAAGCTGGTGATGGAATTACGCAATTTCTCGGGAAGCCCATAGGAATGGAGCTTCGAAAGAAGCGCTTTGTGCCAAACTCGATCGAAGGCCTTCGCTATGTCCAAACTAACGGCCAACGACTCGCCCTTGGACTCTACTGCCTCCACCGATCTATGAGTCATGTAGACCAGAAAATCAGCAGCTGGTCGACCCCGACGAAAACCGTGTTGGCGGTCACTAATCAGCTGGTAATCCTCAAGGTACCTCATGAGCTGGCAGTTAATAATGAATTCCATTATTTTGGAGAACAAGGAAGTGATGTTGATAGGCCTGTAGTTAGACGGATCTGAGCGGTCGCCTTTTTAGGGATCGGATGGACAAAAGCTGTCTTCCATGATTTCGGGATTACGCCTAGGAGTACCGGAAAGGACGCGTTAGAACCGGTGCCCACTACGGAGCACACGTCCTCAGCACAATTGGGGGGATTCCGTCAGGCCTACTCGACTTGTGGATGTCCAGGGAGAGGACTGCTTTGCGAACCGAGCACTGTGAGAACCGCATATCTAGCATGGAGCACTCTCACCGCGTGATGGTCGGCGGTGTATTCCCCCCGTCATCAAGAGTCGAGTTGGACCCAAAAAGTGCAAAAATTAGTGGCAGGTGACTTAAGTCACTCAATATAATAAATTTATATAGATATAACACATATTAAATATAATATATATTGAATTATATATATATTTTTTATAATATATAATATTTATTTATATATGTATATACTTGTATATATAAGTTTGTATATATTTGTATTATATGTATATTTATGCAAGTGCACACTTTGACTACCTCTATTTCCTTTAACTATCCTTCAATAGGCCTGCTGGAAGAAATTTCATCATGGAATAAGCAGTGCCTTTGTACATAATTATGTTTTTACCATTTTCTTATCAAATTATGTGTGTACATAAACTGTTAAATAAATAAATAAATTAATTAATATAAGACTTATAAATTACACAAATGCATATGAATACAAACAAATACATAATAATGCATATATAACAATTATCCTTATTACATATATACATATACACATGCATAAATACATACATAAATACATATACGAGTATACAAACATACATAATATGTCTGGATAAAGGTAGCAGTATTGGTATTATGCTGACGACATTGTTTTTGAGAGATGTTCCCGGACCAATCCTTTGAAGGCTATCTTGTTTGGTGCTTTCCTAATGTCTTTTATTTTTATAGAATAAGGGTGACAATCGAGCACACAATCCACCTGATGGTAAGTGGTTGCTGTAGTCCATAGAAACCTACATCTATCTTCGTTCGCGAATTAAAATGCAGATGTGTTGTCAGCCGTAACGACTAAGATGGAATGCCTCTTTTCCAGTAAAAAGGGTCTCCGGTTCTCTACCCTCACCATACGAAACATAGCAGTATTAAGCTGCTATTTTACGCTGGTATTCTGTGAGAGCGTGGTCCTTCCCCGGTCGAGCAGACCCATTCGTGCTACAACTGTACTATTAATGTAGCTGCAGCACGGCTCTACCACGTATAAAAGTCTTCAGGTAAGGAGTTCCAGAGTAGTGTAGCCTGAACAGTAAAAGTATTACTGATAAAGCCTGTAAAATTGAGTGGAACTGAAATCTTCAGATTTGTTGAAGAGCGAAGTACTTTGACGGCTCCGTGGCGCAGTGGCTTAGCAATCAGTTGGGCGCTGGGGGCCGCGGGTTCAAATCCCGCACGGAACAAGTATTTGTATGGTCTACAAATAATTGTTCCGGGTCTGGATGTTTGTTCTTGTGCAATTTATGTTTGTAAACTGCCTCCACGACACAGGAGAAAATCCTAGTGTGGGGGTAACGTTTTTAAAACAAAACAAACAAACAAAACAAACTTTGTCGTGGTTGGAGGAAAGGTATTGAAATTTTTCTTTTAGGTAGGAAGGTGAGGACAAAGTTTTTAAAATGGAGTAGAGAACAGACAATATTATGGAAGTGTGCCTTTCTCGGATAGTTAGCCATTTAAGGCGAATACGAAATTGAGAGATATGGTCATATTACCGAAGGCCGAAAATAAACCTGATGGTTCAAGTCTGAGTAACAAATATCTGCATAATCAATGACAGGCTAAATAAGTGTTTCGTCTTTTAAAAACATCTTAGGTTTGAACAAGCATTATGCTTAGTTTTGTATGGGAGAAAGTTTTTCAGACGGTAGAGCGAGTGACTTTACGGCTGACTTCAGTGGCTTGTTTTTCCCAGACCAGTTTTTAACCCAGTCAGAGAACGGAATCAAATGATTATTATAAAATACGGGTGGCAAGCAACTGACGTCAATTTTGGCAGCATTCTTGAGCTGCCAACAAGCAGTATTAGTCTTACAACGAATTTCATAAGAATGAAATTCAAAAGAAGTTATTTCTGGATTTCATTTTTAATAATCCGCGCAAGTTTTAAATCAAGCTGCATACTTAAGTACTATGTTGTTTATAATTATATTGTTTAAAATTCGACATGACACAAGGGCAGCGGCCAAGCGGCGAGAAGTACCAGGTAGGTAACTTGCTTCTTAGAAATTTTATCTTAAAATATTGCATCACGGATATGGACAAAGAAATTTTTTTGTTTAGAACGGGTTGCTTCTAACAATCAGCGTACCGGTTACGAGACGTTAGGTATGTATGAAAAATAAAATGATGCAAATACTTGACATAACTCAAGATATTAAAATAAGTAATATTTTATATTTTTCATGAATTAAATTCAAACAATCGCCATTATAAGCCGTGTGATGGCAGAACAAGATAATCTATCACCCTATTTCGTCCCTTTAGTGATGCAAGAGACGACTATATGTAAGAACTTATATTTTAACGATTATATATAGATATTTATAACGATTTCGTTTACGCCGGGCATAAAATATCCAGACCAGCGACGGGGAGTAGCGACAAAGGTGCCTTTGGCCTATTTCTTTCTATTCAAATTTAAGGTAAATTGTCCATCCGACGGGCGGAGCCCATGTTCAGCGATGGACTTTTACGGGCTGTTGATGAATAAATTCACGCGAGCGTTCAGTTTAATTAAAGAGAAAAGTATGAAAAAGGGGAATAAAATACATACATTTTCTTACAAGTATAATCCAGCGCTTAAAACTACTATGTTATCTGATGATGATGGTGAAGCGCACTGACTTAACAAAAGTCTATTCACCTTGAAGACACCCACATTGATATCTGATGGAAAGACAGATGCTGACAACTTATTCCACCCCTTTGCTGTACGTATGACGAACGATCTAGCAAATCGCTTGCTAAGTCGACAACGAAGGGGTGGCGACTGACCGGGTGTCTGGTTGTCAAATGGTGGAAGGGAGAGAGTGAATTCCTGCGTTCACTCGCCAAAATGCGTCCTGTAGAGAATCAAAAGGCTGGCTACTTTGTGCCTGTGTTCGAGACTGGTGAGATTGGCATAAATACATAAATATACATATACCTACATAAACATTCACGCCTGTCAACACGAGAAGTAGACAGAGACTACCGAGTCGGCTCTTAGCTGTGTGGTAGCAGCGTAAAATCTATCACCCGCTGTTTCGCACCATGATTCGAAAGCAACAGAAGAAATAATAAAGAAGAATAAGGAAAAATAAGAAGAAGAAGAAAGAATAACCCACGAGACTGATAACAAACCTACAATTAAAGACTTCTCAAAATCCTTATAAGAATATTGCCGTATTAAGTTCGCAGAAATAAAAATGAATAATTTATTGTTTTGTAGAAGATTTTTTTAATATAATAGTGTGACAAACGAGCACACAGTCCACCTGATGGTAAGTGGTTGCTGAAGCCTATAGACATCTATATCTATCCTCGTTTGCGAATCAAAATGCAGATGCGTTGTCACCCGTGAGGACTAAGATGGAATGCCTCTTTTCCAGTAAAAAGGGTCTCCGGTTCTTTATACTCACTATACGAAACATAGCAGTGTTAAGCTGCTATTTTACGCTGGTATTCTGTGAGAGCGTGGTCCTTCTCCGGTCGAGCCGACCCATTCGTGCTACAACTATACTACTAATATAGCTGCTAAACGCGGGAAATCACAGCTCATCTTAGAGGATAGGAGGATAGAGGAGAGAGCTTGTTACTTAAAATCTTTACACCCAGCGCAAGAACCTGATATTGATTTTCAATGTTTGGAGGACATGGAGCCCTACACCAGGACACTATTTAGTATCAGCGGTCCAGAAGTATATACCGATGGAAGTAAGTTAGATGGAAAGGTGGGGGCTGCATTGACTCTATGGGAAGACGGTGCTGAGATTACAAGCAGGAAGTACAAGCTCGAATCCTTCTGCACGGTTTTTCAGGCAGAAATGTTTGCGCTTTACCAAGCAACAAACATTGCACTAAATAGTAAATGGAGATCGCTCAATATTTTCAGTGACTCACGATCTTCACTAGAGCTTCTAAAAAGCCAGAAATCCTTCCACCCCTTGTGGTAAATATAAGGCAGAACATCAAGACCTTGGCCTATAAAGGAAAAGAAGTTAGATTGTTTTGGATCAGAGCACATAGAGACAATGAGGGAAACGAGAGAGCGGATCAGTTAGCGAAACAAGCGGTGCACAAAAAGACAGGACCGGATTATGACCTATGTCCATTGTCATATATATAAAAAAATAGACATGACATCTTACAAACGTGGAACGATAGGTACATCAAAACAGCAACAGCGGAAGTTACCAAGCTCTTCTTCCCGAATGCAATACAAGCGTACCAGATTTAAAAAAAAATAAAACTTACCCCTGTGCTTGTGCAGGTGCTGACGGGTCACGGTGGATTCGGCCAGTACCTGCATAGGTTTAAATGTAAAGATAATCCCGCACGCATATGTGACCCTGATGTCGAAGAGGGGATAATCCATTTAATAGTAGATTGTCCAAAATACAGCTTAGTCAGAAATGAAATTGAAATAAAAATAAAAGAAAGAGTTCGAAAAGATAATTTGTCGGAAATAATGAAATGTAATAAAAAATATATATTTATAGACTATTTATGTAAGATAGCTATAGAAACTATAGCAAGAAATAAGACTGCATAGTACTGTTGTATAAATAAGGTAGTTATATAGAAACATAGAATAAGAAAATTTTGTAAGATTATATATGTTGTATATATACTACTTGCAAAAAGAACATTGCAAAAGAAAGAAAAAAAGCAAAAAAAACCCAAAAAAAAAAACAGAAAAAATCAAAAGAAAATATGTAAACTGTCTAGTATATATAGAAAAAATGTAAAACCATAAGAAAATATGTTAAGTAGTCTTAATGTAGTATAAGAATATGTACATCAGGGTCACCGGTGTATGCAAATGTATACACTGAGCCCGTCTAACAGAAAAAACCTGGAATAAAAAAAAGAAGATATTCCAAAAATGTTTCGCTATGCAATGTCTCTGACCAGTGTCAGAGGTGGAATAGAAAGACAAACAAAAAAAATATAGCTGCAGCATGGCTCTACCACGTATAAACTTATCCTTACTTTCTTAAATAAGGTGATCGCCACCATGCTGGTTCTATGAAGATTCATTTTAAAATTGTATAAACAAAATTATTGTTAAGTAAAATATGTTTAAAAAAATGTCCCACTGGGTTTCTTGCTCGTTCTTCCCAGGACAAAGGAAAAATTTTCCGAACCAGTGGTAGGTAAATAAAAAATAACTTTCAATAAGTATCAATAATAATCAATTTTGAATAAAAATAATTCTATTCTATTCTATTCTCTCACGGAAACGGGAGTAATAGCAGTCTACATTTGACTATCAGTTACTTCATATACCAATAAGTAATTGCTATTGTTTTATAGATAGCAAACAACGCCTAATGCAATTGCGTGAGCAAAAGATCGTAATTTCCTTTTGCATGATATTATTTATTGACTTTAGGTTTACTATTTCTAGTCCATTGTTAAGAGTTGTTCCTTCCCTTATATTCTTCCAAAACTGTTGCCAAATATCGATGATCGTGTCGTCGATGCGGAACTGAGCTGGATTCAACTTTTGTGTAAAAACAAATTATATAGTTTTCCCTCAGAACAACAGAGTTTTTCAATCGTTATTGTCTATGCACGCATCTGCAATTTAATTGAGGATAAATTATTTATACGTATGGGCCAAGGAATTTACTTACCGTCATCAATACTACTCACATAATAAATGTTTTCCAGACCGAATTTTGTTCACGGCGCCCAGTTTTAACGGAGACTAACCTTATACGCATGACGGGATAATAGAGCACCAGTGCGTGCGTAAACACAGATGCAATCTATTCCCTGAATCTAATAGTCTGACGGGACGGTAATACGACACAAGCAGAGAGTGATCGTAAAACACCGCCAACTTCCAGACTCCGAGCTAATCAGACAATTTTTTGACAGAAAAACTCTATTATTGACAAGACCTTAAGGTAGAAGCCGCGTTAACAACCACCAGACCGACCCACATACGAGGCGTTCGGACCCACATACGAGGTAATACTCACTTATATACTTAATAAGTGTTAGAACTACTTTTCTGCTAGGAACTCGTCTAGGTAGGTATAGAGATCCATACGTACCTAGACGAGTGAAGTCGTGAAGTGTGTAGAGCCAGTATAATTTTAGACTGATAAACATTCCATCTGTTGCCGAATATCGAGCTGTATTCAGCTTTTGTGAAAAGACAAATTATGTAGTTTTCCAATCATACTTGTGTATGTACCTACGCATCTACATTTTAATTCTTCGAGGAAACATATTTTGCAATAACCGGCCAAATTTGCAGAGATGGTTCAGAATAAGTAATATAGGCAAATCGTGAAGAAAAATTAATAAAAAATCTCAAACATCCTTTTTATCTTTTAAATTTAAAATGCCTGGTAACGCACTATTTTAACTGATTTTACTGCGCACGCACACATTCGTAAGGGTCTATCGGTAGGCAAAAACGTTGTTGCACATAAATCACATTCAGTTTGGGATAATTTCAAATAAAAGTAGAAGCCTTATTTAGTCGTATTTTCAAAAACTGCACTAACGGTTTATCATTATTTAAATATTTGAACTTAAGTTTATGTAGGTATATGGCTAGTTCCTTTCCAAATATGTGTTGTCTTCTCAAGCTTAGATTTATCAAAATACATATTGCTTAGAAAAAGCTTAGAATAAAATAAAATCGATATAAACAAGTTATTAGAAGAATTCTGTTATAATATTATTTATGAATGATACTCTTACATATAAACGAATGTGTACGACAATAGCGCAGTATTTTAGTTTTTAAGATTCCCTGTGGTCTTTAAACTATACATAGGCAGAACCTGTCGCGAGAGGATGCCACGACTGATTTACCAACGCTGTGCAGGTAAAGGTAGTTTTACCACTTTACATTGAATTCTACTACTATAATACACTATGGCCAATATATATATATATCTTCTTCTTCTTTATCATCAGCCGGTAAAAGTTCTTTGCTAGACAGTTTTTGTTTGCTAGAGGGTTTAACTACCGGAGTACCAGATGTCTCGCAGCTGTGACGCTTCTGCAGGTTGCCAATCTGAATATTTTACATCTGGTGTAAGCTAGAGCTGGCATTTTCCGTCGTTGCCTCTTAAGACACCCTCGGAAGAAAATAAGGTGATGAATTTTCTTATGCCGCCACCACACGATGATATTAAATTTATATAATGACATCAAATGGAAAACCTGTATTTATTTTTATCATATTCGGCCAAAACACTAATTTACTAATAGTAGTTGGACGTAATTATGACGTATATAACGAATTTTTTAACGTTTTTTGAATGTCAGTGGATCCCTAAAAATACGTTTTAGACAAACGTTTCAAGGTAAGGATTTTAATTCATTCATTAAGGACCCGCCAACTTTGCGTAAACTGTATAAGTTGAAGAGTTTACGAGATCTCGGCGTCAGCACATCACCGGAACTTTCGCGAAACCTTGCACGCACTCATCTCATCTCATTTTACTGCTGTTGTTTGTGGTAAATAGCAATTTGGAACTAGTTTGCCAACTAACTTTGTTTTGGCTCTTCGTTGAAGTGCTGAATGGCCAATAAGGAAAGTTTGAATGACAGAATTTATGAACTGATATTTTAAGCCTGCCGGTCCGACATGAACGGGATTAGTGTAGTGAGTTACGTTGTATTCTAGAGAGAAACTCGTAATTTTATTTTTATCGTTAGTTTAAATATACCTAGATTATGTTATTTTTAATATTATAATCAAATTTCCGAAATGATCTAAGCGGTACAGGACGGCTAAAGCAAAATGAAACGCAATAATACCACAACCAAAAACACCGTACCTATAAATATTGCTCTAACTGAAACCACAGATAAATTTTACACGTGGTAGAGCCATGCTGCAGCTATATTAGTAGTATAGTTGTAGCACGAATGGGTTGGCTCGACCGGGGAAGGACTACGCTCTCACCAGAATACCAGCGTAAAATAGCAGCTTAATATTGCTGTGTTTCGTATGGTGAGTGTAGAGAACCGGAGACCCTTTTTACTGGAAACGAGGTAATTCATCTTAGTCCTCAGGGATTGCAACGCATCTGTATTTTGATTCTTAACCGAAGATAGATGTAGATGTCTATGAGCCACAGCAACTACTTACCATCAGATGAACTGTGTACTCGTTTGTCACCCTATCCTATAAAAAAAAAATAATAGCTCAAACTCAGAATGCTCTTTCTCTGGTAGGTATTATTAAAATTGACGGCTAGGTATCGCCCTAGAATTCTGTATGAAAAAAGTGTCCTTATGACCTACAAAATAATGGTTTCAGATTTGAATGTTTGTCCATGTGCAAAATTATGCAAATACTTGAAAATGATCTATGGTTTTCAGATAAACAGCAAATTCACTAAAATGGAAGATTTGAAAAAATAATGGTCGCCTCGCAGCTCCATTGCAGTCTCAACTGCAAAGCCAGATTATTTCTACAATTTATGTTTTTCCACGTTAGTTTAATCTACTACTTAAATTATATCTAACCTGTGCACCAGCGCCTTCTTAAAATTTTAATTAACAGTTTTAGCTACAACCTACATACAATTCGTATGTAGGCTGTAATTTTACTTTAATATAAACCTCTTTAAAATGAACTACATCCAAACACAGGCCGGTCAGGACTGAGGAGGCCAGTGTCTGGGAGTAATTTGTCCTTCGCGCTGCTCCAGTACGTGTGTAACACTGCACTGCTGTGTTTCATATGGTGAGTGTAGGGAACCGGAGACCCTTTTTATTGGAATAGAGGCATTCCATCTTCTTATTTCAAGATTTAATGACTAATTGGTGACTGTCATATGATAACTTGAAACATATCGTTTCAACTTTATTTTCGAGATGTTGGTGTAGTTAGCCTATGCGGTTGTTAGCCTCTCACATCTTCATCTGACACAGGACTTTCAGGCCGCGAGCTATTTAAAAAGTTGAAAAGCGGCAATTAGGATGGGGATGAGAATGATAATGGCTTATGAATTTATTTATTTATTTATTAGGATTACCGACAGAAATTACAACAGTAATACAAAGATTATTTTCTTAAAAAATTCAACACATTATAATTGTATTTCTTTTTATGTTTTCTTTACAACATGCATTGATTATTTTGCAAGGAACAAAAACTGAATTATATCATTGAATAAATACAAATTAAAAAAAATGGTATTGGGGGATGCAAGCCCCCGCCTCTGACTGCTTAGCTCGTGTCAGTTGATCTTCTGGGCAGTGATAATCGGCCAGGTACGCGGGTGTACGGTGTTTAAGCGGTGTGTACTGGAACGCGTCGTGCCCGCCTACGGGTACGACGCACCCCATCTGTTATCCTATTTGTGCTTGGTGCTTGTCCCGTTTTGTGTGGGTGTAGTGACGGGATCGAGCGAGCGTGGTTGTTCTATTAGTAGGTACGTTACGCGGTCTACGGAGAGTCAGCGCGACGTTTGTTGTTGGGACCTAGTTCGCTGCGTTTGCCACTAGCGGATTCGAATGGGTTTCGGCGCTATTAAAAGCGCTGAGACATCTCCTTGAAATATTCGGAGATAGAGGGAAGTTGACAATCACTATGTTAATCTGAATTCCGTTGATACCATCGTGGTCTGGTGGCTTTACTGATGAAAAAGGTTTGAAATTTCTGTAGTTCGTTTAGGTGGGACCTATACGTGTGTGCCGCTTGCGTAAGACATGATAGGTCTAACGCAGGTTTTGTACAGGTGGAGTTTGTGTCTTAGAGACAATTTACTCTTTCTGTTAACTTTCGACACGTTCTAGTCCCGATCTTGTTTTATGTACGTCTATTTAATGAGAGAGAGAGAGAGAGAGAGAGAGATTTAAAAAGTCTTTATACGTGGTAGAGCCATGCTGCAGCTACATATATTGGTAGTATAGTTGTAGCACGAATGGGTCGGCTCGAATGGGGAAAGACCACGCTCTCACAGAATACCAACGTAAAATAGCAGCTTAAAACTGCTGTGTTTTGTACGGTGAGTGTAGAGAACCGGAGACCCTTTTTATTGGAAAGGAGGCATTTCATCTTAGTTCTCACGGGTGACAACGCATTTGCATTTTGATTCTTTATTGAGGATAGATGTAGATGTCTATTGGCCACAGCAAAACTTGCCATCAAGTGGACGGTGATCTCGTTTGTCACCCTATTCTATAAAAAAAAGAATAGATATAGAAGTATGTATGCAATTAAACTACTTGATTCAACTTTTTTATTAAATATATCATGTCATTTTTATACGCCAGTGTACAGTTGGTAGTAACATAGACATCTCAAGCACTGACCAAAGTTTTGTAATTACGGTTACGGAAAGTTTCAAGGTATTTAATGAGTCCGCTGAATAGCCTTGTGTAACATAATCTCACGTCATTCACAGTAAGAGAGTTAGTTAGTTTCAGATAGATTAGATTAGATTCAGATAATAACCGCAGGGGTCGCAGCATATTACCCCTCATCATCGATCTCTGATTAAAGACATAAAGACATTTATTCCGACACATCACGTTACATTCACAAATTATTAAACAAAATTAATACGAATAAGAATAAAAAAAATAAAAACACAAGAAAATGAATAAACAAAAAAATAATAGAGGATATAACAACAATTCATGACCTAATAATCGAAACAGATGAAGTGGCGGAAGGGATTACACCTGTCATGTCCATAAGATCTATCTGGCATTACTCATAGTCGTTTCTTACGATATCCACAAGATGAAATAGATCGCTAGATTCTCGTATGCCTCTACTCGTTCAATCCATTCATCAATCACACCCCATAAAAGTCCACTGCTGCATAGGTCATTGATTGTATCATAGGAGGGATATTGGCATAGTGGGCATGCTTGACAGGCAAGTTGGTAACTGCAGCTTTTATTTACACTTTGGTTTTATTAGAAAGGCGACAATCTCCTGATTTGTCTCCCTTTGTCACCTTTTACGACATCCACGGGACGACATGGGGTAGTGGATATTCTTATACCGTCGCCACTACATCTGGCTTTATGATTACCAGCTAGATACTCTATATATATATATATATATATATATATATATATATATATATATATATATATATATATATATATATATATATATATATATATATATATATATATATATATATATATATATATATATATACTAGCTGTTCCCCGAGACTCCGCCGCGTGGATTTATTATTCGCAGAATCCTAAAATAAAACCAGCCTAAGTTACTCCTTATAACATCAGCTATCTGCCAGTGTGTATAAATATTGACATTAATATTTATACGATACTAACGTCACTCAATTATTTTGCCTTCCCGGAACCCCTCCACTAACACTTAAACTTTATGGTATGGTACGTCCAAATTGACTTTTAAGTATTACTACGAATGTTTTGTATGGGCATATAGATAAGTTTTGTTTTAAACATTTTCAGGCAATTTTTTAATTTTTTCTCTCCGTAAGAACCATCTTCGTACTTTATGGAATATTATAAAAAAAGAATTAGCGAAATCGGTTCAGCTGCTCTCGAGATTTGCGCTTAGCAACATATTCAGCGATTCATTTTTATATTATAGATATACATCATAATATGTTGTTCTCAAAGAGAAAGGCTCTTCGTTAGTAAATCTGCAATGCTATGAAAAATCTATATAAAAGATTATTTAATGTACATAAATGTATTATGTGAATTATGCCTACTGAATTTGAAGCAAGCAAGCTTTGCCTCATTTTATATAATCATCCAAAAAAGAAAAACATGAAATTTCCATCTTATAACGGTTAATTATTGAAGAGCAATAAATATTCAATACTCTCACAAAGGAAGCCGAAAATAACATCAATGAATTTTCTTTCTTTGATATTTTAATTAAGGTTGTTAGTACTGTCTTCCCTTTTATATCTTTTCTATAAAAATAGGCAATTGTATCTGTAATTTAGAAATGTCTTCAGAAAAATATTAAATTTTCTTTGCTAATTGTTAACAAGTTTTCGAATACCACGAAAATTATGAAATAAAAAGTTTTTCTTTGTTAGCTGTGCAGTCAGAGCAAAATTTTTACTTGGCATGTTCGGTGAGCGTAATTGTTAAACATACGGTGTTCGATAGCTGTAGCATGAAAAGGAAAATAAATGAGACAAAGGCATGTTTAAAAATAAAACACTGTTTATAGTAGAAAATAAATTGTCAAATATTCATATGATGATATCTGATTAATGCTTTCGCGCTGTTTCAGAATAGCCGGCTAGTCAACCTAAAGAGACAACTGCAGCGCAAAATGAATATAACAATGAAACATTTCAAAATCACTATGCCGTACCTTTTCCCCTGTTTCGTCCTCCAAAAGCTGGTTTTATTAAAAAAAAAAAACAATTAAAGAGAAATTGTGGCCATGTATGTATGTTTTTTTATTTTTGTTCTTATTTGTTTCCAAGTTCTATGAGAACGGTAGTAAAACTAGGAAATTAGTGTTATTACAAGTATGGGTTTTATCGGACTCGCATCGACTAACCCCGCCTTCGCCGCATATTGACTTGTCCACGCTTTCGCATACATCCGCGGCCCGACCAGCGCCGGCAGCCCCATGGTGGCCCCTACCCATGAAAGAACCACTCTTGCCCCATCTCCTACAAGCCCGATACTATTTCTGTCATTGTCGGATCTCCAGGCTTTGCTGTGAGCTAAAGATGTCCATCGCAATTGAATCATTATTTATGAAGTGTATGTAGTATGGGACGGGTTGACAAGAGTGTTTTTGCAGCATTTCGAATACTTACTTGACAGTTTGTTGCAGAATCGATGTATGTAAATTAATAGGATTCCGCTATCGCCCACGTCTTTAGGCAAGGATTGGCACGGAGAACTGGCCAAGTTTATGTTAACGTTGCATAAAATCCAATTTCGTGAGTACGAAAGGATTCGGTGGTTTCTCGCTATTTAATTCAATAGCTCCTTGGACTCTGTCGTGTGTCAATACTTAGGCACGAACATACTCTTATTTTTATAGGAAACTGCTGTTGAGTTCACGCTTATACTGTAAGCAATAAGTATAATAAGCAATAATGCCTAACTTATTATCTCCATTATAAGCGTGAAAAGGACGCAATAAAGATGGATCTAATTCCGCACATCAACAGACGCACATGTGCCAGCGTGTTACGCAGATACTGGTGACTCACCGCGCTAGACTAGGCTGCGTACTCGCTTAAGTCTTTTCCCGTGTCCATTTTGCACAATTTTAGAAAAATTTCATTAGCGAAACAATACCTTAAAATCTCAACTGTGAAACAAGTGCGACTGGTTTGTTAAGCAAAGTCCGCGTTCCTCGGAAAAACAATAGCCGTCGATTTTCCGCGCGGAAATAATGCACCTATAGACAGTGGCAGCACCTAACAAAATAGAATTAGGGAGAATGATTACTACTTTTGCATCGAACCAATTTAAAATTCGTGATTTCGTCCTATAAAGATATATAATCCACTGTAAAAGATAAGCAAGTAAATGAGGGATAGTAATCTTCCACTCGCCAGATGTAGCTAGTTAACACTGAGGTAAAGATTTGTGACACAATGTCATTTAATTAAGTAAAAAAGTTAAATAAAAAAATATCAGTTTGGAGAGTATTATAATAATTAATAAATAATGCGTTTATTTCGGTAATCTTTAGTTTGTTCTGACTTCCCAGTGAGTAATCACAGGATACTCGTGTTGGGAATGACCCGCTACGTCCTTAAGGATGACAGTAAGATTACAAAAAGTCTTTTATAAACATATTATAAACGTCTAGATTAATTGTAATTAGTACGTGTATATTAAGGAGTGTGTGAATGTGAGTGTAGGGGTGTTGTTGTATGTTTAATGTGAGGGTGTGTGTGTATGTGTTGGTGGATAAAAAAGTATAAATAAGAAGACTGGTTATCTGGAAACGTTTAATGTAGGTGGGATAGATTTCAGACAATTCTAGTCAAAAGATATTCAACCTCGTCATAAATAACTGTATTTCTGCATTTTTTGCATTTATGTATTTGCATAGAATATATTTTAAGTATTTAATTTAATTTATTATATTACTAGCTTTTTACCCGCGGCTTCGCTCGCGTGGGCTTTAATTAAGACACATCATTAATATCATTCCATGTCAAAGTTAGCAAAATTGGATCACTTGTAAGGACATCTCGGTATCTGTGTCTATATTTGACATAAATGACTGAAATTTGGCAATATAATATGCTACAAAATCACATGAGTTTATCAGAATTACATTAATAAAATACGTTTAACAACACTTTTTTATATCGGACATGTCTTCCGATGTGGCTTTATAAAGGGAAAATTGCACTGGAATCAGAAATGCGTTATTTATATAACATTTATATTTAAAGTTCATATAGTTTTGACAAAATAATGTTGAGTTTCATGGTTTTTATTAATACACGGCATAGTATTTATTTGCGTTATTTGATTAAAATAATTGGCCCCATTGATTATTCACTGCCATCATAAAATACATGCCAGTATTATACAAACATGTATTTACAAATCTATACATGTTTATACTAAAACTACTAAAATAACTATGAATATATACGACGAAGCTATATGGGGGGAATCGAAATTATGAACGGGAGTAGAAATATATTAGCCATGTAGAGGGGGCGAAATAGAAATCAATACCCCGTTTCGTTTTGTGGGTGTCGTAGACGGTGACAGAAGAAAACTGAAATAGAAGATGGGTGGCGGCATCTTCCTGATAACAGAGCAAAGTAATTAAAACCTGCGGTTGCCCACCCGCTTGCCAAGCGTGGAAATTATTGCAAATATCCGGCTTATTTCACAAATAATGGGGGAAGCCTATGATCAGCAGTGAATAGCCTTATTAAAGAGTAGTAAAAGAGTAGTAAAGAGTAGTAAAGTAGATAATAAGACAATAGAGGTAATCTCTAGCAAATATAATTTAAATACCTTAGAATATAATTCAACAAAACTTAACTGTGTAATTTCACAAAATAGCAATAATAAAAACTGTATTAACCTGGTGCATCAAAATATACACGGTATGTTAGGCAAAAAACTAGAAATTGAATTATTTTTAAATAGTAACCTTATTCATATTTTATGTATTACTGAACATTGGTTGAAAGATTACAACTCCATATTTAATTTCAGTAATCACCAGGTGGTCAGTTCGTTCAATAGAGAAATTAAATTCGTGGTGGCTCCTTAATACTAGCTAATAAATCCTTATCATGTAAAGAACGTAAAGACATTGTGAGGCTCTCTGTTGAGTGTATTGTAGAAATGGCATGTGTTGAGCTTGAGCACCTTATTGTTGTCAGTGTTTACAGACCCCCATGTTCAAATTATGATACCTTTGAAAAAATTATGGAAGAAGTTTTAGTTAAGCTTAATAAACAGAATAAATCTCTTGTAGTGTGTGAAGACTTTAATATCAATCTCCTGGAAACTTCTTCCATCAGTATTAAATTTTGCTCTTTGTTCAAATCCTATAATCTTCATAATTTATTCTTCGAAGCTACACGTATTGCAGGGTGTAGTGCAACTTGTATTGATAATATTTTTACAGGTGTTGTACCAATCAACAAATCAATAATTCAAAAACTTAGTTCAGATCACTGTGGACAACTGGTTTCATTACCTTATAAGCACAAAAACAGAAAATTGAGAAAATTGTGTTTGTTCCTATTAATGCAAATCGCCTGGAGAGATTTAGAAGTTATATGGTAAAAAACCTTCCATCGCTTTCTTATAAGAACAGTGCAGACTATTTATATGGAGAATTATTTACCTTTATAAGCAATGAATTTGAAAAAAAAAACATTTACTTCTAAAACATTCTCCAGTAACAGTCGCAAGGCATTTAATAAGTGGGTGACAGTAGGAATTCATAAAAGCAGACGAAGGTTATATGACCTTTACTATGAAAGATCATATAATCCTTTCGATGCTTTTAAAGAATATGTCAAAAATTACTCTAAAATGTTTAAAAGAATTTGCTCCACAGCTAAATCGTTATATTAGTAATAAAATTAAGACGGCTAAGAATAAAATTAAAATGACGTGGAGTATAATTAACAGCGAAACCGGTAAAGAAAAACCTCGTAACTCAAACTATCAATTAAAAATTAACAATGAATTGACTAAATCAAATCAAGAAGTCGCAGCGGTGTTTGAGAAATATTTCACTGATATTCCTATCTTGACAACAGAGTCATTGAATACTCCAACTGTCGCCGAGTCACTACTAAACAGAATGTTAATACCTGTTTAAAAGAATTTAGATTTGAAAAAGTATTACCGCGAGATACTGTAAAATACTTCAAAACCATTGATGTAAAGAAAATCGCAGATTTGTGGGGGATTTCCGTGACAGTAATTGCGTCCATAATAGATTTCATTGCACATCATCTTGCTATTATTTTTAATACTTGTATCGATTCTGTGTGTTTCCTGATTTAATGAAGTATAGTAAAGTAATACCTTTATTTAAATCTGGTACTACATTGGACCCCGCTAATTTTAGACCTATTTCTGTACTACCTACTCTAATTAAAATTTTTGAAAAAATAGTTTTGGATCAATTATTAATTTTTTTCAATACAAATAAATTACTTCATAAAAACCAATTTGGTTTTACAAGGGGCCACACGACGTCTGACGCCGATGTTAAGCTTATGAAATATATTTTTAATGCCTAGGAAAATTCACAATTTTGTGTTCATCATGAGACATTAAACAGGAAACAACAACATTACGGTGTAAAAAATTTTAGACTTATTACTTCATATTAAAGTAACAAGTACCATATAACTTCATATTTAAGTAACAGAACTCAAAAAGTCGTGATCAATGGTAAAGGTTCCTCCGGATCGGTAGTATCAATGGGTGTTCCTCAGGGCTCGATTCTTGGCCCATTCCTGTTTTTAATCTATATTAATGACTTACCTTATCTTGTAGGGGACAATCACGATATAGTATTATTTGCTGACGATACCTCTTTAATTTTCAAACTCAAACGGCAGTTAATTAATTATGACGATATAAATAATGCTCTATCGAAATTAGTACATTGGTTTAACGCTAACAATATGCTCTTAAACGGTTAAAAGACAAAGTGTATTAAATTTACAATACCTAATGTAAAACATTCGAATACCTATGTGCTGTTAAATGGGGAAGAGTTGAGTCTTGTGGATACCACTGTTTTTCTCGGTATTACTATTGACGCGAAACTTCAATGGGGAACCCATATATCTAAATTAGCAAACAGACTTAGTTCTGCAGCATATGCTGTAAGAAAGATTAGATGTCTCACAGATGTTGAGACAACTACATTAGTGTATTTTAGTTACTTTCATAGCGTAGCGAATTTTGCTATGGGGTAATGCGACTGATATTGAAGCTATATTTGTTTTGCAAAAGAGAGCCCTTCGGGCGATTTATAACCTAAATTGTAAAGAGTCCCTCAGACAAAAATTTAAAGAAATAAACATATTAACTTTGGCATCGCAATATATTTATGAAAATGTAATGTATGTACATAAAAACATAAATAGCTTTAGTAAGAATAAGGATGTGCATACTTTAAATACTAGGAACAAACATAAGCTTGTAATACCAGTTACTAGACTCCACAGAATCAGTAATTCATTTATGGGGCAATGTTTTACAAACTGTTTGGCAAACTTTTACAACAAAATCCCAGAACATATTCAAAGTTTGTCAATAAACAAGTTTAAAAGTTTTATTAAAGAAAAACTGTACAAAAAGAGTTATTATAATATCAAGAAATACATGAATAAAAATAACCCCTGGGAATAAGGTGATCGCCACCATGCTGGTTCTATGAAAACTCATTTAAAAATTGTATGCCTAAACGAAATTATTGATAAGTAAAATATGTTTAAAAATAAGTCCCGCTGGGTTTCTTGCTGGTTCTTCCCAGGACAGAGGTATTTTCCGAACCAGTGGTAAATAAAAAATGGCTTTCAATAAGAATTATGTAATAATCAATATTGAATAAAAAATTATTCTAATCTATTCTAAAAAAAGTAAAAAAGTAGCAGTCTACATACATCTCACTACTGAGAACAGACCGCAGCGAGTTTTAGGACAAAAAGGAGTTGATTGAGTTGACTCCAACGCGGGATAATCGACTTATCATTTACCTAAAAATTAATATTTTTGTAACTTGTATGCCGGTTTCCTCGCGATGTTTTCCTTTCACTACCGAGAACGTGGTAAATACTTTAAATTGCAATTAAAATATGAGTGGTGTAAATTTTCGTTGCTTACGTAGGTACTATGATATTTACGTTTGGACCGGTTCGATTACCGGCTTTTACAGATGACTTTCAAGATTTTATCAATGCAGTTCTACTCAAAGTAAAAATAAAAATAAACCTGTGTTTAAAATTTGCTTCCTTTGATATTTATGTACTTCACGCAAAAACCTGTGTTCTTTTACTCATATGAGCCATGAAACCGGGACTGTCACAAAATTTTTAAAAGGTATGTTTGAAAATATGAAAGCTATCTTAATATGTGACAAACTGTTATAAAAGTCTCATTCAAATTATAAAAATAAAGAAGCAGCTTACATACGTCTTAGTACTATGTACAGGGCTCCTAATTACCCATAGTGCGAATAGCGGTTTTCACATGTCCAAGAAATTTTAAATTTCCCTAATTTTAAAACTGCTCAGACATCAAAGTTTCCCCTCGAAGTTATTCTTCACCATTTCTTTGAGCACGTGGACAGTAAGCAAATAAAATGTCCTTACCAGTTTCATTGGTCTTTTATTGAATTTTACGGCGAACAAGGCGCTCGTATTTAAAGTTAAAGTTACAGCCTATTTACGTCCCACTGCTGGGCACAGGCCTCCTCTCATTTCTGAGAGCGTTTTAGGGCAAGGAAGTGTTCGCCGCGCTGCCCCAGTGTGTTAGGGAACGCCACATGTCTTCGAAATATTTATTTCTTATTTCTCAGACATGCAGGTTTCCGCACAATGTTTTCCGTCACCGCCGAACACGTGGCAAATCAGCACTTAAAATTGCCACTAACAATTTCATTGGTGCCGGTGGGGATCGAACCGGGGTGCTGTTAAATTTACAGCGAGTGCTAACCATCTGAGCCACCAGAAGTGCGAGTTACTTTTATCCGGACAGTGGCCACCGGTAAGTCTGACATTTTTTGATGCTACAACAATACGTGTTTAATAGAATTGTCTTTAATTTGATCAGTTACTTATAGTTAGTTATAATAGTATTTAGTAGTAAGTAGATGGCGTTATTATTATATTAAAACCATGAAAACTAAAACTGTACCCTCTAGTACTCAGTCAATAAGTTGAAGTGGGACTGGGGTGGATTAGTCGCACAACAAAGCCGCATATTATAAAACGTAAATTAGTCATAAAGTTTTGTAGATTCTATTAAAAATTATAGTTCTGTTAAAAATATACTAGCGGTATGTAATGAAATAGTTTTACGATAAGGCAAAATATAGTAATAGCAATGTTGTGTTTAATTAGTATCGCCAAACGATCACAGCTATATCATGATATAGTCAACAAATACTGTTATATTTTATGAAATACAACCATTTCACGCAATGATCGACTAATTCACGATATTATTAATTCTCAGATCTGACCAATACATAATATATAAAAAGCTCTTTATTAAAACTATAAGGATAAATAATAAAAGTTTTGTAATAACTGTAGTATTTAAAAGTGTACTGTATTATTTAAACATATAAATGTAAGGTATTTATATTATTTAATTTATTGGTGACTGGAGGTAAACGGTTACTACTTTTTATCTATATTTTACATTAGTTTTATTACGCAACGGTTAAATCTAAATAGGCTTTATTTATAAATATGTTATTTATTTAAAAAAAATACATCAATATATCATATAAAATAGAAATTAACGACTAAAAGAAGAAAAATTATTAACCCTGCCTTTTTGAAGTTCGGTAATCGAATAAAAAATGGCGTATAAGTTGCCCCGGATCCCTAACTACATACACACAAAATTTAATGGAAATCTGTTCAGTAGTTTTTGTGTGAATCGGGAATACACAGACAGAGACAAAAATTCTAAAAACCACTAATTTGGCTTCAGTGCCATTTATTTAATCCCGTGGCCTAGATTTTCTTCAGAAAATATTAGAATTACAGACGCGGCTTTTCTACAGATTTATTATATGTATAGGTATAAATATAAAAGCAGACTGACATGGGTGCTGTCTACTAGCAAAGACAGTACGAACAAGAGGTGTAGGGGACACAATATTAGTACTCTTTTTTTTGAAGGGATTCATTAAACGGTAGGGATTTATGACATTTTAGAATAAGGTTTTTTTTTTATAGGATAAGGGTGACAAACGAGCACACAGTCCACCTGATGGTAAGTGGTTGCTGTGACCCATAGACATCTATATCAATCCTCAATAAAAAAAATCTTAATACAGGTTGTTAGTAGACAATCTATAAGGTTTGAAATATGTGACCTTTACAAGAGATCTCTGTGCTTAAAAAGTTGGTCTTGGTGACTCCTCCCCAGATTGGGATGCAATAGGAAATCTCTTAGAAATGAGGGGAGGCCTGTGCTCACCAGCATGACATATGTAGGCTGTCATTTTAACTTTTTTAACTTACAGCTATGTAAATTTTATTTAATAGAGTGCTAGACATTGCTGACGTAAATGATTTAAATGAGAACATGAGTTTCTTGGAATAGAACGACGATCTCGTGGGGGTACGGTGCTTCACTTAATAGTGGGTACACGCATCATGTTGGGGCAACATACTCGGCTGCACGTTTGAGATTCGTCTCCGTTAAGCTTAGGTAGATCTGTCCCAAGCGTCCCAATTCAACGCAACCTCACAGCTGCATTTAAGCAAAATCTAGGAAGTTAAGTCCTAGGGCCCGGTGTGTCTCTTTACAGTGGGTGCACACACCTATCGTTAAGACATATTCGGCCCTTCGTCTAGATTCGACTCCGTAGGACTTCGAGGTCACCAACCCCTAGGCAAATCCTTCCCTAGGGCGCGAAATACGCCAGGAAAAACCAACAATGCCGGAAATTAACGGCTCCCAAGATCGGTACACAGAGTTGTACTGTGAGGAGAACCCAGGCAACGGGGGATTCACCGAGGCCCGAAACCTGCTGTACAAAGAAGCACGCGCAGAAGACAACCTAGGAACCCAGATTAACTTTCAGATATGATTTATAACAGCTTCCAACTGCAAGTGACAACTACGCCTTTGATCAACAATGATGCCGAGGTATTTAGTTTCGTTCACCTTATTTATATGGAGACATGAGGTATTTTCAGGATTTGTGCAGCTGTGAATTTTGATACATAAATTATATCCTGATTGCGACGATGTATAGGGAGCAAAACAGATGTAGTTCGTTCTTTGGATATTTATAGTTAAAAGATTATCCTTCAGCCATTTCGACACACGAGCTAAGTCATTCGCAGCAAGCTGGTATACGGAATCTCAAGTCTTACCAGTAAAGACAATAGCGGTATCATCCGCGTAAGAGAAAATCTTTCCCCTGATGACCTGTAACACATAAAACAATGCCTCAGTGGTATGTTCTTTAATTTTATTGCACATTTACAACTCTTTTTTTAATTATTCTACTTTTATGAACATTGGTTTGGTTTATTAATTTTTAATTTAAAAATAATATAACTAATATAATAGTACCGAACGAAACATTAAATTGAACAAATTGACTTCCCCGCTATGAAATCTGTCAAATATTACACCTCATATTTAACAGGTGCCGACTTGGTGGCAGAAAAGTCCGTAGATTCTGCTACGGACGAGGATTTTCATTAATATTTGTCCAATTTCCGTAGACCATAACAATTGCCGTAGCAACGGCAACAACTTGTTATGTATGATTGTGTACGTTGTTCTTTGTATGCTAAAAGCGATTCGTGTCTTCTGCAAAAAACATCCGAAAATGTCCTTTAATCAATATCTTATTAATCAGATTTTTAATTTTTCATATTTCTTAGCTATATTTTTGGAGAGATGGTGATATCTATAACAATTTCGAAGCATTTATTCCAATATAGTCCAAAATATACTTCAAAATTTAATATATAACGGTGGTAGAGCCACGCAGCAGTTTATGCTGTTGCACGTATGGGCCGGCTCGAGCCGGGTTGGTACCACGACCTCACAGAATACCGGCGTGAAGTAGAAGCTCTGCTTCTGCGTTTCGTCTGGTGAGTGCAGGTGGCCGGAGGCCCAATTTCCCCCGCCCCCCCCCATCAACATGGTAGCGGAATTACACGATAGACTACCCCAGGAGGGTACCAGTACCCCTGGAGAATCCCTCGCTGAGCATCCACGACCATGTTATTCCAATCCTGAGCGTGGGTGCTCAAGCTGCCCCGCGTATTCTGGGGGGCTGGGGGGGGGACTAGAGACTTGGCAAGCGTGGAAACCCGGCATAAAGTTCACCAACACGCATTGGGGCAGCACGGCGGACATTTCCTTGCCTTAAAACCCTCTCAGAAATTAGAGGAGGCCTGTGCCCAGCAGTGGGACGTATATAGACTTTACTTTCTTTTACTTTTATAATTATATTATATTACAGACGAAATTTTAAATAAAAATAAAAAATAAGCAACCGACAACCTCCTAGGTTGACCTGCGAGATGTCAGTCTAACAAAACAAAACAGCCCAGAAAAACAGACTTTCCAACTGATATCTAAGAACAAAAAGTTTGTTTCGTTACCTATAGTAAGTACTGTTTTCTCGCAAATGTGTTGAAAAACGTTGTATGACACACATGCGTAAATTGGGATTAGATTCGTCTACGAGTTTGTAAAAACCAACTTTCCACATAGTATCATAAGTACCTAACTATTTTTCTGTGTATTAGGAATAATTTATTTTGAGCTATAGAGGCGGTAATTACAAACCGCAGACGTAAAAGGAAACAATGTCAGTAATTGTGTAATTAATTCAGTAATAATAATTTAATTACAAAACTTATATTTTCATTTTTAAACGTATTTATAAAAATAATTAAAATGTGATAAATAAATTGCACCAATTTCATTCATCGCGTACTGTGATACTTACAGCGAGCGCTAAACATCTGAACTACCACGGCTCTCAATAAACATCTTATAAATAAATAAATAATCAATAAAGATTTACAAAACAGTTTAATTATTTATTCGACGACTTTTGCGGCGGACAAACTAGGTATATTATGTAGGATTATCATAGATACCTACTGTTACTTTACCTACAACCTACAATACAACAAACTGTCAACAATCATTGCTGCGTCGTGGACACTAAAATGTAAACTTCAGGTAGGTACGTCGGTCGGTACTAAGAAAACAATCTTGATCGGTCACTTGTCTTGATAAAAACCTGTGTTTACGTTTAGTGATATTGAGTATACAACACAAACACACACAAACACTCACGCCTGTCACCCAGAGGGGTAGGCAGAGACTATGGACTTCCATTTGGCGCGATCCTGACACACCTCTCTCGCCTCCTTTACATCCATATAGCTATGCATACACGCTCGTCGGTTAAGGGTACTCCTAATCTGGCCCATTTTCAATGTATCGCCGATTTGGTCGATAAATCTTCATCTAGGGCGTCCCTTCCCGACTCTGCCGTTCACTTCTGAAACATAAATTTACTTTGTCACTCTTTCCTCGTTCATTCTTTCTACATGACCAAACCACCGAAGCATTCCTTCTTTAATCTTGGTCACAACGTCATCTTGCAAACCACACTTTTCTCTTATCATACTATTTCTCACCCTGTCATTCAGATTCAGCCCTAGCATACTCCTTAATGACCGCATTTCTACAGCATTTATTCTATTCTCATGCTTCTTCTGCCAGACCCAACTTTCACTACCATACATTAAAGTAGGGACTAACACAGCACTATGAATTGCCATACGTACCTTCTTTGACACATTCTGACAACACGTAACATAATTAACGCACTTTGTGAAAGTAGTTTGTTCAGAATCGTTTACTGAATCGGTTTCTATCATTTTTAATATAGGTAATTTTTTTATCCCAAAAATAATTGAAACTACGTAATTTACAGTCACGCCTAAACCTGTACAGTCAAAACAAACTGAAATGGACCGTAACTCAAGGCAATAAGACTTTTAAAAGTGAGTTTTACTTGTATTAATACAAATTCCGTCATTCAATACAAAATAAAGAAAATTGAACCTTATTTCAAGTATGTTAAAGTCTTTACAAATACAGAGTCTGGAGTGCCTTATAATAAAGGTCGCGGCGGCCAGGCCACTGACCTCCCAGATCAGCTGATTTGACGCCTCTTGACTTTTTTTATGGGGATGTATTAAATCATTAGTTTACTTTAGTGCGCCAACAAGTGCCGAGGACCTTTTTGTGACGATTTTAGAATAGTGAAAAATGACACTGAATTACTTTCTAAATTATTTTCTTTCTTTTTTAAAACGTAACCTCCACACTAGGATTTTCCCTTGTATTGTGGGGGCAGTGTACAAACATAAATTGCACAAGGTCAAACATCCAGACCTGGAACAATTATTTGTAGGCCATACAAATATTGTTCCGTGCGGGATTCGAGCCCGCGGTCCTTAGCGCTGCAACTCAATTGCTAAGCCACTGCGCCACGGAGCCGTTGTGGTTTAAATACAACGTTGCATGAGAGTTTAGGCTATCAGTAAGTTAAATATTTGATTCTTAAAATTATTGTAATCTTAATTCACATATTTTAAACACGCCGTCTTTGAATTATGTTAGTTTTAGCAGTTCATTATTATTTACAAATACAATTAAAATGTTATGCAAATTCAAAAAGAAAACTAGCAAGTACCTACACCTAGCGTTCGTGGTTTTGTACGGTGACCACAACATTCTTCCGGAATTAGTATAACTAATTTAATAAATAATCAATGCATAAACATGTTTTAGTAAGAATATAATAATAATTAAAAATAATGAATTATGATTATAACATAATATACTAATTGGGGTGTCTGAGGATGCGCGTTAATTACGTTAGATTTTGTACATAAAAAAAGTAAGAACACGGGTTAGTAAGTATTTTAGAAAACAATTTATAGATAGGCTGAATTAATTATAATTATTATCTTAACATTATAAATGCGAAAGTTTGGATGTTTGGATGGATGGATGAATGGATGTACGTTACTCAATCATGTCAGAACGGTTGAAGGGATCTGGATGATATTTTGCTCAGAGATAGGTTTATATAACACATATGATACCGTTTATTCAGGTATTTCGTTTCTGTTGCATAATTTTGGAGTTACATGCGTTCGAAGCCGCTGGCAACAGCTAGTACGGACATAAACTGCGATGACTGTTTAAGTTCATGTGTCGGCGTCGTGAACTCTTGAGTGATCGCTGCATGAACACCCGGGGAAAACTCAACTTCCCTCTTCAATGAGTCATATATGACTCACAGGAACGTATTAGAATAAGTTCATGAGTCACAGGTGACTCATTTCTCAATACAACTTAAGGCACATTTGTTGGTATGAACGTGACGTGATATTGTTTTAAATCATACGTGGACGTATAGTAAAAAACCTATTGTTTATAATAATAAAAGAAAACTTCGCAATTTTTTTTAAAGTTGTCATTTAATAACTACAATAAACTTGCTATAAATAAAACTCAAATACTGAAGGTGAGGATTTTATTCAAAGAAAATATTATAAAATCAAGCATGTTTCTCATTATAACATTCTAAACTGAATGCCTTTTCACACCTTTTGCACTCAGTGTGTACTTGCTTAGCGTTTCTAGCCAATAATCCTTCATTTTTCAATTTGACATAGCAGTGCACCTATTTCGTACGAGTTTATTGTCGGCCTTTCGTGGTATTTCTTCCAGAGAATGTCCAGAATTGCTTGAAGAAGCAATTGAAGATCTTGGAAAGCTACAGGAGATTGAAGATCTTTGAGGAAGATTCCTTTCTGTGGTTGATGCTGCAGGTCCAAGGAAATGTCGAACTAGATGTTCTTGGACTTGTAAAATTATTATATAAAATTATTATAATAAATTATATAATAGTTCGATTCTATAACTATCAATTTTGCAAATGCATCCTTAATTCTAGTGACTAGCGACTAATAAGTAAGTCAGGTTGCAATGTTATTGATTACTCTATGTTTCTTTGATAGATATTTTAGTTTTGTTTGTGATTATTATTTTGATATAGTGAAGCAGTGTTTTTGTTTTTCAAGTCCACCTTAGACAATATCGTCGCTGCCACCGCCAAAGAAACTTAACGGCAACGTCGCGGATTTTTTCAGCCAATCCGGTCGTTTGATGTGCTCTGATTGGCTCATTTAAATCGGATCAACATTTTGCGTAACTATCGCAAGGTGGATTTGTATATCAGATCAACTTCGGGGAACGCTAGTAAGTAGTCCCGTGAGTGTAGATGTTGATCCTGTCGGAGCAACATTAGTTACCAGAGATGCATATTGGATCAAGAAAAGGCGTCGGATCAACATACATTTTCGGATCAACAAAGTGCTCGCGTGAAGTCGCGTCTGATCAACATTTACCGTGAAGAGATCTCTATATATATATATATATATATATATATATATATATATATATATATATATATATATATATAACGTTAAAAATAACGTTTTTGCCTACCGATTGACCCTTACGAATGTGTGCGTGCGCAATAAATCAGTTAAAATAGTAAATAAAGCAGGCATTTTAAATTTAAAAGATAAAAAGGATAGAATGTTTTGTTTTTTATTTATTTTTCTTCCCGATTTGCTTATATTACTTATTCTGAACCTTCTCTGCAAATTTGGCCGGTTATTGCAAAATATCTATCCTCGAAGAATTAAAATGTAGATGCGTACATACGCAAGTATGATTGGTAAACTACATAATTTGCAGTAAAGTAGTTCTAACACTTATTAAGTATATAAGTGAGTATTACCTCGTATGTGGGTCCGACCGACGAGGCGGTCTGGTGGTTGTTAACGCGGCTTCTACCCTTAAGGTCCGGTCAATTATTGAGTTTTTCTGTCAAAAAATTGTCTGTATTAGCTCGGAGTCTGGAAGTTGGCGGTGTTTTACCACGAAAGGCCGACAATAAACTCGTACGAAATAGGTGCACTGCTATATCAAATTGAAAAATGAAGGATTATTGGCTAGAAACGCTAAGCAAGTACACACTGAGTGCAAAAGGTGTGAAAAGGCATTCAGTTTAGAATGTTATAATGAGAAACATGCTTGATTTTATAATATTTTCTTTGAATAAAATCCTCACCTTCAGTATTTGAGTTTTATTTATAGCAAGTTTATTGTAGTTATTAAATGACAACTTTAAAAAAAAATTGCGAAGTTTTCTTTTATTATTATAAACAATAGGTTTTTTACTATACGTCCACGTATGATTTAAAACAATGTCACGTCACGTTCATACCAACAAATGTGCCTTAAGTTGTATTGAGAAATGAGTCACCTGTGACTCATGAACTTATTCTAATACGTTCCTGTGAGTCATATATGACTCATTGAAGAGGGAAGTTGAGTTTTCCCCGGGTGTTCATGCAGCGATCACTCAAGAGTTCACGACGCCGACACATGAACTTGAACAGTCATCGCAGTTTACGTCCGTACTAGCTGTTGCCAGCGGCTTCGAACGCATGTAACTCCAAAATTATGCAACAGAAACGAAATACCTGAATAAACGGTATCATGTGTGTTATATAAACCTATCTCTGAGCAAAATATCATCCAGATCCCTTCAACCGTTCTGACATGATTGAGTAACGTACATCCATTCATCCGTCCATCCAAATATCCAAACTTTCGCATTTATAATGTTAAGATAATAATTATAATTAATTCAGCCTATCTATAAATTGTTTTCTAAAATACTTACTAACTTGTGTTCTTACTTTTTTTATGTACAAAATCTAACGTAATTAACGCGCATCCTCAGACACCCCAATTAGTATATTATGTTATAATCATAATTCATTATTTTTAATTATTATTATATTCTTACTAAAACATGTTTATGCATTGATTATTTATTAAATTAGTTATACTAATTCCGGAAGAATGTTGTGGTCACCGTACAAAACCACGAACGCTAGGTGTAGGTACTTGCTAGTTTTCTTTTTGAATTTGCATAACATTTTAATTGTATTTGTAAATAATAATGAACTGCTAAAACTAACATAATTCAAAGACGGCGTGTTTAAAATATGTGAATTAAGATTACAATAATTTTAAGAATCAAATATTTAACTTACTGATAGCCTAAACTCTCATGCAACGTTGTATTTAAACCACAACGGCTCCGTGGCGCAGTGGCTTAGCAATTGAGTTGCAGCGCTAAGGACCGCGGGCTCGAATCCCGCACGGAACAATATTTGTATGGCCTACAAATAATTGTTCCAGGTCTGGATGTTTGACCTTGTGCAATTTATGTTTGTACACTGCCCCCACAATACAAAAGAAAATCCTAGTGTGGAGGTTACGTTTTAAAAAAGAAAGAAAATAATTTAGAAAGTAATTCAGTGTCATTTTTCACTATTCTAAAATCGTCACAAAAAGGTCCTCGGCACTTGTTGGCGCACTAAAGTAAACTAATGATTTAATACATCCCCATAAAAAAAGTCAAGAGGCGTCAAATCAGCTGATCTGGGAGGTCAGTGGCCTGGCCGCCGCGACCTTTATTATAAGGCACTCCAGATTCTGTATTTGTAAAGACTTTAACATACTTGAAATAAGGTTCAATTTTCTTTATTTTGTATTGAATGACGGAATTTGTATTAATACAAGTAAAACTCACTTTTAAAAGTCTTATTGCCTTGAGTTACGGTCCATTTCAGTTTGTTTTGACTGTACAGGTTTAGGCGTGACTGTAAATTACGTAGTTTCAATTATTTTTGGGATAAAAAAATTACCTATATTAAAAATGATAGAAACCGATTCAGTAAACGATTCTGAACAAACTACTTTCACAAAGTGCGTTAATTATGTTACGTGTTGTCAGAATGTGTCAAAGAAGGTACGTATGGCAATTCATAGTGCTGTGTTAGTCCCTACTTTAATGTATGGTAGTGAAAGTTGGGTCTGGCAGAAGAAGCATGAGAATAGAATAAATGCTGTAGAAATGCGGTCATTAAGGAGTATGCTAGGGCTGAATCTGAATGACAGGGTGAGAAATAGTATGATAAGAGAAAAGTGTGGTTTGCAAGATGACGTTGTGACCAAGATTAAAGAAGGAATGCTTCGGTGGTTTGGTCATGTAGAAAGAATGAACGAGGTAAGAGTGACAAAGTAAATTTATGTTTCAGAAGTGAACGGCAGAGTCGGGAAGGGACGCCCTAGACGAAGATTTATCGACCAAATCGGCGATACATTGAAAATGGGCCAGATTAGGAGTACCCTTAACCGACGAGCGTGTATGCGTAGCTATATGGATGTAAAGGAGGCGAGAGAGGTGTGTCAGGATCGCGCCAAATGGAAGTCCATAGTCTCTGCCTACCCCTCTGGGTGACAGGCGTGAGTGTTTGTGTGTGTTTGTGTTGTATACTCAATATCACTAAACGTAAACACAGGTTTTTATCAAGACAAGTGACCGATCAAGATTGTTTTCTTAGTACCGACCGACGTACCTACCTGAAGTTTACATTTTAGTGTCCACGACGCAGCAATGATTTGTGACAGTTTGTTGTATTGTAGGTTGTAGGTAAAGTAACAGTAGGTATCTATGATAATCCTACATAATATACCTAGTTTGTCCGCCGCAAAAGTCGTCGAATAAATAATTAAACTGTTTTGTAAATCTTTATTGATTATTTATTTATTTATAAGATGTTCATTGAGAGCCGTGGTAGTTCAGATGTTTAGCGCTCGCTGTAAGTATCACAGTACGCGATGAATGAAATTGGTGCAATTTATTTATCACATTTTAATTATTTTTATAAATACGTTTAAAAATGAAAATATAAGTTTTGTAATTAAATTATTATTACTGAATTAATTACACAATTACTGACATTGTTTCCTTTTACGTCTGCGGTTTGTAATTACCGCCTCTATAGCTCAAAATAAATTATTACACAGAAAAATAGTTAGGTACTTATGATACTATGTGGAAAGTTGGTTTTTACAAACTCGTAGACGAATCTAATCCCAATTTACGCATGTGTGTCATACAACGTTTTTCAACACATTTGCGAGAAAACAGTACTTACTATAGGTAACGAAACAAACTTTTTGTTCTTAGATATCAGTTGGAAAGTCTGTTTTTCTGGGCTGTTTTGTTTTGTTAGACTGACATCTCGCAGGTCAACCTAGGAGGTTGTCGGTTGCTTATTTTTTATTTTTATTTAAAATTTCGTCTGTAATATAATATAATTATAAAAGTAAAAGAAAGTAAAGTCTATATACGTCCCACTGCTGGGCACAGGCCTCCTCTAATTTCTGAGAGGGTTTTAAGGCAAGGAAATGTCCGCCGTGCTGCCCCAATGCGTGTTGGTGAACTTTATGCCGGGTTTCCACGCTTGCCAAGTCTCGGCAAGCATCCACAAGCACAAGTGTGTAAAGAGGGCGTTTGGCTTGGCTTGCGTGAGCTTGTGGACGCTTGTCACCGATCCGGGCTAGTGTCGGTTTTTGGACACAGATCAAAGGGAGCTTGCGGCAAGCGCTTACAACGCATTCACACGTTGGTGCGCGTTTAGTAGAAATTGTGATTTCGCGACAAGCGCATGTTTAGTTCTTTGTTTAAAATGAGTGACTGGTCGGACGAAGAGAGTTTATCGTTTCTGGAATATTACCAGACTAATCATAAAAATAAAAAGAAAGTTGCAAATGCTTGGAGTCGTCTTGCCGAGTTAACGGGAAAGCCAGTAAAAGAATTAAAAGCCAAAAATTCCTTGTTTTTGTATTACTTTGCTTGTATTTCAAATAAAAGTATGTTAAACTAAACGCAATAGCCGACACAAGTTCGGTTTCCGCCATGCTTGGGTTTACGTAGCACACTGACGCATTCACAAGCATGGAAACGACTTCCAAACGCCAAACGAGATTTGTGGACGCTTGGGGCTTGAAGACGTTTGCCGAGGCTTGGCAAGCATGGAAACCCGGCATTACGGCATTACTAAATATATATTTTTTTTAATTTCTCAGACATGCACACCCGGGTTAGATCCCCGCCGGCACCAATAAAATTGTTAATAATAATAAATAATCAATGCATAAACATGTTTAACTAAGAATTCAGTGTATGTATTATGATTATAACATAATATACTATTGGGGTGTCTGAGGATGTGCGTTATTTACGTTAGATGTTGTGTATATAAATATAAGGGGGTGAAATGCGGTTTGAAAGGTTATATGAGTCCTATATTTTTGAAGTTAGACATATGAAAATCGGCATTTAGATTATTAACTTTAAATAATAAAAATCTGTGTAAATTATTTCGAAGTGTTTTAATTTTTTTTTTAATTTAAAGCACTTTAAAAACAAAAACACTGTTTCACTATATCAAAATAATAATCACAAACAAAACTAAAAATATATATAAAAAACATAATAATTGATAACATTGCAACCTGAACTACTTATTAAGTCGCTAGTCACTAGAATTCGATTAAACAATTAAATACAAAAACAAAACACACATTTAAAAACAGAATAAAAACATAATAAACCAAATTTTTACATTGTAGAGCCATACTGCAGCTGTATTACTGGTATAGTTGTAGCACGAATGGGTCGGCTCGACCGGGGAAGGACCACACACTCACAAAATACCAGCTTAAAATAGCACCTTAACGCTGTAAACGAGGCATTCCATCTTAGTCCTCACGGGTGACAACGCATCTGCATTTTGATTTAGATGTAGATGTCTATGGGCCACAGCAACCGTTTACCATCAGGTGGACTGTGTGCTCGTTTGTCACCCTTATCTTATAAAAAAAACTATAATCTCAAACAAGATTCAAAAATATACTTTAAAGAAACATAATCAATAACATTTCAACCTGACTTACTTAGGCCTCACAATTAAATAATCAAAACAATAACCACAAATAAAATTTAAAAAAATATTAATTATAAAAACATAATAACATTGCAACCTTGTTGCAACTTGACTTATAGGTACTTTTATGTCACAACTCACTACTTAATAAGTTTCATTTCAGCATTTGATTTATGAACTATAAAGTATTATGGTAACCGGGTAGGGTTAATTCGTATTGAGATGTTTGAATCTCCTTTTGTAATTGTTCTGTGCGATTCCATGCGGCGCGCCCGGTCTAAATCATACCTTAGGGCTCATTTATGTACAGGCGGAGCTCACCGCTGAGCGGGCGCGGAACACAGCAATGTAATCGTATTCTACTTAGTTAAAAATCATCGTATTCTACTTAGTTAAAAATTATGATAAAATATTATGTAGTACATCGATTTCTAATAGTTTAATCATCCAAGTTTTCTAATCATCATCGTCATTACAACCTTACACAAGTCCACTACTGAACATCCTCCTAGATAGACTGCCGCAAAGCCTGGTCCTAAACCACATTCCTTGTCATGAGTTTTTCATCTATTTTCAAGTTATAATTAGTATTACTAAGTTATGGTTTTTGCTTGTATATACTATATTTATTGCTTGTTTTTTCTTCTTTCTCAAAAAATAATTGAATAATTACATAAGGTGTTCTTAATATACATCGAATGTCAGAGAGAAAAGCTAGTACATCTTTTGCTAAACTTTAAAATCTAAAACCAATTTTAAAACAGCCGAATTGATCATAACTCCCTTAAGTATAAAATAAGTTATGATCTAATTAATGGTATTTATTCCAGTTTATGACAGCCCTGATTTATATTACGCCGCTGAAATTAGGCACATACTTCTTATTAGGTACATTACACCAAATAATAACAGCATATACAAATAATAAATAAATAACAGCCTGACGGCTGACATTGTGCACTCCATACATTTCGTATATCTAGTTACAGCCCCATTAATTTCCGCTAAAAGAAAGTAAATAACTTGTAAATTTAAACAAAAATAACTGCATTACTATGTCATAGTCATATTCATACAAATCAAAAAGCCTATATGTGAGATAATGTAAAGTAAGCGTTTTTAACGTGGTATAGCCATGCTGCAGCTGTATTACTGGTATAGTTGTAGCACGAATGGGTCGGCTCGACCGGGGAAGGACCACGCTCTCTCAGAATACCAACGTAAAATAGCAGCTTAACGCTGCTGTGTTTCGTATGGTGAGTGTAGAGAACCGGAGACCCTTTTTACTGGAAACGTGGTATTCCATCTTTATCCTCGCGAGTGACAACGCATCTGCATTTTTGTCACCCTTATCTTAAAAAAAAAGCATAATTTTACAAGGATTGCAACAAAACGTTGAATATCGCATATTTTATATAATAAAATTGATTTCATTCTTTTTAGCAGAGTTTCAAACACGACAATCGACGCGCATGTTTTTTTATGTATATCCACTGATTTCTTGGAAATTCCTGAACCCATTAAAATGATCTTTTTATTTTAAATGGAATATATTTCAAGGGTTTTTCTAAATTTAAAGATTTAAGGTATTATTTAAACCACAAAGCCGTTGTAGCTCAGGGGCTAAGCGCTCGCTGTAAATTTCACAGTACGCGAGCAACCCGGGTTCATTCTCCGCCGGCGCCAATTAAAATTTTAACTGCAATTGTGAGTGCTGATTTACCACGTGCTCGGCGGTGAAGGAAAACATGTTGAGGAAACCTGCATGTCTGAGAAATAAGAAAAAATATTTCGAACACGTATTGGGGCAGCGCGGCGGATATTTCCTAACCCTAAAATCCTCTCAGAAATAAGAGGAGGCCTGTGCCCAGCAGTGGGACGTATGCGTATATAGGCTGTAACTTTTACTTAAAACATTTAAAAGAGCAAAACATTAACGTTTAGTAAAGATTAAAAACCGAATAAAATAACTTCCACAGAACAGCTTCTGTAATCAGTGCTAAGACATGCATTGGCATGCATTGGCATCTTTCGTTTGCACAATGGAAACGAAAGATGTCAATTAATTTAATCTTGCAACTTAATCCGAGCTTCCCCATAGGTTGATTGATTAATATTTTTTTAAAACTTACTTTAATTGATTTTACTTCTCATAATTTAGCACTTATATAAACATCTATGATGCCAAATTATTCGAAATCCATTTCTAAGTAATTCTTTCTTAATATCTCATACCATTTAATGTTAACGTCCAAAAGACGAAATACTTCTACATTATACTATTTATTTATTTTTTTAAATTGAGGAATACAGTAAATTAGTTCAGTTATTAACAAATACTATAATCAGCCTATGACATAGTTTCGTATAAATTTACAAAAATAGTCTATAACAGTCCAAAATGTTGTCTGATGGGTTACCATATAGTTTTCTTTGTAGGGCATATATCTATGCCCTACAAAGTCGCCGCCGAACAATGCATTGATTGGAGTGGCAAGGATGACTCGAAAAAACCAGGTAATAACAGAGACAAGAAGAAATTCGAAACATGTTGTAACTCTTGAGATATTGTAATATGTACATTATAGTTCTCACGGCAACGCATTGATTGCAAGGCACGCCGAAGTCCTTCCTAATCAGTGATAATTAAAATTCATAAGACGAACGAAATTATAATTTTACAAATTACACAACCTTGTGTAATGAAATATGTAAAAGCGCATAATTACTTGTTCTTTTGTTGTCTAAATTTGATGCGACCATAAATACTAGGGGCTTATGTTCATAAGATGGAAATTAAGTTTTATACGTTCAAACAATTTTTTTATAGGATAAGGGTGACAAACGAGCACACAATCCTCCTCATGGTAAGTGGTTGCTGCGGCCCATAGACGTCTACATCAAACAAAATAAAGATGCGTTGTCACCCGTGAGGACTAAGATGGAATGCCTCATTTCCAGTAAAAAGGGTCTCCGGTTCTCTACACTCACCATACGAAACACAGCAGCGTTAAGCTGCTATTTTACGCTGGTATTCTGTGAGAGCGTGGTCCTTCCCCGGTCGAGCCGACCCATTCGTGCTACAACTTAAAAAAGTCTTTATGTAATTACGGAGAATTTTTTAGGTGACAATATTTATAGTTAAGACTACTAGAAATCTTATTTACGAAGTAAAAAGGCGAAAAAGCTGGAATTAGGGGCATAGCTGGGATTAGGGGCACCCACCCTATAATTAATTTTTACATATAAAACCAACATGCACGGCCGTAAGTATACCTGAGTATATGATTTTAATTCTAATTCGATACCTACACGCTTTCCCGAGATAAAGGGTCTTGACAGGCAGACGGACGGACGGACAGAAAGACGGACAAAGACGCCATCTTCTGCTGCGACGTCATTAAACAAAACTTCTGAAATTTTGTAAATATGGTACCTATGTTTAGTCTTTTTACGTAGTTACTTAAATAAAATAAATAAATATCCTGGACATTTCACACATAAGTAGTCCCTGATCTCCCTTAGTGTTCTGTGAAACCTACTGTACTAGGTATGGAGGCCTGAGAAATACATAGATAAGTAGGTAGTTATTTAACACCTAGACACAGAGCAAACATCAGTGTTCGTCACACAAATGTTTGGCATGTTTGGACATCGAACCCACGACCTCAGGATCCGCATCCAGAGCTACTAACCACAGAGCGAAAAGGTCAGTTAAATAGTTATTGGTTATCTACTTTTATTATTCTGATTCGGCTTCTGGCAGGCAGCACAGTTATTTAACCTACCTAAACACAATCACAACTCTTTTGGTGGTAAAAAAACTAGTAGGTAGGTACTAGGTAGTTAGGTAAGTCCTTAGGTATTATTATGTGAATACCTATTTATTATCATACGTGTCGATCATGGATGAGGGGGTGCGTTTCCACTGAGGCGGTCTTTACTCCGCCCCCCTTCATTTGAGCCGGGATCACATCCGGATTAACTCATTAATATAATACCTACATAATATCGAGTTTCTAAATAGATAATCAAATATAGATAATAAAATACTCACCATCATCTTCTGATTGGAAAATTTACTCCACTCACACGATAACAAAAACCCGCGCAAACGTCTTGTCGCAATCAAATTTGCCAGTTTGATCCTCAAACGCAACGTATCAGCTAACGCATATTTCTTACCTTCTTACTCTAACGAAATAGTTCTCTGTCACACGCAGAACGTGACGTTGCCGCTTTGTGTTTGCGTACCTATATGTCAGTTTAGGCTCTGGATCCACTTAGCTTAGGTAAATGTCGCATAGAAGTTAAATATATTCTGGATGTAAGAAATCGTATTCAGTATGATTTTTTCGACCGTTGATGGACCAACAAATATTGGTCAAATCGCTGACGAGTATGTTGAAAATTAGTAATTCAATATTTGTTCTAACTTCTCACTGGAGCAACATTTACCGTGAAAGGTTCAATATATATATATAACGGGACGCTAGACGGCGCTTGAAAAGTAATCACTTGCTTTGACACGGTGTCAGTGAAAAATTAAAACTAAAATAGTTTTAACTCAGAAAACTTTACATAAGTGTACTTAATTTAAAAATAAAGTCTTACATGTGACCTATGAGTGTTATCCAACCATATAATATTAGATATAAGGCTCAAATGGAAATATCATAAATTATTCTAATAACGGGATCTCGAACGGATTATGAATCTATTTCACGGTATCGTGCAGTAGTTAAAAATAAAATAAGATGTGCTTACGAGGCATATCAGTGTAGGGTACAAAATTATATAAAAGAGGATCCAAAAGCTTTTTGAAATTTCGTTAGGAGAAAACAGTCAAAACTTAATAGAACTCGAATTACTAAAGACGGGCAAGTGATTAGGGATGCGGACTGTGCAGAGTATATTGCTTCATATTTTCAATCAATATATAGTAAGGAGCGACCCACGCTAGATCCGAGAGAAGCGGATCGAGTAGCGGCGCAAGCGTTAAGCTACGCCACAAGCTCAACACGCGTTCATATCGGGCGGATAAACGCGCGGGATGTTCGAGACGCGCTCACACATCTTAAGCCCAAAAAGTCCGTGGGTCCAGATGGGATACCACCGTTCATTTTAAAAGACTGCTGTGCGGTGTTTGAATAGCCTCTCTTACATATTTTTAACCTGTGTCTAAAAGAAGGTTACTACCCGGACATATGGAAAGTGACTCGAGTGATTCCTGTGTTAAAAGGAGGATCAGATTCCAAGGTGGATGAATATCGACCGGTAGCCGTATTGTCTGCAGTCGCTAAGGTATTCGGGTTGATTATTTATAAATATGTTTATAATCGTAAAGTGTACCTGCAGCTACGTCCGCAGCAGTGTTACCGAAGCTCAGCATGGTTTTCGGTTAGGTCGAAGTACGGGGAGTAATTTAATGAATTATGTCTTTTATGAATTATGTGGTGCCTGTAGTAGATGCTGGGAGCCAGGTTGACACCGCATATTTTGAAAGCCTTTGATACCGTTGATAACGATATTTTGTTGGTAAAGTTTGCCGAGTTAGGTTTTACACCTAGCTTACAAAATTTTTTTGCAAACTATCTTAGTGGGTGTAGACAATACGTGGATTTTGGAGGTTTTGAATACTGTATTTATTCTGGAGTGGGTCAAGGGAGCAATCTCGGTCCTTTATCATTTATGTTAATGGTTAATGATCTTCCTACGGTCGTTGAGAGGCACAGTGTTTGCTATTTGCCGATGATCTTAAAATTTATTTGAAAGTAAACAATGCTTCTGACTGTCAAAGTTTGCAAAGAGACATTGACAGAGTGGCACGGTGGGGTATAGAAAACAAATTGAGCTTAAATATGAATAAATGTTGTGTCATGAGTTATGGTCGTGCAAAAGCCCCTCATAATTATGCTTACCAAATGAACGGCCTCGTAATCCCTCGAGTTACACATATTAGACTCTTAGGCGTCGAAATGGTCCCGGAAGTTAATTTTCGTAATCACATTTTAAATATTTGTGAAAAAGCTTTTAGGAATCTCGGCCTTATCTTAAGGCAGTGCAGGGATTTCCGTAATGTACTAACTATTAGAATTTTATATAATGCTCTCGTACTTGAAACGAATGCTATTATTTGGAATCCACATGAAAGCAAATATAATGTCATGATCGAAAAACTACAAAATAAATTTACACGTTTTTTATATTTCAAGCAGTACGGAATCTATCCTAGTTTTCCACTCATGTATCCGAGTCTATTTGTACTGGGCATGGTCAGTTACAGCCGCCTGAGTGTGAGGAGAGACATCGCGCTTATTAAATATGTGTGGAACGTATTACGGGGATGGATACATCACCCAGATGTGCCCGCTGCGCTAAGGCTACGTGTACCTGATAATTACGTGTGTTCTCGTCGCCGCGCCCCTTTACTCCTCGTGCCCACTGCTAGGACGAAGTTGCTTCAGAATGCACCATTGACACGTGTAGTCAGACGAAGTTCACAATTGCAGCATACAAATGCGTTGAAACTTGTAATTTTTTTTATTAGTTTTTTATTTTATAATCATGTTAATATTATTATTCATTATTCATTATTTTATAGTCATTATTTATAAGGCAGTAGTTTTCTTATATTTAGTTTAGTTATAGCATCGCATTGGTTAATATAACTGTAATGATGTTATAATTATGTAATAAATAAATAAATAAAGAAATATATTGAAGAAATTATAAAGTTATTACATACTAAATTTACAATTAAGGCGTAACTGAATTTAGTGCCTACATTATAAATACTACTTTCTCTCTAAACAAAAACAATTTGAACCAACTTTATAAGTGACAGTGAAAAATAACGAGTGTGAAATAGTACTTTTAAATAGAAAAAAAATGTGAAAAACTGCAAAGTAATATCTTTACGAACGTTACAAAATTCAAACTAATTATCTCTCCGCTACTCGTCAATAGATGGCGTAAATAAGTGTTTTTGTTATAAACTATCGAAAGAACTCGGCACTCAATGCTATCTATTGTTGATTACCAATACTAAATCTACTACTTACTAGATAGCACTTCAATAACTTTCACATTTAATTTATTTTATACTTCTTCATATTTTGGAAACATACTAAAATTATGGAAAACGTTACTTTACGTAAAAGACTATCAATAAAATCTAATTCACACAAAGATTTAACGAACATCTCACCAGAAAACTAATTTTTTCATTCAACCTTAGAAAATGTTACTAACAAAAGTGTACCATTAGAAACAACTCAGGATGCGTCAATGATTATCGAATTAAAAGATAAATTAGAACATTTGGAAATACAGTTAAACAGTGCTCATAATACAGAGTTAAGGCAAAGTATAAAAGAAAAAGACTTACAAATAGATTTTTTTGAAAAAACTGACTAGGGTTGCATCAAAGGATACATCATCCATATTTCCGAAAAACGACATACCTTCTGCAATTACTGCACACGGACGACTCAGCGAAATTAGGAAAAAATTTCATAGAACAGCCACTAATCCAATGGCAAAAAATATTCCCATCTTAAATTTCTCCACACCTCCTGCTTCCAAATGATATAAAAATTTGAAAACTCATTGTTCCTCAACACCCCGTAGAAAAGTCCAGTGCCCGCCTGTATTACAAATCCTAAAACAAGACATAAAAAAACCCACAGATGCTCAAAGTAAGCCGACTGTGAATTCAATATGCAATAGTTGTCAAAATCGGGCAAAAGATGGCGTTACTAATAGCAATACAAAATCATTCAAAATTTTTATATTAGGAGATGAACAAGTACAAAAACTAGCTCCAGAAATGATTAAGTCGAGAACAAACAGGTGGAACGATATTTATTCTGTTACGGGGATCGTCAAACCTAACTCAACAAGTTCACAAATTTTAAACAGCTGTGATAATATTATATCTACACTTAACAAGGATGACATTGTTATTATAGGTCTGGGTGCACATGATAAGAATCCTTACGTTCTATACTCGGAATTGTGCAACGTCATTTACAAACTGAAAAACAATCATGTATTTATTCTTAGTGTACAATTTAATCCCTATTTAAATTAAAAAACGCTTAATGAGGGCATCCAGCTTTTTACTCAAAACTATACTCATTGTACCTTTGTAAACTTAAATAATTTTATCACTTATAATTATACCCAATATAGGCACAAAGGTAATACATTTTTACGAAGTAAAGTAAAATTAATATAGAAATTGACTACTTAAACTACAATTTAGAATATATAAAAAACCTAAAATATAATATATGTAGATGCCATACAAATGTTAAAAATACCAATACGTCATCTTATTTTAATAACGGGGATATACGGGATGGATTCAAAATGTCTTTATTTCTATTTATCTCTATTTATCTGATCACGATACCGCGCAAGTGTTAGAATTTCCAGGAAAGTGTGAAAAAATGTCACAATATTGGTACGTTAAAAAAAGAGATTTTAGTGATGAAAATATAGAAAAATTTCTATATTATATATCACAATTATCTTGGCATGAAGTCTACGCGGAATCAGACGTAAATAAATCATTTAGTATTTTTCATCAAGAACTTACATTGTATTATGAGTTATGTTTTCCCTACTATAAATCTAAAATAACCACAAAGAGTCGATCTCCTGCATGGATCACTAAAGGCCTGAGAAAAGCCAGTGCCATTAAAAGACAGTTAAGGTTTTCATATTATAAATTTAAGAAACAAGATACATTGGAAAAATATAATATTTATGGAAAAATATTAAAGAAATGCATAATATGGTCAAAAAAAAATATTAACAGAAAACATCTTAGGCGAGCAAAAAATAAAGGAAAAGCCACTTGGGACATAATAAAAGATAAAAATAATAGTATCATCTCGATTAACAGCGTGAAATCAATACAAAACGACGGAAATATTATTCACAATCCTACCCAAATAGCAACTTTTTTTAATGACTTTATTATTAATATTAGTAATGGAAATAATTTATATGCCCCAAACGAACAATATAAAAAAATATCAATAGATGTTAATGATCAATCAATATTCTTGATACCTACTACAGAGCTTGAAATCATAAATATAATTAAATCATTAAATAATACCAAAGCTGTGGGGTATGACTCTATATCTACAGAAATAATTAAAGCAAGTGCTCGTGTCATTGCCCCCATTCCTTACCATATAATCACAAATTCCTTGATTCAAGGAATATTTCCAGATAAATTAAAACACTCTATTATTAAACCATTGTACAAGAAAGGTAATAGAAAGGAACCTAATAATTATCGTCCTATTACACTTGTACCTATTATATCAAAAATTTTTGAAAGGGTTTTTTACAACAGGTTAATTAAATTCCTTAATAAACATAATAATATTAAAAAAGAACAGAATGGTTTTCAACACAATAAATCAACTTCTTTAGCAGCATTCTCTCTTATAAAAAATATAACTGGATACATTGATGAGAAAATTCCGGTGGTAGCTATATTCTTTGATATGAGTAAAGCTTTTGATTTTGTAGATCATGGGATTTTGCTCAACAAATGCGAAAAATATGGCAATAGAGGTGTAGCTTTAGACTGGATAAAAAGTTTTCTAATCAATCGTAAACAATATGTTGAAATCACTACTCTAAATGACAGTCATGAATGCAGTGTACACAGATCTCCATCCAGGGTCAATAAACATGGAGTTCCACAAGGGAGCGTATTAGGTCCCTTATTATTCTTACTGTACATTAATGACTTACCAAATTCAATAAATTGTCAAAGTGTTCTTTTCGCAGACGACATATCTATAATAGTGCCATATAAGGATCAAGATACATCTCACGACATTAAAATAAGTAAAGAGGTACAATCTTTATTAAGATGGCTAAAAGCAAACAAATTAAATGTAAATCTGTCAAAAACAAAATTCATAAAATTTGGTACGAACAAAAGTAAACGCCCTGATAATAACATTAACATAAAAATAGAAAATGACAATATAGAAGAAGCTGACAGCATTAAATTTTTGGGTATAACTTTGGACAGATTTTGTAATTGGAAACAACATGTAAATGATGCTTGTCTCAAACTAAACAGATTTTCCTATGCCCTTAGAAAGCTTCGGACCGTATCAGATGAAAAGACTGCAGGTATAGCGTATAAAGGCTATGTAGAATCAATCCTTAGATATGGGTTAATAATATGGGGGAATTCGACTGATGTTGGTCAAGCATTCATTGCACAAAAGAAATGTTTAAGAGCTATTTGTGGAGCAAGTCCACTTGACTCCTGTAAACCTTTATTTAAAAAAACTTAATTTACTGACATTAACCTGCATGTATGTTCTTGAGGTATCAGTCTTTGTAAGGAACTATAACGATTTTTTTAAATTCAAGGGGGATCGCTTTAGTAAATACAGACCAAGAGATCCAACTAAAATAATGATTCCACTTTGTAGAACAGCTTTAAATAAACGGAATGTGTATCATATGTGCATATCAGTTTTTAATAAACTGCCTAAGAGTCTACGGGAACTTCCATTAAAATATTTTAAAATTAAGTTAAGAAAATGGCTAGTGGATAAGTGTTTTTATACGATACAAGAGTTCATGCAACATAAAACTAATGTATATGATTATTTGTAATATTGAATAAAATGTAATATAATAATAGCAATATATAATAATAATTAAATGTAATATAATAAAAATAATATAATATAATAATAATAATATATAATAATAATATTTTGTATATATAAGTAACATAATAGTATTTTAATTGTGTTATATAATTATAAATATTTGCATGCCTATTAAAGGCAGAATATAGCATGAACTATGCACCGCTGTTAAATCTGGTACCACCTGTATTCTGTGCAAATAAATGTTTCTTTCTTTCTTTCTTTCTTTCTTTACCCTGCAGTTACAAGCCTAAGAACACAAATAAAAACTTTTTTCGTGAATAATTTACGTACACAATATACAGTTAAACTACTTCATCAAAATATTGTAGGCTTATTAAAAAAACTGGACATATTTGAACTAGCCCTAAACGATATGAATTCACAAAATTATGACATTGATATCATATGAATTACAGAGACATTTGTAAGGAATGGCTCCGAGTCAAATGTAAAATTAAAAAACTACAATCTCTTATCACATTTTTCCAGAAGTAATGAACGCAGAGGAGCTTCGTGTATTTTAGTCAATAAACATTTACAATGCGAGTTACTGAATAATCTTATACCACCGATGCCATATTTTTTTGAATACTGCGCCGTGAAAATACTGTCAGTGGATATAATCGTGATATGCATATACAGAACACCAACATCAAATGTAGATCAGTTTTTCAGTAATTTATCATTATTACTTCATAAACTTGAAAACAAGAAAATTTTGCTGTGCGGTGATTGGAACATAGATCCTTAAAAACACTAAAAACGCAAAAAAATTATTGTCTATATTGACGTGTTATAATTTATCAAATCACATTAATAAACCAACAAGAAATTCATCATGTATAGACTTAATTGTTAGCAACATAGAAAATATAAAACCTCAGATACATTGTTTAGCTTTATCCGATCATGAAACAGTTCAAAGTGTTTCGTTTGATATCTGTTATAACCCAGAGAAAATGGCTCCATTACACTGGTTTGAAACACGACGTGACTTAAATACTAATAATATTGATAAGTTTCGAGAATGTATTTTGTCGTTGTCGTTTTGAGGCTTTTTCTGAAACTGATACCAATGCTGCATTTGAAAAATTTCATGACATGTTAGTACTTTTTTTATAAACTTTGCTTTCCCCTTATCAGTATTAAAAAAGTAAACAAGGTAACAAAAAATAAGTGGATAACTAAAGGACTCAAAAGATCCTGCATAGTAAAAAGATGTCTCTATCTTAAATATAGACTATTCACTCACAACAAGAAAAATAAAAGACGTCAGTACATAAAATATAGTAAAATACTAAAGAGATGTATTTCGGAAGCGCAAGAAAATTTTAACACTAAATATATTTATCGGTCTAAAAACAGATGTAAGGCAACTTGGGACCTGATTAAAAACAAAGCCACTAACAAAAAGAAGTTGGTCATATTGAAAAAATTAGTGATAATAACAACCTGCTAATGAAACCACTGGAAATTGCTGAAACATTCAATAAATACTTTATTAACCTTACAAATAAACATAATACCAATAAATATTTAAACTATAAAAATATTTCGTTTAATAACAGTAGTATGTATTTCACGCCAACTCATCCTAGGGACATCTACAAAACACTTAAATCTTTAAATAATACAAATTCAACAGGTTATGACGAATTAAATGTAAAAGTTTTAAAACAATGCGCTGAATACATCTCAGAACCATTATGTTACATTATAAATCTGCCTCTAAAACAAGGTATATTTCCAACACGTATGAAATTCTCCATTGTTAAACCTATGTATAAAAAGGGAGATAGGCAAGACGTTGGAAACTACAGACCCATAACTCTTATTCCTGTGCTCTCAAACGTTTTCGAAAAAATAATGCATGAAAAAATATATTGTTTTCTTAGCGCCTTTAACATTTTAAAACCAGAACAATTCGGTTTTCGAAGAAACTGTTCCACAACATTAGCATGTTATGAACTGATTAAAATTATAACTGAAAGCTTAAATTCACGAACTCCACTTTTAACTATATTTCTTGATATGAGCAAAGCTTTTGACTTCGTATCACATAGTCTTCTACTAGATAAATTAGAAAGGTATGGAATAAGAGGAACAGCCCAAAACTGGATTGAGAGTTATCTTAAAAATCGTAAGCAGTGTGTTGAAGTTACAAAAGTCATAAAGAACACAAAGATATCAAATCGCTCCCAATATCTTACCAACAGTTTTGGTGTTCCACAAGGCAGTGTACTGGGATCTTTGCTGTTCTTGATATACATTAACGATCTTCCTGACTTTACTACAAGCAAATGTATTTTATTCGCTGATGACACTACTCTTGTAGTTAAAGGTAATGACAGATCTGCACTTGAAATCGCAGCTAATGGTGCTCTAAATGAGGTCATACAATGGATGAATATAAATAATTTAGAAAGAAATATAAATAAGTCGAAATTTATTGAATATAAAACCCTCAAAAACATTTCAAATGACATTAAACTCACATATAACAACTCGATAATTGAAGAAGTCGTTTCCACGACATTTCTAGGAATAATATTTGATGAATTTTGTAGTTGGAAAGCCTATGTACTAAAATAGATCGTTTCGTTTTTTCATTGCATAGACTAAGAAATATTGTATCAGAAAGAGCTGCGCTGATGGCATATCATGGATATATCTCATCCATACTACGATATGGTGTTCTACTCTGGGGGTATTCGGTGGATTCGGATAAAGCATTTAAAGCACAAAAACGCTGCATAAGAGCTCTTTGTGGTGTTGGTCCTTTAGTGAGTTGCAAACCTTTGTTCAAAACTAAAAAGATCCTGCCTTCGCCTTCCTTATACATATTTGAAATGTGCATGTTTGTTCATAAGCATCCACATTTATTTCAACGTAAGTGTGATGTGAGTGAAAGTAAGGGTAGATACACGAATAGGTTATATGAACCAGCAAATCGTCTAAAAGTTACAAAAAGAAATGCTTCTGCAATGTCGATAAGAATTTATAATAAATTACCTGATAATTTAAAGCTTAAAAGTTTATTGTCATTTAAGAAATCTGTTTTGGCATTGTTGCTCACTAAATGTTATTATTCTGTAGAAGAGTTCTTAAACGACAACGACCTACATACGAGTAATGAATGATAATTAATTTTTTTCATTAGATTCTAATGTTTAAATAAATAATGTTTTTGATATTATTTTATATAAAATTTGACTTACGTATTTAATTTAATTAATTAATAAATTTGATGTAAAAATTGAAAGAAATTAATGACAATTGGATATGTAATATTATATATTTATTGACATAAGAATAATAATTAATATATAACATTGACCTATATAAATGCCGTGTAGTGGCGGTCAAGAATATCCACTACCCCATATCCTCCCGTGGGTGTCGTAAAAGGCGACAAAGGGAAACAGGCAGGAGATGGGCAGCAGCATCTTCTTGATAACAACAAACTAACGATAAAAAAAACTGCGGTTGCCAACCCGCTCGCCAAGCGTGGCAACTATGGCAAATACCCCCCTATGAATGACAGTAACAAAGAAACGGCCCCCAGTCCCCGGCGGCCCCGCTATTCCTGGCTACGGTGGCGACCATGGTAACGGCGGGGCAGGGGGTGCTAAGAATCTCCGGTGGAGGTTCGGTTGCCACCTTAGACGACTCGACCTGGCAACGTACAACGCACGCACCCTGAGGACTGACGAGAAGATCGTGGAGCTGGAAGAAGAGATAGACAAGTTGCGCTGGCATATTATAGGATTATCCGAGGTCCGAAGAGAGGGGGAGGACACGGTAATCCTCGAATCCGGCAACTTGCTCTATCACCGGGAGGGCGACCATCTGTCCCAAGGAGGTGTCGGATTTATCGTCCACAAGTCTCTCGTTAACAACGTTGTAAAGATCGGGAGTGTGTCGACGAGGGTTGCGTACCTTATACTCAGAATCACCAAACGGTATTCGCTGAAGGTCATACAGGTTTACGCACCAACCTCGGCACACCCCGATGAGGAGGTGGAGGAAATGTATGAGGATATCTCTAGAGCCATGCATTCCTCCAAAACCCAATATACGGTGTTAATGGGAGACTTTAATGCAAAACTGGGCACAAGAGAGAACGGTGAGCTGAAGGTAGGGAAATTTGGAATAGGGCAATGGAACCCAAGGGACCAGCAGCTGGCTGACTTCATGGAGAAAGAGGGACTCTTTATGATGAACTCTTTCTTCCAGAAGCGGCCCCACAGGAAGTGGACCTGGTCGAGCCCCGACGGTTCGACAAAAAATGAGATTGTCTTCATTATGACGACCAGACGACAACTGTTCAGTGATGTCTCCGTGATCGCGAGGGTGAAAACTGGTAGCGATCACAAAATGGTTAGAGGCACACTGAACCTAAACGTTAAGTTGGAGAGGTCTCGTCTAATGAAGTCAACGCTCCGTCCCCCTCGTGCTCTAATCCAAAGTCCCGAAACCTTTCAGCTCGAGTTACAAAACCGTTTTCAGTGCCTAGAAGACTGCAATGAAGTGGACAATTTGAATGACAAGCTCGTGGAAACTGTCCATGCGGTCGGAGCTAAGTTCTGCAAGACCCGCCGCAGAAGAACACAAAAACTCTCCGATCACACTCTTAATCTCATGGCTGTTAGACGGGAGATGAAGCTACATTCTTCAACAGACTTGACAGCATACAGGCATCTGAACAGACAGATCTCCAAATGCATGCGGCGGGACTTACGCAACTTCAATACAGCTCGTATTGAAGAAGCGATCGAGCGGAACCAAGGCTCCAAAGTCTTTGCCAGAGATCTGTCTGCCAGAAAGAGCCAACTGTCAAAGCTGAAGACAGAATGTGGCAGCATCGTTTCCGGGACACCTGAGATTTTGAGTGAGATTGAGAGGTTCTATGGGCAGCTGTACACGTCATCGTTGGAGCCACACGCAAGTGTGAGTACCGATCCAAGAGCGAGTCTCATCCGACACTATTCCGAAGATATCCCGGACGTCAGTCTGAGCGAGATTAGAATGGCTCTCTAGCACCTTAAAAACGGTAAGGCCCCAGGCGAGGATGGAATTACAGCGGAGCTTCTGAAAGCGGGTGGAAAACCGGTACTTGAAGTCCTTCAGAAGCTCTTTAATTCCGTCCTCCATGGTGGCATTACACCGGAGGCGTGGAGCAGAAGTGCGGTGGTCTTGTTCTTCAAGAAAGGTGACAACGCTCTCTTGAAGAACTACAGACCGATTTCCCTTCTGAGCCGCGTCTACGTGCTGTTTTCGAGAGTCATTACGAATCGTCTCGCCCGCAGACTTGACGACTTCCAGCCTCCCGAACAAGCCGGTTTCCGAAAGGGCTTTAGCACCATAGACCACATACATACCCTTCGGCAAATTGTACAGAAGTTCGAAGAGTACAATTTGCCACTATGTCTGGCGTATGTGGACTATGAGAAAGCCTTTGATTCCGTCGAAATTTGGGCGGTGCTGCAGTCCCTTCAGCGGTGCCAAGTTGACTGTCGGTATATCGAAGTGTTGAAGTGCTTGTACAGTAGGGCTACGATGGCTATCCGAGTACAGAACCAGAGTACGAAACCTATCCAATTGCAGAGAGGTGTAAGACAGGGTGACGTCATATCCCCGAAACTCTTCACCGCTGCATTGGAAGACGTTTTCAAGCTTCTGGACTGGAAATGATACGGTATCAACATCAATGGCGAGTACATCACTCACCTTCGATTTGCCGACGATATAGTCCTTATGGCAGAATCACTGGAGGACCTAAGCACTATGCTCAATGACCTCAATAGTGTTTCCCAACGGATAGGTCTTAAGATGAACATGGACAAAACTAAGATCATGTTTAATGTCCATGTCTAACCTATGCCGGTAGTTGTTGGGAACACTAAGCTCGAAGTTGTTGACGAGTATGTTTACCTGGGACAAATAGTCCGACTAGGTAAGTCCAACTTCGACCGAGAGGTCAATCGACGGATTCAACTCGGTTGGGCAGCGTTCGGGAAATTACGGCACATCTTCTCGTCAGGTATACCTCAAACCTTGAAAACGAGACTGTACACCCAGTGCGTGTTGCCAGTGATGACATACGGAACTGAGACGTGGTCCTTCACTGCTGGCCGGATGAGGAAGCTCAAGGTCGCTCAGCGAGCTATGGAGAGGGCTATGCTCGGAGTTTCTCTGCGTGATAAACTTAGGAATGAGGATATCCGCAGTAGAACCAGAGTAACCGACATAGCCCAATGGATTAGTAAGCTGAAGTGGCAATGGGCCGGCCATATAGCTCGAAGAACCGACAACCGATGGGGAAGAAAGGTTCTCGAGTGGCAGCCTCGTACCGGTAGGCGAAGTGTAGGGCGTCCCCCCACGAGATGGAGTGACGACCTGGTAAGACATGCAGGAAGTCGATGGATGCAGGTGGCTCAGGACCGTGCTTTGTGGCATTCTTTGGGGGAGGCCTATGTTCAGCAGTGGACTTGTGAAGGGCTGTAATGATGATGATGATGATGATGATTGACCTATAATAATAATCTCGCTTGATATAATAATACTTACTTATATATTTTGATGACATTTTTCTGACACTGTGGCATAATAAATTAATTATCAAATCAACTAAATAATATTAAATAATTTTATATTTTGTTAAATTAATTTATGTTGTTAAATTCGATAAGTGTTGTTGTTTAGGTTACTTGACCATTAATATTTGCACACCAATAAGGTCATTGTACAACCATATTCTTGCAAATAAAGATTATTATTATTATTGGGGTTATCTATAAAGTTTTCTCATCTGGTTGGGCTGTTTAAATATATAATTATAAACGAAATATATAAACATACATAAATATCAAAAAAATAGTATAGATATATAAAAAATACATAAATATATAAAAAAACCCAACCAGATGGAAGCCCTCGGCAGGGGAGACCAAACGGCCGAGGGTTAGGGGGAAAGGGAAAGAAACCGGCGGACGATGCGGGCGGTATCGAGGAGCACCGCCTTCTGCATTTGAGCTTGGAGCGGTCCGTCACGGAGTCCCAGTCGCCTCAGATGACCCGAGAGGCTAACTGGGATTAACCCGTTCGCAGAAACGACCACAGGAATAATTTCGTCCGGCAGACCACCCCACATGTCGGTCACCTCGTGAGCCAGGTCCAGATATTTTGTCAGCTTATCTGTTTCGGCTTTCACGAGGTTCTCGTCATAGGGAATGGTAATGTCGACCAAAAATATCCTTGACTGTGCCCGGTCCATCAGCACAATATCAGGCTTATTCGCAAGAATAGTCCTGTCTGTGATGATGGCCCGGTCCCAGTAGAGCCTGGCGCGGTCATTTTCGAGCACGGCTTCCGGCAAGTACTTATAATATGGCAGTTTCCGATCCACGAGACCGTATTTCAGAGCGAGCTCCTGGTGTAGAATCCTGGCTACTAGGTTGTGTCTGTGCAAATACTCAGAGTTAGAAAGCGCCGAACAACCGGAGATGACATGCCTAAGTGACTCACCGGGATGGCGACAAGCTCGACAGATGTCGACGGTGCCATCCTTTAGGATGTATCTCCGATAATTGTTGGTCTTAATAACCTGATCCTGTATTGCACAGACAAAACCCTCAGTTTCACCAAAGAGGTCACTGAAACGTAGCCAGTGGAGGGAGGCGACTGTGTCTACGAAAGGCTCATGAAGGGCCTTGTAGAACCTCCCGTGGAGCTCCTTCTCCTTCCATACGGTCTCCCGGTCGGAAATGCTCTGTACTGCTGGGTCTTGCCATAGCTCGTTGGCTAAGGATAGAGGGGTTAGCCCTTTATCACAAGAAATAACGTCCCTATAGTATGGATCATCCGCTCTCGTCAGAAAGTAATTACGGAGGCTGCACACTTCGCGATTATGCATAATAAGCGCGCTTAAAAAGCCGCGCCCACCACGCTTTCGCGGCAAGTACAGCCTCATTACTGACGATCTCGGATGATGCATCCTGTGGGACGTCATTATAGTGCGGACTTTTCTGTCCAGAGCGTTCAGTTCGGTCTGAGTCCACCTGAGTATGCCAAAGGTATACATGAGAACAGGCATGATCCAACCGTTATATGCGTGCGTCTTATTCACACCGGACAAAAGGCTATTAAGCACTTTGGTCAAGCGTGCATAAAACACATCGCAAACTGACCGTTTCATACCCGACTCATCTACACCGATGTTCTGTGACATACCCAGGTATCGGTATGTTTCAGCCTCGGAAAGGGTCCTTATGCTGATGGGCATAGATAAGTCTATGCCCTCAGAGTTAGCAACCCTTCCCCTTTCGACATGGAGGATCGCACACTTATCCGTCCCCAGCTCCATTCTAATAGAATTGCTAAAATCACAAGTGATGTTTAGCAATTCCATAAGATGAGAGCGACTGGAGGCGAATAATTTGAGATCATCCATATAGAAAAGGTGGGTCACTTTTGTACCTCCTCTCCGAAGCTGAAATCCCCTCCCGGAGCCCTCCAGTAAGGTACTGAGAGGGTTCAGAGAGAGGCAGAACCAGGTTGGACTCAAACAATCGCCCTGGAAGATACCCCTTCTTATCCTTATGTGGTTCTCCGCAGCCGTCATCCGCTCGCCTAGATGACAAAGGATCGTACTCCATTGCCCCATACACTGCCCGAGGAAGTCTCGAACTGTACAGTCAACCTTGTACAGCTCGAGGACCCTCTTAAGCCATGTATGAGGCACCGAGTCGAATGCCTTTTTGTAGTCTATCCAGGCGGCGGAGAGGTTCCGACGGTTGCGTTTAATCACCTTGCCAATGACCGCGTCAATGAGGAGTGGTTCCTTGGTTCCACGACCACCGCCCCGACATCCATTTTGAGCGCGCGACATCACCTGGTTTGAGTTCAGGTGACGAATGATTCTCGCGCTCAAAATGGATGTTAGTGTCTTGTATACGGTAGGTAGACACGTTATGGGGCGGTATTTGCTCGGGTCTGTGGAATTCCGGTCCTTAGGAACCAAATGAGTGAGCCCAGTAGTGAAGAGGCTCGGGAGCGACTTTTGGTCGAGAGCCTCTTGAAACTGTCGGGCGAGCACAGCGTGACACACCATGAACCCCTTCAGCCAGTAGTGATGCAGTCCGTCGAGTCCCGGACTTTTCCAATTCGGGGCCCTACGGACCGCCTCAGCTACGTCATCCGGCGTTATGAGGACGGGGTCCATGGGCGTAACATTCGCACACTGACTCGCCACGACTTCCGTCCAAGGGCCCTCGCTGTGGTTTACGGGCTCTGACCACAGGCCGCGCCAGAATGCGATAGTGTCGGCCTGATTCGGTGCTGGGCCCGTTCCACGTACCATTGGTCGCTCCAGTGATTCATAGAGCCTCTTCTGATCACTCTGGAAGAGACGATTCTGGTTGAACCGTGTCGACCTCTCGGTATATCGCCGAATCCGCTTCCCCCAAGCAGCGATTCTCTGCTTCAGGTCGTCTATGCGCTCCGTCAGTTTTTGCGTTATATCCGGCTGGGACAAACTGATATTTGTCCCAGCAAACGCCATCCTGACGGTGCGCACAATTCTCGGCCTATTATTGCCTGACCTGAAGCTTATCAGTCTGCCGATAAGGGCCCTTGCCTTTGCGATACGGTCCTCAATCTTTCTTCTCCAGGCTGGGATGGCGCTACTTTGTCTAGTAGCGCGTCCAGCCGTGGGAACTTTGGCGCCAATAATGCGGCAAACTGCCAGTGCGGCGCCAAAAAGAATTGAGTCCGTCTCGCAAAGGTCCCGGCTGGCTTCCAAATAGGTCACCAGCATTGGGTTGAGAGCCCTCACGACAGCCCGATTCCGCTTGCTTAGGGGCATACGCGGGAGTCGCGGTCGATTTTCGAGAGGCATACTGCGCGTTTCCAAAATAGCCTCTTCCAATATACTCCTCATTTGCTCTAGTTCTAGTTCCTGGGCGACTGTTCCATCATCGTCTGAACCAACCATAACTGAAAGATTCACGGCGGCATCCACGTGTGCTGGTTGCTCTGCATTTTGTGGCGCCGCATCCTCAGCCGTAGCATTGTCATCCGATGAGGGTACAGCCTCACGTCGTAGCCGTTCGAGTTCGGTGCTATCGAATATGTTTGAGCGCAAGATATACCGAACTCGGTCTGCCAGGTTTTGCTCGGTGACGGTTTTAGATGGCTCCAGCTCAGCAAAAATTCGATGCATCCTAGCCCGATACGCAAAACCTCCAATTTCTCCCCCTTTCGCCCTAAAATACGCCCGCAATGCGTTGCTATTCATCTGCATTGACCAACGCATGCGGCGTACTCCACCAGTGGCGGGTGCTGATTGCTGGGCCCGCGAAGACCCTGCCAACACCAAGCCAGCTGGTGGGGATGATGGATGCGAGGGGCTGCTAGGTGGTCGTGCAGCACCTCGCACTCGGCTGACGGCCCGCATGCTGTCGCGTCCAGCGCCAGCTCCAGACGCGCCCCAGCGACCCCCAGGCAGCGGGCCTAAACGCAGTCTATTTCCTTCCATCATCCATAAATTGGGCGTCAATTAACGGGAGACGCCCAGGCCCGGCACCGTTTCATGATTTGGCCGAAAGCACAAGCGGGCCCAAATTAGCACCCTCAATTCTGCCGAGGCACGGCGCTCACACCTCTTGGCAAGATGCTGACTGACTGCGCTGACGTAGCAGTTTTGTCACATAACCATTACGTCAGCGGGCGATGGGGTCGTCACTTCCCTACGCCAATTTATTATTATTATTATTTTTGGGGCATCTATATAGTTTACTCATCTGGTTGGGCTGTATAAATATATTATTATTATTATTATTATTATTTTTTTCCTTTTGGGTTTACAACTCTTAGATCGGGTTTTAGCAAGATGCAAAGAGGTTGTGTTTTATAGGGCAAGATGCTTCCTCACAATGGCAGTTGTCCTTAGGATAACAGCTTTTTGAATATTGTTCCTAACGGGCATTGGTAGGTCTAGCTTAGCGAGATTTTCGTTAAGCTGCTGCGGTATTATTTCTGTAGTTGAGATTATGAGGGGAAGGACTTCTACTTCATCCTGAAGCCACATTTGTCTCACTTCTTCAGCAAGCGGTTGGTATTTTGTCTTTTTTTCCATTATATATTGCTGAATATTATGCGAGTTAGGAACCCCGACGTCCAACAGACAAGCCCGTTTCTCCTTTTTATAAAGAATTATAATATCTGGCCGATTATGGGGGACGGACCGGTCTGTTACGACTGATCTATCCCAATACAGTTGAATGTTGTCATTTTCCAGCACGGGATTAGGGGAGTATTTCCAGTACGGGTTGTCATCCTTCAATAGATCATATTTTCGGCCCAGTGCTAGATGGATTATTTTGGCGACATCGTTATGACGCTGAGTGTATTCTGATGCAGCAAGAGCCTGGCACGAACCCGTGATATGTTGGATCGTTTCAGGTTTCTGATAGCATCGTCTGCATAGGTCATCTTCGACATTTGTTTTGGCTATGTATTTTAGGTAATTCTTTGTCGGAATTACTTGATCCTGTATTGCTATCATAAAACCCTCAGTTTCTGCAAACAGTTCCCCGCGGCGCAACCAACTGGTCGACGCTGCAATATCAACGTGAGGGCCTCTAAGCTCGTGGGCAAACCTTCCATGTAGTGGTTTTGAGGCCCACTGGTTAAGTTTGGCCTTAAGGTATTCGGCATCAGCAACCAAGGGCTCAACTTCTTTAGAATGAAGAAGATCCAGTGGAGTATAGCCATTATCCGCTAAAGTAACTGTTTGGTGTAAGGGAGACGACTCTTTGCTGAGAAAGTAATTTTGCAAGTTTTTTATTAGCTTGGAATAAAGCCGCCTTAGGTCAACGAGACCTCTTCCCCCTTCAGCTCTTGGCAAAGTTACTCGTTCAGTAGCGGATTTAGGATGATGGAACCGATATTTTGTCAATAATACACGGGTAGTTCTCTCAATATTCCCGATATCGGTGTCTGTCCATTTTACAATTCCGAAGGTGTAAGTTATTGTTGGCATTGCGAAAGTGTTGATTGACTTGAAGATGTTTTTGCTCTTAAGACCCGTTCCGAGAATTTCTTTGAGCCTACGGTAGTATTCTTTACATATCCGAGATTTTATTTCCTTGTGGTCGATTCGAAGAGTTTGGAGTTTATTATTATTATTTTTTTTTTGGGGTATCTATAAAGATTTTATTATTATTATTATTATTATTGCACATAAATCACATTCAATTTGGGATAATTTGTACAAGAGAATTGCTGATGCAGATGTGTGGGCTGTGAACGCATGTCTCAGTGAATGGCGTTGGTTTCGAAACTTTCGTAAATCCAACGAAGGGGAAAACTAAGCATGCATTGGTGTTGTACTATCAAAATGTTCGGGGACTGAGTACAAAACTGAAAACATTTTATAAAAATCTACTCGGATCAACGGCCGACTTAATAGCTATCACCGAAAGTGGAATAAATGACTCGGTACATGACGGAGAACTTGCACCAAGCGGCTATGCAGTACTTCGATGTCACCGTGCGAACGGCCGCAAACATGGAGGGGTGCTGCTAGCCGCTGCGCCGCGCGGTGCTCTCGAGCTGCGAAGAGTAGCACTGTCTGAAAATGCCAATCTGGACAATCATCCCTTCGAAATCGTTTGTGCTACAGTGTACCGTGGAAATAATTTCCTATTTTTATGTTGTGTTGTGTATATTCCACCAAAGTCTATTGAGAGAGAGTATTTGTATATGTTTAATTTATTAGTTATGTATAGATTATGATAACGTTGTTCTCGTTGCTGATCTTAATATGTATTCTGCAAATCAGGATATACAGTGTTATTATGAGTACTTTGTCACCTACTGCGGATTTCGACAATGTAATAGCATTTTTAAGTGTAACAACCGAACGCTCGATGTCGTGCTGACTACTTTGCCGGAGGATGATATCGTCGTTAGTGACGAACGTGATGACTGCTTGTCATGCATCGATCCGCAGCACCCGCCGTTGCGAGTGAGTATTAAATAAGTGAGCCCAGCTACTGTCCCCGTCGGATTCGCGCCACTAGTCGCCTCCTACCCTCAGTGGAACTTCGCTAAGGGTGATTTCCATACGATGTACTTATCGCTGGCGCAAGTGGACTGGAGCGCGTTTTATGAAACAGATAGCGTTGATGAAGCATACGGTAAGTTTTATGATACATTTAATAGGATTCTAGATGATAACACTCCTAGAAAAAGACCTAAGGTTAACCACTCGCGGTGTCATTATCCGGAATGGTACACAGCTGATATAATATATGATATAATCCGAAAAGCTTTCTATCACAAGGCTTGTAAGACAAGTGGTTCAAGCAGTTATTATAAAAACTTTTCTTACTATCGCACAGTAGTAAAAAATAAAATTAAAACCGCATACCGTAACTACCAAAATAGTATCGAAACGCAATTTGTTAAAGAACCGAGGTCCTTTTGGAATTTCATAAATCACAAGCGCTTGAAGCGAAGTAAAACTCGGATAATTAAAAATGAAGTTCCGTTGTTAGAAAGTGAGTACGCACAGAAGTTTCCTAATTACATCCAAACAGTTTATGGAGATGCAGCTCCGCAGCTGGATGCAACCGCCGCTGCGCAAACAGGGCCTGAACGCGGAGCGCGGGTGCACGTATGACAGTTGTCTCTTGGCAACGTGCGTGCGGCCTTGGTGAGACTTAAGCCCAAACGGTTGGTAGGTCCAGACGGTGTACCCCCCCTATATTGTTAAGGACTGTAGGATGGTACTGGCTCGACCCCTTCTACATTAGTTTAATGTCTGTTTACGTGATCGCTCGTATCCTGACGGTTGGAAGCTGACTAGGGTAACTCCGGTCCCGAAGGGTGCTCTGAGCTCAGATGTTAGTGGATATAGACCTGTAGCGGTGTTGTCAGCGTTCGCGAAAGTCTTCGAGTCAGCATTGTGTTCCTGCATTTACTCGCAGTTTAACGTACAATATAACGATGCACAGCATGGTTTTCGGGTCGCAGCACAAATTCCAACTTGATGTGCTTCATGAATCACTTAGCACCAGATCTCGATTCAGAGACCGTTGCCCAGCTGGATATAGCCTATTTCGACTATAGGAAGGCTTTCGATAGTGTGGACAATGATGTCTTATTGTGGAAATTCGCAATGTCTGGTTTCACTCCATACCTCTTGCAGTTCTTTACTAGTTATTTAGGGAACCGAAGGCAATTCGCGGACTACGCTGGCTACACCTTGAACTCGTATTTAACCCTTACAGGAGTCAGTCAAGGGAGTAACGTGGGTCTGTTAGAATTTATCATTATGATAAATGACCTTCCAGAGGTGGTGATAAACGCGTTTTGTTTACTCTTTGCGGATGATCTCAAATTATTACTGAGGATTACTTCCGACGAGGATTGCGACCGCTTACAATGTGATATTGATCGGGTGGTGGAGTGGGGTCGGGAGAATAAACTGCTGTTTAATATATCAAAATGCAATGTGATGTTTTTCACACGCTCGAGGACCCCGATACATTTCAACTACCTCATGGAAGGGGATGTCATCAATCGCGTTGTCTGTATACATGAACTTGGCGTCTTATTTACCGAGGACTTACGTTTCGTACTCATATTGTACAAGTGTGTAAAAAGGCGTTTAAAAACCTGGGCTTCATAATGCGTCAAACGCATGACTTCCTCAACACTGCTGCCGTGAAATCATTATATAATGCTATCGATCACTAATAGTTTTTTATTAGTAATCAATGTATAATGCTTTAATAAGTAGCAATCTAGAAACCGGTGCTATCATCTGGAGTCCTTATGAGACCAAGTATAACCTCATGCTGAAGAAAATACAGAATAAGTTTACCCGGTACCTCTATATAATATAGCAATACGGAGTGTACCCTTTTTATCCTCTTATGTATCCAACCCTTTTTGTAATAGGAATGGTTGGATATAATAAGTTGGAGGTTAGACGGAACTTTGCGCTACTAAGTACATATTATACTTGATATTACGTAGTAGATTAAACAAATGTGTACAACAATAGCGCAGTAGGTATTTTAATTTTTAAGATTCCCTGTGATCTTCAAACTATGCATAGGCAGAACCTGTCGCGAGAGGATGCCACGAATGATTTACCAACACTGTGGAGGTAAAAGTAGTTTTACCACTTTACATTGAATTCTGAGAATTATCATACATATGTACACTGTAGCCAATATAATATATTTTCTTCTTTTTTATCATTAGCCCGTAAAAGTCCTTTGCTAGACAGTTTTTGTTTGCTAGAGAGTTTAACTATCGGAGTACCAGACGTCTCGCAGCTGTGACGCTTCTGCAGGTCGCCATTGTGAATATTACACATACTGGTGTCAGCTAGGGCTAGATAGTTACATTGTCATCTATATCTTTTTCTGGCAGTTCCCGTCGTCGCCTTTTACATCACCCATGGAACAAAATGCAGTGATAAATTTTCTTATGCCGCCACCACACGATAATATTAAATTTATATGATGATATCAAATGGAAAACCTGTTTTTATTTTTTATCATATTCGGCCAAAACACTAATTTACTAATAGTGGTTGGACGTAATTATAACGTAATATAACGCATTTTTTAACTTTTTTGAATGTCAGTGGATCCTTAAAAATACGCTTTAGACAAATGTTTCAAGGAAAGGATTTTAATTCATTCATTAAGGACCCGCCAACTTTGCGTAAACTGTATAAGTTGAAGAGTTTACGAGATCTCGGCGTCAGCACATCACCGGAACTTTCGCGAAACCTTGCACGCACTCATCTCATCTCATTTTACTGCTGTTGTTTGTGGTAAATAGCAATTTGGAACTAGTTTGCCAACTAACTTTGTTTAGCGCTTCATTGAAGTGCTGAATGGCCAATAAGGAAAGTTTGAATGTCAAAATTTATGTACTGATATTTTAAGCCTATAGGTCCGACATGAACGGTATTAGTGCAGTGCGTTACGTTGTATTTTAAAAAGAAACTCGTAATTTTATTTTTATCGTTAGTTTGCACCTACATATGTTATTTTTAATATAATTAAATTACCGAAATGATCTAAATGATACAGGACGGCTTAAGCAAAATGAGATATAAATATTGCCCTAACTCAAAGTAATAATTCCCTCTCTCTAAAATTGACGGCTCGGTATCGCAGTGGGTTCCAATTCTGCATGAAAAAAGTGGTTGTATCATCAACAAATAATTGTTCAACATTTTAATGCTTGTCTATGTGCAAAATTATGCAAATACTTGAAAATGATCTATGGTTTTCAGATAAATGGACGGTAAAATATTTACCAGTGATGGAAACGTACCTGGGTGGAGTTGGTATTGCTTACCTATCTACGCAGATATGTGATCACCTGATCACGAGGTGATCATCTTGTCCAGCGTGATGATTTCACGAAATTCACTGAAATGCAAGATTTGAAAAAATAATGGTAAAGGTACGCCTTGCAGCTCCATTGCACTCTCAAATGCACAAGAAAGATTATTTATACAATTTATTTTTTCCAGTTAGTTTAACTTTAATCTACTACCAAAACTATATCTAAACCATGCACCAGTACCTTCTTAAAATTTTAATGAACAATTTTAGCTACAATTTACATACAACTCGTATGTAAGCTGTAACTTTACTTTAATATATACCTACGTCTTTAAACGAACCACAGCTAGACACAGGCTGGTCAGGATTCTGGAGGCCGGTGTCTGTGTAATTTGTCCTTCGCGCTGCTCCAGTACGTGTTGGCGGACTTAACACCTCCTCGAAAGATTTTGGAACGAAGTTCTTTATCGGACGCTACGAATTTGGCGGATGGGGGCTAGGCGAGAAAAAGTGTAAAATTTTTCCGTCACGACCCCTTCTGACATAGTGTAGACGGTCTTGGCAGCTATAAGGAAGCGAGATGGAATAATATGCATATCCCTCGCACTTTTTCTTATCTTGCCATGAAAGAACTATTATTTTATTTTAAATGACGCTCTATTTTAATAGACGCTAGTAATTCAATCATTTGTATTTGTTAATCAATAATATAATACGTTAATAAATAATAATGTATTAGAAGCATCAGTAGCCTAATCAATAGCCGTTCAAGTTCGCGGTTCGCGAGACCGCGAACTCAAACGGCTATTGATTACGGTCCTGAGTTCGAATCCGCCATTTGATTACTGTCGTGAACCACTTCTAACACGAGCATTTTAAGCTTACCAGAAGTGGTTTAAGGGAATATTAGTAACGTTTAATAGTATTACTAGTATTAAAAAAAACTACGAAAGGAACTTCGTTCCAACCGAGTGTTCCACGACACTCACGCATGTTTTTATTCTTCAGACATGTAAGTTCCTCACGATGTTTTCCTTCATCGCTGAGCATATGGTATATCAGTACTTAAAATAATCTATATTTAGTAGTGCTTTGTAAAAAAATATACTCAGATTTGAATATAATGAAAAGGATTTGGAAGTAATGCTTTCGATAAGTTCTAGTCCCGATCTTTTATGTAAGTCTACTTAAAGAAAAGAGAATACATATGTATGCTATTAAACTACTTGATTATACTTTTTTCTTAAATATACTATGTCAATTCATACGACAGCCTACAGTAATTAGTAACGTAGACCGTCTCAAGCACTGACCAAAGCTTTGTAATTACGGAAAGTTTCCAGGTATTTAATGAGTCCGCTGAATAGCTTTGTGTAACATAATCTCACGTCATTCACAGTAACAAAGTTAGTTAGTTTTAGATATAGCTGGTTTCAGGAGTTTGCAACAGGGTTTATTATGACCGCAAGGGTCGCAGTATATTGCACCTCATCATCGATCTGGGATTACACTGTCATATCTATAAGATCGTTCTGGCATTTCTCATAGATGTTTCTTAGAATACCCACGGGATGAAATAGATCGATAGATTCTCGTATGCCTCTACTCGTTCAATCCATTCTTCCATTAAAGCCCATAAAAGTCCACTGCTGAAAATAGGTCATAGATTATATGATAGGTGAGAAATTGCCATAGGGGCAACCGCAGTGTTTTTAATAATCTTAAGCAGTATCAGGAAGATGAAAAAAAATATGAAAAAAAAAAAAACACAGGCACTGAATTAGCACTAAGTATCTCTAGAAGGATGTCTGTGGTGATCTAGCGGGAGATCTAGGACGGTTTATCTATCGGCCTGATGCCGTTTCACGTGTTCTACGGCAAAAAGTGATTCTAACGTTAAGTTTACGAGTAAACTTTAGTAAAATACCTGTATACAATTTTTTGTACAAATTTTGGATATCTTTAATCCTATCCATATAAAATCTATGATAAATAATTATATGAAGTCTTAAAACTTTAAACATTTTAAGTCAAACAAGTACACTACAGGCACTACAGGTTACACTAAGGTAAATTAAATAATTACAAATGAATAACCAAAACGAAGTACATAACGAAAAATTTAGTCACAAAGTGGGCCGGTATACAGAAAAAATCTCGAGTTTGAACTGTAGTCGAAATTTGAGTCTAGTCCATTAGCCTACAAATATTGACATTGCGCCCATAGACAGTAGCAGTACCTGACAAAATAATTACTACTTTTGCATCGAACTAATTTAAATTCGTAATATCGTTATATAAAAAATAAAAAATATACAAATAAATGAGGGATAATTGTCTTCCGCTCACCATATGTCGCTGGTTAACACTGAGGTAAAAGTTTTTTGTGAAAATCATGTAATTGAGAAGTACTAATTTATATAAATGAAGGATTCCCATCCTTCACAGAGTGGAGCCTCCTAACACATGTTTCCTAACTTAAAAGGAGTGTTCCAATAATGTGTTTAATTTTAAGTACTATTGGTTCGAAAATAAAGATTTTTGATTTTTTATTAAAATGTTAATCCATATGATTCGTTTAAAATTTAGGCTCAACGTTATTTCAAGAGTTGTTCACAAATAGTCGGTCGCCAAGGCCTCGTCTGCCAGTTAGCACTATGCAACGTATAGGCACATGAGTAAAGGAACCGACCAGAGGGGAAGCTACATACAAACGGCTCGCTGCGAGTACACCCATACATAGCGCAGCGATGTGTGAGTGAGCTCTCACCGACAGGTTCACCGACGCTCCGTCGGGGTACAAACCGGTTTGCGCCGGCTCAGTCAGAGTATCCATGAAAGGGCTGTTAATCGTGCGCATTTAAATAAATAGACCAACAATATTTTGAAATTTTATACATCAATTAATTTATTAAGTATTTTTGCAAATATTAAATAATTACATTAAAGTATTTTAATAAGAATAATTAAGAATTAAGTTCTTATAAATTTATATATGTAAATAATAAGTTTTCTGTATAAGCAAAAATGCCTAATAGTTGTACAGTATGCATGAATAATTCTAGAGAAAATAAGGATATTTCCTTTTTTTGTACCCGAGAGATCAAGTGAAGTAAGTACCTTTTTACGTATTATATACAATAATACTAGGTAATAACATTGATAAGTAAGTGAGAATGTGTTAGAAAGGTAGAAAGGTCGCCGAGTGATGAAGTCGGTCTCACCTACTTGAAACGTTAGTCAGTCTAACTTTGATAGTGCCATAGATGGCAGGATATCCTACGTAATAAGGCTAAATGTGTGGCTTTATCCACCCACATTAGTATAATAATAATAATATAATAATTTATTTATTTCGGACAAAAAGAATATCCACAGTTGTTAGTAAATGTTTTCTTATGTCTAGTGTTAATTACATATTGTTGACGACACAAGTATGAAACTGCACCGATGGTGGCAATAAGCCAGTCTACAAGGCAGCATGTAGCCGTATCCAGCGAGCCAACATCGGCGAGTCCCAGCGGTCAGCCAGCGTACGCAGGATGTTGTTGGGGCTGCCGCGCATGCGCCGAAGTAGCGATGCACAGCGCTTGCGCATGATTGCAGCGAATCCATCCGTGTGAGCTTCCGCGAGCATGGCGGAGGCGCTGCAGCAGCGCGGCAGACCCCTCAGCACCCTGAACGCGTTATTATATTGTATGCGCAGGTTGCTGTATGCCCTCTGCGTATAGTCTACCCACAGACTGCACGTGTAAAAGTACTGGCAATAAGCTTTAAAAAGCGTAACTTTAACTTGACTAGAGTATAGAGGTAGGTTGCTTGCTGTGGTAGGATATAAGTTACTTTTTGCGAGCGACCGCAGGGATAAATACCACTGCATTATGGTTGGAATACAATCGCCAGACATTGGTGAGGTGGTGGGATTGGTCTTGGTTTAAGTGGTGCTGGTGTTGGTGGATAGTGTTGCTGATGGTGCAGTGGTGGCGGAGGTGGTAATATCGTAGGTAGTGGTAGTAGGCAGTGGACCAACAGTGGCTTCATCAACACCACCACCATAACCACCATTACTATCACTACCACCGCCACTGCCCACGACCAACATCACAGCCACAACTACCACCATTACCACTTACACCAAAACTCTTGATTTCGAACAATTGATAAATATGTTGTTACATTAATATAAGTTATAATTAATACACATATTGTCTTATGCTATACAATATTTTTATTTTTTCCTTATAATTTTCACACGCAACAGGTGCCAACCCTATTAGAATAGGTATAGATTTTCGACGTTGTTAGGAAGCTTCCCCCCTGTTCCTCTTTACTCTGTGGTATAGGACAGCGTCCATTTTGTTTATAATATACCAAAACTCGGTTATAAACATTGAAGCATGTTAGGTACGCGGCAAGTCGCTGAGGCGAACCAACACTAAGAGTTCGTATCAACACTAAGATGGAATTTCATTATTTCTATATTTTTTAATATTTTTCTGACTATTGTGATTTACATCTAACGAAATGTATTTCCTATTTACTGTTATTAATTCAATAATTGAAAGTTAATTTATCTTCTAAGGTGAGGTTGGTTTTGGAGAAAGTTTGTATTTTCCCTCTAACAGTTGATTTATTTTTTTAAATTATTATAAGCCAATGCTTGACTATGCTCCGTATCTTATATCGTATCTTAGCGTAGTAAAAGCCTATTCATCAATTTGTATGTTTGCACAAATATTGGCTTCTTCGGATATGGGCATAACCGACCGCTTATATATAGCCTGGAAAATACGGTGTTGTATTTCCACAAATTCAATTTACTGCTGTTTATTTTAAATCTAACCCAACCTAATCAGTTTTAATAAATAAAATTAAAATATGATATTTCATCCCAATCATATTATACCTATTATCATTATATAATTACGTCCACATATCATTGTTACATACACGTAATGTAATAGTAAAAATATCGTTCAACGTAAATAGTTTTAAATGAAATATGAAAAAGTATAAATATGGAAACTATATTACAATGAGAAAACATATTCATTATTTGTATAATATATTAATAAAAATATTGTTTCTACTTCATAAGTGTCTTATTATTATTTACTTACCTGTTTTATGTTGAACTTTAATCGAACCTTATCACCTCGAATTGCTATGTCGACTAAAAGTGAACGCCCACTATCCGAGCCGAAAGCGTCGAACGATACGAATTTTAAAATAATTTACATGAAATCATATGAAACCTCGCACAACTGCCCGCGTGGAATTGTTTGAATCAGGAAGAACTTCAGAAATCCTAGATGAATTGGAATGACGTAATCAGATCCGGCGCGGGCGATGCGGTCGAATCGACCGATTACCTCGCATTCTGACAGTTGCATGCGACAGCAACGTGCGAGTACTACTTCTTCATTAAAAAAATGAAATTTAATTTAATTAGTACTTTCTTCGTCTTCCATTAATAAAGCACTGACAATAAAAACCTCGTCAAAATCCATCACAATTTACAAGTTATTACAGTGCAACAGGTGTATATGAAATGGAAACGATTTTTTGGCGCGGTCGATTCTTTCGGTGCAGATATGTGTGCGAGGCCTCCTTTACTTCTATCTTCTATTCGTTCGACGCGTTCGGCTTGGATAAGTGTGCTTTCACATTAAAAGTCCAAAACAACTACAGTTGCAGTATAACAGCATTATTTTTTAGAAATAGTCAAAAATTTACATTTGAAATCACTAATTGGTAAGTACACCATTAAATGATTCGATTTTTGTGCTGCAAATATAACCTAAATGTTTTTTTAATTTGTCTTTTATGTAACAGTTTATTAGTAATTTTCAGACGGTGCTTTCGCTAAGATTTGTGTATTATGAACCAATCCAATTATATAATCCCGTAGGTGCTGTAAGGGGCGACAAAGGAAAACTGAGATGGGCGCCAGCGTGTTCCTAATAACAACTCAAAATAAAAAATAAAATATCGGTTTCCAACGCTGCCTGCCAAGAGTGGCAACTATTGACAGAATTAAGGAATAGTAACACTAACACACAAAATATTGAATACATGAATATTGAAGATTGGAACACACAATCGCCAAACAACTTAGAACAACCTGGTGAATACATCCATACACTAAACACTCAACATGCAATAACTTACACCTCTGACACACCTACACCTTGCCTTCAAAAATACCCCTCAACGATAACACACAGACTAACATCGTATCCCACAGTCTCTTAAATACAAATGATGATAATACCTTAAGTAGCACATATATTGATCAATTTGGACCTCTGCAAACTAACTTTGATGATGCTTCAGAAATAAACTCTGAAATAGAAGACGTGTTTCTACAAACTCAACAATATTTTTCAAATACACACCCCATTAACAGGCCATACATTCGCAAGCAGAAATCGTCTAGAAAGTTCACTGCTATAACTTATATAAACTCTATCATTCTTCCTAAGAACGTAAATCTACACACCGATTTCATCACATTGCAAACAAAAATTTATTGTACACTCCACACAAAATGAAAGACGAACATATATAAAGAAAAAAACCAACATGGCAGGTCAGATTAGAAAGGAAAATCGAAAATTTAAGAGCACACATAGGCAGACTGACACAATTCATTAACGGTAGCAGAAGTAAAAAAGTAGTAGCTGCAGTAGAAGAAATAAAGATAAAATACCAAATACACGCACAACACGAAAACTCGAATACAGAACTAGAACACTTTTTGGACACTTTAAAACAAAAATTAAATGCAGCATCCAGTAGACTTAAAAGATATATAATATGCACGAACCGCAAAGTACAAAACACAAAATTTACCAACAATGAAAAATTATTTTACAGAAACCTTACATCTAAGAACAAAGACATCAGAAACCAAAATCTGGAGACACCTTCGTCCGAAACATTGCGGGAATTCTGGGCCAACATCTGGGAAAATCCAGTATCGCATAATAATCACGCAGACTGGATCAACGAGGCAACACCAGAAATCACAGAAAAGAAATTTGAATTTATACCAATAAATACATTTATAGAAGTCCTCAAAGGCACACATAACTGGAAATCGCCAGGCACAGATAATATTCACAACTACTGGTATAAGAAATTAACCAGCATACATCCATTCATACATAACCACTTAAAGACATTCATCCAATCACCACATTTACTTCCAACATACATAACACACAGAGTAACATACAAGTATACGATACCCAAAGACATGAATGACACCATAAACCCAGCGAAATACCGACCAATTATTTGTCTACAAACCTTGTACAAAATATTAACTATTAATTATTGTTCCGGTACTCGGCCACGTTTTCCCGAGAAATATTGGCACGGCCGGTATACAAAGCATCACCAGTGCTGTCATCTGCATAGCAATGAATGTTACTGGTTAGCAACATATCATTGATATGCAGAAGAAACAGCGTTGGTGATAGCACGCAGCCTTGTGGAACACCAGCGTTAATGGGCTTGTAATCTGAGCATGCACCGTCTACTACGACCTTGATGCTCCGATCTGCAAGAAAGCTGGAGATCCAATTGCACAATTTCTCGGGAAGCCCGTAGGAAGGCAGCTTCGAAAGAAGCGCTTTGTACCAAACCCGATCGAAAGCCTTTGCTATGTCCAAACTTACGGCCAACGCCTCCCCCTTGGACTCCACTGCCTCCGTCCATCTATGAGTTAGGTAACCTAGAAGATCACAGGTAATAAATTAAAAACCTGCTAAATTAACAGCCTGCGTAAGCGAAATAGTATATGAACATTTAACCAAAAATAATATTCTAGCAGAACAACAAAAGGGATGTCGTAAGAATAGCCAAGGATGTAAAGAACAACTTACTATTGATGCAATTATTTTGAACAGCGCTGTTAAAAGCAAGAAAGATATTCATTCACACAATGTTTATCGATTACCTTCTTCCGTTTCAAAGGCGCCAATACTGGTGTATTCGTTCGATCGTTCCTCCATTACGCCAGCGACGTTCACTGCGAACATACGTCACGCACCTGTGTTTTTAATTTCGCAAAATGACTGTTTGTGCTATGTAATCATGTAAAAATTCCTCATGGAAAAAAGATAAGGATAAGAACATCACTTTTCGTAAGTAAGTATAAAATTTTATGGTGTATTTCTTTGTAAAAAAAAATACGAAAGCTAAATGTCAATACAAGTAATAATACCGCGCAATAATATTCGAGTGTTGCCTAGTCTATGAAATGTTTTTACCATTTTTTAATGTCCTGATCAACCGGTTGGTTGTCTGTAAGGGTTTTAAACGGTCTAATTTTACAGATTGAATCGGAAAATGAAAATAATATAAAAATGAAAATAATATTTTGAAATTGATAGTGGAGGGATATATAAAAATCAGGCTGTTTCATGTAGCGAAGACAGAATATATTTACATAAATATACCATCGAAAAGGCAACAGTACCGAAAACAACTACAATCTCAGTTTTTAAACAAAATTTTAATTTAAATAAATAAACAAGGTTGATTTCATATGTTTTTTATTTTTTTACTTACTTTCCCTCGCATAGCATCTGGTTACAGGTATTCCTGTGGAACCGTTTATTTTTTACAGTATAAAATGTAGCCTATATACACCAAGTTTTACAAAGTTTCATCTTCTTCCAGTGGCAGGATTTCATTGATTGGAATGATTGCAATGATTTGATCAAGTCATGAAACTAATAAGATATATGAATTTAAAAAAATTAAACATTTGCTCTCTTGGCCAAAGTTTACGCTTAACTAAATTTACATTTTTGCGTCATTTTACTTAGGATTGAAAAATAATTAATGTCTTCGTGAAAGCGGCAAAATTTTGTGTTCTACAGTATAAAAGTGTAGTACTCTGTATATATTTAATAATAATAGATTACAAATATATGTTACGTACATAAATATCTACTGTGCGTTTTTATTTATTTTTAACTGTTACCTACATTAATTATAGGTTTCATTACATAGGTTTCATTACATATCTTCAATATTTTAGTGCGATGTTCGTACCTACATAAAACACACATAACCAACCATATCCCCATACACCCACGCATACAAATGCACACGCCTCGCACACACATTTTATACTCGTAGAATCAATAGGTACGTCAATAGGAATGAAATATAAAATCTCCTACATTTTTTGGGTAATCGATTCTCACTGTTATTACCGAAGTCACGCACATTAATTTAAGTAAGATATGCGCGTCACGTGATACTCATGCACACATAAATCAAAGACTGGCATCACTATGAACGGCGCGGTGTGTTAGCAACACGGTATCTGGACCTATAAAACATCTTTGTTTTGAAAGTAATTGAAATAGTTAAAAGAGTATCACAATTTCTATAAATTAATAAAACGAATTGTCTGTGAAGAGCGAATTAACTATTATGGGACATAAAAATCCACTCATTGATTATATACTTGCAATATAACCAAAGTAGCCACTATGCGCCTCTCCTATAATAATTCCAGGATTTTAAGCAATCGCCACGTTTAACAGGTGCATTGCAGTCTCAGACTTCATATTAGATTGCGCTAGCACTTCTTATTATTTTGTGATATTAGATGGTCCTTTCCATAGACTAGTAAATATTATTATTTTTATTTAAAAAAACTTTATTGTTCTAACCAATAAAAAGTTTACAGAGGGCGGACTTAATGCCAGTTAGCATTCTCTGCCAGGAAACCCATGGCATGGTGAGAATGTTTTTTATTATTTTTTATAGGAGAGGGGCAAACGAGCATGCGGCTCACCTGATGGTAAGTGACTACCGCCGACCATGAACAACTGCAACACCAGGGGAACTAGGGGAATTGCAGATGCGTTGCCGGCCTTTTAAAAAGGAGTAGGCTCTATTCTTGAAGGTCCCTAAATCTTATCGTTCCGGAAAAGTCGCTGATGGTAATCGATTCCACAAGGAAGTTGTGCGAGGAAGAAAACATCTTCTAAATCGCACAGTGGTGGACCGCCAATCATCCAGATGGTATGGATGGTATCGGGAGTTCTGCCGCTATGTGCGTTCGTGAAATTTGGGGGCAGGGATTAATCCGAACAATTGCTCAGAGGTAAATGCGAAAGAAAATGCAAAGGGATGCAACATCTCTTCGCAGTGCCAATGAATCGAGCCGATCGGAAAGGACACGGTCGTCGACGATTCGAACCGCTCTGCGCTGAATGCGGTTAAGTGGATCGAGTTGGCACTGGGGAGCCCCTGCCCAGAGATGGAAACAGTATTCCATGTGAGGCCGAACTTGCGCCTTGTAAAGTTGCAGGCATTGTGCCGGCATGAAATACTGTCCCGCTCTGCTGAGCACGCCAAGCTTTTTAGAGGCCAATTTGACTTTCTCTTCCAATTGACCACGAAACTACACGTCACTCGATATGTCGACACTGAGGATTCCGATGCTGGCTGAGGCAACAAGGGGAGTGCCTTGAAACTGAGGAGATACGGCAAAGGGGTCTTTTTAGTGGTAAATGCGCGTACTTGTGTTTTCTGAGGATTAAACTGGACTAGATTTAGTCGCCCCCAATCCGAGACTTTGTTCAGCAAAGACTCGACTTCATACACAAGTTTGTTCCGGTACACGGCGACGTTATCCCGAGAAATATTGGCACGGCCGGTGTATAGAGCATCACCAGTGCTGTCATTCGCATAGCAATGAATGTTACCAATTTGCAATATATAATTGATATGCAGAAGAAACAGCGTTGGTGATAGCACACAGCCTTGTGGAACACCAGCGTTAATAGGCTTGCAGTCGGAGCCTGCACCGTCTACAACGACCTTGATGCTCCGATCTGCAAGGAAGCTGGTGATGGAATTGCGCAATTTCTCGGGAAGCCCATAGGAATGGAGCTTCGAAAGAAGCGCTTTGTGTCAAACCCGATCGAAGGCCTTCGCTATGTCCAAACTAACGGCTAACGACTCGCCCTTGGACTCTACTGCTTCCGCCCATCTATGAGTCATGTAGACCAGAAGATCACCAGCTGGTCGACCCCGACGAAAACCGTGTTGGCGGTCACTAATCAGCTGGTGATCCTCAAGGTACCGCATGAGCTGGCAGTTAATAATGGATTCCATTATTTTGGAGAACAAGGAACTGATGTTGATAGGCCTGTAGTTAGACGGGTCTGAGCGGTCGCCTTTTTAGGGATCGGATGGACAAAAGCTGTCTTCCATGATTTCAGGACTACGCCTAGGAGTACCAGAAAAGACGCGTTAGAACCGGTGCCCACTACGGAGCACACGTCCTCAGCACAAATGGGGGGATCCCGTCAGGCCCACTCGACTTGTGGATGTCCAGGGAGAGAAGTGCTTTGCGAACCGAGCGCTGTGAGAACCGCACATTCGGCATGGAGCACTCACACCGCGGGATGGTCGGCGGTGTGTTCCCCCCGTCATCAAGAGTCGACTTGGACCCAAAAAGGGCAAAAATTAGTGGCAGGTGGCTTAAGTAACTCAATATAATAAATTTATATAGATATAACACATATTAAAATAAGGTTTATAAATTACACAAATGCATATGAATACAAACAAATACATAATAATGCATATATAACAATTATCCTTAATACATATATACATATACACATGCATAAATACATACATAAATACATATACACATATAATAATAATAATAAATAATTTATTGCTTTAAAAGAAGTAGTAAGTTGTTACAATATTGTTGGGTACTCTCTTTTAGGTAAATAGATACCTGTAGTAGAGGGACCCGCTCTTCCGTAGTACAATTATATTACTACTTTAAATTATAATTAAAATAATAAAAAAAAGAAATTCTACACAATTTAAAACATGCAGTAAGGTATGTGCGTGTGCGTGTGCGTGTGCGTGTGCGCGTGCGCGTGCGCGTGCGTGTGCGTGTGCGAGTGCGTGTGCGTGTGCGTGTGCGTGTGCGTGTGCGTGTGCGTGTGCGTGTGCGTGTGCGTGTGCGCGTGCGTGTGCGTGTGTGTGTGTATGTATGGATGACTGTGAGAAGTCTGGAATTGTGAAAATTTATAAGGCACTGTTTTCTAGAAGGGATTCAGTTTCTTCATAAGTAAGTTTTCTTAACCAGTCTGCTACGGTTTTTTTACAGTCATGGTAATTCATAGGATAAATATTGATTTTTTGGTTTATTTTATTATATAAGTAAATTGAAAGTCTTGTATACTGTCTTGATGCAAACGTAGTCTTAAATGAATCTTCGTAGGGTACTGTATATTTTCTACGTCTAGTCGTTGATGACGGTTGATATTTTAGGGAACTATGAAGTTTTAAAACGGTTGCTAAAATGTAAAGTTTTCTTACCCAAAAGTAAATTACTCAATTCATAGAGTTCAGTTGTTGAGAATCTATAGGGCTTTAAGAACATAACTTTAATTAAGCACCGTTGAGCTCTTTCAAGCTCAAGGAACCTGGTTTTTGCTGCACCACCCCATATAGGAATACAGTAGCCTACCGTTGACTGAACCAGAGCTATGTATATTTTATTAAGTAAGGACTTCGTGGAGACATGTCGTAGTGACTTAAATATCCAAATAAGTTTCCTGAACCGAGTTGCCATTAATTCTAGGTGTGAATACCAAGACAGTCTTTGGTCAACCATTACTCCTAGATACTTTATATTTGAGACTTTATTTATTTGAGAGCAGTTACAACTAGAGCTTTGGACGACAGAGCATTCGTGAATTTTAATTTGAAAATCAGGTGTAGGTTGAGTGCTGTTGTACATGGTAAAACAAATATATTTAGTTTTGGATATATTCAAAGTGAGTAGATTCTGATTGAGCCAATTCACCATCCCAGCAAGACCTAATTCTGCTGTTTTCCTTACAGAGTCCCATGTATCTCCTGTAAATACAACAGCTGTGTCATCTGCATAGGAAAAAATCTGCCCATTATAAAGTTTCATATTACACAGTTCATTAATGTATATCAAAAACAGAGTTGGGCCCATCACACTTCCTTGGGGGACTCCATAGTTGACAGTTACAGTTTTACTTACAGTTGTTCCAATTTTTACCGACTGTTTTCTGTTTCTAAGGTAGCTACCAAAGAGAGAGAGAGTTTTATCCCTTAAACCAATGTTTTCTAGTCTTTTTAGCATTATGGGTACGGAAACTGTATCAAAAGCTTTCTTTATATCCAAAAATACTGTTATACATTTTTTTTTTATCGATTTCCCTTACAATGACTTTAGTAAGATCCCCAACAGCATCTTCAGTGGATAAGCCGTGACGAAAACCATACTGTGACTTTGAAATTAAGTTGAATTTATTAAGATAGCTTACTAGTCTTTTATTTAATATTTTCTCCATAATTTTTGAAATTGACGTTAATACTGATATTGGTCTATAATTTGTTACTTCATCTCTGTTTCCACTCTTATATACATATATACATACATACATAATATGTCTGGATAAAGGTAGCAGTATTGGTATTATGGTGACGACATTGCTTTTGAGAGATGTTCCCGGACCAATCCTTTGAAGGCTATCGTGTTTGGTGCTTTCCTAATGTCTTTTATTTTTATACTCGTAGAATAAGGGTGACATCGAGCACACAATCCACCTGATGGTAAGTGGTTGCTGTAGTCCATAGAAACCTACATCTATCTTCGTTCGCGAATTAAATCTGCGTTGTCAGCCGTAACGACTAAGATGGAATGCCTCTTTTCCAGTAAAAAGGGTCTCCGGTTCTCTACTCTCACCATACGAAACATAGCAGTATTAAGCTGCCCTTTTACGCTGCTATTCTGTGAGAGCGTGGTCCTTCCCCGGTCGAGCAGACCCATTCGTGCTACAACTGTACTATTAATGTAGCTGCAGCACGGCTCTACCACGTATAAAAGTCTTCAGGTAAGAGTTCCAGAGTAGTGTAGCCTGAACAGTAAAAGAATTACTGATAAAGCCTGTAAAATGGAGTGGAACTGAAATCTTCAGATTTGTTAAATAGCGAAGTACTTTGTCGTAGTTGGAGGAAAGGTATTGAAATTTTTCTTTTAGGTAGGAAGGTGTGGACAAATCTTTTAAAATGGAGTAGAGAACAGACAATATTATGGAAGTGTGCCTTTCTCGGATAGTTAGCCATTTAAGGCGAATACGAAATTGAGAGATATGGTCATATTATCGAAGGCCGAAAACCTGATGCAGTTATTAAGAAGGCGCTCAAGTTTATTGAGAAGATTTTGGTTCAAGTCTGAGTAACAAATATCTGCATAATCAATGACAGGCAAAATAAGTGTTTGAACTAAAGACGTCTTTTAAAAACATCTTAGGTTTGAACAAGCATCATGCTTAGTTTTGTATGGGAGAAAGTTTTTCAGACGGTAGAGCGAGTGACTTTACGGCTGACTTCAGTGGCTTGTTTTTCCCAGTTCAACGTTTTATCTATGTATAGACCAGTTTTTAACCCAGTCAGAGAATGGAATCAAATTATTATAATAAAATACGGCTGGCAAGCAACTGACGTCAATTTTTGGCAGCATTCTTGAGCTGCCAATAAGCAGTATTAGTCTTACAACGAATTTTATAAGAATGAAATTCAAAAGAAGTTATTTCTGGATTTCATTTTTAATAATCCGCGCAAGTTTTAAATCAAGCTGCATACCTAAGTATGTTGTTTATTAGTATATTGTTTAAAATTCGACATGACACAAGGGCAGCGGCCAAGCGGCGAGAAGTACCAGGTAGGTAACTTGCTTCTTAGAAATTTTATCTTAAAACATTGCATCACGGATATGGACAAAGTAATTTTTTTGTTTAGAACGGGTTGCTTCTAACAATCAGCATACCGGTTACGAGACGTTAGGTATGTTTGAAAAATAAAATGATGCAGATACTTGACATAACTTAAGATATTAAAATAAGTAATATTTTATATTTTTCATGAATTAAATTCAAACAATCGCCATTAAAAGCCGTGTGATGGCAGAACAAGATAATCTATCACCCTATTTCGTCCCTTTAGTGATGCAAGAAACGACTATATGTAAGGAAGACCTTATATTTTCCGACAGATATAACGATCTCGTTTACGCCGGGCATAAAATATCCAGACGACGGGAAGTAGCGACAAAGGTGCCTTTCGCCTATTTCTTTCTATTCAAATTTAAGGCAAATTGTCCATTCGACGGGCGGAGCCCATGTTCAGCGATGGACTTTTACGGGTTGTTGATGATTAAATTCACTCGAGCGTTCAGTTTAATTAAAGAGAAAAGTATGAAAAAGGGGAATTACATACATACATTTTTTTTACAAGTATAATCTAGCGCTTAAAACTACTATGTTACCTGATGATGATGGTGAAGTGCACTGACTTAACAAAAGTCTATTCACCTTGAAGACACCCATATTGATATCTGATGGAAAGACAGATGCTGGCAACTTATTCCACCCCTTTGCTGTACGCAAAACGAACGATCTAGCAAATCGTTTGGTAAGTCGACAACGAAGGGGTGGAGACTGACCGGGTGTCTGGTTGTCAAATGGTGGAAGGGAGAGGGTGAATTCCTGCGTTCACTCGCCAAAATGCATCCTGCAGAGAATCAAACGGCTGGCTACTTTGTGCCTGTGTTCGAGACTGGTGAGATTGGCATAAATACATAAATATACATATACTTACATAAACATTCACGCCTGTTACCACTAGAAGTAGACAGAGACTACCGAGTCAGCTCTTAGCTAAAATCTATCACCCGCTGTTTCGCACCATGATTCGAAAGCAACAGAAGAAATAATAAAGAAGAATAAGGAAAAATAAGAAGAAGAAGAAAGAATAACCCATGAGACTGAAAACAAACCTACAATTAAAGACTACTCAAAATCCTCATAAGAATATTGCCGTATTAAGTTCGCAGAAATAAAAATGAATAATTTATTGTTTTGTAGAAGATTTTTTTTTAATATAATAGTGTGACAAACGAGCACACAGTCCACCTAATGGTAAGTGGTTGCTGAAGCCTATAGACATCTATATCTATCCTCGTTTGCGAATCAAAATGCAGATGCGTTGTCACCCGTGAGGACTAAGATGGAATGCCTCTTTTCCAGTAAAAAGGGTCTCCGGTTCTCTATACTCACTATACGAAACACAGCAGTGTTAAAATGCTATTTTACGCTGGTATTCTGTGACAGCGTGTTCCTTCCCCGGTCGAGCCGACCCATTCGTGCTACAACTATACTACTAATATAGCTGCAGCATGGCTCTACCACGTATAAACTTATCCTTACTTTCTTAAATAAGGTGATCGCCACCATGCTGGTTCTATGAAAATTCATTTTAAAATTGTATAAACAAAATTATTGTTAAGTAAAATATGTTTAAAAAAAGTCCCGCTGGGTTTCTTGCTGGTTCTTACCAGGACAAGGGTATTTTCCGAACCAGTGGTAAATAAAAAATGACTTTCAATAAGTATCAGTAATAATCAATTTTGAATAAAAATAATTCTATTCTCTCACGGAAACGGGAGTAATAGCAGTCTACATTTGACTATCAGTTACTTCATATACCAATAAGTAATTACTATTGTTGTATATATAGCAAACAACGCCTAATGCAATTGCGTGAGCAAAAGATCGTAATTTCCTTTTGCATGATATTATTTATTGACCGTAGTTTTACTATTTCTAGTCCATTGTTATAAGCGAAGAAGAAGTAGAGCAAATTAGTTCAGACATTGAAGAGAGTATTTAAATTTACATGAGGATCGGACCATACCAGAGGTTGTCGTGTAGCCGCAGCTCAGTATGTGGTGCCCTGGAAAGGCGAATGGTGTCCCGAGAGTTGTACTGCATTTTTTAAAATTAAGTTCAGACTGAATCTCTTTAGTGTTTTCTTTTATGTTACAGCAGCACGTGTGATGTGACTGGGAGGCGAGTTTGTGCCTTGCCTAGTCGGAACGGACAGCCAGGTCCAGTTGTAGCATGGCCTGGTTTTGGCAGATGCGTATGCGCGTATACGCAAGCGCCTTCCCGGGGCGCGCGTATGCTGTACATGACGGTGCCTCAGAAGTCTTACACTATGTGTGCGCGGAAGCCGTACGCTATGTGTGCGCGGAAGTGTTATACTCTGTATGCGCGGAAGTCGTGTTCTCTGAACATGCATCAGGCTCTGTCCTGGCATGCAGTGTCCTGGTTCGCGTTTTTAACGTGGTTTACGTAGTTAACATGGTAACTTGATAGTTCATGTACGCGTATGTGTGAGATACTTCGTATGGAGATGTATCCATACTTGTGAAAGCGAAGTGCTTTATTATAGTCCACGGTATGGGAACGTATTTCTGTTTTAGGGCCTCGTATGTGTGATGGATGAGAGAATAGGCAACTGTGTATGTTGTCCTGATAATTAACAACTTTTTTTTCACGCAGATCACGATGACAGCAACCTCGACGATGCCTGTGAACCCTCAGGTGCTCCTGCTGTTCCCGTTGATGCTTTGGAGTGCGTGGTACGGTGCAGCGTCTCGCTGGCGCTGGTAAGATGCGACGGCTCGCTGTGCGAGTGCGGCACGCCCTGTGCTGTTGTTTTGACCACATGAGCTTGCTTCATGGCAGCTAACTATGGCGTGTGCTGGTTTGTTTTAATAGCCACGTGCGCTTGCCTTACGCCTGCCGCAGAGGCGAGCAGTGAGAGACGTGTTGATGTTTACTATGTTAGCAATCCCAGCGGTGTGCTGATGAATACTGGTGAGTCGTACCCATTTTATTATGATTCTGGGCCGAATGCCCAATCATCAAAGATTGTGTTGTGGCAAAAGTGTAAGTAATTTTGTAAATTTAACCGAAATCTGTCAAAGTTTAGTGTGCAAAGTAACAAATACCCCCATGATCATGTGAGGAAAATCCCCGATCACCAAGTTCATCGAGAATTAGATGTCATAGTTGATGACATTGGTAGTGAGACCAAATTTGATTAAGAATGGCTTGTATACTCATACTCAAAACTTTAGACCGCACCTCATGAGTAACATGTGGCGATGGGTCTGTAGGAAATCGTTGGTGCGATTTCTGTCTGTGTTGGTGTATATTTGGCGGCAGATATGTAGGGAATCGTTGGTGCGATTCTGGCATACGTAACGGCAGATATGTAAAGAATCGTTGGTGCGATTCTGGCCTGTGTTGGTGCACAGAGCCCCTTGTGTATTGTAGCATATATGACGGCAGATATGTGGAGAATCGTTGGTGCGATTCTGGTCTGTGTTGATGCACAGATTTCAACGAAAGCTTCACGAGTTGAATATGCATTGCTTATGAATTGTAAAGAGTAAAAAAAATGTTAAAATTACTGTGTTGGAACTTGTTGATCGGACCTTTCACAATAAATCATGTTGTGCAGGAAGCACTGTGTATGAAGCCTTAATGACAAGGCATTGTCAATTATGACAGTTGACTGACTATTGTACTTAGACTTAGAAGAAGTAAAGTACCATTTGGAATCGACCTTGTTTCCACTGGCAGATAAGCCAAGGTAGATTAATCTCTGAGCATATTTTGTCTACAGGCACTGCAACCAAGGACGGATGCTAGTCAGATGGCCGTGTTGTGGATTGCTGGCGCCATAGTGCAACAAGCAGCGCCGTCTAACAATTAATTTTGCGAACTAATAATATGTACCTGCTCATGTCAGGACGGACGAGCGGACGAATTGATGGACTATTAGTGTTGGTTACAGGAATGCATGAAAATACACGCCCGAGGACGGTCGTACGTCAGGATGGCCGTATCGGAGCGTCTATAAAATACCCGGTTGGGTCGAGGTGCAATGGAGGGTATATCGAGAAACCCCCGCTTGTTTGTGCAGTATAAAGTTCACTGTAGGTGCCGTGCGCGGGAGAGTCCGCTTAAGTCATTCAACGGGTGTGGTCATTCTACTAGTGCTAAGATAGTGTCGTGGTTCTGTTCGTTGTTGTAATTCTTCTAGTGCAGGCAAGGAGGATTGGTGTTGCTGAGTAATTGTGGCGGAGACGTGTTACGGTGTGGTCGAACTGTAATTTCACTATACTGAATGTATAGTGCGTTACGTTGTCTTATTACTGATAATGATTAATTGCGTAAGCACGAGAGCAAGTTGAACATCCGCTCTCACACTTTTATTATTTTTAACAGTTAACGCTATCCTGATGTATTTCCGAGATCAAAATTGGGATCTCCTGTTGTCATTTCCGATATATATATATATATATATATATATAATCTTTATATATATATATATATATATATATATATATATACTAGCAGTTCCCCGCGACTTCGCCCGCGTGGAGTTATTTTTCGCGGAACCCTAAAATAAAAGCAGCCTAAGTTACTCCTTATAACATCAGCTATCTGCCAGTGTGTATAAAATATTGACAAATATTGACATTAATATTTATACGATACTAACGTCACTCAATTATTTTGCCACTAACACTTAAACTTTATGGTATGGTACGTCTAAATTAACTTTTAAATATTATTACGAATCTTTTGTATGGGAATATAGAAAAGTTTTTTTTTAATTTTTCAGGCAATTTTTTAAATTTTTCTCTCCGTAAGAACCATCTTCGTACTTCATGGAATATTATAAAAAAATAATTAGCGAAATCGGTTCAGCTGCTCTCGAGATTTGCGCTTAACACATTCAGCGATTCATTTTTATATTATAGATATACATCATAATATGTTGTTCTCAAAGAGAAAGGCTCTTCGTTATTATTAACGCATGCAGATTTATCTGCAATGCTATGAAAAATCTATATAGAAGATTATTTAATGTACATAAATGTATTATGTGAATTATGCCTACTGAATTTGAAGCAAGCAAGCTTTGCCTCATTTTATATAATCATGCCAAAAAGAAAAACATGAAATTTCCATCTTATAACGGTTAATTATTGAAGAGCAATAAATATTCAATACTCTCACAAAGGAAGCCGAAAATAACATCAATGAATTTTCTTTCTTTGATATTTTAATTAAGGTTGTTCGTACTGTCTTCCCTTTTATATCTTTTCTATAAAAATAGGCAATTGTATCTGTAATTTTGAAATGTTTTCAGAAAAATATTAAATTTTCTTTGCTAATTGTTAACAAGTTTTCGAATACCACCAAAGTTATGAAATAAAAAGTTTTTCTTTGTTAGCTGTGCTGTCAGAGCAAAATTTTTACTTGGCGTGTTCGGTGAGCGTAATTGTTAAACATACGATGTTGGATAGCTGTAGCATGAAAAGGAAAATAAATGAGACAAAGGCATCTTTAAAAATAAAACACTGTTGATAGTAGAAAACAAATTGTCAAATTTTCATATGAGGATATCTGATTAATGCTTTCGCGCTGTTTCAGAATAGCCGGCTAGTCAACCTAAAGAGAAAACTGCAGCCCGAAATGAATATAACAATGAAACATTTCAAAATCACTATGCCGTACCTTTTCCCCTGTTTCGTCCTCCAAAAGCTGATTTTATTAAAAAAAAAACAATTAAAGAGAAATTGTGGCCATGTATGTATGTTTTTTTATTTTTGTTCTTATTTGTTTCCAAGTTCTATGAGAACGGTAGTAAAACTAGGAAATTAGAGTTATTACAAGTACGGGTTTTATCGAACTCGCACCGACTAACCCCGCCTTCGCCGCATATTGACTTGTCCACGCTTTCGCATACATCCGCGGCCCGACCAGCGCCGGCCGCCCCATGGTGGCCCCTACCCATGAAAGGACCACTCTTGCCCCATCTCCTACAAGCCCGATACTATTTCTGTCATTGTCGGATCTCCATGCTTTGCTGTAAGCTAAAGATGTCCATCGCAATGGAATCATTATTTATAAAGTATATGTAGTATGGGACGGGTTGACAAGAGTGTTTTTGCAGCATTTCGAATACTTACTTGACACTTTGTTGCAGAATCTATGTATGTAAATTAACAGGATTCCGCTATCGCCCACATCTTTAGGCATGGATTGGCACGGAGAACTGGCCGAGTTTATGTTAACGTTGCATAAAATCCAATTTCGTGAGTACGAAAAGATTCGGTGGTTTCTCCCTATACAATTCAATAGCTCCTTGGACTCTATCGTGTGTCAATACTTAGGCACGAACACACTCTTATTTTTTTAGGAAACTGCTGTTGAGTTCACGCTTATAATGTAAGCAATAAGTATAATAAGCAACAATGCCTAACTTATTATCTCCATTATAAGCGTGAAAAGGGCGCAATAAAGTTGGATGTAATTCCGCACATCAACAGACGCACATGTGCCAGAGTGTAACGCAGATACTGGTGACTCACCTCGCTAGGCTAGGCTGCGTACTCGCTTAAGTCCTTTTACCGTGTCCATTTTGCACAATTTTTGAAAAATTTCATTAGAGAAACAATACCATAAAATCTCAACTGTGAAACAAGTGCGACTGGTTTGTATAGCTTAAGCAAAGTCCGCGTTCCTCAGAAAAACAATGGCCGTTGATTTTCCGCTCGGAAATAATGCACCTATAGACAGTGGCAGCATCTAACAAAATAGAATTAGGGAGAATGATTACTAATTTTGCATCGAACCAATTTAAAATTCGTGATTTTGTCCTATAAAGAAATATAATCCACTGTAAAAGATATGCAAGTAAATGGGGGATAGTAATCTTCCACTCGCCAGATGTAGCTACTCGTAGTTAACACTGAGGTAAAGATTTGTGACACAATGTCATTTAATTAAGTAAATAAGTTAAATAAAAAAAATATCAGTTTTGAGAGTATTATATTAATTAATTAATTAATAATGCGTTTATTTCGGTGATCTTTACTTTGTTCTGACTTCCCAGTGAGTAGTCACAGGATACTCGTGTTGGGAATGACCCGCTACGTCCTTAAGGATGACAGTAAGATTACAAAAAGTCTTTTATAAACATATTATAAACGTCTAGATTAATTGTAATTAGTACGTGTATATTAAGGAGTGTGTGAATGTGAGTGTAGGGGTGTTGTTGTATGTATAATGTGAATAGATGTGTGTGTATGTGTATGTGGATAAAGAAAGTATAAATAAGAAGACTGATTATCTGTAAACGTTTAATGTAGGTGGGATAGATTTCAGACAATTCTAGTCAAAAGATTTTCAACCTCGTCATGAATAACTGTATTTCTGCAATTTTTGCATTTATGTAATTGCATAGGGTATATTTTAAGTATTTAATTTAATTTATTATATTACTAGCTTTTTACCCGCGGCTTCGTTCGCGTGGGCTTCAATTTAGACACATCATTAATATCATTCCGTGTCAAAGTTAGCAAAATTGGATCACTTTTAAGGACACCTCGGTATCTGTGTCTATATTTGACTGAAATTTGGCAATATAATATGCTACAAAATCACATGAGTTTATCAGAATTACATTAATAAAATACGTTTAACAACACTTTTTTTTATATCGGACATGTCTTCCGATGTGGCTTTATAAAGGGAAAATTGCTCTGGAATCAGAAATGCGTTATTTACATAACATTTATATTTAAAGTTCATATAATTTTGACAAAATAATGTTGAGTTTCATGGTTTTTATTAATACACGGCATAGTGTTTATTTGCGTTATTTGATTCAAATAATTGGCTCCATTGATTATTCACTGCCATCATAAAATACATGCCAGTATTATACAAACATTTATTTACAAGTCTATACATGTTTATACATACAGGGTGGGGCAGCATAACTTCCTTTTTTTAAAACCTAATAAAACACATTGTATGAATCGGAAAAATTTTATTTGGTTTTTACAATGTAAGTACATACTTAAAGTTTTGTTTTATTTAGTTTTGAAGATCAAATCAGGTAGATGACGTCCCTTATTCTCTATACATTGAGTATACCGATTTCTGGTGTTTGTCATAACTCTTTGAAGCAGAGCAGGCGTTATTTTGGCAATTTCTTCCTGGATGTTGTTCTTTAAATCTTGTAGGGTCCTTGGACGGTTCACATAAACACGGGATTTCAAAAAACCCCATAGAAAAAAGTCACAAGGGGACAAATCGGGAGATCGGGCCGGCCACTGCAAATCGCCCCTGATTGAGATAAGGCGTTCTGGGAAGTGTTCTCTCAAAACAGCCATCGATGCTCTTGCAGTGTGTGCCGTTGCACCGTCTTGTTGGAACCAAATGTCTCCCAAGTCCAACGCATCCAGCCGGGGTAAAAAGAATTCCTGTAACATGTTTACATACCGGCCCGAATTCACTGTTACTGTGACTTCATTTTCCTCAAAGAACCAGGGACCAATAATTGCAGCTGAGGAAATTGCACACCACACTGTGACCTTAGGTGAATGCAAAGGCCTTTCATGCAATTCTCGAGGATTGGTGTCAGCCCAGTAGCGCATGTTTTGTTTGTTCACGGATCCACACAAGTGAAAATGTGCTTCATCACTAAAAAAAACAATAGCGTCCTCAGGAACGACATCCAGAAGAATCTCACATGCGTTCCTGCGAGAATCGTAGTCACGTTTTGACAGTTCCTGTACAGTCGCCATCTTGTATGGATGGAAATGTAAGTCTTCATGGAGAATTCTCCGCACAGAACGACTGGAAAGTCCAAGGGCAGATGCATGTTTGCGCGCAGAACGCCGTGGTGATCGCAACATTGAAGCTCTGACTGCCTCAATGTTCTCAGGTGATCTAATGGGCCGAGGGACTCCAGTTCTTCGTTTTGTCACACTTGCAGTTTGTCTAAACGTAGTGACCCACATAACAATTGATTTTCGGTCTGGAACAGGGGCCAACGGGGCTAAATTAAAGCGATTTCGAAAGGCGCGCTGAGTTGCAATCACAGAACATCCGCGCGAAAAGTAAGCCTCAACAGCAAACCCACGCTCCTCACTGTTCCAACGCATTATGGCGACTGAGCTGTCTCGACTAAACTTTATAGCCCCCCCTCTCGAACGAGACCACTAGCGCTCCACTACGATGTCACCTGACCGAATGGCGCGCATTACAAATAAGGAAGTTATGCTGCCCCACCCTGTATATAATTAGTACATATAAATAACTATGAATATATACGACGAAGCTATATGGGGGGAATCGAAATTATGAACGGGAGTAGAAATATACTAGCCATGTAGAGGCGGCGAAATAGAAATCCCGAATACCCCGTTTCGTTTTGTGGGTGTCGTAGACGGTGACAGAAGAAAACTGAAATAGAAGATGGGTGGTGGCATCTTCCTGATAACAGAGCAAAGTAATTAATACCTGCGGTTGCCCACCCGCTTGTCAAGCGTGGACATTACTGCAAATATCCGGCTTATTTCACAAACAATGTGGGAAGCCTATGATCAACAGTGAATAGCCTTATTAAAGAGTAGTAAAAGAGTAGTAAAGAGTAGCAAAGTAGATAATAAGACAATAGAGGTAATCGCTAGCAAAGATAATTTAAATACCTTAGAATATAATTCAACAATACTTAACTGTATAATTTCACAAAATAGCAATAATAAAAACTGTATTCACCTGGTGCATCAAAATATACACGGTATGTTAGGCAAAGAACTAGAAATTGAATTATTTTTAAAGAGTAACCTTATTCATATTTTATGTATTACTGAACATTGGTTGAAAGATTACAACTCCATATTTAATTTCAGTAATCACCAGGTGGTCAGTTCGTTCAATAGAGATGGCTCCTTAATATTAGCTAATAAATCCTTATCATGTAAAGAACGTAAAGACATTGTGAGCCTCTCTGTTGAACGTATTGTAGAAATGGCATGTGTTGAGCTTAAGCACCTTATTGTGGTGAGTGTTTACAGACCCCCGTGTTCAAATTATGATACCTTTGAAAAAATTATGGAAGAAGTTTTAGTTAAGCTTAATAAACAGAATAAATCTCTTATAGTGTGTGGAGACTTAAATATCAATCTCCTGGAAACTTCTTCCATCAGTATTAAATTTTGCTCTTTGTTCAAATCCTATAATCTTGATAATTTATTCTTTGAAGCTACACGTATTGCAGGGTGTAGTGCAACTTGTATTGATAATATTTTTACAGGTGTTGTACCAATCAACAAATTAATAATTCAAAAACTTAGTTCAGATCACTGTGGACAACTGGTTTCATTACCTTTTATGCACAAAAACAGGCAATTGAGAAAATTGTGTTTGTTCTTATTAATGCAAAACGCCTGGAGGTATTTAGAAGTAATATGGTAAAAAACCTATATGGAGAATTATTTACCTTTATAAGCAATAAATTTAAAAAAAAACATTTACTTCTAAACCATTCTCCAGAAACAGTCGCAAGGCATTTAATGAGTGGGCGACAGTAGGAATTCATAAAAGCAGACGAAGGTTATATGACCTTTACTATGAAAGATCATATAATCCTTCCGATGCTTTTAAAGAATATGTCAAAAATTATTCTAAAATGTTTAAAAGAGTTTGCTCCACAGCCAAATCGTTACATATTAGTAATAAAATTAAGACGGCTAAGAATAAAATTAAAATGACGTGGAGTATAATTAACAGCGAAACAGGCAAAGAAAAACCTCGTAACTCAAACTATTAATTAAAAATTAACAACGAATTGACTAAAACAAATTAAGAAGTCGCAGCGGTGTTTGAGAAATATTTCACTGATATTCCTATCTTGACAACAGAGTTATTGAATACTCCAACTGTCGCCGAGTCACTACTCAAACAGAATGTTAATACCTGTTTAAAAGAATTTAGATTTGAAAAAGTAGTACCGCGAGATATTGTAAAATACTTCAAAACCATTGATGTAAAGAAAACCGCAGATTTGTGGGGGATTTCCGTGACAGTTATTGCGTCCATAATAGATTTAATTGCACCTGATCTTGCTGTTATTTTTAATACTTGTATCGATTCTGTGTGTTTCCTGATTTAATGAAGTATAGTAAAGTAATACCTTTATTTAAATCTGGTGGTACATTGGACACCGCTAATTTTAGACTTATTTCTGTACAACCTACTCTCAGTAAAATTTTTGAAAAAGTAATTTTGGATCAATTGTTAATTTTTTTTAATACAAATAAATTACTTCATAAAAATCAATTTGGTTTTACAAGGGGTCGCTCGACGTCTGACGCCGGTGTTGAGCTTATGAAATATATTTTTAATGCCTGCGAGAATTCACAAGATGCCTTAGGTATTTTCTGTGACCTTTCCAATGCTTTCGATTGTATTCATCATGATACATTAATCAGCAAACTACAACATTATGGTGTAAAAAATTTGGCGCTTAGACTTATTACTTCATATTTCAGTAACGGAACTCAAAAAGTCGTCATTAATGTTAAATGTTCCTCCGGATCGGTAGTATCAATGGGCGTTCCTCAGGGCTCAATTCCTGGCCCATTCCTGTTCTTAATCTATATTAATGACTTACCTTATCTTGTAGGGGAAAATCACGATATAGTATTATTTGCTGACGATACCTCTTTAATTTTCAAACTGAAACGGCAGTCAATTAAATATGACGATGTAAATTATGCTCTATCGAAACTAGTACATTGGTTTAACGCCAACAATTTGCTCATAAACGGCAATAAGACAAAATGTATTAAATTTATAATACCTAATGTAAAACATTCGAAAACCAATGTGCTCTTAAATGGGGAGGAGTTGAGTCTTGTGGATACCACTGTTTTTCTCGGTATTACTATTGACGTGAAACTTCAATGGGGCCCCCATATATCTAAATTAGCAAGCAGACTTAGTTCTGCAGCATATGCTGTAAGAAAGATTAGATGTCTCACAGATGTTGAGACATCTAGATTAGTGTATTTTAGTTACTTTCATAGTGTAGCGAATTTTGCTATGGGGTAATGCGACTGATATTGAAGCTATATTTGTTTTGCAAAAAAGAGCCGTTCGGGCGATTTATAACCTAAATTGTAAAGAGTTCCTCAGAAAAAAATTTAAAGAAATAAACATATTAACTTTGACATGCAATATATTTATGAAAATGTAATGTATGTACATAAAAACATAAATAGCTTTAGTAAGAATAAGGATGTGCATACTTTAAATACTAGGAACAAACATAAGCTTGTAATACCAGTTACTAGACTCCACAGAATCAGTAATTCATTTATGGGGCAATGTTTTACAAACTGTTTGGCAAACTTTTACAACAAAATCCCAGAACATATTCAAATTTTGTCAATAAACAAGTTTAAAAGTTTTATTAAAGAAAAATTGTACAAAAAGAGTTATTATAATATCAAGGAATACATGAATAAAAATAACCCCTGGGAGTAAGGTGACCGCCACCATGCTGGTTCTATGAAAACTCATTTAAAAATTGTATACCTAAACGAAATTATTGATAAGTGAAATATGTTTAAAAAAAAAGTACCGCTGGGTTTCTTGCTGGTTCTTCCCAGGACAGAGGTATTTTCCGAACCAGTGGTAAATAAAAAATGACTTTCAATAAGAATTATGTAATAATCAATATTGAATATAAAATTATTCTATTCTATTCTAAAAAAAGTAAAAAAGTAGCAGTCTACATACATCTCACTACTGAGAACAGACCTCACCGAGTTTTAGAACAAAAAGGAATTGATTGAGTTGACTCCAACGCGGGATAATCGACTTATCATTTACCTAAAAATTAATATTTTTGTAACTTCTCAGATATGCCGGTTTCCTCGCGATGTTTTCCTTTCACCACCGAGAACGTGGTAAATACTTTAAATTGCCATTAAAATATGAGTGGTGTAAATTTTCGTTGCTTACGTAGGTACTATGATATTTACGTTTGGGCCGGTTCGATTAAAGGCTTTTACAGATGACTTTCAAGATTTTATCAATGCAGTTCTACTCATAGTAAAAATAAAAATAAACCTGTGTTTAAAATTTGCTTCCTTTGATATTTATGTACTTCACGCAAAAACCTGTGTTCTATTACTCATATGAGCTATGAAACCGGGACTATCACAAATTTTTTAAAAGGTATGTCTTAAAATATGAAAGCTATCTTAATATGTGATAAACTGTTATAATAAAAGTCTCATTAAAAGTATAAAAATAAAGAAGCAGCTTACATACGTCTTAGTACTATGTACAGGGCTCCTAATTACCCATAGTGCGAATAGCGGTTTTCACATGTCCAAGAAATTTTAAATTTTCCTAATTTTAAAACTGCTCAGACATCAAAGTTTCGCCTCGAAGTTATTCTTCACCATTTCTTTGAGCACGTGGACAGTAAGCAAATAAAATGTCCTTACCAGTTTCATTGGTCTTTTATTGAATTTTACGGCGAACACGGCTTTCGTATTTAAAGTTAAAGTTACAGCCTATTTACGTCCCACTGCTGGGCACAGGCCTCCTCTCATTTCTGAGAGCGTTTTAGGGCAAGGAAGTGTTCGCCGCGCTGCCCCAGAGTGTGTTAGCGAACTCCACATATCTTCGAAATATTTTTTTTCTTATTTCTCAGACATGCAGGTTTCCGCACAATGTTTTCCGTCACCGCCGAACACGTGGCAAATCAGCACTTAAAATTGCCATTAACAATTTCATTGGTGCCGGTGGGGATCGAACCTGGATGCTGTTAAATTTACAGCGAGCGCTAACCATCTGAGCCACCAGAAGTGCGAGTTACTTTTATCCGGACAGTGGCCACCGGTAAGTCTGACATTTTTTGATGCTACAACAATACGTGTTTAATAAAATTGTCTTTAATTTGATCAGTTACTTATAGTTAGTTATAATAGTATTTAGTAGTAACAAGATGGCGTTATTATTATATTAAAACCATGAAAACTAAAACTGTACCCTCTAGTACTCAGTCAATAAGTTGAAGTGGGACTGGGGTGGATTAGTCGCACAACAAAGCCGCATATTATAATACGTAAATTAGTCATAAAGTTATGTAGATTCTATTAAAACTTCTAGTTCTGTTAAAAATATACTATCAGCGGTGTGTAATGAAATAGTTTTCCGATATAGTAAAATCTAGAAATAGCAATGTTGTGTTTCGTGTTCGAAACGATCACAGCTATATCATGATATAGTCAACAAACACTGTTATATTTTATGAAATACCACCATTTCACGCAATGATCGACTAATTCACGATATTATTAATTCTCAGATCTGACCAATACATAATATATAAAAAGATCTTTATTAAAACTATAAGGATAAATAATAAGAGTTTTGTAATAACTGTAGTTTTTATCAGTTAATTTATCGATTAAAAGAATACTAATACGTACTAATAACTTTTTTATAGATAATAAATTAAACTAAGAAACATTTTAGATTTAGACGGCAGCGAAAGTGTTCGAGTCAGCTATCCACCGACGGATGCAGTCACAAATAAGCGCTCATCTCTCCGACACGCAGCACGGGTTTAGGCCGGACCGCAGTACAAGCCACCAATTTGCAGAACTTTATGGCGCAGGTAGTACCGGCAGTTGATGCTGGAATACAAGTAGACATAGCCTACTTTGACTTTAAAAAGGCGTTTGATACGGTGGATCATGATATTTTATTAAAAAAGTTGGCTCAAGTCGGATGTACTTCGTATATGCTCCAGTTCTTCGTCAGCTATATGAAAGATCGACAGCAGTACGTGGATTACAATGGGTATGAATCAGGACTATACTATACACGATCCGGTGTGAGCCAGGGCAGCAATTTGGGGCCTCTTGAATTTTTAATAATGATAAATGACTTACCAGAAGTCGTCAGAGATAGTACTTGTTTATTATTTGCAGATGACCTTAAATTGATGCTTCCAGCTAGGGTAAAATCTGATTGTGAATGTCTACAGGAGGATATAAACAGAGTGGTGAAGTGGAGCCACGAAAATAAATTGTATTTTAATGTATCCAAATGTTCGGTGTTGTCTTTCACCCGTGCGCGTAAGACGATGCACTTCGAATACAAGATTGGAAGCGACACCGATGACCCGTGTGTCTCAGGTACGAGATCTCAGAATCCATCTCACCTCCGATCTAACATTTCGCGAACATATTGTTAAAACTTGTCAAAAGGCGTATGGGTGACCTGGGTTTTGTCCTGAGACAGTCAAGAGATATTAAAAATATTACCACACTGAAAGTGCTATACGATGCTCTAGTCAGGAGTCACTTGGAGTATGGTGCTGTTATATGGGCTCCGCATGAAGAAAAGTACAGCCTAATGCTAGAACGTGTCCAAAACAAATTTATGAGGCACATATACTTCAAACTGTATGGGGTCTATCCGTTTTACCCTTTGAGGTACCCCACATTGTTCGTGCTCGGGATGGTCGGGTACAACTAGCTCAGAGTAAGACGGGAGTTTGCCCTGGCTGCACAAGTAGTGAAGTTGCTCCGTGGCGCCACATGCAACCCGGGGGTGCTGCGCCACCTGCAGCTGTGCGCACCGGACTGGTACGTGTGGAGGCGACGCCGCCCGCCGCTGCTTGCGGTGCCCGTGGCCAGGACCAATTTGCTTAATAACTCACCTATAGTCCGAACAATCCTAGTAGTGAATAAAGTTCATGAGAGGATTGACATATTTTCGAGTAATCTGAGTGAACTCGCTAAGGTACTTTTATACATAGTTAGTTATGTAAGTTAGTTGTAATACATAGTATATTTAAGTAAATTAGTGACACTATCGTATTGGGTTTGTTTAGCCTGTAAGGATAGTTGTTAAGTGTGTGTGGTGTGTAAATAAATAAATAAATAAATAAATAAATAAAAGTAGACTGACATGGGTGCTCTCTACTAGCAAAGACAGTACGAACAAGAGGTGTAGGGGACACAATATTAGTACTCTTTTTTTTTTAAAGGGATTCATTAAACGGTAGAGATTTATGACATTTTAGAATTAGGATTTTTTATAGGATAAGGGTGACAAACGAGCACACAGTCCACCTGATGGTAAGTGGTTGCTGTGACCCATAGACATCTACATCTATCCTCAATAAAAAAATCTTAATACAGGTTGTTAGTAGACAATCTATAAGGTTTGAAATATGTGACCTTTACAAGAGATCTCTGTGCTCTTTCCAAATCTAAAAAGTTGGTCTTGGTGACTCCTCCCCAGATTGGGATGCAATAGGAAATCTCTTAGAAATGAGGGGAGGCCTGTGCTCAGCAGCGGGACATATGTAGGCTGTAACTTTAACTTTGTTTAACTTACAGCTATGTAAATTTTATTTAATAGAGTGCTAGACATTGCTGACGTAAATGATTAAAATGAGAACAAGAGTTTCTTGGAATAGAACGTCGATCTCCTAGGGGTACGGTGCTTCACTTAGTAGTGGGTACACGCATCGTGTTGGGGCGACATACTCAGCTGCACGTTTGAGATTCGTCTCCGTTAAGCTTAGGTAGATCTGTCCCAAGCGTCCCAATTCAACGCAACCTCACAGGTGCATTTAAGCAAAATCTAGGAAGTTAAGTCCTAGGGCCCGGAGTGTCTCTTTACAGTGGGTGCACACACCTATCGTTAAGACATATTCGGCCCTTCGTCTAGATTCGACTCCGTAGGACTTCGAGGTCACCGACCCCTAGGCAGATCTTTCCCTAGGGCGCGAAATACGTCAGGAAAAACCAACAATGCCGGAAATAAACGGCTCCCAAGATCGGTACACAGAGCAGTACTGTGAGGAGAACCCAGGCAATGGGGAATTCACCGAGGCCCGAAACCTGCTGTACAAAGAAGCACACGCAGAAGACAACCTAGGAACCCAGATTAACTTTCAGATACGATTTATAACAGCTTCCAACTGCAAGTGACAACTATGCCTTTGATCAACAATGATGCCGAGGTATTTAGTTTCGTTCACCTTATTTATATGGAGACATGAGGTATTTTCAGGATTTGTGCAGCTGTGGATTTTGATACATAAATTATATCCTGACTGCGACGATGTATAGGGAGCAAAACAGATGTAGTTCGTTTTTTGGACATTTATAGTTAAAAGATTATCCCGCAGCCATTTCGACACACGAGCTAAGTCATTCGCAGCAAGCTGCTATACGGAATCTCAAGTCTTACCAGTAAAGACAATAGCGGTATCATCCGCGTAAGAGAAAATTCTTCCCCTGATGACCTGTAACACATAAAACAATGCCTCAGTGGTATGTTCTTTAATTTTATTGCACATTTACAACTCTTTTTTTAATTATCCTACTTTTATAAAGAACAGTGGTTTGGTTTATTAATTTTTAATCTAAAAATAATATAACTAATATAATAGTACCGAACGAAACATTAACTTGAACAAATTGACTTCCCCGCTATGAAATCTGTCAAATATTACACCTCATATTTAACAGGTGCCGACTTGGTGGCAAAAAAGTCCGTAGATTCTGCTACGGACGAGGATTTTCATAAATATTTGTCCAATTGCCGTAGATAATAACAATTGCCGTAGCAACGGCAACAACTTGTTATGTATGATTGTGTACGTTGTTCTTTGTATGTTAAAAGCGATTCGTGTCTTCTGCAAAAAAAATCTGAAAATGTCCTTTAATCAATATCTTATTAACCAGATTTTTAATTTTTCATATTTCTTAGCTATATTTTTGGAGAGATGGTGATATCCATAACAATTTCGAAGCATTTATTCCAAGATAGTCCAAAATAAAATTTAAACATTTTTAAAAATTGTGGTACTTTCCTGACATTTTAATACCTACCTTGTGCGAAAATATTTTTGAACAACCATTATACCGCTTAGAATAATCCCTTAAGGAGTCTGAAATTAAAACAGATACCGAGCAAATTTCACAAACGTTATGTTTTACTGAAATTGGCACGGAACACTTAAAAAGATAGGAAGTTAATTATTATAGCCTTGGTTCAGAGGCTAAGAGCTCGCTTTAAATTTCAAAGTATCTACGCGACTATCACCGGTTAATTCTTGCCGGCAAAGAAGATATTGTTAATTGCAATATTATGTGCTGATGCGATGCGGGGAAACGTATTGAGCATACCTTTATCTCTGAGAAATAAAATATTAACAGGATATGTAAAGATCGTTAACACACACTAGAGCAGCGCGGCGGATAAATCCATAACTCACGCTGAGAAATGACCTCTCATTGTCATTGAAGATTTTCTCAGGCCTGTAACCAGCAGTAAGAAAAATAATACACTGCTTTTTGCCATTAGATAAAAGTAAAAAAGTATAAAAGCTATTTGATTTTAAATTGAAAAAGAAGCACTTGTATTCGATAATGAGCGAAGTGCAATTAGCATCTGAAATCAAAACTCGAAAGCGAAACTAAATACACGGTGCTAATTAAAGCAAGCGATCCGTAATGTAAATTTGCAAAGACTCAGATATCAAACGGAATGAGCTAATTTAAAACGTGTATTTAGTCTACGATAAAAATTAGAACGCCAGTAAATATCTTAACTATTGTAGTTACTACTTACTATTGGGAAGTCTAGAGGATAAATAATAGAATCCATTATTAACTGACGGCTCATGAGGTACATCAGGTTATTAGTGACTGCTAATATGGCTTTCATTGAGGTCGTTTAGCTGGTGATCTTCTTGTTTATCTGATTTACCGATGGATGGGCGAAGGTAGTCGAGATCTAGAGCCTCCCGCTTGGTCCCGACTGAGCGAGTTCCTCTGGATTAACGCTGCAGTGTATTATAATGTATAATTTAATAACAAAATGTGATTATTGTATTTTGTGTGCATTTATTATAATGTATTTGTGGCATATTTTTTATTGTATGAAGTTATTTAAGGCACACACCGCTACTTTCCACCACACTATGGTGGTCACTGGCAGAGAATGGCGATTGATAGCAAAAAAGCCGTTCTTTGTAATGTTTAACAATTTAACAAAATCTTTATTTAAATAAATAATATGTATAGTTGAGAATCTCCAATGGAATTTAGTATTTTCAAATTTATCAAAATTGCAGACAACAACATGATCATCATTATTAATGTCTATAAGAAGGTAAATAAAATTTAATAGTGATTGAAGAAAGATTTGCCCTTTTGTATGCTTTTAATTTTAAGGGAATACAATAAAAGTTTTAATAAATAAATAAAAATAAATAGTGTTAGATATCACAATTAAAATATTTTGCTTGAATTATAATATGGTGATAGTGTAAAATAAACAATCACACCATCACATTTCGTGAATTTTGAAAGAGACGACTACGTTCCTGTAAAAAAATTTAGTGATCTCTAACAGAGGCCAGGATAATCTAAAATAATAAATCATTTTTAGTTACATTTTTAGTTTTTTTTATAGAAGAAATAATAAAGAAGAATATGGAAAAATAAGAAGAAGAAGAAAGAATAACCCATGAGACTGAAAACAAACCTACAATTAAAGACTACTCAAAATCCTCATAAGAATATTGCCGTATTAAGTTCGCAGAAAAAAATGAATAATTTATTGTTTTGTAGAAGATTTTTTTTAATATAATAGTGTGACAAATGATTACACAGTCCACCTGATGGGAAGTGCTTGCTGAAGCCTATAGACATCTATATCTATCCTCGTTTGCGAATCAAAATGCATATGCGTTGTCACCCGTGAGGATTAAGATGGCATGCCTCTTTTCCAGTAAAAAGGGTCTCCGGTTCTCTATACTCACTAAACGGAACACAGCAGTGTTAAGCTGCTATTTTACGCTGGTATTCTGTGAGAGCGTGGTCCTTCCCCGGTCGAGCCGATCCATTCGTGCTACAACTATACTACTAATATAGCTGCAGCATGGCTCTACCACGTATAAAAAGTAGTAGTTAATACATCTTTCAGTTAGGCCAGGACATTACATACATACAAGACGTTTTCTCATCAGAACTGTAACTGCTGCTCAATTAACGAAGTTGTTAAGAGAGTAGAGAGGATTATTAAACAGCTTGATGAGGAATAATGTAATATATATAATAAAACAGTAGAAATGATAACAATACAAAAAGCTAATGAGTCTGCAAGGCACAGTTAAACAAATAGATATAATGCATAAGCCGCTCGGTTTTTAGTAACGAGCCAATTATTTCATTCCATTTTCTCTTTTGTGGTTCAGTTAATTATCATAGATTTATAAAGTACGCTTTCTTGTTACTGCAGTTGCAATGCTCGTCCGTTCCGTGTATTTATTAGAATGTCCTATTAAAGCATTTAATTAAAAAATCGATTCGCTGTTTTGATTTCAATGATAATAAAAATAATTATCAGCATCACAGCCGATCACAATTCCATTCCTGAACATAAACCTTCCCGTAAGGTATGTCAAATAGTACGGGCCTGAGCCACCTTCATCCTTCGACTTCCTGTATATTATCTTACCCAGTCATCACTCCATCTAGTAGAGGGGCTGCGAGAAACTTTCTTTACCATCGGTTGACGATTCTTTGAGCAATATGGCTAGCCCATTGCCATTTCACCTGAACGATTTCTTATATTCTACTTACTTATACTTCAGCAATGTTACTTTTAAGCCAAAAAAAAATAGAAATTGCTCTTGTAAGAACAGCCCAATTTAAACGTAAACTTCTCATTAACTGTATTTTCTTATAATAGCCTCTACAAGCGCAAGTATATGATGAAAGGATGTCGCTGTACCTACAGATTATCTTTAATATTGTATAAAGTTTGAATGCTACAGTATGCGATATGATTTAAATTATAATTTGGAAATTTAATTTGATATTGTAACTTTTGCGATTTATAGAAGATTAAAATTTATAATTCATAATATATTAATCACAATATTATATTTTTGAAATATGACCCGGACTTAAGAACTTTGTGTTATTTTCGATAAAAGAAAACAACATAAATAACACAAAAAGAGAACGTTGTTACACACATTGAAAACGAAGAGCCTAAGCGATAACCTCGTGTTTTTAATCCTCGGTTTAAATACAAATTAAGTAGATCTCCTACGCTACCACAATAGCTTATTACATATAGCAAAGCCTTACTTATGTACAATCTATTTGACTATCTTGGGATACATATGCCTTAGAATGTTGGAGCGCTCTCTGAAAAGATGAAAATATCTTTTTGTTCAAGTGGCTTTGTGGCAACTGCATAAGTCTCCGAAGTCAAACAAAATGAAGTGTCGTAAGGTAACGCATTCATATACAAAAGAAAGAAGCAGTAATAAAAAAAATCAACGTGTTTCAATCATCATCAGCCCTTCACAAGTACATTGCTGAACATATCCCTCCCCCAAGGAATGCCACAAAGCACGGTTCTGAGCCACCTGCATCCATCGACTTCCTGCATGTCTTACCAGGTCGTCACTCCATCTAGTGGGGGGTCGCCCTACACTTCACCTACCGGTACGAGGCTACCACTCGAGAACCTTTCTTTCCAATCAGTTGGCGGTTCTTCAAGCTATATGGCCCGTTGCCACTTCAGCTTCAGCTTCGTTAGGTTATGTCGGTTACTGTGGTTCTACTGCGGATACCCTCAATTTCTAAGTTTAGAGAAGCTTTGTCTATCGTGTTTTCATATAAACAGTTAATGTTTTATTTAATTAATATAAATTTATTTATATATAGTATTCATTGATAATAAAGTAAAAAGAAAGAATAAAAATAAAGAGCCACAGATTATATTTTAGTAACAATATTAATTGCACTGAATACACTTTTCGTTTGAAAATCGAAGTTAAAATAAACAATGAATAAATTAACGCAAAAGTTAAAATAACAAATGTAGATAATTAATGAGCTTGTCAAACGCAGTACGAGTAGATATCAGCAAAAATTTACCCACCGTAAAGTGTGAGTTTTAGAAAGTATATTATTGAAATTTTGGAAACAATGATTTTTTATGTATACGCGTATTTTTCATTTTGTGTAATTCGTACTTATTCTAAAATTCCTTTTAATTTTTAATTTTTCGTCCGATCTATCCAATATGAGTTTATAGTATCTCGATATCTTGTAACGCAATACATGCTCAAGTAAACCACTGCTAGAGTGCCAGCTCAAATTAAGATTTTCCAATTATAGGGTCCCACGCAGATGGTCCCAATAATTTTCTCTATGGTTAATTTTACCTATGTCGGGTATAAGCATCGGGTCGAATTGGGTATCACTTTTTTATGTCCAGAAATTATTTTAATACCTTTCTGTTGAAATTGTGTCTTAATTGTCCCATGGATGCTAGGGTTGCGTTTGATCTGAACTTGCTGGCTGGCTTTCTGTCGTGGGAGTAATATTCTAAGTTATTCTTCGTTTTCGAGAAAGTAGACGGTGTGGCGATGGCCTGCCCTTTATTTTAGTTTAGTTTAGTTTACGACGGGCTGTTTTCTGCAACTCCACGTCTATGCCGTATTTTGCGTGTGGGCAGAAATAATGTGATTATTCGAGCCATGAGATCTCCCCGAAGAAGCTCAACAGTCCCTTGATGTTGCATGCAACTTCGGGGAGTGATCCCGGCGTGCCGAGATGTTTAGCCCTGTACGTAGCGACCTCCGGACATTTCAGTAGCACGTGGGCCGCCGTTTCTTCCTCCCCCATACATGCCCTGCACAGGGGACTATCTGTAACACCTATAGTAAATAAATGTTTGTTAAAGGTGCCGTGTCCTGGGATAGCAGTTGTAACTATCCTGATCTGCGGCTTGTTCAGTCTCTTTAAAACTTTGGTTAAGCGACTGTTTATTTCAGGCAGGGCCTCCCTAGCTTGTCTACAGTCTACTAGATTTTTCCAAAGCTGAGCGTGTTGATTAGTGAAGTGTCTACGTACCAGTGAACGAACGTTACCAAAGGGGATTGGTATGATTGGTTCCGGTCCTATAGTGGCCAGAGCCGATCCTCTTCTGGCCAGTTTGTCTGCTGCATCATTACCTCTGGATCCACTATGTCCCTTTATCCATTGCAGAATCACATTGTTGTTTTTACATACCTCATTTAATCGTTGATGGCATTCATATATTAGTCCCGAGTTCACCACATTGTAACTCAGAGCTTGTAGTACCACGCTACTGTTGGTCAGTATTCTGATGGGGAAGTCATTAACCTTCCTAGCATCTATTGCTATGGCCGCTTGAATGATACCCATACATTCCGCCTGAAAGACCGTGTTATAGGTACCCAGCCGTGTGCATATGTGAATATTGAGGTTTTCAGATAAAGCTCCAGAACCTACACCTTCATTTGTTTTAGAACCATCGGTGAAAACTCTAAGCTCTTTTGGGCTTAATACTTCCGGCTGGCTGTTTTCATTTAATTGTATCTTGTATTTCTTATCGAAAACAAATTGTTTAGGAAGAGAGAAGGCCTGCCCTTTTTATCTTCTATTATTGTCGATGTATTTTTGACTTTGATCACAGAGACTTTGTGGAGAAAGCTCCTTTTATTTTTCCAGTAAATCAAAACTAAGGAATTCGCGGGTAGGATTTCTTTCTGTTTCTTTTCTGTTTTAAAAAAAATCACTACAATCTACACAAACTTTTTATGACACAAATGAATGTGTCACAAAAAGTACCATTGTTTTGATCACCGTCTAGCTCCCTTTTTTATTTTGTAGTAAAACAGGAAATATATGTGTTAAAATTTATAAATAAATAGATAATATTATCATATTTCAGGACAGCCTGCATAACAGTGAAGGGATCTTTGATCTGTTGTGGAATTATGTTTTCTCAAAATTTTAAGTGATAACTTTTGTGTCTTGAGAAAAAAGTCTAAATTTTATTTAAAAAAAATATTTCTCTAGTTTTTGTCCACTTATATTTTTAATTTTTGTACTTATGTAAATCTCACGAAATCTCACGATTCGGGACAATTTGTATACATTGATATTAATAACAACACAAATTCTTCATTGTTTTGATAATGTCGCCATTTTCGGGCTGGTGTTGCGGTACATCGTTGACGCCATTTCGGAACGAACTGAGTTGTTGCATATGATGCTAATCCGAAGACGATCATGCGTGTAAGTCGATCGCAGTTTGCATGACAAAAAATTAAATGAATTATCAATCAGTCGCCAGCACGTAGTTTGTATTCATTTGCATCAATTAATACAATTAAACAATCATGTATGACGGCACTAAGGCATGTTATGTCACATAACCGCATTACCGTCTAGACCTGAGACCCACAACTAGACAGTCAGGTACGTAATGTCCTATGTTATATAGAAGTGATTTTGTACGTCTTTGTCTGTCATCTGTCATCTATAATAAATCTTTATATATAAAAATTACGTGTCACATTGTTTGTCCGCGATGAACTCCTAAACTACTGAACTGATTTCAATGAAATTTTGCACACTGTGTGCAGTTTGGTCCAACTTGAGAGAAAGGATAGTTTTTATCCCGATAAGTGACCCTCAATTTCTTTATTGCTAATTTCAGGAGTTTTTTAGGAAAGTAAATGGTCGTCGGAAAGGGCAAAACAACGTCTGCCTGGTCAGCTAGTGTTGTATATATTTTTAATTTAAGTTTTATTTAAATAAAACTAGTTTCTATGAATTTTGTCGCGTGTATTAACTTATTTCATATTCCCGACGCTTCGAGAAGTTTACAGCACCCATGGTCACGGGTAAGGCGTGGGGGGTGGGGGGAGGGAGGGTAGGTGTTCGACGTCCCAATTAATTTTTGTACCGATCTACGCAGTAAGAACTTCTAGTATCTTACAACTTATAGCATACAACTGCAAGATTTCAGTCTTGCAATTGTATGCTTGGGTTGGGATTTAATTTTATTAATTATAGAAGAGTGTCCTGCTATCTTCTCTATTTAGAATATTTTTTTTGATTTCCATAGCGTCGCGAATCATCCTTGGAAAGAATCGGAGTTCTTTAGCGGGGATTTGTGGTCTATCAAATGTGATGTAGTGACGAGGGCGATCCTGCACGTGTTCACAGAAGCAATTTTTATGTCACTAAACCACAACTAATTCAAACAATGCCTTTATCTAAAAATAGTCTACAATAACAGGTGCATGAAGTAGGATAAACCTGTATCTTAGGTTATTGCGCTAATAGATACACAAACAAATGTTTTCTGTTTTTATATAAAACCAATGACATACCAACTAATTAGAGTTATTCTAGTATATAGATTCATGCGCTAACAGAGCTTTCAAATGTTACTTGATTGTTAAGCAATCGTCATATTTCATATTTATAAATATATATCTACATTTTATATTTACTTTGAAGAGAGTACAAGTTAAAAATAATTTACTTTAATATTAATTAATGTTAAAAGTTTGTTTTAACTGGTATAAATAATTATGTTTCGTAACAGATAATGCTAAAGTTACGCGTGTTTTTGATTGAAGCGGTGAATTGTTACACAATTATACAAATTTTGATATTAGAAAATACACCAACTGTTATCTTTATTTTAAATGAATAGATTTAGAGACAGCCATAGTGAATGTTTCCGTACTTCATATATTTATAATTATTTATATATAAAAAGTTATTAGAATTTATAATAATATGTCATCTCCATTTAAGATAAAACATCCATTTAAATTTTTTATTGACCAATGAAAAATACCTTTATTATATATTCTCAACAACCAATCACAGCGCGAGGAGTTTTGGCCCCCATCATCTGCCGACATGCCTCGATAATGTACCTTTCTCGAACTTATGGCTGCGCATTAGACTTTTTTGTCGTATTCATTTGTAAACTTTATTCACATCTGGGAATTTTTTAAAATAGCGTGGCTATACCACGTATAAAATTTGTCTTGGAAGAAAATTGAAATTAGTGTGAATAAGTTATATTACTAGTGGGGGTTTAGTTTTCTCATCTGGTTGGGCTGTATAAATGTATAATTGTAAATAAAAATGATAAAAATACATAAATATCAATAAAATAAAATAAGTGCATAAAATAATACATAAATAAATAAAACCCCAACCAGATGGAAACCGTCGGCAGGGGAGACCAAACGGCCGAGGGTTAGGGGAAAGGAAAAGAAACCGGCGGACGATGCGGGCGGTATCGAGGAGCACCGCCTTCTGCATTTGAGCTTGCAGCGACCCGTCATGGAGTTCCAGTCGCCTCAGATGACCCGAGAGGCTGACTGGGATTAACCTGTTCGCAGAAACGACTACAGGTATAATTTCGATTGCCAGTCCACCCCACATGTCGGTCACCTCGTGAACCAGGTCCAGATATTTTGTCCGCTTATCTGTTTCGGCTTTCACGAGGTTTTCGCCATACGGAATGGTAATTTCGATCAAAAATATCCTTGACAGTGCCCGGTACATCAGCACAATATCAGGCTTATTCGCAAGAATGGTCCGATCTGTGATGATGGCTCAGTCCCAGTAGAGCCTGGCGTGGTCTATTTCGAGCACGGCTTCCGGCATGTACTTATAATAAGGCAGTTTCCGATCCACGAGACCGTATTTCAGAGCGAGCTCCTGATGTAGGATCCTGGCTACTAGGTTGTGCCTATGCAAGTACTCAGAGTTAGAAAGCGCCGAACAACCAGAGATGACATACCTAAGTGATTCACTCGACAAATGTCATGCCATCACTTAGGATGTATTTCCGATAGTTGTTGGTCTTGATAACTTGATCCTGTATTACACAGACAAAACCCTCGGTTTCCCCGAAGAGGTTACCAAAACATAGCCAGTGGAGAGAGGCAATTGTGTCTACGAAAGGCTCATGTAGAGTTTTGTAGAACCTCCCGTGGAGCTCCTTCTCCTTCCATACGGTCTCCCGGTCGGAAATGCTCTGTACTGTCTTGTCTTGCCATTGTTCGTTTGCTAAGAATAGAGGGGTAAGTCCTTTATCACAAGAAATAACGTCTCTATAGAATGAATCATCCGCTCTCGCCAGAAAGTAATTACGGAGGCTGTACACTTCGCGATTATGCATCGTAAGTGCGCTTAAAAAGCCGCGCCCACCATGCTTTCGCGGCAAGTACAGCCTCATTATGACGCTCTCGGATGATGCATTCTGTGGGACGTCATAATAGTGCGGACTTTTCTGTCCAGAGCGTTCAGTTCGGTCTGACTCCACCTGAGTATGCTAAACGTATACATGAGAACAGGCATGATTCAACCGTTATATGTGTGTGTCTTATTAACACCCAACAAAGACTGTTAAGCTCTTTTGTCAAGCGCGCATAAAATACATCGCAAACTGACTGTTTCATGTCCGCCTAATCAAAACCTATGTTTTGTGACATACCCAGGTCATGTCGGTATGTTTCAGTCTCAGATAGGGTCTTTATGTTGATGGGCATAGATAAGTCTATGCCCATCAACATAAAGCTACCCTACCCTTTTTGACATGGCGGACCGCATACTTATCCATCCTCAGCTCTATTCTAATAGAATTGCTAAAATCACAAGTGATATTTAGCAATTCCTTAAGATGAGAGCCACTGGAGGTGAATAACTTGAGATCATCCATATAGAAAAGATGGGTCACTTTTTTACCTCCTTTCCGAAGCTGAAATCCCTTTCCGGAACCCTTCAGTAAGATACTGGGAGAGTTCAGAGAGAGGCAGAACCAGACTGGACTCAAACAATCGCCCTGGAAGATACCCCTTCTTATCCTTATGTGGTTCTCTGCAGCCGTCATCCGTTCGCCTAGATGACAAAGGATCGTACTCCACTGTCCTATACACTGCCCGAGGAAGTCTCGAACTGTGCAGTCAACCTTGTACACTCGAGGATCCTCTTAAGCCAAGTATGAGGCACCGAGTCGAATGCCATTTTGTAGTCTATCCAGGCGGCGGAGAGGTTCCGACGGTTGTGCTTAACCACCTTGCCAATGATCGCGTCAATGAGGAGTGGTTCGTAGGTTCCACGACCACCGCCCCGACATCTATTTTGAGCGCGTGACATCACCTGATTTGAGTTCAGGCGACGAATGATTCTCGCGCTCAAAACGGATGTTTGTGTCTTGTATATGGTAGGTACTACGTCATGGGGCGCTATTTGCTCCGATCTGTGGAATCCCGGTCTTTAGGAACCAAATGAGTGATATCGGCTCAGGAGAGAATTTTGGTCGAGAACCTCTTGAAACTGTTGGGCGAGCACAGCGTGGCACATCACGAAACCCTTCAGCCAGTAGTGATGCAGTCCGTCGAGTCCCGGACTTTTCCAGTTCGGGGCCCTATGGACCGCCACAGCTACGTCATCCGGCGTTATGATAACGGTGTCTATGGGCGTAACATTCGCACACTGACTCGCCACAACTTTCGTCCAAGGGCCTTCGCTGTGGTTTACGGGCTCTGACCACAGGCTGTGCCACAATGCGACAGTGTCGGCTTGATTCGATTTTGGGCCCGTTCCACGCACCATTGGCCGCTTCAATGATTCATAGAGCCTCTTCTGATCACTCTGGAAGAGACGATTGTGGTTGAACCGTGTCGACCTCTCGATATATCGCTGAATCCGCTTCCCCCAAGCAGTGATTCTCTGCTTCAGGTTGTCTATGCTCTCCGTCAGTTTTTGCGTTATATCCGGCTGGGACAAACTGATATTTGTCCCAGCAAACGCCATCCTGACGGTGCGCACAATTCGCGGTCTATTATTACCCGACCTGAAGCTTATCAGTCTGTCGATAAGGGCCCTATCCTTTGCGATGCGGTCCTCAATCCTTCTTCTCCAGGCTGGGATAGCGCTACTTTGCCTAGTAGCGCTATCAACATATGTATGTATAACAGTGGTAGAGCCAAGCGGTAGCTTTTGCTGTCGCACGGATGGGCCAGCTCGAACCGGGGTGGTACCACGACCTCACAGAATACCAGGGTGAAGTAGAGGTTCACCTCTGCGTTGCGCTTGGTGAGTGCAGGTGGCCGGAGGCCCTATTCCCCCCCCCCCCCCTTATCAACATGGTAGTGGAATTAAATAAAAGACTACCCCAGTAGGGTACCAGCACCCCTGGAGAATCCCTCGCTGAGCATCCACGACCAAACTACTTTACTCCTGAGCGTGGGTGCTCAGGCTGCCCCGCGTATTCTGGGGGGGGGGGGGGCAAAATTCCGCTCGCGACTAATGCTGCTCGGGGAGGGTGGAGCAATACAACCAAGGTGACCCCTGTCACGCTATCCGTGAATTTTGCAACATTAGGGGACTTCATTCCAACCTTAACGCTCTCCATTACCATCTAGAGACGGCGAAGCCGGCCTTGCTCTTTTTAACCGAGACTCAGGTGTCCTCGACCACGTCCAAATGGCTGCAGACTCCGTGCTACAACAGGTCCCATCCGCAGAGATAGTGATACTCGGTGATTTCAACGCCCACCACGCTGAATGGCTTGGTTCTCGTTTAACTGATCATGCGGGTAGATCTGTCTACAACTTTGCTTTGGCATATGGTCTAACACAACTGGTTACTTCACCTACGCGGATCCCAGATGTGGAAGACCATGTACCTTCCCTGTTGGACCTTCTGCTGACCTCTCATCCGGACGGATATCAGGTCTCCGTCGATGCTCCTCTGGGCTCTTCGGACCATTGTCTGATCTGGAGCATTGTGCCACTCACGCTGCAATCGCAATTGCGATCTGCAGCTTGCCGCCGTGTTTGGCACTATAGGTCAGATTATTGGGACGGGATGCAGTCTTTTTTTGCATCCTACCCTTGGCTGCGGGTTTGCTTCTCGCCGGAAGATCCTAGTGTTGTTGCCGATTCTGTTGCTGATGTGGTACTTCAGGGTATGGAACTTTTTATTCCATCCTCTGTGGTGCCCATCGGAGGCAGATCCCAGCCATGGTTTGGTCGCTCCTGTAAAATAGCATCACGCTATAAGCAGAAGTGCTACCAGGCCTGGGCTGACGCATCAACGTCTCGGGATTTAAACACCAGCGCACTTAAAAAGAAGTATAATTCCGCCTCCAGGTCCTTCAAAAGCGTCATTGCCAAGGCAAGGTCTGAGCACGTCGGCAGAATTGGCGTGAAGCTAGTTCGCCTTCCTTCGGGAACCCGTGCATTCTGGTCTCTCGCCAAGGCTGTCCAAATGAACTTCTGTCAGCCATCCCTTCCATCTGTGCACAGAGAGGACGACTCACTGGCCCATGCCGCAAAAGAGAAAGCCGATCTGTTGTGCTCTCTTTTTGCGTCTAACTCGACTCTAGATGACGGGGGGAACACACCGCCGACCATCCCGCGATGTGAGTGCTCCATGCCGGATGTGCGATTTACACAGCACTCGGTTCGCAAAGCACTCTTCTCCCTGGACGTCAGCAAGTCGATTGGGCCCGATGGAGTCCCTCCCATTGTGCTGAAGACGTGTGCTCCGGAGTTGGCACCGGTTTTAACGCGTCTTTACCGGTACTCCTACTCCCAAGGCGTAGTCCCGAATTCATGGAAGACAGCTTTGGTCCACCCGATCCCTAAAAAAGGCGACCGCTCAGACCCGTCCAACTACAGGCCTATCGCCATCACCTCCTTGTTCTCCAAAATAATGGAATCCATTATAAACTGCCAGCTCATGAGGTACCTTGAGGATCACCAGCTGATCAGTGACCGTCAGTACGGTTTTCGTCGGGGTCGATCAGCAGGTGATCTTCTAGTTTACTTAACTCATAGATGGGCGGAGGCAGTAGAGTCCAAGGGGGAGGCATTGGCCGTTTGTTTGGACATAGCGAAGGCCTTCGATCGGGTCTGGCACAAGGCGCTTCTTTCGAAGCTTCCTTCCTATGGGCTTCCCGAGAAATTGTGCAAATGGATCACCAGTTTCCTTGCAGATCGGAGTATCAAGGTCGTAGTAGACGGTGCATGCTCTGATTTCAAGCCTATCAACGTTGGTGTTCCACAAGGCTGCGTGCTATCACCAACGCTATTTCTCCTGCATATCAATGATATGTTGCTAACTGGTAACATTCATTGCTATGCAGACGACAGCACTGGGGATGCCTTATATACCGGCCGTGCCAATATTTCTCGGGAAAACGTCGCCGAGTACCGGGACAAACTTGTGTCTGAAGTCGAGTCTTTGCTTAACAAAGTCTCGGATTGGGGCCGACTAAATCTAGTCCAGTTCAATTCCCAGAAGACACAAGTTTGCGCGTTTACCGCTAAAAAGAACCCCTTTGTCGTATCTCCTCAGTTTCAAGGCACTCCCCTTCTTGCCTCAGCCAGTATCGGTATCCTCGGAGTCGACATATCGAGTGACGTGCAGTTTCGTGGTCACTTGGAAGGGAAGGCCAAATTGGCCTCTAAAAAGCTTGGCGTGCTCAGCAGAGCGAGACAGTATTTCATGCCGGCACATCGCTTGCAACTTTACAAAGCGCAAGTTCAGCCCCACATGGAATACTGTTCTCATCTCTGGGCCGGGGCACCCCAGTGCCAGCTCCTTCTACTTGACCGCATCCAGCGCAGAGCGATTCAAATCGTCGACGACCGAGTTCGTTCCGATCGGCTCGATACACTGGCACTGCGTAAAGATGTTGCATCTCTTTGCGTATTTTATCGGAACTATCACGGGGAGTGCTCTGAGGAATTGTTCGGACTAATTCCAGCCGCTCAATTTCACCGTCGCACGTCGCGACAAAACTCGCGTTACCATCCATACCATCTGGATGATTGGCGGTCCACCACTGTGCGATTTAGAAGAAGTTTTCTCCCTCGCACAACTTCTTTGTGGAATCAATTACCACCAGCGAATTTTCCGAACCGATACGATTTAGGAACCTTCAAGAAAAGAGCTTACACCTTTCTAAAAGGCCGGCAACGCATCTGTTGTTGCGGTTGTTCATGGGAGGCTGTAGTCACTTACCATCGGATGAGCCGCATGCTCGTTTGCCCCATATTCTATAAAAAAAAATAGTAGCGCGTCCAGTCGTGGGAAGTTTGGCGCCAATAATACGACAAGCTACCAGTGCGGCGCCAAAAAGAAGTCCGTCTCGCAAAGGTCCCGGCTAACTTACAAATAGGTCACCAGCATTGGGTTTAGAGCCCTCACGACAGCCCGATTCCACTTGCTTAATGGTATGCGGGGAAGTCGTGGTCGATTATCGAGAGGCGTACTGCGCGTTTCCAAAATAGTCTCTTCCAATATGCTTATCATTTGCTCTAGTTTTTGGGAGACAATTTCATCATCGTCTGAACCAACTACAATGGAATATCCACGGCAGCATACACGTTTGCAGGTTGATCTGCAATTAGTAGCGTCGCATTACCAGCTGTAGCATTTTCATCCGATGAGGGAACAGCCTCATGTCGTAGTCGTTCGAGTTCGGCGTCACCAAAAATGTTGGAGTGCAGGATGTACCGAACTCGGTCTGCCAGGTTTTGCTCCGTTATATGAACAGATGGTTCCAGCTCTACGAAAAAGCGATGCAACCGAGCCCGATACGTTAACATTCAAGTTTCTTTCCTTTGCCCTAAAATACGCTCGCAATGTGTTTTCGTTCATCATTTTTGTTCAACACATGCGACGTGTTCCACCAGCGGCGGGTGCCGCTTGCTGAGTTCGAGAAGACCCAGCCGACACCAAGCCCTCTGGTGGGGATCATTGATGCGGGCGGCTACTAGGTGGTCTTGCAGCCCCCCGCTATTGGCTGGCGGCCCACATGCTGTTGCGTCCAGCGCCAGCTCCAGACGCGACCTGGCGACCTCCAGGCAGCGGCCCTTTGCGCACTCTTTTTTTGTTCATCATCCATTGATTGGGCGTCAATTAACGGGAGACGCCCAGGCCCGGCACCGTTTCATGGTGCGGCCATAAGCACAGACGGACCTTTGCACCCTCAATTCTGCCGAGGCAAGGCGCTCACAAATTTTGGCAAGGCGCTGACTGACTGCGCTGACATAGCAGTTTTGTCACTTAACTGTTACGTCAGCGCGCGGTGGGGTCGTCACTTCCCTACGCCATTTTATTATTATTATTAAACTGTTTGTAAACATGTATGAATTTTAATGTATAACTGAACTTAATGACCATACTAGGTATGTTCTTTTAAAATTAAATTCTAAAAATTACTGACAGATGCCCCGGGTAAAACAACATCTTACTTAGAAAAAACCGTTTAATAAAAGTCCGTCGTTGAAAATGTGAATCGCGATTCAAACACAGATTCTGACAAGTTATTAATTGGAAGTTCCTCGTTAACGAGAAAAAAGATTGCATTACTAAAAAGGTTCTAAAGGTGGTTGTGGAAAAGTATAGCAGTATGTGCTTTTATACGGCGGTGGTTAAAAAAACTGCTCTTAGGTAACACAATTTGAGTAGTAGATGAGCTTCTGTTTTTTTTTACAAACCTGTAATGAAGAACGAACTTAAAGTCTACAATAATAGAATAGAATATGCCATCAAAAACTTTAATTAGCTAACCTAACAACATCTTATAGTGACAATATCAATATTAAAAATCTTTTATGTTTAAAATACATAGATTGACTTGGCAATCGCACTAAACAATCTAATTTTCTATAATATGTATCACTTGTGAGATACATTGTGTTTTCATGCGATGGCCAAGTCAATCTATTTGTTTAAAACATAAAAGATTTTTAATATTGATATGGTCACTATAAGATGTTAGGTTAGCTAATTACGTAATAACTTGAGACAGAAGGACCATTAAGTAGGGACTGAATAAATTAACCGACTTGGTATTACATGGATCTATCTCACAACTTTTTACGGTAGAAGAACTGAGTTGCGAGACTTGTTTTTTTTGCAAGTTATGTTTTTGATGGCATCTCATTTTTTGTAGACATTCCTACTTTTTTCCATTCCGGTACCATCTACTTCTTGAATACCAACTACGGATTTTCGAGCAATCTAGTCTACTTAATACTTTGCGGAATATATGGTACAACTTCATAACACATGTCCCATTCTTGCTTTTTCATTCCGTTGACCATTTTACAAGTTATCTTTGAACATAATTATATCTAGGTTGCTATCTATATCTATTATTCCATTATATTATACCTAATCAGATACATTGATTATCGAGGAAACTGGACCGGAATTACAAAATATTTTAAATTTTCCTTAATTTATACACTAAGCACTAATTGTTTTCTAAATTTGAAGCTTATACGTGTGCTAGAAGTGCCTGAGAGTTTTGATGATCGGTCAGTCCGTGAGTGACAAAATTAAGAAATTTTGACTAGTTATAATTCTTAAGCTACAAGTTCAAAATGAATAAAATTTGAAATATACCGAGTTTTTACAATGCATGCTTGTTTACTGAAAATCAGGTTTCTAGTTTTATCCACAACGAAGTTATAGGGGGTCGAAAATGGCCTGAACTGCTTCGAGAAAAGGATGGTACGGCCGTGTTTTTTGCTCGACTTGGCGGGGGCACTGCCGTGCCCACAGAAAATATATTGCAAGAACACTGAAAGTAATTTATGCTTATATTACAAGTTCGGAAAAAGTTCTAATTGCACCAATACCACATGAGTAAAGAAACCGACCAGAGGGGAAGCTACATACAAACGGCTTGCTGCGAATACACCCATACATAGCGCAGCCATGTGTGCGTGAGCTCTCACCGACAGTTTCACCGACACTCCGTCGAGGTACAAACCGGTTTGCGCCGGCTCTGTCAGAGTATCCATGAAAGGGCTGTTTGTTAGTCGTGCGCATTTAAATAAATAACCAACAATATTTCGAAATTTTATACATCAATTAATTTATTAAGTTTTTTTTTTCAATTATTAAATAATTAAATTTAAGTATTTTAATTAAAATAATTAAGAATTAAGTTATTATAGAATAGAATAGAATAGAATATTTTTTATTCAATATACATTACATGTGTAATTCTTATTGAAAGTCATTTTTTACTTTACCACTGGTTCGAATAAAACCCTCTGTCCTGGGAAGAACCAGCAAGAAACCCAGCGGGACTTTTTTTTCAGCTACTGGCATGCCCGTAGCTGTCGCGTCTGTTCACACGTGCCAGTTTGGCAACCCCCCGCGTCCCCTCCCTCAACGGGCATGCAAGTAAATCAAATGTTGTGCTAGCTACTTGTATGCTAGTTACAGGCATGCCAGTTAGCGTATACACATGACAGTACATAATCTACGGGCATGTGTATCCCCAGCTATATTACAAGTTCGGAAAAAGTTCTAATTGCACCAATACCCCGTTCCTTGACAACCTTGCCACAGTCTAACTTTCTTGTTAGGCTGTGACCTTGCCAACGAATTTTCGTAGTACAACTAATAGAAAAAAAGCTGACTATAATTAGTTTTTTTTTTAATTTAATCTGATCAAATAAGTCGTCTCGGTGTATCTTGATTTCAAATTCCATTTCAAATTTATTATCAATTAAGTCGCGCAAATTCTCAAAATTAAAGTGAATATCCTAAAACCGCTTTGATTGTTCCACTTCAAATGAAATAGCAAACAGCTGGCGGCATTTTTCTACGAGATAGCTCACTATTTAAAACTCTCAACAACTGCTACAACAATTACATTCGTTATTAAAATGTCATTTTAGTACAAAACGCAAAACACAGCTTTGTTAATATATATTTTAGTTTACATTTTTTAATATTTTAGTTTTGAGTGGTCATTTTCAGTAAATTATAGTATCATTGATAAATAGCTATATTGATAGTATAGTTGTAGTACGAATGGGTCGGCTCGACCGGGGAAGGACCACGATCTCACAGAGTACCAGCGTAAAGTAGGAGTTTAACGTTGCTGTGTTTTGTATGCTGAGTGTAGAGAACCGAAGATACATTTTACTGGAAACGAGAAATTCCATCTTAGTCCTCAAGGGTGACAACGCGTCTGCATTTTGATTCGTATTTGAGGATAGATGTAGAAGTCAATGGGCTACAGAAACCACTTACCACCAGGTGGGCTGTGTGCTCGTTTGTCACCCTTATCCTATAAAAAAAAACTATAGACATATAACTTTCGTATAAATGTCTTAAAAAGAAACAGGTATCTCCAAGTATAGAGTTATATAATAAGAAAATTTGTAAATAGTACAGACACTCGTAAATTTATAATTATTTACTCGTACGGTCAAACCAACACCACTGTATCAAATTGCAGTGCTGTTTGTAATTAGCCATCATTGTAGAAGAATCTTGAACTTGTTATCAAAACTATATTTAAAAAAATGTGTAACATTAGTTAATAAACGGCCACTAGGGATGGTGTAATCTCTGGTGGAAAATCAAAAAAAAAAGTATAGAGTTATCAGTATTTGCAATACAAGATCAGGCCATTATGGAATGTAGAGTACTAACTGTCCGTCAGTTGTTTATCCTCAACATCATCTTAAAACAGCATACCGAACTTCAATTTAAATCCATAGACAGGAGAAGAATGGACTTAGTTTGTGTAAACCCTCAAACCAAACACGCATTTGTGAACAAATTTTACGTATTTGTAGGACCCTTTCTATATAACAAGCTCAACAAGTCACTAAAGGTATATAGTCTAAGTTATAATAACTGTAATATAAGTGTAAGGGAATTTCTAAATAAATTAAATTACGAAGACACAGAGAAGTTGTTAGAAATTCTAAAATAGTTTTATTTAGTTATTTTATTTATTATATAATATAGTTTCATTATTTAAATATCTAGTGTCTTACATTATTAAACCGATTGTATAAGTGATGTCTGAAACACAGGTACTCAACCTAGCTCAGGCAGGTAGCTAATATTATAAACTTGACTTTTCTATTTTTCTTTTGTAGATTCTATATTATTAAGCTACAGATAGTTTTGATTTTATCATAGCATATTATTTTTGTTAGACTTATTGTTACTTTATTTAATTTTAATCATATTTGTTCCTGTATGTAAACATGTGTAATTGGAAATGAAATAAATATTTAATATTTATTATTATTATTATTACGCGGCAATATCAACGTGACATATGATCCAGTAGATGGAAAATGTCGTTTGTGTGCCTGTAAATATGAAACCACGCAGCACATAATATTCGCATGCGACAAATTAGCAGGGACATATAATGTAAAGCGACACGATAACCTTGTCAAGTACGTTTATTGGTGTCTGGCTAAAAAGAACATAATAGAAGTTTCTTTCCTTTGCTTTGGTTGCAAGAAACCCTCATTCGGCCACAAACGAAATACAATGAATTTCCTAAAATCATGTGGGAAATGCCCGTTCAAACTGATATTACTGTAACACATAATAGGCCTGATTTGATATATGTTGATAAAACTAGTAATAACACATTCTAAATAGATGTAACTGTACCATCAGACTATTATATATGAAATTGAAAAATTAAGCAAATACTACCTGCGAAAACTGAAATTAGTCGTTTGTGGAATACACAAGCAACGGCAATTCCCATAATAACAGGTACAACGGGAGTAGTAGCTTAAATTATTAAGAATTAAATAGATAAATTAGATAGGCATATTAACTTTACTATCCTTTAAAACAAGCAGCTATTTACACGTCAACTTTACTCACCAAAGTGCTAGGAGATACTGTATTCGTACATAATCAACAAGACCATCTGTACAAACCCAACAGTCAACAAACAGGTAGCAGTTCCCAAGCACAAAATATTCATTATACACTACAGACACATCGAATATGCAACATACACTAAACATCCAAGATCAACACACACAATCCATACAACAATCATCATGTACAACGGACACACAACAAACATCAAACGCACCGAACTCATCAGAATACACAACAGAAATTTTCAACAAAAAAAGGACGAGGGAGGAAGAGAATGAGAAATGTCGTGCAAAATACAAAAATGTATCTTAAATGTATCTTAATTCTCCACGTGGTAGAGTCATGCTGTAGCTAATTTAGTAGTTGTAGCACGCATGGGTCGGCTCGACCGGGGAAGGACCACGCTCTTACAGAATACCAGCGTAAAATAGCAGCTTGACACTGCTGTGTTTCGTATGGTGAGTGTAGAGAACCGGAGACCCATCCATTCCATCTTAGTCCTCCAAGGGTGACGACGCATCTGCATTTTGATTCTTTATTGAGGATAAATGTAGGTGTCTATGGGTCACAGCAACCACTTACCATCAGGTGGACTGTGTGCTCGTTTGTCACCCTATCCTATAAAAAAAATGAGTCTCTTAACTAACAAAATTTTTATAATTAAATTACACCATATTACAGCCGTGTAGTGGCGGTCAAGAATATCCACTACCCCATATCCTCCCGTGGGTGTCGTAAGAGGCGACAAAGGGAAACAGGCAGGAGATGGGCAGCAGCATCTTCCTGATAATAGCCAAATTACAATAAAAAAACTGCGGTTGCCAACCCGCTCGCCAAGCGTGGCAACTATGGCAAATACACCCCTATGAATGACAGTAACAAAGAAACGGCCCCCAGTCCCCGGCGGCCCGCTATTCCTGGCTACGGTGGCGACCATGGTAACGGCGGGGCAGGGGGTGCTAAGAATCTCCGGTGGAGGTTCGGTTGCCACCTTAGACGACTCGACCTGGCAACGTACAACGCACGCACCCTGAGGACTGACGAGAAGATCGTGGAGCTGGAAGAAGAGATAGACAAGTTGCGCTGGCATATTATAGGATTATCCGAAGTCCGAAGAGAGGGGGAGGACACGGTAATCCTCGAATCCGGCAACTTGCTCTATCACCGGGAGGGCGACCATGTGTCCCAAGGAGGTGTCGGATTTATCGTCCACAAGTCTCTCGTTAACAACGTTGTAAAGATCGGGAGTGTGTCGACGAGGGTTGCGTACCTTATACTCAGAATCACCAAACGGTATTCGCTGAAGGTCATACAGGTTTACGCACCAACCTCGGCACACCCCGATGAGGAGGTGGAGGAAATGTATGAGGATATCTCTAGAACCATGCATTCCTCCAAAACCCAATATACGGTGTTAATGGAAGACTTCAATGCAAAACTAGGCACAAGAGAGAACGGTGAGCTGAAAGTAGGGAAATTTGGAATAGGGCAACGGAACCCAAGGGGCCAGCAGCTGGCCGACTTCATGGAGAAAGAGGGACTCTTTATGATGAACTCTTTCTTGCAGAAGCGGCCCCACAGGAAGTGGACCTGGTCGAGCCCCGACGGTTCCACAAAAAATGAGATTGACTTCATTATGACGACCAGACGACAACTGTTCAGTGATGTCTCCGTGATCGCGAGGGTGAAAACCGGCAGCGATCACTGAATGGTTAGAGGCACACTGAACCTAAACGTTAAGTTGGAGAGGTCTCGTCTAATGAAGGCAACGCTCCGTCCCCCTCGTGCTCTGTTCCAAAGTCCCGAAACCTTTCAGCTCGAGTTACAAAACTGTTTTCAGTGCCTGGAAGACTGCAATGAAGTGGACGATATGAATGACAAGCTCGTGGAAACTGTACATGCGGTCGGAGCTAAGTTCTGCAAGACCCGCCGCAGAAGAACACAAAAACTCTCCGATCACACTCTTAATCTCATGGCTGTTAGACGGGAGATGAAGCTACATTCTTCAACAGACTTGAGAGCATACAGGCATCTGAACAGACAGATCTCCATATGCATGCGGCGGGACTTACACAACTTCAATACAGCTCGTATTGAAGAAGCGATCGAGCGGAACCAAGGCTCCAAAGTCTTTGCCAGAGATCTGTCTGCCAGAAAGAGCCAACTGTCAAATCTGAAGACAGAATGTGGCAGCATCGTTTCCGGGACACCTGAGATTTTGAGTGAGATTGAGAGGTTCTATGGGCAGCAGTACACATCATCGTTGGAGCCACACGCAAGTGTGAGTAACGATCCAAGAGCGAGTCTCATCCGACACTATTCCGAAGATATCCCGGATGTCAGCCTGAGCGAGATTAGGATGGCTCTCCAGCACGTTAAAAACGGTAAGGCCCCAAGCGAGGATGGAATTACAGCGGAGCTTCTGAAAGCGGGTGGAAGACCGGTACTTGAAGTCCTTCAGAAGCTCTTTAATTCCGTCCTCCATGGTGGCATTACACCGGAGGCGTGGAGCAGAATTGCGGTGGTCTTGTTCTTCAAGAAAGGTGACAACGCTCTCTTGAAGAACTACAGACCGATTTCCCTTCTGAGCCGCGTCTACGTGCTGTTTTCGAGAGTCATTACGAATCGTCTCGCGCGCAGACTTGACGACTTCCAGCCTCCCGAACAAGCCGGTTTCCGAAAGGGCTTTAGCACCATAGACCACATACATACCCTTCGGCAAATTGTACAGAATTCCGAAGAGTACAATTTGCCACTATGTCTGGCGTATGTGGACTATGAGAAAGCCTTTGATTCCGTCGAAATTTGGGCGGTGCTGCAGTCCCTTCAGCGGTGCCAAGTTGACTGTCGGTATATCGAAGTGTTGAAGTGCTTGTACAGTAGGGCTACGATGGCTATCCGAGTACAGAACCAGAGTACGAAACCTATCCAATTGCAGAGAGGTGTAAGACAGGGTGACGTCATATCCCCGAAACTCTTCACCGCTGCATTGGAAGACGTTTTCAAGCTTCTGGACTGGAAAGGATACGGTATCAACATCAATGGCGAGTACATCACTCACCTTCGATTTGCCGACGATATAGTCCTTATGGCAGAATCGCTGGAGGACCTAAGCACTATGCTCAATGACCTAAATAGTGTTTCCCAACGGATAGGTCTTAAGATGAACATGGACAAAACAAAGATCATGTTTAATGTCCATGTCACACCTATGCCGGTAGTTGTTGGGAGCACTAAGCTCGAAGTTGTTGACGAGTATGTTTACCTGGGACAAATAGTCCGACTAGGTAAGTCCAACTTTGACCGAGAGGTCAATCGACGGATTCAACTCGGCTGGGCAGCGTTCGGGAAGCTGCGACACATCTTCTCGTCAGACATACCTCAAAACCTTAAAACGAAATTGTACAACCAGTGCGTGTTGCCAGTGATGACTTACGGAACTGAGACGTGGTCCTTCATTGCTGGCCGTATGAGGAAGCTCAAGGTCGCTCAGCGAGCTATGGAGAGGGCTTTGCTCGGAGTTTCTCTGCGTGATAAACTTAGGAATGAGGATATCCGCAGTAGAACCAGAGTGACCGACATAGCCCAACGGATTAGTAAGCTGAAGTGGCAGTGGGCCGGCCATATAGCTCGAAGAACCGACAACCGATGGGGAAGAAAGGTTCTCGAGTGGCAGCCTCGTACCGGTAGGCGAAGTGTAGGGCGACCCTCCACTATATGGAGTGACGACCTGGTAAGACATGCAGGAAGTCGATGGATGCAGGTGGCTCAGGACCGTGCTTTGTGGCATTCTTTGGGGGAGGCCTATGTTCAGCAGTGGACTTGTGAAGGGCTGTGATGATGATGATGATGATATTATTGCAAACAATACGATACAAGACTACTATATTATATTAATTTAATACACATAAATAGGGATATTATATAAATACCTTTTTTCCTGTCGGTTGCAGGACGGGGTATTTATTAAAGCCGATGAAAGTTATGAAGGAAGAAATCTTATATAATAATAATAATAAATTTTTTTCTCCCATTTTTTACACAGTTACATTTCTTACATAAATAGTTTAAGAGTTTTAGGTTGTTGTTGGAGACAGGAGCCCAAACTAGGTTACCCCGTGCTATGGGTCTCCTGGCTCCCCCTCTTGGCTTTATCACAATTCTATGAATATATATCTAGACATGAAGTGAGCATTGCCTGTGAAGATCGAATATAAAATTTCTATAGTGTAAATAACAATATAAGGCATATTGAATATATACGAGTATATATATACGCGCTCGCGCGCGCGCGCGTGTGTGTGTGTGTGTGTGTGTGTGTGTGTTTGTGTGTGAGAGAGAGAGAGAGAGAGAGTATGAGTGTGTGCGTGTGTGTGGGTGTTTCTATCTCACTATTCCGCTATTTCAGTAAATTCTCTGTTTCTTCGTAATCTAATTTCATAAGCCAATCTGTTAACTTTTTTACATTTATATTTTGTTACTTGAAAAATTGAGTGTTGTCTATTAATTTTATTATATTTATAATCTGCCTATTCTGTACCCATAAATATACATTATTAAAGAATTAGAATATTACACCTTCATCTCTGGCCTTATGCTAGTTTTTAAATGTAGATATCATTTACCCATAATATTTTAAAAGCTAATAAAAAGATAAACTATTCAATTAACGTCATCTCAAAATATCTTATGTAGTTATTGATTTCATTTAAACTATCTCTAAACACAATTTCTTGTATAATTTTACTCGATTAATGAATTTCATAAGACTGTTAGTTTAACAACAACGCTTCAAATGCAACATGTTTAAGTTTCAAACTTCGCATTAATTTCAAGCCGCACAAGATGCAGGTGTTGGTGCACTCAAGTTTGGGTTAATAATTAGCGTTACAAACTTGTAGCGAAAATTCGCGCTAGTTTGCTTCTTGGGTAGTAATTTTAAATAAAAACCTTTAACATACAAGCTCTTATTTATACATGTACAACAATTTTAAAATGTTCTTACAACGACCTGAGGAGGCGTGCGGGTAGTTGATGGATATAGCCCAGGACCGTGCTTTTCTGATAATACTTTAGGTAAATGTAATGTTGAACATAACCATAAAATAACTGTGATGATGATGAAAATAAAGTATAATATGCTGGCGAAAAGAAAGTGTTTTGTTGTGTGTTTGCCATTCTTCCACACAGTAACACAGTGATGGATTGACATGAATTTTTGCATAGAAATAATTTATTAGCCAGAGAGGGACATAGGCTTGTACTTTTTATCCCAGAAAATTGCATGATCCCTGAGGGATAGCTCTGGAGTGTAATTATATACGGAATCTGATGTAATTATTTAGGAAAGGTGTCTAAAGTATTAAAATAACACAAAGGATACCTGTGGGATATTCATTTAGCATAATTCTACGATTATAATTCCCTCTTTACAATAAAATGGCGAAATGGTAAGTTCTGAAATAACATATGAAATATTTATTTTCCGAAATAAAATGCACAGTTCCGTGGATTTTAAATTTAGCCAATTAAGTAAATAAGTATGGTAAAAGGTACTCATAATGATCATAAATTAAGCGTTGAAGTTTATTGTTTTAATTAAATAAAGATATGTCTTTATAATGGCCAAGAATTAGGTGGCTATGCAAGTAAGCTGCTGCAATTTGGAGAGGGTCGACTGACAATGAAGGCAGATAGCAACATTCGTTGGGGTTCAACAATAAGAATATTATATCCGACTACTACGCGGACGAAATGTTGGAAAAAACAAAACTATAATAAAGATAAACATGTCTGTGATATATTTTGAAGTAACATCGTTTTGCGATCTCCACGCGGTGGAAGCTGTAAGTGAATCTATCTATACATATACATATAATAAATCTGTAGAAAAGTCGTGTCTGTAATCCTAATATATTCTTCAAAAAACAAGTCTAGGGGACTAAATAAAGAGTTCTGAAGCCAAATTAGTGGTTTTTAGATTTTTTGTCTGTCTGTTTGTGTATTCCGGATTCACGCAAAAACTACTGAACCGATTTACATGAAATTTTGTGTGTATGTAGTCAGTGACCTCCGGCAACTTATAGGCTTCTTTTTATCCGATTACGGAACTTCAAAAAAGAAGGTTAAGTATTTTTTTATCGTCAACAGCCCGTAAAAGTTCTTTGCTAGACAGTTTTTGTTTGCTAGAGGGTTTAACTACCGGAGTACCAGATGTCTCGCAGCTGTGACGCTTCTGCAGGTTGCCATTCTGAATATTTTACATCTGGTGTAAGCTAGAGCTAGATAGTTACATCGTCATCTATATCTATTTCTGGCATTTTCCGTCGTCGCCTCTTAAGACACCCTCGGAAGAAAATAAGGTGATGAATTTTCTTATGCCGCCACCACACGATGATATTAAATCTACATGATGATATGAAATGGAAAAATTGTTTTTATTTTTTATCATATTCGGCCAAAACACTCATTTACTAATAGTAGTTGGACGTAATGATGGCGTAATATAACGAAATTTTTAACATTTCTTGAATGTCGGTGGATCCCTAAAAATATGCTTTATGCAAAAGTTTCAAGGAAAGGATTTTAATTAATTCATTAAGGACCCGCCAACTTTGCGTAAACTGTATAAGTTGAAGTGTTTACGAGATCTCGGCGTCAGCACATCACCGGAACTTTCGCGAAACCTTGCACGCACTCATCTCATCTCATTTTACTACTGTTGTTTGTGGTAAATAGCAATTTGGAACTAGTTTGCCAACTAACTTCGTTTATCTCTTCATTGAAGTGCTGAATGGCCAATAAGGAAAGTTTGAATGCCAAAACTTATGTACTGATATTTTAAGTCTATAGGTCCGACATGAACGGGATTAGTGCAGTGCGTTACGTTGTATTTTAAAAAGAAACACGTAATTTTATTTTTATCGTTAGTTTGCACCTACAATATGTTATTTTTAATATAATTAAATTACCGAAATGATCTAAACGATACAGGACGGCTTAAGCAAAATGAGATATAAATATTGCCCTAACTCAAAGTAATAATTCCCTCTCTCTAAAATTGACGGCTCGGTATCGCAGTGGATTCCAATTCTGCATCATTGTGTCAGTGGTTGTATCATTAACAAATAACTGTTCAAGATTTTAATGCTTGTCTATGTGCAAAATTTTGCAAATACTTGAAAATGATCTATGGTTTTCAGATAAATGGACGGTAAAATATTTACCAGTGATGGAAACGTACCTGGGTGGAGTTGGTATTGCTTACCTATCTACGCAGATATGTGATCACCTGATCATGAGGTGATCATCTTGTACAACGTGATGATTTCACGAAATTCACTGAAATGAAAGATTTGAAAAAATTATGGTATAGGTACCCCTCGCATCTCCATTGCACTCTCAAATGCACAAGAAAGATTATTTATACAATTTATTTTTTCCAGTTAGTTTAATCTACTACCAAAACTATATCTAAACCATGCACCAGACCCTCTTAAAATTTTAATTAACAATTTTAGCTACAATCTACATACAACTCGTATGTAGGCTGTAACTTTACAGCCTACATACGAAGTCCACTGCTGAAAAGAGGTCATAGATTATATGATAGGGGAGACATTGCCATAGGGGCAACCGCAGTGTTTTTAATAATCTTAAGCTGTTATCAGGAAGATGCTGCAGACCTTTTCATTTCCGTTTCATTTTGTCTCTACCGTCTTACGACCACGTCGCCCGAGATGATATGGGGTAGTGGATATTCTTACACAGTCTTAAAAAATATGAAAAAAAAAAAACACAGGCACTGAATTAGCATTAAGTATCTCTAGAAGGATGTCTGTGGTGATCTAGCGGGAGATCTAGGACGGTTTATCTATCAGCCTGATGCCGTTTCACGTGTTCTACGGCAAAAAGTGATTCTAACGTTAAGTTTACGAGTAAACCTTAGTAAAATACCTGTATACAATTTTATGTACAAATTTTGGATATCTTTAATGCTATCCATATAAAATCTATGATAAATAATTATATGAAGTCTTAAAACTTAAAACATTTTAAGTCAAACAAGTACACTACAGGCACTACAGGTTACACTAAGGTAAATTAAATAATTACAAATGAATAACCAAAACGAAGTACATAACGAAAAATTTAGTCACAAAGGGGGCCGGTATACAGAAATAACCTCGAGTTTGAACTGTAGTCGAAACTTGAGTCTAGTCCATTACCCTACAAATATTGACATTGCGCCCATAGACAGTAGCATTACTTAACAAAATAGCAATAAGGGGAATAATTACTACTTTTGCATCGAATCAATTTAAATTCCTAATTTCGTCCTATAAAAAATAAAAGAATTACAAATAATTGAGGGATAATAGTCTTCCGCTCACCAAATGTCGCTGGTTAACACTGAGGTAAAGGTTTTTGTGACACAAAATCAAGTCATTGAGAAGTACTGATTTATATAAATGAAGAATGGGAAGAGCGGATTCTCCTAACACAAGTTTCCTAACTTAAAAGGAGTGTTCCAATAATGTGTTTAATTTTAAGTACTATTGGTTCGAAGATAAAGATTTTTGATTTTTTTAAAAATGTTAATCCATATGATTCGTTTAAAATTTAGGCTCAACGTTATTTCATGAGTTGTTCACAAACAGTCGGTCGCCAAGGCCTCGTCTGCCAGTTAGCCCTATGCAGCGCATAGGACAGCGTCCATTTTGTTTATCATCATCATCATCATCATCATCATTACAGCCCTTCACAAGTCCACTGCTGAACATAGGCCTCCCCCAAAGAATGCCACAAAGCACGGTCCTGAGCCACTTGCATCCATCGACTTCCTGCATGTCTTACCAGGTCGTCACTCCAACTCGTGGGGGGACGCCCTACAGTTCGCCTACCGGTACGAGGCTGCCACTCGAGAACCTTTCTTCCCCATCGGTTGTCGGTTCTTCGAGCTATATGGCCGGCCCACTGCCACTTCAGCTTACTAATCCGTTGGGCTATGTCGGTTATTCTGGTTCTACTGCGGATATCCTCATTCCTAAGTTTATCACGCAGAGAAACTCCGAGCATAGCCCTCTCCATAGCTTGCTGAGCGACCTTGAACTTCCTCATACGGCCAGCAGTGAAGGACCACGTCTCAGTTCCGTAAGTCATCACTGGCAACACGCACTGGTTGTACAATTTCGTTTTAAGGTTTTGAGGTATTTCTGACGAGATGATGTGTCGTAGCTTCCCGAACGCTGCCCAGCCGAGTTGAATCCGTCGATTGACCTCTCGGTCGAAGTTGGACTTACCTAGTCGGACTATTTGTCCCAGGTAAACATACTCGTCAACAACTTCGAGCTTAGTGCTCCCAACAACTACCGGCATAGGTGTGACATGGACATTGAACATGATCTTTGTTTTGTCCATGTTTATCTTAAGACCTATCCGTTGGGAGACACTATTGAGGTCATTGAGCATGGTGCTTAGATACTCCAGCGATTCTGCCATAAGGACTATATCGTCGGCAAATCGAAGGTGAGTGATGTACTCGCCATTCTTTCTCATAGTCCACATACGCCAGGCATAGTGGCAAATTGTACTCCTCTGACTTCTGTACAACTTGCCGAAGGGTATGTATGTGGCCTATGGTGCTAAAGCCCTTTCGGAAACAGGCTTGTTCGGGAGGCTGGAAGTCGTCAAGTCTGCGCGCGAGACGATTCGTAATGACTCTCGAAAACAGCACGTAGACGCGGCTCAGATGGGAAATCGGTCTGTAGTTCTTCAAGAGAGCGTTGTCACCTTTCTTGAAGAACAAGACCACCGCACTTCTGCTTCACGCCTGCGGTGTAATGCCACCATGGAGGACGGAATAAAGAGCTTCTGAAGGACTTCAAGTACCGGTCTTCCACCCGCTTTCAGAAGCTCCGCTGTAATTCCATCCTCGCCTGGGGCCTTACCGTTTTTAAGGTGCTCAACACTAAGATGGAATTTCATTATTTCTATATTTTATTGTGAATTACATCTAACGAAATGTATTTCCTATTTACTGTTATTAATTCAATAATTGAAAGTGAGTTTATCTTCTAAGGTGAGGTAGGTTTTAGAGAAAGTTTTGTATTTTCCCTCTAACAGTTGATTTATTTTTTTAAATTATTATAATCCAATGCTTGACTTTGCTCCGTATCTTATATCGTATGTTAGCGTAGTAAAAGCCTATTCATCAATTTGTATGTTTGCTCAAATATTGACTTCTTCGGATATGGGTATAACCGACCGCTTATATACATATAGCCTGGAAAATACGGTGTTGTATTTCCACAAATCCAATTTACTGCTGTTTATTTTAAATCAAACCCAACCTAATCAGTTTTAATAAATAAAATTAAAATATGATATTTCATCTCATTGACATTATACTTATTATCATTATATAATCACGTCCACATATCATTGTTACATACACGTAATGTAATAGTTAAAAATATCGTTAAATGTAAATAGTTTTAAATGAAATATGAAAAAGTATAAATATGGAAACTATATTACAATGAGAAAACATATTCATTATTTGTATAATATATTAATAAAAATATTGGTTCTACTTCATAAGTGTCTTATTATTATTTACTTACCTGTTTTATGTTGAACTTTAATCGAACCTTATCACCTCGAATTGCTATATCGACTAAAAGTGAACGCCCACTATCCGAGCCGAACGCGTCGAACGATACGAATTTTAAAATAATTTACATGAAATCATATGAAACCTCGCACAACTGCCCGCGTGGAATCGTCCGAATCAGGAAGAACTTCAGAAATCCTAGATGAATTGGGATGACGTCGTCAGATCCGGCGCGGGCGATGCGGTCGAATCGACCGATTGCCTCGCACTCTGACACTCTGACTGTTGCGTGCGACAGCAACGTGCGAGTACTACTTCTTCATTAAAAAATATCAGTTATTCTAATTTAATTTAATTAATACTTTCTTCATGTTCCATTAATAAAGCACTGACAATAAAAACCTCGTCAAAATCCATCACAATTCACATATTATTACAGTGCGACAGGTTATATGAAATGGAAACGATTTTTTTTGGCGCGGTCAATTCTTTCGGTGTGGTCGATTCTTTCGGTGCAGATATGTGTGCGAGGCCTCCTTTACTTCTATCTTCTATTCGTTCGACGCGTTCGGCTTGGATAAGTGTGCTTTCACCTTAAAAGTCCAAAATAACCACAGTTGCAGTATAACAGCATTATTTTTTATAAATAGTCAAAAATTTACTTTTGAAATCACTTACTGTTAAATACACCATTAAATGATTCGATTTTTGTGCTGCAAATATAACCTAAAAGTTTTTTAATTTGTCTTTTATGTAACAGTTTATTAGTAATTTTCAGACGGTGCTTTCGCTAAGATTTGTGTATTATGAACCAATCCAATCATATCATCCCGTAGGTGTCGTAAGGCGCGATAAAGGAAAATTAACTGAGATGGGCACCAGCGTGTTCCTAATAACAACTCAAAATAAAAATAAATTATCGGTTTTCAACGCTGCCTGCCAAGAGTGGCAACTATAGCAAATATCCTTTATGACATGTGTAGAATGAGATGTGGGGAAGCTTATGTTCAGATTTTGATAGGTTGTGATGAATTAATGAATAATTACAATGCACGAAGAAAGATAAAGAAATCTTTAAGATCTTTTATGTGCGCGAAAGCGTTCCCGTGGCCCTGCCAATATGCGGCGAAGGTGGTTTTATTCGATTTTTTTTATAGGATAGGGTGACAAACGAGCACACAGTCCACCTGATGGTAATAGGTTGCTATGACCCATAGAGATCTACATCTATCCTCAACAAAGAATCAAAATGCAGATGCGTTGACACCCGTGAGTGTCTTTTCTTTGTCTTTTCCAGTAAAAAGGGTCTCCGGTTCTCTCAAAATATGATTTTGTCAGAAAAATTGGGAAGGAAATAAATTAATGCTTTATTTTCATAAATTGATTAATTCACATCGCAAAATAATATTATTTATAATGTATACTATATTTAATTAGTGTCGTATTTTTCAGAGCAACTGTTGGTCTTTCATCACAAAAGTTCAGGAAAGCTGGTTAATCTGGATCTCGTAGGCCTTGTTGGGTTATATCATTTACTTATTTTGTATTTCCACGTGGTAGAGCCATGCTGCAGCTATACTAATAGTATAGTTGTAACACGAATGGGTCGGCTCGATCGGATAAGGACCACGCTCTCACAGAATACCAGCGTAAAATAGCAGCTTAATGCTGCTGTGTTTCGTATGGTGAGTGTAGAGAACCGGAGAACTTTTTTACTGGAAAAGGGGCATTCTATCTTAGTCCTCACGGCTGACAATGCATCTGCATTTTAATTCGCAAACGAAGTTAGATGCAGATGTCTATGGGCCACAGCAACCACTTACCATCAGGTGGACTGTGTGCACGTGTGTCACCCTAATTCTATAAGAAAAAGTTACTTCCTACTACGGACATCTACCAATGATCGAATCGTAATTTAATAAGAATATCATTCGTAGTTGATAACCTCCGAAAAAGTTTGAAAGTGAAATAGGCAGAAGAATGTCAGAATTTATATAAATTAATAAAAAGAATTGTCTATAAAGAGCGAATTAACTGTTATGGGACATAAGAATCCACTCTTTGATTATATACCTGTCATATAATCAAGGAATCCCCTCTGGGCCTCTCCTACAATAATTCCAGGTTTATAAGCAATCGCCACGCTTAACAGGTGCATTGGCGCAGTCTCAGACTTCATATTAGATGCTCTGACTTACTCCACCCCTTTGCTGTACGCATGACGAACGATCTAGCAAATCGTTTAGTAAGTTGACAACGAAGGGGTGAAGACTGACCGGGTGTCTGGTTGTCAAATGGTGGAAGGGAGATGATGAATTCCTGCGTTCACTCGCCAAACCCAAAATGCATCCTGTAGAAAATCAAAAGGCTGGCTACTTTGTGCCTGTGTTCGAGACTGGTGAGATTGGCATAAATACATAAATATACATATACCTACATGAACATTCACGCCTGTCACTACGAGGAGTAGACAGAGACTACCGAGTCAGCTCTTAGCTGTGTGGTAGCAGCGTAAAATCTATTACCTGCTGTTTCGCACCATGATTCGAAAGCAACAGAAAAAATAATAAAGAAGAATAAGGAAAAATAAGAAGAAGAAGAAAGAATAACCCATGAAACTGAAAACAAACCTACAATTAAAGACTACTCAAAATTCTCATAAGAATATTGCCGTATTAAGTTCGCAGAAATAAAAATGTATAATTGATTGTTTTGTAGAAGATTTTTTTTAATATAATAGTGTGACAAACGAGCACACAGTCCACCTGATGGTAAGTGGTTGCTGAAGCCTATAGACATCTACATCTATCCTCCTTATATTCCTTCCTTCCCTTATATTCTTCGGACCCACATACGAGGTAATACTCACTTATATACTTAATATAAGTGTTAGAACTACTTTTCTGCTAGGAACTCGTCTAGGTAGGTATAGAGATCCATACGTACCCAGACGAGTGAAGTCGTGAAGTGTGTAGAGCCAGTATAATTTTAGACTGATAAACATTCCATCTGGTGCCGAATATCGAGCTGGATTCAACTTTTGTGAAAAGACAAATTATGTAGTTTTCCAATCATACTTGTATATGTACCTACGCATTTACATTTTAATTCTTCGAGGAAACATATTTAGCAATAACCGGCCAAATTTGCAGAGAAGGTTCAGAATAAGTAATATAGGCATATCGTGAAGAAAAATTAATAAAAAAAAATCTCAAACATCCTTTTTATCTTTTAAATTTAAAATGCCTGGTAACGCATTATTTTAACTGATTTTACTGCGCACGCACACATTCGTAAGGGTCGATCGGTAGGCAAAAACGTTGTTGCACATAAATCTCATTCAGTTTTGGATAATTTCAAATAAAAGTAGAAGCCTTATTTAGTCGTATTTTGAAAAACTGCACTAACGGTATATCATTATTTAAATATTTGAACTTCAGTTTAAAATTTCGCTAGTCTTTGAAAAATAACCCTGTGTGGGTATATGGCTAGTTCCTTTCTAAATATGTGTTGTCTTCTCAAGCTTAGATTTATCAAAATTCATATTTCTTAGAAAAAAGCTTACAATAAAATAAATTCGATATAAACAAGTTATTAGAAGAATTCTGTTATAATATTATTTATAAATGATACTCGTACATTTAAAAGAATGTGTACAACAATAGCGCAGTATTTTAGTTTTTAAGATTCCCTGTGATCTTCAAACTATACATAGGCAGAACCTGTCGCGAGAGGATGCCACGAATGATTTACCAACACTGTGGAGGTAAAGTAGTTTTACCACTTTACATTGAATTCCGAGAATTATCATACATATGTACACTGTAGCCAAAATAATATATTTTCTTCTTTTTTATCATCAGCCCGTAATATTCCTTTGCTAGACATATTTTTTAAAGTTTTAAGGAATTTAACTATCGGAGTACCAGAGGTCTCGCAGCTGCGACGTTGCTGCAGGTTGCCATTCTGAATATTTTACATCTGGTAAAAGCTAGAGCTAGATAGATACATCGTCATATATATCTTTTTCTGGCATTTTCCGAGGTGATAAATTTTCTTATTCCGCCACCATACGATGATATTAAATTTATATAATGATATCAAATGGAAAACTTGTTTTTATTTTTTATCATATTCGGCCAAAACACTAATTTACTAATAGTAGTTGGACGTAATTATGACGTAGTATAACTAATTTTTTAAGGTTTTTGAATGTCAGTTCATCCCTAAAAATACGCTTTAGACAAAAGTTTCAAGGAAAGGATTTTAATTCATTCATTAAGGACCCGCCAACTTTGCGTAAACTGTATAAGTTGAAGAGTTTACGAGATCTCGGCGTCAGCACATCACCGGAAATTTCGCGAAACCTTGCACGCACTCATCTCATCTCATTTTACTACTGTTGTTTGTGGTAAATAGCAATTTGGAACTAGTTTGCCGACTAACTTTGTTTTGGCTCTTCGTTGAAGTGCTGAATGGCCAATAAGGAAAGTTTGAATGACATAATTTATGAACTGATATTTTAAGCCTGCCGGACCGACATGAACGGGATTAGTGTAGTGAGTTACGTTGTATTCTAGAGATAAACTCGTAATTTGATTTTTATCGTTAGTTTGAATAAACCTAGATTATGTTATTTTTAATATTATAATCAAATTTCCGAAATGATCTAAGCGGTACAGGACTGCTAAAGCAAAATGAAACGCAATAATACCATAACCAAAAACACCGTACCTATAAATATTGCTCTAACTCAAACCACAGAATAAATTTTACACGAGGTAGAGTCATGCTGCAGCTATATTAGTAGTATAGTTGTAGCACGAATGGGTCGGCTCGACCGGGGAAGGACTACGCTTTCACAGAATACCAGCGTAAAATAACAGCTTAATACTGCTGAGTTTCGTATGGTGAGTGTAGAGAACCGGAGACCCTTTTCACTGGAAACGAGGTATTCCATCTTAGTCCTCAGAGGTTGCAACGCATCTGCATTTTGATTCTTAACCGAAGATAGATGTAGATGTCTATGAGCCACAGCAACCACTGACCATCAGATGAACTGTGTGCTCGTTTGTCACCCTATCCTATAAAAAAAATTATAGCTCAAACTCAGAATGCTCTCTCTCTGGTAGGTACTATTAAAATTGACGGCTAGAATTCTGTATGAAACAAGTGTCCTTATGACCTTCAAATTAATTGTTTCAGATTTGAATGTTTGTCCATGTGTAAAATTATGCAAATACTTGAAAATGATCTATGGTTTTCAGATAAACAGGAAATTCACTAAAATGGAAGATTTGAAAAAATAATGGTCGCCTCGCAGCTCCACTGTAGTCTCAACTGCAAAGCCAGATTATTTCTACAATTTATGTTTTTCCACGTTAGTTTAATCTACTACTTAAATTATATGTAACCTGTGCACCAGCACCTTCTTAAAATTTTAATTAACAATTTTAGCTACAACCTACATACAACTCGTATGTAGGCTGTAATTTCACTTTAATATAAACTTCTTTAAAAATGAACTACAGCCAAACACAGGCCGGTCAGGACTGAGGAGGCCGGTGTCTGGGTGTAATTTGTCCTTCGCGCTGCTCCAGTACGTGTGTAACACTGCCGTGTTTCATATGGTGAGTGTAGAGAACCGGAGACCCTTTTTATTGGAATAGAGGCATTCCCTCTTCTTATTTCGAGATTTAATGACTAATTGGTGACTGTCATATGATAACTTGAAACATATCGTTTCAACTCTATTTTCGAGATATTGGTGTTGTTAGCCTATGCGGTTGTTAGCCTCTTACATCTTCATCTGACACAGGACTTTCAGGCCGCGAGCTATTTAAAAAGTTGAAAAGCGGCAATTATGATGGGAATGAGAATGATGATGGCTTATGAATTGGTATTGGGGGGTGCAAACCCCCGCCTCTGACTGCTTCGCTCGTGTCAGTTGATCTTCTGGGCGGTGATAACCGGCCAGGTACGCGGATGTACGGTGTTTAAGCGGTGTGTACTGGAACGCGTCGTGCCCGCCGACGGGTAAGACGTACCCCATCCGTTATCCTATTTGTGCTTGGTGCTTGTCCCGTTTTGTGTGGGTGTAGTGACGGGATCGAGCGAGCGTGGTTGTTCTATTAGTAGGTATGTTACGCGGTCTACGGAGAGTCGGCGCGACGTTTGTTGTCGGGACCTAGTTCGCTGCGTTTGACACTAGCGGATTCGGATGGGTTTCGGCGCTATCAAAGTAGCGCTGAGACATTTCCTTGAAATATTCGGAGATAGAGGGAAGTTGACAATCACTGTGTTAATCTGAATGGCTTTATTGACGAAAAAGTTTTGAAATTTCTGTAGTTCGTTTAGGTGGGACCTATACGTGTGTGCCGCTTGCGTAAGACATGATAGGTCTAACGCAGGTTTTGTACAGTTTGTGTCTTAGAGACAACTTACTTACTAAACTTTCGACATGTTCTAGTCCCGATCTTGTTTTATGTACGTCTATTTAAAGGGAGAGAGAGAGAGAGAGAGATTTAAAAAGTCTTTATACGTGGTAGAGCCATGCTGCAGCTATATTGGTAGTATAATTGTAGCACGAATGGGTCGGCTCGAATGGGGAAAGACCACGCTCTCACAGAATACCAACGTAAAATAGCAGCTTAAAACTGCTGTGTTTCGTATGGTGAGTGTAGAGAACCGGAGACGCTTTTTACTGGAAAGGAGGCATTTCATCTTAGTCCTCACGGGTGATAACGCATTTGCATTTTGATTTTTTATTGAGGATAGATGTAGATGTCTATTGGCCACAGCAAAACTTGCGATCAGGTGGACGGTGATCTCGTTTGTCACTCTATTCTTTAAAAAAAAAGAATAGATATAGAAGTATGTATGCAATTAAACTACTTGATTCTACTTTTTTCTTAAATATATCATGTCGTTTTCATACGCCAGTCTACAGTTGGTAGTAACATAGACATCTCAAGCACTGACCAAAGTTTTGTAATTACGGTTACGGAAAGTTTCAAGGTATTTAATGAGTCCGCTGAATAGCCTTGTGTAACATAATCTCACGTCATTCACAGTAAGAGAGTTAGTTAGTTTCAGATAGATTAGATTAGATTCAGATAATAACCGCAGGGGTCGCAGCATATTGCCCCTCATCATAGATCTCTGATTAAAGACATAAAGAAAAAAACACAAGAAAATGAATAAACAAAAAAATAATAGAGGATATAACAATAATTCATGACTTAATAATCGAAACAGATGAAGTGGCGGAAGGGATTACACCTGTCATGTCCATAAGATCTATTTGGCATTACTCATAGTCGTTTTTTCCGATATCCACGTGACGAAATAGACCGATAGATTCTCGTATGCCTCTACTCGTTCAATCCATCAATCACACCCCATAAATGTCCACTGCTGCATAGGTCATTGGGATAGGGTCATAGGGATATTGCCATAGTGGGCATGCTTAACAGGCAAGTTGGTAACCGCAGTTTTTATTTACACATTGGTTTTATTAGAAAGGCGACAATCTCCTGATCTGTTTCCCTTTGTCACCTTTCACGATATCCACGGGACGACATGGGGTAGTGGATATTCTTATACCGCCGCCACTACATCTGGCTTAAAGATTACCAGCTAGATACTCTATATATATATTAAGCTTAAGTCATTCAACAGGTGTGGTCATTCTACTAGTGCTAAGATAGTGTCGTGGTTCTGTTCGTTGTTGTAATTCTTCTAGTGCAGGCAAGGAGGATTGGTGTTGCTGAGAGGCTGCCCTGTGTCACATTGAGATAAGTAGTGTTGCTGTTCCTGTACATATTTTGGTGTTATCATGTAATTACGTACCTCACGTTACACTGGTGTGTAATTGTGGCGGAGACGTGTTACGGTGTGGTCGAACTGTAATTTCACTATACTGAATGTATAGTGCGTTACGTTGTCTTATTACTGATAATGATTAATTGCGTAAGCACGAGAGCAGGTTGAACATCCGCTCTCACACTTTTATTATTTTTAACAGTTAACGCTATCCTGATGTATTTCCGAGATCAAAATTGGGATCTCCTGTTGAATTCTCCGACATCAGAACTGGGATCTCCTGTTGTCATTTCCGATATCAGAAGTGGGATAAAGTCCCTGTTACTGTCCACATATAACATTTGAATAGTGTGAGAGTTATTACGTTGGTGAAAGATTATGACGCGTCTCGCTTTTTGTTTTTATGTTAAATGTGTTAATTATTTTGGCCTATTTACGACATTGACGTACCCCTAAAATGTAGAGTAAAAATTTAAAGTGAAATGTTTTAAGCCAAAAGTTAAATCTTTTTGTTCGATTCATAATAAAAAGTACCCGCAAATACTTTCATTATTTCTTAACGTACCCAAATATGATAACAAATGTCGAAAGAAATGTTGGAGGTATTCTAAATGAGTTATAGTTTGCATTCAGTGGAAATTTAACTTGCTCGAGTTATGTTATAATTTAATACACGAGGTGTGATTTACATGGGCTAATTTTAAAGTTTAAAATGTTTAAACGATGTACCGAAAAAAAAGAACACGTTTACTTTGACGTGCTATGACTTAAAACACTAAGTAGTATTTTTGTGTTCTAATGTGTTGATAAGTGTTACAGTTTACTCAAGAGTATTATCTTCGAAGTCAATAAAATTGGGATTTAATGTTGAGAGTTTAGTGGAAGGCGTGGTGCTGTTGCGCTCGCTTTTGAGTGGAAGTATGCTGTCGGCATATGACGCTGCGGACACATTAATTACCACTGCTACCAATCACCATTAGATACATGAGGAAAGTAAATTTATCCTAAACATCGTCTTAGAAACTATTTTGTAAGAATGAGTGTTTAACTTTTTAATTGGTTGCGAAAAATGCTGGAAAATCAAAGTATGACTGACGAAATTGAAGTAGAGCAAATTAGTTCAGACATTGAAGAGAGTATTTAAATTTACATGAGGATCGGACCATACCAGAGGTTGTCGTGTAGCCGCAGCTCAGTATGTGGTGCCCTGGAAAGGCGAATGGTGTCCCGAGAGTTGTACTGTATTTTTTAAAATTAAGTTCAGACTGAATCTCTTTAGTGTTTTCTTTTATGTTACAGCAGCACGTGTGATGTGACTGGGAGGCGAGTTTGTGCCTTGCCCAGTCGGAACGGACAGCCAGGTCCGGTCCGTTTCGGCAGATGCGTATGCGCGTATACGCAAGCGCCTTCCTGGGGCGCGCGTATGCTGTATATGGCGGTGCCTCAGAAGTCTTACACTATGTGTGCGCGGAAGTGTTATACTCTGTATGCGCGGAAGTCGTGTTCTCTGAACATGCATCAGGCTCTGTCCTGGCAGGCAGTGTCCTGGTTCGCGATTTTAACGTGGTTTACGTAGTTAACATGGTAACTTGATAGTTCATGTACGCGTATGTGTGAGATACTTCGTATGGAGATGTATCCATACTTGTGAAAGCAAAGTGCTTTATAATAGTCACGGTATGAGAACGTATTTCTGTTTTAGGGCCTCGTATGTGTGATGGATGAGAGAATAGGCAACTGTGTATGTTGTCCTGATAATTAACAACTTTTTTTTCACGCAGATCACGATGACAGCAACCTCGACGATGCCTGTGAACCCTCAGGTGCTCCTGCTGTTCCCGTTGATGCTTTGGAGTGCGTAGTACGGTGCAGCGTCTCGCTGGCGCTGGTAAGATGCGACGTTTCGCTGTGCGAGTGCGGCACGCCCTGTGCTGTTGTTTTCACCACGTGAGCTTGCTTCATGGCAGCTAACTATGGCGTGTGCTGGTTTGTTTTAATAGCCACGTGCGCTTGCCTTACGCCTGCCGCAGAGGCGAGCAGTGAGAGACGTGTTGATGTTTACTATGTTAGCAATCCCAGCGGTGTGCTGATGAATACTGGTGAGTCGTACCCATTTTATTATGATTCTGGGCCGAATGCCCTATCATCAAAGATTGTGTTGTGGCAAAAGTGTTAGTAATTTTGTAAATTTAAGCGAAATCTGTCAAAGTTTAGTGTGCAAAGTAACAAATACCCCCATGATCATGTGAGGAAGATCCCCGATCACCAAGTTCATCGAGAATTAGATGTCATAGTTGATGACATTGGTAGTGAGACTAAATTTGATTAAGAATGGCTTGTATACTCATACTCAAAACTTTAGACCGCACCTCATGAGTAACATGTGGCGATGGGTCTGTAGGAAATCGTTGGTGTGATTTCTGTCTGTGTTGGTGCATATTTGGCGGCAGATATGTAGGGAATCGTTGGTGCGATTCTGGCATATGTGGCGGCAGATGTGTTGTAGCATATTTGGCGGTGGATATGTGGAGAATCGTTGGTGCGATTCTGGCATATGTAACGGCAGATATGTAAAGAATCGTTGGTGCGATTCTGGCCTGTGTTGGTGCACAGAGACCCTTGTGTATTGCAGCATATATGACGGCAGATATGTGGGGAATCGTTGGTGCGATTCTGGTCTGTGTTGGTGCACAGATTTCAACGAAAGCTTCACGAGTTGAATATGCATTGCTTATGAATTGTAAAGAGTAAAAAAAAATGTTAAAATTACTGTGTTGGAACTTCTTGATCGGACCTTTCACAATAAATCATGTTGTGCAGGAAGCACTGTGTATGAAGCCTTAATGACAAGGCATTGTCAATTATGACAGTTGACTGACTATTGTACTTAGACTTAGGAGAAGTAAAGTACCATTTGGAATCGACCTTGTTTCCACTGGCAGATAAGCCAAGGTAGATTAATCTCTGAGCATATTTTGTCTACAGGCACTGCAACCAAGGACGGATGCTAGTCAGATGGCCGTGTTGTGGATTGCTGGCGCCATAGTGCAACAAGCGGCGCCGTCTAACAATTAATTTTGCGAACTAATAATATGTACCTGCTCATGTCAGGACGGACGAGCGGACGAATTGATGGACTATTAGTGTTGGTTACAGGAATGCATGAAAATACACGCCCGAGGACGGTCGTACGTCAGGATGGCCGTGTCGGAGCGTCTATAAAATACCCGGTTGGGTCGTGGTGCAATGGAGGGTATATCGAGAAACCCCCGCTTGTTTGTGCAGTATAAAGTTCACTGTAGGTGCCGTGCGCGGGAGAGTCCGCTTAAGTCATTCAACGGGTGTGGTCATTCTACTAGTGCTAAGATAGTGTCGTGGTTCTGTTCGTTGTTGTAATTCATCTAGTGCAGGCAAGGAGGATTGGTGTTGCTGAGAGGCTGCCCTGTGTCACATTGAGATAAGTAGTGTTGATGTTGCTGTACATATTTTGGTGTTATCATGTAATTACGTACCTCACGTTACACTGGTGTGTAATTGTGGCGGAGACGTGTTACGGTGTGGTCGAACTGTAATTTCACTATACTGAATGTATAGTGCGTTACGTTGTCTTATTACTGATAATGATTAATTGCGTAAGCACGAGAGCAGGTTGAACATCCGCTCTCACACTTTTATAATTTTTAACAGTTAACGCTATCCTGATGTATTTCCGAGATCAAAATTGGGATCTCCTGTTGAATTCTCCGACATCAGAAGTGGGATCTCCTGTTGTCATTTCCGATATATATATATATACTAGCTGTTCCCCGCGACTTCGCCCGCGTGGAGTTATTTTTCGCTGAACCCTAAAATAAAAGCAGCCTAAGTTACTCCTTATAACATCAGCTATCTGCCAGTGTGTATAAAATATTGACAAATATTGACATTAATATTTATACGATACTAACGTCACTCAATTATTTTGCCTTCCCGGAACCCCTCCACTAACACTTAAACTTAATGGTATGGTACGTCCAAATTAACTTTTAAGTATCATTACGAATCTTTTGTATGGGAATATAGAAAAGTTTTTTTTTTAATTTTTCAGGCAATTTTTTAAATTTTTCTCTCCGTAAGAACCATCTTCGTACTTCATGGAATATTATAAAAAAATAATTAGCGAAATCGGTTCAGCTGCTCTCGAGATTTGCGCTTAGTAACACATTCAGCGATTCATTTTTATATTATAGATATACATCATAATATGTTGTTCTCAAAGAGAAAGGCTCTTCGTTAGTAAATCTGCAATGTTATGAAAAATCTATATAGAAGATTATTTAATGTACATAAATGTATTATGTGAATTATGCCTACTGAATTTGAGCAAGCAAGCTTTGCCTCATTTTATATAATCATGCCAAAAAGAAAAACATGAAATTTCCATCTTATAACGGTTAATTATTGAAGAGCAATAAATATTCAATACTCTCACAAAGGAAGCCGAAAATAACATCATTGAATTTTCTTTCTTTGATATTTTAATTAAGGTTGTTCATACTGTCTTCCCTTTTATATCTTTTCTATAAAAATGGGCAATTGTATCTGTAATTTTGAAATGTTTTCAGAAAAATATTAAATTTTATTTGCTAATTGTTAACAAGTTTTCGAATACCACCAAAATTATGAAATAAAAAGTTTTTCTTTGTTAGCTGTGCTGTCAGAGCAAAATTTTTACTTGGCGTGTTCGGTGAGCGAAATTGTGAAACATACGATGTTCGATAGCTGTAGCATGAAAAGGAAAATAAATGAGACAAAGGCATCTTTAAAAATAAAACACTGTTTATAGTAGAAAATAAATTGTCAAATTTTCATATGAGGATATCTGATTAATGCTTTCGCGCTATTTCATAATAGCCGGCTAGTCAACCTAAAGAGACAACTGCAGCCCGAAATGAATATAACAATGAAACATTTCAAAATCACTATGCCGTACCTTTTCCCCTGTTTCGTCCTCCAAAAGCTGATTTTATTAAAAAAAAAAAACAATTAAAGAGAAATTGTGGCCATGTATGTATGTTTTTTTATTTTTGTTCTTATTTGTTTCCAAGTTCTATGAGAACGGTAGTAAAACTAGGAAATTAGAGTTATTACAAGTACGGGTTTTATCGGACTCGCACCGACTAACTCCGCCTTCGCCGCATATTGACTTGTCCACGCTTTCGCATACATCCGTGGCCCGACCAGCGCCGGCCGCCCCATGGTGGCCCCTACCCATGAAAGGACCACTCTTGCCCCATCTCCTACAAGCCCGATACTATTTCTGTCATTGTCGGATCTCCATGCTTTGCTGTAAGCTAAAGATGTCCATCGCAATGGAATAAAGGAAAATAAAGTATATGTAGTATGGGACGGGTTGACAAGAGTGTTTTTGCAGCATTTCGAATACTTACTTGACACTTTGTTGCAGAATCTATGTATGTAAATTAATAGGATTCCGCTATCGCCCACATCTTTAGGCATGGATTGGCACGGAGAACTGACCGAGTTTATGTTAACGTTGCATACAATCCAATTTGGTGAGTACGAAAAGATTCGGTGGTTTCTCCCTATACAATTCAATAGCTCCTTGGACTCTGTCGTGTGTCAATACTTAGGCACGAACATACTCTTATTTTTATAGGAAACTGCTGTTGAGCTCACGCTTATACTGTAAGCAATAAGTATAATAAGCAATAATGCCTAACTTATTATCTCCATTATAAACGTGAAAAGGATGCAATAAAGTTGGATCTAATTCCGCACACCAACAGACGCACATGTGCCAGCGTGTTACGCAGATACTGGTGACTCACCTCGCTAGACTAGGCTGCGTACTCGCTTAGGTCCTTTTCCCGTGTCCATTTTGCACAATTTTTGAAAAATTTCATTAGAGAAACAATACCATAAAATCTCAACTGTGAAACAAGTGCGACTGGTTTGTTAAGCAAAGTCCGCGTTCCTCGGAAAAACAATAGCCGTCGATTTTCCGCTCGGAAATAAAGCACCTATGATAGTGGCAGCACCTAACAAAATAGAATTAGGGAGAATGATTACTACTTTTGCATCGAACCAATTTAAAATTCGTGACTTCGTCCTATAAAGAAATATAATCCACTGTAAAAGATATACAAGTAAATGAGGGATAGTAATCTTCAACTCGCCAGATGTAGCTAGTTAACACTGAGGTAAAGATTTGTGACACAATGTCATTTAATTAAGTAATTAAGTTAAATAAAAAAATATCAGTTTTGAGAGTATTAATTAATAATGCGTTTATTTCGGTAATCTTTAGTTTGTTCTGACTTCCCAGTGAGTAATCACAGGATACTCGTGTTGGGAATGACCCGCTACGTCCTTAAGGATGACAGTAAGATTACAAAAAGTCTGTTATAAACAGACTTTTTGTAATCTTACTAATATTTGTAATTAGTACGTGTATATTAAGGAGTGTGTGAATGTGAGTGTAGGGGTGTTGTTGTATGTATAATTTGAGGGTGGATAAAGAAAGTATAAATAAGAAGACTGGTTATCTGTAAACGTTTAATGTAGGTGGGATAGATTTCAGACAATTCTAGTCAAAATATTTTCAACCTCGTCATAAACAAATGTATTTCTGCAATTTTTGCATTTATGTAATTGCATATGGTATATTTAAAGTATTTAATTTAATTTATTATATTATTAGCTTTTTACCCGCGGCTTCGCTCGCGTGGGCTTCAATTTAGACACATCATTAATATCATTCCGTGTCAAAGTTATCAAAATTGGATCACTTGTAAGGACACCTCGGTATCTGTGTCTATATATGACGTAAATGACTGAAATTTGGCAATATAATATGCTACAAAATCACATGAGTTTGTCAGAATTACATTAATAAAATACGTTTAACAACACTTTTTTATATCGGACATGTCTTCCGATGTGGCTTTATAAAGGGAAAATTGCACTGGAATCAGAAATGCGTTATTTACATAACATTTATATTTATAGTTCATATAGTTTTGACAAAATAATGTTGAGTTTCATGGTTTTTATTAATACACGGCATAGTGTTTATTTGCGTTATTTGATTCAAATAATTGGCCCCATTGATTATTCACTACCATCATAAAATACATGCCCGTATTATACAAACATATATTTACAAATCTATACATGTTTATACATATATAATTAGTACCCCGTTTCGTTTTGTGGGTGTTGTAGACGGTGACAGAAGAAAACTGAAATAGAAGATGGGTGGCGGCATCTTCCTGATAACACAGCAAAGTAATTAAAACCTGCGGTTGCTCACCCGCTTGCCAAGCGTGGACATTACTGCAAATATCCGGCTTATTTCACAAACAATGGGGAAAGCCTATGATCAGCAGTGAATAGCCTTATTAAAGAGTAGTGAAAGAGTAGTAAAGTAGATAATAAGACAATAGAGGTAATCTCTAGCAAAGATAATTTAAATACCTTAGAATTTCAACAATACTTAACTGTGTAATTTCACAAAATAGCAATAATAAAAACTGTATTAACCTGGTGCATCAAAATATACACGGTATGTTAGGCAAAGAACTAGAAATTGAATTATTTTTAAATAGTAACCTTATTCATATTTTATGTATTACTGAACATTGGCAATTGCCGTGTAGTGGCGGTCAAGAATATCCACTACCCCATATCCTCCCGTGGGTGTCGTAAAAGGCAACATAGGGAAACAGGCAGGAGATGGGCAGCAGCATCTTCCTGATAATAGCCAAAATTACAATAAAAAAACTGCGGTTGCCAACCCGCTCGCCAAGCGTGGCAACTATGGCAAGATACCTCCCATGATGAAAGTTACGAAGAGACGGCCCCCAGTCCCCGGCGGCCCCGCTATTCCTGGCTACGGTGGCGACCATGGTAACGTCGGGGCAGGGGGTGCTAAGAATCTCCGGTGGAGGTTCGGTTGCCACCTTAGACGACTCGACCTGGCAACTTGCAACGCACGCACCCTGAGGACTGACGAGAAGATCGTGGAGCTGGAAGAAGAGATAGACAAGTTGCGCTGGCATATTATAGGATTATCCGAAGTCCGAAGAGAGGGGGAGGACACGGTAATCCTCGAATCCGGCAACTTGCTCTATCACCGGGAGGGCGACCATCTGTCCCAAGGAGGTGTCGGATTTATCGTCCACAAGTCTCTCGTTAACAACGTTGTAAAGGTCGGGAGTGTGTCGACGAGGGTTGCGTACCTTATACTCAGAATCACCAAACAGTATTCGCTGAAGGTCATACAGGTTTACGCACCAACCTCGGCACACCCCGATGAAGAGGTGGAGGAAATGTATGAGGATATCTCTAGAGCCATGCATTCCTCCAAAACCCAATATACGGTGTTAATGGGAAACTTCAATGCAAAACTAGGCACAAGAGAGAACGGTGAGCTGAAAGTAGGGAAATTTGGAATAGGGCATCGGAACCCAAGGGGCCAGCAGTTAGCCGACTTCATGGAGAAAGAGGGACTCTCTATGATGAACTCTTTCTTCCAGAAGCGACCCCACAGGAAGTGGACCTGGTCGAGCCCCGACGGTTCGACAAAAAATGAGATTGACTTCATTATGACGACCAGACGACAACTGTTCAGTGATGTCTCCGTGATCGCGAGGGTGAAAACTGGTAGCGATCACCGAATAGTTAGAGGCACACTGAACCTAAACGTTAAGTTGGAGAGGTCTCGTCTAATGAAGTCAACGCTCCGTCCCCCTCGTGCTCTGTTCCAAAGTCCCGAAACCTTTCAGCTCGAGTTACAAAACCGTTTTCAGTGCCTAGAAGACTGCAATGAAATGGACGATATGAATGACAAGCTCGTGGAAACTGTCTATGCGGTCGGAGCTAAGTTCTGCAAGACCCGCCGCAGGAGAACACAAAAACTCTCCGATCACAATCTTAATCTCATGGCTGTTAGACAGGAGATGAAGCTACATTCTTCAACAGACTTGACAGCATACAGGCATCTGAACAGACAGATCTCCAAATGCATGCGGCGGGACTTACGCAACTTCAATACAGCTCTTATTGAAGAAGCGATCGAGCGGAACCAAGGCTCCAAAGTCTTTGCCAGAGATCTGTCTGCCAGAAAGAGCCAACTGTCAAAGCTGAAGACCGAATGTGGCAGCATCGTTTCCGGGACACCTGAGATTTTGAGTGAGATTGAGAGGTTCTATGGGCAGCTGTACACGTCATCGTTGGAGCCATACGCAAGTGTAAGTAACGATCCAAGAGCGAGTCTCATCCGACACTATTCCGAAGATATCCCGGACGTCAATCTGAGCGAGATTAGAATGGCTCTCCAGCATTTTAAAAACGGTAAGGCCCCAGGCGAGGATGGAATTACAGCGGAGCTTCTGAAAGCGGGTGGAAGACCGGTACTGGAAGTACTTCAGAGGCTCTTTAATTCCGTCCTCCATGGTGGCATTACACCGGAGGCGTGGAGCAGAAGTGCGGTGGTCTTGTTCTTCAAGAAAGGTGACAACGCCCTCTTGAAGAACTACAGACCGATTTCCCTTCTGAGCCGCGTCTACGTGCTGTTTTCGAGAGTCATTACGAATCGTTTCGCGCGCAGACTTGACGACTTCCAGCCTCCTGAACAAGCCGGTTTCCGAAAGGCTTTAGCACCATAGACCATATACATACCCTTCGGCAAGTTGTACAGAAGTCCGAGGAATACAGTTTGCCACTATGTCTGGCGTATGTGGACTATGAGAAAGCCTTTGATTCCGTCGAAATTTGGGCGGTGCTGCAGTCCCTCCAGCGGTGCCAAGTTGACTGTCGGTATATCGAAGTGCTGAAGTGCTTTTACAGTAGGGCTACGATGGCTATACGAGTACAGAACCAGAGTACGAAACCTATCCAATTGCAGAGAGGTGTAAGACAGGGTGACGTCATTTCCCCGAAACTCTTCACCGCTGCATTGCAGAATCGCTGGAGGACCTAATCACTATGCTCAATGACCTCAAAAGTGTTTCCCAACGGATAGGTCTTAAGATGAACATGGACAAAACAAAGATCATGTTTAATGTCCATGTCACACCTATGCCGGTAGTTGTTGGGAACACTAAGCTCGAAGTTGTTGACGAGTATGTTTACCTGGGACAAATAGTCCGAGTAGGTAAGTCCAACTTCGACCGAGAGGTCAATCGACGGATTCAACTCGGCTGGGCAGCGTTCGGGAAGCTACGACACATCTTCTCTTCAGACATACCTCAAAACCTTAAAACGAAATTGTACAACCAGTGCGTGTTGCCAGTGATGACTCACGGAACTGAGACGTGGTCCTTCACTTCTGGCCGTATGAGGAAGCTCAAGGTCGCTCAGCGAGCTATGGAGAGGGCTATGCTCGGGGTTTCTCTGCGTGATAAACTTTGGAATGAGGATATCCGCAGTAGAACCAGAATAACCAACATAGCCCGACGGATTAGTAAGCTGAAGTGGCAATGGGCCGGCCATATAGCTCGAAGAACCGACAACCGATGGGGAAGAAAGGTTCTCGAGTGGCAGCCTCGTACCGGTAGGTGAAGTGTAGGGCGTCCCCCCACGAGATGGAGTGACGACCTGGTAAGACATGCAGGAAGTCGATGGATGCAGGTGGCTCAGGACCGTGCTTTGTGGCATTCTTTGGGGGAGGCCTATGTTCAGCAGTGGACTTGTGAAGGGCTGTAATGATGATGATGATGATGAACATTGGTTGAAAGATTACAGCTCCATATTTAATTTCAGTAATCACCAGGTGGTCAGTTCGTTCAATAGAGATATTAAATTCGTGTTGGCTCCTTAATATTAGCTAATAAATCCTTATCATGTAAATAACGTAAAGACATTGTGAGCCTCTCTGTTGAGCGTATTGTAGAAATGGCATGTGTTGAGCTTGAGTACCTTATTGTGGTCAGTGTTTACAGACCCCCATGTTCAAATTATGATACCTTTGAAAAAATTATGGAAGAAGTTTTAGTTAAGCTTAAAAAACAGAATAAATCTCTTGTAGTGTGTGGAGACTTTAATATCAATCTCCTGGAAACTTCTTCCATCAGTATTAAATTTTGCTCTTTGTTCAAATCCTATAATCTTGATAATTTATTCTTTGAAGCTACATGTATTGCAGGGTGTAGTGCAACTTGTATTGATAATATTTTTACAGGTGTTGTACCAATCAACAAATCAATAATTCAAAAACTTAGTTCAGATCACTGTGGACAACTGGTTTCATTACCTTATATGCACAAAAACAGGAAGTTGAGGAAATTGTGTTTGTTCCTATTAATGCAAAACGCCTGGAGAGATTTAGAAGTAATATGGTAAAAAACCTTCCATCGCTTTCTTATAAGAACAGTGCAGACTATTTATATGGAGAATTATTTACCTTTATAAGCAATGAATTTAAAAAAAATATTTACTTCTAAAACATATTCCAGAAATATGTCAAAAATTATTCTAAAACGTTTAAAACAGTTTGCTCCACAGCCAAATCGTTACATATTAGTAATAAAATTAAGACTGCTAAGAATAAAATTAAAATGACGTGGAGTATAATTAACAGCGAAACCGGTAAAGAAAAACCTCGTAACTCAAACTCATCATTCTCTAAACCATTTCCCATTATCTGGGGTCGGCGCAGTAAATCTTTTTGTTCCATTCCTCTCTATCAGCCGTCATTTCCATACTTACTCCTTTCATTCTCATATCACTCTTCACACAATCGATCCATCTTTTATTCGGCCTTCCTCTGCCCGTGTGTCCCTCCACATTCATATTCAACACTCGTTTTGTGACATGACTTTCATTCCTCCGCATCACATGCCCAAACCATGCCAATCTGCTTCCTCTCACCTTTTCTACCACTGGCGCTACTTTCAGGCTTCCTCTTATATACTCATTCCTTATCTTATCCATCCTTGTCACACCACACATCCATCGTAACATTCTCATTTCATTCGCATGCAGTCTATTTTCATCCTTCTTCTTGACGGCCCAGCATTCACTTCCATACATGACGACAGGTCGGATGATCGATTTGTAAATTTTCCCCTTTAGCCTTATTGGCATTCGGGGATCGCACGTTGTGGCTGTGACCTGTCGCCATTTCATCCACCCTGCGTTAATCCTATGCTGCACAGCTCTATCTATTCCGCCGCCGTTTTGGCTCTGCTGATCTTCAAGCCAACACTTTCCAGCCTCCGTTGTCACCCCGTCAGTCTGCTCTGTACCTCGATGCCTTCTTCCCCGACAAGCACGATGTCATCGGCAAAGAGCATGCACCAGGGTGCCTCATCCTGCAGGTCCGACGTCAAAGCGTCCATAATCAGTAGGAAGAGGTAAGGGCTCAGTGCCGACCCTTGGTGCAGCCCTACCGCCACATCGATACTGCCCGTAGTTCCCGCGGCAGATCGTACACATGTACGGGATGCTCTGTACATAGCACGGACCAACCTCACATACTTCCCAGGCATACCTTTCATCTTCAACGCCCACCACAAGACCTCACGGGGAACCCGATCGTACGCCTTTTCAAGGTCGACAAAAACCATGTGCAGATCTTTATGCACGCGCTTGTACTTTTCGCACAATTGGCGTAATGCGAAAATGGCATCTCGACCGGGCATGAATCCGAACTGGTTTTGTGTTATCTCACACTCTTCTCTCATTCTTCTCTCTATTATTCTTTCCCAGACTTTCATCGTATGTGACATGAGCTTTATTCCCCGGTAACTGCTGCAGTTTTGAACGTCTCCTTTGTTTTTAAAAATGGGAACCAGTATACTACTGCACCATTCCTCAGGTATTTGTTCTTCCTGCAACAATTTACCGAAAAATAAACTCAACCACTTCCATCCATCCGCCCTCAGCAACTTCCACACTTCTACTGGTATTCCATCTGGGCCGACCGCCTTCCCATTCTTCATATTCCTAACAGCCATTTTTACTTCTTCCACACTAATTTCTCTCACTAAGCCCATATTCACTGGTGGGTTTTCAAGCATACCATTCCATTCATTCTCCTCATTCATCAATTTCTCAAAATACTCCTTCCATCGCTTCTTTATACTTTCATCGTCAGTCAAAATCCTTCCAGAATCATCTTTTATACATTTTACATGTGAAACATCTCTTCCATTCCTTTCTCTCGCTCTTGCAATTTGAAAAAGTCGTTTTTGACCTTCGGGGCTTTCAAGGGACCGATATAATTTATCGTGCGCCTCTGCCCTACAAATAGCAACTTCCTTCTTCGCTCTCTTCTTACATTCTTTATACGCCCCTCTCTTACTTTCTTTTATGGATTCATTCTGGTCTTCTACGCTCTGCCATTCTTTAAAGGCATTTTTCTTTTCTCTCAAAACTTCTCTAATACTTTCACTCCACCACCACCACCCAACCTTATCTATCATACGCTTCCCTTTTGTTTCTCCTAACACCTTCCTTGCCACACTTCGGATACAATCAGCCATTTCCTTCCAGCACTCATTCACACTCATTCCTTCCATATCACCCATCTCTATCATCTTGTTTACAACTAGCTCTCTAAATTCACTTGCATACCCCTCCTTATGCAGCAAATGCCACTTTATTTTGGGTGGGGGACGATCCTTATATTTGTTGAGGCGAACAGTTAAGCAGATGTCAGCCAGCAGGATTCGGTGCTGGGATACTAAGTCTTCACCTGGAAGCACTTTGCAGTTTTTTACACTCTTGATTTGGTTCCGTCTTATCAGAAGATAGTCGATCTGTGTCGCGTGGTGGCCACTTTTATAAGTAACAAGATGCTGATCTCGTTTTTGGAACCACGTGTTTACTACAGCCAGGTCGAAAGCACATGCTGCTTGCAGAAGAACTTCCCCCTCACGGTTCCGCACTCCGTACCCCCATCCACCGTGTACTCTTTCATACCCGTCATTCACTCTCCCTACATGTCCATTAAAATCTCCTCCCATATAAACATCCTCACGCTCAGGTATTCCCATCATCATACAATCAAATTCCTCCCAAAACTTCTCTTTCACACTCTCTTCACAGCCTGTTTGCGGAGCGTACACACTTACAACATTCACTACTTTGTTTTCAATCATTAATTTAACAACTATCATTCTGTCATTTACTCTTTTCACATCTGTCACTCGTTCTTTCATTCCACTATCTAACACAACTCCTACTCCATTTTGCTTCCCATCACTTCCACAATAATAAAACTTGTATCCCTCCCCAATCTCTCTTGCTTTATTGCCCTTCCATTTTGTTTCCTGCAAACAGGCAACATTCACTCTTCGTCGTTTCAAAACATCTGCTAACTCTCTTCCTCTTCCAGTCATCGTACCTATATTCCAGCTTGCAAACCTCACTCTGACATTCTTCTCTCTCCGGGCTCGCCTCTTACGTCGCACCCGCTCCGTAAGGTGCGACAACCCTTGCCCACTTCCCACAGGAGCCGGGTGCTGCCCCTGCGCGTCGCCTGCGGGGTACGCCCTAGCCCTGTCATATGTCCCACAACTCGTACTATTCATTTACTGCATGGGATTTGGCAAAAGTTTTACAGTCGGCCGCCTGCCTGACACCAACCCTCTTTGGGTATGCTATTGCTGGTAGAGGAAGCTACCATTTTGGGAAAAGGAAAAAGAAGTTTGGGGGTAGGAGCATAGGTGTAAGGATACTGTTATCTCGGCAGGAAAGGTATGAGAATAACAGTAGCTCGGGGAGCCGGGGTCGCGTACCCGTATTCCATAACAGGATCACCGGAAAGGTAGACCAGCATGAAAACCCCCTGACTCGTAACTCAAACTATCAATTAAAAATTAACAATGAATTGACTAAATCAAATCAAGAAGTCGCAGCGGTGTTTGAGAAATATTTCACTGATATTCCTATATTGACAACAGAGTTATTGAATACTCCAACTGTCGCCGAGTCACTACTCAAACAGAATGTTAATACCTGTTTAAAAGAATTTAGATTTGAAAAAGTATTACCGCGAGATATTGTAAAATACTTCAAAACCATTAATGTAAAGAAAACCGCAGATTTGTGGGGGATTTCCGTGACAGTTATTGCGTCCATAATAAATTTAATTGCTCCTCATCTTGCTATTATTTTTAATACTTGTATCGATTCTGTGTGTTTCCTGATTTAATGAAGTATAGTAAAGTAATACCTTTATTTAAATCTGGTAGTACATTGAACCCCGCTAATTTTAGACCTATTTCTGTACTACCTACTCTCAATAAAATTTTTGAAAAAATAATTTTGGATCAATTGTTAATTTTTTTCAATACAAATAAATTATTTCATAAAAACCAATTTGGATTTACAAGGAGTCGCTCGACGTCTGAAGCCGATGTTGAGCTTATGAAATATGTTTTTAATGCCTAGGAGAATTCACAAGATGCCTTAGGTATTTTCTGTGATCTTTTCAAGGCTTTCGATTGTGTACATCATGAGACAATTATCAGGAAAAAACAACATTATGGTGTAAAAAAATTGGCGCTTAGACTTATTACTTCATATTTAAGTAACAGAACTCAAAAAGTCGTGATCAATAGTAAAGGTTCTTCCGGATCGGTAGTATCAATGGGCGTTCCTCAGGGCTCGATTCTTGGCCCATTCCTGTTTTTAATCTATATTAATGACTTACCTTATCTTGTAGGGGACAATCACGATATAGTATTATTTGCTGACGATACCTCTTTAATTTTCAAACTCAAACGGCAGTTAATTAAATATGACGATATAAATAATGCTCTATCGAAAGTAGTACATTGGTTTAACGCTAACAATATGCTCTTAAACAGCAATAAGACAAAGTGTATTAAATTTACAATACCTAATGTAAAACATTCGAATACGTATGTGCTGTTAAATGGGGAAGAGTTGAGTCTTGTGGATACCACTGTTTTCCTCGGTATTACTATTGACGCGAAACTTCAATGGGGAACCCATATATCTAAATTAGCAAGCAGAGTTAGTTCTGCAGCATATGCTGTAAGAAAGATTAGATGTCTCACAGATGTTGAGACAGCTAGATTAGTGTATTTTAGTTACTTTCATAGCGTAGCGAATTTTGCTATGGGGTAATGCCACTGATATTGAAGCTATATTTGTTTTGCAAAAGAGAGCCGTTCGGGCGATTTATAACCTAAATTGTAAAGAGTCCCACAAACAAAAATATTATGAAATAAACATATTAACTTTGGCATCGCAATATATTTATGAAAATGTAATGTATGTACATAAAAACATAAATAGCTTTAGTAAGAATAAGGATGTGCATACTTTAAATACTAGGAACAAACATAAGCTTGTAATACCAGTTACTAGACTCCACAGAATCAGTAATTCATTTATGGGGCAATGTTTTACAAATTGTTTGGCAAACTTTTAGAACAAAATCCCAGAACATATTCAAAGTTTGTCAATAAACAAGGTTAAAAGTTTTATTAAAGAAAAACTGTACAAAAAGAGTTATTATAATATCAAGGAATACATGAATAAAAATAACCCCTGGGAATAAGGTGATCGCCACCATGCTGGTTCTATGAAAACTAATTTAAAAATTGTATACCTAAACGAAATTATTGATAAGTGAAATATGTTTAAAAAAAAGTCCCGCTGGGTTTCTTGCTGGTTCTTCCCAGGACAGAGGTATTTTCCGAACCAGTGGTATCAATAAATCAATATTGAATAAAAAATTATTCTATTCTATTCTATTCCATTCTAAAAAAAGTAAAAAAGTAGCAGTCTACATACATCTCACTACTGAGAACAGACCGCACCGAGTTTTAGGAGAAAAAGGAGTTGATTGAGTTGACTCCAACGCGGGGTAATCGACTTATCATTTACCTAAAAATTAATATTTTTGTAACTTCTCAGATATGCCGGTTTCCTCGCGATGTTTTCCTTTCACTACCGAGAACGTGGTAAATACTTCAAATTGCAATTAAAATATGAGTGGTGTAAATTTTCGTTGCTTACGTAAGTACTATGACATTTACGTTTGGATCGGTTCGATTACCGGCTTTTACAGATGACTTTGACTCATAGTAAAAATAAAAATAAACCTGTGTTTAAAATTTGCTTCCTTTGATATTTATGTACTTCACGCAAAAACCTGTGTTCTTTTACTCATATGAGCTATGAAACCGGGACTGTCACAAATTTTTTAAAAGGTATGTTTGAAAATATAAAAGCAATCTTAATATGTGACAAACTGTTATAAAAGTCTCATTAAAATTATAAAAATAAAGAAGCAGCTTACATACGTCTAAGTACTATGTACAGGGCTCCTAATTACCCATAGTGCGAATAGCGGTTTTCACATGTCCAAGAAATTTTAAATTTCCCTAATTTTAAAACTGCTCAGACATCAAAGTTTCTTCTCAAAGTTATTCTTCACCATTTCTTTGAGCACGTGGACAATAAGAAAATAAAATGTCCTTACCAGTTTCATTGGTCTTTTATTGAATTTTACGGCGAACACGGCTCTCGTATTTAAAGTTAAAGTTACAGCCTATTTACGTCCCACTGCTGAGCACAGGCCTCCTTTCATTTCTGAAAGCGTTTTAGGGCAAGGAAGTGTTCGCCCCGTTGCCCCAGAGTGTGTTAGCGAACTCCACATGTCTTCGAAATATTTTTTTTCTTATTTCTCAGACATTCAGGTTTCTTCACGATGTTTTCCGTCGCCGTCGGACACGTGGCAAATCAGCACTTAAAATTGCCATTAACAATTTCAGTGGTGCCGGTGGGGATCGAACCCGGTTGCTGTTAAATTTACAGTGAGCGCTAACCATCTGAGCTACCAGAAGTGTGAGTTACTTTTATCCGGACAGTGGCCACCGGTAAGTCTGACATTTTTTGATGCTACATCAATACGTGTTTAATAGAATTGTCTATAATTTGATCAGTTACTTATAGTTAGTTATAATAGTATTTAGTAGTAAGTAGATAGCGTTATTATGATATTAAAACCATGAAAACTAAAACTGTACCCTCTAGTACTCAGTCAATAAGTTGAAGTGGGACTGGAGTGGATTAGTCGCACAACAAAGCCGCATATTATAAAACGTAAATTAGTCATAAAGTTATGTAGATTCTATTAAAAATTTTAGTTCTGTTAAAAATTTACTATCAGCGGTATGTAATGAAATAGTTTTACGATAAGGCAAAATCTAGAAATAGCAATGTTCTGTTTAGTAAGTATAGCCAAACGATCACAGCTATATCATGATATAGTCAACAAACACTGTTATATTTTATGAAATACCTACCACCATTTCACGCAATGATAGACTAATTCACGATATTATTAATTCTCAGATCTGACCAATACATAATATATAAAAAGCTCTTTATTAAAACTATAAGGATAAATAATAAGAGTTTTGTAATACCTGTACTTTTTATCGGTTAATTTATCGATAAAAAAAATACTAATACGTACTAATAACTTTTTTATAGATTAGAAATTAAACTAAGAAACATTTTAGATTTTATTCGTTTCGATAGATGTCACTATTATCTATTTAAGTAGCAATTAGGTACTACTTATAAAATTTTATTTTTTCTACTAAAATGAAATAACGAAAGAACTAAAAATTGAACGTTAGAATTTTAAAATCATTATGTATTAAATTATTTAAACATATAAATGTAAGGTATTTATATTATTTATTTTTTAGTGACTGGAGGTAAACGGTTACTACTTTTTATCTATATTTAACATTAGATTTATTACGCAACGGTTAAATCTAAATAGGATTTATTTACAAATATGTTATTTATTTAAAAAAATACATCAATATATCATATAAAATAGAAATTAACGACTAAAAGAAGAAAAATTATTAACCCTGCCTTTTTGAAGTTCGATAATCGAATAAAAAATAGCGTATAAGTTGCCCCGGATCCCTAACTACATACACACAAAATGTCATGGAAATCTGTTCAGTAGTTTTTGTGTGAATCGGGAATACACTGACAGAGACCAAAATTCTAAAAACCACTAATTTGGCTTCAGTGCCCTTTATTTAGTCCCGTGGCCTTGTTTTTCTCCAGAAAATACTAGAATTACAGACGCGGCTTTTCTACAGATTTATTATATGTATAGGTATAAATATAAAAGCAGACTGACATGGGTGCTGTCTACTAACAAAGACAGTACGAACAAGAGGTGTAGGGGACACAATATTAGTCTCTTTTTTTTTGAAGGGATTCATTAAACGGTAGGGATTTATGACATTTTAGAATAAGGTTTTTTTTTTATAGAATAAGGGTGACAAACGAGCACACAGTCCACCTGATGGTAAGTGGTTGCTGTGACCCATAGACATCTACATCTATCCTCAATAAAAAAATCTTAATACAGGTTGTTAGTAGACAATCTATAAGGTTTGAAATATGTGACCTTTACAAGAGATCTCTGTGCTCTTTCCAAATCTAAAAAGTTGGTCTTGGTGACTCCTCCCCAGATTGGGATGCAATAGGAAATCTCTTAGAAATGAGGGGAGGCCTATGCTCAGCAGCGGAACATATGTAGGCTGTAACTTTAACTTTTTTTAACTAACAGCTATGTAAATTTTAATTAATAGAGTGCTAGACATTGCTGACGTAAATGATTAAAATGAGAACAATTGTTTCTTGGAATAGAACGTCGATCTCCTGGGGGTACGGTGCTTCACTTAGTAGTGGGTACACGCATCGTGTTGGGGCGACATACTCGGCTGCACGTTTGAGATTCGTCTCCGTTAAGCTTAGGTAGATCTGTCCCAAGCGTCCCAATTCAACGCAACCTCACAGCTGCATTTAAGCAAAATCTAGGAAGTTAAGTCCTAGGGCCCGGAGTGTCTCTTTACAGTGGGTGCAAACACTTATCGTTAAGACATATTCGGCCATTCGTCTAGATTCGACTCCGTAGGACTTCGAGGTCACCAACCCCTAGGCAGATCCTTCCCTAGGGCGTGAAATACGCCAGGAAAAACCAACAATGCCGGAAATAAACGGCTCCCAAGATCGGTACACAGAGTTGTACTGTGAGGAGAACCCAGGGGATTCACCGAGGCCCGAAACCTGCTGTACAAAGAAGCACACGGAGAAGACAACCTAGGAACACAGATTAACTTTCAGATACGATTTATAACAGCTTCCAACTGCAAGTGACAACTACGCCTTTGATCTACAATGATGCCGAGGTATTTAGTTTCGTTTACCTTATTTATATGAAGACATGAGGTATTTTCAGGATTTGTGCAGCTGTGTTTTGATACATAAATTATATCCTGACTGCGACGATGTATAGGGAGCAAAACAGATGTAGTTCGTTTTTTGGACATTTATAGTTAAAAGATTATCCCTCAGCCATTTCGACACACGAGCTAAGTCATTCGCAGCAAGCTGGTGGATGTGGAGGATCATACACCTTCCCTGTTGGACCTTCTGCTGACCTCTCATCCGGACGAATATCGGGTTTCCGTCGATGCCCCTCTCGGCTCTTCGGACCATTGTCTGATCCGGTGTATGGTGCCACTCACGCTCCCTTCGCAGTTGAGTTCTGCAGGTTGCCGCCGTGTTTGGCATTACAGGTCGGCGGATTGGGACGGAATGCGGTCTTTCTTTACATCCTACCCATGGGGGCGGGTTTGCTTTTCGCCGGATGATCCCAGCGCTGTTGCTGACTCTGTCACTGATGTGGTGCTACAGGGAATGGAACTATTTATTCCATCATCTGTGGTACCCATCGGAGGCAGATCTCAGCCTTGGTTTGGTCGCTCCTGTAAGACTGCACTACGCAGTAAGCAGGAGTGTTATCAAAACTAGGCTGAGGCTTCTGTGACTCGGGATGTAAACACCAGCACACTTAAAAAGAAGTATAACTTCGCCTTCAGGTCCTTCAAAAGAGTTATTGCCAAGGCAAAGTCAGAGCACATAGGCAGAATTGGCGAGAAACTAGTTCGCCTACCTTCGGGAACCCGTGCATTCTGATCTCTCGCCAAGGCTGTGCAAGAGAATTTCTGTAAGCCATCACTACCATCTCTGCACAGGGAGGACGACTTACTGGCCCAAGACGCAAAAGACAAAGCCGACCTTTTAGGCTCCCTCTTTGCATCCAACTCGACTCTTGATGACGGGGGGAAATCACCGCCCACCATCCCGCGGTGTGAGTGCTCCATGCCGGATGTGCTGTTCTCACAGCGCTTGGTTCGCAAAGCACTTCTCTCCCTGGACATCCAGAAGTCGAGTGGGCCTGACGGAGTCCCCCCAATTGTGCTGAGGACGTGTGCTCCGGAGTTGGCACCGGTCCTAACGCATCTTTTTCGGTACTGCTACTCCCAAGGCGTAGTCCCGAACTCATGGAAGACAGCTTTTGTCCACCCGATCCCTAAAAAAGGCGACCGCTCAGACCCGTCCAACTATAGGCCTATCGCGATCACCTCCTTGTTTTCCAAAATAATGGAATCCAATATTAACTGCCAGCTCATCCGGTACCTTGAGGATCACCAGCTGATTAGTGACTGCCAATACGATTTTCGTCGGGGTCGATCAGCTGGTGATATTCTGGTCTACCTGACTCATAGATGGGCGGAGGCAGTAGAGTCCAAGGGGGAGGCGTTGGCCGTTAGTCTGGACATTGCGAAGGCCTTCGATCGGGTTTGGCACAAAGCGCTTCTTTCGAAGCTCCCTTCCTATGGGCTTCCCGAGAAATTATGCAATTGGATCACCAGCTTCCGTGCAGATCGGAGCATCAAGGTCGTTGTAGACGGTGCATGTTCTAACTACAAGCCTATTAACGCTGGTGTTCCACAAGACTGTGTGCTATCACCAACGCTGTTTCTTCTGCATATCAATGATATGTTGCTAACTGGTAACATTGATTTCTATGCGGATGACAGCACTAGTGATGCTCTGTACACCAGCCGTGCCAATATTTCTCGGGAAAACGTCGCCGAGTACCGGAACAAACATGTGTTTAAGTCGAGTCTTTGCTGAACAAAGTCTCGGATTGGGGGCGACTAAATCTAGTCCAGTTTAATCCTCAGGAGTCACAAGTACGCGCGTTTACCGCTAAAAAGAACCCCTTTGTCGTATCTCCTCAGTTTCAAGGCACTCCCCTTCTTGCCTCAGCCAGTATCGGAATCCTCGGAGTCGACATATCGAGTGACGCGCAGTTTCGTGGTCACTTGGAAGAGAAGGCCAAATTGGCCTCTAAAAAGCTTGGTGTGCTCAGCAGAGCGGGACAGTATTTCATGCCGGCACACCGCCTGCAACTTTACAAGGCGCAGGTTCGGCCTCACATGGAATACTGTTTCTATCTCTGGGCAGGGGCTCCCCAGTGCCAGCTCCTTCCACTTGACTGCGCAGAGCGGCTCGAATCGTCGACGACCGAGCCCTTTCTGATCGGCTCGATTCATTGGCACTGCGAAGAGATGTTGCATCGCTTTGCATTTTCTTTCGCATCTACCATGGGGAGTGCTCTGAGGAATTGTTCGGATTAATCCCAGCCGCCAAATTTCACGAACGCACATCGCGGCAGAACTCCCGATACCATCCACACCATCTGGATGATTGGCGGTCCACCACTGTGCGATTTAGAAGATGTTTTCTTCCTCGCACGACTTCCTTGTGGAATCGATTACCATCAGCGATTTTTCCGGACCGATACGACTTAGGGACCTTCAAGAAAAGAGCGTACTCCTTTTTAAAAGGCCGGCAACGCATCTGCAATTCCCCTGGTTCCCCTGGTGTTGCAGTTGTTCATGGGCGGCGGTAGTCACTTACCATCAGGTGAGCCGCATGCTCGTTTGCCCCCTCTCCTATAAAAAAAAATTATCATTTTTAAAAATTGTGGTGCTTTCCAGACCTTTTAATACCTACCTTGAGCGAAAATATTTTTGAACAATCATTATACCGCTTAGAATAATCCCTTAAGGAGTCTGAAATTAAAACAGATACCGAGCAAATTTCACAGGCGTTATGTTTTACTGAAATTGGCACAGAACACTTAAAAAGATAGGAAGTTAATTATTATAGCCTTGGTTCAGAGGCTAAGAGCTTGCTTTAAATTTAAAAAGTACCTACGCGACTAACACCGGTTAATTCTTGCCGGCAAAGATGATATTGTTAATTGCAATATTATGTGCTGATGCGATGAAGTGCGGGGAAACGTATTGAGCATACCTTTATCTCTGAGAAATAAAATATTTACAGGATATGTAAAGATCGTTAACACACACTAGAGCAGCGCGGCGGATAAATCCATAACTCACGCTGAGAAATGACCTCTCATTGTCATTGAAGATTTTCTCAGGCCTGTTACCAGCAGTAAGAAAAATAATACACTGCTTTTTGCCATTAGATAAAAATAAAAATGTATAAAAGCTATTTGATTTTAAATTGAAAAAGAAGCACTTGTATTCGATAATGAGCGAAGTGCAATTAGCATCTGAAATCAGAACTCTAAAGCACAACTAAATACACGGTGCTAATTAAAACAAGCGATCCGTAATGTAAATTTGCAAAGACTCAGATATCAAACGGAATGAGATAATTTAAAACGTGTATTTAGTCTACGATAAAAATTAGAACGCCAGTAAATATCTTAACTATTATAGTTACTACTTACTATTGGGAAGTCTAGAGGATAAATAATAGAATCCATTATTAACTGACGGCTCATGAGGTACATCAGGTTATTAGTGACTGCTAATATGGCTTTCATTGATGTCGCTTAGCTAGTGATCTTCTTGTCTATCTGATTCACCGATGGATGGGCGAAGGCAGTCGAGATCTAGAACCTCCCGCTTGGTCCCGACTGAGCGAGTTCCTCTGGATTAACGCTGCAGTGTATTATAATGTATAATTTAATAACAAAATGTAATTATTGTATTTTGTGTGCATTTATTATAATGTATTTGTGGCATATTTTTTATTGTATGAAGTTATTTAAGGCACACACCGCTACTTTCCACCACACTATGGTGGTCACTGGCAGAGAATGGCGATTGATAGCAAAAAATCCATTCTTTGTAATGTTTAACAATTTAACAAAATCTTTGTATAAATAAATAATATGTAAAGTTGAGAATCTCCAATGGAATTTAGTATTTTCAAATTTATCAAAATTGCAGACAACAACATGATCATCATTATTAATGTCTATAAGAAGGTAAATAAAATTTAATAGTGATTGAAGAAAGATTTGCCGTTTTGTATGCTTTTAATTTTAAGGGAATACAATAAAGGTTTTAATAAATAAATAAAAATAAATAGTGTTAGATATCAGAATTTCAATGTTTTTCTTGAATTATAATATGGTGAAATTGTAAAATAAATAAGCACACCATCTCATTTCGTGAGTTTTGAAAGAGACCACTGCGTTCCTCTAAAAAGATTAAGTGATCTCCAAAAGAGGCCAGGATAATCTAAAATAATAAGTAATCTTTAGTTACATTTTTAGTTTTTTTATAGGATAGGGACAAACGAGCATACAGTCCACCTGATGGTAAGTGGTTCTGAGGCCCATACACATCTACATCTATCCTCGATTACGAATCAAAATGCAGATGCGTTTTCATTTGTGAGGACTAAGATGGAATGCCTCGTTTCCAGTAAAAAAGGTCTCCGGTTCGCTACACTCACCATACGAAACACAGCAGCGTTATCCTGTTATTTTACGCTGGTATTCTGTGAGAGCGTGATCCTTTCGCGGTCTAGCCGACCCATTCGTGCTACAATTATACTACTAATATAGCTGCAACATGGCTCTACCACGTATAAAAAGTAGTAGTTAATACATCTTTCAGTTAGGCCAGAACATTACATACATACAAGACGCTTACTCATCAGTACTGTGACTGCTGCTCCATTCACGAAGTTGTTAAGAGAGTAGAGAGGATTATTAACAGCTAGATGATGAATAATGTCGTATATACATTAATAAAACAGTAGAAATGATAACGAAACAAAAAGCTAATGAGTCTGCAAGGCACAGTTAAACAAATAGATATAATGCATAAGCCGCTCGGTTTTTAGTAACGAGCCAATTATTTCATTCCATTTTCTCTTTTGTGGTTCAGTTAATTATCATAGATTTATAAAGTAAGCTTTCTTGTTACTGCAGTTGCAATGCTCGTCCGTTCCGCGTATTTATTATAATGTCCTATTAAAGCATTTAATTAAAAAATCGATTCGCTTTTTTGATTTCAATGATAATAAAAATAATTACCAGCATCACAGCCGATCACAATTCCATTCCTGAACATAAACCTTCCCGTAAGGTATGCCAAATATTACGGTCCTGAGCCACCTTCATCCTTCGACTTCCTGTATATTACCATCTTACCCAGTCATCACTCCATCTAGTAGAGGGGCTGCGACAAACTTTCTTTCCCATCGGTTGACGATTCTTTGAGCAATATGGCCAGCCCATTGCCATTTCACCTGAACGATTTCTAATATTCTACTTACATATACTTCAGCAATGTTACTTTTAAGCCAAAAACAGAAATTGCTCTTGTAAGAACAGCCCAATTTAAACGTAAACTTCTGATTAACTGTATTTTCTTATAATAACCTCTAATCAAGTGCAAGCGCAAGTATATGATGAAACGGTGTCGCTGTATCTACAGATTAATTTGGAAATTGAAATTGATATTATAACTCTTGCGATTTATAGAAGATTAAAATTTATAATTCATAACATATTAATCACAATATTATATTTTTAAAATATGACCAGGACTTAAGAACTTTGTGTTATTTTCGATAAAAGAAAACAACATAAATAACATAAAAAGAGAACCTTGTTACACACATTGAAAACGAAGAGCCTAAGTGATAACCTCGTGTTTTTAATCCTCGGTTTAAATACAAATTAAGTAGATCTCCTACGCTACCACAATAGCATATTACACATAGCAAAGACTTACTTATGTACAATCTATTTGACTATCTTCGGATACATATGCCTTGGAATGAAAACTGCGTTTGGAGCGCTCTCTGAAAAGATGAAAATATCTTTTTGTCAAGCGGCTTTGTGGCAACTGCATAAGTCTCCGAAGTCAAACAAAATGAAGTGTCGTAAGATAACGCATTCATATACAAAAGAAAGAAGCAGTAATAGAAAAAACTCAACGTGTTTCAATCATCATCAGCCCTTCACAAGTACATTGCTGAACATAGGCCTCCCCCAAGGAATGCCACAAAGCACGGTTCTGAGCCACCTGCATCCATCGACTTCCTGCATGTCTTACCAGGTCGTCACTCCATCTAGTGGGGAGCCGCCCTACACTTCACCTACCGGTACGAGGCTACCACTCGAGAACCTTTCTTCCCAATCGGTTGGCGGTTCTTCAAGCTATATGGCCCGTTGCCACTTCAGCTTCCTAATCCGTTAGGTTATGTCGGTTACTGTGGTTCTACTGCGGATACCCTCAATTTCTAAGTTTAGAGAAGCTTTGTCTATCGTGTTTTAATATAGACAGTTAATTAGGTATCTTTTATTTAATTTATATAAAATTATTTATATATAGTATTCTTAGATAATAAATTAAAAAGAAAGACACAGATCATATTTTAGTAACAATATTAATTACACTGAATACACTTTTCGTTTGAAAATCGAAGTTAAAATAAACAATGAATAAATTAACGCAAAAGTTAAAATAACAAATGTAGATAATTAATGAGCTTGTCAAACGCAGTAGATCTCGGCAAAAATTTAAGCCGACTTACCCACCGTAAAGTGTGAGTTTTAGAAAGTTTCCAAATTTGGATACATATATTATTAGAAATTTTGGAAACAATGATTTTTTATGTATACGCGTATTTTTCATTTTGTGTAATTCGTACTTATTCGAAAATTCCTTTTAATTTTTAATTTTTCGTCCGATCTATCCAATATGAGTTTATAGTATCTCGATATCTTGTAACGCAATACAAGCTCAAGCAAACCACTGCTAGAGTGCCAGCTCAAATTAAGTTTTTCCAATTATAGGGTCCCACGCAGATGGTCCCAATAATTTTCTCTATGGTTAATTTTACCTATGTCGGGTATAAGCATCGGGTCGAATTGGGTATCACTTTTTTATATCCAGAAATTATTTTAATACCTATCTGTTGAAATTGCGTCTCAATTGTCCCATGGATGCTAGGATTGCGTTTGATCTGAACTTGCTGGCTGGCTTTCTGTCGTGGGAGTAATATTCCGAGTAGTTCCGAGTAGGGAGTGTGGCGATGGCCTGCCCTTTAGTTTAGTTTAGTTTAGTTTACGACGGGCTGTTTTCCGCAACTCCATGTCTATGCCGTATTTTACGTGTGGGCAGGAATAATGTGATTATTCGAGCCATGAGATCTCCCCGAAGAAGCTCAACAGTCCCTTGATGTTGCATGCAACTTCGGGGAGTGATCCCGGCGTGCCGAGATGTTTAGCCCTGTACGTAGCGACCTCCGTACATTTCATTAGCACGTGGGCCGTCGTTTCTTTCTCCCCCATACATGCCCTGCACAGGGGACTATCTGTAACACCTATAGTAAATAAATGTTTGTTAAAGGTGCCGTGTCTTGTGATAGCAGTTGTTACTATCCTGATTTGCGGCTTGATCAGTCTCATTAAAACTTTGGTTAAGCGACTGTTTATTTTAGGCAGGGCCTCTCTAGCTTGTCTACAGTCTACTAGATTTTTCCAAAGCTGAGCGTGTTGATTAGTGAAGTGTCTACGTACCAGTGAACGAACGTTACCAAAGGGGATTGGTATGATTGGTTCCGGCCCTATAGTGGCCAGAGCCGATCCTCTTCTGGCCAGTTCGTCTGCTGTATCGTTGCCTATGGATCCACTGTGTCCCTTTATCCATTGCAGAGTCACATTGTTGTTTTTACATACCTCATTTAATCGTTGATGGCATTCATATATTAGTCCCGAGTTCACGACATTGTAACTCAGAGCTGTAGTACCGCCCTACTGTCGATCAGTATTCTGATGGGGAAGACATTAACCTTCCTAGCATCTATTGCTATGGCCGCTTGAATGATACCCATACATTCCGCCTGAAAGACCGTGTTATAGGTACCCAGCGGTGTGCATATGTGAATATTGAGGTCCTCAGAGAAAGCTCCAGAACCTACACCTTCATTTGTTTTAGAACCATCGGTGAAAACTATAAGCTTTTTTGGGCTTAATCCTTCCGACTGGCTGTTTTAATTTAATTGTATCTTGTATTTCTTATCGAAAACAAATTGTTTAGGAAGAGAGAAGGCCTGCCCTTTTTATCTTCTATTATTGTCGATGTATTTTTGACTTTGATCACAGAGACTTTGTGGAGAAAGCTCCTTTTATTATTCCAGTAAATCAGAACTAAGGAATTCGAGGGTAGGATTTCTTTCTGTTTCTTTTCTGTTTTAAAAAAAATCACTACAACCTACACAAACTTTTTATGACACAAATGAATGTGTCACAAAAAGTACCATTGTTTTGATCACCGTCTAGCTCCCTTTTTTATTGTGTAGTAAAACAGGAAATATATAAGTGTTAAAATTTATAAATAAATAGATAATATTATCATATTTCAGGACAGCCTGCATAACAGTGAAGGGATCTTTGATCTGTTGTGAAATTATGTTTTCTCAAAATTTTAAGTGATAACTTTTGTGTCTTGTAGAAAAAAGTCTAAATTTTATTTAAAAAAATATTTCTATGTGTTCTAGGTGTTCGACGTCCCAATTAATTTTTGTACCGATGTACGCAGTAAGAACTTCTAGTATCTTACAACTTATAGCATACAACTGCAAGACTTCAGTCTTGCAATTGTATGCTTGGGTTGGGATTTAATTTTATTAATTATAGGAGAGTGTCCAGTGATTTTCATAGCGTCTCGAATCATCCTGGGAAGGAATCGGTGTTCTTTAGCGGGGATTTGTGGTCTATCAAATGTGATGTAGTGACGAGGGCGATCCTGCACGTGTTCACAGAAGTAATTTTTATGTCACTAAACCGTAACTAATTCAAACAATGCCTTTATCTAAAAATAGTCTACATTAACAGGTGCATGAAGTAGGATAAACCTGTATCTTAGGTTATTGTGCTAATAGATACACTAACAAATGTTTTCTGTTTTTTATATAAAACGAATGACATACCAACTAATTAGAATTATTCTAGTATATATAGATTCATGCCACAGATTACTTAATAGTTTACTATTCATGCGCTAACAGAGCTTTCAAATGTTACTTGATTGTTAAGCAATCGTCACATTTCATATTTATAAATATATATCTAAACGCGTTACATTTAATATTTACTTTGAAGAGAGTACAAGTTAAAAATAATTTACTTTATTATTAATTAATGTTAAAAGTTTGTTTTAACTGGTATAAATAATTATGTTTCGTAACAGATAATGCTAAAGTTACGCGTGTTTTTGATTCAAGCGGCGAATTGTTACACAATTGTACAAATTTTGGTATTAGAAAATACACCAACTGTTATCTTTATTTTAAATGAATAGATTTAGAGACAGCCATAGTGATTGTTTCCGTACTTCATATATTTATAATTATTTATATATAAAAAGTTATTAGAATTTATAATAATATGTCATCTCCATTTAAGATAATACATCCATTTGAATTTTTTATTGACCAATGAAAAATACCTATATTATATATTCTCAATAACCAATCACAGCGCGAGGAGTTTTGGCCCCCATCATCTGCCGACATGCCTCGATAATGCAACATGCAACTTTTCTCGTACTTATGGCTGCGCATTAGACTTTTTTGTCGTATTCATTTGTAAACTTTATTCACATCTGAGAATTTTTTAAAATAGCGTGGCTATACCACGTACAAAAATTGTCTTGGAAGAAAATTGAAATGAGTGTGAATAAGTTTTATTACTATTGGGGGTATTAGTATAGTTTTCTCATCTGATTGGGCTGTATAAATGTATAATTGTAGATAAAAATGATAAAAATTCATAAATATCAATAAAAGAAAATAAGTACATAAAATAATACATAAATAAATAAAACCCCAACCAGATGGAAACCGTCGGCAGGGGAGACCAAACGGCCGAGGGATAGGGGGAAAGGAAAAGAAACTGGCGGACAATGCGATCGGTATCGAGGAGCACCGCCTTCTGCAGTTGAGCTTGGAGCGATCCGTCATGGAGTCCCAGTCACCTCAGGTGACCCGAGAGGCTGACTGGGATTAACCTGTTCGCAGAAACGACTACAGGTATAATTTCGGTTGCCAGTCTACCCCACATGTCGGTCACCTCGTGAACCAGGTCCAGATATTTTGTCCGCTTATCTGTTTCGGCTTTCACGAGGTTTTCGTCATACGGAAAGGTAATGTCGATCAAAAATATCCTTGACTGTGCCCAGTCCATCAGCACAATATCAGGCTTATTCGCAAGAATGGTCCTATCTGTGATGATGACTCGGTCCCAGTAGAGCCTGGCGCGGTCATTTTCGAGCACGGCTTCCGGCATGTACTTATAATAAGACAGTTTCCGATCCACGAGACCGTATTTCAGAGCGAGCTCCTGGTGTAGAATCCTGGCTACTAGGTTATGCCTATGCAAGTACTCAGAGTTAGAAAGCGCCGAACAACCAGAGATGACATGCCTAAGTGATTCACCGGGAGGGCGACAAACTCGACAAATGTCATGCCATGACTTAGGATGTATCTACGATAGTTGTCGGTCTTGATAACCTGATCCTGTATTGCATAGACAAAAACCTCGCTTTCCCCGAAGAGGTTACCAAAACATAGCCAGTGGAGGGAGGCAATTGTGTCTACGAAAGGCTCATGTCTACATTTTGTAGAACCTCCCGTGGAGCTCCATCTCCTTCCATACGGTCTCCCGGTCGGAAATGCTCTGTACTGTCGGTTCTTGCCATTGTTCGTTTGCTAAGGATAGAGGGGTAAGTCCTTTATCACAAGAAATAACATCCCTATAGAACGAATCATCCGCTCTCGCCAGAAAGTAATTACGGAGGCTGTACACTTCGCGATTATGCATCGTAAGTGCGCTTAAAAAGTCGCGCCCACCATGCTTCCACAGCAAGTACAGCCTCATTATGACGCTGTCGGATGATGCATCCTGTGGGACGTCATAATAGTGCGGACTTTTCTGTCCAGAGCATTCAGTTCGGTCTGACTCCACCTGAGTATGCTAAAGGTATACATGAGAACAGGCATGATCCAACCGTTATATGCATGTGTCTTATTAACACCTGACAAAAAGCTGTTAAGCTCTTTTGTCAAGCGTGCATAAAATATATCGCAAATTGACTGTTTCATGTCCGCCTCATCGAAACCTAAAATCACAAGTGATATTTAGCAATTCCTTAAGAAGAGAGTGACTGGAGCCGAATAACTTGAGATCATCCATATAGAAAAGGTGGGTCACTTTTTTACCTCCTTTCCGAAGCTGAAATCCCTTCCCGGAACCCTCCAGTAAGATACTGGGAGAGTTCAGAGAGAGGCAGAACCAGATTGGACTCAAACAATCGCCCTAGAAGATAGCCCTTCTTATCTTTATGTGGTTGGTATGCACTGCCCAAGAAAGTCTCGAACAGTACAGCCAACATTGTACGCTCGAGGATCCTCTTAAGCCATGTATGTGGCACCAAGTCGAATGCCTTTTTGTAGTCTATCCAGGCAGCGGAGAGGTTTCGACGGTTGTGCTTAACCACCTTGCCAATGATCGCGTCAATGAGGAGTGGTTCCTAAGTTCCACGACCACCGCCGCGACATCTATTTTGAGCGCGTGACTTCACCTGATTTGAGTTCAGGTGACGAATGATTCTCGCGCTCAAAACGGATGTTTGTGTCTTGTATTATGGGGCGGTATTTGCTCGGGTCTGTGAATCCGCCGAATCCGCTTCCCCCAAGCAGCGATTCTCTGCTTCAGGTCGTCTATGCGCTTCGTCAGTTTTTGCGTTATATCCGACTGGGGCATACTGATATTTGACCCAGCAAACGTCATCCTGACGGTGCGCACAATTCGTGGTCTATTATTACAAGACCTGAAGCTTATCAGTCTGCCGATGATGGCCCTTACCTTTGCGATGCGGTCCTCAATCCTTCTTCTCCAGGCTGGGATAGCGCTACTTTGCCTAGTAGCGCGTCCAGCCGTGGGATGTTTGTCGCCAATAATACGACAAGCTACCACTACGGCGCCAAAAAGAAGTCCGTCTCGCAAAGGTCTCGGCTGGCTTCCAAATAGGTCACCAGCATTGGGTTGAGTGCCCTCACGACAGCCCGATTCCGCTTTCTTAATGGTATGCGGGGAAGTCGTGGTCGATTATCGAAAGGCGTACTGCGCGTTTCCAAAATAGTCTCTTCTATTGGAATGCTCCTCATTTGCTCTAGTTTTTGGGAGACAATTTCATCATCGTCTGAACCAACTACAAACTGCGGGTGTCGCTTGCTGAGTTCGAGAAGACCCAGCCGACACCAAGCCCTCTGGTGGGGATCATTGATGTGGGCGGCTACTAGGTGGTGTTGCAGCCCCCGCGGTTGACTGGCGGCCCGCATGCTGTTGCGTCCAGCGCCAGCTCCAGACGCGACCTGGCGACTTCCAGGCAGCGGCCCTTTGCGCACTCCTTTTTTGTCCATCATCCATTGATTGGGCGTCAATTAACGGGAGACGCCCAGGCCCGGGACTGTTTCATGGTGCGGCCATAAGCATTTTATTATTATTATTAAACTGTTTGTAAACATGTAAGAATTTTAATGTATAACAGAACTTAATGACTGTACTAGGTATGTTATTATAAAATTAAATTCTAAAAATTACAGTGTGCGGTGTGAGAACTCGCAATGTTTGCGGTGTGTTTTATGCACGCTTGACAAAAGTGCTTAACAGTCTTTTGTCGGGCGTTAATAAAACACATGCATATAACGGTTGGATCATGCCTGTTCTCATGTATACCTTTGGCATGCTCAGGTGGACTCAGATCGAACTGAACGCTCTGGACAGAAAAGTCCGCACTATAATGACGTCCCACAGGATGCATCATCCGAGATCGTCAGCAATGAGGCTGTACTTGCCGCGAAAGCATGGTGGGCGCGGCTTTTTAAGCGCGCTTACCATGCATAATCGCGAAGTGTGTAGCCTCCGTAATTACTTTCTGACGAGAGCGGATGATCCATTCTATAGGGACGTTATTTCTTGTGATAAAGGACTTACCCCTCTATCCTTAGCCAACGAGCAATGGCAAGACCCGGCAGTACAGAGCATTTCCGATCGGGAGACCGTATGGAAGGAGAAGGAGCTCCACAGGAGGTTCTACAAGGCTCTACATGAGCCTTGCGTAGACACAGTCGCCTCCCTCCACTGGCTACGTTTCGGTGACCTCTTTGGGGAAACCGAGGGTTTTGTCTGTGCGATACAGGATCAGGTTATTAAGAGCAACAATTATCGGAAATACATCCTAAAGGATGGCGCCGTCGACATCTGTCGAGCTTGTCGCCATCCCGGTGAGTCACTTAGGCATGTCATCTCCAGTTGTTCGGCGCTTTCTAACTCTGAGTATTTGCACAGACACAACCTAGTAGCCAGGATTCTACACCAAGAGCTCGCTCTGAAATACGGTCTCGTGGATCGGAAACTGCCATATTATAATTACTTGCCGGAAGCCGTGCTCGAAAATGACCGCGCCAGGCTCTACTGGGACCGGGCCATCATCACGGACAGGACTATTCTTGCGAATAAGCCTGATATTGTGGTGATGGACCGGGCACAGAGCTCAGTATGACTTTTGACAAAGCAACTCATTTCAAAAATGTACAGTGCTGGCAACGGAAGTAAGGCCAGGCTCCAAAAAGATGCTCTACAGGACTCGCCCGGTGAAATCCCACATATGGCTCTGATGCATTTTTTTTGCGCTACAAATGCCTTTTGTCTCTCAGTACTATTACCCCATTTCATCACCCCATAACGTAGATGGAGGATGATGCGGCGGTTGCAGTTCTCTTTACGGAGTTCAGAAACGACCTGTGGCAAACAAATGCTAGTATACCATTCTGCATTAACCGTTCTTTGTCCCTCAAGAGGAATAGTCGTAACATGGCCGGTTTTGGAGACAAACGTGGCCACCATTTTTTTTGCAACACTCCGTGAACGAACAATTTTTGTTGGCTTTAACTCATTTTCGAACACCCAAACTCGTGACTGGTTTTTTGTTCGGGTAAAACAACATCTTACTTAGGAAAAACCGTTTAATAAAAGTCCGTCGTTGAAAATTTGAATCGCGATTCAAACACAGATTCTGACAAGTTATTAATTGGATGTTCCTCGTTAACGAGAAAAAAGATTGCATTCCTAAAAAGGTTCTAAATGTGGTTATGGAAAAGTATAGCAGTATGTGCTTTTATACGGCGGTGGTTAAAAAAACGGCTCTTAGGTAACACAATTTGAGTAGTAGATGAGATTCTGTTTTTTTTTTTACAAACCTGTAATGAAGAACGAACTTAAAGTCTACAAAAATAGAATAGAATATGCCATCAAAAACTTTAAATCTTAAAAAAATCTTTTAACAGTGGTAGAGCCACGCGGCAGCTTTTGCTGTCGCACGGATGGGCCGACTCGAACCGGGGTGGTACCACGACCTCACAGAATACCAGCGTGAAGTGGAGGTTTACCTCTGCGTTTCGCTTGGTGAGTGCAGGTGGCCGGAGGCCCTTTTTACTGAAAATGAGGTATTCCATCTTAGTCCTCACGGGTGACAACGCATCTGCATTTTGATTTGTAATAAATGATAGATGTAGATGTCTATGGGCCGCAGCAATCATTTACCATCAGGTGGACTGTGTGCTCGTTTGTCATCTTTATCCTATAAAAAAATATATATAAATATGTATGTTGCATTTGTAGTGAATGAATCAGTGTATCTGTTTAGGTATTATATCATCATCATCATCATTACAGCCCTTCACAAGTCCACTGCTGAACATAGGCCTCCCCCAAAGAATGCCACAAAGCACGGTCCTGAGCCACCTGCATCCATCGACTTCCTGCATATCTCGCCCGGTGAAATCCCACATATGGCTCTGATGCATTTTTTTTGCGCTACAAATGCCTTTTGTCTCTCAGTACTATTACCCCATTTCATCACCCCATAACGTAGATGGAGGATGATGCGGCGGTTGCAGTTCTCTTTACGGAGTTCAGAAACGACCTGTGGCAAACAAATGCTAGTATACCATTCTGCATTAACCGTTCTTTGTCCCTCAAGAGGAATAGTCGTAACATGGCCGGTTTTGGAGACAAACGTGGCCACCATTTTTTTTGCAACACTCCGTGAACGAACAATTTTTGTTGGCTTTAACTCATTTTCGAACACCCAAACTCGTGACTGGTTTTTTGTTCGGGTAAAACAACATCTTACTTAGGAAAAACCGTTTAATAAAAGTCCGTCGTTGAAAATTTGAATCGCGATTCAAACACAGATTCTGACAAGTTATTAATTGGATGTTCCTCGTTAACGAGAAAAAAGATTGCATTCCTAAAAAGGTTCTAAATGTGGTTATGGAAAAGTATAGCAGTATGTGCTTTTATACGGCGGTGGTTAAAAAAACGGCTCTTAGGTAACACAATTTGAGTAGTAGATGAGATTCTGTTTTTTTTTTTACAAACCTGTAATGAAGAACGAACTTAAAGTCTACAAAAATAGAATAGAATATGCCATCAAAAACTTTAAATCTTAAAAAAATCTTTTAACAGTGGTAGAGCCACGCGGCAGCTTTTGCTGTCGCACGGATGGGCCGACTCGAACCGGGGTGGTACCACGACCTCACAGAATACCAGCGTGAAGTGGAGGTTTACCTCTGCGTTTCGCTTGGTGAGTGCAGGTGGCCGGAGGCCCTTTTTACTGAAAATGAGGTATTCCATCTTAGTCCTCACGGGTGACAACGCATCTGCATTTTGATTTGTAATAAATGATAGATGTAGATGTCTATGGGCCGCAGCAATCATTTACCATCAGGTGGACTGTGTGCTCGTTTGTCATCTTTATCCTATAAAAAAATATATATAAATATGTATGTTGCATTTGTAGTGAATGAATCAGTGTATCTGTTTAGGTATTATATCATCATCATCATCATTACAGCCCTTCACAAGTCCACTGCTGAACATAGGCCTCCCCCAAAGAATGCCACAAAGCACGGTCCTGAGCCACCTGCATCCATCGACTTCCTGCATATCTTACCAGGTCGTCACTCCATCTAGTGGGGGGACGCCCTACACTTCGCCTGCCGGTACGAGGCTGCCACTCGAGAACCTTTCTTCCCCATCGGTTGTCGGTTCTTCGAGCTATATGGCCGGCCCATTGCCACTTCAGCTTACTAATCCGTTGGGCTATGTCGGTCACTCTAGTTCTACTGCGGATATCCTCATTTCTGAGTTTATCACGCAGAGAAACTCCGAGCATAGCCCTCTCCATAGCTCGCTGAGCGACCTTGAGCTTCCTCATCCGGCCAGCAGTGAAGGACCACGTCTCAGTTCCGTATGTCATCACTGGCAACACGCACTGGGTGTACAGTCTCGTTTTCAAGTTTTGAGGTATACCTGACGAGAAGATGTGCCGTAATTTCCCGAACGCTGCCCAACCGAGTTGAATCCGTCGATTGACCTCTCGGTCGAAGTTGGACTTACCTAGTCGGACTATTTGTCCCAGGTAAACATACTCGTCAACAATCAATGGCGAGTACATCACTCACCTTCGATTTGCCGACGATATAGTCCTTATGGCAGAATCGCTGGAGGACCTAAGCACTATGCTCAATGACCTCAATAGTGTTTCCCAACGGATAGGTCTTAAGATGAACATGGACAAAACAAAGATAGATATAATTATGTTCAAAGATAACTTGTACAATGGTCAACGGAATGAAAAAGCAAGAATGTTATGAAGTTGTGTGTTTACCCGAAAATTCGTAGTTGGTATTCAAGAAGTAGATGGTACCGGAAAGGAAAAAGTAGGAATGTCTACAAAAAAATGAGATGCCATCAAAAACATAACTTGCAAAAAGAAAACAAGTCTCGCAACTCAGTTCTTCTACCGTAAAAAGTTGTGAGATCCATGTAATACCAAGTCGGTTAATTTATTCAGTCCCTACTTAAGGGTCCTTCTGTCTCAAGTTATAATGTAATTAGCTAACCTAACAACATCTTATAGTGACCATATCAATATTAAAAATAGTTAATAATAATCAATATTAAAGTTATTTATGCAGTTGATTATCGAGGAAACTGGACCGAAATTACAAAATATTTTAGTTTTTCCTTCATTTATACACTAAAGCTTATACGTGTGCTAGAAGTGCCTGAGAGTTTTGATGATCGGTCAGTCAGTGAGTGACAAAATTAAGAAATTTTGACTAGTTATAATTCTTAAGCTACTTGTTCAAAATGAATAAAATTTGAAATATACCGTGTTTTTACAATGCATGCTTGGTTACTGAAAAATCAGGTTTCTAGTTTTATCCACAACGAAGTTATAGGGGGGGTTCAGGCCATTTATATATATATATAAATGGCCTGAACTGCTTCGAGAAAAGGATGGTACGGCCGTGCCGCTTATTTGCTCGACTTGGCGGGGGCACTGCCGTGCCCACAGAAAATATATTGCAAGAATACTGAAAGTAATTTATGCTTATATTACAAGTTCGGAAAAAGTTCTAATTGCACCAATACCCCGTTCCTTGACAACCTTGCCACAGTCTAACTTTCTTGTTAGGCTGTGACCTTGCCAACGAATTTTCTTAGTACGACTAACAGAAAAAAAAACAAGCTGACTATAATTAGTTTTTTTTTTAAATTTAATCTGATCAAATAAGTCGTCTCGGTGTATCTTAATTTCAAATTCCATTTCAAATTTATTATCAATTAAGTCGCGCAAATTCTCAAAATTAAAGTGAAGATCCTGAAAACCGCTTTGATTTCCACTTCAAATGAAATAGCAAACAGCTAGCGGCATTTTTCTACGAGATAGCTCACTATTTAAAACTCTCAACAACTGCTACAACAATTACATTCGTTATTATAATGTCATTTTAGTACAAAATGCAAAACACAGCTTTGTTAATATTTTAGATAACATTTTTTAATATTTTAGTTTTGAGAGGTCATTTTCAGTAAATTATAGAATAGAATAGAATAGAATAGAATAGAATATTTTTTATTCAATATACATCACATGTGTAATTCTTATTGAAAGTCATTTTTTACTTTACCACTGGTTCGAAAAAACCCTCTGTCCTGGGAAGAACCAGCAAGAAACCCAGCGGGACTTTTTTTTAAAATAAATTTTACAATATAAATGATTACGAACTATTTACAAAATTTATTTTAGAAACTGCTTGGAAGCGATCACCTCATTCCCAGGGGTTATTATCAACCATGTATTCATTTATACTATAATAACCCTTTTTATACAGTTTCAGCTTAATAAAACATTTAAAATTGGTAATAGAGAGAACCTGTACACTTTCCGGGACCCTGTTGTAATAGCGTATACATTGCCCCAATAATGAATTACTGACTCTGTGGAGTCGAGAAACTGGTATCACTAGCTTGTGTTTGTTCCTAGTGTTTACAGAATGTATATCACTTCTTTTACTAAAACTATCTTTGTTTTTGTGAACATACATTAAATTTTCGTAAATATACTGAGAGGCCAAAGTTAATATATTAATTTCTTTAAATTTATCTCTAAGAGACTCTCTCGGTTTTAGATTGTAAATAGCTCTAATGGCCCTCTTCTGTAAAACAAAAATAGTTTCTGAATCAGCCGCATTTCCCCATAGCAAAATCCCATAAGACATTATGCTATGAAAATAACTAAAATAAACTAATCTAGCTGTCTCGACACTAGTGAGACCTCTAATCTTTTTTACAGCATAGGCTGCAGAACTTAGTCTGCTTGCTAATTTGGATATATGGGCCCACTGGAGCTTTGCGTCAAGAGTGATGCCAAGAAAAACAGTGGATACAACAGGGCTCAATTCCTCCCCATTTAAAAACACATTGGTATTCAGATTTTTAACATTCGTTGTTGTAAATTTAACACAATTAGTTTTATTTCCGTTCAAATGCAGATTATTAACGTTAAACCAATGCACTAATTTTGATATAGCATTATTCACTTCGTCACATTTAAATGATTGACGTTTAAGTTTAAAAATCAAGGAAGTATCATCAGCAAATAATACTATATCATGACTATCCCCTACAAGGTGAGGTAAGTCATTAATATACACCAGAAACAGGAATGGGCCGAGAATTGAGCGCTGAGGAACACCCATTAGTACAGGTGACCCGGAAGAACTTTTACCATTGATAATAACCTTCTGTTTTCTATTACTTAAATATGAAATAATGAGTTTAAGCGCTGTGTTCTTGACACCATAGTACTGTAGCTTCCTGATTAATGTCTCATGGTGAACACAGTCGAAGGACTTGGAAAGGTCACAAAATATACCCAAAGCATCCTCTGAATTCTCTCATGCACAAAAAGTATGTTTAATAAGCTCAACTCCAGCGTCAGTTGTCGAGCGACCCCTTGTAAAACCGAATTGATTTTTATGTAGCAATTTATTAATATTAAAGAAACTTAACATCTGATCTAAATTAATTTTTTCAAAAATTTTACTTAATGTTGGTAGTACAGAAATTGGTCTAAAATTGGCGGGGTCTAATGTACTACCAGATTTAAATATAGGTATGACTTTACTATGTTTCATTAAATCAGGAAACACACAAGATTCGACGCTTATATTAAATATATTGGCTAGATAAGGTGCTAATGTATCTATTATAGATAAAATAACTTTAACGGAAATCCCCAATAAGTCTGCCGTTTTCTTAACATCAATAGTTTTAAAATATTTAACGATATCTTTTGGCAGTACCCTATGGAATATAAAAGTATTTGAACAAGCTTTTACATTTTGTTTGAGCAATGATTCGGCGACAGTAGGAGAAGAATTTAATGATTTTGTTGTCAAAAAAGGAACATCAGTCAAATGTTTCTCAAAAGCCATAGCAACTTCTTGATCAGATCGCGTTAAATTATTGTTAATATTCAATTGAAAATCCGAGTTGCGCGGTTTGACCTTGCCCGTTTCACTATTTATTATTCTCCAGGTCATTTTAATTTTGTCGGATGCAGTTTTAATTTTGTTGCTTAAATGTAGAGCCTTAGCAGTGGAGCACACTGTTTTAAATATTTTAGAATATGTTTTTACATAATCTCTAAATATAACACTACTATTATATGATCTTTCATCATAAAGCTGGTATAACCTTCGCCTACTTTTATAAATTCCTACTGTCGCCCATTCATTAAATGATTTGCGACTGTTAAAAGAGAAAGTTTTAGAAGTAAATATTCTACTAAATTCACAACTTATAATTTCAAATAATGTAGCATACAAATAATTAGCACTATTTTAAACGAAAGTGATGGAAGTCTTTTTATTATATTACTTCTAAACCTCTCCAAGCGATGTTCCTTTATTGGAACAAACACAACTTTATATTTTTCTGTTTTTTGTGTATGTTATTGTATAGTATCATTGATACTCGTAAAATATTTTTTTTGTCTTATATATCAGCTATATTGATAGTATAGTTGTAGTACGAATGGGTCGGCTCGACCGGGGAAGGACCACGCTCTCACAGAGAGCCGGAGACCCTTTTTACTGGAAACGAGACATTCCATCTTAGTCCTCACGGGTGACAACACGTCTGCATTTTGATTCGTAATCGAGGATAGATGTAGAAGTCAATGGGCTACAGAAACCACTTACAACCAGGTGGGCTGTGTGCTCGTTTCTCACCCTTATCCTATAAAAAAACAAACTATAGACATAGAACTTTCGTATAAATGTCTTAAAAAGAAACAGGTATCTCCAAGTATAGAGTTATATAATAAGAAAATTTGCTAATAGTACAGAAAATCGTAAATTTATAATTATTTACTCGTACGGCCAAACCAACACCACTGTATCAAATCGCAGTGCTGTTTGTAATTAGCCGTTATAGAATAATCTTGAACTTGTTATCAAAACTTTAAAAAAAATGTGTAACATTACTTAATAAACGGCCACTAGGGATGGTGTAATCTCTGGTGGAAAATCAAAAAAAAAGTATAGAGTTATCAGTATTTGCAATACAAGATCAGGCCATTATGGCATGTAGTGTACTAACTGTCCGTCAGTTGTTTATCCTGAACATCATATTAAAACAGCATACCAAACTTCAATTTAAATCCATATACAGGAAAAGAATGGACTTAGTTTGTGTAAACCCTCAAACCAAACACGCATTTGTGAACAAATTTTACGTATTTTTAGGACTCTTTCTATATAACAAGCTCAACAAGTCACTAAAGGTATATAGTCTAAGTTATAAGAACTGTAATATAAGTGTAAGGGAATTTCTAAATAAATCAAATTACGAAGACACAGAGAAGTTGTTAGAAATTCTAAAATAGTTTTTATTAATTGTAAGTAACAAATAATTGTTATTTAGTTATTTTATTTATTATATAACATAGTTTAATTATTTAAATATCTAGTGTCCTACATTATTAAACCGATTGTATAAGTGATGTCTGAAACACAGGTACTCAACCTAGCTCAGGCAGGTAACTAATATTATAAACTTGACTTTACTATTTTTTTTTTGTAGATTCTATATTATTAATCTACACATAGTTTTGATTTTATCATAGCATGTTATTTTTGTTAGACTTATTGTTACTTTATTTAATTTTAATCATATTTGTACCTGTATGTAAACATGTGTAATTGGAAATGAAATAAATATTTATTATTATTATTATTACGCGGCAATATCAACGTGACATATATTATGATCCAGTAGATGGAAAATGTCGTATGTGTGCCTGTAAATATGAAACCACGCAGCACATAATATTCGGATGCGACAAATTAGCAGGGACATATAATGTAAAGCGACACGATAACCTTGTCAAGTACGTTTATTGGTGTCTGGCTAAAAAGAACAAAATAGAAGTTTCTTTCCTTTGCTTTGGCTGCAAGAAACCCTCATCCGGCCACAAATGAAATACAATGAATTTCCTAAAATCATGTGGGAAATGCCTTTTCAAACCGATATTACTGTAACACATAATAGGCCTGATTTGATATATTATGTTGATAAAACTAGTAATAACACATTCTAAATAGATGTAACTATACCATCAGACTATTATATAGGAAATTGAAAAATTAAGCAAATACCACCAGGTGAAAACTGAAATTAGTCGTTTGTGGAATACACAAGCAACGCCATTCCCATAGTAACAGGCACAACGGGAGTAGTAGCTTAAAGTATTAAGAATTACATAGATAAATTAGATAGGCATATTAACTTTACTATCCTTTAAAACAAGCAGCTATTTACACGTCAACTTTACTCACCAAAGTGCTAGGAGATACTGTATTCGTACATAATCAACAAGACCATCTGTACAAACCCAACAGTCAACAAACAGGTAGCAGTTCCCAAGCACAAAATATTCATTATACACTACAGACACATCGAATATGCAACATACACTAAACATCCAAGATCAACACACACAATCAATATAACAATCATCATGTACAACGGACACACAACAATCATCAAACGCACCGAACTCATCTAACACAAATCTTACTTGGAATACACAACAGTCACAAAATTTTCGACAAAAAAAGGACGAGGGAGGAAGAGAATGAGAAATGTCGTGCAAAATACAAAAAATGTATCTTAAATGTATCTTAATTCTCCACGTGGTAGAGTCATGTTGCAGCTATATTAGTAGTATAGTTGTAGCACGAATGGGTCGGCTCGACCGTGGAAGGACCACGCTCTCACAGAATACCAGCGTAAAATAGCAGCTTGACACTGCTGTGATTCGTATGGTGAGTGTAGAGAACCGGAGACCCATTTTACTGGAAAAGAGGTATTCCACCTTAGTCCTCACGGGTAACGACGCATCTGCATTTTGATTCTTCATTGAGGATAAATGTAGATGTCTATGGGTCACGGCAACCACTTACCATCAGGTGGACTGTGTGCTCGTCTGTCACCCTATCCTATATAAAAAAATGAGTTTCTTAACTAACAATATTTTTATGATTAAATTACACCATATTATTGCAAACAATACGATACAAGACTACAATATTATATTAATTTAATGCACATAAATAGGGATTTTATATAAATACCTTTTTTCCTGTCGGTTGCAGGACGGGGTATTTATTAAAGCCGATGAAAGTCATGAAGGAAAAAATCTTATATAATAATAATAATAATTTTTTTCTTCCACTTTTTACACAGTTACATTTCTTACATAAATAGTTTAAGAGTTTTAGGTTGTTGTGGGAGACAGGAGCCCAAACTAGGTTACCCTGTGCTATGGGTCTCCTGGCTCCCCCTCTTGGCTTTATCACAATTCGATGAATATATATCTAGACATGAAGTGAGCATTGCCTGTGAAGATCGAATATAAAATTTCTAAAGTGTAAATAACAATATAAGGCATATTGAATATATATATATATATAGCATGCCATACATTTTGAATTAAAGTATATAATCAAAATGATATATAAAAGCATATACATATACATATATAAATGTGTGTGTGTGTGTGTGTGTGTGTGTGTGTGTGTGTGTGTGTATGGGTGTGTGAGAGAGAGAGAGAGAGAGTATATGAGTGTGTGCGTTTAAACTATCTCTAAACACAATTTCTTGTATAATTTTACTCGATTAATGCATTTCATAAGACTGTTAGTTTAACAACAACGCTTCAAATGCAACATGTTTAAGTTTCAAACTTCGCATTAATTTCAAGCCGCACAAGATGCAGGTGTTGGTGCACTCAAGTTTGGGTTAATAATTAGCGTTACAAAGTTGTAGCGAAAATTCGCACTAGTTTGCTTCTTGGGTAGTAATTTTAAATAGAAAACCTTTAACATACAAGCTCTTATTTATATACGAGTACATTTACAACAATTTTAAAATGTTCTTACAACGACCTGAGGAGGCGTGCGGGTAGTTGATGGATATAGCCCAGGACCGTGCTTTTGTGATAATACTTTAGGTAAATGTAATGTTGAACATAACCATAAAATAACAGTGATGATGATGAAAATAAAGTATAATATGCTGGCAAAAATGTTTTGTTGTGTGTTTGCCATTCTTCCACACAGTAACACAGTGATGGATTGACATGAATTTTTGCATAGATATAATTTATTAGCCAGAGAGGGACATAGGCTTGTACTTTTTATCCCAGAAAATTGCACGATCCCTGGGGGATAGCTCTGAAAAGTAATTATATACGGAATCTGATGTAATTATTTAGGAGAGATGTCTAAAGTATTAAAATAACACAAAGGATACCTATGGGATATTCATTTAGCATAATTCTAAGATTATAATTCCCTCTTCACAATAAAATAGCGAAATGGTAAGTTCTGAAATAACATATGAAATACTTTTTTTCCGAAATAAAATGCACAGTTCCGTGGATTTTAAATTTAGCCAATTAAGTAAATAAGTAGGGTAAAAGGTACTCATAATGATCATAAATTAAGCGTTGAAGTTTATTGTTTTAATGAAATAAAGATATGTCTTTATATTGGCCAAGAATTAGGTGCCTATGCAAGTAAGATGCTGAAAATTGGAGAGGGTCGACTGAAAATGGAGGCAGGTAGCAAAATTCGTTGGGTTTTAACAATAAGAATATTATATCCGACTAAATATATACATAATTATACAAAAAAATAAATTTATAATTATGTTTGTAATTTAACACGGCGCGAGGATTAGGGTCTTAATTAAGGCTCTATAAACCTTCTCTAAGTACAGTAGGTACTAGGTGTAGGTGTAAGCTTGGCCACCACTCAGCTAATGCTTTTTGCTAGTTAATAATAATTTTATTTGAGGCTTGTGGAATACCACAATTATTCGTATTTCGACTATCGTGATCGTGGTATTCCACGATTACGATAGTCGAAATACGAAGTATCACATCTATATCATACTTTATCTTCACTTGCCTTTATTTGTATGTATTTTATATATTTTTTTTATTTTGTACGCCCCCCTCTATTTTTAACTATTGTTTACATCAGTTCTCTACACTAAGGTTGTCTGGAAGAAATCACTTTCAGAGTGATAAGATTAGATAAGATTTATAATTTAGATTTAATTGTATTCGTTTTTGTTTTGTTTTTGGTGTACAATAAAGAGTAAATAAATAAATAAATAAATGATTAAAAAATGAATCTGATATTAATAAATACTAGCGGGTCCAAGCGCGTTGCTGCCGCAGAAGAAATAATTGTGGAAATATCGTTTCTAATTTGGAAGTTATATGGTTTAGTTAGGAATGATAATACATTCATGATCAAATTGAATGATACATAGCTTTCATGTAAATTTGGCGGTAGTCGTACGCGCACTATTTACTGTAAGTGAAAAAGTAAAAGTACTATGCTTTAGCGCAGCCTGATGAACGGTATCGTAGCGCATAAAATACGTAAAAACTAACATTAGTTTTTATATATTCGATTACTATACTATACTATATTTTAAGCTCTCACACCTGCCACCTAGAGACATCCTTATAATCATGACATCCATATAATTATTATGTATTCACTTACAGCTTCCACCGCGTGGAGGTCGCAAAACGATATTACTTCAAAACATATCACAGACCGTTTATCTTTATTTCAGACATGTTTATCTTTATTTTGTTTTGTATAATTATGTATATATTTAGTCGGATGTAATATTCTTATTGTAAAACCCCAACGAATTTTGCTACCTGCCTCCATTTTCAGTCGACCCTCTCCAAGTTTCAGCAGCTTAATGCATAGGCACCTAATTCTTGGCCAATATAAAGACATATCTTTATTTAATTGAGACAATAAACTTCAACGCTTAATTTATGATCATTATGAGTACCTTTTACCCTACTTATTTACTTAATTGGCCAAATTTCAAATCCACGGAACTGTGCATTTTATTTCGTAAAAAACGTATTTGATATGTTATTTCAGAACTTACCATTTCGCTATTTTATTGTGAAGAGGGAATTATAATCGTAGAATTATGCTAAATGAATATCCCATAGGTATCCTTTGTGTTATTTTAATACTTTGGAAACCTCTCCTAGAGCCTTGTGGAATATTTAGAGACGATGGCAAGAGACCCGACGGTATGAAATTGGTCCCTTGGGAGAGAGGTAAAGCCCTAGTGTGGGATGCTACTTGCGTAGACACTCTGGCGGCCTCTCATCTCAGGGGTTCCTCGTTTAAAGCCGGGGCGGCATCAGAGGCAGCTGAACTGAGTAAGTGGCGCAAATATGAGTCTCTGAGAGATGACTACATATTTGTGCCATTTGCTGTAGAGACTATCGGTCCGTGGGGTCCACGTGCGGTGAAGTTCCTAAAGGAACTCCATCCGCGGCTGGTCGTTGCTGCTGGTGATAAGAGGGCTGGTTCTTTCCTCGCTCAAAGGCTAAGTATAGCCATTCAGCGGGGAAACGCAGCCAGCGTTCTTGGCACGATACCGCGGGGAGTAGGACTATATGATAATTAAGTTTCTAGTTTTATTATTTTTTTATTATCATAGTTTTTAATATTGTAGATAAAATTAAGTATTCTGATATTAAATTATATCTCCTCAATAATTACATCAGATTCCGTATATAATTATATTCCAGAGCTATACCCCAGGGATCATGCAATTTTCTGAGATAAAAAGTACAAGTCTATGTCCCTCTTTGGCTAATAAATTATATCTATGCAAAAATTCATGTCAATCCATCACTGTGTTACTATGTGCAAGAATGGCAAACACACAACAAAACACTTTCTTTTTGCCAGCATATTATACTTTATTTTCATCATCATCACTGTTATTTTATGGTTATGTTCAACATTACCTTACCTAAAGTATTATCACAAAAGCACGGTCCTGGGCTATATCCATCAACTACCCGCACGCCTCCTCAGGTCGTTGTAAGAACATTTTAAAATTGTTCTACATGTATAAATAAGAGCTTGTATGTTAAATGTTTTCTATTTAAAATTACTACCCAAGAAGCAAACTAGTGCCAATTTTCGCTACAAGTTTGTAACGCTAATTATTAACCCAAACTTGAGTGCACCAAGACCTGCATCTTTTGCGGCTTGAAATTAATGCGAAGTTTGAAACTTAAACATGTTGCATTTGAAGCGTTGTTGTTAAACTAACAGTCTCATGAAATTCATTAATCGAGTAAAATTATACAAGAAATTGTGTTTAGAGATAGTTTAAATGAAATCAATAACTACATAAGATATTTTGAGATGACGTTAATTGATTAGTTTATCTTTTTATTAGCTTTTAAAATATTATGGGTAAATGATACATTTAAAAACTAGCATAAAACCAGAGATGAAGGTGTAATGTTCTAATTCTTTAATAATGTCTATTTATGGGTACAGAATAGGCAGATTATAAATAAAATTAATAGACAACACTCAATTTTTCAACTAACAAAATATAAATGTAAAAAAGTTAACAGATTGGCTTATAAAATTAGATTACGAAGAAACAGAGAATTTACTGAAATAGCGGAATAGTGAGATAGAAACACCCACACACACGCACACACTCATACTCTCTCTCTCTCTCACACAGACACACACACAGACGTATATTTATATATGTATATGTATATGCTTTTATATATCATTTTGATTATGTACTTTAATTTAAAATGTATTTCATGCTTTTTATATTCAACGAGTGTGGTCACTCTACTAGTGTTGGTGTTACAGAGGCTGTCCTGTGTTAAATTGAGATAAGTAGTGTTGCTGTTTGTTTACATATTTTGGTTAAACATTTAAACCTATGCAGATACTGGCTGAATCCACCGTGACCCGTCAGCACCTGCACAAGCACAGGGGTAAGGTTTATTTTTTTTAAATCTGGTGCGCTTGTATTGCATTCGGGAAGAAGAGCTTGGTAACATCCGCTGTTGCTGTTTTGATGTACCTATCGTTCCACGTTTGTAAGCTGTCATGTCTATTTCTTTTTATATATGACAATGGACATAGGTCATAATCCGGTGCTGTCTTTTTGTGCACCGCTTGTTTCGCTAACTGATCCGTTCTCTCGTTTCCCTCATTGCCTCTATGTGCTCTGATCCAAAACAATCCAACTTCTTTTCCTTTATACGCCAAGGTCTTGATGTCCTGCCTTATATTTACCACAAGGGGGTGGAAGGATTTCTGGCCTTTTAGAAGCTCTAGTGATGATCGTGAGTCACTGAAAATATTGAGCGTTCTCCATTTACTCAATTTTGAATGAAAATAATTCTATTCTATTCTATTCTCTCACGGAAACCGGAGTAATAGCAGTCTACAATTGACTATCAGTTACTTCATATACCAATAAGTAATTACTATTGTTGTATAGATAGCAAACAACACCTAATGTAATTGCGTGAGCAAAAGATCGTAATTTCCTTTTGCATGATATTATTAATTGACCGTAGTTTTACTATATCTAGTACATTGTTAAGAGTTGTTCCTTCCCTCATATTCTTCGAAAACTGTTGCCAAATATCGATGATCGTGCCATGGATGCGGAACTGAGCTGGATTCAACTTTTGTGTAAAAACAAATTATATAGGTTTCCCTCAGAACAACAGAGTTTTTCAATCGTTATTGTCTATGCACGCATCTGCATTTTAATCGAGGATAATTAATTTATATGTATGGGCCAAGGAATTTACTTACCGTCATCAATACTACTCACATAATAAATGTTCTCCAGACCGAATTTTGTTCGCGGCGCCCAGTTTTAACGGAGACTAACCATAAGGTTAGTCTCCGTTAAAACTGGGCGCCGCGTATAAACGCATGACGCCTGCGTATAAACGCATGACGGGATAATAGAGCACCAGTGCGTGCGTAAACACAGATGCAATCTATTCCCTCAATCTAATAGTCTGATGGGACGGTAACCCGACACAAGCAGAGAGTGATCGTAAAACACCGCCAACTTCCAGACTCCGAGCTAATACAGACAATTTTTTGACAGAAAAACTCAATAATTGAACCGACCTTAAGGGTAGAAGCCGCGTTAACAACCACCAGACCGACGAGGCGGTCGGACCCATATACGAGGTAATACTCACTTATATACTTAATAAGTGTTAGAACTACTTTTTTGCAAATTATGTAGTTTACCAATCATACTTGTGTATGTACGCATCTACATTTTAATTCTTCGAGGATAGATATTTTGCAATAACCGGCCAAATTTGCAGAGAAGGTTCAGAAGAAGTAATATAAGCAAATCGTGAAGAAAAATAAATAAAAAACAAAACATTTTTTCCTTTTTATCTTTTAAATTTAAAATGTCTGCTTTATTTACTATTTTAACTGATTTTACTGCGCACGCACACATTCGTAAGGGTCGATCTGTAGGCAAAAACGTTATTTTTAACGTTATGTATATGTATATATATATAACGGGACGCGCTTGAAAAGTAATCACTTGCTTTGACACGGTGTCAGTGAAAAATGAAAATAAAATAGTTTTAACTGAGAAAACTTTACATAAGTGTACTTAATTTAAAAATAAAGTCTTACATGTGACCTGTGAGTGTTATCCAACCATATAATATTAGATATAAGGCTAAAATGGAAATATCATAAATTATATAAAATAACGGGATCTCGAACGGATTATGAATCTAATTCACGGTATCGTGCAGTAGTTAAAAATAAAATAAGATGTGCTTACGAGGCATATCAGTGTAGGGTACAAAATTAAATAAAAGAGGATCCAAAAGCTTTTTGGAATTTCGTTAGGAGTAAACAGTCAAAACTTAATAGAACTCGAATTACTAAAGACGGGCAAGTGATTAGGGATGCGGACTGTGCAGAGTATATTGCTTCATATTTTCAATCAATATATAGTAAGGAGCGGCGCACGCTAGATCCGAAAGAAGCGGATCGAGTAGCGGCGCAAGCGTTAAGCTACGCCACAAGCTCAACACGTGTTCATATCGGGCGGATAAACGCGCGGGATGTTCGAGACGCGCTCACACATCTTAAGCCCAAAAAGTTCGTGGGTCCAGATGGGATACCACCGTTCATTTTAAAAGACTGCTGTGCGGTGTTTGAGTAGCCTCTCTTACATATTTTTAACCTGTGTCTAAAAGAAGGTTACTACCCGGACATATGGAAAGTGACTCGAGTGATTCCTGTGTTAAAAGGAGGATCAGATTCCAAGGTGGATGAATATCGACCGGTAGCCGTATTGTCTGCAGTCGCTAAGGTATTCGGGTCGATTATTTATAAATATGTTTATAATCAAGTGTACCTGCAGCTCCGTCCGCAGCAGTGTTACCGAAGCTTAGCATGGTTTTCGGTTAGGTCGAAGTACGGGGAGTAATTTAATGTCTTTTATGAATTATGTGGTGCCTGTAGTAGATGCTGGGAGCCAGGTTAACACCGCATATTTTGAAAGCCTTTGATACCGTTGATAACGATATTTTGTTGGTAAAGTTTGCCGAGTTAGGTTTTACACCTAGCTTACAAAATTTTTTGCAAACTATCTTAGTGGGTGTAGACAATACGTGGATTTTGGAGGTTTTGAATACTGTATTTATTCTGGAGTGAGTCAAGGGAGCAATCTCGTCCCTTTATCATTTATGTTAATGGTTAATGATCTTCCTACGGTCGTTGAGGAGGTACAGTGTTTGCTATTTGCCGATGATCTTAAAATTTATTTGAAAGTAAACAATGCTTCTGACTGTCAAAGTTTGCAGAGAGATATTGACAGAGTGGCACGGTGGGGTATAGAAAACAAATTGATCTTAAATGTGAATAAATGTTGTGTCATGAGTTATGGTCCTGCAAAAGCCCCTCATAATTATGCTTACCAAATGAACGGCCTCGTAATCCCTCGAGTTACACATATTAGAGACTTAGGCGTCGAAATGGTCCCGGAAGTTAATTTTCGTAATCACATTTTAAATATTTGTGAAAAAGCTTTTAGGAATCTCGGCCTTATCTTAAGGCAGTGCAGGGATTTCCGTAATGTACTAACTATTAGAATTTTATATAATGCTCTCGTACTTGAAACGAATGCTATTATTTGGAATCCACATGAAAGCAAATATAATGTCATGATCGAAAAACTACAAAATAAATTTACACGTTTTTTATATTTCAAGCAGTACGGAATCTATCCTAGTTTTCCACTCATGTATCCGAGTCTATTTGTACTGGGCATGGTCAGTTACAGCCGCCTGAGTGTGAGGAGAGACATCGCGCTTATTAAATATGTGTGGAACGTATTACGTGGATGGATACATCACCCAGATGTGCCCGCTGCGCTAAGGCTACGTGTACCTGATAATTACGTGTGTTCTCGTCGCCGCGCCCCTTTACTCCTCGTGCCCACTGCTAGGACGAAGTTGCTTCAGAATGCACCATTGACACGTGTAGTCAGACGAAGTTCACAATTGCAGCATACAAATGCGTTGAAACTTGTAATTTTTTTTATTAGTTTTTTATTTTATAATCATGTTAATATTATTATTCATTATTCATTATTTTATAGTCATTATTTATAAGGCAGTAGTTTTCTTATATTTAGTTTAGTTATAGCATCGCATTGGTTAATATAACTGTATATGTCCAAAATTTATATCTAAAAATTCTTCATTAGAGACTGATTTTACAATGGAAGAATTGAAAAGTTGTCTTAAAAAAAAGATACTGCTCCTGGAGATGATAAAATCACATATAGTATGATCTATAATCTTCCCGATATCGCAAAAAGATTTCTTTTATTGCTTTATAACCTTGTGTTCAGGTCTGGAAATATACCAAGTCAATGGCGTAATGTGCTGGTTATACCTATACCAAAAAATAGTAGCCTATCTAATTCTGATGATAAACTGAGACCAATTTCCTTAATGTCATGTCTTTGTAAAACTTTCCACATTATGATGCTAAAGCGACTAGAATGGTTCATTGAAAAAAATTGCGTATTTTCGCCATCGACAGTTGGATTTAGGAAATCACAATCTTGCTTGGACTGTCAGTCTCGCTTGGTAACATATATACAAACTGGTTTTACACAAAATATACCCACGTTAGCTTGCTTTTTAGATATTGAAAACGCTTATAATAATATTGATATAAATAGTGTCTTAAAAATATTAGATGAATTGCAAGTTGGTAGTAAGTTCTGTACATATTTATGGTTATTCCTAAGCGAAAGACATTTATGGATAAAATCTCAAGTTGAAAATAAAGTACTTAAAAGAAGCACAAATAAAGGATTAGCACAAGGAGACCCAATATCCCCTTTCCTATTCAATATAGCGACTTATAGAATTTGCCATTTACTATCACAACACAACGTAAACATTATTCAATATGCTGATGACTTTGTTATTTATATAAAACAAAGTTATGCCTGTTTAGTCGAGGACGTAGACAAAGATATAAAAATTTGTGAGTCAAAGATCAATAATGCGTTATATTGTATAGTGGAAATGTTAAACGATCTAGGTTTACAGCTGTCAACTGACAAAACAAAGTTATGCCTGTTTAGTCGAGGACGTAGACGATTTCTGCCTAATGTAACAGTTAACGAACGCTCATTGACTTCCCTAAATTGCTTTAAATACTTGGGGTTGTGGCTAGATAGTAACCTACTCTGGAACAAACACATTAATGATATTACAGAAAAATGTAATAAGTTTTTAAATCTACTAATGGTATTGTCTGGGACATCTTGGGGAGTTCATCCCAAACATATTCGTCAGTTGTATATTTCGTTAATAAGAAGTAGAATTGATTACGGTAGTTTTTTATTTGATAATTGCGCTAATGTCCATTTATCAAAATTAGATAAAATACAAAATAAAGCGTTAAGGGTTATTGGTGGTTTTATCAAAAGTTCTCCAATACATGTAATGGAAAGCGAACTAAGCGTACCTCCACTTCATATTAGAAGACTATATCTAGCTTATAAATATGTTTTAAAAGCCAGCTCTTTTTCCAATAATGTTACAATTAATTCTTTAAAGCAACTTAGCACTCTCTGTGAAACAAGATATTGGCAACGCAAGAAAATCCCACTATTAGTTAAATCTTATAATAAGACTAAAATTATGAATATACAATCATCCCCTTTTCTCGAATCATTTTCGCTTAGCACTTGGTTGTCCCGCATTGATATTGAAAATATATTATTAAGTAAATTAGAGTCTGTAAAACAATCCAAAAAATTATATGAAAAAAAATCTCTTAAACTAAATATTATTGAAGAACTTGAAAATAAATACCACGATTGGCATAAAATCTACACAGATGGATCAAAGAGTGCTAAGTTGCAAGGAGCAGCTTTTTTCGACTCATCTCGAGCAATTTCTAGATGTTATAAAGTTACTAATGACGTTTGTATTATGACCCTTGAACTCATTGCAATATCCGAAGCCCTAAGGTATGCCGCAAGTTATAACTGGGACAAAATTATTGTATACTCGGACAGCAAAACTGCTATCCAACACTTGGCTCGATCCGCCTCTGGAATCAGAGGTGTTTCGATAGCCTATACCATACTTTCCCAACTATATGAGTTCAGTCTACGCGATATCTGTGCAAAAGTGCAATGGATTCCATCACACATTGGTCTATTGGGTAATGAGGAGGCAGATAGATTAGCGAATTCTGCTTGTGTAAATGGTGTAGAGTATAATATTAACCCCTGTTACTCAGAAGTACTGCCAAAATTCAGAAATTTATGTCATACCGAATGGAAAGAGTTTTTCAATGAACGCTCCAAAACTAAAGGTATTTGGTACAAAACGATACAGAGTGAGCCACCCCGAATACCCTGGTTTATAGATACAAAAATAAATAGAAATATTATTAAAATAATGTTTAGAATAAGAACAGGTCACATCCCATCAAAAAAATTTTCTTATCTGATGAAAAAACTGATTCACCTAATTGTGAAACGTGTGGAGTAATAGAAGACTTACATCATTTTTTAATGGAATGTGAGCGGAACCGAGGGGCAAGGGAATTATTTATAAGGACCTATAAGATAAATATGTACAATATGGGTATTGCGCAAGGCATTCTACATGCCCCCACCTCGGATATTGCATTGAGTATGTGCAGATTAATAATAAATGTATAGATTTTAAATTAGTTATAATGGGATTGACATATTAACAAATAAAAATCCCTAAATAAATAAAGAGAAAAAAAATATAACTGTAATGATGTTATAATTATGTAATAAATAAATAAATAAAGAAATATATTGAAGAAATTATAAAGTTATTACATACTAAATTTACAATTAAGGCGTAACTGAATTTAGTGCCTACATTATAAATACTACTTTCTCTCTAAACAAAAACAATTTGAACCAACTTTATAAGTGACAGTGAAAAATAACGAGTGTGAAATAGTACTTTTAAATAGAAAAAAAATGTGAAAAACTGCAAAGTAATATCTTTACGAACGTTACAAAATTCAAACTAATTATCTCTCCGCTACTCGTCAATAGATGGCGTAAATAAGTGTTTTTGTTATAAACTATCGAAAGAACTCGGAACTCAATGCTATCTATTGTTGATTACCAATACTAAATCTACTACTTACTAGATAGCACTTCAATAACTTTCACATTTAATTTATTTTATACTTCTTCATATTTTGGAAACATATTAAAATTATGGAAAACGTTACTTTACGTAAAAGACTATCAATAAAATCTAATTCACACAAAGATTTAACGAACATCTCACCAGAAAACTAATTTTTTCATTCAACCTTAGAAAATGTTACTAACAAAAGTGTACCATTAGAAACAACCTAGGATGCGTCAATGATTATCGAATTAAAAGATAAATTAGAACATTTGGAAATACAGTTAAACAGTGCTCATAATACAGAGTTAAGGCAAAGTATAAAAGAAAAAGACTTACAAATAGATTTTTTGAAAAAACTGACTAGGGTTGCATCAAAGGATACATCATCCATATTTCCGAAAAACGACATACCTTCTGCAATTACTGCACACGGACGACTCAGCGAAATTAGGAAAAAATTTCATAGAACAGCCACTAATCCAATGGCAAAAAATATTCCCATCTTAAATTTCTCCACACCTCCTGCTTCCAAATGATATAAAAATTTGAAAACTCATTGTTCCTCAACACCCCGTAGAAAAGTCCAGTGCCCGCCTGTATTACAAATCCTAAAACAAGACATAAAAAAACCCACAGATGCTCAAAGTAAGCCGACTGTGAATTCAGTATGCAATAGTTGTCAAAATCGGGCAAAAGATGGCGTTACTAATAGCAATACAAAATCATTCAAAATTTTTATATTAGGAGATGAACAAGTACAAAAACTAGCTCCAGAAATGATTAAGTCGAGAACAAACAGGTGGAACGATATTTATTCTGTTACGGGGATCGTCAAACCTAACTCAACAAGTTCACAAATTTTAAACAGCTGTGATAATATTATATCTACACTTAACAAGGATGACATTGTTATTATAGGTCTGGGTGCACATGATAAGAATCCTTACGTTCTATACTCGGAATTGTGCAACGTCATTTACAAACTGAAAAACAATCATGTATTTATTCTTAGTGTACAATTTAATCCCTATTTAAATTAAAAAACGCTTAATGAGGGCATCCAGCTTTTTACTCAAAACTATACTCATTGTACCTTTGTAAACTTAAATAATTTTATCACTTATAATTATACCCAATATAGGCACAAAGGTAATACATTTTTACGAAGTAAACATATCTCATTTAAAATTAATATAGAAATTGACTACTTAAACTACAATTTAGAATATATAAAAAACCTAAAATATAATATATGTAGATGCCATACAAATGTTAAAAATACCAATACGTCATCTTATTTTAATAACGGGGATATACGGGTTGGATTCAAAATGTCTTTATTTCTATTTATCTCTATTTATCTGATCACGATACCGCGCAAGTGTTAGAATTTCCAGGAAAGTGTGAAAAAATGTCACAATATTGGTACGTTAAAAAAAGAGATTTTAGTGATGAAAATATAGAAAAATTTCTATATTATATATCACAATTATCTTGGCATGAAGTCTACGCGGAATCAGACGTAAATAAATCATTTAGTATTTTTCATCAAGAACTACACTACATTGTATTATGAGTTATGTTTTCCCTACTATAAATCTAAAATAACTACAAACAGTCGATCTCCTGCATGGATCACTAAAGGCCTGAGAAAAGCCAGTGCCATTAAAAGACAGTTAAGGTTTTCATATTATAAATTTAAGAAACAAGATACATTGGAAAAATATAATATTTATGGAAAAATATTAAAGAAATGCATAATATGGTCAAAAAAAAAATATTAACAGAAAACATCTTAGGCGAGCAAAAAATAAAGGAAAAGCCACTTGGGACATAATAAAAGATAAAAATAATAGTATCAACTCGATTAACAGCGTGAAATCAATACAAAACGACGGAAATATTATTCACAATCCTACCCAAATAGCAACTTTTTTTAATGACTTTTTTATTAATATTAGTAATGGAAATAATTTATATGCCCCAAACGAACAATATAAAAAAATATCAATAGATGTTAATGATCAATCAATATTCTTGATACCTACTACAGAGCTTGAAATCATAAATATAATTAAATCATTAAATAATACCAAAGCTGTGGGGTATGACTCTATATCTACAGAAATAATTAAAGCAAGTGCTCGTGTCATTGCCCCCATTCTTAACCATATAATCACAAATTCCTTGATTCAAGGAATATTTCCAGATAAATTAAAACACTCTATTATTAAACCATTGTACAAGAAAGGTAATAGAAAGGAACCTAATAATTATCGTCCTATTACACTTGTACCTATTATATCAAAAATTTTTGAAAGGGTTTTTTACAACAGGTTAATTAAATTCCTTAATAAACATAATATTATTAAAAAAGAACAGAATGGTTTTCAACACAATAAATCAACTTCTTTAGCAGCATTCTCTCTTATAAAAAATATAACTGGATACATTGATGAGAAAATTCCGGTGGTAGCCATATTCTTTGATATGAGTAAAGCTTTTGATTTTGTAGATCATGGGATTTTGCTCAACAAATGCGAAAAATATGGCAATAGAGGTGTAGCTTTAGACTGGATAAAAAGTTTTCTAATCAATCGTAAACAATATGTTGAAATCACTACTTTAAATGACAGTCATGAATGCAGTGTACACAGATCTCCATCCAGGGTCAATAAACATGGAGTTCCACAAGGGAGCGTATTAGGTCCCTTATTATTCTTACTGTACATTAATGACTTACCAAATTCAATAAATTGTCAAAGTGTTCTATTCGCAGACGACATATCAATAATAGTGCCATATAAGGATCAAGATACATCTCACGACATTAAAATAAGTAAAGAGGTACAATCTGTATTAAGATGGCTAAAAGCAAACAAATTAAATGTAAATCTGTCAAAAACAAAATTCATAAAATTTGGTACGAACAAAAGTAAACGCCCTGATAATAACATTAACATAAAAATAGAAAATGACAATATAGAAGAAGCTGACAGCATTAAATTTTTGGGTATAACTTTGGACAGATTTTGTAATTGGAAACAACATGTAAATGATGCTTGTCTCAAACTAAACAGATTTTCCTATGCCCTTAGAAAGCTTCGGACCGTATCAGATGAAAAGACTGCAGGTATATCGTATAAAGGCTATGTAGAATCAATCCTTAGATATGGGTTAATAATATGGGGGAATTCGACTGATGTTGGTCAAGCATTCATTGCACAAAAGAAATGTTTAAGAGCTATTTGTGGAGCAAGTCCACTTGACTCCTGTAAACCTTTATTTAAAAAAACTTAATTTACTGACATTAACCTGCATGTATGTTCTTGAGGTATCAGTCTTTGTAAGGAACTATAACGATTTTTTTAAATTGAAGGGGGATCACTTTAGTAAATACAGACCAAGAGATCCAACTAAAATAATGATTCCACCTTGTAGAACAGCTTTAAATAAACGGAATGTGTATCATATGTGCATATCAGTTTTTAATAAACTGCCTAAGAGTCTACGGGAACTTCCATTAAAATATTTTAAAATTAAGTTAAGAAAATGGCTAGTGGATAAGTGTTTTTATACGATACAAGAGTTCATGCAACATAAAACTAATGTATATGATTATTTGTAATATTGAATAAAATGTAATATAATAATAGCAATATATAATAATAATTAAATGTAATATAATAAAAATAATATAATATAATAATAATAATATATAATAATAATATTTTGTATATAATTTATGATAAATACTAACATAACTTCACATTTTTGTAAGTAACATAATAGTATTTTAATTGTTTTATATAATTATAAATATTTGCATGCCTATTAAAGGCAGAATATAGCATGAACTATGCACCGCTGTTAAATCTGGTACCACCTGTATTCTGTGCAAATAAATGTTTCTTTCTTTCTTTACCCTGCAGTTACAAGCCTAAGAACACAAATAAAAACTTTTTTCGTGAATAATTTACGTACACAATATACAGTTAAACTACTTCATCAAAATATTGTAGGCTTATTAAAAAAACTGGACATATTGGAACTAGCCCTAAACGATATGAATTCACAAAATTATGACATTGATATCATATGAATTACAGAGATATTTGTAAGGAATGGCTCCGAGTCAAATGTAAAATTAAAAAACTACAATCTCTTATCACATTTTTCCAGAAGTAATGAACGCAGAGGAGCTTCGTGTATTTTAGTCAATAAACATTTACAATGCGAGTTACTGAATAATCTTATACTACCGATGCCATATTTCTTTGAATACTGCGCCGTGAAAATACTGTCAGTGGATATAATCGTGATATGCATATACAGAACACCAACATCAAATGTAGATCAGTTTTTCAGTAATTTATCATTATTACTTCATAAACTTGAAAACAAGAAAATTTTGCTGTGCGGTGATTGGAACATAGATCCTTAAAAACACTAAAAACGCAAAAGAATTATTGTCTATATTGACGTGTTATAATTTATCAAATCACATTAATAAACCAACAAGAAATTCATCATGTATAGACTTAATTGTTAGCAACATAGAAAATATAAAACCTCAGATACATTGTTTAGCTTTATCCGATCATGAAACAGCTCAAAGTGTTTCGTTTGATATCTGTTATAACCCAGAGAAAATGGCTCCATTACACTGGTTTGAAACACGACGTGACTTAAATACTAATAATATTGATAAGTTTCGAGAATGTATTTCGTCGTTGTCGTTTAGTGAGGCTTTTTCTGAAACTGATACCAATGCTGCATTTGAAAAATTTCATGACATGTTAGTACTTTTTTTATAAACTTTGCTTTCCCCTTATCAGTATTAAATAAGTAAACAAGGTAACAAAAAATAAGTGGATAACTAAAGGACTCAAAAGATCCTGCATAGTAAAAAGATGTCTCTATCTTAAATATAGACTATTCACTCACAACAAGAAAAATAAAAGACGTCAGTACATAAAATATAGTAAAATACTAAAGAGATGTATTTCGGAAGCGCAAGAAAATTTTAACACTAAATATATTTATCGGTCTAAAAACAGATGTAAGGCAACTTGGGACCTGATTAAAAACAAAGCCACTAACAAAAAGAAGTTGGTCATATTGAAAAAATTAGTGATAATAACAACCTGCTAATGAAACCACTGGAAATTGCTGAAACATTCAATAAATACTTTATTAACCTTACAAATAAACATAATACCAATAAATATTTAAACTATAAAAATATTTCGTTTAATAACAGTAGTATGTATTTCACGCCAACTCATCCTAGGAACATCTACAAAACACTTAAATCTTTAAATAATACAAATTCAACAGGTTATGACGAATTAAATGTAAAAGTTTTAAAACAATGCGCTGAATACATCTCAGAACCATTATGTTACATTATAAATCTGCCTCTAAAACAAGGTATATTTCCAACACGTATGAAATTCTCCATTGTTAAACCTATGTATAAAAAGGGAGATAGGCAAGACGTTGGAAACTACAGACCCATAACTCTTATTCCTGTGCTCTCAAACGTTTTCGAAAAAACAATGCATGAAAAAATATATTGTTTTCTTAGCGCCTTTAACATTTTAAAACCAGAACAATTCGGTTTTCGAAGAAACTGTTCCACAACATTAGCATGTTATGAACTGATTAAAATTATAACTGAAAGCTTAAATTCACGAACTCCACTTTTAACTATATTTCTTGATATGAGCAAAGCTTTTGACTTCGTATCACATAGTCTTCTACTAGATAAATTAGAAAGGTATGGAATAAGAGGAACAGCCCAAAACTGGATTGAGAGTTATCTTAAAAATCGTAAGCAGTGTGTTGAAGTTACAAAAGTCATAAAGAACACAAAGATATCAAATCGCTCCCAATATCTTACCAACAGTTTTGGTGTTCCACAAGGCAGTGTACTGGGATCTTTGCTGTTCTTGATATACATTAACGATCTTCCTGACTTTACTACAAGCAAATGTATTTTATTCGCTGATGACACTACTCTTGTAGTTAAAGGTAATGACAGATCTGCACTTGAAATCGCAGCTAATGGTGCTCTAAATGAGGTCATACAATGGATGAATATAAATAATTTAGATATAAATATAAATAAGTCGAAATTTATTGAATATAAAACCCTCAACAACATTTCAAATGACATTAAACTCACATATAACAACTCGATAATTGAAGAAGTCGTTTCCACGACATTTCTAGGAATAATATTTGATGAATTTTGTAGTTGGAAAGCCTATGTACTAAAATAGATCGTTTCGTTTTTTCATTGCATAGACTAAGAAATATTGTATCAGAAAGAGCTGCGCTGATGGCATATCATGGATATATCTCATCCATACTACGATATGGTGTTCTACTCTGGGGGTATTCGGTGGATTCGGATAAAGCATTTAAAGCACAAAAACGCTGCATAAGAGCTCTTTGTGGTGTTGGTCCTTTAGTGAGTTGCAAACCTTTGTTCAAAACTAAAAAGATCCTTCGCCTTCATTATACATATTTGAAATGTGCATGTTTGTTCATAAGCATCCACATTTATTTCGACGTAAGTGTGATGTGAGTGAAAGTAAGGGTAGATACACGAATAGGTTATATGAACCAGCAAATCGTCTAAAAGTTACAAAAAGAAATGCTTCTGCAATGTCGATAAGAATTTATAATAAATTACCTGATAATTTAAAGCTTAAAAGTTTATTGTCATTTAAGAAATCTGTTTTGGCATTGTTGCTCACTAAATGTTATTATTCTGTAGAAGAGTTCTTAAACGACAACGACCTACATACGAGTAATGAATGATAATTAATTTTTTTCATTAGATTCTAATGTTTAAATAAATAATGTTTTTGATATTATTTTATATAAAATTTGACTTACGTATTTAATTTAATTAATTAATAAATTTGATGTAAAAATTGAAAGAAATTAATGACAATTGGATATGTAATATTATATATTTATTGACATAAGAATAATAATTAATATATAACATTGACCTATAATAATAATCTCACTTGATATAATAATACTTACTTATATATTTTGATGACATTTTTCTGACACTGTGGCATAATAAATTAATTATCAAATCAACTAAATAATATTAAATAATTTTATATTTTGTTAAATTAATTTATGTTGTTAAATTCGATAAGTGTTGTTGTTTAGGTTACTTGACCATTAATATTTGCACACCACTAAGGTCATTGTACAACCATATTCTTGCAAATAAAGATTATTATTATTATTGGGGTTATCTATAAAGTTTTCTCATCTGGTTGGGCTGTTTAAATATATAATTATAAACGAAATATATAAACATACATAAATATCAAAAAAATAGTATAGATATATAAAAAATACATAAATATATAAAAAAACCCAACCAGATGGAAGCCCTCGGCAGGGGAGACCAAACGGCCGAGGGTTAGGGGGAAAGGGAAAGAAACCGGCGGACGATGCGGGCGGTATCGAGGAGCACCGCCTTCTGCATTTGAGCTTGGAGCGGTCCGTCACGGAGTCCCAGTCGCCTCAGATGACCCGAGAGGCTAACTGGGATTAACCCGTTCGCAGAAACGACCACAGGAATAATTTCGGCCGGCAGACCACCCCACATGTCGGTCACCTCGTGAGCCAGGTCCAGATATTTTGTCAGCTTATCTGTTTCGGCTCTCACGAGGTTCTCGTCATAGGGAATGGTAATGTCGACCAAAAATATCCTTGACTGTGCCCGGTCCATCAGCGCAATATCAGGCTTATTCGCAAGAATAGTCCTGTCTGTGATGATGGCCCGGTTCCAGTAGAGCCTGGCGCGGTCATTTTCGAGCACGGCTTCCGGCAAGTACTTATAATATGGCAGTTTCCGATCCACGAGACCGTATTTCAGAGCGAGCTCCTGGTGTAGAATCCTGGCTATTAGGTTGTGTCTGTGCAAATACTCAGAGTTAGAAAGCGCCGAACAACCGGAGATGACATGCCTAAGTGACTCACCGGGATGGCGACAAGCTCGACAGATGTCGACGGTGCCATCCTTTAGGATGTACCTCCGATAATTGTTGGTCTTAATAACCTGATCCTGTATTGCACAGACAAAACCCTCAGTTTCACCAAAGAGGTCACTGAAACGTAGCCAGTGGAGGGAGGCGACTGTGTCTACGAAAGGCTCATGAAGGGCCTTGTAGAACCTCCCGTGGAGCTCCTTCTCCTTCCATACGGTCTCCCGGTCGGAAATGCTCTGTACTGCTGGGTCTTGCCATAGCTCGTTGGCTAAGGATAGAGGGGTTAGCCCTTTATCACAAGAAATAACGTCCCTATAGAATGGATCATCCGCTTTCGTCAGAAAGTAATTACGGAGGCTGCACACTTCGCGATTATGCATGGTAAGCGCGCTTAAAAAGCCGCGCCCACCATGCTTCCGCGGCAAGTACAGCCTCATTACTGACGATCTCGGATGATGCATCCTGTAGGACGTCATTATAGTGCGGACTTTTCTGTCCAGAGCGTTCAGTTCGGTCTGAGTCCACCTGAGTATGCCAAAGGTATACATGAGAACAGGCATGATCCAACCGTTATATGCGTGCGTCTTATTCACACCGGACAAAAGGCTATTAAGCACTTTGGTCAAGCGTGCATAAAACACATCGCAAACTGACCGTTTCATACCCGACTCATCTACACCGATGTTCTGTGACATACCCAGGTATCGGTATGTTTCAGCCTCGGAAAGGGTCCTTGTGCTGATGGGCATAGATAAGTCTATGCCCTCAGAGTTAGCAACCCTTCCCCTTTCGACATGGAGGATCGCACACTTATCCGTCCCCAGCTCCATTCTAATAGAATTGCTAAAATCACAAATGATGTTTAGCAATTCCATAAGATGAGAGCGACTGGAGGCGAATAATTTGAGATCATCCATATAGAAAAGGTGGGTCACTTTTGTACCTCCTCTCCGAAGCTGAAATCCCCTCCCGGAGCCCTCCAGTAAGGTACTGAGAGGGTTCAGAGAGAGGTAGAACCAGGTTGGACTCAAACAATCGCCCTGGAAGATACCCCTTCTTATCCTTATGTGGTTCCCCGCAGCCGTCATCCGCTCGCCTAGATGACAAAGGATCGTATTCCATTGCCCCATACACTGCCCGAGGAAGTCTCGAACTGTACAGTCAACCTTGTACAGCTCGAGGACCCTCTTGAGCCATGTATGAGGCACCGAGTCGAATGCCTTTTTGTAGTCTATCCAGGCGGCGGAGAGGTTCCGACGGTTGCGTTTAATCACCTTGCCAATGACCGCGTCAATGAGGAGTGGTTCCTTGGTTCCACGACCACCGCCCCGACATCCATTTTGAGCGCGCGACATCACCTGGTTTGAGTTCAGGTGACGAATGATTCTCGCGCTCAAAATGGATGTTAGTGTCTTGTATATGGTAGGTAGACACGTTATGGGGCGGTATTTGCTCGGGTCTGTGGAATTCCGGTCCTTAGGAACCAAATGAGTGATCCCAGTAGTAAAGAGGCTCGGGAGCGACTTTTGGTCGAGAGCCTCTTGAAACTGTCGGGCGAGCACAGCGTGACACACCATGAACCCCTTCAGCCAGTAGTGATGCAGTCCATCGAGTCCCGGACTTTTCCAATTCGGGGCCCTACGGACCGCCTCAGCTACGTCATCCGGCGTTATGAGGACGGGGTCCATGGGCGTAACATTCGCACACTGACTCGCCACGACTTCCGTCCAAGGGCCCTCGCTGTGGTTTACGGGCTCTGACCACAGGCCGCGCCAGAATGCGATAGTGTCGGCCAGATTCGGTGCTGGGCCCGTTCCACGTACCATTGGTCGCTCCAGTGATTCATAGAGCCTCTTCTGATCACTCTGGAAGAGACGATTCTGGTTGAACCGTGTCGACCTCTCGGTATATCGCCGAATCCGCTTCCCCCAAGCAGCGATTCTCTGCTTCAGGTCGTCTATGCGCTCCGTCAGTTTTTGCGTTATATCCGGCTGGGACAAACTGATATTTGTCCCAGCAAACGCCATCCTGACGGTGCGCACAATTCTCGGCCTATTATTGCCTGACCTGAAGCTTATCAGTCTGCCGATAAGGGCCCTTGCCTTTGCGATACGGTCCTCAATCTTTCTTCTCCAGGCTGGGATGGCGCTACTTTGTCTAGTAGCGCGTCCAGCCGTGGGAACTTTGGCGCCAATAATGCGGCAAACTGCCAGTGCGGCGCCAAAAAGAATTGAGTCCGTCTCGCAAAGGTCCCGGCTGGCTTCCAAATAGGTCACCAGCATTGGGTTGAGAGCCCTCACGACAGCCCGATTCCGCTTGCTTAGGGGCATACGCGGGAGTCGCGGTCGATTTTCGAGAGGCATACTGCGCGTTTCCAAAATAGCCTCTTCCAATATACTCCTCATTTGCTCTAGTTCTAGTTCCTGGGCGACTGTTCCATCATCGTCTGAACCAACCATAACTGAAAGATTCACGGCGGCATCCACGAGTGCTGGTTGCTCTGCATTTTGTGGCGCCGCATCCTCAGCCGTAGCATTGTCATCCGATGAGGGTACAGCCTCACGTCGTAGCCGTTCGAGTTCGGTGCTATCGAATATGTTTGAGCGCAAGATATACCGAACTCGGTCTGCCAGGTTTTGCTCGGTGACGGTTATAGATGGCTCCAGCTCAGCAAAAAGTCGATGCATCCTAGCCCGATACGCAAAACCTCCAATTTCTCCCCCTTTGCTTTGCTGACTACTTTGCCGGAGGATGATATCGTCGTTAGTGACGAACGTGATGAGTGCTTGTCATGCATCGATCCGCAGCACCCGCCGTTGCGAGTGAGTATTAAATAAGTGAGCCCAGCTACTGTCCCCGTCGGATTCGCGCCACTAGTCGCCTCCTACCCTCAGTGGAACTTCGCTAAGGGTGATTTCCATACGATGTACTTATCGCTGGCGCAAGTGGACTGGAGCGCGTTTTATGAAACAGATAGCGTTGATGAAGCATACGGTAAGTTTTATGATACATTTAATAGGATTCTAGATGATAACACTCCTAGAAAAAGACCTAAGGCTAACCACTCGCGGTGTCATTATCCGGAATGGTACACAGCTGATATAATATATGATATAAGCCGAAAAGCTTTCTATCACAAGGCTTATAAGACAAGTGGTTCAAGCAGTGATTATAAAATCTTTTCTTACTATCGCACAGTAGTAAAAAATAAAATTAAAACCGCATACCGTAACTACCAAAATAGTATCGAAACGCAATTTGTTAAAGAACCGAGGTCCTTTTGGAATTTCATAAATCACAAGCGCTTGAAGCGAAGTAAAACTCGGATAGTTAAAAATGATGTTCCGTTGTTAGAAAGTGAGTACGCACAGAAGTTTACTAATTACTTCCAAACAGTTTATAGAGATGCAGCTCCGCAGCTGGATGCAACCGCCGCTGCGCAAACAGGGCCTGAACGCGGAGCGCGGGTGCACGTAGGACAGTTGTCTCTTGGCAACGTGCGTGCGGCCTTGGCGAGACTTAAGCCCAAACGGTTGGTAGGTCCAGACGGTGGGCCCCCCCTATATTGTTAAGGACTGTAGGATGGTACTGACTCGCCCCCTTCTACATTTGTTCAATGTCTGTTTACATGATCGCTCGTATCCTGATCGTTGGAAGCTGACTAGGGTAACTCCGGTCCCGAAGAGTGCTCTGAGCTCAGATGTTAGTGGATATAGACTTGTAGTGGTGCTGTCAGCGTTCGCGAAAGTCTTCGACTCAGCATTGTGTTCCTGCATTTACTCGCAGTTTAACGTACAATTTAACGATGCACAGCATGGTTTTCGGGACGCAGCACAAATTCCAACTTGATGTGCTTCATGAATCACTTAGCACCAGATCTCGATTCAGAGACCGTTGCACAGCTGGATATAGCCTATTTCGACTATAGGAAGGCTTTAGATAGTGTGGACAATGATGTCTTATTGAGGAAATTCGCAATGTCTGGTTTCACTCCACACCTCTTGCAGTTCTTTTCTAGTTATTTAGGGAACCGAAGGCAATTCGTGGACTACGCTGGCTACACCTCGAACTCGTATCTAACCCTTACAGGGATCAGTCAAGGGAGTAACGTGGGTCTGTTAGAATTTATCATTATGATAAATGACCTTCCTGAGGTGGTGATAAACGCGAGTTGTTTACTCTTTGCGGATGATCTCAAATTATTCCTGAGAATTACTTCCGACGAGGATTGCGACCGCTTACAATGTGATATTGATCGGGTGGTAGAGTGGGGTCGGGAGAATAAACTGCTGTTTAATATATCAAAATGAAATGTGATGTTTTTCACACGCTCGAGGACCCCGATACATTTCAACTACCTCATGGAAGGGGATGTCATCAATCGCGTTGTCTGTATACGTGACCTTGGCGTCTTATTTACCGAGAACGTGACGTTTCGTACTCATATTGTACAAGTGTGTAAAATGGCGTTTAAAAACCTGGGCTTTATAATGCGTGAAACGCATGACTTCCTCAACACTGCCGCCGTGAAATCATTATATAATGCTATCGATCACTAATAGTTTTTTATTAGTGATCGATGTATAATGCTTTAGTAAGTAGCAATCTAGAAACCGGTGCTATCATCTGGAGTCCTTATGAGACCAAGTATAACCTCATGCTGGAGAAAATACAGAATAAGTTTACCCGGTACCTCTATTTAAAGCAATACGAGGTGTACCCTTTTTATCCTCTTATGTATCCAACCCTTTTTGTAATAGGAATGGTTGGATATTATAAGTTGGAGGTTAGACGGAACTTTGCGCTACTTAAGTACATATTATACTTGATATTACGTGGTAGATTAAACAAATGTGTACAACAATAGCGCAGTAGGTATTTTAGTTTTTAAGATTCCCTGTGATCTTCAAACTATGCATAAGCAGAACCTGTCGCGAGAGGATGCCACGAATGATTTACCAACACTGGAGGTAAAAGTAGTTTTACCACTTTACATTGAATTCTGAGAACTATCATACATATGTACACTGTAGCCAATATAATATATTTTCTTCTTTTTTATCATCAGCCCGTAAAAGTCCTTTGCTAGACAGTTTTTGTTTGCTAGAGAGTTTAACTATTGGAGTACCAGATGTCTCGCAGCTGTGACGCTTCTGCAGGTCGCCATTCTGAATATTACAAATACTGGTGTCAGCTAGGGCTAGATAGTTACTTTGTCATCTATATCTTTTTCTGGCAGTTCCTGTCGTCGCCTTTTACATCACCCATGGAATAAAATGCAGTGATAAATTTTATTATGCCGCCACCACACGATAATATTAAATTTATATGATGATATCAAATGGAAAACCTGTTTTTATTTTTTATCATATTCGACCAAAACACTAATTTACTAATAGTAGTTGGACGTAATTATGACGTAATATAACGAATTTTTTAACGTTATTTGATTGTCAGTGGATCCCTAAAAATACGCTTTAGACAAACGTTTCAAGGTAAGGATTTAATTCATTCATTAATGACCCGCCAACTTTGCGTAAACTGTATAAGTTGAAGAGTTTACGAGATCTCGGCGTCAGCACATCACCGGAACTTTCGCGAAACCTTGCACGCACTCATATCATCTCATTTTACTGCTGTTGTTTGTGGTAAATAGCAATTTGGAACTAGTTTGCCGACTAACTTTGTTTTGGCTCTTCGTTGAAGTGCTGAATGACCAATAAGGAAAGTTTGAATGACAGAATTTACGAACTGATATTTTAAGCCTGACGGTCCGACATGAACGGGATTAGTGTTGTGAGTTACGTTGTATTCTAGAGAGAAACTCGTAATTTTATTTTTATCGTTAGTTTGCACCTACAATATGTTATTTTTAATATAATTAAATTACCGAAATGATCTAAACGAAACAGGACGGCTTAAGCAAAATGAGATATAAATATTGCCCTAACTCAAAGTAATAATTCCCTCTCTCTAAAATTGACGGCTCGGTATCGCAGTGGGTTCCAATTCTGCATGAAAAAAGTGGTTGTATCATCAACAAATAATTGTTCAAGATTTGAATGTTTGTCCATGTGTAAAATTATGCAAATACTTGAAAATGATCTATGGTTTTCAGATAAATGGACGGTAAAATATTTACCAGTGAAGGAAACGTACCTGGGTGGAGTTGGTATTGTTACCTATCTACGCAGATATGTGATCACCTGATCATGAGGTGATCATCTTGTCCAGCGTGATGATCTCACGAAATTCACCGAAATGAAAGATTTGAAAAAATAATGGTATAGGTACGCCTCGCAGCTCCATTGCACTCTCAAATGAACAAGAAAGATTTATACAATTTATTTTTTCCAGTTAGTTTAATCTACTACCAAAACTATATCTAAACCATGCACCAGTGCCTTCTTAAAATTTTAATTAACAATTTTAGCTACAATCTACATACAACTCGTATGTAGGCTGTAACTTTAATTTAATATATACCTACGTATTTAAACGAACCACAGCTAGACACAGGCTGGTCAGGATTCTGGAGGCCGGTGTTTGTGTAATTTGTCCTTCGCGCTGCTCCAGTACGTGTTGGCGGACTTAACACCTCCTCGAAATATTTTGGAACGAAGTTCTTTATCGGACGCTACGAATTTGGCGGATGGGGGCTAGGCGAGAAAAAGTGTAAGATTTTTCCGTCACGACCCCTTCTGACATAGTGTAGACGGTCTTGGCGACTATAAGGAAGCGAGATGGAATAATATCCATATCCCTCGCACTTTTTCTTATCTTGCCATGAAAGAACTATTATTTTATTTTAAATGACGCTTCATTTGAATAGACGCTAGTAATTCATTTATTTGTATTTGTTAATCAATAATATAATACGTTTATAAATAATAATATATTACAAGCATCAATAGCCGAGACCGCGAACTCGAACGGTCGTGGGTTCGAATCCGCCATTTGACTACTGTCGTGAACCACTTTCTAACACAAGCATTTTTAGCTTACCAGAAGTGGTTTAAGGGAATATTAGTAACGTTTAATACTATTACTAGTATTAAAAAAAAAAACTACAAAAGGAACTTCGTTCCAACCGAGTGTTCCACGACACTCACGCATGTTTTATTCTTCAGACATGTAAGTTCCTCACGATGTTTTCCTTCATCGCTGAGCATATGGTATACCAGCACTTAAAATAATCTATATTTAGTAGCGCTTTGTAAAAAAAATATACTCAGATTTGAATATAATGAAAAGGATTTGGAAGTTCTAGTCCCTTTTTTTTATGTAAGTCTACTTAAAGAAAAGAGAATACATATGTATGCTATTAAACTACTTGATTATACTTTTTTCTTAAATATACTACTATGTCAATTCATACGCCAGCCCACAATAGTTAGTAACGTAGACCGTCTCAAGCACTGACCAAAGCTTTGTAATTACGGAAAGTTTCCAGGTATTTAATGAGTCCGCTGAATAGCTTTGTGTAACATAATCTCACGTCATTCACAGTAACAAAGTTAGTTAGTTTTAGATATAGCTGGTTTCAGGAGTTTGCAACAGGGTTTATTATAACCGCAAGGGTCGCAGTATATTGCACCTCATCATCGATCTGGGATTACACTGCCATATCTATAAGATCGTTCTGGCATTTCTCATAGATGTTTCTTAGAATACCCACGGGATGAAATAGATCGATAGATTCTCGTATGCCTTTACTCGTTCAATCCATTCTTCCATTAAAGCCCATAAAAGACCACTGCTGAAAAGATATCATAGATTATATGATAGGGGAGACATTGCCATAGGGGCAACCGCAGTGTTTTTAATAATCTTAAGCTGTTACCAGGAAGATGCTGCAGACCTTTTCATTTCCGTTTCAGTTTTTCTCTACCGTCTTACGACCACGTCGCCCGAGACGATATGGGGTAGTGGATATTCTTACACAGAGTCTTAAAAAATATGAATAAAAAAACACAGGCATTGAATTAGCACTAAGTATCTCTAGAACGATGTCTGTGGTGATCTAGCGGGAGATCTAGGACGGTTTATCTATCGGCCTGATGCCGTTTCACGTGTTCTACGGCAAAAAGTGATTCTAACGTTAAGTTTACGAGTAAACCATTGTAAAATACCTGTATACAATTTTATGCACAAATTTTGGATATCTTTAATCCTATCCATATAAAATCTATGATAAATAATTATATGAAGACTTAAAACTTAAAACATTTTAAGTCAAACAAGTACACTACAGGCACTACAGGTTACACTAAGGTAAATTAAATAATTACAAATGAATAACCAAAACAAAGTACATAACGAAAAATTTAGTCACAAAGGGGGCCGGTATACAGAAAAAATCTCGAGTTTGAACTGTAGTCGAAATTTGAGTCTAGTCCATTACCCTACAAATATTGACATTGCGCCCATAGACAGTAGCAGTACCTGACAAAATAATTACTACTTTTGCATCGAACCAATTTAAATTCGTAATTTCGTTATATAAAAAATAAAAGATATACAAATAAATGAAGGATAATTGTCTTCCGCTCACCATATGTCGCTGGTTAACACTGAGGTAAAGTTTTTTGTGACACAAAATCATGTAATTGAGAAGTACTAATTTATGTAAATGAAGGATTCCCATCCTTCACAGAGCGGAGCCTCCTAACACAAGTTTCCTAACTTAAAAGTAGTGTTCCAATAATGTGTTTAATTTTAAGTGCTATTGGTCCGAAAATAAAGATTTTTGATTTTTAAAAAAATGTTAATCAATAGGATTCGTTTAAAATTTAGGCTCAACGTTATTTCATGAGTTGTTCACAAACGGTCGGTCGCCAAGGCCTCGTCTCGCCTACCTGCAGCACTATGCAGCGTATAGGACAGCGTCCATTTTGTTTATAATATACCGAAACTCGGTTGTAAACACTCCCTACGTAATGGGTAGCCCTTTTCCAATTGCTTCTGGGCACAAAAAAAAAGGTTATAAACATTGAAGCATGTTAGGTACGCGGCAAGTCGCTCAGGCGAACCAACACTAAGAGTTCGTATCAACACTAAGATGGAATTTCATTATTTCTATATTTTTTATTTTTTCTGACTATTGTGATTTACATCTAACGAAATGTATTTCCTATTTACTGTTATTAATTCAATAATATAAAGTTAGTTTATCTTCTAAGGTGAGGGAGGTTTTGGAGAGAGTTTTGTATTTTCCCTCTAACAGTTGGTTTATTTTCTTTAAATTATTATAAGCCAATGCTTGACTATGCTCCGTATCTTATATCGTATCTTAGCGTAGTAAAAGCCTATTCATCAATTTGTATGTTCGCACAAATATATAGCCTGGAAAATAGGGTGTTGTATTTCCACAAATCCAATTTACTGCTGTTTATTTTAAATCTAACCCAACCTAATCAGTTTTAATAAATAAAATTAAAATATGATATTTCATCCCATTGATATTATACCTACTATCATTATGTAATCACGTCCACATATCATTGTTACATACACGTAATGTAATAGTTAAAAATATCGTTCAATGTAAATAGTTTAAAATGAAATATGAAAAAGTATAAATATGGAAACAATATTACAATGAGAAAACATATTCATTATTTGTGTAATATATTAATAAAAATATTGGTTCTACTTCATAAGTGTCGTAACTGTTATTTACTTACCTGTTTTATGTTGAACTTTAATCGAACCTTATCACCTCGAATTGCTATATTGACTAAAAGTGAACGCCCACTATCCGAGCCGAACGCGTCGAACGATACGAATTTTAAAATAATTTACATGAAATCATATGAAACTTCGCACAACTGCCCGCGTGGAATAGTCTGAATCAGGAAGAACTTCAGAAATCCTAGATGAATTGGGATGACGTCGTCAGATCCAGCGCGGGCGATGCGGTCGAATCGACCAATTACCTCGCACTCTGACACTCTGACAGTTGCGTGCGACATCAACGGGCGAGTACTACTTCTTCATTAAAAAAAATCAGTTATTCTAATTTAATTTAATTAGTACTTTCTTTATGTTCCATTAATAAAGCACTGACAATAAAAACCTCGTCAAAATCCATCACAATTCACATATTATTACAGTGCGACAAGTTTAATGAAATGGAAACGATTTTTTTTGGCGCGGTCGATTCTTTCGGTGCAGATATGTGTGCGAGGCCTCCTTGAGTCCGATTCGTTCGACGCATTCGGCTTGGATAAATGTGCTTTCACCTTAAAAGTCAAAATAACTACAGTTGCAATATAACAGCATTATTTTTTAGAAATAGTCAAAAATTAACTTTTGAAATCACTAATTGGTAAGTACACCATTAAATGATTCGATTTTTGTGCTGCAAATATAACCTTAATGTTTTTTAATTTGTCTTTTGCGTAACATGTTATTAGTAATTTTCAGTCGGTACTTTCGCTAAGATTTGTGTATTATGAACCAATCCAATTATATCATTCCGTAGGTGCCGTTAGGCGCGACAAAGGAAAATTAACTGAGATGGGCACCAGCGTGTTCCTGCCAAGAGTGGCAACTATAGCAAATATCCTTTATGACATGTGTGGGGGAAGCTTATGGTCAGATTTTGATAGGTTGTGATGAATTAATGAATGATTATAATGCACGAAGAAAGATAAGTAAATTTTTAAGATCTTTTATGTGCGCGAAAGCGTTCCCGTGGCCCTGCCAATATGCGAGCAAACGAGCACACAGTCCACCTGATGGTAAGTGGTAATATAATAAATATAACAATAATAAATAAGAAAAAGTTACTTCCTACTACGGACATCTACCAATGATCGAATCGTAATTTAATAAGAATATCTTTCGTAGTTGATAACCTCCGAAAAGCTTTGAAAGTGAAATAGGCAGAAGAATGTCAGAATTTATATAAATTATTAAAACGAATTGTCTGTAAAGAGCGAATTAACTGTTATGGGACATAAGAATCCATTCTTTGATTATATACCTGTCATATAATCAAGGAATCCTCTCTGAGCCTCTCCTACAATAATTCCAGGTTTATAAGCAATCGCCACGCTTAACAGGTACATTGGCGCAGTCTCAGACTTCATATTAGATGCTCTTACTTACTCCACCCCTTTGCTGTACGCATGACGAACGATCTAGCAAATCGTTTGGTTAGTCGACAACGAAGGGGTGGAGACTGACCGGGTGTCTGGTTGTCAAATGGTGGAAGGGAGAGGGTGAATTCCTGCGTTCACTCGCCAAAATGCATCCTGTAGAGATTCAAAAGGCTGGCTACTTTGTGCCTGTGTTCGAGACTGGTGAGATTGGCATAAATATATAAATATACATATACCTACATAAAAATTCATGCCTGTCACCACGAGGAGTAGACAGAGACTACCGAGTCGGCTCTTAGCTGTGTGGTAGCAGCGTAAAATCTATCACCCGCTGTTTCGCACCATGATTCGAAAGCAACAGAAGAAATAATAAAGAAGAATAAGGAAAAATAAGAAGAAGAAGAAAGAATAACCCATGAGACTGAAAACAAACCTACAATTAAAGACTACTCAAAATCCTCATAAGAATATTGCCGTATTAAGTTCGCAGAAATAAAAATGAATAATTTATTGTTTTGTAGAAGATTTTTTTTAATATAATAGTGTGACAAACGAGCACACAGTCCACCTGATGGTAAGTGGTTGCTGAAGCCTATAGACATCTACATCTATCCTCCTTATATTCCTTCCTTCCCTTATATTCTTCGGACCCACATACGAGGTAATACTCACTTATATACTTAATATAAGTGTTAGAACTACTTTTCTGCTAGGAACTCCTCTTGGTAGATATTGAGATCCATACGTACCTAGACGAGTGAAGTCGTGAAGTGTGTAGAGCCAGTATAATTTTAGACTGATAAACATTCCATCTGGTGCCGAATATCGAGGTGGATTCAACTTTTGTGAAAAGTCAAATTATGTAGTATGTATTTATGAGGTGGTGAATTTTATCATGCCGCCACCATACGATGATATTAAATTTATATAATGATATCAAATGGAAAACCTTGTTTAATTTTTAACATATTCAGCCAAAACACTAATTTACTAATAGTAGTTGGACGTAATTATGACGTAATATAACGAATTTTTTAACGTTTTTTGAATGTTAGTGGATCCCTAAAAATACGCTTTAGATAAACGTTTCAAGGTAAGGATTTTAATTCATTCATTAAGGACCCGCCAACTTTGCGTAAACTGTATAAGTTGAAGAGTTTACGAGATCTCGGCGTCAGCACATCACCGGAAGTTTCCCGAAACCTTGCACGCACTCATCTCATCTCATTTTACTGCTGTTGTTTGTGGTAAATAGCAATTTGGAACTAGTTTGCCAACTAACTTTGTTTTGGCTCTTCGTTGAAGTGCTGAATGGCCAATAAGGAAAGTTTGAATGACAGAATTTACGAACTGATATTTTAAGCCTGCCGGTCCGATATGAACGGGATTAGTGTAGTGAGTTACGTTGTATTCTAGAGAGAAACTCGTAATTTTATTTTTATCGTTAGTTTGAATATACCTAGATTATGTCATTTTTAATATTATAATCAAATTTCCGAAATGATCTAAGCGGTACAGAACGGCTAAAGCAAAATGAAACGCAATAATACCATAACTAAAAACACCTTACCTATAAATATTGCTCTAACTCAAACCACATAATTAATTTTACACGTGGTAGAGCCATGGTGCAGCTATATTAGTAGTATAGTTGTAGCACGAATGGGTCGGCTCGACCGGGGAATGACTACGCTCTCACAGAATAACAGCGTAAAATAGCAGCTTAATATTGCTGTGTTTCGTATGGTGAGTGTAGAGAATCGGAGACCCGTTTTACTGGAAATGAGGTATTCCATCTTAGTCTGCATTTTGATTCTTAACCGAAGATAGATGTAGATGTCTATGAGCCACAGCAACCACTTACCATCAGATGAACTGTGTGCTCGTTTGTCAACCTATCCTATAAAAAAAATTACAACTCAAACTCAGAATGCTTTCTCTCTGGTAGGTACTATTAAAATTGACGGCTAGAATTCTGTATGAAACAAGTGTCCTTATGACCTTCAAAATAATTGTTTCAGATTTGAACGTTTGTCCATGTGCAAAACTATGCAAATACTTGAAAATGATCTATGGTTTTCAGATAAACAGGAAATTCACTAAAATGGAAGATTTGAAAAAATAATGGTCGCCTCGCAGCTCCATTGCAGTCTCAACTGCAAAGCCAGATTATTTCTACAATTTATGTTTTTCCACGTTAGTTTAATCTACTACTTAAATTATATTTAACCTATGCACTAGCGCCTTCTTAAAATTTTAATTAACAATATTAGCTACAACCTACATACAACTCGTATGTAGGCTGTAATTTTACTTTAATATAAACCTCTTTAAAAATGAACTACAGCCAAACACAGGCCGGTCAGGACTGAGGAGGCCGGTGTCTGGGTGTAATTTGTCCTTCGCGCTGCTCCAGTACGTGTGTAACACTGCTGTGTTTCATATGGTGAGTGTAAAGAACCGGAGACCCTTTTTATTGGAATAGAGGCATTCCATCTTCTTATTTCAAGATTTAATGACTAATTGGTGACTGTCATGTGATAAATTGAAACATATCGTTTTAACTCTATTTTCGAGATGTTAGTGTTGTTAGCCTATGCGGCTCTTACATCTTCATCTGACACAGGACTTTCAGGCCGCGAGCTATTTAAAAAGTTGAAAAGCGGTAATTATGATGGGAATGAGAATGATGATGGCTTATGAATTGGTATTGGGGGTTGCAAACCCCCTCCTCTGACTGCTTAAGTCGTGTCAGTTGATCTTCTGGGCGGTGATAACCGGCCAGGTACGCGGGTGTACGGTGTTTAAGCGATGTGTACTGGAACGCGTCGTGCCTGCCTACGGGTACGACGCACCCCATCCGTTATCCTATATGTGCTTGGTGCTTGTCCCGTTTTGTGTGGGTGTAGTGACGGGATCGAGCGAGCGTGGTTGTTCTATTAGTAGGTACGTTACGCGGTCTACGGAGAGTCGGCGCGACGTTTGTTGTCGGGACCTAGTTCGCTGCGTTTGCCACTAGCGGATTCGGATGGGTTTCGGCGCTATCAAAGTAGCGCTGAGACATCTCCTTGAAATATTCGGAGATAGAGGGAAGTTGACAATCACTGTGTTAATCTGAATTCCGTTGATACCATCGTGGTCTGGTGGCTTTACTGATAAAAAGGTTTGTAATTTCTGTAGTTCGTTTAGGTGGGACCTATACGTGTGTGCCGCTTGCGTAAGACATGATAGGTCTAACGCAGGTTTTGTACAGGTGGAGTTTCTGTCTTAGAGACAATTTACTCTTTCTGTTAACTTTCAACACGTTCTAGTCCCGATCTTGTTTTATGTACGTCTATTTAAAGAGAGAGAGGGAGAGAGAGAGAGAGAGAGAGAGAGATTTAAAAAGTCGTTATACGTGGTAGAGCCATGCTGCAGCTATATTGGTAGTATAGTTGTAGCACGAACGGGTCGGCTCGAATGCAGAAAGACCACGCTCTCACAGAATACCAACGTAAAATAGCAGCTTAAAACTGCTGTGTTTCGTGTGGTGAGTGTAGAGAACCGGAGACCCGTTTTACTGGAAAGGAGGCATTTCATCTTAGTCCTCCCGGTTGACAACGCATTTGCATTTTGATTCTTTATTGAGGATAGATGTAGATGTCTATTGGCCACAGCAAAACTTGCCATCAGGTGGACGGTGATCTCGTTTGTCACCCTATTCTATAAAAAAAACATAGATATAGAAGTATGTATGCAATTAAACTACTTGATTCTACTTTTTTCTTAAATATATCATGTCGTTTTCATACGCCAGTCTACAGTTGGTAGTGACATAGACGTCTCAAGCACTGACCAAAGTTTTGTAATGACGGTTACGGAAAGTATCAAGGTATTTAATGAGTCCGCTGAATAGCCTTGTGTAACATAATCTCACGTCATTCACAGTAAGAGAGTTAGTTAGTTTCAGATAGATTAGATTAGATTCAGATAATAACCGCAGGGGTCGCAGCATATTGCCCCTCATCATCGATCTCTGATTAAAGACGTAAAGACATTTATTCCGACACATCAGATTACAATCACAAATTATTAAACAAAATTAATACGAATAAGAATAAGTTAAAAAAAACACAAGAAAATGATTAAACAAAAAAATAATAGAGGATATGACAACAATTCATGACTTAATAATCGAAACAGATGAAGTGGCGGAAGGGATTACACCTGTCATGTCCATAAGATCTATCTGGCATTACTCATAGGCGTTTCTTCCGATATCCACGTGACGAAATAGATCAATAGATTCTCGTATGCCTCTACTCGTTCATTCCATTCATCAATCACACCCTATAAAAGTCCACTGCTGCATAAGTCATTGATTGTAACATAGGAGGGATATTTCCATAGTGGGCATGCTTGACAGGCAAGTTGGTAACCGTAGTTTTTATTTACACATTGGTTTTATTAGAAAGGCGACAATCTCCTGATTTGTTTCCCTTTGTCACCTTTTACGACATCCACGGGACGACATGGGATAGTGGATATTCTTATACCTCCGCCACTACATCTGGCTTAAAGAAGCTAGATACTCTATATATATATATTAGCTGTTCCCCGCGACTTCGCCCGCGTGGAGTTATTTTTCGCGGAACCCTAAAATAAAAGCAGCCTAAGTTACTTCTTATAACATCAGCTATCTGCCAGTGTGTATAAATATTGACAAATATTGACATTAATATTTATACGATACTAACGTCAGTATTATTTTGCCTTCCCGGAACCCCTCCACTAACACTTAAACTTTATGGTATGGTACATCCAAATTGACTTTTAAGTATTATTACGAATCTTTTGTATGGGAATATAGAAATGTTTTTTAAATTTTTCTCTCCGTAAGAACCATTTTCGTACTTCATGGAATATTATAAAAAAAGAATTAGCGAAATCGGTTCAGCTGCTCTCGAGATTTGCGCTTAGCAACACATTCAGCGATTCATTTTTATATTATAGATATACATCATAATATGTTGTTCTCAAAGAGAAAGGCTCTTCGTTAGTAAATCTGCAATGCTATGAAAAATCTATATAGAAGATTATTTAATGTACATAAATGTATTATGTGAATTATGTCTACTGAATTTGAAGCAAGCAAGCTTTGCCTCATTTTATATAATCATGCCAAAAAGAAAAACATGAAATTTCCATCTTATAACGGTTAATTATTGAAGAGCAATAAATATTCAATACTCTCACAAAGGAAGCTGAAAATAACATCAATGAATTTTCTTTCTTTGATATTTTAATTAAGGTTGTTCGTACTGTCTTCCTTTTTATATCTTTTCTATAAAAATAGGCAATTGTATCTGTAATTTTGAAATGTTTTCAGAAAAATATTAAATTTTCTCTGCTAATTGTTAACAAGTTTTCGAATAGTTTAAGAATTATTAAATAAAAAGTTTTTCTTTGTTAGCTGTGCTGTCAGAGCAAAATTTTTACTTGGCGTGTTCGGTGAGCGTAATTGTTAAACATACGATGTTCGATAGCTGTAGCATGAAAAGGAAAATAAATGAGACAAAGGCATGTTTAAAAATAAAACACTGTTTATAGTAGAAAATAAATTGTCATATTTTCATATGAGGATATCTGATTAATGCTTTCGCGCTGTTTCAGAATAGCCGGCTAGTCAACCTAAAGAGACAACTGCAGCCCGAAATGAATATAACAATGAAACATTTCAAAATCACTATGCCGTACCTTTTCCCCTGTTTCCTCCTCCAAAAGCTGGTTTTATTAAAAAAAATAACAATTAAAGAGAAATTGTGGCCATGTATGTATGTTTTTTTATTTTTGTTCTTATTTGTTTCCAAGTTCTATGAGAACGGTAGTAAAACTAGGAAATTAGAGTTATTACAAGTACGGGTATTATCGGACTCGCACCGACTAACTCCGCCTTCGCCGCATATTGACTTGTCCACGCTTTCGCATACATCCGCGGCCCGACCAGCGCCGGCCGCCCCATGGTGGCCCCTACCCATGAAAGGTCCACTCTTGCCCCATCTCCTATAAGCCCGATACTATTTCTGTCATTGTCGGATCTCCAGGCTTTGCTGTGAGCTAAAGATGTCCATCGCAATTATATCATTATTTGAATCCATTTACGCAAACAGGAACCAACCCACAGCAAATTGATTTCGAGAAAATGGGACTTTTGTAAAAAGAGTGTGTAAAATGTATATGAAGTATATTAAAAAATAAGTATTTACTAAACTTATGTGGGACATCGAAGCCTTTCTAGGAATACATAATTCATACATTTTTATAAGATTTTACTATAACTAATAATTAAAAAAACGGGTTGGTTCTTTCTGGTAAAAAGCAAATTTGTGACTTGGTTCCTTTTGAAATTGAAGGTGGGTTTTAATTTCTATAATATATTTAAACACTTTTTATTGCTGTGAAATATCTATCTTAGCATTCATTTGTAACTTACATAGAAAATTCGTAAAAATAATACAAATAATTTAAGCTAAAAATCTTCATTGTCATCTTCTACCTCAAAATCAATAGCACCAGTATAACCATAAATATCATCTTCGTTGCTGCCTTTTATTTTTTTATAAAAATCCTGTGCATCCTTAGGTATAAGGTGCATAATACTTTTTAAATTACTTAATTTTGCCTCGTAAATGGGTTTCCTAGTGGGCCAAAGCAAGTTTATATCACTTTCGTACAAAGGTGATGATGTCGCACTTCTTCGTACCGTTGACACATTATGACCCTCTTGCTGACCACGCTTATCTTTAAGGCAATTTGATAAGGATAACAAGGGAGCACACAGTCCACTTGATGGTAAGTTGTTGCCGTGGCCCATAGATATTTATATCTATGCTCTTCAGTAGATATCTTCTCTTGACATTTTTTTTACACAATTAGAGCTATAATCGATGAAAACCTTGAAATCGATGATTTGTTTCTTAGAGTTCTCATAGCTTTGATTATTGTACTGTCCCTTCTTTATGTCTTCTCTTAGCACTCCATCATATAATATTTTTCTACTTCTGGTTGGTCTTGCTTGGTATGGAGATTCAGTTTCAGTTTCTTTTTCTTGCAATATTTCACTGGTACTAATACTTTCAAGTACCGTCTCATTCGGTGTTTAATGGACTTCCGTCAACGTCGTTATCAATGACATAAAATTTTTAGAGCTTTTATCATCAGCTTTCATCAAACATACTATTTTCATCATGACACGAAATTATCATCGCTATTCATCATAGTGTTTGTTATGTCGGACGAAACCGGTGAAATTTGTGCAGCGTTTTTATCATGATTATTATATAATTTGTCAAGAGATTCAGCTAGAATATTAAATAAATAATTCAGTTGTCTCTGGCGACATCGGTCGCAACAGGGAAGATGGACAGTCAATGTTTGGGATACTTTTTTTTATTGCATCATGTGATTTTGGAGATTGAAGGACAAGACACCCTAGTAATTTTATGCTTCTTTTTGAACTTTTGTAAGGCAGCGCGCCGATTTTAGTTAGCGCGTTTTCATTGGATATAGAAATGTTCATGCATTATTTACCATCACTTGTGTATGTAACATGCTAGCAAGCGATTGCGACACTCTAGGTGTAAGTGGAGAATAGGAAGGTGGCTTTATACTCTTTGCCCAATATCCTCAACAGCATTTTCATTTGAAGCTTTACATTCTCATTCCTTTGCATGTAACACAGGAGGTCTAGGCGTTAAGTGGGAACATGATAGAGGGCTAATGCTTTTTCCACCTGATTCTTTTTAATTGTTAATTGACGAAGCTATAAATAAGCACCTTTTGCGAGGTGAAACTTGTTCGTCATCAGCAACATGAAAAGCTGCAGAAGAAACCAAAATGTTATCATCTGACAGAAATTATATAATAAAATAGTTAAATTGCAACCTACCTGTAACCTGTAGTCAACACCTTCATAATTTAAGATGCAGGGATGTTTTAATTAAAAGGATATGTCTCAATTAATCATCAAACTATTAATTTCGAATCAGACCTGACTACTTTTTTAGGGAATAAAACAAATTATTAGTGCTTAAGTACCAAGTTACCTAAGTTAAGAAGTAGTTAAAAAATCTTTTATATACCTACACTTTTAGCTTTCCGACGACTAAGCTAAGAACAGAGATAAAAAACTGTCACTTGTGGAACCAATCCACTATGGCCAACTTTAAGAAAAAAGAAAAAAAAACAGTGTTGTATGGTTCCACTATACCTAAGCATTTCCATTATACAAACAAGAACCAAAGTTAGTTAGTTCCGTTTGGCACAAAAAGTTACAATATTTTAGTAACTAAATAGGACCAACGACTTTGGTTCTTGCTTGCATAATGAAAATACTGAGGTCCTAAAGGTATCAAGTGGCATGGGTCTTTTTAGCGCTTAAATTCGATACTGAATAGTGAACCATGCAGCATAGTTCTTTTCTGTTTTTCTTAAAGTAGACCAAAGTGGGTTGGTTCCTTAGGTGACAGTGTTGTATCTCTGTTTTTATTCGTCGGAAAGCTACAATTTTTTTTGGGAAGAGAGTAAGTGTCATTTCAGCGCCATCTATGTACCAAACTCAATTTCACTCAATTTGTGGGTTGGTTCCTGTTTGTGTAAATGGGTCCATTTATGAAGTATATGTAGTATGGGACGGGTTGACAAGAGCGTTTTTGCAGCATTTCGAATACTTACTTGACAGTTTGTTGCAGAATCGATGTATGTAAATTAATAGGATTCCGTTATCGCCCACGTCTTTAGGCATGGATTGGCACGGAGAACTGGCCGAGTTTATGTTAACGTTGCATAAAATCCAATTTCGTGAGTACGAAAGGAATTCGGTGGTTTCTCCCTATACAATTCAATAGCTCCTTGGACTCTGTCGTGTGTCAATACTTAGGTACGAACATACTCTTACTTATTTAGGAAACTGCTGTTGAGTTCACGCTTATACTGTAAGCAATAAGTATAATAAGCAATAATGCCTTACTTATTATCTCCATTATAAGCGTGAAAAGGACGCAATAAAGTTGGATCTAATTCCGCACATCAACAGACGCACATGTGCCAGCGTGTTACGCAGATACTGGTGACCCACCTCGCTAGATTAGGCTGCGTAATCGTTTAGGTCCTTTTCCCGTGTCCATTTTGCACAATTTTTGAAAAATTTAATTAGAGAAACAATACCATAAAATCTCAACTGTGAAACAAGTGCGACTGGTTTGTAGAGCTTAAGCAAAGTCCGCTATCCTCGGAAAAACAATAGTATGTTTAAAGTATTTAATTTAATTTATTATATTACTAGCTTTTTACCCGCGGCTTCGCTCGCGTGGGCTTCAATTTAGACACATCATTAATATCATTCCGTGTCAAAGTTATCAAAATTGGATCACTTGTAAGGACAACTCGGTATCTGTATCTATATTTGACGTAAATGACTGAAATTTGGCAATATAATATGCTACAAAATCACATGAGTTTATCAGAATTACATTAATAAAATACGTTTAACAACACTTTTTTATATCGGACATGTCTTCCGATGTGGCTTTATAAAGGGAAAATTGCACAAGAATCAGAAATGCGTTATTTACATAACATTTATATTTAAAGTTCATATAGTTTTGACAAAATAATGTTGAGTTTCATGGTTTTTATTAATACACGGCATAGTGTTTATTTGCGTTATTTGATTCAAATAATTGGCCCCATTGATTATTCACTGCCATCATAAAATACTTGCCAGTATTATACAAACCATTTATTTACAAATCTATACATGTTTATACATATATAATTAGTACATATAAATAACTATGTGTGGCGGATTGGGATTATTTTACTAGATATAGTGGACTGTATTGAGATTCTAAATCCCCTGAAACGTTCAGTTACCGCAGTCACAAAATCACACCAAAAACAGCAACAAACTACTCACGGTCTTACTAGCCAGCCTCCCAAGATCAGCAAACGTTGACAGCTCCTGGTAGCTTCTTCTACACGGTAGAATACACTAGCAATTAGATTGTACACGGTACACTCTGGAGTAGTCCCTTTTTTTAAGTTTTTGGAGAGATGTTCACATCACGAACACAAAGAGAATGTGTATGGCTTGTCTCGCCTCCTACCCTCCTCTTCTCTTTTTTTAACTCCACAGATTATTACAACGCATATTACGTCGCAATGTTGCCACTAGGTGTGACCGGCGCTCCGATCGTAGCAGATCATTGTGCCTCGGTATAAATTTTGTGAGTTGCGGTTTATTACTGAACACACCCCCCACCGAAACCATCTTGATGGTTTCTCCTAACTATATGAAAAAGATATTAGAGAAAATATTATAACTTAAGCTACGGAACATGCAAAATAACGCTGAGACACAGAATGTCCTCAACGAGAAAAAAAAATATTAAGACACGTAAAAACTAATTTGAATAAGGTAGAGGACTCAGTTTATTAACTGGTCTCTGTAGAGTACTCTTTTGAGTGCGAAGCGTAACACAACGAACAATCCCATCTGGACCGGGGTGAAGAGCCTCAATTCTACCCAAAGGCCAATCGCACGGCGGTACATTATCAGTTTTTATGATTACGAGATCACCTATTTTTATATTAGATCTATCCGAATGCCACTTTGCTTTCTGTTGCAGCGTATTTAGATATTCGTGACTCCATCTACGCCAAAACATTTGTGAACATTTTTGAATATATTGCCAACGTGATAATCGATTTATTGTTATATCCTCTACATTATACTCAGGTACTGCTGTTAACCCTTTTCCAATTAGAAAGTGTCCCGCAGTCAAAACGTTGAACTCATCAGGATTATCACTAGCTGGTAACGGACAAAGCGGCCGCGAGTTGAGAATCGCTTCTACTTTACAAAACACTGTTGTGAGTTCCTCGAACGTCAAACTTTTTTCTCCTACGGCTCGCGTTAATAGATACTTGGCGGATTTAATTCCAGCTTCCCAGAGCCCACCCATATGTGGTGCACCAGGGGGATTAAATCTCCATATAATTTGTCGTTTTGAGCAACCCTCTAATATATTGTTTTTTTGTTCGAGCATAAATCTTTGTACTTCGGTTAAATGCTTACTAGCAGCTATGAAATTAGTTCCGCAATCCGAATAAAGGAAGGAGCACACACCGCGTCGCGCTACAAATCTGTCTAAACACGCGAGGAAACAGTCCGATGACAACGACGATAAGACTTCAAGGTGTACAGCTTTTGTCGAATAACAAATAAATAATGCTAAATATGACCGTTCAACCCTAGCATTTCGTCGTAAACTTTCTTTTGTAAAGAACGGACCACCGAGGTCCACCCCTACATGCTCAAAAACATTACAAGGTATCAATCGGGCTGCTGGCAAAGGTGCCATCTCAGGCTGTAAGAGCACTGGGTTGTGTTTAAAACAAATTTTGCATTTGGACAAAACTGACCGAATAATGCGACGGGATGCTAAAATCCAAAAATTTTGATTAATAATGTTTTGTAAGGTGCGTGGACCTACGTGTAAATATTTTTTATGTAAATATTCAATAAGTAACAAGGTAAATCTACTATTTTTAGGTAATAAACGAGGATGCTTCGCGTTATAAGGTAACGCTGAATAATTTATTCGACCCCCCACCCTGAGGTATCCGCGTTCGTCAATAAATGGAGATAATTTTCTCAACGACGGAACGTACTTTGTGCCCTTTGACAATCTATTTATTTCATTTGCGAAGTATGCACTTTGTACTAATTTAATTAAAACATCTTGGGCAGTATTTAATTCGTTAGTCGTCAGTATTGATTGCTTCGAGTGACCGGATTTGAGTCGGAACCATCTCAATATTCGAGCAAACGTACGTTGCAGTTTATAATAAGAAGAGAAATTGGAAAAGATTCGGTCACAGAACTCTAACTTAGTCTCCTCTATCGAATTATTTTCATTTGTGATTAAATTGAAGGAGCCTAATGTATGATTTGATTTCATTTCGGGTGTATTACTTTCATGTTGGTTGATAAATGTTCTCACTGGCCACTGCGAATAGTCGTCGTACAACCAAGATGGGCCCTTCAACCACTGCTCACTGCACTCCACGAGCTGTGACGGAGACGCTCCGCGCGAGCATATGTCTGCCATATTGCACTCACTACTCACGTGACGCCAACAGTGTGGAGGTAACACTTCACATACCTGAGTAACACGGTTACTAACAAACGGCTTTAATTTGTAAGCTTCTGTCTGAAGCCACGTCAACACGATAGTCGAATCGGTTAACGCAGTAATACGAGTAATTTTTACACGAGTTAAAATGTCACGGACATATCTAATTAATTTGCTTAACAAAACTGACGCCATTAATTCCAACCTCGGGATAGTTAATGGTTTGACGGGGGCTACTTTAGATTTTGCTGTCACCAGGCGTACTTTAGTTTGACCTCTATCGTTACGACTGATCACATACACACAACTAGCATAACCGCGAGAGCTTGCATCGCAAAAGGCGACCAATTCACATTCGGTCTGTTCTGGTAGCAGCATATGTCTATCTATCTTGATTGCCGTTAGTCGCGGGAGATCATCAACGTAATTAAGCCAGCGCTTAGTTACGTCAGTTGGCAGCTGCTCATCCCATCCTATGCCCAGCTTCCATAAATCTTGCATTATCTCTTTCGCGATGAAAATGCACGGTGAAATAAAACCCACGGGGTCGTAAATAGAAGCTAATAATTTTAAAACAGAACGTTTAGTTGTTACTTTATCAGTCTTATCTACTGTGAAATAAAAACAGTCAGTCAAAGGGAACCATTTCAGACCTAGCACTTTGACTGAATATTCGTTACCATCTTTCATAAATGTAACAGGACACTCTCGGTTTTCTAACGGAACGCGTTGTAAAACTTTTGCACTATTACTCGCCCACCTTTTGAGTATAAAGCCACCGGAATTAAACATCTCTAAAAGTTCATCTTGTAACCGAGATATCTGTGACAATGAACTACAAGAATATAGAATGTCATCCATGTACACGCCCTCGCGCACAACCTTTGCAGCGAGTGGGAAACGTTCTTCCTCGTCATAGGCTAACTGTAAGAGGGTGCGGATAGCTAAGAACGGTGAGCAACTTAAGCCGTAAGTGACAGTTTTTAATTCATAAACGTCAATGGCATCGTTAGGCGAATGACGATACAAAATATGTTGATAACATCTATCTGACTGATTCAGTTTAATTGCCCGATACATTTTGCATACGTCACAAATCAAACAATATTCAAACAACCTAAAATTCAATATTATAGCCCCAATATCTCGATACAGATTAGGCCCGGTCAATAGAATATCATTAAGCGAAACGTTCGTGGACGTTTTAGCCGAGGCATCGAATACCACACGCAAAGGAGTAGTGGAACTACTGGGCTTAAGTATACTGTGATGAGGTATCACATATTTGCTTGGGGTGTCCCCCGAATAAAGCTCCATGTGCCCTAGATTTTCATATTCGCACATGAACTCTGAATAGGCTTGTCGTAATACAGGTGAACGATTCAACTTGCGCTCGGTGAACAAGAGTCGCCGCTCGGCTGCCGCTCGTGACGCGCCCAACGGAGGCGGGTCTGGTATGAATGGTAACGGCACTGAATAGGTACCATCCTCAGTACGACTATAACGAGCCACGAAAATGTCTTCCGCTAATTGTTCCAAAGGATTAATCGAGGGTTTGCTTGGCAATTCTTCGATTTCCCAAAACTTACGCAACGTTTGATCTAAAGACTCTTGTTCATCAAATGAGACTGATAAATTATAATTTTTTAAATTGTCCTTATCATTGCTATAAAGTTTACCACTTACAACAAACCCGAAAGCGGTATCGATCACGCTTGGTATATCCGATGAAATAATATAAGGTTTATCCTTAATTAGTTCCGAAACTATATCATTGCCCAATAGTATATCGATACGCGAACGCTTATAAAATAATGGATCAGCTAAATTAAAATTCTTATATTTATTAATAACGTCCGAGTGGAATCGAACGTTAGGCATATCAGCAGATACCTTAGTCACTACGACCATGTTCAGTGTAAAACTAGGTAGGTCAGTGTGTAGGGACCTTAATGTGCATGTAATCATGCCGTGATTTTTTACAGCCTCTCCACCGAGACCATAAATATTAAACGAACACTTCTTTCGAGGTAAGCCCAAACGTTGAGCACACTCAGTTGTAATAAATGAGCTCTGAGCTCCAGAGTCAATAACTGCACGGCAGTATTGAAGCTGGCCGCTACTATCAATTACTAACACGCGCGCCGTTCCCAATACAACACCGTAACCCGAGTGAGCGTTATTGGAATGAAGCGTATCTATCGTATAACGCTCTGAGTCACTCATAGCCTGAGACGAGACGAGTGCTTGTTGCACTTGCGAGTCAGAGCACAATGGACGGGTGGATGTTGGCACGAGCGTGTCGCTCACTGGCTCCCTATGCAATAGATAATGATGTAGTGACGCACATACACCACAAGACATCTCACTTTTACAAGTTGAGGTATCATGATTTCCTTTTAGGCAATTATGACACAATTTTAAGGTATTGACACGGTCAATCCTTTTATCTACGGTCAATTTACGAAATTGATCGCACCTATAAATCATGTGATTTTGATTGCAATGCGCGCAAATTATTTTTTTATTTTTATTATAATTTGACACATTAGTATTTAAAACTGTCTTTGAATAACTTTTGTAGTGGTTATTATTGTAGCCTTTGTAATTGTTACATATAGACTTATTTCTTGATTGTAACGACATCGTACTATTCGATGAATGTTCGAGTACTTTAACTTGTTTATTTACAAAACTAATTAATTCCGAAAAAGATGGAAGTGAATTTTGATCCCGATTTTCTTCAAAAAGCCTCCTAGTATGCGCATCCAACCCACGTAAGGCTAAATGACAAAATAAATAGTCATGTAAATTTTTAATTTTTAATGCCTCGATGGCTTTAAAAGAGTGATCGAATGTTTCGATAAATAAAGTAAGATTTGCGGTAGTGTCTTTATTTAACGGCGTAAAGTTTATCATTTTGTCGATGTACCTACCCACGAGTATTCGATCATCTTGATATTTATTACATAAACTTTGCCATACGACAGTATAATTAGCGGCTGTTATGGGCAATTTTTTAACAATGTTTAATGCCGAACCTTTAACACATGAAAGCAAATAGTGAAACTTATCTATTTCATCGAAATCTCGATTGTGGACAAGTGATACAAATGTATCGTAGAATGTGGTCCACTTCTCAATATCACCATCGAATTCAAATAAACGTAATTTAGGTAATGACGGCCTTACATCACTCCTATCTTTCCTACTGAGGGATGCCTGCTCGTCCGGTTTTAATCTTAAATATTGCAACCTACATGCCTTATAAAGTTCATCAAATGTATCTAATTCTCGCGTTGACAATCTTGTCTCCGGTTTTAATGATATATCTATTTCAATAATATTTAACACTGTTTCTTCAAACTTTGAGCGGACACTTTCTAATTCGGAATAATCGGCTAAGAAATTCTGAATTTGTGTGGGATCATTTATTTGGGATCTCGCGATATCGAAAACCTTTTGTAATTTAGCAAACAGGTATTCCTTTTTAAAAATAAGTGTTTGCCTTTTTATTTGTAATTTATCCGACATTATGAACAAATTACAAAATTAATACTTTATAAACGCACCGCGAGCAATGGACATCCAGGTAAAAAAGAGGCAAATTAAATAAGGGATATTAAATTAATTAAATGCGTAGTTTTACTCAAATATATGACGTCCACGGGACGCGAATTAAGGGTAGAAAATTATTATTCGAAGATCACTAATTCGAATATATGCGGCTCGAAGGCCAGAAATGTGGCGGATTGGGATTATTTTACTAGATATAGTGGACTGTATTGAGATTCTAAATCCCCTGAAACGTTCAGTTACCGCAGTCACAAAATCACACCAAAAACAGCAACAAACTACTCACGGTCTTACTAGCCAGCCTCCCAAGATCAGCAAACGTTGACAGCTCCTGGTAGCTTCTTCTACACGGTAGAATACACTAGCAATTAGATTGTACACGGTACACTCTGGAGTAGTCCCTTTTTTTAAGTTTTTGGAGAGATGTTCACATCACGAACACAAAGAGAATGTGTATGGCTTGTCTCGCCTCCTACCCTCCTCTTCTCTTTTTTTAACTCCACAGATTATTACAACGCATATTACGTCGCAATGTTGCCACTAGGTGTGACCGGCGCTCCGATCGTAGCAGATCATTGTGCCTCGGTATAAATTTTGTGAGTTGCGGTTTATTACTGAACACTATGAATATATACGACGAAGCTATATGGGGGGAATCGAAATTATGAACGGGAGTAGAAATATATTAGCCATGTAGAGGCGGTGAAATAGAAATCAATACCCCGTTTCGTTTTGTGGGTGTCGTGGACGGTGACAGAAGAAAACTGAAATAGAAGATGGGTGGCGGCATCTTCTTGATAACAGAGCAAAGTAATTAAAACCCACGGTTGCCCACCCGCTTGCCAAGCGTGGACATTACTGCAAATATCCGGCTTATTTCACAAACAATGGGGGATACCTATGATCAGCAGTGAATAGCCTTATTAAAGAGTAGTAAAAGAGTAGTAAAGAGTAGTAAAGAGTAGTAAAGTAGATAACAAGACAATAGAGGTAATCTCTAGCAAAGATAATTTAAATACTGTGTAATTTGTGTAAGTTCACAAAATAGCAATAATAAAAACTGTATTAACCTAGTGCATCAAAATATACACGGTATGTTAGGCAAAGAACTAGAAATTGAATTATTTTTAAATAGTAACCTTATTCATATTTTCTGTATTACTAAACATTGGTTGAAAGATTACAACTCCATATTTAATTTTAGTAATCACCAGGTGGTCAGTTCGTTCAATAGAGACATTAAATTCGTGGTGGCTCCTTAATATTAGCTAATAAATCCTTATCATGTAAAGAACGTAAAGACATTGTGAGCCTCTCTGTTGAGCGTATTGTAGAAATGGCATGATGTGTTGAGCTTGAGCACCTTATTGTGGTCAGTGTTTATAGACCCCCATGTTCAAATTATGATACCTTTGAAAAAATTATGGAAGAAGTTTTAGTTAAGCTTAATAAATAGAATAACTCTCTTGTAGTGTGTGGAGACTTTGATATCAATCTCCTGGAAACATCTTCCATCAGTATTAAATTTTGCTTTTTGTTCAAATCCTATAATCTTGATAATTTATTCTTTGAAGCTACACGTATTGCAGGGTGTAGTGCAACTTTTATTGATAATATTTTTACAGGTGTTGTACCAATCAACAAATCAATAATTCAAAAACTTAGTTCAGATCACTGTGGACAACTGGTTTCATTACCTTATATGCACAAAAACAGGAAATTGAGAAAATTGTGTTTGTTCCTATTAATGCAAAACGACTGGAGAGATTTAGAAGTAATATGGTAAAAAACAAACCTTCCATCGCTTTCTTATAAGAACAGTGCAGACTATTTATATGGATAATTATTTATCTTTATAAGCATAGAATTTTAAAAAAAATTACTTCTAAAACATTCTCCAGAAACAGTCGCAAAGCTTTTAATGAGTGGGCGACAGTAGGAATTCATAAAAGCAGACGAAGGTTATATGACCTTTACTATGAAAGATCATATAATCCTTCCGATGCTTTTAAAGAATATGTCAAAAATTATTCTAAAATGTTTAAATGAGTTTGCTCCACAGCCAAATCGTTACATATTAGTAATAAAATTAAGACGGCTAAGAATAAAATTAAAATGACGTGGAGTATAATTAACAGCGAAATCGGTAAAGAAAAACCTCGTAACTCAAACTATCAATTAAAAATTAACAATGAATTGACTAAATCAAATCAAGACGTCGCTGCGGTGTTTGAGAAATATTTCACTGATATTCCTATCTTGACAACAGTGTTATTGAATACTCCAACTGTCGCCGAGTCACTACTCAAACAGAATGTTTATACCTGTTTAAAATAATTTAGATTTGAAAAAGTATTACCGCAAGATATTGTAAAATACTTCAAAACCATTGATGTAAAGAAAACTGCAGATTTGTGGGGGATTTCCGTGACAGTTATTGCATCCATAATAGATTTAATTGCACCTCATCTTGCTATTATTTTTAATACTTGTATCGATTCTGTGTGTTTCCTGATTTAATGAAGTATAGTAAAGTAATACCTTTATTTAAATCTGGTAGTACATTGGACCCCGCTAATTTTAGACCTATTTCTGTACTACCTACTCTCAGTAAAATTTTTGAAAAAATTATTTTGGATCAATTGTTAATTTTTTTAATACATATAAATTACTTCATGAAAACCAATTTGGTTTTACAAGGGGTCGCTCGACGTCTGACGCCGGTGTTGAGCTTATGAAATATATTTTTAATGCCTGGGAGAATTCACAAGATGCCTTAGGTATTTTCTGTGACCTTTCCAAGGCTTTCGATTGTGTTCATCATGATACATTAATCAGGAAACTACAACATTACGGTGTAAAAAATTTGGCGCTTAGACTTATTACTTCATATTTAAGTAACAGAACTCAAAAAGTCGTCATTAATGTTAAATGTACCTCCGGATCGGTAGTATCAATGGGCGTTCCTCAGGGCTCGATTCTTGGCCCATTCCTGTTCTTAATCTATATTAATAACCTACCTTATCTTGTAGGGGAAAATCACGATATAGTATTATTTGCTGACGATACCTCTTTAATTTTCAAACTGAAACGGCAGTCAATTAAATATGACAATGTAAATAATGCTCTATCGAAACTAGTACATTGGTTTAACGCCAACAATTTGCTCTTAAACGGCAATAAGACAAAGTGTATTAAATTTACAATAGCTAATGTAAAACATTCGAAAACCAATGTGCTCTTAAATGGGGAGGAGTTGAGTCTTGTGGATACCACTGTTTTTCTCGGTATTACTATTGACGCGAAACTTCAATGGGACCCCCATATATCTAAATTAGCAAGCAGACTTAGTTCTGCAGCATATGCTGTAAGAAAGATTAGATGTCTCACAGATATTGAGACAGCTAGATTAGTGTATTTTAGTTACTTTCATAGCGTAGCGAATTTTGCTATGGGGTAATGCGACTGATATTGAAGCTATATTTGTTTTGCAAAAAAGAGCCGTTCGGGCGATTTATAACCTAAATTGTAAAGAGTCCCTCAGACAAAAATTTAAAGAAATAAACATATTAACTTTGACATCGCAATATATTTATGAAAATGTAATGTATGTACATAAAAACATAAATAGCTTTAGAAAGAATAAGGATGTGCATACTTTAAATAGTAGGAACAAACATAAGCTTGTAATACCAGTTACTAGACTCCACAGAATCAGTAATTCATTTATGGGGCAATGTTTTACAAACTATTTGGCAATGTTTTACAATAAAATCCCAGAACATATTCAAAGTTTGTCAATAAACAAGTTTAAAAGCTTTATTAAGGCGCAGGTTGAGCAAAATGTCGCGCTAGTCGTTATTTGGGCGGTTTTTAGGAGCTATCTACTTTTTATTTAAAAGATATATCAACAAATAAAAAACACATTATATTTCTACATAATCTTGATTCCATAAAAGCTATATCCAATTTTTTTTTAAAGGAATAAATATTAATATAATCTCCTTACAACGAAACCACATAAATGTGAAATTATTATTGATAACATACATCTCCTCGTAAAGTAAGTATTATTTTGTTTTGCGATTTACACCAATGGATAGGCAATTTATTAATGAACATTTCTATAGTAAAAATTTTTTCAAAAGACCAAAACTTGATTTTATTAAGAAATTATTTTAAAATCTGGGCGTATATACTGCTCACGGGCTTGATGAAGTCAGTGAGCGCTGAGCTCTTCGACGTGAAGCCCGTGTCGTTAGAGCGTCGACCGACGCATACGCCACGTCATATGAGTCGATAATATTATTACTTATTAGGTTATTTATAGGTAGTATTATTTGTTTGTTTTGGGTATAATTTTTCGTATTAGTTATACATATATTTGTTGTGTTTTTTACTGCGCGATGAAGATTTTTGCGTGTATTTTCTTTGAAGTAAATGCAAATAAAAAAATGAAGCACCATTAGCATGTAAGGTTCGAATCCATAATTAAAATTTCGACAAATATTATAATTTACACTATAAAAGGCTAATTCAATATTATCACCCAACCACAATATCTTATCAGGTATAGTACTGCCTCGTTGGTCTAGTGGTTGTAGTAGTGCGACTGCTGATCATGAGGTCCCAGGTTCGAATCCTGGGTCGGGCCAAAAAGTCAGTTATGAGTTTTTCATTTATGTTCTAAGTTATAATTAGTATTACTAAGTTATAGTTTTTTGCTAAAATATAGTATATTATTTATTGCTTGTTTTTTCTTCTTTTTCAAAAAATAATTGAGTACATAAGGTGTTCTATACTTATATCTCGGTAAAAAGTACTAATATACCTACTTTTTACTATAAACTAAAAATTTTTAAAACTAAATTTAACTAAAAAGACTAAGCTGACCATTTATTTTTTAACTCATAACAGGACATGGGTTTATTTATACTCTAAAAACTATAACTTTATACAATTAGTGTTCACTATAAAATTATATTCGGTATAGACGGTAATTATTAAATGCAACATATTTTTTTTAATTATTAATTACATTTGTCAGTGGATTAAATTTGCTTTAATAAAGTTGGTGATGATTTTAAATAAGAATAAAATTCTGCTCAAGTTTTTTATTGTTATCTTTGTTAACAACATCGCCTTTAGAACTCTGGAACCGTAAGTGTTTCTTTCAGACGTCCACAATTTATGCAAAATAAAAAAATACTCTTTCTACCGGAGCATTCGTACCAGGTAGACATAAAATATATTCGATTAAAAAAATTATGTTGAAGATTGTTGACTTTGAATACTTCCATCCAACGAGTTACGGGACAATTTTGTGTCCCGGTGCTTTGTTTGGGGACAATGGGACAGGAGACCGAGAAAAGGGACAGTCCCGTTCAAAACGGGACGTATGGTCACTTTAGCTATAACCCGGCGACCATGAAGCAAATACAAAGTTAGTCTTTGTATTAGCTTCATGGTGGCGCAGTGGCTTAGCAATCAGTTGTTGCGCTGGGGGCCGCGGGTTCGAATGCCGCATGGAACAAGATTTGTATGGCCTACAAATAATTGTTCCGGGTCTGGATGTTTGTCTTTGTGCAATTTATGTTTGTAAACTGCCTCCACGACACATGAGAAAATCCTAGTGTGGGTGTAACGTTTTTTTACAACTGAAATTGAAAGATTGAACCCTTATACTTCTTGTTGATTTTTGTATTTATATATTTTTTATTGCACCAAATATTTGTACAAAAGCCGAGTTATCTATTTATTTACCTATAGTGAATAGGTATCTTTTAAACTCACAATTTTCAATGCTTCCGTTTATATAATTAATTATAAAATTTCATAATTAGATAATATATGAAAATACATAATTCTAATATAATGCAACTAATATATACAGAATAAAAAAATTAAAATACATTTATCTTTGTACGCTATGTGTATTTCCATAAAACAGTTTATTGATGTTGAAAAAATAATACTACTTTCGTACAATAGGTGGCGTCTTACATATTTCTTCCGGCGAGCCGCTCGCTACAATATATTAATATTGTAGCGAACGGCGCGCCGGTCAAATGCTCAAGGTCGTTCGCATGGAGTAGCCCCTTAAAGAAAAACTGTACAAAAAAAGTTATTATAATATCAAGGAATACATGAATAAAAATAACCCCTGGGAATAAGGTGACCGCCACCATGCTGGTTCTATGAAAACTCATTTAAAAATTGTATACCTAAACGAAATTATTGATAAGTGAAATATGTTTAAAAAAAAAGTACCGCTGGGTTTCTTGCTGGTTCTTCCCAGGACAGAGGTATTTTCCGAAGCAGTGGTAAATAAAAAATGTCTTTTAATAAGAATTATGTAATAATCAATATTGAATAAAAAATTATTCTATTCTATTCTATTCTGTTCTAAAAAAAAAAGTAGCAGTCTACATACATCTCACTACTGAGAACAGACCGCACCGAGTTTTAGGACAAAAAGGAGTTGATTGAGTTGACTCCAACGCGGGATAATCGACTTATCATTTACCTAAAAATTAATATTTTTGTAACTTCTCAGATATGCCGGTTTCCTCGCGATGTTTTCCTTTCACCACCGAGAACGTGGTAAATACTTCAAATTGCAATTAAAATATGAGTGGTGTAAATTTTCGTTGCTTACGTAGGTACTATGATATTTACATTTGGACCGGTTCGATTACAGGCTTTTACAGATAACTTTCAAGATTTTATCAATGCAGTTCTACTCAGAGTAAAAATAAAAATAAACCTGTGTTTAAAATTTGCTTCCTTTGATATTTATGTACTTCACCCAAAAACCTGTGTTCTTTTACTCATATGAGCCATGAAACCGGGACTGTCACAAAATTTTTAAAAGGTATGTCTGAAATTATGAAAGCTATCTTAATATGTGACAAACTGTTATAAAAGTCTCATTAAAATTATAAAAATAAAGAAGCAGCTTACATACGTCTTAGTACTATGTACAGGGCTCCTAATTACCCATAGTGCGAATAGCGGTTTTCACATGTCCAAGAAATTTTAAATTTCCCTAATTTTAAAACTGCTCAGACATCAAAGTTTCCCCTCGAAGTTATTCTTCACCATTTCTTTGAGCACGTGGACAATAAGAAAATAAAATGTCCTTACCAGTTTCATTGGTCTTTTATTGAATTTTGCGGCGAACACGGCTCTCGTATTCAAAGTTAAAGTTACAGCCTATTTACGTCCCACTGCTGGGCACAGGCCTCCTCTCATTTCTGAGAGCATTTTAGGGCAAGGAAGTGTTCGCCGCGCTGCCCCAGAGTGTGTTAGCGAACTCATGTGGAGTCTTCGAAATATTTTTTTTTCTTATTTCTCACACATGCAGGTTTCCGCACAATGTTTTCCGTCACCGCCGAACACGTGGCAAATCAGCACTTAAAATTGCCATTAATAATTTCATTGGTGCCGGTGGAGATCAAACCTGGGTGCTGTTAAATTTACAGTGAGCGCTAACCATCTGAGCCATCAGAAATGCGAGTTACTTTTATCCGGCCAGTGGCCACTGGTAAGTCTGACATTTTTTGATGCTACAACAATACGTGTTGAATAGAATTGTCTTTAATTTGATCAGTTATTTATAGTTAGTTATAATAGTATTTTGTAGTAAGTAGATGGCATTATTATTATATTAAAACCATGAAAACTAAAACTGTACCCTCTAGTACTCAGTTAATAAGTTGAAGTGGGACTGGGGAGAATTAGTCGCACAACAAAGCCGCATATTATAATACTTAAATTAGTTATTAAGTGATGTAGATTCTATTAAAACTTCTAGTTTTGTTAAAAATATACTATTAGCGGTGTGTAATGAAATAGTTTTCCGATATAGCAAAATCTAGAAATAGCAATGTTGTGTTTAGTTAGTATCGCCAAACGATCATAGCTATATCATGATATACCTAGTCAACAAATACTGTAAAATTTTATGAAATACGAGTACCACCATTTCACGCAATGATCGACTAATTCACGATATTATTAATTCTCAGATCTGACCAATACATAATATATAAAAATCTCTTTATTTAAACTATAAGGATAATAAGAGTTTTGTAATAACTATAGTTTTTATCAGTTTATTTATGAATTAAAAAACTAATACGTACTAATAACTATTTTATATATTAGAAATTAAACTTAGAAACATTTTAGATTGTATTCGTTTCGATAGATGTCACTATTATCTATTTAAGTTGCAATTAGTTAGGTACTACTTATAAAATTTTATTTTTTCTACTAAAATGAAATAACAAAACTAAAAATTTAACGTTAGATTTTAAAATAATTATGTATTAAATTATTTAAACATATAAATATAAGCTATTTATATTATTTAATTTATTAGTAAAAAAATAAAAGGTTACTTCTTTTTGTATTTTACATTAGATGGAACTGTTTTGAAAGTACAACGTAAATTATAGGCGTAGTTCAATTTCTTACACAACAGTTAAATATTTTTTTTATTTTTTTATTTTATTATCTATCTTTATTTAAAAACCCTAACTTATTTGTGTTACATAAATACTATTTAGAAAGAGGGAATCAATGTGCTAAGAATATTGAAATGAATGATTTTGCAACCTCTGAGTGTGGTTCTGCAAGTATACTCAAATATCAACCCGTTTCACTCAAATTGATATTAAATTTTTGCACCAGATTCTCCCTTTCCCTTTGATATTTGACACGTTCTTCTAGCATATGTTGGACATCTTCTATAATATGACAAATATCGCAATCGGGCGAGTTTGAATTTTTCTTCAAAAATACAATTTTTTTATTGGGATAGTGCCCAGAACGTAACCTATGAATAGCAATTATATATTTTCTATTCATTTCAATATTATTATACGAAGAGGCTGACTTTGAATTGTTTTATACCATATTCCCTTTTCCCTGCTTCTTTCATTGAAATACTCTCTAAATTTATCATGACAAAGGTTTTTGAATTTTGTCAAGATTTCCGTGTAAATTGGTAAAATATTTAATTCGATTCCTTGCGTTAGAGCGGCTTTTGCTAATAAGTCAGCCTCTTCGTTTCCCTTTAAACCTATATGCGATGGAACCCATTGCAATTTTATATTTATATAGCGAGTTCTGTAATCATATAGTTGATTTAATATCCCATAAGCTATCGGTGCACCTCTGCTATGACCAGAGGCGCATCGAGCTAAATGTTGTAAAGCGCTTTTGCTATCTGAAAAAATAACAAAATATTGTCTACTTAAATTGCTAATATATTTCAAAGCTTCAGATATTGCAACGAGTTCCATCGTCATTATCGATAGTCTTAGTTCTGTTCTAAACATAGCTGTAATGTTTTCTTTAGGATGACAATATGCAGCTCCTAAGCCTACACGATTCTTGGATCCATCAGTAAAGATTTGGTGCCAGTTAGCATATTTTTCATCTAATTCCTTTAATACATTGGTTCTAAGATACATAGCTTCATGACTGTTTTTCTTCTTTTGAACACAATCTAAATTCACTTGAATAGTTTCATTTATATCTATGTAGGAAACCCAAATATTCAGTTTAAACATTTCTAACGGATAAGAATTGTGAACATTACATAGTTTACAGTCGTCGTATGCAAGTAAAAGTAAAGGTTTTTTTCATTGTGTCAGTATCTATTATTAATTACAGAACTAAGATCATTCAGTATTTTAATTGTAGCATTATCTGTCCAAGACATTTTTAATACAGTATTTATATGCTAAATATTATCTTCTTACGAACAATGGTTGAATGCATAACTCACTCTCCATAATGTGGATAGGTGTACTTTTGATAAAACCCCCCATAATTCGAAGAGCTTTATTTTGGATCTTATCTAGTTTAGACAAATGTGTTTTAGCGCTATTATCATATAAAAAACATCCAAAATCCAGCCGACTTCTTATTAGAGAGATATATATATAGTGCGCATATGCATAAGATGTACACCTCAAGCAGGCCCGGACAAAACTTTTAGTATATTTAAGAATTTAGAAGTTTTTTCTACGATCTCATTAATGTGTTTAGTCCATCTCAACGATTTGTCCAACCATAGCCCCAAGTATTTAACATTTTCATGTACAGGGATAATATTGTTATTAATGCTTAAAGTAATTTCTCTTCTTTTATAACCTCTGTTAAAAACACATAATTTTGATTTAGATGTCGATAATTGGAGTCCTATTTCATCTAGCAAAATTATTATAGCATTTACTGCAGTTTGTAAATTATTTTCACAATTCTGTAAGATCCTGTCACTCACATAAGAAACAAAATCATCGGCATATTGAGATATAAAGACATTTTGAATCTGGCGACTAACCCTGAGGGTTACAATATTAAAAAGTAAGGGAGGTATTGGATATCCTTGGGCAAGACCCCTATTGGTACACCTAATATCATGAGCACAACCCTTTTTCTCATTTTAATCACTAAATATCTCTCACTTAAGAACGACCAAAGATAGTTACATATACCTTTGCCAATTCCTATTTCATCTAATGTCTTAAAAACTTTATGTACTAAAATTTTATTATATGCATTTTCAATGTCAAGAAAACAAGCTGCGGTTGGGATGTTACTAGTAAAGCCTAACTGTGTATAAATTACTAGACTTGATAAAAAACAAGATTGAGCTTTCCTAAAGCCGTTTGTACGAGATGACAAAATATTGTAATTTTCTACATACCATTCTATTCTCTTACCTAACATGTTGTAAAATATTTTGCAGATACAGGAAATGAGAGAAATAGGTCTAAGTTTAGTTTCACTATTTAGTTCAGCACCTGCCTTAGGAATTGGGACTACTAAAATTGTACGCCACTGCTTCGGTATCGTGTTGGACCTAAATATAGCATTATATAAGTCTAAGAGATATTTTTTACCAGCTGAAGGTAAATTAAAAACCATGGAGTAAGTGACTCCATCATTACCCGGAGCACTGTTCTCCTTTTTTAAGCTATGATCCAATTCTTGCATTGTAAACGGTACTTCTAGTAGCTCATTATGCGATGCAAACTGAGGTGGACAACACATTGCAGAATCTGACGTAAGAGAGCGAATTAGGTCCTTTTTCATATCCTCAGATGCATGAAATGTTAATTGTTGATACCCTTTAAATCAACGCATTTTTTTCCACATATCTGATACCCTTCTATACCCATCAATCACACTACAAAATTTCTTCCAAGCATGGGATTTTGCCTTTTGTATTTCGTTTTTGGCCTTTGTTACCTATTCTAATTTTGCAATATTATTTGGTGTAGGATTTTTTCTGAATATACGTAGGGCAAGTCTAAGTTCTACTACTACTTTAAATAAGGCCGGGCACCAATATATCTTTGGTTTAAATTTACTAGCTGGGTTTGAACAAAATCTGATTACTGGTATATTTTTATTCGCTGATATATTAATTTGTTCAAGTCTTATGAATTTTGAATATCGCTCGTCGAAAAATCATGATTATATCTATCTGAAAATGAATTAATTAAATCTTTATGGTATAAATTCCAATCAGCTTGTTTTAAGTTACGTATCTCGTTACATTCAAAATAATCTTTAAAACTTATTGATAATTTTATAATAACATGATCACTTCCTAAATTTTCGTTAAGTACCTGCCATTTAAAGTTTATAGCTATATCGCATGATGCGAGGGTTATATCTGGTGATGATTTTTGTAATACATTATTGACTAATTTAACTCTAGTTGCCTCACCATTCTTCATGGATGTAAAACCGTTTTCTAGAGACGAGTCGAATAAATGTATACCTCTCTGGTCAGTTTTGTAGGACTAGTTAGTGTGATGCCCATTGAAATCGCCGGCGATTAAAGTTTTTTTAGATGTTAAACTAAATATACTATCCCAATCCGCTTGAGATGTACGTAGTGTAGATGGGCAATAAATTGAGAAAATGTTGTGTAAATTTTTTCAACTAAGCAATTTAATATGAATAACTTCTATATGTGAATTTACTAAAATGACGGGACAAATACGTGTTTTAAGCGATTTATGAGTAATGACAGCCACACCCCCATAAAAGTCAAATCGATCCTTACGATAAATGTCATATCCATTAATATGGAGACCAGTCTCTGCATTCAACCATGTTTCAGAAATTATTGCAATATGTATTTTTTCTTGATACAAAAGATACTAGAGACTAATTAGTTTAGGTTTCAAACTTTGTGAGTTCCATTGAATTATATTTAAATTAAAGTCTTTATCCATTAAACAAATTAAAAAATCTTTGAGCCAAACCTTCACCTGCAAAAAAATTTGCTATATATTTTCTGATTTCTTCATATATGACTTTCAGCAATAAAATAACTTTATTGCTGATTTTATTTAAATTTTTATTGATGATTTTTTTTAAATTTTTGTAACAAATTTCTATATAGCGAATGTACTTTTTTTTTGTATGTTTTCTTCTGTACCTGAATCGTCGGTGACTTCACTATCTCCTAGAAAATTTTCTGTTATCAAACTTCTTTTCATGTTTTTTGTGTCCTTTGGTCTTACCCTTTCCCTCTTGTTTTCTTATATTAAGATTTTTCTTTTGAGAAATTCCGTTATTTTCTTTTTTCATATTATTTTGTTCTTGTAATGGCTCCCCTGCGAAGTATTGTTGCAAAACACTTCTATATGTTTTCCTTGAAGATTTTGAAGGTCCTAATTCTGACATCGTTTGTTGTTTCAAAACATTATCTATTGTATTTTCAGGTATAATAATACATCGAAATTATAACTAGCAGTGGAAATTTGAAATGATTCGTCTGGTTTTTGGTTTTCTTTAATATATTTAAAATACATTTCCAATGCTTTTTTGTACGTTACATTATGTTCACTCATCGAACAACGAATTTTGTTTTCCTTTACAAAAACCTGACACGTCTTATCAAGAGCCATATGTGGTCCTTTACAATTTTGGCACTCAAAAACATCTCTTTCACAATTATCATGCACTCCTCCACATTTAGGGTAGATATTTTTACTCGACTTGCAAAACTTTTTTATATGACCAAACTTCTAGCACCCAGAGCAATGAGTGACTAAAAATATACTTTTCGACTTCAATTCTACAGCCATATATAGATATAAACGAAGGTGCGAACGCGTTTTCAAAACATAGTCTTACTGTTTCACTGTCTATCCATTTACCTCCTATGTCCATGCGTTTTAATCTTTTGGCTGAAACAATATTATATGTACTGCTGATGTTTTGTAAAAATTCCTTCTCATTAATTTCCATTTCTATCCCTCTTATTATTCCATATGATAAATGACTTATATTAGTAAAATGAGCCCTTATATCTTTCTCAATAAGCTTCTCACACTTAATGAGCTTTTCAGCTTGTGTTTTATTATTAAATTGGATCAGAACTTTAAAAGGGCTTTTGTATTTAATTTTAATTACGTTCGAAATCTTTTCATCCCTTAATAATCTAGCTAGGGTCATTTGTTTAGGGAGTACTTGTAAACCAAATAAGCTCATCTCAAATAATTCATTAACGCTGTTTTCGTTACTTATTATATTTTCATAATTATCTGCAGATTCACTTCTAATAAAACTTTCGTCTTCTTTCTTGCTACAGTTTCAAACCCGTCTTCACTACTGCCTTCAATTACTCGCGGTCTTTTCTCTATATTTTTTGAGTCCTGAATCCGCCGTGTTTGCACGTTTGACACTTCTTGCAGACCCCGTTCACTCTCCTCTATTATCGCCGACTTACTCTTATCAGAGTCATCACAATCCAACTCGTTCTCGTCCATTATTACTTAAAAGTGGGTAGGTTAAAATACGCTCGCACAGTACCGAGTAGCTATTTAATAACTACGTGCGCTCGTCACTGCGTCCCGCGCGCCACAAGGTTAAATCTAATTATTTATAAATATGTTATATATTTAAAAAAATACATCAATCCATCATATTAATAGAAATTAACGTCTTAAAGAAAGAAAATTCTTAACCATCCTTTTTTGAAGTTTCGTAATCTAATAAAAAATAGTTTATCTAACTACATACACACAAAATTTCATGAAAATCTGTTCAGTAGTTTTTATATCAATCGGGAATACACAGACAGACAAAAATTCTAAAAACCACTCATTTGGTTTCAGTGTCCTTTATTTAGCCCCGTGGCCTTGTTTTTCTCCAGAAAATATTAGAATTGCAGACACGGCTTTTCTACAGATATATTATATGTATAGGTATAAATATAAAGGCAGACTGACATGGGTGCTGTCTACTAGCAAAGGCAGTACGAAGAAGAGGTATGGGGGCCACAATATTACTTCTTCTCTTTTTTTGAAGGGATTCATTAAACGGTAGGGATTTATGACATTTTTGAATAAAGTTTTTTTTATAAGATAAGGGTGACAAACGAGCACACAGTCTACCTGATGGTAAGTGGTTGCTGTGACCCGTAGATTTCTACATCTATTCGCAATAAAAAAAATCTTAATACAGATGCGTTGTCACCCATGAGGACTAAGATGGAGTGCCTCGTTTCCAGTAAATACTAATGATTATTATTAATAATCTGATATAGGGTGTTAGTAGAGAACTTATAAGGTTTGAAATACATGACCTTTATAAGAAGAGATCTCTGTGTTTTTTTCCAGATCTAAAAAGTTGGTCTTGGTGACTCCTCCCCTGATTGGGATGCAATAGGAAATTATCGATTGTGCTAAGGTTATGTAGGCATCTTAGAAATGAGGGGAGGCCTGTAATCAGCAGTGGGACGTATGTAGGTTTTAACTTTTTTAACTTAAGGCTATGTAAATTTTATTCAATAGAGTGCTAGACATTGCTGACGTAAATGATTTAAATGCCCTGATTAACAAGAGTTTCTTGAAATAGAACGTTGATCTCCTGGGGGTACGGTGCTTCACTTAGTAGTGGGTACACGCATCGTGTTGGGGCGACATACTCGGCTGCACGTTTGAGATTCGTCTCCGTTAAGCTTCGAGGCCGCTCTGATTTCCCTTAGGTAGATATGTTACAAGCGTGAAGTGATACAAAACGCAACCTCACAGCTGCATTTAAGCTAAATCTAGGAAGTGAAGTCCTAGGGCCCGGTGTGTCACTATCCATTGGGTGCACACACCTATCGGTAAGACATACTCGGCTCTATGTCGAGATTCGTCTCCGTAAGACTTCGAGTCACCGACCCCTAGGCAGATCCTTCCCTAGGGTGCAAAATACGCCAGGAAAAACCAACAATGCCGGAAATAAACGGCTCCCAAGATCGGTACACAGAGCTGTACCGTGAGGAGAACCCAGGCAATGGGGGATTCACCGAAGCCCAAAACCTGCTATACAAAGAATCACACGCAGAAGACAACCTAGGAACCCCGATTAACTTTCTGATACGATTTATAGCAGCTTCCAACTGCAAGTGACAACTACGCCTTTGATCAACAATGATGCCGAGGTATTTAGTTTCGTTCACCTTATTTATATGGAGACATGAGGTATTTTCAGGATTTGTGCAGCTGTGGATTTTGATACATAAATTATATCCTGACTGCGACGATGTATAGGGAGCAAAACAGATGTAGTTCGTTTTTTGGATATTTAAAGTTAAAAGATTATCCCTCAGCCATTTCGACACATGAGCGAAGTCATTCGCAGCCAGCTGGTATACGGAATCTCAAGTCTTACCAGTAAAGATAATAGCGGTATCAGCCGCGTAAGAGAAAATCCTTCCCCTGATGTCCTGTAACACATAAAACAATGCTTCAGTGGTATATTCTTTAATTTTATTGAACACTAGCTGACCCGGCGAACTTCGTATCGCCTAACAGTCGATTCTTTAAATTTTTTTTAATACTTATTCTACTATTCGGGACACAGGGTCAGCTAGTTAGATAAAAAAAGAAAGTTGATAAGTTAACATCTGTCAAAAAATAAAAATTATAATTGTTTTCCCTTCCTGGAACCTTTCCACTAACACTTAAACTTGATATGATATGCTATTAAAGTTCAAATTGACTTTTAAATATTATTATGAATCTTTTCTATGGGAATATAGTAAAGTGTTGTTTTTATACTTTTTCAGACATTTTTTTAATTTTTTGTCTCCGTAAGAACCATCTTAGTACTTCAAGAAATATTATAAAAAAAGAATTTGCGAAATCGGTTCAGTTGCTCTCGAGATTTGCGCTTAGCAACACATTCAGTGATTCATTTTTATATTATAGATTTACAACTCTTTTTTTAATTATCCTACTTTTATGAACATCAGTTGTTTGGTTTATTAATTTTTAATCTAAAAATAATATAACTAATATAATAGTACCGAACGAAACATTAACTTGAACAAATTGACTTCCCCGCTATGAAATCTGTCAAATATTACACTTCATATTTAACAGGTGCCGACTTGGTGGCAGAAAAGTCCGTAGATTCTGTTACGGACGAGGATTTTCATTAATATTTGTCCAATTGCCGTAGACCATACCAATTGCCGTAGCAACGGCAACAACTTGTTATGTATGATTGTGTACGTTGTTCTTTGTATGTTAAAAGCGATTCGTATATTCTGCAAAAAAAATCTAAAAATGTCCTTTAATCAATATCTTATTAACCAGATTTTTTTAATTTTTCATATTTCTTAGCTATATTTTTTGGGAGATGCTGATATCTATAACAATTTCGAAGCATTTATTCCAATATAGTCCAAAATAAAATTTAAACATTTTTTAAAAATCGTGGTGCTTTCCAGACCTTTTAATACCTACCTTGTGCGAAAATATTTTTGAACAACCATTATACCGCTTAGAATAATCCCTTAAGGAGTCTGAAATTAAAACAGATACCGAGCAAATTTCACAGGCGTTATGTTTTACTGAAATTGGCACAGAACACTTAAAAAGATAGGAAGTTAGTTATTATAGCCTTGGTTCAAAGGCTAAGAGCTCGCTTTAAATTTAAAAAGTACCTACGCGACTAACACCGGTTAATTCTTGCCGGCAAAGATGGTATTGTTAATTGCAATATTATGTGCTGATGCGATGCGGGGAAACGTATTGAGCATACCTTTATCTCTGAGAAATAAAATATTAACAGGATATGTAAAGATCGTTAACACACACTAGAGCAGCGCGGCGGATAAATCCATAACTCACGCTGAGAAATGACCTCTCATTGTCATTGAAGATTTTCTCAGGCCTGTTACCAGCAGTAAGAAAAATAATACACTGCTTTTTGCCATTAGATAAAAGTAAAAAAGTATAAAAGCTAGTTGATTTTAAATTGAAAAAGAAGCACTTGTATTCGATAATGAGCGAAGTGCAATTAGCATCTGAAATTAAAACTCTAAAGCGCAACTAAATACACGGTGCTAATTAAAGCAAGCGATCCGTAATGTAAATTTGCAAAGACTCAGATATCAAACGGAATGAGCTAATTTAAAACGTGTATTTAGTCTACGATAAAAATTAGAACGCCAGTAAATATCTTAACTATAATAGTTACTATAATAGTTACTTACTATTGGGAAGTCTAGAGGATAAATAATAGAATCCATTATTAACTGACGACTCATGAGGTACATCAGGTTATTAGTGACTGCTAATATGGCTTTCATTGAGATCGCTTAGCTGGTGATCTTCTTGTCTATCTGATTTACCGATGGATGGGCGAAGGCAGTCGAGATCTAGAGCCGCCCGCTTGGTCCCGACTGAGCGAGTTCCTCTGGATTAACGCTACAGTGTATTATAATGTATAATTTAACAACAAAATGTGATTATTGTATTTATTATAATGTACTTGTGGCATATTTTTTATTGTATGAAGTTATTTAAGGCACACACCGCTACTTTCCACCACACTATGGTGGTCACTGGCAGAGAAAGGCGATTGATAGCAAAAAATCCGTTCTTTGTAATGTTTATCAATTTAACAAAATCTTTATTTAAATAAATAATACGTATAGTCTCCAATGGAATTTAGTATTTTCAAATTTATCGAAACCGCAGACAACAACATCATCATCATTATTAATGTCTATAAGAAGGTAAATAAAATTTAATAGTGATTGAAGAAAGATTTGTCCTTTTGTATGCTTTTAATTTTATAGGTTTTAATAAATAAATAAAATAAATAGTGTTAGATATCAGAATTTAAATCTTTTGCTTGAATTATAATATGGTGATAGTGTAAAATAAATAAACACTCCATCTCATTTCGTGAGTTTTGAAAGAGACCACTGCGTTCCTTTAAAAAGATTTAGTGATCTCCAAAAGAGGCCATATAATCTAAAATAATAAGTAATCTTTAGTTACATTTTTAGTTTTTTTTTATAGGATAAGGTGACAAACGAGCACACAGTCCACCTGATGGTAAGTGGTTGCTGTGGCCCATAGACATCTACATCTATCCTCGATTACGATTCAAAATGCAGATGCGTTTTCATTTGTGAGGACTAAGATGGAATGACTCGTTTCCAGTAAAAAAGGTCTCCGGTTCTCTACACTCACCATACGAAACACAGCAGCGTTATCCTGTTATTTTACGCTGGTATTCTGTGAGAGCGTGGTGCTTCCCCGGTCGAGCCGACCCATTCGTGCCACAACTATACTACTAATATAGCTGCAGCATGGCTCTACCACGTATAAAAAGTAGTAGTTAATACATCTTTCAGTTAGGCCAGGACATTACATACATACAAGACGTTTACTCATCAGCACTGTGATTGCTGCTCCATTTACGAAGTTGTTAAGAGCGTAGAGAGGATTATTAAACAGCTTGATGAGGAATAATGTACTATATATAATAAAACAGTAGAAATGATAACGAAACAAAAAGCTAATGAGTCTGCAAGGCACAGTTAAACAAATAGTTATAATGCATAAGCCGCTTGGTTTTTAGTAACGAGCCAATTATTTCATTCCATTTCCTCTTTTGTGGTTCAGTTAATTATCATAAATTTATAAAGTAAGCTTTCTTGTTACTGCAGTTGCAATGCCCGTCCGTTCCGCGTATTTATTATTATGTGCTATTAAAGTATTTAATTAAAAAATCGCTTCGCTTTTTTCATTTTAATTATAATCAAAATAATTATCAGCATCACAGCCGATCACAATTCCATTCCTGAACATAAACCTCCCCTAAGGTATGGCAAATAGTACGGTCTTGAGCCACCTGCATCCCTCGACTTCCTGTATCTTATCGAGTCGTTACTCCATCTAGTAGAGGGGCCGCGAGAAACTTTCTTTCCCATCGGTTGACGATTCTTCGAGCAATATTGCCTGCCCATTGCCATGTCACATGAACGATTTCTTATATTCTACTTACTTATACTTCAGCAATGTTACTTTTAAGCCAAAAACAGAAATTGCTCTTGTAAGAACAGCCCAATTTAAAAGTAAACTTCTGATTAACTGTATTTTCTTATAATAACCTCTAATCAAGTGCAATCGCAAGTATATGATGAAACGGTGTCGCTGTATCTACAGATTATCTTTAATATTTAGTTTGAAGAGTTTGAATGCTACAGTATGCGTTATGATTTAAATTACAATTTGGAAATTGAATTTGATATTAAAACTTTTGCGATTTATAGAAGATTAAAATTTATAATTCATAACATATTAATCATAATATTATAGTTTTAAAATATGACCCGGTCTTAAGAACTTTGTGTTTTTTTCGATAAAAGAAAACAACATAAATAACATAAAAAGAGAACCTTGTTACACATATTGAAAACGAAGAGCCTAAGTGATAATCTCGTGTTTTTAATCCTCGGTTTAAATACAAATTAAGTAGGTCTCCTACGCTACCACAATAGCTTATTACACATAGCAAAGACTTACTTATGTACAATCTATATGCCTTGGAATGAAAACTGCGTTTGGAGCGCTCTCTGAAAAAATGAAAATATCTTTTTGTCAAAGCGGCTTTGTGGCAACTGCATAAGTCTCCGAAGTCAAACAAAATGAAGTGTCGTAAAGTAACGCATTCATATACAAAAGAAAGAAGCAGTAATAGAAAAAAATCAAGGTGTTTCAATCATCATCAGCCCTTTACAAGTACATTGCTGAACATAGGCCTCCCCCAAGGAATGCCACAAAGCACGGTCCTGAGCCACCTGCATCCATCGACTTCCTGCATGTCTTACCAGGTCGTCACTCCATCTAGTGGGGGGTCGCCCTACACTTCACCTACCGGTACGAGGCTACCACTCGAGAACCGTTCTTCCCAATCGGTTGGCGATTCTTCAAGCTATATGGCCCGTTGCCACTTCAGCTTCCAAATCCGTTAGGTTATGTCGGTTACTGTGGTTCTACTGCGGATACCCTCAATTTCTAAGTTTAGATAAGCTTTGTCTATCGTGTTTTAATATAGACAGTTAATTAGGTATCTTTAATTTAATTTATATAAAAAATTTTATATAGTGTATTCTTAGATAATAAAGTAAAAAGAAAGAATAAAAATAAAGAGCCACAGATTATATTTTAGTAACAATATTAATTGCACTGAATACACTTTTCGTTTGAAAATCGAAGTTAAAATAAACAATGAATAAATTAACGCAAAAGTTAAAATAACAAATGTAGATAATTAATGAGCTTGTCAAACGCAGTAGATCTCGGCAAAAGTTTAAGCCGACTTACCCACCGTAAAGTGTGAGTTTTAGAAAGTTTCCAAATTTGGATACATATATTATTAGAAATTTTGGAAATAATGATTTTTTATGTATACGCGTATTTTTCATTTTGTGTAATTTGTATTTATTCTAAAATTCCTTTTAATTTTTAATTTTTCGTCCGATCTATCCAATATGAGTTTATAGTATCTCGATATCTTTTAACGCAATACATGCTCAAGCAAACCACTGCTAGAGTGCCAGCTCAAATTAAGTTTTTCCAATTATAGGGTCCCACGCAGATGGTCCCAATAATTTTCTCTATGTTTAATTTTACCTATGTCGGGTATAAGCATCGGGTCGAATTGGGTATCACTTTTTTTATATCCAGAAATTATTTTAATACTTATCTGTTGAAATTGCGTCTCAATTGTCCCATGGATGCTAGGATTGCGTTAGATCTGAACTTGCTGGCTGGCTTTCCGTCGTAGGAGTAATATTCTAAGTTATTCTTCGTTTTCAAGAAATTAGACGGTGTTGCGATGGCCTGCCCTTTAGTTTAGTTTTGGACGGGCTGTTTTCCGCAAATCCACGTCTATGCCGCATTTTGCGTGTGGGCAGGAATAATGTGATTATTCGAGCCATGAGATCTCCCCGAAGAAGCTCAACAGTCCCTTGATGTTGCATGCAACTTCCGGGAGTGATCCCGGCATGCCGGGATGTTTAACCCTGTACGTAGCGAACTCCGGACATTTCAGTAGCACGTGGGCTGCCGTTTCTTCCTCCCCCATACATGCCCTGCACAGGGGACTATCTGTAACACCAATAGTAAATAAATGTTTGTTAAAGGTGCCGTGTCCTGTGATAGCAGTTGTTACTATCCTGATCTGCGGCTTGTTCAGTCTCATTAAAACTTTGGTTAAGCGACTGTTTATTTTAGGCAGGGCCTCCTAGCTTGTCTACAGTCTACTAGATTGTGATTGTTGATTAGTGAAGTGTCTACATACCAGTGAACGAAAGTTACCAAAGGGGATTGGTATGATTGGTTCCGGCCCTATAGTGGCCAGAGCCGATCTTCTTCTGGCCAGTTCGTCTGCTGCATCGTTGCCTCTGGATCCACTTGTCCCTTTATCCATTGCAGAGTCACATTTTTGTTTTTACATACCTCATTTAATCGTTGATGTCATTAGTAGTGTAGTTGTACCACTTCTAGACCACCTGAGTCAGACGTGGTTCAACGACGTTCGTCGACACACGATCCTAAAAAAAAAAAAAAAAAAGGTTTTGGCATGCTCTGATCACGATTCCGCGGTCCATTTTTGTGTAGAATGCACGGTTCCGGAGATGTGTAGATCAATTAGCTAATATCTAATTGATATCCGGTAAGGGCCTCCACCGTCATTAGCGTCCCATTGTTCCTATTTCTATTGTTCCATTGTTCATTAATCACCTTCATTGCAACGTGTGCGTCGACTATATCAGTGCTATTGTATTGTACTTCTTTGTTCCTAATTATACAACGCTAATCTGAATCATCAATAAAACACATTACATAATTTTGTTACAATTTTTATTTATAAAATACAAAATCTTATTACTTATTATCTATAAAATAGGAGCGAAACATCTCATCCACTAAAATATCGTTGTACAATGTGTTCCTTGTAAATATACTCGTAAAACTATGTATTGAACATCCTTGAAACTTATATAGCAAATACATTAAGCAATATTCGCCACAAACTGAAGTCCACTCATTCTGAATCCTATCAACATTCCAGTTCCATCTTTTACAATTCCTTTTTAAAAACTCTAGATGATATCGTACAGGTGATCGTCCATATGAATCAAAATATTGACCGACGTCATTCGTATCGATATATAAAGCTACCCAATGTGACCCTGGTTTATCATCTGTATCCAAATTGCATATTATATACGTTGGTACGTGGGTATACATAGGCAGTCTATTAGCTGCATAAACATTATTTTCTAGACTGGGGTGAATCTTTTTCAGATGTTGTTGTACATCTAGTGTATCCATGATATTACTGCTATTAGTAGATTATTACAGTACCAATCTACTCAATGAATAACATAGGAATGGTCAATTATAGTGATTTATAAATATTAAATTGCATTTTTGTGTTATACAAATCGTACTTGAGTCATTGATCACCAAACAAAACACAATACGAAGAAATGTTGAGATAGGCAACGGAAATGTGAGATAAACTGATATGTTTCTAAATATTAAATTGCATTTTTGTGTTATACAAATCGTACTTGAGTCATTGATCACCAAACAAAACACAATACGAAGAAATGTTGAGATAGACAACGGAAATGTGAGATAAACTGGTTGACGCATAAAGTAATTATCAACTCATTACGGAAATACTTTAGATTAGAATTTTTACGTACTGGTGGTATATAAGACCAACAGACGCAGTCATCGAGTTAGTGTACGGTCGTTTGACTACAGTGGATCTATCAATAGTACATTTGTGTTACTTCAATACACCAAAGGCTATGGATGTAAGTGTTTATTCTATTGACTAAATTACTTTTTTTCTGTTATTTTCATGTGTGTGTATTATTTTATTTAAATATTGTGTATGTATATGATTAAGCCGTGGTAACTCAGATGGTTAGCGCTAGCTGTAAATTTCACAGTACGCGACCCGGGTTCGATCCCCGCCAGCACCAATTAAATTGTTAATCGCAATTTTAAGTGCTTATTACCACGTGCTTGGTGGTGAAGGAAAACATCGTGAGGAAACCTGCATGTCTGAGAAAATTTCGAAGGCATGTGAAGTTCGCCAACACACATTGAGGGAGCGCGGCGGACATTTCCTTGCTCTAAAACCCTCTCAGAAATGAGAGGAGGCCTATGTTCAGCAGTGGACTTTAATAGGCTGTAACTTTAACTTTTTTAACTTTTATGATTAAGTGTTAACAAATTGATATTAACATGATAACTGTGTTGTTGCAGAAATCATTGAGCTTCGATGAAGATACCTAAAAACAGTATTACTACTCGCCACTCTCCCCTCAAGAAGAGAGTGATAACCTCGTCATTAATAATAACACATGCGATGGTGGAAAAAGAAAATCGCAATCGATTGATCATTTTTTTGAAGCTGAATCAAAAATAAAAAAGAGGAAGGGAAAACTTCAGTGAAGTGTGCACCAGTGCTTTTTTCCCCACAATCATGGAAGAGAATACGGAACTATTCAATAGCAAATTAAATCAGGAGTTGTCTAAAGTTTGTGAAGAAATGGAGAGGGGTCAACTGTTCGATTCGTCATACGATGATGAGTTGTATCATCACTGTGCGATGGTTGAAACACAGTTTAAGTATGTAAAATAAACATTCATTTCGATCATAATTTACATATTGTCTTATACAGTTTTTAATAAATTTAAACATTTTAGCAGTCAACCACTACAACTTGGAAGAGGAACGAAGCGAACGTGCAGCAAAGAATCCAAGATCATCAAAAAACCAACAACGGAAGCAGAAGCGCATACCTCTGCAGGGAACAGTATCAGTAACGATGATCAAGTGGAATGTCCAACATGCCATATATTTATCAAGAAACGGTATTTAGCTAATCATTTTAAAAGTAATGTTCATAAAAATAATCTTTTAAATTCACATAATTCTTTATCAAACGTTAGTGTTATTGAATCTGCTTTTGGAAATAGGATTTTAACTTATAAAATCAAGAGTAGAGTAGATCGTTCGACATGGGTAAATTTTGAAACTCCTGAACTATTTTTAAATTCTATTAAAGATGATATTTTATTTTTATTACAAGAGTGTATTCATCAACAAATAATTTTTAAGGTAAACTTCATATTGCATGCTGATTTTGTTCAACAAACTAAAGATATTCATGATACGTTCGATTTTCAAACGCTTAACTATATTATTTGTCAAGGAGATGACTTAAATATTTTTCTTTCATCTTTAAATGATACATTTACTACTAAAATTAGTGCTTTCGAAAAAAAAGATAGTGGATGGAGTCTAAAAAACATAAAATCTATAGACATGAATGTTAATAAATTTAACCCCCTACGCGGTACTTCATACATAGATCTTCCTCGTGACATAAAATTAAAAAAGGCTGTTATAAATTTTAAAAACAAGGATTATTTTTGTTTTAAATGGGCGTTACTCTCGGCGTTATATCCTGTAAACAAACACACCGATCGGGTATCATCGTACGTTAAACATGCAAATAAACTTAAATTTGATGGTATTTCCTTTCCGGTTAAAATTTCTGACATAGCAAAAGTAGAGAAATTAAATGATATTAGTATTAATGTTTTTGGGTTAGAATATAATAAAGAAAAACGATGTAATTCTATAGTAGGTCCATTATTTTTAACAAAGTGTCGTAAAGATAGACATATCAATTTATTATTTTTTTCCAAGGATAAAAAAAATCATTATTGCTATATAAAAAATTTATCGCGGTTAGTTAGTAAACAAATTTCAAAAGACGGTCACATCATGTACATTTGTGAAGCATGTCTACTTCGTTTTCCATCTCAGGAAAGGTTAAATAACCATGAACAATACGATTGTGCCCACATTTGTACAGTATTACCAAACAGTGAAACTTTAAAAAAAAAGAATTGGTTTGGTCAACCTATTTCAAATGATAAAATTAAATTTGATAGTTATGAAAAAAAGTTAAAGATACCATTCGTAGTTAATGCTGATTTTGAAGCATTTTTAAAACCAATAGAATCATGTTCTAACGATCCTTCCAAACCTTTCACTCGTAATATTCAGAAACATGAAGTACATAGTTTTGGATATTATATAAAATGTTCATATGATGATAAATTATCAAAATATGTAACATATTGCGGACCCAACTGTGCACAAGTGTTTATGGAAAGTTTATCTAACAATCTAAAAGAAATAAATAGACTTCAAAAATATCCACCACTTCCGCTAACAAATGAAGACAAAAACCAAATTTCAAATGCAACCATTTGTCATATTTGTGAAACTGAGTTGGCAAAACATTTTTATGATTTTGATTGGTACACTGGTAGTTTTATAGGTGTTGCTCATGAATCATGTTGTTCGAAGATCAGAACACCTCGTTATATACCAATATTTTTACACAACCTTAGTCACTATGATGCTCATTTTACTGTTCACGCGTTAAACTTTTGTGATGGTGAAGTCGAAGTTATCCCTCAAAATAAAGAAAAATATATATCCTTTTCCAAAAAATTAAAAGTGAATAACCACGAAATTATATTGAGATTCTTAGATTCATTTAAGTTTTTATCGTGTAAATTAGAAGAATTGGCCAAAAATCTCAGTAATGATCAATTTCAAGAATTACGTAGAAATTACCCTAATGATGAAGATTTCTTTCGTTTAAAACGGAAAGGTGTTTATCCATATGAACTTATGACTAATTATGATAGTTTAAGTCTAACATCGCTCCCTGAACAAAAATGTTTTTATAGTTCACTCACAGATTCACATATTTCAAATGATGATTACAATCATGCTAAAGATGTTTGGGAACATTTTGGGTGTTGTAATATGCTAGATTATTCAAACCTGTATTTAAAAACAGACGTTTTACTTTTATCCGATGTATTTGAAAACTTTAGAAAGTTATGTATTAATACATATGATTTAGACCCTGTCCATTATTACACAGCACCCGGTTTAAGTTGGGATGCAATGTTAAAATATACAAAAATAGAATTAGAACTTTTAACAGATTATGAGAAAATTGCATTTATTAGATCAGGTATCAGAGGTGGTGTATCTCAATGTAGTAATCGTTATGCTAGAGCTAATAACAAATACATGGAGGATTATGATACAGGGAAACCAAATTCATATATCACATATTTTGATGCCAACAATTTATATGGTTGGGCTATGTCTCAATATCTTCCTACTGGTGGATTCGAATGGGTAAATCCAAATACAAAATTTAATGTGTCTAAGACATCAGTCTTCGGTTTTATTTTAGAAGTTGATTTGGAATATCCAGATGAACTTCATGATTTACATTCGGACTTTCCTTTATGTCCAGAAAACATTTGTGTGGGCAATATTAATGAGAATAAACTAGTCCCAAATTTAAATAATAAAGATAAATATGTAATTCATTACAGAAATTTAAAGCAGTGCATAGAAATGGGGGTTAAATTAACTAAAATTCATAGAGTTTTAAAATTTAAACAGTCTCCCTGGTTGAAGATGTACATAGATCTAAACACAAAATTAAGAACTTTAGCAAAATCAGATTTCGAAAAAGATTTTTATAAATTAATGAATAATTCAGTCTTCGGTAAGACTATGGAGAATATTGAAAAAAGGGTTAACATAAAATTAGTTACGCACTGGGAGAACCAGGGTAAAGCTTTAGGTGCTCAAGATCTAATCGCTAAACCACAATTTCATAGCCTTTCAATATTTTCGGAAAACCTAGTTGCGGTTCAGTTGCGAAAAACGAAGTTAATATATAACAAACCAATTTATTTAGGGTTTTGCATTTTAGATATTTCAAAAACATTAATGTATGATTTTCATTATAACTATATGATTAAAAAGTTTAGTAAAATCAAATTATTGTATACAGATACGGATAGTTTAATATATCATATATTTACAAATGATTTTTACACTGATATAAAACCTGACCTTTCATCATACTTTGATACCTCAGATTATGATACAAATAATATTTTTGAATATCCAAAATTAAATAAAAAGAAATTAGGTTTTTTTAAAGATGAAAATAATGATAAAATCATGAAAGAATTTGTGGGTTTACGATCCAAAATGTACGCTTTTAACTTAGAGAATAAGACTATAGCCAAGGCAAAAGGGGTAAATAAATGTATCACTAAAAAGATGACAATGAATAGTTATAAGTCTTCTCTATTTAATAAAAAAGTGCAATATTATAGTATGCTTAGATTTAAATCAATTAAACACACAATTTTCACACAAAAATTAAATAAGATAGGTTTATCATATAATGACACAAAGAGACATATTTTAGATAATAATATTGAAACATTAGCTTGGGGTCATTATAAACTGCGTTAAGTGTTGATAGTTTTTACTTTTATGTCTGCGTTTAAGAAAAATTTATATTGATTGTAAAATTATGATAATACTATAATATGACGTAGTTTATTACATATTTAATCATTGTTTTATTGTAAATAATTTAAGTTAATTGTTGTTTCTATTTATTTGAGGTTGAGTTAATTGTAAAATTATGATGTACTAATTGTTGTTTCTATTTATTTGAGGTTGAGTTAATTGTAAAATTATGATGTACTAATTGTGTTAGAAATAGTGTATACAGATAATTCTGTTTTATATAATTTTTGGAATATATATTAATTGTTTACACCAACACTTTCATTTTTTATTTCACCCCTTTGAACTTTAGACGTGTGTTATGTTTCACTTTATCCATCCGTTCACTGCTATTGTGGCAGGACCAAGTGGGTGTGGGAAGTCAAATTTTGTAACAAATTTCATAAAATCAGTTACAGAAATATGTAATTGTGATTTTAATCAGATCACATGGTGCTTTGATGAAATGCAACCATTATATAATTTACCAAATGTTAACTATCATCAAGGAATTCCAAATCTTAATATGTTTGATGGTGAAAACCCACATCTTGTTATTATTGATGATCTAATGAGAGAGTCCGATGGAAGAATTGTGGATATATTTACAAAAGGTAGTCATCACAGGAATCTTAGTGTATTTTATCTAACACAAAATTTATTTCATCAGGGTAAAGGACAAAGAGACATATCTTTAAACTCAAGTTATATAATATATTTTAAAAACCCTCGAGATAAAACTCAAATAAGATATTTAGCAAGACAAGTATCACCAGATAACCCAAAATTCATTGAAAATGCCTACAGGGGTGCAACTCTAGAGGCGCATGGATATTTAATGGTAGATTTAAAACAGAATACCAATGATTTTTGTCGTATCAAGACAAATGTCTTTCCATTTAATGGTTTCTGTACAGTCTACGTCCCCACAAAAGAGTTTAAATACACCAAGAATCAAACAATTGAAATCATTGCTAAATGATGCATCGTCGACTCACAACGTATAAACATTTGCTAACCGCTTTGCATACGCTTAAACCAAAATATCAAAGAGCATTACTTAAAACGTGTGATGAAGAAGAAATTAACTGTATTTGTGAGTGTATTCATAACGTTTTACAAGGAAAAGTACCTCTTAAAGATCAGGATAAACAAAAATTGAATAAACATAAAAACATACTCCGTAAACTAGTACGTAAGTGTAAACATAAACTAAGAAAAAATATAATTATACAAAAAGGAGGGGCTTTCTTACCAACAATATTAGGTGCAATATTGAGTGGATTAGTGAGTGGACTAGCCAGTTAACATGGAAAATGCAAAGAAAATGATACTTATCGAACCTGGATTGATTGAAAAATTAAAACAAGAAAATAAGGTTAATAGTAATTTATCTCGATTAGATATTGAAATGCAAAATATTATGAATAGTAAGACGGAAGACCGAAAGAAATGGATATTATATTTACAAACACTGCAAAGATACCTTCATTTTACCGAAGAGGATCGTCAACCACTCAAATTACCGGTTTTAAAAATAAAGATAGAGATCTAAAAACTTCAGTTGATATTGAATCTTTGCTGGAGGAGAATCGATCCATTAAAAGTAAAGAAAATGATGAAAATCCACTTTACACACCAGCTCAAATACTCAGTTTAATACCAAAAACTTATCATAAAAAAGGGCAGTTATTATTAAACTTAGTTGAAACAAGTAAAAGTAAAATACATTGGGATAATGAAGGTACAGTCATAATTGATAGTGAAAAAATTCCTGGAAGTAATATTGTTGATTTAATAAATGATTCACTAAGACCCCTAAAAAGAAGTGATCCGGTAGGGTGGGTTAGATTTGCTGAAGCATTAAAAGATATTAAAGTACCACTTACTTATATTGGAAATCCAAGGAGATGTGAGTTTATTAACCAACTTCAAGAAAAAGATCTGAACAAACCCTCTGAGATTGAAGTTCAAGAGTTTTCTACACCGGTCAGTAGAGATAAAAAGTCTACAACTAAAATACGTAAAGGACTTGAGTGGGAAAAATGGACCACGTACTAGAAGAAATTAATAGGATTTATTATGATCCATCTAATCCCGCTGGTTTTGGTAGTATTAATAAATTATCAAAAGCCATGAAGGGTAAAATGAATAAAAAGCAAGTAAAGGAATGGTTAAAATCACAAGAAACATACACATTACATAAACCCATTCGAAAAAAATTCCCGCGTAATAGGTACATTCTATCAAATATTAATGAACTGTGGCAAGCTAATTTAAGTGATATGCGAACTTATTCTCAATATAATGATGGTTTCAAGTATATACTTTGTATTATTGATGTATTTAGTAAATATGCTTTTGCAAGACCAATGAAAAAGAAAAACTCAGAAACAACTAAAGAATGTTTTGAAAGTATATTTACTGAAAGTAATTTAACACCTACTCACATACAATCCGATAAAGGTACAGAATTTGTTTCAAAAGATGTACAAAAATACTTTAAATCCAAAAAGATTAATTACTATACCACTAACAATCCTGACATTAAGGCTAGTATTGTTGAACGATTTCAAAGAACACTAAAAATGAAAATGTGGCGTTATTTCACTCATAATAATACTTATAGATATATAGATGTTTTACAAGATTTAATATACTCTTATAATCACAGCTTTCACTCTAGTATTAAGATGTGCCCATGTGATGTAAATTCCAACAACATTATGACAGTTTGGACTAATCTTTATGATAGACGGTCAAAAAAACTTTCTTTAGAAAATCCTAAACCAAATTTCAATGTGGGTGATTATGTTCGAATAACTAAATATAAACATGTATTCCAAAAAGGATATGAATCAAATTGGAGTGATGAAATATTTATTATATCTTCAATAATTGATAGATCTCCATGGGTTGTTTATACAATAACAGATTTACAAAATGAACCAATAATTGGTACTTTTTATGAAAGAGAATTACAGAAAATCACTTACAACCCCACCTCACAACATAAAATAGATAAAATAATTGACACTCGTTATTCAGGTAACAGAAAAGAAGTATTAGTGAAGTGGAAAGGTTATCCAGATAAATTTAACAGTTGGATTTTAGCTTCTAGTTTAAAAGAAATATGAATAAAGAAAGTTTCTATTTAACTTTGCTCAGCAATAGTTCAATGGAATACTTTCCTGATAACAAGACCACAAATTTTTCAACGAAATTACCAAAAGCTATAAAATTAGAAGGTGAATGGTCGGTTGGAGTTGTCGAGTTTCAATATCCATGTACCATGTTTACTGTTCAAGACCATGAAAATGTTATATACATTACAAAATCTATGTTAATGCCTAATGAAGATAAACCATCCACAGTGTACTACAAAAAACATATTCCAGCTACCAACTATGATAACGTTGAGCATATTTTAAGAGTGTTAAATGGTATCGGAGAGAACTTGAAATTTCGCTATGATGAAATAACAAAATTTGTGTCTATTTCGGTATTGGATAAAAATATAACATCCGTAACATTATCACCCAAATTAAGTTTACAGCTAGGTTATGAGCCAAATAAAAATCTCCTAGAGAGAAATTTTGGAAAGTGTCCTGCTAATTTACACTTAGGGTTACCATCTCAACTATTTCTATATTGCGACATTATCGATCCTCAGATTGTGGGTGATGTTATGACTCCTTTATTAAGAGTCATTTCATTAGATCCTACAAAATACATTTATGGTGCAAATAAAATGCACGTTTTCTCTCAACCTCACTACTTACCTGTTATGCGAAGAGAGTTCGATACGTTGGAAATAGTTATAAGATCGAGTACAGGACAAAAAATACCATTCCAGTTTGGAACCGTGTGTATGAAACTACATTTCCGAAAATTATAATAATGAATTCTCTTCGTGATCATCATAAATGTCCATATGAAAATTATTATACACATCAAGCTGGATCAGGAGTTGGAGTAATTTATAAGGGTTCACCATATCAACGCGGTCATGGTATTGGGAGCTTCTTAGGGGGGTTATTCAGATCAGTTTTACCTTTACTTTCAAGTGGTGCTCGAGTGATTGGTAAGGAGGCATTAAGCGCTGGAGTAGGACTTTTATCGGATATGGTTCAAGCCCGTCCTATGGAAGCCTCAATAAAAGATCGTCTAAAGCAAGTTAGTACGAATTTAAAACGAAAGGCTGATGAGAAAATTGATCAATTTAACATGACTGGATCTGGGTATAAAACTAAAAGAAAACGATTGACATCGTTCATTCCACCATTAACTGCTAAAGTGAAAGCTGCGAAAAAACTTAGTCTAAAACCAAAAAATATCAAAGATATATTTTCAAACTAAATATGTCTTAAAAGCTTTTACAAAAATTTACTTCGCAAATATCCGCGTTATAAAATAAAATGATGTGTCTTACCTAGTATGAAGAAGCACCTCCCGCCCTCCCTCAATTGCGTGCACTAACCCCGTCACCACTAATCCCAGCACCGCTACTCCCAACACCACTACACTAGGCAAGACACACCACTGACGATAATACGACACGTGTTTCGCCTCTACACGAGGCATCCTCAGGTGATATAGACTCTACGGTGGCTAACCGCTAAGTGAGCGGCGAGCCAAAACAAGTGCCTTTTATACAAACCGATGACGCAACCGCTCTCTACCTAAGAAGCGAGCGACTGCGTCATGCGATAAAACATGCGACCAATCACCGCTGGACTTACGCAGCCGTTTGTAAAATTAAAAACAAACCGCCGCGCAACGCCCACATTATTAGAGAGCAGGCTTGAAGATATTTAAGAGAGGTGAGTTAGTAACATTTGTTTGTTCATTCAGCAATGCAACGGTATTATTATTACTTTTTAATATCTCTAACTGGGATTAGTGGTGACGGGGTTAGTGCACGCAATTGAGGGAGGGCGGGAGGTGCTTCTTCATACTAGGTAAGACACATCATTTTATTTTATAACGCGGATATTTGCGAAGTAAATTTTTGTAAAAGCTTTTATATAATGGATTTCCGCAAAGTAACGCCTGATTCTATTAATTATAAATATGTCTTTCCTTCATAATCATTCTTGCGAGTGCGTTAAGTCAGAATTGGATTTGTTTGCACTACTGTCTACACAAACTAGCATTGAAAATGGATTGTGGATTCATTATAAACCAATTTCATCTCTTGGTGATGATGGACCTATCGAGTTTCAAGTTCCTGGGACCGGCGATGACTACATAGATTTGTCTCATACATTACTCCACATAAAGGCAAAAGTATTAAATCAAGATTCAACTAACTTGGTATCTACTACAATAGTAGCACCTGTAAATAATTGGCTGCATTCACTTTTTAGTCAACTTGATGTTTATTTAAACCAAAAACTTGTATCACCACCTAATAATACCTATGCATATCGAGCATACATGGAAACCCTTTTAAACTATGCCCCTGCTGCTAAACAATCTCATCTTACTTGTAGTCTTTGGTATGAGGATACAGCAGGAAAAATGTATTCTACAGATGGTAAAAACATAGGATTTGTTAAAAGACAGGAATTGATAAGTGAAAGTAAGGAAATAGAAATGATTGGTCATCTTCACGGTGACATTTTTAACCAAGATAAATTTTTAATTAATGGTGTTGAAATGAGTGTTAAATTGGTTCGATCAAGAGAGAGTTTTAATTTAATTGTTGGGTCAAACGATGTAAAGTTTAAAGTTTGCATTACGGACGCAACTCTTATTGTTCGACGAGCACGAATTAATCCAAGTGTATTACTCGCACATCAAAAAGTTTTAGCTTCTACCACTGCTAAATATCCTATTACTCGAGCTGAAGTAAAAGTTTTAACAATTCCTTCGGGTGTTCAAGGAAAAACTCTTGATAATATATTTTTAGGACAGGTACCGAAAAGATGTATAATTGGATTTGTGAACAATTCTGCATTTAATGGTTCCCTTACTAAAAATCCATTTAACTTTGAAAACTATGGTATTAATTCTTTCAGCTTATATATTGATGGTCAACAAATACCTTCAAAAGCTTTGCAACCATTTTTTAATAATAGCATATTTACATCAGCATATCATACTCTATTCTCGGGAACTGGTATTCACTTTCTTAATGAAGGAAATGGTATCTCTTGTGAACAGTATGGCAAAGGTTACTGTCTATTAGCATTTGACTTAACTCCTGATTTATCAGCTAACTCATCAACTCATTGGAATCTCATAAAGCATGGTAGTGTAAGAATAGAAGTACGATTTGAATCCTCATCAATACAAACAATTAACTGTATAGTTTATGCTGAGTTTGATAATATTATTGAGATAGATAAAAACAGAAATGTTACTGTAGACTATAGTAGTTAAGGTTATAATATGTGTTGTGTGTTAGATTTTATGTGTTATGTGTAATGCATTTTGTGTGTATGTAACTATGTGAAACGTTATAAAATTAAATAAAACAAATTGTATGCAACATATTTTTTTTTATTTCTTTATAAATCTTCTATTTAATCTAATACAAAACACTGTTCGAGTTGAAATTTTACATAAGCACACTGACTAAACCACTGAACATGCTGCTGCCAAGGATCATCATCATCTTCCCAATCTTTTAAACCACCACCACAATGGAAACACTTGGTCCCGTCTGCATGGCCAGTATAAAAGAAACCAGCTTCTGCAAGATCTTCAGGTTTCTGTCGCATAACGAGAGGCCAGTTTTCGAAACTAAGCAAACGGCTAGATTTTGAACTGAAGAATGGATATTCAGCTCTTGAGTACTGCATACTCTTCTCGTTTTCTTCTCCACTCAGTGTTGTAGTTTTGTTATTCAATGATGTGTTTTGTACACGTATGCCACACTCATCTCTTCCTTCCGCTCTTGTCTTCCTGTAATTGAAGTAAACAGAATCACATTCACTAATGATCAGCTAATGACTGTCATTGTTAAAAAAGTATTTTTTAACTTTTTCACTTTCTGCTATTGTCTTTGTTATATTGTATACGAGGGCGTTTGTGTTGTCGTAGATGCTATCCTTATTAGTCTTTACGTAATATTTAATTCTCGTGGAAGCATGTTTCCAATGATCAGTAGTTGGAATCTTGGATAGCTTCTTCATATCGTACATTTCAATTTTGATGAGATGCGTCGCTTGGTCTCCGTCGTCAGAATTAGTAGAAATGTATGATACACCATCTCTAGCGGCTCGTGCTACGGTTGATGATAACAGCTTCCTCTTTTTTATTTTTGATTCAGCTTCAAAAAAATGATCAATCGATTGCGATTTTCTTTTTCCACCATCGCATGTGTTATTATTAATGACGAGGTTATCACTCTCTTCTTGAGGGGAGAGTGGCGAGTAGTAATACTGTTTATAGGTATCTTCATCGAAGCTCAATGATTTCTGCAACAACACAGTTATCATTTTAATATCAATTTGTTAACACTTAATCATAAAAGTTAAAAAAGTTAAAGTTACAGCCTATTAAAGTCCACTGCTGAACATAGGCCTCCTCTCATTTCTGAGAGGGTTTTAGAGCAAGGAAATGTCCGCCGCGCTCCCTCAATGTGTGTTGGCGAACTTCACATGCCTTCGAAATTTTCTCAGACATGCAGGTTTCCTCACGATGTTTTCCTTCACCACCAAGCACGTGGTAATAAGCACTTAAAATTGCGATTAACAATTTAATTGATGCTGGCGGGGATCGAACCCGGGTCGCGTACTGTGAAATTTACAGCTAGCGCTAACCATCTGAGTTACCACGGCTTAATCATATACATACACAATATTTAAATAAAATAATACACACACATGAAAATAACAGAAAAAAAGTAATTTAGTCAATAGAATAAACACTTACATCCATAGCCTTTGGTGTATTGAAGTAACACAAATGTACTATTGATAGATCCACTGTAGTCAAACGACCGTACACTAACTCGATGACTGCGTCTGTTGGTCTTATATACCACCAGTACGTAAAAATTCTAATCTAAAGTATTTCCGTAATGAGTTGATAATTACTTTATGCGTCAACCAGTTTATCTCACATTTCCGTTGTCTATCTCAACATTTCTTCGTATTGTGTTTTGTTTGGTGATCAATGACTCAAGTACGATTTGTATAACACAAAAATGCAATTTAATATTTAGAAATCACTATAATTGACCATTCCTATGTTATTCATTGAGTAGATTGGTACTGTAATAATGTACTAATAGCAGTAATATCATGGATACACTAGATGTACAACAACATCTGAAAAAGATTCACCCCAGTCTAGAAAATAATGTTTATGCAGCTAATAGACTGCCTATGTATACCCACGTACCAACGTATATAATATGCAATTTGGATACAGATGATAAACCAGGGTCACATTGGGTAGCTTTATATATCGATACGAATGACGTCGGTCAATATTTTGATTCATATGGACGATCACCTGTACGATATCATCTAGAGTTTTTAAAAAGAAATTGTAAAAGATGGAACTGGAATGTTGATAGGATTCAGAATGAGTGGACTTCAGTTTGTGGCGAATATTGCTTAATGTATTTGCTATATAAGTTTCAAGGATGTTCAATACATAGTTTTACGAGTATATTTACAAGGAACACATTGTACAACGATATTTTAGTGGATGAGATGTTTCGCTCCTATTTTATAGATAATAATTAATAAGATTTTGTATTTTATAAATAAAAATTGTAACAAAATTATGTAATGTGTTTTATTGATGATTCAGATTAGCGTTGTATAATTAGGAACAAAGAAATATAATACAATAGCACTGATATAGTCGACGCACACGCTGCAATGAAGGTGATTAATGAACAATGGAACAATAGAAATAGGAACAATGGGACGCTAATGACGGTGGAGGCCCTTACCGGATATCAATTAGATATTAGCTAATTGATCTACACATCTCCGGAACCGTGCATTCTACACAAAAATGGACCGCATTCGTGATCAGTGATCAGAGCATGCCAAAACCTTTTTTTTTTTTTTTTTTTTTAGGATCGGGTGTCGACGAACGTCGTTGAACCACGTCTGACTCAGGTGGTCTAGAAGTGTTCTGATGGGGAAGTCATTAACCTTCCTAGCATCTATTGCTATGGCCGCTTGAATGATACCCATACATTCCGCCTCCAGAACCTACACCTTCATTTGTTTTAGAACCATCGGTGAAAACTCTAAGCTCTTTTGGGCTTAATCCTTCCGGCTGGCTGTTTTCATTTAACTGTATCTTGTATTTCTTATCGAAAACAAATTGTTTAGGAAAAGAGAAGGCCTGCCCTTTTTATCTTCTATTATTGTCGATGTATTTTTGACTTTGATCACAGAGACTTTGTGGAGAAAGCTCCTTTTATTTTTCCAGTAAATCAAGACTAAGGAATTCGAGGGTAGGATTTCTTTCTGTTGCTTTTCTGTTTAAAAAAAATCACTACAATCTATACAAACAATGGTACTTTTTGTGATACAAATCAATGTGTCACAAAAAATACCATTGTTTTGATCACCGTCTAGCTCCCTTTTTTATTGTGTAGTAAAACAGGAAATATATAAGTGTTAAAATTTATAAATAAATAGATAATATTATCATATTTCAGGACAGCCTGCATAACAGTGAATGGATCTTTAATCTGTTGTGGAATTATGTTTTCTCAAAATATTAAGTGAGAACTTTTGTGTCTTGGAGAAAAAAATGTATATTTTATTTAAAAAAATATTTCTCAAGTTTTTGTCCACTTATATTTTTAATTTTTGTACTTATGTAAATCTCACGAAATCTCACGATTCGGGACAAATTGTATACATTGATATTAATAACAACACAAATTCTTCATTGTTTTGATAATGTCGCCATTTTCGGGCTGGTGTTGCGGTACATCGTTGACGCCATTTCGGAACGAACTGAGTTGTTGCATATGATGCTAATCCGAAGACGATCATGCGTGCAAGTCGATCGCAGTTTGCATGACAAAAAATTAAATTAATTGTCAATCAGTCGCCAGCACGTAGTTTGTATTCATTTGCATCAATTAATACAATTAAACAATCATGTATGACGGCACTAAGGCATGTTATGTCACGTAACCGCATTACCGTCTAGACCTGAGACCCACAAATAGACAGTCAGGTACGTAATGTCCTATGTTATATAGAAGTGGTTTTGTACATCTTTGTCTGTCATCTATAATAAATCTTTATATATAAAAATTACGTGTCACATTGTTTGTCCGCGATGAACTCCTAAACTACTGAACTGATTTCAATGAAATTTTGCACACTGTGTGCAGTTTGGTCCAACTTGAGAGATAGGATAGTTTTTATCCCGATAAGTGACCCTCAATTTCTTTATTGCTAATTTCAGGAGTTTTTTTAGGAAAGTAAATGGTCGTCGGAAAGGGCAGAACAACGTCTGCCTGGTAAGCTAGTGTTGTATATATTTTTAATTTATTTAATTTAAGTTTTCTTTAAATAAAACTAGTTTTTACGAATTTTGTCGCGTATATTAACTTATTTCATATTCCCGACGCTTCGAGCACTTTACAGCACCCATGGTCACTGGTGAGGCGTGGGGGGTGGGGGTTGGGGGGGTGGTGGGTGGGGTGGGTAGGTGTTCGACGTCCCAATTAATTTTTGTACCGATCTACGCAGTAAGAACTTCTAGTATCTTACAACTTATAACATACAACTGCAAGACTTCAGTCTTGCAATTATATGCTTGGGTTGGGATTTAATTTTATGAATTATAGGAGAGTGTTCAGCTATCTTCTCTATTTAGAATATTTTTTTGATTTCCATAGCGTCTCGAATCATCCTTGGAAGGAATCGGTGTTCTTTAGCGGGGATTTGTGGTCTATCAAATGTGATGTAGTGGCTAGGGCGATCCTGCACGTGTTCACAGAAGTAATTTTTATGTCACTAAACCACAACTAATTCAAACAATGCCTTTATCTAAAAATAGTCTACATTATAGTCACAGGTGCATGAAGTAGGATAAACCTGTATCTTAGGTTATTGTGCTAATAGATACACTAACAAATGTTTTCTGTTTTTATATAAAACGAATGACATACCAACTAATTAGAGTTATTCTAGTATATATAGATTCATGCCACAGATTACTTAATAGTTTACTATTCATGCGCTAACAGAGCTTTCAAATGTTACTTGATTGTTAAGCAATCGTCACATTTCATATTTATAAATATATATCTAAACGCGTTACATTTAATATTTACTTTGAAGAGAGTACAAGTTAAAAATAATTTACTTTAATATTAATTAATGTTAAAAGTTTGTTTTAACTGGTATAAATAATTATGTTTCGTAACAGATAATGCTAAAGTTACGCGTGTTTTTGATTCAAGCGGCGAATTGTTACACAATTGTACAAATTTTGATATTAGAAAATACACCAATTGTTATCTTTATTTTAAACGAATATAATTAGAGGCAGCCATAGTGAATGTTTCCGTACTTCATATATTTATAATTATTTATATATAAAAATGTTATTAGAATTTATAATAATATGTCATCTCCATTTAACGTAAAACATCCATTTGAATTTTTTATTGACCAATGAAAAATACCTATATTATATATTCTCAACAACCAATCATAGCGCGAGGAGTTTTGGCCCCCATCATCTGCCGACATGCCTCGATAATGCAACATGCAACCTTTCTCGTACTTATGGCTGCGCATTAGACTTTTTGTCATATTCATTTGTAAACTTTATTCACATCTGAGAATTTTTTAAAATAGCGTGGCTATACCACGTATAAAAATTGTCTTGGAAGAAAATTGAAATGAGTGTGAATAAGTTTTATTACTATTGGGGGTATTAGTATAGTTTTCTCATCTGGTTGTGCTGTATAAATGTATAATTGTAGATAAAAATGATAAAAATTCATAAATATCAATAAAATAAAATAAGTATATAAAATAATACATAAATAAATAAAACCCCAACCAGATGGAAACCGTCGGCAGGGGAGACCAAACGGCCGAGGGTTAGCGGGAAAGGAAAAGAAACTGGCGGACAATGCGGGCGGTATCGAGGAGCACCGCCTTCTGCATTTGAGCTTGGAGCGATCCGTCATGGAGTCGCCTCAGATGACCCGAGAGGCTGACTGGGATTAACCCGTTCGCAGAAACGACTACAGGTATAATTTCGATTGCCAGTCCACCCCACATATCGGTCACCTCGTGAACCAGGTCCAGATATTTTGTCCGCTTATCTGTTTCGGCTTTCACGAGGTTTTCGTCATACGGAATGGTAATGTCGATCAAAAATATCCTTGACTGTGCCCGGTCCATCAGTACAATATCAGGCTTATTCGCAAGAATGGTCCTATCGGTGATGATGGCTCGGTCCCAGTAGAGCCGGTCATTTTCGAGCACGGCTTCCGGCATGTACTTATAATAAGGCAGTTTCCAATCCACGAGACCGTATTTCAGAGCGAGCTCCTGGTGTAGAATCCTGGCTACTAGTGTTTAGGCAAAAATATTATACATTTGAAACGTGAATCTTTTAACGTGCGTTCGTAGCTTAGCTTCGATAGCAAGGTCACCCGCTCCCCACCCGGTCGCATTCCACGGCGGTATTGGCCGGATTTCTCGAAATGTATTGTAAAGTTTTTTGCGATCTATACTGACGTCTGAGTTTAGCGCCTATATTTGTTACGAAAGTATAAACCCACGCAAATCGTTGCGAGAACACGTATTGTTCTTTAGGACTTATTAGCTTCTGTCAAATTAATTGTGCAACTCCAATAGTGATTTTCCTCTGAAGTTCTACGTTTGGCTGTACCATTACGTGACAAAACGGAAAGAGTGCCTCAAGAGGGGAATAGTTCCGAGGCTACCAGCGGATACCTTCTCCAGGACAGTATTGTGTCATCTAGCCCAGGCCACTTACACACATATTCATACAAAGCACATATACATTCACGACACTTCCAACAGCCGGGCAGGTCCTGGTGAACCGTCTCCGCTCTAGAAGCAGGTAAGTGCCTTTCACTTACCGATCTTTCCCCCTTTTGTTTATTTTAATTAGAGACTTTCCACTTTGGCCTTAAAGGCCCGACCTGCATCTGCCTGTAGGTTCTTCCTACCATGGGCCCGGGAGGATCCTACTATTAGATAGGCAGCTGCACGCCGTATCAACTAGGTTGTGTCTATGCAAGTACTCAGAGTTAGAAAGCGCCGAACAACCAGAGATGACATACCTAAGTGATTCACTCGACAAATGTCATGCCATTACTTAGGATGTTTCTCCGATAGTTGTTGGTCTTGATAACTTGATCCTGTATTGCACAGACAAAACCCTCGGTTTCCCCGAAGAGGTTACCAAAACATAGCCAGTGGAGGGAGGCAATTGTATCTACGAAAGGCTCATGTAGAGTTTTGTAAAACCTCCCGTGGAGCTCCTTCTCCTTCCATACGGTCTCCCGGTCGGAAATGCTCTGTACTGTCGGGTCTTGCCATTGTTCGTTTGCTAAGGATAGAGGGGTAAGTCCTTTATCACAAGAAATAACGTCTCTATAAAACGAATCATCCGCTCCTGCCAGAAAGTAATTACGGAGGCTGTACACTTCGCGATTATGCATCGTAAGTGCGCTTAAAAAGCCGCGCCCACCATGCTTTCGCGGCAAGTACAGCCTCATTATGACGCTCTCGGATGATGCATCCTGTAGGATGTCATAATAGTGCGGACTTTTCTGTCCAGAGCATTCAGTTCGGTCTGACTCCACCTGAGTATGCTAAAGGTATACATGAGAACAGGCATGATCCAACCGTTATATACGTGTGTCTTATTAACACCGCCTAATCGAAACCTATGTTTTGTGACATACCCAGGTCATGTCGGTATGTTTCAGCCTCAGATAGGGTGTTTATGTTGATGGGCATAGATAAGTCTATGCCCTCAGAAATAGCGACCCTACCCTTTTTGACATGGAGGACCGCATACTTATCCGTCCCCAGCTCTATTCTAATAGAATTGCTAAAATCACAAGTGATATTTAGCAATTCCTTAAGATGAGAGCGACTGGAGGCGAATAACTTGAGATCATCCATATAGAAAAGGTGGGTCACTTTTTTACCTCCTTTCCGAAGCTGAAATCCCTTTCCGGAACCTTCCAGTAATATACTGGGAGAGTACAGAGAGATGCAGAACCAGATTGGACTCAAACAATCGCCCTGGAAGATACCCCTTCTTATCCTTATGTGGTTCTCTGCAGCCGTCATCCGTTCGCCTAGATGATGATAAAAGATCGTACTCCACTGTCCTATACACTGCCCGAGGAAGTCGCGAACTGTGCAGTCAACCTTGTACGCTTGAGGGTCCTCTTAAGCCATGTATGAGGCACCGAGTCGAATGCCTTTTTGTAGTTTATCCAGGCGGCGGAGAGGTTCCGACGGTTGTGCTTAACCACCTTACCAATGATCACGTTAATGAGGAGTGGTTCCTAGGTTCCATGACCACCGTCCCGACATCCATTTTGAGCGCGTGACATCACCTGATTTGAGTTCAGGTGACGAGTGATTCTCGCGCTCAAAACGGATGTTTGCGTCTTGTATATGGTAGGTAGACACGTCATGGGGCTCTATTTGCTCGGGTCTGTGGAATCCCGGTCTTTAGGAACCAAATGAGTGATATCAGTAGAGAAGAGGCTCAGGAGAGACTTTTGGTCGAGAATCTCTTGAAACTGTCGGGCGAGCACAGCGTGGCACATCACGAAACCCTTCAGCTAGTAGTGACGTCCGTCGAGTCCCGGATTTTTCCAGTTCGGGGCCCTATGGACCGCCTCAGCTACGTCATCCGGCGTTATGATCGGTGTCTATGGGCGTAACATTCGCACACTGATTCGCCACAACTTCCGTCCAAAGGCCTTCGCTGTAGTTTACGGGCTCTGACCACAGGCCACGCCAGAATGCGACAGTGTCGGCATGATTCGATTTTGGGCCCGTTCCACGCACCATTGGCTGCTCCAATGATTCATAGCGCCTCTTCTGATCACTCTGGAAGAGACGATTGTGGTTGAACCGTGTTGACCTCTCGATATATCACCGAATCCGCTTCCCCCAAGCAGTGATTCTCTGCTTCAGGTTGTCTATGATCTCCGTCAGTTTTTGCGTTATATCCGGCTGGGACAAACTGATATTTGTCCCAGCAAACGCCATCCTGACGGTGCGCACAATTCGCGGTCTATTATTACCCGACCTGAAGCTTATCAGTCTGCCGATGAGGGGCCTTACCTTTGCGATGCGGTCCTCAATCCTTCTTCTCCAGGCTGGGAAAGCGCTACTTTCCCTAGTAGCGCGTCCAGCCGTGGGAAGTCTGGCGCCAATAATACGACAAGCTACCAGTGCGGCGCCAAAAAAAAAGTCCGTCTCGCAAAGGTCCCGGCTAACTTCCAAATAGGTCACCAGCATTGGGTTGAGAGTCCTCACGACAGCCCGATTCTGCTGGCTTAATGGTATGCGGGGAAGTCGTGGTCGATTATCGAGAGGCGTAGTGCGCGTTTCCAAAATAGTCGCTTCCAATATGCTCCTCATTTGCTCTAGTTTTTGGGAGACAATTTCATCATCGTCTGAACCAACTACAATGGAATATCCACGGCGGCATACACGTGTGCAGGTTGCTCTGCAATTAGTGGCGTCGCATTACCAGCTGTAGCATTTTCATCCGATGAGGGAGCAGCCTCACGTCGTAGTCGTTCGAGTTCCGCGTCACGAAATATGTTGGAGCGCAGGATATACCGAACTCGGTCTGCCAGGTTTTGCTCCGTTACATGAACAGATGGCTCCAGCTCTACGAAAAAGCGATGCAACCGAGCCCGATACGCTAACATTCAAGTTTCTTTCCTTTGCCCTAAAATACGCTCGCAATGTGTTTGCGTTCATCATTTTTGTCCAACACATGCGACGTGTTCCACCAGCGGCGGGTGCCGCTTGCTGAGTTCGAGAAGACCCAGCCGACACCAAGCCCTCTGGTGAGGATCATGGATGTGGGCGGCTACTAGGTGGTCTTGCAGCCCCCCGCGGTTGGCTGGCGGTCCACATGCTGTTGCGTCCAGCGCCAGCTCCAGACGCGACCTGGCGACCTCCAGGCAGCGGCCCTTTGCGCACTCTTTTTTTGTCCATCATCCATTGATTGGGCGTCAATTAACGGGAGACGCCCAGGCCCGACACCGTTCCATGGTGCGGCCATAAGCACAGACGGACCTTTGCACCCTCAATTCTGCAGAGGCAAAGCGCTCACAAATCTTGGCAAGGCGCTGACTGACTGCGCTGACATAGCAGTTTTGTCACTTAACTGTTACGTCAGCGGGCGGTGCGGTCGTCACTTCCCTACGCCATTTTATTATTATTATTAAACTGTTTGTAAACATGTATGAATTTTAATGTATAACAGAACTTAATGAGCATACTAGGTATGTTCTTTTATAATTAAATTCTAAAAATTACTAACAGATGCCCCGGGTAAAACAACATCTTACTTAGAAAAAACCGTTTAATAAAAGTTCGTCATTGAAAATTTGAATCGCGATTCAAACACAGATTCTGACAAGTTATTAATTGGATGTTCCTCGTTAACGAGAAAAAAGATTGCATTCCTAAAAAGGTTCTAAAGGTGGTTATGGAAAAGTATAGCAGTATGTGCTTTTATACGGCGATGGTGAAAAAAACGGCTCTTAACACAATTTGAGTAGTAGATGAGCTTCTGTTTTTTTACAAACCTGTAATGAAGAACGAACTTAAAGTCTACAATAATAGAATAGGTAGAATATGCCATCAAAAACTTTAAATCTTAAAAATCTTCTATGTTTGAAATATATAGATTAACTTGGCAATCGCACTGAACAATCTAATTTTATATAATATGTATCACTTGTGAGATACATTGTGTTTTCATGCGATGGCCAAGTCAATCTATTTATTTAAAAGTTTAAAGATTTTTAATATTGATATGGTCACTATAACATGTTGTTAGGTTAGCTAATTACGTAATAACTTGAGACAGAAGGACCCTTAAGTAGGGACTGAATAAATTAACCGACTTGGTATTACATGGATCTGGTTACATGATTCTAGTATTACAGAAGAACTGAGTGGCGAGACTTGTTTTTTTGCAAGTTATGTTTTTGATGGCATCTCATTATTTTATAGACATTCCTACTTTTTTCCTTTCCGGTACCATCTACTTCGATTTTCTACGGTACAACTACGGATTTTCGAGTAATCTAGTCTACTTAATACTTTGCGGAATTTGGTACAACTTCATAACACATGTCCCATTCTTGCTTTTTCATTCCGTTGACCATTTTACAAGTTATTTTTGAACATAATTATATCTAGGTACCTATATACATCTATTATATCATTATATTATACCTAAACAGATACACTGATTCATTTACTGCAAATGTAACATACATAGAGTGGTAGAGCCACGCGGCAGCTTTTGCGCACGGATGGGCCGGCTCGAACAGGGGTGGTACCATGACCTCACAGAATACCAGCGTTAAGTAGAGGTTTACATCTGCGTTTCGCTTGGTGAGTGCAGGTGGCCGGAGGCCCTTTTTACTGGAAATGAGGCATTCCATCTTGGTCCTCACGGGTGGCAACGCATCTGCATTTTTATTCGCAAACGAGGATTGATGTAGATGTCTATGGGCCGCAGCAACCACTTACCATCAGGTGGACTGTGTGTTCGTTTGTCACCCTTATCCTATAAAAATATTTATATAGGATTACAAAGTTATTTATGCAGTTGATCATCGAGGAAACTAGACCGGAATTACAAAATATTTTAGTTTTTCCTTGATTTATACAGTAAACACTAATTGTTTTCTAAATTTGAAGCTTATACGTGTGCTAGAAGTGCCTGAGAGTTTTGATGATCGGTCAGTCAGTGAGTGACAAAATTAAGAAATTTTGACCTAGTTCAAAATAAATAAAATTTGAAATATACCGTGTTTTTACAATGCATGCTTGGTTACTGAAAATTCAGGTTTCTAGTTTTATCCACAACGAAGTTATAAGGGGTCGAAAATGGCCTGAACTGCTTCGAGAAAAGGATGGTACGGCCGTGCCGCTTTTTTGCTCGACTTGGCGGGGGCACTGCCGTGTGCCCACAGAAAATATATTGCAAGAATACTGAAAGTAATTTATGCTTATATTACAAGTTCGGAAAAAGTTCTAATTGCACCAATACCCCGTTCCTTGACAACCTTGCCACAGTCTAACTTTCTTCTTAGGCTGTGACCTTGCCAACGAATTTTCGTAGTACGACTAATAAAAAAAAAACAAGCTGACTATAACTAGTTTTTTTTAAAATTTAATCTGATCAAATAATTCGTCTCGGTGTATCTTGATTTCAAATTCCATTTCAAATTTATTATCAATTAAGTCGCGCAAATTCTCAAAATTAAAGTGAAAATCCTAAAAACCGCTTTGATTGTTCCACTTCAAATGAAATAGCAAACAGCTAGCGGCATTTTTCTACGAGATAAATCACTATTTAAAACTCTCAACAACTGCTACAACAATTACATTCGTTATTAAAATGTCATTTTAGTACAAAATGCAAAACACAGCTTTGTTAATATTTTAGTTTACATTTTTTAATATTTTAGTTTTGAGAGGTAATTTTCAGTAAATTATAGTATCATTGATACTCGTAAAATATTTTTTTGTCTTATATATCAGCTATATTGATAGTATAGTTGTAGTACGAATGGGTCGGCTCGATCGGGGAAGGACCACGCTCTCACAGAGAGCCGGAGACCCTTTTTACTGGAAACAAGACATTACATCTTAGTCCTCACGGGTGACAACGCGTCTGCGAATATCCGTTACATCACTACTAGGGATGGTGTAATCTCTGGTGGAAAATCAAAAAAAAGTATAGAGTTATCAGTATTTCCAATACAAGATCAGGCCATTATGGCATGTAGTGTACTAACTGTCCGTCAGTTGTTTACTCGTATCCTCAACATCATATTAAAACAGCATACCGGAACTTCAATTTAAATCCATAGACAGGAAAAGAATGGACTTAGTTTGTGTAAACCCTCAAACCAAACACGCATTTGTGAACAAATTTTACGTATTTTTAGAACCCTTTCTATATAACAAGCTCAACAAGTCACTAAAGGTATATAGTCTAAGTTATAAGAACTGTAATATAAGTGTAAGGGAATTTCTAAATAAATTAAATTACGAAGACACAGAGAAGTTGTTAGAAATTCTAAAATAGTTTTATTTAGTTATTTTATTTATTATATAATATAGTTTCATTATTTAAATATCTAGTGTCCTACATTATTAAACCGATTGTATAAGTGATGTCTGAAACACAGGTACTCAACCTAGCTCAGGCAGGTAGCTAATATTATAAACTTGACTTTTCTATTTTTCTTTTGTAGATTCTATATTATTAAGCTACACATAGTTTTGATTTTATCATAGCATGTTATTTTTGTTAGACTTATTGTTACTTTATTTAATTTCAATCATATTTGTTCCTGTATGTAAACATGTGTAATTGGAAATGAAATAAATATTTAATATTTATTATTATTATTATTACGCGGCAATATCAACGTGACATATGATCCAGTAGATGGAAAATGTCGTTTGTGTGCCTGTAAATATGAAACCACACAGCACATAATATTCGCATGCGACAAATTAGCAGGGACATATAATGTAAAGCGACACGATAACCTTGTCAAGTACGTTCATTGGTGTCTGGCTAAAAAGAACAAAATAGAAGTTTTTTTCCTTTGCTTTGGTTGCAAGAAACCCTCATCCGGCCACAAATGAAATAAAACGAATTTCCTAAAACCATATGGGAAATGCCCGTTCAAACTGATATTACTGTAACACATAATAGGCCTGATTTGATATATGTTGATAAAACTAGTAATAACACATTCTAAATAGATGTAACTGTACCATCAGACTATTATATAGGAAATTGAAAAATTAAGCAAATACCACCTGCTGAAAACTGAAATTAGTCGTTTGTGGAATACACAAGCAATGGCCATTCCTATAGTAACAGGCACAACGGGAGTAGTAGTAGCATATTAACTTTACTATCCTTTAAAACAAGCAGCTATTTACACGTCAACTTTACTCACCAAAGTGCTAGGAGATACTGTATTCGTACATAATCAACAAGAACATCTGTACAAACCCAATAGTCAAACAGGTAGCAGTTCCCAAGCACAAAATATTCATTATACACTACAGACACATCGAATATGCAACATACACTAAACATCCAAGATCAACACACACAATCCATATAACAATCATCATGTACAACGGACACACAACAATCATCAAACGCACCGAACTCATCTAACACAAATCTTACTTGGAATACACAACAGTCACAAAATTTTCGACAAAAAAAGGACGAGGGAGGAAGAGAATGAGAAATGTCGTGCAAAATACAAAAAATGTATCTCAAATGTATCTTAATTCTCCACGTGGTAGAGTCATGCTGCAGCTAATTTAGTAGTATAGTTGTAGCACGCATGGGTCGGCTCGACCGGGGAAGGACCACGCTCTCACAGAATACCAGCGTAAAATAGCAGCTTGACACTGCTGTGTTTCGTATGGTGAGTGTAGAGAACCGGAGACCCATTTTACTGGAAAAGAGGCATTCCATTTTAGTCCTCCAAGGGTAACGACGCATCTGCATTTTGATTCTTTATTGAGGATAAATGTAGATGTCTATGGGTCACAGCAAGCACTTACCATCAGGTGGACTGTGTGCTCGTTTGTCACCCTATCCTATAAAAAAAAATGAGTCTCTTAACTAATAAAATTTTTATAATTAAATTACACCATATTATTGCAAACAATACGATACAAGACTACAATATTATATTAATTTAATACACATAAATAGGGATATTATATAAATACCTTTTTTCCTGTCGGTTGCAGGACGGGGTATTTATTAAAACCGATGAAAGTCATGAAGGAAAAAATCTTATATAATAATAGTAATATTTTTTTCTCCCACTTTTTACACAGTTACATTTCTTACATAAATAGTTTAAGAGTTTTAGGTTGTTGTGGGAGACAGGAGCCCAAACTAGGTTACCCTGTGCTATGGGTCTCCTGGCTCCCCCGCTTGGCTTTATCACAATTTGATGAATATATATGTAGACATGAAGGGAGCATTGCCTGTGAAGATCGAATATAAAATTTCTAAAGTGTAAATATCAATATAATATTGAATATATATATATATATATATATATATATATATATATATATATAGCATGCAATACATTTTAAATTAAAGTATATAATCAAAATTATATATAAAAGCATATACATATACATATATAAATATACGCGCGTGTGTGTGTATGTGTGTGTGTGTGTGTGTGTGTGTGTGTAAGAGAGAGAGAGAGAGAGAGAGAGAGAGAGAGAGAGTATGAGTGTGTGTGGGTGTTTCTATCTCACTATTCCGCTATTTCAGTAAATTCTCTGTTTTCTTTCATCACACATCTGTTAACTTTTTTTACATTTATATTTTGTTACTTGAAAAATTGAGTGTTGTCTATTAATTTTATTATATTTATAATCTGCTTATTCTGTACCCATAAATATACATTATTAAAGAATTAGAACATTATACCTTCATCTCTGGCCTTATGCTAGTTTTTAAATGTATCATTTACCCATAATATTTTAAAAGCTAATAAAAAGAAACTAATCAATTAACGTCATCTCAAAATATCTTATGTGGTTATAGATTTCATTTAAACTATCTCTAAACACAATTTCTTGTATAATTTTACTCGTTTACTGAATTTCATAAGACTGTTAGTTTAACAACAACGCTTCAAATGCAACATGTTTAAGTTTCAAACTTCGCATTAATTTCAAGCCGCACAAGATGCAGGTGTTGGTGCACTCAAGTTTGGGTTAATAATTAGCGTTACAAACTTGTAGCGAAAATTCGCGCTAGTTTGCTTCTTGGGTAGTAATTTTAAATAGAAAACCTTTAACATACAAGCTCTTATTTATACATGTACAACAATTTTAAAATGTTCTTACAACGACCTGAGGAGGCGTGCGGGTAGTTGATGGATATAGCCCAGGACCGTGCTTTTCTGATAATACTTTAGGTAAATGTAATGTTGAACATAACCATAAAATAACAGTGATGATGATGAAAATAAAGTATAATATGCTGGCAAAAAGAAAGTGTTTTGTTGTGTGTTTGCCATTCTTCCACACAGTAACACAGTGATGGATTGACATGAATTTTTGCATAGATATAATTTATTAGCCAGAGAGGGACATAGGCTTGTACTTTTTATCCCAGAAAATTGCATGATCCCTGGGGGATAGCTCTGGAGGGTAATTAAATACGGAATCTGATGTAATTATTTAGGAGAGGTGTCTAAAGTATTAAAATAACACAAAGGATACCTATGGGATATTCATTTAGCATAATTCTACGATTATAATTCCCTCTTCACAATAAAATAGCGCAATGGTAAGTTCTGAAATAACATATGAAATACTTTTTTTCCGAAATAAAATGCCGTGGATTTTAAATTTAGCCATTTAAGTAAATAAGTAAGGTAAAAGGTACTTATAATGATCATAAATTAAGCGTTGAAGTTTATTGTTTTAATTAAATAAAGATATGTCTTTATATTGGCCAAGAATTAGGTGCCCATGCAAGTAAGCTGCTGAAAATTGGAGAGGGTCGACTGAAAATGGAGGCAGGTAGCAAAATTCGTTGGGGTTTAGCAATAAGAATATTATATCCGACTAAATATATACATAATTATACAAAAAAAAAAATAAAGATAAACATGTCTGAAATAAAGATATACGGTCTGTGATATGTTTTGAAGTAATATCGTTTTGCGATCTCCACGCGATGGAAGCTGTAGGTGAATACATAATAATTATATGGATGTCAACAAATCGAGGATGACGTGTCAATATCGTGGCAAATAGAAGTCCATTGTCTCTGCTTACCCCTCTAGGTGGCAGGTGTGAGAGCTTAAAATATAGTATAGTATAGTAATCCAATATATAAAAACTAATGTTAGTTTTTACGTATTTTATGCGCTACGATACCGTTCATCAGGCTGCGCTAAAGCATAGTACTTTTACTTTTTCACTTACAGTAAATAGTGCGCGTACGACTACCGCTAAATTTACTTGAAAGCTATATATCATTCAATTTGATCATGAATGTATTATCATTCCTAACTAAGCCATATTACTTCCAAATTAGAAACGATATTTCCACAATTATTTCTTCTGCGGCAGCAACGCGCTGTGACCCGCTAGTATTTATTAATATCAGATTCTTTTTTTTAATCATAATTTACTTCTTGAATTATGAAAATATTTTATTACACTGAATGACTATGTGTTTAGTATAATTGAACGATATTAAATGCACATTCTAAAGGAACATAAATTTATAATTATGTTTGTAATTTCACACGGCGCGAGGATTAGGGTCTTAATTAAGGCTCTATAAACCTTCTCTAAGTACAGTAGGTACTAGGTGTAGGTGTAAGCTTATGAGCGCTGCGAAGGTTTAAAAAGCAATTTCGCAAATAATCCTTAAAAGTTGCTTTCTACTGGAAAATACATAAAACTTGATCTAGATGGAATTAGAAGTGACTCGACTAAAATTAATTCTAGTAGAAATGTATGTAACATTTCCTATCTCTTCTAAAAAAGAGCGTCCCACGGCTATATCACAGAGAGGGAAAGTACTTTAAATATTGTAGATAACAAATTTTGGTTGATGGTGACTTAATTTTATTTTTAAAATTGAGTAATATTGCATTAAAAGATATTGTAAAAGTTAAAAAGTTACTTGCCTCATCCGGGAATAAAAATGAAAAAAACCTAAAAAAATAAACCAATGTATTTTTGTGATAACAATCAGAAGGATAAGTCATAAGTATTAATTCTTTTAAAAGTAATTAATTTTTAAAATAATATAAAGTTACTTTTACAAAATAAATAGTCTTTGAGAAAAAAATACTAACTACAATATTTAAGTAAAGCAGGTACTTTCCCTCCGTTTGGTATTGCCATGGGACAGCCACTTACACGCAGTATGTATTGCTGATAAAAAACCGGGCTCTGATGGTTAATGGAGGACGGAATACAATAATTTTAGTTACTTTATTTAGATGTGAAACTTCGTATTCGAAATACGAATAATCGTGGTATTCCACCAACCTTAAATAAAATTATTATTAACTAGCAAAAAGTCCCTCTAACTTCAAAAACGTAGGACTTTCATACAAACTTCCAACTCCCTTTTCACTCCCTTAGGGATAGATTTTCTCAAAACCGTTTCTTAACTGATCTCTATGCCATAAAAGGATTTTGTTTCAGTCTGAAAAGAGCAGTGACAACATCATGACAGCTACAGTTGATTGGATGGTTAAAAATCTGTTCCTTCTCATTTTTCGATGAAGAGCTACACAAGTATATTTTCGATCGATTTGCCCAAATATGGTATTCCCTAAAAGGTCCACACTTAGAAGGAAGGTCAAAGAACGGTTTGAATAGCTTCAATTGAATCTTAAGAAACGACTACAACAATTTTCATCTAAAATGTCATTTACCGTTGATGGATGGACGTCAATTGCTGGTAGGAGTTACTACGGGGTCACTATTCATGTTATATGGACAACGAATGGAAGTATCGATCTGTAGTCCTTGATTTTATACCATCTCGCGGTTAAAATATTAAAATATTGAGGAAGATATTGCAACGATTTTCCACGAATGTTTATTAGAATATGACATAATTGATAAAATCACGGTCGACAACGCATTTGCAAATACCAAATTTATGTATTAACTGGACAAACAGTTGCCACACTTTGATTCAGACAACCAAGATTTCCGGTGCTTTGCTCACATTTTGAACCTTGGTATACAAGATTTATTAAAGATCTTAGCATTACACAGTGAAACTGACAATAAGGGACAAGAACAGCAGTATGAAGACTATGAAGACGAAACTGAGGAAGATGAAGAATATGCGCCAAATATTGCTGACTCACGTACAGCTATTATAATAAAATTACGCAGTATTTCCAGTAAAATAAAAGGAAGTGAGATATTGAAGAGGAAGTTTCAGTCTACTTGTGAAGTAGCTGGCGTGCCATCAAATCTGAATCCCATACTCTACTATCCAACGAGATGGAATTCCACACATGATATGATTGGATTTGGTTTAAAAGTGAGAACTGGCATTAACATATTGTGCAATACTGTCACCGAATTGAATTAATTTCAAATCACTGATAGTGAATGGCAAATACTCGAAAAAATACATAAGTTTCTAATAACCTTTAAACTTCTATCAACGAAACTTGGTGGAGAAAAATATGTTACATTACTACTAGTCATTGTATCACTCAATCTCTTGCTCGATAAAATTGAGTAACCTAATCAATCCGAAGTGGATGAAAGACTTATTCTGAGTTTTCAAGCAGCTCGAGACAAAATGCTTAAACATTATAAAAAGAGCAACTGGATTTATTGTACCTCTTTAATTTTAGACCTAAGGCTCAGACTTTTGACATGACATTATGGGGGAAGCAAATTAAAACAGAATGCCTGCGCAAATTTAACGAACTTTATAAAGAATATAAAAGTCACACTCAGTGAATAAATCTCAAGAATCACCAAGAAATGAAAAGAAAGTATGTGAATATGATGAAAATAAAGACGTAATAGACTTTGAGAAACTGTATGCATGTCCCTTGACGTCATCTAGATCTGGATCTTTTCTTCAAGGTTTAGTTATAGACGAGTTGGAAGAGTACCTAAGTAAACCTAGAGCCGCCAGTTGGAAAGACATTTTAGAGTAGTGGAGGACACATGAGACAGAATATCTGACCTTATCGTAGATGGCCCGTGATTTTCTTTCAATACCTGCAATTTCAGTACCTGCTGGGAGATTATTTTCTAAAGCATCATTAGTGATTAAAAAACATAGAAATAGGTTAAGTGATGAGTCAGCCAGATGGTTATTTTGTATTAATTCTTGGTCAAAAGAATTAATATTTTTTTTTATAGGATAAGGGTGACAAACGAGCACACAGTCCACCTGATGGTAAGTGGTTGCTGCGGCCCATAGACATCTACATCTATCCTCGTTTGCGAATCAAAATGCAAATGCGTTGCCACCCGTGAGGACTAAGATGGAATGCCTCATTTCCAGTAAAAAGGGCCTCCGGCCACCTGCACTCACCAAGCGAAACGCAGAGGTAAACCTCTACTTCACGCTGGTATTCTGTGAGGTCGTGGTACCACCCCGGTTCGAGCCGGCCCATCCGTGCGACAGCAAAAGCTGCCGCGTGGCTCTACCACTATAAAAATAAAATATAAAGTAACAGTAATGTCAAAGCTATTGTGTACTGTTATGTAATTTAATTTGTATTGTATTTTATTTTTTATTTAAATAAATTGTAAATTGTATATCTCTTTTATTCCATTTTATATAAGGGTCTATCAATTTCTTTCTAGACAGATAAAGTTCTTTAAAATACAGTCAAGTTACACTACTTTGAACTACTTTTTAACTAACTTTTTAACACTACTTTGCTTCCTTCGTATATCTTTCCAGTTAAAAATTTTAATCAATGTTTGAAGCACTTGCTGACATCGGATTGAACAGGAATTTGGTATGGTTTCTTATGTAACTTCGATGACAATGTAATGAGATGGTATCATGAAGCGATTTATTAATGGGCCCGCATGAAGGCCGTAGCAGTCTTTACAGAGCTTTAAATGGAATTTATCTCTATTTAAGTTTTTTAATTGAAGGTGATACAACAATGAGTTTAGGTTTATTAAGTTTTTATTTCACATTAATAGTTGTCTCTTTCTATCAGGTATATCCGCAGAAGAACATGAATAACTGACACAGCCTAGCGGATACTTGAGCTGAAGTGGCAATGAACCGGCCATATAGATCGAAGAACTGATAACCGATGGCGGTACTCGAGTGGCAGCCTCGTATTGGCAAGCGCACATGGTCAACCTCCCACAAGATGGAGTGACGACCTGATGAAACACACCTACGCCATACCTTTTTTGTCATGCTTGACGCAAACGCAAAAAAAGGAAAATAAGTTTTATTACTTTATAAGTTAATAGCACATTTAGTCGCATAACGTGGGTTGTTGCCGCCCGAGACCACTAGAGTCAAAAATGCTATTCCTTACTGCACCCATATTATCAGATTCTTAAAAAATATAAAGTCAGTAAGTAAAAGTCTTTTATAGTCTGAGTATGTAGGAAATGAATAAAACAATTACAATGTAGGTATTTGTATAATTATCCTGTTTTATATATTTTTAGATTTATTTAATTTTTTTACTGACTTTTAACTCAAAATACCACTCCTTAAAACCAGTCCCCAGATGCAATGAAAATTCTGAATTGCGTTTCTCTATTTGATCTTTAATATAAAACTATTAAACGTTGGTGTATGGCACTTGTAGATTTTTAATCAGGAAACTATTCGTTTCAGTCAACGCTTTGAAAAGTATGTGTCCAGTCTGCGCCGCGGGCTACTTCGTTTTACGTTCAAGTGAAGCAAGACGATTGTGCAGTATTACTATTTACCAGCCAAGACATTTCCACATAATGTACATCTACAAAGTTAGTTTTAAAGATTTGAGAAAATGATTCGTATGAACGCGGTCACTGTAATTAATTAATTAATTATTTCGATTAGGATTTCTGAACACACATATTGTGTCCTTATTATTAAAATTGTCTTAGGAAAATGCCATGAAATTCATTTAATTTTCAATACATAGTGCAACCATATTATGTCTAAACATATAAATATAACTGTAGTGTATGTCTGCAATATCGAAATAACTGCGTTTTATTAAGATCAGAGAGCTATACGCAGATTGATGATAGTTTGTAGCGACGGTACCCTGATTCCAAAACTGCTTGCCGAGCTTGGATATCTGGTTTAAGAAATTTATTTCTCATAAGAATAAAACATTCATTTGTCTGAGAAATACAAGATTGACTTAAAATAGATATGTATGTTTACATGTGAACAAATGCAGGAGCGACATTATTTTATCATTGAGTGATTTGATATCATTATTGTAAGAGCATTGACCATTACATTTCAAAATCAAATTGGCAAATTCAAAACATTGCACACTTTATAATAATATTGTTAAACACTGAGTGTAGCAAACGGCTATGGTCTTATTACACATCTATTACTATCATAAATTTCTATCTAGCATATATTAAGTAGTTAATGTATGCGTGGAATATTAAGATTTATTTTGTTGCGCATTCAATTTTAGACGATCTTATTTAAAATTATATTATACTGCATTTAAAACTTAATTATTGAATCCGTAAATTGATGAGATAATATTATTTAGGTATTTAGATTATTCATATTGTATTTAAAATCATTAATTTACTAGAAATACTTAATTTGAAATTATTATAATATGTAATATTATTAATTTCTTAGAAAAGAAATTATGAAGTGACATTATATTATATCATTACTATTAGATTTGATTATATTATTAATATGTTGTAGTAGGCTTTTTATTGATCTATATTTATTTGTTAAACTTATTGAATATGTAAAGTTAAATATTATTAAATATTTTGCACAGTTTCAGATAATCGTAATTAACTCGATTTTGTTGTAATAAAATATATTAAATTGCCCTGAATATTATGATATTAGATTATATTATCAATGTATTGTTCAAAAGTTTGTATAATGTATTTAATTTTTATTTTTTATTTATCTACCTAACTGCTGTAATGTAGTGTATCTGGATTTAAGGTGTGTTTTATATATAATATATTAATGTAACTGTTTTTAATATATGGTATTTCAATTTCTTCTTGAATAATGATAAGGATTGGATTCCTTTTATATCGTTTGGTAGCTTATTATATAATTGAGCCCCTTCATATTTCATAATTTTTCTTCCGTATTTAGTACGTAGTGCCTGTAAACATATATTGTTAGCACTTCTCATTAAATGTCGTTGAATTTGCGCCTTTTTTGTGAATGTTATTTGTGTATGCATACTTTTTTTCAGGATTTTTCTTATAAGAATACACGTATTGTATTTGTACATTTGCGCTAATGTCATTAGGCCAGTTTTATTATATATTATGTTTGTCGGTGTTAGATAGTTGAAGTGGTTGAACAGTTTAATTATTCTATTTTGGGATATTTGCAATTGTTTTAAATTTGTTTTGGCAGCTGAGCCCCAGAGTTATATTAGATAGCATAGGTGAGATTTGATCAAGGAGTTATATATAGTGTAGCAGACAGTTTTTTGGAAAACAACGAACAGAATGCCGAATTCTACTCATAAGGGCAGAAAGTTTTGATTGGATTTTCTCTATGCGAGGCTTCCAAGTAATTTGACTGTCAAGAATAAGTCCAAGATATTTTTCAGATTCTACCCTCGAAAGTGGTTCACTATTGATGTATAGCATGGGGCATTCAGAAATTTTCTTATCCTAGGAGCTAAAAATCATATAATTGGTCTTGGATACGTTTATAGTTAACAGGTTGTACTGAAACCATGTAGTTAGCAAATTTATGTCGTTCTGAGCTTTTTTAAATATTGTTTGTATATTATCACCAAAATAAAAGAGACAAGTATCGTCAGCGTATAATGTCACATCACCAGCTAAACCTTGTTCGTGAATATTGTTTATGTAGATGATAAATAGAAGGGGCCCAAGAATAGAGCCCTGTGGTAAGTGATAAGTTGAGGTGTACTGTGAGTATTGAGAATTTTAACAATTTGGTGCCTATCAGAGAGGTAAGACTGAAGCATACTGAGCGTAGTTCCTTTGATACCGATATTAAATAATTAGTTTAGAAGTAATTTATGGCTTATTGTATCAAAAGCTTTTTTCAAATCGATAAAAACTCCAAAAGCTATTTGCATTTTATCTATATTGCTTTTTAGATAGGTAACTAAGTCTATACAGGCCGAAAGAGTGTTTAATTTGGAGCGAAAGCCGTATTCATCATCATTATCATTACAGCCTTTCATAAGTCCACTGCTAAACATAGGCCTCCCCCAAGGAATGCCACAAATCACGGTCCTGAGTCACCTGCATCCATCGACTCCCTACATGTCTTACCAGGTCTTCACTTCATCTCGTGGGGGGTCGCCCTACACTTCTCCTAGCGGTACGAGGCTGCCACTCAAGAACCTTTCTTCCCCATCGGTTGTCGGTTCTTTGAGATATATGGCCGGCCCACTGCCACTTCAGCTTACTAATCCTTTGGGCTATGTCGGTATCTCTGGTTCTACTGCGGATATACTAATATCTAAGTTTATCACGCAGAGAAACCCCGAGCATAGCCCTCTCCATAGCTCGCTGAGCGACCTTGAGCTTCCTCATACGGTCAGCAGTGAAGGACCACGTCTCAGATCTGTAAGTCATCACTGGCAACACGCACTGGTTGCACAATTTCGTTTTAAGGTTTTGAGGTATGTCTGACGAGAAGATGTGTCGTAGTTTCCCGAACGCTGCCTAGCCGAGTTGAATCCGTCGATTGACCTCTCGGTCGAAGTTGGACTTACCTAGTCGGACTATTTGTCCCAGGTAAACATACTCGTCGACAATTTCGAGCTTAGTGCTTCCAACAACTACCGGCATAGGTGTGACATGGACAGTAAACATGATCTTTGTTTTGTCCATGTTCATCCTAAGACCTATTCGTTGGAAGACACTATTGAGGTTATTGAGCATGGTGCTTAGGTCCTCTAGCGATTCTGCCATAAGGACTATATCGTCGGCAAATCGAATGTGAGTGATGTACTCGCCATTGATGTTAATACTGTATCCTTAGAAGCTTGAAAACGTCTTCCAATGCAGCGGTGAAGACTTTCGGGGATATAACATCACCCTGTCTTACACCTCTCTGCAATTGGATAGGTTTCACACTCTGGTCCTGTACTCGGATAGCCATCGTAGCTCTACTGTACAAACGCTTCAGCACTTCAATATACCGACAGTCAACTTGGCACCGCTGAAGGGACTGCAGTACCGCCCAAATTTCGATGGAATCAAAGGCTTTCTCATAGTCCACATGCGCCAGACATAGTGGCAAATTGTACCCTTCTGGCTTCTGTACGATTTGCCGAAGGGTATGTATGTGGTCTATGGTGCTAAAGCCCTTTCGGAATTCGGCTTGTTCGGGAGGCTGGAAGTCATCAAATATGTGTGCGAGACGATTCGTAATGACTCTCGAAAACAGCATGTAGACGCGGTTTAGAAGGGAAATCGGTCTGTAGTTCTTCAAGAGGGCGTTGTCACCTTGTTTGAAGAACAAGATCACCGCACTTCTGCTCCACGCCTTCGGTGTAATGCCACCATGGAGGACGGAATTAAAGAGCTTCTGAAGGACTTTAACTACCGGTCTTCCACCCGCTTTCAGAAGCTCCGCTGTAATTCCATCCTAGCCTGGGGCCTTGCCGTTTTTAAAGTGATGGAGAGCAATTCTAATCTCGCTCAGACTGACGTCCGGGATATCTTCGGAATAGTGTCCGATAAGTCTCGCTCTTGGATCGTTACTCACACTTGCGTGTGGCTCTATCAATGACGTGTACAGCTGCCCATAGAAACTCTCAATCTCTCTCAAAATTTCAGGTGCCCCGGAAACGATGCTGCCACACTCGGTCTTCATCCTTGACAGTTGGCTCTTTCTGGCATACAGATCTCTGGCAAAGACTTTTGAGCCATTGAAGTTGCGTAAGTCTCGCCGCATTCATTTGGAGATCTGTCTGTTCAAATGCCTGTATGCTGTCAAATCTGTTGAAGAATGTAGCTTCATCTCCCTTCTAACAGCCATGAGATTGAGAGTGTGATCGGAGAGTTTTTGTGTTCTTCTGCGGTGGTTCTTGCAGAACTTGGCTCCGACCGCATGGACGATATGAACATTTCATTGCAGTCTTCTAGGCACTGAAAACGGTTTTGTAACTCTAGCTAAAAGGTTTCGGGACTTTGGAACAGAGCACGAGGGGGACGAAGCGTTGACTTCATTAGACGAGACCTCTCCAACTTAAAGTGAGTGATAGACGGGCGAGCAAGTACGCGTACTTATGGCTCGACGACCTTTTTCACTCGTGTGTCACCGTAAGTACGCGTACTTTAAAACCGCCGAGTAAGTTCGTCGGCGATCCAACCAGTTTAAAATCTTACTCGTAGCTCGTCTTGGCTCGTACGTGTGGCAGCACTGCGAGCCGCGAGCCGCCATTTTGTTTCGCCAGTCCGTGGACGCGCACGCTTGTTTAAATTGCAATTTTTGTTAATTTTGATTCAGAAATTTCTCAAAATGTGTGATTTTAGAACTTATTCGCATGAACTGCTAACCGAATTTATAGAAGCTTTCCGAAATAACCCTTGTCTTTGGAAAATTAGAAGCAACCACTACAAAGACAAAAATTTGAAGCTTCAAGCATACAATAATTTATTAGAAATTATACGGAAGGTAGAAAGAGATGCTACGATTGAGAACGTCAAGAAAAAAATTAATTCATTAAGGGCTGGGTTCCGAAAAGAACATAAAAAAGTGCAAGATAGCAAGAAGACAGGTTCAGGAACTGACCAGGTATAAGTGCCAAAATTATGGTATTACAGTCAGCTTGAATTTCTCAAAGATCAAGGCCAAGGTAAGTTTAATTATTTATTAAAGAATTTCTCTATACACTATTATATTATACGTGCGTATTCTTTGTTATGCCTGTGCCTAAATTAGGTAGGTACCTAAAATAGAGTACCTATTATAGCACTTTGTTTCATTACAATAATGACATTGTGATGTTGAACATTAAAACCAAAAGTAAATTTAGAGGGTTTTTATTTAATTACAGGTGAACAATCAACTGACAATATAGACAGCAGCGAACAGGAGACAGCTAATGATAATGAAAATACATTTGATGCTGAACATAGTGAAAATGATACCCAGGTAAAAATACTATTATTATATCATTCTTTGTTGCCATGACACTGCACCACTAGTATTAAAGTAGGTTTCATACTTTTCTCTGATAATTTTTGCATTTTGAGTAGGGTTACGACTATGTGTTTGTTGTAGTGACTGTAATTCTCCATTTTGTGGTCTCAGCCCCAATTCAATAGTTCCATTTTCGTGATTTTCACTATCTAAGTGCTGATGTGGACTGTAAGCGTGTCTTAATTTTTTCCTTAAAAAATTGTGCAATACACAACATGCCAAAACTATTTTGTTAATATTGTGCACACTGGTATTTATAGGCGATCGAAAAATGTGGAAACTTGCCGCCAGAATTCCGAAAACATTTTCTATAGTTCATCTAGCCCTGCATACTCTATAATTGTATATCCTCTTACTTGAGCTAGCCTGTGATTGCCTTTGTGGGTACGGTTTCATAAAATCTGTCCTCAAAGCAAAAGCCACGTCGCCAATAAATACATAAGGCAATTCTTCTGAATGACCGCTTGGTTTTCTGGGCTAGGAAGATTTAAGCGCTTGGAATTCAATGTTTGAAAGAATGTAGTTTTTTGTAATACACCTCCATCAGAAATACGTCCATTTGTTCCAATATCTACATAAATAAATTCATAATTTGCATTTGCAATTCCCATAAGTACAATACTGTGATACCCTTTATAATTAAAAAAAATGTGAGCCGGCTCCGGGACTATAGTCCCTCCTGCCGGAGCCGCTACATGTTTTCCATCGACGGCTCCTAAACAATTTGGAAATTGCCATGTACGCTCAAACTCTTCAGCAATTGCTAGCCATTCTTCTTTTGAACTCGGGAACTGTAACAAAAAAAACCATAATTCAGTATAAATGATATCATTTTTATTTACAGAGTACCATTTGCAACGTGTCATCACCTGTGACACCTGCAACATCTGTTGCTTCATCTGCACGTCGTAAGCGACACGGCAATGCCGCCATTGAAGACACAATATCGTTAATAGGTAAAAGATTACAAAACCCAGATGATGAATATGATGCTATAGGAAAAAATGTCGCAATTAAACTCCGCAACATGACTGCTATTCAACAAGGCATAGCTGAAAAGCTCATCAATGAAGTTATTTTTTTGGGACGGTTTGAAAAATTTGATATTCCATTGATACACATGCCAGCTGTTCCAGTCCAGCTGAAAGAAACACAAGCATTTAACTTGACACAAGACTCGCAAACTATTAGTATCCCGGACACCCTGATTGAATATTTAAACTTTAATAATAATAACTAAAAATAAATAAAATAGTACGTTACATTTGTATATGTTTATAAAGTATGTAATAAATGATACATACCTTCAAATATGTTTTCAGTGCAGAGTCGATTGCGTCACATGTCTCAGGAATTATGTACCCCAATGACTGTCTTGATATCGCTGACGAATACATTACATCTTTATATGTTCCACCAGTTATCAAAAATCGTAATGTTGCACTTAAACGTTCATGCGGTGAAATAGCTTCTCTCATGCAAGTATCCTGTTTAGCTATTATTGGTGTGACTAAACACAAAAGTTCTTCATACACAGGCTCAGGCATTCTGAAATAATTCTGGAAATCTTCCTTCTCTTCACGTAACTCTCTTACTAAATTCACATGTGATAAACGCTCTCTTTTTGTAAGCCAGTTCTTAACCCACACTTTTCGCCTTCGTCTATTGTTTTTAGTTTTTGAAATGTAATACGATATAATTCCTAAATAACACAAAGCTTCTTCAATGGACGACATCGCGATACGGTATGAGTAAGTTGGCGCGTGTGTCGCCGACGTCGAGCCAAGTAAGTTCGCGATCTTAAAAACCGCCTACTTTAAGTTCGTACGTCTATCACCCACTTAACGTTTAGTTTCAGTGTGCTTCTAACCATTCGGTGATCGATACTAGTTTTCACCCTCGCGATCACGGAGACATCACTGAACAGTTGTCGTCTGGTCGTCATAATGATGTCAATTTCATTTTTTGTCGAACCGTCGGGGCTCGACCAGGTCCACTTTCTGTAGGGTCGCTTCTCGAAGAAAGAGTTCATCATAAAGAGTCCCTTTTTCTCCATGAAGTCGGCCAGCTGCTGTTCCCTTGGGTTCCGTTGCCCTATTCCAAATTTCCATACTTTCAGCTCACCGTTCTCTCTTGTGCCTAGTTTTCATTGAAGTCTCCCATTAACACCGTATATTGGGTTTTGGAGGAATGCATGGCTCTAGAGATATCCTCATTCATTTCCTCCACCTCCTCGTCGGGGTCTGCCGAGGTTGGTGCGTAAACCTGTATGACCTTCAGCGAATACCGTTAGTTGATTCTGAGTATAAGATACGCAATCCTCGTCGACACACTCTCGATCTTTACAACGTTGTTAACGAGGGACTTGTGGACGATAAATCCGACACCTCCTTGGAACAGATGGTTGCCCTCCCGGTGATAGAGCAAGTTGCCGGATTCGAGGATTACCGTGTCCTCCCCCTCTCTTCAGACTTCGGATAATCCTATAATATGCCAGCGTAACTTGTCTATCTCTTCTTCCAGCTCCACGATCTTCTCATCAGTCCTCAGGGTGCCTGCGTTGTACGTTGCCAGGTCGAGTCGCCTAAGGTGGCAACCGAACCTCCACCGGAGATTCTTAGCACCGCCGTTACCATGGTCGCCACCGTACCCATGAATAATGGGGCCGCCGGGGACTGGAGGCCATCTCTTTGTCACTCTCTTCATAGGGGGGGTATATTGCCATAGTTTCCACGCTTGGCGAGCGGGTTGGCAACCGCAGTTTTTTTATTGTAAGTTTATTGTTATCAGGAAGATGCTGCTGCCCATCTCCTGCCTGTTTCTGATGTGGGGTAGTGGATATTCTTAACCGCCACTAGACGGCAAAAAGCCGTATTATTTGGTATTAATGAAGTCAATCGATATTAGATAGTTATCCAAGCGATTGTATAGAATTTTTTCAAATACTTTTGAGAGTACTGGAAGTATTGAGATGGGGCGATAGTTTCCTGGATCTGTTTTTTACCTGCTTTAAATATTGCGCTAACTTTCGTCAATTTTAAAGAATCAGGAAAGTAACCCTTTTCTAAGCAATTATTTATAGAGCATGTTAATTTTTCCAAGATAAGAGGTTTTATAGATTTTAAGGCTTTACATGTTAAACCATCGAGACCAATACTTGATTTGAGTTTAAATTATCTATGATTTTGTTGACTTCATCTGATATAGTAGGAGTATAATGTGTAAGTTCCTTAGTTTTGATATCTATTTGCTTGTTATATAAATAAGTGTAGGAGAAATTATCGTGATACTTATGTGAAATTTTACTGGCAAGAGTGGAGCCTATCTGAGAGAAGAAAGTAGTAGTGATTACATATATCAGTTAACTCGGTGAGGACCTAAATGTGTTTCGAGTTTCGATGGAGCGCTGCTAAGTTTTGGTTTATTAGAACATAAGGAGTTAAAGAGATTCCACATCTTGAGAGGCTTTTTGTCACAATTTTTAAACGCCTTGTGGTAGTGAGTATTAACTTTTTGCAGTTTGGATCTTCTTCTTTACATTGTTTTTCACTGATAAAAGATGTTGTCCGTCAACTTGATTTGGTGATGTCTTCAAGTAAGAACACCATAATCGGTTCCTGTTATCGATAGCCGCTAATATATCATTATTTATCCAGTCTGATCGTGGTGGGTTTTGAATTTTCGTTTTCTTGATCTTGCTACGTTTGAGAGCTTCATAAAGTTTTGTATATAGTTCTTCAAATTTCGGTTCATAACAATCGGATAGGCATTGCTTTACAGTTTCGTTTAATTTATTGTAATCACTGGCTTCATACACAGTCTTTTTAGGCTTTTCTGGTTTCTATTTGTGAATTTCTAGGTAAATGTGTTTGTGGTCGGACATGGCTGACTCGACAATAGCAAGATAAAAATTATGGTTTTGCAGGCTTGTACTAACATAGTCTAGAATGGTTTTTGAATTGGATGTTTCACGCGTAAAGTATTTATGGTCTATTTTGTTAAGTAAGCTATACCCACTTTCTTGCAGCATTCGTTTGTATTTGACAGTTGTTTGGTTGTTGTTTAGTAAGTTGAAGTTGTAGTCCCCAAACACAACTGCTCGTTTCCGTTTCAGTAATTGTTGTGAAAAATTTCCTAGAAAGTCAGTTTTGTTTGTTCTTTCGGGTTTATAGATAGCGCCAATATCAATAGAAAATCTGTTTAAATGAACCCATAAGTAGTGGTTGTCGTTTTCACAAAGGTCTTCTATGTGGTTGTGGGTCAGACTATTGTGCACGTAGATGGACACACCTCCTCCTCTTCCTGTTGTTCTAAAGTTGTAGTAGTGTGTATAACCTTGTAAATTTAGGCTTTCTGCTTCCGATTCACATTTTATCCAGATCTCAGCCAATATTATTACGTGTATTGTTCGAGGTATGGAATGTATTATGCATTAAGCTCATCTAATTTGCCTGGCTTAACAATGCTTCGTACATTTGCATATAGGCATTTAAGCGATTTCCCGTCATTAATGATATTGGTATGTGTGTTTGTTAGTTGGTATGTGACATTGTCTATCGTCCATAAGTTTCTTTTGTAGAGGCGTCTGATCGGAATAGCATTTTATGTTAGTTTCCACATTGTATATGTTAGTTTCCACATTGTATATGTTAGATTTGTTACGTAATATTAATTTAGCTGTGTCAGCTGAGGAAAAACAAGCTTTTATGGGTCGAGATTTGTCACAGCTATATTTTCCTAACCTCATGACTTTTATAGGCTCAGGGCAGCCAGGATATGCGAGTTTTGTTATTCTTTGTACTTCTTTTTTATCGTGGTACAATCTCACCAACAAATCTTTGGAATTAATTTCGACGATTCCACTTAGAATTACAGTCTTTTCACTCCGATAACGTTCTTGGATTTCATTGATCATTTTTTCTATGATGTAAGGTTTGAAAATGGCTTAGTGAAGCTCGAAGTAAGACCATCAGAATTTGGTTTTTCGATTGGTCACTTTTGATGGTTTCGATTTTTTACTCTACGGCTGTTTTAAACTTCTCTATATTTACTAGTTCTTGATTAAGTCTATTTTGTTCTGTAACTAATTGCGTAGTAGTAGATCTAAGTTGGGCGATCTGGTCTGTTATTAACGATACCTCGTGAGATATTTTATCTAATTTATCAGATTGAACTTGGGACCTTGTAGACAGCACCACCATTATCTTATTTTCAAACTTATCAAACTTTTGAGACAGATCATCATCACATTGTTTTCTTATTCTTAAGGTGACCTGTCTTGTTTCTGTGTAAGATGATGTTAATTGCCGCAAATCAGGTTGGGATTCACTGCGAGATGTGTTCATTTCTATTGCTATAAGTATCCTTAATAGGTCGCTTAGGTGGTGAACGCTGTACGGACATGTTAATAAGTTTATAGATGGATGGTATGCGTACCTGCGCAGACGGTGTCAATATAGACTGGTAGCGTGGAGTGAATGGGATGAATTATTTTTTGAGTCGCAGCCCGTTTCTTTTACTTGAGGGGGTGAAGGGAACACTCGTTCAGGTTTGAATTTCTTCTTCAAGACGATTATGTACGTTTGACGCACTTAGTAACGCATTTAACAGTATACACTAGCACACTATAGATTGGATGCAGCTTACTTTGACTAATCAGTTTAAGTATTCAATAATTTAGTGACGAAATTACAGACACGTCCGCTCCGAGCACTTGCCGCAATGCAACTCCGATATACCGACAAAACTTCTGATTCTCAGGAAAATAATCTAGCATGGCCACATTGATATAAAATTTTATGCAAATTGTCTGTTTTCAACTTTGTCATTTAATAAAATCAAGCTTTAGAAAGCAATATAAAATGGAATCCATTCAAAGTCTTATTGTGGTAAAATCGGACTAGAAGGAATTGCTCATAAAAATTACGCCTTTCAGTAAAATAAGGTTGATTAATTAATTTCATGTACGTTAAATCCAATTTTTCCATAATAATTTTAATATTCCTTACAATGAAATCTGCAATAATTCTCCTGGTTCCCCTGGTGTTGCAGTTGTTCATGGGCGGCAGTAGTCACGTCACTCACCATCAGGTGAGCCGCATGCTCGTTTGCCCCCTCTCCTATAAAAAAAAATGAACTACATATACTACAATAATGTATTTAAATGTATTTAATGAAAGTTATGTGTATAAATTAAGTGTTTTTTTTAATATAAATGTTTTGTGCATTTCATTTTTACATGTGACTCAAACAATAATACTCATGTGTTTTAGGCGACAGTGGCATAATGGGTTCAGACAATGAATATGGTTGGAATCCGGAAGATAGACTTTTCGACTCCGACTACCTAATGTCTTAGACTAGTGGTTATCTTAAGCGTAATAATTAATATAAATATTATTTTATGAAAATTCAGGTATTTTTTTCTTTGTTTAAAATTTTAGTTAAGCTATAAATTTTACCTTTACCTTTACGTTAAAATACCTTTTTTGTAAAACATACTTACAAATCAATGCCAGAATAAAGTAGATGATAATATAATGAGTGTTTTGTAATCATGTTGTAATTTACCAACAATAAAACGTATTGGTTATGTTCTCTTTGGTAAACAAAATAATAAACCACTTCTCTTACATACGTTATATGCAGCTTTATTCTTTTATTTATTTACGTACACACAACAAGACACAGAAATAGTCTTATAGTGAGTTCGTACAAAGATTCTACTTATTCCATAATTTGCTGAATATATCTTCCAGTAGATCCACAAAGGAAAGTATATTAAAAAGGCAAACTTAATACGTACATTACTACTACTAATGAATAAATAATACTTAGAAAATGTTACGTAAATTATATTAAATAATACTATAAATAAAAATAAAATAATACAACAAATAATAATAACTATTTAATATATTTTTATAATTATCTAAATTATTTTTGAGTCCGATAAACGCGTAGATGACGACTGGCTTAAAGCACTAACATTACAGGATATAGAGAGGTAAGCACTATGCTCATTTACCTTCTCCTTCTCTTCTCACTATTATAAAAATACAATAACAGCAACAACATTAAAATAATAAAGTATTTAAAATTATTACAAAATAAATTGTTATGCGTTTTAATAAAATCTTTTTAAAATTTTTCAAAACATTGTTCTGTAATAAATTGCGTACACCCTTACCATTTCATTGATCATTTTATCCTCTGCAATATGATTGCCTCGTAGAGATCATTTCTAAGCGATAAGGCCGCCTATTGTACTTTTATATAATTAATATCTTTTTTCTCTTGCTTTATTTTTATTTGTTCATAATCATGAACTTTCAACGAAACTGGGAATACAATAGTGCTACAAGTCTACGCGCCAACGTAGAGGTATTTAGTCACCTTAATGTCGACGGTTTACTTAGGAACGCGGGTACAACCGGTGTTGAAACAATCATGATAAACAGTTCCGAAAAGCTAAATCAACATTTCGTTTTTACACAATTTTTGCCTTAGATTAAGATCTGCGGTGTTCTAATAAATATATTCTACCATTTATGTAATACGTAAGTAGTTAGGTAAAAACTAAAACCTGGGTTCAATTCTCGCCGACATCAATGAAATTGATCGATGATTGCTTTGTGGCACGATTAAAAACCTAATTTCGGAATGACATGTGTCAAGAGAGGCTTCATGGTCAGACCATAGATGAATCTGTTTCATACTACAGGTCAATATCCCCACTACAACACAATGGAGAAATCCCCGCAAGACGGATAAAACAAAATACTTTAACAGCCTGACATCTTCGCTCGCGGGTTTTGAGGGGACAAACACTATAGCAGATCAGTCGCTACTAAAAGAACAGGTAGCAGCTGTTACTAATGCAATTATGGATAGCTACCATGAATCATGTCCAGAAATCACTCCACCAAGGCATGCTGAGGCAAAGCAACCGTAGTGATGTAAAGAACTAGATAGAAAACGTAAGAAGGTAAGAAAAGCCCTAAATAGGGCATTAAATACCTCAATGTGTGAAGTCTGGCTACACTGGCTACTGGTATCAACGCTACACAAGAAAGCTAAGTATGAGTACAAAAATGTATCAAGTATCAACGCTCGACAGGGTAGCGTCAATTCGGTGGTTACATAGAAACCTGTGACCAAGCAAATCGGATAAGGAAAATCCTAGCTAAACAAAACACCCCGGAATCCATTTCTCTAAGGAAACCCGACGGTAGCTACTCAACATCGCCGGATGAAATCCAACGCATCCTAATTGAAACGCACTTCCCAGGTTGCTGCTTAACTCAGGGAGTAAACCGGCATGATGATATACTGACACCAACAGCAGCAGTCTGGAATTTAGCACAGAGAGTGGTAACAGGTAACAGATTCCTCCCCTATAAGGCGGCAGGACCTGAAGGCATTTTGCCGGCACTCCTACAGTGGGAGGTAAAGTCCTAATAGTCAGACTTGTCGCCATAATGAGAGCATGTATGACTGTTAAATATGTTTCTAGGGGGTGGAGAGAAGTGAAAGTTTCATTCATTCCCTAACCAGTTAAGAGCAACTATGCAGACGCTAAATCTTATAGACGTACCTATAGTTTAGGTAAATCGACAGATTCGGCATTTCACCAGATAACAACAAAGATTAAAGAGGCCATCCAAAATAAAACAATATGTCTAGGTTCTTTCATAGATATAGTAGACATAAAGTTGAACCGCCACTGATTTACTGGATAGTAAACATGCTCAGTACACGAACAATAAAGATTGCTGCTGAATTTCAAATAATTCAGATCAAGAAAGGATGCCAGCAAGGTGGGGTTCTTTCACCTCTCCTGTGGAATATGGTAATTAATTAACTCATCCAAAAATTAAATGTCAATCACTTCTACACAGTGGGTTATGTAGATGACGGTCTCTGGAAAGACAGCAAGCATGTTGTGCGATCTGACCCAAGCGGCTCTCCGTATAGTGGACAGATGTTGCAGGGAATATGACTTAACCGTTAATACAAATAAAACGTTTCTAGTAATGCCTCACACGAAAACGAATGCTGCTTAACTATCACCTCCCAAGTCTCTTCAGCACAAAACTCCAGCTATCCTCTGAGGTAAAATATTTAGGTCTGACCTTGGACAATAAACTGAACTGGAATAAACACATAGAAAACCACATCAACAAGGCTAGTATGTCACGTTATCATATATTTGATAAACAAATAAATAATAACAACAATTTTGTTTTAAGATATTTAATAACACTAATAAACTAGAATAATATAAGTACTTCTAAAGGGATATTTAATAACACTACTTATAAAAAGACTAATATAAATACTCCTAAGTAAAATACTAAGCTGACTAATAATAAGAAAGAGCAAATAAAATAAAATTAACAGGTCGCGGGTTCGACGCCTTTCAGGATCAGGAGAAAATCAAGTACTTTCCTGGCACGACTGGCGGCGAGTCCGGCGGGGGTGGTTGGGGATATGTGTCCTTTATAGACCGATTTCACTTGCGAGTTTATTGTATATTTATGTATATACATATATTTATTTATTTCATTTAATTCCAAATCCTTCCATTTTAAGTCTGGAAATAAAATAATAAGAAGGATGTCACAAACCCAGCGAGGTTCCCTGGAACACACAGTCGAAATCTTTCATGAGCCTTGCCTCCAAAGTAGGTAATGTTATACGCCCACCGCCGGGCGAGTAAAACTAATAAGTTTGGTGTGGCGGTACATGCTACCAGAACGGAGGCAAGAAAATAAATTTATATCAACTAAGCATCTACTATGAAAAGACATACACAATTACGTGATAAAATAATTAGCATGTGACATAAAATTAAGTTACACACTAAGTATCGATTGGTTACATTTCAAAAATCAAACTAACATAATATTTGTTTATACTATTGTAACATATTATAAATTTGCTCACACTTACCCAATATAAGGGGAACAACCGTTAACATTTAATAATTATCAACACACTTATAAAAAGCTATTAGCTATAATTTGCATAACGTGTGCGTTTTTGATTATTTAATATAGATCCAGAACACGCCCATTTGCCTCCGCGTGCGAATTAGATGATACATTAGAAGTATAACTTTCTGGCAATGCAAAAACATGATTGGTAAACGATGGGGTTTGATGCTAAAAATTATACTGTGGCTATAAAAAATCGTGATTTGGCCCATGATGACATACGGTGCTCCGATATGGTGGACCAAAACAAATGAAGCCACCACAATTAAATGCTGCAGCGTTACCAGAAACTGGCATGTATCGCTGCCACGGGCTGCATAATAACTAAACTAACAGCAGCCTTAGAAGGTATGGTGGAGCTAACCCCACTTCACCTACACATACAACAAGAAGCGACTTTAGCTGCCATCAGACCTAGACCATAAGACCCTAAATCTATGAAATATGAGTAGAATCCCCTGTATAAGTATAATTGACAGAATTTACTCTAAATTTCCCATCTTATAAGCCAAATACGATAAGATCCCTAAACAATTTGTGTTAAAAAAATACAAGATAGAAGAGCCGGAGGGTTCAAACCCAAAATAACTCAGAATTTTCACGGATGGTACCAAAAGTAATGAGGGTACAGGATCTGGAATTTTCTCGGAAGACCTTAATATTCACATATGTACCACTGAGTACTCACAACACAGTCTTTCAGGCAGAATATATGGGTATCATCCAAGCGGCCATAGCAATAGATGCTAGGAAAGTAAAAGACTCCTCAATTAGAATACTAACCGACAGCATGGCGGTACTACAAACTCTGAGTTGCAATAACTCAGCTCGGGACTAATATATGAATGCCGTCAATAACTAAGCGAGGTATGTAAACACAACAATGTGGCTCTAAAATGGATAACAGGACACAGTGGAAGGACGCAAAGGATCCAGGGCAACGACGCAGCAGACGACCTGGCCAGGAGAGGGTCGGCTCTGGCCACTATAGGGCCGGAACCAATCATACCATTTCCCTTTGGTAATGTTCGTTCACTGGTATGTAAAAACTTCACTAACCAACACGCTCAGCTTTGGAAAGCCTGAAATAAATAGTCGTTTAACCAAGGTTCTAATGAGATTGAACAAACCACAGATCAGAATAGTAACAAGTGCTTTCACAGGACATGGCTTCTTTAACAAACATTTATGTACTATAGGTGTTACAGATAGTCCACTGTGCAGAGCATGTATGGGGGGAGGATGAAACGGCAGCCCTCGTGTTGCTGACATGTCCGGAGGTCGCTGCATACAGGGCTTAACATCTCGGCAAGCCGAGATCACTCCCCGAAGTTGCTCGCAACATCAAAGGAATGACAGATTTCATGGCTCGAATAATTGCATTATTCCTGCCCACAAGCAAAATATGCGCTTAGACGTGGAGTTGCGGAAAATCACCCGTCGTTATCTTATCTGTTAACTCTAAGGTACATTTTTAATTAAGTTAAATGAATAATGTGAAAACATAGCTTATTCCATGTTACGCTTTCGAGATACTTCAAAGTCGTTTTGTTCGCTTTCAGTTCTTTTTGAGGTTCTCGACGCAAACGAGAAAAGTTTTCTTTTTTTTGTCTTTTACATTAACGCTTGCTTTCGAAAGTCGACGAACATACAATTTCTAGCACTAATGATTTATTATTTTAAATATATATTATACCTTAATAAATTAAGTTTCAATTATAGCAAGTATTGACCTTAAGAGCCACGCGGCAGCTTTTGCTGTTGAACGTATGGGTTGGCTCAAGCCAGGGTGATACCACGACCTCTCAATACCGGCGTGAAGTGAAAGCTCTGCTTCTGCGTTTAGCCTGGTGAGTGCAGGTGACCGGAGGCCCAATACCCCCCCCCCCCCCGCCCCCGCCCCCATCAACATGGTAGCGGAATTAAATGTAAGACTACCCCAGGTGGGTACTAGCGCCCCCGGAGAAGCCCTCGATCACTACTTTGTGCCTCGGGCTGCAGTTTGCGTATATGTCAGAGAGGACATCTGTTCTCCGTCCCTCAGCAGTCTTGAAGGTTCGGAGGTCCACGTCTACGCATAGCCAAAGGATGGACAGTTCGGCTGGACAGGTGTCCATCCTTCTGCTAAGCGTAGACAGCGACGACCATCCGCGCGTCTACGGGTGCATTTATAGGTCCCATAGCGATAATGCCGAAACAGACAGGCTCATCGACCACGTCCAAATGACTACAGATTCCTTGCTACAACAGGTCCCATCCGCAGACATCATGCATGATCCTAGGAGATTTTAACGCCCACCACGCCGAATGGCTCGGTTCATGTTTAACCGATCATGCGGGGAGATCTGTTCATGATTTGGCTTTGGCATATGATTTGACACAACTGGTTACTTCGAGATGTGGAAGATCATGCACCTTCCCTGTTGGACCGTCTGCTGACCTCTCATCATCTCATCTCATCCGGACAGATATCAGGTCTTCGTCATCGCCCCTCTTGGTTCCTCGGACCATTGTCTACTCCGGAGTGTGGTGCTACTCACGCTGAAATCGCGTTTGCTTTCTGCAGGCTGCCAGCGTGTTTAGCATTATAGGTCGGCCGATTCAGATGGCATGCGGTCTATCTTTGCATCCTACCCTCAGAGGCGGGTTTGCTTGTCGCCGGATGATCCAAAAGTTGTTGCTAATTCTGTTGCTGATGTGGGCCTTCAGGGTATGGAACTTTTAGAAAATGAAGTAATAAGCAACATTAACATTCAATCCTGAAAAAATGTTTAATTTTGGAACTTTTAGAAAATAAACTAATAAGCAACATTAACATTCAATCCTGAAAAAATGTTTATTTTTGGAACTTTTGGAAAATAAACTAATAAGCAACATTAACATTCAATCCTGAAATTTTTTTTATTTTACTCTAATTTTGTTTCCTATTGTAACCTAAGTAGACTGACTAATGTAAGTTTGAAGAGAATTTTTAATGTTGTTAGATTTATAGTATAATTACGTAAGTTGGAAATGAGAATTTTTGTTTGTAGAGATACTTCAATAATTTTAGTCTCAAAAGATGCTTAGAACTAATATTCCATTTTGAATTATGAAAGGCGGAATAGAAGGCGGTTTAGAAGAAATAAGCAAAATTATATAAGAGAAATGTGAAAACCTGTATTATTTAAAGTTCTAGTAAATTTCAGAAACATTTTAGTTAAAAACCTTATATACAATATTATAATTTTTTTTCAGAAAGGGATATATAAGGGGATACCTGTAATTAAAATATTAGGGGTACAATTGTATCAGTCGGAATTCAGCTCTCAACATAGCTACAACAAGGAAGTAAATAAAATAATCAAGAATAAATAAAAAAAATCTATAAGAGTTGTTTTCTTTCAACCCCTCATCATACAGTTCACCATAGGAATTATCTGTGTAATTTTTTTTAAAATAAAAATTCAAAATATCAATTGAGCAGAAATTATTCTCAATTTCTTTTATCAAATGACAAAAAAAATTAAAAAACGCTATGAATTTTTTTCATAGCGGGGAAGTTAATTTGTGCGAAAAATGTATAAGTTAATGTTTCATTAAGTTTAACTATAAAAAATATCAATAAAGAATTATTATTATTATATTTCGTACTATAAGTTATATTTTATATCAATTAGATTAAAAATAAATAAACCACAACACAGATATTCATACAGGCAGAAAATATAAAAAATAGTTAAAAATCTGCAAAAAATTAAAGAGCAAATCACTGAGGTATTCTTTTGTTTATTAATATAATACTCTAGAAACTGATAAGCTTTTATTTAAAACTAACTTCTGAGTGAAATGACATTGTGTAACAAAAAACTTCACGTCATTGTCAACTAGCGACATTTGTTGAGCGGAAGATTATTAGCCCTCATTGAGCGAGCAGCGACAGAAATTAACCTAAAAATTTAAAAAGAATAAATACGGAAATATTTATTCGAATAATTATTCATAATTACTTACTTGCATTTTCATCAATGATATGCACTTTTTTCAGACACTTATTATCAACAGTAAATACATTTCATTAGTAAAAAGTTTGTATATAGTATAAATTAGTTTATATAACAGCACACTTTATACACTGTACGTTAAGTCCTTCGCTATTTCCCTTTTTCTTTCTCGGCACACACACGCACACACTGTTGGCTGGGAGAATCGACCTCTCGAGTTGAGTTGGTACCATCTGAGGGCCAACTCTACCACCGCGCGTGCTCATTGGTCAAATCAAATAGCACGCGCTTTCTGTTACATACTTCCGTCCCATTTCACGAAATCACTGCCAAATATTGCAGGAAAGCGAGAGAAAAGATGTGATGTGTGAAAAGCTTAGATTATTTACTCTCTAGATAACGCATCACGCAATGAGCGATGCAACAAAAACAGGCCAGTTTTTACAGGCGTGTGTGCGTGAGGCACACACACGCTTAGCGGTTGCTATGGTGACAGAATAAATAAGTATGACTTACACCAGCGTCATTTGTATCTGGGAGATACCAGCTAATGAATCTATCCCGATAAAATGGAGAAAAATTGTCATGTTAATAAAATCATAAATTATAATATTTGAATATGGTGCTTTCAATTGTGTTTAGTTGTCTGTTGAGTTAGAATTTAATTTTTATTGTAAAGAAAAATATAATCAAATAAAAATTAACTACGCATTTACAAAATATGTTTTATTATTTTATGTATGGTATCGACTTATAAAAATACTAGAGGTTGGCCGGCGGCTTCGCCTGCGTCATAGTTAAATAATTTATCCCGCAGGTACCCTTTACCGTAAAATTTTATCCCATAGCGTTTCTACAGTTTAATCCTTTTAAGAAGTATTATTCCGTCCAGCATTGTTGTGCCAGCAAGAGTTGATATATGGGGGGCACCCATATATCAACTCTTGAACTTGAAGCTTTGCATCTAAGGTCACCCCCATCAACACAGTAAATATGAATCTTATAGGTAATGCCCTCGGAAACGAACTCTACTTCAAATTGAAAGTTCGCCGCTTTTACCACTGAGTTACCATCGCTGGTGTATCTTACATACACTAGCGATGGTAACTATATTAAAATTTAAATATATGACGTACAGGCGTACGTAATAAAACATACTTTTTTCGGTACCGCTTCCTTTTTCAATCTTCGACAGCCTTGATTATTTGTAAAATAAAAGTCATTTTCACGGAAATGTTCAGAGCATATCACTGTGGTTTTGGATGGTTTTCAGAACTCTTCTCCACGGCTTATTCTTATTATGTCCACCCATCGACTTCTAATTATAGAATCAATAGGTATCCTAAAACCATGTATCCAAATGGTCACATTCGATTTTGACAATTAATATTAAAAATGAACATACATCAGCTTTTAAGACAACTATACGGGGAAATTCGCAATCCAAGACTGGCAACACCAAAAAATGACGCGTTGATTTTGTAAATAAAATTATCAATATATTAGTTTTATTTTCGTAAATTACTATTAGTTTTGAGTTACCTACCGATGGTAGGAGATTTTGTTAGTTGTTTGTAAATGTCCTTTGTAATTTCTGCAGATTTTGATCGCGCAATTTGTCATTTTCATCAAAATAATTTACCTCAAAAAAATGAGCCGTGCGTGCGTATCTCTTGACGTTACAATTGACAGTAAGGAGCGGGGAGTGCTTTAGAGGCTAACAGTTAGCTGATATTTTTTTCGACGCTTTTGAGTCGCCCTTACTCTATCTAGAGAGTAAATAATCTAAGGTGAAAAGAAAACTCACTAGCATGGATTATTTTTAATGTATACTTTTTACTTTTACGAATACAATAATATCATTAATGTTGGTTATTCTATAATCTAAACAAATAAATAAAATTGAAGTGACTCTTTGTAATGTCAAAATAGCTTTAGCTTTTTTTAAATTTTTAAAAAATACGGTACTTATAACAACAAAACAAAAAAGTCTGTCTGTCTGACTGTCTGCTTTTTCCAGCTGATCTCCGAAGGAGATTGGCCGGATTGGACTGGTTGGAGCGATTTTGACGGAACTTTCATTGGCAGACTGCTGATAATATAATTATATTGTGGAAAAATAATTAGAGTTCCGTGCAAAATAATTAAAACCCATGAAATCTAATCGTAATAAATTCCACGCGGATGAAGTTGGGGGTACAGCTAGTGTATATAAATATTTGTATCATGGGTTAGTATAACTTATTGTAATGTAATAATTGATTGCATTAATTTATTACAATAAGTAAGTTATACTATTTAAAGTCAAAATTTGAAATATAATTAAACAACAGATTTTGAAAAGATCATATTTTCATTAAAATTTAGCAGCCGCCCATGAACCATCATCATCATCATTATAGCCCTTAACAAGTCCACTGCTGAACATAGGCCTCCCCCAAGGAATGCTACAAAGCACTGTACGTTAAGCGCACATCTGATGCGTTCTCCTTTTCTATTTCTCCTTCTCTTTGTCGTCACACACATACACACTGACACGCCCATGAACCAGGGGAAATGCAAATGCGTTGCCGGTCTCTTAAAAAAGAGTAGGCTCTTTTCTTCGTTCTTGTTTCTCTTAAGAAACCCCCAGGACAATATCGATGCATCTATCCATTACAGCCCATAAAAGTCCACTGCTGAACTGGGCTAGACGATGACGCTCCCATAGATTGTCTGTTAGGTGGGATTTTGCCAAAGTTGCCATGCTTGGCAACCACTTTTTTATTTTTAGTCCTTATTAGGATAACGTTGCTGCCCATCTCCTGATTTGTTTCGATCTGTCGCCTCTTACGACATGGGGTAGTGGATTTTCTTACACCGCTACTACACTGATACTACTTGTACTTCGGGATAATATGGGATGATGGGATTCCTTATACTGCCACATGGCTACAACTAGGTTTACAATGTACCATATTATGTTTTATGCTATTTCCGTTGATTATACTGTTATCTATTTTAATAACTTGACTATGTATACATTATTACCTTAATATTTTCTAATGTGTATATTATCACTACCAATATTTGAGACATTATTTATAGGAGGCTCATGTTACGCAATGGACTTGTGACGGGTTTTATTGATGTTGATGATGATGACGAACATACTGAACATCAAATTATATTGCCTAATAGTCTACTTTCTCCGATTCTCCCTTGTCGAATGTCACATTCTGTTAAAATGTAGATCAATGAACTTTATTTATTCAAAGTACCTACCGGATATATGGAACCGACATAAACTGAAGTCATTCATACCCATTGTTCATACTGTTCAAAAGGATAATAAAACAAAATTTTGGGTGTACCTCTAATACTCCTCTTGTAATAGTTCGGGGAAAAAGTTTCTTCGTATTTTGTTTGAATAAAATTGAAGAAAAATGTCTTTGGTTGTACTGTTTGTATCTGGCTGGTTTTAATATCAATACATATGTCGCAGTAAGATAGTTAAAGATCTGATGAAGGCTACCTTTATTGTATCTATTCGTACTACATGAAGATACACTTCATAGTAGTGTCGGAAAACTTACGAGTTATCTACTGTTCCTCACGGTAAAAGCCGTTTTCCTTCTTATTAACCGCAAATCCACTCTGCTGAGTACGCCAAGCTTTTTAAAGGCCAATTCAGCCTGTTAGCTCCGATGCTAGCTGAGGCAGCAAAAGGAGTGCCCTAAAACTGAGGAGATACGACAAAGGGGGTTCTTTTTAACGGTAAATGCGCAAACTTGTGACTTCTTGAGATTGAACTGGATTAAAATTAGTCGGCCCCAATCCAACTTCAGGCACAAGTTTTTTCGGAACTCGGCTACGTTTTCCGAGAAATATTGGCGCGGCCGGTGTATAAAGCATCACTAGTGCTGTCGTCCGCATGGCAATGAATGTTACCGGTTTGCAACATATCATTGTTATGCAATATATAAAATAAATAAATTTATTATTTCAATGAACTATTTACCACACTGAATTTATTAATATTACATAAAATATGAGTATATAAATATATGTCTTATTTAAACAAACGTTGCGATTTTAATTTTATTTTATATGCAAAGAAACTTGTAAAGAAAGTAAAAAGTAAAAGTCAAGAACACCAAAAAATACGTTGAAAATTTACAGAAACAGTTGTTATTAGGAAACTTTACTTTCGGCCTTTACGTTTGTTATTTCTGCTTTGGTCTTTAGAACTCCAATTTATTCACAAATTAGATGTATCATTTTTTATTATTTTTTAAAGAAGTGATTGTGCTGTCACTGAACTAAAGAATTTTACGGGCGTCTCGGTATACGTTTATTAGAATTGAATAGTTTAATTTGCTAAAATTAAAAAAAAATAATCCAAAAGTGAACAGGACGGTTTACAATAGTGAAATTCAAAAGGCTTTCTAAGGATTAAAATCCAAAACTAGTAAAAAAAATCAAAGTGATAAATTAAGGCCTTAACAGTGGTTGAAATGTTTAAGTAAAAAGATCTCAATAACTAAAGTTCATTTAATCCACAATGAAAAAATACAGGGTAAGGGAAGAGGACTTGGTAAATGTTTTAATTGAACAAAATTGTGTTTTTGTCAACCCCTTATTAGAAAAAAAATCCCCAAAGAGTACCTATCTTTGTCATATTTTGCAAAATTTCTCCAAAACGGCACTAGCTTTTTTAAATAGTTCTTATACTAAAAAAAAGGTCTTAAAAATATTAATATTTTTAATTGAAGAATGAGAGAAGTATGATCGATTTGTTCCTGGTGGATGACCGACTGCGAAAACAGGTTATGGATACGCGAGTGTTCAGGGGTGCTGACCTGGAAACGGATCACTATCTAGTGATTATTAGATTTAGGGGTCTGTTCGCGGGTTGGCGCTACCGGACGGCAGTGACAGAACCACAGTCGGTCTGTCGCATCCGAAGCTGGAAGCTTCAGGAAGCGGATACTAGGGACAAATATCATGCGAGGGTAGCCGAAAAGCTTGACACCATCGATGGCAGAAACGAATGTGTAGAAAGAACATGGCAGAACCTTAGGGATGGAATGGTAAGTGCAGCGGAAGAAGTGTGTGCAACAATAAAAAGAGGCAGTAGTAAAGGAAGAGATGCATGGTGGAATGATGAAGTGAAAGAAGCTGTAAAGAAGAAGAAGAAAGCATGGTTAGACTACTTGGCCTCTAGTAATGATAAGGATATGAGAGAGAAGATGAAAGAAAGATATAGGCTGCAGAAAGTTCACACGAAAGCATTGATTGAGGAAGTGCGTGAAAAGTGTAGAATGGAAGCGGACGAAAGGTTGTCGCACAACTTTAAGAACTCCAAACTCTTCTGGAAAGAGGTTGGAAGGACCCGAAGTGGTGCGACGGCCTTAAGAATGAACAAAGTGCTTTCGAGTACTAATGACGTCCTCTCAGAAAAATCGGACGTCATGCAGCGATGGAGCGAATTTTATAGAGAAATGTATGCGTGTGATGATCTTAGTGAGGGATCCGGGGATGACGCCGTGACTGGTACGCCAGACCCGGACCTCGATGACACTGAGGTCATCAGTATGAAAGAGATTGAACGTGCGATTCGAAGTTTGAAATGTGGTAAGGCTGCGGGACTAGACAGAGTTACTGCTGAAATGGTCAAGTATGGTGGGCCTCGCGTCTGGGACAGCTTTCATCTGCTATGCAATTTGTGCTGGCGGACGGGGGATGTCCCGGATGATTGGCGATCCGCAGTCATTGCGCCTTTATATTAAAGGTAAAGGTTCAAATTTTGACTGCGGGTGCTATCGGGCGATCAGCTTGACCAGTTTAGCAAATAAAGTTTACTCGAAGGTTTTGACACGTAGGATGCAAGAGAAATCGGAAAGATTTCTATGGGAGGCACAATGCGGATTTAGACCTGAAAGAGGATGCACGGATCAAATGTTTACTCTCCGCATGATCACGAAAAAGCTTCTGGCTGCTAACCAGAAGATTTTCTGTGCTTTTGTGGATCTTGAGAAAGCATTTGATAAGGTTGTAAGGAAGAAAATGTGGGAACTGTTGCCGGGGTATGGTGTGGATGGTCGATTGCTAAGGGCTGTGCAGTCTCTTTACTGTGACTGTAAAGCCTGTGTGCGGGTAGGGCATGACCCATGTTTAGCGTCCAAACGGGCGTAAAACAGGGTTGTGTCATGTCTTCCTGGCTGTTCATACTGTATCTCGACAGCTGTTTACAAAAGCTGAAAGATAGCTGTTTGGGTGTGAAATTGGGTGACATAAAAGTAAATTGTCTGCTGTATGCTGATGATGCAGTGCTTATTGCACCATCAGAGGCAGAACTGCAGGCATTAGTCACGTGTATGAAAGAGGAATGTGAAATTAAAGGTCTCCGTTTGAACGCTAATAAAACTGAGGTTCTGGTATTTGAAAGGGACGAAGAGAGAACGAAGTGTGAAATATGGGTAAATCAGGAACTAAAACAAGTAAATGAAATTGTATACTTGGGGAGTGCTTTTAGCCGGGATGGAAGATGTGATTTAAATGTGGACAGGCGTGTCGCTGCCGGGAACAAAGTCAATGGTGCCCTGATTGCGTTAGTCAAAAGGCAAGGCGTAGTGAAGAGTGCACGCCTTGCAATACATAACGCAGTGTTGGTACCGACTTTGTTATATGGCAGCGAAACCTGGGTATGCCAGAAGAAGCATAAAAGCAAGTTGAATGCAGTGGAGATGCGATCTCTTCGTAAAATGTGCGGCGTTACCATGGCCGACCGAAAGCGAAACGAAGAGATTCGCAATATGGCAGGTTTGAAAGATGACCTTATCACAAAAATTGATAAGGGCGTGCTTCGGTGGTTTGGGCACGTTGAGCGAATGAGTGAAGACCGAATGGTGAAGAAAATATATAGCGCGAAAGTTAATATTAAAAGATGTCGAGGTAGACCGAGACTAACTTTCGAAGACGATGTGAGCAAATTGCTCGAAGAGGGTAGGGTCAAGAGTACTCGGATACCTAGACGTGCATGTATGAAGAAGATAATGAATCTGAAAGAAGCGAAAGAGGTATGTAAGGATCGTGACACTTGGCGATCTGTTCTCTCTGGCTACCCCGTCAGGGATTGTGCGTGAAGATAAGTAAGTAAGTAAGTATTTTTAATTGAGAGTTTTATTTTTATTTCCCGTTTTATAAGATAATATATAATTTTTCCCTGAAATTGAATATATTTACGCGAGCGCGCATGCTCCGTCGCCCTGTCAGTCCGTTTTCGGACATCGTCGAGGGTGAATCGTGCGTCGGTGTTGGAGCGACTTCGTTCAAATATATATTAGTTTTTTAAAAGTTTATACTCAATTATAAATATTTTTATGACTAAAATACTTAATTTAGTTAATATCTGTACACTGGTAACTGTAAATATTATTTTCTAAATAAATTAATTTTTAAAGTGGACAAAGAAGAAGAAATTTTCGCGGCGATGTTGATTAGTGAAATTCAAAAATGCATTTTTATACAATTTAGATGTGGAACGACGAACATCCTCTCGTTAATTAGATTTCGATAGTTTTAATACCTATGTAATTTTATTGTTGCATATTTTTATTAATTAGTTGATACTGAATTTTATAATTATGTATTACAATAAAACGCTATTTTTATGAGTATGACTTTATAAAATATTATTGGGGAGGGATATATAGATACAGATACTTACATTTAGGTACACTGTTATCAAATTAAATCAAACAATTTAAATAAATAAAAAAATAGTGCTTCCTTAAGTATAAATAACTATATAAGGACATTCTTGGGTTTATGGTTTTTTTATGTTAGACAAACTATCATCTAAAAAATGTAAAAATTTTAATTTGGAGAGAGGTTTCTCTGCGTGATAAAGTTAGAAATGAAGATATTCGCAGTAGAACCAGAGTAACTGACATATCCCAACGCAATATTACAGTGAAATGGCAATGGGCTGGCTATATAACTTGGAAAACAGATAAAAAATAGGAAGAATGGTTCTCGAGTGGCAACCTCCTACAGGTAAGTGAAGTAGTACTCAACCTTTATTCCTCTTCACGTATTCTCATACGCTTTTCTTCACACATACACACTCACACACACACACCCACAAACATACACAAACAAATAGGTCGCAAATAATACTCACCTAGTATTATTAGGCAAGAGCATTGAGTTACATGTACTACGTACTATTGTATCTAATTGTGTCCTACTCTATGTCTTCGCGCATGCTCGGTAGGAGTAGTAGCGCATGAGCGATGACTTTAATTTGATATAAAATAAGATATTAATATAAAATAAATATAAATTTTTTAATATAAATCATCTTAATTTAATCTAAATAAACATATTTCGAAATAAAATGTAATAATAATTATTTTATGGAATTCACAAATCTTCAATTTACGCAATATTTAGTTTGTATGGACTGCAGTATAGTTGAACATATTCAATGTTCGGAATGGCTTCTCTAGTACGTAGTACATATAACTCAATGGGGAAGCGTGAATAGGTTTTTATTAAGTCCGTGCAATTCATCACATACACACATCACACCATCTTAGGCTACATAACCACTTACCGATGGGATTGTAGTTACTCTACTACTTGCTGGGTAAAAATAGTAAAAAAAAAATTTACCCTGTGAAAGTTTGCATTTAGATATAATTTTTCTAACCAACCATAAAAATATGATGAGAATATGTATATAAGTAAAAAGGTTACCTCACACGGGACAGTAATAATATAATATTATATCTTCCATTATCTACGCATGAAAACTTTTAAAATCTCTGAATCCCGAGGTATGTTTATATTAAGAGGCTGAATAGAGCCACATTGATATGCATGGGGATCGTTTTGTAATTTCACATCGTTATCGAAAAAAAATTGTACGTATTTCAGGTGGCAGTTTGCAAAACACGATTCCACAAAAATTCACTCAATAGAAAGTAGTTGAAGAGTTGCTTTTGAAAATACTTAAATTTTCAACGTCAATTTTTTCTTACGTGGTAGAGCCATGCTGCAGCTATATTAGTAGTAGGTATAGTTGTAGCACGAATGGGTCGGCTCGAACGGGGAAGGGCCACGCTCTCACAGAATACCATGTAAAATAGCAGTTTGACCCTGCTGTGTTTCGTATGGTCAGTGTAGAGAACCGGAGAACCTTTTTACTGGAAACGAGGCATTACATCTTAGTTCTCACGGGTGACAACGCATCTGCATTTTGATACGTAATCGAGAATAGATGTAGATGTCTATGGGCCGTAGCAACCACTTACCATCAGGTGGACTGTGTGCTTGTTTGTCACCCTTATTCTATTAAAAAAAAACTTTCTGAAATTTCAGTAAAATAATGTTAAGTATTGTAAGCACTCGTACAATTATTCGTCTCAAGTTAATAAAGCTATTGGGCTATTTCGATTTTTAACAAAGTGATTTTACTTTATAGGTCAAATAATTTATTTACCCTACTATATCAAGAACCATTTTTTCTGTCAGTCCTATTGAATTTGACAGTGCTAGCTTAAATTTAGCATCTTTAGATGGATCAGAATCGCGCGCTGATCCGGCTGTTAGAGATTGCAAAAATAATCGAAAATATTTATTTTTACTTTCATGCCGAAGACTACCTTGTTTTATTTAATTACGGTCAAATAATATTCATTAGGTTATAAAGCAAGTATTTACAAATGTTTTCATTATTTTGTTATTCTATTGTTTATAGTTATTATTAGCTTTACACCAAGAATTACATTAGAAATTCTTGATGGGATGTGATGTAACGCGCATAATTTATTTTCATCAAGAACTATAATATATATATTTACCAGTAGAGTTTCAACACAATATTAAAAAAGTTCAATGAATTAAAAAAATGCCGATAATTATATAATTTCAAGTCAGTATTTTACATTTAAAGATCAGTTATAAAGAGCCAAAGGTCTTATTTTCATTTTGATTAATTTAGTTCGAGACTAAAATAAATGTGAAAGGGCTTTTATCTGCAATAATGATTTTCATCAAAAATAACATAGACTTATAAAAGTCATATATATACACGGTCAATCATACTGAAGATTATCAATTGAAATACAAAATATTTAAAAGACTCTTTCCAGTATAATGGCCCAAATATCATCATTAATGTTTGACTGGCACACTTAAAAGTTTTATCACATGGCTAAATGATTGACGAGAATTTAGAATTTTATGCAAATGATAATTAAAGTTTCTATGTAAATAAGTGTAACATAGCAGGTGTTATATTCAATGGTAGCGGCCATCCATATTTGCAAAGCCAGCATCATTTTCTGTACAGAAACCGGCAAAGTGTTGCTCAAGGCACTATAAACAAAGCAGCTGATAAAAATGTTACACTCATAACTGTTAACAAAAACTGTTTCTGCAAATGGTCTTATAGATAATAATAACTATTCCGCCGTGTTAGGTCCAGGAGCTATTGTTAGAAGGAGAAGAGGTAAAATTTTGTTTTAGAGATGCGCAATTAATATTTTTTTGTCTGCAATTGAGCATAAAATAAAAAATAACTTCAGCCAAAGAGCATAACTGGCATTATACTCAGGCCCATCAATTGGTATGGAAAAAATAATTTTACCAGGTTTCAAAAAATCAATCAAAATTCAAAAAAACAAATGTTAAAATCAAAAAATGTATATATGTATGTCTATACATAGATATAATAATTTATGGCCGCTTAGTAACTGACGGTGACTCAGTATAACATCCTACAGTCACGCCGAAACTAAGAGGAGAGAATCACTGTCGAAACAGTAATAATTTATTGCGGAAATTTATCAGTTTTTATGAAGATATAACAAAAATAAACAAAAAAATAAATTTCAAAAAAGTTCAGTATTTAATTGATTATATACCGCTGACACTTAATCACGCTTTTCGAAACAACGCCAGTTGTAAACAATACTTGTGTGAAAAATGGTGTACACAAGATAATTAAGAACAGACAAAATCTTCTTTTCAAATTTCCGCCGAGTTGTAAGTAGAAGGCCAAATAGGTCATGTGTCAATTTTAATTAAATATATTTTAGAAAGAAAGAAAGAAAGAAAGAAAAGTTTATTTGGTACATAAATCAATCGTTTACAAAAAAATATTTACAATAAAAGAAATACAATGTACATGCACCAAATAGGTTTCCACTCAGCATGAGTTCACGGAATTAATAAACTCCGTGAATGCTGGTTTTCAGTGGAACCATAGGAGGATGATAGATGGCGTAACAAAACAGTGATTAATATGTAGCAAACACAATCATATAACAAACACAAAAAGCCTCATATAACAAAAACAGAAAGCAAAATAAAACAAAATTAAAAAAACAACAAAAATAGACATACAAAAAAAATCTGAATTACAAAAATGAAAGAAAAAAATAAAATAAGACAATAGAATTGGTTACAAATACATGCTTGAGCTGTATGCAAATATTAGTGAGTTATGTGTGGTCACTACAGTTATGCCTTAATTGTGCTTGTTTATTCTTCCAATTATACGGAAACTTAAGTGCTGGACTTTTGTGTTGAAAGGAGATACTTTTTTAAGTTGTTTTTAAAAGACTTAGCAGATGTTGAGTTTCTGATTGGTGGAGGGAGGTCATTCCAGCACTTAGTAGCAGCAAATCGGAAACTACCACGGAAAGCAGCTGTACGATACCGGGGACAAATGAGCCGCAACGCTGATCTAACATAACGATATGAAAATATTAGCTTTTCGAATAAATACGAAGGTTCTTTGTTCCGTATAACCCCAAAAAGCAATGTGGCGAGATGAAGTGTACGTCGAGTGGTCATATTCATCAAGTCGTGCCGGTTAAGAAATGGAGTTATGTGTGATCGTCTCGGGATTGTAAAGCAGAATCGTGCGCATGCGTTTTGTATCCTCTGTATTGCTTTTTTTGTCCTTGCATACAGACATTCCCCATAAACGGTGTCAGTGTAGGATAATTTGGACAAAATAAGCGTTTCACATAATTTAATTCGCATGTCTACCGTTAAAAATTCGCGAATCCTATATAAAACCTTAAGTCTGTAGAAGCAGTTACGCATAGTTTCTAATATATGACCCTCAAACCGCAACTTTCCATCCATCACTAAGCCAAGGTTACGAACTTCCAATACACGTTCAAGTAAACAACCATCGATAAATATTTGCGGATTTAAAGCAAGGATAAAATCCGTTTGCTTTCGACTTCCCACGATCATATATTTTGATTTGTCTGGGTTGAGGACAAGATTGTTGAGATTACTCCAATTATTAATAAGATTCAAGTCTGCGTTAACGTTCTTAGTAGCATTATTGGTGTCATTAGGCTTGAAAGAAATATATAATTGAAGGTCATCAGCATATAAGTTTTAAATGAAGTGATCTTGACTACGTTTCATCAATTAACCATTAGTAAAAATTAAAACAGGAATTTTACAATTGTGTTTACAAGAAACATTATTAGTTGAACCTTGCAGCTTGTTCATTATATTTATCATAAATATCTATAAATGTATATGTATATTATTAATAAATAATTCCCATAATATTTTGTGCCGTGTAGTGGCGGTCAAGAATATTCACTACCCCATATCCTCCCGTGGGTGTCGTAAAAGGCGACAAAGGGAACCAGGCAGGAGATGGGCAGCAGCATCTTCCTCATAATAGCCAAAATTACAAAAAACAAACTGCGGTTGCCAACCCGCTCGCCAAGCGTGACAACTATGGCAAATACCCCCCTATGAATGTAACAAAGAGACGGCCCCCAGTCCCCGGCGGCCCCGCTATTCCTGGCTACCATGGTAACGGCGGGGCAGGGGGTGCTAAGAATCTCCGGTGGAGGTTCGGTTGCCACCTTAGACGACTCGACATGGCAACGTTCAACGCATGCACCCTGAGGACTGACGAGAAGATCGTGGAGCTGGAAGAAGAGATAGACAAGTTGCGCTGGCATATTATAGGATTATCCGAAGCCTGAAGAGAGGAGGAGGACACGGTAATCCTCGAATCCGGCAACTTGCTCTATCACCGGGAGGGCGACCATCTGTCCCAAGGAGGTGTCGGATTTATCGTCCACAAGTCTCTCGTTAACAACGTTGTAAAGACCAGGAGTGTGTCGACGAGGGTTGTGTACCTTATACTCAGAATCACCAAACGGTATTCGCTGAAGGTCATACAGGTTTACGCACCAACCTCGGCACACCCCGATGAGGAGGTGGAGGAAATGTATGAGGATATCTCTAGAGCCATGCATTCCTCCAAAACCCAATATACGGTGTTAATGGGAGACTTCAATGCAAAACTAGGGAAATTTGGAATAGGGCAACGGAACCCAAGGGGCCAGCAGCTGGCCGACTTCATGGAGAAAGAGGGACTCTTTATGATGAACTCTTTCTTCCAGAAGCGGCCCCAAAGGAAGTGGACCTGGTCGAGCCCCGAAGGTTCGACAAAAAATGAGATTGAATTCATTATGACGACCAGACGACAACTGTTCAGTGATGTCTCCGTGATCGCGAGGGTGAAAACTGGTAGCGATCACCGAATGGTTAGAGGCACACTGAACCTAAACGTTAAGTTGGAGAGGTCTCGTCTAATGAAGTCAACGCTCCGTCCCCCTCGTGCTCTGTTCCAAAGTCCCGCAACCTTTCGGCTCGAGTTACAAAACCGTTTTCAGTGCCTAGAAGACTGCAATGAAGTGGACGATATGAATGACAAGCTCGTGGAAACTGTCCATGCGGTCGGAGCTAAGTTCTGCAAGACCCGCCGCAGAAGAACACAAAAACTCTCCGATCACACTCTTAATCTCATGGCTGTTAGACGGGAGATGAAGCTACATTCTTCAACAGACTTGACAGCATACAGGCATCTGAACAGACAGATCTCCAAATGCATGCGGCGGGACTTACGCAACTTCAATACAGCTCGTATCGAAGAAGCGATCGAGTGGAACCAAGGCTCCAAAGTCTTTGCCAGAGATCTGTCTGCCAGAAAGAGCCAACTGTCAAAGCTGAAGACAGAATGTGGCAGCATCGTTTCCGGGGCACCTGAGATTTTGAGTGAGATTGAGAGGTTCTATGGGCAGCTGTACACGTCATCGTTGGAGCTACACGCAAGTGTGAGTAACGATCCAAGAGCGAGTCTCATCCGACACTATTCCGAAAATATCCCGGACGTCAGTCTAAGCGAGATTAGAATGGCTCTCCAGCACCTTAAAAACGGTAAGGCCCCAGGCGAGATTGGAATTACAGCGGAGCTTCTGAAAGCGGGTGGAAGACCGGCACTTGAAGTCCTTCAAAAGCTATTTAATTCCGTCCTCCGTGGTGGCATTACACCGGAGGCGTGGAGCAGAAGTGCGGTGGTCTTGTTCTTTAAGAAAGGTGACAACGCTCTCTTGAAGAACTACAGACCGATTTCCCTTCTGAGCCGCATCTACGTGCTGTTTTCGAGAGTCATTACGAATCGTCTCGCGCGCAGACTTGACGACTTCCAGCCTCCCGATCAAGCCGGTTTCCGAAAGGGCTTTAGCACCATAGACCACATACATACCCTTCGGCAAATTGTACAGAAGTCCGAAGAGTACAATTTGCCACTATGTCTGGCGTATGTGGACTATGAGAAAGCCTTTGATTCCGTCGAAATTTGGGCGGTGCTGCAGTCCCTTCAGCGGTGCCAAGTTGACTGTCGGTATATCGAAGTGTTGAAGTGCTTGTACAGTAGGGCTACGATGGCTATCCGAGTACAGAATCAGAGTACGAAACCTATCCAACTGCAGAGAGGTGTAAGACAGGGTGACGTCATATCCCCGAAACTCTTCACCGCTGCATTGGAAGACGTTTTCAAGCTTCTGGACTGGAAAGGATACGGTATCAACATTAATGGCGATTACATCACTCACCTTCGATTTGCCGACGATATAGTCCTTATGGCAGAATCGCTGGAGGACCTAAGCACTATGCTCAATGACCTCGATAGTGTTTCCCAACGGATAGGTCTTAAGATGAACATGGACAAAACAAAGATCATGTTCAATGTCCATGTCACACCTATGCCGGTAGTTGTTGGGAACACTTAGCTCGAAGTTGTTGACGAATATGTTTACCTGGGACAAATAGTCCGACTAGGTAAGTCCAACTTCGACCGAGAGGTCAATCGACGGATTCAACTCGGCTGGGCAGCGTTCGGGAAGCTACGACACATCTTCTCGTCAGACATACCTCAAAACCTGAAAACGAAATTGTACAACCAGTGCGTGTTGCCAGTGATGACTTACGGAACTGAGACGTGGTCCTTCACTACTGGCCGTATGAGGAAGCTCAAGGTCGCTCAGCGAGCTATGGAGAGGGCTATGCTCGGAGTTTCTCTGCGTGATAAACTTAGGAATGAGGATATCCGCAGTAGAACCAGAGTAACCGACATAGCCCAACCGATTAGTAAGCTGAAGTGGCAGTGGGCCGGCCATATAGCTCAAAGAACCGACAACCAATGGGGAAGAAAGGTTCTCGAGTGGCAGCCTCGTACCGGTAGGCCAAGTGTAGGGCGTCCCCCCACGAGATGGAGTGACGACCTGGTAAGACATGCAGGAAGTCGATGGATGCAGGTGACTCAGGACCGTGCTTTGTGGCATTCTTTGGGGGAGGCCTATGTTCAGCAGTGGACTTGTGAAGGGCTGTAATATTTTGTATTATTTTTTATTTTGCCCTATCTGCAATGTTCTACGCTCTATAGAAAATGTGGCGTATGACATGACTGACAATCTCTCGAACGTTTTATCTAGGTACAAAGATGTTTTACGTTTTCTTCGCCTCCACATGATATTTTGTCAGCATAAGATACCCATCTGTATCTGAAACGAATATGGATATTGCTGCGAAGTAAAGTAATAGGCTTTACAAGTCCCTCTACTGGGCACAGGACTCTTTTTATTTCTGTTACTTCAATGGGGCCCCCATATATCTAAATTAGCAAGCAGACTTAGTTCTGCAGCATATGCTGTAAGAAAGATTAGAAGTCTCACAGATGTTGAGACAGCTAGTTTAGTGTATTTTAGTTACTTTCATAGCGTAATGTCTTATGGAAGTTTGCTATGGGGTAATGCGACTGATATTGAAGCTATATTTGTTTTGCAAAAGAGAGCCGTACGGGCGATTTATAATCTAAATTGTAAAGAGTCCCTTAGAGAAAAATTTAAAGAAATAAACATATTACCTTTGGCATCGCAATATATTTATGAAAATGTAATGTATGTACATAAAAACATAAATAGCTTTAATAAGAATAAGGATGTTCATACCTTAAACACTAGGAACAAACATAAGCTTGTAATGCCACTTACAAGACTCCACAGAATTAGTAATTCATTTATGGGGCAATGTATACGCTTTTAAAAGAGAATCCCAGAACATGTTCAAAGTTTGTCAATAAACAAGTTTAAAAGTTTTATTAAAGAAAAACTGTACAAAAAGGGTTATTATAATATCAAGGAATACATGAATGAAAATAACCCCTGGGAATAAGGTGATCGCCACCATGCTGGTTCTATGAAAATTCATTTAAAAATTATATAAACAAAATTATTGTTAAGTGAAATTATGTTTAAAAAAAAAGTCCCGCTGGGTTTCTTGCTGGTTCTTCCCAGGACAGAGGTATTTTCCGAACCAGTGGTAAATAAAATAATGACTTTCAATAAGTATTATGTAATAATCCATATTGAATAAACATCATTCTATTCTATTCTATTCTGAGAGGGTTTTAGGGCAAGGAAATGCCCGCCGCGCAGCCCCAATGCGTGTTGACAAAAATTGCAATTACAAATTTCATTCGTAGAGGATCAAACCCGGGAACAATTTACAGCGAACGCTTTGACCCAGATCTACTAATAGGGCACAAATAAATACGATTTAACATATATAATAAAAAACTCTTACGTACTTGAAACTTGAACACTTGATAGCTCGTGACGCCTACCGGACAAAGCTACAGCACAATGTAATTGAAGATGCGTAACCGCGACATAATTCTCAGTGATGCGCAAGCATAACAGGCAGTATGTCACTTATATAATTGTCATCTCTGCAGTCTATTAATCTTTGCACTTTTATAAGTAATACATAACGTAGTTGCTAGACGGTGTTGACGTCGGCTAAAATCTCTGCGATCGCCGTTTCGTCAAGGTCATTCAGGCTTGTTAAAGCCTTAAAATTTTCTAACGATGTCTTTTTCACATCCATACCAACGAACTGACGTCCAAGTGAAATTATTTTCAATTAACTTTTTTTTTAAATAATCGAAATAAATAATCTTATGACGCTCTTATGAGCGTTAGAAGTATTAATTAAAATCTCCTCTTGCTATTGGTGTACTTTTTTATGATATAAGTGCGATATAAAGCTGGTGAAAGTAATTTAAGTTGAGTTTAAGAAAGCTTGCCCAATAAACTATCGTGCCAAACCCTGTCAAAAGCCTTCGAAACATCGAGGGAAACAGCAAGTGCTTCACCCGTGTTCTCGAGGGCTTCGCCCCATATGTGAGTGGCATACGCTAGTAGGTCCCCAGTTCATCGACTTCGGCGAAACCCATACTGGAGGTCACTGATGACATCGTTCTGCTCTAGATATGCCATGAAGTGGGCGTTCAATATACGCTTCATAATCTTGCAGAGTATGGAGGTAATTGAAATTGGCCGATAGTTGGCAGGGTCGGTACGGCTACCTTTTTAGGAAAAAGCTGCACATTGGCCAGTTTCCAAGATTTGTGCACTATACAAGTCCTGAATGAGAGGCGGAACAAGCGCGTCAACACAGAAGACAACTTAGGTGCACAGACCTTTAGAACTATAGCTGGTATACCATTAGATCCACAAGCTTTGTTCACGTCTAGAATTTGCAAGGTTTTAAGAACCTCCTTGTTGGTAATACGGACCTCTGACATAGAGGTACCGCAGTGATGTAACCGCAGTACTAGATGTGTGGAAACTTTGACGTTATTTCCCGTAGTCTCTACAAAATACCTAGGCGATCGAGCTTAGAACCCCTGTTAGAAAGAAAAAAAAGTTCTCAGGAATGAAACCTAACTTGAAAAGTAAACATAGATATTGTTTACTTTTCAAGTTAGGTGCTGAACATAGTATATAATTGGTAGAATTTCTCGTAATCGCTACGCTTCACCAACATATAATTGGCTATCATAGTACCATATATGTAATAAATATTTTTGCACATATGATAGTAATAGACGTGTGAACACTTTGACGTTATTTCTCGTGGCCTCTACAAAATGCCTAGGCGATCGAGCTTAGAAAGAGAAATCATTTTTTCAAGAATGAAAACTAACTTGAAAAGTAAACAATATCTTAACACAAAGTTTCACCAAATTGTATCTGATCATTTATACAAATAATTATACAAATATAAATATAACAAAAAGAGCTCACTTATTTTATAGGATAGGATAATATATGAAGTTGCTATTTTAATAGAGCGGCCGCTTTGAATTAAAAATAAACCTGCATAGTCAAGACTTGTCGTTAAGACTAATTTTATGCAAAAACTATAACATTCTAAATTCAATAAATTAACGACATGCTATTGTTTAAATCTCAAAATTGAACATTGAACATTCCATATATGAGTTAAGCATGGAGACCTCGAAAATTAGAGTAATTTTCGAATGCGAGGAGAGGGTATGACTAACGAACTTTCGGTGAATTCTTGATTGTGGTGAGACTTAACAACTTTCGTAGAGAAAATAAGATATAAACATGGTAGAGCCACGCTGCAGCTATATGATAGTTGTAGCACGAATTGGTCAGTACGAAAGGGGTAGAACCATGCTCTCACTCGTGTTTCGTATGGTGAGTGTAGAGAACCGGTGACCCTTTTTACTGGAGGCGAGGCATTCCATCTTAGTGCTCAGGGGTGACAACGCTTCTGCATTTTGATTCTTAATTGAAGATAAATGTTTTAGAGATATATGGGCCACATGATTCACTTACCATTAGGTGGACTGTGTGCTCATTTGTCACCTATATTCTCTAAAAAAAACAATATGAATAATTAACCACGAGGAAGATCAGATACTAAGGTAAATAATTATAAATCATAAGTAAGCTTATTAAACAACCAAGAAATTAGCGTCATGATTTGACGTCAGTTTACCCACTATATAGATCACTATATCATTTGTACTAAATTAGTAACATAAAACAAAAAAAGAAACTCCAGAAATGTCTGCCTCATGAATTGACTGAAATGAAAGAAGCACACGTTAATGCTGGCCCATTACTCTCACTTGTACCAATTTTGCCGTACTTTGATGAGTAGGTACAGAAATGAAAGTATTTTGGAAAGGATTGTGACCTGTGATGAAAATACGATTCTTTACGATAATTGTAAGCTAAAAACAAAAGGGTAGAACCCAAGTCTAATACCGGAAAAATAATCTAAAGTGAAGCTCACTCATCAAACTGGAGCTCCAAAAGCATATAGCTTGTTGAGTTTCAGTGTATGAAAAACAGCAGACTTCTATCGTGATAAACTTCGAACAATGATGGCGAAACTCTCAGAGAAACCATTTCAAATCGTCAATCGATCTGTACTATTGCTCCATGATAACGAAATGCCTCATTCATTTAATTTTCACACTCAGAAGATCGAAAACATGCCGTTGATACGTTATGATAATAGATATATTGAAATACTTATTTAAAAATTAGTTTTAAATACCAATGCCGTCATGCAAACATAAAATAAATAAGAGCCGAATGCCGATTGTTGTAATTTTGAAATCATTTCTTTTCCCAAATATTGTAAGTCACAATCATATTGAATGATCACATTCGAGGATCACGTAGTAAGCTTTTTGACAAAAGGTGTAATCTAATTTATTATTACGGTCGTGCCTCAACATACAAATTTAAAAGAAAAGGATAAATTATATTCAGAATAACAAAAAGGCAAAACTCTCAATAATGCCAATATAAATTAAAAAAATGATTAATCTCAAAAATTATTAAGGTATTTTAATAACTCCATTATTAAAAGAAATAAAAACTTTTATAAAAACATATAAGCCATATAGCTCGAAGAACCGACAACCGATGGGGAAGAAAGGTTCTCGAGTGGCAGCCTCGTACCGGCAGGCGAAGTGTAGGGCGTCCCCCCACTAGATGGAGTGACGTCCTGGTAAGATATGCAGGAAGTCGATGGATGCAGGTGGCTCAGGACCGTGCTTTGTGGCATATTTTGGGGGAGGCCTATGTTCAGCAGTGGACTTGTGAAGGGCTGTAATGATGATGATGATGATATAAACATCAACAAACACTGGAGATATTTTATTTTTCATCAAATATCTAAAAATCTGTGAAGAATTTTCTGATATACATAGTAAATGGAAGAATGATAGGTTATTTTAAGGTCATTAATAAAAATAAAAACATTTCGTATGTCATTTGTTTTAAATAAAAATGTTAATTTTTTTATCGCCGTAGAAAATTAGTATGATAAATAACTTCATTTGTTCTTATAAAACTATTAATTTTAATTAAATTTGAAAAACTCTTATAAAATCTAATTATTTGTAATCAGTGTTGCGACCTCTTACGTTAAATACACATCGACATCCATTGTTCATACTTAAAATTAAATTTTCAATATCTTGCTGCATCATCAAGGCCCCAGGCGAGGATGGAATTACAGAGGAGCTTCTGAAAGCGGGTGGAAAACCGGTACTTGAAGTCCTTCAGAAGCTCTTTAATTCCGTCCTCCATGGTGGCATTACACCGGAGGCGTGGAGCAGAAGTGCGGTGGTCTTGTTCTTCAAGAAAGGTGACAACGCTCTCTTGAAGAACTATAGACCGATTTCCCTTCTGTGCCGCGTCTTCGTGCTGTTTTCGAGAGTCATTACGAATCGTCTCGCGTGCATACTTGACGACTTCCAGCCTCCCGAACAAGCCGGTTTCCGAAAGGGCTTTAGCACCATAGACCACATACATACCCTTACCCTACCCTGTCGGTATATCGAAGTGCTGAAGTGCTTGTACAGTAGGGCTACGATGGCTATCCGAGTACAGAACCAGAGTACGAAAACTATCCAATTGCAGAGAGGTGTAAGACAGGGTGACGTTATATCCCCGAAACTCTTCACCGCTGCATTGGAAGATGTTTTCTAGGTTCTGGACTGGAAAGGATACGGTATTAACATCAACGGCGAGTACATCACTCACCTTCGATTTGCCGACGATATAGTCCTTATGGCAGAATTGCTGGAGGATCTAAGCACCATGCTCAATGACCTCAATAGTGTCTCCCAACGGATAGGTCTTAAGATGAACATGGACAAAACATAGATCATGTTCAATGTCCATGTCACACCTATGCCGGTGGTTGTTGGGAGCACTAAGCTCGAAGTTGTTGACGAGTATGTTTACCTGGGACAAATAGTCCGACTGGGTAAGTCCAACTTAGACCGAGAGGTCAATCGACGGATTCAACTCGGTTGGGCAGCGTTCGGGAAATTACGGCACATCTTCTCGTCAGTTATACCTCAAAACTTTAAAACAAGACTGTACAACCAGTGCGTGTTGCCAGTGATGACCTATGGTACTGAGACGTGGTCCTTCACTGCTGGCCGGATGAGGAAGCTCAAGGTCGCTCAGCGAGCTATGGAGAGGACTATGCTCAGAGTTTCTCTGCGTGATAAACTTAGAAATGAGGATATCCGCAGTAGAACCAGAGTAACCGACATAGCCCAACGGATTAGTAAGCTGAAATGGCAATGGGCCGGCCATATAGCTCGAAGAAACGACAGCCGATGGGAAAAAATGGTTCTAGAGTGGCGGTCTCGTAACGGCGGACGAAGTGTTGGGCGTCCCCCCACTAGATGGAGTGACGACCTGGTAAGATATGCAGGAAGTCGATGGATGCAGGTGGCTCAGAACCGTGCTTTGTGGCATTCCTTGGGGGAGGCCTATGTTCGGCAGTGGACTTGTGAAGGGCTGTAATGATAATGATAATGATTTTATTTAAAAGTAATTTAAATGGAAATTTTCAGAGGTTTATTAGAGGTTTCAGTTAATTACTTAGTTTATAATTTTTATTAAAGCAAAAATGATATACAATAATTGTGTAAAAAATTATGATATATTATGTTAAACTAATATCATAAATTTCTTTTGTTAAGTAGAGGAAGCCCTATTTTATATGTTAAAATATATGTCACTGTTTTGAAACTGACGTGAACGAAGAATTTATTTTGTGTAAATTTTTTTTTAATAATTGTTTGTTGTTTAATGGTTGGCTTTCAATTTCTTTGAAGTGACTTTTTAACACGCAACAAACGATACGACAGACATACAGACAGAAATTCTAAAAACTGCTAATTTGGCTTCCCACGAACTTGTTTTTTCCAGAAAATATCAAAATCACAGACACAACTTTTCTATAGATTTTTTATCTATACAAATAAATAAAATTGAAGTATCTCTTTGTAATGTCAAAATTACAGTTTTTTACTAAATGCATATGAAAGTAAATACGGTACTTATAACTAAAATACAATTTTTAAAATTTTTGTCTGTCTGTCTGTCTGTTTGTTCCGGCTAATCTCCGAAACGGCTGAACCGATTTTGACTGTACTTTCACAAGTAGATAGCAGATTTCATAAGGAGTAACTTAGATTACTTTTATGTTAGAAAAATAATTAAGGTTCCGCGCAAAAACATAAAAATCCTAACATGCCAGCGAAGTCGCGGGGAACAGCTAGTATAAAATATAGATATTGAAAAATTCATTTGTCTATTGTACAATAAAAAAAAACACTTTTATTTTTATAAAATACTTGTTATTATACTGAAGCGCGACACTAGCAGTAAGTTGGATTATAGCTTCAGCTAAAGGTTGATTACGGGATCTTTGAACAAGAGTATGTTTTTCAAATCAGTGTTTGTAACTGAGCAGCGAATGTTGGGCTTACACAATACTCGTATCAGGCTAAGCCAATATTAAAAGCTTTGTCAATGTTTACGGATTTCTGGTTTTTACAATTAAAACTTGAATTGAACAAATTGCTTGAATTTTCGTGATTACGTGTAAGTTCCTCAGAGTTTGGTCAATGGCACTATATTATTCTGCAGAGTCGAACATTATAAATGGTTGAAGACTTTGTGACTTAGGGTGGTCTGAGGATGGACCGATGAGTCGCGGATTCTTGACCGTTATTTCAGCCAGAGCTGTTATGCACATTTGTTTTGTAATGGAGACATTTGCCAGAGTGGCGAGCTTGGCAAACAGGTTGTCCTAGCCTACTATTGGGGAATCTATGGGAGAGGTCTATGTTCAGCAGTGGACTTTGATAGAACATATTGTTGAAAATGATGATGGAGATGAGCGGGAAACACTTACAGAGCCAGTAACAGTGTCGGATTCTTACGAAATTTCTGTCAATTCCAGGAAATTCCCGTTACTGTGCCCTAGTTCTCACTCAAAAATGGTAGCGTCTATTAAATAACAAACTCATCCTCATAGTGACTAAAGACTGATTTCTGGGTTTAAATAAAATCTGAAATGACACGAAAATTTGTTGTTTTTATTGACAGAATAATGGTGACTAACGAGCATACAGTCCACCTAATGGTAAGGGGATCCTGCGGTCCATACACATCTATATTTATTTTCGATTAAGAATCAAAATGCAGATGCGTTTGCAGAACTCTGGAAATAAGATGGAATGCCTAGTTTTCAGTAAAAGGTGTCTCTGGTTCTCTATACTCTCTATACGAAACACAACATAATTAAGCTGCTAATTTACGCTGGTATTCTGCGAAAGCGTGGTCCTTCCGCGGCCAAGCCGACCAATTCGTGCTACGACCATAATACAGCTGTAGCTTGGATTTACTTCCTATTATTATTGTTTGTAACTATAGTAAGTAAATATTGAAATTATTGAATATATAATATGTATATGAAACTTAATTATTCACAAGTAACAAAATAAATACGGAGTGGATTACAAATACAGTTTTATGAATATCTACTCACCGAAGGTCTTTTTAATATGAATTCAAATAATATAATAATGATATCATTTAATATGTAAAGTATTTAAAACAAAATGCACAAACTTTGTAATATATTTCAATTTTAAAGCCTCTTTATCCTCCATATAATTTTATAACAATAACTAGCTGTGCCCGCGGCGTAGCTCGCGTATACAGTTTTTACATTAGGAATTTGTCGTTTAGGTAAGAGAATATAAAACGATTTATTTCATTACTGTATCAATAAGTGGTAACTAAATAAATCATTATCATCAAAGTTTTAAGTCGTTTATGATAGAGCTTCTGTGTAAACGACGTTAGAAGTAGGCTTAGCCGGGGTGTACACAAAAAGGTTACGGGGGCTACTAACGCGGGAAAAAGCAACATAGAGTTGGCCATGTGCAAAACAGTCAGTCATGTGCAAAACTCCTACAACGCGTAAAGTTTGACCTTGCGCTTTATTTACGGTCATCGCATAACACACGCTCACTGTAACTGGGAACTGAACGCGCTTAAAACTGAAAGGAAAATTACTTCTTAATAGAGGGTTTTTGGGCAGTGCTGCCAGATAAAAAAAACACATTCAGCTCTAGGACAGCACAAAAAGCGCTAGATTTCATGAAAACAGCGCTTTAAAAAAGCCCTAGATTTCGCGCTAAATTAACTACAAACAAAGTTTGTGTTTTTTTATATAATCATAATAAAAAAAACAACATTAAGTTTTTTTTCTGGCAATATTTTTTTGATGTATCAATACTTCGCAGGACATCGACTTATAATTATGGCATTTGCTGTCAACAGTAGTTAGTACTGTACGAACAATAAAAATGTCATTGTTTTAAAGTGCAATGTATTTCGCAACTTAGTTTCAGATGTCAGCATCTGATTGCGGTTGCTACACAGTTTCTTTGTGTTATAACTTCTAAGTAACTTTTAACTTAGCTGTGCTCTAAGCAACTAACTGAAACTGAATAAAGCAAAATAAATGCGTTGCCAAAATCATGAACGAAAACTTTAATAAAGGGGATTTCCCCGCTTATAGTCGTCGGTAAAAAAATCAAGTTGATCATCCTAAAGGGGTAGCCAGGAGATCTATAGCACAGGGTATCCTAGTTTGGACTCGTCTCCCATGCTCTTTGTGTTGTGGAAAAAATATGTTTGAAAAAGATAAACTGCAATGTACTATTTGTGGGAAAAAATAATAAAGGTCATTATTATTATTATCAGTAATGTGGACTAACAGTGCTGCTATAAAAGAGTTAATAACCCGCTAGTCGCTAAAATATTGAAATGTGTGCTAAATACACCAAAAAACGCTGGATTAAGCTAGGTGCTAAAATTTCGAAATGCGCGCTATACATTCCAAAAAAGCGCTAAATCTAGTTCCCAAAGCGCTAAAATGGCAGTACTGATTTTGCGTATATTATAAATACAATATCACAATATTTCGTTGCAAAATTTTTATTTTTGGTCGGGTTCCGTTGTATGGCTTCGATGGATACAAATTTCTTCAGTAAGTCTCAATACGATTCATCGGCGAAAAATCTCAACACAGCAATTCAGAAAAGTTTGTAATTTGTACAACTCCATCTATTATGTCCTTTGTGTGAGAAAACATCCTTTTTAAATCTCTTTTTATGTTTTAAGTATAAATATATTAATTATTATGGAACGTTTTTTTTACAGACAAATCTTTTTATTACTAATTCTGAGATTTTATGGCGCCATTGAACAAATTCGAACCTACATTTCAAAATAATAATCATTACTTTCGATAGAATTAACCAATTTTAATAAAACAAAGATTAAATGTAACTCGAAGATACGCTTTATGATTTTCTTAACCATTTCTTTGAAAATAAAAGATGTTTACTTTAGATGTGATGCGTTCATATAATAACAGACAAATAGACAGACAGAGAATTCTAAAAATTATAAAATGTTCTTATTTAATTATTTTCAGTTCCCCATAATGATTTTAGCCACCAAAATATATATACAATGTACAGAAAGAGACACAATATGTTATCATCATTTTTATTATATGTATATATTTAAAGAGAGATGGCGCTGCTACCATCAATTCTAAAAATAAAAGAGAATAATTGACGCGATTGATACATTATATAAAACGCAAGAGAACTTATAAATCAGTGCCTGCACAGTAAGCAAAAAATAAAGTTTGACTCTCGCCAAAACCAACGCAATTGTTAGCTCTTTTAAAATTTGATTTACCACATAGAGTACTCGGCGGTAAAGAATAAATTGAGTTTGTCAACACGCAGTAGAGCAGCGAGTAATATAATAAAGATTAGCAGTAAATATGAAAACACATCTACAGGAAAAAACCACATTGCAATTGCATTACATTTTCACAACACCACCATCTATCGAAGAAATGGGTTAATTATTGTGCTTCAGATTTAGTTAATAAGGTTATTGTATAATATATTTAATACGTTCTTTAATACTTTTGTTTACTGCGTTTTAGATATACATAATTATATCATTATTTTACATAATTTAACTATGATTTATGATATGATATTAGTTTAAAATGCACTTGATGACTCAAACAAAGCCATCGTTGAGCAAATTCGTACCTATACTTCCCTACCCATACTTCAGAATATTTATCATAACTTTTGATGGAATGAACTGATTTTAATGAAATAAAGACTAAATGTAACCCGAAGATACACTTTATAATTTCCTTAACAATTCTTATAATATAAATTAGTACATTATACGTGATACGTTAACAAACAAACAGACAGACAGACAGACAGACAGAAAATTCTAAAAATGGTAGAAATGTATTTAATTACTTATTTTTAGTACCCCTCAATCACTTTTATTACAAAAATATAAAATGTACAGACATCTGCTATTTACAGTTTTATTATATGTATAGATAAGGTATATTGGTTTTTTGCTGAAAGTATTGACAGAAAGCTTAATTATGCCCAAAAAGGTAAAGGTATATGAAGTAATTACATTTTCAAAGGTTGCATCTACAAAGGTGTTATTTTTCATGAATAATTATGTTGATGAAAACCGCTTTCAAATACTTTTAAAAGTCGACACCTAAAGCGCTTTTCATTAATTACTCTTCTAAATTGTATTTTTTTAATATTAAGTAAATGTTTTATATCGTAGATAAAAAGTATGAGTTTGAATTTTAACGATTTTTTTATAAAATAAATTTGTCGTTGATAATTATCTAATAAACTATATGAGATATTAACTAGTTTCGATCAAAACCTTTTGGTATGCATTTTTACACAAAAAATGTTCTTACACTTATACGATTTAGGTTCAAAACATTAATTTATATATATTTATTAAAGTTCAACCAATCAAGCATCGATTGGTTTAAACATTCGTTTTTACTTCAACGCCGTTTTAAAACTAAACAATGAGTGTTATAGAATAAAGTGATTATAAAAATTTTCCTATATGGCACATAGTTTTTGAGATAGTCGCAAAAAAGTAGCTGTTCGATCGTTTAACTACTTATCCAAAATAAGACAACTATTCCAATTGTTCTCAATTACTCTTGTATTTTGTACGTGGTAGAGCCATGCTGCAAATGCCATATTAGTAGAATAGTTGTAGCACGAATGGGTCGGCTTGACCGGGGAAGGACCACATTCTCACAGAATACCAACGTAAAATAGCAGCTTAACGCTGCTGTGTTTCGTATGGAGAGTGTAGAGAATCGGAGAGTATTTTTTCTGGAAACGAGGCATTCCATCTTAGTCCTCACGGGTGAACTACGCATCTGCATTTGGATTCGTATTCAAGGATAGATGTAGATAGATGTCTATGGGCCGCAGCAACCACTTACCATCAGGTGGACTGTGTGCTTGTTTGTCACCCTTATACTATAAAAAAAACTTTCAACAACTCTTGAAACAACATGTTTGGATTAATTGAGGCTGTGTCTGTCAGCCGACAAATCTTTCAGAGACAAATATCAATACTAATTGTTTGAAAGACTGTTAATTATTAATTACCATGTTCATTTTTTAAAGGCATTAATTAATGTTTGCAATCTACTTAGCTGAGATAGCATTCGTCACTTTTCACAGTTCGCATTTGATGCGTAAAATCGGTTTTAATTGATTAAAAAAAATAAACCAAATTTTTAATCAACGTGTAGGTATTAGTAAAAAAAACTGATACATTGTCCGTAAACCAATATAGCCGAGTTACCATTCTCACCGTCTTGTTGAAACAGTTTGTATTTTATTCGTAAAAGGAGTTTTTAATTGTGTATAACAAATTCAATCATTAGAATCAATGTGCATATATAAGAGCCGGTAATATTAAACCGAAAAACGGTACTGTCTCTTTAAGAATTAATCGAAGTGCAGTGTCAGCGAAGACTTAGTGACTTTTACTGAATCATTCTTTGACTAAACATTGTTCCAGCATATCAAGGAATTATTAGGTTTAGGTTTGCAGGTCTTTTTGACAGAAGAAGCCGTGGGTATTAGTGATATTTGATGCAAGCTTATTTTTTTAGTCGTTCTATTTTATACTTACTATTTAGTTGTATATAAAACTTGCAAAGTTACAAATTCAATCGTATAACGTAACAAATTTTATTTTTTAAAACTTAACGGTAAATGAATATTAGAATTTGTCCGAGAAGCTATTTAATTTCATAGTTACATTATAATTTAATTACATTATAATTACCCCCCAATGACTAAAGCAACAAAAAGACGGCCCCCAGTCCCCGGCGGCCCCGCTATTCCTGGCTACGGCGACCATGGTAACGGCGGGGCAGGGGGTGCTAAGAATCTCCGGTGGAGGTTCGGTTGCCACCTTAGACGACTCGACCTGGCAACGTACAACGCACGCACCCTGAGGACTCACGAGAAGATCGTGGAGCTGGAAGAAGAGATAGACAAGTTGAGCTGGCATATTATAGGATTATCCGAAGTCCGAAGAGAGGGGGAGGACACGGTAATCCTCGAATCCGGCAACTTGCTTTATCACCGGGAGGGCGACCATCTGTCCCAAGGAGGTGTCGGATTTATCGTCCACAAGTCTCTCGTTAACAACGTTGTAAATATCGGGAGTGTGTCGACGAGGGTTGCGTACCTTATACTCAGAATCACCAAACGGTATTCGCTGAAGGTCATACAGGTTTACGCACCAACCTCGGCACATCCCGATGAGGAGGTGGAGGAAATGTATAAGGATATCTCTAGAGCCATGCATTCCTCCAAAACTCAATATACGGTGTTAATGGGAGACTTCAATGCAAAACTAGGCACAAGAGAGAACGGTGAGCTGAAAGTAGGGAAATTTGGAATAGGGCAACGGAACCCAAGGGGCCAGCAGATGGCCGACTTCATAGAGAAAGAGGGACTCTTTATGATGAACTCTTTCTTCCAGAAGCGGCCCCACAGGAAGTGGACCTGGTCGAGTCCCGACGGTTCCACAAAAAATGAGATTGACTTCATTATGACGACCAGACGACAACTGTTCAGTGATGGCTCCGTGATCGCAAGGGTGAAAACTGGTAGCGATCACCGAATGGTTAGAGGCACACTGAACCTAAACGTTAAGTTGGAGAGGTCTCGTCTAATGAAGTCAACGCTCCGTCCCCCTCGTGCTCTGTTCCAAAGTCCCGAAACCTTTCAGCTCGAGTTACAAAACCGTTTTCAGTGCCTAGAAGACTGCAATGAAGTGGACGATATGAATGACAAGCTCGTGGAAAGTGTCCATGCGGTCGGAGCTAAGTTCTGCAAGACCCGCCGCAGAAGAACACAAAAACTCTCCGATCACACTCTTAATCTCATGGCTGTTAGACGGGAGATGAAGCTACATTCTTCAACAGACTTGACAGAATACAGGCATCTGAACAGACAGATCTCCAAATGCATGCGGCGGGACTTACGCAACTTCAATACAGCTCGTATTGAAGAAGCGATCGAGCGGAACAAAGGCTCCAAAGTCTTTGCCAGAGATCTGTCTGCCAGAAAGAGCCAACTGACAAAGCTGAAGATGGAATGTGGCAGCATCGTTTCCGGGACACCTGAGATTTTGATGAGATTGAGAGGTTCTATAGGCAGCTGTACACGTCATCGTTGGAGCCACACGCAAGTGTGAGTAACGATCCAAGAGCGAGTCCCATCCGACACTATTCCAAAGATATCCCAGACGTCAGTCTGAGCGAGATTAGAATGGCTCTCCAGCACCTTAAAAACGGTAAGACCCCAGGCGAGAATGGAATTACTGAAAGCGGGTGGAAGATCGGTACTTGAAGTCCTTCAGAAGCTCTTTAATTCCGTCCTCCATGGTGGCATTACACCGGAGGCGTGGAGCAGAAGTGCGGTGGTCTTGTTCTTCAAGAAAGGTGACAACGCTCTCTTGAAGAACTACAGACCGATTTCCCTTCTGAGCCGCGTCTACGTGCTGTTTTTGAGAGTCATTACGAATCGTCTCGCGCGCAGACTTGACGACTTCCAGCCTCCCGAACAAGCCGGTTTCCGAAAGGGCTTTAGCACTATAGACCACATACATATCCTTCGGCAAGTTGTACAGAAGTCCGAAGAGTACAATTTGCCACTATGTCTGGCGTATGTGGACTATGAGAAAGCCTTTGATTCCGTCGAAATTTGGGCGGTGCTGCAGTCCCTTCAGCGGTGCCAAGTTGACTGTCGGTATATCGAAGTGTTGAAGTGCTTGTACAGTAGGGCTACGATGGCTATCCGAGTACAGAACCAGAGTACGAAACCTATCCAATTGCAGAGAGGTGAAAGACAGGGTGACGTCATATCCCCGAAATTCTTCACCGCTGCATTGGAAGACGTTTTCAAGCTTCTGGACTGGAAAGGATACGGTATCAACATCAATGGTGAGTACATCACTCACCTTCGATTTGCCGACGATATAGTCCTTATGGCAGAATCGCTGGAGGGCCTAAGCACTATGCTCAATGACCTCAATAGTGTTTCCCAACGGATAGGTCTTAAGATGAACATGGACAAAACAAAGATCATGTTTAATGTTCATGTCACACCTATGCCGGTAGTTGTTGGGAGCACTAAGCTCGAAGTTGTTGACGAGTATGTTTACCTGGGACAAATAGTCCGACTAGGTAAGTCCAACTTCGACCGAGAGGTCAATCGACGGATTCAACTCGGCTGGGCAGCGTTTGGGAAGCTACGACACATCTTCTCGTCAGACATACCTCAAAACCTTAAAACGAAATTGTACAACCAGTGCGTGTTGCCAGTGATGACTTACGGAACTGAGGCGTGGTCCTTCACTGCTGGCCGTATGAGGAAGCTCAAGGTCGCTCAGCGAGCTATGGAGAGGGCTATGCTCGGAGTTTCTCTGCGTGATAAACTTAGGAATGAGGATATCCGCAGTAGAACCAGAATAACCGACATAGCCCAACGAATTAGTAAGCTGAAGTGGCAGTGGGCCGGCCATATAGCTCGAAGAACCGACAACCGATGGGGAAGAAAGGTTCTCGAGTGGCAGCCTCGTACCGGTAGGCGAAGTGTAGGGCGTCCCCCCACGAGATGGAGTGATGACCTGGTAAGACATGCAGGAAGTCGATGGATGCAGGTGGCTCAGGACCGTGCTTTGTGGCATTCTTTGGGGGAGGCCTATGTTCAGCAGTGGACTTGTGAAGGGCTGTAATGATGATGATTATAATTTAGTTATAAGACCTTAATATACATTATGTCATTTAGATATAATACTAGCTGACCCGGCAAACGTTGTTTTGCCATATATATTATTTCTAGAAAATTGTTTTTTGTTTTAAAAATTGCGATTAAAAAACAAGGGTTGATCGTGGTAGTGTCGATAGGGTGAAAATTTGATGTTTTATGTATTTTTCAATGCTAAATCATAATAACATAAAAATAAAAAATGTTGTCAAAAAAATAAAAAAATATTTAAGCGTGGGTCACCCTTATCATTTAGGGGTTGGAAAAATAGATGTTAGCCGATTCTCAGACCTACCCGATATGCACACAAAATTTCATACAAATCGGTTGAGTCGTTTCGGAGGAGTTTGGTAACAAACACCGCGACACGAGATTTTATATATTCGATAATATGAATATTAGGTTGTTTAGGTTATTTTGTACGCCAGGCAACAGCTATATTAACGATGTATCACGAATGGGTTGGCTCGACCGGGGAACTACCATGCCGTCACAGAATACCAGCGTAAAATAGTAACTTATTGTTGCTGTGTTACGTATGGTTTGTGTACAGAACCGGAGACCATTATACTGGAAACGAGGCATCCATCTTAGTCCCCAGGGGTGACAACGCATATGCAGTTTGATTCTTAATCAAGGATAGATGTAGATGTTTATGGGCCACAGCATCCACTTACCATCAGGCAGACTGTGTGCTCGTTTGTCACCCTTATCCTATAAAAAAGTATGTACAACATTACGACTTATCATTCATCTAAAAAAATGATGGTAAAAGGATGGAAGTATTTTTGACCGACTGCCTTGTTGATCTAGTGGTTGTTTTTGTTACTACTAATCTCGGGTCAGACCAAAATCATTTATTGGTGTGCTGTTAAGAAATTTTCAGTAGTAGCCTGGATTCAGTAAGTTGTTCAGAAGTCGAATTAATGTGTCATTGTCTCCGTGTTGTTACACTTAATGCTTTGCTGTTTTTTTTTTACATAAGCTTTTATTTATAAGTAGCAATTTTTACTTTTATAAGTGTTTTAGAATCAGAACGAGCGAGTTCTTGGCTACATTATTACTATATGGAAGGAAGCACAGGAGGTAATACGTATATATCGCCATCTTTTTTTTTGCATCTGTTTATTTATAATTTATTGTAAACGCCTTCAACTAGGGGTTACAAAGAGTTGACTTAATGTCTTATGACCACAGAACACAATTACTCTCTACCAAGAGAAGAACGCCAACTTCATACTAAAAAATGGAAACACGTGTTTATGAGTGTACACTAAAAGCGCTACGGTGGACGGCCATATAAAACTTTTTTAGCGGGAACTGCATGCAAGCCTTGTATTCTGTAACTTTTAAACTTTTTGTTTATTTTAAACAAATTTGAGTAATTTTGGCTCGAGCCTCACAAACCTTATGGGTGAATTCCCATACATTTGAGAGGTTGCACCAAAATTATTCGAATTTACTTTAGAGGAGTATGTGGGATAAAATGAAACTAAAATAGGTATAATTATGTAATTTTATTTTTGGAAGAGATTGTTTTATACACTACACATTATTACTGATGTTTTTTATTGCTTTTGCAGATTTTTTCACGCATAATATTGATTTATAACATATGTTAACGTGCGAGTTATTCTTCACAGAACCTTAACGTAAATTTAAATCAGCAAAATTCTCATGGTGGAAACTTAACTCAGCCCAAACACATGATCTGAAACACATAAAATTCGAGTTAATATAGTAATAATCCCTACAAATAACGATCAATAAATTCAAAATGCTTAAACACTTACTACAGTATTGTCAAAAGTTTTTCTTCTTATATTGTAGGAAACCTGTAGAAAGTGATTAGATGATTTTGTGATTTTTGTTTGCACAACGATTAATTTACTTTCTACTCTGATCACACATCGTGCATGAATTTTTAAACAATAAATTAATTTATAGCTTGTATAAAGAGTTCAGGGAGTTATAGTCAATATCTCATACAGAGTCAACAAGTCATAAAAAATCTTTACACACACAATCGTGATGAAATGCCTACTAACGAAAATTATGTATTCAGAACCGATAATAACTGACTTTAAGTAAAACATAATAACAAATGTTAAAATCTAAACCTATTAAATAAATTTTAATCAACTATCCATATAGTTTAAATTAAGAGATTTTTAAATATGTATTAGCCAGATCTTACGATTAATAATATCATGAAGTAGTTAATTATGGCAAGAAATGGTGGCATTTAATTAAATTTAACATTTTTTTGTACATCATGATATAGCTTGACCATTAACAACTAAACACAATTTGCGATATTAACAATTAAACACAACATTGCTATTTCTTAATATTGTTATAGCGTAAAATAATTTCATTACACACCGCTAGCAGCGCTGATAGCATATTTTTGACAGATGTAGAGTTTTTAATAGACTCTATATCACTTTATGCCTAATTTATGTATTATATAAATGGCGGTGGCTTTGTAGCGTGATTGGGCCACCCCAGTCGCACCTCAACTTATTGTCACTGAGTACTAGAGAGTACAGTTTTTGTTTTCATAGTTTTAATCTCATAATACCACCATCTAATTACTGCTAAAATAAGCTAATAATAAGTAACTGATGAATTTAATGAGGATTCTATTGAATTCTTCCAGCATCAAAAATTGTCAGACTTAAAATATCCAAACCGGTGTCGGAATTATTTATCATTATAGTCACTGTTAGCAAAATGACTAACAGAACTGTGTACACAAAACTGTGATTAAGACAAAATGTCTTTCGTTGAATATGTTGGGTGTTTATCAGCATAGCAATATTTTACCAAATTCTTTTTGTATCAAGTCCGAAGTAAGTAATTGAAAATTAAGTGGACTGTAAGATTTTCATATCTAAAAGATGGAATAGTTTGATTGATTAATTACAAGCTAGGTGGGGTCCACAATAGTGCAAAAGCTTGTTTTCAGTTTTTATGAGTTTTATTTTAGCAAACACGTGAGCTGTGTCGATCGCCGTAAAATATCAAAGCACAGGAACAAGAGAGTTCGATTTCCGCGAGGAGCAATGAAACTAGTAAGGAAATTTTATTTGCTTATTTTCCACGTGCTCAGTGAGGTGGTAAATAATAACATGGTGGCAAAACCTTGATGTCCAAGTAGTTGTTAAAAAAATCGTGGATATCTAAAACCACTATTTTGCACATGGGTAAATAGCAGCCCTGTGCACAGTCGTAAAACGTATGTAAGCTGCTTCTTTACTTTTTTTACTTTCTATGAGACTTTTAAAATAGTTTGTCATAATATATTAAGATAGCTTTCATGTTTTCAGACTTACATGTTGAGTGCTATTGAGATTTTTGTGACTTACTAATGCCAGCTATGAAACGGGGACTGGTTTCATAGCTGGCATGAGTAAGTGAACAAGCTCTTGCGAAAAAGTACTATAAATATCAAAGACAGCAAATTTTAAACGCATGTTTATTTTGATTTTAACTAGGAGTAAAACTACATTGACAGAATCTTGAAAGTTATCCGGTAATTGAACCGGTTCAAACATAAATTTACGTAAGCAACCCACGTTCTCGACGGTGAAGCAAAATATCGCGAGCAAACCTATTTGAGAAGTAAAAAAAATATTTCGGAAATCATTTTTAGGTATATATGTGATCTCGGTCAAACCACGCTGGAGTCAACTCAATCAACTCTTTTTTGTCCTAAAACTTCCTGCGGCCTGTCCCCAGTAGTGGAATGTATGCCTTTTTTATAGGATAAGGGTGACAAACGAGCACACAGTCCACCTGATGGTAAGTGGTTGCTGTGGCCCATAGACATCTGCATCTATCCTCGATTACGAATCAAAATGCAGATGCGTTGTCACCCGTTAGGACTAAGATGGAATGCCTCTTTTCCAGTAAAAAGGGTCTCCGGTTCTCTACACTCACCATATGAAACACAGCAGCATTAAGCTGCTATTTTACACTGGTATTCTGTGAGAGCGTGGTCCTTCTCAGGTCGAGCCGACCCATTCGTGCTACAACTATACCAGTAATATAGCTGCAGCATACTTTTTTACTTTTATTAGGCCTATCCACTGTATGATCATAGGCTTCTCCCATTGTTTGTAAATAGGCACGCATGGTGAGTGGGTTGGCAACCGCAGCTTTTTATTACTTTGCACTTTTATCAGGAATATGGATCGCAGATCCATCTCCTGTTTCAGTTTCCCTTATGTCGCCTCTTACGACACCTACAAGAGGAAATGAGGTTTTGGTTTCTATTTCGCAGCCTCTACATTGCTAACATATGTCAACACCCGTTCATCATTTCGATTCCCTCCATAGATTACGAAATAAGTTGAATATTAGCCGTTGTTGCCACGCTTGGCGGACTGGTTGCCAGCTGCATCTTTTATATTTTGAGCTGTAATCAGAAAGACGCTGCTGTACATCTCTATATTTCTACTCCCATTCATGAATATAGCCCCTGTCACACGTTCATCGTGAATAGAACTACATTTATGAAAGAAAAAAAAAACTTTAATTGAAGTAGTATTAATGATATTTCTAATTTGAAGCTAACGCGACCGAAGCCCCAGGTAAAAGGCTAGTATTCAATAATTCAATTTTGATCAATTAATACGTTAATTCATTGTGCAAATATCAGAGTAATATGTATGTAATTAAACTCTAATGAGCAACCAAAAAAAAAGTTTAACACAGAATTAACATTTTCAGTTTCTTCCGATATAATATGTATTTTTGTATTTAATTTTTAAAACGGTATTCTCAAAATCAAAACAACGCGAAAGAAAGGAACAGCGATATCTTTTTCTAGCTTTAATTTTATGCGCCCAATCTACACATAGATAATTTTTAATTAAGCGAGCTTCCATTAAAACATACTTCAAGCCGCTGAAGAAGATTTGTCAATTTTTACCATCCGTCAAGTGTCATATCCCTCTACAAGATGCAGGAGTGTACAAGCTGGATTGTGAATGTGGTCTCTCGTACATAGGACAAACAAAAAGATCTATTAAAACCCGCGTTAAATTAAAGAACATATAGCTGACGTGAAGCACCGACGTATCGGGAAGTCTGCAATTTGTGAACATGTTCAAGATCGTCCCCGCCATTACATTAGATTTGATAGACCACAAATCCTCGCAAAAGAACACCGATTCCTCCCAAGGATGATTCGCGAGGCTATTGAAATTAAAAAACATCCTAATTTCAATAGAGAAGATGGATGGGTGTTGCCATCTGCTTGGGATCCCATAATTAATAAAATCAAATCCAAACCCAAGTATACCACTGCTAGACTTCAAGATACCGTAAGCTCATTCTGCGTAAATCGGACCAAAAATTAATATTAAAAAACTGAAGGTAGCCGGGCTAACTATGACAGCAGGACGTCAAACACCTCAGTCCCCCGTGACCACGGGTGCTGGAAAGCACCCGAAACGTCGGGAATATAAAAATAGATTAATATACGGGATAAAATCCGTAAAATTAGTTTTAATTAAAAATGTGTAGTGTTCGCGTAAATATAAGAAATCATTACACATAGATAAAATTATTATTGCGTGCAAGTTTCTCGGATTTCATACAGAATTGCATCAGCCTGCTTATGAAATTCTCTACCATTCAACCCTGTCAAAATTATTTTTAATTTAAAAAACTAAACAAAAATAAATGCCATTTTATATATGAAATGAAATGTTATTGCTTATTAGTTCCATAACACAGAACAAGTTGTACCGGCAATGTTTTGTTTTATTGCTTGTAGCAGCGACGAAAACGTTTGAAACTCACATTTAGCTTGACTCACAGGCCCACGCGAGACTATTTACGATATGATGAATGGAAAAGTTTCCTACTAACAGGATATAAATATATTATTTTAAATGAAAACATAAAACATAAATTCAAACAGTGAAGTAAGAACCTAGGTGGTCTGGGTATACTTCTGTTATTACGACCATGTTATACACGTGCCATGTATACATTTCGCTGCTTGCACTTATATATATATATATATATATATATATATATATATATATATATATATATATATATATATATAAGCAGGAAACTTAAGCAATGCGTATTAAGGAACGTTGTAACGCACTACATTTTAACAATGTACAATTGCAATTTTACTCTTACTAAAAACTGCAGTCTCAGCCAAAAAAGAAAGATCGACGGAGTTTTGCCATTTCAAGTGATGCCGAAACCATGCTCAACTTCTTGACACGCACTCGTACACACATCTTTATTCTTTATTTTATCAGCCCGTAAAAGTTCACTAAAACGATGATGTTGGTTGCAAATGATTTAATATCCTTATATATGTGTACGTGAATCCGTGTTCTTACAATCCATACAAAGTGGCCTTCCTGATGCGCCGCGTGCGTGACATTACCAACGGATTCCTAAACACCGCATTGGGAAGGCTTATTGCGAGGTTGTGCATGTGTTATGTTTAATATAAAATAAGTATTCTCTTTTTTTCCCAGCTGTGTAGTTATAAACATTATACTCAATTTTTTTTTCCTATTTCAAACAAAGTATTTTAAATCCGAAAATAAATATTATTATTGCACACTTCATAACGTGAAGTATTTGAGGTAGTGCTTTACTCTCAACACGTCAACGTCAAGCAATTTTATGGTTTTAAAATGCCTCTATCGTGACCATACTGCACTTGTACGATAATATGAGTAGCCGTATATCAAGAAAACACTCTTATTAATCCATTTTATGTTTTCTAAAAAAATCATTTTATATTGCTACTTTGAAGAAAAAACCGGTTTAAAAAAATTTACGCAGGACGTCCGGATGTTGATTTTGTATGTGATCACGATAACTGCAGAAAAAATTGACGTATCGAGACCGAGTTTTTTTCAATAGCTTCAGAATTACATTAACTAGTTATTTCAATAGCTTAGTACGCGTCGTAGTTTGTTAATAAAATTATTTTATTTATGAGAGCGAGCCAGTAAAGAAATAAAAGATAGTACGAAGTGTTCCTTTATTCTGATTTAAAAGAATGAGTTTTCTCTACCTGGGATACATTAACAAAATTATCCCTTTGTTGCGTTAGATCAGATCTTTCGGATTGTAGTCGAACCTTTGTCGTGAACTCAAGGAAATTTTTCAATTTAATTATCGACAAAAATATTTATATTTGTTTGTATATAAAAGACCTCTCTTGACATGAAACAACTATTATTACGATTGTCTTTTTATTGTATTAGGTTGAAAAATCCTGAACAAAGAAGTTATCCTCAGAACTATCTCCATTACTCTGTATAGTTATAGTCAACTAATAGGGCTTCACGAAGCAAGGGGAACTGGCTATAATCGATTAAGTTGGTAGGCGGATAGATGATCTTAGTTCTTAGACGTTGCTCTCTGTCACCGGTCTGAATACTTGTGTTCCGGCAAATTATGAAATAATTATACGACGTTTATAGCATCCATGTAATTCGTTTAGGTTGCCACCACATGAAAGTTAACAGAAATACTATATGTGATACTGTACCTACTAACGGCATATTTTGGGGATAAAGCCAATCAGGCGATCAACTGCAACTTGAAGCATTCTTATTTTTCAGCAATGGTATGTATGTAGGCTGTTGCTTTAGTTTGACTTTATAATTAATAATTTTATTGTATCAATAATAAGAATAAATAAAGTGAAATAACTTCAATAACTGTTGCAAATAATTTTATACGATGTTCTGGTAAGTACTTGTAGTCAGTGCATTGGTTTCGTTAAGTGATATTGTATCAAGTAACGTTTCCAAGCAATTAATCGCTAGCACATACAGAGCTTACGTTATTGGAAGGCGTTCTATTTCAGGGAAGAAAATTGTTGTTTAAAATTTATCCTTTGTTCTTATATTTTGCACTACAAGTTCAAGTTTTTTTCAAACTTAAATACATTTATTTACATAACATAATATACAATATTAAAAACTATAAGAAAACAAACTAAAACTAGTAACTTAATTATCATACAGTCCTAAAGCAATAGGACGGATACCGTTTTTTTTTTGAAGGCACATAATCTTGCCCCATATAAGAATGTAATGAAATTTGGAGGAACATTACCAGAAAGCATAAAGTTACATAATTTTGTAATATGGTTAAGAAGTACTTCGCTGGCATCACCGGTAGAAGTGCTTACAAGATCTTTAAGATGTTGAGGCGTAATTCCGCCAGCAGAGCCATTCGAAAATGACATAGTTGCTTTTAAAGTGTATTTTTCATAAATATCTAAAGGTTGCGTAGAACACTGGAAGAAGCAGTAAATTTTGAGAAGGATTGAGCGGAGGATGCTTCTGACGAAGGCCTTCAAGAGTTTCGACACTAAGAGGAGCCAGGATGTCGTCTGAAAATAAAATACGGGATGCATTTCTTAAGTTGCCATCCATTACTTTCAACTCAACTACTTTTTTGAAATCAAATTTAGGACGCGGTAGAGATAAATGAGTATTAATTGGGTAATCTAGATTTTGAAAATATGTCTCTTTTAGATGTGATGTAATTGATTTATTTATTGTTTTATCAAAATGAAATTGGGAATACGCGAAAATCAATACATTTTGCCAACTCTTTTCACTATTATTGAAACAATTTTGAATAGTGCATGACAATAATTTAGCAAGTTACATCCTCCTATAGGAATTCTTTTGACCACTGGTACATTATTATGATAATTGTAAATTTTCTCCGAAAAAAGGGAAAAATTTGTGTCGTAATACTTTTACTATGGCATCGTTTAATATGTATATTTAAACCATTTTTACCAAAGAAATTTAAGTAGTAGTAATAGAGCGGACATCAGCAACAAAATGGTCACCTCTTACTAATTTCCTATAGGATATATTTCGGATTTGTGTCATTTAGTCTTAGTGACATCGTCAAGAGCTCAAGACCCATTCGTTTCCTAAGTTTAAAAAATATTTAAAAAAAAATATGTCCGATTGTGCATTAAGATATTGTAAGTCCCGATATGTAGCAAAAACTGAATGTGATTTCGGCTTAGTATCGCAAGTATAATGTATGTTTATCCTATAGTTTTTACATTTTATTATTTCTGGTAGATTGTTCTGAACATTTATCATTATTGGAATAAGCGATCTCTAATATCCAGTAAGGTTACCAAATGAGTTAGTGATTTAGTGATTGGCAACGTTTATCGATATCTGCTATCGATAAAAAATATTATAAAGGTTGCAGTGCCATGTAATGGTGGAATATTCAATACCACATAACTTCACGTTGGTGTCGTAAGAGGCGACAGTGGGAAACAGGCAGGAGATGAGAAGCAGCATCTTCCTGATAACAGCAAAATTACAATAAAAAAACTGCGGTTGCCAACCCGCTCGCCAAGCGTGGCAACTATGGCAAATAGGTACACGCTTGGCGAGCGGAGGGAGAAGAGACGGCCCCCAGTCTCCGGCGGCCTCGCTATTCCTGGCTACGGTAGCAACCATGGTAACGGCGGGGCAGAGGGTGCTAAGAATCTCGAGGTTCGGTTGTCACCTAAGACGACTCGACCTGGCAACATACAACGCACGCATCTTGAGGAGTGACGGGAAGATCGTGGAGCTGGAAGAAGAGATAGACAAGTTACGCAGGCATATTATAGGCTAATCCGAGGTCCGAAGAGAGGGGGAGGACACAGTAATCCTCGAATCCGGCAACTTGCACTATCACCGGGAGGGCGACCATCTGTCCCAAGGAGGTGTCGGATTTATCGTCTACAAATCTCCCGTTAAGAACGCTGTTAAGATTGAGAGTGTGTCGAAGAGAGCTGCGTTATAATGTACGCCGAGGTAGTATGTTGACGAGGGTTGTGTACCTTATACTCAGAATCAACAAACGGTATTCGCTGAAGGTCATACAGGTTTACACACCAACCTCAGCACATCTCGATGAGGAGATGGAGGAAATGTAAGAGGATATCTCTAGAGCCATGCATTCCTCCAAAACCCACTATACGGTGTTAATGGGAGGGAGACTTTAAGGCAAAACTAAGCACAAGAGAAAGGTGAGCTGAAAGTAGGGAAATTTGGAATAGAGCAACGGAACCCACGGGGCTAGCCAACCAGAGGCACTCTTTATGATGAACTCTTTCTTCCAGAAGCGACCCTATAGGAAATGGACCTGATCGAGCCCCAACGGTTCCATAAAAATGAGACTGACTTCATTATGACGACCAGACGACAACTATTCAGTGATGTCTCAGTGATCGCGAGGGTGAAAACCGGCAGCGATCGGCGAATGGTTAGAGGCACACTGAACCTAAACGTTAAGTTGGAGAGGTCTCGTCTAATGAAGTCAACGCTCCGTCCCCCTCGTGCTCTATTCCAAAGTCACGAAACCTTTCAGCTCGAGTTACAAAACCATTTTCAGTGCCTAGAAGACTGCAATGAAGTGGACGATATGAATGACAAGCTCTTGGAAACTGTCCATGCGGTCGGAGCTAAGTTCTGCAAGACCCGCCGCAGAAGAACACAAAAACTCACCGATCACACTCCTAATCTCATGGCTGTTAGATGGGAGATGAAGCTACATTCTTCAACAGATTTGACAGTATACAGGCAACTGAACAGACAGATCTCCAAATGCATGCGGCGGGACATACGCAACTTCAATACAGCTTGTATTTAAGAAGCGATCGAAGGGAACCAAGGCTCCAAAGTCTTTGCCAGAGATCTGTCTGCCAGAAAGAGCCAACTCTCAAAGCTGAAGACAGAATGTAGCAGCATCGTTTCCGGGGCACGTGAGATTTTGAGTGAGATTGAGAGGTTATATGGGCAGCTGTACACGTCATCGTTGGAGCCACACGCGAGTGTGAGTAACGATCCAAGAGCGAGTCTTATCCGACATTATTCCGATGATATCCCGGACGTAAGTCTGAGCGAGATTAGAATGGCTCTCCAGCACCTTAAAAACAGCAAGGCCCTAGGCGAGGATGGAATTACAGCGGAGCTTCTGAAAGCGGGTGGAAAACCGGTACTTGAAATCCTTCAGAAGCTCTTTAATTCCGTCCTCCATGGTGGCATTACACCGGAGGCGTGGAGCAGAAGTGCGGTGGTCTTTTTCTTCAAGAAAGGTGAAAACGCTCTCTTGACAAACTACAGACCGATTTCCCTTCTGAGCCACGTCTACATGCTCTTTTCGAGAGTCATTACACATCGTCTCGCACGCAGACTTGACGACTTCCAGCCTCCCGAACAAGGCGATTTCCGAAAAGGCTTTAGTACCATAGACCACATACACGCCCTTCGGCAAATTGTACAGAAGACAGAAGAGTACAATCTGCTACTTTGTCTTGCGTACGTGGACAATGAGAAAGAACCTTTGATTCCGTCGAAATTTGGGCGGTGTTGCAGTCCCTTCAACGGTGCCAAGTTGACTGTCGGTATATCGAAGTGCTGAAGTGTTTGTACAGTAGATCTACGATGGCTATCCGAGTACAGAATCAGAGTACGAAATCTATCCAACTGCAGAGAGGTGTAAGACAGGGTGACGTTATATCCCCGAAACTCTTCACCGCTGCATTGGAAGACGTTTTTCAGCTACTGGACTGGAAATGATGCGGTATTATCATCAACGGTGAGTACATCACTCACCTTCGATTTGCCGATGATATAGTCCTTATGGCAGAATAGCTGGAGGATCTTAGCACTATGCTCAATGACCTCAATAGTGTCTCCCAACGGATAGGTCTTAAGATGAACATGGACAAAACAAAGATCATGTTTAATTTCCATGTCGCACCTATGCCGGTAGTTGATGGGAGCTCGAAGCTCGAAGTTGTTGACGAGTATGTTTTCCTGGGACAAATAGTCCGACTAGATAAGTCCAACTTCGACCGAGAGGTCAATCGACGGATTCAACTCGGCTGGGCACCGTCCGGGAAACTACGTATCTTCATGTCAGGTCTACCTCAAAACCTGAAAACGAAATTGCACAACCATTGCGTGTTGCCAGTGATGACTTGTGGATCTGAGACGTGGTCCTTCACTGCTGGCCGTATAAGGAAGCTCAAGGTCGCTCAGAGAGCTATGGAGAGGGCTGTGCTCGGGGTTTCTCTACGTGATAAACTTAGAAATGAGGATATCCGCAGTAGAACCAGAGTAACTGACATAGCCCAACGGATTAATAAGCTGAAGTTGCAATGGGCCGGCCATATAGCTTGAAGAAATGACAACCGATGGGGAAGAAAGTTTCTCGAGTGGCAGCCTCGTACCGTTAGGCGAAGTGTAGGGCGACCCATTCATTAGATGGAGGAAGTCGATGGATACAGGTGGCTCAGGACCATGTTTTGTGGCATTCCTTGGGGGAGGCCTATGTTCAGCAGTGGACTTATGAAGGGCTGTAATGATAATGATGACAGAATGCAGATTTAATCATCTACAATATTTAAGGAGGTGAAAAGTATACGATACTGTAGGTAGGTGTGGTTGGTACATACCAATAAAGATCGGGTGGACGTAGGTGGGGACACACGGCTGGTGGTTTTAACGTGAAACGTCTATGCCAGACTGTACAACCAGTCAACAAGTTTCTTTTTTAAATTTAAATATAATTCTATAACACCAGGTGAGTCGCAGATGCGTTTCAGGCCTTTTAAAAAGGAGTATGCTCGTTTCTTAAAAGTCCCTAAGTCTTATCGGTACATTAAAATCGCTGATGGTAAACGATTCCTAAGAAAACTCCTAATTAATCGCACGTTTGTGGACTGCCAAACATAAATGATGTGGATGGTAACGTTACTTTTTCGTGCTGTGTGTTGGTGAAATTCGGTGGCTGGAATTAATCCGAACAATTCCTCAGAGCACGCCCAGTGGTAAATACGATAGAAAATGCAAAGGAATGCAATAATTCTATGCAGCGCCAATGAATCGAGGCAATCAAAGAGAACTCGATCGTTACCCATTCGAGCCGTTCTGCTTTCTATGCGGTTAAGTGGAAGGAGCTCGCACTGGGGAGCACCGGCCGAGAGATGAGAACAGTATTCTATGTGAGGCCGAACCTGCGCTTTTAAAGTTACACAAGCTAAAATGCATGCATATTCCCCATTATTATATCATAAAGCATTAGAAACTTAGTTACCTTCAACAAAATTGTCGATACTTTGAAGTCAAAACGGTAACATTCCTAAAACGGATTTTACGAGTATCTAACATTTATTAGTGTCGTCTACTGGGGAATAGCTGAAATGTTTTCCTAATAAATATTCAGCGTAGTTTTGCTAAGTTTAGCTAGAGGGCACGCGAGCTCAAAGTTTTTAAATGCAAATGTTCCCTGTGTCCGCTCTATAGTATACCTATATATTTAAAATTTTTACGTTTAAACAGCTTACCGTTGGTACAATTTTGACACTGTAGCAAAACCGGCTATGAATGTAGCGGAGCGGAGATATTCATTAAAAAATCTAAACAGATCTCTCTAGCACTCAAAAGTCTTTATATTAAATAGCTTTATATTGACTTGAAATTTACTACCTAAATAAAAGTATTTTGCTCTATAAAAGAAATATTTTCACATTACTTCCCTCGATTTATGTTTTTTTTCTAAGTTCCATATTGATAAAAATTGTATGTAATCGTTATGCTTTGACAGCTGACAACGACGCAGCAGAAATATTTTCTTAATTTCAATTGAAAAAGTTTATAGGTCAATAAAGTGAAAATTTATTAACCTATTTATATCACACTTACTTAATTGAAAGAAATAAGATTAAAAATGAACTGGAAATGAATACATACCTTTCCATCCATGCCAGCCTATTAAAGCCATCTGTTTAACATAGCATTACTTGGAAAACGGGTTGGTAGCCACAGGTTTTTATTATTTTGAGTTGTTCCTGTCTCCTGTTTCAGTTTCCCTCTGTCATCCAGTAGGGAAGTTATTAAAAAAGTACTTTTTGTACACAAAAATGACCTTGCGTCTCTTGCGGCATATTTTTATAAAACTGATATAAGAAACGAACTTACAGTTCACCTGATGGTAAGTGGCTGTTGCAGACTATACAACTGCATTGTCTACAACAGCCTTCACTGCAAACTTCAAACAAAGAAAGCTACAGATCTGTATTCACCTTAGAGTACTAAAATGGAATGCCTGTAATTATTTTAGCTGCATGAGATCAGAACACAGCAGTGCAAGTACTGCTATTTTTCGGCAAAAATAAATCAGGATGGTACCTTTCTTGAGCTTAAAATTAAGTTTTGAAGTTCTGTACTTTGTTTTGGTTATTCATTTAAAATTGATTTTATTAAATTAGTGTGTTTGGAACGAAGTTCCTTATCGGCCGGTACGGGTTTGGCGGACCCCTTGTGTCATAGTGTATTTTATTTTAAATGACTCTTAATTTTAATAGACGCTAGTAATACATTTATTTGTATTTGTTAGTCAATAATATAATACGTTTATCAATAATAAGGAACTTCGTTCCAACCGATTGTTTCACGACATTCACACATTTTTTTTTAACTTTAATTGAAATAATAAGTTTTAGAATTTTCAGTAATCAATGACATGTTGCAAAACGATAGTATTCATTGCTATGCGGACACCGGCTGTGCTAATATTTCTCGGGAAAACTTCGCTGAGTACCGGAACAAACTTGTTTCTCATTCTGCTTGTTGGGAGCGACTAAATCTGATCCCATTCAATCCCCAAAAGACCTAATTTTGCGCGTTTACCGAAAAAGAGAACCCCTTTGTCGTATATCCTCAGTTTCAGGGCACTCCCCTTGTTGTTTCAGCGAGTATCGGAATCCTCGGCGTCAACATATCGAATGACGTGTAGTTTCGTGGTCACTTGGAAGAGAAGGCAAAATTGGCCTTTAAAAAGTTTGGCGTGCTCAGCGCAATGGGACAGTATTTCATGCCGGCACACCGCCTGCAAATTTACAAGGTGCAGGTTTGGCCTTACATGGAAAACTGTTGCCATCTCTGGGCCGAGATTCCCCAGTGACAGCTCTTTCCATCTGATCGCATCCAGCGCAGAGCGTTTCGATTCATAGGCGATCGAGCTCGTTCTAATCAGCTTGACTCACTGGCGCTGCGAACAGATGATGCACTTCCTTACGTATTCTATCGTATCTACCACAGGAAGTGCTCAGAGGATTTGATCGGTCTAATTCTTGCCACTCAATTTCACTATCGCACATTACGACAAAACTCAAGATATCCATACCGTCTGCCTGATTGGCGGTCCACCACTGTAGGATTTACAAGAAGTTTTTTTCCTCGCACAACTTTCTCGTGGAGTCGACTACTACCAGCGATTTTTCCGGACCGATACGATTTAGGGACCTTCAGGAAAAGAGCCTACTCTTTTTTAAAAGGCCGGCTACGCATCTGCAACTGCAGATGTGCCGCAGCAGGTGAGCCGCATGCTCCTTTGCCCCCCACCTCATTATAAAAAACAACATTTTTTATGGATAAGATTGAAAATATCCAAGGGTTCTACACAAAATTGTATTAAATAGTCAGTCGTAAGGTTAACGTTAGAATCATTTAATAACATAGTAAGTAAAACGCTACTATGATTTGAAGTTTATATTTGGTTGTTTTAACGATCTGTAAAGAATACGTGTCAAAAACATTTGAACATGAATTCAATTTAGGGGCGCTACGCAGCAGGCTGGTAAATAAACTTTATATTTCGCCAATTTAGGTTACCACAGGTCATCAAGGTGGACATACTTAGTGCTACCGGCACAAAACCGGGGTGGCTCGCTATAAATTGCATATGCTTAATATAGTCTCTATCCACTCGCATTATCACCCATAAATACCAATTATGTTTATTGCCATAATATATTGACAGGAAAATTAAGTAGACCTATTAAGACCTTATTACATGGACCTTATTGCATGTACCTTACATTACATATTATAATTTATTCCTCAATGAGTATAAAGTACCGAGCTTTTCAAAGTGTTCTTTTTTTCCAATAATTTATATTAATTAATATACTTTTGTAGTGCGCCTTTTTCAACCTTACGGGGGTGTGCAAGTAAAGTTTTACGAAGGTGAAATTTCTGATATCATTTTCAATTATTTACACCAAGTATTGACATAATAATTTGACAAAAATAGTCTTAACATTTTGTAGCAATAATGCTAATATCAATTTTGGGAGTGTAGCTAGTCGAGAAATTAATAATGTGTTAGTAAATTACAATCGTTACAGTTCAACCATCCACCTGAAAGATAAGCAAAGAAATGAACATATTCGTAAGAAAACAAATGTTGTAGATGCCCTTGAACATACCCAGCGCTTGAAATGGAAATGGGCAGGTCATGTTGCACGCTTATTAGATTATAGGTGGACTCAAAGAGTTACGGCATGGTCAGGACCGATCGGAATAAGACCAAGAGGTCGTTCAGTTGAACGCTGGGACGACGAAATACAAAAAATTGGCTAAACAAGGCCAAAAACCGAAAAATCTGCCATAAACTGGAGGAGGCCTATACCTGAAAAGGGGCCTTAACAACATAAATAAATAAAATAAAAATCTGTCATTTTGTGAATGTAAATATGGATTTGTTAAGGAAATAAAAATAGCTTATTATTATTATAATTATAAATTACAATCATCTCTGAAAAAATTGTTGATAGATATTAGATGTGGAGCCCATATAATTCACAATGCAATGAAAACTGATGCAGATGTTCTATTCACCTTTAGATTACGAAAGCATTATTGTAAAAATATATCCATTTTTTATAATTACACGGTACGAGTCGAATGTTTCAAGGAATTTTGTGCTGAAGCTGTAATAGAACATCGCCTTGGTAAGAGTTTAAAAAATGTACCAGCCGTTAAAACACTATTTTTTGAGCAATGAAAAATATCCCCAATCATTAAAAAATCTTTTTTGAAGATACCACATCAGAATTATGGTTTCATTTTTTACACACTAAGTCAGAAGTTTTCAGCAAGCTGTATTAAATGTTGAAGGACAGACTTTTAGGCAATTAAAGCTGCAAAAGAAATTAATCATATTAAAGACAATTTGGCTTATAAACAGATAAATCAGTTTCTTCTATTTACTGTTCTTAGTTTAATTGTGAAACTGAAATATAATTGCAATAATATTGTTAAAGAGCTTAAAAAAGTACAAAAAAGAACTTTATAAAACAAGCCGTGAATATCTGGAACAGTGGACTTTCTTACTAGATATATGGAGATACATGTTTGGGTAGATTTAAGAAAAGTGCTTGCATAGGAAGATATTCAAAAAGCACTGGATGTATTGATTGAAAAGGGATATATTAACTGTAATAAATACATACATACATACATACATATAATCACGCCTCTTTCCCGTAGGGTAGGCAGAGACCACTTCTTTCCACTTCTTTCCAATTGCTACGATCCTTAAATACTTGTTTCATTTCGTCCACTTTCGTTATTCCCTTCATACATGCTCTACGGTTTAGGGTACTCTTGACCTGGTCTTTTTTCAAGACGTCCCTGATTTGGTCTAGAAATGTCCGCCTAGTTCTACCCCTTCCAACACTTTCATTCACACTCGCCTTATACATTTTTTTCGTCAATCGTTCTTCATTCATTCTCTTGACATGGCCAAACCATTTTAGCATACCTTTCTCAATTTTTGTTACTACATCTCCTTTCAGACCACAACGTTTCCTTATCTCACTATTTCTTATCCTGTCACTCAGTTAAACTCCTATCATACTTCTTAATGCTCTCATCTCAACTGCATTTATTCTGCTTTCATGTTTCTTCTGCCATACCCAACTTTCACTTCCGTACATGAGTGTCGGAACGAACACCCCCTCATGCACAGCCAAACGAGCCTTGTTAGATACCTTCCGACTGCTCATAAAGGAGTGCAAAGCTCCATTCACCATGTTTCCTGCATTCACTCTTCTTTCGATATCACTCTCACACTTTCCATCTCTTGTAAACTTTAAACCCAGATACACAAACTCTTTCACCTGTTCAATTTGTTCATCTTCAATCACGATATTGCAGTCTGTCACTGCCTTATCTTTTTCAAACACCATCACTTTCGTCTTCCTTACATTCATCTTCATTCCCTTTCTAACAAAAGCTCCACTCATAGCAGTTACCATCTCCTGCAACTCCTCGGCCGAAGACGCAAGTAATACTTGGTCATCAGCATAGAGAAAACATTTGACGAGTAACTTATTCATTCTCAACCCACTTTCATTCTCTTTTACATTTGTCAAACAATTGTCCATGAACAGATTAAACAGCCACGGTGACGCTACACATCCCTGTGTAACGCCTTTTTCGATATTAAACCATTCAGTGTATGCCCCGTTTATTCTTACACAAGCACCAGAATCCCTATAAAGAGATTGCAATGCTCGTATGAGGATACTACTCACACCGTTCACGGACAGTGCTGACCACAATTCATTCCTCACCACTCAATCATAGGCCTTTTTTAGATCTACGAACGCGCAGTAATAAATATACGTAAATATTTGACAAATTCACATTAATTTCAAGCTACGTCACTTCCTAAAAAATAACCGAATGGGATAATTTATGAGTTTCAACAGAACCTCGTTGGGTGAAAGTACTATACTTCCAGTATTCAAACATTTTCGCACCAACAATTTTCGACGTATTTTTCTACCTGGTGTCAACCTCGGTTTTTTATTATTTTGAGATTTAAGAGGATGCTGCCCCCCGTTTAGTTTCCCTCTGGCATCTTTTACGATAAACCCCGGAATAATATGCTTTAGTGGATAGCTTGCTTCTGACCCAATACTTTTGCTGTTTGCAATTGCTTATGCACTTAAGTAGTTGCCTTTTTCGAAATTTTTTTTAAAAGCTAGAACTTTTGGAATGTGCTGTTTATTTTAGCAGCCGCGTTGTAGCCGCGTTAACGTAGATAATTACGCCTTATGAATCGGTGGAGGGAAGACATGAAGTGACGTGTCTTGAGAGGCCTATATGTCCAGCAGTAAATTGCTGTAGGCCGATGATCAAGAACTTAATTCAAGCGATTTTATAGGAGGACAGTAAAGGGTTGTTTCAAGTTTCTACTAAGCAAAAAATCAAAACTCGATTGGACTAAGTATATTTTTATATTTTTCATGTTTATTTGAGGCAAAGTGTTAGTGTGATTTTTTATAAATATTGCAAAAGTAAATTCAACAATATTGTTTAAGCCTATTAATATAATGTTACTAAGTTGTCTAACGAGATTTTGCGATGGCAAAAGAGTTTTATAAGCTTTTAATCTTCCTGCATTTCAATTTATATAAAATTGTATCTAGATACTTAGGTAATTGAGACTGTCGTGGCTCAACTTATTCTCGTTCCAAATGTACGTATGTTATTAAATTAAGGACTGATTTTTGTTACTAAGACAAACATACAGCGTTTATGCTACAGATAGTATTAAATTTAATTTTTGAATCGACATTTAAGCTTTATTTTACGAATAACAAGTTATTCATGCCAGTTATTTGATAGGTGGTTTCATTCAATGTAATATGATGTTAAACGGAACATTTAAATTCTTCTTGATTTTGCAAACTAAAAATGTTTTTATTAGGTATAGCATTTAGATTTCATTAAATTTGATGACCTAGCAATAGGTGATAATCGAATTTATTAATCCACATAAAAGAAAATTAATAATTCTCAGAAACGAGATTGATTACTTTGATTGGCTGAGCCGGGCAGGTGTCCTCAACTCCAGGTCTAAGCGCGTATTTCGCGTGGTAGAAACCATTATCTGCTTGCTCATGCTCAAAGTGGCAAAACAAAGACTCATTCATCATTGATCACTTTACTATATGAAATTTAAAAGAATTTTATCTTCCAGTCAGAATTTTAATAGATTCTATGCAATATTTACTTCCCCAGATAAGAAATAACATCGAATACAAAACACAAAGATATGTTTTCAATTGTTATAAGTCTAACCAGTAACGGTAATCTCAGAATTATTAAAATTCGCCAAACGCTCACTTTTCTTTAATCCCATTGTGATTATATATTAAATTACAAACTTAAAAAGTTAAAAAAAGACACAAACAACAACTAAACAAACATAACCTAAAACATATTATGTTCTGTGAATAGACACTTGATAATTGATAGTGACGTTTTTGCATCAGAAAATGCAGAATATTTCTCTTCGGTCGAATAATCAAATGATATAAATACATTCACACATTGTAATATTTTCACTTAACCTGATGTTTAAACGTTGCTCACTTCTTTTGAAATTCATTTGAAATGTAAAGATCGTTTCAATTAAAACTGCACACAGACATGCAAATCTACAGGCTCTTGTAGTAAGTAGATTTTGTCACATTTACCATAACAAGTATCATAACAATCATTTGATTATTTTTGTCTTTTTCAAATATAAATTAAATGGAATTCAATTTTCATGTAAACATTTTAATTGTCAATCCGTAAAACTATGTCAATTGTAGATATCATTTCGTGATATCCACCGCAATGGTAATTAAATGAAATACATTTAAATATATCATACCAGTTCTTGATTCAGTCTCTTTGAAACGTTATACTTTATCTTTGTTATTTGCGGGAGTATAAAAAAATTATGACATTTTACTGCTGTAGGATTAAATTTAATAAACAAAAAGAAATCGTACATAATTCCGTTCACCGTTATACTCCATTTATTTGATACACATATCAGTTATATTTATCTGTGAGACAGTACAATGACAGCGTTTCAAATATTTGATATAAGGTACGAAATAAAACTGCAAGCGGCTGTGTGTAGAGGTTAAACTTGTTTTATTCACCGTAGAGCGCTTCAGGTAACGTTTTGCGCTGTAAAGCTTTGTATCGGTTAAATCGCTTGTAATGTGTAGGAAACCGTGCTTTTCTCTTCTTCACGAACATTTTAGAAACATATTTCTTTAAATGATGAACGAATTCACGTGTTCAACGATTATTTTAAGAGTTATTTTTAGGAAGATTTATTGATAAATAATAATGCGCATGTTACAAACTAATTTTACGGATTTTATCGCGTTTACGACGTTTCGGGTGCGGGTGCACATGGTCACGGGGGGGGGGGGGGGGGGGACTGAGGTGTTTGTCGTCCTGATTTAATTTTATTAATCATAGGATCCCAAGCAGATGGCAGACCCATCCATCTTCTCTATTAAAATTAGGATGTTTTTTAATTTCAATAGCCTTGCGAATCAGCCTTGGTAGGAATCGGTGTTCTTTTGCGAGGATACGGGTCTATCAAATCTAATGTATTGGCGGTTCCGATCTTGAACATGTTCACACACTGCAGACTTGTCGGTCGGTCGGTCAGTGCTTTAAGTCAGCTATATGTTCTTTCACGCGGTTTTTATAGATCTGTTTGTTTGTCCTATGTAAGAGAGACCACATTCACAATCCAGCTTGTACACTCCTGCATCTTGTAGAGGGATATGACACTTGACAAATGGTAAAAATCGACTAATCTTCTTCGGCGGCTTTAAGTATGTTTTAATGGAAGCTCGCTTCAAGATGTAGCCAGCCTTGTCTGTGACTCTGGCATAGGGTTATATAGCAGGCATACGCTCGACTGTGCCTGGCTTCACTCGGTCACTGTGATGTAGGCGCGGGACCCGAAGCTTGTTGTCTTGGAATACTTGCTCGACGTGCTGAAGCTCGGCGGCCAGATGTTTTCTGTCACAGATCCTTCTTGCTCTCTGAAACAAAGATTTTCCCACGGTAGTTAACCGTGATGGATGATGGTGCTATTCACCATTTAAATATCGGTTGGTATGGGTCTATGGCGGGTGGAAGGAAAAGGGGAGATCTCCCACCGGGCAAGGTGTTCTACCCGGGGAGCTGCCAACGCTCCGATTGGTAGTTCGGAGCTATTCTATATATACTGTTTTAACTTCGGAACTTTGTTCGCGTGATTTAGGCTTCGATGTGTTTGGCTTGTGGCGCGACGACAGCGCCGCCACAGGACTTTTTCCTATACCCATTGTGACCAATAGTGTTATCAGGATTTCAGATGACTAAAACATCTAGAAAAGCTAAAGAATTGTTTGCTTCTAACTCCATTGAGAATTGTACTTTAGAGTTTATGGAATTAAGTTGGTCTAAAAATGCAGTTACTTTGTCAGATGGTAAAATTGTTAAAGTATCGTCTATGTACCGCTTGTAGAATCTTGGATTTATAGGAGTAGTAAAAAGAGCTTTCTCCTTAAAGACCTCCATAAATATGTCGGCAACTGCGGGAGATAAAGGTGAGCCCATCGCCACACCATCTACTTCCTTTTAGAACTCTTCCTTCCAAAATAGATAGCCAGATGTGTGGCAGTGTTTGAGTAATACTGCATACTCTGTAGGCGTGTTGTTATCTTCTAGCTTCCTAGTTACAATTGAGATGCAGTCTTCAATAGGTAATCATGTGAATAGTGACTGAACATCAAAACTGACCATAGTTTAATTGTCAGCGAGATGTAGGTCTTTTATCTCACTTACAAAATGGTATGAATCCTTTGTGTGTGCTCTGGTATGATAAAAAAATCGTGACATGCTTTACGTGCCGTCATACATGATCGTTTAATTGTATTGATTCATCGATCACTAATAAAAAACTAGTGATCGATGTATTGATTGATGTAAATGAGTGCAAACTACGTGCTGGCGACTGATTGACAATTAATTAAATTTTTTGTCATGCAAATCGCTATTGACTTGCACTCATGATCATCTTCGGATTAGCACTTCATGCTATAATACCAGCAACACTATTCCGTCTATCGTTGATTCAAGTGAAAATGGCAACATTATCAAAACAATGAAGAATTTGTGTTGTTATTAATATCAATGTATAAAATTGTCCCGAATTGTGGGACTCAAAAATAAAACCATAATGGACAAAAACAAGAAATATATTTCTTTAAATAATTTTTGATATTTTTTTCTACACGACACAAAAATTGTCACTGATAATTTTGAGAAAACATAATTCCACAACAGAGCAGAGATATTTTTACTGTTATGCAGGCTGTCCTGAAATGCGATAATATTATTTGTTTATTAATTTTAACACTTACAATTGTATGTCCACGATTTTTTTAAAAACTACTTAGACATCAAGATTTCGCCCCCAAGTAATTCTTTACCACTTAATTGAGCACGTGGAAAATAAGCAAATAAAATTTGCTTACCAGTTTCATTGGTCCTCGCGGGAATCGAACTCTCTTGTTCCTGTGCTTTGATATTTTACGGCAAGCGACACAGCTTACGTGTTTGCTAAAATAAAACTCATAAAAACTGAAAAAAAGCTTTTGCACTATTGTGGACCCCACCTAGCTTGTAATTAGTCAATCAAACTATTCCATCATTTAGATACGAAAATCTTACAGTCCACTTAATTTTCAATTACTTACTTCGGACTTAATACAAAAAGAAGTTGGTAAAATATTGCTATGCTGATAAACACCCAACATATTCAACGAAAGATAATCACAGTTTTGTGTACACAGTTTTGTTAGTCATTTTGCTAAAAGTGACTATAACGATAAATCGTTCCGACACCGGTTTGGATATTTTCAGTGTGACAATTTTTGATGCTGGAAGAATAAGTATTCAATAGAATTCTTAAGCGTTTAAAATGTGTCATGTAATGAAATTGAAATGATTATGAATAAGATTTATTGTTACTATACTGTTTCTAAACATGTATGAATTTTAATGTATAAGAAAACTTAATGATCATGACCATTATTTTTAAAATTAAATTATAAAATGTACTCGTACTAACAGATGCCCAGGGTAAAACAACTTACTTAGAAAAAACCCTTTAGTAAAAGTCCTTCGTTGAAAATTTTAATAGCGATTCAAACAGTTTCTGACAAGTTATTAATTGGATGTTCCTCGTTAACCAGACAAAAAGATTGCATTAGTAGTAGATAGATGAGTTTCCTTTCTTTTTACAAAACTGGGGTAAAGAACGAACTGATAGTCCCATACATGAACATTCACATAGAGATGTCTTCAGTTCATAATAAAAGAAACACAAGAGATAGATAAAGAATTTACATTTACTGCAAGGAAACATATAAACAGACAAAGAGATTAAGATGGCAATAGTTAAACAACACAATAAACTGTGGCGAAAAAAGCCTTTAAATGGAAAATTTCCTAAAAAATTAAAATTAGATCAGGCCACTATAGACATAGAACTTTCGTAGTGCTTAAAAATCAACAGGTATCTCCAAGTATAGAGTCATCAGTATTTGCTATAGAAGATCAGGTCATTATTACGCGGCAACATCAACGTGACATATTAAATGAACCAGTAGATGGAAAATGTCGTTTGTGTTTTTTTTTACAGAATAAGGACGATAAACGAGCATACAGTCCCACTAATTGTAAGTGATTGCTATGGCCCATAGACATCCACATCTATCTTCGATTACGAATCGAAATGCAGATGCGTTGTCACCCGTGATATTACTATAAGAATGACCGTCGCTTGTGTATTCCACAAACGACTTACTCCAGTTTTCAGCAGGTGGTATTTGCTTCATTTTTCAATTTCCTGTATTATATTGTCTGATGGTACAGTTACATCTATTTAAAATGTGCCATTACTAGTTTTATCAACATTTATCAACCAGCGTAAAATAGCAGCTTGACACTGCTGTGTTTCGTATGGTGAGTGTAGAGAACCGGAGACCCATTTTACTGGAAAAGAGGCATTCCATCTTAGTCCTCATGGGTGACGACGCGTCTGCATTTTGATTCTTTATTGAGGATAAATGTAGATGTCTATGGGTCACAGGTCACAGCAACCACTTACCATCAGGTGGACTGTGTGCTCGTTTGTCTCCATATCCTATTAAAATGTAGTTATAAAAATTATGCAATTATTGAATTCATTTAAATTCCCTCTAAACACTATTTCTTGTACAATTTTACTCGATTAATGCATTTCATTAGACTGTTAGTTTAACAACAAAGCTTCAAACACAACATGTTTAAGTTTCAAACTTCGGATTAATTTCAAGCCGCACAAAATGCAGGTGTTGGTGCACACGAGTTTGGGTTAATAATTAGCGTTACAAACTTGTAGCGAAAATTCGTGTTAGTTTGCTCCTTGGGTAGTCATTTTAAATAGAAAAACTTTAACATACAAACTTTTATTTATACATGTACAACAATTTTAAAATTTTCTTAATATAGGATATAGCCCAGGACCGTGCTTTTGTGACAATACTCGAGTAAGGAAATGTGGAACATAACCATAAAATAACAGTAATGATGATGAAAATAAAGTGAATAGTGAAGAAAACACTTATAAATATAAACTCGGTATGGGGCGTTGGCGAAAGAAAATATTTTTTTTTTCAAAAACTATGTGTGCGTCAGTGCGTGTCAGGAAGTTGAGCATGGTTTTGTATCACTTGAAATGTATGTGTGGCAGTAAGATAGGTTATAAGGAGCTATAAACCGTATTATAGTTATATGAAAGCGCTTCATAACTATCTTACTAGACTAATCTAGTGAAATAATTATAATTGAAAATTGAATGTACAGGAGGAACAATTTTCGCGACATTGATATTGGATTTTATGTTCCTTCATGTTCCTTTTTTTGACAATAGGTTAATTTGTGACTGGGGTGAATAAAAAGTAAGCCAAAGCCGCGTACATTGTAATGATATATAATATTGAAAGAATTTAACGTTTTAATTAAAAAAAAATCTAAAATTATAAGTCAAAAGTAGTTTTGACTCACAAATTACAATTATAATTATTTAACTAGATTAGTCTAGTAAGATAGTTATGAACCGCATTCATGTAACTATATTACGGTAAATAGCTACATATATCCCTAGGGATATAACTATATCATGGCTTTAACATCTTCCTACAACGTATGCAACGATCGTATCTATATTTTTTTGGTCTAAAATGATATAGTATATCTTGTTTTGATATTTTTAACATGATGTGACATGTGACCAGGATTAAGAAAGCAATGTTTCGTTGCTTTGGACACTTAGAAAGGAAGGTTTGAACACTTTGAAGGAAGGAGTGAACAAGCAGAAGTGAGTGACAGAGTCAGCAAAAGATACCCTAGACGAAGCTTTATGTACGAAATTGGCGATATATTGAAAGTTGGCCAAATAAAGAGTACCTTTTCCGACCAGAATATACTTATTATTATATAAATAAGTATAATATGCTGGCCAAAAAAGTGTTTTGTTGGTTTGCCATTCTTCCACGCAGTAATAGAGCGATGGATTGACATTAATTTTTGCATAGAGATAATTTATAAGTCAAAGAGCGACATAGGCTTGTACTTTTTATCTCAGAAAATTGCACGATCCCTGGGTGATAGCTCTAGTGCGTAATTCTAAACGGAATCTGATGTAATTATTTAGGAAAGGTACCTAAAGTCTTAAAATAATACACGGGATACCTTTGGGATTTACGTTTAGCATAATTCTACGATTATATTTCCCTCTTCACAATAAAATGGCGGAACGGTAGGTCCTGAAATAACATATTAAACACTTTTCTTCTCGGAGTAAAGTACATAGCCCCTTGGGCTTTAAGTTTAGCCAATTAAAATTAAATTTACATAAACATACACCTGTACTCCCCGAAAGGATACGTCGAAAGAACAGTAAATTACTCTGACCACGTTTAGCCAAAAATAAGAGTTTAGATGGAAAATTATGAAATAAGTGATAGGTGGCTAGCCCATCGCCTACACAATCACAAATTCAATATCCCATTACTGCAATATCGCCTTTTACGACATGTTAGGCAATTAATACATTCGCTACTTTTTTGTTATAAGTCTTATAAAAACATGAAACTATTAAGTTTCAGAACAAGTTGAGACCTATAAATCCCAGAGTGAGTTGGGACAATTCCATATTGAGTGTTTATTGTAAGCAGTTATTTAAAAATAATGATATTATACACGCTAAAGGTTTTTAGTCAGCTCTGTAATGGTTCCTTTCCAGCCGCGGGATAAAAACAAGGACACATTATCATAATGCCGCAAATAGGGTAAAAGGTACGCGTAATGATCATAAGTTAAGCGTTGAAATTAATTGTTTTAATTAAATGAAGATATGAATTTATAATGACCAACAATAAGGTGCCTATGCAAGTCAGCTGCTGCAAATTGGAGAGTGTCGACTGGAAAATGTACGCAAATAGCAAAATTCAATTTAAAAAAGAATTCAGCAGACAGAAAATAAACTTATTGTATACATTTTCTAAATTTGAATGAATAAAACCTATAACGAAGATTGTAAGATGAATAAAATAAATTAAAAGGTATTAGACGACGACGAGAAAATTTACTTACTTATTAATTTATACATATACATAACATGAATCGATAAATACCCGTGCCGACAGTACTGTCTACCCCATCGAGTTTCTCGACTCCTTGGAGTTGACGGGCGTTTCTCCGCATAAGCTGGAACTAAAAGTTGGCGTCCCAGTTCTGCTGAAAACCTTAGTGCACCAAGATTGTGTAACGGTATCAGGCTGCCCTTCACAAAGCTGGAAAGAAATATTATATAGGGCGTTATGGAGGAGGTAATAGAGGGTTTTGATTTCCGAATTTACCATGACCATTAAAAAGTCCGAGGGTCAGACATCAGTATTCATTCTTATTAAAAGTGGCCGGTATTCATTTTCTTTTCAAATGGTCAGGTGTATATTGGCGAGAGTATGGAGCGCTTAAAACTTACAAATGCTTGTGGAAAATAATAAATGATACATTGCCGTTTACAGATCAAGTTTCTCTTTTAATCTTCCCATTCGAAGCTGCGAATTACGTCCGATATAAGGATCTCAGCCAGTTTTAGATCAGTTATTATTTTATTCTTCTAACGTTAAAGCTCTTCGATAATGAGTTAACGATTGATAAACCACATATTTTAGGTATTAATCTGAGGGCACGGCAGTGTTCCCGCCATGTCGAGCAAAAATGAGGCACGGCCGTACCATCCTTTTCTCGAAGCAGTTCAGGCCATTTTCCCTATAACTTCGTTGTGGATATAACTAGAAGTCTGAATTTTCAGTAACCAAATAAAAATTGTATAAACTCAGTAAATTTTAAATTTCATTAAATTTGAATCAGCAGTTTAAGAATTATAATTAGTCAAAATTTCTTAATATTGTCACTTACTCACTGACCAATCATCAAAACTCTAAGGCTCTTCTAGCAGACATACAAGCTTCAAATTTGGAGTATAATTATTGTTTAGTATATATATCAAGAAAGATATAAAATATTTTGCAATTTCGGTTCAGTTTTCGAGTTACACCAACTGCACAAATAACTTTGTAATCCCATATAAATATATAGGATTACAAAGTTACATTTGCAGTGAATGAATCAGTATACCTATATATGTATAATATAATGGAATAATAGGTATAGATAGGTACCTAGATATAACTATCTACAAATAGAAATGAGATGCCATCAAAAACATACCTTGTAAAAAAACTAAGTCTCGCAACTCAGCTCTCCTACCGGAAAAAGTTGTGAGATCTATGTAATACCAAGTCGGTTAATTTATTCAGTCCCTACTTAAGGGTCCTTCTGTCTTAAGTTATTACGTAATTGGCTAACCTAACAACATCTTATAGTGACCATATCAATACTAAAAATCTTTTATATTTTAAATATTTTATATTTTTTTACATTAGGATTTTCTCCTATATCGTGGAGGCAGTTTACAAACATAAATTGCACAAGGACAAACATCCAGACCCGGAACAATTATTTGCAGGCCATACAAATACTTGTTCCGTGCGGTATTCGAACCCGCGACCCCCAGCGCAGCAACTCATTGCTAAGCCAGCCACGGAGCCGTCAAATGTTTTTTTAAGATTTCACAGTTTTCTAGGCGTGATTAATATCTATAGTAATACCAAATTACAGATTTGTAGCACCTAGGGTCTCTGAGCAAAACCGCGGACGGACGGATGGATGGGCGGACGGACCTGGTGAAACTATAAGGGTTCCTTGTTGTGTAACTACGGAACCCTCAAAAAGGGAAAAATGCGACTAAAGCCGCGAAAAACATTTGTGACGATTATGGACCTAATGCAGCGTCAGTAAGATTAGCACAAAGTTGTTTCAAGCGTTTTCAGTCCGGGAATTTTGATGTCAAAGATGCAGCTCGCTTTGGTCGTCCTCATATGGATAAATTCGATGCCATTTATGTACAAGTAGAGCAAGATCGGCATGTTAGTAGTTACGACATAGCCGAGGAAATGAGGATTGATAACAATATAGTTTTGATCTATTTGAAAAAGCATGGCTACATAAAAAAATCTGGATATTTGGGTACCACTCGAGCTCACTGAAAGATACTTCAAAAAGGAGGTGCTCAATTCCTCGTAACTTTTTTCTACGTGAACCGAATTTGATGATTATTTTTTTATTTGAAAGCTGGTTCTTCTCGTGTAGTCCAAACATAAATTTGATTAAGGTTTGACCAGTAGCTTTTTAGTTATCCTTAATAGTTTCTATTGAAGTCGGTTGAACAAATTTTTAATTTTACCACTTGTTAAGTTTATTTTCGATTCTCTATTGAAACGTAATGAAACCGAACCATTTTTGAAAAGATTGATCACTGGTGATGAAAACCGGATCAATTACGACAAGAACGTGCGAAAAGGATCAGGGTTAAAGGGTAGTCAAGCTCCACATACTGTAAATCCCCAACAATAATATGATGCTAATAATAACACACAATAATAATATGATGCTGCGTGTATGGTGGGATTGATAGGGCATCGTTTATTAGAGCTTTTATCGTCGGGCAAAACCATCTATTCGCAATTTAAGCAAGAAATTGAAAAAAAAAAGCGACCGGAATTGATTAACAGAAAAGGAGTGCTCTTTCATCATGATAACGCTAGACCACACACATCTTTGGCCACTCAGCAAAAATTGAGAGAGCTTGGTTTAGAAGTGTTAATGCATCCACTATATATTCCTGACCTAGCACCTTCAGATTTAGTATATATTATATTTAGTTGCCGTCTCTTCAGAATTCTTTGGGTAGTGTTAAGTTAACATCAAGAGAGGACTGTCAAAACTTCTTGTCGCATTTTTTTAATCAAAAATCTCAAGCTTTCTGCAGCAATGGGATTATGTCACTAACTACAAGATGGCAACAAGTTATCGAACAAAATGACCCATTTACTCGTATATTATAATTCATCATCATCATCATCATTACAGCCCTTCACAAGTCCACTGCTGAACATCCTCCCCCAAGGAATGCCACAAAGCACGGTCCCGAGTCATCTGCATCTATAGACTTCCTGCATGCTTACCAGGTCGTCACGCCATCTAGTAAGGGGACGCCATACACTTCGTCCGCCGGTACAAGGCTGCCACTCGAGAAACTTTTTTCCTCATCAGTTGTCAGTTCTATATGGCTATAAGCTATATGGCCAGCCCATTACCACTTCAGCTTACTAATCCTTTGGGCTATGTCGGTAGTTTTACTCTACTGCGGATATCCTCGTTTCTAAGTTTATCACGCAGAGAAACCTCGAGCATAGCCCTCTCCATAGCTTACTGAGCGATCTTAAGCTTCTTCATTCAGCCAGCAGTGAAGGACCACGTTTTAGTTCCATAGATCATCACTGGAACACGCACTGGTTGTATAGTCTAGTTTTTAAGTTTTAAGGTATATCTGACGAGAAGATATACCGTAAATTCCCGAACGCTGCCCAGCCGAGTTGAATCCGTCGATTGACCACTCGGTCGAAGTTGGACTTACCTAGTCGGACTATTTGTCCCATGTAAACATACTCATGAACAACTTTGAGCTTAGTGTCCCCAATAGCTACCGGCATGGTGACATGGACGGTACACATGACTTTTGTTTTGTCTATGTTCATCTTAAGACCCAACCGTTAGGAGCCACTATTGAGCTCATTGAGCATAGTGCTTAGGTCTTCTAAGCAATTCTGCCATAAGGACTACATAGTCGGCAAATCGAAGGTGAGTGATGTACTCGCCATTGTCGTTAATACCTTGTCCTTTAGTACTCCAGTAGCTTGGAAACATCTTGTTAAATCTAATGCGTCCCCCTCGTGCTCTATTCCAAAGTCCCAAAACCTTTCAGCTCGAGCTACAAAACCGTTTTCAGTGCCTAGAATGTTGCAATGCAGTGGACAATATGAATGACAAGCTCGTGGAAACTGTGCATGTGGTCGGAGCTAATTTCTGCAAGACCCGCCGCAGAAGAACACAAGAACACTCCGATCACACTCTTAATCTCATTTCGAATCTAATTTACGGCTGTTAGACGGGAAATAAAGCTGCAGACTTCAGTAGATTTGACAACGTACAGGAAACTGAACAGACAGATCTACAAATGCATGCGGCGGAACTTACGCAACTTTAACACTTCTCGTATTGAAGAAGCGATCGAGTTTAACCAGGACTGCAAAGGCTTTGCTAGAGATCTGTCTGCTAGAAAGAGTCAACTGCTTAAGCTGAAGATCGAGTGTGGCAGTATCGTTTCCGGGACACCTGAGATTTTGAGTGAGATTGGGAGGTTCTACGGGCAGCTGTACACATCATCGTTGGAGCCACATGCAAGTATGAGTAACATTCCAAGAGTGAGTCTTATCCGACACTATTCCGGCAATATTCCGGACGAGATTAAAATGGCTCTTCAGCACCTTAAAAACGGCAAGGCCCCAGGCGAGGATGGAATTACAGCAGAACTTCTGAAAGTAGGTGGAAAACTGGTACTTAAAGTCCTTCAGAAACTCTTTAATTCCGTACCCCATGGTGGCATTACACCGGAGGCGTGGAGCAGAAGTGCGGTGGTCTTGTTCTTCAAGAAAGGCGACAACGCTTTCTTGAAGAACTACAGACCGATTTCCCTTCTGAGCCGCGTCTACGTGCTGTTTTCGAGAGTCATTACAAATCGTCTCACGCGCAGATTCGACGACTTCCAGCCTCCCGAACAAGCCGGTTTCCGAAAAGGCTTTAGCACCATAGACCACATACATACCCTTCGGCAAATTGTACAAAAGTCCGAGCAGTACAATTTGCCACTATGTCAGGCGTACGTGGACTATGAGAAAGCCTTGGATTCCGTGAAATTTGGGCGGTGCTGCAGTCATTTCAGCGGTGTCAAGTTGACTCTCATTATATCGAAGTGCTGAAGTGTTTGTACGGTAGAGCTACGATAGCTATCCGAGTACAGAACCAGAGTACGAAACCTATCTCAATGCAGAGAGGTGATAATTTGCACACACGCACTTACCACGGGCAGGAATAAGTGTTAAAATACATTATATTGTTTTATTTATTTTTAAATAATATACAAAGTCTGTATAAGATTTTTACCAATTTCGTATTTTTAAACTAATTTTAAAATGGTCGGGGGCGGCTTTTTGGCTCCCGCTGTCTCGGTCTAACCTTGTTACGCCACGGGTTAGGGGTGCAAACTTCCTCTTATTTCTAAGAGGGTTTTGTAACGATTAGTCCGCTGTGCTGCTTCTCCAGTGCATGTTGACAGGCTGTTAATATTTAACAATATTTCAAAGACTGTTGACATATGTCTTTGAAATATTGTTTATTCCGCAGACATACAGGTTTCACAGTACTTTACGACTTTTACAATTTTTCTTTCATCGCGCGTGGTTTAATCAACATCTAAAATTGTTATAATTATTTTTTTATTTCTTGTTTTCTTATATTTCATTTCTTTTTTAATCATTATCTCCACTCTAGGATTTTCTCTTACCTAGTCAGGTCATAAGTATTGTCACACAGTAAAAACTTTTCTTTTAGAATGCTGGCCACAAAAAAGTTTATTGAATTCGAATTTCTAATTGTTCATGAAAATAAAACTGTATATTTTTTAGAATTCTACTCATTTTTAAATATGGAGTGGACGCTTAGAGAAGATCGTGTTGCAGTTATTGCGTTGCATCGTTGCACGCCAATTCAAATCTTTGACATACTGAAAAATTTGAATATAACCAAAAGATTCGTTTATCGTACCATCAAACGATACAATGAAGACTCTAGTGTAGATGACAGGTCAAGAAGTGGTCGCCCTCGGTCTGTTAGGACTCCAGCAGTGATAAAAGCCGTGAAGGCGCGAATTCAAAGAAATCCCAAACGTAAGCAGAAACTGTTGGCTCTTCAGATGGGGTTAAGCAGAAACACGGTGAAAAGGGTATTAAATGAAGACTTAGGGTTTCGGGCATATCGAAGAAAAACAGGACATCGTTCGAATGCTCGTCTAATGGATCTGAGACTGAAGAGATGCCGCGCTTTGTTGAAGCGGTACGCGGGAAAAAATATCGGGACATTGTTTTTTCGGATGAAAAAATTTTTACCGTAGAAGAGAGCTACAACAAACAAAATGATAAGGTGTACGCACACAGTAGTGAAGAAGCGAGCAACCGTATTCCGCGTGTCCAAGGAGGTCATTTTTCAACCTCGCTCATGGTATGGTTGGGAGTTTCTTATTGGGGCTTAACAGAGGTACATTTTTGTGAGAAAGGTGTAAAAACGAATGCAGTTGTGTATCAAAATACAGGTCCTGACGAACCTTGTGGAACCTGGTTCTCATACCATGTTCAATAACAGGCACTGGGTATTCCAACAAGATTCGGCGCCAGCTCATAGAGCGAAGAGCACACAAGACTGGCTGGCGGCGCGTGAAATCGACTTCATCCGGCACAAAGACTGGCCCTCTTCTAGTACAGATTTGAATCCGTTAGATTACAAGATATGACAACACTTGTAGGAAAAGGCGTGCTCAAAGCCTCATCCCAATCTGGAGTCACTCAAGACATCCTTGATTAAGGCAGCCGCCGATATTGACATGGACCTCGTTCGTGCTGCGATAGACGCCTGACCGCGCAGATTGAAGGTCTATATTTAAAATCACGGAGGTGATTTTGAATAAAATTTAGTGTCATAAGAATCTATGTTTTGTTAAGTTCATTTTGGTATATAAATGGTTGCATAATGAATAAACTTATTTCAATTATTTTATATTAAACATGTGACAGAATTTATGACCTGACTAGGTATATTGTGGGGGCAGTTGTACATACATAAATTTCACAAGGATAAACATTCAGACCCGGAATAGTTATTGTAGGCCGTCAAATGCTGGTTCCGCACGGAATCGCAATTCGGGGCCCTTGGCGCTGCAACCCATTGCTGAGCCACTTTGCTACAAAGCAATCATTTTATTGATGTCGCCGACAATTTAACCCAGCTTTTATTTTTACTTAACTACTTACGTATTACATAAATGGTAGTATATATTTGTTAGAACGCCGCAGATCTTAATCTAAGCCAAAAATTGTGTAAAAACAAAATGTTGATTTAGCTATTCGGAATTGTTTATTATAATTGTTCCTACACCGGTGACTATGTACTCGTAAATACCTCTACGTTGGCGCGTAGACTTGTAGCACTATTGTATTCCTAGTTTCGTTGAAAGTTCATGTATATGAACAAATTAATGAACAATATATATTTTATTGTACACCAATAAACATATATATATATGTGTGTATATGTATATATGTATGCATGTTTGTGTATATATGTATATATGGAGGATATATGTTTATGTGTGTGTATAAGTGTGTATATGTGTTTCAGTTTATATATATGCTTACAGACTATAAATAAAATGAGGAAGACATTTAAAGTAAGGAAAGCTTTGTAAAGTCAGCCGTGCACTAATTCTGTTTTTGTTAATATGTGTATATGGCTCTCGATATACAGGTCTGCGAGCCTAGTGTGAGTACCACTGATAAATTATTTGTAAAGGTGCTAACTGTCAAATGAAGTATTTTTCATTTTCATTTTTCATTTTCAAACAAGAGAAAAAAGACATCAATTATAAATATTACAGTAGGCTTCCTTATCGCTTAAAAACGATCTCTACGAGGCAATCACATTGCAGAGGATAAAATGACCAATCAAATGGTATGGATGTATGCAAGTATATAAGCCTACACACATGTATGCAAAAAAGAAATGAGATGACGATTTCTTATATTTACGCGAAGACTACACATTAATTGAAACTAGTTTTTACGGATTTTATCGCGTTTAATTTAACTTTTTAATTCCCGACGTTTCGGGTGCTTTACAGCACCCATGGTCACAGGGGGGACTGAGTTTTTTGACGTCCCGATTTGATAGTTAGCCCGGCTACCTTCAGTTTTTGAAACTAGTTTTTACGGATTTTATCGCGTTTAATTTAACTTTTTAATTCCCGACGTTTCGGGTGCTTTACAGCACCCATGGTCACAGGGGGGACTGAGTTTTTTGACGTCCCGATTTGATAGTTAGCCCGGCTACCTTCAGTTTTTGAATATTAATTTTTGATTCGATCTACGCAGAATGAGCTTATCTTATAGAATCCCAAGCAGATGGCAGCACTCATCCATCTTCTCTATTGAAATTAGGATGTTTTTTAATTTCAATAGCCTTGCAAATTATCCTCGGTAGAAATCGGTGTTCTTTTGCGAATATTTGTGGTCTATCAAATCTAATGTAATGGTGGGGACGAAATGGAAGGCTGCATGTTCACACACTGCAGCCTTCCCGGAACGTCGGTGCTTCAAGTCAGCTATATGTTCCTTCACGCGGGTTTTTATAAATCTTTTTGTTTGTCCTATGTAAGAGGCACCACATTCACAATCCAGCTTGTACACTCCTGCGTCTTGTAGAGGGATATGACACCCGACGAATGGTAAAAATTGACAAATCTTCTTCGGCGGCTTGAAGTATGTTTTAATGGAAGCTCGGTACAAGATGTCGCCAACCTTGTCTGTGACTCCTCTGATTTAGGGTAGTAAAGCAGGCACACGCTCGACTGTGGCCGGCTTCACTCGGTCACTATGACGTAGGCGCGGGACCCGAAGCTTGTTGCCTTGCAATACTTGCTTGACGTGCTGAAGCTCGGCGGCCGGATGTTTTCTGTCACAAACATCAGGGTGTTGTAAAGTACCCGAAACGTCGGGAATTAAAAAGTTAAATTAAAAGGGATAAAATCCGTAAAAATTAGTTTCATTTAATAAAAGAGATGACGTTAGGAAAAATAGGTATTAACTTTTAAAACACGAGTTGAGTGAGTTCAAGGAGAGGTAAAGAGATAAAGTAATAACTATATAGGGAGGATAGAAGTGCGCTTTGACAAGATTTTTAAATTTTTCAAAACATTGCGCACGCATAAAAATTTATTTTTTAATAATATAAATACTTGATTAATTTAATGTTGTTGCCGTTATTGTATTTTTATAATACTGAGAAGAGAAGTAGAAGATATATGAGCATACTGCTCACCTCTCTATATTCTGTGACGTTAGTGCTTTAAACCAGGCGGCTTCTACAAGTCCATCGGACTCAAAAATAAGTGATTGCCCCCGATCATGAACATTTACGAAACCGGAGGATAGAATGGTAGCAAGAAATTAGTACCCAGCGTTACCCTACTCCATGAAGCAAATACAAAGATTAGATTTATTTAACATAATTTTTTTAACATAAACTAAATATTTCATTTAATTTATGTTATTCAAAAAGGCAAGGAAATGCAGACAGATGTCTAGGCGCTATACAACAGGGGGTAGGACTATATAATAATTTTTAGTTTTAATTTTTATTGGTATAATAAATTTTAAACTACTATGTGAGAAAATTATCATTTGAGTAAACTGCTATCCAAGACCCCTGCAATGGTATTCATTTCATGCTATTAAAGAGCGAGCCTCCGAATATTAATTATAACTGAAGTCTTAACAACACACTCGACTAGTCGCAATTATTGAAAGTGGATAATTTTTACTCTTAATAAAAAAACTAGAAAATGTACATTCATGGTAACTTAAGTTACCTTACTTACCTTTGTAGGAAATACATTTCAAATTTTACTACAAATTTGAAACTAATGCCAAATATATAAAGATATTTATGTTATCACTAATTAGTATGAATTATGGTACCAGTGTACCGCAGGCTTCACAAAATGCCAAGAGCATAATTAAGTCAAATGAAAAGTGAAGCCACGTCGCGAGGAGATTATTATTAGGGTGGTAAAAGCGCAGTCAAGTAACTGAATTTAAAGTATATTGTTCTGAATATTGCAAGTTGCGAAAGGTTAATTCTAAATAATTTGATAATGTAGCTAACATAGATTGTTTTCAAGTTATGCATTAGAGTTGCCGCCTATATTATTATATTACTACTTATTTTATATCAGTTACAGCTTCTGATTAATACATAAAGTTTTCTGAAGAATGAGAATATTATAGAAAGTCAATTGAACATTGTCATAAAATAATAAGTAATATATATTATTTTATTACATAAGTATTGGTTTACACATATTTGTGTGTAGTTATCGTATGTATTATTTTTATTTATTGTATTAGGTATTCGACTCCGACTACCAACTGAACTGAACGACTAGCTTCGGATTCCAACCATATTCATTGTCTGTACCCATTATGCTACTGTCGCTTAAACACATGGCTATTATTCTTTTTTCTCATGTAAAAGTAAAATTCACAAAACATTTATATTTACAAAAAAAAAAATACATTTGTCTAATACATATAGTTATCAATAAAAAAATTGTATAGTTCGTTGCAAGAAACATTAAAATAATTGTGGAAAAATAGGATTACCTTATATTACTGAGAGGCGCAATTTTTATGAACAGTTCTTTCTAGTCCAATTTTACCATAATAAGAGCTTTGTGAGGAGAACAGATTCCATTTTATATATTTTTCTAAAGCCTGATTTTGTTAAATGACAGAATTAAAAACAGACAATTTGCATAAAATGTTGTATCAATGTGACCATATTAGATTCGTTTTCTTAAGATATATAGAAGTTTTGTCGGTATATCCAAGCTGAGCAGGCAGTTTTGGAATCAGGGTACCGTCGAGCTCTGAGCTTAATTAAACGCAGTTATTTCGATATTACAGACAGACACTCCAGATATATTTACTATTACTGATATTTATATGTATAGATGATTTTTACGGCCTTTTCCTAAGACAATTTTACTGAGAATGACTCAATATGTATGTTCAGAAATCCTAATTCAAATGAAAACATTCATCAACATAATTATTAATTACAGTGACCGCGTTCATATGAATCATTTTCTCAAATCTTAAAAATTTCTGACTTTGTAGATGTACATTATGTGGAAATGTTGTGGAGGGTAAATAGTAATACTGCACAATCGTCTTGCTTCACTTGAACGTAAAAACAAGTAGCCCGCGGCGCAGCCTGGACACCTACTTTTCAAAGCGTTGACTGAAACGAATAGTTTCCTGATTAAAAATGTACAAGTGCCATACAGCATCGTTTAGTAGTTGTATATTAAAGATCAAACAGAGAAACCCAATTTAGGATTTTCGTTTTATTAATAATAATAACAGTGGCGGAGCAAGAGGAGAAGTGCCTTTGCATATGGCGGCTGATTTGAAGTGGAGGCATTTTGAGATAAAGGTCAGTAAAAAAATTTTTAAATTCTAAAAATATATAAAACAGGATAAGTATACAAATATCTACATTATAATTGTTTTATTCATTTCCTACATACTTAGACTATTAAAGACTTTTACTGACTTTATATTTCTTAAGAATCTGATAATATAAGCGCAGTAAAGAATAGCATTTTTGACTGTAGTGGCCTCGGGCGGCAACAACCCACGTTACGCGACTAATAAATGTGCTATTAACTTATAAAATAATAAAACAAATTTTTCTTTCCGGGTTTACGTCAAGCATGACAAAAAAGTTATGGCGCAGGTATCTTTCATCAAGTCGTCACTCCATCTAGTAGGAGGTTGACCACGTGCGCTTGCCAGTAAGAGGCTGCCACTCAAGTACCGCCATCGGTTGTCAGTCTTCGAGCTAAATGGTCGGTCCATTGCCACTTCAGCTCACTTATCCGCTGGGCTGTGTCAGATACTCAGGTTCTTCTGCAGATATACTTGATAGAAAGAGATAACTATTAATGTGAAATAAAAACTTAATAAATCTAAACTCATTGTTATATCGCCTTCAATTAAAAATTTGACATAAAGATAAATTCAATTTAAAGCTTTGTAAAGGCTTTTCTAGGGCCTTCATTCGAGTCCATCAATAGGTCGTTTCATGATACCATATTATTATATTGTCATCGAAGTTACATAAGTAACCATACCAAATTTCTGTTCAATCGGATGTCAGCAAGTGCTTCAAACATTGATTATAAATTTTAACTGGAAAGATATACGAAAGAAGCAAAGTAATGATAAAAAAGAGCTTGTAAACTAGCATCGATGCTACGACTATGACAACTTTTATCGATCAGCTTTTAACAATTTATTCCAATTGTAAATTCACTTAAATAATATATTAAAATCATAATTTAATACGAAACAGAAACATAATATTAAATACACATGAGAAAGGGCCGTGGTAGCTCAGAGATTAAACGCTCGACGTAAATTTCATTACACGCACGCAACACAAGTTTAATCCCTGTCGGCACCAAACTTAATTTGTATTTCAAGAACATTGATTTGGTCAATACGCACTAGAGCAGCGCAACCGATGAATTGCTCCATAACCTGCTCATAATTGATTAGGTAAAGCCCAGCAGTAAATCGTATAGGCTGTAACCTCAGTTATTTACTTTAACAAGACTTAAGATATAACGTAATTATAAATTGTCTTAAACTAACACCATAAGGCCTGCAAATTTTCTCTTTAAATATAATTATTTCTAACTCAGCTAATGCTTCTAGTTAATAATAATTTTATTTAAGGCTTGTGGAATACTACGATTATGATAGTTGAAATACGAAGCTTCACATCTAAATAAAATAACTAAAATTATTGTATTCATATTCCGTCCTCAATCAACCATCAGAGCTCGGTTGTTTATCAGCAATACACACTGCGCGTAAGTGGCTGCTCAATGGCAATACTAAACGGAGAGAAAGTACCTGCTTTAATTAAATATTGTAGTTAGTACTATTTTCTCATAGAGTTTTCTTTTGTAAAAGTAAGTTTATATTATTTTAAAATTTAATATTACTTTTAAAACAATTAATACTTATAATTTAACCTTTTGATCGTTATCACAAACATATATTGTTTCTTTTACGTTTTTCATTTGGATTCCCCGATGAGGCAAGAATCTTATCAACTTTTACAATGTCTTTCAATGCAATATCACTCACTTATAAAAATAAAATAAAGTCCAATACCATACAATATTTAAAGTACTTTCGTTTCTTGTGACATAGCCGTGGGACGCCCTTTTTATAGTCGAGATAGGAAATGTTCATACATTTATAATAAAATTATTCTTAGCCGAGTCACTTTTAATTGTAATATATATATATCTATATATCTATATATATATATATATATATATATATATATATATATATATATATATAGTGTATAGTCAATTATATAATGTCAAAATTTATCATTGAGAAAGTCAGTTACAGTGTAGTAGCATTTTTCAATTAAAAGCTTTTTGAATTTATTTAAAAAAAAATTGCTGTTCAGTGATTTTTACACTTGAGGAATTTTATTATAGATTTTAGGAGCCACGCATACTACACTCTTTCTTAGCAGAGCCGTTCTTGCTCGTTGCAAGCACAATTTACTTCCATCACGACGGTTGCGCTTTACTTTGTCAGATAACCGTGGAAATAGTTTAGGATTGGACCTGACAAAGAGAGCCATCTTCATTATATATAAGGACAGAATTGTAAGAATTCTGTGTTTAATAAAATATGGCAAACAACTACGAGTATCGGTAGTCTGAAGACCAAACATAGCGTGGATACATCTTTTCTGAAGGTTAATTTTCAAATTATTATTATTTAGCGTTGTTATTATTGATATTAATGATTCATTTATATCATTTTTATAAGAAAATATATCATCACAGTTTATAGTTATAGTACTATCGTCATCGAATAAGGTCATAGGTTGCTTAGTGGCACTTGGTAGGTATATACTATAAATAAAAGAGGCCCTAAGACACTACACTCTGGTACTCCGTATTTTACCAAACGCTCTGTCGATGAGTTTATGTTCTCAGATTTGTTCCTTAGATTTAACCTACATACTTCCGTTTTTTGACAACGATTATTTAGATAAGACTGCAACAAAATACATTGCCTCTAATGCCATATGCCTCGAGTTTGTGACTTAAAATGATATGGTCAACATAGTCAAAAGCCTGTGTCATATTACAGTATTGTAAACACATCGGTATTTTGTTGCCAACGTGTGTTATTAAATTTTTATAAAAATCATACAGTGCCATATTTATTGTTTTATTTTTGCAAAATCCTTTTTGTCCTCTACACACGATGTCGTTTTTGTCCAAAAGATCATTAATTTTATTATAAAGATATTTTTTAAAATGTTTTAGAGAATATTGATATTAAGGCTATAAGTCTATAACATTCCATAGAAAAAAAAATTGATAAAAGCTTTTTTTTATAGAAATAGGGTGACAAACGAGCACACAATCCACCTGATAGTAAGTGGTTGCTGTGGGCCATAGACATCTACAGCTATCCTCGTTTGCGAATCAAAATGCAGATGCGTTGTCAGCCTTGAGGACTAAAATGGAATGCCTCTTTTCCAGTAAAAAGGGTCTCCGGTTCTCTACACTCACCATATGAAACACAGCATTATTAAGCTGCTATTTTACGCTGGTATTCTGTGAGAGCGTGGTCCTTCCCTGGTCGAGCCGATCCATTCGTGCTACAACTATATTATAAATACCACGTACAAATTTTTTTTTGAATACAGGTTTCACGACGGTGTTTTTAAGTCCACCAGGAAAAATACTCTTTTCTATGATCAGTTTGATGATATAGCTCAAGTGATGGCAGATTGCTTTATTTACGGACTTGATTATTTTTGTAACAATGTCGTCATACCCTACGCTACTTGTGTTTCTCATATTTTTGATGATGTCAAATATTTGTAGTGATAGACGAGGAGCCAAAAACATAGATCCAAGCATGCGTCTGAGGCTTTTACTAACACTTTTTCCATAACCTTCGAATGGTTTAATTTTGTCAATAAAGTAGTTATTGAATGCCTCTGCAATTTGTTCAGGATTAGTTATATGCTCATTGCCTACCCATATTTTTGATATGGACTGAGTGGGTATATTTAATCTTGCTTTATTAATTATTTGCCATGTTGTTTTAGACTTGTTATCACTTGTTTTATTATATAATTATTTAGTGCTCGTTTAGTCAGATATATAATTTTTTTAAATAGTTTTGTATACTTTTTGTAATTAAGTTTATTAGCACTAGTTGGTGATTTCCTATATTGCCACAATAAAGCTCTTTTGTTCTTGCTACAAAATTTTAATCCATGTGATATCCATTTTGGTCTATAAGTTAGGTTTTATTTTAATTTGTTTAATGCGAAACATAAGTTATAGAAAAGTTTGTATTCTTGCAAGAAATAATTATATGCCAAATTAGGGTCATTAATATTATACATTTCAGAAAAAGATAGGTTATCTATGCATATTTTAAAATTTTGTATGTTGTTTTTACTATAATCTTGTATTGTTTTGTACCAGTATTTTTTTTTTGACCGGGAGTTTTATTAATTGTGCACTATGGTCAGACATGACAAATTCCAACACTTCAGCCCTACATGCCTTTCCATAGTTAAGTGCAAAGTTATCTATACAAGTTTTACTAATAAGTCTAGTCGGTTGCTTAAGAGCTAACTTTAAATTATAGTTTGATAGTAAACATTCTAGGTTAGACGTTATATTATTATTTTTTAACATGTCAACGTTGATATCACCAGCAATTAGAACATTATTACATTTTAATTTTGAAGCCCACACTAAAAGCTTCTCTAACTTGTTAAAGAATACATCAAAATCGTTTGTACGATTTGGGACTCGATAAATACATATAATTGCAATGTTATAGTCAGTTAATTCAATGGAACAGCATTCAAATACATTTACTATTGATAACATTTTAAATTCGAGAAGTTCTTTCCATTTGAGTCCGTTCTTAACTAAAATGCAAGGACCACCTCTTTGGATGTCCTCTCTGCTGAAGCACTCTGCCAGAACATAATTTCGAAGATTAAAAAATATTCAAATCCTGCTTTCATAAAATGTTCCATATTACGTGGTAAATCTTTTTCGTGGTAGAGCCATGCTGCAGCTATATTAATAGTATAGTTGTAGCACGAATGGGTCGGTTTAACCGGGGAAGCACCACGCTCTCACAGAATGCCAGCGTAAAATAGCAGCTTAATGCTGCTGTGTTTCGTATGGTGAGTGTAGGAAACCGGAGACCCATGTTACTGGAAGAGGCATTCTATCTTAGTCCTCACGGCTGACAACGCATGTGCATTTTAATTCGCAAACGAAGATAGATATAGATGTCTATGGGCCACAGCAACCACTTACCATCAGGTGGACTGTGTGCTCGTTTGTCACCCTTTTCTATAAAAAAAATATAGTAAATCAATCCGAAATAATTTTTGCTTATTTTAAAATCAGCCTCTCTGATCATTATAACATAGTAGTCGTCCAGGAAGTATCCCTCCAATTTTCGCTCAATATCGACCAATAGGTGGCGTTAATCACAATTTGGGTAGAGGTAATGGCACAATAGGAAGCCTTGCAGATTGTTCTCGGCAATTTTAAGTATTTTATTGATTTTATTTGTTATTTGTAGTTAGTATGGAGATCTTTTTTGGTCGCCTTGTTTGCAATTATTCAAAGACTTGTCAATATCCAAATTCTGTTTATCAGGGTTAATTTTACTATTGATTTTTCTTCTAGATATTGAATGAGGGCCGCACCATGGGTTATATAGCTCCGTGTTTAATTAAGTTTAAACATTGAAATATTAGCCTACATCAATAAAAAGTACTTTAATCTAAAGTTGATCCAATAAATTACAAGTGAAAGTGATCTCGAAGTAAAAGAATAAGTAGTAAGTTGGGAATTAACTATGAAAACGAAGTGACTGTGTTGTAAAGAAAAGTGTTCAAAACAATAACATTAGTAAATAGAAAACAGTACCTGTACCAGTTACCTAACTAATCATCGTTTTCCTGTAATGCGTCAGTGTAAAAACTCAAAAATTATGATACAAAAGCACAGATTAATAAATAGTTTAAAAAATGCCAAACATTGAAATTTATCTAATAATCCGTTAAATTCAAATTTACCTTCAACCATATAGCTGTTTCAAACAATTTTACTAGTGCTTTATTGAATAAGTGTTACACCAAAAAACTCTACACTAATTAACTTACACCATAAAATACTACACACTCGATGGAATTAATTGAAATTTAATAAATATTATAAATAAAAATTTCTATTATTATGAACACTTAGCGCCATCTAGCATAGAACGAAAGACTTAGCTACCAGATTAGTGCTGATTTAGTAAAGTTTGAGTTGTACTTTACTGTATTAATTTTTACGTCAATACTTTTTAGGTAAACCACAAGATGGCGTTACTTTGCGAAAAATGTAAGCAAGAAATAATGAAAAGAGATTTTTCTAAATGTAGTGAATGTTTTAATTCATTAATCATCTAGACTGTACAAGCATCAGTGAACAATTCTTCTATTTGATGTCAGTTGATAGTAAAAATAAATATAAATGCGAAAAATGCAAAAATTCTGAGGACTCGACCATAAACAATGTCACCATCCGAAAACCTATGATAAATGTACCTTTTGAGAATTCTTTTGATGGGTTATCACTTGAATATGATGATGAAAAATACCAATCATTTGCAACAGGGTTTGGTTTGTCCCGATTTGAATATTGAAAAGTTGAAGAAAGTTCATGAAATGGAGGAATTGATATCTAAACTTAAAGGAAAATTAGAAATAGCAGAAGAGGAAATAACGAACTTATTAGAAGAAAATAAAAATCTAAGAAAAGAAATTCTGAGTAAAAAATAACTGATTCATGCACTAAGATTACACCGACCAATATTACCAAAAGAAAAAATAAAAGTTACAAGCAAAAGAAAACATTAAACTTTACAGATGAAAGTCTGAGCGAATATATAGAGAAGAGAAAAGAAAATACAAATATTATATCTGAGATATGCACCGCTCAAATGTCTGCGCTAACACAAACTCCGGTTACTACACAACTATTGGTAGCTGAAAATACTGAAATGTGTGAAAAACAAAATACAAACTCCAACTGTAATAATACAGTAGTACTATCAAAATCACAAGGTTCTAACAGTTTCAGGTGGACGAGATGTGAACAGAGTAGAGGTAAGAAAGCAAACATCTTCATCGTTGGTGACCAACAAGTACGTGGTCTCGCGGTGCGCCTCGCATTGGCACGATCAGGCAAATGGAATGACCAATACAATGTCATAGGAATTGTAAAACCCTATGCAACTTCAGCAGACATTCTGAGTAGTGTCCATAGCTTGGCTGGAAGCGCTACCAAAGATGATATAATAATAATATCTGTTGCAACAATGACAAAAATCCTTATGTATTATTTAGTAATTTGTGCAATGTCTTATTCCATTTTAAACATTCTACTGTGCTTTCGTTGAATGTGTATAAAAACTGTTATCTGAATATTGATACTTTAAATGACAATATGAAATTATTCGCAAAACAATACAAAAATTGTAAATTCATAGATATTCAGCGGTGTAATAATGAAACATTCAAGTTTTTTAATATGTCTAAACTAAATTACACAGTGTTTAAATTAAACATAGAAATTAATTACTTACGATATGACCATGAATATATTGTAAAAGATCATATAAAGTCAAATGAAAGAATGTCATTTTTTCGTAAATGAAAATCTAAGATTGTCTAAACCTAACTCACCCCAAATTTCAAAACTAAATAAAAAGTGTAATTCAAAAACAAAAGTAAAGTCTAATCTATTAAATTGTAATAATATTTCAATAACATCATTTTAGAAAAAAAATATTTACATATCACATGAATAATAAAACATGCGCTTATTGCCGATTATTAGTTTATTTGAGTTCACCAGAATAAACGTGTTAAATCAATCTGCCGCGTCGTGTCTATCCTTTCCTTTGGGTAATAACTCTTGCACGATTTTTCGTGTAAAAACGCAAGCGACTTTTATCAGTAATGCCTCATTGCAGGCGGCAAAACTTTGAATATAATAATTACAGCTATGCTATTGTCTTTTAACATTTTCTCTCGTTTTTTCTACTTTTGTAAAGGTTTAAGTCCTAATATTATTCGATCATGAATTTGAAGTTATTGGTAGTAACCGTTTAATAAACGGATACTTTCCCAATAGTGTCTATTGTTATCGCTCGTTACAAAAGGGGCGAAGCGGGGGCGGGGTATGTAAGATGCGCGTGACATCGCTAGACCCCGGAAGGTCAGTCCGGATGCGAATTTGCTCGAGTTATTACGTAATTTCGTTTGTTTACTGAGCACATGCATTGTTGTTAATATTCATATTAAATCATTAATGAGTGATAAGTATAATTATGAATAGACACAGAGGTACTTCAAGTCGTTGCAGAAAGATATTAAAATTGGTGAACTATAGGATACACGGTATGTACCTACATATTATTGATTAACTACTTTTGTAAGTAAGAGGATAGACACTTTAATCAATGGAAATTGGATTCTTATTATTCTTTCCCTTTATAACAGGTGGTACCATGTTATGTGGACTCCGACAACCTTTTTAGTTAAATGTAATAAGAACGAAAATCACCTGACACAGGCACCGCGCGGCGGCTGCCTATATTGCTAATTATCTTATGTATTATGTAACTATTCTCTTTAGAAGGATTATTTGGTTTTACAGGCTCAGCTGATATTGTATCGAGTAAACATTTTTTGATCCATGTTAAGTACTTTTTTTTTTTCAGACAATATTATTAATGAAGATGACAGTAGTATTGAACTTGAAGAACAAAATGAAATTAAAGTTGAGAACGATGAAACTTTTTCTTTGGTTGTTGGTTAGATATAATATATATATATATATATTTCAAAACTTACCAAGGGCTGCGTGGGGGTGAGGGGCTGAGTGTAAATGTAAGTAAATAGTTATTGAAAACGTAGTAATGTAGTCATTTGAGTAATTTGTTTCAGAAAATTTCACATATCTTTCGCGAAGTTCTTTCCCCATTGATGGCATATCAGACCTCAAAGAAGTCAACTCAGAACCTGATGATTTTATTACACCGGCTCCATTAATAGTAGTAAATGTATCTCCACATGATAATAATACCTCACCACCAAATGTACCAACAAATGACATTTTAGATATTTCTCATAATGTTATTGAATCATTACTACCTGAAATGGAATACCATACTCCATTGCAATCTGTAAATAATAATGATGATTTACAGACTACTGATAATTCTATTGTAATGACTCCATCAACCCAACAAAAAATAGATTTTATAGCCACGCCGACTGTTTTATACATTAATAATGATTACGATCTAAGAAATATTTCCGACAAAAAAACCCTCTAGTTTTTTAAATAGTATTGAAACACAAAATATATCACAGGATATTGTAACTACAGAATTGGAGGAAAGACCCGTCACTCCTATAGAACCGCTTACGAAAAAGAGAAAAATAGATCCTAATTTATGGAAAGATCGCAAAAATAACACTCTTCAAAATTCTGGTAAAAGTTATGAAAGTGTTAGAACTAAAAAGCAAAACGTAGAAAAATCTATAGGTCCACCATGCAACTGCAAACTGAAATGTTACGAAAAGATACAGCAAAATATGAGGAGTAAAATTTTTCAAAATTTTTGGGCTATCGAAAGACAGTGGGATTTTATTAAATAAAACGAAAAAAATAAAACGTCAAAAAATTACAGTTGAACGTAAAAATAATCGTACTCAAACATTAACATATCAACAATTCGATGATACTAATTCCATGATTAAAGTTTGTAAAACTATGTTTTTAAGTACCTTGTCTATTACACAGCAAGTAGTATACACAGCTATTGATAAATTGGGAGATGACAATAATTTAAAAGATTACAGAGGAACTCATAAGAATAGGCCAAGAAGAATGTCAGAAGAGACTGAGAAAAGTATAATTGACCATATAAATCTATTTGAAAGAGTTGAATCACACTATACTCGTAAAGATAGTCAAAAGCAATATCTGTGTGAAACATTGAATGTCTCTAAAATGCACCGACTATATTTAGAATGGATAGATACAAACCACCAGTACAATCAAACATGCAAAGCAACTAAACGGCAGTATGAAATAATATTTAATACGAAGTTTAACCTATCCTTTCACAAACCTAAAAAAGATTTATGTGAAATATGTTCAATTTACCAAACTTCCGATGATGTTAGAAAAGAACAGTTAAAAGCTGACTATCAAAAGCACTTGAAAGAAAAACAAATGGTAAGGCAATTAAAGGAACAAGAAAAGGAAAAATTTTTTTCAGGTGACAGTGTTGTAGCATGTTTTGATCTGGAAAAAGTGTTAAATATCCCCCAAAGTGAAGTAGGCATATTTCATTATAAACGAAAGTATCCTGTATACAATTTCACGATTTATAATATTTTAGAAAAAAAAAACATAAAAATAACACATAGGTTTTTGGAGAAAGGTCATAGCCAATCGGAGGGCGATTCTATGCATGCTGCTATTGAGCGTTCTAAGAAAAAGCATACTATCTACACACCTGATCAAATTTATTCCTTGATAGAGAATGCCAAAGTTACCGGGCATAAGTATCAAGTAAAACAAATGACGCAAGCTGATTTCATAGATTTTAAAGAATTAATTAAAGGGAAGAATTGGTTAAAAGATACAGATGGTAATAAAATTTACTGGAGCAAAATTAAAGAAGTAGTTTTTCTTTATAATCAACCTGATACAGTTTACTTTAGATACAGTTTTGAAGATGAATTACAAGAGATGCAAGCTATTACGAGGACTAACTCACGAAGACGACGAGGGGAACCTATAGAACACGCTGAAAACCTAAAACTCGCATACACTGGAATACTACCCATACCTCTTCCTTTATATAGAGATTTAATAAGGCTGTGTAACTCGGGAGCCATACCAAACCATTACCAGTGTTTTTACAGAAATATAGTGCCATTAAATTCCATCTCAGTTACCAACGATAGTGACGAGGAGAATTATTAGTAACCACTTATTAGTTGTTTTCTGTTAGATTTTTCTTGTTTTTGTTTTAGTAATAATATACTTGATAAGTACCTACTTCGCTCTAAATTGGATAAATAAATAGTAATTATTCTTATTAACAATATTTTTATTAAACCTTCAACAAAAAAATAGCTAATTTACGTTATATACCATGCACTAATAAAGTCGTATTACATACGTAAATATTGAGTCGATCTTGTTAACACAAATATACGGGCCTTTATCTTTACAAATATGTAAAAGCAACAAAATATACAAGAATAAGTGTGTAGATGACCAGAGCAAGGCTCAGGGAAAAAAAAATATACGTGGAATAACCATGCAACATTTCACTACACTTGTTTAAGCTTCATTTATGACACGAATAAACGTGCAGTGATACAATAATGTTAACAAGTCACATATTTTTCACTAGAATAATAATTTAATACGGTTTTTCTTAAATAATGTAGTAAACCGATAATATTTCATTTATAATAAATATATGAGCTGAAAGATATCTTTTTTACCTTTAATTTGATCACACATTATATTTGTCTATTTATTATGTAATTAAAGTTATGTGATTCCAAGAAGTGACGAGAAGATTTTGGAGCTGGAAGAAGAGATAGACAAGTTGCGCTGGAATATTATAGGATTATCCAAAGTCCGAAGAGAGGGGGAGGACACGGTAATCCAGCGAATCCGGCAACTTGCTCTATCACCGGGAGGGCGACCATCTGTCCCAAGGAGGTGTCGGATTTATCGTCCACAAGTCTCCCGTTAACAACGTTGTAAAGATGGGGAGTGTGTCGACGAGGGTTGCGTACCTTATACTCAGAATCACCAAACGGTATTCGCTGAAGGTCATACAGGTTTACGCACCAAACTCGGCACATCCCGATGAGGAGGTGGAGGAAATGTGTGAGGATATCTCTAGAGCCATGCATTCCTCCAAAACCCAATATACGGTGTTAATGGGAGACTTCAACGCAAAACTAGGCACAAAAGAGAATGGTGAGCTGAAAGTAGGGAAATTTGGAATAGGGCAACGGAACCCAAGGGGCCAGCAGCTGGCCGACTTCATGGAGAAAGAGGGACTCTTTATGATGAACTCTTTCTTCCAGAAGCGGCCCCACAGGAAGTGGACCTGGTCGAGCCCCGACGGTTCGACGAAAAATGAGATTGACTTCATTATGACGACCAGACGACAACTGTTCAGTGATGTCTCCGTGATCGCGAGGGTGAAAACTGGTAGCGATCACCGAATGGTTAGAGGCACACTGAACCTAAACGTTAAGTTGGAGAGGTCTCGTCTAATGAAGTCAACGCTCCGTCCCCCTCGTGCTTTGTTCCAAAGTCCCGAAACCTTTCAGCTCGAGTTACAAAACTGTTTTCAGTGCCTAGAAGACTGCAATGAAGTGGACGATATGAATGACAAGCTCGTTGAAACTGTCCATGCGGTCGGCGCTAAGTTCTGCAAGACCCGCCGCAGAAGAACACAAAAACTCTCCGATCACACTCTTAATCTCATGGCTGTTAGACGGGAGATGAAGCTACATTCTTCAACAGACTTGACAGCATACAAGCATCTGATCAGACAGATCTCCAACTGCATGCGGCGGGACTTACGCAACTTCAATACAGCTCGTATTGAAGAAGCGATCGAGCGGAACCAAGGCTCCAAAGTCTTTGCCAGAGATCTGTCTACCAGAAAGAGCCAACTGTCAAAGCTGAAGACAGAATGTGGCAGCATCGTTTCCGAGACACCTGAGATTTTGAGTGAGATTGAGAGGTTCTATGGGCAGTTGTACACGTCATCGTTGGAGCCACACGCAAGTGTGAGTAACGATCCAAGAGCGAGTCTCATCCAACACTATTCCGAAGATATCCCGGACGTCAGTCTGAGCGAGATTAGAATGGCTCTCCAGCACCTTAAAAACGGTAAGGCTCCAGGTGAGGATGGAATTACAGCGGAGCTTCTGAAAGCGGGTGGATAACCGGTACTTGAAGTCCTTCAGAAGCTCTTTAATTCCGTCCTCCATGGTGGCATTACACCGGAGGCGTGGAGCAGAAGTGCGGTGGTCTTGTTCTTCAAGAAAGGTGACAACGCTCTCTTGAAGAACTACAGACCGATTTCCCTTCTGAGCCGCGTCTACGTGCTATTTTCGAGAGTCATTACGAATCGTCTCGCGCGCAGACTTGACGACTTCCAGCCTCCCGAACAAGCCGGTTTCCGAAAGGGCTTTAGCACCATAGACCACATACATACCCTTCGGCAAATTGTACAGAAGTCCGAAGAGTACAATTTGCCATTATGTCTGGCGTATGTGGACTATGAGAAAGCCTTTGATTCCGTCGAAATTTGGGCGGTGCTGCAGTCCCTTCAGCGGTGCCAAGTTGACTGTCGGTATATCGAAGTGTTGAAGTGCTTGTACAGTAGGGCTACGATGGCTATCCGAGTACAGAACCAGAGTACGAAACCTATCCAATTGCAGAGAGGTGTAAGACAGGGTGACGTCATATCCCCGAAACTCTTCACCGCTGCATTGGAAGACGTTTTCAAGCTTCTGGACTGGAAAGGATACGGTATCAACATCAATGGCGAGTACATCACTCACCTTCGATTTGCCGACGATATAGTCCTTATGGCAGAATCGCTGGAGGGCCTAAGCACTATGCTCAATGACCTCAATAGTGTTTCCCAACGGATAGGTCTTAAGATGAACATGGACAAAACAAAGATGATGTTTAATGTCCATGTCACACCTATGCCGGTAGTTGTTGTGAACACTAAGCTCGAAGTTGTTGACGAGTATGTTTACCTGGGACAAATAGTCCGACTAGGTAAGTCCAACTTCGACCGAGAGGTCAGTCGACGGATTCAACTCGGCTGGGCAGCGTTCGGGAAGCTACGACACATCTTCTCGTCAGATATACCTCAAAACCTTAAAACGAAATTGTACAACCAGTGCGTGTTGCCAGTGATGATTTACGGAACTGAGACGTGGTCCTTCACTGCTGGCGGGATAAGAAAGCTCAAGGTCGCTCAGCGAGCTATGTAGAGGGCTATGCTCGGAGTTTCTCTGCGTGATAAACTTAGGAATGAGGATATCCGCAGTAGATCCAGAGTAACCGACATAACCCAACGGATTAGTGAGCTGAAGTGGCAGTGGGCCGGCCATATAGCTCGAAGAACCGACAACCGATGGGGAAGAAAGGTTCTCGAGTGGCAGCCTCGTACCGGTAGGCGAAGTGTAGGGCGTCCCCCCACGAGATGGAGTGACGACCTGGTAAGACATGCAGGAAGTCGATGGATGCAGTTGGCTCAGGACCGTGCTTTGTGGCATTCTTTGGGGGAGGCCTATGTTCAGCAGTGGACTTGTGAAGGGCTGTAATGATGATGATAATGATGATGATGATAATTCCAAACGTTTTTATATCTTCCTGAAAAGTTGTCGTTTTTCGATTGCACGTTATTTTGTTGGGGCCATCGATATATCTTATTATGTTTTTGTGAAACATTTGTAAAAGAAGGCTCCGAAGATAACATTAAATTATCAAATTATAATTGGTATCATCGTATTGCCGTCGAGATAAGAATAGAGGCGGGACCTGTATCTTGATATGAAAGACGTGGGAAGCAAAACCTCTGAGTATTCCAACCGATATAGTTACTAAAATGCATTTTGAGTGTTGCGGTATTGAAATTGTGGGGATAAATCTTATAGTTTGCGAAATTTATAGCGTTCTGGATTGTAAAGTACCTTCAATAGGAATGTTCTTACATAAACTAGAAAAATTTTTACATTATTTAACTAGCAAATACCATAGGAAGAAAATTATCATTTGTGGCGACTGGAATCTTGATATCCTCAAATCAAATATACACACTGAAGCTTTAAAATGTATCCTTACAAGTTTTAACTTTCGAACTCATATTGAGCAACCGACGAGAGGGAACTCTTGTTTGGATCAAATTGCTAGCAATGTAAAAGAGATACATGCAGAAATACTTAATTTAGGCCTTTCAGATCACGAAACAGCGCAAACTGTAACACTTAAAGGCAATAAGCAAAAGTGTTATAATTCCTGGTTTGAATACAAACGAGATTATAATGTTGATAATATGAAAAATTTCTATGATTGTATTACCAGCCTCACTTTCTCTGAAGTTTTAGAATCAAATAAATTTGATCAAGCATTTAAAAGTTTTTACGACCTTTTCTGCATGTTTTATGATCTCTGTTTTCCTATCATTAAAATTAAAGTAAATAATAGACCTCGTAAATTAAGATGGATCACTGAAGGCCTAAGAATATCAAGTAAAAATAAACGAAAGTTATATTTAAAATATCGATTATCAAAAACTAGTAAACCAACAAATAGGCTCAATTTTTATAAATATAGTAAAATTTTAAGAAAATGTCTCCATGCTGCACAAAAAGTTTATAACCATTAAGTAATATTAAACAGTAAAAATATAGGTAGAGCAACTTGGAATGCCATTTCTTCAACTGTGTCTGACAAGATGCATAATGATGACATCAATATGATTACAATAAATAATTTTACATATTCGGATCCCCAATACATCTGTAACTCCTTTAATGTATATTTTAGCAATGAAACCTCCAAACTGACGCCTAATCTTGACAATACTCACAAAAAAATTGATTGGCATTCTCGTACAATATATTTAAAACCCACCAATGAAAACGAAATTAACAATATCATAATGTCACAAAAAAATAGTAAATCCTGTGGGCATGCTGGTATCATTGCTAAAGTTTTAAAGTTATGTGCTTTTCATATATGTATAGCCCTAGCTCATATTATTAACTTGTCTTTTAAAGAGGGTGTATTTCCAGATGATCTCAAATTATCTGTAGTTCATCCTTTGCATAAAAAAGGAGAGAAGCAAGATATAAGCAACTATAGACCTATCACTTTGGTTTCAGTATTGTAAAAAGTGTTTGAGAAAGCTATGCTTAAAAGACTCAATGATTTTATAAGTTCTTGTGGCATATTACAACCTGAACAATTTGGCTTTCGTAAAGGTAGTTCCACTTCTCATGCTTGTTTTGAATTTATAAAAAATGTAACTGAATATATAAATAATAATACACCGGTACTGTCACTATTTCTTGACATGAGTTGCGCCTTTGACTTTGTAAATCATGATAAACTCCTTCATAAACTACTCGTAGAATCATACGGAATTTGAGGGAACGCGTATGCATGGCTTGAAAGTTATTTAAAAAGTAGAAGACAGGGTACAGAGATAACAAAAATGACACAAAAAATAACATTTTAATTACAGAAACTCATCGTTCTCAATTATTATATAAAAAAACAGGCGTACCACAGGGTAGTATACTCGGTCCTTTATTATTTCTATTGTATATTAATGACCTTCCCAATGCCACTTCACACAAATATATACTTTTTGCAGACGATACTACTATAATAGTTAAAGGTGATGGTAATAGTTCATTAGATTCGCTTGCAAATACGACACTAACAAATATCATAGAATGGTTGGAGGCTCATGATTTAAGGGTCAATCTACAAAAAACGAAGATTATGCAATTTAGGTCATACAGGTTATCTAAACAACACTTTAATATTCTATACGACAATAACAAAACTTATGAAGAAGACAACTATAAATTTTTAGGAGTAAATATTGATACACATCTGAACTGGAAGGAGCATATTGATATCGTTTGTAAAAAGCTTTAACGATTCGCTTTTGCTTTAAAAAATGTTAGGCAAAATATATCAGTTGAGGCTGCTCTCACCGCGTACCATGGCTACGTATCATCGGTGCTTAGCTATGGGATATTGCTTTGGGGAAACTCTATTGAGGTACAAGGAGCACTTTTAGTTCAAAAACGATGCATCCGTGCCTTAAGCAACATTTGGTATTTGGATAGTTGTAAACCTTATTTTAAAAATATAATGTCCTTCCATTATCTTGTTTATACATCAAAGATGCCTGTCTTTTTGTCAAATCATTCCCTAAGTACTTTAAAATCCGCTAAGATACTACAACAAGGCGTTTAAGAAGTAAATATGCAGACCTAATATATCTACCTCCCTGTCATAAAAATATGTATAAGAGAAATGTATATAACATGAACATATTATTATATAACACATTACCTAAGAATATAGAAGAAAAAGAAGGAGTCTCTTTTAAAAATAATTTAACAAATTTACTGGAACATTGTTTCTATAGCCTAAAAGAATATTTAGAATGGAAACATTAGTTCAATGATATATGTGATCCAGTTACAGATAGTTCTTTTTTTGTATTATGCACCTAGATATTTGCATGTCTGCGAGCAGACTAAACACATGTACATTATAAATATTTAACTTAAGACCCTGTCAACTGTGTTTGTTGCAAATAAAGAATTTGTATTTGTATTTTGTATTCCGTTAGATATACTTTTTTACTACATGTTGCCGTTACTTCATCTATTTGTATTTTTCAATAGATGTATTTGTAATTGAAAGAAAAATGTTCTTAATGAAAAAATTTAATTAAGAACCTAATCCTCGCACTGCGGGAAATTACATACTTAGTTTTAAATTTATGTTTGTTTAGAATGTGCGTTTAATATAAAAATTTTACTAAATACTCAAAATAGTATTGTTTGCAATGCCTAGGGGATTGAGTTAGTACGCAAAAATAATTAAAGGCTGCACTTCATCATCATCATCATCATTATAGCCCTTCAAAATCCACTGCTGAACTTAGGCCTCCCCCAAGGAATGCCATAAAGCACGGTCCTGAGTCACCTGCATCCATCGACTTTCTACACGTGTTACCAGGTCGTCACTCTATCTAGTGGTGGGACGCCCTGCACTTCGCCTACCGTTTACGAGGGTACGAGGCTGCCACTCGAGAACCTTTTTTCTCAATCGGTTGTCGGTTCTTTGAGCTATATTTTTTTTTTATAGGAGAGGGGGCAAACGAGCATGCGGCTCACCTGATGGTAAGTGACTACCGCCGCCCATGAACAACTGCAACACCAGGGGAATCGCAGATGCGTTGCCGGCCTTTTAAAAAGGAGTACGCTCTTTTCTTGAAGGTCCCTAAGTCGTATCGGTCCGGAAAAATCACTGATGGTAATCGATTCCACAAGGAGGTCGTGCGAGGAAGAAAACATCTTCTAAATCGCACAGTGGTGGACCGCCAATCATCCAGATGGTGTGGATGGTATCGGCAGTTCTGCCGCGATGTGCGTTCGTGAAATTTGGCGGCTGGGATTAATCCGAACAATTCCTCAGAGCACTCCCCATGGTAGATGCGAAAGAAAATGCAAAGGGATGCAACATCTCTTCGCAGTGCCAATGAATCGAGCCGATCGGAAAGGGCTCTGTCGTCGACAATTCGAGCCGCTCTGCGTTGGATGCGGTCAAGTGGAAGGAGCTGGCACTGGGGAGCCCCTGCCCAGAGATGGGAACAGTATGGCCTTCAGCTTACTAATCCCTTGGGCTATGTCGGTCACTCTGGTTCTACTGTGGATATTTTCATTTCTAAGTTTATCACGCAGAGAAAACTCCGAGCATATACCTCTCGCTGATCGACCGTGAGCTTCCTCATCCAGCCAGCACTGAAGGACCACGTCTCAGTCCCAAAGGTAATCACTGGCAACACGCACTGGTTGTACAGTCTTGTTTTCAAGTTTTGAGGTATACCTGACGAGAAGATGTGCCGTAATTTTCCGAACGCTGCCCAGCCGAGTTGAATCCGTCAACTGACCTCTCGGTCGAAGTTGACTTACCTAGTCGGACTATTTGTCCCAGGTAAACATACTCATCAACAACTTCGAGCTTAGTGCTCCCAACAACTACCGGTATAGGTGTGACATGGACGTTATACATGATCTTTGTTTTGTCCATGTTCATCTTTAAGACCTATCCGTTGGGAGGCACTATTGAGGTCATTGAGCATAGTGCTTAGGTCCTCTAGCGATTCTGTCATAAGGACTATATCGTCGGCAAATCGAAGGTGAGTGATGTATTCGCCGTTGATGTGAATACCGTATCCTTTCCAGTCCAGAATCTTGAAAACGTCTTCTAATTCAACGGTGAAGAGTTTTGGAGATTTAACTATCTCTATTGTTAGATCTTTCGATACTAGGAATTTGTAATATTTGAATCAAAACTATTTGGAAACAGCTAATTTCCAGATTTCGTAGATTTAAAACATAAATTGACTTTCATTCGCAAAACGCCATTCGCAAAAAAAAATACGTCACCTGGGACTTTGGAACCAACGTCCTTCCTTGCCACGTCACTAACTTTACTTTTTTCCTTTCTCTGTCAATACAACTGTTGAATTTTAAGAATGCGATAACAGGGGAAAATCGCGGCAGGCAATCTAATCTCTCGAAGACATGTAAAATCCGGCAACAGTTCAGTATAATCACATGATTTTCCAGCGCCATGTGCTCCGACCAAAAATTTCGTCGAACTTAGATCGTATACGAGCTTGATGGCGCTGTTCATGTTTATCCGCCTAATATATAGGTAAAAAATAAGTAATATTCATCTCCCGTTACTGGCTCTCTTTATGTTTTTTTTCTACGAATCTTATGTTTGTCATGCCATAAATCAGTAAATAAGTTCTGAAAAAATCATAAATGTAAGAGGATTATTTGATGTATACCCAAAATTTTATTTTATTAAACTCTTGGACAATATGACGAGTGAGTGTGAATGACTTCAGTTTCTAGCGGTTACAAACTTTGGCTACTTTGAATAAATAGAGTTCATTGATCTTCATTTAAATTGAATCATACATGCGACAAGCGAGAATCGGCTGGTAGACTATTAGGCGAAATATTTGTGGTTCGATATGTTCATCATCATCATTAAAACCCGTCACAAGTCCACTGCCTAACATGCGCCTCTTTTAAAAAAATGTCTCAAAAGCTGATAGAAATAGTAAATAAATTAGAAAATATTAAGGTTATAATGTATACATAGTTAAAATAAAAAGAAAATAGACAATTCTACCGCAGACGTACATTTGTAAAAATTGGACAAAGCTTATCTATAATATAAAAATGAATCGCTGAATGTGTTGCTAAGCGCAAATCTCGATAGCAGCTGAACCGATTTCGCTAATTCTTTTTTTATAATATTCCTTGAAGTATAAAGATGGTTCTTACGGAGAGAAAAATTTAAAAATTGCCTGAAAAAAGTTTATAAACAACACTTTTCTATATTCCCATGCAAAAGATACGTAAAAATAATTAAAAGTCAATTTCAACTTTAAATACAATACCATAAAGTTTAAGTGTTAGTGGAGGGGTTCCGGGAAGGCCAAACAATTGAGTGACGTTAGGATCGTATAATATTAATGTCAATATTTGTCAATATTTATACACACTGGCAGATGTAGCATGCAGGAGTAACTTGGGCTGCTTTATTTTAGGGTTCCGCGAAAAATAACTGCACGCGGGCGAAGTCGCGGGGAACAGCTAGTATTATTATAAAAATGTAAAGTGGAAACTTTCGTATCGTTACGTGATTTAAGTCTATAAGAATCGCATAGCATCTTATACAAAAAGAAACGACATTGAAGTTTTATATATGACAAAGAGATAACTGATATTTTTTTGCCTTTACTTATTTCTACGTCTGTATCTTTGTTACTTTATTTAAGCTTTTTCTGTCTTGTTATCGTTGTTACCAGGCACGGATCTATGGGGCGGATTACGGGGGTCATGGATCCCCACCCAAAACTAAATATAATTTTTGAAGTATTACGTTTGCCCCCTAACTCATAACTTACATTGAGTTATAATAATAGCATGAGTGAAACTTGAGTTGATCCTTGATAATATATAAGCAAGCAATTATGTTATATATGTAAGCTCTGACCCCCAAAACTTAACGCCTGGTTGTTACCGATATTTATAGCTCATTGGCGTAATGCGAGAATAAGTAATAATTTTGTATTTATGTAAATATTTCTAAAATCATGTGCTATATGAAATTTTTGGTTGAGTAACGTAAGGGATCGCTATGATCAAAATTAGCCAGCTAACACAACATTGGATACCTTAAGGTAAAAGTTGATTTCTTATTACTATTGATATAAGCCAGTATTAACATTAGTATCATCTGTATCATCATTATAGCCCATCACAAATACTTTGCTTGACACGCAAGATGACCTTTCTTACGATGCGAGTATTTCTGATGTTTATGGTGAATGTGTGTTCTAGTCGAAAACAAGAAAAGTTGAGAAGTGATAGGCGTAGAGTATGTGCATATAATGCGAAGGGTAGTGAACAATGTAACAAAAATAATGTTGGCTATGAAAATGGGATATAAACGTAGAGGGAGGCCTAAGAAGAAATGGATGGACTATGTTAGTGGTGATATGCGTAAGAAAGTGAGTGAGTGAAGAGATGATGGTTAATAGAGGAGAATGAAAGAGGAAGACATGCTATGCCAACCCCAAATAATTTGGGATAAGGGCAGGAAGAAGAAAAAGAAGAATATGGTAAAGGTGTGTTGCGTATGGTGTCCCGAAGACGTACGTTACCTATGTACCACGTTGTAATCGCTTTGAAAACATCTAAACTCTAAAGTATATATTTTAATAAGGATAAATTATATAATTATAAACTAATTATATTATATAAACTAATAATTATATAATTAATAGTGTGTAAATACAGCTTATTTCAAGTTACGGTAGTACGAGATCTTTCAGTCTTTTTGTTCACTTTCAGTTCTTATTGAGTTCTCGACAAAAGCGAGAAAAGTTTCTTTCTTTTTTTCTTTTACATTTTTTTAACGCTTTGATTTTGAAATTCAACAAACAAACATACAATTTATAGCAATTAGTGGTTTATTATTTATTTTAAATTACTATTTTAACTTTAAGAAATTAAGCTTAAATTATAACTTTCATAAGAAAAATATGTTTTTTTTATTAAGTTGAGTTAGCTTAAATTTTTAAAAGATAAATTTTAAATAGTGCAATTTTATTTTTAATTAGTTTTCCCTTCTTATATTAACTCTATATTAGTATTCATTAGTTATCTATTTTATAAAGCTATTACGAAATACATTTAGCTCGATTGTCAATGTTTTTCAATGAGATGTTAAAACAAGATTTTCATCAGTATAGATTTATGAGAATTGCTGCGCAAAGCGGTTTTTATTAGCTAATTATACGGTAAGAGAGGCAGAAAACTTATTTCTTATGCGGAAATTTTCACAGAGTCTAATTTCCTTTAGATAAGGTATTCGTCTTCCCGCAGTTTCCTCATCGCGATTTCCATTGCCAGTTTAATATTTAGAATTTAATATTTTGTGTATAATTATTCTTTTACTGATGATAAAATGAAATGGTGTTTAAATTATAAAAATGTGCTACGTATTCCTGGCTTCTCCGTGCTCCTGATTCACAGACCTTCGCTTGTGATTCGGTGAAACGTTTCATATTATCTTTTGTATATAAATTTAGATTATGGAGTTCTTGTAATTATTTAAATTCACATCGCTTTTATATTTATTTACGCTACGAGTACGTGACAAGATTAGGCACGTCATTATATGACGATTAGAGAATAGGTTGCTCTACGAAGTGGCAGTGCTTCCTGAAATGCCCGGGCAACTTTTGGTTTGCTGAATTTTATGATTGGGCTTAGAAATAATGAACAAAACGTTATTGAATGGCATATTATTTAAAAAAAAACTGAAAAGCGAGCCTAATATCTTAAACGTAGATTGTTTTTCTTTCCTTTTCTTCCAATAACAATACACCTACCATCAAGCAATATAAGGGAAACCTGTTATTGGCCATATTTTTAATTTGTTACATTAATGTTAATATTTACTATATACGCTGTTGGTTTTTTAAATTAATAAATAAATCTTACATCTCCTCTTAGTAATAAGCAGTGCTTGATTTAGAGCCCTAGCCTAGCTATGACCCCCTTCATCCGAACGTGTTCCCGCCTTGTCATTGCAGGGGGCTTAGTAACCATGGCTTGGTCACTCACAGTGCATTAAGAGCAACTCGCATGGCTGGCCCGAGGTGTAGGGCCGGCTCGAGGTGTAGGGCCGGCAAGAGAAGGCCACTGCAAGTGGGCATGGTGAGTCCACTTCGGCTTTTTTATATTTTACTAGCTTTGCACCACGCGCTTTCGCCAAAATCAAAATCAAATTTGCCTGATAATAAAGGAGTAAGCTCGTTTCTTGAAGGATTTATCCATCCGTAAAAACCGTCGGTCGTTGATGTGATGTGTAAATCGCACAGTCATGGTGGGCCGTCATGCATCCAGATGGTGTGGATGGTACCGTGAGTTTTGTCTCGATGTGTGTTAGTGGAATGTGTCGCCTTGAATTTAGCCGAACGATTAGTCTAAGTGGAAAATGCAATAGAAAATACAATGGGATGCAATATCTCATTGCTCAGCGCCAGTGAATCGAGCCGATCAGAAAGAACTCGGGTGTCGATGATTCGAGCCACTCTTTGCTTGATGTGGTCAAAGGGAAGGAGCTGGCACTGGGCTGCCCCGGTCCAGAGATGAGATCAATACTCCATGTGAGTGTGGACTTGTGTCTTGTAGAGTTCTAAATGATGTGCCGACATGAAGCACGCTGAGTTTTTTAAAAGTCCAATTTAGCCTTCCTTTTTACGTGATCACGGAACTGTACATTGTTCGATATGTCGATATGTTGAGTACTATGATGCTCGGTGAAGCAGCATAGGGAGTGTCCGAAATTGAGGAGATCTTCTGATGTTTAACTGGAATAGAGTCGTCCCCAATCCAAGATTTTTTTTATTAATGAATCGACTTTGGCCTCAAGTTTCTTCCGACACTCGATGACGTGTTCCCGAGAAACATTAACACGGTCGGTGTAAAAAGCATAACCAGTGTTACAAATAGTAACAGCAACATATATTTCATATTATGTATATCAATCATATAAATAGCGTAGGTGATAGCACGCAACCTTGTGGAACACTAGCATTAATATGCTCGTGTCGGAGTATGCACCGTCTACTACGACCTCGATGCTACGATCAGCAAAAAGCTGATGATCCAATTGCACAATTTATCGGGAAGCCCATAGAAAGGAAGCTTCTAAAGAAATGCTTTGTGCCCATCGGAAACCTTCGCTATGATCAAAGTAAGGAAGGCTCTACTGTATCCACACATCTCATAGATGAGCGGATGTAGTCATGTAAATTAGAAGATTAGAACTAGAAACAACTAATTAATGACTGCATTGGCGGTCACATTAGTGGCTATTAGGCTAGTGGCTCTCAAGGTACCTTATAAGCTGGCTGATTATAATGGATTTCATTTGGAGAACAAAGAAGCGATGACGGACACCCGTAGTTTGACGGGTCTGAGTGATCACCTATTAGAGATCGGGTGCACTAAAGCTGTCTTCCATAAGATCAGAATTACGTGTTGGGAAAAGGAGTACCGAAAAAGACGCATTAGAACCGGTGCTAACTCCGGAGCACCTGTCTTCCGCACTATAAGAGAAAAAAAGTGTGTGTTTACTTATGTACGCACATAGGAAGTTATACTTCTTTAGCGTAACACAACAGAAAAACTTGAAAGACAATTGCCCACTGAAGTTGTTGCTTTTAGATGTCAGTGTGCGCGCGCATCGTAACAACTTCATGGTGTCGTTTTTACGTGTCGGTGTACGCGAGCATCGTAAAAAAATCACTCTCATAATTTTTCCCAAACGCCCCAAAATAAGTATAAATTTAAAAAGTTTTTTTATAGACTAAAAAATATTTTCTATTTTTTTTATAAAACATGGGTGACAAACGTGCACACAGTCCACCTCATGGTAAGTGGATGCTGTGGTCCATAGAAATCTACATTTAAACAAAATGCAGATGCGTTGCCATCCCTGGGGACTAAGATGAAATGCCTCGTTTCCAGTAAAAAAGGTCTCCGGTTCTCTACACTCACCATACGAAGCACAGCAATATTAAGCTGCTATTTTACGCTGGTATTCTGTCAGACCGTGGTCCTACCCCGGTCGAGCCGACCCATTCGTGCCGCAACCATAATATAGCTGCAACGTGACTCTACCACGTATTAAACCTAGATCTATAAGTAAACTAAGTGAATGCTGTGTCCCATAGACACCTAAATCTTTCTTATACTAATATTTAAAATGCAGATGCACTCTACGTTTAAGATGAAAAGCCTCATTACCCGAAAAAAGGATCTCGCCTCTCCTTATACAAAACACAGGAGCTTTGTGCATTTACACTGCAATTCTGTGCGATCGCGATCCTTACCCGATCAAGCCTACCCGTTAGTACTACATTTAATACAATGTCCTAGAATCATTTTCAAACTATTATTATACTATAGTGTGTTAATAATAGTTTAAAAATAACCAGATGAAGGCTATATTTATTGTATAAACTCGTACTACAGGAATGGTACACGTTATAGTTCTGTCGAAAAACTTACGAGATATCTACTGTTCCTCACGGTAAAAGCCGTTTTCCTTCATACTAACCGCAACATTTGAAAGTATAGTAATGACATCATCATTCGGTATGAACAATTATTTTTGTACTAAATAGGCGACAGAGAAAAAAATACCACCTTTTCCTCCGAATTTCCGTCTTAGCTACACACGGTACAATGGATTCATGCAGATGGATGATAAGTGGACGAGGCTTTAACGAAACATTGAAAATGCGACGATACATAGATTCATCCAAATATGCGAAACCTAAACTTCACAGATGAGTATTGTGAGCAGCATTACATGTGGTTTGCGCTGAAGACGTTTTCAAGCTACTGGACTGGAAAGGATATATTTAATTTTATTAAATATGGAATCCCACGGAGATAGTAGCGTCCAACCATCTTTTTTTATTGTTATTTCAGTAGAATCTTGCTTGAATTATTTACGTCAGATTTGGTATACCAGAAAGTACAGAACCAGAGTACGAAACCTATCTATCTGCAGAGAGGTATAAGACAGGGTGAGGTTATACTCTTGGAACTCTTCACCGCTGCATTGGAATACGTTTTCAAGCTACTGTACTGGAAAGGCTACGGTATTAATCAATCAATGGCGACTATATCACTCACCTTCGATTTGCCGAAGATAAGTCCTTATGGCAGAATTGCTAGAGCACCTGAGCACTATGCTCAATGACCTCAATAGTGCCTCCCAACGGCTAGGTTTTAAGATGAACATAGAAAAAACAAAGATCATGTATAACGTCCATGTCACACCTATGCCGATAGTTGTTGGGAACACTAAGCTTGAAGTTGTTGACGAGTATGTTTACCTGAGACAAATAGGCCGACTAGGTAAGTCCAACTTTGACCGAGAGGTCAATCAACGGATTCAGCTCGGCTTTTAAGCGTTCGGGAAATTACGATACATCTTCTCGTCAGGTATACCTCTAAACTAGAAAATGAGATTGTACAACCACTGCGTGTTGCCAGAGATGACCTATGGATCTGAGACGGGGCCCTTCACTGCTGGCCGTATGAGGAAGCTCAACAAGGTCGTTCAGTGAGCTATGGAGAGGGCTATACTCAGAGATCCCCTGCATGATAAACTTAGAAATGAGGATATCTAGAGTGACCGACATAGCCCACCTGAAGTGATATAGCTCGAAGAACCGATAAACGATGGATAAAAATGGTTCTCGAGTGGCAGCGTCGTACCGGTAGGCGAAGGTAGGGCGACCTCCCATTAGATGGAGGGACGACCTGGTAAGACATGCAGGAAATTGCTGGATGCATGTGGCTCAGGACCGTGCTTTTTCGGCATTCCTTGGGGGTGGCCTATGTTCAGCAGTGGACTTCTGAAGGGATGTAATGATGATGATACATAAGAAGATGGCATATGGTTGGAAAGACCCAAAGACCGTTCTCTAGAAGTGAAATGAGGTTATTGTTATAATGTTATACTTCTGTACATAGTATAAAACAAAGTCGCTTCCCACCATCTGTACGGTTAGGTCTTTCAAACTACGCAACACATTTTAATGAAATTTTCATTAGTAGAAAAAAATCATTCAAGAGAAAGGTTTATATGTATAATACATACATATTGTATAAAATATTATGGATAAATTATTCTGTTCGCCTTCTGAACATCTGAACCGATTTTGACGAAATTATGTGTGTATGACAAAGTAGATTCGAGAATGGTTTAAATTCACAATTGAACCTGGTGCAACTGTTTAGGTCCAGAAATCAGTCGTGCGGAGCCGGAGCAGATCGCTAGTATTATAATAAATTACATTTGCTTCGTTAGAACAGTAAAATAACCAGCGCAAAAAATATTTTAAAATTATGTTAGTATGCATTCTAGAAAATTTTACTAATTACTAACCAAATTTTATAGCTATTTATTACTGTAGATGAAAGTTACGGCCGTCTCATATCTGGACAGAGGCCTCTTCTCATTTCTGAGAGGGTTTCTAGGGCAAGGAAGTGTCCGCCGCGCTGCCCCAATGCTTGTTGGCGAACTTCACATGTTTTCGAAATATTTTTTTCTTATTTTTCAAACATGTAGGTTTCCTCACGATGTTTTCCTTCACCACCGAACACTTGGTAAATCAGCACTTAAAATTGCAATTAACAATTTCATTGGTGCCGGTGGGGATCGAACTCGGGGGAAAATTACAGCGAGCGCTAACCATCTGAGCTACCACAGCTCTTTCTGTAGATAAAAACTTTATTATTTCAATTAAATTGTTACCACACATATTTTTTTTTAATATTACATTAAATCTGAGCCCAAAATATGCCCAAATGCTCAAACGCTGCTCAAGATTAATCAATGCTCAATGTTAGAAAGAGAAATAATTATCTCAGGAATAAAACCTATCTAGATAAGCTTGAAAAGTAAATAATATCTAAACACAAAATTTCACTAAATCGTATCTTATTACGAGTATTAATGCAAATAATAATAATAAAACAAAAACAGGTCATTTATATTATACGATAATAATTATATAAAGTTGATAGTTTAATAGAGCGGCCACTTTGAATTAAAAATAGACTGCAGATAGACTGCATAGTTAAGACTTGTGGTTAAGACTAATTTTATGCAAAAAGTATAACATTCTAAATTCAATAAATAAATGACATTCTATTGTTTGATTTTCAAAATGTCTTTACATTTAGTATAAGAATGAAATATGCATGGATACCTCAAAAATTAAAGTAATTTTCGAATACGAGGAGAGGGTATAATTAACGAACTTTCGGTGAGTTCTTGATTGAATGGCTCTCGTAAAGAAAATAAGTTATAAACATGGTAGTCACGCTGCAGCTATATTATGGTTGTAGCATGAATGGGTCAGCATGACCGGGGTAGGACCACGCTCTCACAGAATACCAGCGTAAAATGGCAACTTTGCTGCTGTGTTTCGAATGGGGAGTGTAACCGGTGACCATTTTTACTGGAGGTGAGGACATCTTAGGCCTAAGAGGTGACAACGCTTCTGCATTTTGATTCTTAGTTGAGGATAAATGTTGTAGAGGAATATGGGCCATATCATTCACTTAGCATCAGGAGAACTATGTGCTCGTATGTCACCTATATTCTATAAAAAACATCGATATGAATAATGAACAAGGAGGAAGACCATATACTAAGATAAATAATTACAAATCGTAATTAAGTTTATCAAACAAACAAGGAATTTGTGTCATGGTTAAAACATTTCAGAAATAGAAGCCTCATGAATTAACCGATGAAAAAAATGAGCACGCGTAAAACCTTGCCCTGCTTTGATGAGTATGTGCAGAAATGAACGTATTTTGGACAGAATTGCGATGTATGATGAAAAATGTATTCTTTACGATAATTGTAAGCTAAAACAAAAGGGCTTAACTCAAGTAAAATAACGAAAATATAACCGAAAGCGAAGCTCATTCATCAAAAACTAATAGCAACTGTTTGTTGGTCACCAAATAGCATACGAGTATTATAACTTTTTGAGCTCCAGTGTATCGAAAACGGCAGATTTCTGTTATGGGAAACAACCTAGATTCGACTATGGACCTTCGCATGATAACCCAAGACCTCATTCAATAAATTTTTCTATTCAGAAAATGGAAAACACGCCTTAGATACGTAATGATAAAGGTTATATTGAAATTTTTGTTTAAAAATTAATACTAATGCCTTCATATAAACATAAAATAAAAAAGAGTCGAATTCCGATTGTACAGATGTAACTTTGAAATCATTTCTTTTCCCAAATATTGTAAGTCACAATCACATTGAATGATCACGTTCGAGGATCACGAAGTAAGCCTTTTGACAAAAGGTGTAATCCAGTTTATTATTACGGTCGTGCCTCAACGTACAAATTTAAAAGAAAAGGATAAATTGTTTTCAGAATAACAAAAGGCAAAACGTTTAATTTAAAACTACTTCATCTTGATGCGAGCAAAGTTGAATATGCATACAACTCTGCCAATATAAATGCCAATAAAAATTTAAAAAAAAAGATTAAACTCAAAAATTATTAAGGCATTTTAATAACTTCATTATTAATAGAAATAAAAACGTTTATAAAAAATGTAATCATCGCATCTGGTTGAAATTTATATGTGCTAATACTATACCAGACCGTGTAGTGGCGTTGTAAGAATATCTAATACCCCATGTCGCCCCGTTGGTGTCGTAAGAGGCAAAAGTGGGAAACAAATCAGAATAAAGGCAGCAGCGTCTTCCCAATGACAATAAAAAAAATTAAAATTTGCGGTTGCCAAGCTGCCAGCCAAGTTTGGTAACTATGGCAAATATATCCCCAATAAGGTAATCCTATGGGGAGGCGTTTGTTTAGCAAGGAAGTGTCCGCCGCGTTGCCCCAATGAGTGTTGGCAGACTTCACATATCTCTATTCTCTAGTTTCGAGATGTTTGCGCTGTTAGCCTAAGCGGCTCTTACAGCTTCATCTGACACATGGTTAAAAAGTGTAAAGGCGGCAATTAGGATGGGGATGAGGATGATGATGATTTATGAATTGGTATTTTTACCAATCATCATGTCCCCTCTGTTGAGGTTATTTTTGAACTATCTAACCACTGTCCTAGGGGGGGGGGGGGGTGAACCCCACTTCCTCTGACTGCTTAGGGCGGTCGCGGGTGGTGTACGGTATGTACGCGGTGTGTGCTGGAACATGCTCGCCTACGGGTGCGACGCACCTCATCCATTATCCTATTTGTGCTTGTCCCATTTGGTGTGGATGTAGTGTGATATGCTTGCGACGTTTGGGTCGCCGAGATCGAGCGAGCGTGGTTATTCTATTAGTACGTTACTCGGTCTACGGAGAGTCGGCGCGACGTTTGTCATCGGGACGTAGTTTACTGCGTTTGCCACTAGCGGGTTCGGATGGGTTTCTGCGCTATGAAAGTAGCGCTGAGATACCTCCTTAAAGTATTCGGAGATAGAGGGAAGTTGGCAACCATTATGTAAATCTGAATTCCGTTGATACTACCGTGTTTCAGTGGCTCTATGGATGAAAAAGTTTTGAACTTTCTGTAGTTCGTTTAGGTGGGACTTATACGTGTGGGCGAAGGCTACACTTGCGTAAGACATTATAGGTCTCTTCTTTGATGCTCCCGTGTGTGAAATTAACCGACTTCGGGAGGAGTCTGTTTATTTAAGTGAAGTAATGCTATAGATTGATGCACTCGTATAACTTACCCAATGTGCTGAGTAGATTGATGGGCCTGTAGCTGGTGGGTCGATAGCGTGTTTTTCCCGGCTTTGCGATCCCTATTACGTCTGCTCCTTTCCAGATATCCAGGAAAGAGCAGCGCGAGAGAAGCGCATTAAAAAATCCTACGAGGAGGTAAATTAGTGGTTCCGGAAGAGATTTGATCACTTTGTTGCTAATGCCGTCTGGCCCAAGGGCTGATCTATCCTTAAAGCTTTTTATGGTTTCAGTGACTTAATCGACAGTCTCAGGATCGATTGGATTACCCGCTGGCGGTAACGCAGACCTACGTTCGACTTCCGCTTTTACCTTTATTAGGTGAGCGTAATCTGTTGGTACGCTGGCTGGAGTACACTGGCTCTGTAGACTGTTGGCTAGGCATTCGGCTTTTTCGAGATTGTCATAGGTGAGATCGGGTAGGTTTAGCCTCATGAGAGGCGACATAGGAGTCGTTTGCTCTGCTTTCAGAGCACTAGTCAGTCTCTAAAAGTCGTCTTGGCATGGTTCTATTCCTTCTAAGAAGTTATCTCATTTATCGTTTCTGAATTCGACTATGCGTTGTTTAACCTTTGTAGAACGTAGCCGAATTTTGTTATCTTGTGTGTGATAAAGGTGATAAGATTTTAGCGCGGTGTTTTTCACTCTAATCAGTTGTCGAAGGTCTGCTGGAAGTTTCGTGTATCGATCACTCGACACACGAACCTTACGGGAGCAATCTTCGACCGTTGAAGTTAGGTGAGTCGATAGGGCGCTAATCGCCCTATTGGCTTCCTCCGGCGTGTCAGCCTTGTCTGGAGTCTAAATGCTAGGAGTTCGTAGACTCGAGTTTGACTTTGAGTTTATGCAAGTCGATGATGGTTTTGGTCTGAGGGACCTCACCTGCCGACCGGGCCAGTTATAATACGACTGGCCTATGGTCCGAGTATAATTCGACGAAAGTTTCGATGAATTAATAGTGAGTCTTTTAGTAGAGCTACATCAAAGACGTAAGGATTATGGTGTGAAAGAAAAGGATAGCGAGTTCGAGATCGCTACTGAGGACTCTCAGTAGCGATAACGACGAAGTCTCTCCGTAAGGTCGCATAATACGTTTCCGTTTCGACACCTGGTGCATCAAAATATACAAGGCATGATAGGCAAAGAGCTAGAAATTGAGTTGTTCTTAAATAGCAACACTATTCATATTTTATGTATTACTGAACATTGGTTAAAAGCTTATAGTTTAATGTTTAACTTCAGTAATCATGAGGTGGTCAGTTCTTTCAAAGAGAAACGGTTTTAAGAGGTGGCTCCTTAATATTAGCTAGTAAATTATTATCATGTAAAGAACGTAAAGACATTGTGATCCTCTCTGTAGAGCGAACTGTAGAAATGGCATGTGTTGAGTTTGAGCACCTCATTGTTGTGAGTGTCTACAGACCCCCATGTTGTACATATGATACTTTTGAAAACATTAAGGAGGAAGTTTTTGCTAAGCTTAATAAACAGAATAGATCTGTTGTAATATGTGGAGACTTTAATATCAATCTACTAGAAGCTTCCTCCATCAATATTAAATTTAAATCATTGTTTAAATCATATGGTCTTTTTAATTTATTTTTAGAGCCAACGCGTATTTCTCAATCTAGTGCAACATGTATAGATAACATTTTTACAAATGTGAAGCCGTTGCATAAATGTATAATTCAAAAATTAAGTTCTGATCACTGTGGACAAGTAGTTTCGTTACCTTATGTTCACAAAAAGCAAGTAGATGAGAAAGTTGTGTCTGTTCCAGAAAATGCACGTCGCTTGGAGAAATTTAGAAGTAACATAGTGAAAAAACTTCCATCACTTTCATACCAAAATGATCCTAATTTTTGTATGGAACATTATTTAAGCTTATTTGCAATGAATTTAATAACACTTTTACTTCTAAAGCACTCTCCTTGAACAGTCGGAAGTATAATCATAGCGCCAAAAAAATATTCAAAACTATTTAAAAGAGTGTGCTCCATAGTCAAGTCTTTGCATTTGAGCAACAAAAATAAACCACAGAAATTTAAAACAATGGAATAGCCGCCCCTGAAGCAGCGGTGTATAATAAACTACTTACAGTTTATTGAAAGTCGGGAGAGCGTGGCGCACTATACTAATCACAACACAAAAGGGATAATCAGCTGGCGGACTGGTGCAACCTGACGGCGGCAATGACACACAAACACCACTGAAGCACTTCAGAGAAATAATCCGGTTATTAAGTGGCGAAGCTTGCGAAGTCACTTATTGATTTCACGATGTCTGTCCGTCTGTCCGTCTGTCCCACGATTATCTCGAGAACGGTTTCGAATTTTCAAATTCTGTTTTCAGCAATCGATTACTGATCACCCAGGCATCTGAACCTCCTATTTTGAAACTGATTGCTCAACGGCATCAGTTAGAAACCGCTACAAAGCTGATTGATTCGCCACTTTGCTATGCTGTTAGCTTGCTAGGTTTATTGTTCTTTGCCCATAGCACTTAGAAACACGGGCTCGCATGGGCTCGACCGATGAATATCACTGCGCAGCTTGAGCGCAGACAACCGAATGCTTGTTGACAATGCTGAATCGGACTTCACATGTCTTTGACACGTAATATATATATATATATATATATATATATATATACATGTATATAGGTATATATATAGGTATATATATATATGAATAGGTATATATATATATATATATATATATATATATATACCTATTCAGGTCATAAATTCTGTCACATCAACATAATCTAGGGATATTTTATATTTCATCAAATATCTAAAAATCTATGAAGAATTTTCTGATATAGTAAATGGAAGAATGATAGTTTATTTCAAGGTTTTTAATCTATACGAATAAATAAAATTCAAGTGTCTGTTTGTAATGTCAAAATTACAGCTTTTTACTGCAGATGAAAGTATCTACGGTACTTAAAACAAAAATACAATTTTTAAATTTTTTGTCTGTCTGTCTGTCTATCCGTCTGTCTGTCTATCCGTCTGTCTGTCTATCCGTCTGTCTGTCTGTCTATCCGTCTGTCTGTCTGTTTGTTCCGGCTAATTTCCGAAACAGCTGGACCTATTTTGACGGGATTTTCACTGGTAGATAGCTGATGTCACAAGAAGTAACTTAGGCTACTTTTATTTTACAAAAAGAATTAGGGTTCCGCGCAAAAATAATTTAAGCTCCAAATAACACGCGAACGAAGTCGTGGGGAACAGCTCGTAAAAAATAAAAAACATTTCGTAATTCTTTTGTTTTAAATAAAAATGTAGTTTTTATTAATCGCCGTAGAAAATTAGTATGATAAAAAACTTCATTTCTTCTTATAAAACTACCAGCTGGCCAGGCAGACGTTGTTGTGCCCTTTCCAAATAATCCTATCCTATCCCATAAAAAATAGTAAATTCGCAATAATACATATTGAGGGTTACTTATCGGGATTAAAATTATCCTATCTCTCAAGTTGGACTAAACTGCACACAGTTTGAAAAATTTAATTGAAATCAGTTCAGTAGTTTAGGAGTTCATCGCGGAAAAACAATGTGACACGTAATTTTTATATATAAAACTATTAATTTTAATTAAAATTGAAAAAAAATCATATAAAATCTAATTATTTATAATCAGTGTTGCCTCCTCTTACATTAAATACACATCGTCATCGATTGTTCATACTTAAAATTAAATTGTCAATATCTTGCTGCGGTATGAGGTCCCATGTTCTTTGCAAGTGCTCGTAAAGTTCAAATTTGGCGGGAAATTTCTCAAAGCTTTTCGTTATAACAGGTTCCAGCCATGCTTGATAGGATTAAAGTCGGGCGACTGTGCAGGCCAATCCAAAACTTGAGTATCGTGGTCTCGGAGAGCGGCCTACACCAGCCGCACCGTATGTGAAGGAGCATTATCGTGCATGAGTAGAAATTCCTTGCCCATTTGGATTCTTTGTGGGACAGTAACAGGCTCTACTACCCCTCGTGGTATTTTTGTGCAGTCATGCTGCCTTGGATCAAAACGAGTTGGGTTCGCCCGCCAAGATGAATTCCTGCCCACACCATGATTGTCCCGCCTTGGTATGATGGGATCTCCTGAGGGTGCCGTAGACGGCTAACTCTCCTTGGAGTTCTGCAAACGTGTGTTCTTTGTGAATCAAAATGAAATACAAACCGGGACTCATCGGTGAACATCACCAAAGACCATCGTGCGTCACTCCATGGTAAATGCTCCCGAGCCCACGAAAGCTGCTGACCGCGATTACCACGTCGCAATGCTGCAATACGTAGCGGTCTTCGAGCATGAAGACCAACTTTATGCAACCTCCTTCGCACGGTTTGGTCGCATATCAGCAGCCGGTGGTCCACCTAGAGCGTTTGTAGCATAGTTGTTTCGCTGTGCTATTGGGTTGTCATCTGGCGATCATTTGGAGAAATTGAACCTGTCTCTGCGTAGTAACTTTATATCTACCCGTGTGCTCGTGTGTGTTTTCATTGATACAATTCTAAGGCCGGCCATATACATACGGATTTCCGTTTCGGGATTCCGTTTCGACATTTCGATTCGAAATTCGGAACGCAGCAAGTCCATATAAAATCCATGACCCGTCACACACGTACGGTAGTTTTGCGTTCGAAATTTTGCGGGAAAAACGGGATTCCGTATGTGTGTGGCAGACCCGCTCGGAATTCCTAAACGGAATCCCGAAACGGAATTCCGTATGTATATGGCGGGCCTAAGGAAAACTAAATCGTAGAAATCACATTGAAAAGTTTTGCTTCAGTAATAAAACTTCTTAGAAAAGGAAATTGCAAAAAACACATTATTAAACATTTCGAGCGTTTCAACAAGAGAACGGTACGGTATGCAACTAAAGTAAAATACACAGTAAACAAATAGAAACAAATGATGTATGTTAATAATTTTTTTCGTCTTTCCGCGTAAATCACGGCTGTTGTCCGATGAATAGGAGAAAATGTTTATGTATAAACACAGTCTGATATCCTGATTATTTTTTTCCTGATTGAGACTGTATCTTCTAAAATATTATATTTAAAGTATTTAGTTGTTACTTAAAAACGCAAAAAATGTATATTAGACTTTTTGTGAACGTGTTTTTATTTAAAAGTAATTTAAATAGAAATTTACAGAAGTTTATTAGCGATGTCAGTTAATTACGTAGTTTATAATTTTCCTTAATGCAAAAATTATATACAATAATTGTGTTAAAAATACTGATATATTATGTTAAAGTAATAACATACATTTCTTTTGTTAAGTAGATAAAGCCCTATTTTATGTTACGTAATTGGCAGTGTTTTGAAACTAACGTGAACGAACGATTTTTTTTAATAAGCAGTGTTTGTTTAGTGGTTGGCTTTTTAGTTCTTTGAAGTGACATTATGCTTCAAAGAACTAAAAATAATTAAAAAAAAAAACTTTACATTCTGAAGTCGGTGCAAATAAAACATAGTGTATTACATGAATAAGGCTTCAGAAAGTGATGTAATTTTATTACTTGAAGTTGTCTGAAGTCGGCTTTTATTTTTTATCAAAAGTATTTTTTTACCATTTTGAGGGCACTTTGGAATAATATCTTTTTTTATATAGAGTAAGGGTGACAAACGAGCCTCCTGATGTTAAGTGATTGCTGTGGCCCATAGACATCTATATTTATCCTCGATACGAATTAAAATGCAGATGCGTCGTCACCCGTGAGGATTAAGATGGAATGCCTCGTTTCCAGTAAAAAGGGTCTCCGGTTCTCTACACTCACCATACGAAACACAGCAGCGTCAAGCTGCTATTTTACTCTCATCTCATACGACTCATTCATGCTTCAACTATACCAGTAATATAGCTGCAGCATGGCTCTACCACGTAAAAATCTCAATGGCATCTAAATAATTCCATTTTGCATTTTGATTATTAATCTGTAGAATCACTTACTATCGGATAGACTATTTGCTTGTTTGTCACCCAATTCTGTAAAAAATATATGTATACACATACATAAAGAAATAAAATTTTAAGTACACATATAAACATATAAAAAAACCGACATCATTTGAAGTCGGCTAATTTGTTAATAAATTTTATTAAATTTCAGTAATATCTATAATTACATTATTTGAATGACAAGCTCGTGGAAACTGTCCATGCGGTCGGAGCTAAGTTCTGCAAGACCCGCCGCAGAAGAACACAAAAACTCTCCGATCACACTCTTAATCTCATGGCTGTTAGACGGGAGATGAAGCTGCATTCTTCAACAGATTTGACAGCATACAGGCAACTGAACAGACAGATCTCCAAATGCATGCGGCGGGACTTACGCAACTTCAATACAGCTCGTATTGAAGAAGCGATCGAGCGGAACCAAGGCTCCAAAGTCTTTGCCAGAGATCTGTCTGCCAGAAAGAGCCAACTGTCAAAGCTGAAGACCGAATGTGGCAGCATCGTTTCCGGGGCACCTGAGATTTTGAGTGAGATTGAGAGGTTCTATGGGCAGCTGTACACGTCATCGTTGGAGCCACACCCAAGTGTGAGTAACGATCCAAGAGCGAGTCTTATCCGACATTATTCCGATGATATCCCGGACGTCAGTCTGAGCGAGATTAGAATGGCTCTCCAGCACCTTAAAAACGGCAAGGCCCCAGGCCAGGATGGAATTACAGCGGAGCTTCTGAAAGCGGGTGGAAAACCGGTACTTGAAGTCCTTCAGAAGCTCTTTAATTCCGTCCTCCATGGTGGCATTACACCGGAGGCGTGGAGCAGAAGTGCGGTGGTCTTGTTCTTCAAGAAAGGCGACAACGCTCTCTTGAAGAACTACAGACCGATTTCCCTTCTGAGCCGCGTCTACGTGCTGTTTTCGAGAGTCATTACGAATCGTCTCGCGCGCAGACTTGACGACTTCCAGCCTCCCGAACAAGCCGGTTTCCGAAAAGGCTTTAGCACCATAGACCACATACATACCCTTCGGCAAATTGTACAGAAGTCCGAGGAGTACAATTTGCCACTATGTCTGGCGTATGTGGACTATGAGAAAGCCTTTGATTCCGTCGAAATTTGGGCGGTGCTGCAGTCCCTTCAGCGATGCCAAGTTGACTGTCGGTATATCGAAGTGTTGAAGTGCTTGTACAGTAGGGCTACGATGGCTATCCGAGTACAGAACCAGAGTACGAAACCTATCCAATTGCAGAGAGGTGTAAGACAGGGTGACGTCATATCCCCGAAACTCTTCACCGCTGCATTGGAAGACGTTTTCAAGCTTCTGGACTGGAAAGGATACGGTATCAACATCAATGGCGAGTACATCACTCACCTTCGATTTGCCGACGATATAGTCCTTATGGCAGAATCGCTGGAGGACCTAAGCACTATGCTCAATGACCTCAATAGTGTTTCCCAACGGATAGGTCTTAAGATGAACATGGACAAAACAAAGATCATGTTTAATGTCCATGTCACACCTATGCCGGTAGTTGTTGGGAACACTAAGCTCGAAGTTGTTGACGAGTATGTTTACCTGGGACAAATAGTCCGACTAGGTAAGTCCAACTTCGACCGAGAGGTCAATCGACGGATTCAACTCGGTTGGGCAGCGTTCGGGAAATTACGGCACATCTTCTCGTCAGGTATACCTCAAAACTTGAAAACGAGACTGTACACCCAGTGCGTGTTGCCAGTGATGACATACGGAACTGAGACGTGGTCCTTCACTGCTGGCCGGATGAGGAAGCTCAAGGTCGCTCAGCGAGCTATGGAGAGGGCTATGCTCGGAGTTTCTCTGCGTGATAAACTCAGAAATGAGGATATCCGCAGTAGAACCAGAGTGACCGACATAGCCCAACGGATTAGTAAGCTGAAGTGGCAATGGGCCGGCCATATGGCTCGAAGAACCGACAACCGATGGGGAAGAAAGGTTCTCGAGTGGCAGCCTCGTACCGGCAGGCGAAGTGTAGGGCGTCCCCCCACTAGATGGAGTGACGACCTGGTAAGATTTGCAGGAAGTCGATGGATGCAGGTGGCTCAGGACCGTGCTTTGTGGCATTCTTTGGGGGAGGCCTATGTTCAGCAGTGGACTTGTGAAGGGCTGTAATGATGAAATGATGAATATCTATAATAGAATACCAACATCTAAAGAAATGAAAATAAAAATTAGCCTTTAAGTTGCCCGCGGTTTTTTTTAATATGATAGGGGGCAAACGAGCAAGCAGCTCACCTGATGGTAAGTGACTACCGCCGCTCATGAACAACTGCAACGCCAGGGGAACTGCAGATGCGTTGCCGGCCTTTTAAAAAGGAGTAGGCTCTTTTCTTGAAGGTCACTAAGTCGTATCGGTCCGTAAAAATCGCTGGTGGTAATCGATTCCACAAGAAAGTTGTGCGGGGAAGAAAATATCTTCTAAATCGCACAGTGGTGGACCGTCAATCATCCAGGTGGTATGGATGGTATCGCAAGTTTTGTCGCGATATGCGATGGTGAAATTGAGGGGCTGAAATTAGTTCGAACAATTCCTCAGTGCACTCCTCGTGGTAAATGCGATAAAATACGCAAAGAGATGCAATATCTCTACGCAGTCCCAGTGAGTCAAGCCGATCGGAAAGAACTCGATCGTCGATGATTCGAACAGCTCTGCGCTGGATGCGGTCAAGTGGAAGGAGCTGGCACTGGGGAGCCTCTGCCCAGAGATGGGAACAGTATTCCATGTGAGGCCGAACCTGCGCCTTGTAAAGTTGCAGGCGGTGTGAGGGCATGAAATACTGTCCCGCTCTGCTGAGCACGCCAAGCTTTTTAGAGACCAATTTGGCCTTCTCTTCCAAGTGACCACGAAACTGCACGTCACTCGATATGTCGACGCCGAGGATTCCGATACTGGCTGAGAAAACAAGGGGAGTGCCTTGAAACTGAAGAGATACGACAAAGGGGTTTGTAATTTAATTTATAAGTTCCTTTTAATCTATAAAACAACTTTCATGAAAATCAGTTCAGTAGTTTTTACCACACGACACGACCGACAGACAGACAGAAATTCTAAAAACTGCTAATTTGGCTCTCCACGGACTTTTTTATTCCAGAAAATATTAAACCTATAGACACGACTTTTCTACAGATTTTTTATATAAAATATAGATTTTAGAAAATTCATTTGTCTATTTTGATGTTTAGAATCTTTTTTGAATTTGAATGATACAAGTAAATGCAGAAAAAACACTTTTATTTTTATAATATACTTGTTATTATACTTGTTATTAACTGAACCGACAGTAGCAGTAAATTGGATTATACGCTTCAGCTAAAGGTTGATTACGGGATCTTTGAACAACAGTATGTTTTTCAAATCAGTGTTTGTAACTGAGCAGCGAATGTTGGGCTTACACATACGAGTACTCGTATCAGCCTAAGCCAATATTAAAAACTTTGTGAAGTAATACAGATTTCTTGTTTTTACAATTAAACCTTGAATCCAATTGTGATATAGGTAGTGTGTCAATGAGAAGAGGCGTGTTGATGCTTCTATAACTTTAATTAAACTGATCTCTATTCTTAACTTAACTCTAATATATATATGTATGTATATATATATATATATATATATATATATATAGTCGTGGGGGCTATACCACACTACACCTTCCACCGACAAAAAAAAATAAAAAATAAAGTTATCTATTTTTTATCCAACCTCAAAACTATTCTAAACATAATTAAAATTTAATGGAAATTAAGTCTAAGTGTTATAAAAACTACAATCTAATGTATACCGAGATTGAGCAGGGCGTTTGGCAACGCTCTCTTGCTATAAAAATTGCGTATTCACAGAAGTATTATATGACATAGTCAGGCATAATTATGTATAACATAATATTATGTTTCGACTTTCGCAAACATTTACAATATTATTTATTCGTATTCATCAGAACATGTCATCTAATCCGAACATTTATAATACTCTAATAATATATCTTTTTACACTTCAGTACTTCTCTTTGTTCTCTTTTTTTACTTCATGTATTTACTTAATTCTTGTTTAACAATTTTTTATTTTTCATTTTACTTCTCAGCATTTTTGCTGCATATTCATCCAATATTTGTGTCATTTCTTTCACGTACACGGCTCGCGTACATACATGATCAAGATAATGAACAATATTCCTATTTGTTCAGATCTTAATAAAGTCACATTTATTTAAAACAATTCATTAAAAATCATTCCGTATTTCATCGAATCCGAACAACTTTAAAAATTAATCGGTTATTAGGTTTTCCAAACTCTCAGCTGGTCGGGCCGATTGTATGTGGATATGCTAACCTCCGATAATTTTTTTTCACTATGCCACACTTTCTACTTATATTTCTATCAATGTTTTTCATTCATTATGATAATTTCCGTAACTTATCCATAAATTTACTTACGTCTTTTATAAATTATGTCATATTGTCTCGTATAATATTTAGTTACATCATTGTCAGTCAGGGATTGAGGCTCACAATATGGGTACGACAAATTTTAAATTAATTACTTAATTGTCTACCTAACATAATGAGTTTCAAAATCGTATTAAGCGAAGTAAATATTTTCATGGTCCACACAAGTACGTACTATTTTCCGAGAAATTAATAAATTATAATAGTTAAAAGCTTATGATTTAAAAGTTCAAACAACATAAAACCGAAAACAAATTATTACATTTCATATTAAGATGAACAGAACAAAGAAGTCAATGTTAAGCAACGCAATCATTTTCAATAACAATAGCATAATCACATAACAAAAGACAGATCAAAATAGAAACTGTAATCTTAGCAACGCAAGCAATTTGAGACACCTTTACGTATATGGAAACGTTTTCGAATACATCGAACTATGATCACATGGTGTGATTCACACCTAATTTTAAGATAAATTGTATAATATGTTATAGATAACATGAATGCAAGTAAAATAAAGTGTACCTTAAAGTGATCGTTTTAAATATTTTTAAATTTATACAGAAGTTAAGATACCTACTTGCGTCGTGAATAGTTTAATTAGTTTCACATCGAAAAATGCATTATTATTTTTCTTAATTACTTTTGCTAGAAATATGGTGTTTATTTTATTGTATAGACAACATTATTAAAAAATCACTACATTTGTTACATGAACTTGATAGTAGTTATCAAGTTCATGTAACAAAACATTAATTTTATTGTACAGGAAAAAAAAACAATTTTCATTTTTAAGTAGGGTTAATATACAACTATAAGATTTATTGTTCTTAGAAAAGTTAAAAAAAACTTATAATAATAGCTAATTGTTTATAACCTCTGTCATACCTACTTGTATACATTTAAATGAAATTTGATACCAAAAAAAAAAACAACGGAATCTATTATTGATGTGTTACACCTACAAAATATGAAAAATTCAATTACGTAAATTTAATTACGTATAAATGTAATCCACTATATCATTTCAATAATTTTTGCATAACACAGTAATAAAAATAATATAAAGCAGAAAAAATAACTTAATTAAATTTAATGTAGAATCGTCTCGTGCCTTAATACATACATGAGTGCTTAAAACGGTAACTTAATTTTTAATATTGCATTATGATTTTTTTTTTAGATACACTAAGAAATATATTTAAATATCAGTTAAACCGTGGAGTATCTAATTAATAAACTCGACTTTAAAATATTATATTAAATATAAAATATAAAAAACATAACATTTTTTTTAATAATAGTTAAAACATTTTAAAGAAGTGTTAAAAAGAAATGACAAAAAAATACGCTGATTCGATGTTACCTCTAATTTTCCTCTTTGTTCATCTTAGCTCAATTTTGACATTCTTCTGGTTCTGGACGAAGCTTTCAAGATTACAACCGTTTCTTTCCTTTTTAAATTAATCTGCCGTTTCTTGAATTTTGCTCATTATATAAAAAAAAAAACACTTTTTATTTTCCTCTTAGTTGCCTTCATATACATTATACTTTTTAATTTTTCCAGTCACCTTCTGTAAAATTATTATTGTGGCTTCTTCTTGTATTCATATTAATTTATTTTTTGTCACATCCGGGTGTATATTCCGTGTAGTCCGCGTAAATATTTATATTATCTTCAACAACTTTTGCAGGCCGTGGCGGTGCGCGTGCATTGTAGCAGCGCAATGTGATATAGGAAATATGTCAATGAAATAGAGAGGCGTGTTGATGCTTCTACAACTTTAATTAAACTGATCTCTATTCTTAACTTAACTCTAATATATATATATAGTCGTGGGGGCTATACCACACTATACAATAAATTGCTTGAATTTTCGTGATTACGTGTAAGAGTTTCTCAGAGTTTGGTCAATGGTACTATATTATTCTGCAGAATCGAACATTTCCTACTATAATGGTTTGAAGATTTTGTGCCTTAGGGTGGTCTGAGGATGGACCAATGAGTCGCGGATTCTTGACCTTTATTTCAGCCAGAGCTGTTATGCACATTTGTTTTGTAATGGAGACATTTGCCAGAGAGGCGAGCTCGACGAACAGGTTGTTCTAGCCTACTATTGATTCCCTAAGTTATGGGGGAGGTCTATGTTCAGCATTGAATTTTGATAGTACATAATATTGAAAATGATAGTAGCGATGAGTGGGAAACAATTATGCCAGTAATAGTGTCGGATGCTTACGAAGTTCCTGTTAATTCCAAGAAATTCCCGTTATTCTACCCTAGTTCTCATGTAACAATGGTAGCCTCTATTAAATTACAAACTCATCCTGATTGTGACCAAGAACTGATTTCTGGGTTTAAATGTAAATGAAATGACACAAGAATTCTGTTTTTTTTATTTAGAGAATAGGGGTGACTAACGAGCACACAGTCAACCTGATGGTAAGTGGATCCTGCGACCCATACACATCTACATTTATCTTCGATTAAGAATCAAAATGCAGATGCGTTTGCAGAACTCTGTAAATAAGATGGAATGCCACGTTTTCAGTAAAAGGTGTCTCCGGTTCTTTACACTCACCATACGAAACAGTGCAGAATTAAGCTGCTATTTTACGCTGATATTCTGGGTAAGCGTGGTCCTTCCCCGGCCAAGCCGACCAATTCGTGCTACAACCATAACATAGCTGCTGCAGCGCGACTTTACTACCTATGAAATTATTTAATACAAAGTGTGTATAAGAAACTTAATTATTCACAAGTAACTAAAAACTAAAAACAAATACAGTTTTATGAATATCATAAAAGTTTTTTTTTAATATCAATTCAAATAATTAATAGTGATATCATAAAATACGTAAAGTATTTAAAAAAAATGCACAAACTTTGTAATATATTTCAATTTTAAAGCCTCTTTATCCTCCACATAATTTTATAACAATAATAAGGTAACTTCGTTTTTTTCTGAAAATATTGACTGAATATTTAATTATGTCCGAAAAGGTAAAGGTCTATGAAGTAATTACACGTTCAAAGGTTGCATCTACATAGGTGTTATTTTCCATGAATATGTTAATGAAAACCGCTTTCAAATACTTTTAAAAGTCGACACCTAAAGCGCCTTTCATTAATGACTCTTCTAAATTGTATATTTTTTCACACCTAATATATAAAGTAAATGTTTTATATCGTAGATAAAAAGTATGAGTTCTACTTTTAACGATTTCTTTATAAAATATATTAGTCGTTCATGATTATATAATAAACTAGCTGTGCCCCGCGGTTTCACCCGCGTATATCACATGCGAACTTTGAGAGAGACATCACGACGGACGGTTGCTGAATTAACAAAGATTTAAAAAGTGAAATATGTTACTAAAATTACATCGTTAACGTAATTGGTGGTTATGCATTATACAGGTACTGATACGAATAATGTGGCCTAGTTTGTACTGGCGTTACTATTTTACATTTTAACATGAAAAAGTAGTTATTGTAACATAACTGTAATAGTTAACTTTTTGAAAATATTATATAGCCTATGTTCATCAGGGATAATGTAGGATTCTAATGGTGAAAGAATTTTTCAAACTGGTCCAGTAGTTTCGGTGTCTATTCAATTCAAACAAACAAACAAACAAACAAATCTTTCTTCTTTATAATAGTAGTGTAGATGTAGAAGTGTAGATGTAGACTATATGAGATATTTACTAGTTTCGAACAAAACCTTTTGGTTTCCATTTTTACACAAAAAATGTCCTTACACTTTAGAACTTTAATAAATATTAATATATTTATCAAAGTTTTGATGCTTAATAGATTTAAACATTTGTTTTTACTTCAACACAATTTTAAAACAAATCAATAAGTGTTAAAGGATAAAATGATTATATATTTTTTCCCATATTGCACTTAGTTACAGAGATAGTCGTAAAAAGTGGCGGCTGTTTGATCGTTGTACTACCTATCTAAAAGTAAGACGACTATTCCAATTGTTATCAATTACTCTCAAAAACTCCTGAAGCAACATGTTCGGATTCATTAAGGCTGTATCTGTCAGCCGACAATTCTTTGAGAGACAAATTAATATTTGTATAAATTTTTATTTTAGAGTTTGTATAACTTAATATATCTATAACTATAATTATTATCATTTATCCGTGTTCATTTTTAAAGGCATTAATTAATTGTTTGCAATCTAAATTAGCTTAGTTAGCATTCGTCATTTTTCGCATTGGATGCGTAAAATCGGTTTCAATTGATTTAAAAAAAAATTAAAACAATTTTTTAAACAACGTGTATTAGTAAAAAAAAAATATACATTGTCCGTAAACCCATATAGCCGAGTTACCATTCTCACCGTCTTGTTGAAACAGTTTGCACTTATTCGTAAAAGCAATTTTTAATTGTGTAGAACAAATTCAATCATTAGAAACAATGTGTATATTGCAACACTAACAAAAAATGTGGGGGAGGCACACGGCACACACGCCATGTGCGGTGAGCGCCAATCAACAAACGCTCTCCCCATGGAAGAGGACGTTATGTTGGGAACTGGACCGTAGTACACAGTAAAATAACTGGCGTACCAGTAGAAGAGGATTTGGCCCCTTGGTAGTGCGTAGGCACAAACATCGACCGAAGTCGCGGATGTCAATGCGTGTAAACGCCATACAGAATACGATCAAATCCAGCCATAGTGAATGTACGTCACACGGATTAGGCAACAATAGGCACACTGGCCATAAAAAGCCCGCCGTGAGCGCCACCACCAGCCAGACCGCCGTTTCTGCAGAAGTGATAGGCATCACCACTAATTGTCGACACTTATGCTCCATCAACCAATACAATGGCAGATATAGCCAATAGGCAGTTATTAGATAACAGTTATAATTCACCATCAGAAAGGGTTTGTGTCACTGACGTTAAGTATATGCATTTTTCGATCATGTTTGTCTCACCCACCAACAAGTTGCCTTCAATCATTAAAAAGTGGGAACTTTTTAGAGATATATTATTATGTTATTATATAAAACATCATGGAGATCAGACAGTCTGCTGTCCCGTTATGAAGGAACCCGACTTGGGCAAAGCTACTTAGGTTGTGAGTCAAACCAAGACGCAGAGAGCGCCATTGAGACTAGCGACCCGCCAAACAACCATCTCAGAGACGCAACGCTGCATAATGCAACAAGCATCAATACGATTATCGTTGGTTTACACCACCCCAAGGTCCCCCATACAATCCCAGCAGACATCACCATCCCCATACCTCTGGATTAAACTGGATTAGATTTAGTCGCCCCCAATCCGAGACTTTGTCCAGAAAAGACTCGACTTCAGACACAAGTTTGTTCCGGTACTCGGCGACGTTTTCCCGAGAAATATTGGTACGCCCGGTGTATAGAGCATCACCAGTGCTGTCATCTGCATAGCAATGAATGCTACCGGTTTGCAACATATCATTGATATGCAGAAGAAACAGCGTTGGTGATAGCACGCAGCCTTGTGGAACACCAGCGTTAATAGGCTGGAAGTCGGAGCATTCACCGTCTACAACAACCTTGATGCTCCAATCTGCAAGAAAGCTGGTGATCAAATTGCACAATTTCTCGGGAAGCCCATAGGAAGGTAGCTTTGAAAGAAGCGCTTTGTGCCAAACCCGATCGAAGGCCTTCGCAATGTCCAAACTAACGGCCAATGCCTCCCCCTGCCTCCACCCATCTATGAGTCAAGTAGACCAGAAGATCACCAGCTGATCGACCCTGACGAAAACCGTATTGCCGGTCACTAATTAGCTGGTGATCCTCAAGGTACCGCATGAGGTGGCAGTTTATAATGGATTCCATTATTTTGGAGAAAAAGGGGGTGATGGCGATAGGCCTGTAGTTGGAAGGGTCTGAGCGGTCGCCTTTTTTAGGGATCGGGTGGACAAAAGCTGTCTTCCATGATTTCGAGACTACGCCTAGGGAGTAGGAGTACCGGAAAAGATGCGTTAGAACCGGTGTCAACTCCGGAGCACACGTCCTCAGCACAATTGGGGGATTCCGTCAGGTCCACTCGACTTGTGGATGTCCAGGGAGATGAGCGCCCTGCAAACCGAGCGCTGCAAGAATCGCACATCCATCAGGGAGCACTCACACCCGCACGCACGACACCGCGGGATGGTCGGCGGTGTGTTCCCCCCGTCATCAAGAGTCGAGTTGGACGCAAAAAGGGAACCTAAAAGGTCGGCTTTCTCTTTTGCGGCGTGGGCCAGTGAATCGTCCTCCCTGTGCAGAGTTGGTAGTGATGGCTTACAGAAATTCCCTTGGACAATCTTGGCGAGAGACCAGAATGCACGGGTTCCCGAAGGATGGCGAACTAGTTTCTCGCCAATTCTGCCTATGTGCTCTGACTTTGTCTTGGCAATAACTCTTTTGAAGGACCTGGAGGCGAATTACACTTCTTTTTAAGTATGCTGGTGCTTACATCCCGAGTCACCGAAGCCGCAGCCCAGGCTTGATAACACTCCTGCTTACTGCGTAGTGCAGTATTTGAGACCTTCCACATATTTGCTTTATTTCATAGACCTTATTATTATGTCTTGTCACCACCCCATATATATGTACACCCATGGTAACGTGTCTCCAGCAACTAACTCCCTTCATATAAGCAATCATTACACACTCCAGTAATACAAGAACGCCATCATTAACTTCGAAAATTTTTGACCCATTTTACAACGATATTACAAATGTTATTTATCTTTATTATTGCAATATAATCGACTTGTACTTGTATTATTTAATACATTTTGAAATTTTTAAGCAGTTTTAATAAATTTAGAGATTTTTAATATTGTATTATGCGTTTACTACACTATAATATACTATATTCGAAATGAATATATTTGAAATTTATGCTTATTAATGCATTATCATTGTTAAAATATAATTTCTATGATATTTTTAAATGTCTTTATATTTAATTTAATTATTATTTATTAATAATAATTATGAGCCGTCGCAATACGTAAGAGCAGGTAATATATATATTTTGTTATATCGTGTTTTATAGTATACATGTTTTATTGTGATTTAGTAACTCGGCAGCCATCAGTTAGGTATAAGTACGAGTATAACGGCTTCTATTTAATGGGTGTAAACGAACGTGTGTCCTACCACACTTACGCTCTTCCGGAAGAGCGTAAAGTCAGGGCCGTCATCCTAGGCGTCCCGTTCGAACTCTCCAACGAGGAAATCCTTGAGGATCTTAAGTCACAAGGATTCCCCGTTGAGGCTGTGCATAAAATGCACAGCAGAACCGGGTTTGAAACATAAACAGAAACAGAAACTTTTTTATTCAATATAGATTATAAATAATACTTATTGAAAGTCACTCTTTTGTATAATTACCACTGGTTCGAAAAAAAACCTCTGTCCTGGGAAGAACCAGCAAGAAACCCAGCGGGACTTTTTTTTAAATAACAGCTTACAATCATGTTGCACAAATTAACAACTCAACAAATTAGAAATAGCTTGGTAGCGATCACCTCATTTCCAGGGGTTATTATCATCTATCTATTCTTTAATATTATAATAACCCTTTTTATACAAACTTAGTTTAATAAAGTTTTTGAACTTTGAGCAGGTCAAATTTTGTATATTTTCTGAAATTTTGTAGTAAAAGCGTATACATCGCCCCAAGAATGAATTACTGACTCGATGGAGTCGAGTAACTGGTAATACTAGCTTGTGTCTGTTCCTAGTATTTACAGAATGAATATCACTTATTTTTGTAAAACTACTTTTATTTTTGTGTACGTACATTACATTTTCATAAATGTATTGAGAGGCCAAAGTTAATATATTAATTTAATAAAATTTTTGTCGCAGCGACTCTTTATGCATTAAATCATAAATTGCTCTTATGGCCCTCTTCTGTAAAACAAATATAATTTCAATGTCAGCTGCGTGTCCCCATAGCTAAATACCATACGATATTATGCTATGAAAATAGCTAAAGTAAACTAGTCTAGCTGTTTCAACACTAGTTAGACTTCTAATCTTTTTTACGGCATATGCTGCAGAACTAAGTCTGCTTGATAGTTTTGATATATGGGGGCCGCATTGAAGCTTCGCGTCTTGTGTGATTCCAAGAAAAATGGTGGTATCTACAAGACTCAGTTTCTCCCCATTTAAAATTACATTAGTATTTAATTGTTTGACATTTAGAGTCATAAATTTCATACATTTCGTTTTAGTGCCATTTAAATGCAAATTATTAACATTGAAGCAATTTACTAATTTAGATATAGCATTATTTACTTCGTCATATTTTAATAATTGTGGTTTTAACTTGAAAATAAATGAAGTGTCATCAGCAAATAATACTATATCATGGTTGTTTACGCCCGAACGCTGATTTCGGGATTGATGTCAGAGGGCGCTCGGCTCGGCGCCATACCGGTTTTGACGTTTGGTCGAGCGAGGTGTCGAGGGCGCGCGAGCGCACGAGTCGTCTGCTAGCTGTGCTAACGTTAGCACGCTGTCAATTTTTGTGCATTAACCCCGTTGGTGCTTCACGTCAGCTATGTGTACGTGAAGCACCAACGTTCCGGGAAGTCTGCAGTATGTGATCATATCCTAGACGGCCCCCGCCATTACATTAGATTTGATAAACCACAAATTCTCGCGAAAGAACATCGATTCCTGCCGAGGATGATACGTGAGGCTATTGAAATTAAAAAACATCCTAATTTCAATAGAGAGGGAGGCTGGGTACTACCACCTGCTTGGGATCCTGTAATTCATAAAATTAAAACTAAACCCAAGCATACCACTGCAAGACTTTAAGACACAGTTAGATCATTCTGCGTAGATCGGACCAAAATTAATAATTAAAAAGCTGAAGGTACTCCGGGTTAACTTTGACATCGGGACGTCAATCACCTCAGTCCCCCGTGACCACGGTTGCTGGAATGCAACCGAAACGTCGGGAATATAAAATAACTTAATTAAATGCGATGAAATCCGTAAAAGTAGTTTTATTCAATGTGTAGTGTTCGCGTAAATATAAGAAATCATTAAGTAAGCTCCGTTTAATATTCTCCCTGTTGAATGGCAGTAGTATAGAACGCTCCCCCTTATTGTTTATTGTAATTAGAGACTTTCCACTTTGGCCTTAGGAGGCCCGCCCTACGTCTGTTCGTTGAAACTCTGCTGAAGGGGCCCCAGAGGATTTGACCCCTTGTGGGAGCAGGCCGTAGGCCGTAACATACTGGTAGCAGAGCGCGGTTCCGGGTTCGATTCCCCGGTCGATCCCGACCATAGTGTTTGATAAAAATTAAACAATTTGGTGGCAGGGAGCGTTTGTTTGATTGGTTTAATTTGCGTCTACAATCACGCCCGGCCGTAATACGTAAAATTCAAATTCTTTTCTTTTGTTGCTTTGTTGCTTGCCTTTTTTTGTTGTTAGTGGGTAGTTGCGATTGCCACGCCCTAGGTTGCGAAAGCGGGAGTTTTTCTAGAGGTATGCGTCATGTAGGTAGATGCTTATTATCACGTAATCGGTTAATTATCCTTGTCGGATAGTTGTAGTGGAAAAAAAGTCCCGCTGGGTTTCCTGCTGGTTCTTCCCAGGACAGAGGTTTTTTTTTCGAACCAGTGGTAATTATACAAAAGAGTGACTTTCAATAAGTATTATTTATATTCTATATTGAATAAAAAAGTTTCTGTTTCTGTTTCTGTTTCTGTTTCTGTAATTTGTATTTGCGCAATTTGAATTTAACTTGATTTGATCGCACTAGTATTTGTTATTTGTTAATTTGATTTGTGTCTTTTCTTTTGTATTTGGTTTGATAAGTAGTAATTCGTATTTGTGTAATTTCTATTCAACTCGATTTGATAGGAACTGCATTTGTTAACTGTTAATTTTTTGGTATCTGTTATCTTTGTAATTTGTGCTCGAGCCGCGTCGTAATTGTATTTGGTAGTGATGTCATCGCCCAAGCTACTAATCTGTTGCCTGCGAATTGAGTAAACTGGGCCACAAGCGCCCATGCTTTGATAGGTCGACCGGATAGGGTCCATAACTTGATGAAGCGGTTCGAGCAGGTCGATGCTCGAAGGGCCGCAGTGGAGGAGGCTTACGCTGAACTCGAGGATTCGGATGTGGAAAAGGGAGTCCTGGACTCCTGCTTCGCGGACTACGAGCAGTTCTTTTCGCTCACGGACGAGTTGATCGAGGCTGAAGGCAGGTATGCCGAGGAGGCGTGCGAATCTTGGATGAGTGGCCTGCCCGAGTCCTCTCGCAAGCAGCTTCAGCTGGAGCTGTTGGGACGACTCCCAACTCTGGACCTGCCAAGGTTCTCCGGGGTCCTTTCCGAATGGCTGACCTTCGTTGGTCTTTTCGACATCCTAGTGGACGCCCGGAGTGACTTGACCCCGAGCCAAAAGATGGCGTACCTCCTGGCCTCACTGGAGTGGGAGGCCCTGGGCGTCGTCGGCCACTTGAGACTGTCGGACGACGCCTACCAGACTGCTCGGTACCTCCTAGCCAGAAGATACGCCAATGTCCGGCGAATTGCGGATGAACATGTTAAGCAGCTTCTAAGCCTCCCGCTGCTTAGTGACCGGGCCAGACTACGTCCGGACCTGTTGGATCCAGTCTTGGTGGCCTGTAATACATTGAGGCGGCTGGATTTACCAGTGGGCAAATGGGCTTTTTTGTTGCTCCGCATCGTGCTGTCCCGTCTAGCTATCCACCTTCGAATCCATTTTGAGGAGAGGTACGGCGGGGACGAGGCCTCCTATATTCCGCCCTTCTATGACCTGCTGCGGTTTTTGGAGGAGCAGTGCCGTCATATCGAGAACGCGGCGGGCACCGTTGACGACTTACGAGACGTGCCCAGTGAGAGGCTGAATCCGCCAGGCAAGTCGATCACCGGGTAACGTCGGGCCCGAAATTATTAGGTAAGCCGGTTCCGGCGAGGCGAACTATCGCCAAGGAGCGCCGCTGGTGCTGCTCATGTTTGGGAGGGCACCTCCAGCGAGACTGTCCGCATCAGCGGCCCTGTCTGCATTACCAGGGCAATCACCATGCAGTTTTGTGCCTGGGTACGAACGGCGTCTCCTCTCGGGGCTCTGCCAGGCCCTCGACTCCCACGGGCGGGGGCGCTCAGCCACGCCCTCTGATGGGCGACTCTCGGCACCCGCCGGCCAGCCACCAGGCCCCTAGGTCTGAAAGGGGTCCCTCACCCGACCAGTCGGGAAGTAATTCCCCCAGGGGCGGGGGTGTCATCACCCCCCCTCAGCGTGTGGAGAGGAACTTCACGGCCACTCATCAGTTCGCTAGACCCTTCTCACTCCCGTTAGCTGAGTGGCCGCGACTGGTCTACCACTGTTCCCCATTTGATGGAGGCGGCCCTGGCTATCTGCCGCCTTAGCTTCCACCACGGCCGCCTCCACTGAGCCTTAAGCCGTCAACAGTCCACTTGTCAAAATGTTCTGTTGCCGACGGCCTCAGTGAAGGCGTACAACCCGAGTGGCGACTGTTAGCGGTTTGCGCTCTATTGGTCTCGGGTTCACGCCGTGTGGCCTCCACTTGGTGGTGGGAAGATTAGGGCCCTCCTGGAGCGTTGAATCACGCTGTCAAGGGGTATTAGATTTGGTTTGGTCGAGCACTTAGTTAAAAATTCTTTGAATTAAAATTAAAAAATGCTTTTGGGTTTTCCGCGAAATTTTCATATTTGTAGCGGTTGTGATTAAAAGAATTGAATTTAACCTACTCCTTTAAATGCTGCTGCATATGTTTTGTAAATATATGTTGTTGCACGGAAAATTGAAATTGAATTATGTGCCCTTTTAAATGCTTGTACGTATGCTTTGTAATTTTATTTGATTGTTGCGTCTGTTTGCTGAAAGGAAGTTTGAATTCATTTGGAATTGAATATCGCGCTATTTGGAAAATTGTGGTTATGTTTTGTGATAGTGTTTAATCATTTTGCGTTGTGAAAAGGAAAGCTGAAATTAGATAAACCTATTTGTGCCGAAGGGAGTGGGAGTCGATTCTCCTTTGGTTTACATTTTGTTGGCACTGTCTAAGTTATTTAAATGAGAAATAGGGCTGTCTCTTGCGTTTATTATTTTGTCTAATTTGTCAAGTTGACCTATGTGCATCGGTGATTAATTTGGTCGAATTGATTCTGTAGTTGAACATTGATTTTTTTACATATTCCCTAAATTCGACGCTATGATTATATGACCTTTCATGGTAAAGATCATATAACCTATGTCTGCTCTTATGGACTCCTACTGTCACCCATTCATTAAATGACTTCCGACTGTTCAAGGAGAATGTTTTAGAAGTAAAAGTGTTATTTGAGATTTAGGTTTAGAGATTAGGTTGAGATACCCGTTAGTGCTAGTTATACTTACAAACGTTCCGGAGGCTAAAACTGTCTTCCGGCAAGTACGCACTGTGTGTCGCTTGTCGGGAGTGAATGTTGAGCCACCGCATAGGCGCGGTTTCCCGGCGCCGTGCCACCGCTGCCAGCTTTATGGTCATGCGGCGGCCAATTGCTCCGCCCCACCCAGGTGCGTTAAGTGCCTCGATTCCCACAACACGAAAGAGTGTCCCCGGCCCAAAGATGCCGAAACCCCACTCGCGTGCGTCCTGTGTCAACAAACAGGCCACCCGGCAAGTTACAGAGGTTGTCCGTGCGCTCCTCGTCCTCGTCCTAGTAGACAAGTCCCACCGCCGGTCAATGACCGTTCATTCCCGGCTCTCTACTCAAGGAAGCCCCGTCAGGGCTTCTCTCAGCCACTCCAGAGCTCACGACTTCTCAGGCCCGCCCCTCTTAGGCCCCCTAGGGCTTCTCACAGCCTTCGCAGCCTCCAGTATTTCCCTGGGGCCACAAAAAGGCCGACCCAACGCGGACAACCTCCGCCCCGCAACAACCACAGCCCTCAATGGTCGATGACCTTAACACGGTTTACGCCGCGATAAGGAACACCGACATCGGTGAAGTAGCTGTCTTAGCGCGCAAATTGCGCGCTGCTCGGTCCCCTGAGGACCGTCTCCTCGCTCTTGTAGAGCATAATAATCTTTTGCGTTCATTGTAAGTTAAGTTAACTCAATTAACTTAATTTTACAATTACAGAGCAATCTGCTTTGCCTAATGTCACGGTCGTATCAAGCCTAAAGTGTTATCGCTTGTTTCATTTAACATTCGCGGTTTGCGAAATAACCTCCCAGAGCTTAAGCTCTTCCTTCGAGATCACTAAGCCGATTTCCATCTCTTACAGGAAACCAATCTTAAATCTAAGGACATTAAAGGCCTTTCCATTAATAATTATTCTCTTCTTCGTAATGACAGGTCCGACAGCCAGGGCGGCGGTACGGCCATTTATTACAAGAAGACACTTCATTGTTCTCACATTAATACTCCGCAGCTTACCAATATGGAAGCCACGGTATGCAGGTTAGCTATGACGGGTCATCAGTCCTTAGTCATAGCCTCCTGTTACATTCCCAGTGGAACCCTCACCCTCAAAAAAGATTTTGAGGCCATCCTATCTCTAGGCAATTCAATCATTATGTTTGGAGATTTTAACTCCAAGCATACTGAATGGAAATGCCGTTCAACCTCCCATAGTGGCAAGAAACTGATTGAAATAACGCAGTCTCTTGATATTACTGTCCACAGTCCCCTCGGTGTTACGCACTATCCCGATAACACCGACCACGCCCCCGATGTACTAGATTTTGCGTTAATCAAAGGAGTTTCTCTCAACCTCAGGTCAATCGAGACACTAAACGATATAGGATCCAATCACCGACCGCTCTCCCTAATTCTTGGCCATCAGCCCCCCCCCCCCACTAAAACCACCCACTAAAACCTTCACTAATTGGAAGGGTTTCAAGGAGTCCCTAGCTAAAGCGCTGGACTCACAGGACTCCCCAATCTCCCTATCGTCGGTCTTAGACTTAGACAGTCCCGAAAAAATCGACACCGCGGTCGATTCACTCTCAACCCTTATTAAATCCTCCCTTAAGGAGAACGAAAGGGTCGTCCCGGTTGTTAATAATAGTGGGCTTCCCCTACATATTAGCAACCTATTAAAAGCCAAAAAGCTGCTTTCCGGAGAGCATCAAAATATCCCACCCCCGAATATAGGCGTACGGCCAATCGTCTTCAACGAGAACTCCGTTTCCGCGTCTCCGAAATTCGAGACCTCCAAAGAAGTGAGTTCATGGAGAATATATCTCCCTCACATACAGCGTACTATCAGATGGCTAGAGCCCTCCGTATAGACGCTACCACTCACACTCCTCCTCTCTCCCGCCCCGACGGTACGGTTGCCTTCAAGGACGATGAAAAGGCTGAGTGCTTTGCGGACAGCATTGCCGCACAATGCTCTCCTAGCTCTCAACCTGTCGACCCCTCACATATCCAGGCAGTGGAGGATGAGGTCCGTCGCCGGAACTCACCCCCTACAGCCTCTGACCCTATCACTGTGTCCAATGATGAGATCTCATCCCTCATCAAAGGAATTAAGCCCAAAAAGGCTCCGGGAGCGGATGGCATCTCCAACCAAGCCCTTAAACACTGTCCAGAGCAGGTGTTAACCCTCTTATCTATTATCTTCAACGCCTGCTTCAATCGTAGTTACTTTCCCACTAAGTGGTAAGAGGCTACTGTCATTGGTATTCCCAAGCCAGGCAAGCCTCTTAACCTCCCCTCCAGTCATCATCCCATTAGCATCCTCAAGGCCATGGGCAAACTCCTCGAAAGAGTCATCCCCCACTAATTTGGTTTCCGAGCGAAACACTCCTGCCCCCAACAAGTTCACCGCATTCTGGAATATATGCTCGGCGGTTTTTATCCACGTCGTCAAATGACTATCGCGGTCTTTTTCGACATTGCCAAAGCCTTCGATAGAGTCTGGCATGAAGGCCTTATATTCAAACTATATAGAGTAGGTCTCTCCGATCGTCTAGTACGTCTCGTGGCCTCTTACTTACAACATCGTTCCTTTCGTTTTAGACACGAAGACGCTCTCCTCTTAGCACCCCATCAAAGCTGTTGTTCCTCAGGGATCAGTACTTGCTCCCCTCCTCTACATCTTGTACACCAACGACATTCCAATCCCGTCGAAAGGTTGTCCAGATCTCCCTCTTCGCAGATGACACTGCTCTATACTGTAAAGGTACCACACTACCTTTCACACGGAACAAGATCCAAAAGTCAGTCGATGACCTAGGAGTTTGGTTCCAAAAATGACGCATCGATGTGAACCCGGAGAAGAGCTCCACAGTTTACTTCGATTATAAACGACGCCGTATCAATAATATTCCACCAATACGTATGTTAGGGACCCCTGTCCCCTGGCATACGTCTGCTAAATATTTAGGTGTCACCCTTGACACGAGGCTCACTTTCGAGCCTCATGTCAAAAGAGTAACCCGCCTAGCACGTTTTTATCTAGGTAGGCTCAACAGTATGTTGGGCCGACATAGTAAAATGTCTCTCCGAAATAAGCGAACCCTTTATAAGGTCTGTATACGACCGGTAATGTCTTACGCGGCTCCTATATTTGCGCATGCTAATCCCAAAATTATTAATGAACTTCAAATAGTTCAAAACTTCTTCTGTCGTCGAGCTACGAACGCACCTTGGTACGTCCGTAATGCCGACCTCCATAGGGACTTAGAAATCCCTACAATACAACAATTCCTTATAAAATCTCTCTGAGAACTTCTTCAAAGCCTCAGAGTCGCATTCCAATAAACTTATTCGTGAGGCAGCTAATTATGCAGCCCCACCCCCCTCTCCCAATCGAGTCCACAGGCCGAGGAACTCCCTCTCGGACCCGCCTAATAAACTTTCAAACAACCTGAACTGCCTCCTGGCGGCTCAGGCCAACTCATGATAAATTTCATAATTAATTTGCCTTAGTAGGCTCTCCCTCAGCGGCTCGTAGCCGCCTGCGCCCTCTTCTCCCAAAAGGGGGTCGCTTCCGATCCGGCATAAGAAGCTTAAACAGCTGGTTGCCAGTCCCCACAGGCGGTTTTTAGCGGGTATCACTTAGGTCCCACGTAGGTAGATACAGTAAGTGCCGCATAACCACGACAGACCGGCTGTCGTGGTATGCATAAATGCATTTTCCGCCTCCCTACGTTAAGGGTAGCCCATTTTTCAATTGCTTCTGGGCGCAAAAAAAAAATTATGGGTGAAAAAGTTTTATAATTGTTTATAACAAATTTAGTATTTACTTACAGTAAACACTAATCTTTAGTGGCTACTACTCCGAAAAACGTTTTTTACTGTCCCTTTAAGAATTAATCGAAGTGCAGTGTCAGCGAAGGCTTAGTGACACTTACTGAATCATTCTTTGACTAAAAAACTGTGCAGGTTTTTTTGGCCGAAGATTTTTTAATTGTTCTATTTTATACTTATAATTTATAAAACTTGCAAAGTTACAACTCCAATTATATAATGGTACAAATTAGTTATAAAAATAAATTAGTTAGTTATATTTATAGATTCGTTATATTTGTAAAACGAATTGCTACGCATCCAATGAGACCTTAATATGTGCATGTCATTTAGATATAATTTAATATGAATATTAGATTGTTTAGATTATTTTGTACGCCAGGCAGCAGCTATATTATCGTTATAGCACGAATTGGTCTGCTCGACCGGGGAACGATCACCAGCGTAAAAGAGTAGATTATTGTTGCTGTGTTTCGTATGGTTTGTGTAGAGAACCGGAGACCATTTATACTGGAAATGTGGCATTCCGTCTAAGTCCCCAGGAGTGACAACGCATATGTAGTTTGATTCTTAATCGAGGATAGATGTAGATGTCTATGGACCCCATCATCTACTTATGGTCAGGTGGATTATGTGTTCGTTCATCACCCTTATGTTTAAAAATAGTAGGTACAACATTACGAATGACCATCCCTCTAAAAAATGATGGTAAAAGAATAGAAGTATTTTTGACCGACTGCCTTGTTGATCCAGTGATTGTTATCGTTACTAGTAATCTCGGATCCGACCAAAATCATTTATTGGGGTGCTGTCAAGAAATTTTCAGTAGCTGCCCAGATTCAGGAAGTTCGTGAGCTTTTTGCCTGTGTCTCTGAAAGCACGTAAAGTCGTTGGTTATGCGCCTGATTTCTTACTCCTCGTGTCGGATGGCTGTCATACCGGACTACAAGAGTAAGGGTAAAGAGTGAATTCTGCGCTTGAGCATACACTCGTGGGCTAAAATGCTGTCCTGTTTTTTTTTTTAAGAAGAGGGGGGCAAACGAGCATGTGGCTCACCTAATAGTAAGTGACTACCGCCGCCCATGAACAACCGCAACACCAGGGGAATTGCAGATGCGTTGCCGGCCTTTTAGAAAGGTGTAAGCTCTTTTCTTGAAGGTTCCTAAGTCGTATCGGTCCGGAAAATTCGCTGGTGGAAATTGATTCCACAAGGAAGTTGTGCGAGGGAGAAAACTTCTTCTAAATCGCACAGTGGTGGACCGCCAATCATCCAGATGGTATGGATGGTGACGCGAGTTTTGTCGCGATGTGCGATGGTAAAATTAAGCGGCTGGAATTAGTCCGAACAATTCCTCAGAGCACTCCCCGTGATAGATGCGATAAAATACGCAAAGAGATGCAACATCTCTACGCAGTGCCAGTGTATAGAGCCGATCAGAAAGAAATCGGTCGTCGACGATTCGAACCGCTCTACGCTGGATGCGGTCAACTGGAAGCAGCTGGCACTGGGGTGCCCCGGCCCAGAGATGAGAACAGTATTCCATGTGGGGCCGAACTTGCGCTTTGTAAAGTTGCAAGCGATGTGCCGGCATGAAATACTGTCTCGCTCTGCTGAGCACGCCAAGCTTTTTAGAGGCCAATTTGGCCTTCCCTTCCAAGTGACCACGAAACTGCACACTATTCGATATGTCGACGCCAAGGATTCCGATACTAGCTGAGGCAGCAAGGGGAGAAGTGGAGTGCCTTGAAACTGAGGAGATACGACAAAGGGGTTCTCTTTCTTTCTTTTTCTTTGCTGTCCTGTGCAGATGGTTAGTCTCCGTTGAGACTGGCCTCCGTGACTGAAATTCGGTCTAGAGGGCATTATTTTTAATGTTTTATACGCTCCGTATTTGGAATCGGATTTTTGTGTCATTGTCTCCATGTTGTTTACACTTAATGCTTTGCTGTTTTTTACATAAGCTTTTTTTTATAAGTAGTCATTTTTATTTTCATGTCTGTTAGATTCAGAGCGAGCCAGTTCTTGGGTACGTTATTACTATATGGAAGGAAGTTCAGGAGGTAATACGTACATATCGCTATATTTTTTTTACGTTCTTTATTTATTCTTTATTGCAAACGCCTTCAATTAGGGGTTACAAAGGCTGGACTTAATGCCTTATGGTATTCTATATCATTCAACCCTGTCAACATTATTCTTAATTTAAAAAACTAAACAAAAATAAATGCCATTTTAGATATGAAATGAAATTTTATTGCTTATTGGTTCTATAACGCAGAACAAGTTGTACCGGCAATGTTTTGTTTTATTGCCTGTAGCTGCGACGAAAACGTTTGAAACTCACATTTAGCTTGACTAACAGGGCTATGCGAGGCTATTTACGATATGATGAATAAATGAATAATACGGCTACTTAAATATACAAAGTTTCCTACTAACAGGATATAAATATATTACTTTAAATGAAAACATAAATCATAAAATACAAACAGTGAAATATGAACCTAGGTAGTCTGAGTAGGAACCCCCTCCTCTCCTTAAGTATTCCTGCGGCTGTGTTCCGTTTCGTTCTGAAAGGTATAGAGAGCTAGTATAATTACATTTTGTGAGGTATTCTATTTTAGTCCTTGGTCAAACTGTGGACTTTAAATAAGCTGTAATGAATGAATGATTCAATAAAAAATGTAATGTTAACTAATATCTCTATATTATATAAAAATCAATTGCTGTCTATTAGTCTCGCTAAAACACAAAAATGGCTCGACCGATTATGATAATTTTTTTGTGTGTGTTTGAATGGGTCCCTAGACGGTTCAGATTTACATTTGGACCCGGTGAGTGGCGCTGTTGTCCAGGTATAGGAATCACCCGTACGAAACCAGGGCAGATTATCATCATCATCAGCCTGCGGCAGTCCACTGCTGGACATAGGCTACTCCTGAGGCGCGCCACTTAGCCCGATCTTCGGCTACACGAATCCAGTTTCTACCAGCCACCTTGCGCATATCGTCGCTCCGTCTAGTCGGGGGGCGTTCCGCACTATGTTTGCCTAGACGCGGTCTCCACTCCATAACAAGTCTACTCCATTGGTTTTCACGTCTACGATAGACGTGGCCAGCCCATTGCCACTTCAGGTTACAAACACGAAAGGCTATGTCAGTAATCTTGGTTCCCTGGCTGATTTTTTCATTTCGAATTTTATCTACCGGAGAAACTCTGAGCATCTTTCCATCGCTCGCTGAGCGACTTTGAGCTTGTAGAGTAGCCGTATCGTCAGTGTCCACGTTTCGGCACCGTAAGTGATTACGGGCAGGACGCACTGGCCGAAGACTTTGCGGTATGGACGACGAGAAAACCCGACGGAGATTTCTAAATACTGTCCAGATTAACTGAATCCTCCGATCAGCTTCCTTCTCGAAGTTATTCTTACCTAGTTGCAATATCTGCCCGAGGTAGGTATACTCGTATTCCTGGACAAATTCGAGAATTTCACCATCAACAGTAATTGCAACTGGCATGACGTGATCGTTAAACATAACTTTTGTCTTGTTCAGATTCATACACAGACCAATACGTCGGGAGGATTCATTCAGTCTAATCAGCATGTCCTGAAGTTCTCGCAGCGATTCTGCCATGGCGATGATATCAAAGCGCAAGTATGAGATGTACTCACCGTGTACGGTAATACCGCATCCTTTCAAGTCTAGCGTTTTAAAAACATCTTCCAGTGCATTTGTAAACAGTTTAGGGGATATAACATCCCCCTGTTTCACTCCGCGATACTACTGAAATGGTTTTGTTTGACTTTTCTGTACTTGAACGGACATTGTACTGGTGTTGTAAACTTTGATGTGCCGCCAGTCAATTTGGCAGCGTTGCAAAGAATCCAGAACAGCCTAAGTTTCGATTGAGTCAAATGCTTTCTCATAGTCAACAAATTCAAGACACAGGGTTGATTCCTGATCAATGGAGAAGACCGGAGAACTTTTATACTGTTAACAAAGCATTCTACTTTAATCCTCAGGGGTGATACGAAGTTGAAAGGGTCCAACAGACATGGGTTAGTCATTCATCAACGTTCTACCCCATGAAATAGAAATGACATTACGTTGGGTTCGGGAACAACGAGGTGGGCGTGACCCCTGAGAAGGAGTGTCACATAAGAACGTCTGTTGTCCTTTCTGAAAAGAAAGATTAGACGACTAACATTACGGGTCCCTCTAGAGTGGTCCCAGTCTTGACGTCACGTAGTGGACTGTATCTTCATCTAATTTGGAAGGTGCAGTAGAAAAAAATACAGTAATTTTATCTTCATAATTTTCCCATAAGAGTGCAACGTTGAAACTTTTACTACTTTTCTATCACTTCCCTATTGCCTTCTTCTTTTTAGCTTTAAACTATAAAATTGATAGCTGGTTCGTAACGAATTTCCAAATAACCAGTTTACTATCCTAGTCGCGAGGTATACGCGAAAGAGAACCGCGCACCGCCTGCCATTTCGACATATCTTAACATTGATTTTCACCATTGCACCCTTGTATTTTATCCCATATCTTTATTTCTATAAAACACATGGTTACACAATCTTATTATTATGATATACATTACATCGTTATCACATAAAAACATATTAAGATATTCAACAAAATATACCTATTTTTACAGAACACTTTCAAAGTTAGAAATCTTAAATATCTAACACATATGGTTAAAATAACAATCTTTATTAATAAACATGAATATCTTAACTAATACAATAGTTTAATTCACAATTCAAAGGTATTTTAAACTTTAATTCGACTTTATATTGAATCTATTTACTTTTAACATAAATTATCTCTTTATTCGAAGTGCCTTATATATTTTAATAGCAGTAACTTCAAAACACAAAATTATTTATTTTTATGGAATCAAAAATGATAAACTATTTTTTAAGCGCGTCGCCAACAAAAGTACTACGAGTTGAAAAAAAATGTCTTTCAATAAGTATTATGTAATAATCTATATTGAATAAAAGTTATTCTGTTCCATTCTAATTATATCAAATGGTTCCTTATTTCATAATATCAATAGGCGAGTACGCATCGTAGTTTGTTAATAAAATTATTTCATTTATGAGAGCGAACGAGTAAAGAAATGGATATAGTACGAAGTGCTCTTTTACTCTGATTTAAAAGAATGAGTTTTCTTTACCTGGGATACATTAACTAAATTATCCTTTTGTTGCGTTAGATCAGATCTTTCGGATTGTAGTCGAAGTTTTTGTGTGAACTCAAGGAAATGTTTTCAATTTAATCACCGACGTAAATATTTATATTTCTTTGTATATAACATACCTCTCTAGAAACAAAACAACTATTATAACGTTTGTCTTTTTATTTTATTAGGATTAAAAATCCTAAACAAAGAAGTTATAATCAGAATTATCTCCATCACTCTGTAGAGATAAAGTCAACTATTGGGGCTTCACAAAGTCAGGGGTCTGTCTATAATCGACTGTCTATAATCGATTCAGGCGGATTGAAGATCGTAGACTTTGCCGTCTGTCACCGGTCTCACTATTTGTGTTCCGGCAAATTCTGAAATAACTATATGTCGTTTATGGCATTCGTGTGATTTGTTTAGGTCGCAACCACATGAAAGATAACAGAAATATCTTTTTTTATATAGGATAAGGGTGACAAACGAGTACACAGTCCACCTGATGGTAAGTGGTTGCTGCGTTCCATAGACATCTACATCTATCCTCTATTACAAAACAAAATGCAGATGCGTTGTCAGCCGTGAGGACTAAGATGGAATGCCTCTTTTCCAGTAAAAAGGGTCTCCGGTTCTCTACACTCACCATACGAAACATAGCAGCTTTAAGCTGCTATTTTACGCTGGTATTCTGTGAGAGCATGGCCCTTCCCCGGTCGAGCCGATCCATTCGTGCTACAACTATACTACTAATGTAGCTGCAGGATGGCTCTACCATGTATAAATATTATAATATTATATATCATACCGTACCTACTAACAGCATATTTTGGGGATAAAGCCAAGCAGGCGCTCAATAGCAACTTGAAGCATTCTTATTTTAAAGCAATGGTATGTATGTAGGCTGTTACTTTAGTTTGACTGAATAATTAATAATTTTATTGTATCAATAATAAGTTTAATAAAGTGAAAGAAATTCAGTAACTGTTGAATGTATTTTTATACAATGTTCTAGTAAGTAGCCATGCAGTTGGCTCGTTAAGTGATATTGTATCAAATAACAACGTTTCCAAGCAATTACTCGCTAGCAAGTACATAGCTTATAGTATTGGAAGGCGTTCTATTTCAGGGAACGAAATTGTTGATTAAAATTTATCCTCTGTTCTTATATTTTGCACTACGAATTTCAAGTTAAAATGTTTATAAGTTAATAAAGTGAAAATTCATCAGCTTAATTATATCACACTCACACATATACCACTGTACGATTTACAAGAAGTTTTCTACCTCGCACAACTTCCTTGTGGAGTCGACTGAAATTTTCCGTACCGATACGACTTAGGGACTTTCAAGAAAAGAGCCTACCCTTTTTAAAAGGCCGGCAACACATGTATAAGGATTTAGGCGGTCAGTCACGCCGCTAGGCATGCCGTCGAACAGCGAGCGTATCAACCACGGTTTCAAGCAAGTTTCAACAGCGCGCGCATGAACAGCGTGAATATTTTAGACTAATATCTAGTACATTTGCAAGCGTGTACGTCTGGACGGCGCTGTTCAAACGCGTGAATAGGAAACCAGCCCTACCGACTTAGTACCTAATTAGTAGTATAAGTTGTTTTTACACGTACATTAACTTATTATGTTTGAATTTAAAATAAAAAACAGATTAATTTCATGTTTATTGTTCATTTTCTAAATTGGAAAAAAGAATATTGTCTAAAAACTGTGCAGGGATGTCGATATTATTTTGATGTCTCGTAAAGCTCAAGTACCAAATAATGGTCATAACATAGGCGCAGCAACCGATGGTTCTGCGTACAACGATGCAATTACAGCAATATTGCACGATTGCTTCTCTGTCCATCTTTAAACAATATTGTACCACCAGCAGAGCCGCTATTTACACAAAATATACTTTCCATTGCGTATGCGTAAGTCCGTTTATGAATGCTAGGTTATCGTTTGAGCGGTACACAGTTCCGAAAATGACAGCAAGGTAAGTCGTTCCTGAAAGCAATCAGAGTCCGTTAAAATAGCCAAGTCGTAGTGTTCAATATATAGTCCCGAAAGTCACCACAACACCGATACAATTATGTACAAAGACAATCACAATTGCAAACGACGCCAACCAATGTAGCTTTGACAGAATTAGAGATGACGGTACAAAGTAGGCATGTCCATTTGAAATCGTTTAATCGATTGTTTATAGAAACAGAATCGATTTTCCAGATCGATATAGATCTGAATAATCCTTGTCCGATGTCAAGAAATACTTTTGCATAGTTGGAACGTCTGTTCCTTGTGACAGACAGAAAAACTGTTCTGTTCTGGGTTCGATCCCAGGGTCGGGCAAATTATTATTGGGTTTTTATAACTTGAAGTTCCCAGTAGTAGCACGGAGTCTGGATTTGTGTCCGGTGTTTGGCAATACGCGCATCCCTATTACATGGGATGTATAACATAACAGTACTTACACACCTCTACCTACTCCTTCTGGAAAATACTGGCGTAATGTTATGTTTATTAATTTAATGATTTTTCTATACAGTTACTTGTATTTACGGTAAGCTATCGTCAATAATGTTCTGTGTCTATATTAGGCATGTTTGAAAATGTCGCGATTGATCAAAAATAGATCTGTTAATGCTTGATTTAATCGAGAATCGATTCTAGTATGTTCGATTTACATCGATTTGGAGATCGTATTTTTTCATGAGAGACTGACAAGTGACCATTTAGTGACATCAAAAATAGGAGCGCCAAATACGATACGACTTATGAATATTTCCTAAGATTTATTATAGCCGTACGTTACAAACAGTATACCATCTATATAGTATATATCATCTTTTGTCATACGATAATATTAATACCATAACACTGTCGTACTTTACTTATAATAACACGTACGTCTCTACTTCTTTCATACTTGTAACAATATTAATAATAATATCTGTATCTAGTCTGCAATATTGCTCTTTTAAAAAAAAAACACATTTATAATTAATGCAGTAACGATAACTGTTTTCTTTTTTAAATTAATTATCGTAAACTCGTAAGTTATCGTATAGTAAGACGTAAAATATACTCCTGTCAAAACGATCATTAGAAAATCCTGTATAATTATCTTTACGAATATTTTTCTTCAGCATTATTCTAACTACCTATTCAAAACCGAGTATGACATTCAATAGGTATAGTAGGTTTTTAAAATTATACTTGTAGGGAATAATATAAAAGAATATAAAGAAATGGTAATATGATATTTTATTGTAGCTTCTTTTTGCAACTTTATTCGAAATAAATTAAAATGTAATTCAGATTAAAAAATATGCAACAGTTCATTAAAAATTCAAAAATCGATTACAATCGATTGGGCATCCCTAATCATTTTTCGACACCATATGATGTTTGACGAAGATGGCGGCGATTAATGTTATTAGTCGAATATAATACTTTTTAATGTTCATTTTTGCATGCAGCTAGTCCATGTTATAAAAGTATTTGCAACTAATATAATAAAATAGAAAATTAATTATCGTGTATGTCCGATGCTTTTATTACACAGGGCGGTTTTGGACATTGTTTTGTTTCACTGACAAATATAAATATAATTAAAACATATGATGCATTTAATGATTACTGTCTGAGGAACTTTGCTTTAATGAATCTGGTGAACTGGTGATTGATTGTTATTTTTCACAATTGGTTAAAATAAAAATAATTATAATTTATGTGAATATAATCAAAGTGAACAATAATTGTATAAAGTTACAGTTTTTCTAAATACTATTAGTAAATCCAATTGTGTATCCAATTGTGTTGCGCATTAAGAAATTACGTATAACATGATTATACTTAATTTTTTTAAGTACTTTAAATACACACAACGTAGGGTCCTAACCACTAGACGATCACGGCCGGTTTGAATATGGAAGGTTTGAAAGATGACCTTATCACAAAAATTGATAAGGGCGTGCTTCGGTGGTTTGGGCACGTTGAGCGAATGAGTGAAGACCGAATGGTGAAGAAAATATATAGCGCGAAAGTTAATATTAAAAGGTGTCGAGGTAGACCGAGACTAACTTTCGAAGACCATGTGAGCAAATTGCTCGAAGAGGGTAGGGTCAAAAGTACTCGGATACCTAGACGTGCATGCATGAAGAAGATAATGAATCTGAAAGAAGCGAAAGAGGTTTGTAAGGATCGTGACACTTGGCGATCTGTTCTCTCTGGCTACCCCGTCAGGGATTGTGCGTGAAGATAAATAAAATAAAATAAAAATTAAATACACACAAGATTTGACTAATAGCCTTAAACTATACTTCCAATTTTCTGATATGACATAAAGATATGTCAAACTATAATTAAAAAAGTTTGGAAATTCTAAAACTGCACGACTCACAATGCCCAATGATAGTAAAAAATAAAATAAAAAAAATATTGTAATTTTATTTATATTCGTCAATGAGTTCCAGTAGCAGACAAGGCAGTACACCTTGAAGACAGTCCGTCAAGTCCGGAGGTAGGTAATGTCTACTCTATATATTTATTCTATTCTATAACTAACAAAACGAGCCCAAACTATGCATTTCATTTCATGCATGCAACTAGGAGTTCCAGTAGCAGTCATCAAAGTACACTTTCAAGTAACTCTATCAAGTCTAGAGGTAAGATCTCATCATAACGAACAAAATGAGCCCAAACTCGGCACATCTAGTTCTCCTCATCGAGAAGTTCCAGTAGCAGTCATCAAAGTACACTTTCAAGTCACTCTATCAAGTCCGGAGGTACGGTCTCATAATAACTAACAAAACGAGCCCAAACACGGCACATTTCGTTCTCCTAGTAGAGGATTTCCAATAGCAGATACCGACACACCTTCAGGTCCATAAAGTCCAAGACGTATAAATATATTTATATATAAATCCTGCGTGCTTTTAGCGAAATAAAATATTGTAATTAAAATCTGTGATTATGAAAATAATAATAATATCTTACCTTGGTCAAGTCATTATTATGTCAAGTTACTACAGTGTCGAAATTGTACCGACGGTAGGCTGTTTAAAGGTTAAAGGGTATTAGATATACATGTTAAACGATGCCGTAGTAAAAGTATTTTGGCTTCACAGCCTATCGTAGAAATTTATAACTCTATTAGTAATTGAGAGCAAAACAATAATTATCATCGTAAAGTACCAATGATTAAAAGAATTCTTAGAGGTGCTAGGATGCGGCTTGCTAAATAATTGTCATGCACTATTAAAAATTGTTTCACTAATATTGAAAAGAGTTGGCAAAAATTATTTACTTTTGCGTATTCCTATTTTCATTTTGATAAAACAAATAATAACCAATTACGTCTCAACTAAAAGAGACATCTTTTCAAAATTTAGATTACCCAATTAATACTCATTTATCTCAACCACGTCCTAAATTTGATTAGTAGTTAAGTCGAAAGTAATGGATGGCGACTTAAAAAATGCATCCCGTGTTTTATTCTCAGACGACATTCTGGCTCCTCGTAATGTCAAAACTCTTGAAAGACTTCGTCAGAAGCATCCTTCGGTTAAATCTTGTCAGGGTTTACCGCTGCCTCCCAAAACTCCTTCAACCTTTACAAATTTCTGAAAAAGACACTTTAGAAGCAATTATGTCATTTTCGGATGGCTCTGCTGTCGTCGTTGACAGAATTACGCCTTAACATCTTAGAGATCTTGTAAGCGCTTTTGCCGGTGACGCTGGCGGAGTACTTCTTAATGACATACATACATACATAAACACTCACGCTTGTCACCCAGAGGGGTAGGCAGAGACTACGGACTTCCATTTGGCGCGATCCTGACACACCTCTCTCGCCTCTTTTACATCCATAAATCTACGCATACACGCTCGTCGGTTAAGGGTACTCCTAATCTGGTCCATTTTTAATGTATCGCCGATTTGGTCGATAAACCTTCGTCTAGGGCGTCCCTTCCCGACCCTGCCGTTCACTTCTGCAACATAAATTTGCTTTGTCACTCTTTCCTCGTTCATTCTTTCTACATGACCAAACCACCGAAGCATTCCTTTCTTAATCCTTGTCACAACGTCATCTTGCAAACCACACTTTTCTCTTATCACACTATTTCTCACCCTGTCATTCAGATTCAGCCCTAGCATACTCCTTAAGGAACGCATTTGTACAGCATTTTTTCTACTCTCATGCTTCTTCTGCCAGACCCAACTTTCACTACCATACATTAAAGTAGGGACTAACACAGCATTATGAATTGCCATACGTGCCTTAGTTGACACATTCTGACTCCTCATAATAGCGTGTAGAGCCCCATTCACTCTATTTCCTGCGTTCACTCGTCGTTCTATATCCTTATCATATCTACCATCCCTGCTAAATAAACATCCCAAATATACAAACTCATCCACTTGCTCAATCAACTCCCCTTCTATTCTTATTTCACATAAAGTTTTACTTTCTTCTCTTTCAAAAACCATCACTTTCGTCTTACTTGCGTTCGCTTTCATACCCCTTTCTTTCAATAACCAATTCATTTAAGTAACCATCATTTGCAACTCGGCCGCCGATGATGCAAATATGACTTGATCATCGGCGTACAAAAGGCATTTGACGGTTGACTCACCCATTCTCAACCCACATTCTTCAACTTTCAAAGTTTGTAAACAACTGTCCATAAATAGGTTAAACAGCCACGGGGAAGCCACACATCCCTGTCTGACACCTTTATGAATGCCAAACCAGTCCGAGTAGACCCCGTTGATCCTGACACAAGCACTAGAGTCCCTATAAAGAGACCTTAATGCCTGTATCAAGCCAGCACTCAACCCAAATGAGTTCAGTGTTTGCCATAACACATTCCTGTCCACTCTGTCATAAGCCTTTTCCAAGTCCATGAACGCACAAAAACTTTCTGGTATTTGGCCAAAAACTTCTCCGCTATCATGCGCATGGAAAATACTTGATCCGTACACCCCATCCCCTTTCTAAATCCAGCTTGCACATCCCAAATTTTTCCATCAGTTTCTTCCATAACCCTTTCAATTAACACCTTAGCATACAATTTACCCACAATGTTAAGCAAGCTGATACCACGGTAGTTTTTACAGTCCTGCTGCGACCCCTTTCCCTTATATATTGGGACTATCATATCCGGCTGCCTTACCTGCTTTCATGCTTTTCATTGCTATCATTATTTCATCTACACTTCTCTCCCTACCTCTCTCCACTTCTTCCGGAATTTCTATTTCACTTATTTCAGACGACTCCTCACTCTTAAACACGCTTTTAAAGTATTCCTTCCATCTCTTTAAATTCGAAACTTCATCATTCAACATGCAGCCATTCTCGTCTCGTATAGCATTCATTCTAGGCTGTTTTGAATTTCCCCTGGCAGTTCTTACGAACTTCCAGAACATTTTAATATTTTCCTGGAAGTTATCAGATATCCTTCTATCATTTTTATCTATCCTTTCTTGCTTTTTCCTTTCAACAACTTCTTTTACTCTCTTATTTATACGTCTAAAGTCTGCCTTTTTTCCTTCAATCTCATCGTTCATACCGCCAGAATTACCAGCTTTAGTTGCTAGTAAATCTAGCCATGCTCTCTTCTTTGCTTCAACTTCCATCCGTACCTCATCATCCTACCACAACGTATTACTTTTCCTTTCATTCGTTCTCTTACTTACACCACATACTTCGGTGGCTGCAACCACCAAAACTTTCTTAATATTATTCCATACATTCTTTAATTCTAAATTATTCATACATAATTCATTCAAGCCACTTATATTTTCCCTCAGTCTGCATTTATACTTCTCTTTCACACCTTCATCTTGTAACCTCTCTATTCTTATACGCTGTAACGCAGTGGTAGACACAGATGTCCAATGCCGCCAACGTCTGAATAGACCATTAATTCGGCATAAGACCAAGTAATGATCCGTCCCTACGTTGGACCCCCGGTAAACCCTTGTATCTACCACTGCGCTCCTCATTCTTTCATCCACAATTATAAAATCTATCATGTTTCTATCATCCCCTCTTTCCCATGTATACATGTGAATACTCTTATGGCAAAAGAAAGTGTTCGCCACAAAAAGATTCTTTTCCACACATACGGTGAGGAGGTCTTCACCATACTCATTTATTCTTTCATCGCCAAACGTTCCTAATATCCTTTCATAACCAGACCTCTTCACCCCAACCCCTCCATTAAAATCTCCTAACATAATAATATTTTCATTTTCCTTACATTTCATCAACACCAGCCTTACCATGTCCCAAAACTGCTCTCGGATAAAAGTGGGCATAGACATATCTGGGGCGTACACCCCTAGCACAAACAACTTCTTTAAGCCCACTTTCATTCGTATCCATAGCAGCCTTGGGCTAACACATTCATACTCTTTCACACATTGACCCATTCTTTCTGAAAGGATGACACCGACTCCCTGGCATGCCCTCTCGGTCTCGTCTACTTCAGACCAGTAAGCGGTATACATGCCATGTGCAGTGACATCTCTTCCCTTTCGTTTCGTCTCGTTCACACATAACACATCTATTCCTCTATCATTCATCATTTTGCATAATTCATCCATCTTATCATTCATTGCTCCACATACATTCAGCGTAGCCAGACGGGCCTCTGCAATCCACTTTTCGCCTTTCGACCCCCAGGAGACAGGACGTGACGGGTGGCGAACTTCGTCGCCGGTTTTTCTCCCGGAGATTCTTCGCACCCCTGCCACATTAAAGGGGCGCCAGGAACTCGGGGCCATTTCTTTTTCTTCTTGGCTCATGGTGCGAACTAAGGGGTGGTAGATTTTACGCCGCTACCATACGGCGAGGAGCCGAGTCTGTCGTTTCGGCTTTGTCGCTCGTTTAGCACCACCCGGGGGACACGTGTAGGGTGGGCCTAGGTTTAGGTGGTCGAAGCCTACGGACGCGAGCGACTCATCCACCCAATTCTTAATGACGTTACAACATTATGTAACTTTATGCTTTCTGGTAATGTTAATCCAAATTTCATTGCATTCATATATGGGAAAAGATTATGTGCCATCAAAAAAAGGATAACGGTATCCGTCCTATTGCCGTTGGTTCGATATTTCGACGCTTAACTTCAAAACTACCTTGCAAGCATATAATCTCTAACCTTAAGACAAAATTTAGCCTATTCAAGTAGGCTTTGGCACTAGACGTGGCTGTGAGGCGGCGGTACATTTAGTACGTACATTTTTAACAAACTCTGATGCAGATGTTCTTGTGAAGGTTGACCTAAGGTATGCTTTTGGCTCTATTGCTTGTTGAAAGAAGTAGTTAACAATACCCCCGAAATTTATCATTACGTTTGGAAATGTTACAGTCAAAATACTTACTTCTTTTACGAAAACCATGTTATTGATTATGCTGTCGGTGTTCAGCAGAGTGACCCACTAGGTCCAGCACTTTTCAGTTTGGAAATTCAACCCATTATTTCAAATTTGAAATCTAAGCTGAATGTATGTCGCCCAGGTGGACGACGGTACACTGGCAGATAGAGCACATGACGCCCTCGGTGATCTTACTTATATTTTTCGAAATTTTAAATATATTGGTCTTGAACCAAAGAGGAATAAATGTGAAATATTTTTTCTCCAATAATTTATCTACTTCTCATAAAGACACTTTAATTACAAATTTCAATCATATTTCTCCAGCAATAAAAGTTGTCAGTACGGAATCAATATACCTCTAGGTGCCCCGTTATTTTCTGCCGACTTCCAAAAAGGAGACGGTACTCAATTCGACTGTATGTTTTTTTATGTGTGTGACCTCATAACTTTTTACTGAGTGTATCGATTTGGTTGATTCTTTTTTTATTTGAAGGCCTACCTATTACGCTAAATGATAAATTCTCAGACTGACGACGGGCACTAGCATCCCTGAAAGGGAAGGGTCATGTCCAGCAGTGGTCTTTTACGGTGAACAAAAACAAAAAGAATCTTCTATAGATATCGATTTATTTTATAAAGTAGATTTAATTTACTACTCCTGCAGTTTTCTTTATTAGTTCTATTTTTTATAAGCTTTGCTTCTTCGGAATATTGATATTGTTTCTTCAAAAGCAAGTTCTTCGCAAGCATTAAAATATTTTATAATAATTATTGTATTATAATAATATGCAGAGCACTTTTTGATTGCACTAAAACAACCATTTTTAATTTTTTCCCCTGGTAATTTTAGTTTGTACTACAATAAACAGTGTTTTATTTTATTGTGTCCGTAGGGTCGGTGCTTACAGCGTATTCGGTGAGTCGTTGAAAATTCAAATTTACATATCCGCTACGTGGTTGCTCTTTTCGTTCAACGTGAAAATAGTTTTGTATTTTGTAATATGACTAACTTTACGTTTATATCATATTTACAAAAACATTTAAGTTAACAATTCTAGGCCTAATATTTACCAGAATTTATTATAATCTTAACGGTAAAACAAAATTTATGATAAAACATTATTTGGGGACAATAGTCAAGGTACAGATATCTTTTCTCTATCAGTCCCTTTGAATCCATTACTGGACGTAGATTGACATAGATGAGAATATATTGCCATACATAAATATTATAACTTTGTGTATTCAAATTCTTCCGCGAAGCGCAGGTCGCCTTCTCCTAATATACTTTTGTCCAAACTGGAAATGTAGAGTTTTATGGCGGGCTTCTCAACACGCAGAGTTGTACTAACGGTAATTTTGGCACAGCACGCACACAACGAACTTGCTAAATCGGGAAGATCGGGCCGAGTCGAGGACGTCCACCGCCGCGCTCCGCAATCACCTTTGTTCGCGAGCCGTACCTATTTAAACTGTGGTTATACTTTACAAATATGTCGAAAGCACATAAAACATATTATACTATCTTTGAATGCCTCAACAACAATTCCTCAAATCCAGAATTATTCATTGAAGATCAAATTGATTTTAAACATTATGCTCAGTTTTACTTATCTTCACGCACAATCCCTGACGGGGTAGCCAGAGAGAACAGATCCCCAAGTGTCACGATCCTTACATACCTCTTTCGCTTCTTTCAGATTCATTATCTTCTTCATACATACACGTCTAGGTATCCGAGTACTCTTGACCCTACCCTCTTCGAGCAATTTGCTCACATGGTCTTCGAAAGTTAGTCTCGGTCTACCTCGACACCTTTTAATATTAACTTTCGCGCTATATATTTTCTTCACCATTCGGTCTTCACTCATTCGCTCAACGTGACCAAACCATCGAAGCACGTCCTTATCAATTTTTGTGATAAGGTCATCTTTCAAACCTGCCATATTGCGAATCTCTTCGTTTCGCTTTCGGTCGGCCATGGTAACGCCGCACATTATACGAAGAGATCGCATCTCCACTGCATTCAACTTGCTTTTATGCTTCTTCTGGCATACCCAGGTTTCGCTGCCATATAACAAAGTCGGTACCAACACCGCGTTATGTATTGCAAGGCGTGCACTCTTCACTACGCCTTGCCTTTTGACTAACGCAGTCAGTCACCTTGACTTTGTTCCCGGCAGCGACACGCCTGTCCACATCTAAATCACATCGTCCATCCCGGCTAAAAGCACTCCCCAAGTATACAATTTCATTTACCTGTTCTAGACATTCCTGATTTACCCCTATTTTTAATTATTTTTCACTTACTCGCATTTTAGTTATTTGGCATTTGTTGTAATGTAAAGCTGATTTTTTTTGACAAACATTGCGTCTTTGAGAGGAAACTAAAGAAATGATTAACAGATATGATGCATAGGTACGTATCCGTATGTATTATGTTTGTAAATATTATAACTAGAGAGAGACTTAGATGTTAAACAAAAAGAGAGTGACAACTCTGCAACAGTAGGTATTTAAGGTTTGTGCGGATTAATCCTACTATTCTGTCTTTACTATAACAATAGGGTCTAGTACGTGACATTTGCCAAGAAACTTCCGCATACATCTTCGTATGAAGTTGGCGTTAGCGAAGGAGCATCCGAGTGTTGAGTCGAGTGCTGAGTTGATGACGCAACAGCAACAGAGTTCGTTTTAATTACATGATCATCAGCCCACTGACAGACGATATTAAGTGACGTGAGTCGCAATCTTCGGTGAAATAATATAATATAACTTCTATTATTTATATTGCCGTGTAGTGGCGGTCAAGAATATCCACTACCCCATATCCTCCCGTGGGTGTCGTAAAAGGCGACAAAGGGAAACAGGCAGGAGATGGGCAGCAGCATCTTCTTGATAACAACAAACTAACAATAAAAAAAACTGCGGTTGCCAACCCGCTCGCCAAGCGTGGCAACTATGGCAAATACCCCCCTATGAATGACAGTAACAAAGAAAAGGCCCCCAGTCCCCGGCGGCCCCGCTATTCCTGGCTACGGTGGCGACCATGGTAACGGCGGGGCAGGGGGTGCTAAGAATCTCCGGTGGAGGTTCGGTTGCCACCTTAGACGACTCGACCTGGCAACGTACAACGCACGCACCCTGAGGACTGACGAGAAGATCGTGGAGCTGGAAGAAGAGATGGACAAGTTGCGCTGGCATATTATAGGATTATCCGAAGTCCGAAGAGAGGGGGAGGACACGGTAATCCTCGAATCCGGCAACTTGCTCTATCACCGGGAGGGCGACCATCTGTCCCAAGGAGGTGTCGGATTTATCGTCCACAAGTCTCTCGTTAACAACGTTGTAAAGATCGGGAGTGTGTCGACGAGGGTTGCGTACCTTATACTCAGAATCACCAAACGGTATTCGCTGAAGGTCATACAGGTTTACGCACCAACCTCGGCACACCCCGATGAGGAGGTGGAGGAAATGTAAGAGGATATCTCTAGAGCCATGCATTCCTCCAAAACCCAATATACGGTGTTAATAGGAGACTTTAATGCAAAACTAGGCACAAGAGAGAACGGTGAGCTGAAAGTAGGAAAATTTGGAATAGGGCAACGGAACCCAAGGGGCCAGCAGCTGGCCGACTTCATGGAGAAAGAGGGACTCTTTATGATGAACTCTTTCTTCCAGAAGCGGCCCCACAGGAAGTGGACCTGGTCGAGCCCCGACGGTTCGACAAAAAATGAGATTGACTTCATTATGACGACCAGACGACAACTGTTCAGTAATGTCTCCGTGATCGCGAGGGTGAAAACTGGTAGCGATCACCGAATGGTTAGAGGCACACTGAACCTAAACGTTAAGTTGGAGAGGTCTCGTCTAATGAAGTCAACGCTCCGTCCCCCTCGTGCTCTAATCCAAAGTCCCGAAACCTTTCAGCTCGAGTTACAAAACCGTTTTCAGTGCCTAGAAGACTGCAATGAAGTGGACGATATGAATGACAAGCTCGTGGAAACTGTCCATGCGGTCGGAGCTAAGTTCTGCAAGACCCGCCGCAGAAGAACACAAAAACTCTCCGATCACACTCTTAATCTCATGGCTGTTAGACGGGAGATGAAGCTACATTCTTCAACAGATTTGACAGCATACAGGCATCTGAACAGACAGATCTCCAAATGCATGCGGCGGGACTTACGCAACTTCAATACAGCTCGTATTGAAGAAGCGATCGAGCGGAACCAAGGCTCCAAAGTCTTTGCCAGAGATCTGTCTAGCAGAAAGAGCCAACTGTCAAAGCTGAAGACAGAATGTGGCAGCATCGTTTCCGGGACACCTGAGATTTTGAGTGAGATTGAGAGGTTCTATGGGCAGTTGTACACGTCATCGTTGGAGCCACACGCAAGTGTGAGTAACGATCCAAGAGCGAGTCTCATCCGACACTATTCCGAAGATATCCCGGACGTCAGTCTGAGCGAGATTAGAATGGCTCTCCAGCACCTTAAAAACGGTAAGGCCCCAGGCGAGGATGGAATTACAGCGGGGCTTCTGAAAGCGGGTGGAAAACCGGTACTTGAAGTCCTTCAGAAGCTCTTTAATTCCGTCCTCCATGGTGGCATTACACCGGAGGCGTGGAGCAGAAGTGCGGTGGTCTTGTTCTTCAAGAAAGGTGACAACGCTCTCTTGAAGAACTACAGACCGATTTCCCTTCTGAGCCACGTCTACGTGCTGTTTTCGAGAGTCATTACGAATCGTCTTGCGCGCAGACTTGACGACTTCCAGCCTCCCGAACAAGCCGGTTTCCGAAAGGGCTTTAGCACCATAGACCACATACATACCCTTCGGCAAATTGTACAGAAGTCCGAAGAGTACAATTTGCCACTATGTCTGGCGTATGTGGACTATGAGAAAGCCTTTGATTCCGTCGAAATTTGGGCGGTGCTGCAGTCCCTTCAGCGGTGCCAAGTTGACTGTCGGTATATCGAAGTGTTGAAGTGCTTGTACAGTAAGGCTACGATGACTATCCGAGTACAGAACCAGAGTACGAAACCTATCCAATTGCAGAGAGGTGTAAGACAGGGTGACGTCATATCCCCGAAACTCTTCACCGCTGCATTGGAAGACGTTTTCAAGCTTCTGGACTGGAAAGGATACGGTATCAACATCAATGGCGAGTACATCACTCACCTTCGATTTGCCGACGATATAGTCCTTATGGCAGAATCGCTGGGGGACCTAAGCGCTATGCTCAATGACCTCAATAGTGTTTCCCAACGGATAGGTCTTAAGATGAACATGGACAAAACAAAGATCATGTTTAATGTCCATGTCAAACCTATGCCGGTGGTTGTTGGGAACACTAAGCTCGAAGTTGTTGACGAGTATGTTTACCTGGGACAAATATGGGTTCGGGAAATTACGGCACATCTTCTCGTCAGGTATATCTCAAACCTTGAAAACGAGACTGTACACCCAGTGCGTGTTGCCAGTGATGACATACGAAACTGAGACGTGGTCCTTCACTGCTGGCCGGATGAGGAAGCTCAAGGTCGCTCAGCGAGCTATGGAGAGGGCTATGCTCGAAGTTTCTCTGCGTGATAAACTTAGGAATGAGGATATCCGCAGTAGAACCAGAGTAACCGACATAGCCCAACGGATTAGTAAGCTGAAGTGGCAATGGGCCGGCCATATAGCTTGAATAACCGACAACCGATGGGGAAGAAAGGTTCTCGAGTGGCAGCCTCGTACCGGTAGACGAAGTGTAGGGTGTCCCCCCACGAGATGGAGTGACGACCTGGTAAGACATGCAGGAAGTCGATGGATGCAGGTGGCTCAGGACCGTGCTTTATGACATTCTTTGGAGGAGGCCTATGTTCAGCAGTGGACTTGTAAAAGGCTATAATGATGATGATGATGAACTTCTATTATGATTCCTACGTATATCTTTTTTATATATTATTCTAAGCCAGCGCTTATCTACAATCCCACCTGATGGTAAATGTGATGTAGCCTAAGATCGTGAAGCGCACTGACAACAAATGAACAAATGCCTATTCACTCATGCCTTGAAGACACCCACATTGTGATCCCGACTGGCCCGAAAACTTGGTTGTTATCTCTCCACAACTGTGCTGTCGTCTGCATACCCATAGATACCGGGCATAAGCAGATCATTAATATGAAGCAGGAAGAGAGTTGCGGAGAGAATGGATTCCTGAAGAACACTGGCGTTGGTCACAATAGGATCGTATGAGCAGCCATCTTTGAGATGACCATGACCTGGAGAGACCGTTCACTCAGGAAGTCCTTTACCCAGTCAATCGAACCAGGGGATAAACCATACGCTGAAAGCTTACCCAAAAAGCTAGTGTGCCAAACTCTGTCAAAGGCCTTCGAGACATCAAGGGAAACAGCAAGTGCTTCCCCAATGTTCTCAAGTGCCTCGCCCCATACGTGTGTAGCATACGCTAGAAGTCAGACGCAGAAGAAGCGGACCGATTTTGGCGAAACCCGTATTGGCGGTCACTAAGGAGGTCATTCTGTTCTAGGTATGCCACTAAGCGGGCGTTTAATATATGCTCCATAATTTTGCAGAGTATGGAGGTAATTGAAATTGGCCTATAACTGGCAGGGTCAGCACGGCTCCCATTTTTTGGAATAGGCTGCATGTTGGCCAGCTTTCAGGATTTTGGTACTATTCGAGTCCCTCATTTAGGACTGAAATAGTGTGTAGTCTAACCAGAATAGGCGGAACAAACGTGTCAGCATTTAGAACAATAGCTGGTATACCATCTAGTCCACTAGCTTTATTTACATCTAAACACCGCAAAGTTTTAAGAAACTCCTTATTTGTGATACGAGCCTCCAACATAGAGGTCCCGCAGTGAGGTAATTTAGGTGGAACGTTGTTGCCACTGTCCAGACGTGAATTGTAGGCAAAGACAGACTCGAACAAGTCTGCTTTCACTTAAGATAGATGCGCCAGTGAGCCATCCGGTTGTACCATAAGAGGCAGTGTAGGCAGACAAAATTTTGTCTCGACTGCTTTGGCAAGAGACCAAAAAGGTCTAGTGCCGGATGGTCTGGCAGAGAGTTTTGCACCAATCTGTTTAATGCGATCGAGACTAGCTTTTCGTAATGCTTTTTTGTAGGACTTGACAGCCCAGTTAAAAGTTCTCTTCTTGTAGCTAATATCCGGGGCTTTGCAGTTTCAAGTGTCAACCCAGGATAAACAAGCTAAATCGCTTTTCAGCTTCGGCGGATTCAGAATTCAGAATTCGGATTCAGAAACGAAGCCATGAGCGGGCTTTGCTATCGGTGAGAGCATTAGAGAAGAGGATAAAATACTCCATTACTTGACGCAACACATCGGTTATGGCATCTGCGCAGCTCGAAGGGTCCGCAGAAGAAAAAAAGACCTCCCGTCAAGGATCGGATGCAAAAAAAAGTCGCATCTCATCCCAATCATGACTTATGCGACCATATTCATCGAACACTTTTGGAGTCGTAATCAGGTGGAGAATATGACGATACAGATTTCACCAATCCAGGATAGTCAATGTACACTACATTCAATAGACATCCAATATGTGTTCCCGTCAAGAAAAGTGGTGTGGCTTCTCAGTCGCAAGATGGTGATGGACTACCCTGAGATTAAAGTACAATCCTCGAATATTAGTAAGGTGCACTTTTAATGAGAGTACTTGCAATCCCTGTTCAGCAAAATTTTTCGTTTATGATACATATTGGGAGTATAGAGTAAATAAGAATGGAGAATGGCAGTTGAACGAGACATAGCATTAGCAACCAAACAAACCTATCAGAATTACTGCGCCCATGGGAACTTGATCTGGATACTGCCTACTGAGTTACATGCCAGGGAGTCGGCGTCATCCTTTCAGAAAAAATGGGTCAGTGTGAAAGAGTATGAATGTGTAAGCCCAAGGCTTCTGTGGATACGAATGAAAGTGGGCTTAAAGAAGTTGTTAGTGCTTGGGGTGTACGCCCCAGATATCTCTAAGCCCACTTATATCCGAGAGCAGTTTTGGGACATGGTTAGGCTGGTGTTGACGAAATGTAAGGGAAATGAAAATATTATTATGTTAGGAGATTTTAATGGAAGGGTTGAGGTGAAGAGGTCTGGTTATGAAAGGATATTAGGAGCGTTTGGTGCTGAAAGAATAAATTAGAATGCTGAAGACCTCCTCACCGTATGTGTGGAAAAGAATCTTTTTGTGGCGAACACTTTCTTTCGCCATAAGAGTATTCACATGTATACTTGGGAAAGAGGGGATGATAGAAGCATGATAGATTTCATAATTGTGGATGAAAGAATGAGGAGCGCAGTGGTAGATACGAGTACAAGGGTTTACCGTGGGTCCAACGTAGGGACGGATCATTACTTGGTCTTATGCCGAATTAATGGTCTATTCAAGCGTTGGCGGCATCGGACATCTGTGTCTGCCACTGCGTTACAGCGTATAAGAATAGAGAGGTTACAAGATGAAGGGGTGAAAGAGAAAATGCAGACTGAGGGAAAATATAAGTGTGTTGAATGAATTGTGTATGAATGATTTATACCTAAAGAATGTATGGAATAATGTTAGGAAAGTTTTGGTTCATACATCCACCGAAGTATGTGGTGTAAGTAAGAGAACGAATGAAAGGAAAAGTAATACGTTGTGGTGGGATGATGGGGTACGGATGGAAGTTGATGCAAAGAAGAGAGCATGGCTAGATTTACTAGCAACCAAAGCTGGTAACTCTGGCGGTATGAATGATGAGATTGAAAGAAAAAAGGCAGACTTTAGACGTATAAATAAGAGAGTAAAAGAAGTTGTTAAAAGGAAAAAGCAAGAAAGGATAGATAAGAATGATAAAAGCATATCGGATGACTTCCAGGCAAATATTAAAATGTTCTGTAAGCTCGTAAGAATTGCTAGGGGAAATTCAAAACAGCCTAGAATGAATGCTATATGAGACGAGAATGGCTGCATGCTGAATGATGAAGTTTCGAATTTAAAGAGATGGAAGGAATACTTTGAAAGCGTGTATAAGAGTGAAGAGTCGTCTGAAGTAAGTGAAATAGAAATTCCGGAAGGAGTGGAGAGGTAGGGAGATAAGTGTAGATGAAATAATGAAAGCAATGAAAAGCACGAAAGCAGGTAAGGCAGCCGGATATGATAAAGTATCACTTGAAATGCTAAGGGCTGGGGGGGGGGGGGGGGTGTTTACAGGCCTGCTGTACACCTTGTGTAAATTATGTTGGGAACTGAAGCGGGTACCGGAAGACTGGTGCAAAGCCGTTATAGTCCCAATATATAAGGTAAAGGGATCGCAGCAGGACTGTAAAAACTACCGCGTCATCAGCTTGCTTAGCATTGTGGGTAAACTGTATGCTAAGGTGTTAATTGAAAGAGTTATGGAAGAAACTGATAGAAAAATTTGGGATGTGCAAGATGGATTTAGAAAAGGGATGGGGTGTACGGATCAAGTATTTTCCATGCGCATGATTGCGGAGAAAATTTTTGCCAAAAACCAGAAAGTTTTTTGTGCGTTCTTGGACTTGGAAAAGGTTTATGACAGAGTGGACAGGAACATGTTATGGCAAACACTGATCTCATTTGGGTTGAGTGCTGGTCTGATACAGGCATTAAAATCTCTTTACAGGGACTCTAGTGCTTGTGTCAGGATCAACGGTGCCTACTCGGACTGGTTTGGCATTCAAAAAGGTGTCATACAGGGCTGTGTAGCTTCTTCATGGCTGTTTAACCTATTTATGGACAGTTGTTTGCAAACTTTGAAAGTTGAAGAATGTGGGTTGAGAATGGGTGAGTTAACCATCAAATGCCTTTTGTTCGCCGATGATCAAGTCATATTTGCATCGTCGGCGGCCGAGTTGCAAATGATGGTTACTTTAATGAACTGGTCATTAAAAGAAAGGGGTATGAAAGTGAACGCAAGTAAGACGAAAATGATGGTTTTTGAAAGAGAAGAAAGTAAAACGTTATGTGAAATAAGAATAGAAGGGGAGTTGATTGAGCAAGTGGATGAGTTTGTATATTTGGGATGTTTATTTAGGAGGGATGGTAGATATGATAAGGATATAGAACGACGAGTGAACGCAGGAAATAGAGTTAATGGGGCTCTACACGCTATTGTGAAGAGTCAGAATGTGTCAAAGAAGGCACGTATGGCAATTCATAATGCTGTGTTAGTCCCTACTTTAATGTATGGTAGTGAAAGTTGGGTATGGCAGAAGAAGCATGAGAGTAGAATAAATGCTGTAGAAATGCGATCATTAAGGAGTATGCTAGGGCTGAATCTGAATGACAGGGTGAGAAATAGTGTGATAAGAGAAAAGTGTAGTTTACAAGATGACGTTTTGACCAGGATTAAAAACGGAATGCTAAGGTGGTTAGGTCATGTAGAAAGAATGAACGAGGAAAGAGTGACAAAGCAAATTTATGTTTCAGAAGTGAACGCTAAAGTCGGGAAGGGACGCCCTAGACGAAGATTTATCGACCAAATCGGCGATACATTGAAAATGGGCTAGATTAGGAGTACCCTTAACCGACGGGTGTGTATGCGTAAATATATGGATGTAAAGGAGGCGATAGAGGAGTGTCAGGATCGCGACAAATGGAAGTCCGTAGTCTCTGCCTACCCTTCTGGGTGACAGGCGTGAGTGTTTGTATTGTACATTTGTATAAAGATTTTTTTATAGGATAAGGGCGACAAACGAGTGTTTGTCGCCCTTATCCTATATCCTTATCCTTATCGCCCTGTATGCTCATACAGCCCACCTGATGGTAAGTGGATGCTGTGACTCATAGACATCTACATTTCTCGAGATGTTATCATCCCTGAGGATTAAGATTTCGTTTCCAGTAAAAACATACAGCTGCTATTTTACGTTGGTATTTTGTAAGAAAGTGGTCCTTCCCCGGTCGAGCCAACCCATTCATGTTACAACAATAATATCGCTGCAGCGTGGCTCTACCACGTCATGAAGATGAAGAACAAGTAATGTCGATATAGTTTGAAATTGTCTTGTAATCTCGTGAGTGTTGATTATGAATCATATCCCTAGGTTTGGATCTATGTGTAAAACTTAAAGTAATAAAATTTGTAATTGGATGTCATTGTATGATTGATACTGCCCAATTGTATGTGATAAGGGAGTTAGGAAAATTTCAGTGTTTATATAACTTTATATTATCTTTTGTCGTAGCAGATACATATAAAGTCAAAAAGTCTTTACAGTAGATGTACCCAAAAATAAATGACAAAATGTGTACGGAAAGTTTCAGAACCTTTCTTAAAAGTTATTTTACGCGTAACTTTTAGATATTTTAAGCCTATTGTAATGCTCACAGAGCCTCCCGTTCAAGTAATCCTTTGACTAAAGCATACTTGTGCTAAATTGAAAAGGTAAAGGTTGACTTGTATTACTCATATTTTAGGTACTTTAAAACATGAGTAATACAAGCCAATTTTGTTTTAATTTATCTGTATAAATAATTTTAGTTTATTTTTGATATTCATCTTAATAACATTAAAATGAATAAAATCTAAAAATTTCGAATTAGAATTTTCCATTTCTAATTTTTATATAATGATACCTACGCACCCACACATACGATTATAATACTCATATTTAGACTTGTTTGAACTTGTTTTGAATGTTTATTTTTTATCTGACTTTGACGAGGATTATTTAATAAGTGTTATATCTATATAAATTTATTATATTTAGTTACTTAAGTCACCTGCCACTGCCACCAGAAGTCAAATAATAATGTTATACCGACATTTTTACCGAAATAAAAAATAGCGTGTAACTATTTTCAAATTTATTGCTTTTCATTGAAATTTTATCAAATCTATTTTTTTTTTATTGTATGAGGGTGACAAATGAGCACACAGTCCATCTGATAGTAAGTAGTTGCTATGGCCCATTGACATCTACATTTATCCTCAATTAAGAATCAAAATGTATATAACTATCTATATATCCATAAATACTATTAATTTGACTATTTAATTAACTTTTTACCTACCGGCCGTTCGATTTACATACGGTACGGAACGTGTTTGTATATGTAAATTACTTCAAATTTTTATATCGAACCTGAGTGTTATCCATGGGTAAATTCACGTTTAATAAACACAATAAAAATTTTAGGGTCATGCTTTTTTTAAAAGAAATGGATACTTAAAGTTAGCCATCAAACTCTAAGTAAAAGTAGATAGTTTCGAAAATTTAAACATTCATTGGTTCGTATTTTTAAAAGTAGAGCTAGAAAATACTTAGAAGATTAAGTGCAGAAGTAACTTAAGTTGCTTTTAAGTTAGTATATTATTAAATTTTAAAGCGAATTTTATGAACAATTGTAATATTTCTTATATTACAGCCGTAAGTTTACTTCATATTATATAATATTTACGTAATGTTAGTGTCTTTCCATTTATATTTAATAAGATTAATTTACAAGAATGCTTTTAATGTTATAAGTAAAGTAAATGAACAATATATTTCACATTATAGAGCAACACTGCAGCTATGTTATGACTATAGCCTGAATAGATGGGCTCAACCGGAGTAGGACCACGCTCTCACAGAATACCAGCGTGAAACAACAGATTTGCGTTTCGTATGGTACGTGTAGACAAACTTTTTACTGGTAACGAAGCGTTCCATCTTAGTCCTCAGAGGTGACAACACATCTTCATTCTGATTCTTAGTTGAGGATATATGTAGATTTTTATGAGCCACAGCATCCAATTGGTTTTCACACAAAAACATGACATGTCGCTCAAATTCAAGTTAATGTAATTGTTGAATTTAAAAATAGACTTTGGCCTAGCATTATATTAAACTGAGAAATGGTTTCAAAAAACATGGTACTCGTACAACACAAACCTTGTCGTGTATTTTGCCGATAAAGCTTATCTTATATTAAAATCCCAGGTCGCCAGTTGGAAGGATTTGTTGTTCGCAATTCAGCAGTTTTGGTTTTGTATTAAACATAAGGTTGGATTTTGTGATCAAATGCAATAAGAACATAAAGTTATAAACTATGTAGATATTAATTACCGAACCAACGTCTTGCATTGGAATCCTAGCCAAAATTAATATTTTATGGGAAAACACACGTTAGTGGAGATTCGGTCTATTTTATGTGTTGTGTCTGTGTTTATATGACAATGTTTCTTAATGGTCCTTGTAGTTATTTATGTAAGCAGTATTATATGGTAAGGTAAGAACAGTCATACGTGGTAAAGCCATGCTGCAGCTAAATTATAGGTATTTCATGATTAGGTTGGTTCGACCGGGGAAAGACCATGCTCTCACAGAATACCAGCATAAAATAGAGAACTAGAGACCGCTTTTACTGAAAACGACGTATTCTTTATCTGTTCATTACAGTTGGTTCAGCCATTCCGAAGATTAGTCTAGACACAGAATATAGGGCTTCAACCACTATTTACCACCAGGTGGCAATGTAGCTTATAATAAGTATATAAACCTTTCCAAAATCGTAACTGGTGTTTAGTTATGTAAGATGCATATTAGATAATCAATGCAAATATTTTACAGTGACTTTATTTGCATGATAACTGGTTTACTAGAAAAGTACTATTAGAAAAAACTGGACTCCTGTTATCGTCGGCTTGTGCTACTGTTAAAGTGTACTCTATTCAGATTAATGGGTTAACTCAATTCAGAGATATCGTGCTATATGAAATATTTATCTATAAATCTATACATATAAATAAAATCTAAGTGTCTTTCTGTAACGCCGAAATAACTGTTATGCTACTTTCATGCTATTAAGACATAAATAAACATTTTACAATTTTTTTTTCTGACTCTCTGTGTGTCTGGGCTTATTTTGGAATATGAACTAGATAGGGAATAATGTCAGGAGTGTTGTAGACAATATATGTTATTCGAAAAACATAGATTATTTTAAAAAAAAACCACAAAAACTTATAAAATAAATAGTCTTTGATTAAGTATATTAAATCTAAATAACCCCACATTAATGGATTATATTCAAGCGAAGACATTTCGGATGGAGTAACATAAGAATAGAATAAAAGGAAGAATTGTTAACTTCCTCCTTTTTAGAAGTTCAGGAAAATTATTCCAAATATATCTGTCTTAAATTATCTATCTATTGCCCTTTCGACGTGGCACAAAAAATGTAACTTCATTTAATTAAAGTATTACAAAAAATTAATAGCTAGTACTTATTCAGAAGTGCTGTTTGTGATATTCCATAATATTAAGTATTTATATGCGAAACCAAAAACACATCAAGCACAATAATTTTTTTTAATTATGTAATTCCACTATGCCCCCTACGATATCATTCATTATATGTGCTGCACATATATAACAGCTCGTTCTAGCAGTGTAAAGTATCGCGCAGGCGGCTAAGAGTGATCAGTCAGTAACACTACGAGTCTCACTGTAGTTAATATGCCCATTAGGTTATTCTTCTAGTGTAGGCAGGGAAGATCGTGTTGCTGAGAGGCTGCCCTGTGTTACATTGAGATGGATAGTGTTGCTGTTGGTTTGTATACTTTGGTGTTATAATGTAATTGGGTCCTTCACGCTACACCGTGTGTGTGGTTGTGGTGGAAACATGTTACGGCTGGTCAAACTGTAGTGCTCTTTACTGAATGGTGCAGTGCGCTGTATTGTGGCTGATAATGATTGGTTGCGTAAGCAGGAGAGCAAGTGGAGCATTATACTCTCACACCTTTCTTATTTTTATCAATCAATGCCTCCAGAATGGTTCCTGATAGTAAGGAGGGTTTGTTTCCGAGTAATATTCTTTTATTTAAATAATTTCGAACAATAACATCACTTATGGTAAAAATATAATGGTTCATCTTGAAATAGAAATTAAGTATCTAGATAAATTTAAATAATTAAATTCGGTTTGTAATTCCGATACACATTTTTATTATTTTTGTTTATTTTTTTAAAATTAAAACTCGCTTAATTGTTATTATTTATTTTATTTTTATTTATCTTCACGCACAATCCCTGACGGGGTAGCCAGAGAGAACAGATCGCCAAGTGTCACGATCCTTACATACCTCTTTCGCTTCTTTCAGATTCATTATCTTCTTCATACATGCACGTCTAGGTATCCGAGTACTCTTGACCCTACCCTCTTCGAGCAATTTGCTCACATGGTCTTCAAAAGTTAGTCTCGGTCTACCTCGACACCTTTTAATATTAACTTTCGCGCTATATATTTTCTTCACCATTCGGTCTTCACTCATTCGCTCAACGTGCCCAAACCGCTTAATTGTTAGTAAATAAAAAGTAATTTTGGAATACATATAATATCATTATAATATAATATATACTAAATTATATATTCCAATATTTTATATATTAAGCGTTAGTCTTAGAACTAGGATTAAAGATTTCAGTCATTTTCACATTTCCTAATCGATCCTGCTTCCCTCCACACATAAGGTACTAGTGAATGTGTAATTAAATTTTATCTACCTGATTTAACCACCGCGTACTATGTATGTTCCTTACTAAATTCAATATTTTCATAAAGTGTCTTAAGCTAGAACGTATTCAAATTGAAGGAAATTAACAACGTTCAGCATGTTTTAACACATCAAATTTCGTCTATTTTCCGAGTTAATATTGGATTAAAGTTGTTAGTGTTATAGATTTTATGTAAAACAGTTATATTATTTTTTATTTTAACATATGCTAAATTTTACAGATATGGAATAAAGTATTTGTGTAATAAAAAATGTGAGAATATCTCCTAGTGACTAGGAGCTACATATCTATCTACGTATTTCATATCTCGGTTCGGCGAAGAGTGATTCGCTAGCTTACTGGATGCAGTTGGTATAAGGTTTTAGTATTAATTTGCTTTTACATATTTTAAAATTGTAGCACTGATTGTATGATTAAAATTAAGTGATCATCATTCATCATTACAGCCTTTGTTAAGTCCACTGCTGAACATAGGCCTCCCCCAAGGAATGCCACAAAGCACGGTCCTGAGCCACCTGCTATCCATCGACTTCCTGCATGTCTTACCAGGTCGTCACTCCATCTCGTGGGGGGGGGGTCGCCCTACACTTCGCCTACCGGTACGAGGCTGCCAATCAAAAACCTTTCTTCCCCATCGGTTGTCGGTTCTTCGAGCTATATGGCCGGCCCACCGCCACTTCAGCTTACTAATCCGTTGGGCTATGTCAGTTACTCTGGTTCTACTGCAGATATCCTCATTTCTAAGTTTATCACCCAGAGAAACTCCGAGCAGAGCCCTCTCCATATCTCGCTAAGCGACCTTGAGCTTCCTCATACGGCCAGCAGTGAAGGACCACGTCTCATATCCGTATGTCATCACTGGCAACACGCTCTGGTTGTACAATTTCGTTTTAAGGTTTTGAGGTATGTCTTTCTGTCTTTTTTTTTTTTTTTGCTGTGGCAACCCTGGTTACAAGTTGTAAAAGTAATTGGTCCCGATAAATTTAAATAATTTAAATATTGTAAATTCACCATATCCACCTCAATTTTATGTTATAGCTAATAATTACTGCCACTTTGTATTTAATGTTTAAGAAAGTTGGTACATAAATATTATAACAACAATTTGGTGTTGGAACAAAAAGTGACAGGTAACGAACATTGTTTTAAAAATTATTGTAATCCTTATTTCATATCATTCCTTTTATAAATTAAAGATTTATTCTATTACTCGTGTTATTACATTCTTTGCGGGTTTCTTTTCGAATTGTTTTAACGATAATTTGATTTGAGACTTGTAAATAGAAAAAAAAAACAACAACTTTACATTAGCTTACTCTGCTCCTTCTGTTTTCGATCTTTGTTTTCTTTTATTATTTATAATAAATAGTAAAATGAATACTCGCAACGCCAAGACGCGCCAGATGGAGAACCAACTCCAGCTTGCGCTCCAAGAACTTAAGGCGTCCAGGGAGCAGTGTGAACTGTTGCTTAAGGAAAGGGATGATAATGAAAGGGAAATAGTTAGCATAATTGCCAAAAATACACAATTGAAATGTGATATGGTTAAGCTACATACAGAATACACAAGTGTTATAAAAGAAAGAGATCAGCTACAGGGAACGGTTAATGAGTTTGATCAATGCAGCAAGGAATATGAGGAAGCTCTCAGGTTAATTGCTGCATTGAAGTTACAGTTGAATGAGGCTAATGAGCAAATAACACAATTTAAAACATATATAGATAACCTTAAAGCCTCCCAGACTCAAAGCCTGTTCTCTGAGCTTGTGCAATGTGATACTTCAAGAATGTTACAGCAATCTGCAACAATAGACTTGACTGGTGACGATTCTTCCACTTCAGGAAATACAGTAAGGATTAATTGCAGTAAAACCAAATTGAAGAAGTATATAAAAGTTAATAAATACATAAGGAAAGTACAAAAATTAATAAGAAATAAGATTAATACCAAAAATTATGTTAATGTATGTAAAGAAAAGCAAGCATTGTTATATGAACTTAAGTTGTATTCAATTGAGGTGGATAACATAAAAAAATGTTATGAGACTGAAATAGAGTGCCTTAAATCAGAAATATTGTCACTTATGAACTCCCTTCAAACTGTGTCCAATAAATATAAATCAGCCCAAAATGAAATAAAAGAACACATATTGGCTATGGATAATCTGGTAAAGACTTGTAAATATAATGAGGAGCGGTTTGACTTCTTAGTTAAATATCAATGTGAGTGTCAGCGCTCAATGCCAGATTCTTCAAAGTCAGTGTGTGCTGATAATATTATACCACCACAAAAACTCTATGACAGTGCCATAGCAGAGGATATTAAAATAATAAATAACTCAAATATTACTAAAAATAATATAATTGTTTATAGCGATGACATGGGAAAAAATCTAGGCATAACTTTAAATAACTCTTTAAAGGGACAAAAAGTTACAAATTGCTGCATGCCTGGAGCATCTTTTAGTGACATCCTAAATAAAATTATTGTTACTAAATTTTGCCCAAATAGTACAATAATAATTTTTGTTGGTAGAAGAGGCAGTGTCAACAACAAACAGTTATTAAGATATATTGAACAACTTAATAACTTAAATGTACACAAAATTGTCTTGTTCACACTGCCTTATATACAGGGATTGCCACAAGAAAATAATTTAAGACATAATTTAAATATACAAATGCATAATTTAATATGTAATAATAATTTAAATTTGACCTATAATTCTAATGATAATAATCATAAATTTCATGTAATTGACATAAATAATTTAATAAAAAAGTTTTGGACAAAAGATAGGTATTACCTATCCAAATATAATTTAAGACTGATAGCAAACGTGCTATCTTATTATTTACTTTTTAACTCAGCCAAGTTTTTGGCTACCAAGACTGCTTTTATTGAGCATAATCATTTGACATTTAATTTGGAATCAGTTCCAACTAATTTAAATTAGTGAATGTGACAATAGAGGCAATCTCTAGCAATAATAAGAGTTTAATTAATTTTGAATACAGCCCACAAATAAGTAATAAAAATTGTTTACACCTGGTGCATCAAAATATACAAGGCATGTTGGGCAAAGAATTGGAAGTTGAATTGTTTTTAAATAGTAACAATATACACATCCTTTGTATTACTGAACATTGGCTAAAAGATTATAATTTCATGTTTAATTTCAGAAATCACCAGGTGGTCAGTTCCTTCAATAGAGAAAAAAGTTTACGTGGTGGCTCCTTAATATTAGCAGATAAATCATTATTATATAAAGAACGTAAGGATATTGTGAGCCTCTCTGTTGAACGAACTGTAGAAATGGCTTGTGTCGAGCTCGAGCACCTCATTGTTGTAAGTGTTTACAGACCCCCATGTGCTACTTATGACCATTTTGAAAGGATTGTGGAAGAAGTTTTACTCAAACTTAGTAAACAGAACAAGTCTGTTGTAATGTGTGGAGACTTTAATATCAATCTCCTTGAAACTTCTTCCATTAGTATTAAGTTTAGCTCATTGTTTAAATCATATAATCTTGTAAATTTATTCTTAGAACCAACACGTATTGCTGGGCCTAGTGCGACCTGTATAGATAACATTTTTACAGATGTTAAGCCCTTGCATAAATCAATTATTCAAAATTTAAGTTCAGATCACTGTGGACAGTTAGTATCACTACCTTACATACACAAAAAACAGAAAAATAAGAAAGTTGTGTTTGTTCCAATAAATGAATATCGCTTGGAGAGGTTTAGAAGTAATATAATAAAAAGACTTCCATCACTTTCGTTTAAAAATAGTGCTAATTATTTGTATGCTACATTATTTGAAATTATACGTTGTGAATTTAGTAGAATATTTACTTCTAAAACTTTCTCTTTTAACAGTCGCAAATCATTTAATGAATGGGCGACAGTAGGAATTTATAAAAGTAGGCGAAGGTTATACGAGCTTTATGATGAAAGATCATATAATAGTAGTGTTATATTTAGAGATTATGTAAAAACATATTCTAAAATATTTAAAAAAGTGTGCTCCACTGCTAAGGCTTTACATTTAAGCAACAAAATTAAAACTGCATCCGACAAAATTAAAATGACCTGGAGAATAATAAATAGTGAAACGGGCAAGGTCAAACCGCGCAACTCGGATTTTCAATTGAATATTAACAATAATTTAACGCGATCTGATCAAGAAGTTGCTATGGCTTTCGAGAAACATTTTACTGATGTTCCTTTTTTGACAACAAAATCATTAAATTCTTCTCCTACTGTCGCCGAATCATTGCTCAAACAAAATGTAAAGGCTTGTTCAAATACTTTTAAATTCCATAGGGTACTGCCAAAAGATATCGTTAAATATTTTAAAACTATTGATGTTAAGAAAACGGCAGACTTATGGGGGATTTCCGTTAAAGTTGTTTTATCTATAATCGATATATTAGCACCTTATCTAGCCACTATATTTAATATGAGCGTCGAATCTGGTGTGTTTCCTGATTTAATGAAACATAGTAAAGTCATACCTATATTTAAATCTGGTAGTACATTAGACCCCGCCAATTTTAGACCAATTTCTGTACTACCAACATTAAGTAAAATTTTTGAAAAAATTATTTTAGATCAGATGTTAAGTTTCTTTAATATTAATAAATTGCTACATAATAATCAATTCGGTTTTACAAGGGGTCGCTCGACAACTGATGCTGGAGTTGAGCTTATTAAACATATTGTTTGTGCATGGGAGAATTCAGAGGATGCTTTGGGAATATTTTGTGACCTTTCCAAGGCCTTCGACTGTGTTCACCATGAGACATTAATCAGGAAGCTACAGTACTATGGTGTCAAGAACACAGCGCTTAAACTTATTATTTCATATTTAAGTAATAGAAAACAGAAGGTTATTATCAATGGTAAAAGTTCTTCCGGGTCACCTGTACTAATGGGTGTACCTCAGGGCTCGATTCTCGGCCCATTCCTGTTTCTGGTGTATATTAATGATTTACCTCACCTTGTAGGGGATAGTCATGATATAGTATTATTTGCTGATGATACTTCCTTGATTTTTAAACTTAAACGTCAATCATCTAAATGTGACGAAGTGAATAATGCTATATCAAAATTAGTGCATTGGTTTAACGTTAATAATCTGCATTTGAACGGAAATAAAACTAATTGTGTTAAATTTACAACAACGAATGTTCAAAATCTGAATACCAATGTGTTTTTAAATGGGGAGGAATTGAGCCCTGTTGTATCCACTGTTTTTCTTGGCATCACTCTTGACGCAAAGCTCCAGTGGGGCCCCCATATATCCAAATTAGCAAGCAGACTAAGTTCTGCAGCCTATGCTGTAAAAAAGATTAGAGGTCTCACTAGTGTCGAGACAGCTAGATTAGTTTATTTTAGTTATTTTCATAGCATAATGTCTTATGGGATTTTGCTATGGGGAAATGCGGCTGATTCAGAAACTATTTTTGTTTTACAGAAGAGGGCCATTAGAGCTATTTACAATCTAAAACCGAGAGAGTCTCTTAGAGATAAATTTAAAGAAATTAATATATTAACTTTGGCCTCTCAGTATATTTACGAAAATTTAATGTATGTTCACAAAAACAAAGATAGTTTTAGTAAAAGAAGTGATATACATTCTGTAAACACTAGGAACAAACACAAGCTAGTGATACCAGTTTCTCGACTCCACAGAGTCAGTAATTCATTCTTGGGGCAATGTATACGTTATTACAACAAGGTCCCGGAAAGTGTACAGGTTCTCTCTATTACCAAGTTTAAATGTTTTATTAAGCTGAAACTGTATAAAAAGGGTTATTATAGTATAAATGAATACATGGTTGATAATAACCCCTGGGAATGAGGTGATCGCTTCCAAGCAGTTTCTAAAATAAATTTTGTAAATAGTTCGTAATCATTTATATTGTAAAATTTATTTAAAAAAAAAAGTCCCGCTGGGTTTCTTGCTGGTTCTTCCCAGGACAGAGGGTTTTTTTTCGAACCAGTGGTAAAGTAAAAAATGACTTTCAATAAGAATTACACATGTAATGTATATTGAATAAAAAATATTCTATTCTATTCTATTCTATTCTATTCTGACGAGAAGATGTGTCGTAGTTTCCCGAACGCTGCCCAGCCGAGTTGAATCCGTCAATTGACCTCTCGGTCGAGGTTGGACTTACCTAGTCGGACTATTTGTTCCAGGTAAACATACTCGTCAACAACTTCGAGCTTAGTGCTCCCAACAACTACCGGCATAGGTGTGACATGGACATTAAACATGATCTTTGTTTTGTCCATGTTCATCCTAAGACCTATTCGTTGGGAGACACTATTGAGGTCATTGAGCAAGGTGCTTAGGTCCTCCAGCGATTCTGCCATAAGGAATATATCGTCGACAAATTGAAGGTGAGTGATGTACTCGCCATTGATGTTAATACCTTATCCTTTCCAGTCCAGAAGCTTGAAAACGTCTTCCAATGCAGCGGTGAAGAGTTTCGGGGATATAACATCACCCTATTTTACACCTCTCTGTAATTGGATAGGTTTGATACTCTGGTTCTGTACTCGGATAGCCATCGTAGCTCTACTGTACAAACACTTCAACACTTCGATATACCGACAGTAAACTTGGCACCGCTGAAGGGACTGCAGCACTAACATTCAGACTTCTGTACAATTTGCCGAAGGGTATGTATGTGTTCTATAGTGCTAAAGCCCTTTCGGAAACCGTCAAGGCTTCGCGCGAGACGATTCGTAATGACTCTCGAAAACAGCACGTAGACGCGGCTCAGAAGGGAAATCGGTCCGTAGTTCTTCAAGTGAGCGTTGTCACCTTTCTTGAAGAACAAGACCACAGCACTTCTGCTCCACGCCTCCGGTGTAATGCCACTATGGAGGACGGAATTAAAGAGTTTCTGAAGGACTTCAAGTATCGGTTTTCTATCCGCTTTCAATTCTGTAATTCCATCCTCGCCTGGGGCCTTGCCGTTTTTAAGGTGCTGGAGAGCCATTCTAATCTCGCTCAGACTGACATCTGGGATATTGTCGGATAAGACTCGCTCTTGGATCGTTACTCACACTTGCGTGTGGCTCCAACAGTACAGTATGTACAGCTGCCAATAGAATCTCTCAATCTCACTCAAAATCTCAGGTGCCCCGGAAACGATGCTGCCACACTAGGTCTTCAGCTTTGATAGTTGGCTCTTCCTGGCTGACAGATCTCTGGGAAAGACTTTGGAGCCTTGGTTCCGCTCGATCGCTTCTTCAATACAAGCTGTATTGAAGTTGCGTAAGTGCCGCCGCATGCCTTTGGAGATCTGTCTGTTCAGTTGCCTGTATGCTGTCAAATCTGTTGAAGAATGTAGCTTCATCTCCCGTCTAACAGCCATGAGATTGAGAGTGTGATCGGAGAGTTTTTGTGTTCTTCTGCGGCGGGTCTTGCAGAACTTAGCTCCGACCGCATGGACAATTTCCATAAGCTTGTCATTCATGTCGTCCAATTCATTGCAGTCTTCTAGGCACGACAGTAACAGAGCACGAGGAGGACGGAGCGTTGACTTCATTAGACGAGACCTCTCCAACTTAACGTTTAGGTTCAGTGTGCCTCTAACCATTCGGTGATCGCTACCAGTTTTCACCCTCGCGATCACGGAGACATCACTGAACAGTTGTCGTCTGGTCGTCATAATGAAGTCAGTCTCATTTTTTGTGGAACCGTCGGGACTCGACCAGGTCCACTTCCTGTGGGGCCGCTTCTGGAATAAAGAGTTGATCATAAAGAGTCCCTCTTTCTCCATGAAGTCGGCCAGCTGCTGGCCCCTTGGGGTCCGTTGCCCTATTCCAAATTTCCCTACTTTCAGCTCACCGTTCTCTCTTATGCCTAGTTTTGCACTGAAGTCTCCCATTAACACCGTGTATTGGGTTTTGGAGGAATGCATGGCTCTAGAGATATCCTCATACATTTCCTCCATCTCCTCATTGCGGTGTGCCGAGGTTGGTGCGTATACCTGTATGACCTTCAGCAAATACCGTTTGGTGATTCTGAGTATAAGGTACGCAACCCTCCTCGCCACACTCTCAATCTTTACAACGTTGTTAACGAGAGACTTGTGGGCGATAAATGCGACACCTCCTTGGGACAGATGGCCGCCCTCCCGGTGATAGAGCAAGTTGTCGGATTCGAGCACCCCCTCTCTTCGGACCTCGGATAATCCTATAATATGCCAACGTAACTTGTCTGTCGATTGAAATCGACCCTTCGATAAGTAATCCACTACAACTATCCGACAACGATAATTAACCGATTACGTAAAAATAACCATCTACCTACATGACGTATATCTCTAGAAAACTCCCGCTTGCGCAACCTAGGGCGCGGCTTTTCAAATCTACCCACTAACCAAAAAAAGGCATGCAACAAAGAACAAAGGGAAATAATTCTATTATTACGTACAAAAAAAAATATTTTTACGTATTACGGACGGGCGTGATTGTAGATACAAATTAAACCAATCAAACCAACGCTCCCTGCCACCAGAATTGTTTAATGTTTATCAAACACTATGGTCGGGATCGACCGGGAATCGAACCCGGAACCGCGCTCTGCTACCAGTTTGTTACGGCCTACGGCTGCTCCCTTAAAGGATCCAGTCTTCAGGGGCCCATGAGCTGAAGACCTCCCGAACAGACGTAGGTCGGGCCTCAATGTGGCCACGTGGAAATTCCTTATTACATTAAAATATATGGGGGGGCGTTATACTACGGCCAGTCGACCGGAAGGAATTTGGATGAAGCTTACTTACCTATCCAAGGCGACTGGTCCCTCCGGAGTCGGTCAGGTCGCATGTGGTTGTGTAGTGCAAGGGAAAGAATGGTGATGTGGTGTGTATCTGGGTGTGACTGATGATGATTGAACCTAGACCTTGGCCGTCGGCAGCAGCCCGAGCGTCGACATCGCTCCAACTTGAGGGGGCCTTTCGAGGTTGTCCACAGTCACTTTCTTCTTTCGTCACGTTGACAGTCAATTAACTCTATCGTACGATTTACTAACTTACAGAAGCTACTAACTATCGCTGGTTATAAGGTTAAGACACAAAACGCACACGGAGTTTACAGTTTATTAAAGGTCACTACCGTTTCGCGTTGCAACAGTTATTTCTAGAATATCAGAGGCCGCACTAGCTAATATTGCCTAATGCACTTATGCAGATTCTGAGTCAAACACAATGAGTCCCTGGGAAGCTCTCCAGCAGGAATGCGCGTCACAATGATAGACCGTATATTTACTGGCCGCGCCGAATTATTCCGAGTTCCCTAACAGAATACAGCGTGCCAATCGTTAGCACCGCTTAAGGACGACTGAATTTTTCGCTCGCGACTCGCGCGCTCGTGCCACGCCCAGCCGAACTTCAAACCGGAATCGCGCCGAGCCGAGTGACATCTGATGTCGAATCCGACAACAGCGTTTTACGCGAACACTGAGTATAAGGTAAGCAACCCTCATCGACACACTCTCAATCTTTACAACGTTGTTAACGATAGACTTGTGGACGATAAATACGACACCTCCTTGGGACAGATGGTCCCGGTGATAGAACAAGTTGCCGGATTCGAGGATTACCGTGTTTCCACCTCTCTTCGGACTTCGGATAATCCTATAATATGCCAGCGTAACTTGTCTATCTCTTTTTCCAGCTCCACGATCTTCTCGTCAGTCTTCAGGGTGCGTGCGTTGTATGTTGCCAGGTCGAGTCGTCTTAGGTGGCAACCGAACCTCCACCGGAGATTCTTAGCACCCCCTGCCCCGCCGTTACCATGGTCGCCACCGTAGCCAGGAATAGCGGGGCCGCCGGGGACTACGGGCCGTTTCTTTGTTACTCTCGTCATAGGGGGGTATTTGCCATAGTTGTCACGCTTGGCGAGCGGGTTGGCAATCGCAGTTTTTTATTGTAATTTTGACTATTATCAGGAAGATGCTGCTGCCCATCTCCTGCCTGTTTCCCTTTGTCACCTTTTACGACACCCACGGGAAGATATGGGGTAGTGGATATTCTAAACCGCCACTATACGGCAAATTTAGTGATATTTTTATGGATTACTTTCCTAAATCATTTAAATTTAATTTAATTTTTTGATTATTATTTTACACTTAATGATTATATACCCTTTATGATTAAAACTTTACAATATATTCTTAAACAACTCAATTTCAAATTTAAAAGAGACGACCTTTGAGATATAAAAGTAATCATTAATTTCGTTTGGCTATTGGGGAAAATATCACATTATATACATACAAAAAAAACCAACATAAGTACAGTGTAATTCACAACATCTTCCTTTTTCGAATTCGGTTGTAAAGCTCAAGTTCAAAGGTCAACGTAATGTATTATCTGATATTTAGAATTATTATTATATCATCTACCACTGGTGGGTTTCTTAGACCGACGTGCTGAGTGTGGACACGCTTTCCTGCTGCCGCCACCGCATCGCATCTATTGTAGTTGCATTTGTTCTCCAACACAGCTAAAAATAAGCAATTATTCTCAGTTATTATTAAGTAAACATAAATTATTGTGTTTCCTTAACGAATGTCACACTTTAGTTATATTATAAATATGAATTTGTCATCATCTCGTAATTGATTTTCACGAACGACACATGAATACAAATTAATTGCCGTCAACATCAGCGGTATGATGTTTCGAAAATTTAATTACATTATTCTGAACATGATGTGACCTGAACGATGTTTAATTAATGCTTAGGATGAATTACGCAAAAAAATTAAATAATTATGAACTTTTTTAGGCAATGGTCTATAAAGTAACTCTGATTTTTATCTAATAGTAATGTTCTTCAGACCGAATTTCGGTCACGACGGCCCAACATCAACTGAGGCCTGCTATTTGCGCAAGACAGGATTATAGTGATAAGATATGCAGGAAGTCAATGGATGCAGATGGTTAAGGGCCGTGCTTTATGGCATTCATTGGGGGAGGAACATGTTCAGCGGTGGATTTGTGAATGGTTGTAATGATGATGAAGGATCATAGTGCCCGAGTGTATGCGCAAGCACAGGTGAACTCTCTATTCCCTTACTTTCATAGTCTCCAGCAAACCGACACCACCGTAGAGAGATCAGGCGCAGGACCAATGGCTTTACGTGCTTTCCGCGGCACGGGGGTAAAACGTTACCAGCTGTTACGGCCTACGGTTGCTCCCTTAAAGGATCCAATCCTCTGGGGCCCATGAGCAGAAGACTTCCCGAGCAAACATAGGTCGGGCCTCAATGTGGCCACGTGGAAATTCCTAATTACAATAAACCAGATGGGAGGACGTTAGAAGGACATAGTACTTACCATTATCCGAAGCTAACTTCCCACCAAGGCTTGGGCAGGCCGTGAGTGTGTGTAATAGTGGATGGAGAGTAGTGTACAGTGAGGGGTGAATGTGTGAGGCCTTGTCAAGCATAGGCGACCAGCTGCTGCCGAGTTCCAGGCTGCTCCAAAATGCTGCCACACTGCTTCAGACTGCTTCGGCGCCGGACCACAGTCACTTTCTTCTTTCGTCACGATGACAGTCAATTAACTCTATCGTACGATTAACTAACTTACAGAAGCCACTAACTATCGCGGGGTATAAGGTTACCGCACAAAACACGCACGGAGTTTCTGGATCAAAGGTCACTACCGTTTCGCGTTGCAACAGTTGGTTCTAGAATACAGAGGCCGCACTAGCTAATATTGTCGAATGCACTCATACAGATTCTGAGTCGGACCCAATAAGTCCCGGGGAAGCTCTCCAGTAGGGATACGCGCCACAAAATTCCTAGACCGTATTTTTACTGTCCGCGCTTAATTATTCCGAGTTCCCGCGCTTAATTGGCAGCGTGTCAATCGTGAGCACTGCCTAAGGACGACTGACTGCCCTTGGGCGTTTTTCGCACGACCGAAAGTCAAACCGGTATGAATGCACCGCGCCGAGTGCCCTCTCGCGTCAATCCTTGAAAGTGTTTTGCGCGAACAAACCCCCGTCCCGGACATAAGGATTTAGGTCCGCGAGCAAACCGGTCAGCGGGACAAGGTCGCGAAGGCAAGTTGCAAGACCGAATCTACAACCAAACTAGGCCACCTTAGGCACCCCATCAGATCTTGCAACCCTAACCAGCGCCTCAAAAAATAGCCCTAATGTGGCAAGCCGGAGGGTCAGCCTCCACTGGATGCCCCTCCTGGGCATCGCAGCACTTTAACAAGTCCTGTACTGGACAGAAGTTCGACGACCTCTTTCAAACACCTATCTGTGCCCCTATGATTAGTTTCGCAATCCGACCGGATCAGCTCTGCAAACAGCGACGCGACACGAAGCGGCGCCGAGCGGCCTCCTAAGCTTCAGTGCAGAGAGCACCCACAAATTCCACATGAACGTCGTCTGTGAAGAGCCGAACGAAACGCACAGATAGTCCCTAGTATGAATTTTCAACAAGTAGGCCTAGCCAGGCCACCCATCATATTATCATTTACTAAAATAGTGCGGCAGCTGATTTCAATCTGATAATCTCCAAAACTAGCTAGCCTCTTAGGCAAGTAGTCCTATGCTCATATTTCAACTAATTTTTCAAAAGCATCAATGTTCAACTACAGAATTAATTCAACCAAATTAATCACCGATGCGCATAGGTCAACTTGCAAATTAAACAAAACAATAACGTAAGGGGCAGCCCTACTTCTTCGCAAAGCAAAATGATTAAACACTATCTATGTATATGTTACATAATTTTTCAAATAACGCGCCATTCAATTTCCTTTCAGCAAACAGACGCAACAATCAAATACAGTGATTAAATATATGTACAAAACACATGCAGTAGCATTTAAAGGAGTAGATTAAATTCAATTCTTTTAATTTAAACCGCTACAAATAGGAAAATTTCGCGGAAAGCCCAAAGCAATTTTTAATTTTAATTCAAGTATTTTTTGACTAAGTGCTCGACCAAACCAAATCTAATACCTCTTGACAGCGTGATTCAACGCTCCAGAGGGGCCCTAATCTTCCCACCACCAAGGGGAGGCCACATGGCGTGAACCCGAGATCGCTAACAGTCGCCACTCGGGTTGTACGCCTTCACTGAGGCCGTCGGCAACAGAACATTTTGACAAGTGGACTGTTGACGGCTTAAGGCTCAGTGGAGGTGGCCGTGGTGGGAGCTAAGGCGGCATCTAGCCAGGGCCGCTTCCATCAAATGGGGAACAGTGGTACACCAGACGCGGCCACTCAGCTAACGGGAGTGAGAAGGGTCCAGCAGACCGATGAGTGGCCGTGAAGTTCCTCTCCAAACGCTTAGGGGGGGTGATGACACCCCCGCCCCTGGGGGAATTACCCCCCGACTGGTCGGGTAGGGACCCCTTTCAAACTTAGGGGCCTGATGGCTGGCCGGCGGGCGCCGAGAGTCGCCCGGCAGAGGCCGTGGCTGAGCGCCCCCGCCCGTGGGGGTCGAGGGCCTGGCAGAGCCCCGAGAGGAGACGCCGTTCGCTCTCAGGCACAAAACGGCATGATGATTGCCCTGGCAATGCAGACAGGGCCGCCGATGCGGACAGTCTCGCTGGAGGTGTCCTCCCAAACATGAGCAGCACCCGCGGCGCTCCTTGGCGATAGTTCGCCTCGCTGGAAACGGCTTACCTAATAATTTCGGGCACGGCGTTACCCGATGATCAGATGCTCGACAATAGGACCAGGGGGGGGTTGACGACGACTTGCCTGGAGTATTCAGCCTCTCACTGGGCACGGCTCGTAAGTCGTCAACGGTGCCCGCCGCGTTCTCTATCTGCCGGCACTGCTCCTCCAAAAACCGCAGCAGGTCATAGAAGGGCGGAATATAAGAGGCCTCGTCCCCGCGGTACCTCTCCTCAAAATGGATTCGAAGGTCGAGAGGTAGACGGGACAGCACGATGCGGAGCAACAAAAAAGCCCATTCGCCCACTGGTAAACCCAGCCGCCTCAACGTATTACAGGCCACCAAGACTGGATCCAACAGGTCCGGACGCAGTCTGGCCCGGTCACTAAGCAGCGGGAGGCTTAGAAGCTGCTTAACATGTTCGTCCGCAATTCGCCGGATGTATGCGTATCTTCTGGCTAGGAGGTCCCGAGCAGTCTGGTAGGCGTCGTCTGACTATCTCAAGTGGCCGACGACGCCCAGGGCCTCCCCCTCCAGTGAGGCCAGGAGGTACACCATCTTTTGGCTCGGGGTCAAGTCACTCCGGGCGTCCACTAGGCTGTCGAAAAGACCAACGAAGGTCAGCCATTCGGAAAGGACCCCGGAGAACTTTGGCAGGTCCAGAGTTGGGAGTCGTCCCAACAGCTCCGGCTGAAGCTGCTTCAGAGAGGACTCGGACAGGTCACTCATCCGAGCTTCACGCGCCTCCTCGGCATACCTGCCTTCAGCCTCGATCAACTCGTCCGCGAGCCACAAGAACTGCTCATAGCCCGTGAAGCAGGAGTCCAGGACTCCCTTCTCCACATCCGAATCCTCGAGCTCAGCGTAAGCCACCTCCTCCCACACACCCTTCGAGCATCCACCTGTTCGAACTGCTTCATCAAGTTATGGACCCTATCCGGTCGACCTATCAAAGCATGGGCGCTTGTGGCCCAGCGTAGCTCAGTCCGCAAACAACGGATCAGTAGCTTGGGCGATGTCATCACTATTAAATGCAAATTACGACGCGGCTTGAGCACGGATTACAAAGATAACAAACAAAAAATACAACAAAAATTAACAGTTAATAAATGCAGTTCCTATCAAATCGCGTTGAATAGAAATTACACAAATTCGAATTACTACGTATCAACCAAATACAAGTTGGCACAAAAGAAAAGACACAAATCAAATTAACAAATAACAAATACTAGTGCGATCAAATCAAGTTAAATTCAAATTGCGCAAATACAATTACTACTCTTTAGTTCAAATACAAATTACAGTATAAACGAAGATACACATCACAGTCGATCAATAAAAAATGCCTAGCTCGGAAATCGACCCTTCGATAAGTAATCCACTACAACTATCCGACAACGATAATTAACCGATTACGTAAAAATAACCATCTACCTACATGACGTATATCTCTAGAAAAACTCCCGCTTGCGCAACCTAGGGCGCGGCTTTTCAAACTACCTAACTAACCTAACCTAACCAAAAAAAAAGGCAAGCAACAAACAACAAAGGGAAATAATTCTATTATTACGTACAAAAAAATATTTTTACGTATTACGGTCGGGCGTGATTGTAGATACAAATTAAACCAATCAAACCAACGCTCCCTGCCACCAAAATTGTTTAATGTTTATCAAACACTATGGTCGGGATCGACCGGGAATCGAACCCGGAACCACGCTCTGCTACCAGTTTGTTACGGCCTACGGTAGGGATACGCGCCACAAAATTCCTAGACCGTATTTTTACTGTCCGCGCTTAATAATTCCGAGTTCCCGCGCTTAATTGGCAGCGTGCCAATCGTGAGCACTGCCTAAGGACGACTGACTGCCCTTGGGCGTTTTTCGCACGACCGAAAGTCAAACCGGTATGAATGCACCGCGCCGAGTGCCCTCTCGCGTCAATCCTTGAAAGTGTTTTGCGCGAACACCAGCTTAACTCCTGACTGCTACTGAAAATAACATATTTGTTTTGCTCGACCCGAGACTTGAATCCGGTAACTCATGACGTGTTCAACAAGCGTGTTTACGACCACTAAACTAAACGAGGCAGCCGACATTATCATATATTACATTTTGGTGGTAGCGTTTGTAAGCTACAATTAAGTAACATCTAGATTGCTACTATTTCAATGTACATACAGTGGATTTCGGGTATAACGACGATGAAGGGACCACTCTATTTTCGTCGTTATATCCGGAAGGACAGATCTCTGGCAAAGACTTTGGAGCCTTGGTTCCGCTCGATCGCTTCTTCAATACGAGCTGTATTGAAGTTGCGTAAGTCCCGCCGCATGCATTTGGAGATCTGTCTGTTCAGATGCCTGTATGCTGTCAAGCCTGTTGAAGAATGTAGGCACAAGAACAGGCAAAGGTAACAAATTCAATACATTACAGTTGCTACTCAGAATATCACTTTGTAACTGAACCATAAATTTAACTCCGAAACTTCACGCTTCCCTACCTACTAAGCTGATATCTATAAACAAAAAGTAAAAGTCTCCATACCTGGTGACCATCTGTATGGATGTAAACAAAAGATAAGAAATGTTTTTGAAAGAAAGAAACCTTTGTGTCTTTGGCGGCCGACTCCGGTCGCAACATCTGCATGGGATTTCTAGGAATTTGTTACAAATGATTCATTAAAAACAGTCGCTACTTCTGAATCCGGCGTTACATCCGAAGTCGCTATAGCCACATGAATTTCGTACTAAAATATGCTTTAAAGTCAAGGGACTTAGATATAACGTCGCTATAGGCAAATGGTCGCTACAACCAAGGTCGTAATAAATGAAATCCACTGTATATGCTTTATTTGAATTATATGGAATATTGTTATGAATATCAACGTCATCATCATTACTACTGTCTATCAAGAGTCCACTGCTGAACATAAGCCCTTTTTATCTAATAGAACATTCTTATTCTTCTTCTTTAATATATTGCCTTATAGTGGGGATATTTAGCATAGTTAGCATGCTTGGCAGTCGACACTGCTGGGCTGTGCGCGATAGTATCCCGTAACCCTACTGATATGCAACTTGAACACTATATATGTAGTTTTAGTCGGTGCTAGTAATCTTGCCTGAAATGCGTAGGAATTATGTTAGGTTACCTTCTCTATGGCCAAAACCCTGCAGTAGTTCCCATCAGCTCTTTGATGGGTTTCAGGATTTGAGTTTGGTATACACCTGAGATCCTTCGAGCAATATGCTAATATAGTAAGTCCCAGACGGGAACAATACTCGCCTCGCCCAGCTTCCTCACCATACTATCACTATAACTAAAGTAAATAAGGTGATTTTAAGTCGTTATCATTTGTGAAAAACAAAATATTGAAAACTGCGCATGTCAAAATAATAAATTAATTACGGTACGGTTTCTTTACTCATGTGCTCGTGGTTTGTTAAACATGTCAGTATTAAATTAATTAATTGCTAAATACCAGGGAATGCGGTTATATTAGCGGTTAATATATTTCTGTTTTATTTTTCGCAAAAGTAAACCAAGTTTCTATAAAATTATTAAAACAGATTTTAAATTTATGTAAATGTATCCTTAATTATATGTCGTACAGTGGAAGTGTATGAGAATTCACTACTCCATCACTTCACGTGGGTATCGTAAGAGGCGGTAGAAGGAAACTGAAACATGAGATGGGCAGCAGCGTCATCCTTAAAAAAAATGAAGAAAAACTGCGGTTGACAACCTTAGTGCAAAGCGTGTGATAACTTGGCCGGAAATTGACCCCGGTTGGATTGTTTCTCCTGTGTTATCGTTTGAAAAATTATGAATACCAGCGTAAAATAGGAGCTTTACGCTGCTGTGTTTCGTATGGTGAGTGTAGAGATCCGGAGACCCTTTTTACTGGAAACGAGGCATTCCATCTTAGTCCTCACGGGTGACAACGCATCTGCATTTTGATTCGTAATTGAAGATAGATGTAGATGTCTATGGGCCATAGAAACCACTCACCATCAGGTGGACTGTGTGCTCGTTTGTCACCCTTATCCTATAAAAAAAATGTCGAACGGATATTGATACAATTGGTGAAAGTACGATTTTGAATATTTAATATCTGCACAATATGAACTATTAGTGGCAACAATGTTAAAAGTGCTTCAATGCTGATGTAAATCTCCAACTTTTTAACCGCGTTGTCAACTTGAAAAAATAACATCATCAACTGGCCGCTAGGTTGGGCCGTCTTCAAAATCACCCAATATTTTTGCAATGTGACGCATCAGCATATTGTAAAAGTATTTTTGTGAACAAAGTAAACATCTGACTAGATATGGTCGGAAACCTTTGACTGCGCTAGTATGCAAATCGTAAAAGATCTGTATTATCACCACGATATCAGTACTGTGTTGCTGAATGAAAAGGTTCTAAATAATATCAGTGTCGGTGGGGTACGTCGGTGACGATCTTTATTGAAATCGGCCAATGCAAAAACACTCTTAAAATGTGCGATATCCCTTAATCAAGTGTGAAAAAAAATCCTTTCTCTTTTCTCACTGGATATAAATTTATTACGATTCTTTCTTGTATACACTTAGAAAGAAACAAAACTTCTGAGTGACTTTCCTTGCTCGGTATCATGTTATGATATGTCATAAATAATCCCAAAGTTATTCACGGTCGCAGAATACAAAGAGGAATATGGTTTTGTTATTTGCTTTGTGATACGAAAAATCATTTGATGTAAATACTTAGATGTGGAGTAAAATTTGTTCCATGCACAGGAGGGATAGATCATTTGAGACAAAGTTTTCATGTAACATCTTAATAGGAGTCTAAGTAGTTTTCGTTACAAAAGCGATATCAAGATCGGTCTTAGTTTATGAAATTCGATTTTATTTAAACTGAATTTAACTTTAACATCTACTCTGCTTTGTTTATTTTGTATATTTCATATATTTAAATTATCAAATTATTTTATAGCGTATAAATAAAGTTTAAAAGAGATAATTTATATATGAACAACCGTAGGTGTTAAAAGGTGACAATGGGAAACTGAAACAGGAGATTGGTAGCATAACAACATTCTTCTGACAATAACTCAAAATTTTAAAAAAGCTGCGGTTGCCAACCCGTTAGCTAAGCGTGGCAACTATGGCAAAATTCCCCCTAAGAGGCAATCTTTAGGGAAGGCCTATATGTAGCAGTGGACTTTGATAGGCTGTAGCGGTAATGGTAAGGATTGAATAATAAATAAGACTACCTCTGTCACTGTACTTCGGTATCTTTACGTTCCATATCTCTTGATTAGTTGATAACTTACAATTATTCGGCAACTGTTGCTGTTTGCTAAAATCAGGAGGGTAAAATCATCAAAGATACACATCTGAATAGAATACAATGGTATAGAATATATATATATATATAAATAGATATGATAAAATATTGAAAGTCATTATTTTACGAGTATGTTTACCGCTGCTTTGGAAATGCCCTTCATCCTGGTAAGAAAGAGTATGGAATGGTAAAATTACTGTTCATATTTAGAGGAAATGCCTAATTATTACAACTATCGAGTAATCTGGCGGTCGTGAGAGGGAACCTATCACAAAATTTCGTTCCATAAGTCCCTTCATACCACGACACAATTTTTCAAAAATCAGTGCAGACAACTCTCTTTGCTGATTTATTATATGTATTGATTTAAATGTACATGATATATTCTCAAGTTTTTAGCTATCGTTTAGCATTCTTCATTTAATTACTGTCTTGTTTGATAACCTAGGGGCTATAGTTTAGGGTTTTATCGGTTTTGATACTAATCTTAATTATTTAAATGAAAATCAACGTATGATAGCAGGTTTTTATAGTATAGGGGGGACCAACAAGTCCACCAAATAGTCCACCTGAAAGTAAGTGGATGCTGTACACATCTATATCGATCTATCCTTCATTAAAATCAATGTATAGATGCGTTGCCACCTCTGCGGACTAAGATAGAATATTTTCGTTAGGTACCAGTAAAAATGACCTCCGGTCATCTACACTCACCATATTATAACAACACAGCATTAAGCTACTAGTTGACGCTGTTATGGTGAGAGCGTGGTCTTTTCCCGGTCGAGTCGGTCCATTAAACGTCCTCGTAGAACACAAACAAAATGGCACCTTTTAAAGCATAAGATAATGACGATGATGTACTTATTGCCAATTTTATGCAATGCAATTTTCGGTTTCTTGATTTAATATTTCGTAAACAAAACGTAATTGTCTTATTTATAGCATACCTTAAAACTATATTCACATTAAGCTGAAAGGGTCTTCATGTGGCTAACGTCTAAATTTACGACAAACCAGCGGTGACTAGAAGTAATAAAATAAAACAGAGCTTAATGTTAGTACAGGCCACTATTAACTTACGTATGAATTTAGTATTCGTTTTATTGCATTAGAAACAAGTGGTAAAATTACAAATGTTGTATAACCGACTCCAATATAAATAAAATGAATACATCATCAATGTAGTCGAAGTCAATTAAATACGCATTATTATGGATAACTCAAAAACCACTGGTCAGATCTTGATCAAATTTATATGGGACCACATGAGAAGCACCAGCTTTCAAATAAAAAATTATCATCAAAATCGGTTTACTTAGAAAAAAGATCTGAGGTAACACACATGAAGTAACACACAAAAATACTGTCGAATATATTTTAGTCGAACATATTATTAGTGGTCGAATATAGTTATGAGTATATTTTCCATATGGATCTTTTAAAATTTTCCGTATCTGCGCACACCAGTACAGTTATAGGCCATATTAATTATGTACTTTTTCGGATAAAATATAGCCTAGATCACTTCTGAACATAGATTATAATCTATGCTTCTGAACTTTCTCTCCATCTTTTCGAAAGGTTTCATTACAATCTTTCTATGTGGTAGAGCCATGCTGCAGCTATATTATGGTTGTAGCACAAATGGGTCGGCTCGTCCGGGGAAGGACCACGCTTTCACAGAATACCAGCGTAAAATAGAAGCTTAAAGCTGCTGTGTTTCGTATGGTGAGTGTAGAGAACCGGAGACCCTTTTTACTGGCAAAGAGGCATTCCATCTTAGTCCTCACGGGTGACAACACATCTGCTACTTGAGTCTTTATTGAAGAGATGTAGATGTCTATGGGTCACAGTAACCACTTACCATCAGGTGGACTGTGTGCTCGTTTGTCACTCAATCCTATAAAAAAATCGGTTCAGCCATATAGAATAGAATAGAATAGATAGCCGAATAGAAACCAGATATTTCGAAATTACAGATAAACACTTAAATTTTATCTGTACACACACACACACACACATATATATATATATATATATATATATATATATATATATATATATATATTTATGTATATGTATATATATATTCTCACTTCATATATATAAAGTTAACAAAGCATGTCATTTTAGTACTTAGGGGTTACGATGCTGCTGCATTTTTATTTTTATTCGAGGACAAATATAGATGTGTATAGGCCACATCACTCATTCTCTAATCAACTTAATCACACACGAAATTCCATCAAAATCGGTCCAGCCGTTTAGGAGAACTTCAGTTACATACACACGGAAAGAATAATCATATAATATATAATATGCATGTTTTATAGATATAATCTTTTCTCTTAAATCATTCTGTCTTTTGATGAAAATTGCAAATTCGTTCTGTGGTTTAAAAGACCTAAGTGTACAGACGGCGGGAAGCGACCTTGTTTTAACTATGTAGAGAAGGTATTTGGTATGGGTAGATTAAATCGAATAAGTTTTTTTTGTTTGTGCGAACAATTGTGATGCTAGAATGGTATAGAATAGAATATTTTTATTCAATGTAAATTGTTTTACATAATAATTGCTAATAAAATTATTTTGTCACCAATGGTTTGGAAAATACCTCTGTCTTGGCAAAAACCAGTAAGAAAGCCAGCGTATTTTTTGTTTTTAAACAAAAACTATAATATTATACAATTATGTATATGAATTATAACAAAATTAGAATCGCCCTCTCTATACAATTCTTCTTTAACGAATTTTTTAAATTTGTTAATTAACAAACATCGAATATTTTCTAGGAAGTTGTTGTAAAAGTTTATACATTGCCCCATAATTGAATTAGTAATTCGGTGGAGTGTAGTAACTAGGATTACAAGCTTATTTATTTTAAATAATTACAGTATGACTATTTTTTGTTCTTCTCAAAGGTATTTATATTATACTACATATATAACATTTTCATAAATATGTGTATTGTGAGACTATCATACTTATAATAGAGGTTAAAATATGAAGTTGTCGTATCAATGCTTAATTGCTTATTAAAATATATTGACATTTCTGTACCTGAGGTGAATTCAGATATTTCTAAGAACAAATTACCGTATCAGCCTGGAAAACATTATATCATCATATACTTTCAAAACTTGATCCAATCCGACTGTACAAGAGAAGGACATGACGACTGCATTTGTATATATACATTTTATACAGTTATTATGGAGCTTTTTAAGTAAATTTAAAATATGCAAAGCTTTAAAGCTTTTGCATATAATTACATTTAATTTGTATAAGTGGTCCCGTGTTGCTCTACGCTCTATTTCCAAACTATCTATTAAAAGTTTTATGCAACTTGAGGAGCAAGATCTTTAGAGTTTATAAAACTTTGCATCGCTTTATAATGAATACTACAGAATGCTACGGGCAGTACGTGTTATGTTAGTTAGCTAGCATTAAAAATATATTTCGGTTTTTCAGAAGATTCTTCTTTTAATTATTCTTCGTCATTTGAATAAACACATCGCATTCTATTATCTAATTTCATTAAAGTATAAAACAAAAAGAAAATATAATTCCATTTCAAGTATTTTTTTCACATTCTTTAAAATACGTAAATAATCAATAGCCGGTTTTACTTTCTTCTGAGTTGAGGTCCTAAGTAAAAGTTATTTTTTTATAGGATAAGGGTGACAAGCGAGCACACAATCCACCTGATGGTAAGTGGTTGCTGCGGCCCATAGACATCAACATCTATCCTCTATTACAAATCAAAATGTAGATGTGTTGTCACCCGTGAGGACTAAGATGGAATGCCTCATTCCCAGTAAAGAGGGCCTCCGGCCACCTGCACTCACCAAGCGAAACGCAGAGGTAAACCTCTACTTCACGCTGGTTTTCTGTGAGGTCGTGGTACCACCCCGGTTCGAACCAGCCCATTCGTGCGACAGCAAAAGCTGCCGTGTGGCTCTACCACTGTTAAAAATTTAATTTTAACGGTGGTAGAGCCACGTTTAACAAGTAAAAAAACGTAAAAGTTTAATTTTTTAGTAATTTATATATTTCAGAAACTCTGTAAATCTGCTGAAATGTTCTATATCTGCTGAATTATATAATTTCTAATATAATAAAATAATTTCAAATACAATTGGACATACGGACAAGGGTCATGTGAAGATAGAAATGCGAAACATTATAACTGGCTCGACAAAAGGTCATAAATATGACAACGAATCTTTATTTAAACATGTACCTAGCAGAGTATGATGTATAATTATTTAAAATTACCCCTGTAATTTATTAATTAATTTATGTACGCGGTAGAGCTATGCTGCAGCTATATTAGTAGTATAGTTCTAGCACGAATGGGTCGGCTCCACCGGGGAAGGACCACGCTCTCACAGAATACCAGTGTAAAATAGTAGCTTAACGCTGGTGTGTTTCGTATGGTGATTGCAGAGAACCGAAGACCCTTTTTACTGGAGAAGAGGCATTCCATTCTAGTCCTCATTGGTGACAACGTATCCGCATTTTGATTCTTATTTGAAGATAAATGTAGATATCTATGGGTCACAGCAACCACTTACCATCAGGTGGACTGTGTGCTCGTTTGTCACCCTATCCTTTAAAAAAAACCTGCTTTAGTACTAATTCTCTCAGTCAGTTCCTGCCGGTCTTACCTCGGTGCCCCGCAGTGGTAGCGTAAGAGCATTCATTTACACATTGTCCCATGGGTAAAGTTAGTCTACTATAGAAAATTACAGAAATATGATATAACTATAAACATATGCGGTATAAATGTTGCAACCAACTATCTTAATTAGGCGTTCATCTAACAGCCTAGCCTTTTTACTAAACGGCGCCGTTCAACTAGCGGCCCGAATGATATTCATCGGATGCCGAAAGGTGCAATGTTGTATTAGTAATACAATATTGCACCTTTCTTGTAATATAAGCTACAGCAGGTTAAGTTACATTGACATAATATAGTATATATATATATATATATATATATATATATATATATATATATATATAATTAGGCATAGACCTTACCTTAATCCGCGATAGAGCCATGCTGCTGTTGTGCATTATTAGTATAGGTAGTAACACGAATGGGTCGGTTCGACCGGGGAAGGACCACACTCTCACAGAATACCAACGTAAAATAGTAGCTTAACGCTGCTGTGTTTCGTATGGAGATTGCAGAGAACCGAAGACCGACCGACGACAGAGTGCCGACCTGTCATTCAAAATCGTTTACAGAGTCATGAGATTTGGTAACCTTTTCTATCTTGCATTTTTGCCATAAGGAATTTTCTTCTCCCTTGCACACTATGTTGGTCTAATAATATTGGTAAAATACTCCAGTATATTCTAAGTCTATGGTTTTATTCCATAAATGTATTTTTATAAATAGGTATGAAAGTTTATAAAAAATAATAGAGTAATGATTACAAATTGTTGCAAGGAGATCCTAGTTGGATCAAATGTGGGATAAATTGTTTAAGTAATCTACAATTGGCTGGGTTATTTTATCCACTAACTTTTCTAACCAATTACTCGTCAGCATGTGGGGCTTACACTATTGAAAGGCGTTGTATTTCAGAGGTTGAAGTTGTTTAAAATTGCTCATTTATTTATACTAACGTTATTGAAATAAAAATCGGAATTCATTGTCCTTGTGTCTATAAAATAAAGGTAAAATATGATGAAAGAATTACATAAAAATTAATTTCTTAAATAAGTCAATCAACCAAATTTATTTTAACTACATAGCTCTAAAACTACAATAACTTTGATTCACTTTAGACTACATACCAAAAAATGTAATTGAAAAAATATATGGACTGCCGTCCGTAGGTGTGTGTGTCGGTGAGTCTTCTCGCTTAATAGATATTAAATAAGATTCCATACATTCTAAAGAGGATCCCTATTGATTTTTGTCATTGAACCGTTTGAAAGTTATTAATGAAAGTCGATCAGATTTTCTGTTTTCTTTCTTGTAAAAATTATCGTTCTTATTTTTATTTTTTTTATCAAAATTAAATGAAACGCTCATGGGGAGTACACTTTTGAGTTTTCAATTTTTTTTCATCCGGCGTTAACGAGATATTTATATAATGATAATCGTAAAATGAAACTAATAGTGTGCCCATTCTATACAATGTCGCTGGTCTTTTTTTATAGGGTAAGGGTGGCAAACGAGCACACAATCCAACTGATAGTAAGTAGTTGCTATGGCCCATAGACATCTACATTTATCTTCAAATAAAAATCAAAATGCGGATGCGTTGTCAACCATGAGGACTAAAATGGAATGCCTCGTCTCCAGTAAAAAGGGTCTTCAGTTCTCTGCAATCACCATACGAAACACAGCAGCGTTAAGCTAATATTTTACGCTGGTATTATGTGAGAGCGTGTTCTTTCCCCGGTCGAACCAACCCATTCGTGTTACTACCTATACTACTAATGCACAACAGAAGCATGGCTCTACCACGGATTAAGGTAAGGTCTATGCCTAATTATATATATAGTATATTATTTCAATGTAACTTAACCTGCTGTAGCTTATATTACAATAAAGGTGCAATGTTGTATTACTAATACAACATTGCACCTTTCGGCATCCGATGAATATCATTCGGGCCGCTAGTTGAACGGCGCCGTTTAGTAAAAAGGCTAGGCGGTTAGATGAACGGCTAATTAAGATAGTTGGTTACAACATTTATACCGCATATGTTTATAGTTATATCATATTTCTGTAATTTTCTATAGTAGACTAACTTTACCCATGGGTACAATGTGTAAATGAATGCTCTTACGCTACCACTGCGGGGCACCGAGGTAAGACCGGTAGGAACTGACTAACTGAGAGAATTAGTAATAAAGCGGGTTTTTTTATAGGATAGCGCGACAAACGAGCACACAGTCCACCTGATGGTAAGTGGTTGCTGTGACCCATAGATATCTACATTTATCTTCAAATAAGAATCAAAATGCGGATGCATTGTCACCAATGAGGACAAGAATGGAATGCCTCGTCTCCAGTAAAAAGGGTCTCCGGTTCTCTACACTCACCATACGAAACACAGCAGTGTCAAGCTGCCATTTTACGCTGGTATTCTGTGAGAGCGTGGTCCTTCTCCGGTCGAGCCGACCCATTCGTGCTAGAACTATACTACTAATATAGCTGCAGCATGGCTCTACCGCGTACATAAATTAATTAATAAATTACAGGGGTAATTTTAAATATACATCATACTCTGCTAGGTACATGTTTAAATAACGATTCGTTGTCATATTTATCTATATCTAAAGTGCACCAAGTGTCTGTGGTGCCCATCGGAGGCAGATCCCAGCCATGGTTTGGTCGCTCCTGTAAAATAGCATCACGCTATAAGCAGGAGTGCTACCGGGCCTGGGCTGACGCATCAACGTCTCGGGATTTAAACATCAGCGCACTTAAAAAGAAGTATAATTCCGCCTCCAGGTCCTTCAAAAGCGTTATTGCCATGGCAAGGTCTGAGCACATCGGCAGAATTGGCGAGAAGCTAGTTCGCCTTCCTTCAGGAACCCGTGCATTCTGGTCTCTCGCCAAGGCTGTCCAAGGGAACTTCTATCAGCCATCCCTTCCATCTCTGCACAGAGAGGACGACTCACTGGCCCATGCCGTAAAAGAGAAAGCCGATCTGTTGTGCTCTCTTTTTGCGTCTAACTCGTTTCTAGATGACGGGGGGTACACACCGCCGACCATCCCGCGATGTGAGTGCTCCATGCCGGATGTGCGATTTACACAGCGCTCGGTTCGCAAAGCACTCTTCTCCCTGGACGTCAGCAAGTCGAGTGGGCCCGATGGAGTCCCTCCCATTGTGCTGAAGACGGAGTTGGCACCGGTTTTAACGCGTCTTTTCCGGTACTCCTACTCCCAAGGCGTAGTTCCGAATTCATGGAAGACAGCTTTGGTCCACCCGATCCCTAAAAAAGGCGACCGCTCAGACCCGTCCAACTACAGGCCTATCGCCATCATCTCCTTGTTCTCCAAAATAATGGAATCCATTATAAACTGCCAGCTCATGAGGTACCTTGAGGATCACCAGCTGATCAGTGACCGTCAGTACGGTTTTCGTCGGGGTCGATCAACAGGTGATCTTCTAGTTTACTTAACTCATAGATGGGCGGAGGCAGTAGAGTCCAAGGGGGAGGCATTGGCCGTTAGTTTGGACATAGCGAAGGCCTTCGATCGGGTCTGGCACAAGGCGCTTCTTTCGAAGCTTCCTTCCTATTGGCTTCCCAAGAAATTGTGCAAAAGGATCACCAGTTTCCTTGCTGATCGGAGCATCAAGGTCGTAGTAGACGGTGCATGCTCTGATTACAAGCCTATCAACGCTGGTGTTCCACAAGGCTGCGTGCTATCACCAACGCTGTTTCTCGTGCATATCAATGATATGTTGCTTACTGGTAGCATTCATTGCTATGCAGACGACAGCACTGGTGATGCCTTATATACCAGCCGTGCCAATATTTCTAGGGAAAACGTCGCCGAGTACCGGGACAAACTTGTGTCTGAAGTCGAGTCTTTGCTTAACAAAGTCTCGGATTGGGGCCGACTAAATCTAGTCCTGTTCAATCCCCAGAAGACACAAGTTTGCGCGTTTACCGCTAAAAAGTACCCCTTTGTCGTATCTCCTCAGTTTCAAGGCACTCCCCGTGCTGCCTCAGCCAGTATCGGAATCCTTGGCGTCGACATATCGAATAGTGTGCAGTTTCGTGGTCACTTGGAAGGGAAGGCCAAATTGGCCTCTAAAAAGCTTGGCGTGCTCAGCAGAGCGAGACAGTATTTCATGCCGGCACATCGCTTGCAACTTTACAAAGCGCAAGTTCGGCCCCACATGGAATACTGTCTCATCTCTGGGCCGGAGCTCCCCAGTGCCAGCTCCTTCCACTTGACCGCATCCAGCGCAGAGCGATTCGAATCGTCGACGACCGAGTTCTTTCCGATTGGCTTGATACACTGGCACTGCGTAGAGATGTTGCATCTCTTAGCGTATTTTATCGCATCTATCACGGGGAGTGCTCTGAGGAATTGTTCGGACTAATTCCAGCCGCTCAATTTCACCATCGCACGTTGCGACAAAACTCGCGTTACCATCCATACCATCTGGATGATTGGCGGTCCACCACTGTGCGATTTAGAAGAAGTTTTCTCCCTCGCACAACGTCTTTGTGGAATCAATTACCACCAGCGAATTTTCCGAACCGATACGACTTAGGAACCTACAAGAAAAGAGCTTACACCTTTCTAAAAGGCCGGCAACGCATCTGCAATTCCCCTGGTGTTGCGGTTGTTCATGGGCGGCGGTAGTCACTTACCATCAGGTGAGCCGCATGCTCGTTTGCCCCCTATTCTATAAAGAAAAATACAGATGCACTCTCTATTCTCTCAATCTCGGTATGTTAAGAAAATGGTCACTCATTCATGGACTGACCGCGGCAAGTGCAACTTAATCTTGTAGATCTATTGACCCACGCAGCTATTACTTAACCGCGAGTTCCTCTTCTCTACGACTAAAGTGTATGCTGTGGGCCCTGTGGCCTTGACAGCTTCATAGAATTAGGTTCGTTAAGCGAGGACCTAAGAGCTATTAAGTGCAACGGTTCTGCCGGCAGCGAGGCGACTGCAGTCCTGAGACACCCTGACCCCTGCTTTCGGAGTGAGGCTCCTCAAGCTAGGGGGAGGGGGGGTTCGATGCAATTCAAGGGCCCCTCAGAAAGAGGTACGAACCTCAGCTTGAATCGCTATCGCGTTTTTAAATTCATGCAGCTTAAATGATAATAAGTTTATTACTTTATATTTTTTGGGACAGATGAAAAAATATAAACAAAAAGCATGAAGCCCCATAAACATATTGCCTTTACACCCTTTAAACAGAGTAATCTAATTTAACTAATTCCTACAAGATTCCGTACTATAAATATTAAGTTTACATTCATATTTAAGTCGAATGTTAAAATAAACTTCTATATTGTATTTAATTATTAAATGTTTGTAATTATCAAAATAATACTTATATAAAAAATAAAGCAGCTATTATATACTCCAGGCCCCCATTTTATTTCCCCATCAAAACATTTTATAAAATATATAAAATATAAATAGGTATATAATTAGTTATGTATCTACATATTTATATAACATATTATACTACACTACATTTTAAACATATTATATATTAATAATATGTTTAAAAATAAATTCCGGGGAAACTGTCCATGGCAGTAAATATTTTTCTTCAAAGATCATAACTCGAAAATACAACTTTCCGATTTGATTCTTGGGGAGTTTTTTTAAGTTTATTGGTAGAGTCACGTGGGACTTTATACATTTGAATTAAATTCAACAAAAGGATGCAGGTTCAGTTTATTCTCAGGAACATGTCATATGAATATTTTTTAATTATTTTAGAACTCTCATGGTAAAAAATCAGTTAATTTTTGAAGTTATTCTATTTCGTGCACTAAAATATTTTTTTTAAATCTTTTTACAATTATTTTTGATAGTCCTTGTAAATAAAATGTACAACACTAGCTAACGCACACAATGTCAAATCAAAATTAGTCCTGCGTTTTCGGGCTGTCAGGTCGTCTATATATGCTAGTATATTCTAAGACTAGGAATAAAACTAATTTTACGCATTTTGTACCGTCTTTAATATTTGCCTATATTACTTACTGGACCTTCACTGCAAATTAGGCCGGTTATTGCTAAATAACCCTATATATTAAATACTTTTATAGATTTCGGAAAATGCATAATGTAAAAGGCTGATTTAAAGCAGTTTAACACCATGTTGACAAGGCTGACTTCGCATATATCTCTTTTAATACTTAATTTTCCTTTTAATGTTCGTAACTTTAATTACAATATGATACATAAAGAAAGAAAGAAGAATGTAAACTTTAATTCATTATAAAAAAGAAAGGTAAGAATAATTCAGAAGAGTATTTGTGTAAAGTCTAATTAGATCTCTATTTCAGCTGCATTACTGCTGTCGTACCAAAAGACAAAAGCGCTGTTTTTTTTTTAAAATAGAGCCTGGTTATCTCGAACAGTGAATGAACTGAATATGCAAGTGATGATAAAAACACAAATGGAGGTCCATAGTCCACACAACGTGTCAAATAACAAAATGTAATTTAAAGATTACGAGGGTGAAATAACAAAATGTAAATTTTAAGATTACGAGGGTTTTGGGGCCGTTTTTAATATCAGCTTCCAATATTCATATTTCTAGAACCTTAGTAACCTAAGAGTCCGGGTTGTTTATGTCTATAAATTTTCGTACAATCCTTATTCTTACCTTTCGCTTTTAATTAAAATTTGATTAAAACTCTCCCGTTATATCTCACTATGTAAGCTTTAAACATATTTTGTCAAAGGGTTTATTATATACTTATATTTGTTTATCACTTTTAACAATGTCGACGACAGACTATATCAGAATTAGAATTCTAAGAAATTGCAATAGCTCTTTTTTAGGGTTCCGTAGCCAAATGTCAAAAAACGGAACCCTTATGGATTCGTCATGTCTTTCTGTCTGTCTGTCCGTCTGTATGTCACAGCCACTTTTTTCCGAAACTATAAGAACTATGCTATTGAAACTTGGTAAGTAGATGTATTCTGTGAATCGCATTAAGATTTTCACACAAAAATAGAAAAAAAAAACAATAAATTTTGGGGGTTCCCCATACTTAGAACTGAAACTCGAAAAATTTTTTTCATCAAACCCATACGTGTGGGGTATCTATGGATAGGTCTTCATGGATAGTATCTATGGATAGATCTTTCCCAGCGTTACTCTCCATTAATCTGTTAAGATTATTCACTATCAGTTTAGTCTTTTGTTAATGGTAACATTAGCAGACAGAGAGACAGACAATAATTTTAAAAATGGTTTTTTATGTCTTTATAGCATGCATATAACCCCCTGAGCTACATATAAGCCAGTTATGTCATACTTCAATTAAATGATATTGAGGATTCTAATATCATTTTTTTTCTAAACTGAATAGTTTGCGCGAGAGACACTTCCAAAATGGTAAAATGTGTGTCTCCCCTGTAACTTCTAAAATGATAAAACCAAAAAAAAATATATGATGTACATTACCATGTAAACTGCCACTGAAAATTTGTTTGTATGAGATCTAGTAAGTAGTTTTGTTTTCAATACGTCATAAATCGTAAATTATGTTACTTGCTGCTACGGAATCCTTGAAGAGCTAGTCCGACTCGCACTTGGCCGCTTTTTATTCATTATAGTATAAATAATACTTATTGAAAGTCATTCTTATGTTTAATTTACCACTGTTTCGGAAAATACCTTGCGGCAAAGAATAAACGATATTACCTAACTTATGTACTTGCGGGACATTATTTTGAAACAATAATAGTTTAATACTCGTAATTTAAAATTTTGTACAGCCGACTTCAATATAAGTTATTAAGAATAACTCAATAACTATTGGTCTGACCTTGATCAAATTCATACGGGACCACACGAGAAGTATCAGCTTTCAAATAAAAAAAATCATCGAAATCGGTTCACCCAGTATAAAGTTATGAGGTAACACACACATAAAAAAAGCATACAGTCGAATTGAGTACCGTCACCTTTTTGAAAGTCGGCAGAAAATAAAACAGCCATGTTACACAACACAATTAACTACACAGAACATTTTCACACCTCGTTTCCAGGAGTTATTATTATCCATAAATTATAATAAATTTATTATATAAATAAATAAATTTCTTAATATTATATTAACCCTTTCTATACAATATTTGCTTAATAAAGTTTTTGAACTTGGCGATTGCTAAGGAATTTGCTTCTCAAGAATGCTCCTGTAATTTCTTAATTTATGTCTGATTGGTGTAAATTTTTGAGCTTGACGTTACACAAGTCTTTGCTTTACTTTCATATCTACCCGGGGGCCATTCTAAATACTTTATTGCTAGTTCTAAGTTCATTCGAGCGAATTTATGGAATAAATATTGTCTATATACATTTTTTTTCGTTTGTCGTAGCTTTATGTTTTGAACAATATAATAAATATAAGATAAGACTGCTGTCAATCTGGCAGTCCTTTGTGAAACTGAAGATGAGAAACGTACAAGCCTTGTTATATTTTATTGTATGAAGAACATGGATTTACGAGTGCGTTCGTAACAAATAGAATACATAATGCATGAAAATCTATTGGCAGCAGCACTTTTGATATAAGCCCTTTATGACTGTCGTGTACTATCATCGAACAATAAATGTTTTAATAATAATAATTTTTATATTTTTGTATTTATATTGACTTTAAAAAAGGAGGGGATTCTATATTAAATGTACAAGTTTGATGTATATTCACGGATTTATCTAAAATGGCTAAACTGATTTTTTTTTATTAAACAGACACCTCAAGGCTTATCCTCAAGGTTGTAGGTAGTGACATCGCATCTGCTTTTTGATTCTTAATTGAGGATAAATGTAGATGTCTATTAACAATTGCATCCACTTACCACCAGGTGTGCTTGTTGGTCACACTTATAAAAAAAAAATAAACACAAAAAATATACAGTAAAGAAGTTAATATGTAAATTTAAAGGAAAATTAATTTTATGACAATAAACTGTAAAATCATTTGTGCTAAACGAAGCGCGAACAATTATGAATGTTAAAACCCGAGTGTTATATTTTGTAAGTATGGGGATAACGGGGTTCTACCAATTTCTCCAAATGGCGATCTTCCCTGATGATGACGAAATCTTCTAATAAACGAAAGACTGCAGTGATTGAATAAAATTGGAAGCCTTTTTGAGTCCACAGTCCACAATAGGTCTTTCAAAAAATGCACTAGCATTCGTAAATTGCTGAGACGTAGTAGTTCAGGGGCTAAGCGCTTTACGTATTTTTCACAGCACGCGAGTAACCTGGAATCTATCGTCATCGGCGCCAGTAAATTTGTTTATTACAATTTAAGTGCTAATTAACCACGTCCTCAGTGAAGGAAAACATCGTGACGAAACCTGCATTTCTGTGAAATAAATTATTTGAGTATATGTGAAGTTCACCAACACGCATTGGTTCAGCGTAATGGACTAACTACTTATGCGTTACGTACCCGAAATGTCGGAAAGTAAAGAGAAGTAAAATTAGACGGCATAAAATCCGTAAACCTAGTTTTTTTTTGATTGAGATTTCTCGCCAGAACCTTTATTTTGACGTGTCTTGTAATGCTGGCATTTAGAGAGAAAGTTATCATACTCTCCTTAACTGCTATAGGTATTCAATGAGGGTTCGGACAAAAAAAATCAGTTTTAGAGATTTTCTGTCAGCTGGCCCAGTGCGGTGAATATTGAGTACAATATTTAACTTATTAAGACCAGTTGGAGCATTTTTGAGAAGGTCTCTAAAGACGCCGATAAGAAGAAAGGCTGAAGTTAAATAAATTAATTATGATATAATTTTTGTAAGCCTTTTGCCACTACATTTGTAGAAGATAAAATGTTACGGTGGCATGAGTGAATAATTTTGGAAACCCGTCTACAACTAACTTAGACGTAATTGTTTTAACTTGTTTTCGTCGAGCTCGAAATACCTATCAAATTATTTGCGTTAACACTATATAAAATATATATGAAAAACTATTGCCATTATTCCTGGCATTGCTTTCTATCTGTTCGTAAAATTTCATTACAAACTTTAAGTAAATCTATACATACGAGTATAATAAATCTGTAGAAAAATTGTGTGTTCACGATTCACGTAAAAACTACAAAAGCAATTTCCATGAGATTTTGTACGTAGGCAGTAAATGACAGTGTATAACATATAGGCAACTTTCTATCCGCTTACGGAAGTGTGAAAAAGGGGGTTATGTTTTTCGTTTTTTTTTAGTTTATTGTCATTATTGCTGCTGATGATTGTATTAGTCTAAGAGAGGATTTAGCTATACGTATTTAAATATATAAAAAAGTGTGTGTGTGAAAATAAAATCAACGTGCCACTAACCAGAAAGGGCAGAATAACGTCTGCCGGGCCAGCTAGTATGTAGTATAACGCAAATATTAGATTATCTCACTACGTCCAGGGCTGATTGGAAGAGAATTCCTAATACCATGTAGTCGGTTCTTTGTAAATCTTTTTCATTCCGGTTGTATAAAGACTAAATGAATAAATAAAAATCCCTGACGATAATATACCGTCGCCATTGTTTTTTACGAAGATTTAAGCAAAATAATTTGCTCATCTGTAATATAAACACATGATTCTATTACTTATGAGTGGCGCTGTTTTTTTGATTTGTGCGTGCACCTGTGATATTAAATTACCTCGCTGTTGATATTCTAGTCAGAAGAATATGGAAAGCCAATATGTATTTTATAGAAGTATTGGAAGTTTAGCAATAGTAGCCTTATGGTTAAGGTTACGGACTGCAAACTCGGAAAGTATTCGTTTCGGGTCCTCCATTCAACTATTGCCATGAACCACTCTGAACACAAGCATTTTAGCTTTACTTGGAAAGAAGTGTAAGTAATGTTAATAGGGTTAGGTACTAGTATCATTTTTTTAAATGGGTGATTATCGAAGACAAAGTCCTCGCGATGGAAAGTGGATACTGTGGCCCATATACTAAATAAATACCATATAATAAATAAATTCTATCCAAATATTGAATAGAACCTATTTTACGGATTTTATGGCATTTAATCATTACTTACAATGACTTATTTTGTTTCTAAACGTTTCAGATGCTTAACAACGCCGATGATCACAGGAGGACACAGGTGATTGACGTACTGATCTTCGTATCTAACAGTATTAATATCTGTATCGGCAATATCTGTAACTACCTTAGTATTTCAGATAATGGTCCTATATCCTTACTCTATTTGAAATTCATTATTTAATTATTTAATACTAGCTGTTCCCCGCCACTTTGCCCGCGTCGAATTTTTTTTGAACGGGACCATAAAGTAAGAGCAGCCTAAGTTACTCCTCATAACATCAGCTATTTGCAATTGGAAGTCCCATCTAAATCGGTTCACAGGTTTTTGCGTGATGCGTGTTCAACAGATGTCGTGTTAGAGGTTTATTATAGTAATAGTATAGATTCTTTATTGCTCACCATGCAAACATACATAAATTATTTATAAAAAAAATTATGCAATGAGCGGTCTTCTTGCTTCTAGCTGCCAGACAAGAAATGGACAGGTTTTTAGGAAGAATGGCAGGGGTAGGGCAAGTCGGTGTTATAAAAAAATAATATACAATACACGTATTCAAAATTCATTACTTATTATTAAGCTTTCAATTGGCTACAGTAATTCACAATCAGGTCGATTATTGTGCCAAAATAACTTTAATAAATAGTAATTTTCATTGTGATTTGTACAGTGACCGACAATGTTTAATTCAGAAGAAAGCATTTCAATAAACAAAGAAAAATTAGTATGCCACCACAGTTCATTTCAAGTAACTGCAGTTCGATGTCTTTGTTTGAGACTTGTTTCGTTTATTTTTAGCTGTTTTTGAAGTTCTAGCTAAGAATAAGAGGAAAAGGTTTCTGAACTAACTGTCTTCTACTATTGTTTCCCTTTTTTATACTTTGTATTATTTATCACCCAGTAAAACGTTTACTAAAGAGCCGTGATAGCTCAAGGAGCTAAGCGCTCCCTGTAAATTTCACACTAGGCCAGTAACCTGGGTTCGATCCCCGCAGGCACCAATGAAATTGTTGATTGCAATTTTAAGTGCTGATTTACTAAGTACACAGCGTAAACGAAAACATTGCGAGGAAACCTGCATGTATGAGAAATAAGAAAAAAGATATATATTTCGAAGACATGTGAAGTTCGCCAATACGCATTGGGGCAGCGCAGTGGATATTCCCTTGCCCTTAAGTCCAGTAGTGGGATGTATGTATAGGTATATAGGCTGGAACTTTAACTTTAACTTTTAAAACGTTTACAATTTATTGAAGTGAAAACTTCTGTAGCATCATTGTGGTTTGAAACAAATGAAATAAAAAAGCGACAATAAAAAGAGACAAATATATAAATCTATAGGAGAGAATAAGATAGAATCTTATAATAATATTATAATAAAGCGAAAGAGGTTTTTTGTTTGTTTAAACACGCTAATCTCTGAAACTACTCGTCTGATTTGATTAATTATTTTTGTATATGATAGCCAGATTCATAAGAAATAGTATAGCTATTCAGCATTAGGCTACACCTCTTAGTTAACCTTGAATATTGATTTTTATTAAGCAAGTCGGAAGTAAAAGCGCCTCCAGACTGTTTTATCCGCGTGCGCTGGCGTAATGGTTAGTGATATGGAGATATTATATTGTGAAAAAATATAGATCTTTCAACCACATGAAAAGAACCGCAATAGTAGAAATAGTAATAGTACTATTTCTTATACCTAAGCCACAATAAGGTATATTGGGGCAAAAATATTGAACATAATAAAAAGTGATATATGTGCGTTAATATGAAGCATAGCAATTAATCTTAATTAATAATAAATTAATCCTTACAAACGAAAGTTACTTCATAATTAAGACAATTTTATGAATTTAATGAAGATGAACTTTGCTCTTTATAGCATGTTATTTAGACGCATGGTTTAAGAGATAATGAAAAATTAAAATAGTTCAAAACTGGGCTCGGCGTGTGAACGACGCCTAGCCATCCTATGAGAACCGAAAGAGAATAAGCGAGGTGCCATATTGCACGGCTCAGAGCGTGATATACGCGGGTTCAGTATAATATCTCAGCCTCCCCTTTGTGTGGTGCTTTAAAAATGGCTAATATAAGCTTAAATGTTAGAAAGAATTACAAAATTGAAACTTTATTATCATATAAATAAAATTAATTGTAGTGAATAAAATTATATAATATATATCCATAGCACTCTTAACCATCCACGATTTCAAATCTTACAAATTTATATTAAGCAGCTGTTAAACCAACTAAGACAACTGGAAAAGTGTTGTTAAAATGAATGATCGACGAGAAGCCTTACGCTGACATGATAATGTCAAGTAATGTAACATATAAGGTTCATTCTTACTTGCTCATTTTATTGTAATTATAATGTATTCTGTAAACATTTTAGAATGGTATTGGATTTTTGGATTTTTTTTAAAAATAATAATACCTACAATGATACTTGCGATACAATCTTGATTCTTTTGTAATTTAAATAAGTATTACAATAACAACACTTAAAAGTCTTTTGTATTAATTTGTTAGGTAAATTTATGTATTTATTTTATTTATTTATTCTTTATTGCATTTCTTAATTTAAATTGGGAAAGCCATATAGAATATGTATTAAACAAATTGTCCAGATTTATATACACGCTAAATGAGTTAAAAAGGTCCACAAACACTAATACAGCCAAAATGGCTTACAAGTCGTATGCGCACGCGTGGTTGCGCTACGGTATACCCTTATGGGGAAACTGCACAGACGTCCAAAAACTCTTTATCGCTTAAAAAAAATGTACAAGAATTCTAGCAAATATTGAGTCTAGGGAAATCTGTAGACCATATTTTATACAATACAAGATATTAACAGTTACATCTTTATACATATTAGAATCATGTAAATTAGTAAGAAACAATATAGATATATTTCAAAAAACTGGTGATAATAGTATAAATAGACATAATATACAACTTAGGAAAAGAAATAAATTAATATTGCCTAAAACCACTTTATCTTTATACAGTTCTGGACCATATTCCATGGCAGTTAAATTATTTAATACATTACCCACAGATATAAGAGAGATGGAAGAATATAAGAAATTTGTAATAGCACTAAATAGCTTTTTGATTAAGAAATGTTACTATAAATTAGACGAATATTATGTTAAATAGAAGTAAATAAATAAATATAGTAATGTGACATATACTAAATACTACAATAATACCTGTAATGTATAAAATATATATTAGTATTAGAATTAAGGTATTATAAATTAAGGCTAACTTTATTTAATGTTTGTTATACCCTTGCTGGGTGCATGTGTTGTAAAGTGTCACACAAAAACACATGTAAATGCAATAAATAAATAAATAATCTAAAAGAATACAAAGGGCGGACTTAATGCCTTGTGGCATTTTCTACCAGTCAACCCATGGAGTTGTGAGAATTTGAAGTAGGTGTAGCAATATAGAATAAAAACAAAATAGAAATGATAATTAATTACGTTATATATACATTTTACTAATATATACAATAAATAAACTATAAAAATATATCCTATTTATACATGTATACAAATATATACGTACATACATAAGCATACATATATTCATACCAACATACATATACAAATACTACATATAAATAACTATAAATATATGCGTCTAAAAATATAAATAACATAGATGATTCATGTAAGAAGCGTTGTCTTTAACAGATGATGACCAACTTTTTAAAAGCAAACCTATTGGGAGCTTTCCTGATGTCGTCAGGCAAGGAGTTCCAAAGGCATGTAGCCTGAACTATAAAGGAGTTACCATAGAACTCGGTAAAGTGAACTGGAATACATATTTTGTTGTTAGAAGAAGAACGTAGAACCCTGTCATGAGATGAGGAGAGATAGTGAAATTTACTCTTAAGATAAGAAGGCGAAAATGGGTCATTTAATATGGAAAAAAGAACAAGTAATATTCTTAAAATACGCTTCTGCCAGATTGTAAACCAATTAAGCCTAGATCTTTATTGCAAAATATGGTCATACTTACGAAGCCCGAAAATAAATCTTATACAGTTATTGCGAAGACGTTCCAGCTTGTTCAGAAGATCCTGGGACAGATCCGGGTAACACAAATCTGCAAAATCAATTATAGGTAATATGAGTGATTGGACAAGCATGATCTTAGACTATGTGGGCAGAAAATGTTTTAAACGATACAGAGAACGCAACGTAGCAGTGACTTTATGACTGACTTTAGTAACCTGAGTTCTCCAATTCAGCGTGCTGTCAATGTGTAGGCCAAGATTTTTTACAGACTTACTGAACGGTATTGTAATCCTATTGTAATAGATACGGGGTAAGTCTGCAATATTAATCTTGGCTAGCATCCTTGAGCTACCCACCAGTATAGCTTGGCATTTCGAAGGATTGAACAACACTCCATAACGAGTAGACCAATCCTTGATAGCTGATAAGTTGTTATTTAATTTTTTAATCCCATTATGGATATCCCCTATTTCAGCTTGCACGTATAGCTGAAGGTCATCAGCATACAGATGTTACGAGCAATCGAAGATGGAGGTAATAAAGTTTATAAAAATAGAAAAAATTATAGGAGAAAGAATACCGCCTTGCGGTACACCAGCTTCCACATCAGACCAAGCTGAGGTTATATGACCCACACAGACTGACTGCTGTCGATCGCGAAGATAAGATACAAACCATTCCAATGCTGTAGGGCCAAAATTTAGATGAGACAGTATGGAAACAAGGATTTCATGAACAACTGTGTTGAAAGCATTTGAGAAATCAACTAGTACCAGTACTGTTACTTTTTTTTCTTCCATACCGTTTCTAATATCGTCTGTGACGTTAATTAAAGCAGTACTGGTACTATGACCAGGGCGAATGTCAATGTAAATGGGCGGGAAACTTAACTAATTTCGTCACTTGTCTTAGCATTTAGTTTTACACCACTTATTTACAATCATACGTTAATAGAAACATTAGCGTGTACCGGTATCGCCGACAGTAGAAAAATATGTCTGTACTACTGTATATTGTCACGCACTTAGAACGCACTGCTCACGGGTGGTATATACATACCTACTGGGCGTTTTTTTAAAGCGTTTTTGTAATATTTATTATTAGTTAATAATGTAAGTCCTTTTTTTGCAAACACAAATTTACTCCCGAAGTTAGTGGACAATAAAAAAAATCGACTATCCCAGAGGTCTGATAAAAGGGCACGGCTCTCATACATATTACGCATTTTTCCGCCGCTTCAGGATATTACAACATAACATTTTTATTCTTACTGTTTTCACTACTATTCGGTTAAAATTGTATACTTCATTATAATTTATAGTCGCGATTAGATTCCCATATTTTAAATAAATACATTTATTTTCCATATCAGATAACGGATGAGTAAGCTGAGTAAGTGGCAATGGGCCGACCATATTGCCCGAAAAACTGACCACCGATAGGAACGTAAGGTGAAAACAATCCACCTGATAAAGTGATGACCTGGTAAGATAAGCAGGAAGTCGACCTATGTAGGTGGCTTAGGACCATGCTTTGTGACATTCCTTCCAGGAGCCCTATGTTAAGCAGCGGATTAGTGATGGACTCTAATAATTATGATGATGATCCATATTACTATAACCTTGTTCTTTTTTTGTTATTTTAAATTTGTCAAGCGACGATGCGTATCATACAAATGAATTGAGCATTAGCAACATGATGAAGGAAATTTGTTGACCACTTTCTGTCCTTGCGCTTTGCTAGCTTAAGGGTGGAGCAGTCTATTTTAATTACATAGCATGCCTTATATTTGTTCGCCCAAAATTTTCTCTTTTAATGAATATATTTCTCTTCTTCTTCAACAGAACTGTTATGAACACTGGGTCCCAATATATCATTTTAAATACACATATAACACTACTAATTTGCGGCGTTACAACTGTTTCGAGAAACATCAGCACAATGTCACGACGGCTCCGGCATATTCATTTATTGTAGCTTTAAACTAAATACGTGTTTCGGTAATAAATAAAAGTAAATTGGTTATTCGGAACATTAAATACAAGAGCGTTCGAGGTGTGCACTTTTGGATTGTCCAAATTATTTAGTTTTACTTTCCTATTAGGTTCGAATATCATCATAATCAATTCTTAAAACACACAAGTTTAACATCAAGTATAACCTTTAAGTAAGTTTTTATGAAGTAGCTGGGCCATCTTATCAGATAATATTTGTGAAATTATTGTTCTAGTATTGCTTCTCGCTACGTGTGAAAAACTAAGTCAAATCTATTTTTAGATGTAGATAAATTCAATATCATAATAATATCTTAATATTATACATTAAACTAAGCCTATTAATAATTATAATGAAAATAAACACCTGTATAGCTTAGCCAATGATTAACAATAATAGGAAATTATTAGGATAATTAGGGTTGTTATAAACCATTTTGAAGTGATTTTGATGTTGCTCCAAATTGATATAATGAGCAAACAAATCATTTTAAGCTATTCGTATTTATATAAATTATATGTTATTTAGAACAAACAGAGATTTATATGATATTTTCATCCATTAAAGCCGACGAACCTTTAAGCCTCCCTCTTATGTTGACTCATAGAGATGGATGTTGCCATAGTTGCAACTCTTGGCAGGCTAGTTGGTAACCGCAGATTTTGGAACAAAGTTCCTTATCGAACGGTACTGATTTGGCGGATGGGGGCTTGGTGAGAAAAAGTGTAAGATTTTTCCATCACGAACCCTTCTGACGTAGTGTAGATGGCCTTGGCGGCTATAAGGAAGCGAGATGAAATTATATCCATCTTCCTCGCACTTTTTCTTATCTTACTATGAAAGAAATATTATTTTATATTAAATGACGCTTCATTTTAATAGACGCTAGTAATTTATTTATTTGTATTTGTTAATCAATAATATACTACGTTTATCAATAATAATATACTACGAAAGGAACTTCGTTCCAACCGAGTGTTCCACGACACTCACGCGTGTATTCTTTATAATTTTGAATTGTTATACGGAATATGTTGGTGCCTCCTGTTTAAGATTCCCTCTTTCGCCTCTTACGACACCCACGGGACGATATGAGGTAGGGGATATTCTTCTCCGCAACCAAATTCAAACAAAGAAAGCCATAGATGACTAAGATAACATGTCTCACAGCCTGCCTGTAATTATACTGGCTCTCTATATCCTTCAGAGCAAGACACAACAGTGCACATACTGCTATTTGACGGCAGATATAAGTAAGAGGGTGGTATTAACTGAGACGGACTCCTAGAAAGTAAAGCAGCCTAACTACCCAGGAGGAAATGAAATACAATAACTCTATAAGTATGCCGTTAGACTCCTACAAAAGAGTAAAGTTAAATTTGTCTTGATGTACTTCACGTATTTTTGAAACAATCACCGATTATTATTATTTTATTTTCAAAAATTAAATTATTTTGTTTTTCATTTGGACTTTTCATATTGGACAGTTCTAAAAACTTACCATGTTATAATATATAAAAGAAATAAATGTAATATATATCTGAAGGTATATGAAAGTATATGTATCTGGAAATAGAGATTAAAACTGCTACAAAGGTTATATTGTCTGTACCCTGTGTTAATTCTATCGTTATACTGCTAGTTTCAACTAGGTTATGTCTATTTTAAACTAGCAGTATAACGATACAACACAGGGTATAGACAAGCTATTATTAATAACTTTAATATTATTACATATATTTTTCCATAATTTTTATGATTTGCAAGAACTTAAAAAAACGATACAATAAAAGCCAGTTTACCTTGTAAATAATTCACAATGCCTAGTAAAATCTAATAGGTAAGTAAAAGCCAGAAACAAGTAGTTACGTATATACAAGCCACCTTGTTACATAACCTTTGTAAAATATTTAAAGAGCTTCGTAATGAATAAAGATGTGTCTTGTTTCCGGGATGACTTTTGACGGTTATTTCGTGCAAGAGCTCAAATCAGTCAATATTGAAGTTTTCTTTGGAAATTTCCATGTAGGTTCCCCTTGTTTCATTATGATGATTATTCAGTAATCAAACATATAAGTTTCAAAAAAAAAACATATTTCGCCATAAGCTTCTGAGAGATGTGGTTACTTAGTTCATAAGTACTTGCCATTTTCACAGTAGTACACCGGCAGTAATGAAATTATTAATTTTAATATTACGTGCTGATTGAACAGGTTTTTAGGAAAAAATGAGGTACATTTATATTCGAATGTTTAATATTCATCATCATGATCATCATTACAGCCCTTCACAAGTCCACTGCTGAACATAGGCCTCCCCCAAGGAATGCCACAAAGCACGATCCTGAGTCATCTGCATCCATCGATTTCCTGCATGTCTTACCAGGTCATCACTCCATCTAGTCTCGAGTCACCCTACACTTCACATACCGGTACGAGGAGGAGATAAAGAACAGGAATGTGCCAAGTATCGAGTCTCGAGTAGTGTCGAGTGTGATCGGTAGTACTCATTGATACTATCGATCCGGAGGAACTTTTACCACTGATAACAACTGTTTGAGTTCTGTTACTTAAATGTCCAATAATTCTCAGCGCAATATTTTTGACATTGTAATGTTGTAGTTTCCTGAGAAATATCTCATGACGAACACAGTCCAAAGCTTTGGACAAAACATACCTAAACCATCTTGTAAATTCTCTCAGGAAAACATCAACCGTCGAGCGACTCCTTGTAAAACCTAATCGATTTTTATGGAGTAATTTATTTATATTAAAAATATTTATCAATTTATCCAGAATTATTTTTACGCAGTATTACAGAAAAAATTTGCGGCGTCCAATTGTACTACCAGATTTCATTAACACTCGAAACACAGCAGATTCGATAGTAGTATCAAAAATAATAGCAATATGAGGTTCAATTAAATCTGTTATGGACGCAATAACTGTAAAGGAAAACCCCATTAATCTGTGGCTTTCTATACATCGACGGTTTTGAAATATTTAACAATTAAATGAAACTAATTGTACAGATTTTATTGCGTTTAGTTTTAACTTTTTAATTCCCTCCATGACCACACAATTCCCTCCATGGGTACAACACAATGTGTAGTGTTCCCGTAAATAAAAGAAATCAGTATTTTACAATATCTTGTTGTAATACTTTTTTGAAATTTAAATTCTTTTAAACATCAATCGGTGACAGTTGGATAAGTATTCAATGGTTCTCAAGTCTCAGTCAAGATAGGAATATTAGCGATATTTCTAAAAACCTCTGCGACTTTCTGATTTGATTTAGTCAGTTTATTGTTAATTTTTAGGGTTCCGTACCTCAAAAGGAAAAAACGGAACCCTTATAGGATCACTTTGTTGTCCGTCTGTCTGTCTGTCAAGACCCTTTTTCTCAGGAACGCGTGGAGGTTTCAAGCTGAAATTCATATCAAATACTCAAGTCTACTGTCCCTTGAAGCTGTAAAAAATCAAACTTCTAAGCCAACGCAATCAAAAGATATAGCCGTTTATACCGCAAATTTTCGACATTCGCAAGGGAATCAAAACCTACAGGGTACTTCCCGTGAACTCAGAATCTTAAAATTTGGTACGAAGTAACTTATTATAGCACAGATAAAAAGCATAAATTTTTAGTTACATCATATAATAAAAATATTTTTAATAATTTTAAACTTATATACCTACGGATTTGTTCGGAACCCTCGGTGCGCGAGTCCGACTCGCACTTGGCCGGTTTTTTAATTGTTAGTGTGAGTTACGAGGGTTGTCTATACTGGTTTAGCTGTTAATTATAATCGACGTCATTACTAGGTTGTTAAGGATAGTCACGTTATTTTTAGGTGGTTCTGGAGTCAAAAGGGAAACAAATCGGGGGATTGGCAGCAGGATCTTCCTAGTAACGACTAAAAATAAAAACTGCGGTGGCCAACCCGCTTGCCTAGCGTGGCAACTATGGCAAATACTATTATGCAATCTTTGGGAAGGGGAGAGGGGAGTATATGTTCAGTAGTGGACTTTAGTAGTCTGTAACGGTAGGTAGTAAAGTTATTAATTAATTATTTATAGACTAAAATCACAATACTTTGGTTTAGTGACGAAAAACAAATAAAATTTGGAACCGATACAGTACAACCTGAAGACGAGTTACTAATTTTTTTAATTTAAATTGTATGTGAATTCAAACTTAAACTCTTTGACTCACTTACTGAAAAGGGCAGAACAACGTCCGCCAGGTCAGCTAACATTCTAAAGTGATTTGATTGCATATAAAATAATACGCACTATCGTAATGCTCAACACATAATTGTATTTGTGTTAGTTTTAATTAAAGATTCTCGTTAGTAGATAGGACTTGCATCCAGGAGCTAGGTTGTTAATTTATGGGACCTAATCTAAATGAAATTTATCTCTTGACCTGCAAACAGTCTTAATTAAAGTAATATATTAGCCTTATAGTGTTAGTTATAACCGAAGGCTACAACCATGTTAGGCAGCGTTAGGGGAATTGCGATATATGTATATTATTAAATTTAAAAAGAAAAGTAAACAGTGCATGTTGCCAATGATGTCATACTGTGACGCCTCATAATTATTATTAATAAATAATAATTAAATTCATTATACAGACATTTAAAAATGTCATAGAAATTATAATTTAAACAATAAAATGCAAATAATAAGCATAGAGTTCAAAAATATCCATTTGGAATATTGAATATTACCTATATTTATTAGTAAACGCATAAAATGTCTCAAAAAATCTCTAAATTTATTAAAAACCTGCTTAAAATGTTCAAAATATATCAAATCATATAAATACAAGGCGATTATATTGCAATAACAAAGATAAATAACATTTGTAATATAATAGAAAAAAATGGATTAAAATTTTCTAAGTTGATGAAGGAGTTCGTGTAATAATTGGAAAATTTCTAAGTTAATGAACGTGTTCTTGTAATGTTCCCTTATATTGGGGCGTTGTCGGAGACACATACCCAAGGTTGTACATATATATGGGGTGGTCGGCTGACCGACTGCTAGTACTAAGGTTGCACAATGACTAGTCCTATATTAGGGACTTAACATAGTAAGGTCTGACGAACCAAAGCATTAATATGGAAGGTCTCTATGATGCATAAGCATTATGATAGCAGAGTTATGACTTGAAGTCCCATATGAACAAGACATACAGTAGTATGGTCTATGAAATAAAGCAAATATGTGGAAGGTCTCAAATATGTAAAAGCATTATATTGAAAGAAATGGGACTTGAAAAAGATTATTATAGTGGCGTGTAGGTTGCTTCGCAGCCTCTGAGACCGAGGTAAACTTGGACTCACTAACCGATGTGTCCTAGACATATCATCTTAGTGCCGGTGGTAAGCGGGTTTGTTGTAGCAATACGACTTGCCCGTGGACATCGCACACCCCTACCGGTTGTGGGCGGCGTCTTAGCGCATAGCGTTATGATACGTCGGCTATCTTTCGGATTAGGGTGAGTGTGTTTGGTAGTACTTTTAAGTGCAGCAAGCATACTCAACTTCATGTCTTAGTGCAATAGCGCTATGATACGTGGAGTTTTGGCTACTGACGTCTTAGTACCGTACTACTATGATACGTTGGTGGTATTTTTAGTTAACAACATTATCAAATTTTGTTACCAAAGTCGATAGGGATCATGTGGGTGTGTTGTGAGGGGGCGCCATCCGTATGATAGTTGCATTGATGCTTACTGCTACTTGCAGTATTGTGTCTTGTGATGGATCTGCGGGTGTGCTGCACCTGATTCGATGCATCTTGTGGTTCTGGTCGATGGAGGTATGCGGGTGGTGATGTCTGCTGGGACTGTATGGGGGACCTTGGGATGGTGTAAGCCCGACGATAGTCGTATTGATGCTTGTTGCATTCTGTAGCATTGCGTCTCTACGATGGTTGTTTGGCGGGTCGCTATTCTCAATGGCGCTCTCTGCGTCTTGGTTTGACTCACAACCTAAGTAGCTTTGCCCAAGTCGGGTCCCTTCATAGCGGGGCTGCAGACTGTCTGCCCTCCATGATGTTTTATATAACAACTTAATAATATATCTCTATAAAGTTCCCACCTTTGAGAGATTGAAGGCAACTTGTTGGTGGGTGAGACAAACATGATCGAAAAATGCATATACTCAACGTCAGTGACACAAACCCTTTCTGATGGCGAATTATTAATATTATCTTATAACTGCCTATTGGCTATATCTGCCATTGTATTGGTTGGTGGAGCATATGTGTTGACCTCATGCGGGTGGTAGCTGGAGGGAGAATCTGAGGAGGCTCTCAAGGCTGCGGCCGAAAGCCGCGCAACGTGGGACCCCATTCCCTTGAGGTGAGCGGTAGACTCATGACACGCTCTGCGGCCAATTGGCCGTGCTGACCATGCAATTGGTGGTGATGCCTTACACTTACATCACGTCTGCAGGAACGGCGGTCTGGCAGGTGGTGGCGCTCACGGAAGGCTTTTTATGGTCAGTGTGCCTATTGTTGCCTAACCCGTGTGACGTACATTCACTGTGACTGGATTTGATCGTATTCTGTATGGCGTTTACACGCATTGACATGCGCGACTTCGGTCGATGTTTGTGCTTACGCACTATCAAGGGGCCAAGTCCTCTTTTACTGGTTCGCCAGTTATTTTGCTGTGGACTACGGTCCAGTTCCCAACTTTGCGTACCCTTCGGGGGGAGCGCATTAAAATGGTTGGCGCTCACCGTGCGCGGCGTGTGTGGGGCCGTGTACCTCCTCCACATTTTTTTTAAAACGTGGGAGAGCGAAGCCCTTGTAACTGGTATTTGATATAAATATTGTGAGCCTTTTCCAAGCGGGAAGGGATTAATTAATAAGGAATTGACTGTTGTGAACCAGATACAAGTGGAATAGGGACAATTTATTGTTCTTAACCTTTTTGAGCTCTGTCTTCGTGAACGGGGTTCTTTAGCTTATAAGACTCTACCAACAGCTTTCGATTGCTCTCGTGAATATTCATTCTTCCAAGATACACCTAAAAGAACTAAGTTACTATACAAACACAACGTAAAAAAGGGTTCTAACTAAGACGATCACGCCATAAATTTATTAAACGGCCTATATTTAAACCTTTAGAAAGATCAAGTTATACTGGTCACGTAAATTAGATGTATTTATATATCTTACAGATATAGATTCTAAAGAAATACAATTATAAGTGGGATATAGTAGAAAAGAAAAAAGATGGGGGGGGGGGGGTTCGTTACAATTTGGTGCCGTGACCAGGATGGAGGTTAAATTTTAAATAGGAGGCCGGTAATATAAAATTATGAGGTAGGCTATATGCCTACAATTTGTTGTCAGTGAAATGGAGAGGTGTCTTGGAGAGTGGTGTTTGCTGGGGGTGGTTGAGAGTCTGGGGGTGGGGCTTAAATATTAAAATTGAGTAATAATATAGGAGGTGTGTGCATAACGGAGCGAAATAATAAAAAGTGAAATAAGTGGAAAGACTCAATTAAACTAAGCGAAGGACACAACAGGTGTAAAAAAAAAAAAAACAAAAAAAAAAAAACTGCAATACTATATATTATAAAGTGAAATAAGTGGAAAAACTCAATTAAAGTAAGTGAAGGACACAAAAATTGTAAAAAAAAAAAAAATAAAAAACAAGTGGTAATAAAAATTAAAAATGGCTAAAAATAAGAACAAATCAACCTCAATTAAGGCTAAGCCTAAAGATGAGATGAAAATGCTTCAGAAATTAATTAAGAATGCAGTGAAAACCTTGGAGGTTAAAATAAAGGATCTTGAGGAAAAATTTATTAACCAAACGAAAGATTACCAAATTAAAATAAATCAAGGAGAGGTGTCCGGGGCGAGCACCTCTCATGTAAATGATCCTAGACAAAATATTGTATATAATGTACATAATGTAACAATAGAAAAGCCGAAATTCGGAAATGGAAATACTCATCCAGTATCATTTTTGGAAGATCTCACCAATTATTTAAAGAAAGTTCCATCTAATGGTCTCGAAATTTCGATTGCACAAGAGTGCTTAGTAGGTGAAGCCAAGTATTGGGCTCGCATTAATAATGTGCGTTGGACAACTTTTGATGATTTTAAAGCTGACTTCCTAAGAGTGTTTTGGGGTGAAGAAGAACAAAATAAAGTAAAGAGATTCCTTGTGCAAAATAAATGGAATAGAAGTACACACCCCACCATGGTTAGTTATTTTCTTTATGTGGTTGAGAAGGCACAAACATTATCATATCCGATACCTGAAAAACAATTAGTAACTGATGTAATCAGACATTATCCTAAAGCTGTGCAGCAATTATGGAGAATAGCTAATATTGAGACAATAATAGGCACGACAGATTTCTTAAGAAACTTAGATGACATCGACAAACAAGATGAAGGTCGTGAACCTTACTATAATGAGAAAAGGAGGAAGTTTAATAATAATACGGAGCAAAAACATAAAGAAATACAACAATCATACAAAATATGGCGTAAACCCGAAGAGGGAAAAAAGAAGGTTAATGAAGTACATGAAATACATTTCACTAATGACCAACCTGATGTTACGGCCCCTGAGCCAAATTTAGAGCTGTAGAGGTCGAACTAGTTCCCAATTCGACCCCTTACAATGTAAAAGGGAACAAAGCATTAAATATGTTATTAAAACTGGGTTGGCGACCTGGTCAAACATTGGGTAAAAACAATAGAGGGTTGCGAAAACCTATTACTTTAAAAGCAAATTTTAACAGAGAAGGCCTTGGTTATAACGACAATGTAAATAGCATATTAAACACCTTAAAAGCCAGGTCGGACTTGCCCATAACGGAGTTATTCGTGCAAACCGTCTTCGAGGAAGACGAAGATAAATATCAAAGGGAATTTATAGGGAATATGAGATCTGAAATTAAAGTTTCAATATTTGACAAAGAAATAGACGCGCTCCTTGACACTGGGAGCGATGTTACATGCATTTCAGAAAGTTTATATTTACAAATTAAAGATAATAATCGTAAAATATCAATAATGCCAGTTAAAGCAATGCAAATAAAAGGTGCTGTTGGGCAGCGCAGCACAAAAATACAACAGATGATCATATTGCCTATAAAGATAGATGAAGTAGTCTTTGAAACACAAACTTTAATTGTAGGTAATTTAATAAGACCTTTAATATTAGGCTTTGACTGGCTCAAGAGAAATAAAATATTGATTGATTTGAGAAATACTACTGTTGGAATAGAATTTAAAGTGAAAAACAAAGACTACTTTATACCTTTCAAATATAATAATAAATCTGTATTACATAATAACTGCATCAAACAATGTACCGATGATCCCTTAATAAATATAAAAATAGGATCTACATTGGAGGTCTCTGAAAGGGCAAAACTTAGTAAGGTTTTGGAAAAGCATAAGAATATGTTTTCGAGCAAATTGGGAAGAGCCAATTGCTATGAGCATAAAATTGAAATGATCGATGATGAACCTATAGTTACTAGGTCCTATCCCATTCCATATGCATATAGAGCGAAAATGGAAGAAAAGTTAAATGAAATGGAACAAGCTGGTATCAACGCCTTACAGTAGTCCATTGACATTCACTCTTAAAAAAGACGGCTCAATTAGAGTTCTGCTTGATGCCAGAAGCATAAATAAGAAAATGGTTGCAGAAACAGAGAAACCACCTATACAATTAGATGTTTTGAATTCATTTCACGGAGCGAATTATATCACTACCATTGACTTAAATAATGCATATTTTCAAATTCCGATAAATAAAGATGGTAGAAAATATACTGGATTCACATTCAATGGAAAGTCATATGTATATAATGTTTTGCCGCAAGGATTAAAAACATCAGTAGGAAGCTTTAGCAGAGCCATGAATTTAATATTAGGACCAGAAGTCCAAGAATTTTGTGTGAACTATTTAGATGATCTAGCCATTATTACAACAGGAACGTTAGATAAACATTTGGAGCACATTGATATTGTTTTAAGTAAATTGAACAAAGCTGGCTTAACGTGTAACTTGCAGAAATGTGAATTTATTTGTAAAGAAATTAAAATGCTGGGTTTTATAATTTCAACAGAAGGCATAAAGACAGACCCCGATAAGATTCGAGCGATCCAAGAGTTTCCAGCACCTAAAAAGATTAAACAATTAAGGGCCTTTTTAGGTCTATGCAATTTTTATAGAAGGTTTATACCAAATTACAGCGAGAGCATAATACCGCTCTGTGAATTACTTAAAAAGGGACGAAAGTTCCAATGGAGCGGTAAAGAACAGAAGGCATTTGATTTTATAAAACAACAATTTATTAATACAATACAATTGTATCATCCAGACTTTAATAAGCCGTATTATTTACAAATAGATTGTTCCGGTGTGGGTATGGCCGGAGTACTATATCAGATAGATGATAATAATGAAATGAGAATTTTAGGCTATCATAGTAAAGCCTTAAAAGGCCCCGAATTAAATTGGTCTGTTACTGAACAAGAGTTTTATGCTGTAATAAGCTGCCTAAAGAAATTTGAAACATATTTGCGGGGCAGTAAAGTAATAATACTAACTGATCATAAAGCATTATTGTTTATTAATAATATGAAGTTATTCAATGGTAGAGTAACCCGATGGATTTTGTATATAGAACAATTTAATTATGAAGTACAGCATATATCGGGTAGACGTAATATTGTTGCAGATGTGCTATCACGTTATCCTCCTGATGGCGATTTAATACAAGAGGATAAAAATAATAGTTTAGAAATTGCTTACACAGAGAGCGAACCGAATATTGAGTTGATAGAAAAATTAAAATCCTTACCAGTATATCAATTACAAGATTCAGAGTCGTTGGCTATTATTAAAAAGTTAAAGACATTAAATACTTCCATAATAAAACAAAACAATAAATTTAAAAGGTATAGTTTGAAAAATGATGTATTATATTACAAAACGAATTTACAAGAAGTAATATATTTACCTAAAGCATTGAGACAAGATACTATAAATCAAGTGCATGTCGAAATGGGTCATCAAGGACCCTTTAAGGTAATTAAATATGTGAGAGACAGATTCTTTTGGAAAGGTTTAACAAAAGATATTAAAAACCAATTAAGGGCTTGTCATTTATGTCAGTTATCTAAGAAAAGCAATATAACATATGTGGGTCCCTGCAAATCTATAATAACAGAAAACATTGGCGATATAGTCATGGCAGACTTATATGGACCACTTGTATCAGGTACCTTTGGGTACACTTTCATATTTGTCATTCAAGATTCATTCAGTAAATTTATCAAATTATATCCTTTAAAACAGTCAACAGCAAAGTCTGTTATAACAAAAGTAAAGCATTTTGTTGAGATTATAAAGCCCAAGGCAATAATGACAGATAATGGAAAACAGTTCGTAAGTAATCACTGGAAACAATCAATGAGTGAATTAAATATAAAGCCAATATATACCACAGTTAGAAATCCTAGACCAAATACAACAGAGCGAGTAAATAAAGAGTTGAGCAGATTATTTAGGACGCTTTGTCATACTAACCACAAAGATTGGGCGTTAATATTGCCGAAATTAGAAGAATTGTATAATAATTCTTATCACAATAGTACAGGCTTCACGCCTTGTGAGATTCTTTATGGTGAGTCTAATGAGATGTCTTTTGACAAAGTAATTTCCAAAAGTAAAGACAAACATAATGTCGAACAAATTAGACAACAAGTGCGTAAAAATTTAAAAGAGGCAAGTCGAATAAGGAACACAAAATTTGATAAGCGAAATAGATTAATAAAATATAATATTGGTGACTTAGTAAAAATTTCAAGATATAGTAGATCAGACGCTGATAATAAAGTTATGAGTAAGTTTAATTTGGCATATGAAGGACCTTATGTAATAGCAGCCGTACCATTTGACAATGTATATACCTTAGCAAATCCAGAGACAAACGAAATTAGAGGAATTTTCAATGCTATTCACTTATTAAAATATTTTAAATAATAATTTCTTTTTGTATAAATTAGAGTAATTAAATAAATATTGTAACATAAAAGGGTTTTGTGGGTGGCCCATGGAAATAATTGTTTAAGTTAAAGGTCTAAAATTATTAAAGTTATGAGCAAGAGATTTGTTATATGATAGTAGAACGTTATTAATATATAATGAAGAGTTGTAAATATAGATCGTAAGATAATTTTGTAATCATTTTTATTAAATAAATATGGGAGTTGGGTCAGGGCGAATGGCTCAAACACATTTATCCTATGTGGTATCGAACTGACCTCAACAAATATCAAACTGGATTGTATGCACATAAAGTGTGACACTATCGAAATAATGTTTCAAAGATTTAAAGATAAATTAATAAAATAAGAAATCGACAATTGACTGCAAACTTTATTAACAACACGATATACAATAACTTGAATTATGGTGTTATCACATTGTGATAATTGTGGTTGAAGGGGTGTTGGTGGCGGCCATTCTCTGGGGCAGGGGGATTTGATAACATATGCCGTATTGTAACAGATTAAAAGAGGAAAGAACAGATATATCAACAATTATTTGAGTGTAGTGTATATGCTCTCAAAATACTAAAATTTTATATTAACGACTCCACTATGTGGATCATTAACATAAAATTTGGGGGTGGATTGTGACGCCTCATAATTATTATTAATAAATAATAATTAAATTCATTATACAGACATTTAAAAATGTCATAGAAATTATAATTTAAACAATAAAATGCAAATAATAAGCATAGAGTTCAAAAATATCCATTTGGAATATTGAATATTATATTTATTAGTAAACGCATAAAATGTCTCAAAAAATCTCTAAATTTATTAAAAACCTGCTTAAAATGTTCAAAATATATCAAATCATATAAATACAAGGCGATTATATTGCAATAACAAAGATAAATAACATTTGTAATATAATAGAAAAAAATGGATTAAAATTTTCTAAGTTGATGAAGGAGTTCGTGTAATAATTGGAAAATTTCTAAGTTAATGAACGTGTTCTTGTAATGTTCCCTTATATTGGGGCGTTGTCGGAGACACATACCCAAGGTTGTACATATATATGGGGTGGTCGGCTGACCGACTGCTAGTACTAAGGTTGCACAATGACTAGTCCTATATTAGGGACTTAACATAGTAAGGTCTGACGAACCAAAGCATTAATATGGAAGGTCTCTATGATGCATAAGCATTATGATAGCAGAGTTATGACTTGAAGTCCCATATGAACAAGACATACAGTAGTATGGTCTATGAAATAAAGCAAATATGTGGAAGGTCTCAAATATGTAAAAGCATTATATTGAAAGAAATGGGACTTGAAAAAGATTATTATAGTGGCGTGTAGGTTGCTTCGCAGCCTCTGAGACCGAGGTAAACTTGGACTCACTAACCGATGTGTCCTAGACATATCATCTTAGTGCCAGTGGTAAGCGGGTTTGTTGTAGCAATACGACTTGCCCGTGGACATCGCACACCCCTACCGGTTGTGGGCGGCGTCTTAGCGCATAGCGTTATGATACGTCGGCTATCTTTCGGATTAGGGTGAGTGTGTTTGGTAGTACTTTTAAGTGCAGCAAGCATACTCAACTTCATGTCTTAGTGCAATAGCGCTATGATACGTGGAGTTTTGGCTACTGACGTCTTAGTACCGTACTACTATGATACGTTGGTGGTATTTTTAGTTAACAACATTATCAAATTTTGTTACCAAAGTCGATAGGGATCATGTGGGTGTGTTGTGAGGGGCGCCATCCGTATGATAGTTGCATTGATGCTTACTGCTACTTGCAGTATTGTGTCTTGTGATGGATCTGCGGGTGTGCTGCACCTGATTCGATGCATCTTGTGGTTCTGGTCGATGGAGGTATGCGGGTGGTGATGTCTGCTGGGACTGTATGGGGGACCTTGGGATGGTGTAAGCCCGACGATAGTCGTATTGATGCTTGTTGCATTCTGTAGCATTGCGTCTCTACGATGGTTGTTTGGCGGGTCGCTATTCTCAATGGCGCTCTCTGCGTCTTGGTTTGACTCACAACCTAAGTAGCTTTGCCCAAGTCGGGTCCCTTCATAGCGGGGCTGCAGACTGTCTGCCCTCCATGATGTTTTATATAACAACTTAATAATATATCTCTATAAAGTTCCCACCTTTGAGAGATTGAAGGCAACTTGTTGGTGGGTGAGACAAACATGATCGAAAACTGCATATACTCAACGTCAGTGACACAAACCCTTTCTGATGGCGAATTATTAATATTATCTTATAACTGCCTATTGGCTATATCTGCCATTGTATTGGTTGGTGGAGCATATGTGTTGACCTCATGCGGGTGGTAGCTGGAGGGAGAATCTGAGGAGGCTCTCAAGGCTGCGGCCGAAAGCCGCGCAACGTGGGACCCCATTCCCTTGAGGTGAGCGGTAGACTCATGACACGCTCTGCGGCCAATTGGCCGTGCTGACCATGCAATTGGTGGTGATGCCTTACACTTACATCACGTCTGCAGGAACGGCGGTCTGGCAGGTGGTGGCGCTCACGGAAGGCTTTTTATGGTCAGTGTGCCTATTGTTGCCTAACCCGTGTGACGTACATTCACTGTGACTGGATTTGATCGTATTCTGTATGGCGTTTACACGCATTGACATGCGCGACTTCGGTCGATGTTTGTGCTTACGCACTATCAAGGGGCCAAGTCCTCTTTTACTGGTTCGCCAGTTATTTTGCTGTGGACTACGGTCCAGTTCCCAACTTTGCGTACCCTTCGGGGGGAGCGCATTAAAATGGTTGGCGCTCACCGTGCGCGGCGTGTGTGGGGCCGTGTACCTCCTCCACATTTTTTTTAAAACGTGGGAGAGCGAAGCCCTTGTAACTGGTATTTGATATAAATATTGTGAGCCTTTTCCAAGCGGGAAGGGATTAATTAATAAGGAATTGACTGTTGTGAACCAGATACAAGTGGAATAGGGACAATTTATTGTTCTTAACCTTTTTGAGCTCTGTCTTCGTGAACGGGGTTCTTTAGCTTATAAGACTCTACCAACAGCTTTCGATTGCTCTCGTGAATATTCATTCTTCCAAGATACACCTAAAAGAACTAAGTTACTATACAAACACAACGTAAAAAAGGGTTCTAACTAAGACGATCACGCCATAAATTTATTAAACGGCCTATATTTAAACCTTTAGAAAGATCAAGTTATACTGGTCACGTAAATTAGATGTATTTATATATCTTACAGATATAGATTCTAAAGAAATACAATTATAAGTGGGATATAGTAGAAAAGAAAAAAGATGGGGGGGGGGTTCGTTACAATACGATTACGCTATAGAATACGATATTTTTTTAGGAAAACTGACGTAACAAACGAACGGACCAGCTGATCGTAACTGGTTATTTCAGGCCTTCGACACCCGCAATTCCCCTGGTGTAGCAACTGCAACTGTTCATGAGCGGTGCTTGACACTTACCATCAGGTGAGCCGTACGCCCATTTGCTCACTCTTCTATAAAAAAATAACAACTTCACGCAAAAATGGCGTTGTCACCTCTGAAGACTAAGGTGAAATGCCTTACAGTTTTTTATTTAACTCGTTCTCTATATCGAAATGGGTAAGAGGGTGATACTTACCCAGACTCCTGGTTCCTGCCTATTCCTCTACTACCATCTTGTAAAACCTTTCGACCCTATAATTTTTCACTACTGGCCGCTTAAGGTTCAAGTCCCTTAGCGAGCTCTGTTGATTACTATGCTCGTGGTTTCCCTTTGCCTCAAAGGGGTGATATTTGTAATAGTTGTCACGCTTGGATAGCAGGTTGGTAAACCTCAGTTATTTTATTGATTTGAGTTTTTTTTTAATCAATTATAAGAATATCCATGGTCCAAAATCATCCCGTGGATGTCGTAAGAAGGGAAACAAACCAGGAGATGGGCCGCGGAATGTGGGGGAAAATCAGGAATGGGCGTTGTTATGCGGAAGATGCTTCCGCATAACAACGCCCATTAATAATTTAAATTAATAACAACTAAAAAATAAGAAAATGCGTTTGCCGACTCGCGTGCCAAGCGTGCCTATTATGGCAATTATGCCCGCTATCTATGAGGCTATCTGTCGAGGAGGTTCTGCAAAACATAGCAGTGGACTTTTGATAGGCTAATACCTACCCGTTCTGCTCTATTTTTCCGTGTCCAAGTGTTTCGCGTGTCCTCGATATTGTATTTCTCAAACGTGCAGCTTTTCTCATAATGTTTCCTTCACCAACTTAACAGAACAGACCGCGTGGTAAATCAGTACTTACAAACGTCGTGAGAAAATTTGCATGCTTGAGAGGTAAATAAATAATATTAAAACAAAAACTAAAAAAACACGCTTTTGTAGATAACCGAACTAAAAAGTAGAAAATTATTTTCAATAAGTTTAAAATAAGAAAATAGTGACACCTCCTGTGTCACTATTTTCTTACTTTACTCTTTAATTTGTTACTGATATATGAATGTCTTGTATTTTTTACATTTGAGACAATTTTCTATACTTACTCAGCTTTTGAATAATAAAAAACTTTAATTCCTAAAAACGGCAACACCGAATAAAAACAACTAATTGTGTTAATACTTTTACTAACCGGAAGTACTTAATTCTACCTGGTAATAAAATGCATAGAGTACTGACAAAGTATGCAGTTAACGCAAATAACAATTGTGATCATTATGCTAAAATATTACAAAGCCTTTCTAAAAATGAGCACTTAATTTTCACTGAACACACGACTTAATGAGTTTTAACTCTATATTTTATGGAGTCTGGCACGGTGTTTGAAATTCTTTAGTTACTTTTATTACAGTATATAAGGTGATGATAATACCATTTCCAAAAAATCCGTTGCCGGATATAAACCTCTCCAATTTCCTTAACCATCATGCTGGCAGATGGATTGATGACCTTAGCACTAGTGGTAATCACATAATTGTTTCTCGTCGCAATTACATTAGGTCTAGCTCTAGCGTAAGCGAGACAGTTATACCGATATTCAAAGCCATATAATCTTTTGAGCATTTTTTGTTTAATAATTGTAAGCCAGTGTTAGACTGCAGTCCCACCGGGAGGTAAGTGATACCGAAGCCGCAGATAATAAATTGCACTGGTAACAACAGCCTATTCACTCTTACAGTATTCACTCTCAGATTATCATCAAACGGAAAGACTGATGGCGGAAAATTATTCCATTACATTGTTCTACGCATTACGAAAGAGGAAGCAAACAGTTTGGTTTGAATGTAACGAACGTAATCTCCCGAACTATATGTCTCATATAAACACTCTTTTTCTTCATCTTCTTGTTATTGACAAGGGTGTCATTAATCTTAGCGTTTGCATTAGGTGAAGCTAATACTTACCGCGCAGTTACAGTAGAGGATCCCAATTTAAACCGTTTATAAAAAAATATTAATCTAATATAAGCATTCACTAGATTGAGCCCTAATGTATGGGTTAAATTCCACGATGACAATGTAGAAATTATTGTTGCTATAAGAAGCTTTAGACTTAGTTGAAGTAATTTTTTAGCAGTGTAAATACCTCTATTGTAGACAGCCTACTTGCCACCTTCTGGAGCCGATGTTCACATATCCGAATACATAGCCCAGCAAAATACCGATCTCGGTATTTTACTGACATAGTACTAGACATAGAGTCGTGGTACTGCGATCACAAGGTAAATTTGTCTACCACGGGGGAAACCCCAGTCCACCAATGGTTATGATATGTAGCGCTGATTTTATTATCATTACTAGTGCTTATACTTAATTATTACTTCAACTAACTTTTAACGCCTGTGATGTGGCTGAGGAAAGGCAGAGGGAGATGGCGTCAGATTCGCAGTACGAGTAGGAGAGCCGGCGCTATTATTTCTATAATTGTGGCCTAGATGTCGGATACACGGGTTGTCCGTCTCCCTATATGGCGTTTGGTGTTCCCGAAGATTTCCTCAAGTACAAAAAGGTGTGTTTCACTACAGTAATCTAATAGTGCCTTCTAATCTATTACTTTTTGAATCGATATCCGTGCTCTTTATTATTACGCAATTGTTGCTTGGATATTTTTTATGGTAATTTGTGAATTCTGTTGACTTCTCAAACATTTACATCCTCGATTAAGAATCAAAATGCAGATGCGTTATCACCCCTGAGGACGAAGATGGAGCACCTCGTTTACAGTAAAAAGGTTCTTCGGTCCTATACAGTCACCCTACAAAACACAGCAGCATTAAGTTGCAATTTTACGCTCGTATTCTGTAAGACGGTAGTCCTTTCCTAGGTGAGCCGATTCATTAGTGCTATAACCATAAAATAGCTCCAACATGGCTGTATCACGTATAAAAAACGTATGTCATATGTCAACTTTATACATTTAGTTGCTTCTTAACTAAATGTATAAATAATTCTACCTGTCTGTGAGTGTTTTAAACCTAATCTCATAACAATTACAACACCTTTATATCCTCACTTCACTACATTACGGATGCATCAATAAAAAGCACTATGTCCAACTTGATGGAAGTGTTTCACAAAAGGATGAATGCTTTTGAGGAAGAATTACGGAAGGAGCCCAGTTCAACTCCTAGTACTACTTCCCTTGCTGCTGATTATGCATCTTTTAAAACATTTGTTGGACAAGCACGACCTCACAGAATACCGGCGTGAAGTAGAAGCTCTACTTCTGCGTTTCGTCTGGTGAGTGCAGGTGGCCGGAGGCCAAATTCCCCCCCCCCCCCCATCAACATGGTAGCGGAATTACACGATGAACTACCCCAGGAGGGTACCAGTACCCCTGGAGAATCCCTCGCTGAGCATCCACGACCATGTTATTCCGATCCTGATCCTGAAAATTCCGCTCAAAAACATAACTGCTCGGGGCAAACTGAGCAAGAACACCAAGGCGACCCCTGCCACGCTATCCGTGAATTTCTGCAACTAACCTAACCTAAACGCCGTCCACTAACCATCTCGAGACGGCGAAGCCGGCCTTGCCCTTTCTAACCGACACGCAGGTTTCCTCTCCGGCTGATATTTCGTATCTCTCCTACCCGGGGTACAAATTGGAGCATTCCTTTGTACCTCGGGCTGGAGTTTGCGTGTATGTCAGAGAGGACATCTGTTCTCGACGCCTCGGTAGTCTTGAAGGTTCGGACCTGTCCATCCTTTGGCTACGCGTAGACAGCGACGACCATCCGCGTGTCTACGGGTGCCTCTATAGGTCCCATAGCGGTAATGCCGAAACAGACCGACTCATCGACCACGTCCAAATGGCTACAGATTCCTTGCTACAACAGGTCCCATCCGCAGAGATCGTGATCCTTGGTGATTTTAACGCTCACCATGCCGAATGGCTCGGTTCACGTGTAACCGATCATGCGGGGAGATCTGTTTATGACTTTGCCTTGGCATATGGTCTGACACAACTGGTTACTTCGCCTACGCGGATTCCAGATGTGGAGGATCATACACCTTCCCTGTTGGACCTTCTGCTGACCTCTCATCCGGACGGATATCAGGTTTCCGTCGATGCCCCTCTCGGCTCTTCGGTACATTGTCTGATCCGGAGTGTGGTGCCACTCACGCTCTTTTCGCGGTTGCGTTCTGCAGGTTGCCGCCGTGTTTGGCATTACAGGTCGGCGGATTGGGACGGAATGCGGAAGTCTTTCTTTGCATCCTACCCATGGGGGCGGGTTTGCTTCTCGCCGGACGATCCCAGCGCTGTTGCTGACTCTGTCACTGATGTGGTGCTACAGGGAATGGAACTATTTATTCCATCATCTGTGGTACCCATCGGAGGCAGATCTCAGCCTTGGTTTGGTTGCTCCTGTAAGACTGCATTACGCAGTAAGCAGGAGTGTTATCAAGCCTGGGCTGCGGCTTCGGCGACTCGGGATGTAAACACCAGCACACTTAAAAAGAAGTATAACTTCGCCTCCAGGTCCTTCAAAAGAGTTATTGCCAAGGCAAAGTCAGAGCACATAGGCAGAATTGGCGAGAAACTAGTTCGCCTTCCTTCGGGAACCCGTGCATTCTGGTCTCTCGCCAAGGCTGTCCAAGAGAATTTCTGTAAGCCATCACTACCATCTCTGCACAGGGAGGATGACTCACTGGCCCAAGACGCAAAAGACAAAGCCGACCTTTTAGGCTCCCTTTTTGCGTCCAACTCGATGACGGGGGGAAAACACCGCCGACCATCCCGCGGTGTAAGTGCTTCATGCCTGATGTGCTGTTCTCACAGCGCTCGGTTCGCAAAGCACTGCTCTCCCTGGACATCCAGAAGTCGAGTGGGCCTGACGGAATCCCCCCAATTGTGCTGAGGACGTGTGCTCCGGAGTTGGCACCGGTCCTAACGCGTCTTTTCCGGTACTCCTACTCCCAAGGCGTAGTCCCGAATTCATGGAAGACAGCTTTTGTCCACCCGATCCCTAAAAAAGGCGACCGCTCAGACCTATTCAACTATAGGCCTATCGCGATCACCTCCTTGTTCTCCAAAATAATGGAATCCATTATTAACTGCCAGCTCATCCGGTACCTTGAGGATCACCAGCTGATTAGTGACAGCCAATACGGTTTTCGTTGGGGTCGATCAGCTGGTGATCTTCTGGTCTACCTGACCCATAGATGGGCGGAGACAGTAGAGTCCAAGGGGGAGGCGTTGGCCGTTAGTCTGGACATTGCGAAGGCCTTCGATCGGGTTTAGCACAAAGCGCTTCTTTCGAAGCTCCCTTCCTATGGGCTTCCCGAGAAATTGTGCAATTGGATCACCAGCTTCCTTGCAGATCGGAGCATCAAGGTCGTTGTAGACGGTGCATGCTCTGACTACAAGCCTGTTAACGCTGGTGTTCCACAAGGCTGTGTGCTATCACCAACGCTGTTTCTTCTGCATATCAATGATATGTTGCTAACTGGTAACATTCATTGCTATGCGGATGACAGCACTGGTGATGCTCTATACACCGGCCGTGCCAATATTTCTCGGGAAAACGTCGCTGAGTACCGGAACAAACTTGTGTCTGAAGTCGAGTCTTTGCTGAACAAAGTCTCGGATTGGGGGCGACTAAATCTAGTCCAGTTTAATCCTCAGAAGACACAAGTTTGCGCGTTTACCGCTAAAAAGAACCCCTTTGTCGTATCTCCTCAGTTTCAAGGCACTCCCCTTCTTGCCTCAGCCAGTATCGGTATCCTCGGAGTCGACATATCGAGTGACGTGCAGTTTCGTGGTCATTTGGAAGGGAGGGCCAAATTGGCCTCTACAAAGCTTGGCGTGCTCAGCAGAGCGGAACAGTATTTCATGCCGGCACACCGCCTGCAACTTTACAAGGCGCAAGTTCGGCCTCACATGGAATACTGTTCCCATCTCTGGGCAGGGGCTCCCCAGTGCCAGCTCCATCCACTTGACCGCATCCAACGCAGAGCGGCTCGAATCGTCGACGACCGAGCCCTTTCCGATTGGCTCGATTCATTGGCACTGCGAAGAGATGTGGAATCCCTTTGCATTTTCTTTCGCATCTACCATCTACCATCTACCATCTACCACTTCTCTCGATACCATCCACACCATCTGGATGATTGGCGGTCCACCACTGTGCGATTTAGAAGATGTTTTCTTCCTCGCATGACCTCCTTGTGGAACAGATTACCATCAGCGATTTTTCCGGACCGATACGACTTAGGGACCTTCAAGAAAAGAGCGTACTCCTTTTTAAAAGGCCGGCAACGCATCTGCGATTCCCCTGGTGTTGCAGTTGTTCATGGGCGGCGGTAGTCACTTACCATCAGGTGAGCCGCATGCTCATTTGCCCCCTCTCCTATAAAAAAAAAAGAATAGTCATTCGGATGTTTGTATACAATATGTAGGCCTTTTATTTTTAACTTTATTTTTGTCTAATTTTAACTATTCTAAAACTTTATTTAATTATAATTAAGATTCTATAAAACCACAAACCTTGGGGGAGGCCTATGTTCAGCAGTGGACTTGTGAAGGGCTGTAATGATGAATTATGATGATGAAGATTCTATATATTATGCTATCAACCGTGACGTGAAGTAGTACAGTTTTTGTTTTCTTTTTATTATTTTCTATTTTTCTTAAGACATTTAAATTATTAACTTTATATGAAATTTATTTACGTTAAATGTTAAACCTAACTGATATAGCACAGATTATACATTATACAGCTTAAGGATTATGATAACGTTTTATTCCGGTTCGTTATAGCACTTTATTCCTTTCAAATAATATGTATTTTTTTTCCTTTTTTGTGTTTACTGTTTAAATTATTGCTTTGCTTGTATATAAGTTCATGTTACTAGAGATAAAGTGTTGTAAGACAATGTATATAAATTAGATTGAAACACTCAACTGGCAGGTGGTCAAGATTGCTTAGTTTTTTTTCTTTAGTTGTTAGAATTGTAGGTAATTCAATTTTAATTTATTTTTATATAAGAGGTGTGTCAGGATCGTGCCAAATAAACGTCCTTAGTTTCTGTCTACCCCTCTGGGTATTGAGATTTGAGATTAGTCAGTTACGTATTTTATAATCAAAATAAATTGTTTAAATCAGATTTTGTATTTGATATACGATTTTATTTTATTTTTGTATTCTAAGGCAGATTACGCTAAGCGCTAAATTTGATTTTGTGCAAATTTTTTCCTCAAATCGTTTACTTTACAATGTGAAAAACAATCTGGAGACAATACTTTTTGGCTGTAGTTATACAAACAGCGAGGAGCTTAGTGGCGGAAAATAAACATAAAAACCCAACTCCAATGTCAGATTATTGACGGAAATAAGCAATGGTGTAGGTTCGTTCTCCGCTCACCAAACATCCACTTCAGCGAGGGGAGTGTGGTTAGTATTTCTAGTAAATGTACGTATATACATTTTATTTACTTATTTATTCATATATAAATACGTACATATATTATTAATTTGTATATTAATAATATTATTATTAATTGCAATGTCTTATTTAGATAACAGTAGTGATCTTGAAGGTTATTTAACTGCAGAGAGTGGTGATGGCAGTTTCACTAATTCTCTGTCTCTCTCTGAAATTCTCGTCTAGCATTTTTCTCATGTCTCGAAAAATTTCAATGTGGTTCATATAAATGCACAAAGCATTACAGCTCATTTCCCATATGCTAGCAACCTTTGACTGTAAAGATTTTCACGCTATTCTTGTGTCTGAATCATGGCTCAAACCGTTCCTTCCTTCAACTTCTTATTCATTACCGGGCTTCCAGCTCACAAGAAATGATCTTGCTGTAGGCGATGGCGGAGGAGTTGCTATATATCCTCATGCATATATCCCTTTCTCTGTGATTGATATGTCAACACAGCCGCCTCTGTCTAATGCAGGCGAACACCTTTTTGTCCAAAAACCAAAGTCCTGCTCGGGGTATACTATTGTCCCTCTTCACGTATAAACTACTTTACTTCTTTCGAAAATATTCTTGAAAATGTATCTTCCTTGTATTCTCATACAATTATTATGGGTGATTTTAATACCTGTCTCTTGAAACAAGATCCCCGTTCCGCCTCCCTTCAATCCATTGCAGATCCACTAATCTCTTTATTCTGCCTCTAAAGGCAACACATAATTTTCCTAATTGTAGTCCATCACTTCTTGACCTAATTTTTGTATCATCCACTGAACTAGTCTCTAAACATGGTCAATGCTGAGCTGATGCGTTCTCTTATCATGATCTAATATTTCTTTCTTATAAAATACGTCCTCCTAAAATTAAGTCAAAATTCCTTCTGGGACGCAATTTTGGTGGTATGAAAAAAACTTTACAATGCGGAATCGGTAGATGAAGAGGTAGTATTGTTTACGAATATCTTAACTAGTCTCTATGATAAACATGTTCCAGTTCGTGCCGTCAAAATGAAACACCTTCCTTCGCCGTGGTTAACGGAAGAAATTAAAATCTTATTAAATAAAAAAGCTGCAGCTAAGTCAAAATATAAATGCAAACCTACAGACATAAACTGGGAAAAATATTGTGCTATCCGAAATCACTGTAATAGGTTGTGTAGGAATGCTCAACGCCATTATATCCATGAATCGATTCAGAATGATGATCCAGCTAAAGTCTGGAAATTTCTCAGAGCAATGGGGGTTGGAAAATCACGTAGTAATACATTACCTAAAGATTTAAATATTGATTTACTAAATCGACACTTCTCATCTTCGCCTGAATTTAATGGGGCACTTAAATTAAATACATTAAATCACCTTTCAACACTTCCAACTCCTAATCATTCACGTTTTGTCTTCAATCAATTCACTGCTTGTGATGTTAAGAAGAGCATTTTGTCCATTACTTCCAATGCTATTGGCGACGATTGTATCAGCCATAATATGATCCTTCCAATTCTTGATATAATCATTCCATTCCTATGTCATATCCTTAATTCCTCAATTTCTTGTAGTGTTTTCCCTTCAACTTGGAAAGATGCTTAAATTATACCAATTCCTAAAAAATTAAATCCTGCATCCTTCTCTGATTTTCGCCTTATATCCATATTACCATTCCTGTCCAAAGTCCTTGAAAGGCTTGTGTCTAATCAGCTTAACGCTTTCCTTTGTAATAATCACCTTTTAAATCCTCTACAATCTGTTTTTCGTCAGGAGCATAGCACTAGCACAGCATTAGTCAATATTACGGAAGATATCAGATATGGCATGGAGAACGGTAAGTACTTACTTTACTAGATTTTAGTAATGCATTTAATTCTGTCGATTACGAAATTCTACTGGGCATATTAAGCTCTCTTAATATATCTCCAACGGTAGTTGAATGGTTTCGAAGTTACCTGTTTGGGCGCCGGCAACGCTTACGCATTAATGATACATTCTCATCATGGTGTAGCACCATTGCTGGTGTCCCACAGGGTGGTGTTTTATCACCTTTGCTTTTTTCAGTTTTTATTAACTCAATATCCACTAAGATAAATTCTTCCTATCACTTATATGCAGATGATTTTCAGATATATTCACAAGCTACTCCTAGTGACTTAGCTGTAGCTATTAACACTATAAACAGTGACCTAGCAATTATTTCGGAATGGAGCAGAAATTATGGTTTCAAAATTAACCAACTGAAGACACAACTAATTATTATAGGTTCTCCGCATAGGCTTACAAAATGCAATTTACCACAAGCAACCAAAGTTGTATTTGATGGTAATATAATCCCGACCAGTGACACTGTCTAAAACTTGGGCGTATTTATCGATAAAACTTTATCTTGGGGTCCTCAGTTACAGGAAGTTAGTCGTAAAATTTTTGCAGCTGCTCATTCTTTGAGAAGACTACGAAACTTTTTACCAACTGCCACTATGATTGCGCTTGCGCAAACTCTTCTGCTTCCAATACTCGATTATGCAGATGTCAGCTATCTTGATCTCACTGAAATGCAACTTGATAAACTTGAGCGACTTCAAAATTTTTGTATAAGATTCATATTTGATTTGCGTAAATATGATCATGTGTCAGATTTTCGTAACAGGCTCAAGTGGTTGAAAATTCGCCTTCGCCGGAATGCTCATATTCTCTCACTTCTTTATAATATTGTTTTTAATCCTTTCTATCCTTCTTACCTAAAAAATCGGTTTGAATTCCTCAATGAATCACATTTGAGACATTTGAGTTCATCAGAAAATTTGATATTAAAAATGCCAGCCCACACTACCAAATTTTTAGACAGATCGTTCACAATACAAGCTGTTCGATTATGGAATGACTTGCCGTTATCAGCAAGACGCGCTCAACCCCTACCGGTTTTTAAGATTACATGATTACTTTGATTCTATCTAGTTCATTTATATATAATTATTCTCCTTTATTTTGTTACAATATTTGTTTATATGTATGGCACTTTTATGTTATATGTAATAGTTTTAAAGCATATATTTGTACTTTTATATATTTATATTTATAAAAATATATATTTATTTGTATATTTATACATATATATTAATAAGTATATATGTATTTATCTTATCTATGTAGTTACTTATATACCATTATATATTTTTATTTTGTGGCTTTAATAAAAATAATGTTATTTTGTCAGCAAACCACACACGTTTTTATTGCTTTTCTTGCAATGCTGTCCATCCAATGGTTGTCGGGAAGAGATCGCTCTTAGCGATAAGACCGCCCATTGTACCACATTTCTTTTTCTCATTTTTTGTTGAAATTTTTGTTATTTTTGGCGTACAATAAAGTGTTATCTATCTATCAATCTATCTAAAATACATAGTATATTAATGACGACGTAAACATAGGTATGCTTTAAAAGAAATCTATATATCCTAATATGGACAAATTTATTTCACAAAAATAATGTGGTAAGATGAAAAGGGTAAAGGCCAACAATAGTGATATTCTATGTTCCTTTCTACACATAATCTAACAAGGATTTGACGTGGGTAAACATTTATAGAAAAGCTTTTAAACAACAACTCACAGATTCTTATAGTAACAGCTGACATACCGTGTTATAATATACGTCCAATGACAGTTACACGTAGTTGTCAGATATTTTTGTGTAAAAAAATAAACTAAAATTTTAAGAAGCATTTGCCGTTATCGTTACAAACTATTATGTCCTTACATATGAAATTGACGTTTTGTACGGGAGGAATACAAAGTCAATATTTTTTTTTGTAAAATATATTTAATTAATCAAAGTATGTACCGTTGTTATTTATGCACTTTTGCCATCTCATGGGTAGTTGATCCCTTTACTAAAAAAACCATGGGCGTGAGAATCAATAAACTCTTTGAAGGCGGTTTGGCTTGCCGCATCGGATTTGACTTTTTTTCCTTGTAAGAATTTGTCCAAATTCCGGAATAAATGGTAATATGTTGGAAAAAGTTCCTGGGAGTACAGTAGATGTCGCAGACATTCCAATTGTAGCTCATCTAACTTAGTGGTTGTTTGTTGTGCAGTGTGTGGTCTTGCGTTGTCGTGAAGCAGCAGTGGCCTAGAGCGATTGACCAATCTCGGTTGTTAAGCAGCTAGTTCTTCCTTCATGGTTTGCAGTTGCTGATAATAGATATATGCCGTAATCGTTTGGCCAGATTTTAGAAAGCTGTAGTGAACGACACCGGCGCTAGTCCACCAAACACTCACAAGTAACTTTTTCTGAGTCAATTTTCGTTTAGGGCAGGATTTGGCTGGGTCTCCAGGATTCAGCCATTGCAACAAGCGCTTCCGATTATCGTACAGTATCCACTTTTCATCACAAGTAATAATTCGATTTAAAATCCCTCTATTATTGTGTCGGTTGAGCAAAGTACCACAGCAGTCGACGCGTGTTTGCAAGTTCGATTCACTCAGTTCATGAGGTACCCATCGTTCAAGTTTTTTTACTTTCCCGATTTGCTTCAAGTGTTCTCTAATACAGTTGTCTTCAATAATACAGTTTTATCACTTACCCCGAAGCCTGCAGCTATCTCTGAAGTGCTTTTTGATGGATTCTTCATTTTCCACTTTGGTCTCCGGCCGTCCACGGGGTTGGTTCTAAAGGTCGAAATTTCCAGAATGAAAACGTTGAAACCAAAAACGTACCGTGCTTTCTTTTGTAACACCAGCGCCGTACACATCGTTAATCCTTGGAGCTGTTTCTGCAGCACCGGTACCACGGTAGAACTCGTACTCGTAAATATGCCGATATTTCATGTTTTCCATTGTGCGGTAATAAGCGACGCAAAAGAAAAAAAAATAATAAGGAAAAAACAAATGAAGGAATGTTTTCAAAACTTAAATGTACCAGCTAAATGAATTTATAAATTTGAATTTGGCATTCTTAACGAAAGAGGAGATACTTCATATGAATTTCATATGTAAGGACCTAATATTAAAAGTCCACTAGCATGGGCCTCCCCCATAGAGCCCCATGAGATGGCCCGCCCCACGGGGCGATATAGGGTATTGGACATTCTTACACTGTCAGTCACTTCATGGTATATAAAAATTAAAATTATTAAATGTACTTAAAATAATGTAAGGACTCATAAAGCTATTTAAGTATTCTTTTAGAGACTAAGTTTATTCAAAACTTAATAATTTATAATTAAAAATTTTATACAACCGACTACAATTTAAATTAATAAGAATTACTCAAAAACTCTTGTTCAGACCTTGATCAAATGTATATGGGATCACATGAGAAGCACCAGATTTCAAATAAAAAAAATCATTGCAATCGGTTCACCCAGTAAAAAGTTATGAGGTAACACACATAAAAAAAACATACAGTCGAATTGAGTATCTTCCTTTTTGAAGTCGGTAGAAAAGCTTAAACCAGTCATTTTAAGCAAACTAGTATTTTTTACCTATTTTCACTTAATCAATATTTAATTGTAAACGATATGTTAGTAATAGGTACTACGTACATGCCGTGTAATAGTAGCGTAAAAGTGATGGCGAAAGGCAGTCCACTACCACATATTATCATCCCGTAGGTGTCGTAACGTTAGAGACGACAGAAGAAAATTATACAGGCGATGGGCAGCAGCATCTTTCTGGTAACGACTTTAATAAAAACATGTAGTCAAACGAGCGTGGCAACTATGGCAAATATCCTCCCTAATAGGGAGATCTCTGGAAGGGACCTATGTTCATCAGTGGACATTTGATAGAATTTAATGGAAAGGATGGTCTGACTGCCATCGTACGTTGTTTTGAAAGAAAAATCTGAAAAACGGTTGATTTTGCAGGCCATTCCTGGAACTTACAGCTTACGACTATTTGGAAAATTTTAAATAACAATAATTTTTGAATTTTTGCCGATTTTGACTTGCTTGGCGGCATTCGACATAGTTTTTTTAAGTACAGAAAGTGTTTCTGATACCTGGAGTTGATAAATCAAATATTTTGAAAGTTATCTAGAAAACAGTTAAAAACAGTTTTTTCTGGTTTTTTTTTTCCAAAACGGCTCTACCGCTTGATTGACTAAAAAATGTAATCAGCTCTAAGCCAATGAACACTTTCGAATTCCGTGTCGCCCATCTCGATCGGTTGATTCGATCTAAAGATATCATATGACAAAATTTTATTTACATCTACACATACACTCGTACTTTGTTTGGTTTTAATGAAGTTATGGAGTACAAATCAGGCTAATGGGGGTAACCAATGTAAGGGGGAGGAAAGTCTTGTAAATAATTGTCATGATGATGATGATGTTAATAAGCTTTAAGTCGTTTACTTTCATAACCAATAACAAAAATGTATAGTTCGTTTAAAACAAATACATACATAATACATAAACACTCACGCCTAAAAACATAAAATGCCAAGTAATAAGATTTTGAATATTTATATTATACGCAAATATCTGCGTACGTTAGGTGGTGATTGATCGCATGACGTAATCGCTCTCTACGTAATTGTAGCGCGGTTGCGTCAGCAAGTAGTATAAATAGCAGTAGTTTCGGCTCGCCGCTCACTTAGCGGCCAGCCTCCGCAGAGTCTACTTCACCTGAGTATGCCTCGTTTAGAGGCGAAACACGTGTCGTATGTTCGAGATTGGTGTGTCGTGTCTAGTGTGGTGGTGCTGGGATTGACGGGTATAGTGCGCGCGATTGAGGGAGGGTGGGAGGTACCCTTAAAACTGGACAGGACACGTCATTTTCTTTCTTTACGCGGAATTAAGCAAATTAGTTTATAACAACCCCATTATAATTATTATTTATTTTCTAATACTCTTTAGTATATAGGAAAATATGTGAATACTAATTTTAATATTACTTAGAATTTATCCTTGTTATGATGTCTCTCTGTAAGGATTTTAATTAAGAAAACACGATGGAAACTCATTTCATGCGGGAACTAAGTACGGGTTTAGCTTTAATTTTATTAATTACAGGGTACCAAGCAGGTGTAGTATCCAGCTTCCTTTTTATTGAAATCAGGATGTTTTATTATTAGCCTCACGTATCATCCTTAGTATGAATGAATTTTCTTTCGCATGGATTTGTGACCTATCAAATTTGAAAAGATTTGAAAGAAGCTGGATGCTCTCCTGTATCTTTAAAGTCTGGAACAAATGTATTCATCCATAATTATTTGGGGGATGCCATCATTTATATAGTATTATGCTAAACTCAAAGAATGCCTTATTTTCATTAAAAATGCTAATTTTCATTATTACGGTAAGTAGTCTCCGATAACAGTAATTTCGTTTATTTTATGGTTGGAAATACTTTTTATTTCCGCTGATCAAACCAATAGTAATATTTTTTTAGCAAAAGTAATTTTGTGTACAAACTAAAAAAAGTACCTTTAATTTATTGCAAGGACATTTAAATTTTTTTAATAATTTTTCTGAACTGAAATACATTAATTTATTCTATGATAATTTTCAATATCATCATTAATAGCCATCTTAAATCCCTTGTTAAACATAGGTCTCCCGACAGTATTGAGTCACATGACATTCACGTTTCTACGATAAAATCTAAACTTCAAGACGAGAATAAAACCATATCGCTCCTGCTACCAGCGTGAAGTCGCGTATTAACTCACAACGTTTACTTGTGGGAAACATGGTTTTGGAATTTGGCCTGCCTGAAATTTGGAATCAAAGCTTGTACGCACGGATACTTCTCGAAAGGTGGTCATAGATGCTTTAGTATAGAGTCTTCAGAATGTATCAAGTGAGGACAGATAATTTTTTAGAACTCTGGCAGCTAATATTAATCCATTGTGTCATTTTTTAAGAAGAACTGTATATTCAGTTATTATATTGTTTGGATAAATTGTTCCAGGTCTAAACAGACCTGCGAGCGTATTACTTTTAATCATAAAAAATAAAGGTTTAGGAATCACCAGTAGAAATTTAAAAACTACGACAAGGTACTGACTTCGGTGTTTTACCGTTGGTACTCCAGTCAGAAAACCCCACTTTGGAATAGGGTTAAAGAATGACGTTGAAAGTGTTAAAATATAAAGTAATATATTTTACTTAATATACTACTGGAAAAGAGGCAATCCATCTTAGTCCTCACGCATTTTGATTTTTTATTGAGGATAAACGTAGATCGTCGTCTATGGCTCACAGCAATCATTTACCATCAGGTGGACTATGTGCTCGTTTGTCACCCTATCCTCTAAAAAATATTACGTCAATAATTACTTCAATTTTTCTTAGCGAGGAGGCCATGTCAATCAGTCACAATAACGAATATAACCAGTACGTAAATAATTTATGAATATTATACATATTAATAAAATTGAAGTGTCTCTCTGTAATATTGAAATAACTGGCTTCTTATAAGCTAAAGGTGTTATTTGTATGGTTTACGAACAGATAGATATCAATGCCAGGATGGATCTAAGCTATATTGCTCGTATATCCAAAAAACTTTTTTGAAAAAACAGCCAGGGTCAGTCGCTAGTTCCTAATAAAATCAGTTGTTTGCTCATTCATTCTTTGGAAGGAAGCTAACAAGGAAAGGTAAAATCATTCATAAAATCTCCTAAGTAAACTTGATAATCCTAAATAAACTTATCCTAATCAAATTAAATTATTAGTCTAGAATCAGGACGACATCTTCAATAAATATTACGTAGTTTTAGATTTATAATAATAATATATTTATAATTATTTACACACCATACAAAGTCCTTATACAATAAATACAAAACGTTTACTCATTTTACACAGCAGTATTTCAGCTGATGCTTGCAATAGGAAAACCTCAGCTGTAAACGTTAGTATTCTTCCAGTGTCACCATGTACAAAAATTACACAATATAACAATTAAGCTCAAAAAAGGGTAAAGTAAAAAGAAATTAAAAATACATTTTTTAAGGAAAACAAGATCTTGTACCGCTTTGTCTCTGTGTGTGTGTTCGTGGATGGGGTGTGGATGTGGGTATAAATATATTATTATATATTATGGGCAATATATCAACTTATGGGTTTCAGCATAGATTCCATTGTGCTATATCAAGACTTTGTAGCCACATAATAATATTTTGTTTACACTCATATTTACTTTTATTTTTTACATTAAATACATCATTTCTTTTGTTATACAAAAATGGATCCCTTCTAGAAAGGGGCAGTCAGGCAGAGTTAGTTTTAGGAGACAAAATATTATCAGAATGATTGTGGGATATTATTTTAAAGTTAGGAGTTAGTTTTGGAGACCGAATACTAAACGACATAAGCTTTGTTTGATCAGCATTGAGCATGAGACTAGTTTGTGTTAGCCAATCCGTGACAATTTTAAAACCACACTGAGATGATTTATAGACTTTTTCCCACGTTGTGTCGGAAAACACCAAAGCAGTATCGCCAGCAAAAGCTATAAGTTTTCCCTTATCCATGCTTATTTGACATATATACATATAAAATATATTTATTTGGAACACTAACGGCATGCTGGGGAGCGAGGCAAGCCATGGAAGCGCTGGTATCAGGTAATATTGACCAATCAGGGGTCCACAAAAGCTGTTTTATCTTTATTGATCCTTGTGATATTGGCATCTGATACGGGTTAAGAAAAATAAAAACTATTCTTTTTTATAGACAAACAAATACACGGACTGACTGACATGACTCAAAGACGTCTAAATCCTCGATTAAGATTTAAAATGCAGATGCGTTGTCACCCTTGACGACTAGGATAGAATATCTGGCTTCCAGTAAAAAGGGTATCTTATGCTCTACACTCACATTACGAGACACAGCAGCATTAAGCTGTTATTTTTTTACGTGGTAGAGCCATGCTGCAGCTATATTAGTTGTATAGTTGTATTACGAATGGGTCGGCTCGACCGGAGAAGGACCACGCTCTCACAGAATACTAGCGTAAAATAGCAGCTTAACGCTGCTGTGTTTCGTATGGTGAGTGTAGACAACCGGAAACCCTTTTTTACTGGAAATGAGGCATTTTATCTTAGTCCTCACGGGTGACAACGCATCTCCATTTTGATTTCTAATAGAGGATAGGTGTAGATGTCTATGGGCCGCAGCAACCACTTACCATCAGGTGGACTGTGTGCTCGTTTGCCACTCTTATCCTATTAAAAAAAATTTCGTTGACATTCTATGAGCGCGTAATTCTTCCCTGGGCAAGCCAATCAATTTGTGTTACAACCATAATATAGCTACAGTATGGCTCTACCACGTTAACATTCCGATCAACATACCCATAAAAGTAGTTTATTTCTATAGGATAGGGTGACGAACGAGCACACAGGCCACCTGAAAGTAAATGGTTACTGTGACCCATAGATATCTACATCTATCGTCAATAAAGACTCAAGATGCAGATGCGTTATCACCCGTGAGGACTAAGATGGAATGCCTCTTTGCCAGTAAAAAGGGTCTCCGGTTCTCTAAACTCACAATACGAAACACAGCAGCGTTGAGCTGCTATTTTACGCTGGTTTTCTGTGAGAGCGTGGTCCTTCCCCGGTCGAGCCGACCCATTCGTGCTACATCTATATTACTAATATAGCTGCAGCATGGTTCTACCAGGTAAAAAAGTGTGTTAGTGTTCGTGTAAATATAAGAAATCAATATGACACTCGTTTTCTTTTCCATAAGCAGAATAGGAGTTACATAACGATGGTTGGGACTCACGAGCTACACCCACGTCGATTCAAGTTCATAATTCTCGTTAGGAATTAGCAAGTCTGTAAAGCAGTTATGTAACAAACAAGTCAAGTACCATTCAATTGTATTAGTAGTGTTAGATACACTATTGAAAAAAAAATATGTGGCATGTGTTAAAAGAATACAATTCGTCCTTAAAATCATTTGTGTAATCCAATTCAAAATATTAATTTTTTTTACTATGAGGGACGTACGAGATATAATCAAAACGCCAGTTCCATTTTATACATTGTATTCACCTGCTATTATGTAGAACTCATTACTTGGTTATCCATGTAAAGTGCCGATAATGTTCACTGTAACTATGTATTGATTATCGTAGTTAACGGTAATAGCCTTTATGCCGGGGGAATTATCACTTCATTGGAAAATAATAAATGTATGTTAGTTGTATCGTTTTAATATAACCCCTGTGTATCTTTACCAATATTCATAAATGCAAATGTTTATTTAATATTCAAGCTGGATTGTTACATACATTTATTATTCATTGATTCATTACAGCCTATATAAGATAAAGATAACCTCACAGGCAGGATATTTGCCGTTGTTTTCGCGCTTGACAAGCGGGTTGACAACCATAGTGCTTATCAGTTTTTAAATATAATCAGGAAGATACTGATGTCTATCTCCTATTTCAATTTTCCTTAGTCACTTTATATTATGGGGGTCATTGTAGAAGCGTGCTCGTCGCGAACCCTGCCAGCCCTTTTCAGGGATGCAATTCTACACAGCTGCGCACCCATGCCAACGAGGGTCAGGGCGTCCCCCCAAGGCGACGCACACCAGCTCGTCTCTGTTGGTGTGGAATGCAGCGCGCAAAGCGGCGATGGGAAACGCCACCCGTCACGCACAGCACGACACGGCAGAAGGTGGAAGACAAAGTGCAGAGTTGGCACGTGGAATGTTAAGGGAGGCATGAGAGATAAGACGAATGAGATGAACAAAATAATGAAAGAAAGAGAATTATATGTCGTGTGTATGTCTGAGACCAAACGGAAGGGCAGTGGTACTGAATAGCTCCCTGGTGGGGCGTTAGCTCCATGGTCCGGAGTCCCGGAGAGCGAGAGTGCCTGCCAGGGAGTGGGGGTGCTGCTGACGTCTCGGTTGGTCGATGTTATGACTGAATATAAGGTTGTGAACTCAAGAATTCACTGGGTTCGCTTTGAATTAGGACTGACAAAGTTATTCCTTTTGGCAGTTTATGCACCGGTAGCTTCGTCGTCCAGGGCTGAGCTGGAGGAGTTTTGGGAGAATGTAAGAGAAGTTCTAGATTTGGTTAGGGGAAACGAAAGAATTGTTGTATGTGGTGATTTCAATGGATGGGTTGGTACCGCTCGACCAGGGTACGAGTCGGTGCTTGGAAAATTTGGCGATAAAAGGGTTAATGATGCTGGCAAGCTTATACTGGCGGTATGCAAGGAAAAGGGTCTTCTTGTGACAAACACTATGTTTAATCACAAGAAAATCCATATGTATACTAGAGAAAGAAAGAATGAGAGAAGTATGATCGATTTGTTCCAGGTGGATGACCGACTGCGAAAACAGGTGATGGATACGCGAGTGTTCAGGGGTGCTGACCTGGGAACGGATCACTATCTAGTGATCCGATACTAGATTTAGGGGTCTGTTCGCGGGTTGGCGCTACCGGACGGCAGTAACAGAACCACAGTCGGTCTGTCGCATCCGAAGCTGGAAGCTTCAGAAAGCGGATATTAGGGACAAATATCATGCGAGGGTAGCCAAAAAGCTTGAGACCATCGATGGTAGAAAAGAATGTGTGGAAAGTACATGGTAGAACCTTAGGAATGGAATGGTAAGTGCAGCGGAAGAAGTGTGTGGAGCGATAAAAAGAGGTATTAGTAAAAGAAGAGATGCATGATGGAATGATGAAGTGAAAGAAGCTGTAAAGAAGAAGAAGAAAGCATGGTTAGACTACTTGGCCTGTAGTAATGATAGAGAGAAGATGAAAGAAAGATATAAGCTGCAGAAAGTTCACACGAAAGCATTGATTGAGGAAGTGCGTGAAAGGTGTAGAATGTAAGTGGACGAAAGGTTGTCGCACAACTTTAAGAAAAACTCCAAACTCTTCTGAAAAGAGGTTGGAATGACCCGAAGTGGTGCGACGGCCTTAAGAATGAACAAAGTGCTTTCGAGAACCAATGACGTCCTCTCAGAAAAATTGGAAGTCATGCAGCGATGGGTCCTTCGCCAACGCCTCCAGGTCCTTCAAAAGAGTTATTGCCAAGGCAAAATCAGAGCACATAGGCAGAATTGGCAAGAAACTAGTTCGCCTTCCTTCGGGAACCCGTGCATCCTGATCACTTGCCAAGGCTGTCCAAGGGAATTTCTGTAAGCCATCACTACCATCTCTGCATAGGGAGGACGACTCACTGGCCCACGCCGTAAAAGGGAAAGCCGACTTTTTAGGCTCCCATTTTCGTCCAACTCGACTCTTGATGACGGGGGGAACACACCGCCGCCCATCCCGCGGTGTGAATGCTCCATGCCGGATGTGCGCTTCTCACAGCGCTCGGTTCGCAAATCACTCCTCTGCCTTAACATCCACAAGTCGAGTGGGCCTGAATCCCCCAATTGTGCTGAGGACGTATGCTCCGAAGTTGGCATCGGTTCTAACGCGTCTTTTCCGATACTCCTACTCCCTAGGCGTAGTCCCGATCCCTAAAAAAGGTCCTTTGTCCACCTGATCCCTAAAAAAAGGCGACCGCTTAGACCCATCCAACTACAGGCCTATAGCCATCACTTCCTTGTTCTCGAAAATAATGGAGTCTATTATTAACTGCCAGCTCATGCGGTACCTTGAGGAGCACCAGCTGATTAGTGACTGCCAGTACGGTTTCCGTCGGGGTCGCTCAGCTGGTGATCTTTTTGTTTACCTAACACATAGATGAGTGCAGGCGATCGAGTCCAAGGGGGAGGCATTGGTCGTTACTTTGAACATATCGAAGGCCTTCGATCGGGTCTGGCACAAAGAGCTTCCATCAAAGCTCCCTTTCTATGGGCTTCCCGAGAAATTGTGCAATTGGATCACCAGCTTTCTTGCAGATCGGAGCATCAAGGTCGTTATAGATGGCTTATGCTCCGACTACAAGCGTTGTTCAGATGAGACAGCGCCATCTATCTCATACCATGTACAACAAAATAGCGACATCTAGATCGCCCGTACTGTAACTAGGAAGTAACCTAACCATTTGTATCGATCACAGAATGTGTTAGTTATAGAACCTAAGCAATTAGTTCCATTGTAATACCGCTGAGGGCGCTGTATGAGACTATAAATATGAAGAGCCTTGTCAAGGCTCGCCCATTTTTGATCGATTGCACAACAAAAACATATATTCCAAGAGACCAGTCTTTGCTGTAACATATTTTTTGGTGACCCCTACTGCAAGAAGGGCAAAAAAGAAAAAAAGAAAACGCAGAGGCCAAGCAGATATCCACAAGGAGAAGAGCGACGTAGGGCGGACATCGTTGAACGGCTGGCTAATCGCCCGCCCGCCCAAGCAACTCCGACAACGTGGCGCGTGGCACGTGGCGCGGTGGTGAAGCAACGTGCGAGGCGCGTGGCCGCGAGGCGCGAGGCCGCGAGGCGTGAGGCTGCGAGGCTGCGAGGCTACAAAGCTTCGAGGCTGCCCTGGACACAAAAAACGAGCACGGGAACCGAGTGCCGTGCATCGTTGAAGAAAAAAAAATCGGGTACCACAAGACTTCAATCGCCTGGTGAGACCTTTCCTTTCTTCTTTTACAAGCGAAGAGCTGCGATCTCCCTCACAGGACTGCAATTCGGCGTCGCTGTGTATCAATTCCCTCAACTGCGCGTGTCGTTCGAGTGGCACGTGGCACGTGGCGGCACGTGGTGTGCCGGCCAACCAACCAACCAAGGCGAATACGAAGCCAGCGGACAAGAGGAAACAGAGAAAAGTGAGCATCCTTTCTTATTCCTTCCTTTCCGTATTTTTTCTGGTTTAGTATTCCCATTAATTTACTAGTAAAAATGTCTAGTGATGAGGCTAACGACAAGCCAACTCCTTTAGAGAGTCAAGAACTAAAGGAGTTAAAAAAGAAGCGAAAATCCTATAGAGGAAAACTTACTATGTACTGCAATTTTGTAAAGAAATTTAGAGAAATTAACGTAGAAAAATTATCTGCCTCTCAAATATTAGATTTACAACTAAGAACCGAAGCTGTAGGGTCTATATACAATATTTTAGATACTATACAAGAAAGGATCGATGTATTGTGTACCGGTATAGACGAGCAATTAGCAGACCGTCAAAAATATGATGATGCCTATTTTGAAAATGTAGCTCATGCGAAATTAATGATAAATTCCAAGCAATCCGGACATGCCCCCAACCAAGTACAAGTTGTAAATGTTCAAAATAAACCAGAGACACAGGACATAATTAGATATCCTGAAATTTCATTACCATCATTTAGCGGAGGAATGAACGATTGGTTGGAATTTAGAGAAACCTTTGATTCACTAATTAACCAAAGTCAAATGAATAGTATTCAAAAATACAAATATCTACGAAGCTGCTTACAAGGTGGCGCTCTGGAGGTAGTCAGCTCACTCGAATTCACAAGCGAGAATTACTCCTTGGCTTGGAATCTACTCTGTGAGAGGTACAACAACCCCCGTTTATTAATAAATAAGCATCTGAAAGGGCTATTCAATATGGAAACAATTTCATTACAAGCTAGCTCTTTGAGGTCTGTCATAGATAATATATCCAAACATTTACGATCTCTAAAGTCACTTTCGGTACCTGTTAGTGAGTGGGACCTAGTAATTATACATTTTATTAGTTCCAAATTACCACTTTCCATACAAAGAAAGTGGGAAGAGCGGATTAGCTCGAAGGAATTGCCTTCGTTGCAGGAATTTAAGGAATTTCTCCGCTCTCGAGCTGACCTGCTAGAAGTGTCACACTCCGACGAAGTAAGTTCTGACAGTCGCGATAAAAGGTCTTTGGTGGCCACGTCCTCCTCCGTCACTCGGAGACCAGATAAGCAAAATTTACATCAATGTCCACAGTGCAAAGATAAGCATTATATTAATCAGTGCCCAGGATTTTTAAGTCTGAGTCCAGTGATGCGCATCCGCGCCGTCAAAAGGTCAAAGCTCTGCCTCAACTGCCTGAGCCCTAACCATGCAGTGATAAACTGTCGCTCATCAACGTGTAGGCAATGTCAAGGTAAGCATAATACACTTCTCCACATACCTACCGAAGGTACACAACACCAGCAAACACTTCAATCACATCCAACAACGCTACTAAACTCGCATTTGGCGCATACAAATCAACAAACTAATCATACCGAGAACAAAACGCAGCGATCGGCTGGCGTAACCAATGAGTATATAACCACTACTACACAGCCACAGACTAATAAGGCATTTGCACAACCGAGTGCAAGCACATCAAACAGTGCGCGGTTTATTGCTGCCGGACCAGCGACACTTACGAATACGGTGACTTCACATGTCGTACACAACAAAACTATTTTTCTCTCCACCGCTCGTGTCTATGTTTTTGACAATAAAAATAAACGTCACACTTTACGAATTCTGCTGGACTCGGGAGCACAATTGAATTTTATTAGTGAACGAGCCTATTGTTTATTAAACTTGCCGAAGCATAAAATCGATATGCAGGTAATTGGATTTAGTGAAAATTCAACAAAAATTGATTATCTTTGCGAAGTTAACCTCCAATCACGAAGTGACACATATTCAACAAACCTAACCTGTTTAATTGTACCAAGTATATGCAACGTGCCCAACTATGCAATTAACCCAAAATATTTAAACATTCCACAGCAAATAAAATTCGCAGACGAAGAATTCCATATTTCGAGCGAGATAGATATGTTGCTCGGAGCCGAGTTATTTTACGAATTAATGTGCAGTGAACAATACAAATTAGGCAAGGGACTGCCTACTCTACAAAGTACGCGATTGGGCTGGATAATTACCGGCGCCCTAGTGAATGCACCGCGAAAAAACAAGGTAAGGTGCAACTTATCTCTTAATTCTCAGCTCAGGAAGTTTTGGGAGTTAGAGGAGTGTACCGTGTTGAGTGTGTGGTGGCACAGATAATGGTTTAATTTCGTCACAGTTGTCACATGATGAAAAACCATGCGAGAAGGTGTTTCAATCACACACTCGCGCCTCTGACGGCAACTTTGTAGTTAGCTTACCATTTAAAGCATCACCTGACCTCCTAGGCGATTCGAAAGGTATTGCACTACAAAGATTTAAGTCCCTTGAGAAAAAATTTGAACGCGATAACCAATGTAAACAATTATATGTAAATTTCATGAGAGAATTGGAACAGGCGGGTCGCATGATTAAAGACAAATATGACGATGCCGATCCTGACTTAAAACGCAACTATCTCCCACATCATGCAGTAATTAATCCAGAAAAAGTAACAACTCCGCTGAGAGTAGTTTTTGATGCCTCGAACCCAACTTCTACGGGTATTTCACTGAATGACATTTTGCATAAAGGTACAATAAAACAGGACCCATTTATAGAAATACTATTACGATATAGAAAGCATAAGTATGTTGTAAATTCAGACATTCAAAAAATGTTTTGTAATATACTTTTATGCCCAAGCCAAAGACATCTTCAGTGCGTTGTATGGAGAGAAGAACCCTATCACAAACTGAAAACATACACCTTAACTACATTAAATTTTGGTTTGAAACCAGCACCACACATAGCAACACGATGCTTGCTACAGCTAGCACAAGAAACTCACGCCTCCTTAAACTGTCAATCCACAGCTCAACCAACCACGGCGTGTGTGGAGGCTTGCATTGCCCGAGCAGCAGCAGATGCCATCGCCAGTGACTTCTACGCCGATGATTTGCTGACAGGTGGAGACGAGGTATGCGAAGTAGCCGCCACTGTGCTGGAGATCTTCAGGATTCTGCAGGGAGCCAAGTTCACACTACGGAAGTGGAAATCCAACTCACAAGAGTTGCTTGGTGAGATACTTTCACATACAAACGCCAACACAAACACCAATACCAACATACAACACAGCATCACCAGCGGCTCTCCAAGCATCCCTTGGATTAGGTGATGATACCCATAAAATTTTAGGGTTAGAGTGGTCCAGCCAAAATGATGTACTCATCTATAAATTTAAGACAAAATCAATGTCTAATCCCATTACCAAACGCAAAATTCTGTCCTGCGTGTCAAGTATATACGACCCAATCGGTTTAATTTCTCCAATCGTGATAGTAGCGAAATGCCTTATTCAAAAATTATGGCTTGAGAAGTCTTCAGACTGGGACAGCCCTATTCCAACCAATTTACTCAATGAATGGGTAAAATTTTATACAAGCCTTCAGTTGCTTAAATCCATAAAAATACCACGTCACGTAATGATCACAAATCATGTCAAAATAGAGTTACATGGGTTCTCAGACAGCTCAAAAAATTCTTACGCTGCTGCCATCTATGTACGTACCAGCGATAAGCACGAAAATATTTCTGTGCATTAATATACGCAAAATCAAGAGTGGCACCTATAAAAACACAAACCATACCAAGATTAGAGTTATGTGCAGCCCTCTTGTTAACAAAATGCATGCAAACCGCAAAAAAGGCATTAAAATGTAAATTTGATAGTGTTACCTACTGGTCTGATTCAAATATTGTGTTGGCTTGGATAAGAACCGCACCATACAAACTGAACACATTTGTAGCCAACAGAGTAAGACAGATACAGGCACAGTCCTCTCCAGAACAATGGCACTGGGTAATAACTTCAGAGAACCCGTCCGATATTTTATCGAGGGGAATGGCAGCAGAAAAACTCCAATCTGCATCACTATGGTGGCATGGGCCATCTTGGCTAAGGAAGCCCAACCAGGAATGGCCACACCAAGAAAACAAACATTTAGGTACACTACCAGAAGTTAGGAAGACACAAAGCACAACATGCAACGTCACATCGACAAACAAAAACATACACACAAATACATGGGTTAATAACCTTTTCGAAAAATGGTCAAGTGATACAAAGTTATATTGTATCTTTGCTTATGTGCTAAGATTTATTCATAACTGTAAAAATCAAGGTAACAAAATCAAAGGCTCACTAACGCCTGAAGAAATTAAACAATCAAAAAATAATTTAATTAAATTTGCCCAGTTGGAATCATTTCCCACTGAATATAATTTGCTAAAAGACAATCAATCATTACCAAAAAATTCAAAGCTGATTTCCCTAAAACCATTTTTCGAAAACGACCTTATAAAGGTCAGTGGTCGTATAAGTCTGTCACAATACAGTTATGACAAAAAACACCCAACCATATTACACAGCGATCACCCACTTACAAAGTTGATTATGACAAACGAACACAGGCGACTATTGCATGCCGGTCCTCAACTCTTATTATCATCAGTACGAGAACGCTACTGGCCGATTCAAGGTAAGAATCTAGCAAAAAAAATTGTCAAGCAGTGTATAACCTGCTTCCGTGCCAAGCCAGACACAACGATAACAGCTATGGGTAACCTGCCTCAATACCGGGTAAACCCGTCCCCTCCGTTTCAAATTTCAGGAATCGATTATACTGGAAACTTTATACTACGCGACAGGAGAGGGCATGGCTACAAAACTTATAAGGCGTATGGGGCTATTTTTATCTGTCTCGCAACGAAGGCAATCCAGGTTGAGCTGATCACAGGTCTCGATGTACCGACCTTCATGGCGGCTCTTCGGAGATTCACGGCGAGGCGAGGTATACCGAAGCGACTGGTGAGTGACAATGGCACTACCTTTAAGGGCGCAAATAGGGAATTAACTGAATTATATGATTTTGTCAAACATAATTCGAGTGATCTTGCGGCTTCCTGTTCATCACAAGGTATTGAGTGGAAATTTATTCCTATTTATTCACCCCATATGGGTGGTATTTGGGAAGCAGCCGTCAAAGGTGTTAAGTTTCACTTAAAAAGGACATTAAATCAAAGTTTGTTAACGTATGAGGAGTTCGCAACTCTTTTAATAGAAATTGAGGGAATACTAAACAGTCGACCCCTCTGCCCCCTCCCTACTTCCGACACAGACATAATCCAAGTCCTTACCCCTGCTCACTTCCTCATTGGAAGACCGATTACTTCTCTGCCAGACTTCGAATACAAAGACATACCGATGACGAGATTGAAACACTTTCAACAACTCCAACAGATGTACCAGGGATTCTGGAGAAGATGGTCACGTGACTACGTGGGGCTCCTTCAGCAGCGAAGCAAATGGCGAAGCTCCAAAGGACCCAGTCTGGCTGTCGGCACGATCGTCCTAGTCAAAGACGATCGCCTCCCTCCCTGTCTTTGGGCGCTGGCGAGGATCATCGCAGTACACCCGGGCCCTGACAACACTGTTCGTGTCGCAACGATGAAGACGTCAAAGGGAGCCATCATCAAGCGTAGTTTCAACTCGATTTGCCCTTTACCAACGGACTGTAATTAGTGTCTAGTTTATAGGTACCTAATACTAGTATATAGGTAGTCATCATTAAGCATATCCTAATTAAGTTTCAATATGTTATTTAAGTACATAAGTTTACTTTACATTTCTTGCAAATAAATATTGGTTTCAAAGTAGGGATCAAGTTTAGGTAGGTAATAAAATGAAGGCTTTCCTATTGTTCAAACTTAGCTTAGGGGTGTTTCACTCATTTTGATTTATTCAATTTTCATTTATTTAGATATGCCCAGGTCATGGACAAACTGTTTAGAAAGCTCGGCAGTTTCTTTGTGACAGGGTAAATATTTAGGTAGGTAAATTACCAAAGAGTAATTTAAATTTGCAATTTGGTTTTGAAATGGTAATATTAGTTTACCTATTTACTTTCTTCAATTTGAAATTACCATTTCAAGGCCAGAGCATGTTCAGATGAGACAGCGCCATCTATCTCATACCATGTACAACAAAATAGCGACATCTAGATCGCCCGTACTGTAACTAGGAAGTAACCTAACCATTTGTATCGATCACAGAATGTGTTAGTTATAGAACCTAAGCAATTAGTTCCATTGTAATACCGCCGAGGGCGCTGTATGAGACTATAAATATGAAGAGCCTTGTCAAGGCTCGCCCATTTTTGATCGATTGCACAACAAAAAACATATATTCCAAGAGACCAGTCTTTGCTGTAACAAGCGTATTAACGCTGGTGTTCCACAAGGCTGCGTGCTATCACCAACGCTGTTTCTTCTGCATATCAATGATATGTTGCAAACCGGTAGCATTCATTGCTATGACAGCACTGGTGATGCTCTATACACCGGCCGTGCCAATATTTCTCGGGAAAACGTCGCCGAGTACCGGAACAAACTTGTGTCTGAAGTCGAGTCATTGCTGAACAAAGTCTCAGATTGGGGGCGACTAAATCTAGTCCAGTTTAATCCTCAGAAGGCACAAGTTTGCGCGTTTCCCGCTAAAAAGTACCCCTTTGTCGTATCTCCTCAGTTTCAAGGCACTTCCCTTGTAGCCTCAGTATCGGTATCCTCGGAGTCAACATATCGAGTGACGTGCAGTTTCGTGGTCACTTAGAAGAGAAGGCCAAATTGGCCTCTAAAAAGCTTGGCGTGCTCAGCAGTGCGGGACAGTATTTACATCAGACAGAGACATCGCGGCAGAACTCCCGTACCATCCACATCAGCTGGATGATCGGCGGTCCACCACTGTGCGATTTAGAAGATGTTTTCTTCCTCGCACAATTTCCTTGTGGAATAGTTTACCACCAGCGATTTTTGCGGACCGATACGACTTAGGGACCATTAAGAAAAGAGCCTACTCCTTTTTAAAAGGCCGGCAACGCATCTGCAAGTCCCCTGGTTCCCCTGGTGTTGCGGTTGTTCATGGGCGGCGGTATTCACTTACCATCAGGTGAGCCGCATGCTCGTTTACCCCCTTTCGTATAAAAACAAATAGATGTTTTCTCTATTCCATCACTCTCAAGTCCGATAGGACTGCAAAAGAGAAATACAGCCAACTTCCTGACTCCGGGTTGCTATTGAGAATTTCTTGACAGAAAGACCTGATAGCTGATTCCGACTCGGGATTCGAACTAGGGATCACTTAACAGTAGTCGCATTCACCACCACTAGGCCAACGAGGCAGTCACTATCAATAAACTACTTTTCGTATAAGCTTATTAGATTAGTAATTACAATAGTGTTACAGTAATATTTATAGTCTTGAGTACACTAGGCAGAGAAATTATACAAATAAACTTATTAATAGTGCTAGGAATAATTACAGAAAAAGATGACTAATAGACTTTAAAGGGGATATGAAAAAAATATGGAGTACTGTAAATTCTTGGTTAGGGCGAAATAAATTATCTGTGGATAGTGTCATCGAAAAGTACATGTTAAAAACAAAAAATAAGACAAATGTATGTGATGGCTTTTGTAATACTTTTACCCGGGAGATAGAGGACATTAAAAATAAGCACATTTGTAACAATTTGTTACTTGAACGGAAATCGTATGTTTCTGAAGGTGATGCTAGTTTTAGATTTATAAAAGTACTACCTGAGCATGTAGTAAAAGTGATTGACAACATGGACTGCAATAAGGCGCCGGGATCGGATGGTATTCGAATAAAGTATCTAAAAGAAATTAAGAATAAAATTGCCCCAGTAATTGCACATCTTATAAATCTAAGCATAAAAAAGGTTATTTATCCCGAGGAGTTGAAGTTAGCTAAAATTAGGCCAATATATAAACAAGGTCTTCATACGGAATTTACAAATTATAGGCCGATAGCCATTTTAAATATATTAAATAAAATAGTAGAAAAAATAATAGTAGGTCAAATTACAGCTTTTCTTGAAAATAAAATTTCTACTTCAAAACTAAATTATCAACTAAAATTATCAACGATGCTCAGCACGGTTTTACGCCCAAATAGAAGTACAGCTACAGTTTTGTCTAAATTTACTGATGATATAAATAGCTCGTTAAATAAACAAAAAATAGTATTTGCTTTATTCATCGACAAAAAAAAGCTTTCGATACTCTTGATCACGATGGCTTACTGCAGTCCATGCAGGAGTGCGGCATAAGAGGGCCAATGAACGCAAGGTTTAGGGAATATTTAAATAATAGACAGCTGACAGTACGTATATGTGTAACTGAGAGCAAGACTGAATATATTAAATTTGGTGTTCCGACTGGCTCGGTTTATGGTCCGGTTGGATACATAATGCATGTAAATAGTATGCCTAATGTTATAAAAAAATGTAGATCGTATATGTATGCCGACGATACATGCATATTATATAGCGATACGAACCAGAACACAATACAGGAAGTAATGCAAAACGACTTCGACAATGTAGTTTCTTGGGCCCATGACAACGGGATAATAATCAATATAGATAAAACAAAATGTATGTCTATTCTATCTCCCTACATTAAAAATAAATTTATAGTCATAAAAATAATAGGACACACATACGAATGCCTGCATCAAAATAAAATTAATTGTAAATGTCCTAACCTCCAAACTGTGTCTTCCTATAAATACTTAGGAGTAAATGTAGATAGTCATTTTGGATGGAACATTCATGTAGATTCAGTGTGTAACAAATTAAGATCAATTTACTGTAAATTACAAAATTTAAAGTATATAATACCCAGAAGTATTATGTACGTACTTTATTACGCATTAGTTGATGCAGTAATATCTTACGGGTTGGGCGCGTATGGTCTCACTTTTCCTGTTCACCTAAATAAAATTAAATATTTGCAAATGAGCATTCTAAAATTGTTAGTAGATAAAAAAACCATAAACTCAACTAATAAAGATTATAATAAACTCTTTGAAATATGTGGTATACTGCCTATAGAATTAAAAGTCAAAATGTCTATCTTAATTGAACAATATAACAATATTGAATATAAACAGGAAAGAGAGTATACGTACCCAACACGACTATCTAGAACACACAAGCTGTGTGTTCCAAATGTCAAATTTTTTTATGGAAAACGTGAAAGACGATGGATAACGCCCGTATTTATTAATCAGCTACCTCATGATTTAATAAAGAATATAGAAAGTAAAAATAACTTAAAAAATACTCTGAGAAAGCATTACTTGTCTCTATGTCCATAGTCTTATACCGGTTAAGAACTTCAATATGCTTTGTTTAATTTCTTGTTACATTTTTTTTTACTTTTTAGTTGTAGTTAATGTGTAATTTATTTTACTTTTTAGTTGTAGTGTAGTTAATAAGTTTTGTTTATTGTATTTTATTTTTCCTTATTTTGTGCTCCTTATAAAAGTAGTACATAAATATGTGTATCCACGAGAACTGCTGCCGACAAACTGTGTTCACAGTTTGGCAGATTGTGATTGTATGCATTATGTACTTAGAATTGGAAGCAAATAAATAAAAAAAAAAACTAGGGATCACTTAACAGTAGTCGCATTCACCACCACTAGGCCAACGAGGCAGTCACTATCAATAAACTACTTTTCGTATAAGCTTATTAGATTAGTAATTACAATAGTGTTACAGGAAATAACAGGTGTGGTGCAAAGGAACTCTTCTTGTTTACAGAACATCCGATACAAGATGACAATTTTTTTTCTCAATAAATTAATAATGGCTCAACAGTAAGCGTCTTTTTTTTAATTTAGAGAATGACCATGAGGAGGCTTAGGTCGTTAAGATAACACTTTAAAAGTAAAAAGTGGCCAAAAATTTTGAACTTATTAATTAAAAATAATATAATAAACACTTAGTTATATCCGCGAAATAAACCTCTTGAGACTATCCGTATCAGGCTGTAAGAATGACATCACAATGGTAAGCAATTTTTAAAAAGTATTAATCGCATTTAAAAAAAAACTATGAAATGAACACGCATTGCGCAAAAACGCATTGATAATGCGAAATTTCCTTCCTGCATTAGAACTTTGTCGTAACTCGTATTCGAAAATTACTTACTATTTATGGAGTCTCCATGTCCTAAACATAAAATTTTTGAATACAGAAATAATGTTATTATGGTTTTTGTGTAAGAATATTTCTAAGCAAGTTTAATTTTAATTTAAAATGGCTATTCCAATAGAAACTTCATACGTTAACCTCAATTAAAAACAACTCTTTTGACATTAGATAATAATAGTAAGAATTAATATTTTAAATTCAAACTTATATTCCTTTGAATATTCCTTTGTCGTTATTGTTTTATCTATTGTTGAGTTATCATAAAAGGTTTTTAATCAAGAAACTATTCGTTAGGGTCAGTAGGTAAATTAATATAGAATCTTTACAGTGTTATAGGTATTTTATGTACAGTTTTTTTTAACTTATTATAAGCCAGTGCTTGACCACAATCCCACCTGGTGGTAAGTGCTGCTGTAGCCTTAGATGGTAAATCGCACTGTCTTGTCGTAACAAAAGCCTATTTATATACAGTTATGATGATATTTAATGTTTGTGATAGTGTACTTGTAGAATACCAATTTCGTTATTTTTATGAATTTTAATTTCATGATATTATTTCTTATCCAGGCATTTTTTAGTTTAAGGGAAGAGTCGGGCGTGTTGTATATTATAATGTATTATCATTGCTTGATACGTGATATAATCGGTCGTGACGTGACCTGTTCTGATGGCCTGTCCTGAACGCGAACACCTTAGTCTTTTGGCCTCTGTATTCTGAGTAGTAAAAACAATTTCTTCGAATAGAATGCATCCTTATTTTATTTTGATTCGGAGATGGGCGTTTTATTTGGTAGGTAACACTGCAGCGTATTACGACTGATATCTCTTTAGAAACGCCACGCTCACACAGTGTATCAAAGTAAAATAACAGCAAAATTCTGCTGTGTTTCTTATAACTATTAACGGGAACCGGAGATCCTTTACTGTTGACGAGATATCCCATTTTAGTCTTCAGAGGTGATAGCGAATTTTCATTTTGATGTTGAAGACCGATGTAGCAGTATTTCATCAAGGACAGTGTGCTTTTCTATCATCCATCCTTCTAAGAAAAGAATCTGCAGCGTTGCATCAGATATGTATTTAGGTTCATCGTAAACGTCATTGCATTAAGTTATTTCGCTTGCTTTCAAGTGGTAAAATTAAAAATTTTGTACAACCGACTTCAATATAAATAAAATAAGAACATCATCAATGTAGCTGAAGTCATTTAAATAACCATTATTAAGGATAACTCAAAAACTACTAGTCAGATCTGGATCAAATGTATAACGGACCAAAAGAGAAGCACCACCTTTCAAAAAATCATCAAAATCTGTCCACCTAGATCCTAGAAACAAGTTTTGTGGTAACAACTGTGGTAGAGCCACGCGGCAGCTTTTGCTGTCGCACGGATGGGCCGGCTCGAACCGGGGTAGTACCACGACCTCACAGAAAACCAGCGTGAAGTAGAGGTTTACCTCTGCGTTTCGCTTGGTGAGTGCAGGTGGCCGGAGGCCCTTTTTACTGGAAATGAGGCATTCCATCTTAGTCCTCACGGGTGACAACGCATCTACATTTTGATTTGTAACAGAGGATAGATGTAGATGTCTATGGGCCGCAGCAATCACTTACCATCAGGTGAACTGTGTGCTCGTTTGTCACCCTCATCCTATAAAAAAAAACACACACATAAAAAGATACAGTCGAATTGAGAACCTCCTCCTTTTTTTGAAGTCGGTTGAAAAATATTCGTTGTCTTTTTCGCTAAATTCATGAATGAAGATAGTTTTGCCTTTTTTAATTTAAGGCTTATGACAATGATGATTATGTTCTTCTGTCTCTTTGGTTAATGAAGGAAAAGTCAAAAGGCTCCAAATTTAAAAAAAAAAATGGTGCGGGTGTTGTGATAATACTGTGATCAATCAGATTACTAAAATAAAGATTTTTGTATAGATATGGTGTACTAAAGTTAACAATTGAGTGTATTTTCATACATAAATTAAGCTGCGAGCTAACAAACTAACTAAGCATAACACGATCTCGTGATCAAATTGTATCTTTTAATTGTGTATAATTACAAGATCTCAATTAATATTTCAGTAAAGTAATAGCCTATAAACGACCTACTTCCAACGCTTTGCTTCATTACTTTAGTACATTTTGACGTATTATAAACGTCACAAACCGAGTTTGATCCTTACGGGTTCCAAAAAAATTGTTGAAATTTGCCATGTGTTGGAAACCTAAATGTCAAAGAAATTCAAAATATTTTGGTTACATGTAAAAACGACCAATACGCATGGAGGCAGTGCGGTGGATTATATTATATTCTCTGCTTCATAACTCTCTCAGAAATGAAAAGAACCATATGGAAACAGCTTTGGGATATTAGAATTTTACTTTTTTTTTAGATAAATAATAATTTAAGATGTTATTAACAAATTCATTAGTGAAGGCCAAAGAGGTGACAAGCATTGCTCCTCATATCTATTTCGTTTATTCCCGTTAATTAATATTTGTATAAGTGTTAAATTAAGTATTTAAACTTGTTTACAAACTTGGAATGCAGTGGCATAATACGTTAGTAAGATTTAACTGAAAAAAAAACATATATAACGGTAGTAAAACAAATTTCTTTTCTATTTGAATTTATAATGCTTATACTTGAAAATGTATTTAGCATGTGCCATATAATGCAATAAATAAACGCTGAAGCACTCTACTGGAAGAAAGTTTGCGATTTACCGCATTTAAAATTTTCATATGAATTTTAATAAAAGAGTACACTTATGCTAGTTTATTAGAAATATTCTGCAGAATCTCGATTATTGATAGCCTTTAAAATCCTTTAATGCAATGAACTTTCCTCTAAAACTTAAAAAGATAATTTTAGATTTATGTATATTACCTTGTCTGTCCTATGCAAGCCAAACTTTTATATACAATACCTACACAAAAAGAAAAATTGAAAAATGCCAGAGAGCTATGGAACGAAGTTTACTTAATCTGAAACGTAAAGACAAGAAACGAAATACTGAAATTAGAAAAATAACAAATGTTATAGATGCACTATCTCATTGTAAGAAACTTAAATGGAAATGGGCGGGGCATATTGCACGTATGGAAGATAAAACATGGACTTAGAAGGTCACTACATGGGCTAGCCCTACTGGAAAACGAAAAAGAGGTAGACCTCTAGAAAGATGGACGGATAAAATTGAAAAGATTGCTGGAGACGATTGGATTTCAGTGGCCTAGGTTAGGGAAAAGTGGAAAAATCTGGAGGAGGTCTATACTCGTAGAGAGGTCCTTAACAATAATTAGATAAATAAAAACAAAAATTAAAATCAAAAATTATTGATTGTAACGATAACTTATAATAATTATTTAAATGTATTTTCTTTCATGATCTGGTATATTATAATTTTGTTTCTAATTTTTAATTATTTAACGAAATTAATAATTAATGAAATGTATTTTAATAATTTTGTTAAGGAAATAAATGGCTTTATAATAATAATAATATGTTAGTAAGATTTGACTGAAAAAAAAACATATATAACGGTAGTATAACAAATTTGTTTTCTATTTGAATTTATAATGCTTATACTTGAAAATGTATTTAGCATGTGGCATATAATGCAATAAACAAACGCAGAAGCACTCTACTGGAAGAAAGTTTGCGATGTACCGCATTTAAAATTTTCATATGAATTTTAATAAAAGAGTACACTTATGCTGGTTTATTAGAAATATTCTGCAGAATCTCGATTATTGATAGCCTTTAAAACCGTTTAATGCAAAAAAAAAGTAAATCAGATAAAGTTAAACGAAAGCCAGTCCATCTGATATAATAGCTAATGGTCAGCTGCAATAATTTTAAACAAAGGACGCTGCACTACTGAGGATTAAAATGAAATGCCTTAATGCCAACTTGTTTTTAGAGTTCCGTACCCGAAGGGTAACCAAAGGGTAACCCTTTTACAACAGAATAAATAATAGCTCCGTCTGTAGTCCGTCCGGCCGTCTGTCTGTCAGCGGGTTGTATCTCATGATCCGTAATAGGTAAGGTAGACAGTTGAAATTTTCACAGAATGTGTATTTCTGCTGCCGCTATAATAACAAATAATAAAATTAAAAAGGGCTAGCCTACTAGAAATGTGTTTTGACAATTGTATTAAATCTTGTACGATGGTACGGAACCTTTCATGCTCGAGTCCGACTCACACTTCGCCGGTTTTTTTCCATGGTTTAAATTCAGGGTTGTATAATATTAAGACAGATCATAAAGTTTAGTATCTCGCCGTTTATTATACGGTATGCAATTTGATTTACAACGTGCCTAAATAAAATATTTCAAGGTTATGTTAAGTCTACCAACATGCACTGAAGCAGCTTGGCGGACTAATTGCTTTAAAATGTGGAGCATTCTTTTCTCTTTCAGTCTAATATTTACTCTATCTTTAATATAAAAAAATCGAATTGGTTTCAAAGCACAAGTTCTACTAATAACATATTAAAATTCTGATGAATTTTCGTAAATTCCACTTAGGTCGTCCCACTGATATTTTCAACGGCCTTTCTGTCCTTTCTTTTCCCATTCGTCCCTCTGATCTCGTTACTAGAAAACAGTAAACATTATGATCCGAAATGCAGTTGTTTATGTTTATGTACAAACATTTATTTAAACCCGATTTTTCAGTTGTATTGTAACTGAGCCTAATAAAGACATAAAATATAATCAAAATAAGTTGCCACGCCAGCACCATGTGTTAATTTTAATTTACACCTACCAAAATATTTTTTTTTATTCTATCTGTATTAGGGTTGACTGGCAGAGAATGTCATAGGGCATTAAATCCGCCCTAGTTGGTGTGTTGCAATAAAGGATAAATAAATTAATAAATAAAAATGCGTTGTTGCATGCGTTGTACAAATTATTATACCTAATATTATATTGAGTTTAAATGGTTCAATATTGTATACAACATCAATAAAAGGAATGCAGTAAGAGCTATTATTCAAATGTTTTTCAGATTTTAGTTGAATCATTGAAAAAGTTAAGATAGGTAGAACACTTTGGAGGCTACTTTGAAACTTGATATAACTAAACATAACTGCAAAGCGTAGTTTATGGAACCTAAGAGTATTTCTCAATTTAAAATCAGGACCCTAAAAACGGGAATAATTAAGTTAATAACGTGCCCTTTATACTGCATTTGACGTGCTAATTAATTGCATGTTTAACTAACCGCACTTATTGAATTAATATTTTGTCAAAAACCGTATTCGTGGTGAATTTGTTTTCTAGAACAATGATTGATGTCCCGATTATTTTAGTATATTTCAAAGCTCAATCTTATTTCTATTCTGAATATTTAATAAAATTACGTGTCTCATATTTGATGTGTATTCTTAAATAATTTTAGTTAATTTCATTATTTGTATGAATAAGTTAAAGGAATTTAATATGTTTCTTTCATTCATAAAATGTAAATTTCAACACTTCATTTCAATAGTTAAGGACAACCACAGAGACAACGACAGAAACAACGACAGACAGCGTATCTATGTTTTTTTTAGGTATTTTTGCTTTCAATTAGAATTTGTGTCGCCATAATTTTAAACTATCATCCTTCTTGTTTTAGTACATGAGACCTAGGTGTCTCATTAACTCTAACTGGGATTGCTGTGCGCGATTGTAATAATGTTAATGCCTTTTTTTTCAAGATTAAGGAAAAGGTTCTAACGTATACATACGCAAGTTATGCTTATGTTTACTCTATTCAATAAAAAATCAATATAAAATTATAAATTCATTACTTGGCAATGAGTATTGTAATTAGTGTTTAATTTACCGCCTTCTTCTTCTAACCAGGCCGTTTAATTATATCCTCCTCCATCGGCCTTTCCCGCTGTTGGGGTGTCTATGCCAGAAGTTCCCAAACTTTTAAGGTAAAGGAACATATATCAAATTCTTTTTATTTTATGGAACCTCACATCGAGTGATTACATTTCATAGACAGTGCGATTGAAATCTATACAAATTAATAACATTCAAGTGTCTGTTTGTAATGTCGAAATAACAGCTGTTTACTATATGCATATGAAAGTAGTACATACTTTATATACGGTACTTATAACAAAAACATGATTTTCAAAATTCTTGTCTTTCTGTCTTTTATTTTAGAAAAGAATTAGGGTTCCACGCAAAAAATTAAAACCCATGAAATTCAATCGTAATAAATTACGCGCGGGTAACACCTAGTATTTTTATATAATTCTCGCACCGTATAATTCTACCTACGTATCAATATAACAGTAATGGGTTCTTCTACTCACAAATTTTGCGCCTATTAAAAATAATATTTATGCCAAAGTGTGGAATTACTTAACAAGCAAAAATAAATAATTTCGGAGAAGCCTTAGGTTCTGAGTAATCAACTTTAGGAATCTCTGGTCAATACCATCGTCTGCAGGTAGCCCTGAGATCCTTCTGGAACTTCCCGTAGTTGTCTTTTATTTGCTCATTTCGACTAGTGAGTGTGCCAATTCGATTAATTTTTAGTGTTCACGAGATGTGTGATGATTTCCGTTTTTTAAAACTAGTTTTAGTACATGTATTAAGTTATCGTAAATTAAATGAAAGACGCAAGATAGTAAATTAGTTTTTTGAAAATTTTCAGGAATTCTTTAGTTTCATTTTAATTTTTCATAGCAGAATGCTTTACGACTACGGATGTGGATAAAAAAACTAACATATCTCTGATAATTCTAATATTATTTACAGTATTTGCTACAGATCTAAGTCAGCTTCCTAGTATAGATAAATAAGTTAATACTAAAACTTCACAAAGAGTAATACCAATAAAACCATAAGAATCAACAACACGCAATATATTGTTTACGTACTTCAACATCAAATAATAAGAAAGATATTTTTCTCGAGCATAATACAGTTTCCTTTGCGGTGTTATTGACAGTTATTTCCAGTGATTTATTAAGGTTGTTGTTTTGGTGAAATCTTCTTGTATCTGTTAATAAATGACTGAGCAAAGTTGTACGACAAGATACAATTTATTACTATAGGTGTACGGCAAGCTCACATATCTATCGTATATTGCTCTGACAAAAGAAGAACACAAAGGAATGTCGTATGAACTTGGCAATTTGGAAATATTGCTTTGTTTGAAATGCTCTTTATTTGTTAATTTCATATGGCTGACACATTGTCACTTTTGTTTACTGATCCTTTGGGCTATAATTTGTACAAGTAACTAGTAGTTATTATTTTATTATTCTGATGTTTAATATAATGGTAATGGTAAAAAAAAATATTATTTTATATCGCTGTTCTTTTGAGAATCCAAAGCGAAATATCAAATTATTTTAAAAAGATTACACCTACCTAGTGATAAGGAGTATCGCAACCAATCACAAGCAGCTACTGATTTCAAAATCTGAAAAGTATCAATTATTGTACACTGGCTCCATTTTTGAAGTGACTAAAATGTATAGAATTTTTTTTATTACCTGCTTAAGGTACTTCAAAAAGGTCGATACTAGAATTATAAAATAAGTTCCTACTTTCGTGGGCATAACCTTCGTAGTGTTAACGGCTTAAGATCTCATTAAAATATTTGGTGCTGGAACCTTGTTTAACTTCTTTTTCCAGTTTATCCGAATTATATTGTGTGTGTCATCGTAACAGCCCATCTCAAGTCCACTTCAAACATAGGCCTCTCCCAAGGAATGCTTCAAAGAACGGTCCTGATCTGTCGACTCTGTTATATCTTACAAGGTAAACAGTAGTCATTAAAGAACATTCGTGGCTATATATAACACTAGTTAAATATCATGTTGTAATCAAATACTGCCGTACTTCCGCTACGCTTTTTGACTTTGCGTGCGTAACTTCCGTCGCACTGTCAAAATTTTAACGCTGCTAAAAAAGTATAACTCCAAGAATATTGTTTTTCATATAATTATAGAATTTAAGTACTGTTAGCACCGTTACTTTAACAGTAAAGTAAAGTGACAGCCTATATACGTTCCACTGCTAAGCACAAGCCTCCTTTCATTTTGAACGGGTTATAGAGTTACATCAGACCGCCGTGAGAACCGTTGATGTTAACGGACTTAATAAGCCCTTGAACTGTTTATTCCTCAGATATGCAGTTTACCCCACGACGCTATCTTTCATCGCCGAGCACGTAGTAAATCAGCACCTAAAATTGCAATTAATTATTTCTTTGGTCCTGACCGGGATCAAACCCCGGATGCTTGCGTATTTTAAAATTAACAGCCGGCGCTTAGTCTTTGAGCTACCACGGCTTACTATTTTATTTGAATCAGAATGAGGGTGATAAACGAGTACACAGTCCACATGATGAAAAGTAGATGCTGAGACTCATAGACAACTAAATTTATCTTCGATTTAGAATCAAAAACCATTTAGTGTTGTCAGCCCTAACTTGAAATTAGTACATTGGTTTAAATACAACAATTTGCTATTAAACGGCAATAAAAAAAAATTTACAACGATAAACATTCGAACACCAATGTGCTTTTAAATAGGGAGCAGTTGAGTCTTGTGGAATATGTTCTACCGTTTTTCTTGGAACTGCTATAGACGCGAAGCTTCAATGGGGCCCCTATATATCTAAATTAGCAAAAAGATTAATTAGATTAGTTCTGCAGTATAATATGTCGTATGAACGATTAAAAGTCTGTCCAATGAAATAGAATAGAATATTTTTTTATTCAATATTGATTACAAGCAATTCTTATTGATACATTTTTTTACTTTACCACTGGTTCGAATAAATCCTCTGTCTTGGGAAGAATCAGCAAGAAATCCAGCGGGTTTTTTTTAAAAATAAATGTTACAATATAAATGACAAACTATTTACAACATTTATTTTAGAAAGAGCTTGAAAGCGACCACTCATTCCCAGGGGTTATTATCAACATGTATTCTTTTATATTATAATAACACTTTTTATACAGTTTTTGTTTTATTAAATATTGTTAAACTTTGTAAAAATTTTGGTAAAAATTAAATATTATTAAACTTGGTAACAGGAAGACCTTGTATATTTTCTGGGACTTTATTGTAATAGCGTATACATTGCTCCAAGAATGAATAACTGACTCTGTGGAGTCGAGAGACTGGTATCACTAGCTTGTGTTTGTTCCTAGTGTTTAGAGAGTGTATATCAAATGATTTGTAACAGCTAGATTAAGTAATTTTAGTTTTTCATAACGATATGAAAGTAAGTAATTCATTTATGGAATTTCGATGTGGGGTAACGCGACTGACTTTGAAACCATTTTTTTATCAAAGGAAGGCCGTACGTGTAATTTATAACTTAAATTGTAAAGAGTCCCCCAGAAAAAATGTTAAGAAATAACATATAATTTTAGTATAGCAAAATATTTATGAAAATATAATATATTATGTAAGTAAATAAAAACATGAATAGCTTAGATAAGAATAAAGCTGCTCATACTTTAAAAACGTGTAACATTTATTAGCGTACGTGAGAGTAATATAATATGGTCACTTTTCTATAAATCAAAACCTACAGCCAGTTGTTCGATTGTGCGCGGTCAGTTTGAAGTTATGCTTATAAGTTATTAAGAAAACTGTGTTCTGTCGTCTTTATTGTTTTAAGTGTCATCATAACGTATTATAGGTAAGTATATAGATAATTTATCAAATTTTTAAATAGTTCAGGGTCTTTTAAATATAGTTTTTCTGTTATTCCTAAACAAAGTGAATAAGTACTGCACTGCTAATATAGCCACCAAAATGGCCATATGGCCGTAGGGCTACGATGGCTATCCGAGTATAGAACCAGAGTACGAAACCTATCCAACTGCAGAGAGGTATAAAACAGGGTGACGTTATATCCCCGAAAACCTTCACCGCTGCATTGGAAAACGTTTTCAAGCTTCTGGACTGGAAAGTAGCGAGTACATCACTCCCCTTCGATTTTACCACGATATAGTCCTTATGGTAGAATTGCTGGAGGTCCTAAGCACTATGCTCAATGACCTCAATTGTGTCTCCCAACGGATAGGTCTCAAGATAAACATGGACCAAACAAAGACCATTATTATGTCCACGTCACACCTATGCCGGTAGTTGTTGGGAGCACTATGCTCGAAGATGTTGACGAGTATGTTTACCTGGGACAAATAGTCCGACTAGGTAAGTCCAACTTCCCCCCCGAATGGGTTCCCGCCTTGTCGTGGCGGGGGGGCTTAGTAGCCGTGGCTTGGTCAACCGCGATGAACAAAGAGGAACCCCTTGGCTGGCCCGAGGTGTAGCGTCGGCCCGAGGTGGCCACCCCGAGCGGGCTAGACGAGCCCGCTCCGGATGTGTGTTGGTGGGCTGCGGATAGAGGGGTATCCGCTCCCTCTACCGCTGTAGCCGAGGTGGAGTCGCGGAGGAAGAGGAGTGTTGGTATGGCGATGTGCCACTCGCCCTGTCCTCCGCGGCTCAGACGGGGCCGCACCGTCAATTGATGCGATGGGGGTGGGGCTGCGGGGGGAGAGGAGTGTCGGTATTACGAGGCGCCGCTCTCCCTACCCTCCGCAGCCGAATCTTGGTTGGCGGCGAAGCCATAGACCAGATCCACCGCTGGGGTCAGGAAGGCTGGTGCTTCTAAGTGCTGGTTTTTCCTGGCCCCATGGCCTTCGCGCAAGGACACTGGGGCGTCCGTTGCGCATGTAAAATTGGAGGCCGAGGAGGAGGGCCCGCCATGTGTTCTGGTGCGCCTTACCTGAGAAGGAGATGGGGGAGGAGTAGTCCTCTCCCGAGGAGGAGCTGCCATGGGGCGGCCAGCGCAGGTGGGGCCGCGGATGTGTGCGAAAGCGTTCCCGTGGCCAATATGCGTGCGAGTCCGACATAACCCGTCCTTGCCCCGCGAGGCGGGTATGGGTAGGCATTTCCCCATGTAAAAAAAAAAGGTAAGTCCAACTTCAACCGAGAGGTCAATCGGCGGATTCAAATTGGTTGGGCAGCGTTCGGGAAATTACGATACATCTTCTCGTTAAAAACGAGACTGTACAACCAGTGCATGTTGCCAGTGATGACCTATGGGATTGAGACGTGGTCCTTCACTGTTGACCGTATGAGGAAGCTCAAGGTCGCTCAGCGAGCTATGGAGAGGGCTATGCTCGGAGTTTCTCTGCGTGATAAACTTAAAAATGAGGATATCCGCAGTAGAACCAGTGTGACCGACATAGCCCAACGAATTAGTAAGCTGAAGTGGCAATCGACCGGCCATATAGCTCGAAGAACCGACAACCGATGGGGAAAAAGTTTCTCGAGTGGCGGCCTCGTACCAGCGAACGAAGTGTAGGACGTCCCCCACTAGTTGGAGTGACGACCTGGTAAGATATGCAGGAAGTTGATGGATGTAGGTGGCTCAGGACCGTACTTGGTGGCATTCCTTGGGGGAGGCCTATGTTCAGCAGTGGACTTGTAAAGGGCTGTAATGATGATAATGATGAATATATATGGATCGCAGTCTATTCTCATGCATGCTTATTAGTGCATTGTTGGCTACGTCCAGTAGTGGATTCAAAGGGACTGATAGAGAAGAGAAACCTGTACTATGAGTATTGGCGCCAAATAATGTTTTATCATAAATTTAATTTTACCATTCAGATTAAAATAAATTCTGGTAAATATTAGGCTCAATAATGTTTACTTAAATTTTTGTGTAAATATAATATAAACGTAAAGTTAGTCATAATACAAAATACAAAACTATTTTGAAGCTAAACGAAAAGGGCAACCACGTAGCGGATATGTAAATATGAATTTTCAACGACTCACCGAATACGCTGTAAGCACCGACCCCACGGACACAATAAAATAAAACACTGTGTATTGTTAGTACAAACTAAAAATATAAGAGAAAAAAATGAAAAATGGTGTTTAGTGCAATCAAAAAGTGCTCTTTATATTATTATTTTATAATAATTATTTTAAAATCTTTTAATGCTTGCGTAGAACTTGCTTTTAAAGAAACTATATCAAAATTCCGGAAAAGCAAAGCTTATAAAAAATAGAACTAATATAGAAAACTGCTGGAGGAGAGTAAATCTTCTTTATAAAATGAATCGATATCTATAGAAGATACTTTTTGTTTTTGTTCACCGTAAAAGACCACTGCTGGACATGAGCCTTTCCCGCTGAGGGACGCTACGACCCGTCGTCAGTCTGAGAATTTTACGTCTAGCGTAAATATTTTTTTAATTTATTTTTTATAAAATTAGGGTGATAAACGAGCAAACTAGTCTACTTGATGGTATTACATTATGGTAAATAGAAGATTCTTTAGCCACAATATTGAAAACAAATGACAAAGTACATGTGTAATAGCCGAAAGAAAGAGCCGTGGTTGCTCAGGGGTTAAGCGTTCGCTGTAAAATTTCACAGTACGCGAGCAAGCCCCCAGGGTTTGATCCCCGCAGACACTAATCAAATTGTTAATTTCAATTTTAATTGCTTATTTACCACGTGCTCGGCGGTGAAGGAAAACTTTGTGAGGAAACCTGCATGTCTGAAAAATAAGAAAAAAATATTTCGAAGACATGTGAAGGTCGCCAACACGCATTGGGGCAGCGCGGCGGACATTTCTTTGCCCTATAACCCTTTCAGAAAAGAGAGAAGGTGGGTCAAGCAGTGGGACTTATATAGGCTGTAACTTTAACTTAACATGTGTAATAAGTGAAAGAAGTGCATGTGTCAATCAGAATCACAAATTCCGATATGAACTTAAGAGGAAAGAAAGGTTCTCGAGTGGTCTCTTACCACCGAACGACGAATATAACCATCCACTAGAGGAAGACGATCTGGTAAGAGATACAGGAAGTCGATAGATGCAGGTGACTCAAGACCGTGTTTTGTAACATGTAGTTAAGCAGAGGATTTGTGAAAAGTTGTAATGGATGGATGGATATAAACTAGAAAATAAAAAACTACGGTTGCCAATCCACCAGCCAAACGTTGGAACTATGGTAAATATCCCTCTTATCAGACAGTCTGAGGTGAGGCATAAGTTCTGCAGTGGACTTTTATAGTCTGTGATGAATTAATACATGGAATAATAAAAAAAACACGTGTAGTTCTTAAAGATGCTTATTTGGGGTTACACAATAAAGTAATGTGTCGCCTCGCTCGTGTGGAAGATATAGTTTACTATTGTATACCTACTGTTGACTGAATAAGTTTCACTTAGTCTACTTAACAAGCCGGATGAGTATTGGGTAGATATCTTAAGCTCAAGGTTATAGGTGTAGTTATGTGCGAATGACGTATTATTAATAATTCCAAACTAAGTTACACAACTTACTCAATAAGTAAGTTTTACCGTTCAAAAACCGTACTTTGCTGTGACACAACTGTCCTGGATTCTGCAGGACAGTAGTGTGATATACAGTGATAGACAGTATCGTGATATACATTATAGTGTCCCACAAAACATTGTGATGTATGATGTAATAATATAAACCATTCAATTTGATTTCATTGATAAATACCATTTGTTTTAATTTCTTATGAACACTACGTATAATAAACATTCAAACTTTAATTTTAACACACAGAAAATTTGTCACATAATATATGGGTATTTTATGACTGGAGATTAAATATGATGGTTCTATGGTCTATCTTATCTAAAAAAAATTAAGTCTTTCTTTGTTTTTAAAATGCGCATTATTAACATTTCCTAAAACTAATAATTAGAATCGTTTAACTTTTACACATGATTTCGTTCATCATTTAAAAAAAATATGTTTCCAAAATGTTCGTAAAGAAGATAAAAGTACGGTTTCCTACACATTACAAGCGATTTAACCGATACAAAGCATTTCAGCGCAAAACGTTACCTGAACGGCTCTACGGTGAATAAAACAAGTTTAACCTCTACCCACAGCCGCTTGCAGTTTTATTTCGTACTTTGTATCAAATATTTGAAACGCTGTCATTGTACTGTCTCACAGATAAATATGACTGATATGTGTATCAAATAAATGATAAATATAACGGTGAACAGAATAAGGTATGATTTCCTTTTGTTTATTATATTTAGTTCTACGACAGTAAAATTCTATCATATATTTTTTATACTCCCGCAAATAACAAAGATGAAGTAAAATGTTTTAAAGTGCAGGCGATTCTAAAATCGGCTCTTTCTATACTATTGAATCAAGAAATGTTATGACATTTAAATGTAATTCGTTTAATTGCCCTTGCAGTGGATATCACAAAAATAAATGATTCTTAATTAAAATATTTCCAATAGAAACATGAAAATTAATTCCATTTAATTTATATTTGAAAAAAGAAAAAAATAATCAAATTAATGTTATGATAATTATTATGGTAAATGTGACAAAATCTACTTACTACAAGAACCTGTAGATTTGCATGGTTCTGTGCAGTTTAAATTGAAACGATCTTTACATTTCAAATGAATTTCAAAAGAAATGAGCAACGTATAAACATCCAATTAAATGAAAATATTACAATGTGTATTCACTCTTTTATCATCATTTGAATATTCGATCGAAGAGAAATATTCTGCATTTTCTGATGCAAAAACATTACTATCAGTTATCAAGTAACTATTCACAAATCATAATATGTTTGAGATTATGTTTGTTTAGTTGTTGTTTGTGTTGTAAACTTCGGTTATTAAGTTTGTAATTTAATACATAATCACAATGGAATTAAAGAAAAGAGGCGTTTGGCGAATTTTAATACTTCTCAAATTACCGATACTGGTTAGACTTCTAAGAATCGAAAACATATCTTTGTGTTTTGTACTCGATATTATTTCTTATCTGGGGAAGTAAGTATTGCATAAAACCTAATAAAATTCTGACTGAACGATGAAATTCTTTTAAATTACATGTAGTAAAGTGATAAATTATGAACGAGTCTTTGTTTTGCCACTTGGAGCAAGAGCAAGCAGATGATGGTTTCTACCACACGCGAAATACGCGCTTAGACCTGGAGTTGAGGACACCTGCCCGACTCAGTTAATCAAAGTAATCAAGTCAGTTTCTGACAATTCTTAATTTTCTTTCACGTGGATAGATAAATTCGAATATCACCAATTGCCAGGTCATCAAATCTAATGAAATCTAAATTCTATACCTAATAAAATAATTTTTAGCTAGCGAAATCTAGAAATATCACGAAGAAGTTTAATGTCCCGTTTAATTTATTATCATATTACATTGAACGAAACTACCTATCAAATAACTGGCATGAATAACTTGTTATTCGTAAAATAGAGCCAAAATGACGATTAAAAAATTAAATTAATTGTTATCTACCGAATAAACGCCGTAGAATGTTTGTCTTAGTAATAAAAATCAGTCCTTAATTTTTAACATACATTTGGAACGAGAACAAGACTTGTGTCAAGACAGTCTCAATTCCCTAAGTATTAGTATAAAATTTTATATAAATTGAAACGCGGGAATGTTTAAAGTTTATGAACTTATCTTAAATTTAAAAAAAAATTAGTAAATTTTATAAAAAACACACTAACATTTTTCCTCAAACAAACATGAATATAACCTTACATACATACGTAGTCCATTCGAGTTTTATTTTCTTAATAAAAACTAAAAACAACCCTTTACTGTCCTCTAATTAAATCGCTTGAATTTAGACCTTGATCATCGGCCTACGGTAATTTACTGCTAGACATATCTAGGCCACTCAAGACAGGTCACTTCATGTCTTCGCTTCACCGATACATAAGATACCTATACGTTAACGCGGCTACAACGCGACTGCTGAACTGAACATCATATTAAAAAGGTACAATACAAGATCGTCTAGTTGTTGAAAAATTTATTCGAAAAGGGACTACTCAAGTGTATAAGCACAATATAAATCTATTTTTCCATCACAAAATTTCGTTTCAGAACTTGGTAACATTATATTAAGGCGCAGGTTGAGCAAAATGTCGCGCTAGTCGTTATTTTTGCGGTTTTTAGGAGCTATCTACTTTTTATTTAAAAGATATGTCGACAAATAAAAACACATTATATTTCTACATAATCTTGATTCCATAAAAGCTATATCCAATTTTTTTTAAAGGAATAAATATTAATATAATCTCCTTACAACGAAACCACATAAATGTGAAATTATTATTGATAACATGCATCTCCTCGTAAAGTAAGTATTTTTTTATTTTGCGATTTACACCAATGGATAGGCAATTTATTAATGAACATTTCTATAGTAAATTTTTTTTCAAAAGACCAAAATTTGATTTTATTAAGAAATTATTTTAAAATCTGGGCAGTGAATACACTGCTCACGGGCTTGCTGAAGTCAGTGAGCCCTGAGCTCTTCGACGTGAAGCCCGTGTCGTTAGAGCGTCGACCAGCGCATACACTCATGTCATATCAGTCGATAATAATATTACTTATTAGGTTATTTATAGGTAGTATTATTTGTTTGTTTTGGGTATAATTTTTCGTATTAGTTATACATATATTTGTTGTGTTGTTTACTGCGCGATGAAGTTTTTTGCGTCTATTTTCTTTGAAGTAAATGCAAATAAAAAAAATGAAGCACATTAGCATGTAAGGTTCGAATCCATAATTAAAATTTCGACAAATATTATAATTTACACTATAAAAGGCTAATTTAATATTATCACCCAACCACAATATCTTATTAAGTATCGTACTGCCTCGTTAGTCTAGTGGTTGTAGTAGTGCGACTGCTGATCATGAGGTCCCGGGTTCGAATCCTGGGTCGGGCCAAAAAGTCAGTTATGAGTTTTTCATTTATGTTCAAAGTTATAATTAGTATTACTAAGTTATAGTTTTTTGCTAAAATATAGTATATTATTTATTGCTTGTTATTTCTTCTTTTTCAAAAAATAATTGAGTACATAAGGTGTTCTATACTTATAATTCGGTTAAAAGTATCTAAGTAGGTACTAATATACCTACTTTTTACTATAACTAAAAATTTTTAAAACTAAATTTAACTAAAAAGACTAAACTGACCATTTATTTTTTAACTCAAAACAGGACATGGGTTTATTATAGTATATTATTTATACTCTAAAAACTATAACTTTATAAAATAAGTGTTCACTGTAAAATTATATTCGGTATAGACGGTAATTATTAAATGCAACATATATTTTTTAATTATTAATTACATTTGTCAGTGGATTAAATTTACTTTAATAAAGTTGGTAATGATTTTAAATAAAAATAAAATTCTGCTCAAGTTTTTTTATTGTTATCTTTGTTAACAACATCGCCTTTAGAACTCTGGAACCGTAAGTGTTTCTTTCAGACGTCCACAATTTATTCAAAATAAAAAAATACTCTTTCTACCGGAGTATTCGTACCAGGTAGACATAAAATATATTCGATTAAAAAAAAATTATGTTGAAGATTGTTGACTTTGAATACTTCCATCCAACGAGTTACGGGACAATTTTGTGTCCCGGAGCTTTGTTTGGGGACAATGGGACAGGTGACCGAGAAAAGGGACAATCCCGTTCAAAACGGGACGTATGATCACTTTAGCTATAACCCGGCGACGGCTCCGTGGCGCAGTGGCTTAGCAATCAGTTGTTGCGCTGGGGGCCGCAGGTTCGAATCTCGCACGGAACAAGTATTTGTATGGCCTACAAATAATTGTTCCGGGTCTGGATGTTTGTCCTTGTGCAATTTATGTTTGTAAACTGCCTCCACGACACAGGAGAAAATCCTAGTGTGGGGGTAACGTATTTTTACAATTGAAATTGAAAGATTGAACCCTTATACTTCTTGTTGATTTTTGTATTACCTTTATTAAAGTTACCCTTATGTATAAATAAATATAATTACGTATGTAGAAATAAAATTGATTTTCATCCTCATCAATCATTGGGGCGAGGATAATGTCTGCCAGCATAAGTAATAAGCAGGCTAAGTTACAAGGTGCTCAGATCAAAAATTTGTAGGTAGGTATGTTACTTTTCAATACGTGACACGTAAAAATTAACAATAATCAAAAAACACATCTACGAAACATCCTATTTATTTATTTATTCTTTATTGCACCAAATATTTGTACAAAAGGCGAACAATCTATTTATTTACCTATAGTGAATAGGTATCTTTTAAACTCACAATTTTCAATGCTTCATTTTTAATATATAATTAATTATAAAATTTCATAATTAGATAATATATGAAAATACATAATTCTAATATAATGCAACTAATATACCGAATAAAAAGATTAAAATACATTTATCGTTGTACGCTGTGTGTATTTCCATAAATTAGTTTATTGATGTTGAAAAAATAATACTACGTTCTTTTACCTACAATAGGTGGCGTCTTACATATTTCATATTAAGCAATATATTGAAGCGAGCGGCGCGCCGCCGGCAAATGCTCAAGGTCGTTCGCATGGAGTAGCCCCTTAATAGGCTTAAACAATAGCGTTTAATTTCCTTTTGCAATATTTATAAAAAGCGCACTAAGACTTTTCCACAAATAAACATGAACAATATAAAATTCTTACATACGTACGTAGTCTAATCGCGTTTTTCTTTTTTGCTTAATAGAAACTTAAAACAACCCTTTACTATACTCTTATAAAATCGCTTGAATTTAGTTCTTGATCATCGGCCTACAGCAATTTACTGCTGAACATATAGGCCTCTCAAGACACCTCACTTCATATCTTGGCTCCGCCGATTCAACAGCATATTACAAAAGTTCTAGCAGTTGAAATATTTAGTCGAAAAAAGGAACTACGTAAGTACATAAGTAATTGCAAAAAGCAAAAGTAGTGGGTCAGAAGCAAGTTATCCACTAACGCATATTATTCCGGGGGTATCGAAAGAGGTGACGAAGGGAAACTAAATGGGGAGCAGCATCCTCTTCAATCTCAAAATAATAACGGTTGATAACCGCGTGCTACATGTAGCAACTATGGCAAATATCCCTACTACATGGCATCAGGGAAGGAATGTTCAGCAGTGAAATTTGCTAGGATGTTATGTTAGTCTCAGTGTAGCCTAAACTGACCATTTATTTTTTAACTCAAAACGTGACATGGGTTTATGCCAGCTGAAGTATTTGTACCAGGTAAACATAAAATATATTCGATTAAAATACAAAAAACAAATATGTTGAAAATTATTGGTGCGAAAGTGAATTATATGGGCTCCACATTTAATAACTATCAACAGTTTTTTCAGAGATGATTGTAATTTTGCTAACACATTATTAGTTCCACGACACATTCCCAAACTCGATATTATCATTATCGCTACAAAATGGCACGACTATTTTTGTCAAATTATTATGTCATCACTTGGTGTAAATAATTGACAATGATATCAGAAGTTTCACCTTCATAAATTTTTTACTTGCACAGCTTTGTAAGGTTGAAAGAAGCATTACAAAAGGATATATTTTCTTGCTACGGTACTTTCAAGCGTTGTTTAAAATTGTTATACAATTGGACCTCAATACAATTGGATCCTCTTTTGATTCGTCGAGCTTCTCTATTTGGACGCGCGTGTGATATTTTCTAATGATTGGATTAATTTTCACGCACAATCACTGGAGCAAAAACTGTGTTTTTCGTTTATAAAGTGATAAGCCTAGACGAGTTCTGCCTCGGCAATATCCAAATCCTTTAAAGTTGGCGCGTTTGTATTCATGAAAAAACTCAACTTTGAAGAATGATGCTTTGATATGTTTTTCAGATACCAAATGCTGATCAATATCACCAGCACTACTATGGCAAACACAAAACTCTGTGCGACACTTTTTGCATCTGATATCCGAAGGAGTACTTATTTGCTTTATATTGTATTTTGCTTGCAGGTTGAAATTAAATGAAGACTTGCGTTTCGGCATAACTATAGGTAAAATTTCATAACAACAGAAAACTTTAAATAAGTTAGGTAACAGTCTACACAAAAATAAAACAATAGCGAGAATTCTGTAATGTCGCATACATTACAGAATTCTCGCTATTGTTTTATTTTTGTGTGTGGCTAGCCTAATGAACAAAACAAATTACCCATATCCTTCCCGCGTTAGGTTACCGCTAGCGCATGCGGGCGGGGAATCCCCGATCGTCGAAGACGCGGTCTCGCTCTCGCACCGTTCGTGTATGATGAACTTCACAGTTTTAAATTTTCGCGCATTTTCGGTAAACTAGAATTTTGCGTCCTGGAGCTTTGCTTGGGGACAATAGGCAGGTGACGACGAGAAAAGAGACAGGCCCGTTCAAAGCGGGACGTAAGGTAACTTTAGTCTTGCCCAGCTTCAAACTTTCGGGCTAAATCGAATTTACATAAATCCAAAAATATGTTAAAATAGGGCTAAATTTATATTGCTGTATAATAAAATAGGCTTAATATAATTAATTTTTTTTATATTAAAAAAAAAAGTTACCCCCACACTAGGATTTTCTCCTGTGTCGTGGAGGCAGTTTACAAACATAAATTGCACAAGGACAAACATCCAGACGCGGAACAATTATTTGTAGGCCATACAAATTCCGTGCGGGATTCGAACCCGCGGCCGCCAGCGCAACAACTGATTGCTAAGCCATTGCGCCACGGAGCCGTCAATTTGAAAACAAACTGATTGTAATCCGTTATGTCAATTAAATTATTCAGATATAATTATATACCTACGAGTACGTTATAACATAAAAATGTTATTAAAAAATGTACATTGCCTTCCTTTTTCTGTTCTTTGCAATTTTATAACATTATGTTAAATTGTAGTTGAAGGCAATTAATTACATTGATATAATTAAATATTTTTCTTGTAGGTAATAAGCGTGCACTAAAAATTATGATCTGTTTCATCACATCGCATCGATATTTAATACTAACGACACGGGTAACGACATCGAGTTATCTTCTCTGCTGGTACTCTAGATAAACTTTGCGCTTGTGTGCGTGCGTTGCAAGACGCTTGCATGACTCTTTTTTACTCTCGTCCAGTCGGGTACGTACATCTTCGTTCGCAATTTGTCTGCGGTAAAGATCAGAGTTTAGAGAGCCGGGGTAGCTCAGAGGCTAAGCGTTCGATGTAAATTTCACAATACGCGATACAACCGGGTTCAATCCCAGCCGGCACCAACGAAATTGTTAATTGCAATATTAATTGCTGATTTACCACGTGCTCGGCAGTGAAAGAAAACATCGTGAGAGACATGTGGAGTTCGCCAACACGCATTGCGATAGAACGGCGGATATTTCCTTGCCCTAAACCCCTTTCAGAAATGACAGGAGTTCTGTGTCCAACTGTGGGATGTATATCATCATTATCATCATTACAGCCTTTCATAAGTCCACTGCTGAACATAGGCCTCCCCCAAGGAATGCCACAAAGCACGGTCCTAAGCCACTTGCATCAATCGACTTCCTGCATGTCTTACCAGGTCGTCACTCCATCTCGTGGGGGGTCGCCCTACACATCGCCTAACGGTACGAGGCTGCCACTCAAGAACCTTTCTTCCCCATCGGTTGTCGGTTCTTTGAACTATATGGCCGGCCCACTGCCACCTCAGCTTACTAATCCGTTGGGCTATGTCGGTTACTCTGGTTTTACTACGGATATCCTCATTTCTAAGTTTATCACGCAGAGAAACTCCAAGCATAGCCCTCTCCATAGCTCGCTGAGCGACCTTGACCTTCCTCATACGGCCAGCAATGAAGGACCACGTCTCCGATCCGTAAGTCATCACTGGCAACACGCACTAGTTGTACAATTTCGTTTTAAGGTTTTGAGGAATGTCTGACGAGAAGATGTATCGTAGTTTCCCGAACGCTGCCCAGCCGAGTTAAATCGGTCGATTGACCTCTAGAAGTTGGACTTACTTAGTCGGACTATTTGTCCCAGGTAAACATACTCGTCAACAACTTCGAGCTTAGTGCTTCCAACAACCACCGGCATAGGTGTGACATGGACATAGAACATGATCTTTGTTTTGTCCATGTTCATCTTGAGACCTATCCGTTGGGAGACACTATTGAGGTCATTGAGCATGGTGCTTAGATCCTCCAACGATTCTGCCATAAGGACTATATCGTCGGCAAATCGAAGGTGAGTGATGTACTCGCCATTGATGTTAATACCGTATCCTTTCCAGTCCAGAAGTTTGAAAACGTCTTCCAATGCAGCGGTGAAGAGTTTTGGGGATATAACGTCACCCTATCTTACATCTCTCTGCAATTGGATAGGTTTCGTACTCTAGTTCTGTACTCGGATAGCCATCGTAGCCCTACTGTACACTTCAGCACTTCGATATACCGACAGTCAACTTGGCACCACTGAAGGGACTACAGCATCGCCCAAATTTCGACGGAATCAAAGGATTTCTCGTAGTCCACATACGCCAGGCATAGTGGCAAATTGTACTCTTCGGACTTCTGTACAACTTGCCGAAGGGTATGTATGTGGTCTATGGTGCTAAAGCCCTTTCCGAGACCGGCTTGTTCGTGAGACGGGAAGTCGTCAAGTCTGCGCGTGAGACGATTCGTAATGACTCTCGAAAACAGCACGTAGATGCGGCTCAAAAGGGAAATCGGTCTGTAGTTCTTCAAGAGAGCGTCGTCACCTTTCTTGAAGAACAAGACCACCGCACTTCTGCTCCACGCCTCCGGTGTAATGTCACCATGGATAACGGAATTAAAATGCCTCTGAAGGACTTCATGTACCGGTTTTCCACCCGCTTTCAGAAGCTCCGCTGTTATTCCATCCTCGCCTGGGGCCTTGCTGTTTTTAAGATGCTAGAGAACCATTTTAATCTCGCTCAGCCTGACGTCCGGGATATATTCGGAATAGTTGCGGATAATACTCGCACTTGCGTGTGGCTCCAACGATGACGTGTACAGCTGCCCATAGAACCTCTCAATCTCACTCAAAATCTCAGGTGCCCCGGAAACGATGCTGCAACACTCGGTCCTCAGCTTTGACAGTTGGCTCTTTCTGGCAGACAGATCTCTGGCAAAGACTTTGGAGACTTGGTTCCGCTCGATCGCTTCTTCAATACAAGCTGTATTGAAGTTGCGTAAGTCCCGCCGCATGAATTTGGAGATCTGTCTGTTCAGATGCCTGCATGCTGTCAAATCTGTTGAAGAATGTAGCTTCATCTCCCGTCTAACAGCCATGAGATTAAGAGTGTGATCGGAGAGTTGTTGTGTTCTTCTGCGGCGGGTCTTGCAGAACTTAGCTCCGACCGCAAGGACAGTTTCCACGAGCTTGTCATTCATATCGTCCACTTCATTGCAGTTTTCTAGGCACTTAAAACGGTTTTGTATTTCGAGCTGAAAGGTTTCAGGACTTTGGAACAGAGCACGAGGGGGACGGAGCGTTGATTTCATTAGACGAGACCTCTCCAACTTAACGTTTAGGTTCAGTGTGCCTCTAACCATTCGGTGATCGCTACCAGTTTTCACCCTCGCAATCACGGAGACATAACTGAACAGTTGTCGTCTGGTCGTCATAATGAAGTCAATCTCATTTTTTGTCGATTCGTCGGAGCTCGACCAGGTCCACTTCCTGTGGGGTCGCTTCGGGACGTATATAAGCTGTATTTATTGCGTTGTCGTGGTGCCGCCAAAACACTCGACTTTTTGAATTCAGCAAATGTGTCTATTCTATATTAGGCAGTTGTAATTTTTACCCGTTTGTAAAAAACAAGAAAACATTAGAAAGCAAGAGATATAAAAGAAAAAAATACGTACTGGCTGCTTATAATTTCGAAATGTTTGAGGTGTCTAAAGAAAAATGGCCAATGATATTTTACAAGAGGTTTAGACGTATGAAAAGGAAGAAAATTTTGGAAAGCTCGATACTTAATACCCATTGAGGAATAAATTATAATATGTAATGTAAGGTACGTTTTTTATAGCATAAGGGTGACAAACGAGCACACAGTCCACCCGATGGAAAGTGGTTGTTGTGGCCCATAGACATCTACATCTACGAATTGTAACGAACCCCCCCCCCATCTTTTTTCTTTTCTACTATATATCCACTTATACTTTGTATTTCTTTAGAATCTATATCTGTAAGATATATAAATATATCTAATTTACGTGACCAGTATAACTTGATCTTTCTAAAGGTTTAAATATAGGCCGTTTAATAAATTTATGGCGTGATCGTCTTAGTTAGGACCCTTTTTTACGTTGTGTTTGTATAGTAACTTAGTTCTTTTAGGTGTATCTTGGAAGAATGAATATTCACGAGAGCAATCGAAAGCTGTTGGTAGAGTCTTATAAGCTAAAGAACCCCGTTCACGAAGACAGAGCTCAAAAAGGTTAAGAACAATAAATTGTCCCTATTCCACTTGTATCTGGTTCACAACAGTCAATTCCTTATTAATTAATCCCTTCCCGCTTGGAAAAGGCTCACAATATTTATATCAAATACCAGTTACAAGGGCTTCGCTCTCCCACATTTTAAAAAAAATGTGGAGGAGGTACACGGCCCCACACACGCCACGCACGGTGAGCGCCAACCATTTTAATGCGCTCCCCCCGAAGGGTACGCAAAGTTGGGAACTGGACCGTAGTCCACAGCAAAATAACTGGCGAACCAGTAAAAGAGGACTTGGCCCCTTGATAGTGCGTAAGCACAAACATCGACCGAAGTCACGCATGTCAATGCGTGTAAACGCCATACAGAATACGATCAAATCCAGCCACAGTGAAATGTACGTCACACGGGTTAGGCAACAATCGGCACACTGACCATAAAAAGCCCTCCGTGAGCGCCACCACCTGCCAGACCGCCGTTTCTGCAGACGTGATGTAAGTGTAAGGCATCACCACTAATTGCATGGTCAGCACGGCCAATTGGCCGCAGAGCGTGTCATGAGTCTACCGCTCACCTCAAGGGAATGGGGTCCCACGTTGCGCGGCTTTCGGCCGCAGCGTTGAGAGCCTCCTCAGATTCTCCCTCCAGCTACCACCCGCATGAGGTCAACACATATGCTCCACCAACCAATACAATGGCAGATATAGCCAATAGGCAGTTATAAGATAATATTAATAATTCGCCATCAGAAAGGGTTTGTGTCACTGACGTTGAGTATATGCATTTTTCGATCATGTTTGTCTCACCCACCAACAAGTTGCCTTCAATCTCTCAAAGGTGGGAACTTTATAGAGATATATTATTAAGTTGTTATATAAAACATCATGGAGGGCAGACAGTCTGCAGCCCCGCAATGAAGGGACCCGACTTGGGCAAAGCTACTTAGGTTGTGAGTCAAACCAAGACGCAGAGAGCGTCATTGAGAATAGCGACCCGCCAAACAACCATCGTAGAGACGCAATGCTACAGAATGCAACAAGCATCAATACGACTATCGTCGGGCTTACACCGTCCCAAGGTCCCCCATAGAGTCCCAGCAGACATCACCACCCGCATACCTCCATCGACCAGAACCACTAGATGCATCGAATCAGGTGCAGCACACCCGCAGATCCATCACAAGACACAATACTGCAAGTAGCAGTAAGCATCAATGCAACTATCATACGGATGGCGCCCCCTCACAACACACCCACATGATCCCTATCGACTTTGGTAACAAAATTTGATAATGTTGTTAACTAAAAATACCACCAACGTATCATAGTAGTACGGTACTAAGACGTCAGTAGCCAAAACTCCACGTATCATAGCGCTATTGCACTAAGACATGAAGTTGAGTATGCTTGCTGCACTTAAAAGTACTACCAAACACACTCACCCTAATCCGAAAGATAGCCCACGTATCATAACGCTATGCGCTAAGACGCCGCCCACAACCGGTAGGGGTGTGCGATGTCCACGGGCAAGTCGTATTGCTACAACAAACCCGCTTACCACCGGCACTAAGATGATATGTCTAGGACACATCGGTTAGTGAGACCAAGTTTACCTCGGTCTCAGAGGCTGCGAAGCAACCTACACGCCACTATAATAATCCTTTTCAAGTCCCATTTCTTTCAATATAATGCTTTTACATATTTGAGACCTTCCACATATTTGCTTTATTTCATAGACCATACTACTGTATGTCTTATTCATATGGGACTTCAAGTCATAACTCTGCTATCATAATGCTTATGCATCATAGAGACCTTCTATATTAATGCTTTGGTTCGTCAGACCTTACTATGTTAAGTCCCTAATATAGGACTAGTCATTGTGCAACCTTAGTACTAGCAGTCGGTCAGCCGACCACCCCATATATATGTACAACCTTGGGTTTGTGTCTCCGACAACGCCCCAATATAAGGGAACATTACAAGAACACGTTCATTAACTTAGAAAATTTTAATCCATTTTTTCTATTATATTACAAATGTTATTTATCTTTGTTATTGCAATATAATCGCCTTGTATTTATATGATTTGATACATTTTGAACATTTTAAGCAGGTTTTTAATAAATTTAGAGATTTTTAGAGACATTTTATGCGTTTACTAATATATATAATATTCAATATTCCAAATGGATATTTTTGAACTCTATGCTTATTATTTGCATTTTATTGTTTAAATTATAATTTCTAAGACATTTTTAAATGTCTGTTTAATTAATTTAATTATTATTTATTAATAATAATTATGAGGCGTCACAGAATCAAAATGTAGATGCGTCGCCACCCATGAGGACTGAGATGGAATACCTCGTTTCCAGTAAAAAGGGTCTCCGGTACTCTACACTCACCATACGAAACACAGGAGCGTTAAGCTGCTAGTTTACGTTGGTAATCTGTGATAGTGTTTTCCTTCCCTGGTCGAGCCGACCCATTTGTGCTACTACTTATTATAGCTGCAGCATGGCTCTACCACGTATATAGAATAAGTAAATACATACAATAAGGTCCATTCAATAAAGTCTTAATAAGTCTTTTTAATTTTCCTGTCAATATATTATGGCAATAAACATTATTAGTATTTATGGGTGATGTTGTAATAGATAGAGACTATATTAAGCATATGCAATTTATAGCAACCGCCCCGGTTTTGTACCCGTAGCACTGAGTATCTCCAGCCTGATAACCTGTGGTAACCTTTTTGACACACTTATTCTTCACAGATCATTAAAAAAAACAAATATAAACTTCAGATCATAGCATCGTAATGTTTTACTTACTATGTTTTGAAATGATTCTAACGTTAACCTTACGACTGACTATTTAATACAATTTTGTGTACAACCTTTGGATAATTTCAATCTTATCCATAAAAAGGTTTTTTATTTTAAATGAGAGAAAACGAGCATGCGGCTTACCTGCTGCGGGGAATTGCAGATGCGTTGCCGACCTTTTAAAAAAGTATACGCTCTTTTCTTAAAGGTCCCTAAATCTGGTCCGGAATAATCGCTGGTAGTAGTTGACTCCACAAGGAAGTTGTGCGAGGTAGAAAACTTATTGTAAATCGCACAGTGATGTGTGTGTGTGTGTGTGTGTGATATAATTAAGCTGATGAGTTTTTACTTTATTGACCTATAAACATTTTCACTTGAAATTTGTAGTGCAAAATATAAGAACAACGAAAAGAAGGAAGGAAATTTTTAAAAACAATTTTTATCCCTGAAAGAGAACGCCTTCCAATACCATAATATTTGTACATGCTAGCGAGTAATTGCTAGGAAACATTGTTACTTGATACAATATCACTTAACGAACCAACTGCATGGCTACTTACTAGAACATTGTATAAAAATATATTCAACAGTTATTGAAGTGATTTCACTTTATTAAACTTATTATTTATACAATAAAATTATTAATTATTAAGTCAAACTAAAGTAACAGCTTACAAACATTCCATTGCTGGAAAATAAGAATGCCTCAAGTTGATCGCCTGCATGGATTTATCCCCATCGTACTTCGTGAAGCCCAATCAGTTGACTATATCTATACAGAATGATGGAGATAATGCTGATTATTATTTCTTTGTTCAGGATTTTTCGTCCTAATAAAATAAAAAGACAAACGTTATAATAGTTGTTTTGTGTCTAGAGAGACAGGTTATGTCGGTGATTAAATTGAAAATATTTCCTTGAGTTCACGATAAAAGTTCGACTACAATCCGAAAGACCCAATCTTATGCAACAAAAGGATAATTTAGTCATTCTTTTAAATCAGAATAAAAGAGCACCTTGTACTATATCTTTCATTAATTACTCGCTCGTTCTCAAAAATAAAATCACTTTATTAACAAACTACGACGGGTACTCGGCTATTGATGTGAAATAAGGAACCCCTTGATGTAATTAGAAGGGAATAGAATAGAATAATTTTTATTCAATGTAGATTATAATATAATACTAATTGAAAGTCATTTTTTTATTTACCACTGGTTTGGAAAATACCCCTGTCCTGGGAAGAACCAGCAATAAATCCAGCGGGACTTTTTTCTTGAACATATTGCACTTTACAATGATTTTTTTTTAAATTTTAAATGAATTTTAATAGAACCAGCATAGTGGCGATCATCTTATTCCCAGGGTTTTCTTTTTTCATTTAAGTATGTATTCTTTGATATTATAATAACCCTTTTTGTACAATTTTTCTTTAATAAAACATTTAAAGTTGTTTATTGACAAATTTTGTACTGTAATTTGGATTTTGTTGTAAAAGATTATACATCGCCCCATTAATGAATTACTAATTCTGTGGGGTGTAGTAACTGGTATTACAAGCTTATGTTTGTTATATATGTTTTTATGTACATACATTACATTTTCATAAATATATTGCGATGCCGAAGTTATTTTATTAAATTTTTCTCTAAGGGACTCATTACAATTTAAGTTATAAATCGCCCGTACGCCTCCCTTTCGCAAAAGAAATATGGCTTTGATGTCATTCGCATTATCTCATTGTAAAATTTAATAAGACTTTACGCTATGAAATCAAATAAAATAAACTAATCTCGCTCTCTCAACATTGGTGCGACATCTAATCTTTTTTACAGCATATGCTGCAGAACTAAATCTGCCTGCTAATTTAGATATATGGGGGCCCCATTGAACTTTCGTGTCAATAGTAATACCAAGAAAAACAGTGGTATCCACAAGATTTAACTCTTCCACATTTAAGATCACATTGGTATTTGAATGATTAACCTTAGGTATTGCAAATTTAATACATTTTGTTTTATTACCGTTTCAGAGCAAATTGTCGGCGTTAAACCAATGCACCAGTTTCGATAAAGCATTGTCAAAATTATGTGATTGTCGTTTGATAATTAAAGAGTTATCATCAGCAAATTATATTATATCGTGATTGTCCCCTACAAGATAATGTAAGTCATTAATATAGACTAAGAACAGGATTGGGCTAAGAACTGAGGTACAGCTATTGATACTACTGATCCTGAGGAACTTTTACTATTGATAACAACTTTTTGAGTTTTGTTATTTAAATATGAAATAATAAGTCTAAGCGGAATATTTTTGACACCGTAATGTTGTAGTTTCCTGATTAATTTAACAGTGGTAGAGCCACGCGGCAGCTTTTGCTGTCGCACGGATGGGCCGGCTCGAACCGGGGTGGTACCACGACCTCACAGAATACTAGCGTGAAGTAGAGGTTTACCTCTGCGTTTCGCTTGGTGAGTGCAGGTGGCCGGAGGCCCTTTTTACTGGAAATGAGGCATTCCATCTTAGTCCTCACGGGTGGCAACGCATCTGCATTTTGATTCGCAAACGAGGATAGATGTAGATGTCTGTGGGCCGCAGCAACCACTTACCATCAGGTGGACTGTGTGCTCGTTTGTCACCCTTATCCTATAAAAAAAAATATCTCATGATAAACACATTTGAAAGCCTTGAAAATATCACAAAAATACCTTAAATATCTTGTGAACTCTTCCAGGAATTTAAAATATGTTTAATAAGCTCAACACCTGTGTCAGTCGTCGATCGACTCCTTAGATTATTAATAGGTCTTCGCGCGCTCATACTAGATACCGCCGGTGCTCTTGTAAAATGCGGCAACTAATACTACGCGGAAATCGGCGTACCCGAATCAGTCGCGTTGCAGGCGACATGTAATGTGGACGTACCGAATGTTTTATTAAATTTTGATTATAATCCGTAAAATACCAGTTTACGTAGTGAAACTGTGTAAAAATAATACTACAAGAAATAAGAAAGACCCTGGAATCACATACTATTAGTAAGTATCATACAATTTTGAAATTTCAACCTAAAATAACACGAGCCAGCAATAAGTTACAAAATATGAATGACGCCATTCAGTGTTGCCGCGTATACAAAAATAAAGTTCGCCGTGGCTGAGACTTTTATATGTGAATTTGTTGTTACTATATTTTATAATATAATACATTTAACTTATTATAATACGAGTATAACCTAATTCTATATTATTTCATAAATATTCTTTCATTCATCATTCATTCATTGTAAAAGCGTGCTCGTCGCGACCCCTGCCAGCCCTTTTCAGGGCTGCAATTCTACTCAGCTGCGCACCCATGCCAACGAGGGTTAGGGCGTCCCTCCAAGGCGACGCACACCAGCTCGTCCCGTTGGTGTGGAATGCAGCGCGCAAAGCGGCGATGGGGACCGCCACCCGTCACGCACAGCCTGACACGGCGGAAGGTGGAGCACAGAGTGCAGATTTGGCACGTAGAATGTTAGAGGAGGCATGAGAGATAAGACGAACGAGTTGATCGAAATAATGAAAGAAAGAGAATTAGATGTCGTGTGTATGTCGGAGACCAAACGGAAGGGCAGTGGTACTGAAGAGCTCCCTGGCGGGGCGTTTGCTCTATGGTCCGGAGTCCCGGAGAGCGAGAACGCCTGCCAGGGAGTGGGGGTGCTGCTGTCTTCTCGGTTGGTCGATGTTATGACTGAATATAAGGTTGTGAACTCAAGAATTCATTGGGTTCGCTTTAAATTGGGACTGACGAAGTTATTCCTTTTGGCTGTTTATGCGCCGGTAGCTTCGTCGTCCAGGGCTGAGCTGGAAGAGTTTTGGGAGAATGTAAGAGAAGTTCTAGATTTGGCTAGGGGAAAAGAAAGAATTGTTGTATGTGGGGATTTGAATGGATGGGTTGGTACCGCTCGACTAGGGTACGAGTCGGTACTTGGAAAGTTTGGCGATAAAAGGGTTAATGATGCTGGCAAGCTTATACTGGCAGTGTGCAAGGAAAAGGGTCTTCTTGTGACAAACACTATGTTTAATCACAAGAAAATCCATATGTATACTAGAGAACGAAAGAATGAGAGAAGTATGATCGATTTTGTTCCTAGTGGATGACCGACTGCGAAAACAGGTGATGGATACGCGAGTGTTCAGGGGTGCTGACCTGGGAACGGATCATTATCTAGTGATTACTAGATTTAGGGGTCTGTTCACGGGTTGGCGCTACCGGACGGCAGTAACAGAACAACAGTCGGTCTGTCGCATCCGAAGATGGAAGCTTCAGGAAGCGGATACTAGGGACAAATATCAAGCGAAGGTAGCCGAAAAGCTTGAGACCATCGATGGCAGAAAAGAATGTGTAGAAAGAACATGGCAGAACCTTAGGGATGGAACGGTAAGTGCAGCGGAAGAAGTGTGTGGAATAATAAAAAGATGCAGAAGTAAAAGAAGAAATGCATGGTGGAATGATGAAGTGAAAGAAGCTGTAAAGAAGAAGAAGAAAGCATGGTTAGACTACTTGGCCTCTAGTAATGATAAGGATATGAGAGAGAAGATGAAAGAAAGATATAGGCTGCAGAAAGTTCACACGAAAGCATTGATTGAGGAAGTGCGTGAAAGGTATAGAATGGAAGCGGACGAAAGGTTGTCGCACAACTTTAAAGAGAACTTCGAACTCTTCTGGAAAGAGGTTGGAAGGACCCGAAGTGGTGTGACGGCCTTAAGAATGAACAAAGTGCTTTCGAGAACTAATGACGTCCTCTCAGAAAAATCGGACGTCATGCAGCGATGGAACGAATTTTATAGAGAAATGTATGCGTGTGATGATCCGGGGATGAAGCCGTGACTGGTACGCCAGACCCGGACCTCGATGACACTGAGATCATCAGTATGAAAGAGATTGAACGTGCGATTCGAAGTTTGAAATGTGGTAAGGCTGCGGGACTAGACAGAGTTACTGCTGGAATGGTCAAGTATGGTGGGCCTCGCGTCTGGGACAGCTTCCATCTGCTGTGCAATTTGTGCTGGCGGACGGGGGATGTCCCAGATGATTGGCGATCCGCAGTCATTGTGCCTTTATATAAAGGTAAAGGTTCACATTTTGACTACGGGTGCTATCGGGCGATCAGCTTGACCAGTTTAGCAAGTAAAGTTTACTCGAAGATTTTGACACGTAGGATGCAAGAGAAATCGGAAAGATTTCTAAGGGAGGCACAATGCGGATTTAGACCTGGAAGAGGATGCACGGATCAAATGTTTTCTCTCCGCATGATCACGAAAAAGCTTCTGGCTGCTAACCAGAAGATTTTCTGTGCTTTTGTGGATCTTGAGAAAGCATTTGATAAGGTTGTAAGGAAGAAAATGTGGGAACTGTTGCCGGGGTATGGTGTGGATGGTCGATTGCTAAGGGCTGTGCAGTCTCTTTACTGTGACTGTAAAGCCTGTGTGCGGGTAGGGCATGACCTGTCACCCATGTTTAACGTCCAAACTGACGTAAAGTAGGGTCGTGTCATGTCTTCCTGGCTGTTCATACTGTATCTCGACAGCTGTTTACAGAAGCTGAAAGATAGCTGTTTGGGTGTGAAATTGGGTGACATAAAAGTAAATTGTCTGCTGTATGCTGATGATGCAAAGCTTATTGAACCATCAAAGGCAGAACTGCAGGCATTAGTCACGTGTATGAAATTAAAGGTCTCCGTTTGAATGCTAATAAAACTAAGGTTCTGGTATTTGAAAGGGACGAAGAGAGAACGAAGTGTGAAATATGGGTAAATCAGGAATGTCTAGAACAGGTAAATGAAATTGTATACTTGGGGAGTGCTTTTAGCCGGGATGGAAGATGTGATTTAGATGTGGACAGGCGTGTCGCTGCCGGGAACAGAGTCAATGGTGCCCTGACTGCGTTAGTCAAAAGGCAAGGGGTAGCGAAGAGTGCACGCCTTGCAATACATAACGCAGTGTTGATACCGACTTTGTTATATGACAGCGAAACCTGGGTATGCCAGAAGAAGCATAAAAGTAAGTTGAATGCAGTGGAGATGCGATCTCTTCGTAAAATGTGCGGCGTTACTATGGCCGACCGAAAGCGAAACGAAGAGATTCGCAATATGGCAGGTTTGAAAGATGACCTTATCACAAAAATTGGTAAGGGCGTGCTTCGGTGGTTTGGGCACGTTGAGCGAATGAGTGAAGACCGAATGGTGAAGAAAATATATAGCGCGAAAGTTAATATTAAAAGGTGTCGAGGTAGACCGAGACTAACTTTCGAAGACCATGTGAGCAAATTGCTCGAAGAGGGTAGGGTCAAAAGTACTCGGATACTTAGACGTGCGTGCATGAAGAAGATAATGAATCTGAAAGAAGCGAAAGAGGTTTGTAAGGATCGTGACACTTGGCGATCTGTTCTCTCTGGCTACCCCGTTAGGGATTGTGCGTGAAGATAAGTATATTATTTAATGTTTATTTTTGTAGTATGGCTCAAATGACCTAATATTTATATATTGTTTTATTAATTGTTATTTTTATTATTAAAACATTATTTCCGTTAATAGAGTTCCGTACCCAAAGAGTGTCAACGGGACCTAAGTTCCTCTATCGTTCCGTCTGTCAGCAGGCTGTATTTTATGAACCGTAATATGTAGATACTTGAAATTTACACAGAATGTGTATTGGCTAATTGTATTGCTGCTAACAACATATAATAAAAATAAAATATTAAAGGACCCCTAAATCACGTTTACGAAAATAAAGAGATTTTTTTTAAAAATAAGTAAATAAGTTCAGTGCTATATCTTAGTGATTTACCCAGCATAACCTTTAATATTGCTCTCTGTGCACGTTCTAAAGGGAGTAGAGTTGTCTTTCCAATTCCACCCCAGGTTAAAATGCAATATTGTAGTAAACTCTGAGCAAGGGCATAATAAACACATAGCAAGGTTTCAAAATCAGCTGAGTTCCTAAATTTTCTGAAAATTGGTATTAATTTTCTAATACGGCAGGTTAAGTTGCTATAATGCGCTGAGCAAGATAGGCAGTAGTCTATGATGAGTCCGAGGTATCTTATATGAGTGGAACGACTTAGTATTGGGCAGTTACATTTGCTTTGTTGTTCACATGTATGTGCTTTGAGATGAAATTCCGCTGATGGTTAGGTACTAACACGGTGAGTGAAGGTAATATATCTCGTTTTCTTTACATTAAGTGTTAGTAGGTTACTACTAAGCCATCACATGACCTTACCAAGCGCAAACTCTGTATAATATTGGGCGTCTTTCCAATCTTTACCGTGTACAATTAAAGCTGTATCGTCAGCATACGAAATTATTTTGCAGTTAGGCAGCGTAATTTTGCATAAACTATTCACGTAAACAAGAAAGAGAGTTGGGCCCAGTACGCTGCCTTGTAGGACTCCAAACGATACAGTTGCAGGTAAACTAGTGTAATCACCGATTTTAACTAACTGCGTTCGATTAGATAAATAAGACCGAAATATATCTAAAGCAATTCCCCGTACGCCGATCAGTTCCACCTTATGAAGAAGTAGGGGAACAGAGACAGTGTCGAAAGCCTTTGACAAATCAGGAAAGACACCTATTACTTTTGACTTATTATCAAGATGTTTTGCAATCGTCTAAGTTAGGATTAAAGTTGCGTCTTCAGTAGACTTACCTTTCACAAAGCCAAATTGGTTATCCGAAATAATATTATTATGTTTAAGAAAATTTGTGAGTCTAAAATTTAAAACTTTTTCAAGTATTTTAGAAAGCGCACTCAGTACAGATATGGGCCGGTAGTGTTCAACACTGTCTCTGTCACCACTCTTATGTATTGGATGAACTAAAGCCCTTTGTAAGATGTCTGGAAAAACACCAGTTTTTGAGCAAAGGTTACACATATATGTTACAGGTGGGATAAGGCTGTTTTTGGCACGTTTTATGAGTTGCGTAGGTATTCTGTCGATTTCTGTGGCTGAGTCATTTTTTAAGTTTGTGATAACAGTTTCTATCTCGTAACAGTCTGTATCGAGCAATACCATGGAATTATTCAAAGGATCGGATTCACTTCGAAATTTTACGATATTAGGATAGCCATTGTTTTGTTGTTTTTTTAATATTGCATTAGCATAAGTTGAGCCAATTTCTGCAAAGTAATTATTAACAATATTGAGAGATTTATGTGGATCTTGAGTTAAATTTAGTAACTCACAGGGAGGGGGTGAATATTGTTTAAAGTTTGTGATTTTGTTTATAGTATTCCAAGTACTATTTGGATTGCGTTTATTTTTACAGAACTAAGTTTTCTCATAGGCATTTTTAATTTTTTTCAACAAATTGTTGCAAAAATTGCGATACCTTGTACAAGTAATCTGTAATTAGCCATGGCTTGATGCAACGCTTACGATGAGGAATATTTATTTTAAAAGAATGAGAAATGATGGCATCAGTAATAATGTTAGTTAAAGCGGTAGCTGCATCATTGGCATCCATGATATTGTATACAAAGCTAAAATCTGTATCAGATAATTGTTTTAATAATGGTGGATATATTATAAATAATATTTTGTTATTGCGAATTTAAAATTTTTTTAAAGGATAAAGTCGAAGAGGGCAGTACGGTTTGGGTGTTCCATTCCATCTTAGTCCTCAAAGGTTGCAAGGCATCTGCATTTTGATTCTTAACCGAACATAGATCTAGATGTCTATGAGGCACAGCAACCATTTACCATCAGATGGCCTGTGTGCTCGTTTGTCACCCTGATCCTGTAAAAAAATCTGAAAATCAGTTATTCCATACAGAATTTCGTACAAACTTGTTCAAAATGTACTACTTGTCGCATTTTTTTGATCAAAAATCCCAAGATTTCTTCAGCAACGCGATTATGTCACTACAAAAGTAATAAAACTTTAAAACAAAAATGTCTTGAATTTGTGTATAAAATACGAGGCAACTTTTTCCCCGAACTTAAATACTAAGTAAAAGTGTAACAAAATAGTACTCGATAACTTAGGGAATGATTCTGCCCGTCAACATAAATAATTTTTATTATGGGATCATCTTCGAAATTTTCAATTTATACGTGATAGAGCCATACTGCAGCTATATTACTGGTATAGTTGTAGCATGAATGGGTCGGCTCGACCGGAAAAGGACCACGTTCTCACAGAATACCAGTCTAAAATAGTAGCTTAACGCTGCTGTGTTTCGTAAGGTGGGTGTAGAGAATCGGAGACCATTTTTACTGGAAACTAGGCATTCCATCTTAGTCCTCAGGGATTGCAACCCATCTGTATTTTGATTCTTAACCGGAGATAGATGTAGATGTCTATGAACCACAGCAAACACTTACCATCAGATGGACTGTGTGCTCGTTTGTTACCCTGATCCTGTAAAAAATATCTCAAAATCAGTTATTCCATACAGAATTTCGTACAAACTTGTTCAAAATGTATGGAAGACCTGATTTTCTTGCGATTTCGAAGATAGATCTATAGTAAAATTTGTTCATATTGACGCGTAGAATAGTATTAGGAATTTATATTTTGGTTACACCATATAATATATAACTATTTTTTTAAATAATTTGTGAATATCTGTCAGACATTTAAATATAAAAATTAAACTGATAAAAATGAGGCCTTAGCATTTATATGCCATTTATTCAGAAGAAAAACCTATACATTATATACACAAATATATAAATTAATTATACATTCGCTATTAATAAATTATTCATTTTTAAATATTTCTGGTCTACATTCATAACTATGAACATAACTACTAAGCCATATCACAAAATAAATTTATCCGTTAATCGGGTAATAGTTAAGCTGCTGGCATATACGATTTTCACGCACACTATCATCCTTGCAATTGTCTTATACACACTAAAATATTGAGATACCGCATTCACGGAGCTGTTATTTTCAGGTAGCGCGGTATCTAGTCATAGCGCGCGATGACCTATTAATAATCTAAGATTGACTCCTTTTAAAACCAAATTGATTTTTATGGAGTAATTTATTTTTATTAAAAAATTTAACAATTTATCTAAAATTATCTTTGAAACGTTTTACTGAGAGTTTGTAGTACAGAAATAGGTCTAAAATTAGCGGGGTCCGATGAACTTACCAGATTTAAACAAAGGTATTGCATTACTTTGTTTTATAAAATCAGGAAACACACCAGATTCGATACTAGTATTAAAATAATAGCAAGATGAGGTGCAATTTTCCGTAACAGTTATGGACGCAATAACTGTAATGGAAATCCCCCATAAGTTAAGCAGTTTTCTTTACATCAAGAGTTTTGAAATATTTTACAATATCTTGTGGTAATATTTTTTCAAATCTAAATTATTTAAAACAGGTATTAACATTCTGTTTAAGCAATGAATATGCGACAGTTGGAGAAGTATTCAATGACATTGTTGTCAAAATAGGAATATCAGTGAAATATTTCTTAAATGCCGATGAGACTCCTTGATTTGATCTAGTTAATTTATTATAAATTTTCAATTGATAATTTGTGTAACGAGGTTTGACTTTACTGGTTTCGCTATTAATTATAGTCCACTTTATTTTAATTTTATTTTTAGCGGTCCTATTTTTGTTGCTAATATTTAATGATTTGGCTGTGGAGCACATTTTTTTAAACCATTGAGAATAATTTTTGATATATTCTATAAAAGTATCGGAAAGATTATATGATCTTTGAAAGATCTGTAAAGTTCATGTAACCTTCGTCTGCTCTTATGAATTTCTACTATCGCCCACTCATTAAATGCCTTGTTACTGTTACTAGAGAATGTTTTATAAGTAAATGTTTTATTAAATTTATTGCTTATGAGGGTAAATAATACTCCATATAAATAGTCTGAATTGTTCTTGTAAGAAAACGATGGAAGGTTTTTTACCATATTAATTCTTAATATTTGCAGGTGTTTTTCATTAGTCGGAATAAACAACTTAATTTCCTGTTTTTTTGAGCATACATGGTAATGAAACCATCTGTCCACAGTGATCTGAACTTAGTTTTAGAATTATGAATTTCTTGATTGGTACAACTTCTGTAAAAATATTATCAATACAAGTTACACTACAACCTGCAATGCAGGCAACATTTCATTTCATATCTAAAATGGCATTTCATTTTAATATTTTTGTTTTAATTGAGAATAATGTTGACAGGATAGAGTGGTAGAGAATGTCATAAGACTTTAAGTCCACCCTTTGTAACCCCTAGTTGAAGGCAATAAAGGATAAATAAATAAATGCAAAAAACTATGGCGATACGTACGTATTACTACATACTGTCCTTCCTTCCATATAGTAATAATGTACGCAAAAATTCACTCGTTCTAAGTCTAACAGACTTATAAAAATAAAAATTACTAGATAAGCTTTTATTATAAAAGCTCATGTAAAAACAGAAAGTGTGTGTTATTGTCTCAGTGATAAAATACGGGGACAATAACACACAAATCCATTTCCTGACCTCTAGACCGAATTTCAGTCACGGCGGCCAGTCTCAACGGAGACTAACCATTTGCGCAGAACAGTTTTATTCCAGTTGTATATAGAGTGTATGTTTAAGCGCAAAATGCACTTTCTATTCCCTTAATCTCATAGTCCGATAGGACATCCATCCGACACGACCAGAGACAGAAATCGTGTGCAGAACCAACGACTTAACGTGCTTTCTAAGACACACGGACAAAAACACCAGCATTTTCCTGAATCCGGGCTGCTGCTGAAAATTTCTTGACAGCGCACCAATAAATGACTTTGGTCTGACCCGACATTTGAAAAGACTTCATAATCAGCAGTGATCAGCAGTCTCGATAACAACCACTACCGGACTTACGAGGCATTCGGTCAAAAAATCGGTTTTTACGTGGTGGGGCCATGCTGCAGCTATATTAATTGTATAGTTGTAGCACGAACGGATCGGCTCCGCCGGGAAAGGACCACACTTTCACAGAATATCAGCGTAAAATAGCAGCTTAATGCTGCTGCTGTGTTTCATATGGTGAGTGTAGAGACCCATTTTACTGCAAAAGAGGCATTCCATCTTAGTCCTCACGGCTGACAATGCATCTGCATTTTAATTCGCAAACGAAGATAAATGTAGATGCCACAGCAACCACTTACCATCAGGTGGACTGTGTGTTCTTTGTCACCCTTATTCTCTAAGAAAAAATACTTTCATCCAACAAAGACCCTTAACTCGAGACTGAATAATAAGGTACGGAGACTACCAAATATTGTCACAAACAGCAATAGAATGATAGCAAACCACTTCATTATTTACAGACTTCAAAAAGAAGGAGGTACTCAAATCGACTGTGTGTTTTTATGTGTAATAACTTTTTTCTATGTTAACCTATTTTAATGAATCTTTTTTTATTTGAAAGATGGTGCTTCTCTTTTGGTCCCATATAAATGATGAACGCCTGACAAGTAGTTTTAGAGTTATCTTTAATAATTTATATTGAAGTCGGCTGTACATTTTTTTTAATTTTACCACTTATCTTAGTGGTATGGTCAGTCGTAATATTGTACCTACTTTTTCTATAGGAAAGGAGTGATACACAAGTACACTGTCTACCTGATAGTAAGTTGATTCTGTTGCCCATAGACATCAATGAAATTATATCTATTATAATGAAACTATCAAATTAAATAGGTTCTCGAACCAATTCTAATATTCATAAACCGTTAAGTTTTAAAAAATATTTTTTTACGTTATTTGATTGAATTTGTAACTTGCAAGTTTTATATACAACTAAATTGTAGGTATAAAATAGAACAATTAAAAAAAAGCTTGTATCAAATATCATTACGCTAATACCCACGGCTTCTTCCCCAAAAAAAAAACCGGCACACTCATAATTCCTTGATTTGGTAGAACAATGTTTAGTCAAAGAATGATTACGAAAGTGCCGAAGTTTTCGCTGATACTGCACTTCGATTAATTCTTAAAGTGACAGTAAAAACCGTTTTTCTGAGAAATAGCCGATGAAGATACAGTAAAAACTAAATTTGTTATAAAAAATTATAAACCGTTTTCACCCATTGTGTACAAGCCGTTGTATACATCGGTTAGGTAGATACTTTTCATGCATAATTAAACATTCAGTCAATCCTTTCAGCAAAAATCGAAGTTACCTTTTTTTTTGTTATAAAATGATGTGGAGGATAAAGAGGATTTAAAATTGAATTATATTACAAAGTTTGTGCATTTTGTTTTAAATAATTTACATATTAAATGGTATCGTTATTATATTATTTTACTTGATATTTAAAAAAAAAACTTCGGTGAGTAGATATTCATAAAACTGTATTTGTAATCAACTCTGTATATTATGTTACTTGTGAATAATTAAGTTTCTTCAATAATTTCAATATTTAATTACTACAGTTACAAACTACGTTTATAGGTAGTAAATCCAAGCTACAGCTATATTATGGTAGTAGCACGAATTGGTCGGCGTGGCCGCGGAAGGACCACGCTTTCGTAGAATACCAGCGTAAAATAGCAGCTTAATTCTGTTGTGTTTCGTATGGTGAGTGTAAAGAACCGAAGACACCTTTTACTAAAAACGTTTCCATCTTATTTCCAGAGTTCTGCAAACGCATCTGCATTTTGATTCTTAATCGAAGATAAATGTAGATGTGTAGGGGTAGCAGGATTCGCTTACCATCAGGTGGACTGTTGCTCGTTAGTCACGCTTATTCTGAAAATAAAAATAACAGAATTCTCGTGTAATTTCAGATTACATTTAAACCCAGAAATCAGTCCTTGGTCACAATGAGGATGAGTTTGTAATTTAATAGACGCTACCATTGTTACATGAAAAATAGGGCACAATAAATGGAATTTCTTGGAATTGACAGGAATTTCGTAAGAATCCGACACTGTTACTGGCCCAATTGTTTCCCGCTCATCCCTATCATCATTTTCAACATTATATACTATCAAAGATCACTACTGAACATAGACCTCCCCCATAGATTCCCCAATAGCAGACTATGATAAACTGTTTACCTCTCTGGCAAATATATCCATCACAAAATAAATGTGCACGATAGCTCTGGCTGAAATAAGGGTCAAAAACCCGTGACTGATCGGTCCATCATCAGACCACCCTAAATTACACAGTTTTAAACCCATTACAATTAGAAGTGTTCAAATTTATGTAGAATAATATAGTACCATTGACCAAACTCCGAGAAACTTACACGTAATCAGGAAAATTCAAGCAAATTGTTCGATTCATGGTTTAATTGTAAAAACCAGAAATGTGTAAACATTCACAAAGCTTTAATATTGGCTTAGCATGACATGAATAAGTCCAAAATTCGCTGCTCAGTTACAAACATTTATTTGAAAAACAAACTCTTGTTCAAAGATCACGTAATCAACCTTTAGCTGAAGCGTATAATCCAATTTACTGTTACTGTCGCGCTTCAGTATAATAACAAGTATTTTATAAAAATAAAAGTTTATTTTTGAATATATTTGTATCATTCAAATTCAAAAAAGTTTGTAAACATAATAATAGACAAATTAATTTTTAAAAACTGTTTTTTATAGTAAATCTGTACAAAAGTCGTGTCTGTATTTCTAATATTTTCTGGAAAAAACAAGTCCGTTGGGAAGCCAAAATCAGCGACGAAACAGAGTAGCATTCAGCTGCTATTTTTTTTTTTTTTTTAATTTATTTACCATATTACAAAGCATTACAAAAAACTATACTAAAAAGTCGCATACAGAAAACCACTAAGGTTTGTGATGACGCGACCAGAGTAGACGTTACATTAAGTATAATTAATATAGTTTGTAAAAAGGAAACATTACAGCCTAATTAGGACCTGAGCAAACGCATATACGCTGTTTCAAGTAGTAATTTTTTTTATAAATTACATAAAAAGTACATTTTAAGTTTTTTTTTAATGTTTTTGATATTTAAGTTATCGCGTTTATGCTGGTATGCTGTGAGAGCGTGATCCTTCCCCATCCATTCGTTTCACAACAATAACATAGCTGCAGCATGTCTCTTGCACCTAAAAAAACAATCAATATGAATTTGGGAAAAACTTTCCAGCGCCAAGGGTGGCAAAATAGGAGATTAAGTATTAAGGGAATTATTTTGGACGACATTAAGAACAATATCAACAATATACTTTTAGAAACTATTCCACTTCTGATATAGAAATTATTCTCAAAATTATTTAAATAAAAGAATGTTACTCTATTAGAATTTACTCTGTAGGTTAATTGTTAAAAATAATAAAAGTGTGAGAGCGGATGTTCAAATTGCTCTCTTGCTTACGCAATTAATAATTATCAGGAATAAGACAGCGTACAGCACTACACATTCAGTATAAAGTAAATACAGTTCAATCAACCGTAATATATACAGTCACAATCACACATAGGTGTGACGTGAAGGACATAATTACATGATAACACCAAATTATGCAAAGCAACAGCAACACTACTCATCTCAATGTAACACACGGCAGCCTCTCAGCAACACGATTCTTTGCCTACACTAGTAGAACTACTACGCGAATAGAACCACATCACTTGTTTTATTTAAGCAGAATCTCAGTGAAGAGGTAATGTTTTAGCCCAACGTGCATAATCTATACAAATAAATAAAATTGAAGTGTCTGTTTGTAATGTCAAAATTACAGCTTTTTACTAAATGCACATGAAAGTATATACGGTACTAATAACAAAAATACAATTTTTACAGTTTTTGTCTGTCTGTCTGTTTGTTCCGGCTAATCTCCGAAACGGCTGGACCTATTTTGACGAGATTTTCACTGACAGATAGCTTATGTCACAAGGAGTAACTTAGGCTACTTTTATTTTAAAAAAATAAATAAGGTTCCGCGCAAAAAAATTAAAACCCCAAATAACACGCGGGCGAAGTCGCGGGGAACAGCTAGTAACGACATAAGACTCGTAGAATTACAGACTGATCCCTCTTAGTCGACTGCAACATACTTTATACTGCTCTGAAAAGTGGGAGATCACAGTTCCACCCTAAATTTTTCTTATTTTGCTTTATAATCTTACCCTCATTCCTAACACGACCTCTCCCGACGATTCACACGTCCCCGTGTGGAGGCTAAAGTAACGTTACCGGCTTTAATGTAACGTTCCCGTCTCGGCTCTTTCTGACCTTGAAATACTACAAAGTTTTTGCAGAATTGAAAACATCGTCCAAATCATATTTTAGCATAAAAAGCATCCTACTAGAGCTTAACACACGCCACAGATAACACAAGTATTCTCCTAGGAACACTGCGCACATGGCACAGACCGTATCACAGATAAACTGAAGACACAGGCCAAACAGGTAAGCGCGTTTATGATTATATATTTCATATAAACGTAAAATAATGAAATAAAGCGTTTTGGTGTTTAGTTATTCTGAAAATAATTTATCCCTTTCTTTTAAATTTGTATGTTGAGGCACGACCGTAATAATAAACTGGATTACACCTTTTGTCAAAAGTCTTACTACGTGATCCTCGAACGTGATCATTCAATGTGATTGTGACTTACAATATTAGGGAAAAGAAATGGTTTCAAAGTTACAACAATCGGTATTCGGCTCTTTTTTATTTTGTGTTTACATGAAGGCATTTGTATTTAAAACTAATCTTAAAATAAGAATATCTCCGTACGTTCTATATATTCATTATCATAATATCTAAGGCGTGTTTTCGATCTTCTGAGTGGAAAATTAAATTGAAAGAGGTCTACGTGTATTCATCTGCAAGTGCTGGAAGCACTGCAGGTATCAGGCCTCGAGGCACTCCCCATTGCCTGGATTTTCCTCACGACCCACTACTATGGGCCGGTCTTTAGTGCCTTCTTGGCATTAAACTTTAATAATGCAGCAGTCGCGGGTTCTTTTCCCGGGTCGCTGCATAAATGGTGTAAAATTTTTTATGTGGTATAAACGTCTTAGTTGGTCGATCTGCGACATTGTAGGCTGTTACTCAACTTCCTAATCTATATAAGGAGGAGTTATCTTGGTAGAGGTCGCCCGTCCGAAGGGCGGGCGTGTAGCGGCGCAAAGTTGTTCAGATGGGGGTGTGGCCCGTTTTCAGCGCGGTTAATCATACCGCGCAACAGCCAAACCACGAACTCTTCAATGGATTCAATCTTCAGGTTGGCCGCTATGGCGTCATTCCGGACGTAGCGACCTGTACCGACAATGGTCCTTAGTGCTAGGTTCTGTTGAGCCTGCAGTCGCCGCTTCTGCCGATCACTCAGAAGCGCGTATCAGGCCGGAGCAGCATAAGTTAATACGGCTCTTATGTACAATTTATATATCTTGATCTTCGTTTTGATTGGTAACTTGGATGCCAGGACACGACGGAGTGCCACCCGCGCACCTCTTGCGTTGCGAACGAAGAGATCGACGTGCGCGGTCATGCGCAGCATCCTGTCACGGCCTTTTCGTATCTGATGTCCTGGCCTCTGAGCGTCAGTGGTGGTAGTTGGTTTCTAAAGCGGCGAGTGAGCAGAGCGGTCGTCTTACCAACGTTGACGGCCATCCTTCACTCATACAGTCATGGTGGCAGCAGGTCCAACAGCCTTTGCATGCTGGCAGTGGCGATGTACGCTCTTCGGGACGAGGTGAAGTAGGCGCTATCGTCCGCATATAGCGCCAGCTAGAGCTGGCGCCGTCCTCCCACTCGCGCAGATGTCTTGCCAGTGTTGGGATGTCGTTGGTGTAAGCCGCGTACAGGACTGGAGACAGGCAGCTGCCCTGTGGTACGCCGGCTCTGATGGGTCTTGCTGCAGACATGGCGTCCTTTACACAGATGTAGGACTTCCTGTTAGCCAGGAATGACGCTACTAGCCGCAACATAGCAGGAGGGATACTAGTTTGATCTTCTAGCTCGTAGAGTAATCCAGAGTGCCACATCCTGTCGAACGCCTTCTCTATATCGAGAAGGACGCCCAACGATGAGCGGCCGCGATTTCGCTCAGCCGCAAGGTAGTGCAGCACTCTGGTCAGCTGTGTTGCTGTTGATTGATCCCTCCTGAATCCATGCTGCTCTGCCCGAAGTTGTATGCACGGGCGGAGGCGTCTGAGCAGTAATCTTTCAAGCAGTTTAGCTATGTACGGCAGTAGCGTAATTGGTCTGTAGCTGGCAGGTCTACGCCTGTGCTTCCCGGGTTTCAGCAGTACGATGACCTTGCCGATCTTCCAATCCTCTGGGAAGTGGGATGTCCGCAGTATTCCATTTTAGAGACATACTATCTCTACTAATGTCCTATTGGGCAGATGTCGAAGTGCAGCGTTGGTAATACCGTCGTGCCCCGGCGCCTTCCTCGGTTGCAGGTGGGTCACTGTCCTCCGAAATTCAGCCGGGGAGATGTACCACTCTCCTGCAAGCGGTGGCACGAGAGACGACAGGAACTCCTGTACGCGGCTCTCCTTCCGGGCATAAAGATCCATGAACCTGCTGGGTTCAGCATAAATTGCTCCTCGAAGTGCTCTACTAAGATATACGCTCTACCCTTGGCATCATAACAGCGTTTGCCGCATTGTTGGTCAACGGGCGTACGGCGGGTCGTGTTTTATTTAACTGTCGGTTCAATTTATAAAGCGACGCATCTTGCTCTTCCGCTTTCACGATGCGCCGCTCCCATGCCTCTCCTCTGTAGGCCTGGATTGCAACCGACAGTTCATCCGATAGTTGATTGAGCTGTGTCTTCAATCTTGGGCAGCGAGTACTCACGCATAACTTCCTCAGCGCCCTCTTGCGCTTAATCTGAGGCGCATATGTTGCGCGGCAGGACGTCTTTACTTGCGGGTAGTGGGACGACCGTAGAGGCCGCTTCTTGGATGTTTTTTGTGATCTTGGTTGCAGCGGCCTCTACGTCGTCCGCTGTGTTGATCGGCGTATAGACTGGAGGTCTCTCCTGCAGATGTTGGTGGTAAAGCCTCCAGTCGATTCTGGTCTTGAAGGCTCTGGGCGGCGTAGTCACTGCTTTGAGGCCAAGGGTAATTAGTATCGGGAGGTGCTGTGTGTTCATGTCGTACAGTACCTCTACCATTATCGAGTAGTTGACGTTCCTAGAGAGCGCGATGTCCAGTACTTCCGGAATTCTCTGGGACCAAAAACGTCGTTGTTATTTTCCTCCGTATCTTTATACAGTACACGACCCGGCGGGTTGATCAGTCTTGACCCCCACGCCGGGTGATAAAAAAATGGAGTCCCTGGCGGGCGGTATGCTGCGTAGATCGTTAGCTCCTCGCCCGCCGACTCCATTTTATGCCGATAGAGCGCATCGTTTGGTAATCTGGCAGGTCTAGTTATTGGTGGACGATGTCTCTCCTCACTAGAACCGCTATGCCTCTATAGGCGGTCCCTTGAGGATTGACCTCGTCTCGCCTCTTTCGTTTCATCTCTCCCAACAAGATCACCTGTTTGTCCTCTTGTTGGGCGACTGTGCAGAGTTCATGGATCCTCTGTTGTATTCCGTCCGGGTTCCAATAGAGGAGGCGCAGGTTACGGTTACTCTCCTCCTTAATGCCCAGCCAGTAAGGTTGCCAGTGCATTCATTACGGCGGTAATGGGAACTGTCCCGACTCTCATGTCGACCAGGACTTGGCTACCGATCTCGATAGCTATGCCTACCAATCTTTGGATGGCTGTTACAGCAAAGACTGGTCTCTTGGAATATATGTTTTTTCTTGTGCAATCGATCAAAATGGCCGAGCCTTGACAAGGCTCTTCATATTTATAGTCTCATACAGCGCCCTCAGCGGTATTACAATGGAACTAATTGCTTAGGTTCTATAACTAACACATTCTGTGATCGATAAAAATGGTTAGGTTACTTCCTATTTACAGTACGGGCGATCTAGATGTCGCTATTTTGTTGTACATGGTATGAGATAGATGGCGCTGTCTCATCTGAACATGCTCCGGCCTTGAAATGGTAATTTCAAATTGAAGAAAGTAAATAGGTAAACTAATATTACTATTTCAAAACCAAATTGCAAATTTAAATTACTCTTTGGTAATTTACCTACCTAAATATTTACCCTGTCACAAAGAAACTGCCGAGCTTTCTAAACAGTTTGTCCATGACCTGGGCATATCTAAATGAATGAAAATTGAATAAATCAAAATGAGTGAAACACCCCTAAGCTAAGTTTGAACAATAGGAAAGGCTTCATTTTATTACCTACCTAAACTTGATCCCTACTTTGAATCCAATATTTATTTGCAAGAAATGTAAAGTAAACTTATGTACTTAAATAACATATTGAAACTTAATTAGGATATGCTTAATGATGACTACCTATATACTAGTATTAGGTACCTATAAACTAGACACTAATTACAGTCCGTTGGTAAAGGGCAAATCGAGTTGAAACTACGCTTGATGATGGCTCCCTTTGACGTCTTCATCGTTGCGACACGAACAGTGTTGTCAGGGCCCGGGTGTACTGCGATGATCCTCGCCAGCGCCCAAAGACAGGGAGGGAGGCGATCGTCTTTGAATAGGACGATCGTGCCGACAGCCAGACTGGGTCCTTTGGAGCTTCGCCATTTGCTTCGCTGCTGAAGGAGCCCCACGTAGTCACGTGACCATCTTCTCCAGAATCCCTGGTACATCTGTTGGAGTTGTTGAAAGTGTTTCAATCTCGTCATCGGTATGTCTTTGTATTCGAAGTCTGGCAGAGAAGTAATCGGTCTTCCAATGAGGAAGTGAGCAGGGGTAAGGACTTGGATTATGTCTGTGTCGGAAGTAGGGAGGGGACAGAGGGGTCGACTGTTTAGTATTCCCTCAATTTCTATTAAAAGAGTAGCGAACTCCTCATACGTTAACAAACTTTGATTTAATGTCCTTTTTAAGTGAAACTTAACACCTTTTACGGCTGCTTCCCAAATACCACCCATATGGGGTGAATAAACAGGAATAAATTTCCACTCAATACCTTGTGATGAACAGGAAGCCGCCAGATCACTCGAATTATGTTTGACAAAATCATATAATTCAGTTAATTCCCTATTTGCGCCCTTAAAGGTATACCGAATTCCCTATTTGCGCCCTTAAAGGTATACCGAAGCGACTGGTGAGTGACAATGGCACATTGTCACTCACCAGTCGCTTCGGTATACCTCGCCTCGCCGTGAATCTCCGAAGAGCCGCCATGAAGCTCGGTACATCGAGACCTGTGATCAGCTCAACGTGGATTGCCTTCGTTGCGAGACAGATAAAAATAGCCCCATACGCCTTATAAGTTTTGTAGCCACGCCCTCTCCTGTCGCGTAGTATAAAGTTTCCAGTATAATCGATTCCTGAAATTTGAAACGGAGGGGACGGGTTTACCCGGTATTGAGGCAGGTTACCCATAGCTGGTATCGTTGTCTCTGGCTTGGCACGTAAGCAGGTTATACACTGCTTGACAATTTTTTTTGCTAGATTCTTACCTTGAATCGGCCAGTAGCGTTCTCGTACTGATGATAATAAGAGTTGAGGACCGGCATGCAATAGTCGCCTGTGTTCGTTTGTCATAATCAACTTTGTAAGTGGGTGATCGCTGTGTAATATGGTTGGGTGTTTTTTGTCATAACTGTATTGTGACAGACTTATACGACCACCGACCTTTATAAGGTCGTTTTCGAAAAATGGTTTTAGGGAAATCAGCTTTGAATTTTTTGGTAATGATTGATTGTTTTTTAGCAAATTATATTCAGTGGGAAATGATTCCAACTGGGCAAATTTAATTAAATTATTTTTTGATTGTTTAATTTCTTCAGGCGTTAGTGAGCCTTTGATTTTGTTACCTTGATTTTTACAGTTATGAATAAATCTTAGCACATAAGCAAAGATACAATATAACTTTGTATCACTTGACCATTTTTCGAAAAGGTTATTAACGTGTGACGTTGCATGTTGTGCTTTGTGTCTTCCTAACTTCTGGTAGTGTACCTAAATGTTTGTTTTCTTGGTGTGGCCATTCCTGGTTGGGCTTCCTTAGCCAAGATGGCCCATGCCACCATAGTGATGCAGATTGGAGTTTTTCTGCTGCCATTCCCCTCGATAAAATATCGGACGGGTTCTCTGAAGTTATTACCCAGTGCCATTGTTCTGGAGAGGACTGTGCCTGTATCTGTCTTACTCTGTTGGCTACAAATGTGTTCAGTTTGTATGGTGCGGTTCTTATCCAAGCCAACACAATATTTGAATCAGACCAGTAGGTAACACTATCAAATTTACATTTTAATGCCTTTTTTGCGGTTTGCATGCATTTTGTTAACAAGAGGGCTGCACATAACTCTAATCTTGGTATGGTTTGTGTTTTTATAGGTGCCACTCTTGATTTTGCGTATAATAAATGCACAGAAATATTTTCGTGCTTATCGCTGGTACGTACATAGATGGCAGCAGCGTAAGAATTTTTTGAGCTGTCTGAGAACCCATGTAACTCTATTTTGACGTGGTATTTTTATGGATTTAAGCAACTGAAGGCTTGTATAAAATTTTACCCATTCCTTGAGTAAATTGGTTGGAATAGGGCTGTCCCAGTCTGAAGACTTGTCAAGCCATAATTTTTGAATAAGGCATTTCGCTACTATCACGATTGGAGAAATTAAACCGATTGGGTCGTATATACTTGACAGGCAGGACAGAATTTTGCGTTTGGTAATGGGATTAGACATTGATTTTGTCTTAAATTTATAGATGAGTACATCATTTTGGCTGGACCACTCTAACCCTAAAATTTTATGGGTATCATCACCTAAGGGGATGCTTGGAGAGCCGCTGGTGATGCTGTGTTGTATGTTGGTATTGGTGTTTGTGTTGGCGTTTGTATGTGAAAGTATCTCACCAAGCAACTCTTGTGAGTTGGATTTCCACTTCCGTAGTGTGAACTTGGCTCCCTGCAGAATCCTGAAGATCTCCAGCACAGTGGCGGCTACTTCGCATACCTCGTCTCCACCTGTCAGCAGATCATCGGCGTAGAAGTCACTGGCGATGGCATCTGCTGCTGCTCGGGTAATGGAAGCCTCCACACACGCCGTGGTTGGTTGAGCTGTGGATTGACAGTTTAAGGAGGCGTGAGTTTCTTGTGCTAGCTGTAGCAAGCATCGTGTTGCTATGTGTGGTGCTGGTTTCAAACCAAAACTTAATGTAGTTAAGGTGTATGTTTTCAGTTTGTGATAGGGTTCTTCTCTCCATACAACGCACTGAAGATGTCTTTGGCTTGGGCATAAAAGTATATTACAAAACATTTTTTGAATGTCTGAATTTACAACATACTTATGCTTTCTATATCGTAATAGTATTTCTATAAATGGGTCCTGTTTTATTGTACCTTTATGCAAAATGTCATTCAGTGAAATACCCGTAGAAGTTGGGTTCGAGGCATCAAAAACTACTCTCAGCGGAGTTGTTACTTTTTCTGGATTAATTACTGCATGATGTGGGAGATAGTTGCGTTTTAAGTCAGTATCGGCATTGTCATATTTGTCTTTAATCATGCGACCCGCCTGTTCCAATTCTCTCATGAAATTTACATATAATTGTTTACATTGGTTATCGCGTTGAAATTTTTTCTCAAGGGACTTAAATCTTTGTAGTGCAATACCTTTCGAATCGCCTAGGAGGTCAGGTGATGCTTTAAATGGTAAGCTAACTACAAAGTTGCCGTCAGAGGCGCGAGTGTGTGATTGAAACACCTTCTCGCATTGTTTTTCATCATGTGACAACTCTGACGAAATTAAACCATTATCTGTGCCACCACTGGTACACTCCTCTAACTCCCAAAACTTCCTGAGCTGAGAATTAAGAGATAAGTTGCACCTTACCTTGTTTTTTCGCGGTGCATTCACTAGGGCGCCGGTAATTATCCAGCCCAATCGCGTACTTTGTAGAGTAGGCAGTCCCTTGCCTAATTTGTATTGTTCACTGCACATCAATTCGTAAAATAACTCGGCTCCGAGCAACATGTCTATCTCGCTCGAAATATGGAATTCTTCGTCTGCGAGTTTTATTTGCTGTGGAATGTTTAAATATTTTGGGTTAATTGCATAGTTGGGCACGTTGCATATACTTGGTACAATTAAACAGGTTAGGTTTGTTGAATATGTGTCACTTCGTGATTGGAGGTTAACTTCGCAAAGATAATCAATTTTTGTTGAATTTCCACTAAATCCAATTACCTGCATATCGATTTTATGCTTCGGCAAGTTTAATAAACAATAGGCTCGTTCACTAATAAAATTCGATTGTGCTCCCGAGTCCAGCAGAATTCGTAAAGTGTGACGTTTATTTTTATTGTCAAAAACATAGACACGAGCGGTGGAGAGAAAAATAGTTTTGTTGTGTACGATATGTGAAGTCACCGTATTCGTAAGTGTCGCTGGTCCGGCAGCAATAAACCGCGCACTGTTTGATGTGCTTGCACTCGGTTGTGCAAATGCCTTATTAGTCTGTGGCTGTGTAGTAGTGGTTATATACTCATTGGTTACGCCAGCCGATCGCTGCGTTTTGTTCTCGGTTTGATTAGTTTGTTGATTTGTATGCACCAAATGCGAGTTTAGTAGCGTTGTTGGATGTGATTGAAGTGTTTGCTGGTGTTGTGTACCTTCGGTAGGTATGTGGAGAAGTGTATTATGCTTACCTTGACATTGCCTACACGTTGATGAGCGACAGTTTATCACTGCATGGTTAGGGCTCAGGCAGTTGAGGCAGAGCTTTGACCTTTTGACGGCGCGGATGCGCATCACTGGACTCAGACTTAAAAATCCTGGGCACTGATTAATATAATGCTTACCTTTGCACTGTGGACATTGATGTAAATTTTGCTTATCTGGTCTCGGAGTGACGGAGGAGGACGTGGCCACCAAAGACCTTTTGTCGCGACTGTCAGAACTTACTTCGTCGGAGTGTGAGACTTCTAGCAGGTCAGCTCAAGAGCGGAGAAATTCCTTAAATTCCTGCAACGAAGGCAATTCCTTCGAGCTAATCCGCTCTTCCCACTTTCTTTGTATGGAAAGTGGTAATTTGGAACTAATAAAATGTATAATTACTAGGTCCCACTCACTAACAGGTACCGAAAGTGACTTTAGAGATCGTAAATGTTTGGATATATTATCTATGACAGACCTCAAAGAGCTAGCTTGTAATGAAATTGTTTCCATATTGAATAGCCCTTTCAGATGCTTATTTATTAATAAACGGGGGTTGTTGTACCTCTCACAGAGTAGATTCCAAGCCAATGAGTAATTCTCGCTTGTGAATTCGAGTGAGCTGACTACCTCCAGAGCGCCACCTTGTAAGCAGCTTCGTAGATATTTGTATTTTTGAATACTATTCTTTTGACTTTGGTTAATTAGTGAATCAAAGGTTTCTCTAAATTCCAACCAATCGTTCATTCCTCCGCTAAATGATGGTAATGAAATTTCAGGATATCTAATTATGTCCTGTGTCTCTGGTTTATTTTGAACATTTACAACTTGTACTTGGTTGGGGGCATGTCCGGATTGCTTGGAATTTATCATTAATTTAGCATGAGCTACATTTTCAAAATAGGCATCATCATATTTTTGACGGTCTGCTAATTGCTCGTCTATATCGGTACACAATACATCGATCCTTTCTTGTATAGTATCTAAAATATTGTATATAGACCCTACAGCTTCGGTTCTTAGTTGTAAATCTAATATTTGAGAGGCAGATAATTTTTCTACGTTAATTTCTCTAAATTTCTTTACAAAATTGCAGTACATAGTAAGTTTTCCTCTATAGGATTTTCGCTTCTTTTTTAACTCCTTTAGTTCTTGACTCTCTAAAGGAGTTGGCTTGTCGTTAGCCTCATCACTAGACATTTTTACTAGTAAATTAATGGGAATACTAAACCAGAAAAAATACGGAAAGGAAGGAATAAGAAAGGATGCTCACTTTTCTCTGTTTCCTCTTGTCCGCTGGCTTCGTATTCGCCTTGGTTGGTTGGTTGGCCGGCACACCACGTGCCGCCACGTGCCACGTGCCACTCGAACGACACGCGCAGTTGAAGGAATTGATACACAGCGACGCCGAATTGTAGTCCTGTGAGGGAGATCGCAGCTCTTCGCTTGTAAAAGAAGAAAGGAAAGGTCTCACCAGGCGATTGAAGTCTTGTGGTACCCGATTTTTTTTTTCTTCAACGATGCACGGCACTCGGTTCCCGTGCTCGTTTTTTGTGTCCAGGGCAGCCTCGAAGCTTTGTAGCCTCGCAGCCTCGCAGCCTCGCGGCCTCGCGCCTCGTGGCCACGCGCCTCGCACGTTGCTTCACCACCGCGCCACGTGCCACGCGCCACGTTGTCGGAGTTGCTTGGGCGGGCGGGCGATTAGCCAGCCGTTCAACGATGTCCGCCCTACGTCGCTCTTCTCCTTGTGGATATCTGCTTGGCCTCTGCGTTTTTTTTTTCTTTTTTTGCCCTTCTTGCAGTAGGGGTCACCATAAAATATGTTACAGCAAAGACTGGTCTCTTGGAATATATGTTTTTTGTTGTGCAATCGATCAAAATGGCCGAGCCTTGACAAGGCTCTTCATATTTATAGTCTCATACAGCGCCCTCAGCGGTATTACAATGGAACTAATTGCTTAGGCTATAACTAACACATTCTGTGATCGATACAAATGGTTAGGTTACTTCCTAGTTACAGTACGGGCGATCTAGATGTCGCTATTTTGTTGTACATGGTATGAGATAGATGGCGCTGTCTCATCTGAACAATGGCATTAGCTGTCTCGAGGTCGGTCGATGGTGGTTGAATTGATGTTAATGGTACTGGTTTCGGGACATTGGTTCTTGCTTTTTTCCTCTGGTTGGAACGCACTCTATGTGTAGAGTAGGCTCTATTTTCTAATAGAGCCCTTTCCGGCGCTCTACCCTCGTTGGTTTTGCTCCTAGTAACCTGCGCCTTTATGGCTGTTGTTACTAGTGGTGTAGGGGTAGAGATCACAGCCTTAGGAGGAGGAGGCTGCTCCTTATTCTTCTTCAGCCTCACCCGCTTCCTCGTCTTTGAGGGCTGATGCTCTGTAGCGTCGTTGGTGGGGGGCTGGAGAGTCGCACCGGTGGTTGCCTTCGGTTCTGTAGGTTCCCCCGTTTCGTTACGTTTCGTAACGTTGGAGTTACGGGTGGGGGGGGGGGGCGATTGCCTACCCTTTCCTCTCAAGGTGGCCCACCCGTCTTCCTGGATTGTCACCGCTCTCGGGTGACTCTGGGGGATATTCTTCGGGTCCTCTGGGAGTAGGCCCTGCAGAGTGATGCCCTGCCTCCTTATGACTCTCCTAAGGACTGGGCAGTGGCGGTCATTTGCTGTGTGGTTCTGTGCGCAGTTTGCGCATTTCGACTCTTCCTCTCTACCCCGAGGGCAAAGGGCGGCTATATGCTCCCCGGCACAGCGAACGCACTTCACTGGCCTGAAGCAGTTTGGCGGAAGCATGCCCGAAAGCCTGGCAGCGATGGCATTGTGCCAGTCCTGTTCATTTCTGCTAGGATTCGATGACTACTCCTCTCATATAGAGGGGTTCGTCGATATGGTAGAGTTGGTTTAGCTTCTCCAGGCTCAGGTGATCTAGCTGTGCAAAATAGAGGTATCCCGGTCACCTTTTCCGGGGTGGAATTGCCTTGACGAACTGGATAGGGCAGCCCTTTGCCTTAACAGCCTCCTCTATGGACTTGGTGTCTATGCCCACTGGCAGCCCCCGGATATCTACCTTTGTGGGCTTCTCTTGCTCCGGGGTGTAGCAATATCAGGACAGTTCTGGTGTTTTCTCAGAGAGTTCAATCATGTACCTCTGAATGATACGGAACTAGTTTAGGCTCTGCGGTGCAAATCTAACCCTTTTCCCGAACGGACGGGCATTGAGGGCGTGGCCTACTTTTTCGTTTAGTATTTTAAAATACCCCGTCCAATTCGGGAGGCATTCGACTACAGTGGGCGGGTATCTTGCCTTGGAGAGATGGCGGGTCTAGTACTTCCCCCAACCCTTTCCTTTAGTAAGGGTTGGGGGAAGTGCTAGTAGGCACTCAATTGCGCGACTAGACACAGAAAAGCCGAGAACGCTTTTGAGTGCCTAAGAATCTACCTAAGGGCCGGTGACCTCGACGGCTCTCGGAGTATGCGGACTCAACGATTGGCGGAGTCCGGCAGTTGCTTGGGACCACTGCTAATCCACAAACAACGCACACTTAGGAGATCCTTTGAATGAGGTCTTGCGTTATCATGTGACAATGGCGAAGATTGGTTGACAAACCTAGGTGGTTTCTTTGAGAGTGTCTTCATCATTGTCAGAAAAAATAATTATGGAAATATCTTTTCAAATTTGGAAGACTTATATTGTTTAATTAGTAATGATAATACATTTATAGATGTAGAGTGATATATTACTTTCGTATAACTTTGTCGATACGGTACGTAACGTAACGGTAACGCGCCACAAACTGTAAGTTAATTATAGGCATAGGCCTATAACCTTCGCGGGAATGCAAGCAATAAGTTGAGAAAGATTTACCGCAATCTGATGAACGGTATGGCAGCGTATAAAATATGAACAAACAAAAACAAATGTTTATTAATTAGATTAAAACTTCGTCCATAACGCTGTTCATAGCTTTAAATTTCTGGATCACTGTGTATAAGTGAAGATTTAAGATGTAAGACTTTTTAAGCTCCATTTATTCCATTACAGACTACAAAAGTCCACTGCTGAACATAGGCCTCCCTCATTGACTGCCTTATAGATGAGTTTTGGCAACCGCAATTTTTTATTATTTTGAGTTGTTATCAGGAAGAATAGGGTGACAAACGAGCACATAGTCCACCTGATGGTAAGTGGTTGCTGTGACCCATAGACATCTACATTCATCCTCGTTTGCGAATCAAAATGCAGGTGCGTTGCCACCCGTGAGGACTAACTTGGAATGCCTCTTTTCCAGTAAAAAGGGTCTCCGGTTCTCTACACTCACCATATGAAACACGCTGGTATTCTGTGAGAGCGTGGTCCTTCCTCAGTCGAGCCGACCCATTCGTGCTACAACTATACTACTAATATAGCTGCAGCATGGCTCCACCACGTATAAAATCGCTCATCTCGCGTTTCAGCTTCTCTCTATCACCTCTTAAGACACCCATAAGACTAAATGTGGCACTTGGTACTCACACTACATAGAATACTATAACTATACTATGACTACATTTTTGCACACATCGAACGCGACGCGGAAATGTAGTGCTCTATTGTCACTAAATCCAAAAACCGCGACCCACTCAATTTAAATCACTTCCACGAGCTATGTATTGCACTTATTTTATAAAAAAAGTACAGAAGAATTTATATTTCGATTATTATTAAAAAAAGTTAATTCAATATAATTTCACTGGGACGTCAGTTAGTACTACTTTGCTAGTTCCTTAGGAAGCCTTTTGAATTTCACTATTGTAAACCGTCCTGTTCGAGGTGTGGACTTTTGGTTTTTCAATTTTTTTTTAAATTGTAGCAAATTAAATTATTCAATTTTAATAAACGTATACCGAGACGCCCGTAAAATTCTTTAGTTCAGTCAGCACAATCACTTCTTTAAAAATTATAAAAAATAATACATCTCATTTGTGAATAAATTGGAGTTCTAAAGACCAAAGCAGAAATAACAAACATAAAGGCCGAAAGTTAAGTTTCCTAATCACAACTGTTTCTGTAAATTTTCAACGTATTTTCTTAGTATTCTTGACTTTTACTTTTTACTTTCTTTCAAGTTTTTACGAGTATACATATAAAAATAAAATTGAAATCGCAACGTCTGTTTAAATAAGACATATATTTATATATTTATATTTTATGTAATATTAATAAATTCAGTCTGGTAAATTTTTTATTGAAATAATAAAGTTATTATTTTATATATTACATAACAAACCGAAAACCTGAATGTTACATTCATTGCTATGCAGCTCTAGTGATGCTTTATACGTCGTTTAAAATGTCGGCGAGTACCGGAAGAAACTTGTCTGAAGTTGGATTAGGGCCTCCTAATTTTAGTCCAGTTCAATTCCCAGAAGTCACAAGTTTGCGCGTTTACCGCTAAAAAGAACCATTTTGTCGTATCTCCTCAGTTTTAGGGCACTCGTCTTGCTGCCTCAGCTAGCATCGGAGGTAACAAGGGAAGGTTAAATTGGCTTCTAAACAGCTTGGCGTGCTCAGCAGAGCGGAGTTGCGGTTAATAGGAAAGAAACGGCCTTTACTGTGAGAAATAGCAGATAACTCGTAAGTTTTCCGACAGTACTATGAAGTGTACCACTCCTGTAGTACGAGTATATACAATAAATATAACCATCATCAGATCCTTTTTAAACTGTTATTATAACACACTATAGTGTAATAATAACAGTTTGAAAATGATGCTAGGACATTGTATTGAATGTACTACTAACGGGTAGGCTTAATCCGGTAAGGATCGCGTAAGATAGCAGCACAAAGCTGCTGTGTTTCGTTCGATGAGATGCGAGATCCTTTTTTCGGGTAACGAGGCTTTTCATCTTAATCCTAGAGTTGTCACTCTCGCGTCTGCATTTTATTTATGATAGAAGAAAAATGTAAGTGGCTATGGGCCACAGCATCCACTTAATTTACATCTTTTTTCTAGAAATTAATTTTAAATTCTTTGAAAAAACTTGTTCCTCGTCAAATATGATTGTATAAGTCATGTGGTCAAAAATAACGCTTTTCAAAAATGCAGTGTGCAATTTAAATTTAACGCAAAAATGTGTTCTCTCATTTATTTATTTATTTCATTTCATCTTACAAAGCTTACAGATGACACATCCAAAACGCTTATAATATATATACTCATACGTCACAAAACATTTATATTTTCACTTTAATACACATAGTTATCATCAAATAAATTTTATTACATAGTTCTTTGTAAGCAATATTAAAATTATTATGGAAATTGGATTTAACGTACATGAAATTAATTAATCAACCTTGTTTTACTGAGAGGCGTAATTTTTATGAGCAGTTCTTTCTAGTCTAATTTTATCACAATAAAACTTTGTGATCAGAGGAGCTTTGTAAAGAAAGAATTCCATTTTATATTGCTTTGTAAAACGTGATTTTATAAAATGACAGAATTGAAAACAGATAATTTGCATAAAATTTAATATCAGTGTGACCATGCCAGACTCTTTTCCTACAATGTTAGGAAGTTTTGTCGTCATATTCAAGCTCGGCAGGCAGTTTTGGATTTAAGGCAACGTTGCTACAACCTGTCAAGCTCAACCTCAACAAATTTCAGTTCTTATAACTATTTCGACATTACAGACAGACACTTCAGTTTCATTTATAGGTGTAGGTATAATATGAATGGATTTCCATGGCATTTTATTTAGACAAATATAATAAGAAAGACGCAACATGTGTGTTCAGACACTTAAATATACTTCTTCCTTCTAATTGAAATAAAATATTCATCGACATAATTATTAATTGCAGTGACCGCGTTCATACGAATCATTATCTTAAATTTCTTAAAAAATCTCAATTTGTAGATGTACATTATGTGGAAATGTTGTGGAGAGTAGAGAAATAGTAATACTTCACAATCGTCGTATTTGATTCGCTTGAACATAAAACAAAGCAACCTGGACACTTACTTCTAAAAGCGTCCACTAAACAGAATAGCTTCTTGATTAAAAATCTACAAGTATCATACAGCAGCGTTTAGTTAGGGCCAACATTCGGATCCATCAATAGGTCACTTCGTGATACCATGTTATTACATTGTCATCGAAGTAACATAAGTAATCATACCAAATTTTCGTTCAATCGGATATCAGCAAGTGTTGAAGTACATTGATTAGAAGTTTTGACAGGAAAGATATACGAAGGAAGCAAAGTAATGATAAAAAAGAGCTTGTAAAAATGGCATCGATGCTATCTACTTTATCGATTAGCTTTTAACGATTAATTGCGATTGTAAATAGTGTTAATGCGAAACAGAAGCATAATATGTACTAAATATATATGAAAAAGGGCCGTGATAGCCTAGCACTCGTCGTAAATTTCATTACACGCACGCAACACAAGTTCAATACCTGTCGGCACTAAACTTAATTTGTATTTGAAGGACATTGATTTCGCCAACACGCACTAGAGCAGCGCAACGGACCAATTGCTCCATAACCTGCTCAGAATTTATTGTGTAAAGCGCAGCAGTAGAACGTATAGGCTACAACTTATTTACTTTACTCTAACAAGACTTAAGATATAACGTAATTATAAATTGTCTAAAACTAACACTATGAAGTGTGGATATTTCCTCTTAAAATATAATTATTTCTAACTCAGCTAATGCTTCTAGTTAATCATAATTTTATTTAAGGCTTCACATCCAAATAAAACAACCAAAATTATTGTATTTATATTCCGTCATCAATCGAACATCAGAGCCCGGTTGTTTTTCAACAATACAAATCCCATGATTGGATTTGTATTGCTCAAAAAGGAAGGTTGTCCCATGGCGATACCAAACAGAGGGAAAGTAAACTTAAATATTCTAGTTTGTGTTTTTTCTCAGAATATTTTGTTTTGTAATAGTAAATTTATATTATTTAAAAAATTAATTGTGTACTTTTAAAACAATTAATAACTTTACCGTTTTGATCGTTATGACAAAAATACATTATAATTATTTCTACGATTTTCATTTGGATTCCCCGATGAGGCAAGCGACTCTCCAACTTATACAATGGCTTTGAATGCAATATTACTCACTTTTAAAAATAAAATGAAGTCCCCATGTACATAAAATTGATATCTGTAATATTTAGAGTACTTTGCCCCGCCTAAGGGTATTAGTGTTCTGTGACTTTGCCTCCCTGTGACATAGCCATGGGACGCTCTTTTTATAGCAGAGATAGGAAATGTTACAACATTTCTACTTGAATTATTTTTAGTCGAGTCACTTTTAATTCTATCTAGATCAACTTTAATGCATTTTCCAGTAGAAAGCAACTTTTAAGGGTTATTTGCGAAATTGCTTTTCAAATCTTCGCAGCGCATATAAACTCACACAGTAGGTACTTAGAGAAGGTCTTAGTGAGGGATCCGGGGATGACGCCGTGACTGGTACGCCAGACCCGGACCTCGATGACACTGAGGTCATCAGTATGAATGAGATTGAACGTGCGATTCGAAGTTTGAAATGTGGTAAGGCTGCGGGACTAGACAGAGTTACTGCTGAAATGGTCAAGTATGGTGGGCCTCGCGTCTGGGACAGCTTTCATCTGCTGTGCAATTTGTGCTGGCGGACGGGGGATGTCCCGGATGATTGGCGATCCGCAGTCATTGTGCCTTTATATAAAGGTAAAGGTTCCATATCGATGTTGCAATGTAGTTTAGCTACCTTGACGATTAATGGCGGCCTGTTCAGAAAATGATTATAAAAACTATAAAAATAATATTTTGGCGATTAAAAATTCTTTAGGACTGAATGCAAAACAAAGTTCTGAGCTCTATGTACTTTTATATTTTTAGTTCACATGACACAAAGTATCGCTGTGTAGTGTCGAATGTATTTAATTATATTTGACAGCCGAAGCAAAGAGATTTTTCTAGAACTATTATAACAAATTAGGTGTAAAATTACAAATGACATGTGATGCCATCCATAGCATCAGAGCGTCTATCTGAGTAGTTTTTACACGATAAAATACATCACTTCAACCTTTTTTTCTTAATACTACGAAAATATACTGATTTTCAATTTTCGACACATAAGCGCATATGATGAAAGCTGACAGTATACTAACCAAAGTAACGCCCACTATGATGACGTCAGAACCCACTTAGAATCACAGTGCACAGTTGTTATACTGTCTTTGCTTTTTGCTTTTTGTATTTGCTTCTTGCCGTTTTCCCTTCTTAGCCGCGTATACGTGCTGTTTTCGAGAGTCATTACGAATCGTCACGCATGCAGACTCAACGACTTCCAGACTCCCGAAAAATCCGATTTCCAAAAAGGCTTTAGCACCGTGGACCACACACATACACTTCGGCAAATTTTACAGAAGTCCAAGGAGTACAATTTGCCACTATGTCTGGCGTATATGGACTATGAGAAAGCCTTTGGTTCCGCCGAAATTCGGGCGGTGCTGCAATCCCTTCAGCGGTGCCAAGTTGACTGTCGGTATATCGAAGTACAGGAGTGTTTGTACAGTAAGGCTACGATGACTATCCGAGTACAGAACCAGAGTACGAAACCTATCTATCTGCAGAGGGGTGTAAGACAGGGTGATGTTATATCCCCGAAATTCTTCACCGCTGCATTGGAAGACGTTTTCAAGCTTCTGGACTGGAAAGGATACGGTATTAACATCAACGGCCAGTACATCGCTCACCTTCGATTTGTCGACATTATAGTCCTTATGGCAGAATCGCTGGAGGATCTAAGCACTATGCTCAATGACTTCAACAGTGCCTAGCAATGGATAGGTCTTAAGTTTAACCTATGGAACTGAGACGTGGTCCTTCACTGCTGGCCAGATCAGGAAGCTCAAGGTCGCTTAGCGAGCTATGGAGAAGGCTATGCTCGGAGTTTTTCTGCGTGATATACTTAAAAATGAGGATATCCGCAGTAGAACTAGAATGACCGAAATAGGCCAACGGAGTAAGCTGAAGTGGCCATGGGGCGGCCATATAGCTCGAAGAACTCGACAACCGACGGGGAATAAATTTCTCGAGTGGCAGCCTTGTACCGGCGGACGAATCGTAGGGCTTCCCCCCACTAGATGGAGTGACGACCTGGTAAGACATGCAAGAAATCGATGGATGCAGATGTCTCAAGATTGTGCTTTCTGGCATTCCTTGGGGGAGGTCTATGTTCAGCACTGGACTTGTGAAGGGCTGTGATGTTAATGATGATGATGAACTTCAACTTATGATCATTATGCGTACCTTTTACGCTATGATAACGCGTTCTTGTTTTTATCCCACGGCTGGAGAGGAACCATTACAAAGCTGACTAAAAACCTTAACATGTATGGTGTCATAATTTTAAATAACTGTTTACAATAAACACTCAATATGGAATTGTCCCAACTCTCTCTGGAATTCGTAGGTCCCAAATTGTTCTGAAACAATGTTTATATTGGATTTATAACAAAAAAAAGTGGCGAATGTGGTAATTGCCTAACATGTCGTAAAAGGCGACATTGTCGTAAAAGGCGTATATTGCATATGTAGGAAGTATAGTGGGTATAGTACAGAGACTGATTTTGTAGTTAGGAATAATAATTAATTCGTTAACACGAATTAATTATCCAACGAGTCGAGGATAAACTAGTAACGGAATACGACAAGCGCACCGTTCCACGTCAGAGCCAAGACTGTCTTAACGGCGGCCGCTCAGTCCGTTTTATACAAGCAGGATGGGCGGCCGCGCAGGTGCAATGCCGCAGGTGTGCGGTACACGTGTCGTTTACAAGAATTCTGTTTAGCTAGACCGACGCTACCGCATCTACAACGGTGCAGGTGCCGTCACGGCCATACTGACATGCGTGCGTCCTCGCACGCGCTCCATCACAATTTTAGTTATCTGTAACAACTGTAATCTGTAAAACATCGTTCGATTATCCTGACAAAACAGCGTCTGGTTCGGTCTGTATTGACCCTTCAGACTCGAGTGACAGTCAGTTTTGTTCCGGCAATAAGCCCTACAAAACTTTAATCATCTTTATGTTAGATCGGAATGATTAGTCTGTAGCTTTATCTATTTTCTCTCTTTTTTTTTTCAAGTACTGTTTTCGCTAGTCCGGAATCACTATTCCCTATAGCTATATCACTGGACCGGCACAAAGCCCTGCAATGATTGTAAGAACTATTCTTTTTTCTTAATCTCTTTTTTTTCAGTACTATTTATGCTAGTCCGGAATCACTATTCCCTGTAGCTATATCATTGGACCGGCAAACGCCCTGCAATGATAGTAAGAACCACATTTTTTTTCTTACTCTCTTTTTTTTTCAATTCAGTATAGAACAGTTACAGATCAACCATACCGCAAACATGTCCCCGTTATAATCTCTTAAAAGTGTATCGTGAGGGACGTAGTGACACGATAACACCTAAGTATGTAAACCAACAGCAACTCGACACATATCCCAGTGCAGCACAGACCGACCTCCCTGCAACTTCATGTTCCTTTCCTGCACTAGAATAATTACTTCGCTAGAGTGTTGCAACGTCTCCAGTATTTTCTAGATGCACAGACACGGCTACCTCTGAATGTCGCGCGTCCTCGTGCGGTTGACAGTGAACAGCATACGGTCTATCAGTCATCACCACCTGCAAGTAATGAACGCGCCGATATGGCTACCTCCAGGCAAACGCACTGCAGCTTTCCGTCCTGCTGTGTCCGTACCACATTCGAGCCAGCGAGCCGTCGCGCCGTACTAGCGCTAGCGAATCGTCGCACTGCTTTGCAAAATTAAAAGAAATCGAGATAAATGTATTGCGAACCATGGAATTCAGAGCTTCCAAAATTCATCACATATTCTCTTAAGAAACGGAAACTGTATGACATTTGAAAACATTGCAAAAAACGGTAACTATGTGTAGAGACGGATACCATCACATATTTCAAAGGGAAGGAGGCAACTGCGCAAAATCTACAAAAGCCGACCAAGCCTCAGACGTTCATTGACAGCACCAAAGGACCATGTGTTCGGCGGCCGCTTGAATTGCCTTGCCGTAAGATCTGCCGATAAGTTACAGACTGTAGCGGTGTAAGCTTCAATCTTACTAGCGCTCGGCCATACCTGACCATGTTCGATTAGCCGTCACAACATCTTCCTCATTGATCATTGTTGTAGAGACTTCTACGAATCTCTCGACATCAAGCCCCAATCTTGTCGACCACACAGTATTCGGAGCAAACTGCAACACTGATCAACACATTAGAACACAAAAATGTCACTTATTATTTTCAATTCCTAGCATGTTAAAGTTAATCCTTTATGTTGGTACATCGCTTAAACGTTTTGAATTTCAAAATATAACAGATGATAATCATGTTTTGCATGAACTATCAAATTACAACAAAACTTGAACAAGTTAATTTTTCATTCAATGCAAACGATGACTCGTCTAGAAAGCCTCCAACATTTCTTCCATTTGTTAACATATTTAGGTACGTCAGAAATAATGAAAATACTTGAGAGTACTTTTAAAACAAATCGAACAAAAGGATTTGTCTTTTGCCTTAAATAATTTCACTTTATCTTTTCTCTACATTTTAATGATACGACAATATCGTAAGTAGGACAGCAAATTTCATTACGGTATTTAACATAAAAAGAGATCCATCAATGCGAAATGCATTATAGCCTTTACAAATGTAATAATTCTCATACTATTCGAAGATTATATGTGGGCAATAAGGGGGACTTTATCCCACTTCTGATGTAGGAAGTATAGTGGGTATAGTACAGAGACTGATTTTGTAGTTAGGAATAATAATTAATTCGTTTACACGAATTAATTATCCAACGAGTCGAGGATAAACTAGTAACGGAATACGACAAGCGCACCGTTCCACGTCAGAGCCAAGACTGTCTTAACGGCGGCCGCTCAGTCCGTTTTATACAAGCAGGATGGGCGGCCGCGCAGGTGCAATGCCGCAGGTGTGCGGTACACGTGTCGTTTACAAGAATTCTGTCTAGCTAGACCGACGCTACCGCATCTACAACGGTGCAGGTGCCGTCACATACATTAGAGGGCTAGCCATCTATCACTTCATTCATAATTTTTCATCTAAACTCATATATTTGTCTAAACGTGGTTTCAGTAGTTTGCTTTTCTTTGGACTCTACTCATCTTCGCGGGGATTATAGGTTTATGTATATGTAAATTTAACTTTAATTGGCTAAATTTGAAGCCCACGGGACTGTGTATTTTATTACGGGAAGAAAAGTACTTTATATGTTATTTGAGGACCTACCGTTTCGCTATTTTATTATGAAGAGGGAATTGTAATCGTAGAATTATGTTGAATGAATATTCCAAAGATATCTTTTGGTTTTTTTTAAGACTTTAGACACCTTTCCTAAATAATTACATCAGATTCCATTTAGAATAACGCTCCAGAGCTATCCCCCAGGGATCGTGCAATTTTCTGGGATAAAAATTACGAACCTATGTCACTCTCTGACTAATAAACTATATTTATGCAAAAATTCATATCCATCGCTCCGTTACTGCTTGGAAGAATGGTAAACCAAAAAAACACTTTCTTTTTTTTGGCCAGCATATTATACTTATTTTTATAATAATAAGTATATTCTGTTCGGGAAAAGGTACTCTTTATTTGGCCCATTTTCAATATATCGCCAATTTGGTCCATATAACTTCGTCTAGGGTTTATTTTGCTGATTCTGCCACTCACTTCTGCTTGTTCTTTCCATCTTCATTCAAAGTGTCCTACCTTCCTTTCTAAGTATCCAAACCAACGAAGCACTGCTTTCTTAATCTTGGTCACAACATCATGTTAAAATATTAATACACAATATACTATGTTATTTTAGATCAAAGAAAATATATAGACAGTAGCGTTTCATACATTTCAAGTGATGCAAAACCATGCTCAACTTCCTGACGCGCATTAACGCACACATCTTTTTAGTGAAAAAATGATTTTGCTTCGCCAACGCCCAATAGCGAGTTTATATTTATAAATGTTTTCTTCACTATTCACTTTATCATCATCACTGTTATTTTATGGTTATGTTCAACATTTCCTTACCGCAAGTATTATCACAAAATCACGGTCCTGTGCTATATCCATCAACTCCCCGCACGCCTCCTCAGGTTGTTGTAAGAACATTTTAAAATGGTTGTACAAGTATAAATAAAAGATTTTATGTTAAAGGTTTTCTTATTTAAAATTACTACCCGAGGAGCAAACTAGCACGAATTTTCGGTACAAGTTTGTAATGCTAATTATTAACCCTAAACTCCAGTGCACCAGCACCTGCATCTTGTGCGGCTTGAAATTAACGCGAAGTTTTAAACTTAAAAATGTTGCGTTTGAAACGTTGTTGTTAAAGTAACAGTCTTACGAAATGCAGTAGAATTGTACAAGAAATAGTGTCTAAAGAGAATTTAAATGAAATCAATAACTACATAATTTTTGAAATGACGTTATTTGATTAGTTTATCTTTTTATTAGCTTTTAAAATATAGGTATATGATACAAATAAAATCTAGCATATTGCCCGAGATGCAGGTGTAATGTAATTATTCTTTAATAATAATAATAATAATAAATATTTATTTCATTTCGAATTACACATGTTGACATACAGGAATCAGAATGATTACAATTATTAAAGTAACAATAAGTCTAACAAAAATAACATGTTATGATAAAATTAAAACTATGTGTAGCTAAATAATGTAGAATCTACAAAAGAAGATAGAAAATTCATATTTATAATATTAGCTACCTGCCTGAACTAGGTTGTGTACCTGTGTTTCAGACATCACTTATACAAACGGTTTAATAATGTAGGACACTAGATATTTAAATAATTAAACTAAATTGTATAATAAATAAAATAACTAAATAACAATTATTTATTGCCTACAATTAATACAAACTATTTTAGTATATCTAACAACTTCTCTGTGTCTTCGTAATTTAATTTATTTAGAAATTCCCTTACACTTATATTACAGTCCTTATAACTTAGACTATATACCTTTAGTGACTTGTTGAGCTTGTTATATAGAAAGGGTCCTAAAAATATGTAAAATTTGTTCACAAATGCGTGTTTGGTTTGAGGGTTTACACAAACTAAGTCCATTCTTCTCCTGTCTATGGATTTTAAGTTAAATGGAAGTTCGGAATGTTGTTTTAATATGATTTTCAGGATAAACAACTGACGGACAGTTAGTACACTACATGCCAAGTACAGTTGATGTGTAGGAAACATAAATGGACGGAAAGTGGCTACCTTTAGAACTGCTCTCTGAGCACGTTCTAGTGGGAGCAATATTGTTTTAGAAGCACCACCCCAGGAAGTAATGCCATAAGTGAGTATGTATTGACACAAAGCTAAATAAACCTGTCTTATCAATTTGAAGTCAGCGATGTTACGAAGATATTTAAATATATATATTAATTTACGAACTCTAGCACAAAGTAAATCGATGTGCTTGCGGAAATTTAAATTTGTGTCAAACGTGATACCTAGATATTTTATATTGTCTGTTTTTGTTAAAGCGGGACATGCACATGCAATGTCGTCATACGAGTTACAATGATGAGCGTAAATATTAAGGTCAGCAGGTATGTTATTATTTCTCATTAAAAATAACATATATTGTGTTTTATCTGCGTTAAAACTTAGGAGATTATTTATAAGCCAATTGGATACTATATTAAAGCCTTGCTGAGCGTATTTATAAACCTCATCTCGTGATTTAGCTGAGAATAACAGGGCTGTGTCATCCGCATAAGACATTATGACACCATTTTGAAGTTGAAGATTGCATAAGTCATTTATATAAATAAGGAACAATGTAGGCCCCAGGATACTGCCCTGTGGGATTCCAAAAGAACTGTTTTGTAATTCAGTACTTGTATACTCACCGATTTTTACACATTGAAAGCGATCACTTAGATAATCGGAAAAAATTTGTAGTTGAGTTCCCCTTATGCCAAGTGTTTCAAGCTTTTGCAATAGTAAAGGGCAAGAGATAGTATCAAATGCTTTGGCAAGGTCTAGGAAGATCCCAATTGAGTATAAACCATTGTCAAGATTACTTGTGACATACTCTGTCAATTGGTGCAAGGCATCATTACAAGATATCTTAGGCCTAAACCCAAATTGTCTGTCTGACAGCAAGTTATTAGTTTCCAGATATTTTATTGACCTGGTATTTATGATCTTTTCTAAAATTTTGGATAAACCAGATAGAACTGAAATCGGCCTATAGTTATTAACTAAGTTTTTATCACCAGCTTTGTGAATAGGAGAAACCACTGCTTTTTTAAGCAGTTTCGGGAAAATACCATTTGTTAGGCATAATTGAAAGATATGTGTTAACGGGGCGGCCAGTAAATGTTTAAATCTTTTCAGAATGCGATTAGGTATATTGTCCCATCCAACTGCACAATCTTCTTTTAAGCCAGATATTATACTTAAAATTTATCAATATCGGTATTTAACAATACAAAAGAATTTAACTTAGAAAAGGATGTGGGCATAAAAATTGGATTACGAGTGTTGCTTAATTTTAAAGTTGTCTCTGCTATTTTTTTGCCAATATTAATAAAATAATTATTCACTTTATTGGTTGCTTCATTTGGGCTTTTGTCTAATAACAGTAGATCAAGTGGGGGTCCAAGATTTTTTGAACTGAAGGTATTATTTTTAATGAACTTCCATACAAGTTTACTGTTTTTACCGGCCTTTTGTAAAACATTTTTGTCATATTGTATTTTGAGGTTTTTTAATAGTTTATTGCAAAAATTCCTATATCTTTTATAAGAAGTAGAAAATATTAAATTATCAGGAGAAAGTTTAGATTTTAAATGAAGTTTGTCTCTATTTCTTATACAGCGGACGAGACCAGGTGTTATCCAAGGTTTAATATTATAATACTTACATGATAGTTTTATTGTTGATGTATTATTCATTATTGCATATTGTAAAGAATTTATAAAGTAACTCAAGGACGTATTTGCATTGTCAGAGCAGTAAACAACGTCAAAATTAATGCTACGAATGTGATTTTCAAGGTTCGTCATATGGACTTTAGTGTCGTTGCGTATGCAGTTTTTCCTAGGTAAGGCTAATTGTAATGTTAGTAAAATTGCTTGATGATCAGTAAGCAAGGAATTAGTAACTAATGTTAAAGAAGGTTTATGTGATTTAATCACAAAATGGTCTAAACAAGAGCCACTTTGATGTGTAGGGTGGTAATGTGTTGGTAATAGTCCATGAAAAGAGCAAATATTTAGGTAGTTATGTGCATGGTTATCTGTTTTTCCAGGGGTAATGTTAATATTTATGTCACCCGTTAAGATTATATTTTTATACGAGCTAAGTTTGTTTAAGGTAATATCAAGGGACTCTAGGAATCTATCAATATTTTGTGAAGGAGGTCTGTAAATTGCGATAACAATCGTCTCGGAATTAATTCTAATGATTAAGCTTTTACTATCCTGGAATGTAGGTTCTGTAACAGTTACTTTTAAATTATTTTTAACATAGATTACTAAACCGTCATTTTGATTTATGTTTTTTTCGGTTTTGTGTAAAGAATAGCCATCTAGAATCGGTAGGTGGGGTGGGAGGTTTGACAGCCAACATTCTGTAAGGACAATAATATCACATTTTATATCCAGTCTATGCAACAAAACTTCAAACCCGGTTATATTCCGATTTATGCTTCTAATATTTTGTGTAAGTAAGACTAACTTATTTTCAGTACGTGGAAGGAAGTGTTTACAGTCATCAACATTACACGTTTTAGCGTCAGACACAGAAAAGTTTTCTAGGTCATTGAGTAATTGATTCGCCATACTTAAGCTTAAGGATAAACTAAAACTAGTGATTAAGAGCTAAGTAAATAATATTATACACGGCGCTCTTAGGTGCCCTCATAGTCTATGGAGTTGATATATTTCTCCTTTGCGAATTTACGTGCTGGACAGCTTTCATCACCAGTTTTGTGGTCGCATTTTCTTTTAAAACGTTTACACGTCGCGCAAACGGGGGCGTGCGCTTTGTTATTACATTTTTTAAAGGAATGCCCAAGCTCTCCACAATAGTTACATGTAGGGCAACTTTCACGACAAAATTTGGCTGAGTGACCAAACTGCTGGCAGTTGAAGCATCTTGTTACTATTGTAAAGTCTCTGACTGGGCATGAGGTCCAATTAATATATATTCGTCCTTGATTGATAAGGGCCTTCCTGATGCTAGTATATATACTCGTAATATATATTATACTCGTAGAAGGTTTTGCCTTCGCGACTTACATCGGCTTTAATAAATACCCCGTCTTGCAAATCACAGGAAAAAAGGTATTTATATAATATCCCCATTTATGTGTATAAAATAATATAATATTGCAATTATGTATCGTATTGTTTGTGATATGGTGTAATTTAATTATAAATATTATGTAAGTTGGAGAGTTATTTAAGATGCATTTTCTGTATTTTGAACGACATTTCTTATTCATTTACTGCCTCGTCCTCTTTTTTGTCGAAAATATCCGTTGTGTTTGGAAACTGCCGCGTATTTGATGACTGTTGGGTTTGTGCAGATGGTCTTGTTGATTATATACGAATACAGTATCTTCTATCGCTTTGGTAAGTAAAGTTCATGTGTGAATAGCTGCTTGCTTTGAAGGATGGTAATGTTATTATGGCTATCAAATTTATCTATGTTTTTCTAAATACTTTATCTACTACTCCTGTTGCGCTTATTTCTATCAGAATGACCGTTGCTTGTGTATTCCACAAACAACGAAGTTCAGTTTTCTGCAGGTAGTATTTGGTTAAGTTTTCAATTTCCTTGGGTCCTGTATTGTAGTCTGATGGTACAGTTATATAAAAAATCAGGCCTATTATGTGTTAGAGTAACATCAGTTTGAACGCCTTTCCCACATGATTTTAGCAAACTCATTGTCTTTAATTTGTGGCCGGATGAGGGTTTCTTGCCACCAAAGGTTATAAACTTCTATTTTGTTCTTTTTGGCCAGACTCCAATTGACGTACTGGACAAGGTTATCATGTCTCACTTTACATAACATGTCTCTACTAATTTATCGCGTCGGAATATTATTTTCTGCGTGGTTTCATCGTTATAGGTACAGAAACGAAATTTTACATCTACTGGCTCATTTAATATTTAACTTTGATGTGATAATGGCCTGATCTTGTATTGTAATTACTGATTACTCTATACTTTTATAGATACCTGTTTATTTTTAAACCATTTACATGAAAGTTCTATGTCTATACTGGCCTGATCTAATACTTTTTTAGGAAATTGTCCACAATGCTTTTTTCGCCACAGTGCATAGTGTCTTTTAACTACTGCCTACTGTAAGTGTAATTCTCCATTTATCTCTGGCACTTCTTATGTTATTGAATATTTATCCTTATGTGTATCGTATTGCATTATTATTTTAATAAGGTTTTAATAAGGCTTTATACATGTATTCTATATTTATCAAAGCTCTTCCTTCTTGTGCTACAGGTAAGTATAGCTTTTCGGTTTTTGATATTTGTTTGTGTATCTTTTTGATTGCTAGTAATTTCCTTGTTTTTATATCTATTTTCTTAAGATAACTATTTTTGTAATTTGTAATACCAAACGAGTAAAGTAAAACTGGGACTGCGTATGTATTAATACTTTTTATCAGATATCGTGATTGAGATAGGTGTTCAGTAGTTTCTTGATTCTTTTAAAATATTATTTTTGATCTCTTATGATACTGTGATCTATTTTTCTTGACTCATGTATTATAACTATACATATACATATTCAGGTTTTCTTTTGAGCTTAATGTGCATCCTCTAATATAGCCTTATTAACCATTAGATGGTCTGTACAACCCCTGGCAACACGGCGATATCCCCGCGGCTGGCCATAGCCATTATATTATTCTTATCGCAATGGCTATTAGATACATAGGCTAATACGAAAGTAAGTAATTTGTACATACACAGTAAACATGCTATTGGTCTAAAGTTCTTTGGGTTTTCAGTGCTTCTATTTTTAGGTATTAATATAACTTGTCCTGTAATGAAACATTCGTCAATGATTCTGTACCTGAAACTATTTTAGTGAATAATGAAGCTAAGTATTTAAAAACACTGGTTAGGGATTTTAAATAATAATTTTGTATTTTTTCTATTCCAGGTGATTTTCAATTTAACCGTTTTCTGATAGCGAATTTCACTTGATCCTCTGTTATCTCTTGTGTATCTTCTTTGTGTATTTCACTTGACAGCATGTCTACTTATTTTATCAAATTAGCATCTAAATTGTACTGTGTTCGGTTTGATAAAATTGAGTTCCGAAATTCTTCCACTCCTTCTTCATTCGGTATTTTGATATATTTGTTATTATTGCATTCTAAACTACTGTTTATTTTATACTTATTTTCGTTAAATAATCTATTTTGAACTTTTCCAGTGTTCATATCTCTTTATTCTACCCGCTAAAGCTTTAACTTTTAGTTCAATAGTTTTAGTTACATTATTGTGATCATTTTCATTTTGAATGATGTATTTGGTGTATAATTTTTCCTCTCTATTCATTATCCTAAATATTTTAGTTCCCTTTTAAATTACTTTAAACTGTCCTAATTCCTTCGTTAGTTTACTTATTTTAGTTTGTATTATTTTTTCCACGGTGGGTCACATTTTGGTGTCATAATATTATTAGTGGTGTAAGGTTTTTGATTATTGTTTAATATTAAAGATTTAGCCGTGGTGTATATTATATTATTTATTTCGCGTAGACTAACATTAGTAATAAAATTATTAGGTAAGTACTTCTTTAATGATTTTAAGTCTAAGAAATACCTATTGTTTTAGCTTTAGGTAGAAATATTCGATCTTCAAGTCTAGTTTCCTTAGTTTTTGCCAATATTTGAAGGAAGTGCAAGATTAATGGATCTTGATCCTCACTTACCCGTGAAATTGTTTTCGCAATTGTTGAGAGTTTTAAATAGTAAGCTATTTTGTAGATAAATGCCGCAAGCTGTTTGCTATTTTATTTGAAGTGGAACAATCAAAGCGGTTTTTAAGATCTTCACTTTTATTTTAAGAATTTGTGCGACTCAATAAATAATAAATTTGAAATGGAATTTGAAATCAAGATACCACGAGACGACTTCTTTGACCAGATTAAATAAAAAAAAACTAATTATATCAAGTGTTCACGCCCTTAGTTGCCCCGATAAAGGTCGACCGTACCAGGGCCCATGAGTCGTAGTCGCGACGGGCAACCAAGGGAGGGGCCCAAATAGCCTATGGATAATTCTAAATTAATGTCAAATAAGCAAGCACAACTTACCGAGTTCCGGAGGTAGGATTGACCATAGGGCACAGATTAGTTAATAGTTTACTAAACAGATACATCAATCCCATACAAAAGCGAAAATACCTACGCTATAATAGCCTACAAAATCTTAATAATAATAATATCTACTGTTCGCAGCGAGAGGAAAATGTACCATAAATACGCGTATAAAGACTCGAGATTGTGTTGACCGCCGTGCGACGCACGTGCAAGCGCATCATCGCACGAATGCTCTAAGGTTGTACCTATGATGATTATTGTAATAAAACAAATCTTGCGAAATAACCATTTTTTTTATTTGTCAATAAAATATGTTTGAGTTTTATAAAATGATTTATACATTTTTTTCCTTCAATTGGAATTCTCGGTTATTAAATTCTATCGTTGAAAATGGTTGTCACTCAATTTATAAATTACAGCACTGTTATGCTTTGTTTCGATGTAATCTTATAGTTAAGAAAAAAAAGACAATTTTTCATTTGTTTTTTGAATCTGACACCCATCCACTGCACAATAATTACGTGGTTTCGGCATTTCGACGAGTAAGCGCGGGAAACGTGTGCGGTGCAAGCGCTCAGGCGGGCGTGCGGCAGCCCAATGTCGGTTGTATCGTGGGCGATACGCAAAACGGTAGGCATATAACGCAGGGTCTTGAGCGAGTGACAGAGGCCTGCATAGGGTACCAGTCAGGTGGTAAGTGATGTGTATGTAAGTAGTGTGTACTAGTGTGTACATGTAACCTGACTTAACCGATGAAGTCGGACCGCAGATCCACAGGCAGTGCTTTTCTCCAAATGTGGGATCCCTCCAGTGGTCGATCACCAATTGAAAACTTCTGTTATTATTTTCACTATATTTGTTTATCAACTTTATTGTATATTTAACTAACTTCAAAGTCAACCAAATCAACGTTCATCGAAATTAAAACAAGTGACATACGACACAAGTAAAGTACAGTCGGTCAAAGTTCAATATTCAATATTCCAGGTTCACTTAACACAAAAATATGAACACGAGAACGAACGCGGTCTCTTCTCGAGTCACAATGTTCAGCGTTCCACACAACAAGGTAAAATTCCTTCGCACGATATTAAATTGCTACAAAGCAACTCGTCGAATCAAATTTATGTCAATCAAAGTTAAATTAATAATTCAAACTCAATACAAGCCTCTTGTCACGAAACGTACGAATTAGACAAATCAATTCGAGGCGGTCTACGCGAGACCTAATCTTCGTTAGATTCTTAAATTAGGCGCGCACAATTTACTAAAATTTTTGACCGTCAAAATCTACACACCGGTCGCGCGCAACCAACCCAGCGGTCGCAAACAATACTCAAAACGGTTACACCAATAATTATATGAGATCAGCCTCTTGACACGTAAAACGAACGAAAATAGACTACACACAAAAAAGGCACTTAACGCGACGTTACAATTCAATATTAACTTCCAAAAGCAATTAACCGGCCGACGCGCGACAATTTTTTTTCCATACTTTTAGACAAGCCTCGTTATCACGAAAAACAAATTAAGATATCGCCGTAGGAGGAGGCACGCACCTGGCAATCGCGCAACAAAAAACCTTTTTCTAGACTTCTACAATACCGTCCCTTGCGCTACCATTATTTTCCATACTAATGTCGGCAGCTGCGCCCTCGAGTGGAATGCGAGCGAGGGAGGGGACTGGCGGTGACCTTGGTAACAACGGTGGCATGCGCCGAGTCGAGTGTGTTGAATGCAAGTTTTTGCAATGTTAATTATTTGGCCTAAACAGCCAGCTTATTTCCTTTTCTATGAAAATTTCTCGGCAAGGTCGTCAAGGAACAAGGTATTAAGACGATCAGAACTATTCCCGCTCCAAACTTGTGGTAAAAGCATAAACTACTTTCACTATATATGTTTCCTTGATTATTGAAATCTCTATTGTATTATAGTTTTTCTATTCTATTACCGTGGATTGTATGTTCGTTCTATACCCCAGTTTTAAAAAAAAAACTCATCTACTACTCAAATAGTGTAAAGTGCCGTTTTTAACCACCACCGTATAAAAGCACATAATGCTATATTATTCTGTAACCACCTTTAGAACCTTTTTAGGAATGCAATCTTTTTTCTCGTTAACGAGAAACGTCCAATTAATAACTTGTCAGAAACTGTATTTGAATCGCTATTCAGATTTTCAACGAAGAACTTTTATTAAAGGGTTTTTCTAAGTAAGATGTTTTACCCGGGGCATCTGTTAGTACAGTAACATACATACCTCATATGGTCATTAAATTCTGTTATACATTAAAATTTATACATGTTTACAAACAGTTCAATAATAATAAAACTTATTCATACTCATTTCAATTTTCTTCCAAGACACATTTTATTCATGGTATAGCCACGCTGCAACTATATTATGATTGTGGCACAAATGCCCATACAAACATGTGAGATGTAAGACCGTGGCTTTGCATCGGTCGAGTGGATGCTAAATTGTAACTTAATGTTGCTGTGAGTGTAGAGAACCGGATATCTTATATACCGAAAACACGGTAATCCATCTTAGTCCTCGGATATGACAACGCATCTGCATTTTGATACTTAATTAAGTGTAGATTTCTAGATGAGTATATCATATGTAAATGTGTAGATGAGTGCATCAACTTAAAATCAAATGAAATGTTTTCTACGAAAAAAATTATGACGATGATGCTGCCATTTCCATTGTTTGTCCTTGTGCAATTAATGTTTGTAAACTGTCCCCACGATACAGTAGAAAATCCTAGTGTGGAAGTTACGTTTTTAAAGAATTAGAAAAAAAATTTAAAATTAGGAAATCGTTTTTAGGCCCACTAGAAATTTTAACGACCCTCAATGTTATTATACACAAAAAGATACCGATTTCTTTTTGTCAATAGCATAAATATTTTATGAAAATCTGAACGGAATCAAGTAATCTGAAAAAAGAGAGTAATTTTGATATTTGTGTTCAGTTCATTGGTTCTGATTATGTTAAATTAAAAAAAATATGGTAGAGATGTGCCAACTCTGAAGAAACTCGATTCGAGTTAACTTGAGTAATTTACGTAACTCGAATAGTACTCGAGTTACGCAACTCATATTGGCGGAACGAAGCTATGTCAGTTTGTTACAAATTACTATTATATTTGTTCCTCCATCCAATACAATTGTTATTATTACTAAACTTAATAGGTAGTTATATATTTTTGGTTTGCCTATAGGCAATCTTCATAAAATAATATCACTTTAACTTTATGACTTACTTAGAAACACTCCGAAAAATTAAATCTAGACGTACAAAGGATTCCTACCATTTTGTCAGCGAGATTAAAGACCTACATCTGGCAGACAATGAAACTATGGTCAGTTTTGATGTGCAGTCTCTGTTCACATGCTTACCTGTTGAAGACTGTATCTCGATTGTTACTAAAAGGCTAGAGGAAAACACCACGCCCGTAGAATATGCAGTATTACTCAGACACTGCCTTACATCTGGCTACCTATTGTAAAAGGAGGAGTTCTACAATCAAGTAGATGGAGTGGCGATGGGCTCACCTGTATCTCCCATTGTTGCCGATATATTCATGGCGGACTTTGAGGAGAAAGCCCTGCTTACTTCTCCTGTAAACCAAAGATTCTACAAGCGGTACGTAGACGACACTTTCACATTTCTACCTTTAGATAAAGTAACTGCATTTTTAGACAATATCAATTCCTTAAATTCTAAAATTCTGTTCACTATGGAGTTAGAGGCAAACAATTCTTTAGCTTTTCTAGATGTGTTAGTAATTTGGAATCTTGATAATACCTTGAGCCACACTTTGTATAGAAAAAAGACAATCTTCATAAAATAATATCACTTTAACTTTATGACGTAGCTATTAATGTTATTAATAATTTAGCTCACCAATTATACTTAATCAGTTCATTGATATTACATAATATATAAATAAGTTGCTCGAATTAGAAAGTATAGTTCATTACTAAATTGTAGACAGACACTGCATTGACCTTAAGATAAAGATGCGACTCGAGTAAAATTTTGCAACTCGAGTTTTTGAGTTATTCGAATTAACTATTTAAAGTCCCTACATCGATTGAAGTTTATCGCTCTAGTTGAGAATAGCGATTACCTTAGTTAAAGCATTTCTACCATCATGATTTTATTTTTCAAAATAACGCCTCACTGACGATTTTTGTTTGTTATTGCATTGTTATCACTCATAATTTATACAAATAAACAAATATATTTTAATCACCTTTTATGTTATGCATTACTTAACAAAGTAACAAATAATAAACAACAATGATAGCACAATCACGATATTATAAATCAAACTAAGTTCATATCTGTTTACAACATGCCAGATGCAAGTTTGTATTTGGATGTAACCAGTGACGTCACCCGCGGTGCCTTGTACTACAAGTGAATTAGTGAACTGACATCTATCCAGTGCTCTCCGAATCTACACGGTGCGCCGAGTTAACTTAGTTACTCGATTGCAAGCGGACTCGAGTAAAATTCATTTTCACACAAGTACCGAGTTACACAAATTCACTCGATTGAATCGAGTGCAAACAAAGTTCAAGTTGCATCACTACTGTAAGAATAAAGTTTGTGGTTATATACTTTAAAATAATTTTGGTAGCAAAATTAGATAACAAAAAATAAAAAAAAATAAAACAGTTTTACTTGTTTGTTTACAAAACAATAAAATAAATATCGTCTCATCGATGCACAAGTGTTTAACATAATTTGGATAATATCATACAGGTTAGTCAAATATTAATATTTTTCATTACCCACTTATCCTTCCTATTTTTTGTGGTCGAATGGTAAAATTGTCAATGACATAGAAAATGAAAAGTGATGAGTTTAGTTAATTAATATAATGGTATGTATGTAATACAAGAGTTTACTTTTACACCTAGAATTTTGGATAATCTATGAGATCTATAATTTATGATGAATTACCTAAAACAAATAACAAACACAGGTCTGAGGACCTTATTAGTACCTATATTAAAAGTGACAAAGTTGGACAAAGTATTAAAGTTTTATGTTATTCTTTCTTATCTTATACTCGTCCCCGCTGCTCCTGCACGACAACGTGCGACGTACCTCATACTGCACAACAGACAGTCTCCAAGTTACAAGAGCTGGGTTTGAAAGCTCTCAATACCCGAGAGGCAGTACAAAATGTCTTTGAAGAATTTGTTGCCTCCCGTCCAGCTTCTTTCTTCAAGAAGGACATCAATAAACTCCCACTGCGTTGTCAAAGATGCGTCAATTACATGGGTGATTACTTTAATTAATAAAAATAAAAAATATACAACAAACATTACGCTAACTTATTTCAAAATAAACGACAATTTCATATGTAAAGACCTAATATAAGAAAATCAAAATACCAGTTGATGTATTTTCTAATATCAATACGAATTTGTAACAATTCGCCGCTTGAATCAAACAGACGCGTAACTTTATCATTATCTGCTACGAGATATAATTATTCATACCTACCAGTTAAAACAAACTTTTAACTTTAATTAATTTTCTTTGAGTATAAAGCAAATTATTTTTGTTTGTTTACTTGTACTCTCTTCAAAGTAAATATTAAATGTTTAAGTATATTTCATTTTAGAGGAGGAAAACCTTTGGCTATTTGATTATTATATTTATTTTATAGGATAGAATGACAAACGAGCACACAGTCCACCTGATGGTAAGTAGTTGCTGTGACACATAGACATCTATATCTATCCTCAATAAAGAATAAAAAGGCAGATGTGTTGTCCCCCGTGAAGACTAAGATAGAAAGCCTCTTTGCCAGTAAAATGTGTAGCCGGTTCTCTACACTCACTATACGAAACACAGCAGTGCTAAGCTGCTATTTTACGCTGGTATTCTGTGAGCGTGGTTCTTCCCGGGTCGAGCCAACTCATTCATGCTGCAACTATAGGCACTACTAAGCTGCAGCATGGCTCTGCCACGTATAAAATGTTGTATGCCCACTTAAGCCGTTTCATGATTGGTCGATACGACAGCAACGCAGTCTGCTTAGTCAAGGTATTGGCAAGGTCGGTAATGTACACACAAAATATAATATAATCTTTCGGCAGTATTTTTATAATTTTTATCTGCGTACATCTCCAAATTTGTCAGCGTTTTGAAGTGTGACATGCGATACAAATGCATTATTATGTAAAAATATCATCGCCAAATGAATACACGAATTTTTTTTATTTGCGATTACAGACATTCATTTATATTAAAAAAAAACTTTACTGACAGCTAGTCGTCCGATAAAAAAAAGTTATGCACTCGATGCAACATTGCTTCGCCGTCCACGAACACGAACAAGAAGAAGAAAAAGAAAAAGAAACAAAAGAAGAATTAAATAAAACTAATTTTACGGATTTTATCGCGTATATTAACTTATTTTATATTCCCGACGTTTCGAGCACTTTTCAGCACCCATGGACACGGGGATGACTGAGGTGTATGACGCCCCAATGTCATAGTTAACCACAGCTACTTTCAGATTAAAAATTTTTGATCCGATCTACGCAGTATGAACTTACAGTATCATGAAGTCATAGTGAACTGAATTTTAAAATTTAAGGAGTTAAGATGCTCTAAAAATGCAGTTACTTTATATAAAGGTTTTCGTTGGGTCATTTCTTGAAGCTAATTCTTCTTTTAATAATTTCTTATATTTACGCGAACACTACACATTTAAATAAAGCTAATTTTACAGATTTTATCGCGTATATTAACCTATTTTATATTCCCGACGTTTCGAGCACTTTTCAGCACCCATGGTAACGGCCCCCCCGACCGACATCAAAACTGACCATTGTTTCATTGTCTGCCAGATGTAAGTCTTTAATCTCGCTGACAAAATGGTAGAAATCCTTTGTACTATTCTAGATGTGTTAGTAATTTGGAATCTTGATAACACCTTGAGCCACACTTTGTATAGAAAAAAGACCCATACAGATAGATATTTAAACGGTAATTCTCACCACTATCCTTAACAGTTAACTACCGTGGGTAAATCTTTGTTTCAGAGAGCACGAGGGATCTGTGACAGTAAACACCTGGCCGCCGAGCTCCAACACGTCAAGCAAGTTTTGGACGACAATAAGCTTCGGGTCCCGCGTCTACGCCTCAGTGAACGAGTGAAGCCGGCCACAGTCGAGCGAGTGCCCGCTGTACTGCCATATGTCAGGGGTGTCACTGAGAAGATTGGCTACATTTTGAAGTGTGCTTCCATTAAAACGTACTTCAAGCTGCCCAAGAAGATTAGTCAGTTTTTACCACGGACAATAGGATAGAACGTCATACACCTTAGTCCCCCCATTACCATGGGTGCTGGAAAGTGCTCGAAACGTCGGGAATATAAAATAGGTTAATATACGCGATAAAATCCGTAAAATTAGTTTTATTTAAATATGTAGTGTTTGCGTAAATATAAGAAATTATTAAAAGAAGAATTAGCTTATTTGTGAAAATATGGTAAAGAAGATAGTAAAATAATATTCTTATATCCATTGAATAAAAAAAAACATGTAAGTATTCCTAGCTTAAAGAAATGACCCAACAAAAATTGAGCTGCGGTAGACATGGCTTACCAATTGCACTGCAAACGAGTTTATTTCGAGTACTATCTACGTATATGATATTACTAATTAATTATAATTTAAATTGCACCTTATTACATACAATTTTATATGTGGTAGAGCCACGTTGCGGCTATAAGATTATAGTTGTAGCACGAACGGGTCGTCTCGACTGGGATAAAACGATGCTCTCACAGAATAACAGCGTAAAATAGCAGCTTATAGCTATATATCTTACAATAGCTAATGCTGTTATGCATGTAGCTATATATCTTATAACACAGCTGTGTTTCGTATGCTAAGTGTAGAGAACCGGAGAATATTTTTGTTGGATACGAGGCATCCCGTATTAGCCCTTATGTGTTGTGTTACAAGTTACAACGCATTTTTTATTCTTAACCAAGGATAAATGTAGACGATTTTGGGCAACAGCATTCACTTATCATTAGGTGGACTACGTGCTCGTTTTTGGCTCTTATTCTATAAAAAACTGTCTCTGGCAACGAGTGTTGAAGACAATGGCATTACAAAGTAAATGTTGTAAGCGACTTAAATATGATATATGGCAATTGAAACCAAAATAGTCGAGAAATAAGGTCAACTTTTGACTGTGTGTTAGCTAATCAGAGATAACGTTGCAATGCGTGACTTTGTTTGAAGTGTCGTGCCATGTTACTGTGACTTTATTTGAAGTGTTGTGCCAATTATTGTTATATTTGTCGACATTTCATAAACATTACCATTACAGCCTATCAAAAGTCCCCTGCTGAACGAATCCTCTCCACGAATTGCCTCATAGGAGAGATATTTGCCATAGCTTGCCATGTTTGGTAAGTGGGTTGGATCCGCAGTTTTTATTTGTATTCAGCTGTTAGGAGAAAGATGCTGCTGCCCATCTCCTGGTTCAGTTTAGTTTCTCTGATAACTCTAACAACATACACTATTATAGTGCAAGTCAACAATCACATACAAATAAATGACATTGATAACAATTTAACAATTATTAAGTTAAGTTTATTCAAAACGAAAAAAACAAATCAGACATGTACGTTTGTCGTCCGGGCTTTCAAAAATCATAAAAATTAAAAGATGAATGTTTCCCTCTTCACAAACAAGTTCGTGCGAAACAAGGAACCGCTGTGAGGCACTGTAAGAGTGGGCAGTGTTGAGTGTACTCCCCTCCCTTCGCTTTTTGTGAAAATTTGTTTAGCAACGCTCATCGTCAGAAGTGACATATATAGACGCCATCATCTGTCCTGCGCCCAGCATCTCCTCCTGCAACGCGCCGGCGTGAGACGACACACGCCCGCGCCTTATTGGTTCAAGCTAACATCGTCAAGGCGACCAAAGAACCAACACATGCGCACAGACGATTTTTCAATCAATTTGAAATGAAACTGTCACCATGGATTTTTATTTATGTTTACGTTTAGTTTTGATTGTTATAATTTGTGATTAGGCGCTTTAATAGGATATTTTTGTAGGATAAAAATTAATTGTTAATAGTTAAAAAAAAAGAAAGAAGAAAAATAAGATAACCATAAGTATATAACAGTGAGTGCCTGTTGCCTCGGATGGAATGCTGTGTTTGCCAAAGGATTTTTTCATCGGGAATAGGCCTACGTATCCACCAGGGGCGTATCCATCAGGTCCGTATAACCCCTATTCCATCTTCATCACACACCCCGGCTCCCTGCTCCCATCCTCCATTACCTCCCACCCCCGACACTTCTCTTCAGACTCAAGCAGTCAACTCCCATTATAAAACGTATTCCACGCGGTGCCCGGTCGACGGTTTCAGAGGCATTAGCGGCCGAAATAAATAATTGCGTTAGAAACAACAATAGTAATTCTTGGCATGACCTCCTTACCTTTTCGTTCAAAATTCTCCATGTCTCAGATGAATCCAACAGTAATATTTCCCTAACGCAAAAAATAAAAAACAACACTTTAAATCCGTCTATACCTATTTGCGATCCCTCGTCTGGAACCCACAGAAAGAAGTATGACTTGTTTGGGAAGGTCGAGGATAAAATACACGACGGTGATCTCAAAGGAGCAACACGCCTTTTGTTCTCAAACGACACCTTAGCACCCGACACGCCGGAGACCAAAGCCGCATTACAGTCCAAACACCCCCCAGGCCCTTCCACCCCGATTTTTGTAGACCCTACATCTGACCCCCCAGGCTGCCTCCACGCCACGGTTAGAGACGTTCTAACAGCCCTCGCCTCGTTTCCAAAAGGATCGGCGTCTGGTCTTGACGGCATATCCCCACATCATCTGATTGACCTTACCAGCTACGGCTCTGGTGTAGCTGGTGAACAGTTGACCACAAGCCTCACAAAACTGGTCAATCTCATGCTTATGGGAGATGTTTGCCCGGATGTGACGCCGCTGATATATGGAGCAAATCTTATTGCCTTGACAAAAAAGGATGGTGGCGTGCGCCCCATCGCAGTAGGTTCTACATTCCGACGTTTAGCAGCCAAGATCTGCGTCCGGCTCACTAGAACAAAATTACAGGCCCTCTTTGAACCAGTACAAGTCGGATTTGGAACACGTGGAGGTTGCGAGGCAGCAGTCCACGCTGTACGTACCTTCCTTAAAAGTGATTCATGCGAGGTTCTTCTAAAATTAGACTTAAAAAACGCATTTAATTCGGTCAATAGGGACACTCTGCTAAAAGAAATTAAAATACATGTCCCGGAAATTTATAACTTCCTTCTCCAGTGCTACCACTGCCCCTCAAAACTAGTTCATAAATCCAATGAGATTATTTCGGCCGTAGGCTGTCAGCAGGGTGATCCCCTCGGTCCAGCAATATTTAGTTTGGCAATAAATCCGATAACCCACTCCCTAAATTCAAAATTAAATATTTGGTACCTCGACGATGGGACCTTGGCCGGAGACGCGCAGACAGTCCTAGCTGATTTGGTGCATGTTAAACAGCATTTCAATCGCATTGGTTTAGAATTAAATTATGACAAATCTGAATTATATATTTCGGACAAAGTAAATCCACTAACCGCTTCCCAGATCGCTCAAAATTTTAACAACATTGCTCTTAACATTAAAATAGTAACGAAGGACAGTCTGCACCTCCTCGGCTCCCCCATCTTTGAGGAGGCCATTCCTCTTCTTTTAAATAAATCAACAACAAACTTCAGCAAGTATTCGGACCGCCTTCTCAAAATTAGTAGCCACTCTGCTTTATTTATTTTAAAATTCTGTCTGTTCGTCCCTAAATTCACTTACATGCTTCGCTGTTGCCCCGTTTGGAAATTCCCCCATTTGATCACACCTATTGACACTCTAATGAAATCCAAAATTGAAAACATCCTGAACATTCACTTGAGCGAACAGGCTTGGACCCAAGCCGCTTTACCAATAAGGAACGGCGGCCTGGGAACACGCAAAATTTTAAGTGTGGCTTTGCCTGCATTCCTGTCTTCAATCCACAGCACGCTAGATCTCGCAGGTAGAATATTAAAAGCCCCAGCGGGCATTAACTGCAAGATTGCATGTTTGGACGAGGCCACGAATGCTTGGCTAGCTGGACTGAGTCCAAATCTCCCATCCAAACCACATAAGCAAAGGGCCTGGGATACAATAGCGTCCGTCGCCACCTTACAAACTTTAATAGAGCCTTCAACTGGCAGGGACCGGGCCAGGCTGTTAGCTGTGTCCAAGCCAGAATCTGGTTACTGGCTCCAGGCATATCCCTCACCCAACACTGGGACTTTTATCAACCCGGACACTCTACGCATAGCCGTCGGTCTCCGGCTGGGAGCTGCGATCTGCACAGGTCACAACTGTGTTTCTTGTGGGGCTCCAGTGGACCGACTCGGCCACCATGGCCTCTCCTGCACCTCGGGCGCCGGCCGCCTGTCCCGCCACGCTGCTCTCAACGACAGTCTCAGAAGGGCGCTCGTCAGTGCCAACGTTCCCGCCGCTCTGGAGCCCCAGATTGTGCGGAGCGATGGCAAGCGCCCTGACGGAATGTCGCTCATACCCTGGAAGTCGGGCCGTGCGCTGGTGTGGGACGCCACCTGTACAGACACCCTGGCGGCGTCCTATCTACCAGCAACTACCAAACGTGCGGGGGCGGCGGCGGACGCCCGGGAACGCCTCAAGGTCTCTAAATACAGCTGTCTCGGCGCCCAATATCAGTTTTTTGCTTTCGGCGTCGAGACACTAGGTCCCTGGGGCAAAGGTGCACTGGAACTCCACAGGGAGCTCAGCAAAAGGTTGAGGGAGGCAACAGGCGACCCTCGCGCCGGCGGCTTTCTCGCGCAAAGAATTGCAATCGCAGTTCAACGCGGGAATGCTGCCTGCGTGATGGGCACCCTGCCAAGAGGCCCAGGCCTCTTATTTAATTAGTTATTTTATTTTATTTTTAAGGTTTAGTTTTAGTTATTTTAATTTAGTAATAGTTTTAGTCTAGTATTATTTTTTTTTTTTTGGGGTAAAGTTGTTTTCTTACACAATGTCATTTAATTGAGAAGTTGGTTTTAATAAACTTATTTTATTTAATTATTAATTACATTTGTCAGTGAATTAAATTTGCTTTAATAAACTTATAAGAAGGATTATAAATTGCTACATAAAAATCAATTCGGTTTAACAAGGGGTCGCTCGACAACTGACGCTGGAGTTGAGCTTAGTAAACATATTTTTTGTGCATGGGAGAATTCATAGGATGCTTTGAGTTTATATTGTGACCTATCCAAGGCCTTCGACTGTGTTCACCATGAGTCATTAATCAGGAAACTATAGTACTATGGTGTCAAGATCAAACTTAAACTTATTATTTCATTTTTTTTATATAGAAGAGGGGGCAAACGAGAATGCGGCTCACCTGATGGTAAGTGATTACCGCCGCCCATGAACAATTGCAACACCAGGGGAATTGCAGATGCGTTGCCGGCCTTTTAGAAAGGTTTAAGTTCTTTTCTTGAAGGTTCCTAAGTCGTATCGGTCCGGAAAATTCGCTGGTGGTAATTGATTCCACAAAGAAGTTGTGCGAGAGAGAAAACTTCTTCTACATCGCACAGTGGTGGACCGCCAATTATCCAGATGGTATGGATGGTAACGCGAGTTTAGTCGCGATGTGCGATGGTGAAATTGAGCGGCTGGAATTAGTCCGAACAATTCCTCAGAGCACTCCCCGTGATAGATGCTATAAAATACGCAAAGAGATGCCACATCTCTACGCAGTGCCAGTGTATCGAGCCGATCAGAAAGAACTCGGTCGTCGACGATTCGAACCGCTCTGCGCTGGATGCGGTCAAGTGGAAGGAGCTGGCACTGGGGTGCCCCGGCCCAGAGATGAGAACAGTATTCCATGTGGGGCCGAACTTGCGCTTTGTAAAGTTGCAAGCGATGAGCCGGCATGAAATACTGTCTCGCTCTGCTGAGCACGCCAAGCTTTTTAGAGGCCAATTTGGCCTTCCCTTCCAAGTGACCACGAAACTGCACACTATTCGATATGTCGACGCCAAGGATTCCGATACTAACTGAGGCAGCAAGGGGAGTGCCTTGAAACTGAGGAGATACGACAAAGGGGTTCTTTTTAGCGGTAAAAGCGCAAACTTGTGTCTTCTGGGGATTGAACTGGACTAGATTTAGTCATCCCCAATCCGAGACTTTGTTAAGCAAAGACTCGACTTCAGACACAAGTTTGTCCCGGTACTCAGCGACGTTTTCCCGAGAAATATTGGCACGGCCAGTATATAAGGCATCACCAGTGCTGTCGTCTGCATATCAATGAATGCTACCAGTTAGCAACATATCATTGATATGCAGGAGAAACAGCGTTGGTGACAGCACGCAGCCTTGTGGAACACTAGCGTTGATAGGCTTGAAATCAGAGCATGCACCGTCTACTACGACCTTGATGCTCCGATCAGTAAGGAAACTGGTGATCCATTTGCACAATTTCTCGGGAAGCCCATAGGAAGGAAGCTTCGAAGGAAGGCTTTGTGCCAGACCCGATCGAAGGCCTTCGCTATGTCCAAACTAACGGCCAATGCCTCCCCCTTGGACTCTACTGCCTCCGCCCATCTATGAGTCAAATAGACTAGAAGATCACCAGCTGATCGACCTCAACGAAAACCTTACTGGCGGTCACTAATCAGCTGGTGATCCTCAAGGTACCTCATAAGCTGGCAGTTTATAATGGATTCCATTATTTTGGAGAACAAGGAGGTGATGGCAATAGGCCTGTAGTTGGACGGGTCTGAGCGATCGCCTTTTTTAGGGATCAGGTGGACCAAAGCTGTCTTCCATGAATTCGGGACTACGCCTTGGGAGTAGGAGTACCGGAAAAGACGCGTTAAAACCGGTGCCAACTCCGGAGCACACGTCTTCAGCACAATGGGAGGGACTCCATCGGGCCCACTCGACTTGCTGACGTCCAGGGACAAGAGTGCTTTGCGAACCGAGCGCTGTGTAAATCGCACATCCGGCATGGAGCACTCACATCGCGGGATGGTAGGCGGTGTATTCCCCCCGTCATCTAGAGTCGAGTTGGACGCAAAAAGAGAGCTCAACAGATCGGCTTTCTCCTTTGCGGCATGGGCCAGTGAGTCGTCCTCCCTGTGCAGAGATGGAAGAGATGGCTGACAGAAGTTCCTTTGGACAGCCTTGGCGAGAGACCAGAATGCACTGGTTCCCGAAGGAAGGCGAACTAGCTTCTCGCCAATTCTGCGGATGTGCTCAGACCTTGTCTTGGCAATGACGCTTTTGAAGGACCTGGAGGCGGAATTATACTTCTTTTTAAGTGCGCTGGTGTTTACATCCCGAGACGTTGATGCGTTAGCCCAGGCCCGGTAGCACTCCTGCTTATAGCGTGATGCTATTTTACAGGAGCGACCAAACCATGGCTGGGATCTGCCTCCGATGGGCACCACAGAGGATGGAATAAAAAGTTCCATACCATGAAGTACCAAATCAGCAACAGAATCGGCAACAACGCTGGGATCTTCCGGCGAGAAGCAAACCCCCAAGGGTAGGATGCAAAAAAAGACCGCATCCCGTCCCAATCAGCTGCCCTATAGTGCCAAACACGGCGGCAAGCTGCAGATTGCGACTGCGATTGGAGCGTGAGTGGCACTGTACTCCGGATCAGACAATGGTCCGAAGAGCCCAGAGGGGCATCGACGGAGACCTGATATCCGTCCGGATGAGAGGTCAGCAGAAGGTTCAACAGGGAAGGTACATGGTCTTCCACATCTGGGAAGGCGTAAGCGAAGTAACCAGTTGTGTTAGACCATATGCCAAAGCAAAGTCATAGACAGATCTACCCGCATGGTCGGTTAAACGAGAACCAAGCCATTCAGCGTGGTGGGCGTTAAAATCACCGAGTATCACGATCTCTGCGGATGGGACCTGTTGTAGCACGGAGTCTGCAGCCATTTGGACGTGGTCGATGAGTCGGTCTGTGTCAGCATTACCGCTATGGGACCTATAGAGGCACCCGTAGACGCGGGGATGGTCGTCGCTGTCTACGCGCAGCCATAGGATGGACAGGTCCGTAACTTCAAGACTGCCGAGGCGTCGAAAACAGATGTCCTCTCTGACGTATACGCAAACTCCAGCCCGGGGCACAAAGGAGTGTTCCAATTTGTACCCCGGGTGGGAGAGATATGAAGTATCAGCCGGAGAGGACACCTGAATCTCGGTTAAAAAGAGCAAGGCCGGCTTCGCCGTCTCTAGATGGTAATGGACAGCGTTAAGGTTGGAATGAAGTCCCCTGATGTTGCAAAAATTCACGGATAGCGTGACAGGGGTCGCCTTGGTTGCATTGCTCCGCTTGCCCCGAGCAGCTTTAGTCGCGAGCGGAATTTTGCCCCCCCCCCCCCAGAATACGCGGGGCAGCCTGAGCACCCACGCTCAGGAGTAAAGTAGTTTGGTCGTAGATGCTCAGCGAGGGATTCTCCAGGGTTGCTGGTACCCTCCTGGGGTAGTCTCATATTTAATTCCACTACCATGATGATGGGGGGGGGGGGGGATTGGGCCTCCGGCCACCTGCACTCACCAAGCGCAACGCAGAGGTAAACCTCTACTTCACGCTGGTATTCTGTGAGGTCTGTGTGGTATTCACCCCGGTTCGAGCTGGCCCATCCGTGCGACAGCAAAAGCTACCGCTTAGCTCTACCACGGTTCTATTTCATATTTAAGTAATAGAAAGCAGAAGGTTATTATCAATGGTAAACGTTCTTCCGGGTCACCTGTCCTAATGGGTGTCCCTCAGGGCTCGATTTTCGGCCCATTCCTGTTTATGGTGTATATTAATGACTTGCCTTACCTTGTAGGGGATAGTCATGATATAGTATTATTTGCTAATGATAGTTCCTTGATTTTAAACTTAAGCGTCAATCATTTAAACGTGACAAAGTGAATAATGCTATATCAAAATTAGTGGAATGCTCTAATGTTAATAATCTGCATTTGAACGGAAATAAAACGAATTGTGTTAAATTTACAACAACGAATTTCAAAACTCTGAATACCGATGTGTTTTTTAATGGTGAGGAACTGAGCCCTGTTGTATTCACTGTTTTTCTTGGCATCACTCTCGACGCATAACTTCAGTGGGGTCGCCATATATCCAAATTAGCAAGCAGACTAAGTTCTGCATCCTATCCTGTAAAAACGATTAGAGGTCTCATTAGTGTCGAGAAAGCTAGATTATAAAAGCTTTTACAAAAATTTACTTCGCAAATATCCGCGTTATAAAATAAAATGATGTGTCTTACCTAGTATGAAGAAGCACCTCCCGCCCTCCCTCAATTGCGTGCACTATCCCCGTCACCACTAATCCCAGCACCGCTACTTCCAACACCACTACACTAGGCAAGACACACCACTGACGATAATAAGACACGTGTTTCGCCTCTACACGAGGCATCCTCAGGTGATATAGACTCTACGGTGGCTAACCGCTAAGTGAGCGGTGAGCCAAAACAAGTGCCTTTTATACAAACCGATGATGCAACCGCTCTCTACCTAAGGAGCGAGCGACTGTGTCATGCGATAAAACATGCGACCAATCACCGCTGGACTTACGCAGCCGTTTGTAAAATTACAAACAAACCGCCGCGCAACGCCCACATTATTAGAGAGCAGGCTTGAAGATATTTAAGAGAGGTGAGTTAGTAACATTTGTTTGTTCATTCAACAATGCAACGGTATTATTATTACGTTTTAATATCTCTAATTGTTCCAGCACACACAGCCGCAGCCCTTTATTACACGTATGTAAGACTTTAAAGGAGTGGTCGTTGGCTAGGTTGTGTCCAGTGTCCAAAAGATGTTTGGCAAAATGGGATTTATCGGGATTGCAATTCCTGTACGCGGCTAAATGCTCTTTATAACGTGTCTCGAAATTGCGACCAGTCTGACCCACGTAAACGGCGTGGCATTCGTCACAAACAAGTTTGTAAACACCTGACTTTTGACGAATATCCAATTTATCTTTACTATTACAGATATTTCTAAGAGAATTGTTTGTTTTGAACGCCACATGAACGCCGTTTTGTCGAAGAGTATTAGCTACTTTTTCAGATATGGGGCCTAAGTAGGTCAAACTGCTCACATATCGATGAACACTTTGAGGTTGAACCGCGTATAGAGAGTTGCGAATAACATGCTTTTGTTTCTTTTTAATTAAATTGTTAATGAGATTTTTTGAAAAACCGTTAGAGACCGCTATTTGATAAATTATATTAAGTTCTTTTAAATAATTTTCTTTACTTAATGGGACAGTGAACAAACGGTTAATGTAACAATAAAAAGCGGCTACTTTATGTTGGCATGGATGACATGATGACGCGGGGATGACCGTGTCGGTGTGAGTTGGCTTTCGATAAATTTGGAAAACATGTGACGATTCTTTTCTTGTTATTGTTAAGTCAAGAAAATTAAGGGAACAATCTTGTTCCAATTCAAGTTTAAATTTAATTTTGTCATGGACTCAATTTATTTTATTGAGGAAAACATCCAGTTGTCTCCTTGCGCCAGTCCAGCAAATAATTATGTCGTCTACATATCGATAGTAATATAAGATATTTTGATTGACAACTATATGTTGTTTTTCGAAATTATCCATGAAAATGTCCGCCATAAGGGGACTTAGAGGGGACCCCATAGCAAACCCTTCTTTTTGTAGATAGACGGTTATTAAACCGGAAATAGTTTTGTTTCATATAGAGAGAGGTTAAGTTAAGAAGATCATTTGTTTCTCCGGGATGTAGACGACGTTTTTCAAAGAGATCGGCGAGTGTACGCAAACAGTCAGGGGATGGCACATTTGTGAAAATACTATCAATTGATAACAATATGGATTTAGGAGGAATACGAATATCTTTAATATTGGAAATGAGATCTAAGCCATTATTTAGGCTGTAAGTGGGGTTGAATCCAGATTTCTCTCGAAGGAGGAAGTTTAATTTTTTTAGCAAGGAAATTAGCTGGTGCACCAATATATGAGACAACTGGAAGCTAGATTAGATTATTTCAGTTATTTCCATAGCATAATGTTTTTTGGCATTTTACAGATTACAGATTCAGAAACTATTTTTGTTTTACAGAAGTGCGCCATTAGAGCTACTTACAATCTAAAACCGAGAAAGTCTCTTAGAGATAAATTTAAAGAAATAAATATATTAACTCTGGCCTTTCAGTATATATAGGAAAATTTAATGTATGTTCACAAAAACAAAGGTAGTTTTAGTAAAAAAAGGGATGTCCATTCTGTAAATACTATGAACAAACACAAGCTAGTGATGCCAGTTTTTCGACTCCACAGAGTCAGTAATTCATTCTTGGGGCAATGTATACGCTATTACAACAAGGTCCCGGAAAATGTACAGGCTCTCTCTATTACCAAGTTTAAATGTTATGTTAAGCTGAAACTGTATAAAAAGGGTTATTATATTATAAATAAATACATAGTTCATAATAACCCATGGGAATGAGGTGGTCGCTTCCAAGCAGTTTCTAAAATAATTTATGTAAATAGTTCGTAATCATTTATATTTTTAAATTTATTTAAAAAAAAGTCCCGCTGGGTTTCTTGCTGGTTCTTCCTGGGACAGAGGGTTTTTTTTTCGAACCAGTGGTAAAGTAAAAAATGACTTTTTATAAGAATTATACCTGTAATGTATATTGAATAAAAATTATTCTATTCTATTCTATTCTGTTATATTCTTATATCTTAATTAATCTTTCACATCACAAAACATTTGTTTATTAAGAATTGTAACAATTTGCGTATAAACCATCGAGTTGTACGTACTATAATTTCATAATAGTAATGCAAATACAGAGCCTATATATGTATGCATATGTATGTAATTTTGTTTGTTCCTTTGCGGTGCTCTAGCATAGAGTAAGGAGTATTTATTTAGTCAGAATTGGCGAGAAACTAGTTCACCTTCCTTCGGAAACTCGCACATCCTGTTCTCCCGCCGATGCTATCCAAGGCAATTTCTGTCAGCCTATTCTTCCACCTCTGCATAGGGAAGACGACTCACTGGCCCATTCCGCAAAGGACAAAGTCAATCTGGTAGGCTTTTTCTTTGCATCCAATTCGACTTTCAATGACGTGGGAAGCACACTGCCGACCATCCCGCAGTATGAGTGCTCTATGCTAGACATGTGTTACACACAGCACTCGGTTCGCAAAGCACTCTTATCCCTGGACATCCACAAGTCGAGTGGGCCTGACGGAATCCCCCGATCCCTAGAAAAGACGACTCCTTATACCCGTCTAACTACAGGCCTATCGCCATCACCTCTTTTGTTCTCCAAAATAATGGTGTCTATTATAAACTGCCAGCCCATGCGGTACCTTGAGGATTACCAGCTGATTAGTGACTAGCGGTACGGTTTTTGTAGATTGGTGGAGACAGTAGAGTCCAAACTAACGGTCAATGTTATCATCATCGGCCGTTAGTTTGGACATAGCGAAAGACTTCGATTGGGTTTGGCACTAAGCGCTTCTTTCGAAGCTCCCTTCCTATGGGCATTCTGAAGAATTCTGCAATTGGATCATCAGCTATCTTGCAGATCGGAGCGTCAAAGTCGTAGTAGATGGTGCTCCGATTTCAAGCAAATTAATGCTGGTGTTCTGCAAGGCTGCATGCTATCACAAATGCTATTTCTCTGCATATCAATGATATGTTGCAAAACGGTAATATTTATTACTATGCGAATGACAACACTAGTACCGGAACAAACTTGTGTCTGAAGTAGAGTCTTTGCTGAACTAAGTTTCGGATTGGGCGCGACTAAATCTAGTCCAGTTTAATCCCCAGAAGACACAAGTTTACGCGCTTACCGCTAAAAATAACTCCTTTGTCGTATCTTCTCGTTTCAAGGCACCCTCCTTGTTGCCTCAGCCAGTATCGAAATCCTCGGCGCCGACATATCGAATGATGTGCGGTTTTGTGGTCACTTGGAAGAGAAGGCCCAATTTTCCTCTAAAACGCTTGGCATGCTCAGCAGAGCGGGACAATATTTCATGCCCGCAAAACACCTGCAACTTTACAAGGCGCAGGTTCGGCCTTACATGGAATACTGTTCCCATCTCTGGGCTTGGGCTCCCCAGTGCCTGCTTCTTCCTCTTGACCTCAACCAGCGCAGAGCAGCTCGAATCGTTGACGATCGAGTCCTCTCCAATCGGCTCGATTCACTAGCGCTGCGCATAGTTGTTGCATTACTTTGCATTTTCTTTTGCACAACCACGGGGAGTGCTCTGAGGAGTGGTTCCGATTAATTCCAGCCGCCGAATTTCACGAATGCACATCGCGGCAAAACTACACTTACCATCAGGTGAGCCGTATGCTCCTTTCCTATAAAAAATATTGTCTTTAACACTCATCACGCGGTGACTTTAATGCAAAAACAGGCACAAGGAAAGACAATGAGCTATGAGTAGGTAACTTTGAATTAGAGAACAGAACGTTACAGTTAGATTAGAGAGTGTATCTTAATATAATATTACTCTTTTTTTCACACAATTTGCTTAACCCCATCCTGACGGTGCGCACAATGAAGTGTCAACTTGAAGTTTATCAGTCTGTCGATGAGGACCATTGCCTTTGCGATACTGTCCTCAATCCTTGTTCTCCAGGAGGGTAGAACGATACTTTGCCCAGTATCACGTCCGGAGGTGGGAAGTATTATTATTATTATTACAATTAGATTAGTTATTATTATAGTTAAACTAACACAATATTTGATTTTTCTTCAATTTAAATGATTTTAAGACCAAATACCTGAATAAAATACTCGTCATGATGCAAAGATGCATTTGATAAGATGTTATATAATATTATCATAAAAAGCGTTAAAATTAATCGCAAATTGTATAGTTTTTAAAAAGCAGATAAAGTGACAAATCTATGATAGATAGACATAGTGTCTCGCGAACTTTGAAAGAATAGAGGTGTTTCCCTCTCCTGAGGAGGAGTCGCCTGAGGCGGTCGACACTGCTTATCTGTGCGCGATAGCATCCCGTCACCCTACCTATATGCAACGAACCTGAACACTATATATTTTTAGTCGGTGCTAGTAATCTTGCCTTGCCCTCGAGAGGCAGGGCATGCGTAGGAATTATGTTAGGTTACTTTCTCTATGTCCCTACAGTAGTTCCCATCAGCCCTTTGATAGGTTTCAGGCTTTGAGTTTGGAATACACGTGAGGTCCTTCGACCAATACGCTAATATATTAAGTCACAGATGGGAACAATACTCGCCTAACCCAGATTCCTCACCATAAAATCACTATAACTAAAGTAAATAAGTTGATTTGAAGTCGTTATCATTGGTGAAAAGCAAACTAATGAAAACTGCGCATGTCAAAATAATAAATTAATAAGTCACTCGTGGTTTGTTAAACATGTCAGTATTAAATTAATAAATTGCCAAATACCAGAGAATGCGGTTATATCAGCGGTTACTATGTTTCTGTTTTATTTTTCGCAAAAGTAAACCAAATTTCTATAAAATTATTAAAGAAAGATTTTAAATTTATTTAGATATATTCTTAATTATATGCCGTGCAGTGAATGAGGTGTATAAGAATACACTACTTCATCTTTTCACATTGGTATCGTAAAAGGCGGTAGAAGGAAACTGAAACATGAGATGGGCAGCAGCGTCATTATGATAACAACGAACAAAAAAAACTGCGGTCGCATCCCATCCCCTCCTGCCAAGCATGCTAACTATAGTAAATATTTTTAATTAGTAAGCATTCATGAAATTCGGCGGCTGGAATTAATCGGAACCATTTCTCAGAGCACTCCCCGTGGTTGTGCAAAAGAAAATGCAAAGTAATGCAACAATTATGCGCAGCGCTAGTGAATCGAGCCGATCGGAGAGGACTCGATCGTCAACGATTCGAGCTGCTCTGCGCTGGTTGAGGTCAAGAGGAAGAAGCAGGCACTGGGGAGCCCAAGCCCAGAGATGGGAACAGTATTCCATGTAAGGCCGAACCTGCGCCTTGTAAAGTTGCAGGTGTTGTGCGGGCATGAAATACTGTCCCGCTCTGCTGAGCATGCCAAGCGTTTTAGAGGAAAATTGGGCCTTCTCTTCCAAGTGACCACAAAACCGCACATCATTCGATATGTCGACGCCGAGGATTTCGATACTGGCTGAGGCAACAAGGAGAGTGCCTTTAAACGAGAAGATACGACAAAGGAGTTCTCTTTAGCGGTAAGCGCGTAAACTTGTGTCTTCTGGGGATTAAACTGGACTAGATTTAGTCGCGCCCAATCCGAAACTTAGTTCAGCAAAGACTCTACTTTAGACACAAGTTTGTTCCGGTAGTAGTGTTGCCATTCGCATAGTAATAAATATTACCGGTTTGCAACATATCATTGATATGCAGAGAAATAGCATTTGTGATAGCACGCAGCATTGCAGAACACCAGCATTAATTTGCTTGAAATCGGAGCACCATCTACTACGACTTTGACGCTCCGATCTGCAAGATAGCTGATGATCCAATTGCAGAATTCTTCAGAATGCCCATAGGAAGGGAGCTTCGAAAGAAGCGCTTAGTGCCAAACCCAATCGAAGTCTTTCGCTATGTCCAAACTAACGGCCAATGATGATAACATTGACCGTTAGTTTGGACTCTACTGCCTCCACCAATCTACAAAAACCGTACCGCTAGTCACTAATCAGCTGGTGATCCTCAAGGTACCGCATGGGCTGGCAGTTTATAATGGACACCATTATTTTGGAGAACAAAAGAGGTGATGGCGATAGGCCTGTAGTTAGACGGGTATAAGGAGTCGTCTTTTCTAGGGATCGGGAGATTCCGTCAGGCCCACTCGCCTTGTGGATATCCAGGGATAGGAGTGTTTTGCGAACTGAGTGCTGTGTGTAACACATGTCTGGCATGGAGCACTCATACTGCGGGATGGTCGTCAGTGTGCTTCCCCCGTCATTGAAAGTCGAGTTGGATGCAAAGAAAAAGCCTAGCAGATTGACTTTGTCCTTTGCGGAATGGGCCAGTGAGTCGTCCTCTCTATGCAGAGGTGGAAGAATAGGCTGACAGAAATTGCCTTGGATAGCATCAGCGAGAGAACAGGATGTGCGAGTTTCCGAAGGAAGGTGAACTATTTTCTCGCTAATTCTGACTAAAGAAATACTCCTTACTCTGTGCTAGAGCGCCGCAAAGGAACAAACAAACATACATACATATGCATACATATATAGGCTATGTATTTGCATGACTATTATGAAATTATAGTACGTACAACTCGATGGTTTATACGCAAATTGTTACAATTCTTAATAAACAAATGTTTTGTGATGTGAAAGATTTACTAAGATATAAGAATATAACATAAAATAGAATAGAATAGAATATTTTTATTCAATATACATTACAGGTATAATTCTTATTGAAAGTCATTTTTTACTTTACCACTGGTTCGAAAAAAAAACCCTCTGTCCCAGGAAGAACCAGCAAGAAACCCAGCGGGACTTTTGTTTAAATAAATTTAAAAATATAAATGATTACGAACTATTTACATAAATTATTTTAGAAACTGCTTGGAAGCGACCACCTCATTACCAGGGGTTATTATAAACCATGTATTTATTTATACTATAATAACCCTTTTTATACAGTTTCAGCTTGACATAACATTTAAACTTGGTAATAGAGAGAGCCTGTACATTTTCCGGGACCTTGTTGTAATAACGTATACATTGCCCCAAGAATGAATTACTGACTCTGAGGAGTCGAGAAACTGGCATCACTAGCGTGTGTTTGTTCATGGTATTTACAGAATGTACATCCCTTTTTTTACTAAAACTACCTTTGTTTTTGTAAACATACATTAAATTTTCCTAAATATACTGAAAGGCCAAAGTATTTATTTCTTTAAATTTATCTCTAAGAGACTTTCTCGGTTTTAGATTGTAAGTAGCTCTAATGGCGCACTTCTGTAAAACAAAAATAGTTTCTGAATCTGTAATCTGTAAAATGCCAAAAGACATTATGCTATGGAAATAACTGAAATAAACTAATCTAGCTGTCTCGACACTAGTGAGCCCTCTAATCGTTTTTACAGCATAGGCTGCAGAACTTAGTCTGCTTGCTAATTTGGATATATGGGGGCCCCACTGAAGCTATGCATCGAGAGTGATGCCAAGAAAAACAGTGGATACAACAGGGCTCAGTTCCTCGCCATTTAAAAACACATCGGTATTCAGAGTTTTAAAATTCGTTGTTGTAAATTTAACACAATTCGTTTTATTTCCGTTCAAATGCAGATTATTAACGTTAAACCAATGCACTAATTTTGATATAGCATTATTCACTTCGTCACATTTAAATGATTGACGTTTAAATTTAAAATCAAGGAAGTATCATTAGCAAATAATATTATATCATGACTATCCCCTACAAGGTAATGTAAGTCATTAGTATACACCAGAAACAGGAATGGGCCGAAAATCGAGCCCTGAGGGAGACCCATTAGGACAGGTGACCCGGAAGAACGTTTACCATTGATAATAACCTTCTGCCTTCTATTACTTAAATATGAAATAATAAGTTTAGTGATAGTTTCCTGATTAATGACTCATGGTGAACACAGTCGAAGGCCTTGGATAGGTCACAATATATACCCAAAGCATTCTTTGAATTCTCCCATGCACATAAAATATGTTTAGTAAGCTCAACTCCAGCGTCAGTTGTCGAGCGATCCTTTGTAAAACCGAACTGATATTTATGTAGCAATTTATTAATATTAAAGAAACTTAACTTAATAATTGTTAAATTGTTATCAATGTCATTTATTTGTATGTGATTCTTGACTTGCACTATAATAATGTATGTTGTTAGAGTTATCAGAGAAACTAAACTGAACCAGGAGATGGGCAGCAGCATCTTTCTCATAACAGCTGAGTACAAATAAGCACTGCGGATCCAACCCACTTACCAAACATGACAAGCCATGGCAAATATCCCTCCTATGAGGCAATTCGTGGGGAGGATTCGTTCAGCAGGCGACTTTTGGTAGGCTGTAATGGTAATGGAAACACAGCTGTGTTATAAGATATATAACTACATGCATAACAGCATTAGCTATTGTAAGATATATAGCTATAAGCTGCTATTTTACGCTGTTATTCTGTAATATTTTCCTTTATCGCCGAGCACGTCAACCGAAAACTCAGGTCATTCTGCGCTTAAATCGCGATTAACGAATTAATTGGTGATTGCAACATCGAATTTTGTTCGCTCGCGTAGTAGGAAATAATGCCTTTTATGGTAAAGCTTATCCCTTGTTATATCTACCGTGATAATATAATATTTTATTTAATTTAGCACATAAAAGCTTTAGCCACATCATTACAATAGACTTAAAATATCTAAAAGTTACACATAAAATAACTTTTCAGAAAAGGGTCTGATACTTTCCGTACAAATTTTCATCATTTATTGTTGGGTACATCTACTGTAAAGACTTTTTAGACTTTATATGTATCTGCTACGACTACGACAAAACTCTGTTTTCATACAAAAAGTGGGCAGTGTCAATAAAACAAGGACATCCAATTACAAGTTTTATTACATTTTTACACATAGATCCAACAATAGGGATGTGATTCATCATCGTACACAAGAGCTTATAAGATAATTTCATATTATATCGACATTACTTTTTCTTCATCTTCCTAAAGTGGTAGAGCCACGCTGCAGCTATAATATTATGATTGTAGCATGAATGAATTGGCTCGACCGAGGAAGGACCACGCTCTGACAGAATTCCAGCATAAAATAGCACGCTTAATAATGCTGTGTTTCGTATGGTGAGTGCATAGAACCGGGTACCCTTTTTACCGGAAATGAGGCTTTCCATCTCAGTGCTTAGGGGTGACAACAAGGGGTGAAAAGAATTGTCGAGAACTATGGGTCACAGCATCCACTTACCATCAGGTGGACTATGTGCTTCCTTATTCTTTAAAAAATAAGCTTTTCATTTTTTTGTATCCTCTAATAAAATATCATATTTCTTAAACATAATATAAACATCGAAAATTGGTCGAACGTTTTTTTAGTATTTAATAGAAAAAACGTGGGGAATGATACTGCATTCGAAAGGCCAATATGGGCGAAAATAAAATCATTTGTTGTAAAGGCAGGTTAACTAAAGTTAACATACACATATTTATATTTTTCATACAAATCGCTTTAACCAATTAAATAAAAGCACTTTCATAGCTGATATGTAATTGCGTGTAATGTAGGTACTATAACGAAGCAATGTCACTGGTATATTTATTTATTTATTTAATTAATTTATTCAGAAAACCAACAGCGTATATAGTAAATATTAATATTAATGTAACAAACTAAAAGTATGGCTAACAACAGGTTTCCCTTATATTGCTTGATGGCAGGCATATTGTTGTTGGAAGAAAATGAAAGAAGAACAATCATTAATTATTGTTACGGCCTACGGTTGCTCCCTTAAAGGATCCAATCCTCTGGGGCCCATGAGCAGAAGACTTCCCAAGCAAACGTAGGTCGGGCCTCAATGTGGCCACGTGGAAATTCCTAATTACAATAAACCAGATGGGAGGACGTTAGAAGGACATAGTACTTACCATTATCCGAAGCTAACTTCGCACCAAGGCTTGGGCAGGCCGTGAGTGTGTGTAATAGTGGATGGAGAGTAGTGTACAGTGAGGGGTGAATGTGTGGGGCCTTGTCAAGCATAGGCGACCAGCTGCTGCTGAGTTCCAGGCTGCTCCAAAATGCTGCCACACTGCTTCAGACTGCTTCGGCGCCGGACCACAGTCACTTTCTTCTTTCGTCACGATGACAGTCAATTAACTCTATCGTACGATTAACTAACTTACAGAAGCCACTAACTATCGCGGGGTATAAGGTTACCGCACAAAATACGCACGGAGTTTCTGGATCAAAGGTCACTACGGTTTCGCGTTGCAACAGTTAGTTCTAGAATACAGAGGCCGCACTAGCAAATATTGTCGAATGCACTTATACAGATTCTGAGTCGGACCCAATAAGTCCCGGGGAAGCTCTCCAGTAGGGATACGCGCCACAAAATTCCTAGACCGTATTTTTACTGTCCGCGCTTAATTATTCCGAGTTCCCGCGCTTTATTGGCAGCGTGCCAATTGTAAGCACTGCCTAAGGACGACTGACTGCCCTTGGGCGTTTTGCGCACGACCGGAAGTCAAACCGGTATGACTGCACCGCGCCGAGGGCCCTCTCGCGTCAATCCTTGAAAGTGTTTGGCGCGAACAATTATAATACATAAAACTACTTAAGTACTTATATTTATATTAGTAGCTTCAAAAATACATATAGAAAAAATAGAAGAGGAAATGTATAACAACTGTAATAATTAACAAAGACACTATATTATAAAAAAATAATTATAAATAATGAATATTTGATTACTAAATTCATATTCTATAAAAAACCTTATTAATTAAAATTAGATATATAACTAAAAGTCGATGGGGAGGGACTAAAAGCGATGCATGTTGATACTGTGTAAGACTTTACACAATAGACATCTACATCTATCCTCTATTACAAATCAAAATATAGATGCGTTGTCACCCGTGAGGACTAAGATGCAATGCCTCATTTCCATTAAAAAGGGCCTCCGGCCACCTGCACTCACCAAGTGAAACGCAGAGGTAAACCTCTACTTCACGCTGATTTTCTGTAAAGTCGTGGTACCACCCCGGTTCGAGCCGGCCTATCCGTGCGACAGCAAAAGCTGCTGCGTGGCTCTACCACTGTTAAAAAAGTCTGGCATTTTTTAAGATTCGTTGGATTCAAATATTAGTATTTTGAAGGCTCTTTCCGAAATTCATAGAATAAGGAGAGAGGAGATGAATTACCAAATGCCATCACTATAAATTATTTACGCTTCGTATCGCGTCGTTGTTTGCGGACTTGATCCGGTCGGATTGTGGAGCAAATCATAGGGGCGCAGGTCCAGGAATAGCACTTTTTTATGTGCTGCGATGTCCATAAAGGGCATCCAGTATCTCATTGAAATTCCACTAAAATGTAATATCAGGTAAATAACTTCATTTTTTATTTGAGATTGTTCTAATCAAAGATCCGTTTGAGTTTCGGAATCGCTTACCATGTTGATGATAACCAAAATGTATGACCTGGTCACTAATGTTTGCAAGAAGGTTGCGCATTCGTAAGGCGGTAATGAATGCTACTTTAACGAAACAAACCAACAGTTTTCTTCTTAGTTACACTAATATTGTAATTGACAATTGTTTGGTTTATAACTACTGAACACAATGAGTATATACCCATTAGTCGTTGTCGAGCTGCGTCCTCAGGTCCGATTTCAGTACTAACAATCTGGGCGTATTCAAGGCTAGAGAGAATAGAATTTTGTTAAGCTAAAACAGTACGTCTTAACATCTAGGGCTTCATCGTCACTTAACACCAGGTGGGATTGTGGTCAATAATTGGCTTATAATAATTAAAAAAAGGATATTGGCTATAGTAGACTATGGCTATATTATGGGGTGGTGGGTTCACTTACGGCGCCATAACATGGCAAACACATCTATATATTAATATGCCTAGAAAGATTAAGCAGGCTGATAAGTGCAGCACCGATACCGTCTCACTAGTAAAACTGCCCAGTCCGCGTCATCACTCATCTATAGAATTTAAATTCCGTCTAAATCTAATAAGAATATGTATAGTACAATAGCCATATTGTTTGCCTCAGTCTAGTTCGTCAATCAACTTAATGCTCTGCTTGCAGACGACATAGGTACTTGGCGAAATTGGTGTACTCAAATCAATATAATCATTTTGGTGCATTTTTTACGCAAGACTATACTTATATGCAAGCAACGAACTCTATGCAACAAACAGTGGAACTAAAGCGAATGTCAGTTAATTGCTGCCTACCTCGTATGTCAGCGTGTAGGTGGACTTATTTTTTATTATTTCTTAGACATGAAGTTTTTCTTACTTTGTAATCTTTCACCGACGAGTTTATGGTAAATTATCACATTGCACAAATTGCGTTAAACTATTACCTTGGTGCTGGTGGAAATCGAACTTGAGTTGCTCGCGTAGTGTGAAATGAAAGGCTAGCACTTATTAACCCCTGAGATATTACGGCGCTTGAAGCGATCGTATCTTCCTTGTACTCACACAAAAAATAAACAAATGGCATCTATGTAGAACAAAAACACAATTGGACAGGTGCTTTCCATAAATCATAATAAATTTATCATGTATATATCCTTCATTGTATACGTTTTGTAAAGAAAAATAAAATTGTTGAGCGACTTCTTTCACCCGCTATCATGTTGAAAGCTACTTGTCTGTCATGAATAATTAATAAATTTAGACTTTCCACTACAAATTTATTTTAATATTACTACCGTTCATAATTTGAATATGTGGAATCACATCGTTTGAATGAGATTGAAACCAGCGATCTCAAACTGGGGTGTTTATATACTCAGCCACTGCGTAGCCAGGCCATCGCTATACTTATTTAACTTCTTTCTTGTACTTGAATTACTTTGATTCTCAAAGAGTTCGTTTAGGTAGGTACCATCTTCTTATCTATTTATAGCAATTTTTCATTTACTACCATTTTGAAAATTCTAGTCTGGAGGAAAGAAGAAAACAGTACAATTACAGAATATGAGCCATTCCGTCGTACGTACTCCTCCAAAGTGATACAACGTGTCTATAGAATTATTTCCTCTAAGTAGGTTAGAATTGTAGCCTAGATAGATTGCAGATTGCAGATGTAGGTAACAGATTACAGGTGTAGGTTACAGGTGCAGCCTACTTGTTTAGTGACATCCACTGGTCCTATGGCTACCGATAGATAGCGATAAAATACCCAGTCAGAAGACTGGGAGCAGCGTCAATGAAAACGGTTTCATTGCAGTCGCAAGTTAGTACTTACAGTATTGATAAAAATGAAAGTCGCTTTTAAGGTATCGTACGAAAAAGTCAAAACAGATCCTATATAATGCTGTCAGTCTACCTGTCTGTCCGTCCGTCCGTCCAAATATCACGAATCTCTAGCGCGCAGACGACATGAATTGATATACCTGAACTTTGGATATTGGTTCCAACCCAGACGAACTTCCAAAAGGAAATGGAGTTATACTACCTAGTAAATATATACAGACGATAGAGATATACAGACGTATATATTTTATATTTCTGAGTCTATGAACTATATGTGTGATAGTATGGATGTAAATCATTATCACCATTAAAACCTTTCACAAGTTCAGTGGGATGTAAACGAGAAGACATTTTATCTACCTGTTATAAATTGCCGTTCCTTCTTCTACTACTACACTCTTTCCTTCGAACCAAACCAACTTGAAAATATACTAGCTAAATAGCAGGTACTTTAAATGAAGCTACAGAACTATTAAAAACACTGCGTTACGAGTAGTTGCAATGACTGTCAGCTGTCTAATTTTTTTTATACAAAGAAGTAGCATTAATCTTAGCCATTTCCAGAATAGATAAGTTCTCGCACTTCTTCATAATTAAAATGAGTATTTTTTAAGAAGTAAAAATGATTTTGTAATTCATAACTTCTTTTAATCTTTGATTTTTTTAAAGCATGCATTTTTATATACTATAAAACACACCACAACTCAATGAATTAGCAAGTAATGCCAAGTTAATTAAGCTAGATAAGATAAATATTAAATTTAATAAAACTTCTCTCGCTTCGCTTGACTCCGTCGTTCCGCAACAAGAATCTGATTGATCATATTATGGAAATTTTCTAACATTTTTGCAAACATTTTATCTATTGTATTTGCTTATTGTGTCTGATTTTCAGTCATACCCTAACTGGAGCACGGTTTGCTTTACTCACTGCGATGGATATATAAGTTAGTGAGCTCTATATGTTATATAACACACTGGAAATGCTTCCTTCTAATTCCAATCTAAGTGAATGTGTACGTTGAGTTTTACCTTAACTTACCCTTGACTTTGTACATTTGTTTTATTGTATTATATATATGTAGTAATTGTTACGTTCAAAATAATCGATTTATTCATGGATTTTAGTTAACCAGATTTAAAGATATTAATTCTTACTGCTTTGTAGATCTAGTGGTCGTAACAGGGTTGCTGATCATGAGGTCCCGGGTTCAAATCCCGGGTCGTACGTATCAATTGTTGGGTTTTTCTGACAAGAAATTCTCAGTCAGTTACCCAGAGTCAGGAAGTTAGTCATGCGCCTGACCTCTCTTCAGTCGTGTCTAATAACCATCGCATCGGACTATACGAGTTATTTTGCAATAACCGGCAAAATTTGAAGAGAAGGTTCAGAAAAAGTAATTTAGGCAAATGGAGAAGAAAAATTAATTAAAAAATATCTGCCATTTTTTTTCTTTTAAATTCAAAATGCGTGATAATGCATTATTTTAAATGTAAGGGTCGATCGGTAGGCAAAAACGTTGTTGCCCATAAATCACATTCAATTTGGGATAATTTCAATTAAAAGTAGAAGCCTTATTTAAGCGTATTTTCAAAAACTGCAAAAACGGTATATCATTATTTATATATTTGGCTACTCTTTGAAAAATAACCCTGTAAAAGTGAGGGAATAGAGAGTGCACTTGTATATATAAGTTTATACACTTGGGTGCTATAATCCTGTCCTTCGCTAGTCTCTGTTGAGATGGGCCGCTGTGATCGAAATTCTGTCTGGGGGACATAATATTATTTTATAATATTATTGAATTAGACTTTAGGCAGTTGATTAGGAATATATTAGTTACCGAGCTCACTAATGAAATTAATGAGCTTAATAATGCAAGTAAGCTACGCACAGTAAGACAATGTAAAAAGGGGAGAGAAGGGTGGGCCGGTAAGAAGCAGATTTACGGGCGTTAGGCAACCTCCTAAGGCCTCCGAAGGCGTACGCTTCTAAAAACTGTTCCGCTTTTCGGCCGAGGCCGTATCGTTCCCTTAGCATGAAGAAATAAAGCTTTCATTAATTCAGAAGAAACTACAAAAAAACATATTAAAACCGATTGGCAGAATAAATTGGCACAACCAATCTGTATGGTCTACAAATAACTGATGTAGGCGTTGATGCTTGCCGGCTTCACCCGTTCACTGTGACCTAGGCGCCGCACCCGAAGTTTGCTGTCGTGAAAAACTTGCTTGACGTTTTGGAGTTAGTACTGTCATACATCAGAGGTGTCACTGACAAGATTGGCTACATCTTGAAGCGTGCTTCCATTAAGATATACTTCAAGCCGCCAAAGAAGATTAGTAAATTTTTACCATCAGTCATGTGTCAATGTCCCTCTGCAAGATGCAGAAGTATACAAGCTTGAAACTAAAAGATCAATAAAAAACCGCGTTAAAAACACAAAGCTGATGTGAAGAATCACGCTTCTGGATTTCTGTAGTTTGTGAACACGTACACTCGCCGCCGCCACTACATCAGGTTTGATTTTTTTTTATAGAATAAGGGTGACAAACGAGCACAAAGTCCACCTGATGGTAAGTGGTTGCTGCGGCCCATAGACATCTACATCTATCCTCTATTCCAAATCAAAATGTAGATGCGTTGTCACCCGTGAGGACTAAGATGGAATGCCTTATTTCCAGTAAAAAGGGCCTCCGGCCACCTGCACTCACCAAGCGAAACGCAGAGGTATACCTCTACTTCACGCTGGTTTTCTGAGAGGTCGTGGTACCACCCCGGTTCGAGCCGGCCCATCCGTGCGACAGCAAAAGCTGCCGCGTGGCTCTACCACTGTTAAATGATAGACCACAAATCCTCGCTAAGGAACACCGATTCCTTCCAAGGATGAATCACGAGGCTATTGAAATCAAAAAACATCCTTATTTCAATAGAGAAGATGTCTGGGTGCGACTATCTGCTTGGGATTGTATAATTAATAAAATTAAATCCCAACCCAAGCACACAACCGCAAGACTTCAAGGTGCTATAAGTTCATACTGCGTAGAACGGAACAATAATTAATAATTTTTATCTGGAGGTAGCCGTGGTTAACCATGACATTGGGACGTCAAACACCTCAGTCCCACCAGTGACCATGAGTGCTGTAAATTGCTCGAAACGTCGGGAATATAAGTTAATGTACGTGATAAAATCCTTAAAAACTTTTTTTTTCTTATTTCATTGTTCATAAATACGCTCGTAGCTTAACGTGCACTTTTCCTGTCGACTGAGTAAAGCTTGTAAATGACCGTGTAGTGGCGGGAATATAAAATAAGTTAATGTACGTAATAAAATACGTAAAAACTAGTTTTAAATTTTAATTTTAATTTAAATATGTAGTGTTCGCGTAAATATAAGAAATCATAGTGATTTCTTATATTTACGCGAACTATTCTATTCTTCACATCAGCTATGTGTTCTTTAACGCGGGTTTTTATGGATCTTTTAGTTTGTCCTATATAAGAGAGACCACATTCACAATCCAGCTTTTTTACCATCAGTCAAGTGTAATATTCCTCTGCAAGATGCAGGAGTGTACAAGCTGGATTGTGAATGTGGTCTCTCTTATATAGGACAAACTAAAAGATCCATAAAAACCCGCGTTAAAGAACACATAGCTGATGTGAAGAATAGACGCTCCGGGAAGTCTGCAGTCTGTGAACATGTACAGGATCGCCCCCGTCACTACATTAGATTTGATAGACCACAAATCCTCGCTAAAGAACACCGATTCCTTCCAAGGATGATTCGCGAGGCTATTGAAATCAAAAAACATCCTAATTTCAATAGAGAAGATGGCTGGGTGCTACCATCTGCTTGGGATCCCATAATTAATAAAATTAAATCCCAACCCAAGCATACAACTGCAAGACTTCATGATACTGTAAGTTCATACTGCGTAGATCGGAACAAAAATTAATAATTTTTAATCTGGAGGTAGCCGTGGTTAACTATGACATTGGGACGTCATACACCTCAGTCCCCCCCGTGACCATGGGTGCTGTAAAGTGCTTGAAACGTCGGGAATGTAAAATAAGTTAATATACGCGATAAAATCCGTAAAATTAGTTTCATTTAAATATAAGAAATCATTCAGGAAATAAGATGTAAGCGGTATCACGAGCAGTACGGCTAGTTCTGCTCTCGCCCAGCCATACATCGTCTTATTTCCATCATGGCGATATGACCATAGGTCATATTTCTGACAAACAAATTGAGATATTTGTTGAGCTCACAAACTTGAGGAAAAAATAAGATGTAAGCGGTGTTGTGAGTGGTGCAGTTGGTCGGCTCTCACCCAGCTATATGTCTTCATTACATCATGCCGGTATGAACGTTAGTCATGTGTCTGACAAGTTGAGATATTTGTTTCGCCAACTTGTATGCCTTTTGTCAGATCCTTGTCCAGTGTACTGTTATAGGCTGATGAACAAGAAAATATAATAATAATAATGTCCTCCAGGCCGAATTTCGGTCACGGCAGCCAGTCTCAACGGAGACTAGCCATCGGCGCAGGACAGGATTATAGTGCCTAAGTGTACGCGCAAACACAGGTGTACTCTCTATTCCCTCACTCTCATAGTCCGATGGGACGGTAAACCAACACGACCGGAGAGAGATCAGGAGCAGGACCATCGGCTTTACGTGCTTTCCGAGGCACGGGGGTGAGACACCGCCAAATTCCTGACTCCGGGCAGCTACTGAGAATTTCTTGATGGAAAAACTCAACAACTGATTTTTTTTGCCCGACCCGGGATTCGAATGAATCCCGAACACAACGACAAGAAAATATGACATATAACAGAACATTGTAATTTTAAAGGTACCTTAAAAGATTTTATTGTGAAATAAAATAATAGATAAAATAAATTGTTTTTGATGATTATCACATAAATTAAAAGATATATTAAAAAATTCGAACATAACTTTTTTGCTTTGCAATTTTGTATAAAAAATTCATTACAGCGTTTTTTTTAAATTATTTTACTTTAACATAATTTTGCAACAAAACTAAAGACAACTAACGTATGAGTAAATCTGCAGAGTTCTTTTTTGTTTTAGTTTTACGTGGATGGCGTCGCAGGTATAAGCTAATAATACCCTTGTAGGAAGGACCTTTTACCTTAATCGTCACGCTGGGCAGGGGGATGACGATCGTTGTACTAGATTTTTCGTAATTTTGACGCTGCTGCCCATCGACGGTCTGGATATTTTACGTCTGGCGTAAACAAGATAGTTTTATATGCTCCGAATACCAGTCCCGTCCCTAATACCAGCCTTTTTGCCTTTTAACTTGATCAATAAAGTTTCTATTGTGTTTTGTCAACTAATAAAATCTAAAAGTAATAAGTGAAAAAAGTACCTACAGTTCTAGTCAGCTTAAAATCAGGACAGGTACAGACAACAACAAAAAATTTGGACAAGATTTTGACTTAAATATTTAACATTATCTATATCTCTAATCTATCTGCTCTGCAATTTGCATGAACATGATTGTAGAGATACATCATGGTGACCCCCGTTACCATGCGTGTCGGCACAGTACCCGAAACTATAAATATAAATATAAGTTGATTATACGCTTTAAAATCCGCAAAGAACTATTTTTTTGAACAAGAGTGACGCAGGCCACCTGATGATAAGTGTATGCCATGGCCTATAGGACCCTGAGAACTAAGGCGAAATGCCTCATTTTCAGTAAAAAGGGTCTCCGGGTCTCTATATTCACCATACGAAATACAGCGTTGCAAGGTATCTTTTAGAATAGTGAAATTTTCCCGCGCTGCCTCAATGCATGCTGGCGGACTTAACACCCATCCAGCCATTATAGTTCAGCATGTTTACGCATATTCTTTGAGGCGATTGAAAATGTTTATTTGTTACTTTTTCTGATGCAGACACAATCTGTCCACAACGTTTACTTTGACCCACAAATGTCTAATGGAGTTTGTTCTGAAAAGCGGGCCAGCCATTACACGGGATCGCTATGATCTGTCCACTAATTTCCACATTGTTCATTCAAGTACTCACGTAATCGGGTGCTCAGCCATGCTAATTATAGATATCGCGTTGTCGTGCAAGATCACATCGCCCAACATAAAATTGTCATTACTGGCTAAATTTTCGCAACCATCCGACACTGCTCTGTACCAATGCGTAGGCACGGAACCTAGGTTGCCAGTCCTCCCATCGGGCGTGTCCCCAGGTGGTGGATAGGGGAAAGCCAACCTGATATGGGTGGTAGCGGGAAACCGCCGCGGACCAATTCTGGCTGGGTATGGGCGTACCCGTGGTTCCATTAGGACCAGAAACGGCCGGGGCTTAATACCCTAAGGGTTGGGCCTTCACAGGCTTGTCGTTGCTCCCGGTCTCGCTCTTTGATTAGAGCGGAAACAGGACGCAACACATGCGGCGATGTGTCAAGCGCACCAATGCTGGATGATCGCGCGCGGTATCGTGTCTAAACGAGCAGTTCGACTTCAAGCCTGAACACTTGTGCACCGACTAGTTACATCGTCTCACAGAATACATTCTTAAAGTAAGCCTCCCACAAAGTTGTGGCAGAACCACTATAACCAGTGGCCTCTTCCTCGATGTCGCAAAAGCATTTGACAAATTCTGGCACGACAGCTTGCTTTACAAGCTGTATAAACTCAACGTGCCTGATAGGCTCATCCACATTATCAGAACCTTTCTTTCCAATCGCCACTTTCGCTATTGAATAGAGGTTAATCGCTCTACAAGCATCCCCTCAAGACTGGAGTCCCACAAGGCTCCGTCCTCTCTCCACTACTCTTCACACTCTACACGAATGACATCCCGAATCACTCAGTAGTGAATACTGCTCTTTTCGCAGATGACACAGTACTTTTCGTCGCTCATCCCAACACAAGATACTTGACCAAAATACCGTCAACCGCCTAGACAATTAGTTATGCTTATGGAAAATCGAAGTAAATCCTGAGAAAAGTGTAGCAATACGCTTTCAAAGGATCTCCACTTTCAATTGTCAAATAGGAAACCCCAAGAATAAGTTTGATACGATCACCCTGTGCGGCCGCCAGATCCCCTGGCAATCAACGGTCAAATATCTGGGGTCACATTTGACCACGGTATTACATTCGCAATGTCCGCAACCGTGCCAAATTTGTTACTAGTCGCCTCCACCCGCTAGTGAACAGCAGGAGCAAACTGTCCTTAAGACACAAACTCCATCTTTATAAAGCGTGCATAAGACCTATCATGTCTTACAAAAGCGTAGTTTTCGCGCACGTAAATCATATTCCTTTTATGACCTCGAAGTCGTTAAAAAATAGATTCATTCGCATAGTCACTGGAGCTCGGTGATACCTGCGAAACTCTGACTTACACAGGGACTGTCAACTTCCGACGATCTCTAAATACTTCAAGGATATGTCTCGGCGCTATTTCGAGAGGGCCGAGACACATCCAAATCTACTAGTGGTAAACGCATCCACCTACGCTCTGACTCCAAACGTTACGCTAACCCTCCGGAGGCCCCGAAACGTTCTAATCGAACCCCCTGTTCAGCTATATACTGACGACCGAAATGTCGCCGGCTAGTCACACTTCAACACTACACATTCACCTAGTACCACAAACACTGTTAGGACAAAAAAGGATGGGACGCAGTGAGTCCGCAAACGGGCGCGCCGCACACCACTCTACACCGCGTACACAACGTAACCCGCGTCCCTGGGTGGTTCTCACTGCACGATAGAATATCGAACGATACGAGTTAGCCGTCAGAGCCGGGGCCCGTCACCCCCTTTTCGGACGGACGTAAGATAAACCATCCATGTTATATTAACGTGATCACTGAACTGAACGCAATATTATCCCACTCCCCCAAGGTTATCAATTTTAGTGCAAGTTAAGCAGACGCTAATCTATGAAGGCTCTGTTCCCAAAACAAACTGAAAATTGCCATTTAAATAAAGTTACATAATTTTCATTTATAAAGCTTGCGAGCGTCAAAACAATATTACTTGTATTTATCCTTTATTGGTTTTATTTACAATTGGACGATCCACTCGGTCGTCGAAATGCTTCGTGTTATTGATAAGTTTATAACATACAGAAATTGGATGTTGCTTTATTCTATTACAATACATAAGACTTTTTAAAATAATAATTGTTGCGTAAAGATATTTTCTTTATTTATTATGTCATATTATTATACAATTTTAAATATTAAAACTGAAATAGTGGCAAATCAATGACAGACTTATAAATAAAAAAAATGTGTGTGTGTACTTATGTACGCACGTAGGAAGTTATACTTTAGTGCAACAAAACAAAAATAACTAGCTTAAATATAGTTATCAGTTCCCACGAAAACTTAAGAGACAGTTACCCAATGGAGTTGTCGGTTTGAGGTGTCAGTGTGCAAGTGCATCGTAACAACTTCATGGTGTCGATTTTAGCTGTCGGTGTGCGCGCGTATCGTAATATATTCACTCTCATAATTTTTCCCAAACGCTCCAAAAGAAGTATAACTTCGAAAACGCATTCCAAATTAAATTTTTGAAAAAAATAAGATAAAAAGAACTTTATAAATTGTAACAGTACTTAGGACCATACTGTAGTTATATTTCTTCTGTCTATTTTAATTTTCTCTTCAATCCTATATAAACGTTAAAAAAACGTACAACAATATTGAAGTAATAATTTTAAATAATTTAATATTTAAAATTCTATTTCTATCAAATTAGTTAAATATGTGAGCGATTTATTTCGCACTATCAAACCCGCTGAGATTCTCACTGTGAAAACATTACCATTCTCGTACACCTCAGTGCTTTCGCACTTAATCCGACGGCAATGCAAATGAGAAAATATTTTCACACCTATTCGAGTTACGGGACTGTTTTCAAAAGATAATTTCAGAAGAAAAGTTCAAAGATACAAAAAAATATTGGCAGAAATTTCAATTCTGTTGTTTCGAAAAAATTTAATTGTTGTAAAAAAAGAGTAAATTTCACTATGTCTCCTCATCTCATGATAGGGTCCTACGTTCTTCTTCTAATAACAAAATCTGTCCGATGATATCAGTAAAGCACCCAATAAGTACGCTTTTAAAAATTGGTCCGTAATCATCTATTGAAGACAACGCATTTTACATGATTCATCCATTTAATATGTATTGCTAAACAGACGCATATATTCATAAGTATTTGTATGTACAAATTATATATGTATATTTGTATATATGTATGTATACGTCATATGTATATAGTTTATTTACTAGTAAAATGTATGTATTATGTAGTTAATTATCATTTTTCATCAAACGTCTGAGAAGATGAAGACGCGGTATGACCGCAAAATGAACAACAAAGGGTTTAACGAAAGTTCAATAGTGTGGTTACACAATTCAGTTCGCAGCAAAGGGAAATCTCCCAAGCTTCAAGCTAAATGGGACGGACCGTACCGGATTGTGACAAGGATCAATGACGTAACCTACCGGATACAGAAAGGTGCCAGAGGTACTCCTCAGATTGTCCATGTGGATTGGCTGGCGCGTGATTATGGGGCCAATAATGCTCGGGGCAGGCATGTCTTAGGAGGGGGCAGTGTTGACCATGACCGAGTCAGTATTGAATTGGCGATACAAGCGAATACTTCGAAGCGACATAACTGCGAACTAAAGTGATTGTGTTTTATTATTAGTGTGGTTTTAAATTGTAATTAGTGTTCTGTAATTAAAGTGTCAATTTTGGTAATTCAGCTTTTAATGGTCTCGAACCCCAAGCTTGTAACAATATTCTGATTAATAACCATAAACTTATTAAACCGTAATATAGACTAACCACCTTGAGCTGCACTTTTATAAGCACACAACCTCTATTCAACACTCTTATACGCTTCTAAAGGAACTAAGTTCTATGTGGGATAGTATATTGATGTTCATAACGCTTACGCTGCATGGGATATACATGTAGACTGCTTTTCCCAACAGTTCAAATTATCATTATGAAATACATAAGTAAGAAAGTATTACATAATAAAGTATATTCAATTTATCATGCTAATAATACATATTATATACAAAGCGCACGGTTACTGCTGTTGCTGAATATAAGCTTATTAATGAGAAAAGTACAGGCTGTTAACAAAAGCCACTTGAGCCAGTGTAATGAATAGCTCTTGCTTCTGATAAATAAGTGCAGCAAGTTTTCATCCGATGAAACATTTTAAATATTTATTTAATTAATTAATTAAGCGCGGTACAAAATTACAAAGACGAGGATTTTCTTTTTAATTTATCAAGGGGTTATTTATTTAAACTTTGAAACATATTTGTTTATACAAAATGATTGATATAAGTACATAATAAGTATTTTTAGAAACTATTCCACTTCTGATGTTAGAAATGATTCTCAAAAGTATTTAAATAAAAGAACACCACTCGGTAACAATCCCTGCTTACTATCAGGACCCCCAGTTACATGATAACACCAAAGTATGCAAACCAACAGCATCACTACCCATCTTAATGTAACACAGGGCAGTCTCTCAGCAACACCACCTTCCGTGCCTACAGTAGTAGAATACCCCAACGGGCATAGTAACAGTGAGATTCGTAGAGTTACAGACTGATGCCTCTTAGCCGCCTGTGCAATACTTTATACTGCTAAAACAAGTGGGAGATTACCATTCTACCTTCATTTGTTCATATTTACTTTTATTTTTTACCCTCATTCCCAACAGTATTATATCAAAAACTACTAATTTCAGAATTTGAATAAGAAGGATTTCTAGAGTTTTGTACCCTTTTACCATAGGTTAAACAGATATCAGTTCTGCGCTTAGAATAATAACACATATTCTAAGGTTCTGCAACATCAAAATCTTCTATTCACGTGTAGTAAGTAGTAAATAGAAAATTGGTTTTATTGATGTACATTGGTTTCATTATTTTTATATAAATATTATTATATTTAATCAGTCGTTTCTTTACAAGCCCAATCACTTTGCGGTCAGCCACCGCAGAGTCTACTTCACTTGAAGATGCCTCGTGTATAGGTGAAACACGTGTGGTATATTATCCGACGGTGGTGTGTCTTTCCTAGTTTAGTGTAGTTTTGAGTAGTGGTGCTGGCAACAGTGGTGACGGGAATAGAGCACGCGATTAAGGGAGGGCGGCGAGTGTACTTCAAACTAGGTAGGACACATAATTTTATTTTATAAAGCGGATTATTATTAAGTTAATTTTTATAATCTTTAGTAAATTGATTTCTACGCGTGTGAGCATGATATTTCCAGAATACGATATTTTCCGTCATATACGAGTATTAGAGACCATAATATCTTTCTCGCATTCGCAACAATCCTCTCATATGACACTCGCGGGATGATATTATGTTGTAAATCTAAAGGTAGCAGTACACGTTGGCCGAACGCGCTCACCGAGTGCGCCGAGTGCGTTCGGCCAACGTGTAATGGGCCGATTTGTGTGTATTGGGTGTTTTCGGCCAACATTTGCCGACAAGCCGTATAGTGTCGGTTTTCCGTGTACAAATCAAAGAAATTTGGCGCAAGCCGCAAACAGCGATCACACGTTGGCCGAGTGTTCAGTTCTTAATAAAATCGGTTTGGCTTAATAAAATTGTTTCACGAATATGGCGACATGGACTAATGAGAAAATATTTAGGTTCATTGATTCTTATCACAATGAATCAGTTATATGGAACCCCAAACATGAGCAACATAAAAATAAGGCGGCGATCGCCCTAACGTCCATCGTCATCTAGCTACCAACGCAGAATGAAACACGCCAACGTGTGAACGGCACCACGAAAATCTGCCGAGCGGGCTCGCCAAGCGCGCTCGACCAACGTGTACTGGAGCCTTAAGATTATTGATAAGTCATCGCGCGCTCTGACTAGATACCGCCGGCAATCTTGTAAAATGTGGCAACATATACTACGCCGAAATCGAAATCGGCGTACTCTAAAGTGTATATGAGCTAAAGAAGTTTGACAGTTGGTTCTTTCTGGCAGACAGATCTCTGGCAAAGACTTTGGAGCCTTGTTTCCGCTCGATCGCTTATTCAATACAAGCTGTATTGAAGTTGCGCAAGTCCCGCCGCATGCATTTGGAGATCTGTCTGTTCAGTTGCCTGTATGCTGTCAAATCTGTTGAAGAATGTAGCTTCATCTCCCGTCTATCAGCCATGAGATTAAGAGTGTGATCGGAGAGTTTTTGTGTTTTTCTGCGGCGGGTCTTGCAGAACTTAGCTCCGACCGCATGGACAGCCTCCACGAGCCCGTCATTCATATGGTCCACTTCATTGCAGTCTTCTAGGCACTGAAAACGGTTTTGTAACTCGAGCTGAAATGTTTCGGAACTTTGGAGCAGAGCACGAGGGGGACGGAGCGTTGACTTCTTTAGACGAGACCTCTCCAACTTAACGTTTAGGTTCAGTGTGCTTCTAACCATTCGGTGATCGCTACCAGTTTTCACCCTCGCGATCACAGAGACATCACTGAACAGTTGTCGTCTGGTCGTCATAATGAAGTCAATCTCATTTTTTGTCGAACCGTCGGGGCTCGACCAGGTCCACTTCCTGTGGGGCCGCTTCTGTAAGAAAGAGTTCATCATAAAGAGTGCCTCTTTCTCCATGAAGTCGGCCAGCTGCTGGCCCCTTGGCTTTCGTTGCCGTATTCCAAATTTCCCTACTTTCAGCTCAACGTTCTCTCTTGTGCCTAGTTTTGCATTGAAATGTCCCATTAACACCGTATAGTGGGTTTTGGAGGAATGCATGGCTCTAGAGATATCCTCATACATTTCCTCCACCTCCTCATCGGGATGTGCCAAGGTTGGTGCGTAAATCTGTACGACCTTCAGTGAATACTGTTTGGTGATTCCCAGTAAAAGTTACACAACCCTCGTCGACACACTCTCAATCTTTACAACGTTGTTAACGAGAGACTTGTGGACGATAAATCCGACACCTCCTTGGGACAGATGGTCGCCCTCCCGGTGATAGAGCAAGTTGCCGGATTCGAGATTTACCGTGTCCTCCCCCTCTCTTTGGACCTCAGATAATCCTATAATATGCCAGCGTAACTTGTCTATCTCTTCTTCCAGCTTCATGATCTTCTCGTTTTCTTGTTTCGCTTGGCGAGCGGGTTGGCAATTGCAGTTTTTTTTATTGTACGTTTGCTGTTATCAGGAAGATACTGCTGCCCATGTCCTGCCTGTTTCCCTTTGTCGCCTTTTACGACACCCACGGGAAGATATGGCGTAGTGGATATTCTTAACCGCCATTACACGGATCGCTACTACCAACAAATAATGAGATAAGCAAGAAATAGAAAAAAAACGGCCGGCATTGATAATTCAAATTCAAATTCTTTATTTGCTAGTAAATAGGTATAAAAATATTTTGTTCTTGGTGTTATAAACAATGTGTTGAGAAAACCTATTTAGCTGTTTTCAACAGCATGCAAATGTCCAAAAGTTTTTACAATATAATTTGTTTCTAAACTTAATCTAAAACACATAACTAAAAACATCCTTTTATAAATTTTATAAATAAATAAATTAATATAAATAAATTAACTCATGCATCGACAACAGGTACTTAATCACTACAATTTAAAAACTCATTTATTGTGTAAAATGTTTTTCTACCAGCCATCGTCGTAATGAAATTTTGAACTTGTTGTATGGTAATTGCTTAATATGTGAGGGTATTTTTTCATAAATTGTGTTGCACATTGCATAGCTATTTTTTGAAAGCGCTTTCTTTTTGGAATTGTGTCAAGTACTAGTTTATCTGGGTACCGTAAGTTTATTTTTGTAACATCTTTAGCTTTTAAAAACATGTGCTTGTTTTGCATTACAAATTTGCCAACCTCAAATATATAGAGGCAGGGAAAAGGGAGTATGTTTAAACTCTTAAAATAAGGTTTGTATGATGTGTCCGATGGGATGTTACTTATAGATCTAATACAGCGCTTTTGAGGTAAAAATACTTTTTGACAGTCTGTGCCATTACCCCACATTAAAAGTCCGTATCTGATAACAGATTCTACATATGCAAAATACGCTGTGATCGCAGTATTTTTGTTTTCTATTTTTGTCAATTTATGTAACGCGTATAGAAATCTGTTAATTTTGTTACTCACTTTTTGGATATTTTCTTTCCAATTTAGATTTGAGTCTATAATTAAACCTAGAAATTTCGTACTAATAGCGACTTCCTTCACTAATGTGAACGCATCATGTGTTGTGGATTTATTTTTTTGCAAACCATGCTGATTTTGTTTTATCACCTTAAGTTTACTAAAAAAGGAAGTAAGTTTGTATAGCATCACCTTTTCAAATACTTTGAGAGGACTGAGACTATTGCAATTGGTCGATAGTTGGTTATATTACTTTTATCTCTCGTTTTGTATAAAGCTTTTACTATTGAGAGTTTTAATTTATCAAGAAAAGTCTCTGATTCTAGTGAAAGATTTATCAGGAATGCTAATATTTCACTTAGTTCATTCTTACACGATTTAATTATTTAAGGACATATGGAATCATAGCCTTCAGATTTTGTGTTGTTTAAAGACATTATTATTTTTTTTATAATATTCTCATTTAAAGGAGTCAGAAAAATTGATTGAGGCAATTTCATGTCAGTTGTATTTTCTATTTTGTAATTTATCTGATTTGTTGCGTTATGAATATAATTATTTATAATGGATGCTATTTCAACAGGTTCTATTACCGCCTTTCCATTATTTATTATTTTATTTACGTAGTTTTTGGTATAAACACGATTAGTCTCATTTTTTATAATTGTCCAAGTAGCTTTACATATATTTTTACTGTTTAATACAAATTTACTGTTTGTTGTCCTTTTTGCAATGTTTATGCATTTTTTTAATAGTTTATCGTAATTTATATATTTAATTCGATCAACAATTTTTCTAGTCATATAAACTTGTATCGAAGTTTACGTTTAGTTCTACAACTTTTTTTAAGCCTTTGGATATCCATGTTAGTTTAGTAAATGTTTTGGTTTTTACTTTTATTTTAGGAAAACATAGTTTATAAAGTAATGTGAAAAGGCTAAAAAATTCTTCAAACGCTGTATTTAAATCAGTCTGAGTATAAACTTTACAAAATGAAATGCATTTTAAATATTTTTTAAATCTGTCTATATTTTCTTCGGAATAGTGTCGAATATATGAATTATTTGATTTTGGTGTGATGTTCTTGTTACATTTCGCAGTAAACTTTAATACTTGTACAGTATCATGATCTGACAGCCATAATGAACGCACTGATTCAATTGCTTCATCAATGTTACTTATAATAAGATCAAGACACGATTTGCCTCTAGTTGGTTGTTTTATATCAAAGTGAAGGTTATATTTTTTCACAATATCTTTAAGACATGTGGTATATTGACTGGGTTCAAGTATATTAATATTTATGTCCCCAGTAATAATTATCTTCTTTTTTGAATGTTTTAATATATATTTATTAATAAGTGAGTCAAATTTATCAAAAAAATATTCCAAATGACTTTTTATTTTTGACGGAATCCTATTTATGCAATCAATTATTAAATTATTATTAATAAGGTTTATTGCACAACACTCAAAGTGGTAAGTCATAGCAAGTGCATCGAAGTACTCTATTTTCTTAAATTCAAGACCTATTTAACTAAAATACAACTACCCACTCTTTTGGATGATCTTGAAAATGATGTAGCTAACTCATAATTATTTATGAGTATATTTTTTTCTTCACCTGATTTCACAAATGTTTCGGTAAAACATAGTACGTCGGGATTAATACGGTTTTTTATCTCCAAAAGGGACATTTCTATTAGTTCTATTTTGGAGAGCAATCCATGTATATTCTGGTGAAAAATTGTAAAGTACTTGCTATTTGTTTCGAAAAAACATGTCCCTGTAATCAAAAAAGGAGTGGTCTTTTATCATGATAACGCCAGATCACAAGATTAGTTATTCGTTTGAGACATTCAATACACACTAACATTCCTAAAAATCCAGTATTTGCTTGAAAACTTAAAACTGTTTTGAAACTTTTAATCATTATTTTTTTTGTTGCTTGTGGTCTTTAAAAGAAAGCTTTCGGAAGGTTTTAATATTTAAATTTATAAAATATTGTTTCACGTGTTCTAAGTAATTAACAATATTAGTTTTTTCCATTATAAATGGGATGACTAAATCCAGATTACTTCAAATCTCTGGTATTGAATATATCAAATAAAACTACTAGTCGCATTTTTTTATCAAAAATCTCAAGATTTCTACAGCAACGGGATTATGTCACTACTTACAAGATGGCAACAAGTTATAGAATGAAAACATATCGTTTTACATAAGAATATAATATATTATAATTAAATGTAATAAAACATTAAAACAAAACGTCTTGAATTTGTATACAAAATACGAAGGGACTTTTTCCCCGATTTTATATACTAAGTAGAGGTAATACAAAATAGTACTCAATAACTTGGGGAATGATTCTGTTCGTGAACAAGAATAATGTTTATTATGGGATCATCTTCAAAATTTTCAATTTATACGTGGTAGATCCATGCTGCAGCTATATTACTGGTATAGTTTGTAGCACGAATGGGTCAGCTCGACCGGGGAAGGACCACGCTCTCACATAATAGCAGTATAAAGCAAGCTTAACACTGCTGTGTTTCTGTGGTTGACACGCATCTGCATTTTGATTCTTAATCGAGGATAGATGTAGATGTCTATGGGCCACAACAACCACTTACCATCAGGTGGACTTTGTGCTCGTCTGTCACATCCTATAAAAAAATCTTAAAGTCAAAATTTCGTACAAACTTGTTCAAAATGTATGGAAGACCTTATTTTTCTTGCGATTTCGAAGATAGATCTATAGTAAAAGTTGTTCATATTGATGCGTAGAATAGAAATAGAAAGTACTATTTTTGTTACACCATATATATAACATTTTTTTAAAATTATTTGTGAATATTAGTAAGACGTGTAAATAAAAACATTAAATTAATAAAAATGAGGCCTTATCATTTATATGTCATTTATTCAGAAGAAAAGTCTATACATTATATACACAAATATATTGATACATTCGTTATTAATAAACTATTCATTTATAAGTATTCCTAAAATACATTCATAACTATGAACTTAACTACTAAGCCATAGCATAAAATAAATTTTCCCGTTAATCGGGTAATAGTTCAGCTGCTGGTACATACAATTTTTCACGCACACTAGCATCTTTACAAATTGTCTTATACACACTACAATATTGAGATGCCGCATTCACGAAGCTGTTACTTTCAGGTAGCGCGGTATCTACTCAGAGCGCGCGATGGCTTATTAATAATCTAAAGTGTAAATCGATTTTGTAACACCGCTAACACAACTGCGATTATGACCCAGCATTTATTCAATATTTAAGAATTTCTGTCCTTTAAAACATAACTTACAATTTTATTTAAAAGTTTATCAAGGATCAAAATCATTTTCTATATGAATTTCATAGGGGAATATTTCTTGTCCAAAATCATGACGTTTTTACGAAATGAATTCTTCGTAACTGCTAGTCTCCAGCTGTTATAAAGATTTTTTGTTAGAAATATATTTATCAAGACGTTTCTGCTGTCATACAGAAAATTCTTATAATTTCGTTTTGTTTGTCAGTATTGTAATATAGCGTCAAAACTTCTACGTGCTTTTTACTCGTAATTGATAATTGTTTTAAGAGGGAGGGATGTACGTTCGTATTTATATATAATTTTAACATAAAACCAATGTGTATGTGCTTTTACCAATTAACCAAGTCTTTAAATAGAACAGGGCATTCCCTTTATATTAAACATTTCTGCTCACGAAGCTTTTATATCGTCGGTCACAAACAGACAGACAGACTATTTACTTGACTATTAACTCCCTTATTTATATAAAGTAGTAAGCAAGTAACCTTATTTTCAAATTCATTTATATCACGACGCACACACACACGCACACACGTACACATGGGACTTTCCCGTTAGGTAGGATTTGACTTAACCTTAACTATCACGCTCGGCGGATTAGAGATCGCAGCGCCAGACGCCTCGCACTTCGATGCTGCTGCTCATCACTGGTCGGGGTGTTTTACGTCTGGCGTAAAAGATATGGTATGCAAAAATCTTTTGGAAACTATGGGGAAATGCCGGAACAATAAGATTGTTCCGGCATTTTCCATAGTCACATCTTATGGCCCGGCTACACGCTCAATCTTACTTACACAAATTCTAATTTGCACATGCCAGCATGTAAGTTAAGTCGGCAAAACGGTATACCATGCAAATGATTTGCACAAATGCTTAATTTTCTCAAACTAAAGTTGCACAAGCAAGCATAAACGTTAAGACGACGTGTGGGCGCCACACATGTTCTTTGCGAAACTGTAAAAACTGTTTGCGCATGCAAGATGCTATCGTGCAGTGCACCATATTGCTTGCGTAAAATTTTTGCACAAATTGTTTGGGCATGCAAGTCGCTCCATGTTATCTATAGAATCTCCTATACCGTCACCACACTACAGAAAGAAAGTATATAAAAGGAATAATTATCTTTATAAGTAATTTACCAAATATCTCGAAATAAAAACTGTGAAACACTCTAAAAATGAGAGGAAGCTTGTTAAAATTTCAAGTGAAAATACAAAACGGTTGAAATTTGTATTAAAATATTAAAAGATAGTTAACAAAACATAAACTTCAAGGGTCTAAATGGCGAAAAATTATAAACGGTGTATAAAAGCCTCTTCACATAAAAGCTCTTTCAGGGGTTTTGCAGTCGAGGTGGCGGAGAGGTAAATTATAACGCACTTTATAAATACCTAGGGAAATTTTCAGACACAATTTACACCCTTTTGCTAATAAACTGCTGTCTTTAATAAGCATAAAGCATTTTCTAGAAGATTTGTACATGTGCTTATAAATTTATATAAAAGTAATTTAAAATTTTAGTATGTAATTGTGTGCTCATTTGTCACCTATATTTAATATACATTATGTAATATGAAAAATAATCAACAAGTATTACGTATATTGTCTATACACTATATTATTTTATGGAAAATGTGGCATTAAGACAGAAGTGCTATGACATTCTTGTACTTTTGCAGATATCCTCGGTACGGATCACGTACCGAAATTAGGCTGGAGTTGCATCATAACGAACATAAAGCTCGTGTAACTGACAACCGATGAAAAGAAAGTTTCGCGAGTGGCGGCTTAGTACTGGCAAACGCAGTGTTGGGCGACCCCCTACTGAACGGAGGGAGGACCTGAAGACACATGCAGTAAGTCGGTTGCTGGTGGCTCAGAACCGTACTGTGTGGCAATCTATTGGGAAAGCTTATGTTTAGCAGTAGAATTGTGAAACTTAACAAAATAGCTTAATCACAATAACTAACAGACAGTCCAAACTTCAAACATTAACTTTACCCGATTTAAAAAAAAACATTACGCTTAAGAATGCTATTAAACGTTGTGTATAAAATGCTATTAAATATTTTTAGATTATAAATGAAACCAACCGAATATGAATGCCGTGAAACCGTACAAAGTTAATAGTGGTTTTGTTAATAAATATTTTTATGTACCTATTATAGCCTGTAGCCTTCTCCAGAAAACTTATTTTAATGCCCCCTTTTGTAACGTTTAGTTTCTTGATTAAATATATTAAAAGTAGTGTTATACATTACAGTACTGTCTTCATTGTATCGGAAAAAGACTGAGAATATGATCAGAAATCTATATGACTTGAAATATTTCTTTTTGAATTCTGGTAGTTTATGTGGTACTTAGTTTATTGAAAATGTGGACAAACTGAAAAAATAGAGTACCTAATCACATAAACTATAAACAGTTTTTATAAGGGTGGCTAGGGCCAGTATCTGGGTATATAATTAGATCATATACATGGTACTATACTATTGCATTGTCATCGGAGTTTCATAAGTATGTCAAATTTCAGCTCAATCAGATGTCAGCACCCGGTAAGACAATGCGAAGAAAGCAAGTTATTGTAATAATAAAAAAATACAAACTGCTATCGTAGTGAATGAATCATTATTAGATAAATTATATTAAGATTTTTTGTAGTGTTCAAAGATAATATAATCATTCAATTCAACATAATTAATTGATACCGTTAATGTTACAGCCTATTAAAGTCCACTGCTAAACATAGGGCTTCCCCATAGATTGCCTTATAGGGGTGATATTTACCATTATTGCGATGCTTGGCAAGCGAGTTGGCAACCGGAGTTTTTTTATTTTCAGTTTTTTTTTTTATATAGGATCGGGTGACAAACGAGCACACAGTCCACCTGATGGTAAGTGGTTACTGTGACCCATAGACATCTACATCTATTCTCAATAAAGATTCAAGATGCAGATGCGTTGTCACCCGTGAGGACTAAGATGGAATGCCTCTTTGCCAGTAAAAGGGTCTCCGGTTCTCTACACTCATCATACGAAACACAGCAGCGTTAAGCGTAAAATAGCAATTTTACGCTGGTTTTCTGTGAGAGCGTGGTCCTTCCCCGGTCGAGCTGACTCATTCATGCTACAACCATAATATAGCTGCAGCATGGCTCTACCACGTAGAAGAGTTATTAGTTTATTTAGTTAGTTGTTATTAGGACGACGCTGCTGCCCATCTCCTAGTTGGTTTCTCTCTGTCGCCTATTAAGACACCCACGGGACGATATGGATACTCATACACCGCCATTATTTTTTCTACTCTATTTTTTATGCGATATTTTATATTTTCAAGGTGCTCTCTTATTCATTGACTATATAATAATAGTTAAATTCAGAAAAGTTTTTTTCCAAATAAATTCAATCATATTGTGTAATATTCGACTTCGCGTACATATATATATAGGGTCCTCGATGAAAGGTGTAAATCAATTTATCAAATGAATTTGAGTTTTTCATAGAGGAAGCAAAGAAAAAGCTCCATCTCTCCTTGACCTAATTATAGTCTCTTCTCCAAATAATGTTGCCAGTCATGGGAAGCTAACTGCTTCTTTCTCATACCATGACCTTGTCTTACCGTGCTCAACCTCCTAATCGGAAGCCAAACGTTCGTCTCCGTCGGATTTACAGGGGCATTACTTTGGAGGTCTGAAGACGTGACGCTAGTTTGATAGATTGGACGCCGGTATTCGCCAGCCAAACAGTAGATGAGAAAGTGAACAGCTTCAACAATATCATTCTTAACTTATATGATATTCATGCACCGGTTAAACGTGTTAAAATAAAACATAATCCTGCCGCTTGGATAACTTCAGCTTTAAAGGCGCTCATGGCACGTAGGGATAAAGCTAAAAGAAGATACAAGCGATTTCCATTGGAGATTAATTTAACAAATTATGAGATCCTACGTAATCGGTGCAATCGTTTGTGCAGAGATGCAAAAAGGCGTTATTTTTATGGGCAACTATGGGTAATACATATTATATAAAATCAGATTGTTTAGAGTCCCTTAGGTAGGGACTGAATAAATAAACCGATTTGTTATTACATGGCTCTAACAATTTTTTTACCGTAGAAGAACTGAGTTGCGAGACTTAGTTTTTTCACAAGTTATGTTTTGATGGCATCTCATTTCTTTTTGTAGATAGTCCTACTTTTTTTCCTTTCCGATACCTTCTACTTCTTGAATACCAACAACGGATTTTCGGGCAATTTAGTCTACTTAATACATTAAAGGATTTTGGTACAAATTCATAAGATATGTTCAATTCTTGCTTTATCATTCCGTTGACCATTATACAAGTTACCTTTGAACATAATTTTAACTAGGTACACTGATTCATTTACTGCAAAAGTTACTTTGTAAGCCTATATATTTATATGGGATAACAAAGTTATTTACGCAGTTGATGTATCTAGAAAACTGGACCGAAAATACAGAATATTTTAGTTTTTTCTTGATTTATACACTAAACACTAATTAATTGTATTCTAAATTTGAAGCTTTTATGTCTGCTAGAAGTGCCTTAGAGTTTTGATTATCGGTCAGTCAGTCAGTGAGTGACAAAAGTAAGAAACTTTGACTAGTTATAATTCTTAAACTACTGGTTCAAATTGAATGAAATTTGTAATATGCCGTGCTTATACAATGCCTGCTTGATTTCAGGCTTCTTGTTTTATCCACAACGAAGTTACAATGGTGGTCAGAAGGGCCTGAACCTGATATTTGAAATATAAAGAATTGTTTGTATCCAAAACAAATTAAAAAAATGCCATTTATTTTAATAACCAACATAAAGAACTTAGAAATACAGATTTAGGGGCTTAGGGTTTTAGTATAAATTGTAAAACCATAATAATTATCAGCCTGGACGGTAGAATCTCTCAAAATCTTAAAATTACTTCCGTTCCGCATAAAAATCTGTAATTAAAATATTTCAGCAAATATGAATTCTCATCACGTACGATTAAATTTTTCCCTCTACCTTTAATTAATATTAAAAAGCAAAGTAACGTGCTATGAATCTTTTTCTCAATTCATTTGAATTAATTTTGAAAACCCCACAGTTTACTTCTACAACTTTATAATTTCCATACTACTACTACTACAACTACAGCCCACCGTAAGTTCAATGCAGAATAATACTCGTGATTGACTTATAAATTTAATATAATTATTTGTTATAGTTGTCACGTTAAGCAGGTGGGTTGCTGCGTTGGCAATCGCAGTTTTTTCGCTATCTAGTTAGTATTACGAAGACGTTGCTGCCCGTCTCTTAAATTTTACTGGTTTTTTAACTTTTCGCTTTGAAAACTAATAATTTTTAAAATTAGGATGTTATAAATTTTGGTCTGGTTTTGAGAATGCGAGTTTAAAGTGATGTCTTTAAAACGAACCAACCGATCGAGATGGGGGACAAGGCATTCAAGCTGATTAGATTTTCAAGTCTATCGGTCGAGACGTTACAAAGATATTGATAAAATAAAAAACAAAAAAAAAATGAAATAAATAGAGAAAAAGAAAGAGATAAGCGGGAACTTCCAGGGATGGAGTCAAACGCATTTTTTAAATTTCAGTTTTGTCTACCGTTCCTGGTGGAATTTAGTAATTAAATTTAATCTATTGGAAACTTGAAATTTTAAATTTACAATGCAAAAATATGTTTAAAAAACGTGGATTTTTTTTAAATAAAAAAATTTCAGAAGAAAGAAGTTGTTGAAAGGAAAAAGCAGGAAAGGATAGATAAGAATGATAGAAGCATAACTGATAACTTCCAGGAAAATATTAAAATGTTCTGGAAGCTCGTAAGAACTGCCAGGGGAAATTCAAAACAGCCTAGAATGAATGCTATACGAGACGAGAATGGCTGCATGCTGAATGATGAAGTTTCGAATTTAAAGAGATGGAAGGAATACTTTGAAAGCGTGTTTGAGAGCGAAGAGTCGTCTGAAGTAAGTGAAATAGAAATTCCGGAAGAAGTGGAGAGAGGTAGGGAGATAAGTGTAGATGAAATAATGAAAGCAATGAAAGCAATGAAAAGCATGAAAGCAGGTAAGGCAGACGGATATGATAGAATATCACTCAAAATGCTAAGGGCTGGAGAGGGTGTGGTTGCAGGCCTGCTGTGCACCTTCTTTAATTTATGTTGGGAACTGAAGCGGGTACCGGAAGACTGGTGCAAAGCCGTTATAGTCTCAATATATAAGGGAAGGGGCTCGCAGCAGGACTGTAAAAACTACCGTGGTATCAGCTTGCTTAGCATTGTGGGTAAACTGTATGTTAAGGTGTTAATTGAAAGAGTTATGAAAGAAACTGATGGAAAAGTTTGGGATGTGCAAGCTGGATTTAGAAAGGGGATGGGGTGTACGGATCAAGTCTTTTCCATGCGCATGATTGCGTAGAACTTTTTGGCCAAAAACCAGAAAGTTTTTTGTGCGTTCATGGACTTGGCTTATGACAGAGTGGACAGGAATGTGTTATGGCAAACACTGAACTCATTTGGGTTGAGCGCTGCCTTGATACATGCATTAAGGTCTCTTTATAGGGACTCTAGTGCTTGTGTCAGGATTAACGGGGTCTACTCGGACTGGTTTTGCAGTCATAAAGGTGTCAGACAGGGATGTGTGGCTTCCCCGTGGCTGTTTAAACTATTTATGGACAGTTGTTTGCAAACTTTGAAAGTTGAAGAATGTGGGTTGAGAATGGGTAAGTTAACCGTCAAATGCCCTTTGTACGCCGATGATCAAGTCATATTTGCATCGTCGGCGGCCAAGTTGCAAATGATGGTTACTTTAGTTAACTGGTCATTTAAAGAAAGGGGTATGAAAGTGAACGCAAGTAAGACAAAAGTGATGGTTTTTGAAAGAGAAGAAAGTAAAACGTTATGTAAAATAAGAATAGAAGGGGAGTTGATTGAGCAAGTGGATGAGTTTGTATATTTGGGATGTTTATTTATTTAGTATGTTTATTAGGGATGGTAGATATGACAAGGATATAGAGCGACGAGTGAACGCAGGAAATAGAGTGAATGGGGCTCTACACGCTATTATGAGGAGTGAGAATGTGTCAAATAAGGCACATATGGCAATTTATAATGCTGTGTTAATCCCTACTTTAATGTATGGTAGTGAAAGTTAGGTCTGGCAGAAGAAGCATGAGAGTAGAATAAATGCTGTAGAAATGCGGTCCTTAAGGAGTATGCTAGGGCTGAATCTGAATTACAGGGTGAGAAATAGTGTGATAAGAGAAAAGTGTGGTTTGCAAGATGACGTTGTGACAAGGATTAAGAAAGGAATGCTTCGGTGGTTTGGTCATGTAGAAAGAATGAACGAGGAAAGAGTGACAAAGCAAATTTATGTTGCATAAGTGAACGGCAGGGTCGGGAAGGGACGCCCTAGACGAAGGTTTATCGACCAAATCGGCGATACATTAAAAATGGGCCAGATTAGGAGTATCCTTAACCGACGAGGGTGTATGCGTAGATATATGGATGTAAAGGAAGCGAGAGAGGTGTATCAGGATCGCGCCAAATGGAAGTCCGTAGTCTCTGCCTACCCCTCTGGGTGACAGGCGTGAGTGTTTGTATTGTATTGTATTGTAAAAAAAACTCTATTTTTATTCTGCCGTCTGATTACAACACCCACGCGATGATATAAGGTATTCTTACATCGCAACTACACGTTCACTGTGGCTTATAAACACCTTCAGGCCTTCCCTATAGATTGCCACAAATTACGATCGTTTTTGTGATTTTTTTTTGGAATTCTTGGGTTTCAGGATTTATGGATTCTGCTGCGGTGGGTCCTGCAATATTTTACTCCGACCACATGGACAGTTTCACGAGCTCGTCATCGATATCGTCCACAATATTGTAATCTTCTAGGCACTGTGAAACGATTTTGTAGTCTAAGATGAAAGTCAGTGGGTTCTTTAATTAGTCCACGAGGAAGTCTAAGCATTGACAAGCAAACGAGATCCCTCTAGTTGACAGAGACATAGTTGCCGTTTAGCCGTCACAATGAAGTTATCTCGTTTTCGTAGTACTACCGACGCTTATCCAAGTCCACATGCCTTCCTTCTCCATGAAGTCAGCCAGTTATTGTCTACTTGGGTTCCGCTCTCCAATCACAAAGTTCCCCATTCTCAGCTCATGGTCTTTCATTGTACCAAATTTCACGTTGTAGTGTCCCATCAACACGGTGTAATGAATAGTAGAACAATGTATGTCTCTTGAAATATCCTCATTTATTGCCCATCGGGGTGTGCTGAAGTTGGTACAATCGTAAAACCTTCAGTAAATACCTTTTGGTAATTCTAAGCATAACTACGGTACGCAGCTCGTCGATACAATTTCAATCTTCATTGGTCACCGTTCCGATGACAGAGCACATTATCCCATAAGATCCCAGTGTAACTTGTCATTTCTTCCCACATCTTTAAAATCTTCTCTTCTGATCTCAATGTGCGTGCTTTATACGTTGCCAGGTTGAATCTTCGTTGATGGAAACCAAATCTTATGGAAATTTTGACGGCTTCGTGGCGCAGTGGCTTTGCAATGCGGTTGCAGCGCTAAGGGCATCGGGTTCGCAATCAATAAGTGTTTGTATGGCTTACAAATAATTGTTCTAGGTCTGGATTTTTGTCCTTGTGAAATCTATGTATGTAAACTGCCCCCGCGATACAGAAGAAAATCTTATTGTGGAGGTAACGTTTTTATACATGACTGCTACCAGCGTCATGGACAGCAGGGCCGACGGGGACTTAATTAGAAACGAACTTTCTCTTATTTAAAGGTGCTCTAGTTGTAAATTGGCGCCAGTTGAAGTCCTATTTTGATGCAAAACCAGTACTTAAAGTCCTTCAGAAGATTTTTAATTCCATCTCCCCTGGTGGCACTACTCCGGAGGCGTGGAGCAGAAGTGCGGTGGTATTGTTCTTCAAAAAAGACAACAACGCTCTCTTGAAGAAGTACAGGCTGATTTCCGCGTACGATAAGCCGCGTTTACGTGCTGTTTGCGAGAGTGATTACGAATCGTCTCGCACGCAGACTTGACAACTTCCAGCCTCCCAAATAATCAGGTTTTCAAAAGGGCTTTAGCACCATAGACTACATACATACATACCCTTCGGCACATTGTACAGTCGACCGAAGAGTACAATCCGCCACTTTGACTTGCGTATGTGGACTATGAGAAAGCTTTTGATTCCGTCGAAATTTGGGTGGTGCTGCAGTTCCTTAAGCGGTGCTAAGTTGACTATCGGTGTATCGAATCGTGGCTACTCGAGTACAGAACCAGAGTACGAAACCTATCCAACTACAGAGAGGTGTAAGACAGGGTGTCGTTATATCCCCAAAACTCTTCGCCGCTGCATCGGAAGACAAGACGTTTTGAAGCTACTGAACTGAAAAGGATACGGTATTAACCTCAATGGCACGTAAATTACTTACCTTCGATTTGTCGACCATATAGTCCTTATGGCAGAATCGCTGAAAGACCTAAGCACTATGCTCAATGACCTCAATAGTGTCTCCCAACGGATAGGTCTTAAAATGAACATGGATAAAACAAAAATCATGTTTAACGTTCATGTCATACCTATGCTGGTAGTTGTTGGAAGCACTAAGCTCGATGTTGTTGACGAATATGTTTACCTAGGACATATAGTCCGACTAAGTAAGTCCAACTTAGACCGAGAGGTCAATCGACGGATTCAACTCGGCTGGGCAGCGTTCGGAAGATTACGACACAACTTCTCAGCAGGCATACCTCAAAACCTTAAAACTAGATTGACACCCAGTGCGTGTTGCCAGTGATGACCTATGGATCTGAGACGTGGTCCTTCACTGCTGGTCGTATGAGGAAGCTCAAAGTCGCTCAGCGAGCTATGGAGAGGGCTATGCTCAGCGTTTCTCTGCGTGATAGACTTACGAACGAGATTATCTAGAGATTATATAAAGAAACCTTTCTTCCCCATCGGTTGACGGTTCTTCGGATTTCACAAGGACAAAAATCCAGACCTGGAACAATTATTTGTAAGCCATACAAACACTTATTGATTGCGAACCCGATGCCCTTAGCGCTGCAACCGCATTGCAAAGCCACTGCGCCACGAAGCCGTCAAAATTTCCATAAGATTTGGTTTCCATCAGCGAAGATTCAACCTGGCAACGTATAAAGCACGCACATTGAGATCAGAAGAGAAGATTTTAAAGATGTGGGAAGAAATGACAAGTTACACTGGGATCTTATGGGATAATGTGCTCTGTCATCGGAACGGTGACCAATGAAGATTGAAATTGTATCGACGAGCTGCGTACCGTAGTTATGCTTAGAATTACCAAAAGGTATTTACTGAAGGTTTTACGATTGTACCAACTTCAGCACACCCCGATGGGCAATAAATGAGGATATTTCAAGAGACATACATTGTTCTACTATTCATTACACCGTGTTGATGGGACACTACAACGTGAAATTTGGTACAATGAAAGACCATGAGCTGAGAATGGGGAACTTTGTGATTGGAGAGCGGAACCCAAGTAGACAATAACTGGCTGACTTCATGGAGAAGGAAGGCATGTGGACTTGGATAAGCGTCGGTAGTACTACGAAAACGAGATAACTTCATTGTGACGGCTAAACGGCAACTATGTCTCTGTCAACTAGAGGGATCTCGTTTGCTTGTCAATGCTTAGACTTCCTCGTGGACTAATTAAAGAACCCACTGACTTTCATCTTAGACTACAAAATCGTTTCACAGTGCCTAGAAGATTACAATATTGTGGACGATATCGATGACGAGCTCGTGAAACTGTCCATGTGGTCGGAGTAAAATATTGCAGGACCCACCGCAGCAGAATCCATAAATCCTGAAACCCAAGAATTCCAAAAAAAAATCACAAAAACGATCGTAATTTGTGGCAATCTATAGGGAAGGCCTGAAGGTGTTTATAAGCCACAGTGAACATGTAGTTGCGATGTAAGAATACCTTATATCATCGCGTGGGTGTTGTAATCAGACGGCAGAATAAAAATAGAGTTTTTTTTACAATACAATACAATACAAACACTCACGCTTGTCACCCAGAGGGGTAGGCAGAGACTACGGACTTCCATTTGGCGCGATCCTGATACACCTCTCTCGCTTCCTTTACGTCCATATATCTACGCATACACCCTCGTCGGTTAAGGATACTCCTAATCTGGCCCATTTTTAATGTATCGCCGATTTGGTCGATAAACCTTCGTCTAGGGCGTCCCTTCCCGACCCTGCCGTTCACTTATGCAACATAAATTTGCTTTGTCACTCTTTCCTCGTTCATTCTTTCTACATGACCAAACCACCGAAGCATTCCTTTCTTAATCCTTGTCACAACGTCATCTTGCAAACCACACTTTTCTCTTATCACACTATTTCTCACCCTGTAATTCAGATTCAGCCCTAGCATACTCCTTAAGGACCGCATTTCTACAGCATTTATTCTACTCTCATGCTTCTTCTGCCAGACCTAACTTTCACTACCATACATTAAAGTAGGGATTAACACAGCATTATAAATTGCCATATGTGCCTTATTTGACACATTCTCACTCCTCATAATAGCGTGTAGAGCCCCATTCACTCTATTTCCTGCGTTCACTCGTCGCTCTATATCCTTGTCATATCTACCATCCCTAATAAACATACTAAATAAATAAACATCCCAAATATACAAACTCATCCACTTGCTCAATCAACTCCCCTTCTATTCTTATTTTACATAACGTTTTACTTTCTTCTCTTTCAAAAACCATCACTTTTGTCTTACTTGCGTTCACTTTCATACCCCTTTCTTTAAATGACCAGTTAACTAAAGTAACCATCATTTGCAACTTGGCCGCCGACGATGCAAATATGACTTGATCATCGGCGTACAAAGGGCATTTGACGGTTAACTTACCCATTCTCAACCCACATTCTTCAACTTTCAAAGTTTGCAAACAACTGTCCATAAATAGTTTAAACAGCCACGGGGAAGCCACACATCCCTGTCTGACACCTTTATGACTGCAAAACCAGTCCGAGTAGACCCCGTTAATCCTGACACAAGCACTAGAGTCCCTATAAAGAGACCTTAATGCATGTATCAAGGCAGCGCTCAACCCAAATGAGTTCAGTGTTTGCCATAACACATTCCTGTCCACTCTGTCATAAGCCAAGTCCATGAACGCACAAAAAACTTTCTGGTTTTTGGCCAAAAAGTTCTACGCAATCATGCGCATGGAAAAGACTTGATCCGTACACCCCATCCCCTTTCTAAATCCAGCTTGCACATCCCAAATTTTTCCATCAGTTTCTTTCATAACTCTTTCAATTAACACCTTAACATACAGTTTACCCACAATGCTAAGCAAGCTGATACCACGGTAGTTTTTACAGTCCTGCTGCGAGCCCCTTCCCTTATATATTGAGACTATAACGGCTTTGCACCAGTCTTCCGGTACCCGCTTCAGTTCCCAACATAAATTAAAGAAGGTGCACAGCAGGCCTGCAACCACACCCTCTCCAGCCCTTAGCATTTTGAGTGATATTCTATCATATCCGTCTGCCTTACCTGCTTTCATGCTTTTCATTGCTTTCATTGCTTTCATTATTTCATCTACACTTATCTCCCTACCTCTCTCCACTTCTTCCGGAATTTCTATTTCACTTACTTCAGACGACTCTTCGCTCTCAAACACGCTTTCAAAGTATTCCTTCCATCTCTTTAAATTCGAAACTTCATCATTCAGCATGCAGCCATTCTCGTCTCGTATAGCATTCATTCTAGGCTGTTTTGAATTTCCCCTGGCAGTTCTTACGAGCTTCCAGAACATTTTAATATTTTCCTGGAAGTTATCAGTTATGCTTCTATCATTCTTATCTATCCTTTCCTGCTTTTTCCTTTCAACAACTTCTTTCTTCTGAAATTTTTTTATTTAAAAAAAATCCACGTTTTTTAAACATATTTTTGCATTGTAAATTTAAAATTTCAAGTTTCCAATAGATTAAATTTAATTACTAAATTCCACCAGGAACGGTAGACAAAACTGAAATTTAAAAAATGCGTTTGACTCCATCCCTGGAAGTTCCCGCTTATCTCTTTCTTTTTCTCTATTTATTTCATTTTTTTTTTGTTTTTTATTTTATCAATATCTTTGTAACGTCTCGACCGATAGACTTGAAAATCTAATCAGCTTGAATGCCTTGTCCCCCATCTCGATCGGTTGGTTCGTTTTAAAGACATCACTTTAAACTCGCATTCTCAAAACCAGACCAAAATTTATAACATCCTAATTTTAAAAATTATTAGTTTTCAAAGCGAAAAGTTAAAAAACCAGTAAAATTTAAGAGACGGGCAGCAACGTCTTCGTAATACTAACTAGATAGCGAAAAAACTGCGATTGCCAACGCAGCAACCCACCTGCTTAACGTGACAACTATAACAAATAATTATATTAAATTTATAAGTCAATCACGAGTATTATTCTGCATTGAACTTACGGTGGGCTGTAGTTGTAGTAGTAGTAGTATGGAAATTATAAAGTTGTAGAAGTAAACTGTGGGGTTTTCAAAATTAATTCAAATGAATTGAGAAAAAGATTCATAGCACGTTACTTTGCTTTTTAATATTAATTAAAGGTAGAGGGAAAAATTTAATCGTACGTGATGAGAATTCATATTTGCTGAAATATTTTAATTACAGATTTTTATGCGGAACGGAAGTAATTTTAAGATTTTGAGAGATTCTACCGTCCAGGCTGATAATTATTATGGTTTTACAATTTATACTAAAACCCTAAGCCCCTAAATCTGTATTTCTAAGTTCTTTATGTTGGTTATTAAAATAAATGGCATTTTTTAATTTGTTTTGGATACAAACAATTCTTTATATTTCAAATATCAGGTTCAGGCCCTTCTGACCACCATTGTAACTTCGTTGTGGATAAAACAAGAAGCCTGAAATCAAGCAGGCATTGTATAAGCACGGCATATTACAAATTTCATTCAATTTGAACCAGTAGTTTAAGAATTATAACTAGTCAAAGTTTCTTACTTTTGTCACTCACTGACTGACTGACCGATAATCAAAACTCTAAGGCACTTCTAGCAGACATAAAAGCTTCAAATTTAGAATACAATTAATTAGTGTTTAGTGTATAAATCAAGAAAAAACTAAAATATTCTGTATTTTCGGTCCAGTTTTCTAGATACATCAACTGCGTAAATAACTTTGTTATCCCATATAAATATATAGGCTTACAAAGTAACTTTTGCAGTAAATGAATCAGTGTACCTAGTTAAAATTATGTTCAAAGGTAACTTGTATAATGGTCAACGGAATGATAAAGCAAGAATTGAACATATCTTATGAATTTGTACCAAAATCCTTTAATGTATTAAGTAGACTAAATTGCCCGAAAATCCGTTGTTGGTATTCAAGAAGTAGAAGGTATCGGAAAGGAAAAAAAGTAGGACTATCTACAAAAAGAAATGAGATGCCATCAAAACATAACTTGTGAAAAAACTAAGTCTCGCAACTCAGTTCTTCTACGGTAAAAAAATTGTTAGAGCCATGTAATAACAAATCGGTTTATTTATTCAGTCCCTACCTAAGGGACTCTAAACAATCTGATTTTATATAATATGTATTACCCATAGTTGCCCATAAAAATAACGCCTTTTTGCATCTCTGCACAAACGATTGCACCGATTACGTAGGATCTCATAATTTGTTAAATTAATCTCCAATGGAAATCGCTTGTATCTTCTTTTAGCTTTATCCCTACGTGCCATGAGCGCCTTTAAAGCTGAAGTTATCCAAGCGGCAGGATTATGTTTTATTTTAACACGTTTAACCGGTGCATGAATATCATATAAGTTAAGAATGATATTGTTGAAGCTGTTCACTTTCTCATCTACTGTTTGGCTGGCGAATACCGGCGTCCAATCTATCAAACTAGCGTCACGTCTTCAGACCTCCAAAGTAATGCCCCTGTAAATCCGACGGAGACGAACGTTTGGCTTCCGATTAGGAGGTTGAGCACGGTAAGACAAGGTCATGGTATGAGAAAGAAGCAGTTAGTTTCCCATGACTGGCAACATTATTTGGAGAAGAGACTATAATTAGGTCAAGGAGAGATGGAGCTTTTTCTTTGCTTCCTCTATGAAAAACTCAAATTCATTTGATAAATTGATTTACACCTTTCATCGAGGACCCTATATATATATGTACGCGAAGTCGAATATTACACAATATGATTGAATTTATTTGGAAAAAAACTTTTCTGAATTTAACTATTATTATATAGTCAATGAATAAGAGAGCACCTTGAAAATATAAAATATCGCATAAAAAATAGAGTAGAAAAAATAATGGCGGTGTATGAGTATCCATATCGTCCCGTGGGTGTCTTAATAGGCGACAGAGAGAAACCAACTAGGAGATGGGCAGCAGCGTCGTCCTAATAACAACTAACTAAATAAACTAATAACTCTTCTACGTGGTAGAGCCATGCTGCAGCTATATTATGGTTGTAGCATGAATGAGTCAGCTCGACCGGGGAAGGACCACGCTCTCACAGAAAACCAGCGTAAAATTGCTATTTTACGCTTAACGCTGCTGTGTTTCGTATGATGAGTGTAGAGAACCGGAGACCCTTTTACTGGCAAAGAGGCATTCCATCTTAGTCCTCACGGGTGACAACGCATCTGCATCTTGAATCTTTATTGAGAATAGATGTAGATGTCTATGGGTCACAGTAACCACTTACCATCAGGTGGACTGTGTGCTCGTTTGTCACCCGATCCTATATAAAAAAAAAACTAAAAATAAAAAAACTCCGGTTGCCAACTCGCTTGCCAAGCATCGCAATAATGGTAAATATCACCCCTATAAGGCAATCTATGGGGAAGCCCTATGTTTAGCAGTGGACTTTAATAGGCTGTAACATTAACGGTATCAATTAATTATGTTGAATTGAATGATTATATTATCTTTGAACACTACAAAAAATCTTAATATAATTTATCTAATAATGATTCATTCACTACGATAGCAGTTTGTATTTTTTTATTATTACAATAACTTGCTTTCTTCGCATTGTCTTACCGGGTGCTGACATCTGATTGAGCTGAAATTTGACATACTTATGAAACTCCGATGACAATGCAATAGTATAGTACCATGTATATGATCTAATTATATACCCAGATACTGGCCCTAGCCACCCTTATAAAAACTGTTTATAGTTTATGTGATTAGGTACTCTATTTTTTCAGTTTGTCCACATTTTCAATAAACTAAGTACCACATAAACTACCAGAATTCAAAAAGAAATATTTCAAGTCATATAGATTTCTGATCATATTCTCAGTCTTTTTCCGATACAATGAAGACAGTACTGTAATGTGTAACACTATTTTTAATCAAGAAACTAAACGTTACAAAAGGGGGCATTAAAATAAGTTTTCTGGAGAAGGCTACAGGCTATAATAGGTACATAAAAATATTTATTAACAAAACCACTATTAACTTTGTACGGTTTCACGGCATTATACATTACAAAATCTAAAAATATTTAATAGCATTTTATACATAACGTTTAATAGCATTCTTAAGCGTAATGTTTTTTTTTAAATCGGGTAAAGTTAATGTTTGAATTTTGGACTGTCTGTTAGTTATTGTGATTAAGCTATTTTGTTAAGTTTCACAATTCTACTGCTAAACATAAGCCACCAGCAACCGACTTACTGCATGTGTCTTCAGGTCCTCCCTCCGTTCAGTAGGACCCCCTACGCCCAACACTGCGTTTGCCAGTACTAAGCCGCCACTCGCGAAACTTTCTTTTCATCGGTTGTCAGTTACACGAGCTTTATGTTCGTTATGATGCAACTCCAGCCTAATTTCGGTACGTGATCCGTACCGAGGATATCTGCAAAAGTACAAGAATGTCATAGCACTTCTGTCTTAATGCCACATTTTCCATAAAATAATATATTGTATAGACAATATACGTAATACTTGTTGATTATTTTTCATATTACATAATGTATATTAAATATAGGTGACAAATGAGCACACAATTACATACTAAAATTTTAAATTACTTTTATATAAATTTATAAGCACATGTACAAATCTTCTAGAAAATGCTTTATGCTTATTAAAGACAGCAGTTTATTAGCAAAAGGGTGTAAATTTTGTCTGAAAATTTCCCTAGGTATTTATAAAGTGCGTTATAATTTACCTCTCCGCCACCTCGACTGCAAAACCCCTGAAAGAGCTTTTATGCGAAGAGGCTTTTATACACCGTTTATAATTTTTCGCCATTTAGACCCTTGAAGTTTATGTTTTGTTAACTATCTTTTAATATTTTAATACAAATTTCAACCGTTTTGTATTTTCACTTGAAATTTTAACAAGCTTCCTCTCATTTTTAGAGTGTTTCACAGTTTTTATTTCGAGATATTTGGTAAATTACTTATAAAGATAATTATTCCTTTTATATACTTTCTTTCTGTAGTGTGGTCACGGTATAAGAGATTCTATAGACAACACGGAGTGACTTGCATGCCCAAACAATTTGTGCAAAAATTTTGCGCAAGCAATATGGTGCACTGCACAATAGCATCTTGCATGCGCAAACAGTTTTTACAGTTTCGCAAAGAACATGTGTGGCGTCCACACGTCGTCTTAACGTTCATGCTTGCTTGTGCAACTTTAGTTTGAGAAAATTAAGCATTTGTGCAAGTCATTTGCATGGTATACCGTTTTGCCGACTTAACGTACACGCTGGCCTATGCAAATTAGAATTTGTGCAAGTAAGATTGAGCGTGTAGCCGGGCCATAAGATATGACTATGGAAAATACCATAACAATAAGATAGTTCTGGCAATTCCCAATAGCTTCCAAAAGATTTTTGCATACCATTTTTTACGCCAGAAGTAAAACACCCAGATCAGCGATGAGCAGCAGCATCGAAGTGCGAGGCGTGTGGCGCTGCGATCTTTAATCCGCCAAGCGTGATAGTTAAGTCAAATCCTACCTAACGGGATAGTCCCATGTGTGCGTGTGTGCGTGTGTGAGTGCGTCATGATATAAATGTATTTGAAAATACGGTTACTTGCTTACTACTTTATAGAAATATGGGAGTAAAAAGTCTGTGTATCTGTTTGTGACCGACGATATAAATGCTTCTTGAACAGAAATGTTTAATACAAAGAAAAAACCCTGTTTTATTTAAAGACTTATTTAATTGCTAAATGCACATTCACATTGGTTTTATGTTAAAATTATATATATATATACTTCCAAAACGTACGAACATACATCCTTATCTACTAAAACAAATATCAACTACGAGTAAAAAGCACGTAGAAGTTTTGAAGCTATGTTACAATACTCACAAACAAAACAAAATTATAAGAATTTTCTGTATGACAGCAGAAACGTCTTGATAAACATATTTCTAACAAAAATTTTTCATAACAGCTGGAGACTAGCAGTTACGAAGAATTCATTTCGTAAAAACGTCATGATTTTGGACAAGAAATATTCCCTTATGAAAATCATAGAGATAATGATTTTGATCCTTGATAAAAAAAAATCCTAAAGGACTTTTAGCTTAAAATATTGCAATAGGATTAATTCATACCATATATTATGTATTTAAGTAACTAAAAAATAAAAAAACTGTTATATGAACCCTCCTTTCTAGCGTGACAACTATGGCAAATATCCCCCCTATGAGGCAATCTATAGGCAACCTATGTTCCGCAGTGGACTTTTGAAAAGCTATAATGATGTATAGTATGTTAAAGGATAAAAATGTGAGTTAGTAGATTTCAACTATCGTATTATCGTATTACACTTAACTAAACACCCATATCTCTCTGTGGATATCGTAAGAGTCGTCTATAAGAAAAGCCAAAAAAGTTTCTGATAAATATCGGTATAACTCTCTCGTATATACTCGTACCAAATGCAAACTACCCATACCACCTACGAGAAGATGCATCAAAGGTGCAAGGCATCTAGCACTACAATGACCAATCCGCCTGATAAGCATGGCGAGTATATTAAATCACTGGTTGATACTGGCTGACTGTTAAGCACTGGTGCACAAAAGATTAGCCTAATATTTCTTACTGTACTGTATTACCTAAAAATATATATCTCTGTCATCTATCCAGTATCTAAACCATATTCTCTTCTTCTTTAAAACCTTTTCCTCAATCATGTCGATTAGTTCCGATAGAGTTCCTTCGACAATAGTTTTATTCGCCGTCCTTTTCACAGCAAAACGATTGAAACTGCTGGTCCAATATAAACGATAAAATGCAGACCAGTGTTGTACTAAATAAAGCTGCCAGATGCAAATCTCTAAAACTATACAACTGATTGACTTGAAATTTAGTATACTTACTAATTTTTCACTGTAGGCGCTCACTAAGAAAGGATTTTACGATAGTCTCATCAAAAAAAAATTAATAGCTTCCGCAATAAAATATTATCGTGCACCCAGCGAAGCGAGCGGGCGCCAGCTATCAGCTAGTGTTTAATAACAATGAGTCATACTAATTTTGCGTTTAATTTGTAGTCTCCTTTCGAAAATCGAAACACGAGCTTAGAATAGTTTAGTTTTTAGTCAATGTTATGCAGACTACGGAAGAACTCAAATGGTGTCTTGAGGGTGATCTTAATGAATGTGAGTCGGACATTCAAGTTTTGTTAACTGATTGCTCTCGTCCTGGCACATAAGATTGATATAATTTAATTTATCCGTATTTTATTTTAAAGTAAGATATTATAAGTAAATTACTAACAAATTTGTATGGATCTTTAAATGAAATAATTTTTTTATTATTATTATTATTACCTAATAGGAGTAATGTTAATATTATATTATGTGTAGTAATCATAAACTTAAAAGGTTCTACTCCTAACTTATAGGCTCTAATAACTGTTTTATCTTACCAATCAAAGCTTCCAATCAGACTGTTTTCATTATACTCACACTAACACTGGTAACTATTAAGCCGATTAGTAAAATTGCTTGGTTGTATAGGCAGACCCAAATAACTTTCCAGATTAAGGTATTTACAATGCCGCAATTTGATTCGCAATATATTATTCTAACGTAGGCAAATGTTGTGAAGTTTTTTACCAAATATACAAGATTTGTTTTGAATAATTCCTAATTATCAGAAACTGTCTTTCTTTTTGGTTCTGCAACATACAATTCCTGGATGACCGGGCTTTGTTGGATATTTGAAACAAAAACAACTTTCTCAGGGGTCATCTCTGAGTTTTGATAGACGGATTCAGAATGCACTCATTTTAAATAAATAAACTATCCAGAAGGCAACTAATAATAAAAGTATTTATATGTTTGAAAACCAGATAATATCTTTACTGATAGATAGTATCTTTTACTATTAATAAATTCAGCCAAAACATCAATTTTTTTAAATTATCTTATACCTAACTGAGCGACCAAGTTTCGCTCGGCAAAATAATTTAAAGGAACAGATAATTATTTATATGATAATACAAATTTTCCCAAAATAACACCATTCTGGATAAACTAAGAAATTAAATCAATCTTTAGAGTCGTTACCGAGATAAGTAAAAAATATATAACAACAATTGTTTGCTCAAAGAATTAAAATTTATGAAAATAAATACAGTTTATTAACTTAAGAATAATGCAAGGTACTACGACAAAGTTTTGAATTTGCTTTTAGTTCAAGCAAACACGCTATGTACAAATGAAAAGGCAACATTAAATAAAACTATCGTTTGTCAAACATCTGAACTCGATTTCATGCAAAACGCTTCAAAACGATAAAAGTTTTGGAGTTGAAATGAAACAAACGCTGCAGTTTAATAATAACAAATCCAGTCCAGTTTACATTTCCAACTCACGAGTTATTTATCGCCGTTGTTATTTCGTTTTGCAATTGTTTAATTAAAACATCAAACATTACACAACAGTTATATATATACTAGTTGTGCCCCGCGAATTCGCCCGCGTGGAATTTACTATGATTTCATGGATATCAATTTTTTTGCGCGGAACCCTAATTTTGTTTTTGAGTAATGTAATCTTATAAATATTGACAAATATTGACATTAATATTTATACGATACTAACGTCACTCAATTGTTTTGCCTTCCCGGAACCCCTCCACTTAAACTTTATGGTATGTGATTAAAGTTCAAATTGACTTTTAAGTATTATTACGAATCTTTTGTATGGGAATATAGAAAATTGTTGTTTTTAGACTTTTTAGGCAATTTTTTAAAATTTTCTCTCCGTAAGAACCATCTTCGTACTTCAAGGAATATTATAAAAAAAGAATTAGCGCAATCGGTTCAGCCGCTCTCAAGACTTGTGCTTAGCAACACATTCAGCGATTCATTTTTATATTATAGATATCATATATAGTTGGTTTAGTATTTATAATTAAATACAATGCAGCAGAATAAGTACAGACCGCATTTAATCGAGGTTGGCATATAGAAAAAGTCATGAGCTGCTTCGTAATTATGGATTCGTGGTGAAGTTATTGATTAACAGCACTATATATACTATTATAAAAACCGTCTAAAGAAACTACAATATAATATGTTTTAGAGATTGTCCATTAATGTTATCAATTACGACGTTGACAAAATATTTCGTAAAGTTATTTAATACTTTGACTGGAAGAGCGGAATAAAGAGTTAATTGCTGCAGTTGTTAGCTTTTTAAAACAAATCACTTTAACAAAAAATACATTACGAGTTCTGTTAAAGAACATTTTTGAATGCAATACTAGATAAATATATATATTTATTCTAACTTCATTCATTTGTGGCCATATTTCAGTTACGAATCACCTCATTAAAAAAAGAGAAAACTCAAAAACTACTTGACAGGAAACAAGAGGGTTACTGAGTCAAAAACATAAGAATAACTTCATATTTTCAAAAGTAATATAGAACTTATTGAAAAGAATAAAATTAAATGAAACCAACAAAACAAGATAAATACCGAAATAAAACTTCAACATCAAAAAATCCGAAACGACTTTTTGAAAATATTAAAATTATTTTAAGAGATTTACATTGTGTATAAAATTTAATTATTATATTGTATAAATAATATATTTGAATTCAAATTATTTCGAGAAATAAATATATTTCTCCACCCAATTGCGCATTCGGTGGCTGACTCTGCTCCAAAAGCTCTGTCATAAGGAGGTCTGCACCCAGCCTAGCAATTCAATGGGGCGTAATCCTTAGACTAATACTATACTTTAAAAAAATACTTTTAGATGTATAAAATATTTAACAGTTTGTAACTTGAATGAAGCTACGTCTTATTTTCTTTGATGTTAACCATAAAATATGCAGATTGAGATGTCTTTGAATTGTAAATGCAAAGAAGCTCCATCTTGTTGTTATGCGGGGAAATCGAATAACTGATTGTTAAATTACAGAGCTCCTCGGCATTGGCTGACGAAACTTTGGTTTTCTCTTACAATTCACATATAAATATGTGTGAATTGTAAGATAAAACCATATGTAAGGTTTGCGTAAATATGCATAAAATATTTGACGTATAATATTCTTTTCTAAGTATTAAATACACATTACCAACTATACTGGATAAGGTTATTTTTATAAAATTTATAAGTTTAAGTCCTCAAAGTAGGGATTGAATTTTCGTAAATAATTATAATTCATTAATTTTCTTTAATATGTTTTGTATAATAACATATAATTGAAAGAGAATTTGATATTTATAATTTATTGCAATAGTATTTTACAATCTTATAAAACGTAATGAATGTACCTAAACCTAATTTGAACCATATTGGTGAGCAAGACAAAACTATTAGTGTTGCTGCTTTATTTTATTTACACGACAGACAAGATGTATGAAATTTATATGTATAAATTTTTCAAAATAAAAAAAGACAAGATGTATGAAATATTAAACAATTGTATTTCTTTTTTGTTTTATTTTGTTTAGAATTCTGTGCTATTGTCATATGACAAAATTTACAAATCTCAGAAGTCTCGGGCTCAAAAGATTTTGATAGAGCGCATCAGTAAAAGGTGGATTGTTTTTTAGATATTGCAGGGATTAAAAATTTCTAATTTAACTTTCGAGATTTATTTTGCACATACTTGGACTCATCAGGTCTTTTTATAAATGCCGTACACGGTCTTTTTATAAATGCGTCAAGAAGTATGTATCTCATAAAAGAGTGGCCAATACATCACGTTACACGGGTTTGCTATTGATGAGCGCAAAGCCGATACCTTCGCACTGAAAGCTGATTCTGATCTCCAGTCTGAGGAATTTGATTTCGATAATTTTGGGCATGTTTTCCGCCATCAGTCAGTCTTTCGAGCCTCGTTACATAGCAGTGTATACGTTTGACATTTGGGTTAAAAATGTACTACTACTACTTACTTCTTTTACAAGGTGAGTATGGACTCTTTAAAAAAAATTATTAACTGATTGCGCATTCTTCAAAAGCCAATGTCAAACTGTGAATTTAAAAAGGCTGACTAAGTACGACGAGTTTTAAAAGTACTGGAAAATAGACTAAAAATTATATTAAAACCCTCACAATTTTATTTATGACTTGCTACATATGGATAAGATTATCCGATTGAAATGCACTCGTCTTTAATGCATGCGAGAATGGTTTCGATTTCGAATATCTATCACTGAATTTACTATTTAAAATTTAAATTTGGTTTCGTAAAATAGTTCCGTCAGGCATATCGCTGTCAATTTTCCTGACATTAAAAGAAGATAAAAATACTTTAAACATGGAAATATATGTACTTCGTTGACTTTAAAATATATAAGGCAGTCTTGACTGTCATCGTACACATGACCCAAAAACGGCTCAAAAACGTGTCTCGACACGCACGACGAAGAAAGAAAATTTCGTAAAGCAGTCAAACTAAGAAATTTCAACGAACTGTATTGATAATACAGTAAACTCAATTTTTTAAAAATAAAGTCACCTCTTTCATACAATCCGCGTCCTCGTCGGTTCAGTTATAGGTATCACCAGTCTTGCTAAAATACTTATTTTACTTAAATACTTTAGCTGCTTCTTCAGGTCAACTTTTGTCTTCATCAGTCTTCATCTTTACAATATTTGCATTAACAATTTTCAAATTACGTTATTAACAGAAGTAAAAGGTAATTCAGCAAAATATTTGAGGTAGTTTATTGAATTTATGTTTAGAAATATTGTCGAGTGTCTTGTAAATATGAGTTTAGATAAAGTAGAGGGAAGCGAGGGTATCTATGACTTTAGCTGCTGGATTTACGTAGCAGACCACCGTGATAAACTGAACCCTCGATGGCGAATATTTTTAGCCTCAGCTTACTATAAAGAGGATTTACCCACTGACCAATTCTATATTTTCTTTTAAATATAATTCTGTGAACATCACTAAAAATAAAAAATAAAATATTATTTACAATTTTGTCTGTATTATATATGAAATTAAAACTCATGAAAAAGAAAAACAAATTATGTTTCCGAACAATCAATCAGTTCTATAACTAGAAATAACATTGGAATTGAACTTTTGAACATTTTAGCAACAATTCATAAAACTGAAAATAAATATAACTCTATTTTCAGACCCTCTGTCAGAAAATATTGCGAATATAAAAAAAAATTATTCAACATTTTAAAAAAATTGTCAAAATTCACTGCGTCTTGTAAACTAACATACATGTACAAACAGAGATGGGAAGTACAAATGTATATGGTAATCGAAATAAGCTGTACTTACATGTAGTAACTATACCAAAAGAGCCACACTGCAGCGTATTTTGGCTCTTTTTTTCTTTTTTTTTATAGAAGAGCGTACAAACCCCGAGCATAGCCCTCTCCATAGCTCGCTGAGCGACCTTGAGCTTCCTCATACGGCCAGCAGTGAAGCACCACGTCTCAGATTCATAGGTCATCACTAGCAACACGCACTGGTTAAACAATCTAGTTTTGAGGTTTTGAGGTATGTCTGTAATCTCCCGAACGCTGCTCAGCCGAGTTGAATCCGTCAATTGAACTCTCAGTCGAAGTTGAACTTAACTAGTCGGACTATTTGTCCCTGTTAGACATACTCATCAATAACTTCGAACTAAGTGTTTCCAACAACTACCGGCATAGGTGTGACATGGACGTTAAACACGACTTTTGTTTTGTTCATCTTTATATTAAGAACTATCCGTACTCGGGTAGCCATCGTAGCCCTACTGTACAAACACTTCAGCACTTCAATATACCGACAGTCAACTTGGCACCGCTGAAGGGACAGCAGCACACACTAACGAAGACAAAGTGGCAGATTGTGCTCTTCAGTACAATTTGCCGAAGGGTATGTAAGTGGTCTATGGTGCTAAAGCTCAAAGCCTTTTTGGAATCCGGCTTTTTGGGAGGCTGGAAGTCGGTGAGTATGTGTGCGAGACGATTCGTAAAACTTAAACGGCAGTTAATTAATTATGACGATGTAAATAATGCTCTATCGAAATTGGTACAATGGTTTAACGCCAACAATATGCTCGACATATAAACGGCAATAAGACAAAGTGTATTAAATTTACAACCGTTAAAAACTTCAAACCCCCATATATTTAAATTAGCAAGCAGACTTAGTTCTGCAGCATTTGCTGTAAGAAAGATTAAAAGTCTCACAGATATTGAGACAGCTAGATTAGTGTATTTTAGTTACTTTCATAGCGTAATGTCTTATGGAATTTTGCTATGGGGTAATGCGGCTGATATTGAAGCTATATTTGTTTTGCAAAAGAGAGCCGTACGGGCGATTTATAAATTAAATTATAAAGAGTCCCTCAGAGAAAAAATTAAAGAAATAAACATATTAACTTTGGCATCGCAATATATTTATGGGAATGTAATGTATGTGCATAAAAACATAAATAGCTTTAATAAAAATAAGAATGTGAATACTTTAAACAATAGGAACAAACATAAGCTTGTAATGCCAGTTACTAGACTCCACAGAATCAGTAATTCATTCATGAGGCAATGTATACGCTTTTACAACAAAATCCCAGAATATATTCAAAGTTTGTCAATAAACAAGTTTAAAAGTTTTATTAAAAAACAACTGTACAAAAAGGGTTATTATAATATCAAGGAATACATGAATGAAAATAACCCATGGGAATAATAAAATGATCGCCACCATGCCGGTTCTATGAAAAATCATTTAAAAATTGTATAAACGAAGTTATTGTTAAGTGAAATATGTTTGAAAAAAAAAGTCCCGCTGGGTTTCTTGCTGGTTCTTCCCAGGACTGGGGTGTTTTCCGAACCAGTGGTAAATAAAAAATGACTTTCAATAAGTATTATTTAATAATCAATATTGAATAAAAATTATTGTAATCTATTCTATTGTCTAAAACAGAACGTAGACGTGGCTCAGAAGGGAAATTGGTCTGTAGTTCATTAAGAGAACATTGTCGCCTTTCAGAGAAGAACAAGACCACCGCACTTCTGCTCCACGCCTCCGGAGTAATTTCACCATGAAGGACGGAATTAAAGAGCTTCAACTTTGATAGTTGGCTCTTTCTGGCAGACAGATCTCTGGCGAAGAATTTGGAGCCTTGGTTCCGCTCGATCACTTCTTCAATACAAGCTGTATTGAAGTTGCGTAAGTCCCACTGCATGCATTTGCAGATCTGTCTGTTCAGTTGCCTGTATGCTGTCAAATCTATTGAAGAATGTAGCTTCATCTCCCGTCTAACAGCCATGAGATTGAGAGTGTGATCGGAGAGTTTTTGTGTTCTTCTGCGGCGGGTCTTACAGATCTTAGCTCCGACCGCATGGACAGTTTCCACAAGCTTCTCGTTCATATCGTCCACTTCATTGCAGTCTTCTAGGCACTGAAAACGGTTTTGTAACTTGAGGTGAAAAGTTTCGGGACTTTGGATTAGAGCACGACGGGGACGGAAGTCAACGCGACTTCATTAGACGAGATTTCGCCACCTTAACGTTTAAGTTCAGTGTGCCTCTAACCATTCCGATCAGCTCGACCGGGGAAGGACCACATTTTCACAGAATACCAGCGTAAAACAGCAGCTCAATTCTGCTGTGTTTCGTATGAAGAGCGTAGAGAACCGGAGACCCCTTTTACAGGAAACGATGCATTCCTCTTCGACTCCTCTTCTTAATCGAGGATAGATTTAAATGTCTATGGGCCACAGGTGTGCTCGTTTGTCACCAACGTTCTTTGATTTTTTATTCATAATAACAACAAGCAGTCTATTATACCTTCCTTTTACATAAATATATCCTACAGCTCGAATTTGAGTCACGGTAGCCTGTCTTAACAGAAGGGACTATCCAGCTGCCAGGACAGAATTTTAGTGTACGAGTGGGTGCACAAATCCATGTGCATTCTCTAATCCCTTACTCTTTAAGATGGGTACTGACCGATGTTACACGGCGCAATTTACCATACGCAGCAATCATGTCACGTTACGCCGTGTGCTAAATTCCGTGTAACATGCTCGTTTCGAACTTTTTGGTCGCCCGTCTCCAGATTCGTTGACACTCGTAGTCAAGATGTCAGATGACGAATTTGTATTGGGATTTATGATGAAATACTGAGTTCTATCTTTGTCCCACTCCATATTTTTAACAACAAATAATCACAACTAATAAACTAAAGGCCCGAAGTACCTAGAATCGACGCCTGTGCCATGTGCGCTCGTGACGATTCGATGCGACATACTGATTGAAGCACGTAACATTCAATGGATTCGCTAAAAACCGAAAGCGGGGTAGAGCACTCGCAGCGAGCAATGATGCTCGTTGCGAACGTCTTGTTTCCCCGTACTGATTGCATGAAATCTCGCTGTGTACTCGTAACACATTAAATTTTACTCCGTAATGCCAGTCAGTACCCACCTTATGACTACTAGACAGAAGAGGCAGTCAAACACAAAAAACTAAAAACAATGACATAACTTCCTAATATTAGTTTCTGAAGCCGACTTCGAAAGCCTGTGTGTGGAAATAAATTTTTCGTTTTTAGTTTTTGAAAGCAGTTTTTACCTTTCTTTTACATTTTAGCAAGACAATCGAGTAAAACAGTACAATTTAAGATACAATATTTATATTGTATTTCTATTATCCGCTGACTAGGTTCGTTCTATGTAACAATATCTTTGAACAATTGGCTGCTTGCGTCTACGATAACCTTTATTATTGGAGGATATTGTAAAAGTCTACAATCTTTTTGCAGTAAAATGTTGTTATTAGTTGATGTTTCATGCGTATACTCTAACATTGGCTATAAAGAATATTTGTTTTTATATTTATTTTTACGTATTAATAAATAATATTTGAATCATAAAACTCAAACAATATTGTTTACTAATTTATCTCATAGTTAATTCCGTTAACTTTTTTTGCTGTCTTTTGTTAAGTCTGTTATTTAGATCCCATAATACAACATAACGTAAACACTCACGTCTCTCACAAAGAGAGGTAGACAGACACCACAAACTTTCATTTGGCACCACCCTGACACACCTCGCTCGTTTACTTTACATCAATATGTCTGTGCACATACGAGTCATGCTCGTCGATTAAGGGTCCCCTTAATTTGGACTATTTTCACAATTTGTATGTATATAATCATACATCGCCATAAAATTTTCATAATATTTTCTCCTTATTGCAGTTATTAACCGACTTCAAATATAAGAAGGTTCTCACTTCGAATGTATGTTCTATTGTATGTTACGCGATATCTTCGCAGATTGTGAACCAATTTTGATGATTCTTATTCTATTAAATATTTTATACTTCAAGGGTGGTCCCATATAAATTTGGAAAAAACTTCAAGGGTAGCAAATAAACTTCTTTGTTAGCAATTTGAAGTCGGTTTTTACTTATTGTTAAAAATTATAATTATTTATATGTGATTGAACCATACTACAATTATATGAATGGGTATATATATATATAATTATATATAATTGCAATTAGTCAACATTGTTACCTCTCAGGACTAATGGAATGCCTCCTATACAGGGTCTCTGGTCTTCTCTTGTCACTCTTGAGTATTAGTTGTCACTACGCAGTATTGAGCAGCTATTTCGCGCTGGTGTTCTGTGAAAGCGGCCCCGTTTGAACCATTCATATAATAATTCATATAATATATATTTTCATTCATTCATTCATTACAGCCCTTCACAAGTCCACTGCTGAACATAGGCCTCCCCCAAAGAATGCCATAAAGCACGGTCCTGAGCCACCTGCATCCATCGACTTCCTGCATTTCTTACCAGGTCGTCACTCCATCTCGTGGGGGGACGCCCTACACTTCGCCTACCGGTGCGAGGCTGCCACTCGAGAACCTTTCTTCCCCATCGGTTGTCGGTTCTTCGAGCTATATGGCCGGCCCACTGCCACTTCAGCTTACTAATCCGTTGGGCTATGTCGGTCACTCTGGTTCTACTGCGGATATCCTCATTCCTAAGTTTATCACGCAGAGAAACTCCGAGCATAGTTAGCATATATATATATATATATATATATATATATATATATATATATATATATTTGTTTATAGAATAAGAACAACAAATGATCACACATTCTGCCTGATGGTAAGTGGATACTGTGGCTATACATGTACATCTATCCTCGATCAAGAATAAAAATGCAGATGTCTTGTCACCCCCTGAGGTCTAATATGGAATGTCTCGTTGCCATTAAAAAGGGTCTCCATTTCTGTACATGCACCATACCAAATACATCAGGATTAAGCTGCTATTTAACGCAGGTATACTGTGAGAACGTGGTCCTTCTTCAATCGAGCCGACCTTAAGTTACATCTATAATATAGCTGCAGCGTGGCTCTATCACGTAAATCCCTGGTAAGCTATGGCCAAAAAATCAGCAAATAGGTTTTTCTATCTAGAAATTCCAGATTATAATCCTATCCTACTTAGAAGGCTACGCTTAGTAGACTGGGAGCCATGACCGAAGTTTGGTCTGAAGGACATTATAGGGCTACTCGGCTGCTGTATTATGACTGCAATTTCGTAAGCTAAGTGTATCTTGGCTCCCCTGAAATGACAACGCATCTGCATCTGTCTACGGGTGTTTTATTAGGATATGGATTGTTCTATAGCTGCCACGCATGGCAATTATTTTGAATTGTTATCAGGAAGATACTGCTGCCCATGTTCTGTTTCACTTTGTCTCCTCTTACGACTCGATACGATATGGGGTAGCGAGTATTCTTACATCGTCTCTTCACGGTTTGCGGTTTGGTTACCTATTAAAATTTAAAATTAAAATTTGGTTTTTTAGTTTTTTTAGGAGAGGCGGGAAATGAGCATGCAACTCACCTGATGGTAAGTGGCTACAGCCGCCCATGAACAATTGCAACATCAGGGGAACCAAGGGAATTGCAGATGCGTTGCCGGCCTTTTAAAAAGGAGTAGAACGTGGCAAAAGTGGCACATTAAATAAAATGTTAATTTCACCTAATACTACCTATATTTTAAACCCAAAGCAAACATAAATTAAGACAAAAAATTTAAGTTTTGCTTGTAAATAGCTGCTGATTTTGTAAATCAAGTGAAAATAGGCCTGAATTTGTAAATCCGATTAATCGTGATCGCTGCAATGTGTTGCATTTAAATTTTTAAAACATTTATCGCTTGAACACGGTTGATGAAAATTGAGTTCTGCTATTCGATCAATATTTGTATTCAATGTTAACTTTTCATTTTTATAGAACTTGCTAGTTTGACGTGTCAGTTTAAAACTGTTTTGATTTTCGTTGGAACACTAACAAACATACACATTTTGGGATATACAGTTATACAGTTTTTGTTTTGTTGATGTTTACTTTTAACCTTACTAAAAATTTAATTTCCCATACCGAAAAGTCAGTCAAGTTCGCTTTAAAAAAATGTGACACTAATTTTGAAATCGGTTTAAGGAAAGACAACTTTGATTCGAGACATTTGTAAAGACAACAAGTGTATAAATGTTACCGCATATTATAAAAATAAAGGCAAGTAAGGCAATTCACGTAATGATCAACCCGCACTCATCGGCCCACCGACCTTAAATAGAAACACTAAAACTAAAATCTTAAATGATATAGTTCATATAGGAACTTTACCGCACGTAGACCCTACGGACTGTTAGTCCCTACAACACATTTGGCACAACTACTACATATTTACAATTACACACCTCTCAGAGACTCATATTTGCGCCACCTGCTTTGTTCAGCCGCCTCTGATGCCGCCCCGGTTCTAAGCGAGATACCGCTGAGTCTGTGCATTTTCGTACAATCAAATAAATTATTTATTTTATATTTATTCCGTTTATATTTATGTATTGTGTATTGTTTTGTAGTGGTGAATAAAACTTCTTTCTTTTTCTATTTGAACTTCAACGATTAGTCTACCAATTATTATTATTTTTATTTGAACGCCTTAGCCAACAACAAATGTCTATAAATATGGATTTGCAAAGTTGAAAGTTTCATCATTGAGTAATTCTGCCCTTTAACCTTATTTAGGAAGTAGACATGTTGATTCAGATTGACATTTCACGTGATGAGGGTAAAGTTTGATTTTATACAGTACATGAACATTATTCTCATAAATGTTAAATAAAGCCGAACCACCAGCATATAATACAATCGTAATATTCATAGTAATAATATAAAGCGGAAAGTTTCTATGTTTGTCGCTTTATAATTAATTAATGAACGGCTGAACCGGTGTTATGAAATTTTATGTAGATATAGATAAATTCCTAATTTTCATAGGTGCTTGTCAAGATATGTATTAAAAAATATTGCCATTTTATTAAAGTAAGTAGGAGAAAATTAATACGCAATGGGCCGTTTAAGTCAAAACGCTTATTTAATTGTAAGAGGCTAGAACCAAGTAACGGACTACAAAATATTGGATCTATAAAAAATATCTACAAAATATCCCGAAGCAGTATAATATCATCTATAACGTATGCTATTTCATACCTAGTCAGGTCATAAGTATTGCCCCACAGTAAAAAAAATTCTTTTAGAATGCTGGCCACAAAAAAGTTTATTGAATTCGAATTTCAAATTGTTCTTAAAAATAAAACTGTATACTTTTTAGAATTTTACTCATTTTTAAATATGGAGTGGACGCTTGAAGAAGACCGTGTTGCAGTTATTGCGTTGCATCGTTGCGGTTACGCGCCAATTCAAATTTTTGACATACTGAAAAATTTGAATATAACCAAAAGATTCGTTTATCGTACCATCAAACGATACAATGAAGACTCTAGTGTAGATGGCAGGTCAAGAAGTGGTCGCCCTCGGTCTGTTAGGACTCCAGCAGTGATAACATCTGTGAAGGCGCGAATTCAAAGAAATCCCAAACGTAAACAGAAACTGTTGGCCCTTCAGATGGGCTTAAGCAGAACCACGGTGAAAAGAATGTTAAATGAAGACGTAGGGCTTCGGGCATATCGAAGAAAAACAGGACATCGTTTAAATGTTCGTCTAATGGACCTGAGACTGAAGAGATGCCGCGCTTTGTTGAAGCGGTACGCGGGAAAATAATATCGGGAAATTCTTTTTTCGGATGAAAAATTTTTCACCGTAGAAGAGAGCTACAACAAACAAAATGATAAGGTGTACGCACACAGTAGTGAAGAAGCGAGCAACCGTATTCCGCGTGTCCAACGAGGTTAGTTTCCATTCTCGCTCATGGTATGGTTGGGAGTTTCTTATTGGGGCTTAACAGAGATACATTTTTGTGAGAAAGGTGTAAAAACGAATGCAGTTGTGTATCAAAATACAGTCCAGACGTACCTTGTGAAACCTGTTTCTCATACCAAGTTCAATAACTGGCACTGGGTATTCCAACAAGATTCGGTGCCAGCTCATAGAGCGAAGAGCACACAAGACTGGCTGGCGGCGCGTGAAATCGACTTCATCCGGCACGAAGACTGGCCCTCCTCCAGTTCAGATTTGAATCCGTTAGATTACAAGATATAGCAACACTTGGAGGAAAAGGCGTGCTCAAAACCTCATCCCAATTTGGAGTCACTCAAGACATCCTTGATTAAGGCAGCCGCCGATATTGACATGGACCTCGTTCGTGCTGCGATAGACGACTGGCCGCGCAGATTGAAGGCCTGTATTCAAAATCACGGAGGTCATTATGAATAAACTTTAGTGTCATAAGAATCTATGTTTTGTTAAGTTTATTTTGGTATATAAATGGTTACATAACGAATAAACTTGTTTCAATTATTTTATATTAAACATGTGACAGAATTTATGACCTGACTAGGTATATAAAAACGGCCCTACAATTATTAAAGTATACCTGCCACCTGTTACATAGCAGGGTATTTTGAAACTAACACAATTTGTCGGTCATAAAAGCTTTTTAGTATTTCACTTATGTATACGAAACACATGATTCTCAAGAGATACGATGATACGTAACTTCTGGTCTTAGGTCTTCTAGTACGTTGTGCAGCTACGAAGCGAGATTGGGATAGTTTTAAAATCAATGAGTACACAACTTGGATTAAATAGAATACGTCCAACCTTGATATCTGGCCTGCACTGACCTGGCCCTGGCCTAATCCGCGAACTGATCGTTTAAGCTTATCATTATTTAATCATGGGATAAAAATAAAAACCATTTTATAAAATGTATTCTCGAAATGACCTAATAATAAGAAGCCTTTTCTTTTCATATAACTTACTCGGTTCCATAATGGAATCTGTGCAAGATACTGACATTGGTGCCTAGGAAATTATGCTTATTTACTCGTATAATTATTAGTTTAAAATTTACTTTTAAAAAAAAGTAAAAACTTACTACAAAGAACTAAAAAGAATAAAATAGTTTCTCATTCCAAACTCCGGACTTTACATAAATATTCTTCTATACACTATAATTAGTACATAGTAACAGATTAGCAAGCTGAAGTGGCAATGGGCCGGTCATATAACTCGAAGAACCGACAACCGATGGGGAAAAAAGATTCTCGAGTGGCAGCCTCGTACCGTTAGGCGAAGTGTAAGGCAACCCCCCACTAGATGGAGTGACGACCTGATAAGACATGCAGGAAGTCGATGGATGCAGGTGGCTCAGGACCGTGATTTGTGGCATTCCTTGAGGTAGGCGTATGTTCAGCAGTGGACTTGTGAAGGGCTGTAATGATGATGATGACACTATAGTCTTCACGAATGTGAAATTATTTAATTCTTTTTAGGTGTCTGAATTCTGCCTGTACTTTTTTTAGAGGTTTAATTTTTACCTAATCATTATATGCGTGATCGATACCAGTAAACAAGAGAGCAGCTTACCTGCATTTAACATGCGTTCGCTCTTGTGTTCTGAATATGTAATCGTTGTGCGAATACCTGTGACATGTGATTTGAATAATTATTGGAAGCAGTTTACTAATGTGGTGAAGTCACGTACAGACCTTTAATAAACAAATTATAGTTAATAATATGCGTATAAGGATCGAAAGTAACATTCCAAATTTAAATTAGAGAGGAATTACATATTAAAAATCATCACTATCATTACAACCCCTCACAAGTCCACTGCTTAACATAGACCTCCTACAAGGAAGACACCAAATTTCACGAACGCACATCGCGCCAAAATTCACGATACCATAAAACGCACAGTCATGAACTGCCAAACACGATATCTCGATGTTTGGCGGTGATGACTTAGTTCTGCAGCATATGCTGTAAAAAAGATTAGAAGTTTAACCAGTGTTGAAACAGCTAGACTAGTTTACTTCAGCTACTTCCATTGCATAATGTCGTATGGTATTTTGCTATGGGGACACGCAGCTGACACTGAAATTATATTTGTTTTGCAGAAGAGGGCCATAAGAGCAATTTATGATTTAAAGCCTAAAGAGTCGCTGCGACAAAAATTTAAGGAAATTAATATATTAACTTTGGCCTCTCAATACATTTATGAAAATGTAATGTACGTACACAAAAATAAAAGTAGTTTTACAAAAATAAGTGATATTCATTCTGTAAATACTAGGAACAGACACAAGCTAGTAGTACCAGTTACTCGACTCCATCGAGTCAGTAATTCATTCTTGGGGCGCTGTATACGCTTTTACAACAAAATTCCAGAAAATATACAAAGTTTGACCTGTTCAAAGTTCAAAAACTTTATTAAACTAAGTTTGTATAAAAAGGGTTATTATAATATTAAGGAATTTATTGATGATAATAACCCCTGGAAATGAGGTGATCGCTACCAAGCTATTTCTAATTTGTTGTGTTGTTAATTTGTGTAACATCATGATTGTAAGCTGTTATTTTAAAAAAAAAGTCCCGCTGGGTTTCTTGCTGGTTCTTCCCAGGACAGAGGTTTTTTCCGAACCAGTGGTAATCAAACAAAAGAGTGACTTTCAATAAGTATTATTTATAATCTATATTGAATAAAAAAGTTTCTGTTTCTGTTTCTGTTTCTGTTTCATAACTGTGTGTTTTACTAGGAGTTTTCTTCCTTGTACAACTTCTCTGTGGAATTGTTTACCACTGGCGATTTTTTCGGACCGATATGACTTAGGGACCTTCAAGAAAAGAGCTTACACCTTTCTAAAAGGCCGGCAACGCATCTGACATTCCCCTGGTGTTGCAGTTGTTCATGGACGGCGGTAGTCACTTACCATCAGGTGAGCCGCATGCTCGTTTGCCCCCTCTTCTATAAAAAAAAGTCAATTACTCCTCTGAAATGGCGACGTTTCTATGTAGGATTCTATATTATTAAATCTGTAGAAATGTTTTCTTTTTCTTGTGAAATAAGCAATTGCATTTCGTTGTGTTTAAAAATAGCAATCACTTTTACTTATTGCGTATTCATAAAAAAGCGGGCTTCCCTGTAATAAACAATTCACGCCGCGTTCTTATGAATGCTTGAGTTATATTATGTTCTGTAACTTGAGTATTCCCAAGACAGGTACGATTGTATTTCTACGTAATTTTTTTATTTAATATGAAATATAAGCAAATTGAGAGCACATAAGCTACATTAAGCAAATATTTCTTTAAATTCTAGCAATGAAAATTAAATGTAAACACTGATTCATAAGAAGTCAGTCAAGTAAGTAGTTCAATTTACTATTAAAAAAAAAACATTAATACAATTAGCAATTACCATTGAATATTAGCAATATAGAAATGAAACGAGTTTGGGGGAGAAAACATCATTTGACTTATTTTTTTTAATTAAATAATATGGAGGACGTGCTTTCCAATTTGTGCATGGTAAGACTATCATAAGGTTTTTTGTTTTAATAAATAAGATCTTGTGTCTTATGTTCCATTATTCGAGAATTGTTATTCTTACCTCCGCGATTGTAGTGGAGACAGGATTTCTAGTATTCAAAACTCTATTCATTATATCTCACATTCCCATACATATTCAATTAGATCCGATTTCATGATTCCCACGTTACACATTTTTGTTCCTGTTAATTAAATTCTTGTCTTGCCTTTCAAATCCTAATACTGTGTTAAAAATCCGTTTCCGCCATTCCTTAAAAGATTTGGCCATACGGTCTACGATGGGCGGGCGACTTGTTGAACATTTACGCAATACGCACTGAAAATTTATTTTCCTATCACCAGGCTGTGGATTTTCATCATCGTCATCACCATTACAACTCATCACTAGTTCACAGCTAAACATAAGCCTAGGCATAGATGGGATTTGAGTTTGATATATTTTCATGAGTTTTGTTACCATCAATGGATCGCTAGAAACACGTTTTTCAGTACAGTGTACCATGTTTGGAGTTGGGTGCTGTTTATTGTTATCCAGAATATGGCACTCTGATAGATAGTTTAGTGTGTGTTCTCTTGTGTTCAGATTTCCCTTTTCTCAATTTATATATTTATTATTTTTTCTCAATTCATTTATAAAACGTCGGTAAAAATTTTACGTCATTGATAAGTTACTGAATGAGTCACAAACACTGTATCGCTACGTCGATGTTTAGATTTACACTTATTTCTTCGTAAAGTTCGTTATCTCAGAAGTTACGAAGTGCTCCTGTTGCTATGGGATCGTTTATTTTGTTAGGCAATATACTTAAGCAGCAATACACCTGAGCCTCTGAAATGCGACGCACATTTACTTTTTTACCTTAAATATTATACCGATTTGTACACTAATAGCAGACATTATTTGAATGCTCCCTTTGTTTTAAAAGACGAAAAGGACGTTATAAGTGTGTCTTTTTCTGTTTCAATACAATAATATATATAGGAATATATATATAGAAATTCTGTCCTGTGCCGACGGCTCCGTTGAGACTAGCCGTCGCACCACCTAGCTAGCCGCCGTGGCCAAAATTCGGTCGGTAGAGGAAATTATTACTCTTTTTCTACATATTCAGTTCATAAAAGTCCACTTCAACATGGCGGCTGGGGCGTCTCGCACTTAAGGTGCTGTTTCCACCGCCATTCGCCTAATTACTGATTCAAATGTATGATTAAACGGTCAGTAGTCATAAAAACTTTCAGGCATTTCCTCGTCAAAGCATGGTGATGGATTTTCTTACACCACCCACACCAATTGTATATCTATAAAGATAAATGAAATAAATTAGTTGAAACAACGCAACGGAGGAGGCACATACCCAGCATTTGACTTTTACGTGCTGATGAGGATGGTGAATGTATCTTCGACGTTTTAAATTACAATTAATTGAAATATATATTTAGACAAATAAAAAAAAATTAAGTAGTTGATATATTGAATGAAATAACATTTAAATCAATGTTTGTGTTTCATCGGTTAAGCGTAAAAAATAAATTTAAAATAAAAATCCATTATAGGACATTTTTAAAAGAAACTTCTAAAAAATGTCCTACAATGGATTTTTGAGAGCTGATGAAAAAGATAAAAATGATAATATAATATTTGCTTGGTGGTAGAGTTTCTTTTCCGTCTAGTTCGATTATGTCTTCTGGATTGGTATCACTCTCTTACGTATTTCTACCGCCAGAATTGTTGTGCAAGAACTATTTGTTTGGGGTTCGAAATCCAAAAAAAAAAAAAACATGAATTTTGAGGCGGAGCATAGCGTACCTTCTTGTAAGTGACTTATTGCTATCTCCTCTAGAAGGAATTGTCCAATTTTCAGTTAAGCTTAGCACATATAATCTATATTTTTATATATGTTTAACAGGAATAAAGCCAAGGATAGGTGAATCACTTGGCATACTTGTAAGCGTTTGCAGTAGGTATGTTTGATTATGAACATATAGAAGAAATATCACAAGTAATGATAAGTAATATGGTCTCTTAAATGAAAATATCATGTATTTCTAACGTCCTAGAACATTAACATGTGCTCCCGTCGAGTGAACACGAAACCGCAATTTAGTTTGTGGTTTGCCGTTGACATTAACATATTGCGTTATGTCTAATATCGTGTCTCAAACGTTGTGCTTTATTTAGTTGAAATAAACAGATATATTTTATGTATTACTCAGTCGTAGTACTTTTTTTCTGCCTCGAAGCGCAGAATAAATAACAGTACTACCACTTCATAGGGTAGGTAACACAATCATAACTTTTTCTGTCGGCAAATGCAGCACTTGCACTGATGTGTTACGGTCTGAATGGTAGGTATACAGGCTGTGAGGGATTCCATCTTAGACCTCCGCGATGACAACGCATTAGACCTGTAGCCTTCTTTGTTTGAAATTGGCTACAGATGAATAAAATAACAGACGAAGAAAAAGGCCGCAATGAAAAATATTCTGATACTTATATTTTTTACCGATACTAAAATCTAAATATAATTAGATAATATGGAAATAGTACTCCATTGAAATGAGCATGGACAAAATGAGATCATTGGTCCATTTTTAATAAATTAATATAAATACGATTCAACATGTTCGTTTAACGTGTTATGAGTTGAGCAAATAAATCCAATGATGTACTGCCATCACGTTGCGGACTGTCGAGATAAAAAGTAAAATTCAATTAATTATAGTCATACGTATCGATTGCCTGGAATAAAATTCGTTAAATATTTTAACGAATCCTTCACAACTTCTTCATACGTAGATGCGCATGTCTGGCAGAGGACTGTAACAGGTTGATAAAAGTAGCCAAAAAAGATCTATGTTACAATTTTATTAAGTATAAAATTAGATAAACTTTGTTCTGTTTAATCTATTAGTTGAAGTTGTTCTTAAGGTTTATAAGTTTCTTAAGTTGTTAAGGTTTTTATTATTATTATAAGGTAGTGAAATGCCTAAATTTTTGGACATTAAAGTAAAAAAAAATCAAAAGAACTGTTCATTTAATCCGAAAAGAAAAAAAATAAGGTGACCGATGAGGATTTAATAAATTATTTTATTGAACAAAATTTGTAAATATTGAACAAAATATAAACAAATATAAACGATACACCTTGTTACAAAAAAAAATCCCCAAAGAGTTTGCAATATTTCCTTAAAACGGCACAATCTATTTAAATTGTTTTTACACTTATAAAAAGGTCTTTAAAATATTAATATTTTCAATTGAGAATTTTATTTTTATTCCCCGTTTTACTCTAGAAAAATCCTTTTTCCTGGAAATTGAATATATTCGCGCGAGCGTTTCTGCTCCGTCGCCCTGTTGTCCCCCGCGAGCTCTGTCGCAGTCCGTTTTAGGACATCGTCGAGGATGGACCGTGCATCGGCTTTTTTTTTTGCAGTGACATCGTTCAAATATATTTTAGTTTTTGAAGAGTATACTCATATGTAAATATTTTTATGTATAGAAATACTTAATTTAATGAATATCTGTACATTAGTAACTGTAAATATAGTTTTCTAAATAAATTAATTTTTAATATGCTCAAAGAAAAAGAAATTTTCGCGCGACGTTTTTTTGCCTCCTTTAGTACTATCATTTATATTTTATAAATAATTATGTACCTACGCATTAATATATAATTATTATCTCTGTCGAAATAAATAAGAAGATAGCACCTTTATCGTTATTGTGGCGTTATTATTGACGTTAATTCAAAATTGTAACGATTTTAAAGCAAACACACATTATTACAAACCGTATGAGTGTACTTAATGTATTTAATGTTGAAAATTAAAATACCATTTTAAGTATTTATTATAAAAGATAATTAATGAAACTAATCACTATAAAGTTACTGTGCCATTGATATACTTAAATAAAAATGAAAATCATTATTATATGTCTTGATTATTTTGATTCGTCTTATTTAATACATATTTAAGTCCTCCTTATCTAAAAGACGTTTTAAATTACTGAGCTCCTGTCATAATTTTTCCTTACGTTCCAAGCAATACATTTCCCACTAATGTCCTTTGCATTCCGCGATATTTTCTACCGACTTCAAAAAGGAGACGGTACTCAATTCGACTGTATGTTTTTTTTATATGTGTGTTACCTCATAACTTTTTTATTTGAAAGCAAGTGCCTCCCATGTGTCCCAGTTTTTAATTTAATTTTTTTTGTTATTTTTAAATATAAAATTACAGCTATAAAATTATTAACAAAAATAATTTTGTTTCGTTTTTGGCTTTGCTTTAAGTTTATTATTTTATTCACTGCAATTCTACAGGTATATACATTATTTTCTAAATAATCCAAATACTTAGTAACAAAAATATACTTCTAAACTTAATTAATATAATTGCTGCTGGGTACGTACCGATGGTCTAGCAAGTTAAGCGCCGAATTCAGTTTGCTAAAGTACTCTGAAATTTATAGGAAACAACCAGTCCCTGAACTATATCAAAGTAATATCGTGTAATATTTTGCAGCAAAGAAACAAATAATAAACCAACGTTCATGCTGTTGGGTAGCCCAATGAATTTAAGATCAGTTACTTATTCAATAGCACGAGCTGCTTTAATCAAACATGGCGGAGTCAAACTGCGTTTAAAAGCATGTCAAAATACATGTTTTAGATTTTTTACATGATTTAAGTCCAACAAAGATGTACCTTAAACCTAATCACTTCTAATTCTATCTACGTCGTAAACTCGTATATGTATTTCAAAGCTTCTTTCAAAAATTGGAAAGTTCTACTTTAGGAGTAATAGTCGTTGCATTTAAACGTGGTTATCAAAGTAGCGGGAGCCTTTTATCCTTTTGCACCGGGTTCTTCGTTTGTCAACGTAACAGAGTGATATATCACGAACGTTGCTTGACGTGCTGTTGTTAAATAAATTGTTACTTCCTTTGTTCACTATTTTTCAGTTCACATAAAACTGAATTTACTGTTTTGGTTTTACCTTGCGAATTTCAACCAATCACAGCGATGCATTTTGAATACTGTCTGAAACTGAAGCTATTCACTGTGCTGGTGACATTTAGTGATGTAAGTATACACGCTAACACATAAGTCAAGTCAAATCCTAACCTGGCCGTATCCGATATAAAGTTAATGCAACAAATTCCTTTTTTCTTCATTGCGATGCAGCTTCATTACTTTCTGTCTTTGATCATGAATGCTATAGCTACCACGCTTGGCAAGTGTTATTATTTACTTTCTAGATTTTGTGAAGATGCTTCTGCCAATATCTTGCTTTGTTTCCCACTGTCGCCTCTTACTATACCTGCGGGATGGTATGGGGTAGTGGGAATTCTTATACCTCCACTGAGCGTAAGGATTCAGGAACTAAACGGTAAACACCGCCACTACACGTATTATGGGCTAATGTTATATTTGAGTTTGAAATATGATTACTAAAATGTTTAGTTTCAGATCGTTAGAGGTTTTAATAATAACACTACGGATTTGTACATAAATACAATAAATGTAAATAACTATGTAATTTGTTTAACAGAAACATGTTTAAAGGACGCTATTTATGATTATAATTGTTGAACGACAAATACGTAATAAAGAGATAGAAAGAGTAAGTCAAGAAATAAAATTTTGACAAGGCTTGGATGAGTTGACATGAAAAGCTGAAAATTCAATAAAATAATAATTTGTTGTAATTTTTTAACAGATTGAAGTGACAAAAGAGCACACAATCCACCTGATGGTAAGTAGATACTGAGGCCCTTATACTATTTATCCTAGACTAGCTTTTCTCACCGCATTATTATATATATTTTTATATACATGCTATTTTACTTGATTATTTACTGATGTACTAATTTTTTTTTACTTGCTTATGTATTTGAGTTTACTTGACTATTTACTTGTTTATTTGTTTAACTATTTACTTTCATATTTAATTGCTTAATTATTTGATTATTTACTTTTTTTGTTATAGGATAAGGGTGTAAAACGAGCACACAGTCCACCTGATGGTAAGTGGTTGCCGCGGCCCATAGACATCTACATCTATCCTCGTTTGCGAATCAAAATGCGGATGCTTTGTCACCCGTGAGGACTAAGATGGAATGCCTTATTCCCAGCAAAAAGGGCCTCCAGCCACCTACACTCACCAAGCGAAACGCAGAGGCAAACTTCTACTTCACGCTGGTATTCTGTGAAGTCGTGGTACCACCCCGGTTCGAGCCGGCCCATCCGTGCCACAGCAAAAGCTGCCGCGTGGCTCTACCACTGTTAAAAACTTGCCTATATAGTTGCTTATTTTCTTGACTGTTTACTTGATTAATTAACTGAATATTTATTTGGTTATTTTTGCCTACTTACGTGCTTATATACTTGACTATTCACTTGCATTTTTACTTTTTTTATAGAATAAGGGTGACAAACAAGCCCACAGTCCACCTGATGGTAAGTGGTTGCTGTGGCTCATAGACATCTACATCTATCTTCATTTGCGAATTAAAATGCAGATGCGTTGTCCGTATGTCCAATTGTTTTCCGTACGTCCAATTGTATTTGAAATTATTTTGTTTTTGCACGATAATTCAGCAGATATAGAACATTACAGCAGATTGACAGAGGTTCTCAAATATATAAATTACTACAAAATTAGACTTTTACTTAGGACCTCGACTCAGAAGAAAATAAAAGCGGCTATTAATTATTTACGTATTTTATAGAATATAAAAAAATACTATGGATGTGTGGTGGAATTATGTCTCCTTTTTTTGTTTTATCCTTTAATGAAATTAGATAATAGAATGCGACGTGTTTATTCAAATGACGAAGTTTTCTGAAAAAAGGAAATATATATTTAATGGTAGCTAACTAACATAACACGTACTGCCCGAAGCATTCTGTATAAAGCGATGCAAAGTTTTATAAACTCTAAAGATCCTGCTCCTCAAGTTGCATAAAACTTTTAATAGATAGTTTGGAAATAGAGTGTAGAGCAACACGGGACCACTTATACAAATTAAATGTAATTATATGCAAAAGCTTTAAAGCTTTGCATATTTTAAATTTACTTAAAAAGCTCCATAATAACTGTATAAAATGTATATATACAAATGCAGTCGTCATGTCCTTCTCTTGTACAGTCAGATTGGATCAAGTTTTAAAAGAGTATGATGATATAACGTTTCCCAGGCCGATACGGTAATTTATTCTTAGAACTTTCACTTAACTTCAACTTCTTAGAACTATCTGAATTTATCTCAGGTACAGATGTGAATATATTTTAATAAGCAATTAAGTGTTATAACGACAACTTTATATTTTAACCCTTATTATAAGTAACTTAAGTCTCACAATATATATATGTATGAAAATGAAATGTATGTAGTATAATACAAATAACTTTGAGAAGAACAAAAAATATTAATTAAATATTAAAAATAAATAAGCTTGTAATGCTAGTTACTAGACTCTCCCGAATTAGTAATTCAAATATGGGGCAATGTATTAACTTTTAC